>CM059600.1:84125000-86625000 GCA_030412105.1 Cyclura pinguis
AGCATCAGAAGAAATAACTTTTGTCCGTAAACACAAAGAGATTGTGGAAACTTACAGAGTCAGCACCAAAAACAAAACATATGGAGATTCAAAGTCAAATACAAAGTAGCAGGGGAGGTTGAGCATTACAAGATCAAATGGGTTGTCAAGGGATTTTTGTAGGAATATGGTTAAAAATGTTAAGATATTTTTTTCCAGTGATACATAAGAACATTCCTGCACATAGCAGGCAGGAAGGAGATGCAGATCCAGCAGCTGGATGAAAACATAGTTTTCCAGTAGGACAGCTGCCAGCAAGACTTGCATACAGACCAGCCACCTGGGTCTGTGAATCTACAAGACTCCAGAAAACTCCAGAAAAGGATATACAGATTCCAATTCCATGAAGGCCTCGAATCAGAAAACCAACCAAGTACTCACACAAGATAGATTCACATGAAGCAAGGGAGACCCCTCCCTATTTTCTAGAGAAAAACTGAGCACATGAACTTTATCCTGATATACTGAAGGACATTGTTAGCAGATGTAAGCAAGAATGGAATGGTGATAAAATCATCCACTTGCCCAACCAACATTTTAAGATTTGTGTGACATCACACACTACTTTGGTGTCCAAATCCAGAGAAAGGAAGAGCTCCTTAAAAGTTCAGACTAAAACCAGAAGTGGATGCACTACCTCAACTGGCATTTGAAGCCACCAACCACCACTGACCGGAAGGCATTATGGAAGCTGTTATATATTGCCGTGGTGGTCAGATCAGACATCACAGCAACCGTAAGAACGCTGTGCAGAACCAACGTAGTATGACTGAAATGGAGTAAAGCATGAAGGTGTGAAACTGTACCTACTGACAGACTGACATAGAGAGAGATCATTAAACCCCAGTACTGCTCCTCTGGATAGACATCCACAGATCACTAGCTAGTGAACAGTATCATTATCTCTTGAAATTAATAGGTTTTTCAGGGTTGTCTTCCATCCATTGAGTAGGAGTAGTGTTGTAGCAATTAATTCATCAGGAAACATATCCAAAGAGGAAGAGTCAGCCTAGGGGTTAATTTGCCCTTGAGAAGTTTTAAAGCAGGCAAAAGGCATTTGCAAATTAACTTCAGAGCTAATTGACTGAGTGGGATGCATGAATGGCCAAGTGGGACTAAAGTGGTCGGAGACTCTAGCTGCTCTTGAGTTGAACAGGAACTCTGCTGGCGCTCAGTCTCTGGACAGAGTCCAGTGCCAGGAGAGCTCTTGCTCCTCTCAGAGCAGCTGTGGGAGGAAGTGGTGTTACATTTAAGAGTAGGCACAGTTTTTGTTTTTTTTGTTTTTTGGCAATGGCAGGGAATTCAGAGTCTCAGCTGAGAAGTTACCCATGACGTGTGACAGAGTTGGCCTGGGGCTTCTTTTTTTTCAGACACCCAGGACCGGGATCTCCCCCCTTGGCACAGGGGGTGTGAATTTTGGGGCTCCAGAGGACTGTGTTTACCTTCTTCGAGCTTTGGCAAGAGTTGATGTGGAGAAGAAGATGACGGAGTGGAGCAGCCATTGCCACACATTCGGAGCTGAACTTTTTTCAGCAAAACCCTGCAGCCATATTTTATAGAAAACAGGCGATCATAATAGACAGTAAAAGATCATCGGAGGAAAAAAGGATTCACTTTAAAATCAGCTACTGGATTTATTAAACATCTACAGACTGGTAAGCCCTGTTTCTTCAGGAGTGAATCTAGCTAGGGACCATAGTGACAAATAACCGGCACCTTTTTGTTATTCTATCTTTATTTAAGAGTATCAGTGCTGAAAGGATAATAATCTAATAATATTTAAGGTTTGGAATTGCCAAAGGAAGAAGAAAGAATTTGCCTTTACCTATGGACTGAGATTAAGACTGTTTTGCTTTGCAAGAATTGGCGATTAATGGCAGACTGTGTCTTGTCAGGATGGTAGCGAAGAAGACGGAAACTGAGCGGCAGAAACCGTGAGATTTGAGCAAATGAAGAAAAACTGGTATTGAGAAGTTAAAAACGGATGTTGAATTGCTGAATTGCTAAAGTGGAATTTTGCTAAGAAAGCTAATTTTTATTTATGGACTGTGATTTAGAGACTGTGACTTAGATAGACTTATTTTGGGACAGTTTGTGGCAAATACCGGTCTGCGAAGAAGTGTGTCCTGCCGGACAGTGGAGAAGAAGAAGGGTTCTGTTTAGCTGTTGGCATGAGACTAATTGGTTTGTGGATTATAGTAAATTTTGGACTTTTGGGTTAACTACTTCTGAATTGTGAAGTTGGAGATAGTAGGAAAAGGACACCTTCTTTTTGGAAAAGACTGAACTGATTGAGTGAACTGATGGGCTGAACTGAAGGACAGATTGTATAGTGGACGGTGTTTGTAACGGCAATGGAAAGAAGACTTTGAAAAAGGACTGAGCTAAGTGGAAGGGGAGAAGGAGACAAAAGAAGAAGTTTTTCCTTATAGCCAGACGATGATATTGACTGAACAGCTTTGATTTCAGAGTAACCCCTCCTCCATATAAATAAATTTGTGGTTGTTAAATTAGATGGAACGTTGAAGTAAGGGGGAAGGGGGGAAATTAATTATTGTTACTATCTTGTTTTCTGAATATATATATACTGGACTTTGAGTGAATAGAAAATCTAAAAATTGAATAATCAGGAAATCAAAAGTGATAAGATAACCATTGATATTAGCTATTGTGTGACAGAATTGATGAATTGAATAAGGAATTGGGTTTTTTTTAAAAAAAACCAAGGAATTGAATAATGAACTGAAATTATTGTTAATACATTAAGAAAGATTGATTGAATAGAGATAGAAATTAACTGTTATACATACATACATACATACATATATATATATATATATATGTATGTATGTATGTATGTGTGTGTGTATATATATATATATACTCACTTAAAGATAAGGCATTAGTTGCTGTATTATAATAATTGACATATATAATTGATACTTTGATATATAACCTGGCTTAATTATATATAGATTGATATATACATTGAGATCTAGATATTGATAATCAAATAATCAGATATGATGATACATTGAACTATCTCTTTGGATGGAAACAAGGAATCACATAGATAAGATGGCAAAACAGATCAGAAAGCAGTCAGTGAAATTAGCACTGAAGACAGATCAACTCCCACTCTTAGAAGAAATAAGGAGGATTAGGTCAGACATGACCCAAGGACTGAAGGAATTAAGAGAAGATATAAAAAAAAAGACTTTAAAACAGAACTGAAAGATGTGAGAAAATCATTGGATAAGCTTTCAAAAGAGCTAAAAGGTACAGTGGAAAGGGTTGAAACTATGGGAAACAAAGTTAGAAAATTGGAGGAGAAAACTGAGGAATCAGTGAAAGAGAAGGAAAAAGATCTGGATAAAAAGGCGCACTTAGAATTCAAATTGTGCGAGAACTGTGTGAAGATTAGAAGGCTGAAAGAACATAAGAATGTGAATTTGTATGATAGTTTCATACCTCCACTTGCTGATTATATCGACATGTCAAGACAACAAATGGAAGCTGAGATCGACAGAATTTTTAGGATTGGCTCTTCAATGCTAAAAGGAAGACATGTACCTAGAGACATGGTGGTGGAATTTCTGAAGAAAAGAACAAGAGATAATCTCCTTCAACAAAATATGGAGAAGAGGTTTAAGTTGGGAGAAGATACAATTTGGATATTTAAGGATAAACCTGCAAGACTACTCTGAAAGAGAAAGGAATATAATTTTCTGACCAGCCACTTAAGAAGAAAAGGAATTCCATATAGATGGGGGAAATTGGAAGGCCTCTCATTTAGATTTAAGGATAAGATAATCTTTGTTAATTCCATGCAGGAGGCAAAAGATTTTATGAAGAAAGTTGAAGGAACCTTTCAGGGAGAATATAGAGAATTTCAAAGGAAAAAAAGAGACAAAGAGATATCAGAAAGTGGCTGGGTAGAAGCAGAGGCTACCTGGGAAGAAATGGGAGAAGAGGAGGAGGAGGAGGAAGAAGTAGTCACAGAGGAAGAAACAACATCAGAAGAAATCACTAAAAGATTGGAGGAAATTGCACCAGTTGAAGAGGTAGAAGAACTGGAATTGGGAAAGGAAGGAAAAGGGAAGAAGGTTAAGAAAAAAGATATAATAAAGAACATAAAAGTAAGCAACTAAAAGAGAAATGGATATAAAAATTTTATCCTGGAATATTAAAGGGATAAGTACGCTTGAAAAGAGGAGAAAGATATTTCATTATTTGGAAAAGAATAAATTCCATGTAATCTGTTTGCAAGAGATAAAGATAAAGAAGAAGAGACTAAAGCTC
Source organism: Cyclura pinguis (assembly GCA_030412105.1). NCBI lineage: Eukaryota > Metazoa > Chordata > Lepidosauria > Squamata > Iguanidae > Cyclura > Cyclura pinguis. The sequence goes on from CM059600.1 coordinate 84,129,342, forward strand.
CTACGAAATAATAAATTAGGAAAAGAATTTGCAGCAATAACAGAGAAGAAGAAAAATGGAGTAGCAATATATGTGAATAATAGAATTGAAGCACGAGAAATCTCTAAAGATGAACAAGGACATTATGTTGGGGTTGAAATCAACTGGCAAGACCAAAGAATACTCTTGGTTGGCGTCTATGGCCCCCATAATGGAAAAGATACATTCTATAAAAATTTGGAAGCACAAATTATGGAAGTGGATTGTGATGGAATAATTTTTCTTGGAGATTGGAACGGAGTGATAGATCCCCTGATTGATCGTAAATCAGATAAGATCGTCAAGAAGAATCAAGGGAAACTCCCTAGATCATTCAAGGAGATGATAGATAATCTAAAGTTATTGGATACCTGGCGGTATTTATATGGAAAGGCAAAAGACTGTACATTCTATTCAGATAGGCACCCATCATTGTCAAAACTTGATCTCCAAGATGTTATCTAACAATATAAAAGAAATGAAAACTCTTCAAAGGAATTTATCAGATCGCAATGCAGTTGTCTTATATTTGAGATACAGAATAAGAGAATTTACTTGGAGATTAAATGAAAGATTATTGCAGGATGAAAATATACTTGATCGAGCAAGACAAACTTTACAAAGATATTTTGCTGAAAATTTAAATAAAGGAACTGATATCAGCAATGTCTGGGATGCCAGTAAAGCAGTAATTAGGGGATTTTTTATACAACAAAATGCAATCTTAAACAGAAAGAGAAATGAAAAAATTCAGAAAATAAATGATCAAATAAAGATTAAGGAAAATGACTTAAAGAATAAGCCTACTAGCAAATCTATCCAGAAGGAAATAAAGGTCTTACAGAAACAACTGGACAATGAATTAACAACAGAGATAAGTAAAAAACTACTTTATTTGAAACAAAAAAATTTCAAGTGGGCAAACAAGCCAGGGAAATGGCTGGCCTAAAGATTAAAGAAGAAGAAAGAAGAGCAATCACACAAATCAAGATTGGCAAAAATATCTATACAGATTCAGGGAAAATTAAGAAGGCATTCACCAAGTATTTCTCCAATTTGTATCGAAGTAAAAAGGTGGATTTGAAAGATGTGCAATGTTACATGGAGAAATTAGAAGTTAAGAAATTAATGGCAGAACAGAGAACAAGCCTCAACCATCCTATTACAATAATGGAAATAGTGGAAGCCATAAAGTCAGCAAAAAAAGAGAAAGCCCCAGGACCAGATGGTTTATCTGCAATGTATTACAAGGCACTGTAAGATCAATTACTTTTACCACTTCAAGAAACAATGAATGCGATCTTTGAAGGAATAATCCCAAAATCATGGAGTGAAGCCTACATAACTATGATTCCTAAAGATGATAGAGATCCTCTTCTGGTTAAAAATTACAGACCACTCTCATTACTTAATGTGGACTATAAGATATATACATCGATAATGGTAACGAGGATGAAGAAAATCTTGAAGGAAATTGTTAATGATGAACAAGTAGGTTTTCTACCTAATAGACATCTGAAAGACAACATGAGATACATTTTGAATATTATAGAATACTTTGATAAGCAACCAGGGAAAAAGATGGCGTTGTTATTTCTGGACATTGAGAAAGCATTTGATAGCCTGAGTTGGGACTTTATGTTTGAAATTTTAGCAAAAATGGAGGTTGGATGCCATTTTATGAGAAGCATAAAGACAATCTACCAGAACCAAACGGCTCAAATCCTGATAAATGGTGAAAAGAGCAAGAAAATCTACATTACTAGAGGCACTCGACAAGGATGCCCGATCTCCCCTTTATTATTTTTAGTAGCTATAGAAACACTGATTATAAATGTTAAATCAAACAATAAGATTCATGGAGTCAAAGTAAAAGGTGAGGAGTACAAGATTAGAACCTTTGCTGATGACATAGCTATAATATTTGAGGATCCAATTAAGAGCATTGAAGAGCTGAAAACACTTTTAAAAGAGTTTGGAGAAATCTCTGGATTGAGAGTAAATGAAGAGAATACAAATTTGATAAAGAATATAAATAAAGAAGAGGAGAAGGAATTGACCCAAAAATTAGGATATGCAATCTCTACAAAAGTAAGATATTTGGGAATATATTTGATGAAGAAAAATTCAGACTTATTTAAGAATAACTATAAAAAAAAATGGAAAGAAACCAAAAATGATCTTCAGAGATGGAAAAAACTGAATTTATCTTTTTTGGGCCGAATCTCTACAATCAAAATGTCAATCCTTCTGAAATTTTTATTTTTATTCCAGACAATCCCAGTGATTGTCTGGGATGAAAGTGTATTTAACAGTTGGCGAAAAGCTATCCTTCATTTTACCTGGGAAGAGGAAAAAAAACAGAGTGAAGTATAAAATAATGTGTGATATAAAAGAAAGGGGAGGTTTGGGACTTCCAAATTTACAGCTCTACCACTCCTGCTGTTTAGAATGGATTGAAGAATGGATCAAGCTGGATAAAGATAAGCTGTTGAAGTTGGAGGGAGAAGGACTGGCATTCGAGTGGCATGCTTACTTAGGATACAATAAAGATAGAATACATAGTGAATTCAATAACCATTACATAAGGAAATCACTATTGAAGATTTGGAAGAAATACAGAAGGAAATTATATCCTAAAACTCCTATGTGGCTTTCACCCCATGAAGCTTTTTACAAAAAAGGAAATATATTTTATGGAAGATGGATAACATTTAAAGATCTGACAAAGCTAAATGGAGATGAAGTGCAGTATAAAACACAGGATGACCTTAGTAAAGATGGATTAAAATGTCACTGGCTGCTTCATAGGCAATTAAAAGAAAAAATGGAAGATTGAGAAGAATTTGAATGGGTTTCAAACTGAAAGAACAGAGGTTGACCAGAGAATATATGAAGATAAATTGAAATTGATCTCCAAAATATACAAATTGCTTCTTAGGTGGGAGACTGAGGAGGAAATTGTCAAAGAATCTATGATTCAATGGGCACGAAATATAGGCCACCCAATTGAGTATGCAAAATGGGAAAAAATTTGGAAAATGATTATAGGATACACTGCCAATGAAAATGTAAAAGAAAATGTATATAAAATGTATCTAAGATGGTATCTACCTCCTGATAAATTGGCAAGAATGTATAAAAATGTTGACAATAAATGCTGGAAATGCAAAGACGAAAAAGGAACATTCTACCATATGTGGTGGAATTGTTCCAAGGCCAGAAAATATTGGAAAATAATCCATTTGGAGACAGAGAAAATTCTGGGTATAAAATTAAGAATGGAACTAGAATTATATTTGTTGGGTATGACTGATGAGAAAATTGAAAAAAAATATGCAAAACTGCTATTTTATATAACCACTGCTGCTAGAATCATATATGCCAAGAACTGGAAACAACCGGATATTCCTAATGAAGAAGATTGGTTAATTAAACTCCTAGATATGGCTGTAACTGATAAGTTAACTGCCTTAGTAAGAGGAACACTGTTGAGACCATTTATAAAAGCATGGGACCCTTTAATACAATATTTAAGAAACAGATGGGGAAACCTAGCAGTAGAGAATTTTACAGATTAAAGTTAGATTTAAATAGAAGACATTGGCCATTTCCGCACCGGGCTTCTGAAATGGTGCAGAGCGACCTCTGAAGGAGGTCTTCTGCACCGTAGAGTGGACTGGCGTGGACTACTTTTTGTAGTTCCACACCAGAATCCACTCAGGAGCGGCCGGAACTAGCCGTGCGGCGTGTTTTTTAAAAACCTCTTTCAAGAGGTTTTTAAAAAGCACGGAGCGCGCAGCCCCATGCCGCTCCTTTGCCCGGCTCCGACACGGATTTGCAGGCACGCGCAAGTGCGTGCCTGCAGATCTGCTGCGGGCGGGCTTTCGGCTGGTGAGCTTCTCCGGTTGGTGGAGAGCCTTCACCAACCGGAAGCCACCATTTGGGACGCCAGAGGACTGCGGAGCAGTGAACTCGTGCTGCTCCGCGTGGCAACGGACTTACCCAGCTTCAGGTAAGCTCCGTTTTTGGGCGTTTTTGCCTGTTCCCCCCCACACACACATGCGGAAAGGGCCATTGTATAGATAAAACTCTTTAAGAAATTTGAGTGAATAATTAAATGACTTGGTATATTTGAGTCTAAATGAACCGAAAGGAAGTTATCTATTTATGATAAAGATCAGACTATTTTATATGTAAGATAAATATGAAACGAAAACCTGTTGAACAAACTGTCAATAGTTCATATTTGGATATCTTGCTTTGTGTTACAACATTACTTTGTATATCATATATTATACTTTTTATCTTTATACTGTTATTTTTTAATTTTTTTTCTATGTATTGATATGTTTATTTTATTATACAAAATTTGTCACTAAAAATAATATTTAAAAAAAGAGTAGGCACAGATCCACTGGCTAGCCTTGACTAACACCCTTCCCCTTGTCTTCTTGGGTATAAAAAAGATCAGTTCTGCTCAATTTCGAAAGGAGTGGCAGTATAACCAGTTGAAGTTTGGATTGCCAGCCTTCTGCTTTCTGAACTCTTACATTGAGGCTCTCATGCTGGCACCCCTAAGGATGTAGGAGTTTTTGACCATGGCTGCTAATGACTATCCAGCAACACTGTGCGGGCAAGAGTTAGGCCATTTCCGCACTAGCCTATTATAGCACGATGATTCCACTTTCAACATCCTCTGGAATCCCGGGGTTTGCAGTTTCGGGAGGGGCCGGCTGCCCTCTCCCGAAACGGCAAACCCCAGGATTCCAGAGGATGTTGAAAGTGGAATCATCGCACTATAACAGGCTAGTGCGGAAATGGCCATAGGCTGCCCCAGGAGCAGAAGCCAAAGTCACAGTGTGAGTTAAATAGCTCCTGAAAATCCCTATTACACCTCCCAGACATTATGACTTTACATTCCATGAAGAGACAATGAAATTTCCTTCCTTTCTTCATCTGTTCTGAGGAGACTTGTTCCAGTGGGGTGGGATAAGACTGTTAACAAAATGTCTCATCTGCCTACTCTTCTTTGCAGAGAGACAGACAGACAGACAGACAGACAGACAGACAGACAGACAGATGTTGGTTGGTTGGTTCCTGGGTTCAGCTAGGCAACTAGATACACCCCTAAGCAGTGGAAATGTCCAGAGGTTTTATGGGGGTTTGGGCATGTGTGATGTTGGGCCGCACAAGTGCCCCCCCTCCTACAGCAGGGTCTACAGGAATCGTGACCTTTAGGAGTTGAACAGCAGCTTCCAGCATCCTTCGTCACTGGCTACACTGGTGAAGTCTGCTGGGACTTACAGCTCAATGTGATTTCCATCCCTGGTGAAAGCTGCTGGGACTTGCAGTCCAATAACATCTGGAGAGCTGTATAATTCCCACCCCTACCTTCTAAGGGCCGGTACGTGAGAGAGGCTCTGCTGAGCAGCTCCAGGCTGAGGCAGGGGCCAATAGTAGGCACAGGAACTGAGGCAGGTAGGGATGATCTTGCTTTGGGGGCCGGGGGGGCAGGGCAAATTGCCTCCTGTCTTCTGGTCAGCTCTGGTCCCAGGAGTGTTTTCTCAAAAGTCTTGCTGAGAAACCCAAATTGAGCCTAAGACTGCCATTGACATATTTACCTGCAAGAAAAATCCACTGATCTAGATGGGAGTTCTTTTTGAGCAGACATGAAATTGCACTTAATTGCCTCTTTTCAGCCTAGAGAGTTGCATTAGAGCAATCCAAATATGCTGTTCCTTCCAATACAAATTCAAACTTAACTGCTTTTTCCCCCCTTAACTGAAACGTTTTTAAATTTTTTAAAATGCCTTCATTGTTTTTATTTTATCTTTTGGATTAGAGTTAGTTGTAAATGATAAGTGAAACAAAAACCTGCTCACCAGATCCATAAGGGGAAGCAGTCAGTTTCTTGTACAATAATGGCTTTTGTGGTGTTTGGTCTATATTTAAGCTCATAAATCTCAGGAAGTCAGCTGCTCTCTGTGTATTTAGAAAAGAAGCCTGTTTCTCTCTTCCAGTTCTGCAGTGTCTAGGTATTTTCAATAAGCAATGGAGCTGTGTGTGTGTGGTGGTGGGGATAGTTAGAAAACCCACTTTTGGGAACTACGGCTTCCAGGCCAACATGTACACTTTCGTACTTTGGGAGTTTTAGTTCCAAAATGTGATCCCTCTCCCCTGCCAGGCTCTGCTGTAACATGTAAATAGATGTTGTTGGGGTGGCTGAAAAAGTTAACAGCTCTATTCTACATTTTTCACTCTATATATTGGTATTTTATGGCTGCTGCATTTTCAGGTTTGGGTGTATACTGTTACAGTGCGCATAGGCCCACAAATTTTCTTGGGGTTTTTGAAGGAAAGAGAGTGAGTCACATTTTGGGTGGTGGTGGAGTTGCTTCTGCGTTAAAGAAAGCAGTGTTTTGTTTCAGTTCACATATTCTGATGGTGAGGAAAAATAGCCATTTTGTGAGGCACCCACAGTGTCTTAAATTCCTTGGCAAAGTAGGCTGACCCGAGGATTGAGTTAGTGGGAGCTCATGTTGGTGATGTGGGAACCCAATGGAATTCTTGTTTTAGAATCACCCAAGTTTTCTGCATTTATCAACTCATTCAAAATCTCAGCCACTGGAGGGAGCATGACCAGCATATACCCTCAAAACAGAGGAGCATATGACACAGTTGGACTGACAATGATAGTTTCCATAAAGCAGTTCTGTTGCATTTCTCCATTAGCACGGTACAAGCATAATAGCTGTGCTTTTTTGTGTTTGTTTTTGTAGGTTAATTCAGTAAGAACAGGAGTGGGGAAAAAGTGCATTGTTCCAGTGTCTTGCCCAATGCCCGCCGCATTAACTCCTGGAGTTTCACCATCCATGCCAGTGCCTATGACAGGTACTACCCTTTCCGGCACGATAAAACCTTATGTGATGCCTTTTTGTCAATATGGAGGAATTTTCCCTGTGCCAATTTTTGGAGTGCAATGGCCGGGCTCAACAACACAGCCTGGGATTGTGGGAGGTCAAAGCCTTGCTGAGTTTCCAGCTCTGGCCAAGAACGGCTTCCAGCTATTTCCAGTTCCACTACAGCAACCTGTTGTCAGTCCACCAGGCCCTAATTTTAGAATAACCTAGCTCTGTCACTTGATGCTGCTGCTGCTGTCTAATTTGTACATGCAGAGTATTTGAGCCCATATGCAGTATGTCTTTACCCGCTGGCACTCAGTTCAGGCCTGCTAGTGCACACAGTCATATACTGCATCAAGCAATCACTGTGAAATGTTTTCACTCTGATTAGTTTGTTGTTATGGCAATACTTGCTTCACCCTCATTGCCGAAGACACTTTCTTTTGCGTTCTGGTGTATGAAACTGCAACCTTCAACGTTAATGTACTTGAATTGATGGTTAAGACCACTATATTAATCCTGCAGGAGTATAGTGCCTTGAATCCAAGCTTTTCAGTCCTAGCTGGAAAGATGTAAAATAATAATAATAATAATAATAATAATAATAATAATAATAATAATAATGGAAAGGTGTATTTTAATTACAGTCTGCTTGTGTTAGATTAAATTTTAATTTTTTATTTGCAACAAATATTTATAATATTGGAGGTTTACGTTTGAAAAGTGTTGCTTTATTTTCTCCTGTAATTGTTTTTTTTTTTTAAACTGGTGGTTAAAGGATGAGTTTAAACTGGTGGTGCAAACATTTGCAAAATGAGTTACTTCATAAAAGTGACTAAAGTCTCTGTTCCTTTGATGAAAAAAATGAAGTAAGTAAGTTTTTAACAAATTGGAGCATTTACAAGAGTTGGAAAGTTAGCTGTATATGTGTGCTCTGGTAGCAGCTTTGAGTAGTTGAAATCACTTTGTTATGTAGTCTTTTTGAAAAAGCTTTTGCAAGAAACAACTTATGTTTTTCTTTGAAGTAACAATTTGGGCAGCTATGTCTTTCTCCCACTCCATCCCCTTTTCTCTCTCTCTTCTTCCCATTTAGCTAGAACATTTTGCCTCCTGTTCTGTGAAAATTATAAAACCAAGTTAAATTAGAAATCTATGCATGTTTCATATGTGATATAAACCTAACCAAAGTCTTGACTGTAGCAGATCCCAGCCCAAAAGTTGCTATAAGAATGATGTAAGTACAGATTTTTACTTGCATGACATCTGCATATCTACCAACCATGCAAGTGGTCTTAGTTGAGAACCATACTTGACCCCCAAAGTGCTTAAAGCATTCTTATTGAAGTGGACTTAAATATGAAACAGAACTTTCCAACTGTCCTACTTCCCTTTAAAAACTAATTGATTTTGATATTTGAACAGCTTGCGCTATAGATAGAATGGCACCTTTTGCCTGGCTTGACTTATACTCCCCTTTTCATCGTATTTACTTTACTGTACATAGAATTTGCATCTGCACTTTTCAGTCTAAAAGGCACAAGCCTACTCACTTAGGACTGACTTACAGAGTGGTATATCTCTTATGTCCTGGGGTGGATAAAGGGAGGGACCCAAGGACAAATGTAATGGTGTGCCTTGAAAAACATTACAATAGTAAAGTGGAAGACACACTGCACTCCCTCCCTCCCTCCCTCCCTCTCCCTTTCTCTCTCGCTGTCTCATTTATGTATAGAAAGTAAATGCAATTTGAACTACCTGCTTCAAGGGTGGAGTCTTGCTGTGATTTGTAAAGTTCAATTGTAATTCGAGCATTAAGAACAGTCTGAAATATTTGTTAGTACCAGTTGGTTCATATTATTCCATCAATTCAGTTAGAATTGATTTTTGTAGAACGTGATGCAGGTTTTCTGCCTGAGCAAAATACATGCTGTAGTAAGAGATTTCTATTCTCTTGTTAATCTGTATCTTTCATTTGTTTGAGACTTTATTTTAGATTCATGTTTGTATGCTATATGAGCAAAACATGGAAAATCTGTCTTCACAATTTCCCCCATGGCTTGCACTAAAATTTCCAGCCTGTCGCTATTGCCTCTTGTATAGTCCAGCCTCTTGTATACTGGCAGTCAGTGGCACGGACACTTCACTCTAAAGAGACTGTATATATTCAAGAGAAGGAAAAAAAATAAACATTTTTTGTGCTTGAAAATTTTGTTGGAAACCCAGTGTGTTGATACAATTCTTAAGCAATGTACAACAGTTCCACGCTTGAATCCTGTTTCTTGTAGTTAACAGACATTTGGAAGGCATTGCATAAGGCCGCTTTGTAGCTAAGACATTCATAACCGGAGGGATAAGATTTCTCATGTGTTCTTGTTGTTCAAGCTAACCACTTTTTCAGATGCTGAAGTGTGCAGAAATGCTAACAGACAGACACACACACACACACACACAAGTTTGTACGTTAGTTATAAGAACACTTGATACATTGCATGATATTAACACCTTTTTGGAGTATCTGTTCCAGAATAACAGAGCAATTATTAGAACTAATTAAAAATATGTGGTTGCATAAAAGACTTGTCTGTGACTATAGTTGCCCATGTTACTGGTCAAAATAGATCAACCTTGTGCCCCCCTCCCCCCAAAAAACGGGCTTTGGATGCTATCAGTATTTTCTCAACAATGGTCTAATCTCCTGTACCTTCAGAATGGATGTTCAATATGAAGAAGACTATTGAGGCAGAAAAAAAAACTATAGAATAGTACTTATTATTCTGACAAGAAAAACAATCACTAAAACACAATTCCCATAGCAGTTTGCTTGGGTGAATGAGTCAAGAAAGAAAACATGTGTTCAACTGTTTCCAGACATTTGGGACTTCAGTAACACTGAGGGAAAAATTAGGCTAAATTAAGCGTGTGAGATTTGTCTTTAGCTGAGTGATACTCCCATATCATATTATCTTTTGTATGAAACAAGTTTGGACAGTATCATGTCATCAATAGCTGTTTATGACACCCCATTCACATTAAACACAGTGCTACATTCCACTTAACTGCTACGGCAACATCCTATGGACTCTTGGGGTTTGTAGTTTGATGAGGCTCTTTGAAAATTCCAAATGCTGCCCCCTGAACTGTTAATTGCAGGATTCCATAGGATATTGGCACAGCAGTTAAAGTAGTACTATAATTGTCTAATGTTAATGGGTCCCTAATCACTAGTACAGAAGTACAGTGATATTGTAAGGAAGCTTAACTTAGCAATTTTTAATCTTTTATCTATTTGGGGTTATAGCTCACATCATCCTAAAGGGTTGGGGAAGGTACAGTTTTAAATACAAGAAATTTCATTTCACAGATTGAAATCTCGCCACATAAAAAATATTGGCTGGCATTCAGTATTGGAGTTACAGATTAGATCTGGATCCATAACTGGTCAGTATTCAGTAGGACCATGTTAAAGCCCACCTTAAGAGCCAGCCTCAAGATTGGGTGAAGGACAGTTTGTGACAGCCTTACTCGCTGGCAGGAGGGGATGGAAGCACTGCCCTTGTTGTGCCCCAATTGGAGGAAGAATGCATCTCCTTCACGCAATCCGGTGCAGTCTTTTAAGATGGACTGATGGGGGAGTTTGTCAGCAAACATTACTTAGCTATGTCTCTGTACATAAGTAGTTGATCTAGGATACCAGGGATCACCAATAGTACTCATCTCTCTGCTGGTTTATTCAAAACAGGTGAAAGTCAATCCATGCAAAAGAGCCTTGCAGTGTTTCCAACTGCTCCTAAGTCTTCGAATTTGGAAAGCCAAAGTTCTATGACTAGGGTGGAGCAGAGCAGTTACCCAATAATGTCTGCTTGTGGTTCCTTGGTGTAGGCCCGGATATGACATCTTTAAAGCAGAAGTGGGCAACTTCCTGCAGCTGAAGGATATGAGTGTGTGACTCCTTAGGGCCACACAATCTGCTGTTTTTGCCATTGCACCAGCAAATTTTGACAGCAAAGCAATAGCAGCAAAAATGTAGGCTGTCACAATTTTAGGAGTGTTCCTTACAAAATTGGCATATATGTGTGTGCACGTACAGGGCTCACAGGCAGTGTGTTGCCCACTCTTGCCTTAAAAACAAGTCCTTGGCAGATCTCATGTTTTTGCCACATCATCCTGAATGAATTTCAAATTTTTAGAGTCTAAAAATATGTAATTATAAAACAATTCAGTTAACCCATTCCATTTTGATGTTAAGGCAAGAGGTTATTCTCTCTCTCACACACACACACACGCACACATGCATGCACAAGCATGTGCACACACACATGCGCACGCACACACACGCGCACACATATACAGAGAGAGAGAGAGCACAATTTTGACTGAGGAGCAGAAACTAAGCTCTCATTCTGGATCAGGAATTGTTAAAGGACAGAAGGAGGCATAATCCAAAAACAAACAAATAAGCACCACAAAGAATATGTTGGCTCCACTGAAAGATTTTCAAATTTAGACATTTTCATCAGTTCAGCTCTTGTCTCACCTTCTTAGTAGTGTTATATCTTTTAAGGGATAGAAATGATAAGGCAATTATTGAACTTCCAAGGTATTCTATATCAGCTGAAATAGCTAACTAAAAAGAGACACAGTTATTATCAATGTGTATACTAAGAAAACTCTATGAAATTCATGGGGTTGTCATAAATTGACTGGCAACTTGAAGGCACACGCAGAGAGAGATACATGTAGTTCACAATCTGGCTCTTATCATCGTTTGCCTGATGAGAAAGGAGAATCACAATTTTGTTTTAAGAATAAATGAGAATCTTTAGCTGAATGTACAAAATCCACAAAAGAGTGCTACCAGGAGATATATTTGGATTTGAAGATACCAAATTTTGCCACAACAGGGAAAGCCTTAGCAAGAGGAAGCTAATGGACTGGGACTTAACTCTTTGAGGTTTTTACCTCCAACAAAGGTAAAATTCTTTCATTAGGACTACCGTTGACAAGTTTTACCTATAGAGCAACTAAAAGTTTTTCCAAATGTAACAGTATAGGGACTTCTTCTGAAATTCAATGTTCTCTGACTAAGAAAGGGACGGCTAGTTTTGCAGAGAACAAAGGCAGTCTGCATCTCAAAGGAAGTTACTTTTTTGTTGCTAATGGAGTTGAAATTTTATTATCTTTTTTGGGGGCAGGGGTAGTTGCCTTGCGTCCCACTTTGGGAGAAAGACAGCGTATTACTATAATATAATATAATATAATATAATATAATATAATATAATATAATTAATATAATATAATATAATATAATATAATATACTGTATTTGCCAGCATAGAAGAGGCACCTGTGTATAAGACACACTCCATTTATACACTGGCAAATACTATTTACCAGTGTATAAGACACACCAGAGTGTAAGACGCACCTTATTTTCAAACAGTATTTTTTTGGGAAAAAGTGAGTCTTATATGCCAGCAAATACAGTAATATAAAAGATAACTTTGCTCTTTGTCACCAGTCCCCATATGGCCAAGAAAGGGAGTGCCTCCAGACCATTTTAACTGACAACAGAAATTGCATCTGAATCAAAATGTAGGTCTGGTGAAGAAGCCAGTAAAGCTTTGAAAGTAGGGATGAGACGAATCCAGAATTTTCTGAATCCAAATTAGGATCTGAATCCTTGGAACTTTCTGAGAGTCCATGAATCTCATGAATCTCAAATCTTTTGAATCCTTTTTTTAAAAGGGTTTAAAAAGCAAGGGAAAGAAGGATAATCTTGGGCAAGACACACTCTCTCAGCCTTAGCCTGGGCAAAGGTGAACCTCCCTCTGAAGAAATCTGGCCAGGACAATTGTCATAGTTTTGCCTCAGGATCTCCTCAGATTGAAAATGACATGAAGGCCCTTTCTACACAGGCAGGAAAATATGGATTAATCCCACATTTTCCTGCCTATGTAAACAGGGCCACATATTACAGTACAAAGATAATCCAGGTCAAAACTGGATTTTCTTTACATAGCTCCTTATGGCATCCTAGGGTTTGTAGTTTGCTGATGCACCAGCACACTTTGGCAGAGAAGGCTGTGACACCTTGTAAAACTACAAACCCCAGAATTGTGTATGAAAGAGCTTTGCAAGGGAGCTATGCAAAGGAATCTTTCAGCTGTCCTTGAAATCTCAAGAAGACTGTACCTTCCAGTCAAGTCTCAAGTCCTGCAACAAGGCACTTTAAGAAAATACAAGCCTCTAGTCCAGTCTCAATTCTGTAGCCTGCAGTCTCAAGTCAAGTCTCAAGTCCTGCAACAAGGCACTTTAAAAAAAAACAAAACAAAACAGCCTCTAGTCCAATCTCAATTCTCTACCCTCAAGTCCAGTCTCAAGTTCTGCAAGGGACTTTCAAGTCAAGTCTCTACTCCAGTCTCAATTAATTCCCAATCTCTACCCTCCAGTCTCAAGTCAAAAGAATAGAGAATAATTATATTACCTTGCAGAGGAAGGCAGCCGCAGGCACAGGCAGCATGAGCAGACCCAAACAGGCAGACCCGGCAGACACAGACAGTCCCAGCAGGCACAGGCAGCTGAACGGGCACAGGCAAGCAGCCCCAAGGGCACAGGCAGCCGGAGTGAGCACAGGCAGCAGCCCCGGGCACAAGCAGCCTCCAGCGCGTGCGCAACTTTATGCTATGATTTTTGCACACCCAGGGGCCCACTGGCCAATCGGGCCTTTGGCGGGCCCCAGAGGCACTAATTTTTAAAAACAAATTTTCCTTTCTGCTACATGTGGTTTGTCATGTGGCTCATGTGGCTCCATGGGAAAAAGCCACCTACCTTGCTATCTCCTCTTGTGCATCCCAGTCTCCCAAGTTTTCAGGTGTCCTGGTCTCGCAGGTTTCCAGGCATCCAACAAACTATTTGGTTGGTGGAGTCGAAAGATTCGGTTTGCCTATTTTGGCACAGGGATTTGGATTCACAAATCTTGAATCCTTGCTGAGGATTCGGTTGGCCCATCCCTATTTGAAAGCTTCCATGATGTATTTTCTGCCTTTTGGGCAGCCAAGAAACGTATCATTTGTAGATTTTGATGTATTTTGCTGAATGGCCAACATGGCTATCTCTGAATATTTGTCATGTATTGGATAACTCACACTCCACAGATCTCACTCTGAGGTAACCAGAAGTTTATAGTTTATGGATATCATGAATAACAAAGCACACTTCCACAGAAGTTGCCAGAACTGGTGATTACATACAGCATACAATTTATATAGGCTATCAATACATATTTTAAGCAAGCAGAGCATTCATTGGTTAAAGCCATAAATCGCTTCATGTGCCTATCTCCTTTTGCTTTTGCAGGCTTGTGCTTACCAACCCCTCATAGCCCTTGGCCAAGGTGACCTGCCCCCTGCATATTTCACTCTGGTTATCTCCAAACAATTCTGTTCTCAAATGATCTTTACTTTCAGTTCTCCCCAGTCTTCCCTAACATGAAATACACCATAGTGGCAGGCAGCCTTTGGATTACAATAAAGTAACAGTTAGCAGTACTTAAGTTTGGCTACAAAGTGACCCCCTTTTTCAATGATAAATACAAAGGTAATCAACAAAGTAGCATTTAGGGGGGAAAAAAACCATATTCAACAAGTTAATATTTTAGTGGCAGGGAGTTTAGCTACCTGACAATATTTTTCCTGAATCTTTAGTTGAGAAACACTTTCCCCTGAATATATGTAACTGGAGTCCCATTGCTTTCTATTAGTACGGAAGCTGGTCTGTAGGATGTGTGATTTGTTTCATGCTAAGCTCTACTACTTGAAGTCTATAAGCTTCCCCTTAAGTTATATTTTAGAATTTTACTTGCATTTGATGAAGTGGTCTCTATGCATGGAAGTTGCTGCTATAAAAAGCTATAAAGGTGCCACAGAATTCTATTGTGTTGAAAGTGTATTGACAATCTAATTCCTGCCTACCTATGTACACTCAGTTTTGTTATGATTTCACCTTTCACATAGGCTCAGAAGTATGGAACCATCATCAGCTAAATTATTTTAGAGAGTATAGTAAAGTCATGATGAAGTTGTGCCCTTGTATCTCTCTTTTGCTTGTTCAAATATCAGATATTATTCAGTAAAACTTTCATATCAGAACCATACATTCTCTCTTCAATATTACCTGAGACTGTTTGCCTCTTGATGTCAGTTGCTGGGGAGCATGACTTGTTGCACTCAAGTTACATGTGTGGGCTTCCCATGGATAACTGGTTGTCCACTGTAAATGTCCACTGTAGATGGGTTTTGGTCTGGCATGGCTCTTCACATGTTCTTTTTAAGGAGAAACTGCAGTGGTGTACTCCAAACAACTTATCTTTCTCCACAAGGAATGAGCTGTGACCTCAAAACCAAGGGTGGGCAACTTCACAGTTGGGGAGAAATTATGTGTCCTCCAGGACCCGCCACAGTCACAACAGTGGGAAATACTCTTCAATGATATCATTTTTCTGGGGTGAGTTGGGTATGGGGGGTGTTGGAGAGTTCTATTTTATTCCCAAATCTTCACTCTTGGAAGCCCCTAGAGCAATAAAGAACAGTTTGGGCCAAAGAAAAATGAGTAGTAGGGAACATATGATGGGCAAAAATGGCCTTGGGGCTACATGGGGGCCATGGATTGCACGTTGCCCACTTCTGCTCATCAATGACTGGCCCATGTAATTCATAGTAATTCCAGGCCTGGATCTTTATAACGTGCCTTTCAGAGATCAAACAAAATCATTAGGTCAATGTCACTGAGGCAAAATGTAATCCCAAGAAGGTAAACCTTAAAAAATATCAGTGGTGAATGTCCTTCTGCCATATCAGAACATATTATCCCATATTATCTATATCTCCCCTCCTCATTCTTCCTCCATCAACAGTGACTAAAAAAGAATTCAGACAGCATGACTAAATCATGCAGTCAGCATAGTAGCTCCCTCTAATTTTCCTACGATCTTTTCCTACTGTCTTTGCACATATTAAAATGGAGAAGAAATAAGCTGGAACCATGCAGGATCTCACAGGGAATGCTCTGGGAGATCCCAAGACATAGCTGTTTGAAAGCTGTGAGGTAGGAGTGGAAAACCTTCAGACCTTCAGAATTTGTTGAGCCACAGCTCTCATTCCTCACCACTGGAGATGCTGCTGAGGCCTACTAGGAACTGCAGCCCAACCACCACTGGAAGGTCACCTGATTCCCACCACTTGCTTTAAGGACTGAACCAAACCATTCAGAACACTAATACCTCATGGTCAACAACAACAATAAAATCTATTGAAAAGCTCTAATGAGATAAGGTAGTTTCATCCTGTTAATCCAATCAATCTTTTTAAACTACAGCTGAAATTGGTAGGTCAAATCATAGAACCTTATCTTCAAAATCCAGATGTGCAGAGATACATAAAACCAGTGGTCTCAGAGAGGTGGGTTAGCCAGTGGTTCCAGCCATGACTGGAGAGGAGCCACCTGAAACAACCTTATTTTTGAAAAGAGGAAGATAGAATATAGAGGAATATGTGGCTTGGAAAGTCAATGTCAGTACTTTGGTTTCTCTGTCTCCAGGTACATTCCCCCAAAGGAGTTCATATCTCACCATGGAGTCAACCACATGCTTGATGTGGAGGCTCAGTAGTATTTAAGTTAATCAAGAATGATTTCCAGCAATTTAGGAGACTGCACAGTTAGAAAACAGCTGCCCTTAGACAGGTAGACAGGCATATTATGAGGATCACCCCATTCAGATATTGGTATGAACACTAAAAATTATCCTAACTAGAGTAAACCCATCAGTGGGATTCATCTACATGCTGTCTCACCATTCAATAGTTAATTAAATGGTTCTCTAGTTGGGACTAACCAGTAGGCTTTAGCCCATCAGGTTCCTAGTTCAGATGTAACAGGCTTGGAAACAAGTTATAGGCCTCCTTAAGGGGACTGAGCCAAAGCTTTTGACGGCTGTGAAAAAAAGAGTGCCTCCCCTTTCTGCTGCTGAAGAGAAACTGCAGATAAGGCTGAAATTTCCACCCATTCTCTAGGCAGGTAGAAAGTATTACCCCATTACTCTGAGACTGAATGATTTCTGTCAAATCTGTCACACAGTCAAATTTAATCGGCTGCCTGACATCATCTTGTTCACTCTGTGATCCTTTTATACGAAGTGAAGGAGAGGAGCATGTCCTTCGTTCTGGTTTACATTTATAACATTGTTGCTTAAGTAAATTTCCGTGGCTGCATGCATTTCTGATCTGATGACTTTCACTATGTGATTGCCCAGTTGGCTGAGATCACAAAGCCAAGAAGAACAAAATTCTTATCTTGAAAAACAAAGTAACCCCTCGTTAAGCCTGTGTAATTCACTAAGAGGATTTTGGGAGCAAATTGTGAGTTTAGAGTCTCTTATCCTTCTTCTGCAGAGCACTGTGTCGATGTTCTTTAAGCAGCACCAGCATCCTCTACCATGCCCACACCTCCATGCCAAAAGAAAGGGGGAGCCAACAGGAATTATCTAATGGCCCCTCTTGTCAGTAGGGCAAGAAGAAAAATACTTTAAAAAAACAGGGTTGCAGGGCAATGTTTGGGGGAGGTCCTTGGCAGCATCCTGCTGGTTTACTTTCTCATCTGGGTTGGTCAAGTACTTCCAGGGTAAAAAGCCTAATTCCGTCTGGTTCCATAGGCTAAAATGTTTAATATTGGGCCAGGAGTTTTCCCTAGCACCGGAGGCACCCCATGAAAGCTGAAGGTCCTCTGGAACAGTGTGGGACATGAGAGGCTGCTAGTAGGAAAGAAATTGGAAGAATTTGATGAAGTAGCTTCACACCAGCAGAAGTGCTTCTCTCCTTGTTCAAGTCACCTCTGGATCCAAGCCTTAGTGAATCAGGTACATAGACAACATACATACACAGAAGGTCCATGCTTCCAAATTTGAAGGTCCAAAATACATGCTTAAGTGATTTTTATGCCAAAAATATTGGTTTCTCTTTGGTTTAATGAACACCACATTCCTCTGCATATTTATTCAATGGGATATTTCCCTCCTCAAGAAAGTGCTTATGGGATTGGATTGTTGTTGTGTGTCTTCAAATCATTTCTGATTTATGGCAATGCTAAGGTGAACCTATCATGGGGTTTTCTTGCCAAGATTTGTTCAGAGGGGGTTTGCCTTTGAGGTTCAGAAAATGTTTCTTGCCCAAGGTCACCCAGTGGGTTTCCATGACTGAGCCGGGATTGGAACCCTGGTCTCCACCACACCACATTGGCTGTCTATGGGATTGGAACCCAACACTTAATAACTGGTGCCTTTACTTGATTCAACATGAATAGACAGTGGGGAAGCTATATGGATTTCATATGTGCTGTTGCATGATTTGATTGTGGTTGCATGATGCTAGTATATTTTGACAGCATTTAATGTTTTATGGCTGTATCACCTACAACCTGCAGTACAATTTTGGGACTATCCAGCCCATATAGCACACTTGAATAACATTTAGATAATGTACAGTGCAGTTCTATGCATGCTGATTCAGAGTAAGTGTCATGAAGTTCAATTATATTTCTTGTTAGAAAGCATCTATAGGACTGTAGCCTTAAATAACTATTAATGTTCATTAATCCTTCATGCAGAAGGTATCTCCTGATACATGTATCTTTTGTAACACACAATGTGCTATCATTGCTCATCCTGTTTTGGGTGACTCAGCATGCCAACAATCCAGAATGCAGTATTATTTCACAGTGCATCTGTAATTTCAATCCTTCTAGTGTTTCCCTTCCCTTAGAGAAACTATGAATTTTGTATAGAATGTTACTATGTGATAACCAGAGGCATCTCTTGTGACTGGCTGAAACATCATTAACAATGGGACACCCAACTTCTTCCCCCAGGGTTGCATCATATTATCGTGGTGGTGGTGATGAAAACAAGAAAGGAGATTTCAACTAAACATTAGGAACACTTGTTTGACAATGTTTGACAGTTGTTTGACAGTGAAATAGATTATAGTCTGTCCTCCACATTCACTAGGGTTAGGGGCACAAGATCTTTGCAAAAGTTGGAAAAATCACAAATATCAAAACGTCTGCGTTTGTGTCTGTGAGAAGGGGGCCGAGGCAGGATGGAGAGAGTGGGCACCAAGGGTCCCAACCAGGTTAGGGAAAAGAGAGGGAAAGGGGATGAGTTGGCCTGGTGGTCCTAGATTTCCTCTCTCTTCCATCTCCTTCCTTGGATGTGTGTGGGGGCATTAGGAGAGGGTTCCTGGTGATGAGAAATGAGGCTGTAAGCTGTCCTTAGCTGGCCAGACAACGGCTGATGGAGGGGGAAGAAGACGAGAGGTGAGTTTTTAATGAGCTGTGTGGCCTGATTGGAGCTGTGGAGAGAGATGGTTCCCCCAGAAAAAAAGTGCCAGATGTGAGGGGACAGGGATTGGAGAAACTTGTAAATAGTCAAATCTGTGAAAGTCAAATCTGCAAATGTGGAGGGCTGACTGTACCACACAAAGAAATGGACCTTTTTTTGTTGGAGGTTTTGAACAAAGGTTAGGGTCAATCTAGCTGTGGATTCGTGAACTGGTACGTGGCTCTTGGGATTCCTCTCAATTCTGAGTCTATGAGGCTTTCATTGTTATTATGTGATGTACTTCTCCCACCTTTCTATGCCAACTTGTATACAAAGTAGCAAACAATAATAACCACACACACAAATAAAACAGTCAGAAATAGCATGTACATTAAAAAGTCTTGTTGCCATTACATTATCTCTTCAATTGTTTAGAGATTTAGCAATATCTGCATGTACTGTGCATTGCTTTATTTCACATATACCGCTCCCTAATAATATAAGGAAACAATTTTTCAGTACTCTGTCAGACTGAGATTAATATAGTCATGGACCATGCAGCCTGCTTTAATAGTTGGTTGCCTCATATTTTTTTCTTTTAATGAATGAATGAATTAATTAATTAATTAATACTTCCACAACAGACGGTGTGAACACTAGACACACAGCCCTCCACACATAGAAAAGGACTGAAGGGACCATAGATATAAGAAGTTGCATATGCTAATTTTTATATATTGCACACATGTAGAAATGATTACAGGAATGCAAGTAGAAATGCAGTACCTCTTACCATAATGTGGAACACTGGGACCAGGTGCCTTGTGGGCCTGCTCAGTCTGCTCTCCATGGGCTCACCTCTAGAAGATGGGCAACCTCAAGGCGTCTACTGTCTCTTCTCGTGGTTCTTTATCTCTAATCCAGTCTAGGCAGGCCTTCAGAAAGGAACTCTCCTATGTATAGTAGGACAAATGGCCAACTTACCTACAGAGTGAGAGAAGTTCTCCTCATTGTACTATTTAACTTTAAAAGTGTTGTGGCCTGGCCCCAATACTCTCAACAACCATATTCCTTTAAGGATTATTGATTTGCCCATTGTGGAACTTGGTTGAAAAGACTGAACTGCAACTCTCTTGATTTTTGGAGTTTTTACTGAGGCTTGAGTCACTCGAACTCTGCGATACCACATTCTGAGAACTCCATGGTTATATTTTTGTGGGATTTCCCAGCCCTTGGAGGAACTTGTACATAGCTTCTCTTTAATTCCTGACTTTCATTTCAAAAATCAAGTCAAATCTGCTTTTCTCATTCTACATACACACTCATAACCATCATCTGGGGATGCCTGCTTTCATCTGTCCATCTTCTTTGGGATCTGAAGGCTGCTGCTCAGTTTCAAATGAATAGAAAAGGCAGTTCGGCTTGCTCTGCGGCCATTGTGCTCAAAATGAATGGCTTTGCAGGGGACCCTTTGTTTTCTTCAACTGGCCAAATATTTGATTTGAAGTCAGCCAGGGAATATCTCCATTGAGCTTTCAGCATGGCACTGTGTGTATTGATTGTCTTGACCTGAGTGGAGTTTGGCTTTTAGGGTGTTTTTTAAAGGTTTTAAAGGAACTGCTCTTTAAAACATGGGCGTCTTTCATGAAGAACTGTTTCTCTTTAATTGATCATCTATAATCAAATATGGTTTTGGTAATTTTTTTAGATTCTGAGGAAGAGAACGCCACCAACTGATGCCTGGCCAAGCTCGCACATAAGGTCAACGACAAAATCTTATTTCAACTAGCCAAGAAGATGAAAAGCTGGGGATTGATGTCACGTGTGAGAAACTCTTACTATTCTTGTCCATCAAATTCAACTTTGTAACTTCTTTCTAAGCTTTTTTTTTAATTTATAGTTGGAAATTCGAACATTATGCAAAAAATAAACTATAATTATTTTGAGGGAAAAGCTTTTGTTTGTGAATGACCTTCCTTTTCCCCCCATCATGAGGCAAAATAAGATAGACAGGTGGGTTTTTTTTTCCTGTTGAGGGCCCTTGGGGTGCATAGGCCCACCCTATGCAGCTGGTAGGGTGGGCCAAAGATAGCAATGGATGTGTGCAGACCAAAAACAGGTAAGCCCAGTCCCTTCCTTCATCTTGGCCCTTTCTCTTCCCCAACCCATGCATCTCCTTTCCCACAAAGAGGCTACTGGGAAAAAGAGAGCTCTTCCTTGTAGAAGCCTGATCACTTGCAGAGGACATTTCAAATGTGGTTAGAGGTTGGGTGAGATCAGACCAACATCCACAAGTGGGCCTGGGGCTGCCGGTTGCCCACACCTGTGTTGTAGTTGTGTGCCTTCAAGTCATTTCCAACTTATGGCTATCCTAAGGCAAATCTATCATGGGGTCTTCTTGGCAAGATTTGTTTGCGGGGTGCGCTTGCCTTCCTCTGAGACTGAGAGTTTGTGACTTACCCAAGGTCACTCAGTGGGTTTCCATGGCTGAGCAAGGATTTGAACTCTGGTCTCCAGAGTCATAGTTCAATGCTCAAACCACTACACTACTCTGATCTCTGCCATCCCTGTGTAAAACCACATAATTGTTCATATTGTGTGGTTGCAAAATTCTCCATTTCACTTAAGAAACACTCTAATTATCTATTTCTGCTAAGAAAATCCTTCCCGTGTAGCATTGCAGCCCTGGCAGGGTGGGGGAGTGCAGGGGGGCATTGGGGAAGCAACAATCAACATTCCATACCCCACTGTGCCACTGAGGGTAGAAGAGAAGGAGGTTTCTTCTTCCTTGGTTCCTGCCCTAAAGTTACTATGCCAGTTCCAAGGCTAGTATGGCTTATCTTTATTTTTTAGGCATGTCAGGCAAAACATATCCTCCATGACTCACTTCCAACATGCTCCTGAAATGCCAAGTTTTCCCCTACTTTTTGAAACACTGAAGCACTGGTGGGACATCTATGGCTTACTGGGGAACATCCAGCAGTACAGGTATCATTCCACCAGTTGACATAACACCGCCTGCAGAACAGCATTTGTGCCATTCTCTGTGGTCCTTCATCAAGCCTTTCTAGCCTTCCAGAGATGTGACTTGCCCAAGGCCACCCAGTGGATTTCCATGACTGATGGAGATTTGAACTCTGGTTCTGGAGTCATAGTACAACACTCAAGCCACTACATCATGCTGGCTCTCAAACAATACTACATACTATATTATGTAATTCCTGTGTTTTGATACCACTTTAACTTTCATGGCCTATGGAATTCTGGGTAGTTTGATGAGACACTTAGGCAGTTGCTGAGGAGAATACACTTGAGACTATAAACTACATATCTCTGGATTTCATAGGATGGAACCGTGGTAGTTGAAGTGGCATCAGAATGCTATATTGTGTAGTGTTCTGTTACCCTGACTTCTGGGGGTCCCTTGGGGGATACCTCGATTCACTCCAAAATGCAAAGGTTGGGGAAATTAGCACAGCCCTGGCAATAGCAAAAGGAGGGGCAGGGTAACACAGCAGAATCTTTAACCCAATTTTTACGGTGTCAAACTAAGTGAAAAAGCCAGACAATCATACCAATGACTGGATTTTATTAATAAATGTGTTCTCACGCACCAACGCACTCACTCACTCATGCACACAAAGCCTATTGAGAAAGGAAAGAGATGAAAATTGATAGGGGATTCAGTGGAGAGGGTGTAAAGCTGGTGATATTGCACCTATCTCAAGTCTTCAGTCTGGGAAGCGGCGAGACGAACGGAGCTCAGTGAAGAGAGGTGGCTGAGGGGATCACTCAACTAACAGAGTGCCGGTCTGCTAGCGTGGCGGGGAGTTCTCTAAAGAGACCTTCAAAAACTGGGACTACTTATAAGGCAAAACATACCTGGAGGGCAGGCCCTCTCCCAGGAAGAACAATGGCCAAAACAAAGTGAGAAATACCGCACAATAGCAACTTGGTAGTTTGCATGATTGGCTTATGCAGATCCGGTGCAGGGTTTACTAACATCAGAGTTGTTCAACCTGGGGAAAATCCAATAATCCACTCAGGCTGGCTGAAAACCTTTGGTTTGTGTGGACGTGTTTAGCCTGAGGTCCCCTAGGGAAGCGTGAGTGGGGATTTTCCTAGCCTGGCCTATTTTCGGGCGTTCGACCTCTTTGCCTGTGTACCCATTTGGGCAACCTCTCTGGCATGGTGGGCATATTAAATATCAAATTTATATTCCCCAGGATAGGATATGTCAGTGGGGTATCAGTTCCTATGCCCTCAGTAGGTAAATAAAATATTTAAAGAGATCTATCTGTAATATGAAAAGAATAAAATATTTAATTATTTTGAAAGAAAAAAAAATCTAATTCTAGCAGCATTCCTTCCCCAGCTGCAGTTGGAATCACATATGAGTTTAAAACTGCGAAGGATTTTAAACATAACAGGTTTCTGTTACTGGTGTGCCTGTTTTTATAGAGCTATCAGTTACTCTGTTTTGTATCTAAGAAAAATATTGCCAGCATCTCTCTTTCAATGAGAATCTGCTTTTCCCCTGTTATTCTCAACCAGGATGACTAAGTTGGAAGGTAACTTTTAAAAAAAAAATCAATGTATGCATGAAATTACCTGATTTACAATCTATTTATTCAGCTGGTATACTAAAAGCAATATTCTCTTTCAGCATAGAAATTTTGGCATGGCTGACAGTGAACATTCAAGACTTAAAATGTTAAAATTAACCTCTGGGGGAAGAAAAAAATGTCTCTCAGGGTAGTCTTGGGGGTAGCTTACCTTCTAAGATTTAGTCAGACATTGCAGTAGCAAAGATGAGAGAGATTTTCATCTATTCTGTTGAGTCATTTGCATGTCTATGAATAATAGTTTTGATTTGTCTGTCATATATAGGGAAAAGAAATTCAAAGTAAGATCCCTAGTCTTCCATTTTCTTGTATTTTTCAGTTTTGAGCAGTGGGAAGTGGTCACTGTAGAACACAACAACTATAATTTTACTAAATCTAATTTGTTTGTTCAGGTTAAGAAAAAAAAATCTCCATGAGTAAGAGAGCCTGTTTGATCATGAGGTAAATATCCTAAGAGAACAAATGAATCACTATGGAGAACAGGTTAACACTGAAAAGGAAAGCAAGCAGTACTTTTAGTCTGTGGTCATTGTTTCCACAATATAAATGTCCTTTCTCTAAACTGCGTGATTGAGCTTTTACATGTGGAGTCCAGATCACTTGGTCTAAATCCTTCCTTCCTAGCCAGAAGTGGCCTTAGGGGTAGGTAAAGCTGGACACTCGCTCTATGTGTCAAGATAAACAAGCACCAAACTGATCTCCGTAGCTCAGTGCTGTCCAAGTATCCTGTTTGAAGTACCCTGGATGCCGGGGGGTGGGTGGGTGAGATTCTGGAACCTTAATTTTGGAGAGTTTGGGGAACACCTAACTACAAAAATGACCTTTCATCAATTAGCTTTAAACTAATTTTTTTTCCTTTTTAAAAAACAGTTTATTATATCTCTAGTTAAGACACCATCTCTTTGCATAACATAATTACAGTATTACCATACATAATACAATATATACAAAGAATGATCACAAACAGAAAAGAGAAAGAAGAGATGATAGAAAGAAAAAGAGGAAAGAAAAAGGGAACATTCATAATATGTATAACACACTAAACAATTGCATATTTTCAACATGCTTGGTTTCTAGCCCTCCCCAGATAAGCTATATACGACAATATTAACTCAACTTCTGTTAATCAAGCAGTCTCTTCTACCTTCAGTGCTAAAGCCACCATATATAAATATTCAAAACCAATAACTGGTATGTTATTTTCTTTATCTTGCAGAAAGCTTTTTTTGTTTGTTTTTTGTTTTGTTTTGTTTTGTTTGTGTTTTTTTTTCCAATTTTCAGCTTGACATCAAATCAAATTCTATTTGGAGTACCGCATTTGCTGGTCTATAAGAAGCACCCCATTTATACAATGGCAAATACTATTTGCTGGTCTATAAGACACACCAGTGTATAAGACCCACCTCATTTTCAAACAATATTTTTTTGGGAAAAAGTGAGTTTTATATGCCAGCAAATACAGTAAATCAATTGCAATTGCAATCTTAAAAATATAGTAGATATCAGGAAACATGACCAACCTATGGGGTTGCCAGGTGAAATTAGAGGCAGGGCTCCCGTCCCTTTAATGGGTGTGTAGAAGATGGAATTATTTCACCTGGTAACCCTATGGAGCACAGATGACTATGAACACAATCTTGCTTGACATCACACATAGGAAAATAAAAATCAGTGGAATGTAGCCTTATATAGAGATGATATTATCAAGCATTGTTAAAATAAATAAAATAAAATAAAAAGAGAAAGAGAAAGAGAAAACTGTCAAGCGTGGAGGCAAGGGAGCAGAGTACAATCCTCCAGAGGCTGAACTGCAACTTCCAGCATTTTTCATAGTTAACTATGCTGGCTTGGTCCAGCAACCTCTGTTGCAGCCTACCAACATTTTGCCCAGCCCTTCCACAATCTGAGATGGTGGGGAAGGGGGTGCTGAGAGCACTCCTTGCCCAGCTGCAACTGGAATCTTATAGGGTTTAAAATGCCCTGAATGGGCAGAGACATTCTCAATTAATCTTCTGTTATCCCGCTTTTTCAGCTGCTTCTAAATATCCCAGCTTCTCTCTCTTCCCTCTCTTTTCCCTTTTGTCCTTAGTTTACTTCAGTTGTTGCAAACTGAATTTGAACTGTAAAAGTAGTGTGCACTTGACTCACTCAGAGATGGCGAGAGAAGAGAAGCGGATGGAATCGTGTCCTTCCCAGTAGGCTTAGGCAAAAGCAGACTGCTGCATCTTGTCCTAGCTTGTATATCCTTCCTAATTAAGAAGTTTTGCCATTTTGACCATACGTTGATGATGCTTTGCTGCGTGTGCCCTGGTTTTAATCTGTGAATTGTTGCGGGGAGGGGGATATAGAATAGCTGGGCAGTTCTCCAGATGTTTTGGATTCAGCTCCCAGTATCCCCAACCATTAGTCAAGCTAACTGGGGCTTCCCATTGTTGAAATCCCAAACACCTGCTAAGATCCAAGTTTGTGAACCACAGGTTTAACTGAAACACTTAACAGGATTGTATACTGCAATGCATATTTCAGTATCTAATTTTAATGGAGACCTGTGTGGGTTTTTAACTTACAGTCTGTAGATGTTTCTAGTTGAGTCTTACTCATACTGCTAATGACCTAGATCCAATTCATAGTCTACAGTACAACAGAGTCTTTGAATCCAGGGAACTTACATACACATTGACTTAGCAAGTTCCCTTTGGATTTAATGGCTCTGCTCTACTTGGGAGTAACAGTTGGTGTAAGTGAAAGTGTTAAATGAAGAATACAACCTGACCCTTCCTGGAAGTATACTATAGGACAGGCATAGGAAATGTGTGGTCCTCCAGATGTTCTTGAACCACTGCTCCCAGCAGCCCTAGCCTGCATAGGCAAAGATTATGGGGAAAATGCTGGGAGCTGTAGTTCAACAACATCTGTAGTGCAATTCCTGCACTGGGAAAGAGGAGTAGCAATGTACATTTTTAGCAATAAAACTAACAGCTTAAATCAAGTTGCCTAAATCAAATTTTTAATTTCAGCTACAGTAGACTCACTGAATCAATGGATCAAGTTACTAAGTCAACCTTTATATAAGCCTAATTGATTAAATGGGTTCATTCTGTTGTTGTATGTCCTCAAATCATTTCCAACTTACGACAACCCTATCATGGGGTTTTCTTGTGTGAATTTTTTTTTTTGGAGGGGGGTGGCTTTTCCTTCCTCTGAGGCTGAGTGTGTGTGAATTGCCCCAGGTCACTCAGTGGGTTTCCATGGCTAAGTGAGGCATCCAACCATGTTCTCCAGAGTTGTAGTCCAATGCTCAAACCACTACACCATGCTGGTGTCACAAGAGTTGAGATTCATTGCCCAGCAGAGGGTCCCAGGAGGGTCAACATGAGCAAGGAGTTAAGAAAAGGCAAAGTTTATTTTGGTCAACACTTTGTGAAGGCCCAAAGTGAGAGAAAAACACATTTCCCTGCACCCACCTTATATACAATAAACTGGTAGGTTTCCTCATATAAACATTCAGAAAACAATTAACACTTAGTTCAAAGCACATCTTTATTTATTTATCTATATGCCACTTTTTCTTCCAAAGTGTGACCCAAGACGGCTTCCAAAAAAGTTTTAAAAGTTTCTGTCTGGCATCTATCAACATTAAACTGTCCCAATATGTTTCTTATTTTCAGATAGCATGTGATAATTCGACAGGAACTTAGTTTTTTTAAATTTCTTCAGAGAGTCAGTTACTTTAAACAAGGAATGTAACTAACAGTTGCAAATAAAGAAGGAAGCTCCCTTTCTCAGCTACATGTTAAAACACAGGGTAGAGCCAAGGCCTATGTGACCCTCTCACCTCTAGGGAATGGACATCTCAAGACTTTAGAGTCCGTATTGGAAAAGAGGAATGTCTAGTTTTGAGAGTGAGGGTTTCATTATTATTGTTGCTATCACACTGGCTCTACTTTGAACCCATAACTGAGTTTAGGCTAATATGACAGCACATAGTAGTGACTATATTAATAATAGGAGGTGACAGAGATATACATTGATACAAAACGGATCAAAGACCATAGATTAAAGCTGCAGCTCTTTCACACTGAAGTTCTTATCCCCAATACTTCTTGGAAAGACAGTTTGTCCTTTTTTTTTTTTTTTAACAAGAATTGGGCTAAGCACACAGTGCTAAAGAGAAATAATCCAGTAATGAGAACATCCAGTTATTGTCATGCTATTTTTAATCGATCAAGATCAACATATAAACAAGTCAACTGTATAATAAATTAACCACAATTTATTTATTTATTTGGCTGGTTCTGTTTTTCTGCTGGTGCCAAAGTGTTTTATGAAATCTGGCTTTTTTGTAGCAACACCAGTTGGCTGAAGCTCTTTGTCATGGTGATTCAGTAATGCTTTCTTGTTGTCATGGCTGCAGAGTTCTATCTGCAGCCAGCAACTTTGCTAAGGTTTCTTATTCATAGTTCGAATGTATAAACCTGAGACTAGAAACAACAGTGGTCTATTTTCAGACCCTTGTTATTGCAGTACCTAGCTTCAGATTCACACATTTTTATGAGTGTTCCAAAAGAAGAAAGCAAAACCCTGAATGTCTTTTCTTCTCCTTGGTAATCCTAGCTGGTGGTAGCTGTGGCCAAAATTCATCAAACATTTAATTGCTCTCCAAAATATACTCCTGGAATCTGAAAGACACTCTCTCTCTCTTTAAAAATCCTTTCTTCTGAAGAGCTGAAAGAAAGGCTGTGCTTTTCAAACAAGTTGCATTCCTTATCACTGTTCTGCCGATGGCAGGCGCCCAATCAAAATGTTTGGCTTCTGAGTTCATGCTTTGCTGTGGAAAAACTAGTGCCCACAAAATGCACAGAGAAAACTACTAGCAATATGGCAATTTGTTAGCTTGAAAAACCTGTGAGGGAAAGCAATATTCCCTCTAACTAACTTAGAGAAACTCAATTTTAAATACTTTTTTCATGAGTGCATTCCCTCGCAAAGTGCAAATTCTGTGACATTTCAAATCTAAGTAACTCAGTGGAGAAATTAAAATCAATGGAAACTTAAAATATGGTATTCATTGAAGCAGTATCCTTAATTATGCCATTCCTGTGGCATCTGGATTGCTGCCAGAACTTGTGTAAAGTTCCCCTTTTCTTCTCTTATTATCATTAAACTACTAAACTATGGATGATGAACTTTAAAGAGAAGGAGAAACTGGTAGCAAAACTAAGAGCTTGATGACATCAAGGACTCACACATTTAATGCACCACAAGAAGAATAGTTTCCATGTTGAGTGGACCTGTGAATTTCCACCTATTTAGGAATCCAGCTCTTCCCATATTAACTAGGAACAAGCTTATCTAAGATCCATTTAGCACAACAGCCTTGCATGCAACACAACTTACTTCAGAAGCCATCTTGTGGCTGCTAAATAATCTTTTGAAACTAAGCCATGGATCAGCTGATGAAAGGACTAAGATGTGCCATGCTGACTGGCCCATGGGTCTCTGTGAGAAACCAAGCTTTTAGTTTGATGGGGACGGTGCTCTTCAGAAGTGCTTGCCTTGAGGATTATGAACCAGCTGTGGGTTATGGTGATGCTGATGACTGAATCTGCTGACTGATAATGGCCTAGCATTGTTTTTAAGATGGAAGGAACGGCCACTGTTTATGTCTCACAAAGTGCTTTTGAATCAGATGACTGACCTTCTAGGGCAGTGCGGAATGCCTGCTGTGTCTGCTGCTGCAGTTCTGTAATTTGAAAAAAACAAAATATTTCCTCTCTCTTTAATTTTCTCTCTAACAAACTAAGGTAAGTGTGTTTGGCAGATTCCTCTCCAGCTGTAGAGTGAAAATGGGGTTGTTAGTTCCACTGCCAAAACTTTGGTTCAACTGCTAGAAATAGTAATACAAATATAATCCATTCTCCCCTCTCTCTCTCACTCCTGCACCTGGTTTTTGCAGGATTCCAGACTGAGACTAGAAATCGGGAGCTGCCACACTGAGAATCAGACATGAAAGGCTTTTGTTTTTCTGAGGGTGTTGATCTGAATGCGTGATGTGGCTGCGCATGAATGCCTGGGTGCTGCTGAGTACTAATCAATGCTGACATCACATGTCTCAGCAACAGGATGCCCAGTAATGGTGCTACAGCTTCCTTTTTAAAATTCCATCCCGTTCAGAAATCCCCAGTAAATAAATGCTGTTTAGGTGGTCTGGAACTGATCCAGAACATGCAAAGTTTTCTGCAAATCAGAATCTTTTCTAGATTATATCTCAAGGGCCCCAAATAAAAGGATCTTGGAATGCAGCTATTGTTTTTCCAGGCATACAGACTTAATTGCTTGCTGCCAGCTGATGGGCAGCATTCCCCAGACTTCTGGGGCATTACTGAAAGATCACAGCAATCTCAGCTCTGTTCACTGTTATGTCTTGTTCTCATCAGCAGCTTTCTTGGCAATGCAGATAGGGGAGTGTTAGTGAACAAACACGGAAATAGACATTATACCATGTTGAAAATAACACTTAGTGTCTACCTCTACAGTAGAGCTCAGGAATTTGCCCATGCTGGCTGAGGGATTCTGGGAGCTGTTGTGCAAAAAAAGTAACTATTCCAGCTCTGGTAATACACTGTCCATGCTGTGATATCATTACTCTGTGTGACAGTTTTTAATCCAACATGGTAGGATGTAGAGACACACTCTGTAATGGAATCAGGACATAGAATAGTTCCACAAGTGAGAGCCTTGTGCTTTCTTTAACAAAGTCCTACCATCCTACACATCCTGCTCAGAGGGGACTTCAGCCTTAGCGTCAGCTTCACAGATATGTGATGTAGTTTGAAGAATGAAACTGTTAACCTGAGGGCAAACCAGTAGGTCCAGGCTTAGCTTATTTTCAAAAGGTAGTTTGCTCCATCTTAACCCTGCCTTTTCTAGCAAAGCAGGGGAATATGTCAATTTCTAAAAATGGTCAAAGCACTGTGATGTGGGGAGCTCCTCTCATCATGCTTTGGCAGGGCCTTTCCTGCATATAGTTTTGTTTTTTACTGCCAAAAATGCAGATGAGTCTGCCCTCTATAGAGACTATGTTAGTTGCCGGCACATCACCAAAAGTGGCTGATTGTGGGTGAACAGCAAGTCTTTGTAGATGACATTCCCCCTGACTGAGACGATGTACAGGAAAAGGGCATTTGATATTTCCTGTGGTGACCACCTGAGTCATCATTAGTGGAAATAATGAAATGGCAGCAATTATAGGCAGCTACAGTGCTTCACGCTTTCTCACTCTATTCTCTAAGCCAAATCACACTACTGTTATGTCATCTATTTATAATCAGTACCATTATTAGTAGCGTGATCTCTAAAAGTTATCCAGCCTAATCTGAATAATATCTACATATGTTTTGCATTACCTGTAGCTTGCCAGCTGCTTGGTGTCATACAGTTCCTACAGTAATGCCGTACAATCCCAACACCACTTGAGTAAAAAGGAATAGCCATAATTGGTGCCCCTTTTGGTGGGATGAGGTCTCCAATGTGCTGAATCTAGCAGACTCAACTCCTCACCCACCAGCACCATTGTACAGAAGCCATCAGCTCACTCTTCTCTTTATATAAATCACCCTTGTCAGTCCAGAATTTAGAAGGCTGAATTAGTATCACTAATAACTTCTTGTTACTGTGTATCTTCCAGTCATTTCCGACTTATTGTGACCCTACACAGGGTTTTCTTGTCAAGATTTGTTCAAAGTGGGATTTGCCATTGCCTTCCTCTGAGTCTGAAAGAGTAAGACTTGCCCAAGGGAAGCCAGCGGTTTCCATGGTCAAGAAGTTAAACCCTGATCTCCTGGAGTCCTAGTCCAACCACTACACCATGCTCACTCTCACTACTAAGTCACCACTATACTGTTTGTTATTCATGCTATTGAGAGCCAGCATTGTGGTGGTCTGGATGTTGGACTAGGTCTCTGGAGAGAAGGATTTGAATCAGCCATGGAAACTCACTAGGTGATCTTGGGCAAGTCACACTCTCTCAGCTTCAGAGGAAAGCAGATGCAAACCCCCTCTGAACAAATCTCACCAAGAAACTCTGAGATAGGGTCGCTGTAAGTCAGAAATGACTTGAAGGCACACAACAACAAATCTATGCTGTACAGAACCTAGAACAGACATTGTTTGTGCACACAGACCTTGAAATCAACTACTACTACCACTACTACTAACTACTAGCACTTCTTCTTCCTCTTCCTCCTCCTCCAATAATTATTCTTGTAATAGTGGTGGTAGTGGTGATGATCATGATGATGACGATGATATAAATAATAAAGTAACAACAACAACTTGTCTTCACAGAGACAACTTGCACAATGGCTTTTTCTCTTAATTCACTCCCCATGCTCAGCTCTACCTCATAAGTCTATGTTTCTTCCAGAACATCTACCCAGTTTCTTCTTCAGTCACAAGAAAAAAAATAAATATATATTGCTGCACTCAGTACATTCCTCCTTTCTTTTTCTTCCTTTTGTTTGGTTGTTCTGTTGGTGTGCTAAGTGGTTTCCTCCTCCTTTATTTCCTCCCCAGCCACCACAAAATTTAAACTGCCCTCACTCTGGGACAGTGGTCTGTCTTTTTGCTTATATTACCCTGAAGGCATTATTTGCATTGTATATGTCATAGTGATGATGTCTAGATAATAAGCACATCACAAAGGGTGCACAAGGTATGCATAGCTATTACATACACACTGTACATGTATTACAGGGTCCTAAGGAGGCTTCTAACAAAGCAAAAAAATGTAGCACTGGAATGTAATCATTTGCTCTGACCCCTGATTACCCACATGATGGTGATGCCTGTCATTATCACGCCCACCCTTGGCATGTAAGGGCTGAGAAAGGGAGAGGAAAGATTATTATGGTCAGAGTTGCACATAGATATAAATAAGCCAGCAACGGGGCATCAGTATTTCCATCAGCCAAAAGTTCTGCTCAGATGTAGAGCCGAATACAAACATTTTAATAAAATAAAATCAAAATTATGCTATCATAAACCAGGGGACTGGGCTAAATGCAACCCCTAACATTTTGCAACTCCTGACCTTATGAAACTTCCCCAGACCATTCTTTCCGTTTTGGGGCTGGGAGAGGAAAAAGCTCAATTATGTCTCCTAGAGACAGCCAAAAATGGTGATTTGCCTTTTGTATAGTGTCCAATATCAAAAATACTAATCTCCCAAAATGAAAATAAAAATGGCTACTTCCATTATGGTTCAGTTTGATTCATTTTTTCCCCCAATTTGTAGCCTTCCCGGCATTCAGTGCAGCCCCCTTGGCACAGAAAAGAAGCACCTGGACATAACAAAGATACTATGCCATTGTAAACAGAACGTATCCTATGCAACCTTGCTTCCAGAAAAAGAACACTTCAAATCACTGAAGAAATTTACTGCATGCGTATGGAGCCAAAGAGTTCCCGTGTACCAAGCTAAAAAATGCCAATCCTTCATGATGAAATGTCTTCCTATTTCTGCATAAATGTATGCATTGTACGACACAAACAGGCCAATGGGGCTGAAACTATGCATGTGCAGGCTAAGAAATCCCAGCCGCTTTCAGCAATGAGCAGCCCTGATAGTAGCGGTATTGTTGTTTTTATGCTCCTACATACACTGGTTAAGGACTTGTGCTGTCAATGCCCCTCACATACCCCACCGTGAAAGCCCATACACAGCAATAATGACAACGAGAGACTGTCTCCTACTAACACAACTCATTTGTCTTCACAAAATGTCTGGGAATACAAAGTGATCATTAAAAAGCAAGTACATAAGAAAACTGCTTCCTTCCTCAGGGTGTTTATGAAAACTGGTGATGTTGTTTAATATCCTACTATTGGCAGCCTAATGAGACAGAGAAACCGCATTTTTTATTTCAATGGGAAATAGCTCCCATTACTTAAACTTGACCACAAATCAATTTTCTGGCCTATTTTTGTGGCAGCCTCGCTAGGAGCCATCATTCTCTCCAAGGTAGCCATGCAAATGAGTCGCATGACAACAGCAGGCATCCGATTTACAAATGAGAGGAAAGGTGGCATGGCATTTAATGGGTCAGCTGCATGGAGCTCCTCTTACTTTTAATGGAATTTGTACTTATACTGTATGCCTCCAAAATATAACAGCAAAACCAATGTCTAACTTCTGTGATTCATTAACCTTCTTCATGTAGCATGCAGAAATACATGGCCAGGGCTGTATCTATGGAGGGCAGAATGAGGGCATTTTCCTTCCATTCCCACATTTTTAACATTGTAGTAGCTTAAAAATTCAGATGAGTGTTTAGAAATACAGTTCAGACTCCCAAAGAAAAGGAGCAGGCAAAATGAACATAAGAAATGTAAGATTTCTAGGTGTGAATGATTAAATTTTGTGAAAATTCTTGTGGAGGGGGCAGTGGCCTCATTCCTCTCCCATAGCTACATAGATACAGAGGTACATGGGTTTGTTTAAAAGCATCATATCTATATAAAATATAATAAAAATCATACAGTACAATGCATATGAAAGCAGCATTGTATCCAAGATCTAAAAGAGTCCGGTTTAGACTTGGTTTTCGTGCCTTTGCTGTAGCTGGAAGCACCATTCATAACAGAGATGGGTGTGGCAGCTGCTGAACTCCTTTGGGGCCCTTTCCAGTCTCACTAAGTCACTTCTTGTCTGGGGTACTGTAATGCACGCTGCATGAGACTGCCTTTGAAGACTATTTGGAAATGTTCACTGCTTCTACATGACCCAATCAAGCTTATTATGATAGCGATATAGGGTGTATATGACCTCGTCTTGATGACCTGCTCTAATTGTCTGTTGTTTTTGTGTACGATTCGGTAAGTATCTGCCCAAGAACTGAGATTTGCTGGAGATATGCTCCTCCATATCCCCCTAGTGAAAGCAATACCTTGTGTGGGGAGGTAGGAAAGGGCCTTCTCTTCTGTAGCACCCTCTTTTTGGAATGCCCTCCCTATCGAGACCCACTTGGTGCCAGGGTTGGTTTCTTTTAGGCACAAAGTCAAAACATGGCTTTTTATTGAATCCTTTGACATCATTTTTTTTTAAAGTTTACCTGTACATGGTTTTAACTGTTGGAGCCTTTTCTGTTATTTTAACTGTTTAACTCATTTTATTGTTTTTATCTTGAATAGTTTTAAATTGTTCTTATTGTTTTAATTGTATCCCCCATGCAATCTCACAATAGAGAGTAGTGTTACTGTAGTTCCTAGTCCGAACTTGAGGTATATTAGATTTCATTTGATATCAAGAATTTGCCTTCACTACCCATTCCTCTCCATGTGCTTGTGAGACCCCCGGACAAGCACGCACATGGGCATGGCCGAAAATAGCTGAACTATTCAAAACAAATCCAGGCAGGCCAGTAATTGCTGGACTGCAGCTTTAGGAGACCTCCAGGCAAGTACCCTTTTAAGATCACATTGTGCATGCACGCCGTTTATCCCCTGCCCCGAGCA
The DNA here is from genome assembly GCA_030412105.1 of Cyclura pinguis. Lineage (NCBI taxonomy): Eukaryota > Metazoa > Chordata > Lepidosauria > Squamata > Iguanidae > Cyclura > Cyclura pinguis. The sequence goes on from CM059600.1 coordinate 84,164,770, forward strand.
GGCAGCTTGATGAGCCGAATATTCAACTCTCAAGCGTTCCGCGTTTGCATACTGTCTACGCTATTGACAATGCTGTCATGATTCAATCATCTAAAGTACTGAGCTTTCGGAGGCTTTGTCTCCAGCCCCAAACCCATTGTTTTCCCCAGGAACGGACTAGCCTACAGGCACATTTTCCCCTATAAGACCCCCTGATTTTGAGCGTCTCTTCGGATCGCTCTGACTTCCATCCCACCTTGCTGTCGCTCCGTTCGACGAGCCTTCCCCTCAGCTCCCACGTGCTGAGAATCTCCGACTCTTCTTCTGATAAACTGGGCTTCAGGATCAGGTGTAATATTTCCCCTGAAAAATCCCTCTTAAATTCCTCTATCCAACTCCTTCCTTTCTTTCATTAGATCTATGTGAGTGGTTGCATACATACGTATTGACTGTGTTTTAAACTAAAGGAAAACAATTATTATTTACTTCTGTTTGATTATTGACTCGGCCTGACCCCGCAAACATTATGTTCAAGATCTCGCTAGGTTGCCCTGCCTCTTGCTTTGCTTAGCTTGTGCTCATGCTAATTCCCATTCCCCATTATTTGGAGCACTTTGAGGTGTCTCTCACAGGACCCCAGAAATCAGGGTAAGAGAGCGGTGGAGAATGCAGGCAGCCCCTGTACCCCTAATTTGAGTGGGAGTCACGAACCTACTCAAATCAGGCTGGTTTGCTGGAAACGTAGGCAACGGCCATAGTCAAGTCTTAAGGTGATAGGAACACGTGTGAGTGAACTCTGTGTGTTTGAGCTCCAAGAGCTACTCTATCTGGGTGGGAAATCTGCACCCCTTTCTCTCTTGGTTTGTGTGGCAGCTGCCCCAGCTTGGTCACTGCTGCCCCTCGGGCAGTGAATCACAGTCCGATAGCAAGGGTTATGCACAAACTGTCCTGGGAATCACATCCCTAACTTGGGGACTATCGCGGGCTGGGATCCAAAGCGCTAGGGCGTTAGGAACAGTCCATACACACAATACACACACAGCAAGGTAAAACAGCACATAGGGAAGAATTCCAAAGGTAACACGGGTGTGTCCCGTTTAGAGTGAAAATACGGGTGCGTCCCGTCAGAATTAGAACTCAGGTGCCTCCCGATTTGTAGTAAATTAGGTGCGGGTGGTGAGTCCCGACCTAGGTAAGGGTTTTAGAAGGTTTGCCTGAGGTAGAGGAAGGCACCCCTCACCCAAAAAACTGTTAGGGACGGTTCAGTTTGGTTCCTTTCCCTTTGTCCCTGCTGCTTGGCCAGGCAGCATAGTAAGTTCCTGAGAGTTCGTTTTCCCCCTTCATTGTTTGGCTGAGTCCCAGTGAAGGTTTCCACCAGAATCTAGGTGATTCTCCCTGTCCCTGAACCGTGCCCTCGTCCTTTTGCCCCTAAGCTGTCTAGGTGGAAGGCCGGGCTTAGACAGGCAAAAGTGACATTTTCTGGGCAGGCTGGAGTTAGGTTCCCAAACCTCTTCCCTAGTTAAGTTCTGCTGAGTTCGTCTCCCTGATACTCCCCCAAAGGGATCTCGGTGATCCTTCCAGTCCCTCCACATCCTGTTCCCGTTTGAAGATTGATAGAATGGAAGTGAAGGACCTCATACTAGAGAAGGAGGTCAAAGGGAAACTAGAGACATGGGTGTTCAGTAAAGGACAATGCCCCTGGAAGGACATGAGCTTCCAGACGGCAGACCCCTTTGCTACCCTACGTGAAGCATATGCTAAGGCGCATAAGTCTAAGAACCCATTTGGGCCATCCAAAGATGTGTTGGCCGCATGGGGACTTTGGCTTATGGCCAGAGATGTGTCCCATGCCCTGGTAGAGACCAGAGACAAACTTTCAGAATCCGAGAAGGAAATTGCCCGGCTTCATGCTGAGATGGAGTTTCTGCGGGCAGACAAGGTAACGTTCGTGTTCGTCGCGCAGGCCACCTCACAAAAGCTTACTACTACCACCCTTTAGGCCCAGACTTGGGAGGAAAGGGCCCACTCTCTAGAGGCAGAGTTAGCCCACACCAGGTCTGCAGCCAAGTTGATGGTTGGGCAAGTCAAGGAGCAGCAAGAGGCTGTCAGCCACACAGCTTGCAAATCGAGGCGTTGGAGAACCAGCTGCACACGCGCAGGGCATTAATTTCGGCCATCTGCCCGGAGCTTCTCCCCTAGTTTCCCTTTGATGCCCTCGGGGAGCCGCTGCCAGAAGATGCTCTGGCCACCCTTCCCCACAACCTGGACTGGAGTGACCACAGGGTCCCAGTCCAACCAGTGGAAACAAGGTCAATGACCAAAAGAATTGCCGCTGCAGGAGGAGGAGGCTTAGACAGGGCAGAGGTGCGGGAGACTCAAGAGATAGAGACCCGAGTCCCGTGGAGAGCCACTGAAGCCAAAGCTATTGAGGACCAGCTTGGTCCTCTGAATAAGTCAACTAGGATCATGTGGCTCAACACAGTGATCCATTCCCACCCCACAGCCAATGGCCAAGATTTAACACAGCTGGCCCAGTTGGGTATGTCCCCAGCAAAACTCCCCACTTTGGAATCTGCCGTGGTGGCTCGAGGCTTGGTGAGACTCGAGGCCCATGACTGAATGAGGGAGGTCATTAGGATTCTGTGGCCAGGGCAGAGCACTAGCGTTCTGTACATCATGGAACAGCAGGGTCCAAAAGAAAACCCAGAGGCATACGTGGCCCGGAAGCAGCTTCTGGCCATTCTAGTGGAGAAGGTCCTCTTGACTCCAGGAGGGTACAACTTTAATCATGTAGAGTTCAAGGCTCTTCTTTACGGAGGTCTGAACCATGAGACAAAGATGGCCCTAGGCTTAGTGGACCCCGCAACTACAGGTTGGGAGGAATTTGAGAACAACCTCTGGCGGGTCGCTGACCTGCTCCACGAGGCTGGATCCCTGAAGCCCCCTCCTAAGTTGCACGGACGAGACGCAGGGAATTGGGAGCCCATACAGGAGGTGACGTACTCCAACTATAGACCCCATTCCCAACATAGGAAGACAGCTCCGAATTCTGTCCCGAAGGGGAACTGGAATTTGCATCCCCCTCTGAGACAGGACAACAGACATAGACAGGAGCATTGGCAGGCTAGGGACTCCCGCAGTCAGTCCAGCAAGGCAGGGAATTCTGTTCCTCTGCCTGCAGCTCCAAAACAGGCCACAGACAATGGTGCTCCTAGGGAGATGTCCGGTGGCTATGACCCTACTGCCCAGACCTACTCAGCAGACCGAGTAAAGATCTGGGGCATGTTAAGAAGGCTCGGACTGGACATGAGCCAGTTTGACAAAAGGCCCACCTCAGAGCTTTTGGAGGCCTTAGACAAACAATTTCAGGCAGGAAGTAAACAGCTGGTCAATGCCATGACCAATGGCCCTCCTCCAGCTGGATACTCTCCCAACCTGGATTTGCAGGAATAGGGGTGCCCCCGGCCCAGGAAGCTTCCTCGCAATGTCGTGGCTAGGCTGAAGCCAGACAAGTGGGGAAAATTCTGGGTGAAGGCAGGCATTGGGACCAAGAGGGACAAAACTCCTGCCACCCTTCTTGTGGATTCTGGTGCAGCGCTGAACATGCTGCACCCCGAATTGGTGAGACACGGTGAGCTTACCCCTGAGACTGTCCAATTGGCTGGATATGGTGGGGGGACACCAAGCTAAAGTGTGGACAATCATCCCCATGTCCATAAACACATTCCATTTTAAACTGTGGGCTTGTGAGAACCGCGAGGAGGATGAAGGCTTTTTGGGCATCGGATTCCTCCGGGGAAATAAGCTTACAGTGGACTATGCGAACGGGTTTTTGTGGCAGTTAGATAAAGGACCCCTTGAGATCTCCACGGTACACCGCTGTGCTGCTATTAAAGCCCCTGCCCCTGTGCAGTGTGTTGCTAGTGATCCGTGGGTATAAGCTTTCCCTGAAGTTTGGATTAGAGACAAAATTGAGTGTGGCAAGGTGAAAAGTGCTTGCGTGCTAATCGAGGGCAAGGATCCCCCACCACAGAAGCAGTACAAGTATCCTGCCAAGGCAGAGGAAGGCATAGGAAAGATGATTGAAGGACTTGTCCAGTGGGACGTAGTCACTCCTATGCAGTCCATCTGTAACGTGCCCTTGTGGCCTGTGCTCAAGGCCAATGGTAAAACATGGCGAATGATGGTGGATTTTCAAGCTTTGAACTCTGTCACTCCCCCCGTGGCACCAGTCGTGGCCAAATACAATGAGATCTTGTCTGCTATTGCTGTGGGAGCCAAGTATTATAGTGTATTGGATTTGGCTAATGCCTTTCATTCAGTACCGCTGCACGAAGCATGCTGGTACAAATTCGCCTTCATGTTCCGAGGGCAACAGTATGTCTTCAAAAGAACGCCTCAAGGTTTCCACTCAAGCCCTAGCATCTGCCATGCCCATGTGGTCAAGATGTGGATTGGCTGCAGCCAGCCTCCTGAGCCCATGTCTTGTCCTATGTGAATGACATTCTCATCCGTTCAGATTCAGAAGACAAAACTACGGACATCACCCACGAAGTACTGGCCATCCTTAGAGACACCGGATTTAAAACCAGTAGAGAAAAAGCACAGTTGGTGACCACGGAGATCAAATACTTAGGACTTTGTTTAGGAGCTGAAGGACGCACTCCTGATGTGCAAAGGGTCGAGGTAATTGCCAAATTACCTGCCCCTACAGACGTGCACTCTCTCTGCTTGCTTCTGGGAACTTTCAATTTCTCCAGGGATTTTATTGAGTCTTTCGCCAGCAAGGCAAAACCGCTATATGCCCTGTTGAAAAAGAACGCCCAGTGGGAATGGAGACCTGCACAGCAGCAGGCATTTGCCCAACTGAAAGAGGACCTCATGAAAGCGCCAGCGCTTGCCCATCCGAACATGTCCAAACCGTTCCTTATACAACTAGCCACCTCGGATAGGAGTATAGGAGCAATTCTCTCGCAGCACTTGAATGGCACTCAGCGTGTTATAGCTTATGCCTCCCGCAAGTTGAACTCCCATGAGACCAAATTCACCGCTTGCGAGAAAACATGCCTCGCGCTAGTCTGGGCCTTAACACACTGGGAATTTATGATAGGAGGCACCCGTGTGGTTGTGGTTGTCCAGACCCCCGCCACACCGCTTAAGTATATTTTGTCTGGAAGAGTCCAGAATGGTCAGGTATCCAACGCAAGGATAGCCAAATGGACTGTTTCCTTGGTGTCACATGGGGTGGATTTCCAAAAGCAGCCTCAAGATCCCCTGGCTCCCTATGGTCTAGTTGTGACCGGAGCCATGCATGAGTACCCTTTGCCACCTATGCTTAAGACTAATTGGCCGGTTGAATGGGGAGCTTCTCTTGAAGAGGCTCAATTGCAGGGCTTTACTTGTTGGTTCTGTGATGGTTCCTCCATGCACGTGGACAGTAGCCCCAGGACAGGCTTTCTAATGATCCGAGTCACAGATTCCTGCACCCTCCACGGGAAAGCCCAGCCCCACTCTAGCCAAGCGGCTGAAGTAGAAGCTCTAAAGGCTATCTTAGAGCACGAACCGCTTGACTGTCCCCTAGCCATTTACACTGACTCAGATTGGACTGCTAAAGCAGCCAGTGTATGGCTCCCAACTTGGCTCAAAAATGATTTGAAAACCGCAGATGGGAAACCCATAGCCCATCTGGATAAATGGGTCAATATTGCTGCCCAAATTGAAGAAAGGACTGCCCCTACATGGGCTGCTCATGTCCGAGGGCATCAAAGGAAAGGCACGGTTTCTTGTATTTGGAACAACCAGACAGATGCCCTTGCCAAGGACGCTGCCTTGCAGGACGATGGGGCTCCCACCGCTGCCATTAATGTCAACTCTAAACAGCTGATGCTTCCCCCCATGTTTGACTTGGGCACCCTCTAGAAGGGAGACCAAGAGATTTCTGAGCTGGCCAGGAATGGTACTGACGAGTCTAGCCACTTTAAAATAGAACAGACTGACGGTGTGTTCTGGGCAGTAGATGCCAGTGGCCAGTGCCATTGGATAGTGCCCAAAGATCTTAGAGGCAACGTGATTCAGTTCGTTCATGAACAGGGACATCGTGGACAAGTGGTCACATTGGATAGAGTCAGGGAAACTGGTTGGTGGCCCCAGATGAAGCAAGATGTGAACCAGTGGGTTGACAATTGCTTTCCTTGTGCCATGGTCAATGCTGACCCCTTCGGACCCAAGGCTCCCATTCAGCACCAATGGATTGAGGGTCCCTGGACCTGAATCCAAATTGATTTCATAGGTCCTTTGCCCACCACACCTAGAGGGAACAAGTACTGTCTAACAGTGATTGATCCCTTTAGCAAATGGGTTGAGGCTTTTCCCTGCAGAGACAATACAGCCAGCACAGCTGCGTGGCTGCTGTTTAATAATGTGTGGGCTTGCTGGGGTGTGTCACGTGACCTTGATTCGGATCTTGGAGTTCACTTCACTGGGGAGGTGACCCAAGAATTGTGCAAGGCACTGAGCATATGCCAATGATTCCATATAGCGCATCACCCGCAGAGCTCAGGACAGATAGAACATACCAACCATGCTTTGAAGGAGGCACTCCGAAAGGTTGTGTGCTCCTCAGGGAAGGATTGGGACACCAAACTGCCTATCATCTTGATGGCCTTTAGAGGCACGGTGTCATCACATAGTTTTACGCCACACATGGTCATGACTGGGAGTAAAATGATGTTGCCAGAAGACTTCTGGATCGATACCAGCATCCCTTCAGATTTGGAACCCATTGTTTTGAACAACGAGTGGGTGAAGAGTCTGATACAGCACATAGGCCAGATACACTGGCAGGTAGCGACGCAACTAGGCAAAAACTTGCAAAGGATGGACGAAAGACTAGGATGGGTACATCACCCCTGCCAGTGGGAAGAGGGACAGCTGGTCTTGTATAGGAACTTCTATAAAGAAAAGCACTCCCTCCCAGGGGACCCACCAAATGGGTGGGTCCCGTCCCCATCGTGAAAAGGATTTCCCCTGTGGTCTATCAAGTCCGCATTCCTAAGAAAAAGAGAGACTGGCTTAAGTTCTTCCATGTCTCCCAACTGAAGAAGTGGAAAGGTCAGCCTGTCGATCCCGCCTCTGTGGTAATCCCAGACTTGGAGGATCTGGGCATCCAAAAGCCTACTGTATGCCCGATAATTCCTTAGACTTCTTTGAGTTACAAGGAAGTACCCACCGTTAATTTGTCAGAGACGTTTGTCTCAATTTATGAAGCATTCGACAATGGGTAAACGATCGTTGTTGGAATGGGACAGAGAGGAGTGGCGACCTCTCTGACTCCCCCGCTTCTGTAGATAGCCCCTGTATATATATAGGTCAGTATAAAGTAGTGACGGACTCCCGTGTCTGTGTTCCCTACAGGGAGATGGAATGGGACCGTTTCGTGTGGATTTTGGTGTTGTTTGAATTGTTTGAATATACCCTCAGAATCTCTCCCGAATACACGACCCAGTTCACAACCAATTGGCAATACAACATGCAGGTGATTTGCCATTGGAATCCTTATCAGGAGGCAGAAGCCCTGCTACGCAATATGCGTCTGTTACCATGGCTTCAAAAGCGTTATCCTTTTGAGCTTTTCTCCCAGATACAGGTACACCCTAAATGTGGACTTAGCTCTGAGTTAAAAATGTCTGTGGCTGGCAGCGAAGCTAAGATATATACCAAAATGGTGGTAGCACCATCTCCATTGACCGTCAAGATGGTCCGGAGTCAACACCGTAACACTTCCTTGTTTGTGATCAGGTTTACTTATGACAACTGTTACCTGGCATGGGAGTGGAAAACCTTTCTGTTCACGTGCCGTAACCTCACCCGTACCCCGATAGGTTGCAAATTCTCATGTGGCCAGATGTGGTGTCCAAACCCCCTTGTTTATACCCCTCCTTCCAATAGTTCCCTGGCCATGTATTTGGGGAGCACCGTAATTCGTAAAGACATAGAGGTAGTCACTTATTCGAACTCTCAACCCATTGTAACCACCATGGTTCTAAATTTTACAGTCGTGAATATTTCCAAGGTCATCCCTGCCTGCCAACCTTATTTGATATTAGGATGGACACCGTGGGAGCACCGGGAAAAGCAGTGGCTATCATTTTCCCACCCACATATTCACCCTAAGCAAAGCATCCTAGGGACTGTCTTAGGAGGAATAGGAACTGGCGGTGCGATAATTAATGCAACGGACAATGAAGTATTGGCGAATAAATTGGGAATGATTGGCTCTAAGACAAAGGAAATTGGAGTATCCTCTGCCATGGGTTTAACTAACCTAGCAAGAGGAATGGATTTGATCAGTCAATTTTTACCGCAATGGGTTGGCGCAGAGAGAGATATAATGTCTGACCTTGGTCACTCTTTAAAAACCATGACTTATAATATGTCAGTCGCCATCCAGTGCACGCAACTGCAAAGCAATATAATCACATTTGCCACTCAAGTGATCCAGGCTAGCTTCAGGGGTTTAATGCACCCGGAGATCCTAAGCCTGCTGAGAGAATGATATCCGGAATCGCTAGAATACCCCGCCACTTTGGCACAAATACTGCATGCCACGTGGGAGAGCTTAACTCTAAAGGTGGAAGTCATACATGAAAGGATTCTGGACCCAGTAATTTTACATCCATTGTCCCATCTTGGACTGCCCCTGATAGCCGCTAATGCCATCTTACTACCCCGACGGATACACCACTGGTCTAATGGCATGCATTCCTTTGATTTATCTGGTTGTTTGTTTCATCAACATTGGGTACAGTGCTTTTGAAATATAGACAGTTTCCGTTATGATAACACTTCTGAATATATTGCTATCCAGGTCAATGATACAGTAATGGCTCAGATCAATAATGAGTGCTTTTGTTTAAGGACCCCTTGTCCACACGTTACAGTATTGCCTAGTGGGGCAACCGTAGTAATTAACCGCATCACCGGCAACCCTTGTTTTTGTGCACAGCACGTTCAGGATTGTTTTGGGCAGAACTTTTATCTCAAGCGGGAGATAAAAGATTATGTCTTAAAGACTGGATACGTGCCCGCGGAGTCTGAACTAGTTGGATTCCACATCGAAGACAAGATCCCCATGCCTACATGGCTACCGAATCTCACCCGCCTAGCACACAGAGTATAGGAGGTATCGTACTCCCTCCATCAAATTGCCTTGACAATTAATCATTCCACAAAGGTGATTGTCGAATCATCCGAGGATTTGGAAGCGGACTCCCAGCAGTCATGGTGGGACACCTTCAATTGGTCCTCCACCAGGCAAGCGATAGCCCACTTCGCCTTGCACCCTTTAATAATACTGGTAGTCTTCCAGGTCATACTAGCGCTATGCTTAATTGGCCTCGCACTATGGGTCAAGAAACAAATTTTCCAGCTACAAGCTGGCCAGTTCCACTGAGAATTGAGAGATCTGAGGTTTGTAATTTGTACATAGTTTATTGTTAGTTTAAATAGTTTTGATTGTGATGTTTTGTCCGTTTGCAAAAAGCCTGTCCAGGCGACCAATCTTCAGGCCTGATCCGGCATCCAGCTTTCTTGAGGTAGGGAAGTTGTGCACTCAGAACCTACATCTAACCACCATCTCCATGCAGCAGCACCCCAAGCCCTCGGGGATACATCATCAGGCTTGGAGCTAAGCTTTGGTTCTGAGCGAGGGGGGGACCTCGGCGAACCATCTGCCAAGTGGAGTCCCATCCTGTTCTGGGATGACTTTGTCTGTTTGTCAGCTAACTGGATCCTGGCGTCCAGGGTATGGGTTGGCATGGCATGGGCAGCCTCAGAGACGGTGGCTTGATGCGGGTTCTGAATTCACAGTCTCACTACCTGAACAGGCCCTGTTAAGGCCAATACAGCTCTATTCTGGGGAGCTATTTATATCCTCGCTCCCCCATAAACTTTCAGGTTACAGAGAGCCAAGATTTTATAGTTTCACTTGAACTCCCATCAGGAGCTGAGCTGGTAATTTGCGTTTTATCTATGCATTGGATAACCTTGTTGTCAGTTCTGTTGCAAAATAGCTATAGGTTGACAGCTTCGGAGAACCGGGAGGACTCCCCCGGACCTGACCATCTCCCCCGGGTATCGTGGGGTTGGGGTGAAGAAGAAAATCGCAGTTCCATTCGGGAGCCGGTCCAAGGAGATGCCCGATTCCTCTACAGTAGCTGTGGGACCATGGGGGGGGGGGAGGAATGACCCAGACACCTCCTGACAGATATAAAAGATTTTTAACCCAAAGACTCAGTTTAAAAGACTATTGCTATCTTGATAACCGAAGAAGCTCCATATGGACTATTCCTCAACCCAAGATCTGCAAGATGCAAGCAGCTAATAGTCAGGAAGCAATTGTTAGCTAGTTTGCAAACCTCGATACATTGTAACCATTGTCATTTTTCCTTGCTCATATTTGCAGAGCCTCATTGGTACGCACACTTTTACTTCTGTTCCATATGTATTATACCATTTGCCATTGCTGCCAGATTTTCTTATTGGTCATTGCTCATGTACATTTTGTGTGAATGTGTCTAGTTATAGTTAGGAATGTATTTTGAAGATAGAAAATCCTTCGTTTTTCCCGAGGTTCCCCCTTCCCTATGGAGAAATACTACCGCTGTGCTTTAAGACCCCTATTTGGCTCTAAAACTATTTCTGCTTTTAATTGGAAAATGTCCGATATTGTCCCCAAATCGCCCATTTTTTGGGGGGGATTGTTACTGTAGTTCCTAGTCCGAACTTGAGGTATATTAGATTTCATTTGATATCAAGAATTTGGCCTTCACTACCCATTCCTCTCCATGTGCTTGTGAGACCCCTGGACAAGCACACACACGGGCACAGCTGAAAATAGCTGAACTATTCAAAACAAATCCAGGCAGGCCAGTAATTGCCGGACTGCAGCTTTAGGAGACCTCCAGGCAAATACCCTTTTAAGATCATATTATATATGCACGCCGTTTATCCCCTGCCCCGAGCAGGCAGCTTGATGAGCCGAATATCCAACTCTCAAGCATTCTGTGTTTGCATACTGTCTACGCTATTGACAACACTGTCATGATTCAATCATCTAAAGTACTGAGCTTTCGGAGGCTTTGTCTCCAGCCCCAAACCCATTGTTTTCCCCAGGAACGGACTAGCCTACAGGCACATTTTCCCCTATAAGACCCCCTGATTTTGAGCGTCTCTTCGGATTGCTCTGACTTCCATCCCGCCTTGCTGTCGCTCCGTTTGACGAGCCTTCCCCTCAGCTCCCACGTGCTGAGAATCTCCGACTCTTCTTCTGATAAACCGGGCTTCAGGATCAGGTGTAGTATTTCCCCTGAAAAATCCCTCTTAAACTCCTCTATCCAACTCCTTCCTTTCTTTCATTAGGTCTGTGTGAGTGGTTGCATACATACGTATTGACTGTGTTTTAAACTAAAGGAAAACAATTATTATTTACTTCTGTTTGATTATTGACTCGGCCTGACCCCGTAGACATTGGGTTCAAGATCTCGCTAGGTTGTCCTGCCTCTTGCTTTGCTTAGCTTGTGCTCATGCTAATTCCCATTCCCCATTGTTTGGAGCACATTGAGGTGTCCCCCACGGGACCCCAGAAATGAGGGTAACAGTAGGACAGAAATATTTTAATTAATAAATTAAATAAGAAAATACCAATTTTGGCCTTTGTAACCATAAAAAGCTTTAGATCAGGTTACCTAAAAGATCACCTTCTTATAGAGATTCCTCTGTAGAAAGCTGAGGTTTTCTACAGAAACCCTTCTTGTTGTCTCTCCACATTGTTGAAAGATGGCAGAAAGGAACCTCCGTATTTTGCAAACTCCATATGAACCACCTGTGGAACACCCACAGAAAGTTCCACATGGATCTTCTTTCATTGTTTCCATTTAGGTTGGCAGTTAAAAATGATTTGGGAGGTCATGTATTGAGAGAAAGGATTTTGAACGCAGTCAGTTTGGAACCCATTGTTGAAAACTGGAAGTTATAAAATAAACACATTGTTATACTCTCCAATTTTCCCAACGTGGTAAGGACCATCCTGATTAATTCTCTGTCATCCCACTTTTTCAGCTGCTTTTAAAATGTCCCAGTTACTCCATCCTCCTCCCACTTCCCTTTTTTGTTCTCAGCTTACTTCAATTGCTGCAAACTGAGCTCAAAGTGTGAAAGTAGGTTGAACTCAATTAACTGAGCAGAGGGAAAGGGGAGAATCTTATCCCTCCTTATAGTGTCAGACAAAAGCAAATTGCTGCAGCTTCTCCTAGCTTGTGTGTTCTTTCTCATTAATAACATTTGCCATTTTGACCACACTCTGAAGTTTCTTGTTCACATTTGTCTGGTTTTCATCTGTGAAATGTTGGAGGGTGTGCATTTTAATCTAGCTTGTCAACAATCCAAGACATTTTGGCTGCTCTGTTATTGTTAGTTATTTTAAAACTTTTTATAGGGTTCTTAGTGTGTGCCAGTCTGATCCCCTATGGAAGAGTGGGTTTTAAATAAATAAATCTAACCAAAGGAGAGCGAATTTGAGAACACATCACCCTATTTGACTACTGTTTCAAGCATTCAAAACTCTTTGCCTAAGTAGAGCTGGGATTTTTTTTTTTTTGGACTGCAACTCCAGTATTCCAGATTCTGTGAGCTAGAGGCTAAAACAGTAACTTTTCCAGGCTAGAACTAAATCAAGATTATTATGCCATCTATGAAAGGACATGATGGGAGTGAGAGGAACTATTTAGTTAGTTCCTGAAAGAGCTGATTTTCCAAACTTCCTGTTTTAATATCTTAGCTACTCTGTTACAGCAAGCTTGTTAGAGGTTCTATCTGCCGTGAAAAAATTTGTCAGGTCCAGCTTTCTTCCTAAAAGTTTCATTTTATTTCACTTAAAACATTTTAAATGTTTAAAACATTTTAAATGTCCTACCCAGTTATAATTTCACAGGTGCCCACTCACTCACATGCCTTTCGTAGCCTGTAAATTTGTTTCTGCTTTCCATCTCCTTGTCCCAGTCAGTTGCCATTCTAACTCCATTTACTAGTTCTTTTAAAAAAAAATAAATCTGGTGAGTGTAGTACACATTTCTTAAAAACTGGATAAATCTTTTTTTTTAAAGGGTTGAATAATTGTATATAATTTGTTCTTAAGAATTTTGAATCATTGTTTTTAGGCTGCTCCTGAAGAAGGAAAAATTGCACATATGATATATATCTTGGCAAAGATTTGGTGCCACATTCTCATGTTTGTACTCTCCTCACTGGCCTCACTCTAATCTACACATCATCTTCTTGCTCACTCATTCAACCAGCCCACCTCTCACAACCTTAGAGATAAGCCATTGGTTTCCAATAACTTTATCCCAAGTTGTGTGGGAGGTTTTTTGTGGAGGGGACTGTGTTCAACTTTAATAAATTAGGCACTTTTAGGGGCCAGTTTGTTGATCATTTATTTTACTATCTGTGTTTGATATCCTATCTTTCCTTCACTAAGCTCAAGATACGATAGATGGTTGTTCTATTCCCTGTTATCCCACAGGAACTTTGAGAGGGAGATCAGGATTGTACTGTTTATTTTATGGCTGGGAGCCAAACTAGATGATTTATTTATCAAGTTTTTAAAAGATATATCCCTCGATTGGTGAAGGATGTCTGTTTGTCCTCAACTGCATATCTTGCACTGCATTTAACATGCTTTGTTTTGTGATTGGTCATTGGAAGTACTAAAGACATGTTTAATTTACAAGTCTGATTGCTGAGACACACACCTCTAAGGAAATACCATTGTGGGAAAAGGAATGCACATTCCTGACTTAAGATCTTAAAAGTCCCGGGCCAGCATTTTGCCTTTTCATTGTATGTTCCGTCTTTGTTTCACGCATCTATAAGCTGACCCATTCCTGCCCTTGAGAGATCCCTCCCAGTAACATGTGGAATTTTAACACTGTTCGGGTGTTCCTTCCTAAAATCAAAGGGAACATCTCTTTAAGCAGACTGCAGCTTTTTCTTTGCAAAAAGATACGTCTGCATAGTCATGGAATTCTTTAAATACAGTACATCTTTCTGACTGTCCTCTTAGAGTGAAATCCCTATTTACAGCACTGGTTGACATTTACTGCTCTATTGTACATTTTAGTATTTTGGGCTTTTCTGCATGTATAGCAAATCAGTTGTGCGGGTCCAGTAGAGAAACAATTCAGCTGGATGCATTCTTTCACTTCCAGCTGCTTTGACAATAGCAGAACTAAAGGTGAAAGGAAGTTCAACTCCGACATTTCTTCAATATCTTTCTATGAATCTAAGTTTTCTCCCAATGAATGAAGGAAGCATCTCTCTGTTAATTGGCTGACCGCTCCTCAAAATGTGATCCATAACGTGAGACTGAGATTGCTGATATACGAAAGAGGCGGATAGCATTCAATCAAGGTTGATGGGCTGGAGTTGCTCCGGAAACTGAGGCATTTCAAGTGCCACTCTCAGAGAAATAGATACCAGAAGGAACACGTATCCAGACTCCAGCCACTCTCTATGCTTTCTGTATTAAGCTATAGGAGCCTTCCTCAATCCACTTCCATCTAGACGTTTGGGACTACAAATTCCATTACTCATCTGCCATGAGAAATTGTTCCACTCTCTGGAATGATAGGAACTGTAGTCCGAAGAATACAGCACCATGTAGAATGTTTAATACAGACTATGATTTAAATTCAGTTGGCTTTCCCAAAGTATGCTTCATTCAGGCTGGGCTCAGGTAGCCAATGAATTCAAAGTTTGACTTCATTGGCTGCATGGCTCAAGGCCTCCCAGAGGGCCACACAAGGCTGCACTGCTCTGGAAATGGCCTCCGCTTAGCAAACAGAAAAGACCTGATCGTCTTGGCACCCTGACTTGCAATGGTGCCGCAGGTAAGTCACACAGTGTGCTAATTAACAAAAGGTCCAATAGAGAGCCCTGGTAGCACAGTGGTTAAATGCCTGTACTGCAGCCACGATGTTGTGAGTTCGATCCTGCAGGGCTCCAGGTTAACCCAGACTTCCTTAGGTTGGTAAAAGAAGTACCCAGCTTGTTGGGAGCCATTAGCTTACAACATTGTAAACCACTTAGGGAGTGCTGCACACTGATAAGCAGTATAGAAATGTAACTGCTATTGCTATAGTCTAAAAGACAAAAAAGAAAAAGAAAAGAAAGTAATGCTACTAGGTATGTGTTGCCATTTCACAACCTTCTTTAACATAAATACAAGAATCAGCTGCTGAAGAAATTTGAAAAGTGGGAACTCCAGTATGTGAAACAAATCTTCAGAAACTCATATTCTTATCAGGAAAAATGCTCCTCTAAATAACAATCACTTACAATAATTTATATCATGAAAGACAGAAAAACATACTGTGAGAGGCAGGAAAAGCAATTCTCAAAAGAAGTACACTTATCAACCTCAGGTAATACAGTAGACCTAATCATTGACATGAAGAGTATATTATGTGGTTGTTGGAAGCACATGCACTGAGAAAGCCAATAAACAGCTGAATCAAAAGCCTTTTCCGTACTAGGCTGTTATAGTGCTATGATTTCACTTTCAACATCCTATGGAATCCTGGGGTTTGCAGTTTTGGGAGGGTAATCATAGTTTTATAACAGCCTAGTGTGGAAATGGCCAAAGACAGATGTGAGGTGACTAAAAGGAAGAGAAATTCATTATATGAAATTAATAGACTGAAGATTCCTTTCCTATAGTGTTAGATAACACTATAGGAAAGGAAACAACAAACAATAGAGAAAAATAAAATATCAAATTGAGGTCACCACACTGTACATCACTGTGGCAGACACTGCAGGAAAACATTAAAGGAATTAAAGAAAAATGCAAGAGTGTGATGTAATACTGATGCCATTTAACATTTATTCAAAAACATTTACTTCATGTGGCCCTCAAAGTGATGTTGGACTGTAACTTTCAGTATACCTCACTATTAGTTGTGGTGGCAAACCAACAACATTTGGGTAGTCACATGATTCCCAGCTCTCATTTAAACCCACATTGATTTTCCCAATGAATCCAAAAGGCTCTTCTCTCAATAATGTTATTTAAAGACCTATAATCACAGAGAGACTAGAACCCTGACAGAAACTCCAGCCAGAGTAACTGAGAACTCCACAAAGGGGTTCCTCATCCATAGGTCTCCTGGGGTGAATGATCTTAATAGGCCTGCACCCCACCAGAATGAAATGGCTAATGTCAATGTAAATTTCATCAATGAATGGTCAAAAGAAATGACAATAGGGTAACAGAAAGCTGTTCCCTCCCCCAGTTTCAAATCTTTAGGCTCATACTCAGTTGAAAACACAAAAGTAAAGTTATGTACTTTCATATCTATTGAGTTAGTGATGTATTGAGAAAGCCCCATAGCTGGCATGGGATCCATTCACACTATACAATTATAGCAGTATGGTTCCACTTTAATTTCCACGGCTATGTCTTATGGAATCTTGCTGGATCAGGATTCTAAATAACCCCCTGGATGAGAATTCTAAATGTCTTCCCCTAAATTGCAAATCCCAGTACAATGCACCCATGATAGTTAAACTCCTACAACTGTGTAGGTGAATAGGCCCATGGTGCCTTAAACTGAAGTCCCTAACACATTTCTATTGTGGCTGAAAAACTTTCCCAAGACAATTTTAGAGGTTTTCCAAAACTGCACAAGAAATTACCTCATCCAGCTTGGGCAAGGAATGGATGCAGGTTCGTCAACTGTTGTTGTTGTTGTTATCTGCCACCAAGTTGGCTTCCAGTGATGGCGACCCTGTGAATGAAACGGCGGGAGATGATTTACAGCACCAGCACACAATCCTCCCTGGAACCACCGCACTCTGGACAAAAAGTGTCCCAGAGGCAAGCGTAAACCTAGTACAGAGCTTCCAAACAGCAAAAGGCGTGTCAGCAGAGCACAACTGCAGCATCAGCTCCGACCCTTCTACCCACTGGTTAGTAAACTCATGGACACAGAGTTTGTTATCCAAAATACCTGGAGGCTTTAATCTTCACAGTTGCAGTATACATGCAGATCCACAGGCAGAGATTCAGCATCAGGCAGAGATTCGGATGCAGAGTCAGAGAGAGAGCAAGCATTCATGCCCCTCTTTTATACACACCTGCTTCCATGTCATCACTCAGGGCCATTTGCATGATGCAACCTCTTGCCATGATTTCACTATCATGACTCAGCCCTTTACTCCATGTCCCCGAGGGAATGAGTCATACTTTGCCCAGTCATTCCACAGGTGTCCCATGACATGCTCATCAAATGTATTTTCAACTGGGGCAAATGTCACCGCATTTTTTAATCCAACATGAAATACCTCTGCCTGGTCAGGTCATCAGCAGCCCTGATCAGGTCTTGTAAACTCAGGGATCTAACTTAATTGAATGAGTCAATCCCCCTGTAAGGGAATCTTCCTCTTTTCCTACTGCTTTCCACTCTGCCTAGCCTTGTCAATCTTTTCCAATGAGTCCTGTTGTCTTATAATATGTGCAAAGTATGACTATCTCTTTTTTTCCCCTCAGTTTGGTTTCTACTGAGAGTTCAAGACCCTCTGACATCACATGGACACATCTGGCAAAATGCATCTAGATAATGATGAACTCAGCCCTCTCTTACAGAAATACAGAACAACTATCTCATAATTTTGTAATGGGGTACTATCCCAGTTTGCATTGCTAAATTGGTTTTATTCAAAATTTTAGTTTTTAGAAACAGTTTTTTAAAAAAGATTTGACTATGAACCAACAGAATTCCTAAGCGTTCTGTTAACAAACACTAAGTACAAACACACAGACTCATTCTTTAACCGCTTCTCTTGGTTGTGGTGGGGATTCTTCCTCGAAAAGCTGCAGCCTCACAAATTGTTATTTCCTTCTATGGAAGGAATGGCTGGAGGTACACTGTACACCCAGGTGAACAGAGCTGAACAGACTGGTTCCTTTCAAATAATCCAGTCAGGTTTGGGAGGCACACACCAACTTGGCTTCCTCATCCAGAACCAAGTCATGGATGAGGGCTATCTTACCTATTGGATTTAAAGTTGCCAGAATGGAAACTGAAGAGGGCTCCTGTATATTTAATGACTGTGTAAAAGAGAACATTTCAACAGGTAACGTACAGATGTTCTTTCTAGTTTTTACTAGGGGTGGGACGAATCCAGAATTTTCCAAATCCGAATCCGGATCTGAATCCCTGGAAAGTTCTGGGAATCCACAAATCTCATGAATCTTGAATCTTTCAAATCCTTTTTTAAGAAAGGGTTTAAAAAGCAAGGGAAAGAAGGATAATCTTGGGCAAGACACACTCTCTCAGCCTTAGCAAAAGCCTAGGCAAAGGCAAACCTCCCTCTGAAGAAATCTGGCCAGGACAATTGTCATAGTTTTGCCTTAGGATCTCCCCAGACTGAAAATGTCATGAAGGTCCTTTGTACGCAGGCAGTAAAATGTGGATTAATCCCACATTTTCCTGCCTGTGTAAACAGGACCACTACAGTAGAGAGATAATCCACATCAAAACTGGCTTTTCTTTGCATAGCTCCTTCTGGCATGCTGGGGTTTGTAGTTTGATGATGTACCAGCACACTTTGGCAGAGAAGGCTACGACTTCTTGTAAAACTAGAAACCCCAGAATTGCGTCTGAAAGAGGTTTGCAAGTGAGCTATGCAAAGGAACGTTTCAGCTGTCCTTGAAATCTCAAGCCTGTAGCTTCCAGTCAAGTGCTGAACTTAAATATGAAATGTTTGATTTAAATGTCTTAGAATACAACCCTAGATGTAATTTGTGAAATTGTTAGCAAAGGCCATTATTACTCCAAGGGAAAAATTCACCTACTTGCCATCTCCCCTTGTGTGTCTAATCTCCCAAGTTTTCAGGCAACCTGGTCTCCCAGGTTTTCAGGTATCCTGGTTTTCCGGGTTTGCAGGTATCCCCGTCTCCCAGGTTTTCAGGCATCCCAGTCTCCCAGGTTTTCAGGCCTCCCGGTCTCCAACAAACTGTTGGGGTGGCAGATTCGAAGATTCAGTTTGCCTATTTTGGCACAGGGATTCGGATTCCTGAATCTCAAATCCCTGCCAAGGATTTGAGGATTTGAGGATTCAGTTGGCCCATCCCTAGTTTTTACCAGACTGGTGTTAAGAAACAGTGCCTTCAGGTTGGAAAGGCAGTCAACAGAACAACTTTCTTCCTTTTAATTTCCCTGGGAAAGACCAGAAGAGAGGAGGCTCAGCCCAGCTAACTAGTCCTTTCGCAGTGGGCTAATCCACCCAGTGTGGTACACGGCTACTGGCATAGTTGCAGTCCTGCCCCTTCCCTGATCATTCTTATTGCCCAGACACATAGTAACATCTAGAGGTGAAAGAGAATCTCAGTACATGGATCATAAATTGAACAAGTATTTCTGAATACAAAAGCAAACACAGAGGAGGGCAACCAAAATGGTGTTGGATCTGGAAGCCATACCCTATGAGGAGTGGCTTAGGGAGCTGGATGACAGCTGAAATAGATGCGGTGGCCAGGAGTGCCTGTTATCAGCTTCGGCTGATACGCCAGCTGCGCCCCTTCCTGGAGCTGGAACACCTAAAAACAGTGGTACATGCGCTGGTAACTTCACGGCTTGACTTCTGCAATGCGTTCTACATAGGGCAACCCTTGCACTTAGTCCGGAAACTTCAATTAGTTCAGAATATGGCAGCCACGATGGTCACTGGAAGACCTAAAACTGACCATATAACACCAATTCTAAAGTCTCTCCATTGGCTGCCTATTAGTTTCCGGGCACAGTACAAGGTGTTGGTCATTACCTTTAAAGCCCTTCATGGCTTGGGGCCAGCCTACCTGCGGGATCGCCTTCTCCCATACAATCCGCCCCGCACACTAAGGTCCTCTGGGAGGAATTTACTGCAGCCAGTCAGAACTAGGCTGGCTGCGGTTACCCAGAGGACCTTCTCTTCTATTGCTCTCAAGTTATGGAATGGCCTGCCGGAGGAAACCCGGCATATTACCAGTCTGGACTGCTTTAAAAGAGCAGTCAAGACTGATCTCTTCCAACAGGCCTTCCAAGACTAGCATTTCCATCGCCTCCCATCAATTGTCTTGCTGTTCCTTTAATAGTTGGTTGATTGTAGTGTGTTTTAGGGGGCTGGTCTTAGGTGGATTGGTGGGTGGGGAGGATTGGGTATGTTTTTAATGATTTTAATGTATTAATGTATTTAATGTTGTTCGCCGCCTCGATCCAGGTGGAGAGGCAGGATAAAAATAAATTTTATTAATTATTATTATTATTATGATTCTATGACTAAAAGGATTGGGAAAATTTAGGAGATGCAAGAAAGAGGCTAATACATTCCCAAAGACCTCTTGGCACCCCCATCCCTACCCTACTCTCAATAACAGTAAAGACATGGAGCAAAACCACTGTAACACATCAAAAAGAAAAGTCATACCAGGTAAACTTTTGGCTTCAGTGCAACTCCTACTAATCTAGAAGTCCTCTCAAGGTTTGGACTTGGAAGTCCCAAGAAGGATTTGAGCCCCCAAAAGAAATTTCATTCTCTGATTTGAATTAGCCTGACTCCAACCTGACATCCTCTGATTTGGGTTAGCCAGGTACGTCTAAACCTCGTGGTTGGGCAGCACTTATCTTGGGAGCACCCACCTTGTCACTGAACAGTGAAGAAATTTTTAAGTTCCTTCAGTGAATTTTCATTAGCTCAGAAAAGTGTACAAGACTCTGTTCCTCCCCACTTAACCTCACAACCACTCTGTGATGTGGGTCAAGGAGTGAGTGTGTGACTGGCCGGAGGTCACCCAATGATTTTTTTTTACTCAGCAGTGACCGAAATTACAGTCTATTGAACCCAGTTCAATACCTTAACCATGAAAACTCAGTCACAACTTTCAACCAGGATTACATGAACAAAAAGTGGAGAGGGTTTCTGTACCTTTGATGGCTAGAAGGAGGAAAATTCAGCAGGTGAGCCTTGTTACCGGTTCGCAAGGCAAGCAACACTTGGTGAAATTCCCTCTTCTACACAACCATTAAAGGAATAGGAGCTGCCTCTAGTTTTCTCTAGAGCAGACTGATTTAATCATTACTACTAGGTGCTACAGGACTGCACCTAGGCCTCTGGGACAAAGAAATAGTGGCTGCTCACCCCCCCTTGCTGAAAGCAGGATTTAATGTCAAAAAACACAAGTTCCCAGTGAGAAAGCAGAAGAAAAACTTCAAATTCTGTACATTAGAAATGCTGGTGGTGATTTTGGGTGGGCACTAAGCTATGCTTAAGGTTTTATTGAAAAATCAGCAAAGGCTAAGCTATTCAGATGTTGATATTTGATATTGGTCCTGAATATTGAAAATATTTCCCTAGCCAAACATACTTCTCCCCACCAAAAAGAAAAAAAAAAACTTTGAAAATGTCGTCTCTAAAAATGTTACTGCTTAATACGAAATCTCATAATGTGATTTTACTCCCTCCAGTGTATGTCACCAAACAGATTGGTTTCATTGAACAGATTGGTTTCAAAATATTTCCAGTTTTTGGCAAGTGACACTCAGTTTTCAGATTGTTCGTGAACAATGTGTGCAAGTCTAAAGGTTGTAGAAGACAAATTTTGTGTTTGTCCATTTTGCACACGACTTCACAGGACAGTGGCCCATGCCACATTGCCTCCTGAGGCAAAGAACAAGATGGTGCTCCGCTATTAAATGTACAAAAAGCTACTCTTGTCTCCAGCAGTGGTGATGGGACCACACTAACTCTCTTAATTATCTAAAAGGTTGTTTGCTTGTTTAATAAATTATTTATATCCAACCTTATGTTCAAAGTTCTCGGGGCAATGAGCAATAAAATCATTTTTTTAAAAAAGCATCAAAATGTAAAAGATCATTTACAGTTTAAACACTGATTACACACCCTCAAACTCTCCTGATTTGGCAAAGACTCTCTGATTAATCCTCTGTCATTCCACTTTTTTAGTTGTTTTTAAAATGTCCCAGTTTCCTTCTTCTCCTTTCACTCCCCGCTTTGTCTTCAGTTTACTTCAGTTGTTGCAAACTGAGTTCAAAATTCAGAAGTAGTTTGCATTCAGTGGGACTATGATCTTGGCAGTCCACATATTGTATCATTATGACCTCTTTCTTCCCTCGTTAGATGCAGTTTCCAGGACTGTGAGAACAACCTTTGCACAGACTCAGTCCCTAAGAAGTGCTGCATTCTATCCCAATCAAGGCAGCACAGGAAGAACTGGGAAGACCTGTGCTCTAATATAAGGTTACCAGTAAGCAGAAACCTTACCAGGATGGTCCTGGTAAACAAGGATGCAAGAATTTTACATTTGAAAAATAACATACTGACTGGCAACAGTGTTATGGGTTTCAGGGTAAAGAGTAATGTATTCTAGCTATTTTTGTAAAAGGAACCGTAGATTTCACACTACACAGTTATAGTGCTATGATTCTGTTTTGATGGCTATGATAGCATTTTATGAAATCCTAGAATCTGCTATTTGGAGACGTATTAAGAATTTTCTTCCAGAGAGCTCTAGTGTCTCATCAAACTACAAACTCCAGGATTCCATAGGATGTTGCCATGACAGTTAAAGTTAAATCCAATGGCAGAGCTTGGAGTGTGTGGAGGGACGGTGGGAGGGGGCGTGGCCATGGTGTGTGGCCATGGCTACAGTGCATGGGGGCATGGCTGAGGTGCGTGGCGCGTGGCCGTGGTGCACGGGGGTGTGGCTATGAGCTAGGATGCCCTGAAAACATTGCCGCCCCCATTGCACCCCCCCATCCCTGCATGGCCAAATCATTGGCCATTTCCACACTATACTGTTATAGTGCTATTATCCCACTTTCAACATCCTATGGAATTCTGAGGTTTGTAGTTTACTGAGGCCAAAGAAATCTCTGGCTGAGAATTCTAAAGGCCCCTCCCTAAACCACAAACCCAAGGATTCCATAGGATGTTGAAAGTGGAATAATAGCACTATAACAGTGTAGTGCAGAAATGGCCATAGTGCTATAACTGTGTAGTACAAATGGGCGCTAAAAATGCAAACTGGGATTTAACGAGAACCAGGGGCTCGGGGTTTGTTGATTGTAGTGATTGGGCAGCAAAATGAAGTTAAGACTGCTCCTTTATGCATTATGCATTTTTTTAAAAAAATCACAAGGCTCTGGAACTTGTATTAATTTACATCTCACTTGCAGTGTGGTAGCACTCAGCTAACATGTAAAGTGTGAATTAATACCATTACCAAAGTCATGCCCAATCATGTTCTGTTATGAAACTTTCCCATAAAGCCTTCATCCTCACATTTCCATAAATTACATCCCTCTAGTCAAGAAAATTATCAAGACACTGAACAGTAATAACTTCAGAGTAATAACTGAGATCTAGGAAAGTTGCTCACCTTTCCATCCTTGTTGGGTGAAACAAGGTACCCTTTGCCTATGTTAATATCTGCTAGTGTTAAAATTTTATATTTGGTGATGACAAATGTGTCAGTTCAATTACCTCCTTTCTCATGTAGCCCAGCTTTCACAGTCTAGCAGCCATTAGTGTTTTGTAAAGAGAGAAATTTTAAGAGTAAGGGGGGAAATTATATGTTTAAACACCAACTACAGTTATTTCTCCACTGGTTAAAGTAATTTTTATAACCTAACCCACTCTGAGGCACATACCACAGTTCTTGGACATTTGCACAGAAAGTGCATGCAAAGGAAAGGGCAAGGTGAGCCACTTCCTCTTTAGAAAGTCATAGAAGAACACCTGTGAGTGGGGTCTTCCTAGCTGATGCGTCTAAGACCTCATCCTTTGCAACAAATCAATGGTGTGAGACAGCAGTATTTATTTCACTGGACAAATGATCAGGCTCAGTTGAAGGAAGTAGTCACTCACTCTTACAAACTAGCAAAACCTAGTTCTTACACGCAGGAGATGCAGGAAGGACAGGGGTGCATACCATCCCAAGAGCTCTGGCCTCAAAGAGAGGGAACAGCAGCCAGGCTCAGCACTGTAGTACCCTCATTCCAGTGGCTGAGAAAAGACCCTCCCTCCATACCAACTGCCACTGCCCTGGCTCCTGAGGGAGAGAAGAACAGGCAATATCTGCTAGACTTAGGCCCCTGGCTCACTGACATCTCCTCTTCCTTGTGTATTGTGTCTTTTGAGACTATAAGCCTGAGGGTAGGAAACTGTCAATACTGTAAACTGTTTGTGTAAAGCACCATATATACTGATGGTGCTATATGAGATGATTGATGATGATGATGATGATGATGATGATATAATCTTCAGCTCGTAATAATAGTCCTCTGCATGGAGCTGTTTTCAGGTTACCAACATCTCCGGGGATAGTTAGGAAAGGTCCTTTTCTGAAATCCAGGAGAAATGTTGCCAATGCTGGCATTACTGGACTAGATGGAGCAATGGCCTGTCCATTATTGTTGTTGCTGTTATTTTATTACTACTACTACTACTACTAGAATATTTATATACCACTTTATATCAAAAAATCTTTAGGGTAGCTTACAAATAGCATTAAAACAAATTAAACCTTTCTAAAAATAGAATTTTTTAAATAAGCTAAAAAACATAATAAACACCATAATGAGTTAAAAACAGTATATACAACTGGGGTGAATTAATGAGGCCCAGAGGGCCTGGATGAACCGCTAAGTTTTAACTTGGTACATAAATTAGATGAGTGTCGGCACCAAGGGAGCCTCCAAAGGGAGGGCATTCCACAATTGGGGAGCCACAGCTGAGAAGGCTCAGTCTCATGTTACAACAAAGTGTATTGAGCTAATTGATGGTATATGGAGGAGGGACCTCCACCAGACCTTACATAAGGGGTAGGCATGAATTTTCAGCTTCCTATTTCTGGATCTGTAGGGTAGCTCTCCATATTTTAGTTATGGGACATGTAGTAGGAGCTAAGTAGAAGCTTGCTTGTAACAAGATATGAGAACCAGAGACCGTTAGATAAACAAAGCTAGGAATGTAGTGATAAGCAGTGCCAGGCTAAACCAGAACTCCAAGGTCTCTTGTGGGTGGGCTGAGAAACCTTTTGCCTTTAATGTTTTGAATTTTGCTGATTGCCTCCAGTTCGCTCACTGAAGTCCTGTATTACGTATCATGCTCCTAATAAATAGTGTATATGCAATGTTATGTTTGTGTGTGTGAACTCAGTTCCTGACAGAGTGAGCGAACTCTTGCACAAAATATTAACAATATGTATCAAATAACTGAAAAAGAGCCTAAAGAAAAAGGAGCATCTGGCGGAGTCGTCGAAGCTCCAGGTGAGGGAATCGCCGAAAGAGATGAGACGGTGCCCAGCCAGGCCCCTGATGCGAGACCCAAGACACGACCTTCAATTCCTCCATCCAAACCGACTGAAGGCCAAACCTGGGCCTGGGGAGAGAGACCAGAAACTGCTCAGCGCCAACGTCACCAGGCTACAAGATGGGACACATCTATTGTCGAGATCAGTTTAATGGAACAACTTCTAGCTCTAAAAAGATTCCTGAACAAAAACTTACAACGTGCATTTATTAAACCCTCATCTGCTCCCACTGCCAGTCCAATATTTTTCTGCAATAAAAAGGATGGAGGTGAACCAAGGCTCATCGTGAACTATAATTTAATTAATCAGCCAGTATTGCCTAATATGTACCTGATTCCTTTAACAAAGGATATCCTAAATCAATTGATTAAAGGCAAATTCTTTACCAAATTAGACCTCAAGGAGGCTTTCCACAGAATGGACCTCGAAAGTGAGTGGTTGACTACTTTCTCAACCCCCCTGGGAAACTACCAATGGACTGTTCTCCCTTTTGGATTACAAGCTTGTCCCGCAGCCTTCCAAATGTTTTTCAATTCTGTATTACAAGATCTCCTCTATGAAGGTGTTGTTGTTTACCTAGATGACATTTTGATCTACCCGGAAGCCCTTGAACAACACACTGAACTCGTATGTATTGTGTTGCAAAGACTCATAGACAATGAACTTGTTAAACTCAAAATGTGAATTTCACACTCAAACTTTTGACTACTTAGGATACCATATTTGTCAGAATACCCTAAACATACCATCCAAACTGAAACCATTTTAAACTGGCCTACCCCCAAAACTAGAAAGCAACTCCAGCAATTCCTTGGCTTTGCAAACTTCTATCGTAACTTCATAGAGGGATTTGCCACAATTGCTCTCCCTCTTACCGACCTCTTGAAGAAAATAACCGATAACAGAACTAACTGATGCAACCGCATCCTCTGGACTGAAAAATGCCAAACAGCATTTGAAACCCTCAAACAAAAATTCACTTCTGAACCACTTCTCTTATTCCCCGATACTAGTAAAGAATTTATAATTCAAACCAATGCCTCTGACTTTGCCATGAGAGCTGTTCTTCTTCAACACGACACAGACAGCCACCTAAAACCATGCGTCTTCATCTCCAAAAAATTCTCCGCCACACAACGCAACTGGCCAATTTGGAAAAAGGAAGCCATGGCCATCCATTTTGCACTCACCTCATGGTGACACCTCCTTAAAGGTTCTAAACTTCATTTCAAGTCTGGACAGACCACCGCAATCTCGAAACACTAAAAACCGCCAAAAAACTGACCCCTAAACAAGCACGCTGGGCTGAATTTTTCCATCGATTTAGGTTCAAAATTGTTTTCAAACCTGGAAAAAGTAACACTTTCGAAGATCCACTCTCAAGACTATTCTGCCACGAACCTCCCTCCTTTTCTTCTCCAACCAAGGAAAAACTTCTCTTCTCCCCAAACAATTTCGGATTACAAGTCACTACCCATGCACAACAGAGAGCCCAAGAATCAGCCTCAACACTACTTGATTCTGCCTTCCAGCACTCTCTGAAGTCTGCCTACCAGACAGACACTTGGCTACAAAAACACAAAGACTCAATCACCTGGATTAAAGATATGGCTTTCATTGGAACTAAAATCTATGTACCACCAGCTTGCCGAATCGAAATTTTAAAGAGACACCATGATTCCAAACCTACTGGACACTTTGGCTTTCTTAAAACTCTACATCCCATCAGAAAACTTTTCCACTGGTCAAGTCTCACAAAACAAGTCCAAGAATATATTAAAAACTGCACTGTTTGCAACATCTGCAAATCCTCTTCATCTAAGCCACATGGGCTTCTCCAACCACTTCCTTCTCCATTCTCGCCTTGGGACATTATTTCATGGGACTTCATTGTTGGTCTTCCCAGCTCACATGGGAATGTGCATTTGGGTTGTCATCGATCATTTCTCCAAACAATCTCATTTCGTCCCACTGAAAAAGGTGCCCACCACTGAAAACTAGCCGACCTCTTAATCAATTTAAACCAATTCAAGTTGCATGGGAGGATCAAATTACCCTCCTCAACAGAAAAGCATTCTCTGTGTATAGAGAACTGCAGGTCTCCGAGGTAACATCTTTTTGCTCCTTAATTAAAACAAGGTTGCAATAGCAATAGCAGTTACATTTCTATACCCCTTATCCAGACAAAACTTTCCACAGTTAGCCCATATATTTGTACAAAATCAATACAAATACTATACTCATGTTTTATTATTTGATTTCATATTAAATTAAAACACCCGGCTTATAGAATTCTGAAGACAATGCTTAGTCTGTAAATGAAGAAGCTTCAAGCCTGCCTAACCCCCATATTCTTTGGGAGAGCAATTTGGTGTAGACCGCACCACCCCTTGGAACTCACTGAGATCTCAGTCTCCTCCCATCAAAAACCTCTCTGTTTTGTTCTATTGTCCTGTTAATGGGTTTCCCATAGCAAACTGATGGGCTAGTATGTACAGAATATTGGAAGAGATAGGCCCTTGGAGAGATCTAGCATGTCTCTCCTTATGTCAATGTCACTATTTCCAATGCTAAAAAAAGAGGGAAAATATTCCAGAAGTCTTGTACCAAGAGTGTGTGCATGTGTCTTGTTTCCCAAAAGATACCCCTAACAGTCCGCTGGGAATATGAGTCTGTTTGGAAACAAAGTGTGTTCACGCTTGCCTTAGCACAATTCTGTGGGGTCTGTGGGATACACATGTTGTTTATATAGTCATTGTTTGAAATCTTCAAGGTCTCAGCCATAGAACTGAAAGTTCAACCTGGAAGTGAATAGAGGAAATGGGCCTGATGAGTTTCACTGCAGTTCCAAGAGCTACCATTTATCCCTTGAGACACACTGCTGTACAATTTTGCACACTCTTAAAATCTGACACCTTAATTGCACAAAATACATGAGATGATAGAAGTTGAAAGGACCACTTCTGGGTTTCCCTCCTTCCCTGTGTAACCCAAGCATTGCCAAAAGAGAAGAGAAAGTACATATAGCCTGTGCTCATGCCATGTGTACTTGGACGGCATGTTGAGGAAAAGAGTGCAGGTACAGGAATTACCACAAGCAGATCTGGGACGCAGGAGAGGGAGGGGCTACACCATGAGTGGCTTGTTGTCCATCATGATTTACACTGTATTGAGTGCACAGGTGCCTTTAGGAGGATCTTTGGAAGGTATTTAAAACAATATGGAGTGCATTGGGACAGGGTTGGTAAGTTCATCACACAGAGATGATGGGATATTTCAAGGAAATAAATGACAGGTTGGAGTTGGCTGAAGCACATGTTATCATGGTATAAATTATGCAACAAAATTGCAGGCTCACACAGGGCCAAACCCACATAGCATTAAGTATGCTTAAAGTATGCTTGAATTTACGGGACTGAATCAAATTGTTGGTTTCGGATAGAGCAGACCCACTGAATCAATGGAAACTTGATTAGTCAGCACTTATGTAAACTGTATTTATTCAGTGGGTCTATTCTAGCTGGGACTAACATCTGGACATAGCCCACTGTTTTTCCATTTGAATTAGACGGTGGCACAGAAGTTTAATCAGTATTGCACTATGCACTGATTAACCCAAAAAAAAAAAAAAACCCATTTATTTAAGGGTGGAAATTTATTCATTGCTATTTATATCATTTTGGGATTGCTATCTAGATAGGAACAGTCTTGTCTCATTCAGAAACGCTTCCAGCTCAATTAGCCCAAAATCCATGGAGCTTATTCAAGAATGCCATTGTCTTTGGAGCCACGTGCATTTTTTCTTTCTTTCTATAGCACAGTTGTTTGCTGAGCCGCATTTGGGGATCTAGCGATGGAAGGTGACATAAAATAAAAGTGCTCTGTGCACTTTGGAGACTTATTCTCACACACAGATTTCATCCCTGTAATTATGATCTAACCACATGGTTCTATCCTGCATAAATATATAGGAGCTGCCTCTTCCTGCTGCTTTCCTATTAATTAAGCACTGTTACCAAGTAGTTCAAAAGTAAATTACCTAGAATATTTTCATTTTCAATAGCATTTAAGTCTCCAGACTTCAGGAACATCTAAACTGGTGCTTTGCCCTCCTCTGAAAACCTAGCCTCCAAAAACAAAGGGTGGAAAGATTTAGTTATATATCTTGAAATGCTATATTGTTGACATTCTGGGCACTGTCAGCCTACCCTGTTCACCAAACTTCCTTGCACAAGGGAGGCTTGCCTTGGATTTTCAAGACCAGGTCTGTCTGTCTGTCTGTGTGTGTGTGTGTGTGTGGTGTGCGTGTATACATGCATGTGTGTATTCACAAGCATGCAACCTACTGCAAGTCAAAATTCTTGTCTGCAGTAGAACTGAATGAAGCACTGAAAAGCCACATGAGCATTGGCTGCTGGACCAGGGCTGCAATTTAAAAAAAAATGACATCAGGCCAATTATGTATGATGGACCAGAGATTAAGGCTGAGATCCTTTTTGTCCTGGGGAAAGTACCATGGAGTAAATTACACACAACAGTAGACTATAAGAAAGAATAAAATATGCACAGGATTGCTTTAAAAGAGTGGCCCCGCATGGTGTTGTGGTTTGACTATTGGGTTAAGACTTTGGGAGGCCATGGTTCTAATCCTCATTTAGCCATAGAAACCCACTGGGTGACCTTGGGCAAGTTACACACTAAGAACCTCTCAGATTTCAGGTCTGGACCCTTTTCTCTGGTCCTCAAAGCAAGAAAGATGAATCTCAGAGCAAGAGGACTACCTTAGTAAGTCTCTCTCTGTGTGTGTCCCTGTCTCTGTGTCTCTCTCCATTTCCACACTAGACTGTTATAGTGCTTTATTCCACTTTCAACATCCTATGGAATCCTGGGATTGGCAGTTTAGGGAGGGGGCCCTAAACTGCAAACCCCAGGATTCCATAGGATGTTAAAAGTAGAATAATAGCACTATAACAGTCTAATGCAGAAATGGCCACTCTCTCCACACATGCACTCAAATTCTGGGTGCTTATTTTTTTAATAGTGTCCTGTGTGCAACTGTGACTGACAGTTGGGTTCATTCCTAATGACATCACCAGCGCCCGCTTTCTGTGACATCCCAAGGGGTCTTCCTTTGATCTCAGATTTTAGTCCTGAAATTTCAGGGCATGGGATAGTCCTGAACTGGGAGCCTTAGTCTGAACCCAAGTGAAGTCTGGTACTTTTGCTAGTATTTTATAACAGAATAACCTTCTAAACAACCCTTAGGATGGGGGTGCTCCAACAAGAACCTGAGGCACTCATGTACTTTGCAGGACTTTCTTTCTTTTTGACTTCTCTGACAATGTTCCTGTTTTCAAAATTATTTATTGTTTCTTTTTAGCAGTTCCCAAAGGCAAAGCAGGAAAAGGGGGAAAATATGTAGATGTGAATCATCCCTAAGTTTACATAAATACTAAAATAAAGGGGGAAAAAACAGTATTCATTCAACCAACATATTCTTATTGATTTTACGCCCTTTGCATATAAGCAAGCCTTCCAGCATTTTCATTATTTAAGTGGAAGCCAAACAGTCAGCTACAGAATTACAGATGAAGGAAAGTAGCCATATATTTATGCATGTGGATATTAATATTTAAAACTCTCTTAACATCTAACATTGCAAACCCAGATACACTCACTTGGAAATATGTCCCAGTCCATTGAATTTTCATTTGAATGAGAACTTAAGTACTTGTTTCAAAGGAAATATATTTTTGGGTCTGGTGCAAGTGTATGCTGCAGCACAGGAAAAACATGTGTGTCCTTGAGAGATTTTGCTACAGCTAACTATTTCCCATGGGTGCTGCATGGCAGAAAAACCCTACCATATAATAACTTAAACTTATGAAATTCTTAAGCCTATGGGCAAAGGTGTGCTTTTTCCAACACTTAATAGGTTTGAGGTGTTCCAAAAGTTAATTGAATGCATGAATAAAATACAGCATGCAACAAATAAGGAGGACAATTCACCTACTGATTTAATCATGTGCAACCTTTTTTCTTAAACACATTACATGAATAAAATGTACATTGTTCATGGAATGGACTAAATAATCTATTTTTGCAAAAATAACAACTATGCCAGGCCTAATCCATAAATTTTAGCTGAGCAATTTTAAAATTGTTATTGAATTTATGTAGTTATTTTGGAAATCCCATTTTTAAAGTGTTTACTTGCAAAATACTCTAGATGATATTGATGGAACTGACTTGCTTCAAGTTTGCACCCTCACTTGAAAAGAAATTCATCTTTGGTCAGTTAGATTTACAGAAAGACCTAGAGATTACATCACACACACACATACATGAATATCTCTACTAGTATCAGAAACAATCACCTGAAGCTTATTTTTCATCCTAGCTAGAGCAGACCCATTGAATCAATTGCTGAATGATGAGTCAACCTGTAGGTAAATCCCACTGATTCAATACACCTACTTAAGCTGGTACTAACAACAAGATTCAGGCCACAATGTTTTTGAATACTATTTCTGGGCACCATGAGTGGTACAGGCTATCATATTTATATCTTACTTCCTACAGGTCAAGGTTTCTTAAGCAGAAGCCTATTAGACTCCTTCGCAGGGCCATGATTGGGTTCCAGGAGGGTCATTTTTTTTCCCGAATGCCTTCCTGGCACTGTGAAAATTGGGTGAAGTTATTTTTTATGGGGGCAGGGTGGATCTATTGCTTTCATCAGATTCTCACATGGATCCATGATCCACAGAATCTTAAAAAATCACTACTACAGGCATATGTAGGTCGGCTTCCTATAGGCATCAAGCTCCTATAAGTATCTGATTGACCACTATGGAAACAGAATCCTGGACTAGATAGCCTTCTGGTTGGATCCAAATAGGGAGAGCTATGTTCTTATCTTGCTGGATTGGACCAAAAGCCTACCTAGTACAGCATCCTGCTTCCCAAAGTGGCCAAGTAGAGGTGTCTAGAAAACTGACAAGCAAAGCATGAGCATGCATGTTATAATCTGAGATACAGTTCATGCATCCTTGGCATGTTTATGAGATCTATGTCCTACTGTCTTTATATTGCCAAGAAGGTATGCACTGGATTGTCATCTTACGTCCAGATAAATATATTTAGAATTAACATACTAATACAAGTCATGAACAAGTGGGCTCTCAGAGTAGCTTGTCAACAGCATAAGCTTATAACTGCTGTACCAGGGTAGGCAAAATACCGCCCTCCCCATGCTGGTGGTCTGTAATTCCCACAATCCCTAACCATGGACTTTGCTGACTAATGTAGCTAGCAGCTGCATTGCAACATCTGGAGGGCTGTACTTTGCCTGACCTTGCACTATATGGCAGTAGATGAGCACTGACTATTGCTTTCTACTACAACAAAGACCTTTAACAACATAAGAGTTTTCTGTCCAAGTCACTCTCAGGACAAAGGATAGTTCTTCCTCACACAAGTTGCTCTGCTACACATACATGTAACCGTTGTGATCATTGTCCTATTAGCATCTGCATTGTGCTGGGAAAACTAACGAGTGCCCAATATTCCTCTTGAAAACAGTGAATATTTATCTGGGGACAGTATTGACACAAGTACAAGGACAGGCACTGCTTGAAGATAGTTTCATGTAGCTTCATGTTGTCTTGATTGAATTGGTTTGTACTGCAAATAGTAAAATCTAGAGTGTTCATTTGCATTATAAATGCCTGTCTTCTGCTTCCTCCTCATTACCAATGTTTAAGTGTTCACAGCCATGTGAGGTTCTTCAGCAATTTAAGCTTCCTCTATCATCATTTGGATCTCTGCTGTGTCAGTTTCTCTAATGCTAGAATATCCAGCAATTGGTATTTCTACAAGTCATGAGTAGAGAGTACTTAACAATGGAAATAACATGATTTTAATTTTTGATTTAGTCAAGTGGAAGTTCCTGAAAAAAGTGTGAAGATACAGTCAAATTCAGCGGTACCTTTGGTTAATTAGATCTTCACTTATTTAACTTATATACGTATATGTTCCTTGTTTTTCTACTTTCCTTTATTTGGCAGTGTGCCCTGTATTGCCCTTTCACTGATAGCTTTAGCCTACTCACCGATAGCTTTACACTTCTTTATGAAAGAATTTTTTCAGACCATCACAGACCAACTTCAGCTTTGAGCATACATTAACAGTCAGCCAAATGTATGGAGCTGGATATAGTTCTAAACATTTTCTGCCTAGGTAGAAAGTGGTACATTTATAACTCTCTGATAGAGTTTATATAGTTTAAACTGAATGATGTATAATATTTTGAAGTAGATTAACTAATTGAAATTGTCATGTAAAACAAGGACAGGCAAAATGTGGGTCTTCATCAGATACTGTTGGATTGGCACTTCTACCACTAGTTATGCTAGATAGAGCCAGGCCAACAGCAGCTGAAAGTTGAAGTCTAGCAACAGCTGAAGGACTGTATTTTCCCACCCCTTATCTGGAGAATATCCCCCAGTAAGACCATTAATGACAGAGTCTCAAATTAGTTCATTGTACATTGATTTTTGCTTTAATTTCCCACACCTAGTTTGCATTTAAGTTGTTGAATAGGAAGAAGGGACATTTCCAAGGCAGATGAGTCCCAAAAGGAAAACAGGTGTCAACAATTCATTAACAGTAGATGGTATACAAAGAATATTAGGGTAAGATGGCCTTTTGGATTTAAGCAAATTTCCACCTAATTTGAGTGTACGTTGCAGGTGGTGTGTGGAATGGCATGAATTTTGAATTCAAGTATAAACAATTATCTGATGTATAAGAAAGATTTCAAAAATGTTGTCATTCGACATGAGATTATGGTACCACATAGTCTGATGTACTTTGAAGTAGTTCTGTGGTTTTTCCTTCAGAATACGAACTGAAACGGAAGAAGGAGATTTATCTGCAGGACTGAGCTGAAAGGCAGAATGATTTCCATCAGCACTTCCTTCCTTTATACAACTTTTCTAGGGTTGCTGGAAAAGAACATGGACTTATGCAAGATGCATCAGTTTGAATGAGATTCATTTGTCTTCAGTGATGTCATCACATTCCTTACTGGGTAGGATCAGCCGGGTGAAGAATCTAGGAACAATGTAAGAAGAGCCCTGCTGGGTCAGACCAAAAGCCTATCTCAACCAGCAAAGCTGTAATTGGCTAATCAGATGCGTAGAGGATAAAAGCCCAATAGCATCCTCCCATTTGTGTCCCTTAGCAACTGGTGAAGAGAGGCAAATTTCCTCAGATTCTGAGGGTAATATATAGCTATCAATGTTAACAGCTGTCAATAGCCTTCTGATCTCAAAATTAATGTTTTTAAAGTCATGCAGATTGGTGCAGGGGTTTTCACTATATCTTGTGGAAGGAAATTTCTGTTTTTTCACTATGTGTTTAGCTATGCAGTGACTTGAGCAATCTTGTTTGAGAAGCACCATCCTTCGTCTCCTCATCATCACTGCTGATTTCCCCTCTTTTACTTTCTTCCCTCCCTCCCCTCACTTCCCTCCCTTCTTCCCTCTCCCATGCCTCTTTGTTTCTTTTGCCACTGCTGCCTGCCCTCTGTGGAAAACAGTACCAGTTACAGAATACAACCGGTGTTGCTTTCCACAGAGCAGCCAGTCCAGAAATGCCTGGTCCTCAGAGCCTGGATTGCAGATCGGGGACCCTTGAAGGTCATCTGTGGCCAGTCCAGATCCCACTGAAAGATAAAGAAGGGAAAACAGGGATTTTAAACTTTCCCATCAGCAATAAGCACCTTTGTTGTTATCTGATATCACGTATGTAAATGAATTTTTATTTCTTACCTTCTCCTTTCCAAGGCTTGAGGTGAGGTACAACAAAGATTAAAATACTCTAAAAACACATAAAACCATTTAAAATACAGTCATCCCTCCACATTCGCTGGGGTTAGGGACACAGGACCTCTATGAAAGTGGAAAAACTGTGAATAACTTTAGGCCTTCCCAAACCATACTTAACACACAAAAAGTATGAGCACTATATTCAACCCACCACGGATTCCTTTGAGGCATCAGGGTTCCTTCACAAGGCAGAAGTGGGTGGCTGGTGGGGCTCACTGCTGCCCCACACCATTTTTAGTAGGACTTACAAGCTTCATTCACAGTTTCTTAGTCTCATGAGGCTTGCAGTCGCTATTAAAAATGGCATAGGGAGGCAGCAGAGGTAACAGCAAATAATCTGTGAATAATCAAATCCCCAAAAGTGAAACTCACAAATGTGGATGGCTGACTATACATCAATGTAAAATTCATAATTAAAATTGACTGGGTAGGCCTGATGGAAAAATTAGTTCTTTGGTACTTCTTAAAATTCAGACAGCCTATTTTTCTGTTGACTCTCTTCCAGCAGGTCATTAATTTTGACTTATGGTGTCCCTATGAATAAGACACCTCCTTTATTGAGTCTATCCATCTATAATGCAGTCTTCCTCTTTTTTTGATCCCTTCTAGCTTACCAAACGTTATTGTCTTTTCTAGGAAAACATGTTTTCTCATGGTATGTCCAAAGTACAACAGTCTCAGTATAGTCATCTTGGCTCCTGGGGAGAGCAAAGGGTTGACTAGCTCTTGTACAATTCATTTGTTTTTTTAGCAGTCCATGGTGTCCATAGTATTCTTCTGTAGCACTACATTTCAAATGAGTTGATTTTCTTCCTTTCAGTGTTCTTCCCTGTCCAGCTTTCACAATCAAACATAGAAACTGGAAATACAATGGCACGGGCAATTCTAACTTTAGTGTTCAATGATATATCTTTACACTTCGGGATCTTGTCTAGTTCTTTCATAGCTACTCTTCCAAGTCCTACTCTTCTTCTGATTTCTTGACTGCAGTCTACATTCTGATTTGTGACTGAGCCAAGTTATGGAAATCCTTTAATTATTTCAATATCTTCACTGTCTACTTTAAAGTTATGTAATTCATCTGTGGTCATTATTTTTGTTTTCTTAATGTTCAACTGTAAACCTGCCTTTGTACTTTCATCCTTGACTTTCTTCAGGAATTGCTGCAAGTCTTTGCTATTTTTTGCTAGTAGTACGGTGTCATCTGCATATCTTAAATTATTGATCTTCCGTCCTCCAATGTTTGCACTTCCTTCTTCCAAATCTAATCCTGCTTTACGTATGATATGTTCAGCATACAAGTTACACAGATGGGGTGATAAAATGCAACCTTGACTGATCCCCTTGCCAACTGGAAACCATTCTATTTCTCCATATTCTGTCCTGACTGTAGCATCTTGTCCTGAATACAGGTTACACATCAAGACAATCAAATGTTCTGATGCATAACCTGTAATCAGGACAAAAGTCACCTTGTAAGCACCTTGCAATAAATTGAATTAAGTTCAAAGCTTACAATCTTCCACACTATGGTGGATGCATTGTATTTCTCTTTAAAAGCTAGTAATTATTTCTAAATGTATATAGATCAGCATATCCAAATATTATGCAGATCTATATCTTCTTGTTTGCCCTTTTCAGATGGTACATATTCTTTTCTTTGGCAACGTGTAAGGGCCACCAACTATTGTATTTTGGACATATGATGTGAAGATAGGACTCATTTAAAAAGACAACAATACTTAGTAAAATGGAAGGGAATAGGAAAACAGGAAGACTGCATTATAGGCAGATAGACCCGTCAGTGGGATGGTGGATGATGGGAGCTACACAAAAACCTTGGTAGCACCTCCCTCCAGCACTGAGCTCTGGCAAAGCAGCGTACCAGAGTCAAGTGTTTCAAAAATCACCATGTAGCAGAGTTTACTCACACAGCTAGAAGTATCCCAGCAGAGAAGCAGCAAAGCCCTGAAGCTAGGAAGAAAAAATACTCCCACGCAATGTTATCTTCCAACAGGAGGCTTTTATTTTCCAGTTACGATACATACAAATATATACAGTCCTCCAACAGAGTTTCAGCACAGCATGCGAAGATATGTATCCAACATAGCCTCCGGCTGCTCTATCAGACATCGAGAGGGCACAGTTGGCTAGAACACACCCTCTTATATACATACATTTCTGATGCAACTCTAGCCAACCTTGCTAGATCCCTTGTATGACACAACCTTCTTCCCTGGTTACACAACCCACTGACTCATGCAGGTGTTACATGGGATTGCATCATCCACTGTCTTCCCAGGTGCAAATCTTAAAGTACATCATATATATTTTATTTGGACTTAGGTTCTGTCCAACCTTTCCTGACAAGACTCAGTCAAGGAAGTCACAGCCCTGAGCTTGCTGGACTTGAGCAGGGCTGCTGATAACAGGGAAACTTGGAAGTGTCTTGTTCATAGAGTTGCCATAAGCCAAAGTCAAGGTGATGATAATTACAACAAAGTGCTCACTGTAGTTGTATTAAGATAGTGAATTAATACAGTAGTATATGATCACTAATTTGCTATTGTTTTCAAGATACCCAGCTTGTTACCACTTTCTGATGGAGGAGGAGGAGGAGGAGCGCAATGGTGATTGTTTTAATGTAGTGTATTGTGCTTTGACTGTTTTGTAAAACAGGTCAGCTTAAAAGCAGTTCTAGAGTCCCGGCCCCCCAGCTTGAAGGCAACATGATTCCCACCCCTGCCCTACACAGGTAGTAACAAGTGTGGCATTGTGTCTTGCCTCAGAACGAGCTCACTGAGAGGGAATAGGCCAGCCAATATTAGTCTCACCACATACCTTCTGCCAAGCCATGTGCAAAAGGGCCAGTTTACATATGCAGTAGAATGAGGTTTTCTGTTATTGAGACGATAGATCAGACATCATCACTTTAGACTCCCCATGTGTATGTGAAAGAGGGTCAGAATGTTCCCCCACAGAATTTGGAAAAATTACCTTTTTGGATAACAACTATCAGAATCCCACAGATAGCATGGAATTTGTAATCCAAAAAAGTAACTTTCCCATGCTTTAGTCCATCACAATTAGAAATGACAAACCAATATTGTCCAATATTGTAGGTTAATAACTGGGTTAGAATCTTTCTTGTTAACGAGCCAGCTTTTAATTTGCAAGGAGGCTGTTGTTTTTACACAGGGATGCACTGTGGTACCAACCCTTCAATTGTCTCAGCAATCTACCCCTTCTTTCCTCTGCTTGTGTAGACTGAGCTTGAGAATGTGAAGTGATTGAAGCACTTTGTGTAAATATTATAGTAATGTTACATGCTGCCATGCCTGTCAATGATGTTCCAACTCAGAACTGACAAGCCTTCAAAAGAGCAAGGCATTCTATCGTTTGGAGAGAAACTGCTGAAGATGCTACTCCACATGGCAGTTTTGAGACATAGAGTGCAGGGTCAGAAGCGCACATGTAGCTCATCTTCAACATTACATTAGGACAGAAAGGAGAATATGCTGTCTGGGGAGTCCTCCACCTGAAACAGAAAAACTATCCCCCCGAAAAAGAAAGATCCAAAAAGGAAACTACAAGATGCCAACCACAGATGCAAGCAAAACGTCAGGAGAAAATACTAATAGAACACGGCCTCAAAGCCCAGAAACCAGAAAGCCCACAACATCCTATGGATTCCGGCCATGAAAGCCTTCGACTTTACAACAAATGACATAACATTACTCGCTTCTACTCACCAAAATGGCAGAGCCATGTAGCTACAGTCCTCAACAGTTCTGGAGAAGCCAAAAATTGGGTTTTGTGGTCCACTGGTTTCCAAAAATTGGCTGGTATGGCCCACTGAGCCATGTTCACACTGGCTTAGAGGAAAATAGCTCAAAGGGAACCTCACCATCCAATCCTGTACGTGAATCCTTTGAAGTAAGTCCCATTAAGTTCAATGACCTGTACTTTTAGATGAGAGAAATAAACGTTGCAATCTAAGCCTCTTATGGCCTCGCACGTTCTTTAGGAATGGCACATCAGTTGGCCCCATGTAGAATAACAACAGCAACGACAATCCTAGCAACATAACACAGTAAAGACAATATACATCTGCTGGACTTATTGGGAGGAACTTGAGCTGCGATGGCTAGCCTATCTCCTGACAATAAATAAACATGGGATAAAATAAGCCCAGAACTGGTGGAAGACATTTTGCTGACCGAGTTGAAGCAGCAAATGCCCCCGTCCCGTCTTCCATCAATGTGCGTAATACCAAAAACCAGGCTAATTATTTTGAGTATGTGGCAGAACATTTTTTTTAAAAAACGGCTTCATACCACCTTTGGCAGTCACATGCAATAATAACAAATCAAAGTCTTAATTTGCTGTCCTTTTGTGACACCCCAAATCTATTGTCTGAAGCAACTTACATTCTCCTGTCTAACTGTAGGGCCGGAGCATTTATGCCTCCTTTAGCATCTGTGCCCACCTCCCCTAAAGAGCCCTAAAGGAGCCTTAAAAACTACTGTTGTATGTTGCATAAAAAGTCAAGGTAACAGAGTGACTGAATCAAAGTCCCTAATACATATTTTGGAGCATCACGTTGTGTGGGCCTGACACTCAACTGACACTCAATGCTGAACCGTTGTGAGTTGAGCCTACTAGACTTGCTAAGCTAAAAATAACTTTGTCTACTGTAAAAAGAAGTAAAACATAACTGGATTTCCTTTGCAAGTACAAAGCTGTGGCAGAGACAACCTGATGTGCCTTATTTCTGTAGTCATTTCCTTGATTGTAGGTAGAGGTTCTGCCAATGTGAGACTTTTTTTTTTGCACACGAATTCTTCACGTCTTCTTATTTTCTTAAAAAGTTTTTTAAAAAAGCAATTCCTGTGCTGCATCTATCGCTGCTTCATTCTCTTTGCAATTTTGGACCATTCATTCCTTCCTCACCCCCCTCCCCTTCTTCCTGGTTTCCACAAGTTTCATTCTACTGCGCACTGTTGCTTAGCAACATGTTCTTCTCCTCTGTACTTTCCTGAGGAGGAACAGATCAAAGGCGCCCACAGTTCTGACTTATTTTATAAATGAAATTAAAGAGAGACCCTCCAAATAGCTATGATGTTTCTGAGGAGGGGGGAATCAAAGTTTGACCCATGCCTAGGAAACATCGGGAAAATTAAGACCCGTATATTCCTGCAAAGGAAAGCTTTTCCTATTACATCTATTTAGACATTGATTCAGGAACAGTTGGTGTTTAAGCCTCGCTTAAACGCTAGCGGCTTTGCAGATTCTATGGCCATTTCCACACTAGCCTGTCATAGTGCTATTATTCCACTTTCAACATCCTATGGAATCCTGGGTTTGCCGTTTTGGGAGCGGCCTCTGAGGATTCCACAGGAAATGTGGAAAGTGATCTATGATCATGCTTCCAAGAATTGCCCACCCATATTTTTACCACCTAAGAAGAATTGTGGACGCAATGCTATGCGACACATACAGAATATGGTTAGGGATGGCGACCTTCTTTTCGATATGCATCTGAAGATGCCATGTGAGTTAGCAAGAAAGCAAGTTGGGAATATTTATTTTATTTATCCGATCTACAGCCCGCCCTTCTGCCAGAACTAGGCAACTCAGGGCCATTCACAACAACACAGATAAAAATAAAACCACACACAGATTAAAAACAAAAACTTTCAGTGTTAAAATGCCATCCAGCAAATTTTGATATTAAGACACTATTGAAGTAGAGAGCAGATTGTTTGGCTTATATCCCGATTTCTCCCAGAACAGGTGCTCTGCGTGCCTCAGGGTTAAAACAGGTACAGATATAAAGAGGCAAAAGTTACAGTGTCAGAAAAAATTATACAACTTAAGATATTAAACACTATTGGATTTTAATAACACAATGATAGGACAGTACCAATCCATTAAAAGCCCTTTCCTCAGCCATCAGTCGCCTGAATAAAGTCTGCCCGAATAAAAAGGGTCTTTGCCCCCTGATAATAGTGACACAGGGAAATGTCAGCCCAGTCTGCCTTGGAAGGGAGATCCCCAGGCTGGGAGCAGTCACTGAAAAGGCCTTCTGAAGTATCCTCGCTAGATCTTCCTGTGAGACTGAGGCCATTTCTGCACTAGACTGTCATAGTGCTATTATTCCGCTTTCAACATCCTGTGGAATCCTGGGGTTTGCAGTTTCAGGAGGGGCGGCCTGGAATGTTGAAAGTGGAATAATAGCGCTATGACAGTCTAGTGCGGAAATGGCTTGAGAGGAGGTTCTTCTCCAAATATTTTGAAGCCTGGGCAGGATCAAATAGGCGAGTATGGTCCTTCATGTATCTGGACTGTATATCTTGTCCTGGCTGTTCCAGTTCAGACTGCAGGTAGAAAACCGCAGAACTGAAAGCTGTGCTCCATACTACTACCAACCACCACTACTACTCGTGTCTCTGCAACAGGAAGCAGAAATGTTAGGAGGACCATTTGATGCTGGATGGCTCTATGCAGTGTTTTTAACAATGTTAAC
This sequence comes from Cyclura pinguis, assembly GCA_030412105.1. Lineage (NCBI taxonomy): Eukaryota > Metazoa > Chordata > Lepidosauria > Squamata > Iguanidae > Cyclura > Cyclura pinguis. The sequence continues at coordinate 84,206,597 of CM059600.1, forward strand.
TGTCTTTATTAATCATTTGCAGTGTTTCAATGTATCTATTACTGTTTACTTTTTTTGGAACGATGTAGAAGTTATTGGATTTTTATTTTATTTTTTTTGTTAAAAAAGAAATCTGTTTGCAAAAGAAGGGATAAAACATGGTATTGAGAAGCTCAGCTGTGCTTAACACCTTGGCTCCAAAATACCTATTTTGTTTGGGAAGGAAGGAAGCAGATGTTTAGTCACAGAAGGGTGAGAAATTTGCAATATGTATACTATCTGACCTCCATTAGCACATCACGTGCTAAGGGAGTTTTCTCACTCTTTGCCCAGCAGGTTTGTGACCTCCAGAATGTAAAAATGTCTCTATCTATCTGAGCTCCTAATACAATTGGGTTTTCCAGGAGTAACTACTGATTGGCTTATGTAGAGCCCCAAGAGGAAAAGTGCCAGGCATGAAGCAATGGAAAAACCATGGTAAACACAATATAGATACTTAGTGTTAACCATTCTTATCCCTCAAGACTTATACCTAAAATATGCAAACAAAATATGCACTCATCCCCTCTTCGCACTGGACAGTAAACCAAACTCTGACTCCGTCATCTACATTCCCTCTTTTGATTCCAGATGGAAATTCCTTCTTTCCAACCAAACCAAGATTTTAAAAAATAATTCTCTAGAATTTGTTCTTGAGTCTATGGCCATTTCTGCCCTGTGCTGCTATAGTGCTATTATTCCACTTTCAATATCCTGTGGAATTCTGGGGCTTGTAGTTTGCTGAGGCCAAAGAGCTCTCTGGCTGAGGATTCTAAATGCCGCTCCCTAAACTGCAAACCCCAGGATTCCATAGGATGTTGAAAGTGGAATAATAGCACTATAACAGTGTAGTGCAGAAATGGCCTATGACAAAGGTGGCAGCATTTGTACTCCAGACAGTGGCGGCTGTTGGCTCCCATGTTCGTAGGACAGTGAAGACTCTGAGGTGGACCAAGATTGTTCATATTTTAGAGAGTTGAAAGTATTATGACAGAGGCATCATTAGCTGTGGTGTTGATACCAATGTTTGTTTGTCCTACTACAGCCGGCTTGGAGAGTATGAGACTTAAAAGTCTAATAGATATGAAGAATACCAGGTTGGGGAAATTGCACTGTTTTATAAGAGCTTTAAAAAAAAGAAAAAGAAAAGACATTCAAGAAGTTTGGGGGTTTCTTTTTTGTAGTGATGCCAAAGCCTGATTGTGGGTGAAAGAACAACAAGAAGAACACCACACCATGAGAACACTGCATGCTGTGATTTCTTTTTGTGATCAGTGGGGACCAAAGACAAGCAGAGGAAAGGTTCAGCAAATTCCTGCAAATCTGTTATCTTTCCCCTTAAAACTAGCCCAAAATCCCCCAGTGTTCAAGGGTTTGACAAAGGTCCATATTCGTAGACTCAGATTTGCCTCCCTCATGTGTCATTCTGCCATAGGTATCTCCTTAAGAGCTGGAGTAAGTTATTCCACAGAAGATCTAGGGAAGCATACTGAAAGCTTCCTGTACTTTAAAATTGCTGTAATACATTTTACTGTGCTTATATATTGATCAACATATTGATATGAGGGTGGGTGGGGGAGGATAAGGAAATAGCTTCATCTTAGAGATTACAGCCTTAAACAGAAACGTAGCAACTAACATTAGAGTGTCTCAAGTCACCATAAGGAGCTGAGAAAGTTCAGGAATAAAGGTAAAGAGGAAGAGGCTTATGTGTTCAGTGTGGTTCATACAGACAGCACATAAACAGAGGCAGCTCACCTAGACATTGTTACTGGGTGCCTTCAAGTCATTTCTGATTTATGGAAACCCTAATGTGAACTTATCATGGGATTTTCTGGGGCTGAAAGTGTGTGACATGCCCAAGGTCACCCAGTGGGTTTCCACGGCCAAGTGGGGAATCAAACCCTGGTCTCTTGGGTCATAGTCCATCACTCAAACCACTGCACAATGTTGGCTCTCTACAGTGTTACGGTTGCAGAGATCCATGGTACAGGTCTTGGAAGCAGAGTGCAACCACATTGTCCAATGAGCTATGGGTCTAGAAGAGGCAACAGTAGAGACAGACCCCTAGGATGATCTGATGATCCTTTCTTTCTCCTGCCTGATCTTTCTTTGTCTTACCAAGACTGAAACTATCAGACTGACTTCATTTTTCCTTTTCTCTGTCTGAGCTCCCTCTCTAGCCTATCCCTATCCTATTCTGCCCAAATGTCAGCTATCTGGCTAGAATCCTGTTGGTGCACTATGTTAGCTGTTGCACTTCTTCCAGAGTTGTACAGTAGTGGCAAGGGAAGGCAAACATCATCTTCCAGCAGTAAGCCTTTTATTTCTCCAGTGTCTGAGTTCCTTCGCAGCTACCCTACTTGTGGCTTTTTTTTCTCCCTGCCACCATCATCTGTGCTGACATAGCATATCATAATCTCCAGATGTAGCTCCTTTAATAAACGTATTTTCTTTTACTTAGAACACTCTCTGCCACTTATTCTAAGCTACGTATTCCAGCATCCACACATAACTAGCAATGAGTACTACAGCTCCATGCTAATCCAGCACACAACACGCCAACAGATAGGAAATAAACCAGATATTGGACATATTTTCTGCCCCACACACCCAATGATCAAGCCTTAGAAAGGCACAGCATGCGTTGAGTTTCAAGGTGATGGCTACTGCTTTTGAAACTTAAATAACTTAAGCTCAAGATATCTGAAAGACAGAAATCTTCATCAACTTCTGAGGAAGCAGTGAAGTTTCCTAGCATAATTACATAAAATGGAGATCCACAAAATTGGATTGGTAATTACTTTCTTAGGTGCCAGGATAGTTTATATATACTCAACTGTGAATGGATGATAAGCACAACTATAGTAAGACCAAGAAAGTGTGATGAATGCTTCTTACTTTCATTATGAGAAAGAACAGTGGTGAGACCCTGCTATATCAGCAAACGGTAAAGTATTTATCAAATACCATTTGCCTATAGATTAATCAAAAGAGTTGTCCATTGAATGAGTCTATCACAGTAACTTCTTGACTCTTTTTAAGATTTCAGCATCTCTACTGACACTGCTTCATTTCAAAAAAATAAGGGCAGGAATTGTTGTCAGCAGTAAAGCAGAGTATAGGGAAAGATCTGTTTCCTGAGAAATGCTCTCCTACCTTGGGGGATGTAGATGTTAGTAACAGACCATTTGGAATTCATGGGATACCTTTTGTTCAGTGAGCCTGTGATTACTTCCAGGTGGTAACATTCCATCAGAACTGGCTAGCCGTGCAATTCCACTACTGAATCAAATATGTATCTATAATCCCATAGGAAGCTAGAATTCTGCTCACAATTCATCTCAGAAATAGATACGTTAGACCAGATCTTATATAAATCTGACACGATACAATCTCAGAAATTTGGAACCTGTGTGGTTTGGGAATAATCAACCCTCATACGATTCTGGAATCATCTGTAATTCTAATGCAGATATTTATATTGATAAATGAGAATACGCTCTGCCCCATCATTTATTTTTCTTTCCTTGCATGCTACATTAAAACAAAACATGTAAAGATACCTTGCAAGTTGTCTTATTAAGTGTATAGTTGTGGATGTTAGTGAGATGCAGTTTGGCCTCTGTAAATCATTCTGTTCAGTTGTGTACCTATGGTACTCCTGTATATGTGTACACTAAAACACCCACATGGTGAGAGAATAGGAAAGAGCATGGAGCGTTTGCCTTGCAATTAATGTTTTAACCCTAGATCATTAAAGAAAACGAACATGTTAATGTTTAAAAATCAAGAGACAAGCAAAATTGACTTGTTACTTAATCATTACTAACATAGTTGTTTTAATATGGCTGTGCAAGTCATTGCATTTGATTCAGTACAGAATCTGAATCAGTGTTTCAAACTGGGCTTCAATTCAGTTTGGATTGATTTGGACCTGGTTCAATCAAATATGGATCTCGAATCCAGATCAAGATTTGGAAATCTGAATTTTTAGTTCTTCCATCTATTTTCATGGGGAAACCAAAATGATTATATTTTTTTCGCCCTTTTCCTCTCATTTTTTAAAAATTAAGGAATGGCATGGAACTTTGGGACATGGCAGTTCCTACAGATAGCCCTGTGAACTTGCAGACAGATACCACTGGAGGCATTTATGCTAGCCAAATTTAAAGTTTTTTCCCTCCAAAAGATTTCTTTTTTTAAAGAAAAACCACATTTAAACAGTGTGTTAAAAGCATGTTACTCCATTCTGTCAGTTCATCCTGTTTTCTGTATTCTGATGTATAAGACTGTGTATTCTGCTTGGGCAGTAAGAAAATGTAACTGTGTAGCTGGCACACCTAACAGTTATGAACATGAGGAAAAAGTCGAGAGAGGGAGAGGGAGAGAAAGAAGGGGAGAAGAAGGTATGAAACAATTCGCCACCCCAATATTAGAGGCACTGTCCTAGATCCCCCCAAGTGTATCCTCAAACTTTTGACTCCAGTACAACCACACTGAACAGCTAAAGACCAGAAATAAAGGTATCATAGAATCATAGAGTTGGAAGAGACCACAACAGTCACCAAGTCCAACCCCTGCCATGCAGGAACACACACTCAAAGCACCCCTGGCAAATGGCCATCCAGCCTCTGCTTAAAAACCTCCAAAGAAGGTTACTTCACCACACTCTGAGGCAGCATATTCCACTATTGAATGACTATTACTGTCAGGAAGTTCTTCCTGATGTTTAGGTGAAATCTCATTTCCTGTAGTTTGAATCCATTGCTCCATGTCCTACTCTTCAGAGCAGGAAAAAATAAGGTTGCTCTATCTACAACATGACATCCTTTAAATATTTAAACATGGCTATCATGTCCCTTCTTAACCTTCTCTTCTGCAGACTAAACATACCCAGCTGCCTAAGCTGCTTCTCATAGGGCATGGCTTTCAGACCCTTCACCATTTTAGTTGCCCACCTCTAGACACATCCCGGCTTGGCAATACCCTATCTGAACTGTAGTGCCCAGAACTATACTCCAGGTGAGATCTAACCAAAGCAGAATAGAGTGGTATTATTACTTCCCGTGATCTCGACACTGTACTCCTATTGATGTAACCCAGAATCACATTGGCTTTTTTTAGCTATGTCATCAAACTGTTGACTCATGTTCAGCATGTGGTCCACTAAGGCCCTTTTCGCACGACGTCGCTGTCTCATTTCTGCTACAGGATCGCAGCATTCAGCAAGTCGCTCTTCCACATGATGTCATCGCCATCCTGCTGTCATCCTGTCACGGAGTGTCATGCTTGCATAGTTTTCTCAAAATGGAAAAATTCCGTTTCATGTCTGCGATCGCACGGCACTCCCATCACTTCTGGCCACACGGAAGCTGAGGAAGTGCATTGGCGACACTTCCTTCTGTAGCGCAGCAATGGGAAAAGCCCGGCTGCACTGCGGAAGGAAGACGTGGCGCCATTGCGTTCTCTTCCGCATGGACTGAGCGGGTGCAGAGGGGAGTGTCGTTGATGCGCTTCCTTCTGGACCCAGGACTGCAGCGAGACGACGTGGAAGAGCATCATCGTGCAGAAATGGCCTAAGACTCCTAGATCCCTTTCACATGTAATGTTTTCAAGCCAGGTGTCACCCATCCTATAACTGTGCATTTCATTCTTTCTTTCTAAGTGTAGTACCCTACATTTCTACCTGTTGAAATTTATTTTGTTAGTTTTGGCCCACCTCTCTAACTTGTTAAGGTCATTTTGAAATCTGACCCTCTCTCCTGGGATATTAGCTATCCCTCCTTATTTGGTGTAATCTGCAAATTTAATAAGCACGCCCTCTATTCCATCATCCAAGTCATTGATAAAGATGTTGAATAGCACTGGGCCCAGGACAGAACCCTGTGGCACCCCACTACTCACTTCTCTCCAAGGTGAAGAAGAGCCATTGGTGAGCACCCTTTGTGTTCAGCCAGTCAGACAATTGCAAATCCACCTAACAGCAGCATTGTCTAACCTACCTTTTACGATACTGCACTGAAAGCAGCATGGTGACTACTGGTTGGGCAACCAGCAGCCAGGAGAGACAGATAGACAGGCAGGCAAACCAAGATCTGCTGCTAGTACAGTATTTTATTTTGTAACTTCTAGTTTTCAACAAAGAGTTCAACTGATTGGGTTCATAATTCTTTCTCCCAATATGGGACCTCCCAAATGTTTTTAACTGCCAACCTAAATGCAAGAAATGAAAGAAGAGCCATGTGGATTTCTATGTGGGAGTTCCAAAGGCCATATGGAGGTGCCACAAATGAGGTCCTTTTTCTTTTTGTCATCTTTCAGCTATGTGGAGAGACAACAGGAAGAAGTTCTGTAGAAAACTTCAGCTTTCTACAGAGGAATCTCCAGAGAAAGGTGATCCTGTAGGTAACAGGTTCTCAAACTTTTCATGGTTACAAAGGCCAACATTGGCCTTGTTAACTTTCTTGGTACATGCACAAAGTCATATCATATCTTTCTTATTTCATGTAATAATTAAGATATTTCTACCCTACCCCTATTGTGAGGTTTCAGGGTAGGAGGAGGACACACAATAAAAACAATACAAATTATTTAAAACTATTCCAGATAAAAACAAGTAAGTTAAAACAGTTAAAAGAGCAGAAAAAGCTCAAACAGTTAAGGTCATGTACAATCAGCCCTCAGCATGTGCAGGTTTACCTTTCACAGATTAGATTATTTGCAAATTTCTCCAACAACTCTCCCCTGTCCCCACTTCAAGTCCTCCTTTTCTGGGGGAAAATTCCCTCTTGCCAGCTTCTATCAGGCCATGCAGGCTTTTGAAAACCTGCCTCTGGTCTTCCTCCTCCTCTTCCACCAGCGACTGCCTGGCCAGCTAAGGACAGATCACAGCCCAAATTCTCAGCACTACAAACCTTCTCCTGATGCTTTCCCACACCCAAGGAAGGAGATGAGTAAGAGAGAGGATGTACAAAACCAACATGCTGACCACCCCCTCTCCCTCTCCTTTATCTGACCTGATTTAGACCCTGGGTGCCCGTTTCCCTCAACATGCCTCGGCACCCTTCCCACAGACATGCACACACACACATTTTGATATTTGCCACTTTTCCACTTTTGTGGGAGTCCTTCACCACTAACCCTAGCAAATGTGGAGGGCCAACTGTACATATGAACTCTAAAAAGCAGATTAGGTTGCAATGGCTTTAATAAAAAGCCGTGTTTTGACTTGGTGCCTGAAAGGAACCAGGAAACCAACCCTGGTACCAACTGGGACTCCAAAGGGAAGACATTCCAAAAACACAGTGCCAAAGAAGAGAAGGCCCTTTCCTATCTCCTTGCACAAAGTATTGCTTTCACTAGTAGGATATGGAGGAGGGCTCCTCCAGCAAATTCAGTTCTTGGGCAGATATATACAGTTGGCCCTCCATTTGATTGTCCTGATGTGTAACCTGTACTCAGGACAAGAAGCTACAATCAGGACAGAATATGGAGAAATAGAATGGTTTCCAGTTGCCAGGGGGGTCAGGCAAGGCTGCACTTTATCACCCTATCTGTTTAACTTGTATGCTGAACGTATCATATGTAAAAAGGATTAGACTCTGAGGAGGAAGGTGTGAAAACTGGAGGAAGGAACATCAGCAATTTAAGATATGCAGATGATATCATGTCACAGTCCTCCCTCCACATTCATGGGTTTGACTCTCACAAATTTCATTATCTGTGAGGTGCCCATACCTACTCCGCATTTTCCTCCTCCCATTCCCTTGCATTTTGCCAGTGTGGAGAAAGGCAAGTGGGTCAAGGCAAAAAGTAAGGCAATGGCGGGGAGGAGAGATGTACGCACACGTCTTTCCTTGTTCCCTCCAGAGCTCTCTCCTGCCATTCCTTTACGTCTCCCCTGGCATTGGGAACTTGTGCTGAGGCAAAAGGTAAGGCAGCAGTGGAGGGAAACACACATGTGCTTTCCTTGTGCCCTCTGGAGCTCCCTGCTCCCATGCTTTTGCCTCTGCCCTACCACTGAGATAAGGTAAGGCATTGTGGGGGAAAGGACACACACACTCCTTCCTTCTCCTCTCTGGACCCCCCCCCCACTCCCTTGCCTCTGGCCCCAGCATGGAGAAGGACGGCTCCCATGCCAGAGCCCTGGAAGGGAATGGGAGGGAGATGGCCGGGGGGGGGCGGAATTCACAATTTTTCTACTTTCACAAGTGTTCTGAATGCTTGTGAATGTGGAGGGGCCACTGTACTAGCAGAAGACAGCCAAGACTTAGAATGATTGGTGAAGAAAGTCAAGACAGAAAGTGCAAAAGCAGGTTCACTGTTGAACATTAAGAAAATAAAAATAATGACCACAGATGATTTACATAACTTTAAAGTAGATGATGAAGACATTGAAATAGTTCAAAATTTTCCATAACTTGGCTCAGTCATTAATCAGAATGGAGACTACTCAAAAAGTCAGAAGAAGAAGACTAGGACTTGGAAGAGCAGCTATGAAGGAACTAGACAAGATCCCAAAGTCTCAAGATATATCATTGGATACTAAAGTTAGGATTGCCTGTGCCATCAAATTTCCAATTGCTATGTATTCTTGTGAAAGCTGGACAGTGAAGAAAGCCAATAAGAAGAAAATCTCCTTTGAAATGTGGTGCTGGAGAAGAATTCTACTGATACCCTGGACTCACTAAAAAGACCAATCAATGGGTCCTAGAGCAAACGAAGCCTGAACTCTCCCTACAATCCAACGTGACTAAACTAAGACTGTTGCACTTAGGCCATATCATGAGAAGACATGACTCGCTAGAAAAGACAATAATTCTTGGTAAGGTGGAAGGCTTTAGGAATAGAGGAAGACCACACTACAGAGGGATAGACTCAACCAAGGAAGAGGCATCCCTGAATCTGCAAGACCTGAGCAGGCCATTGAGGATAGGGTGGCCAGGAGGTCTCTCATCGAGGGGGTCACTTTGATGGCAGTTAACAGCAACAGTTACTGTTTTATCAGGCCATTTATAACTTTTCTTCCAAAGAGTAATGTGTAAATCTTAAAATTTAAATGCATTCATGCATCGTGTAAGATCACTACCCACCTATTTTACACAGTAGACTTGTAGAGGACAGAACAGCTGATGCAAGACAGCAAATCTCTGTTTTCAGTAGCTTATTTGTTCTTATAAACAGAAGAACAAGATAGAATGAACCACGCTTCTAAAGTGTAGCCGTGTAATAGAAACCAACTAGTCCTCTTTATATGTGGAGAAATACGTTTACCCATAGTTTTGCCGTGGTCTTACTTGAATGTTTGTCCTTTCAGCCAGATAGCTTGTAGTACTCAGGACATAGGCCATCACTCTGCTGCTCCAATTCCTGTTCTGATACTACCTTCAGCCTCTTAGGCCATTTCTGCACTACTCTTACAGTGCTATTGTTCTATTTTCAACATGCTGTGGAATCCCAGGGTTTGTAGTTTACTGAGGCCAAAGAGCTCTCTGACTGAATTCTAAATGTCCCTTCCTTAAACCATAAACCCCAGGATTCCATAGGATGTTCGAAGTGGACTAATAGCACTTTAACAGTGTAGTGCGGAAAGCGGCTTTAGTCTGGGCCACACTGCTTTTTCCCTTTTCTCCAGATAGGTAAATATAACCCACTACACCCTAACTTCTTGATATCCAATTTTTCCCTTTCCTTTAGTTTGTCTTGTGTGATTGTGAGACTGCTTGGCTATTGTGTGTGTGATTGCTAATTTCCCCAATAAAAAATATCTTCTTTGAAGCTTTGGCTAGTGTCTCTACATCAGTACTGATATATGTTGGTGTAAAAGAACTTGCTGGGTTACCCCCTCTCGCAGGCCTCCCCTTTTGAGACAATATTCCTCACTGTTTCATGGAGGCACTAGCACTACAGGCAGACCCGAGTCATCTGCATTTTGAGGTAACAGTACGAACATTCATTCTAAGTAATACAGAAGTTTGGAAACAAAGGGCATAATCCATTTGTGGTTCTCAACTAGAGTACACCCATGGAATTACCTAAATTTACATCAATGAAGAATCTTCCAGCAGCTATTCTAGCATACATTTTGTATAATAAATGGTGAAGGCTTACCCTACAATAAAGATTAGTCTTTTAAGACTTTGTTCTCCACCCTAAAACAGTCCTTGGTAGGCGCAAGCATGGTAGGTGATCCCACATTCAAAGCTAGAAAGTTAAAACACTTAAGCATACAAGCCACATTCTTTGGATGTGATGAGCAATTATATGTGCATTTCTTCAAACACTTTGGTCCCAGTTTCATATAAGCGTTCGGAAGTATTTGAGTGTGCCCTTTCTACCTTGATACAGATACTTACTACTTACCAATTATTTCACTTGCATTTCACCAGCATGTCATCACAGATTTGATTTCCAATGTGATCCATCATGAAAGCCGTTGCTTATACTATTAATCTATGAAGCTTCTACATTTGGGGGAGGAGAAGATTGTATATTCTCTGTTGTGCTGATAATGATGACAAATATTTCTTTAGCAAAAAAATATTTAGTCTGGGGTATCTGTGGACAGATGTGCAGTATATAGGAATAAAAAGACATTATGTTGATGTTACAGTGATAAACTGTGTGCAGCTGCAATGCCAGCTAGCATCCAAAGCTAAATCTAGGCCATGTGGTTGAAAGTTATCATCCGTGATATTGAAAGAAGTTACAGGAGGGTGATAGCTTTGACTTTGGCATCCATCACTGATTGTACTGAAATGCCATTATTTATCACGAAATGGGACTGTTCTGTTTTTCAGGCCTAACATGGGTTTTATCCATGAATGTAGAAGGCATTGCTTTTATTATTTATGAAGTACCATTGGTAGAAATGAGATCCCCCCCCCCCCAAAAAAAGTACCTACTAGAATAAGTTTACAATCAAATTCGGTTGTTGTAGGACACAGTGAGGAAGTTCTAACTCTCCAGAGGTTGAAAAAAAAATCTTTGAGATAACTGACATTAATTTGTGTTGGATATCAATAAAAAAACATAAGCAATGAGGTCTGTCCAGAGCAGATTTGATAAAATGGATTTAATTAGCAAGAATAAAGTTAACAGCTGTATTTTGAACTGGAAGTAAAAATTCAGCGAGACGAAGGGAGACAGGATAATGCTGAAGTTAAAAGACTACAAAGGGTATTACAAGGGGCTACAATTTCTTCAGCAAAACAGAGGAAGATAGAATAGATTATAGAAAATTATCGAGTGAAAAAAATGGGGATGGAAGGAATTATCTCCAAACTCCCTGAGGTTAATATGTATCTACAATGTATTTATTTTTCTGTATCTTTTCCCAGCCTCCCTCTCTCCCTCCCCAGCCAATTAGAGGGTCCAAAGCTGCCCCTTTCTTCTTTCAGTGCACCTTTGGGCATGCTGGGGCTCTTGTTTAATGTCAGACTGGTTCACAATGGCATTTCCTTCCTTCATGATTTGATCATGGATGATGAGTCGAGCCTAATTAGTACAAGAAAGATCTAAGTAGGGAAGCTCAGGGGAACCAGTTTTATTCTGTTGTGTCAACCAGTTAATCAGTCCAGCATCAGGATAGTCTTGAGGGCTGGAGAAAGGGTGTCACTGAGGTCTAGACAAAGGCTTTTCTCTTTCTCTCTGAGCCAACCCAGAGGGTTTGGATTCTGTGTTACACAAACAGGATAAATTGGCAATTCTACTGGTGCAGTAACCATGCTGGAGAACCAGCATGGTTTAGTGGTTTCAGCATTGAACTATGACTCTTGAGACCAGGGTTCAAATCCCCACTTGGCCATGGAAACCACTGGATGACCTTGGGGAAGTCACAATCTCTCAGCCTCAGAGGAAGGCAAAGTCACCTCCCCCGAACAAAGCTTGCCAAGAAAACCCTGCTATAAGTTCACCTTAGGGTCACCATAAGTCAGAAATGACTTGAAGGCACACAACAAAACAACCACCACCCATGGTATTGCCCGGCAGTCTTCCTGGCTGAGCTGATGCCTGCATTCTTGGATACGGTGTTGAGGAATCCCAAAATAATTGTTCACAATGTTCATACTGAGGTCACCAGACCCAGGTGGCTGAGAACTCCATAGATGCCACGTCTACCACATGCTCTCTTAACATATCATCAGCTCAATCTAAATAGCAGTATGCTTCCCTTTGTTAGAGAGCAAGACAGTAGGTTAAAAGTGCAGAATTACTAAAAATTAAAGCAAACAAATGTACACCCACTTCCAAACAACTCTTTCTCTTGACATGGTTAAATCATTTCCTCTTGAAATCTGAACTCATGATGTCCTCACTCTTCAAGGGTGGGGAACCCATTAGGTTGGTTCATCCTTGGGAGCTGATAGTTTCCAATGAGTTCTGGGGGTGTTTTCTGGTTGATATGGCTGGCACATCTGTTGAAGCCTTAGTTGATATGTGAAATGCAGAGATGAGCAGGTTGATTGACATGATTGAGGTGCATTCCTGAGATAAACTTACATACATCTCAGCTGAGGGCAGTGGAGCACATTGGGATGTATCTAACATACAAATGGAGTCAAACTCATTAAAAAAAATCAAACAAACACAATTACGATTTCAGTGTTGACCCTACTCTAGTGGTGGTAGAAAAGTAATCACTTTTCTTCATCCCCACTGCATCACCCTCAGGATCATCCAGTGAAGGTTCACTGAATGATTAAAAATCTTCCAAAATTCGGCTTTTGTTGTGATGTAGCAGAACCCTCAGTAGGAAGATATCCTGAGAAGATCTTTTGAGAATAAAATTGTTGTGACCTCAACTCTGCCATTGGTACAGGTCACTCCTTGAAGGCTGGTATGACTTGAAGATGTTCTATAGCTTTTTCTGGCCCCATTTTGTTGGATGACTCCCACTTTGTGAAAGCTGAAAATCTGGACAAGTGCATGTGCTTGATAGAGTTTATCATGTTTACATGATCGTTGCTTCTCGTGGATGATCACATCTGCTAAGAAAAAGACAGCTGGTTGGCTTTAAATGGGTAATCCACTTTTCTTTTCCTTTTTTTTTAAACAGAGAGTAAGTGGTCTCATTGGTCTCCTTAAAAGAGGCAAAAGGTGAAGAAAAAAGAATGTTCCTTCTGTTGTGGAAGATTTGACTACAAGATGTCAATTAGTCCAATTGTTAAAATCTCCTTCTTGACTCTGTGGTTATCTTCACTTTGGAGTCCCGTCATTTTTGCCTAACTCCAAAGTGTTCAGCCTCTATACCAAAGGTGGGCAATGTGTGTGTGTGTGGGGGGGGGGGCTCCACCCAAATGGAAGCCACAAATCCTGCTGGCACCAGTGGTAACAAAACCCTATAAAAGCATTCCTGCTCTAAAATAACTTGTTCAGAGCTCACATGTTTTGAAGCCAGCTAGTGAACCAGAAGTGCTCCTGCATGCCTTGTTTCAAAACAGAAACAACCATTTTAAAAAAGCTTTGAACACATTTGCAGCCATGCTGTGGTGGTGACAAATTAAACTGAAAGCACAACTGTTTTCCCTACTGCTGCTGCAGTAACAGCAGGCATCCTTGGAACACATAAATGTCTAGGACATGTCTTGTCACCGGCACATTCCCTGCACTGATCTATAGTGTGATCATCCCGAAATCCAGAGTGTGTTACCGCTAGTGTGCTGTTAACAACTATTTCTCCTTCTCTTCAGAGTCAAGAAAGGCTGTGGATGTCGAATTTGTGCCTGGCTCCATCATTTGTTTATTTCCACAATAGGCCCATTTGGGACACAATTCAAAGTGCAGGTTATGACCTTCAAAGCACTGCACAGCTTTTGAAAGACTGTATCTCCCCCATGAGGCTGCCCAACTTTTATGATTCTCAGGGAAAGGTTTCCTCTTTTTGCCACCACCAACCCAGTTGTGTTTGGTGAAGAGAAGGGAAAAAGCGTTCTTGGTGGCTTCTCCCAACTTTGGAATTCCCTCCCATGGGACACCTGTTTGGCTCTGTTTGCTCTCTTTCTGCCACTAGGCAAGGATCTTTTTATTTAGACAGACTTTTGGTTCCTAACATGCTGTGACAGAAGCATCTTTTAATGAGGCATGTTATGCTTTTGTTGACATGATGGCAATCAATGTAGAAAAGTAGAAGGTGACAACAAAAAAGGAAGAACAAGAAATCTCTTCTGCAAGACATGAGAAATCAAAAGGAAATTTAAATCAAGAGCAAGGATGTTCTACAACCCATGAGAGAAATATTATATGACTATGTAGAAATAAAAAAGATGATGGAAACAATATACATGGAAGAACTATATAAAAGAGATGAAAAGTTGACAGGTTCATTCAAGGAAGAAACATATGAAGATGAACTGCCAATTTTAGAAACTTAAGTGAAACCTGCAATAAGAGCACTTGGAAGAAATAGATCACTAGGAACAGATGGCATTCTAATAAAGCTGCTTCAAGCTACAAAGACAAAATCTACTCTCGTTCTAATAAAAATCTGTCAATAAGTACAGAAACAAAAGAATGGCTCACAGATTGGAAACACGCAATATGTGTTCCAATCCCCAAGAAAAGGGACACTAGGGATTGCAGAAACCACAAGATGATTGCTATAATTGCCCATGCAAGCAAAATGATGCTCACAATTCTATAATAAAGACTTCTACCATACATGGAATAAGAAATGCCACATGTCCAAGCAGGGTCAGGAAAGGAAGAGGTACTATGGATCATATTGCAAGCATACATTAGATAATGAAGCACAACAAAGAATTTCAAATGAAATCAGCCTGTGCTTTATAGATTACAGCATACCCTTTGATTGTGTAGATCATGAAAAGCTATGGACAGCTTTTAAACAAATGGGTGTGCCACATTTGATTGTCCCAATACCTGTACACAGGACAAGGAGAGAATATGGAAAAACTGAATGGTTTCCAACTGGCAAGATGGTCAGGCAACGTTGCATTTTATCACCCTGTTTACTCGTATGCTGAACATACATATGCAAAGCAGGATTATTCTCAGAGGGAAAAGGTGTGAAAATAGGAGGAAGGAACATTAACAATTTAAGATATGCAGATGACACAATATTACTAGCAGAAAATAACAAGGACTTGGAATGATTACTGAAGAAAGTTAAGGCAGGAAATGCAAAGCCAGGTTTACAGCTGAACATTAACAAAAATAATGACCACAGATGATTTACATAACCTTAATGCAGATGAAAGACACTGAAATAGTTCAAGAGTTCTATACCTTGGCTCAGTCATTAATCAGAATGGAGAATGCATGTAAGAAATTAGAAGATGAAGATTTGGAAGGACAGCTATGAAGACAAGATCCAGAAGTATAATGATACATCATTGAATATTAAAGTTAGGGCTGTCCATGCCATTGTATTTCCAGTTTCTATGTATGTTTATGACAGCTGGACAACGAGGAAAGCTGATAGGAAAAAAAATCATTTCCTTTGAAATGTGGTACTGGAGAACAGTTCTACAGACACCCTGGATTGCTAAAAAGGCCAATCAATGGGTCCTAGAGTAAATGAAACCTGAACTCTCCCTAGAAGCCAAGATGACTAAACTAAGGCTGTCGTACTTCGGCCATATCATGACAAGGCATGACTCACGAAAAAGGCAATAATGCTTGGTAAGGTAGAAGGCAGTAGGGAAAGAGGAAGACCATGCTACAAATGTACAGACTCAGTTAAGGAACATATGTCCCTGAATCGGTAAGACCTGAGCATAGGGTGGCCAGGAGATATCTCATTCATAGAGTCACTGTAAGTCAAAGTTGACTTGAAGTTAACAACAGCAGCAGAAACACACCGCAGGTATAAAGATTTTTATTTGCATGTTATTTTCTTCAGTGATTTGCTCAGTTTTAGAGAAATGAAACACAACTCTACCCCTAACATATTCCAGCGCCCCATGCTTGAGCACATTTAAGTAACACTAAGTCTCAGAACGAAGTCCAAAGATAAACTTAAATGTGTGATAAGGTTAATTTTTCTGAAGCAGCTGCAGGAAGGCCTAATCGAAACCGGGACTATAACAAAGGGAATTGGAAAATTAGACACAAATCATGGTCTCAGGGAAATAGAACAGGCTGATGTTAAATTTAAAGCCTGCTTGGGATCCTATTCCCTCCTTGCCTCCTCCCAACCCCTCTGCTGTGTTCAGTAACCAGTTTCCCTCCCTTAATTCCTTTGACATGAGGTTTGCAGATGTGCTGCAAATTCCTTCTTTTATTTCTATCCTAAGTAGCTTCTTTCCAATCAGGCCTCCATTCTCCACATTTTACTGAGCTATCTCAACCAACGGTTATAATAAATGTCTGTTAAGGTGAGAATCAGTACTTTTAATTTTCCTAGAACTGGTATATGGTGTCATGTTTTGTAAGTTAAAAACAGTTAGATAATGACTTCCACTGATTCTTCCTTGAGCATCTAATAGACTATAGCAATATTGCAGTGGGGGGGGGGGAGCTGCTAGAAATGTCTACACATTCTTTACAGAATAAATAATAGGTTTTCTGATTTATACAGTATTTGACTTAGTCGGCTCAGAATGTTGGATATGGCGGCCCCATTTATGTCACTTTACCTTCTAGTGAGCTGCCTCAGCAAGCAAAATTAAGGGCACAATTTGGCCAATTAAGCATGTTCACATCTCATTTATTTCAATGGGACAGGAACGCAGTCAAGTCCTTCTGCAGTTAAGATGTGATTATGCCTACTGAAACAATGCTCACCTAAGTCCACATAAAACCAGACTATTAAGCCTATGTTTAATTCTGATATTGACATTGATGTTTTAAAAGAACTGAAAAATCATATTCATAATCTCTCTTGTCCTGATAACAAGTCCTTGCATTTTATGTCTCCCCCCCCCACTATCGTAATGTTTGAGGTATTTTAAAAAACAGCTTTAATATGTAAAACAACTGTGTGTAGATTGTTCAGGTTCTGTAGTAGATATAGTCACAATTTATGTCCTTAAAGAATTGAGAATACATTGAAAATTTCCCCGCAAGATAATAAAATTGTAGAAAAGATTAAAGTGTTGCAAAAACAAATAGCATTACAAGATACACAAGAACTAGAAAGGAATTTGAAAATGATAAGGCAAAAGAATTTTTTTATGCGAATAAGATGAATAAGTGGTTAGCATATAAAATTAGGAAGGAGAAAGAGAAACGTATAATAACACAAATAAAAGAAAAGGAAAATCTTCTGGTAAAACAAGAGGATATAAAGAGGGTTTTTGAAAGATATTATGAGAATCTATTTGCAGAACAAGATAGCAGTCAATGGAAGAATGAGAAGACAAAAGAATATCTAAAAGATGAAAAAAATTTAACAATCACGGAAACACAGAGAGAAGAATTAAATAAGGAAATAACAAAAGAGGAAATTATACAAGCCATTAAGAAACAAAAATCAGGAAAAATTCCAGGCCCAGATGGTTTTTCATCGTTATATTATAAGGTATATAGTGATCAATTGATAGACCCATTATATAAGGTAATGAACAGTATTAATAAAGGGATACGGCCACCTTCATGGGGACAAGCTAATATCACGGTGATTCCAAAAGAAGGGAAAGATCTTCAAGAAATTGGAAATTATAGACCCATTGCATTATTAAATGTGGATTATAAAATATTTACCACGATACTGGCACAGAGGTTAAAAAAATATTACAGAATATAATTCATATGGATCAAAATGGATTTCTACCAAGAAGAGGGTTAAAGAATAATATAAGAACATTATTGAATATAATAGAATATTATCATAAACACAATGAAAGGAAAATGGCTCTTTGTTTTTTAGACGCAGAAAAAGCATTTGACAGGGTGAATTGGAAATTCTTAGAAGAGGTAATAAAAACAATAAATTTAGGGCAAAATTTTTTAGATTGGATAAGAGTTATTTATAAAGAACAAAAAGCTCAAATAATTATAAATGGAGAAAAGATGAAGGAAATAGAAATAAAAAGAGGAGTCAGACAAGGATGTCTGCTGTCTCCGCTTTTATTTATCTTAATTCTAGAAATAGTTAATAACAAAGTTAGAATGGAGAAGAGAATACAAGGTGTTAAAATTAAAAACCAACAATATAAATTGAATGCATATGCGGATGATTTAGTGATTATATTAGAAGACCCACTAAACGGTATAGAAACTTTAATAGATATATTAAAGAAATTTGGAATATTGTCTGGATATAAAATATATAAGGAAAACACAAAAATAATTACCAAAAACATAAGAGAAGAAGAGCAGGAGGAGTTGGTTAGATTAATGGGATTTATGATCGTTAAAAGGGTGAAATATTTAGGTATAACAATTACAAAAAATAATGTAGATTTATATGAAAACAATTATAAAAAAGTGTGGAAAGAAATAAAGGAAGATCTTTAAAAATGGGAAAAATCAGAATTATCACTATTAGGAAGGATATCAGTAATCAAAATGAATATATTGCCCAAATTAAACTTTTTATTTCAGAGTTTACCAATAATGAGAAATGAAGGTCCGTTTAAAGAATGGAATAAAGATATAAGGAAATTTATATGGAAAGGAAAAAGATCTAGAATAAAAACAAAGGTGTTAGAAGATACAAAAGAAAGAGGTGGAATGGGTCTCCCGAATTTGAAACTTTATTATTATGCGAATAATATAGAATGGATAATAGAGTGGATAACATTAACAAATAACAGACTGTTATATCTTGAGGGGGAAGAACTATATTTTGGGTGGCACACATATATATGGTATGGGAAACATGCAATTGATAAAAACTTTAAAAATCACATTTTAAGAAGGGCACTAATAACAACATGGCTAAAATACAATAGACAATTATATTTAAAAATACCGCTATGGATCTCAGTGCATGAGGCATTTTATAAGAAGGAAAAAACAAAGACAGAAACATGGATAATGTATAAAGATATATTGAAAGTACAAGGAGATGTAGTATCTTTTAAAACAAAAGACGAGCTAAAGAAAGAGGGCCTGGATACACATTGGTTACTAATTAGACAACTATGGGAAAAATATAAGAAAGATAATGAGGAAGAAGATTTTGAAATTAGGGAGAACAAATTTGATAAGATACTAAAACCTGAAACAGAACATAGGGTAGGCCAGATATACAAAATTTTACTTGCAAGGCATAATGAGGAAGAAGTAGTTAAAAAAACAATGGTAAAATGGGCACAAGATATAAAAATTATAATAACATTGGAACAATGGGAAAAATCCTGGAATACTACATGGAAACTAGTAACACCGGTTAGTTTAAGGAAAAATTACTATAAGATGTTATATAAATGGTATCTCATGCCAGTGCAAATAGCAAAAATGAAAAAAAAAAATGCAAGAGATGTATGTTGGAAACGTGAAGATAGTGGTACATTCTTTCATATTTGGTGGAAATGTAAACAAGCGAAAAAATTTTGGGAAATAATACATGGTAAAATACAAGTCTTAAAAATAAGGTTTGCAATGGTACCCCAAATATATTTGTTAAATATGATAGAAGAATTAGGGATAACTAAACCACAAAAGAAAATTATAGTGTATATGATAACTGCAGCGAGAATATGTTACGCCCAGGTATGGAAACAGAATATAATACCAAGATTAGAAGATTGGTTATTTAAACTTTATGATATGGCCGAGGCAGATATGGTAATCGGATCATTGGAGGACAACAAGAGAAAAAAAATAATGGAAGCATGGAAAATGGTACTCCCGTTGTGGGAAGATTGCTGGGGGGAGAAGGCGATAACTTTTATGAGATAAAAATATGATTTAAGTAATTTAGTGATTTAAGTGATTCAAGTAAAAGAATGAGAGATTGAAATTGATAAGGAGCCTTAGAGGCAGAGAAATATTATTTGTTAAAAATGTAATAATGGTCAAGAAAAGGAAAGAGAAAAGGAAGAAAAGGTGTAATTAATTAATGAGATACATGTTGAAAATAGGTCAAATATGTTGAAACATGATGATGAATATATGTGAAACATAAACAGTTTAAATGAAGGAAATTATAGATAAGGAATCATGAATTACCTGAGTTTCGGAAAGGAGGGATAGAGGGGTTGGTGGTTTTTTAGAAGATAGGTTTTGTAGGGGAATATATGTTTAGGATTTGGTGGTGGGATTAATAGATACTATAGGGTGTAAAAGAAAGGAGGAGGGGATGAGGGTTAAGAATGTTGGGAAGGGAAGGGAAGGGTAGGAACATAGATGTTCTGGAATTGTATGTTGTCAGAGTGTTAAAATGATATATATGTTATGTACATGTATTTTAAAAATGTGTATGTGTTTAACCAAATAAACTGAAAAAAAAAAGAATTGATTTTGTTGGCCGTGCCATATCACCACCACTGAACAGGTCTTTTACACCTTTTACAGTCTTATTTAAAATAATTTATGTACTCTTGCAGGGTGCTTTGGTGCACTGTAACAAGCTTCTTTGGATTTCAGTTACAGGTAGCTCCTGCTCGCTCATATCCTTTGCCAATAGCCAGTGAACAGAATTTGGTCAATTTCATCTAGACTAGTTACTTTTAATCAAGTTACTTTTAATCAAGTTCACGGAGGCTGCAGGATTGCTCTTAGAATAAGTGAGGTGGGTTACCCATGCTCTGGGTGCCTTGCATATATGATACCTGTGTTAGTCCAAGACAATAAATTCAAAATTTGTATATATCAAAACTGCAGAAAGGTATGCAAGCTTTTGAGTTCTCCAGCTTCAGACTAAGTAGCTCAGAAAATCTACATTTTTGAACCACCTAGCCCGGTGATCTGGAAAGCTGGTTTCTTGTGGGTTTTTAGTCGTTCCTAACAAAACTTGTTTCCACCTGTGGATTTTCCCTTGTGCACGCTGTTGTCTTTAGAAGCACAGTTGGGAGCAACAAATGGGCTGTGTCATGGTAGAAACTTGCACATGAAGTTCTTTGCCCTGACAAAGTATGTCATCTCCTTCTTTATTTGTATTCTGCTAGTGACTTTGGCCGTTTCCACACTGCGTTGTTATAGCACAATTATTCCACTTTCCGGCTGGCCCCTC
Organism: Cyclura pinguis; assembly: GCA_030412105.1. Lineage (NCBI taxonomy): Eukaryota > Metazoa > Chordata > Lepidosauria > Squamata > Iguanidae > Cyclura > Cyclura pinguis. The sequence continues at coordinate 84,227,700 of CM059600.1, forward strand.
CCTAAACTGCAAACCCCAGGATTCCACAGGATGTTGAAAGTGGAATAATTGCACTATTAACAGCGCAGTGTGGAAATGGCCTTTGACTTTGCTGCTGAATTTTATTTATTGACTGTTAGTTTTGTGTCTGTGCTGCTAAGTTTTTGCTTGTTAATGTGTACAGCTGCTTTGAGTAGTTTTTTTTCTGGAGGAGAAAAGCAGGTAAGTATTTTTAAACATGTAACTATAACAGAAAAGGAACTCTTAGTTTTTAATTTGGGAGCTTAATAGCTATTTAATGTGTGCATCTTTGCCTTCAGTTCACCTGCCAGCTTAGGGCAACCCCATACATTTCATAGTGTTTTCTTAGACAAAGAATAATCAGAGGTTGTTTGCTCTGAATTCCTCTGAAATTTGGCCCAGAGCACCTGATGTTCCTCAGCAACCTCTCATCCAGCTAACCAGGTCTGACCCTGGATAGCTTCCAAGATCAAATGGGATCTAGTGCCTTCAGGATATTTAGGCCATATCTATTTAATAAAGGGTGCAAATCACTGTGATGTGTGAAATGGCCCATATTCAAGAAGGCTACTATATTAATTTCCACACCTATTTAATATGGGATGAAAATTGGTATGATTGCCTTCTAGAACGTGAGCCATTTCACGTGACACAAAGGCAAATCTGGTTTTGTACCGAATATCCTTAATATGGACCATCAGCTCCTCAACTAATCTAGTTGTCCCACGTTTAAATGGTAGGTGTTCTTCTAAACTGTAATCTATGAAAGAAAGTTATGAGGATGGATCTTTCAGACAAGGAGGAGATTTGGTGACAGGTTGAGAGAAGCATCCAAGATAACCTTGGTGCCAAGTATCCACATCTGCCTGGTTTCTGCCCTGATTATGCGACAGAAACTTCTTGATCACCATGGTGAGCAGCTCATGCTTGGAAACAAGTGGGGAATGCAACCCTTTTAATTCTAGACATCTTATCAGCCTCTAAAAATATTGAAACATGGTGCACTTTTGGCTTGCACAGATGAGATAGGACTGTGCAGCATGACATAACAATGGATCCAGCCCTTTCTTGTGGCACACACCACCCTATGGAGAGTTCTGTGAAAACTGTCTTTGGGGTGTTCTGTCCTCTCTATAATTAACATCTACTGTTGAAATAAGTCATCCATCGAGGATGGCTGAAGGCAAACAGGCATAATCCAGATAGCATAGAAATACTGTGGATGGAAAAACCTGTTGATCCTGATGGAACAATGAGATGGATATTACGTGTGGATGCATCCCCCTGAAGGACTGAAAACATGACTTGGAGATTCTCACTGATTCTACACTATGTATGGAGTGTTAAAATTCTGGTTACTGCATTGGCTGCTTTGCTAGCTATATCCCTATCTGGAAGAAAAAGAGGAACTTGCAAGTTATCAGCTGCTGGTTATATTCAGGTGAAACTTCTGCAACTGACTCACTGTGGAGCCTTTGAAGATAGTTGGAAAGCTTGGTGCACAATACAGCTGCTTGTTTTCTTGAAGAGCATGTAATACCAGTTTGTGCTGGTTGCAGGGTGTTTCAGAGCTAACTTAATTGCTGGTTATTCGAACCAACATATACTGCCTTGGCGTTAATGATGGACCATGGAAACCTTGCTCACAAGCCCACCGGTAAGATTCACAGATTGGCAGGCAGAAGAGACAAGCCCTATTCAGTGGCTGATACATTCCGCTATGCAAGTGTACACAGTTCTCAGACTCACTGCAAAGTTCTTTATTTCCCAGTCTACTTTTCGGTGAACATATACTCAGCTTTATTTTACAAACTGGCATTTTATTATTCCTGTTGTTAAATGTTGTTTTACACTATATTAGTAAATTGCATTATACTGTTTTACATTTTATTTTCACATGCAAAGATGGGAAGAAGTATTTTTAATAAACTTGTTTTGTCTACATCAGGGCTTTCGAAACGGTGCGCCGCGACACGTGAGTGAGTCACCTGAAGTGCGCAGGTATGTCGCCTACAATCTTGGAAATGTATGTTATTATTTATAAACCATGTATTTTAAAAAATATATGAAAGGTTTTCATGAGATATGTTGTGTCCCCATATATTTTGTTATTACAATCTATGTATGTGTCTGTATCTCTTATAAGGGGTAGGTCTACTGTGTCGCGAAATGATGCATGTCTAAAAAATGTGTCACCAACATCAAAAGTTTGGAAAGCTCTGGTCTACGCCATTGGAGTTGCTTGTGCATTGAAGTACAGAATCTGTCTAACATTATCCTAGCTCTAGGTGCTACTCTGAAGACACTAACAAGTGCAAATTCTAGCACTGTATGAGGATTTTATACTGTCACGGGCAAAACGCAGACCAACAAAATATTGTCAAACTGCAGCTCCCCAATACTCCATATGCTGGATAGAGCTATGAGTCTTGGAGTCCGGCAGCACCTAGATCACCCTCTCCCGCTGCCTTGCCCTTTTATATATCAAAAACAAAAGAAAATTTCTAGCATTTTGCAAGGCTGGCTGTGGCTGCACCGTTGTGGCCTAGCCCACCGCTCCAGATGCATTAGCTTAGGCAGCCTGCGACCCCATGCATTTCAGACGGTTTTCTTCGGCAAGAATAATCAGAGACAGTTTGCCAATTCCCTCGTCCGCAGCTGGTTTTCATCGGCAGTCTCCCGTCCAAGCACTAGCCAGGCCTCTAGCTGCCTCGCCTCCAAAATCGGACGGGACCTGGTGCCTACTTACCTGGGAGTAAACCTCACTCAATACAGTGAGGTTCACTCCCGAACAAACAGGCGCCGGCGCACTCTGCAGGTGCCACGAGGCGCGGAGCCTGCTGTACCTGACCCGGCCGTGGGGACAATCGCGCCTCAACCAGCCTCGCCTCAAGCGCCGGGAATTCCCCTAAACACCGCCGCCGCCCCCTCCTCCCGCAGCCCCGCCGCCACTTCCCGACAGGCCCCTCTCCCTCACGCAGCCGCCGCTAACACCCTCTCGTCCGCCCCCCCCCCCCGCCGCCACATTCCCTCATTTCCGCTTGCGAGGCCTTCCCGGTCCAATCCCTCTCTGCGCTGCCTTCCCGCCCGCCTCGCCACGCGCATGCCTGAGTTATGCAACAGGCCCAGCGCCCGAGCGCCCCAGCTGCAGGGCGGCGGCAGGAAGAGCAGCAGGGGCGGCGGCGGCGCGGCGGCGGGGCCGCTTAGGTAGCTGCAGGCGGGGGCTGAGGCGAGGAGGGCTGTGGCGGCGGGACAGAAAGGGGGCGCCGGCCCAGGCAGCTCGCTCTCCCGCCCGGCCCCTCTCCTCCCCTTCGCCAGGTGGGCGTGGGGAGAGGAGGGCCTGCAGCAGCAGCAGCCGCCGCCCCAGCAACGCAAGAGCGAGCTGGCAGGCGGTGCGAGCGCCACCGGCTCCCCGGGCCAAGTCCCGCCTGTTCCGACGCCAAAAAGTGGGTTGGCTTCCTGCGCGCCGTGCCTCTCTCCTCCTCTCCCCCCCCTTTCCACTCCTTTTCCCTTCCTTTCCTCCTCCCCTCCCGCTCTCTCTCTCTTTTCCCTCCCTTCCTTCCTTCCCCCGGCAGTAGGAGCCGCAGCAAGCTACAGCAGCAGCAGCAGCAGCAGCAGCCCGGATCCCCCTGAGCCATGGCTCTGTGAGAGCAGCACATGGCGGCTGCAGCAGCCATGAGCCCCCCACTAATCCATACAACTCCCCCCTGAAGAGCCACCGTGTAACTGCAGCCGCCGCCAACCCACCCACCCACCCAATCAACCAACCACCCATCTCTTAGTTGAATAATCTCATCCAGGAAGCCGGGCTCCATCACTTTCCAACAAGATCCACCCGCAACTCAGTTACTCCCGCCGCCGCCGCCGCCGCCTCGCCCGGACAGAAGGCACTACAAGTCCAACTCCTCCTCCCTAGCCAGGCAGCCAGCTCACTCGCCGCTCCGCTCCCGCCGCCACCCAGTGCCCCTCCACCAGTCGCAGCTGCTCCAGTCGTCGTCCCTCTTCCTGCCGCCGCCGCCGCCGCCGCCGCCATGGGAGTGCAAGGCTTCCAGGACTACATCGAGAAACACTGCCCCAGCGCCGTGGTGCCGGTGGAGTTGCAGAAGCTGGCGCGGGGCAGCCTGGTTGGCGGCGGCCGCCAGCGGCCCCCCCAGACCCCGCTGCGTCTCCTCATCGACGCCGACAACTGCCTGCACCGGCTCTACGGCGGCTTCTACACGGACTGGGTGAGCGGCGGGCAGTGGAACCACATGCTGGGCTACCTGGCGGCGCTGGCCAAGGCCTGCTTCAACGGCAACATCGAGCTCTTCGTCTTCTTCAACGGCGCCCTGGAGAAGGCCCGGCTCCACGAGTGGGTGAAGCGGCAGGGCAACGAGCGCCAGACCGCCCAGCAGATCGTCAGCCACGTCCAGAACAAGGGCACCCCGCCGCCCAAGGTCTGGTTCCTGCCGCCCGTTTGCATGGCGCACTGCATCCGCCTGGCCCTCATCCGCTTCCACATCAAGGTAGGCGGCGGCGGCGGCGGCGGCGGCCTGCTCTGGCGCTGGGCGCTACCCGTCCATCGCCTCTTCCCTCGCCCCCGTCCCTCTCGCCCCCGTCCCGACTCACTGCTCCAGCGCCCCCTTGGCTCCCGCTCGCAGCCCCTGTCCGGCGACCACCCTCTCCCCCACCTTTCCGCTGCTGGGCTTCGTGTCTTTCCTCCTCACTCGCCCCCCCCGGTACCCCTGGCGTTCCTGTTCCCTCTGCCAGGGCACCCTCCTGTTTCCCTGCCAGGGCCCGGGGGGGAACGGAAGGCCTTTGGTAGCTGCCCCGGCGCCATTCAGCGGCCAGCTCCCGGGCGGCTTTCTCTCGCCCGTGGAAGTGAGCCCCGTACTCTTCCCCTCAGTTCTTTGCAGTTTTATTGGCTGTGTTGGGAAAAGTGTGTGTGGGGGGGGTGGGGGGAGGGCGACACTTTTAAGATGGCAGCAGGTTTTGCCCTTCTGCTTCTGGCTCCACCGATTTCGGAGCGAGGGAAGTTCTGTCTCCCCGTATCCGCAAAATGTCGTCAAAAGCTGGCGGTGCTGGCAGCCTGGGCGGGGAGGGGAGGTGCTGCGAGTTTCCTGGGAACAAGCGTGCTCGCCGCTGGCCGTTAATAGTCGGCCAGACGTGGCCAAAAAGTTCTGGTTGCCCCTGGCCTGGCCGGGGACTTTTCTCTCTTTTTCTCCCCTCCCTGCCTCCGCTGTTGGAAATAAGTAATTTCCTGGCCGCCTCCTTAGTAGCTACAGAGCTGCAGGGCGCCCTTAGCTGGCAAAGGCAAGGGTTTAGTAACCACCCTGATGTCCTCAATCTCTGCGGGGATTTTTCTATTTATATGTACCTGTCAAGCTTTGAAAACCAGATGAGGGTGATCTGGAACATCCGAAGCCTCCCATCCACCATCCGAAGTGGCCTAACGAGTTTGTGGGACTAAATTGGGTGCTGTAGCCATCATTCGCTTTACCCGCTGTTCTCAAAGCTGTATTTCTACCTGTAGTTTTTTGTAAGCATCCGATTTATTGCCTTAAGACTGCTTGCCCAAGGCTTTGCGGAAGCTTTATTATTCTGCATCTCAGAATCCGTTTCCGTGATACAGAATGGGGAGTGGGGGGTGCTTCCTACTTAAAAGTGTCTGATTGAGAGTTAGAATATGTGACCAGGTAGCAAAGTAAATCTGCAATAGTACTTCTCCAGATCTGCCCTAGTTAATGTTTGATGTGTGTGCAATTTGCTCATCTTGAAAACTCCAGAAGAGTGTTCCCTGACTCCATGTTGTTCTAGGGCCATTGTTCTGATTATTCAGATTTTTAAAATGCCTCTTGCTAGTCTTCTAGAAATACACCTTTTTAAAATCACTTCTGGATCTTGTCTAACTTATAAGTGGACGTGGAGGCACTCCGGACAAAAGTCTATTAAGAACAGGAAAGTAAGCAACAAGTTATTTAGCAATCGTACATTATAAGAGAATTTGTGGTTTAAGCCACCATTAAAGCTCAGAGTGTAGAACTCCTGTGGAAAGATGGCTGTTAACATGTCGAATATACTTTGATTAAAAGTTTTAATATTCCAGAAACTACTCTTACTACACAGTCATGAAGATAACAGGCATTCTAAGAAAGCAAGTAAATTTACAACTGCTGTACAGAAAATGAACAGGGCTAATAGTCTTAAATTTCACTTGGATTATTTCCTAGCCTTGATTGCCTTTATATTAATGTCAAACAGTATCTCTAATGACCAAGCATTTATTTTTTAAAGTTTTATTTTCTATCAAAAGAGCTAGGTGATTGTTTTCTGTGGTTAAACTTTAACTAGTATTCTTTCAGCTTTTGTCATCAAAGTGAAATCTTTTGGTGAAAGTGTACAATCCTTGGATTATTCCACTTAAACTCTTTATGAATGAGGAAAAAAGAAGTGTTGAGCACATCTGTAGCTAGTTTCAGACTTTTAGTTAGATCTGCTGCATAGTATAGTAAGTATTATGTGACCTTCAGAGACATGCACAGGCCTGTAATCAGAGCTTAATGTTATCAGGCTTTTGTACTGTCCTTTTGCCAGATTAAACCATTCCTGTTATCAGGACAAAGAACTTTTTCTCTGTATGGAGTAGGAGAGAGAAGTTTCTTCGAAATACTGTTTAAAATGAGTTTTAATGATTTGGTCCTTTTTTTTGAGTTCATTGAAACTGAAAGAGGTAAGATTATACTTTCCCCCTCTCTAGGTTTGAATTACGGGACATTTTTTGGCTTGGAACATATGCTTTAAGGCCTAGAAATCATCGTGCATTTTAGAGAGGCAGTGATACTTCAGACTAAGTTGATAGTGGAAGTCCCACCCCTTGTTTCAGTAGTAGCTGGTAAGAAATTTCATAAGCTTACCAGTTGACAGATCTAGTGTAATGATTGGCTTATCGGGGTGACAGACGTGAAGTGTAGCTCCACGGTGAACAAGTTAGACTGCTCTGTTCATGTATGCTTTTTAAATTCTGTATGGAAGTGGAAAGCTGTTAAGTGCAACCACACTCTTCTCTGGTAACTTAATCAGATGTGACGTGCATTTCTAATAAAGGAGGGACTGATTGAGGTTAAGAACTTGTTCATACAGTATTCAGTGCACAAAAAATTCACAGTGCTGATGGGATGAACAGCCTTGGTTTGAGTAAATCATGTTTGTTGATTAGAAGAGTGCTGATCAGAAGTTTTGGTGGAAGAAAGACCTTTCTGTCCACCACATAATTCACATTCTCACCTAGGAAGATAGAAATACATGGCAAATGTTTGCATATCCCCCTCACTGAGTGTCTGAGTGAAATATCCCTTTCATTGCTGTACGTTAAAAAAAATGTGATGCTGATTGTTAGATATGTTCACGGTAAAAAATTGCAGCTTTGATAGTAGTAACTCTTCTATTTTACAACTCATAGGCAAGCCTAGGTTGTACACTATTTGTTTACACTGCTTAAATGGGTACTAGATTAAGATCTTCTTTTTGTCACCTATCATTCCAAAGCTTGCTGTTATTTCCCAGACTGTCTTGTCTGTTTTTCCTTGGCTTCTTGCATGAGACTTGTTAAAGATATGGTTATAGACCTTTTTAAAATATTACTTTATCTCAGAATCCAGTTCTGATAAATTATGCTTTATTTTAATTCCTTCACATTCTTGTTCAAAGAGATGAAATGTATGGAACTACCTCTAATGCTCTTTTTGTATAAACATTATTTTTTTCAATTTGCATAGATAATGTAGCATGAGCTATTTGGGATAGAATACACAGATCACTCATTTTATTTTTCACTGTTGTTATGTTTGCATATCAGAGCCTCTGACAAAATCATGAGTACTCTAAATGGAGAAATGTTGACATTTGGCCACTGTTGTTTGGTATTGATTAGTATTGTGAATCACCTTCAGTGGTACTTGTTAATAAAATATGGGATAAAAACTTTTAATAAATTGGTATGAATCTGTAGAAAAATTAAGGTAAATTCTGTTAGACTTACAACTGGAGTAAGGATTTGTATGTTGTGAACAGATTCTTGTGCTGCAAAGTAAAATGAGGTAATAATTTTTAAGGCAAGATATTTTGAAATCTCAGATGTTTTTCTAGCAAATTGCGTGCTCATTGGAAAATTTGGAGCGTGCGATTATGAGGCTTGTGGCAAACTATTCAGAATGTGTCGAATTCTATCAGTACACAGCATGTTTTTCCATTTTAATTACATATTCAGATTATGAGTGTATAAGTAAAATTACAGAAATAGTAAAATATTGCTTAGTGCTCAACACATAACACCTGCATGTCTATGTACAATGTAATCCCATTTTTGACCAAAGTTTCCCAAAAGTATAAGCAAGAATAGCTTTGCTGTTGGTAACATATGTTCAGTAAAAGATGCGGTAGTGTTGAGTTCTGTTGTCTCTGTTATTTTCTGGAAAACTTGAACCATAAGGTTTGCCTTTCTACTCAGTTTTTCTTTGCTGTTAGTTACTGCATATACTGTGGCCATGTAGGGTATTAAGCTTAATTAAGTGTTAGGAGATTGGTGCAGAATACATAGTAGTTGAAGTATGCACATGAGTAAACTGCTGCTTTTTCTTGATGAAAAACGTGTAAGGGGTAGGCAAGAAAGACTAGGCCCATGAAGAATAGATTTATGTATATGTGTATCGTTACTGCACCAAGTGCAAAGCAATTTTGAGATCAGGATACGTGGAGGACTAGCCCGTTCTATGTGATGCTCCTCATTCCCTTTTGGTGATCATCAGAGATTACTTTACTTCTTTTTGCCACCAGAGGTTCATTTCGCTATGACATGTGACAATGCCTTTTCAGTTACGATGTCCAGGTTTGGAATTCTCTAACATGGGAGGCATCATGAGTCACTTCTTGACATTTTGTTATGCTGCCAGGATTATTTTGTTTTGCCACTTTTTTGATATAATTGATGTGAACTGACTGGGAGCTCCCACAAGAAGTCAAAAATCAGGATATAAATATGTCAATAAGTAAAAATCAGTATTCTTTTAAACTGAACTTAATAATTAAAATTACTTTTATTTTTTAATATCAAGTGTAGTAAGTTTCTTTTTTTAAAAAAAGATTACTTGAAAAAATGACATGTAAAAGGGTATTTAATTCAAGCCCTGCTCTTAAAAACTGAATCTAGGCTAAGCCCTCTTCTGTGTGAAAGAGAAGAACAGAGGAAGGGTAAGAAATAAATGACTTGTGTGGTTAAGCATTAGAAATAACACACTGACTGCTAAATCAGGAGCAGGCAACTTGACCCTGGACCACAAGCGCTGCTAGATGGTTGAGTGCCAGTGAGGCAGAGAATTCAGCTTTGTTGCCCTCTTAGCGAGCCAAATCCTGCTGGGAAAGAGGATGCCTCCTTCTGTATGGTCTCTGACTTGCTATCCAAATGTTCGGCAGGTACTGAAAAACCATTTGCCTTGTGAAGGAAGGAGTGTAGGGATGACTTCCTTTGCACATTGTTTTTCACACCACCATAGAGTCCTTAACATGCCTTCGTTTTTTTTATTATGATGTGGAATTTGGGAAGTGGCAGTGGTGGCCCTGGACACCCGTGAGCAAGAACCATCTGGTATGGTGATAATGAACTACACCTAGGCTCAGGTTATTGAGTTCTAATGCTTTTCTGGTAAAGCTACAAGGACAAATTTAGTGTGTTTGCTTCCAATTTTAATTATAGTTTCGTGTTATGATGACCAAATTTTGTAAAGTGTGGTTAATATTAACTTTGGTTTGTTTAAACAAGCCAGCATAGTAATCTGTGGTTTGATGTTGGCTAGTTTTAAGGAGGTTATAGTTAAGATTCATCATAGTTTATGTACTTCAAACAACATAGCAAGCCGTTCTAAACTGCAAATAGAGGCTTTCAGACTTCAGACAACAGTATGGGAGGTAGTTGGGGAGGCATGAGCCTGAGGGCTGATGCAGTTCTTATTCATTATGCTAAATAATGGTTCACTGTAGGAGAAGGGTATTTCCAGGGATGGACCCACCACAACCGTATAGTTGCAAGAAAGAAGCAATTTTCCTTTAATACAAAGTGCTCAGGGAGTGCTCTTCTAGATTTCACACTTAATTGCATTTCTGGTTGCACAGTTGAGCTTGAGATAAGGTTTATACCTCTTGCGTTCCTTATTTTAAAAGAGTATTGCTGCATCACTGCCAAATTTCAGTGGTCAGAGCCATGGCAGCAGATTTGGTGGCAGTGCTGGCAGAGTTTCATAAGCAGGCAGATCTTTTATTGCTCATCCCTGCTTAAGTGAAGCAACTAAGTCTGCAATCCTATATCCTGTTACCTAGAAGTAAGCTCCTTTGAACTCAGTGGGACTTTCGAGTAGACACATGCAGGTTTGCCTTGCAAGTCAAGTTTTGTATTTACTTTTGTGAATTTATCACTAGGTCTGGGAACTATGGGAGACATTTATTTAGGATATACTAGATTTAGCTGCAGATCTGCATGGATGATCTTGTGCCATCTAGCTATATAAACCAGTGTGTTCTGTCTAAATTAGTTATGTTCATTATTCTGTTGACCAAAGAGCATGGAAGTTTGCACAGGTATGTCTCATTTAACAAAATGTTCCTAAGCACTAATGCTTTAACAGAAAATATTAGCAACAGTAGTAGAAAGTAACATGGTGAAAATAGGGATAGATTTCTACACCTCAGTGAAGAAGAGCAATTCAACATGAACTTTTTCAACAAACTTTTTATTCAAAACTAACAATATGAGCATGTGAAATGAAGCAACCAGCTCAGGTAAGCCTTACAAAAAGTCAACAGAAACAGCTTGAACTTTCCAGAGACCACTTTACAGCTTTTTCCAGAATACACCCAGTGATGACTTTTTCTTTCACGAGCTTCAGCTTTTCATAGGCTTTCCATTTTGGTGACCAACATTATAGGTATGTACTTTTTAACATACAATGGGAGGAGTGGATGAGGTGGAATCTCCCCTTTTGACCATGTTTTGTTTTTCACGTATACTTGTAAAAATTTGGAGGCAGCTGCTCTTTACCTTGCTTGTTGCAGGTGGGCACATATGGCTACTGTTGGATCTACTAGGGTGGAATCCTGCTCTTTCCCAGCTGAAGTTTCATTGAATTGTTTAATGCAGACATGCTGCTGCAACCCAGTGCCAAAAGTCTCTCTCTCTTTCCCTCCTGCATCATCTTCCCAGTTTTGATGGTACTAAAAAAAAATTCCAGCTAGGCAGGGGACAAGGAGGAGGGGGGACAGAGTGAGCTTGAAAAGACTTTGGAGCTTCTTTATCAGAATCTTTGTGATTGAGGTATGACTGTACTCCATCTTACGAAGAACACTGTAACGCTCTTTGCTTTTAGGAATATATGGACTTCTGTGGCCTGATCCTGTATAAATTCTCTTTTGCTCAGCGAAACTGACCTGCAGCAAAGTGTGCATATTTGTAGCTTTAGCCTTCAAGTAAATTATCTTGCTTATTAGTCTCTCAGATATACTGAAAAAAGCCAAACAAATGTCTTCTTGTTCTGTCTATGTAATTTGTGGTTCAAAGGGCATTTGTACTGATTTTCTAAAGGCTTTCAATTAAGTTACTATCCTGGATTAAAGCTATGCCCCAAATTGTGTTCATTGCTATAGCAACCAGTTTGTCTACTTAAAAATAGTAGAATTTCTAATAGAGAATCTTGGTCTAGGTTTAAATGTGTTTTTCTTAAAATTTAAATCAATATAGTAACCACCACCTATTATTATTCGTGAATAAGCAATCTTTCTATATATTACATGTAATTTATTATTTATTTTATTTGTATCTGTTTTTTTTGCTGCCTTTCAGGAACATGACCTGAGCTAGTGTTCATTTCGTAAACAAAGTACAGTGAAATCATAAAAATAAGTGATGAGTTGTAGAAGCCTCAGTAAAACTACTATAATTCAACGAAGTTATGAAATCTGCTGAAATAACTTTGCATCAAACAAAATTTTACTTTGTGCTGTTTTTACTTACCTCTCAAAGATGTGCTCCAAAATCAAGTTCTAAAATTTAAAATCCACCAAAGGCACAATATGCAGTAGCATAGAGGTGTTATGGTATATGTACAACAGTTTTGACCACCGTCTACTTTCTAGTTCCAAACAAGTTTCAAATCCAAGCTCTTTCTTGCTGGGAGAGTGAGGAGGAAGAGAGACTACAGGTGAACTCGGGCCAGTTGATATCTATGTCAAACCACAGGAGATCCCCCCCCCCCGATGAGCTCCCAGTAATAGAAGGCCAAAATAGGTCCCTGTAAGATGATGATGGGCTACCAGCCACTTAACTGGAAGAAATATATTTTCTTGCAAATAGTTGCTGTGCAAAAATTAACATACTTTTGAAGTGGGATAGAGGATATACCTTGTCTGCCTTTTATATAGGGTGGAATAGTGTGAGGGGTAGAACTAGAGAATCTGCCTTGTTTCAGTACTTCCCCCCTTTGTACAGTCAGGAATAGCTATGAAGCTTGTATGCTTCCTTTTACTTTGCTTTTAAGTGTACAGAAGACAACTGTTTGCAACACTGCTTATTTCAATGGAAGAATACTATGTTTAGATGAACAAGTGTTCAGAAGAGCACCAAGGTTTGGTTGAAAGCAGCAGTACAACCAGCCCTCCACATTTGTGGTTTTAATTTTCACAGATTTAATCATTTTTGAGTTTCTCAAACCCTCCCTCCCACCTCAAGCCCTTCTTTTCTGGGGCAACCTTCCTTCCTTGTGGCTCTGATCAGGTCACACAGCCCTTTACCCAAAGGAAAAAAAAACCTGCCTCTGCTCCTCCTCCTTCTCCACCAGCTGCTGCCCGGCAAGATAAAGATGACTTATAGCCTAATTTCTGAGCATCACAAACCCACTTCCAATGCCCTGCACACATTCAAGGGAGGAGATTGGTGAGAGAGAGGAGGTATAGGGCCATCATGTGAGCCCACCCCCTTTCGCTCTCATTTCCCTCACCTAGTATGGACCCCGTGTGTCTACTCTCCGCACCATGCCCCCTTCTCACAATCACACACACACATTTTGATATTTAATGTTTTCTTCTTTTGTGGGGGTTCTGACCCTCTAACCCTACTAAATGTGGAGGGCCAACTGTACTGAGTTCCATGTTGTGTGCCAATGCTATACTTAACAGAGTTAATTAAACTAGGACTGGACATTCTTGGTGTCAAACTTGGTTTTAATATGCTAATAGCATTAAGCATTTTTATCATGTTAAACTTTACGCAACGATCTGTATAGTTTGGTATTAACTTTTCGTATATTCTCCTCTTCTTCCTTTCCCTTATTTTTTAAACATAGGTTGCACAGAGCATTGAAGATCACCATCAAGAAGTAATTGCTTTTTGCCGAGAAAAGGGTTTCCATGGCTTGGTTGCATATGATTCAGATTATGCATTGTGCAACATCCCTTACTATTTCAGTGCCCATGCCCTAAAACTGAGCCGTAATGGAAAAAGCCTCACGACAAGCCAATACCTGATGCATGAAGTTGCCAAGCAACTGGACCTGAATCCAAATCGGTTTCCTATTTTTGCTGCTCTTTTAGGTAGGTGGAATAACACTTGGACTTCCACATTTAAAGTGATTTTAGAAGAGTGTTAATTGAAGGATTGTGTTTTTCTGTACATGTTTATGGTGTAAATATGTGGTATGTGTTTTTAAGTTTGTGGGTTTTGTTGTAGCATAAGTGCAGTTAATGCAAGAATTTCATCTCTAGTATCTGATCCCAAGCACTTTTACTTGGAAGTAATAACCTTGTGGTTATGGAGGTATTCGACATAGGGTTATAGTCCTAAAAATAATTGCTTGGCAACAAAACTAAACAATATAGAAGTTGCATTCTGATAAATATATTTCTGAATCAGAGATTATTCGGAAAATATTCTGTAACTGCTTATTACTATATTCAGTTATTGTAACTTCACTCACTGGAATTGGAATTTGATTTTTTTTAACTGTATGTGTTTTCACTAATGCCAAGTGGTATTTCAAGTTTTTTTAAATGAACACATGATACTTGCACTTAAAGTATACAGCCTTAAATGTTACATTTTGTATATTGTAGGTAATCACATTCTACCTGATGAAGATTTGGCTTCATTTCATTGGAGTTTACTTGGTCCAGAACATCCACTAGCCTCCCTTAAGGTATAACATTAATATAATTTCAGGTATTTAAACAAATAAACTAGGATAAAAATGAGTCATAATATAGGACAATTTTTAATGCTGGATGTTTCCAGCTTTTAAAATATTAAAAGTACTTCTAATTAAAGGTTGACCCACGGTTCCCTTAATCTACAGTATAGTGCCAGGAATTCAAGAGGACTGTGTTAGATTACAATTGATACTCTTTAAGTTTGTTTAGATGTATGCTAATAGCTGGGGTAACACATAAGCTGTTTTTCTAGTTGTATTTTTTATTTTATCGTAGTGGCACCAGTGATATGTTGCAGGACTGATTATATTTTCTCTTTCTTCTCTGCATTCATCACTTTTTGGTTGATATTTAAGCTATGAGAGAATATAATTTATCCTAATATGTATACCCTTGTACTCTATAATGGGTGGGGAATCTTTGATCCTTCAGGTGTTGTGGACTATGATTCATACATCCCCTCACTATTGGCTATGTTGGCTAGGACTTCTGCACATCATTTTTAGAGCTAGAGGTTCTTCACCTCTTCTTTGACAGCATTGTAGAACTGCAAGTTTGGCAAGTTTTGTGAAGAACTAAAAATTCTAAACAGAGAGCTGCCTCTTTCCCCTTTGTACAATTTAATAGTTTAGGTATTAAGAAGAACAGTCTAGATTTCTATTTTTCTGGGGAGATCTGTACTTTGTGAGTTTTAGCAAGGCTGATAGACCTGGAAGTTTATTCTGGTAGCTTGAAACATCATTTTTGGGCTGTTTTCTTTGTCACTTAATAGGGGGGAAAAAAAGGTTTTTAATTAATACAAAGAAAACTAGTGTTGTGAGATTAAGACATCATAAAATCCAACCAGTCATCAGTGATGGAAAGTTAAGGAATGATGAACAGTTATTTAGGCATGAGAGATAATTTCTTGACAAATTCCACCACTCTTTCAGCCTGTATAAACGTCTTATAGAAAGCAGCCTTGGCGCTGAACTTAATTTTCATCAGGGGAAAAGTGTGACAGGAATTTTGGAGAAACTAAGTTCATCTTATCCTTCATTGCAGTTATATAATGCTTTTATGTTGGTTGAATGAGCAAGTGTATGCTCTAGGAAAGCATCTTGATCAAGACTACCAGGGTGTTGGATTGATTTTCTCTTTTTCCTCTCTTTTTGTGAGTCATCATTTATATTAAATGTTTCATAATCATCTTAAGGATAAAATAATGTCCTGGAACAGAACCATCCTTGGTTTGCTACAACTCGCGGCAAAGCAAGCCATGACATCCAAAGCTGTCACATCTTGATAGGCAGCTGCTCCAAATCTGCATGCAGATTGCTGGTCTTCACTTTCATTCACTTGATATTAAATAATGTGAATAGTGTAGACATCATTCATAATTTGATTGGGAACAAGAATCAAATTGCTTTAGTATGCATGTTTGTGTTTTATTTTCACATAGTCTCACCGGAGTTAATTCTATACAACTGACCATTGGAAATGCATAGTAGACAGATTTAAAGGGACTGTGTGTGCTGGCTAGTGTCTTTAAGTTTCTGTTACATGGCCTAATGCAAGGGTGGAGAACCATTTTTTCCACTGCTTGGGCCAATTTCCAATTTAGGAAAGGTCGAGTGTAGTTCCTGTTGTTTTGGTCAGTTCTCCATCAAGTGCACAAAGTGCAGATCCTGTCCATGAGCAAACTGCAACATAACAACTCCTGGGCTCCAGAGGGCTGGGTTGATTGCATATATCAGTTTCTCCGGATTCAAATGGCCTCTTGTCTTTTCACTTAGACGGGAGATAACAATAGAAGAAAGTTGTGGGCAGGATGGAGAACCTGCGTGTGGGCAGGTTTTACCCCATCTGCACTAGCCTCTTTGTGTCTGTCTGGACAAGCTAATAAAACAGTCCAGAGGCTCAAATGAGTAAGTTAAGCCACTTGAAATACAGATGGGCAAAGCAATTAGCAAATCTGATGGGAGATGCTGCTTTTTGCCCGGATGTATAATAGTAACTTAATGGTTGAAATGGCTGGGAAGGGGCCAGGTATGTGTGTTGTTGCAATATCTGTCCATTTGATGTATAAAATGGAACAGGAATCTTGCAACAAAATTGGTTAATGTGTTAAGATAGCTTTATTCCTTCTTTTTTGCTTTTCATACTTGTTCTGATGTGTGAATGGTTTCTTTCGATTCAGCTCTGATATCATAGATGTGAATCTATCCTCACCCCTTGATTTAGGTGTGTTGGCACACAAATAAAAAAGAATGTATGTTTGATCCTAGGCAGCTTGACCCTTAGGCTGCTTTCCATGTTAACAGTTTATACACTGAGGTTCATATGTATTTCTGTATTTGATGTAGATGCAGTATCTCATGCTATGTGGAGGTCCTAATGTAAGTTTATCAACACCTGTAAAAGCAACAATTGGCCTTTCTATTCCAAAGCTAACTTGCAGCATAAGCTTTGCCATGCTGAACTTGTCATAGGGACTAGTGTTGATGGTGACAAAATGGAAGGATATAACACTTAAGATGTTAGAAGCCATGGCAGAGGAAGTTTCTTGTGATCGTTCTCTTTTAGGGAAAAAATGGAAACTTGAGTAAGTGTAATCCTTACTTGGTCAGTATTAGCTTTCTTTACCACTGTAAAGACATAAAATGAAAAGTTACATTCTCTGACTTTCACTCAAGTAATAATTATGAATGAATTACTGATCCCTTGAAGATACCAGTACAAGTTCTTTGGTTGGCCAGTTGTTAGTGATAGAGAAGTTTAAAAAATCAGGATAATAAAATAAACATTTTACCTTATATAAACATTTTAATGTTCTTTTTAATGTATTGTATTCGAATAGAAGCTGTTCTCCCTGAAATGTGAGAGAGATATACTCATTTAATAAAGATTTTTACTTACATTTTTTTTTAAATTAGGAGTCACTTTGTTAGCTATGTAAACAGGAACAGGAAGCCTATATTTTAGGGATGCCAGGCTGATCTGGGAACTCTGAAAATAATCTCTTATAACGTAATTTACACCCTGAACTTTTGTGAGGGTTGGGAATCCAGGATCTCTGGGAAAGTGGAAAAATCAGGAATATCTCTACCCTTCCACCACATGCATGTTACAGACTCTGCTGCTGCAAAAATCTCCTTTGGTGTCTTCATCCTTCTGAGGAGAAGGCAGAGGACGACAAAGACATTGACGCTTTTTGCAGCAGCCCCTGTGAGTACTGTGATGCCTTCACTTCACCCTGAGGCTGCTTTTTCCCCTTGACCTCCATCACCTTGCTGGTCTTAAAACCTTCCCCTAGAAAAGGTCCTAGATCCTTGCAGGGCCAGGCGGCGGCAGCAGCTAGTCCTCTTTCCCTCTTGCTCTCTCTCTTCTTTCCTGCCAAAAGTGAAGACTATGAAAGAAGAGCTGGGGCGGGGGGGGGGGGGATTGGACAGCTATTTAGTGAAGTTATTGACTTCCGTGTGCACAGGTCCCTTCTTGGACAGCGCTTCATGTTTCCTGCTTCTGGGGAGCAGACTGCAGATAGGCAGGTGCCAGGCAAGGAGGAGTAGCAGGCAAAAATCTCCTTCAGTGTTGGGGAAGAGACGGATGGGGGAAGGCTTGGAGACTGGCATAGGCTGTGGGAGGTGGGGAGTGGAGGAATAGCTGCACTGAAGGAAATAGCTGAATAGCTGAAGGAAAAGGAGGAAGAAGTACACGCTAGTAGCCCCCAGAGCTGCTCCATGTCTTTTTACAGCACAGTACTGTCACCACCTACAGGGCACCAATAGTTACATTGCTAGTTAAGCAACAGCTACAAACTCATGAATAATCAAATTCACAAGAGATAAGCCTGTGAAAAGTGAGGGGCCCCTGTGCTTCTTTTAAGACAATACATTGCAAAGCATTATCCCTATGATGTGACTACTTATATTTCCTAGATTTTACAGTTCTCTCTTAAGTTTACAATGTCATTATATTTGATTTTAGGTGAGGATTTTTTCCCCTCGTCCTTGCCCCTTTTCTGGGTCTAGGAGCAACTTCCTCCAGCTCATGTGAGCGAACTGTCCTACACCCTGATGTCTCACTGTTTAACAAATGAGATGTGATTATATATAGGGTATGCTGTGAAATGCTTAGTTGTTTTCTGCTACTTAAACTATATTTCTGTACTTACTTAGCTGCTGGGGCTCTCTGAGACAATCACAAAATGTAAATTAAAATGATAATATATGGATACCTCAGTTAACAAAATAGAAGTGTTCCTGTTACTTCTTTAACAAAAACTTTGGTACCAGAGGCAGAAATAACATGGAAAGAATAGGGATAGGTTCCTACACCAAAAAAAAGAAGAGCAGTTCAATAAGTTTCAG
The DNA here is from genome assembly GCA_030412105.1 of Cyclura pinguis. Classification (NCBI taxonomy): domain Eukaryota; kingdom Metazoa; phylum Chordata; class Lepidosauria; order Squamata; family Iguanidae; genus Cyclura; species Cyclura pinguis. The sequence continues at coordinate 84,246,269 of CM059600.1, forward strand.
CAAACTTTTTGTCTAAAACTAGCAATATACATACATGAAATGAAACAACCAGGTTAAGTAAGCCTTGGAAAACTAAACAAAAGCATTTTTAACCTAAAGACAACCTGAAAGCTTCTTCCAAAATGTAACCGGGGACAATTTTTTTTTCTTTCACCAGCTTTTCACTTTTCTTATGATGTTTGTTGTGGTGACCAAACTTATAGATCTATGCCTTTTTCTTTTCTCACTAAGGGATTCTGGAGGGAGCTGCTGTTTACCTTCCTTGTTGTAAGCAGGCACAAACAACTACAGTAGGGCAAAATCCCACTTTTTCTCCTACTTTAAGCTTAAGTGCATTGTTTACTGCAGACATGACCTGACAATGAAAAATCTGTTTCTTCAGCCCTCCTTTACTATTGTCCCAATGCTAGTGCTGCTAAAAGCCTTCCATCTAGATGGAGGATGAGGAAATAGGCACCGTACAGACATTAAAAAGACTTTGTAAAAAGGAATCCTTTGTTAATTAAGGCAGGCCTGTATAGTTAAATATAAATGTGAAGCACTGTAAAATCTAAAACAGATGAAGAACCATAAAGTAAAGCAGTACACAATTTTTAAAAATGGAAGATAAACTGGAAGATTTTTTTAAAAAATTTACTTGATGCCAAGAACACCACCATATAGATACCAGCTAAACGTCTCTGGTTTTCTTTATGGCTGTCACCCACTCTCCTCATTTGATGAAGGCAGCTGGAGAAAAGACTCAGACAATGACCTTAAGTCCAGCTAAGTATTTAAAGGGAAAGACACTCCTAAATCATGTCAAACCATTTAGGACTTTAAAATTCCATGCTTGTAACTGGGTCAGGAAATGGCTTAGAAGCTACTGCAGATCACAAAACACTGGTGTGATCATACCATGCATTTCCATTGAACACTCTTACTGCCATGTATTGGATCAGATGTTTCCAGATGATTTTCAAAGGCAGTGTCTCATACGTTGCATTGCAGGAATTCAACCGTGAACTTATATAAGTATAGGTAACTGTAGTAAGGGTTTTTTTTCTGCCTAGGTTTGCATTTGCTGTATCATCTAGACCTGATTTTTTAAGAAAGCTCTTAAACATGGGGGTCACACATACTTCCAAGACTGCTGGACCCAAGAATTCTCCCAGACTATAACTTTGATTCCTGAGGAGGGAGTATAATCCACAGGTTGAACACCACCCACTCAGCCAGACAAATCACCTAACTCCATCAGACTGAGATGGAGTTACAGTTCGTTGGCATTTGTCTAGTTTGATACCACATTGATTTGGAACATACTTTGTCATTTGGACTGTATCAAAAGTAGAAAAAGAGTTAGGTGTAATGCGCTTATCAGTGACACCTCAGTTCACTTGTCTGGATAATGGTCCCCTCCCCATCAGTTTCATGGAGATGTTTGATAGCATGGAGGATGAAATAGAACATAGCTCCCATGCAGCAAGGAAGTAATCCCCCAGCACTACCATCTAAAATCACCTGTCTAAATAAGAGTGGGACCATTTCAATATGGAACCTCCAAGTCCTAATCCAGACTGTCCAGGGTATGAATGAGGACGTTTTAGAGATATGGAGAAAAAAGCACTGGTCTCATGACCAGTTATTCATAGTTATTCAAAAACTCCAAGAGTGATTTCCACTGTTTCTTTCTCATGTAGCAAAAGTAAGCCCACAAGGATAACCCAGTCTGTTTTTCTTCCTACGTGAGTCCTAAGTTTTGAGCATTTCTAACTTGAGTTGGTGCCCTTCATATACATTGATGTGCATTGATTCATTATGAACATAGTAACTAAAATCAGGTATTTCTGTTGTTACATGCCTTCAAGTCAACTCTGACTTATGGCATCCTTCTCGTGAGGTTTTCATTGATTCAGAAGTTTGCCTTTGCATTCCTCTTAAACAGAGAGGGTGACTTGCCCAAGGTTACCCAGTAAGTTTTGATGCCTGATTGGGGATTTGGACCCTAGTCACTTTTCCCATGCTGACTCTCTGTCAGACGTGCTGTTGAAAATAAAGTTTTATTGCTGCTTTTCAGAATGCTGAATCCTATTCCTGTGGGTAAGGCATTCATAATGTAGTTGGGGATTTTACTTATACCTTTATCATACCAGTAAAAATTTTTTAAAAATCTTCATTTTTTTTTTTGCCCCATTTGGTAGCAAAATACTCGGTCTCTATCTGCATGACTAGGTGTCTTTTCTCCAGTTCATTCCATTATTATTTCTCTTGTTTTAAAGATCATTTTGTTTATCTATTTAATAAATAGATAGTTCCTTCTCTGCTTTATGTAATGAGAAAGTTACAACTCTGATTCTTCAGCTTTTTTTTTGTAAAAGTTACCATTATTATTATTACTATTAAATATGGTTATATAAAGCACTGCATTTATCTGTTCTTGATGAGCTCAAAGTACAATTCTCAGTATTTTGTACTATGGCCTGTTGCGTTTCCTACAAATCAAGCATGGTTTTGGCATCTGTTAAAATCTGAACGATATAATTACAAAGGGACTGTTGTGTCCCTTTCATTTAGGCGCAGCATTTGTCCCATACTTATTTGGAATTATTATTTGGTAACAGTGCAAATACCTTGAAAATTTTTCATGTGCTTTCTTGTTAGTACTTAAGTTTAAGTTGTCAGTGCATTTACAGAGCTGCTTATTTGAACCAACTTTTGTTCAAAGTCTGAAACTAAGAGATTTGAGGTCAGCTCCTAAGATGCCTTTCAGTTTTTAGTGGTCTCCCTACTTTACTTTTTTGAGGCAAGAATGAGCTAACTTCATTTTTGTGTGCTCATCTTTGCTCCATGGCTTGTAGAATTTCTCTAGTATACCATTGTGTTTAATGTATCTTAACATGTTAGGTGTAACTATTCAGTGTTAAGCATTCCTAAGTACATACTGTTGCTTAAGAACATAAGAAATGTCTCAATGAATCAGAGCAATTTTTAGAAGATTTTTAAAATCAAATGATTCTTGGATGGAACTTGCATAGAATTTTCTTCATGTTCCTGGCAGCTGCTAATGAAACTGGAGGCCAGGTTGTTTCCGGACTCAATTCAAAGTGCTGGCTATTACTTGTAAAGCCCTATATGGCTCATGTCTAGGCTGTTTGACAGGCAGTATGAACCAGCCCAGGCTCTGAGATCTTCAGGAAAGGCCCTTCTCTCAGTCACAGTTAATGGGGACTCAAGAGAGAGCCTCCTCAGTGGTTGCCCCAGAACTCTGGAATGGCCCTCTCCTTGTCCTCCTTCCAACAGCAGGCTAAAACCTTTTTATTCTGACAGGTTTTCAATACAGAAAGTTTTTAAAGAATGGGTTAGGGGGTGCTATACCGTTTTAATTTTAATTTTTGTCTTTTTAAAATCTCTTTTGAGCTGTTTAAATTTTTTAACCATTTAATTTTATTTTAAAATGCATTTTTTATATATTTTAAAACTGTTGTTTTGAAGTGTAAGCCACTTTGAGGCTCAGTGTTGAATAAAAAGCTGGATACAAATAAATATAAGAATAAGAATCCAGTGAAATGGGAAATTCAGGTTTTATCCTGAGCCGCTTCCTCATCCCATCTCAACAGGCCCCATGATCTCCTTTATGATACTACGTAGCTACAGAATGTATAGACCTGACTTTTCAGGATTACTAGTACTGCACATGAAGCATTATGTGTATATTTGTTGACATGTAAGAGTGTCATTTGCAGAACTTACTACAAACACACAGGAGGTCAGAATGTGAGGTTTATGCTTCTCCTTTCTGCCACCAGTGACAGCATATGGTTGGACATGATTCACAGGAGATGAGCTTTTTCTGATGAATGGGCTACCTCCTTTTGTTGCTTCATTTATACTCAGGATTTTTCCAGTGTGCTGCCATTCTCTTAAGAACTCTGTGTAGAAATCGGCATGCAACCTGTATGTAGATTACCACATAAGTGTTGTGCAAGCATACAGTTCTGGCTTTCTGTTTCTTGTCAGTGTAATTGTACTTTTCTGTTGTTTACCTCCCTCTTTCATCTTGTGTTTTGTTTAGGCACCTCTTGAGTTTCCAGTGTATTTGTTCTCTTCTTTCTGTGGTCTCTTTATGATTTATGTTCCATGATCCTTTTTGCTGTCTTCATTCCTCTGACACCATTGTGCCCTGTACATCCAGTATTATATTATGCATTCCCCACTGTAGTCATCCTTCTCATTATAGTGTCATTGTTGGAAAATGACTCTTTGAGATAGCACTGAGTTTCTTTCTAGTGAATTTCCAGTCTGGGAGGAAACGCAAATAACTGAGAGAATGGACAAGAAATATACGTTACTGAACTGTACCATTTCAGATTGCAGGTGAGAGACTGCATTTTTTGTATGCTTCCTATATGGAAGAAGTGTCTTGTACCTGTCCAGGTAGTATGATGAAATGCATACTTGTTCTGGACCTATTCTGGCATCCAAGCTGTGTATGTACAGTGGGTTCTTCATGTGTATTTTGAAATAGTATAGTTCAGTAAAGCTGATAATAAGGTTTTTCATTGCTCTGATCACGTGTTTTTGCTCAGAACAGGTGAAATTCTGAATAAAGGAGATGCAAAGTAAAAAAGAATCATTAACTGATAGGTAATAGAGTAAGTGAGTCGAGGTTATATGTGAACAGCTCTCATTCCTTCCCTGACTTGCCTTCCAAAAATAAAACACTTGCAAGATTGTATAGCGAATGTGACTATCTCTTTGTTTTTGTAATTGAAGCACACTTGCTCACTCATCAATATAGAGGTGGAGATCACTAACATAATACCTTGGAAGTCATTTAATGTTTGGGTGTGCCAGGACCTTTTGCATTGTAAATAGGAGGAGATAAATTAACTTTCAGAAAGGGCATGCTGTACACTTCTGGAGAATGAAGATACAGCTGTTCAGTGGTGCCAACCTGTATGAAATATTGATTTGAGAAATTGGTAACGGGTAGTCATATCTGGAAGACAATGTAAAGAGCATTTGAAATAGAGACAGTGTGAATTTTTGATCTTGAAAAAGGCACAGTCAGTCTTTGGGAACTTGGTAAAAGTAATCACTCTTAGCTTTTCATCTGCAAAAAGGGGGTCAGAAATTAGACTTGCTTTCCATGTTGTCATGTTGCTATGTTTTAATTTAATGTTTTAATTCCTCACTCTCCCCACTTTTCATTTACATCTCATAATTACCAGTTTTATATACATTCTAGTGACTTAATTAAAACTTAATCTTCATCCTACTGCTATCTACTTGAGCCTAAATATTAGTGCAGGTTCTTATTTCTTTTCCTTTTTTTCTTTGAAGGAATCTGTAACCATTTTTTTCAAAAGCACTCCCATTAACTTTTTGGCTACTGCACTGATCTTCTCTTCAGCTATATGTCTTTTATGTACTTCATGGCATCCTGGTTGTGCTAGGAGAAGTGTTTGAGGTTTTTCTTCTACTAGTTATAGAATAAAACTCTATTCACTGCCTGTCTTTTTCAGCCACTTAATCTGCTGCTGCTGCTACTTTCTTTTGTGGACTTCTCGGTTCCAGTTACTGGGTAAAAAATATTAATCTTCTCCAGGATTGCAGAGTTCTCCTTTCAAACTTCCATTTTCCAGGTGTGATGTCACTTCCTCCTCCATACTTATAGTGCTACCCAGTTTGACTTTTTTAAAACAGTCTTCAGTACCCATTTGAGTGTGTCTTGTAACTGACTACCATGCAGTTAACTGCTCTGTTAAAACATTTGTATGTTGTGGCTGCAGAAACTATAATATCGAGTTATGGCTTTCATTTTCATTAGAAATGTGTATTCAGATCTGACTGTACAGCCTTTAATAGCTAATGAATAAGAAGAAACCTAGAATCTTTACTACTTTACATCTGAAGTTACTTTTGATATTATATTTCTGCTAAGAGTGATTATGGACAAAAATATAGCTATCTCATTGAAATTAAAATTAAACGGGTCTCCAAATGCTGTGAGCATTTTTAAGTGGCATTTTAAAAATACAGTTTCTTTTCTAATAGAATAAAAATTCAAGTGCTTTGTGTTCTGTTCTTTCCAATCTAAGATGAGGCATAACATCACTTTTTAAATGTTCATTTCCTTTCTGCAGCGCATATGATTTCCTCTCTTTGATTTAAAGGCAGAAGTGGACAATAAATGTAATGAAACTGTAATAAATGTAATAAATGCTTTAAAATTATTTTTCACCTCAGATTTCTAAGGGTGAAAGGACACCAAGTTTCAGTCAGATGATTTTTTTTTTCCATGGTGTAATTAATGATTTTAGAGTATGGCCTTCCACTTGGTAAGATTCAGTGGTTCACAGAATATATCTGAAATTGATAACCGGCCAGAATATTTTAAATAGTGCCTTTTAATAAGCACAGTGCAACACTTCTAACTTTTGAAAAACTAAACCCCGGTTTGATCCTATGTATAATTAAGTAAATGGATTTGCAAGACATATAGTGTAGTTTTCACTCAGATCCAAGTCCGTTCACACTTCATAGAAGTAAAATACTGTTCACTTTCCCAAATGCTTTGTAGCTGGAAAATAAAACCTCACTTCCTAGAACAATCCTGTACTGTGCTTCCTTATTCCTTCTAACAGATCTTTTACAATAATGCTGTCTTTTCAGTTCTTTCAATTTCTTTTATGCAAGCTCTCTATCCGCCATTGGTAGGTGCTGGAAGGAAACCATTTTTGTCCTGGAACGAAAGTATTCTTAGTGCTTGTTCTCATGCTCAGTGGCCATAATCCTTCTGCAATGAAAGAGGTCTGCTCCTGAGGTTTTCACGTTCCTTACAGCAGCTGAGTTGTTCGTGAGTTAGACTAGACCTTTTTTCCCTATGAGAGTTCTAAGTGAAAGCAGCAAACTGTTGCAACAGGGAGTAGAAAGACCACTCCAATGGAAAGCTGTCCAGGTTCACAGCCATCGCTACATCTGTGGCAGGGAATTCCCCAGCTTATGTGTTGAGAACTGTTTACTATTATTTTTTCCTGAATCTCCTACCATTCAGCTTCCATGGATAGCCCAGGTTCTAGTTTTATGAGAGAAGAAGTCTCATAACAAACAAGAACAAACAAGAAAGGAGGACCAAACAAGAAAGGAGGAGGTGTAGCCTTGTTTGTCGAGGATGTTTTCACCTGTGAAGAGATCCGTGACTTAAACCCAGAAAGCCAGGTCGAAAGTATCTGGGTAAGAATTAAGGGAGCGAGAAACAATAGGGATATTCTGGTGGGGGTTTACTACAGACCTCCAAACCCGACTGAGAACTTTGATGACGCCTTTCTCAACCAAATGACTGCACATTCAAAAAGGAGAGATACAGTAATAATAGGAGATTTCAATTACCCGGATATATGTTGGCAGTCAAACTCTGCCAAGACAGCAAGGTCCAGCAAGTTTCTTGCTTGTCTTGCAGACAATTTCACGGTCCAGAAGGTGGAAGAGGCCACAAGGGGATCAAATATTCTAGATCTAATCCTGACCAACAGGGTTGACCTTGTTAACGAGGTAGAAGTGGTTGGATCTTTAGAGGGGAGTGACCATGCCCTATTGGAATTTGGCATTCAGTGGGAAGGAGAAGATAAGTGTAGCCAGATACTCGTCTTAGATTTTAAAAAAGCAGACTTCTGTAAACTTAGGGAGCTGCTGGCTGGAATTCAGTGGTCAAGAATAGTGAAAGGGAGAGGAGTTCAGGAGGCATGGGAGTTCCTTAAAAGGAAGATACTGAAGGCACAGTCTAAAACTGTGCCAATAAGGAGGAAAAATGGAAGGCATCTGAAGAAACCAGAATGGTTGACTAAAGAACTCTCAGTTGAGCTAAGCATTAAGAGAAACATATACAGGAAATGGAAGAAGGGGGAAACCACCAAAGAAGAATTTAAGCAAGTAGCTAGGAGATGTAGGGAGGAGGTCAGAAAGGCTAAAGCACAGAACGAACTTTGGCTGGCCAGAGACATCAAAAACAATAAAAAGGGCTTTTTTAAATATATCCGCAGCAAAAGGAAAAAGAAGGAGACGATAGGGTCGCTGCGCAGAGAAGATGGTGAATTACTAACAGGGGGAAGAGAAAAGGCAGAACTACTTAACACCTTCTTTGCCTCAGTTTTTTCCCAGAAGGATACAAGCACTCAACCTGGCGGTTGGGGAGCAGGTGAGGAAGCAGGGGAAATGCGGCACATAATAGGTAGAGAGGTGGTACAGGAATACCTGGCCACACTGGATGAATTCAAGTCTCCAGGGCCAGATGAATTGCATCCTAGGATATTAAAAGAACTGGCAGAGGTCATTTCGGAACCGCTTGCTATAATCTTTGAGAAATCTTGGAGGACAGGAGAAGTTCCAGCAGACTGGAAGAGGGCAAATGTTGTCCCCATCTTCAAGAAGGGAAAGAAAGAGGACCCAAATAATTATCGCCCAGTCAGCCTGACATCAGTACCTGGAAAGATTCTGGAGCAGATCATTAAGCAGTCAGTTTCTAATCACTTAGAAAGCAACGCAGTAATCACAAGAAGTCAACATGGATTTCTCAAAAATAAGTCATGCCAGACTAATCTTATCTCTTTTTATGATAGAGTTACTAGCTTGATAGATGAAGGGAATGCTGTGGATGTAGCGTTTCTCGATTTCAGTAAGGCCTTTGACAAAGTTCCCCATGACATTCTTGCAAAGAAGCTAGTAAAATGTGGGCTGGACAGGGCTGCTGTTAGTTGGATTTGTAATTGGTTGACCGACCGAACCCAAAGGGTGATCACGAATGGCTGCTTTTCATCCTGGAGAAAAGTGACTAGCGCGGTGCCACAGGGTTCTGTCCCGGGCCCAGTGCTGTTCAACATCAACGACTTGGATGAAAGAATAGAGGGCATGCTCATCAAATTTGCAGATGACACCAAATTGGGAGGGGTTGCTAATACGCCAGAGGACAGGATCAAAATTCAGAATGACCTGGATAGATTGGAGAGCTGGGCCAAAGCTAATATAATGAAATTCAACAGAGAGAAGTGTAGGGTCCTACACTTAGGTAGAAAAAATGGAATATAGAAATATAGGATGGGGGACACGTGGCTGGATAGCAGTACGTGTGAAAGGGATCTAGGAGTCTTAATAGACCACAAGCTGAACATAAGTCAGCAGTGTGATGCGGCAGCCAAGAAGGCCAACGCAATTGTCGACTGCATCAATAGGAGTATGGTGTCTAGATCGAGGGAGGTACTGGTACCACTCTACTCTGCTTTGGTTAGACCTCATCTTGAATAGTGTGTCCAGTTCTGGGCACCCCAATTCAAGAAGGACATGGTCAAGCTGGAGCAGGTCCAGAGGAGGGCAACCAAAATGGTGAGAGGCCTGGAAGCCATGCCCTATGAGGATAGACTTAGAGAGCTGGGTATGTTTAGTCTGCAGAAGAGAAGGTTAAGAGGGGACATGGTAGCCATGTTTAAATATTTGAAGGGATGCCACATAGAGGAAGGAGAGGGCTTGTTTTCTGCCGCTCCAGAGGCCAGGACAAGGAGCAATGGATTCAAGCTGCAGGAAAGGAGATTCCACCTGAATCTCAGGAAGAACTTCCTGACAGTCAGGGCTGTCCGGCAATGGAATCTGCTGCCTCGGAGTGTGGTGGAGTCTCCTTTGGAGGTTTTTAAGCAGAGGCTGGATGGCCATCTGTCGGGAGTGCTTTGAGGGTGTTCCTGCATGGCAGAGGGTTGGACTGAATGGCCCGTGTGGTCTCTTCCAACTCTACATTTCTATGATTCTGTGATTCTAAGAAGGGAAAAAATGGTCTTGTCCACTTTCCTCACACCATGCCTGAATTTTTACACTTCAGTGATATCTCTACTTTCTTGTCCCCTGCCCCCAAAACTAAACAGCCACAAATGTAGTTTTCCTGTAGAGGAATTGCTCCAACCCTTTGAACAAATTGGTTGCCAACAGGGTAGGCAGATTTTTAAAGAAATAATCTTCAGCTTCAAGAAGGCTTACCTCAAGGTGAGCAAAACCCTGGGGATAAGATGAGAACTCTGCTAAGATGGGGGATCAGTCTAGGGGGAGAGATCAAAACAAAGAGAACATCAAGACCAATGGCAATGCGCCCTTTGGCAAAGGGCAGTTTTTATGATTCTAATATTTATATAATGCTTGGCATGATAAAATCATAAGTGGTTTGGGTGCAAATGCATGTTTAAAATAGGAAAAAATACAAAGCAATACAAAGCAATTTAGATTATTAAAAATCATATAAAGGGCTTTAATTAAAACACGCCAACACCCAACACAAATAAAATCGGGGGCGTTAGAGACATTACTGGCCTCTGAATACCTGCATAAAAAATTTATTTTTCAGCATGCATTTAAAGATGAACCCAATTTTCTGCCTTTTGAGCCAGGTGGGGGAGAATTTTCTAGAGAAACACCTTTATTTGTTTATGTGATTCATGTATATAATGTCCGTATTCTCCTTTTCAGCTGTAGGCTATCAAAATAATTTATAACGTTTTTAGGAAATGGTGTTTGTAGGCAGGCTATACTGACCTCATTGTAGATGCCAGCTGCTATTGATGGTTTCAACAGTAGCATCATGTGGTACTGGCAGTGCAGGCATGCTGGTGCAGTCTTTGTCCCAGTCTAGCACATGTTTCTGGTCCCCTAAGCAGATAGTGTCATTGTCTCCCATCCTTTAGAATTTTAAATGGCCTTTTTGGAGACATTCACATAGCGTATGTGAAGTCCCCAGTCCAATGCTCATGTTGTTCATGTGAGAACAGTGGGCATGGTAGAATAGATTTCATTCTCCTCCTCCTCCTCATAGGTTGCCATGATGTAGCTAAATGCATTCAACCTCCGGATGGGTTTCCTTGTTCAGGCTGACAGATAGTTGCAGCTCTTGCTTCTCTTAAAGGTAGATGCAATGGTGGTATCTAAGAGATATACTGGGAAGCAGATGTTCTTCATGTTTACCCCAAATCTGACTGGTGTTTCTTCCCACCATACAATCAGCAAATTTCAGAAATGTGATAGATTTAAGTGATACTAAATCAGAGACTGATTGGACTGTATGGTTTAGCTTCTTTGGAAAAATACAGACTAACTCAGGTAGGCACATACATAAACACTTCCCTCCCCCTCCCTTCAAGATTTGCTGTATTTCCAGTACCTTCCCAGAATCTTGCATACTGAGCACAAAGGCCTGTGTTGGGTTTTGTAACCATATTCTCTTGGTAGCTACAAGAAAGCTGCTATTTACTGGTGTATAAGATGCACTGGCATATACTATTTGATGGTGTATAAATGCACTGGCATATAAGATGTACCCCATTTTCAAACAGTATTTTTCAGGAAAAAAGTGAGTCTCATACAAATAAAGTAAATGAAGTAAATTGTTACAGAAGTATATCATTGAGAACCAGGCCCTATTGTCATTTCCATTCAAGATGTTGCCTCAAGCCACTGCCCTAAGTTTAGCCCTACATGTTAGTGTGTGAACGCAGTCATGGGGCTAAAGGCAAATCTCTTCCTAATTGACCAAGTCTGTTTACCATGGTTACATTTTATGGTTTTTGCAAAACCTCTGCAATCTACTAATAGAGTCCTATTGAAGAATGAAACAGCCACGTCATAAGAAATGCTTATGTACAAAGTTTCAAACTTAGATAACTTATTTATTTAAGTGACCATGAGAATAAGTACTAGATGATGAGAATGCTCTATGCAATTAATAACAAAAATTGTTGCAATAACCTTATAAGATAGGGGTAGGGCTGCTTATGACCCTCCAGAGACTAACTGTACCTCTCAGCAGCTGTAAGCTACATTACCAGTGGTGAAGGATGGTGGGTACCGTAGTCTGACAGTCAAGAGGGCCACAGATTGTTTACTCCTGCTTTAAGGCATACAGTAGGTAGAGGTTAAACTGAGAGAGATGCTTGCTTGCCTAAGAATATGTACAGATATTCTTGGCTGGGATGACTTCCCTGCTAAAATTCTTGATAACAAGGCCATACCATTATTCTAACACAGATATAGTTAAGAAAATTTATTGTGCCTTTAAAAAAAATTAGTGTGCAAACTAACACAACATGAGATGGCACAATTCTGCATAGAAAGGGAAGTGTAACTGCTTAAAACACTGATGTTAAGTTTGGATTCTGTGTAATAAATAAACTTTGCATGCTTCTTAATAGAACTTCTTTTAGGGCTTTGAATCTCTGTCTCCCACAGGAGGCAATTTTCTGGTGATCATAAAACATAAAAATGTTGACAACCATAATTATTAACAGCAAATAGCCTTTTCCTTTAGCCTTTGGCTTCATGTTATAGCAGCTGAACAATTTTACAGTCACACTAAGCTGTTTAAAATGCAGTTTTACAGTAGACTATTTTCTGCAGAGAATTCCTTTCTTCAGAGTGAATAGCAGTTGCCTTGCCATCCAGTTTTCTGAATGGGCTCCACTGTTGCTTTGCTTTTCAGGTAATATTTTTGCTCTTGGATTTCACATGTGTTCTCCTCCCACACCCGCATGTCATGCTGGAGCCACTGGAATTATAGATAGTTTAAAAATCAGTTTTGTTTAGTTAGCCTTATCTCCTGATTTCCTAGACAAAAGTCTTGTTGACTAGAATGTTCTAAAGCTGATTTGTTTTACGTTTGGAGACTTTTTGCAGACAAAAATTATGCTGCTATCTGAGCCTTCAGGGTTAGCTTTCTGAAGTATTTACTGTTCAGATGTTGTACTGCTCTTTTGTCATTTTATTCCCATTCCTTCAAATTATGTCGTGAAGCAGTATAAAAATCTTTGTATTTGTCCTGTTCCTTTTAATTCTCTGAAACTGGGTGACCCCACCCCCAGTAAATTTGTCTTTACAGGAAGATTAAAAGCTGCGCAGAGTTGTTTTATGCAGAATGGACTGCTGATCCATTTGCTCAGATATTGTCTTTCTCAGCAAGCAATTGCTTTCCAAGACCTTTCACTTCTCATTCTATGTGATACGTTTAAATAGAGATGCCAGAGACTGCAATAAGGACTCTCTGCATGCAGAATGTGTCATCTTTCCCTCATGTGATCTAAAATAGAGAAGCTTTGGAAAGTTTTTGGTATTTTGCTAAAACAAAACCTGCCCACGGCTCCTGAGGCAAAACCGTGTTTGTTCACAATGTTCTCGTCCACTTAGGTACAGCGGGGGGTGGGCGGGTAAATGTACTCATGTACTTAGGGCTGATACACATGACAGGCTAGTTACTCTGATTTTTTTGAGATGACACTTTTTTCACACAGATTTTCATGCTACTTTCTCTTGAAATTATTGTTTCTGGTACTCTTGAAATCATGTCTCTAATGCAGATTTAGAAATTCAGAATCTTTTTATGTCTACGCTGAAATTGATGACATTGAATTTTTCCCTTCTCCTTTGACTTCAAGAGATGCCCCCTGGTGGCTAACTGTAGTGGCTTCAGTTGAGGTATTTTCTAACAGTTCAGCTATTAAAGCAAAGATCAAGCTGGTTATTGGCATGAATGTGTATTTCCAAGGAATGAATTTTCCTAGAGATACAAAGGTTGCAGAAATGTTGATGCCATGGAAGAAAAACATTTTAAGCTGGGACCCCCCCCCCCAAAAAAAAAAAAAAAACCTGGAACGTTTTGGAAAATTTGGAAGAAAATGCAATGTTAGCACCCTTAACATATTGAAAGTCACTTTGTTGCTTTGGGAATACAAAATGTGCTGGCTGTATCTGGTTTTGGGATACAATTATTAAATGTTTGGTATATTAAAAGTACGGTTTATTCAAAAAGTAATTAGATTGAATTTTTTTTTCTTTCAAATGGAGCTACAGTGTGCTGAACTGTAAGGAACAACTGAACTTTGTTGAATCTCTTTGGTTTGGTTTTGTTAGTTTATGAGAATCGAACAGTAGGAACAGGAGACACGCAACACCATTTGTAAAACAAAAGAAATTATTTTGTCTCCTCTAGTCTTCCATAGTGTCAGGCAGACATAAAGAATTCATTCCCACAAAAAGAATTGAAAAAAGGAAACAAGAACCAGTAATTACATGATCTAATACTGTACAACAGTGTTTCTCAGGCTGTGTGGGAAAAACTGCCTTTATTTTCCTAAGGTGCTAGGGACTGCTACAATACTTATGCACACTGAATGCATCTCTTTATTTCTTTCTTGGAATCTCACCACGGACTGGCAGCTGATTGCTCATTCATCAGGACTAGTGTATGGACAACCACTATGCCTGGTTCTACTATCCATCCTCTTAAATAAAAGGCTACCTAAGATGTCGTTTTTAAAAAAACATGGGAGAAACAAATATAGGAATACCATGTCTTTAATACTTCATTTGTCATTGTAAAAAAAAAAATTCCACAATCCGTTTTGTTCTTTTTTTAATAAGAACTCCCAAAAATTAAGACTTCAGAAAAAGGGACCCCGCACCAATTGTTCTGAGAAAAGTGGAAACCTGGGCCTTCCTATCTCTAGAGGTACAGGAATTGGACTTGGAGTGATCAGCTACAAAACAAAGGTTGCCACAGTATATTCAGGTGACCAAAGCCACCTAACAAAGTGATATCTTTCATCACTTGAGCAGAACTAGCCAAGGCATTTAGTTTTGCCTTTAGGAACTGTTTATTCTGTGAATTAAAGATGTGATGTGGCTAGGATAGCTTTGGGGTAAGATAAGTATTTGAGTATATCCAAAGGATAGTGGGGTGGGTGACTCTTGAGAAATTAGTTGAATAGTTTTTTCATGAAGGAAATATGAAAGGAGGTATGATCTCAAGTTTGTAAGTTATTGAGAGAGCTCACTGATAGAATCATTAGTGTTGGAAGAGACCTGGAGCTAACTTAGTCCAACCCTTTGTTCAGTGTAGTCACTCCTATATTGTAGAACCGTCACTAAACCATAGCTTAGATAGATGAATTTCAAAGTCCCTGCCAATTCTTACAGTTCTGGTATGGCTTAGATGGTATTTGGATGAGAGGCCACCTATGAATACTAGGTGCTGTAGCCTGTATTTCAGAGGAGGGAACTGGCAAAACCACTCCTTGAATATTCCTTGCCTAAGAAAACCCTGTGAAATTCGCAGAGTCATTATAAGTCGACAGGTGACTTGAAGGCACGTGCGCACACACACACACACACACACACACACAGACGCCTTCCATATGGATGATAGTAGGTATCAATATTTTTTAAAAAAATGAATCCTTTTGTTTTTGGATGAAGGTAAGACCAGAAGCGCTAATCATGTCCTTTGTTTGCATGCTGTATCTCCATTGTCTTACATAATGATTTTTCTGTTGTCTATTATGCTACAGAAATGGTATTACCTAATTAAATCTAAAAAGTTGTTTCGTTAAACCACATGGTAGCAGAGCAATGGTGAAGGTGCAAAGTATATAGGCATCATTTGGTATTGCAAGCTATTATATAAAGTTACAACTGCATCATTTGGGTTAAGTGGTGGTTGATTGTTAATTTAATGTTTTTTCTTTCTTTTTTTTTAACTATCTTTTGCTGGTGTACTGCTTCACACTAATGGCTTACCTTTTGGACTGTAACACATGTCCTCTGCA
This sequence comes from Cyclura pinguis, assembly GCA_030412105.1. Lineage (NCBI taxonomy): Eukaryota > Metazoa > Chordata > Lepidosauria > Squamata > Iguanidae > Cyclura > Cyclura pinguis. Next base: position 84,261,874 of record CM059600.1, read on the forward strand.
CCTCCCATGTGCCCCCCCCCCACAGATTTGCTAGAAAGTTGTTGGCTATGACAGTAGCATTCCTTATAGTTTTATATACTGCTGAAAGTAGTTGTCCCTCCTTAACTGCTATTTCTGCTCTTATGGTATAAGTAATAATTTGAAGGTGCAGTTGCCATCTTCTTGATGAGGTAGCCATGGAACAAGATCCTGATAGACTGCATGTAATCCTCACATCAAAGAAAACCCACGATGTGGAATTTCTCTTCCGGGATTTCAGAACAATTTGGTATCTGATACACAGAACATATTGTTGCTAAACCTGGGCAGTTGGCACAGACACATCTAAATATATTACAGATCGTAGCCTGAGAGGAACGGTCATAGATGCTCTGATGGAAAAAAGACTGTATATGCATGGGTTTAATCTTGGGTCAGAAAGACAGTTCAGGAGTGTCTGGGATTAAATTTAGCCACAGTTTGCATACAAAGGCAAACCAAATAGGGATGGAATCAGAGAACTGTGGATCCATGGCCTTCTTACCTTAACCCATCTAACATTACATATAGACTGGGCCCAAGAGTCATCAGTTATGAAGATTTCGTGGGTGCTGCTATCTAGGTCCATTGTATGAGAAAAGAGGAAACTCAGCTAGGTTCTTTCTCCCCCCCCCTCTCAGATTTCTTGTTGATTAGCCCCACTGATCAATTTTTAAGGCTGATGACTCAATTTAGTTTGACATGAATGAGCTGTTGCTTTTTGCACTGCTTTGTCTCTCAACACCAACTCCTAGCTGATGCCTCCCCCCTTAAAAGAATTTCTGTTACGAGTCCAGTAAAGACCTAGTACCATCCTCTTTCTAAATGTTAGCCATGGGAATAATCTACAATAGACTTCTCATGTCCAAATGTTGAATGTGTGATTTCTAACATTCTGGATGTTATTTCACATGACAGAATGTTATTGTCAGTCTGCACTGACAGTAGCTTTCCAAGGTCTTGCGAAGGTATCTTTCCAGCTTTCCAAGATCTTGAGAAGGTATCTTTCTAAGATTTTTACCTCTTTTGGTAGTAGCACTAGAAACTGGCCTTGGGTATTTGACATGCAAAGCATGTGAACTATTCAGCTATGGTTCTTGACTCTAGGCTTTCTACTGAAATCACTGCACCTGGTGCAAAGGGCTGTAGCCTGTACTCTAATGGGCATATGACATTTAAAGCACATTATTCTAGTGCACTTGTCTGCACTAGCTCTTTTATTTTGCACTTCTAGATCAGAGTGCAAGCCTGACATACAAAGCTTTCAAAATGTCTTGGATCCATCATGAAGAGTGCCTCATTTCCCATGTCATGTAAGAATTAGTTCAATTAACTTTTAGCTCTCACCTCATTATACCATCTCTGTGCAGAATCCATATGACAGGGATGCAGAGAAAGGCATTCTTGGTGGCGGCTCAACCAGTTACGGAACTTTCTTCCCCTGGAGACTTGCTAAAGCCCATGGACCTTTCGGAAGCATTGTAAGATGTTTTCATTTGGTCTGGCTGTTACAGATTAGGGCTAAGCCAATGGAGGGGGTTTAGAAAAATACTATATATCAGTTTTAGCATATCCTACTGTTGCCTGGTTCTATGCTACTTGAATATAATATGACGTAATGTTTAAATTAGGGATGGGTATCAGTGTTACCCTTCACAAGTTGTTGGACTGCTAGTCTTAGTAGCCCTAGTCAGCAGCTGCTGGTAGTGGCAGGCCAGCAGTTTCTGGAGGGGTGCCTGATACCCAGCTGTAATCTGACCAATCTTCTGGAAATTATGGTGGCCAGAATTTTGGCTTGGAGTCTTCCATGTTTTTGCGTATTTCCTCTAGAATATACTTTATACAACTAGGTTTTAAATAGTTGTCAGGACTAAAATGTAAATATTTGTACTGCACTTTAACATGCCTTTCTTTTTTGTTTCACAAATCCAAACTGATAGGGTCATGAAACTTAATGTATTACCTAATAGTATCAAAATTAGGACTTTAGTAAAGTTTTGGACCCTCAATGTCAACTGCTTCAGGTACTTCATGCAAGCTTGCAAGTGATCAGCAAACTTTTCCTTAGTGTGAGTATAAGTTTTTAGGATTGTGCATATTACCAATAAGACTGCCGTTTCCTTCAAGTCATAAGCAAAATCATCAGCATTGACCTAAGCAATAACATTTCTAGAACTTGATTGGAGAGACGAAGTTTACAAAGAGAGAATTAAGTTGCAATTTGAAGTGTAATATGCTTCTTTAGAAAGAGTTCATTGAAATCAATAAAACATTTCCAGGAATATATATGTGGAATGGGTGATATTGAAAAATTGAAGTAGTTAGAAGACAAACCCACACATTTCAAATTTTGAATATTTCTGTGTTCTTTCTTAATAATGACTATATATCTTACCAAGAAAATAACTTTGTTCCAAGACAGTTATCACAACATTTACTGGAAATGATATCACAGAAACAATAATAATAAATGAAATAGAAATCCAAGGCTAAAAGGTTTTTTTAAAAAAAACCAAACTAAAAAAAATAAAAGGTCCTTTTTTGGCAGTGACAGAATTGGGGCACCACTACTGAAAAGGCACTTTCTGGTGCTCCAGCCATTAACCGTTTTTGGGACCATTGAAAAAGAGCCTCAAATGTAGTCCTGGTGAAAGTTCAGAAAGGTTAATGCTTGTCCAGTTTATATAGTCCTGTTTCGGCATGTTGACTGATAGACTGGACAGAGAATTCCAGTTTTGTTTTTGGAGACAGGTTTCCACCGCTTATAAAACTTCATTTTTATGGATGTTGCATTTGCTAATAAGACAGTCATGGACACTTCCTGTTTGATTATGGCGTTGTGGAAAGGCTCCCTGTAAAGCTCCGTGTGAGGGGGTCCTTTGGCAGATGGCAGAAGACGGCTGGTGATTCCAACAAACCATCCAAAAGATCTTCCTTGGAATAGGGAGATCGAAAAGGGGCTCCGGAGATCGGAACGCATCCCCTAGCTTCCATCTAGCACGATCGTGCAAGACGGCAGCGGACGGGACGGAGAAGATCAGAGCAGCCACAGTCATCTGCCAGCGCTTGGGCACACAAGCGGTGCCTGAAACTGCTTTTAAGACTCGGCAGAGGAGAGAGCTCCAAGGTCCTTCAATTTCACCCTGAGAGAGATTTAAAACTGTCAGATACTTTCTTGAGTAAGGAATTCGGAGGAGTATTCTAACAGCAGATAAAATGTTGGGTAACCGATAGGTGGGTCGGATTTAATAAACGCTGGCGGAGAGAACATGTGTCCAGGGAGCCATATGCTTGCAGAACCATTACTAGAGAGTCAGCCAGCAAGTAAAATCTTGGACTTTTAAAATATCCCACCTAAAATTAAGACTTAAAAGTTAAGATCTTCGTGCTGGATTATCAGTTTCCCAGGTGATTATTAAACCAGTGTTTGAAAGATCCGAACCTCCGTAATAAGAAGTTAACAGTAGTTAGAGAGAGTTAGAGAGAGAATGAGACGCCAGGTGTCTAAGAAGCAAAGACGAGCTACAGAAGCTTTAATGGTGACAGTGGAAACGTGACTCTGAATAAACTGAAGCCGGTGGATTACAAATTTAAACTTTAAAACTGAGGTGGTTTATCTATATAGGACTAATAGAAGGCAAGAATAAGGAAGAGAAAGAAGGGAAAGGTCAATATAGAACGTGGAAAATAAAGGCGGACTAAGAACTGAGGTTTGAGGACGCGGAAGAAAAGACGGTACAGTACAGCACAAGAGTGAGTCGTTAGAGAGAGACAGGGGAAGAAACCGGCAAGGAGAGAGAGAGGTGAAGATCGCCATTAACAACGTGCTAAGACTGGAGTAAAGCAAACGGTGTAATAACTAAGACTTAATATTATAAGGCATAATAGATTATATTTAGACTAAATATAGATTACTGCTAATAAGATTTACATTTCATTCTAACGATTTGATAGGTATGGACTTTCTAAGTGATCTGATGAATTGATGTCTGTCTAAGAGATTTGCTGAATTGTTATTCAACCTGATATTGATGAATTGATATTTAACACTTGACGGGTATAGATTGCTTAATAGAGTTTTTAATACTGATAAGAATTTATTGTTTGGAAAGATAAATTAATATCGATGAATTAATACTTGATCTAACATAGATATAAGAATTTAATTGAAATCAATTAATTCAATATTGCAATATAAATTGATACTTTTGCTAATATCTTGCTTTTAGGGGAGGGTATACTTTGGTTGAATCTGACATTTACATCTTGATATTATTGTAATTTGGAAAATTGATAAGAGTTAGAAGCGAAATTAGTTGTTTTTTTAAGGTAGCGTGAAGTTAACAATTTATGATTAAAGAACTGTTAAATCCCATTAAACTACCAATACCTGCTCTACCGACGTGGGAAAGCTTAATGAATACTAGGAAGACATCCAAGGCACCCAAGATGACGATCTCTATAGGACAACGGAAATTATCACTGGAACCAGTACTGAAGCCTGAGCAGAATAAAGCAGAGCAATACCAAATGACATTATTGGAAGAGATAAGAAATATTAAATTAGATAGAAGGCAGGAAATGAAAGATTTGAGAGGTGAGATAAAGCAAGACTTCAAAAATGAATTGAAAGGAATAAAAATGGTGCTAGGAAGTCTGCAAGAAGACTTAAAGTCTACACAAAGTCGGGTTGAAGTGTTGGAATTGAAAACAAAAGAGGCAGAAGAAACAATGGAGAACTTGGGAAGACAACAAGAGCAAGTGCTAGATGTAAAAGCGTTGATGGAGTTAAAAGCAAGAGAAAATTTTATAAAAATAAGAGGATTGACGGAGCGGAGAGATGAAAACCTGTACGAGAGATTGATTCCTCCCCTGGTAGAATATTTGAATATCTCACCGGAAAAGATGGAATGGGAGATCGATAAAATATATAGGATAGAGTCCAAGATAGCAAAAGAGAGTAAACTCCCACGAGGACATGGTGGTATAACTACTGCGTAAGTAAACGAGAGAAGAAATAATTCAGAAAAGTTTGGAGACAGACTTGATAATTGATAAAGTCAGAGTATCGATTTATAAAGATATACCGCCGCGAATTCTCAGAAAAAGAAACGAGTACAGATTTCTCACAACTTTTTTGAAACATCAAAACATAATGTACCGATGGGGGAAATTAGATATCGGGGGAAGCAATTTAAGATCGAGACGGTACAGGAAGCCAAAATATTTATGAAGAGATATGGAAAAGAACAGTGGAGACAGAAACCACAACACGAAGAAGAAAGAGGAGAGCTTCAACCAGAAAATAAAAAGAAAGATGTCCAAGAGCGAAAAGGGGTCGAAGAAGAGGAAGCCACAGGGAACGAGTCAGAGGAAGAAGAGAGTTTGGAGTCAGTAGAAAAGAATAATTAAGAGCAACTGAATTATATTTAAAGTATGAATTTGAAAATTCTCTCTTGGAATATAAAAGGTATTGCAACCCCACCAAAAAGAAGGAAAATATTTCATTTTATTGAAAGGAAAAAATTAGATATAATTTGTTTTCAAGAAATTCGTATACAACCAGAGAAAATTCATCTAATCCGTAACAAGAAGTTGGGAAGTGAATATGTGTCTACATCAAGTACAAAAAAAAGAGGGGTAGTGTTATATGTAAATTCAAGACTTTACTCTAAAGAAATATTAAAAGATGAAGCTGGTCGTTACATGGCGGTTGAAATTAATTGGCAAAATCAAAGAATTTTAATAATTGGAATGTATGGGCTGCATAGGAAACAAGAAAATTTTTACAAGGAACTGAACAGGAAAATTACAGATCTGGATTATAGCCATTATATATTTCTAGGTGACTGGAACAGGGTGATTAACCCAAAATTGGATAGGAAATCAAAGAAGAAAATAAAAGAAAAACAAGGGAAACTTCCTGAATCATCTGAGAATATAATGGTCAATTTAGATTTAATAGATGCGTGGAGATATAAATATGGCGCAATCAAAGAATTTACATTCTATTCGCAACCTCACACTTCATTATCTAGAATTGACATGTTTTTGATATCAAATTCTTTAGCCCAAATGATTACTAAACAAGAGATACTACCCCGAAATTTTTCAGATCATAACCCAATCTTATTGACTCTAGAACATAGACCGGAGGAATCATTTAATTGGAAATTAAAAGAAAATTACTGTTAGAAGAAGAATTAGTACAGAAAATTAAGAATCAGATTAAAATTTATTTTGACGAAAATCTCAACAAAGGAGTAGTATTATACAATATAACGCGAAAATAAATAAGAAGAAAAGAGAGAATTTTCAAAAATTGAGTGATGACCTGAAAAAGAAAGAAGAAAACCTCAATGACAACCCAGACAACAAGAGAACACAGAGAGAAATTAAAATATTACGGAAGCAAATAGAGACACAAATAGAAATGGAGATCAGTGAGAAAATGATTTATACTAGGCAGTACTACTTTGAATGGGCAAATAAAGCAGGAAAATGGTTATCGTATAGATTTAAAAAAAGGAAGGAGAAGACACTGATTGCTAAACTCAAAAGTGGAGAGACAATTTATACAGATTTCCAACAAAGAAAATAGTGACAGATTTTTATAGGATGCTATATAAAGTTCAAGAACTTCAAGACGAGATGATAGAAGCATATCTAGCGAAACAAGATCTAGCAATACTAACAGAGGAACAGCAGGAGAAATTAAATAAACCAATTACATTAATAGAAGTAACAGAAGCAATCCAAAAAGCAAAAAAAGGGAAGTCACCAGGACCAGATGGATATACAAGTCAATTTTATAAAACTTTCCAGAATGAACTTGCTCCTATTCTCCAAACAATTATGAATGAGGCATTAAAAGGAAAGATCCCCGACACATGGAAAGAGGCCAATATAACTTTAATACACAATGAAGGTAAAGACCCGCTGGACATCAAAAATTATCGCCCAATTTCACTTTTGAATTCTGATTACAAATTATTTACAGCTATATTAGCAAATAGATTAAAAGATGTATTAAAAGAAATAATTTCTGAGGATCAAGCGGGATTCCTTCCCAGTAGACAAATAAAAGATAATATGCGTAATATAATCAATATTTTAGAACTATGCGAAAACCATTCCCAGAAAAAATTGATTGCCTTATTTCTAGACATAGAAAAAGCCTTTGACACAGTGAACTGGAAATTTTTAATTAAGGTATGTCAAAAGATGTGCTTGGGATTAAATTTTATAAATTGGATAAAATCTATCTATTCAATGCAATATGCACAAAGTGATTATCAATGGTCAAAAAGCTGAAAAATTTAAAATTCAAAGAGGGACACGTCAGGGTTGTCCATTATCTCCATTATTATTTCTGTTAGTTATTGAAGTCTTGATAAAGAAGATAAAAAGTCATGAGAGAATTAAAGGAATCAAAGTACGAAATAGGGAACATAAGATAAAAGCATTCGCAGATGATTTAGCGATAACACTAGAATACCCAGAGGGAGATATAAATGTCTTGAAAAATATCCTTAATAATTTTGGTAAAAATTCGGGTCTGAAAATCAGCAAGGAAAAAACTACGATTTTGACGAAAAATGTGACGGAATCAGAAAGAAACATAGTAGCACAAACCACAGGTTTTACATTGGTATCAAAGGTCAAATATCTCGGAATTACACTTACAAATAAGGCTTCTGATCTATTTAAAAATAATTATTTGAATATATGGAAATCTATCTCAAAAGATTTAAAGAATTGGAATAATTTTAATTTATCCTGGCTGGGGAGAATTGCAACAATTAAGATGGCTGTACTCCCAAAGATGTTATATTTATTCCAGACTATCCCTGTTATTCCGAATGAGAAGGTTATCAAGGTTTGGCAAAAAGAGATTGTTAAATTTATATGGGGGGGGAAGAAAACCGAGGGTCAAAATGAAATTGTTGGAGGATGCTAAAGAAAGAGGTGGTCTAACTCTACCAAACTTAATTTTATATTACCATGCTTGTGGATTGAATTGGATTCAGAAATGGATCAAGTTAGACAATATGAAATTATTGAATATAGAAGGGGATGGATTAGGATCAGGCTGGCATTACTACTTATGATTTAATAAAGGGAAAAACAATAGCGAATTTAACCGACACTATTTAAGATCAGCCTTAATAAAAATCTGGAGAAAGTACAGCAAAAGAGCTTGTATTAAAACCCTAAAATGGGTATCCCCACATGAGGCCTTTTATAAAAAGGAAAATATCTTGTTTGATAAATGGATTGGATACGAGGATATGGTGGAGATACAACGAGAACAAATTAAAATCAAAACACAAGTAGAAATGGAGGAAATGGGGATAAAATGCCGCTGGCTCCTATATAGGCAGATAAGAGAAGAATTAAAGAATGATATCAAGTTCAATGATTACCAAAAGAAAGAAGAGGAATTGAATATGATATTATGTTCGGATAAACCCAAAGTTATTTCCTCTGTTTATAAGATTTTACTAAAATGGCATACAGAGGATGAAACTGTTAAAATACCAATGCTGAAATGGGCCCAGAATTTCTCCCATTCTATCTTGATGGAACAATGGGAAAAATTTTGGTTGGAAACTATAAAATTTACAGCATGTCAGGATATTAGAGATAATTTATACAAAATGTACTTTCGGTGGTATCTTACTCCTCAAAAATTGGCGAAGATGACAAATGGATGTTCTAACAAATGTTGGAAGTGTGGGGAAGAGATAGGTTCTTTTTATCACATTTGGTGGACATGTAAAATAGTGAAAGGGTTTTGGAAAAGGATTCATAATTGAATTGAAAAGATATGAGATGTAAGATTTAGTATGACCCCGGAAGTATATATGTTATCAATGTTGGAAAAAGATTTAGAAAAAAAAGTGGGCAGACAACTATTTTATATGATAGCTGCAACAAGAATGGTCTTAGCACATGGATGGAAAGGAAATAGAATGCCCTTAATAGAAGAATGAGAAATGAAATTATTTGATGTAATCCAAATGGACAAACTAACATGTATTTTGAATGGGAAAAGTAAAGAAAAGTATACAAAACAATGGGAAAAAACATTACAATATTTTAGGAATTCATGGTATGAGAGTGATATGGTTAAGATAGAATTTTGAAAAAGAATTAGGATAAAGAGATACAGTAGAACCAAGATTTTAGGTATAAAATAAATCAGTCTCTAATGCCGAAGTCAGAAGTGTGATGGGAAAATAATAAAGAAATAGCAAGGGAAAGCACTGGTATGAATAAGGATATGAATGTGATAGTTTTGTCTTTGTATAAGCCACGATGTTTTTTGTTAAGTGTTTGTTCGTTTATTCTTTCTTTTTTCTTTTTTCTTTTAGATTCTTTTAGATTTAATTTTTGTATTTGTAATTAGTGTTCTGTTTTGTAGTCGTAATTTTAATAAAATAAAGTTTTTTTTAAAAAAAATAAGACAGTCATGGTTTAAGGTATTTTCAGATAAATCTGGGAGTTAAAGTTGTGTATCATAATTTTCCCACTTAGATTTGCAGCAGCAATTAGTGAGATAGTCCCCAGGCAGTACAATATCATAGTGATTCAATATTGAGTTTCAAGTTTGGTTTTGTATCGGTTTCATAAAGCTTGGTTTCATAATATTTTGCTTAAACCCTGCCTCTCTGAGTATGGCAAGTGTTTAAACTAATTCTTTGTACACTTAAAAGTAAGCTCAATCAAGCTCAGTAGCAAGTGTGCATAGAATTTGGCTGTAGAGCTATGAGGCCCCTTCCAACTCTGTGATTCTAAGGCATGTGGTTAGCTTTAAAACATCAATGAATGTCAAAATTATATGAAATTTTCCACTGGTTCCCTAAGAATATTAACTTCTACCAAATGGTAATAATACGAATTTTCCTGTTACCTTAACACAAAACAGCCCAGGATTGATTGATTTATATTAAAATTTCTCATTGTTAAATTCATATATTTCCGGGCCAACATGCATACAATCTAGTATTATAGCAGTTAACATATTCATTTGCAACTAGTAAGAGCTGTGCAGTTTATTAGGAGAATCCAAAATCTTGGTCATATAGCCCAAATAACCCTGCAGAATTAGATCTGTTTGAATCTATTTTGTAAATATTCAGGGATGCCGAGCAAGATTACTTGTATTCAGCTAAAATCCTGTGCATAGTTAACTTGCAAGCCAGTCTCGTTGAACAAAGTGAGACCTTGGCTTCTTGGTAAATATGCATTGTGTCAACATACAAATATCCAGAACTTTCCAGAAGTAGGTTTGGTAGGTAGTGGGTAAAGAAGCATTTTGGTGAGACAAAAATAAAAATATCCATTTTATTTGGTGGAAGAGTTATTAATGTTCATAATTCTGAACTTGAATGCATTGAAGATTTCAGGTAGCCGCCATATATAAAAGACGGACATAAATTCACTCATGTGGTTTGGGGAGCATTCATAGAAAAAAATGCTAGATGACATATCCTAGATTCTAGCATCTATGTTGACTGGCTGTACCTTGGGTCTGCTACCAGGAAGGCCAGAAGAACATGTATGTCATAAAATAAATTGTTCCATTTTCCTAAACACAGTCAGGAAACACATTTTTTTTCCCAGAAGGCTAGAAAAATGGCTGTTTGATAGTGTGCTTTAATTCACTTCTAAGTTATAAATAGATTTTAAACCAGTTGCTTTGTATACAGGTTTCATTTTAAAGAATTTTTAAAAGTACCCCAAAGGTGCTTGAAATCGTGATCGTTAATCACAGATAGAGCAGGCCTATTGAATAAGTTGAATGAATGATGATTCAATACATAGGCAAATCCCATTGATTCAGTAGATCTGTTCAAGTCGGGCTGCTGATTTTTATCTGCTTTGCAAATTCCTAAATTGCTCTTCCCATATTTCCCTTTCATGATACATCTAGATGTTTCTTCTCTCTGCTTGTTACCATCAAGTATAAAAAAACTGGCTTCCACTTGATTATGCTCACATGTATCCCTAACAGAAAAGTTTCAGTGGCTGCCACTTAATTACTAAAATAACTGCTGCATGCATAGCAGCAGGCTTCTCTCTTGCTGAACCAGAAGAATATTAACAGTTCATATTTACTATGAGGTTTTTTTCATTCTTGTTGAGAGCCTTTATTCTTTTAAAGTATCCCTTGGTGTTGGTGAATATCTCAGACACTCAAGCTGCTAAATTCTGCTTGTATTAATATAATTTCTTATTGGCTTATTGTTAAGTGGAATTTAATTCAAGCCAGCTACTTAGCACAGTTGAGCTGTTGTAGGGAACTGATACACGCTGGAGAATATTAACTTGTGTTTGTGTTTCTAGGTACGAGCACACCAGTTAGTTTTACCACCCTGTGATGTAGTGATCAAAGCTGTAGCTGACTATGTCCGCAATATTCAGGACACCTCTGATTTGGATGCCATAGCTAAAGACGTTTTTCAGTACTCACAGGTAAAAGAAGAATTAACTTGTATGGGTTTATGCTTGTTATTAAAAGCATGTTGCGGTACTGACAAATATTAAATGGATAGATATCTACATATGTGCATGTCCATTTGTGTGGACATGTATGTTCATGTGTTTGTGCATCTTTTTCCCCCCAGTAAATGTGTAAGAGTTCTCCAGATGTCTCTGGGGTGCATTTAGTAGTGTCCCTTGCAGTGCAAACCCTTGGTTTCTTACGCTGTTAGGACTGTTAATAAAGATTTTAAAATTTCTTTTAGTCTAGAACGGATGACAAAGTTAAACGATTTAAGAGAGCAGTTGCCTATTACTCAGCAACTAATAAGCCTATGCCATTTCATCCACCACACTACCTAGGTGAGTATTGAACTTCTGTGTACAGTATTGTGATTTCAGTTAAAGATGGGTGACTTTCACAACTAGAGGAAATAAGATATGTTTGGGAAAATGTACCCTATTAACCCTCAATAGCCTTTTGATATAGATCTTTCCAGATACTTCGTGAGGTGGAATTGTTCAGTTTTGGTACCTAGTAGATATTTGTGAGACTATTGGTTTTTATTTTTTCTTAAAATGTTTATATCTCATACTGGATCTAGAAATCACAGGGTGGGCTATAGATAGTAAAACAATATTACACTATTATAAAACCATTTAATTTTTATTTTTTTAAAAAAGTGTTACTGATGTCTTTTACTGTTCATTGTATATGAATCCTGTTTTTAGAAAAAAGACAGGGTATAAAGATGATGATGATCAGTAATGGCACTAATGGTAGTAATTCAACATGACTCCTCTGAGGAGTCCCACTGTTTCCTGGGAGAGGAGTTCTACACAGTTGCAGTGGAATTTAAATTGCCTCTTCAAGAACTTTCCCACATGGATGTGAGCTGACCAGCCCCTTCGGTTTTTCATTTATGTCTGTTTAGATGCTGGATACAAATTTGTAATGATGGGTCTGTAGCCATTTATGTGGAATCTAGTGATTGAAAAAGGATTCTTGGGTGAAGCAAATCTCCCCTCTTTCTGTTCATTTGCATAGGTAACAGCCAAGGTGCTGCTAATAAATGGATATGTATGAATTAGTTTATATGTGTGAATTAAAGTGTGTTTGTCTGCATGTGTGAAACAATGAGTGTTTTGACTCCCTGGATGGGGACATACTAGGTTACCTATAGGAAAATGGCGCAGCTAAAATATAAGGTACCAAAGAACATCCAGTTATATTTATACAGGCCTGGATGACCTCCCAAAAATCCAAAGACTTGTTTGTGTCTCTATATATACAAATAGAACACTGTTTTGTAGTTATGACAAAGCAGCTGTTCTGTTCTGTTCATGTAGTCATATGGACATCTAAAACTGGAGTTTTTATTGAAAGTAAGATTGCATTCGCAGTAGCAAATCAGGATTTTAAAAATAGAAAATGCTTCAGAATGGGGCAAAATACTATCTCAGTAAAAGTCGGATCCCCATTTATGGTTTTGTTTGTACTGGTTTATTACTAAAGTATTTACTACTTCAGTTTGCAATAGAAATCACAGTAATTGAGGCTTGTTCACGGATGATGAGAAGTTCTGAGAGGTAGGTCTTATTCTGCAATAGTCTGCTTATTCTGAGATAACCTACCTTGTCAAAGAGCACAGATTTGGTTTCTAGCAAGGATTAACTTCTCTGTTTGCCGTGTTGGAAGGGTGAAAGAGCAAACATTTCTTTTTTTCCCCCTGAATAAATACTAATTAGCTGGTCTTCATTGGCTTAATTGAAAGCAGAGCTATTAAGGGCTGTGAAGTACTGTTTGATCTTGGATGAATTTTGTAAATGGAGACAATTTCTGTGTGCCTCACTCTTTTTAGAAAAATTAAGTCCTGCTTTCTGAACCATGTGTTACCAATCACAAGGAGGCTTTTTTTCCCCTCGCTATTAATGTATCCTGGTAAAAGCATAGATTTCTAAGATTTCTTGTTTCTAGTGCTGTTCTGGGGCTTCACATGAATTGGGAGGTTAAAAGCAAATTTCACTTCAGAATTAGAAGCAGGACCTGACTACTGTACTTCCTGTTCTGTGGAGAAATAGAAAGTAAATAATAGGGACTAAGATGGTGGGTGTGATTGTAATACATGCAGAACAGAGAAAGAGATTGGAAAGAAAAAAATAAACAGGCAGACAAGGAAAGTGAAGAATGTGTCTCTGGAAAAGGACAGAAATGAAACAAAACTGGCCCTGGCCCTGGAAGCTGAAGTAGAACAAGAACAAATAAACTGTAATAGAGGAAATGAGGTCGTCTTCTTAAAAAACAGCAAAAGCCTAGCATCAGACATGTGTTTTTTTATGTGATTTGCTTTTTTAACTTGGGTTAAGGAGTCACAAAAATGTACTTTTTGCCAGACTGTGTATACAGCAAGTTTATAGGCAATATAATTTTAAAAATATACCCTTTCAATTTTTAGCCAGACCCAATCAATTTGGAATGCCGGGTATGGTGCCACCGTATGTCTCTCCTCAGATGCTTAACATTCCACAGCCCCCTCTGCAAGGAAAACATGTGGCAAGTACACTCTCTCCTTTTTCTTTTTTATGCCCCCTGCTGTTTGTTAGACCCAAGTATTATACATTTGCAGATTTGGGAAGAATCAATTCTAATTTATCATATACTGTTTTTTATAGGCCCAGCATATGTCTAGTCAAGGTAATGCCCAAGGTCAGGGTCCATATCCCTATAACCTCTCAGAACCAGCCATTACCTTGGACACGGGAGGAAAAAGTCTTTCTGAGCAGAACAATTACAGCAACATTCCTCATGAAGGAAAACATACACCATTATATGAACGATCCTCTCCAATAAACCCAGCTCAGAGTGGGAGCCCCAATCATGTGGATTCAACTTATTTTCCTGCCTCATCAACATCATCTTCCTCAGACAATGACGAAGGCAGTGGGGGTACTGTGAAGTAAGTACACATAAGATTTTTTTAAGTATCTAAGTGAAATCACTGATTGCTCATTGTGAGTTCATTCTTCCAGAGAAAAGTCTCTAAATAGTATGATGGAAAGGGGACTGAATACCCCATTTCCTTCCCACCACCTTGAAAAGCCCTTCCCATTGTAGGGATATCTGCTAGAAGGGATAGAGTGTGATGTAAGGGGCCAAAGAGGAATGGGAGAATTCCTAAAACTTGGAAAGAGCAAAATTTCTACTCCTTGCAGGTATTTCTGCCCAGGTGTCAAGGATTCCGCTTTTTCCTTCACGAATCACCCCATTCAACCTGTTTTTGGGGAGACTAAGGGAATTTCAGTAGGTTTTGTTTGTTTCCTGGTTCCATGACAAGTGACAGCTGCTGAAATTTCCTCTTCTGCGCAAGCATTAAATTGTAGGAGTGCTCCGCAGTTTTCATTTTGGCAACCCGGGGTACAAAGCAGGTTAGAATGTCACAACTACTGAATCTCTGGAGATAATAGTTGTTTCTGTGCGTGAGCAAATTGTCCCACACTGCCCATAGCCAAATTAACAAAAGAGGGATTTATACCAGCTTCTATAGCCTGATACTCTCCCCTTCCCCCACAAGTGGTGAAAGGGAAGAAATGCTGAACAATATGCAGTCAGTCCTACTACTTGCATCTGCAGAAAAATTAGTTCCTAATTTTATTATTGAACTTGCAACATAGAGAAATGTATGTTTTAGAATGGGATGGGAATCGTGTATCCCTCCAGATGTTACTGAGTTGCAACTCTCAGCACTCATCTCCATTGGCTAGGAGTTGTAGTCCAACAATATCTGGAAGGATGCAGGATTCACATTCCTGTTCCAGAAGATTCTCCTGTTTGAGTGCAGTTACTTTGTTAAAAACTTTAGGTTTTAACAGGAATAATGGGGGATATTTTTGCTTCAAATGATTCTAACATGCTACAGGCTATACTATAGTGATAAAATTAAACAGTAGAGAGATTTTTGAAACTTTGCTAGATGTGATTTTGTAGGGCAGGGAAGGAACAAATATATGCATCTATTAGCCTACCATGCTTCCAAATGTCAGCCAGTTGTAGCCTAAGGAAAACAGTACCTTATTGTAAAGTTTCTCTACCTGTTTTTTTGGAAATGACTCCTACTTCCCATGGAGGATCTAAATACCCTGAAGGTATCAGATCTTGAAAGCTAAGCAGTGTCACTCCTGGTTAGTACTTGGAGGGGGGACTAGCAAGGAATACCAGATGCTGTAGGCTGTATATTTCAGAGGAGGGAACTGGGAAAACCACCTCTGAGTATTTGTTGCCTAAGAAAATCCTATGAAGTTAATGACGTCCAATACTGAGTGTGAATGTATGACTGCTAATGCTAACCCACTATATCTGTGACATTACAAGTTATCATAGGAAGGTGCCTTAAACCAGAGTCGGCTCATTGATTAATTGGATGAGTGTGTGTGAGTTGATCCTTAGGGGAGAGCTTTCTTTCCCACCACCGTCAGTCAGTGCACGTGGCACTTTACAAGTAAAAGAGCAATGAAAAACAATAAGGTATGGAATAATTAAAACGTGAAGATGCTTTAAAGGACAAAACCAAGACTTTACACTGTTTGTAAAAGTGGACTTGAACAGTTCAATAAAGTCAAAAGCGGATAGTTGAAAAAGGAATTTTTTTAATCTTGGTATTAACATCATTCTCTTAATACTAACTTACCTAATTCTGATGAAAACATTGTCTTTAATTTGATATAACTTTACCAAATTGTGAGAATAAAAATTGCATGATGTTCTTTCTTCAGTCATGTTGGTGGGAACAAATTGAGCTGGGAGAAAACAGGAACCCAGTCAGAAAATCAAGCACGTGGAGATCCAGGAGACCAAACAAAGGTAATGTTCTTAGCCCTGTAGTGTGTATTGACAAGGGCTGTGATTTGGGTGGGGGCCTCTTTACTATCTGCCTACTAACCACGAGACCACAACACTGTGAACATCATGGTATGCAAGAAACCAGTTTAGCCCCATCCATTTGCCTGTGAAGGAGTATCTCTAGAAAGCTTCTTTCTCTCCTCTTTGCAAGGAAAAAAAAGAACACATTGCTCCAAATGCCAGTTGCCCTGGGACTGCAGAGCAGAAGGGAGGCACAGTCTGGTCTGTGCCATTGGCCAACTGACCAAAGGTCCATGGAAGGGAGACTGTACCTCTTCCTCCTAAGGAAGAATATCCTGACTGGTGATCTTGTGTCATAGTGGGGTAATGAAAGTAACATAATTTAGTGTATGACGAGTTAGAGATGTGAAGTCCTGGAAAAAAAAATTGGGAAGGAAGCAGTCCCCCCCACCATTTTCCTCTCTGGGAAATTTTGAAAAATTAAAAACAAATGTAATATTTTCTTTTAGATAATATTACAAAATTTGAAATATTGTTTAAGATAAAGGTGTTCATATGTTGGCGTTGTTTACCTTCAAGTCATGCAACCCTAAAGGGAACTTATCACAGGGTTTTCTGGGGCTGAGTATGTTTGATGTACCAAAGGTGACCCAGTGGTTATCCATGGCCAGAAATTGAACCCCAGTCGCTAGAGTTGTAGTCCAGGTGCTCAGACCACTGTAACTCACTGACTCCTTGCTCGTAGATATACTCCCTCAACTTATTAAAAACTGGACAACTTTTACATAAGACAGTGTACAGTATGAAGCGGGTTGGACAACGACTAGAGCGCAACTGGTGGAAATCTGGATTCTTATCTGACAGGACACGCTATAGAGAATTTCTTTATTCCTGTGGAGTGGCAATGGATGCTGCGAAGAAGACTTTCTTCTCTGCACGTATTGCCTCTGTGACTTCTCGTCCAGCAGAGCTGTTCAGGGTGGTAAAGGATCTGACTCAGATACCTACTCCCCTGAACTCGCTGTTAGAACCTAGGGTAGCTTGCTGTGATGCTTTGAATAATCATTTCGCTGATAAAATCTCTTAGATAATTTCCGATTTGGATGCCGGTATTACTGCAGAGGTTA
The DNA here is from genome assembly GCA_030412105.1 of Cyclura pinguis. NCBI lineage: Eukaryota > Metazoa > Chordata > Lepidosauria > Squamata > Iguanidae > Cyclura > Cyclura pinguis. The sequence goes on from CM059600.1 coordinate 84,279,364, forward strand.
CGAGTGAAGTGTCCGGCACTTCCGTGAACAGGATTATACTGGATCAGTTTCAGTCAGTGAGTACCGAGGACGTAGACAAGCTCCTTGGAAATATAAGAAAGACAACTTGGCCTCTTGATCCCTGCCCTTCATGGCTGGTCATCCAGGGAGGAGTTGCAATTAAGACCTATTAATAATAATAATAATAATAATAATAATAATAATAATAATAATAATAATATTATATGCATCCCTTAGGGAGGGCAATTTTTCAGCTTGTTTAAAAGAAGCGATTATACGGCCGCTCCTAAAAAAGCCCTCCATAGGTCCCCTGGATATGAATAATTGTAGACCAGTCTCCCATCTTCCATTTTTAAGCAAGGTGATCGAGAGGGCTGTTAGTCTTCAGCTCCAAGCTGTCTTGGATGAAACAGATTATCTAGACCCATTTCAAACTGGCTTCAGGGCAGGATATGGAGTCGAGACTGCCATGGTCGCCTTAGTGAATGATCTTTGCCTAGGTATTGACAGGGGAAATGTCACCCTGCTGGTACTCTTGGACCTCTCAGTGGCTTTCGATACCATAGACCATGGTATCCTTCTGGAACACCTGAGAGGGTTGGGGATCGGGGGTACTGCGCTTAAGTGGTTCCAGTCCTATCTCTCAGGTAGATACCAGATGGTGATGCTTGGGGACAGTTGCTCCTCGAAAAAGGAGCTTAAATCTAGCATCCCTCAGGGCGCCGTCCTGTCCCCGATGCTATTTAACATCGACATGAAACCGCTGGGAGAGATCATCAGGAGGCATGGAGCAAGGTGCTATCAGTATGCTGATGACACCCAGATATATCTCTCCATGCCTCGGATAATAGCATTAACTAAGGGTGGCATCTCGCCTCTGAATGAATGTCTTGAAGCAGTAATGGACTGGATGAGGAAAAACAGACTGAAGCTGAATCCAGATAAGATGGAGGTACTCGCTGTTAGGGGCCCCAGCCCAGACCTGGAGATTTGTCAGCCAGTCCTAGACAGGCTCACACTTCCCCTGAAAGACTGTGCTCGCAGCTTGGGGGTACTCCTAGACTCGCCACTTCAGATGACAGCTGAAATAGATGCAGCGGCCAGAAGTGCCTGCTATCAGCTTCGGCTGATACGCCAGCTGCGCCCCTTTCTGGAGCTGGAGCACCTAAAAACAGTGGTGCATGTGCTGGTAACTTCGTGGCTCGACTTCTGCAATGCGCTCTACATAGGGCAACCCTTGTGCTTAGTCCGGAAACTTCAATTAGTTCAGAATATGGCAGCCAGGTTGGTCACCGGTAGACTTAAAACTGACCATATAACACCAATTTTAAAATCTCTTCATTGGCTGCCTATTAGTTTCTGGGCACAGTACAAGGTGTTGGTTATTACCTTTAAAGCCCTTCATGGCTTGGGGCCAGCCTACTTGCGGGATCACCTTCTCCCATATAATCCGCCCCACACATTAAGGTCCTCTGGGAGGAATTTACTGCAGCCAGTTAGAACTAGGTTGGCTGCGGTTACCCAGAGGACCTTTTCTTCTATCGCTCCCAAGTTATGGAATGGCCTGTCGGAGGAGACCCGGCATATTACCAGTCTGGACTGCTTTAAAAAAGCGGTCAAGACTGATCTCTTCCGACAGGCCTTCCAAGACTAGCGTTTTCATTGCCTCCCATCAATTGTCTTCTTGTTTTGTTAATAGTAAACTGCTTGTTAATTGTTGTGTGTTTTAAGGGGTTGGTTTAGGTGGGTTGGTGGATGGTGAGAATTAGGTATGTTTTTAATCTCTTTTAATGTATTTAATGTGTTTTATGTTGTTCACCGCCTCGATCCTTGTGGAGAGGCGGGATAGAAATAATTTTTTTATTATTATTATTATTAGTCGTAGTAGTAGTAGGAGTAGTAGGAGTAGTAGTATCCGATCATTCAGATTGTCTTGGTATACGTTTGGTTGTTCTTTTTATGGGGATGAATGGTTTATGTCTACTTAACAATGTGGAAGACTAGAGGAGGCAAAATATATTTCTCTGGCTTACTGATGTTGATGGGCTTTTTTTATTGTTTATTCCTGCTCCTAATAGACTGTTAAAAGAAGTTCCTTACAGTTGAGGACTTTGTAGCTCATTTATTTCTTTTTTACAAAAAAGAATTCAGTTTATAATTTTTTGACTGACCAAGTATCCCAATTTTATGTCAAACAAAATTGCATATTTGTATCATCTTTGCTGTGTACTTTCAAGTTGTTTCTGATTCAATGGCGACACGAAGGCGAACCAATTTCAGGGTTTTCTGAAGCTGAGAAGGTGTGATGCACTCAAAGTCATCTAGTGGATTTCCGTAGTTGAGCAGGGAATTGAACCCTGGTCTCCAGAGTTGTAGTCCAGTGCTTAAACTGCTGCTCCATCCTGGTTCTCATATTATGTACATAATATATTTTATGTTCCTAAAGTCACATTTTTTCAATTTTTCCAAAAATATCAATTTTTTTAAAAAGGAAAACACCTGTTTCTTCTTTGTGGTCTCTGTGCCTCATACAACTGGAACCTGGGGAGCAGACACATTCAGATCTATGGCTTTTGCCATGTGCAAGACAGTATCGGTGAACTGCTTGATGTCCTCTGCAGGTGCCTCAGACCAATTGTGTGAAGGCACAGATGATCACTTGAAGAACCACAGGTACAGGTAAGCAACCTGTTCTTCCCCACTCCCGTGGCTGCAATATATTCCAGCCATTCTACATTTGTGTGGCAAATTATAGTAAACCTGCATCTGTCGTATGGGTGTAGTTCTCAGTAAATCATTCTTGCAAGTAAAGTAAAATAGCAAAATTTTGTAGCGTAAAACTAACAGAATTTCTTGCAAAATTTCTTTTTCTAAGGGATTAAATATTCCCTTTTGCTACTATGAAGTGAATTTTAAATAGCTCATGAATACTGATAGTGATGTGTGTGTTTTTATACATAAAATTTTGTGGTTTTAATTTTGTGTTTTTTTTTTAATTCAGTTGAAAACACATATAAAACTTGGTCTCCAAAATTCAAAGGTGCCTACTATTTACAGGCTTAATTCTCCTTTTTTAAAGGTAGAGAAAGAATTTGCTATTGACAGGTGGTTGTTTTTATATTGCAGGCAGAAGGTTCCTCTACTGTTTCTTCAGGAAACCAGGCAGCTGAAGTTAAAGGGAACCAAGCCAGTAGTGCACACATCCCTTGTCTGTTATCGATGCCCACCAGGAACCATATGGACATTACCACTCCTCCATTACCTCCCGTAGCACCTGAAGTATTACGAGTGGCAGAGCACAGACACAAAAAGGGATTAATGTATCCCTACATCTTTCACGTTCTAACAAAGGTAAGCATTTCAGGCTTTGTAAGGCAAAACTTCTAAAATTATCAATGAATACTTGCTGTCATCTCTTGTTTTCAATGAAAGTGTATTTGCAAGTGAAGCCGTAGTAGTCTGAAGAATTGCCAGTCAACCTTTGGTTCAGAACATTAGCGTCAGTGCAGTCTTTCTAAAATATTTCAAACTTGCTCCATTTTGAAATCCTGTTTCCCAGGAACGGTCCCACTCCCAGCCCCTGTGCTAACCATGTGTTTGATGGATGCAAATACAAAGTTTATTGTTGTGCAGCTGAGTGCTTCTAGTTGCAGCACCTAATATTCTGAGGAGGGAATGGACGTTGCAAAGCAATTCAGTAGGACATACACTGTTGATTTCTCACCCTGCTCTTGCATTTCTCTTCTTGAGAATTTCCTTTTGAAACCAGCCCCCTTCACATGTTCTAACAGACTGTTCCATTCTATTCTTTTTGTCCCTGTCATCTCCCACGCCCCTTATATGGTAAAGCCTCAGGGTTGTATTTAGCAACATTGTGCATTCCAAATCATCCCACTAGTTAATTCCTTCACTTGTTTAAGTTGATGAGGATAAATTGATAGGCATTTAGTTTCATATCAGTTTGAGTTGTTTGAAAAAAATATTTTTTAAAAAAATACATGGAAATCCACTAAGTTCAAATGAAGATTAACAAATTATTGTTGGAATTGATTAATCAATTAAGGCTGCAACCATAGTAATGAAAACTAGACTGCTGGACCAGGACATGATAGACCCAGAATTGCACTCTGCTCTTGAGCTGGCAGGATGTCCTTATGCCAATCACTCACCTTAACCAGCCTCATAGGGTTGCTGTTTGTATAAATGGTGTGCAGGGGGTATGTATGCTACATCTAGGAGAAAGTACAAGACAAAATCAATCAGTCAGTGAACTTTTGGATTAGATTTTGGATCCTCCATTGTTTTTAGTTTAAAAATGTATTATAGATAAAAGTAGCAATGTTTTCTTTCCACAGTGTGTTTCGTGAAGATGGTTGGTTCCTAAAACAAGTAGGAAGGACACTACTAATTTAAATCTTGAATCTGTAAGAGTTTGTATACTACTAATCATTTTGTTCACATGCAGGGTGAAATTAAAATTGCAGTTTCTATTGAAGATGAAGCAAACAAAGATCTGCCTCCTGCTGCTCTTCTTTATAGGCCAGTTCGTCAGTATGTTTACGGAGTCCTGTTCAGTTTGGCGGAAAGTAGGAAAAAAACAGAAAGGCTTGCTTTCAGAAAGAACAGACTTCCTCCAGAATGTATGTATTTGCCAACTTCTGTTTCTATTAGTTCAGCTCAGGTACCACACTAAGCCATAGCCTCCAATAATGATAGCGCACTGCTAACTTAAACATTGTTGCTCATGGGGTTACGCTTTCTCAGAGGTAACATTAAATGTGGTACCTGGTGCAGCACAAGGATCCCTCTCTTTTGACTAAGTGGGCGAGGGAATTAATCCACTGTTGCAAAAGTAGGGTCAAGATCGTAGTGTCCGTTGTGGTATCTAGCATAACTACACTGGTGTACATTGACACCATGGTAAAAGTGTATAGGAACTTGGGCAACTATGGTATAGAACGAAACAGTTACTTGAGCTCCAAACATTTAGACAAACTACAGTTTACAGGTGAGAGACTGCTTTCATTTGATATTTTTTCACAGTTTCAGCTTCTATAACTGCAGGTATTTCTGGGAGTAAAGAAATGTGTTGACTGTTGTGTATCAGGTTACACATTGTGCTATTCCATTGTAAGCATCAACCATCATTTGCAAACTTACTGCAGACCATAGTTTCTGCATATGATTAGATGGCTTATCACAAATCATAGTTTGTTAATTCATATGTTACGGCAAACTACAGTTAAGATTGCTTAGCTGTGGCATGGTGTGGAATCTGAATTGAATCATTATGTTGTGAGTATTAGAGCTTTCTTCAGAGATTTTCTATTATAGACATTATAGATAGATAAGGTCTGATTTCTTGTGGGGGGCTGAACGGATTATCAAGTAAAGTTTTATAGACTTCAAAGTATTTATGTACTGAGATATTTACATAACTCATCCTCCGCTTGGCAACCTGCAAAGCAATTCACAGTAAAATTAATAAAATACAAATCCTTAAAACCCATTAATGAATAACAATCAACAACGAACAATACCAGCAACATAAAATAGCCAGATTTTGCAGTCGTCACTGATTTTAGTTAACCATTACCAACATTGTAAAAAAAAAATGTAGGTATCTGTAGATATCTCCTTCATCCTCAAAATGGTGATGTCCAGAGAAGAGCCACTCCTGCAGGTTTTGGAGCCTGGGCAGATCAGTATTGAGAGTGGACAGTCATTCAGGTACCCAGTCCTACCAAGGCTTTTAGGAATATAAAGGTTAAAACCAGCACTTTGAATTATGCCCAAACACAAAGAAGAAGCTAGTCCAGATAATATAAAGCTAACATGATTTCACAAGTGCTTATGAATAGAACTGATTCTGTTTCAAGAAGTGATAGAAATTTCTTAAATGGTTATCAAATGATAGATAAATAAAAAGAGGACAGTTAGCTACACTTTAACTATCTCATGAATTTTTTAATCCAAACCAGGAGTGCGCAAGTTTCAGGGATGTTGGGCTCTGTTGGCTCCTTGCAGGATCCTGGAGGGCTGCTCCTCTGCCCCTGAACCCTGCCATGCCCTCTGGTGCTTGACTTTTTCTTTTTTTAAGAAAAAATGGTTCAGAATCTGTCCCCTCCAACATCCAGTTTATTCCTGGTTAAATAAAGGTCTCCCCAGGCCTAAAACTACCTGTGGAGAAAGTTTCCAAAACAAGGCAGAATGAGCGTACTCTGAAAGAAAAAAAATTCTGAGGGAAAAATAGAGGAGCATAGAGGTTACAAGTAAGTCCATGGGTAACACTTTCCCCACCTGTTGCCTAAGAGAGAGATATTTATAACAATAAGTGAAATAATATGGTCTTTTTAAAAAGCTAGGTGATACAATTTTATACCTGTTATAAAAAGATTAGGCAAATGTATGTAGATTATTCTGTGTATTTTATCTGAAACATGTTATATATCTAATCTTGTTGAGGAAGTTATCCATTTTGTATCTGTAAAGAGATCATATATTTCTGTTTGATCAGCTGAATTCTGTTGCCTGAAATTTATAATGCTAAAGAAGTCCTTTTGCAGTTTAGTATCTCCGCTAATTTTTATCTCTTACCCACAGATCTTTATGCAACAGAATATTTCAGAAAATTTTAAAAGTAGAATTCTAAAATATTTTATACCTTTTCTTAAAATGCATACTTCTGTCTCTTCTCATTCCTAAGAGTGTACTGTGCATTTATATGCTGTAGCCCTTGGTATGCTTGTTATACTGGGAAGAAATGGATAACTTAGAAGAAATTCATGTCTGAATTTGAGTTGAAATTCCTTTTTTTTTCCCCACTCTCCCAACCACCCATCTAAATTTCATGTAGCTAAAGATGTACACATTGACCAATATTATTTTCCTATAATTATATGGTACATAAATGGATCACATAATGAATTCAACCTTCTGTTTGCTGCAGGAGAGCTTTTAAAATCAGTGCCATGGAGGACTGCTTTGTATTCTTTAGTAAATAGGTCCCTATCCTTGACTGTACACAAAAACAGATCTGCAATATTTCTGACAGAACACCACCAATGTCAGAGTTATGTAACTTGTTTTTATGTTATTACTAGGAAACTTAAATTCTAAGTAATGGCTCAGTGAACTAGGACTTGCAGAATAATGTAATATTCCATGTTTCAAACTTGGACCAAATTCATATAAGGAAATTACAGTTGTTTTGCTCTTGTTGACTATAAAGGAAGCTTACCACCTGAGATGCCAGACACTTTTCAGAAGGGAGAAAGGAAGCAGAAGCGTGTGCACTCCTTTTCCTGCCCACTAGTTCTCAGTGCCAATTTTTCCCCTCTAGTAGTGTTTTAAACAGGATAAGTGTTAACTGGCAACAGCACATACAGATCTTGCCTTAGTTTGACTTTCAAAAAATATCCCAGACTCTTTTCATTGAGGTAATATTTCTGTCCTCTGTAGTTCATTTTAGATTCTGCTTGAAATTTAGACTGGGATGAATTTAGGTTGTCAGTAGTGTTAGACATGTCCCAGTTTTTTTATAAAAACTTCAGAGCTGAAAGAAATAGCAGGACTGTAAGAAGTACAAAAATTACGACAAGCCAGTATTTCCTTAACGAAGCCTTTTCAAATCCTTTGTCTCTGACTTGGCAAATTTTAGTTAAAAGTACATACTGGCTTGGGTCTTAAATTAGTCTTGCCCAAGAAGTCGGGACACTATCCACTGTTGTCTCCATATATCTGCAGGGTCCTCCACCATATCCCCATAGCACGGGCTGGGGAGCTTGTGGCTTTCCATGTATTGTTTGACTGCCATTTCCATCAGGCCCTTCCAGCATAGTGAATTAGGAGGGATAATGGGAATAAAAGTTCAGCCACAAGGCTGTATGTTAACCATACTATTTCCGGAGTTTTCCTACCCGCCAAGAACAGATGGAAGAGTTAGGGTGATTACAGCGATGATATGCTAAGCTGTTAGCCACTGTGTGTACAGAACCAAACAAGAGGGAATCATGACTGAAACTTCATTCTGTTATCCAGTGCAGAACCACTGTTCCAGCCTTCAGTCAAGCTGCACGTATAGTCCTCTGTTTGGATTAATAACTGAAGATGCCATTTTTTCTACTCACGCAGCCCTTTCTTGCCTCCTTTTGCAGCATGCCTGAATGCAATGCGGATGGTTTCAGTTAGTTTTGAATTCTATCCACAGTTGTTAGCTGTCATTTGCCAGGTCTGTACAAGCTAGGATTGTAAACCAGAGTTTGCTGATTTGGATGAAACAGGAAACTGTGGATTAATTGAAGGCTCCCATATTACATTCAGATATGCTGAGAAGAGAGGAAGGAAGCAGCCCATGGTTCATTTAGATAGATTTATGATCTGATGAGGATTTGCTTACCGTGGCTAGTGTTTCACTTTGACTTGAGTAAACTTGAATTGATTGCTAGAAGCAGAGATCTTATGTACTTCAGGGTAAGATGTTAGGGTAACTCAAAGGAGTCAAGTCCCATATTCATATAAGCAACCTAATTCCACTTTTGCTTTTGTAGAGCTTAGATAAAGCTCCAGATATCCTTGTTTTGCTTTGGTTTGTTTCCACCTCCTCCTCCTTAGCTTTATTTACACCCTGCCCTTTTCTCCAAACCATGATTCAAGGCTGTTTTCCTCCACTGTTAGAGTTCCTCTTTAAGGTAACATAATAAAGAGCTCATTCAGAAAGAAGCATTTATTTATAAACTGAATAGCTTGCTTGCCTATTAATGATCATTTTAATAAAAGAACAAATTAATGCATAAAGGCAATAGAGGTGGGCCAGGTCTCTATTTTAGGAGTATTGTTTTTCACAGAATTCTTGGACTGGGAAAAAAAAACAGGAAGTCCATTTAGATTTAAACACCAAAATCATACCAGTTCAGATCGAGAGTTATACAGATGTTTAACTGTCATTTAAATTAGTGGAACTTAAGTTACTTTGGTTGTAAGAAACAATATTAGTTAACTGCTTGTTAATGATAAGGCATTTTGCAAGGTAAACTACAGTCTGTATGTTCAGTGTTAGAACCTATTATGAAATTGATCTCTTACGTGTGAGTATTTTGTAGGTGCAAGTGGAATATTGTAGCTAGAATATGCTCCTAGTTTTCTGCACACCATGCTGGAAGTGTTTGGGTTTTTTCCCCCCCCTCTGCAGTTTCACCAGTGATAATTAAAGAATGGGCTGCTTACAAAGGAAAGTCTCCTCAGACCCCTGAGTTGGTAGAAGCTCTTGCATTCAGGGAGTGGACCTGTCCCAATTTGAAGAAGCTGTGGCTGGGGAAAGCAGTAGAGGACAAGAATCGACGAATGAGGGCGTTCTTGGCCTGTATGAGGTCAGATACACCAGCAATGTTAAACCCAACTAATGTGCCCACTCACCTTATGGTGCTCTGTTGTGTATTAAGGTGAGCATGTTAACTGCCTTTAGTCTGTCTAGAAACTTCCCCTTCATTATGTGTGCCTATTTGCTTAATTCTGGTAGACATTATGGTTTTGAAAGAACATCAACTTACTGTGTTTTGCTTGTATTCTCTTAAAATTTTTTCTTACATGTGTGGAAGTAATGGCTTCTCAGTTTTCATTATCTTTATATTTTGACTGATGGATAACTTTTGTTTAACAGCTATTCTCAGAACATAATTCCAAAATGTGTCTGTATATTCTCATAATTAAGGATAGACTTTGTTTTTACCTTTTTTTGGGAAGCAGGAACTATTAAAATTTATTCAATGACAAGCAAAAATATAAAGGAATATGGCATCGGTTAGCTGCTAAGCAAGGCCAGTTTTATTGTAGCTTTATAGTTGTTGAAGAAATGGTTTTTAACATTGTAATAGTGAATAGTGTGTAGATGGCTAGAAGTAATGTGATAGTACTGCTTTAGTGTTACTTTCTTTATATTGATAAAATCCTTAACAGTCACTTGGTACATAAGAGTCCAGAAAACTGCCAAAATTCTTCAACTAAATGCAAAGCCAGCCCAAACCCCAGATCCTCAAATGGAAGGAGTATCAGTGGAAATTGTCTCCCTTCTGTGAGTAGAAGAGAATCTTGAAGTCTGAGCCAGGGTATCCTATCCTTGACGTTGGCCAAATCCAGATAGTACAGATTGGTTTAATTTAGCACTGAACTAATACAATGCAGTGTTATCAATCATTTTATTTACCTGTTCCAAGCTTACATTAGTTTTATGAGCTTAACTTACTTGGTTTTTTTAATGTTTAGTTTATTGATTTAGACACCCTTGGGTTTTATTGCTGTAAAAACATTAGCTCTAGAAGCATTCGATAAACATAGTGTACCTTTGCTATCTGTATCACAGATGACAGAGATACATAAACAAATAATGGAAGCTAGTTTGAATGTTGGCATGATACCTACAAAATTAAGAACACTTCTATTCTGCTGTGAGAAACTTAGAAGTGTACTTAACCTTTGGTTTTATTGTGTTGAATTAAATATTATTAACTCATTATGTATTGGCTTGAAAGTATTTCTATAATGAATGGAAAGCCTTTGTTCATGGAAGAAACTGAGGCGTGGCAGCGGCTTCTACTGGAGGAAGATAGGGAGACAATCTCCATTCCATTCTCCCCAAGGTCCCCATCCCAGAAGCACTAGAGGCTAGAGGGGGAAAGGGAAATCAGCAAATACTGCCTCCTCGATTCTTTCCTTGAATTGACCAATCCTATAGCCAAGAATCACTCCATTTTGATTTTGTTAAATCCTAGGGATTCTCTTCTATACACAGAAATAATGAGAATACTTAAACTTTTCAAACAGTATCGAATCGAAGATCGTTTGTCTTTATAGGTATATGGTGCAATGGCCTGGGGTTCGAATACTTCGTCGCCAGGAACTTGATGCCTTCCTGGCTCAAGCTTTATCTCCAAAACTCTATGAACCTGACCAATTACAGGAATTAAAGGTAACTTTTAAACTTGGCTCTTTTGTGGGGCATTTAATATGCATTAATTCAAGACCTTGGTAGAACAATGTTGTTGTTCTTTGTTAATACTCTGAATTCATCGAAATAGATATTTGTTCAGCAAAATAGTATATGGGCTTGAAAGATCTGGCTTCAGTTCCTCTTGAATTACATCAACTGTTCATGATACCAGCTGGTTCTTTAAATGTCTTTACCTGATATTGTTTTATGTTTCACATGAATGGCTTTCAAACATCCTATCTTTCCTACATCACATTTTTACTTTTTCCCCCTGAAGAACCCTTCCTTGTCAACCCTAGGGTCACTGCATATAAGAACATTCTGTGGAGTGTTACAAAAATTTGTGTTACCCGGAACAAACTGAAAATGCACTGTAGAATGAATCAACCAGTCCCCTGCTTATGTACTGAAGCAGAGGATCTGATGGTGGCACAAAGTGTCTTTCAGGCATTTTGTGCATTGTTGTCAGAGGAATGAGTTGGATATAAACTAGTCCTTTTTAAAATCCATGTTTATGTAGATTGGATTTGTTTTATCTGTTCATTCTGTTTGCATTTTGGCTATAGTACAGTATGTAAATCTGAATGAAAATGAATGTTCAGTGTAAGCCACATTAACTCCTACCTTACCTGAGTGTTGGCTTTGCATTTCATGACAGTTTATCAAATACTTTCAAGTTAAGACTGCAGAGGAGAGAATATTTAAGGCAGAGATTGCAGACATAATATATTAGGTTATGTGTTTAAGCCTTTCTGGCAAATACAGGCAATGGCTGGGACACTGGAGATACTGTCCCACACACCTTGGTGGGATTATTCATTGTTCCCATATTAGATGACCTTGTGTCCTATTTTTATACCTGTTAAGTAGCCAGTATCTAGAGTGTGTTCCATTTCAAAATAATAATATAAATGCCCTAAATCCAACATGACACTGGCATTGCAGCATTAGCACTTCTTGTCCTTCTGCTCCCCCTTTCAGACCTTGGAGCTGTCCAAATCTGAGTTTGGAAGGTTATCTGGCTCTGCCAAGGAAGTTTAGAGGGTGCAGGGGGGAAATGGCACAGTGAAGGGGAGTTCGTTGCCACTTCCTGCTTCCACTGGATTCTGCTGTACTTCCAGTGGAATTCCAGCATTAGAACTTACAACTGCAGTTCTACTAACTTAGTTACATGGGCATTTGTGTCCTCTCTCATAGAGAAACAATATCGTCTTCTCATTTAGTCTCTGCTTTGAGAAAGTAGATATAATTTCGTGAAGCAAAGACTTTAAAGCCCTTTCATATTTTGTAGAGAAAATTTTTCAAATACATTAATTTTACCATTTCCTCTCCCTTCTGTCTCTGTCCAGATTTAGACTATAACATAAATGATGTCTTCTGTGATAAAAAGTTTTGAAATAGAGCCTAAGAGATATAAAGATATGAGTTACAAAGCTCGTATGCTTTAGTCATTGGTGGAACTAGTGCTTTTCTATTCAGGAAATACATTAACTGCAAATGGAAAACTTGTTTTAAGCCAGACTTAAATTGCTATTTTAAAAAATGATCATATTTGTCTCATACACATCACCTCAGGGCCACTGGTGGGAGGAGAGGCAATAAATGCTGAAACAAAGATAAATTCTTTCATATCTCACCACCCAGGAATGCTAAAAAGCTTCTAACAATCCCCAGTAGTAAATAATACATGGAAATTCTGTAACAAAGGTTTAAGCTTCTTGGTAAATGAAACTTTTTGATAAAGGTTCTGTCCCATCTGAAAGGGTCCTTTTCATTTTTGCTTGTCTTGCCTCTTTCTGTAGATCTTTCTTTCCCCACTTTGCTGTCTTTTTCTCTGCTACTGCTCACTGCTTCCCTGCTAACAACTTGTACTTCCTTAGGGAGGCCAACCTCACACCATGACTCTATCGTCTGGTATAGGCTAGAGTTGAAGACAGGATGCTGGGCTAAATTGATCATTGGCCAGACCCAGTAATGCAGTATTTGTATTCTGAATGTAAATTGCCCCAGTTAAATCAGTGTGAGCTTAGCATTACAGGTGAGTGACTTGGAACAGAACATACCTGGATGACGCTAAATCACTTACTTTATCAAGAATAAAGGCAGAATTCACCATGTTTTTATTTTAATTTTCAAATTCATGCATTTAGATAAATTCTCTGTACTGTCCTCAGAATTGTTTATTCTAGTAACCTAGCTTTGACAGTCTAGGAACTAGAATATTATTTTACATCAACAGTAGTGCATGCTTCATATTAGTTTTGCCATGTTGTGAGCAATGTATAACACTGAATTGCCATAATGCTGCAGTACTGTTGCAGATTTGACGTGTGACTTGCTTTTTGGCATTGTTTTCTAATTAGAAAAACCAGATTCACACTGGGGTCTGACTCAAATGCTACTACTCCAAAATCACACCCAATCTATTTGAGAAATTTGAAATATACATGATGTAACCAGCATCCACTTTAAAAACATACATGGATACAAATGGATTTCTGTACAGCTGTGTGGGTTGGGTCCACGGTTGCCCTTTTATTCATGGTCAGGCTTTTGATCTAGAAGAGGTTCCTGCTAATGGAATTTGACAGTTTCGCTCCACACCCCACTCCTTGCTGAATGGTACTCCAGAGTAGTCTCCCAACCCTTCAGCATAGATTTATGGAACAACCCAGAAGAATGGGAGGGGATCTCCCCCAACCCTTTCTTTACTGTTAGTGAACCTACTCCTGGGATTTTTTTTGATCAAAGCTGGTCTATATCTATATATATCTGTCTATATATATGTATGTGTGTGTGTGTGTGTGTGTGTGTATGTATATGTATATATAGATGGATAGTGCAGGTTCTTTCAGTTAACTGAAAATTGTCTTGAGCTCCTTTTCTCTAAACATAGAAAATACCAAGTTCTCATGCATAGCTTCTTGTTGAATCAGATAAATGGGTCACCTGTCAATTACCATCAGCAACTACTTGGCTTATTTTAAAGATTCTATCCTTACTGCTTTCACCAAAAAAAGTTGAGAATATAACTTGGTGTCCATAAACGCTATTAGGATGTGTTGGATTTTTCTGGGCGTTCAGATTCCACAAAGCCAGTCCAATTTTTTTCCCTTGAATACTAATCCTTGGATCATTATTAACACCTGCAGTAAGTTTTCCAATGTTTCTGAGTATTCTAAATATATAGGAAAGGAACAAATTTTTTTTAACTGAAGATGTTTGCTATTCTCTTAATTAGGCTAATAATTTTACCTATCTAATTTCTCAAGTACATGTTATTAAACAAACCTTTTTTTTAAGAAAAGGGAGTTGTATTATTATTATTATTATTATTATTATTTACTACTACTACTATCTTGTTCATACATTGTTTTCTCCTGTCCCCATGGAGAGTTCTTTCACTCCAGCTTTCACCACCACAGAGAGAAATGAATAACAAACATTTTTTCTGCAGCACTTCAGAAACATCAGTGGCCATGAGAAGCCAAGTTCTCTTTTAAATAGAGACAAGATAGATACTGAATTCAGATAATTATGATACTTCTAGATTCAGCTAATCAGCTCTTCTGTAATTGTGAGAACATGCAGGATTTATTTTTTTAGCAAAGAAAGCCAGAAGGGAGGGAAGAAAGAAGGACCATCTAGATAGGCCCACTTACTTGAAGGGGCTTGTTAACAGTGACCTTTTACTTCTACAGAAATGCAGTTCTCAAGTTCAGTTTTATTTGTGTGGCTTTTAGATACATGCCCATTAGAAGAAGTCTTAATAAAGAGAAACATAAATTGAACTACACACTTCACTTCTTTCTGTGGGCTTTTAAGTAAGATTAATGTATTGCACGGTTACATGGCTTCATCTCTTAATATTTTTTTTAACTTTTCCAAGTAATGAGTTCTGAACACTGGGGGTTTTTTCCCTCCTTTTTAAGAGAAATTTCAAGCCTGAGATGTTGTATGGAACTTAATCAACTGAGGTTTCATTTCTGTCTTAAAGATCGAAAATCTGGATCCTCGAGGAATTCAGCTTTCGGCATTGTTTATGAGTGGTGTTGACATGGCATTGTTTGCCAATGATGCTTGTGGGCAGCCAATTCCATGGGAGCATTGTTGTCCATGGATGTACTTTGATGGGAAACTGTTCCAGACGAAGCTCATCAAAGCAAGCCGGGAGAAAGTTCCGCTCATTGACCTCTGTGATGGTCAGGTATGTTCCTCCCAAATTTCTGTGATACTGGTTGAGATTCACTGGATTAGAATGAAATCTGTTTACAGTTGTCTTCAGCAGCAAATAAAGTAAAATGAATATTTAAATTGCTGTTGGAGCGTGGTATAACGGTTTGAGTTTGGGACTATGACCTTGGAGATCAGGGTTTGATTCCTTGCTCAGCCATGGAAATCCACTAGGTGACCTTGGGCACATCACATACTCTCAGCCCAGAAAAGCCTGTGATAAGGTTGCTGTAGGTCGGAAGCAACTTGATGGCACACGACAATAACAGTTGAGCTCAATTTCATTGGTGCAGGGAAGGTTGATAATACATTTCTATGTGTAAATGAGTGTCTGACAAACAGCATTATTAAAGCGGATCGTTCTAAAGATTCATCCAGATGAATGCAGAGTGGTGTGTGTAATGTGTTCATTTCAGTTAAGGGGTTATGGCTTAAATTCAGTGTGATGCTCACAGTAATACGAGGTTTCCTCTCTTCTAGTGTTGAAAAACTGCAGGTTATAGGGTATGGGGTGCAGAAGGGGAGAGTTTTTCTCCCTGCTCTCATTCATTGACAGCACTGGTCAGGGTTGTCTTCTAATTACTGAATGATTTTGTACAGCAGTGTAAATTAGATAGATTTGAAAGAGATGCATGCATTTTTTTTTATGCAGTGAATCAAAGGTAGGCAACCTGGCACTTACCAGACATTTGGACAGGATCTTCCATTGGTCTCAGCCACAGTGAACACTCATCAGGGCTACTGGAGTTCTGCTTCAAAACTTCTAGAGACCATGTGTAATATTTATGAAATATGTCTATGAAGACTTTTCTCCTTACTTATTGTCATTCAGTGGTCCAGAAACTGGGTTGTGTCCCCTGTGACAACTAGAAGGCTTTTTTTTAAAGGGTTGTCTTATTCCAAAATTTTGCAAGTTAAAAGTTGGCCTTAAATAAATAAGTAAAAATATTACCTAAGGTTCTGGCAGATTTTAAAATACAAGGCTTCTACCTTCTGCAGGGAAAAGCAGTATACAATAGGCCCTCAGTATCCACTGGTGTATGGTTCCAGGGTCTCCCATAGATAACAAAATCTGTTGATGCTCAAGTCCCATTATGTACAATGGTGTAGTAAAATGACATCCCTTATATAAATGGAGAACAACTCAGAAGGTTTGCATTTTGGATTTTTTTTAATAGTCTAAAGCCATGGTTGGTTGACTCTATGCACGCAGAATCTGTGAATACAGAAGGCCAACTGGATTTCTATTTCTTCTTCATGGTCTCTGTGAATCACACAAATGGGTTAACTGCACCTGCACAGTGCACCATTCAGAAACTTCTACAGCTATTATGCAAGCATTTTAGCAGCAGCCACTTCTCCACTGGTACATATGAGTAGACATATTCCCGCTGAAACCCTCAATTCCTTTTTGTTGGCCGCAGCAGCAGCATTGAAAGGAATGATTAGCTGTGAGTTTTGATTGCTAGGTTTTTTTTTATTCCGACCGCTTACTCTTCTCTCAGCTTTCTTCTGCGATTTGGCTCAGTAACTTTGTTCACTCGGTTTGACTTGCACAGTTTCTCAGCTTCTCTTGATTTACCCTCTTGCTGATACTCTGTCTACTGATTCGCTAGTAGCTATCAAGATCTTTTAAGAAGTGTTCCACTTGGAGACCAAAGATCCCAAAAACTGATGGCCACTCCCATTGCCTTTTGTGCCTGGAAAAAAAATCACAATATTGGGTCCTGTTCTCACTGTAAGATATCACAAGCCCGCAAAAACTGCTCTTTGCGTCTAAAGGCCTTCCTGTATGAGCAGGCCTTGACTTGCGTGGACACTCCTTTGACATCCAGTAGATCTTCAGTTCCACATACTTTTTAAGTACTGACTCCTCCTTCATTGGCCTCATGAGTTGTATCCAAATGACATTCTACCAAGGCTCTTGAAACTGAAAGTGCCTAATGTCCTGCATCTGATCCTGCTGTCGGTACTGGCAAGTTGAAAGACAAGATTTCCCGTACCAGGGTTCCTTCAACAGCAGGACACTCTCTTGATCTCAGATTTGTTTAGTGTTCTGAACACAGAGGAAAAAAGGGTCCAAAGATCTTTCCCAACCTCAGTTGCCATCCTTGGTGGTCTCTATGATTGCTTCTGGGCCAGCATCGTTAAGACTACCTTGCGCTTCTCCAGTTTGAACTCTTCAGCCTTCAGCCCCTCTAACTCCAGACGTCATCCAAGCATCAGCCATGTCAGATTGTGAGATAATTGATTCTCCCTCTTGTGGGCCTCCAGATTCTCCAGGTCTTCCTGTTCAGTCTAAGTCACAGTCATCTCTGGATCTTGGAACTCGCTCTTTCAGCGATGCCCCACTCCCGTCTTCACGACCTGCTCGTTGTGGGCCTACATCTCAGGTCATCATGATCTTCCATTTTGTTGGCTTAGAGGGTTTGGGACTGCCCTACTCCAGTTCATCATGGATCCAGATAATTCTATCGCCCTTCTCCTGAGGCCATTGAATCTAGGTCATTTGGCCATAGGCACTATGCTCTGTCCCTGTGACACTGTCAGTATTCTCCTTCCCCCTTTGAAGGGGGATCTGTCTCTGAGGAAGTCAGAAAGTACTATGATCCTGATTACTGTTTCTCCAGCTGCCATTGATCTGGTCCATCACTGGTATGCTTATGTCTATCGGGGTCAAAGTCCATCTTGATATTATTATGGTCAGGATTTTTTCCGCTTACCACTATGCAACGAAGCATGGAGAATCACCAGATCAGAGCAGGCCCACTCACTCTTCTAGGTGCTTTCTACACTCCCAGTCCCCTACACATGCTCATCCTGCTCAAAAGGCAGTGTCATCTGCAATACCTACAGAAACTCAGGCACAGCATGTAATCACTTCTTCCACCAATGAGCCTTAGGTATCCACTTCATCCATCAACATGCCTGTCCTCTCCACTGTTTCCACCAATGCTGCTTGAGCCACTGTTACTACCAGTGCTCCAGCGGTCACTTTAGTTGTGGCATCTTCTGTGGAGGGTTGGTGGATGATAGGATCTATGCAAACCCACGATAGAGCTTCCTTCCTACCACTGAGCTCTGGCCAAAAGTGAAACCAGAGTCAAGTGTGAAACAAAAACACACACAGCAGAGTATGTTGACACAGCTTCTGAAGCATGCACAGCAGAGTTGAACTAGCAGCAAAACTGGCTGACCACAAAACTCACCCACACAGTGTTATCTTCCAACTTGAAGGCATTTATTCTTCTGTTACAATACATACATATTTACAGGATTCTTCAAACAGAAGCTCAGCATTCCACTGACACAGCAAGTGTAGATATGCTGTCTGGCATAGCCTCCGACCAAACACGATCGGGCAATCGAGAGGAATGTTAGCTAGAACTCAGCTTCTTACATACATCTCTTGCTGATGCAACCTCCAACCAACATGTCACTTCCCACGTCTGATGTAACCCTCTGCCCTGGTGACTCAGCTATAGTCACAAGGTATTACCTCATGCACTGTCATCCCCAGGTGCATTCCACATTTCATCATAGGTATTTTATTGGACCAAAGGCCATGTCCAACCTTCTCTCACATCTTCTCCATACCATCACTCTTATGCATCTACTGCTCCTCCTGCTGTTATTTTATCGCTATCTACACTCAGATTGCGCCACCACCTATCCTGTGATACTGACTCCAACTCTTCTTCCATTTTTGCCCAGCAAGCGCAAATCCATTTCACCTACGGACAACATCCACACATTTGCAGAGTTGATGGTTCGCATTGCCACATCCCTTCATCTCAACACTAAGTTGCACAAACAGGAACTGCAGACCCAGTCTTCAGAAGGCTTCAAGCAAAAGTCCCTACACCTTTTGTATACCTCTTCTTCCAGTTCTCCTACAGGTTGCCAGGCAGTCTTAGAGTAACCCATCATTTGTAAGAAGATGGACACTTTATATAGGATATTTGATTCTAGCCCTGATTGGTTCTCTCAGCACCCAAAGGCCAACTCTGTTGTTAAGGCAGACCAAGACAATTCACAAGAAGGTGACCAGTGTCGACAAAGAAGGTTGGAAGCTCTCTGCTCTTGCTAAAAAATTCTGCTTCTATGCAGCATTGTCCTTCCATGGTGCTAACTATGGGGTGTGTACATTGGCATATGAGCAATATCTGTGGGAGTGAATGATGCCACTCTTGGTGCAGCTTTCGAATGACAACTGACATTTGGCAGCAGCTCTTCAATCCAAGACTTGTTTGCATCATAGCAACTTACAACAGAAACGCACGTTGCTGACTGTAGCACAAAATCTCTTGTATGAGCTATAGCTTTACACCACCATGCCTGGTTGTGCTCCTTAGGTTTGTCTCAGCAGCCCAGGCCATTTGCAAGTCTGGGTTCCAGAAGGACATTGATCACACCTTGGGCATTGCCTGTAGGTTTGGCTTGCCTTCTCAATCCTCCTGGTCCTGCAGACCTAGGTGCTCTTGGCCAAGACACCCATCTAACTCCAAATGAGGCTACAGCCCAATTCCATTGAAGTGCTCCCACACTACTATCATCAGGGAAATCCTCCATTCCATCCCACTGCAGGTCCCAGTCTCACAAAAAGAAGCTGTTGGAGAGGAAGCATCACCTTGAACTTCTTTCAAGGCCTCCTTCCTTCAACTCTCCATTTCGGTGACAGACTCCATCCCTTATCGACAAGCCTAGTCTACCATCATAACTGATTCTTGGGCTCTCAACGTCATCAACAGGGTCTGTGCACTGAAATTAGCCTAATATCCTCTGCTCTGCAGGAGGAGATAGATACCCTTCTCCAGAAAGGAGCCATCAAACCTGTACCACCATCCTCCATCCCATGAGGTCTTTTCTCCCACCACTTTGTCATTTCAAAGAAAGATGGTGGACTTTAGCCCATTCTGGACCTGAGGGATATGGAGTCATTCATCCATTCCAGGTGTTTCTATATGGTCACCTTGAACTCTGGACAAAGTGGTCCTCGGGCCAGACATTTCCTTTCTTCTCAAGGTGGTCTCTGCTTTCCACCTTAATCAGGACCTCATACTACCTGCATTCATCCTGAATCCATCAGAAATCGAATGGACACTTCATTACCTGGATGTTAGAAGAGCATTGACCTATATTAGCAGGACAGCTGACATTTGACAGTCTCAGAAACTCTGTTACTCTAGACAGAAGAAGAGACTACCAGTTTCTGCCAAGCATCTTTCCAAATGGGTCTTCTCTGTGATTCACCTGGCCTATGAACTACCCAAGATAGAACCTTCTGTCACTATGTGCAGTCATTCCACAAGAGCTGTGGCTGCCTCTTTGGTCTTTCTGAAGAGTGTTCTCTTGGAGGACATTTGCAGGGCAGCTACCTGGTCTCAGCCTTTGACCTTTATTACATGCTACAGACCGGAGTCGAGGTCAAGGGCGGATACTGCCTTTGGGAGAGCAGTGTTGTACTCCTGTGTTGCATGACTTAACCCACTACTAGGTTAGTAGCTTGCTAGTCACCCATTTCTGTGAGTCACAGAGACTGCAAAGAAGAGCAGGTTGCTTACCTGTAACTGTGGTCTTTTGTAAGTTCATCTGTGAACTCACACAACACCTACCCTTCCTCTCCACTTCTGCCATGCTTAATATATTTAGCTCTTGGGCTGCTGCTTTGGTGGCCATGGTACTAAGAGTTGGAAGGGGAATGTAGCTGGTCATAATGTACCGGTGGAGGAGCGGCTACCACCAAAACGCTTGGATAACAGCTCTAGAAGTTTCCAAACAATGCACTGCACAGCCATAGTTAACCTTATTTGCCTGTCCAATGATGATGGATTCTGGGAGCTGAAGTCCAGAACAGCTGGAGGATCAAAGGTTGAGAGTAGCTTCTCTAGAGCTCCCTTCTTATAGGGAGGCTAGAATGACTCTAACCTTGGCTGTCCTTTTGAGAAACGAAGGAAGGGCTTTTAAAGGATAATATTTTTAACTGCTTTTCAACATTTTAAGTGTGTGTGTGTGTGTGTGTGTGTGTGTGTTTGTTTGTTTATTTAGTGGAATTAATAGTTTAATTCTATTTTAATGTTTCTCTTTTGTAATTTTAACTGTGTTGTATTTGTTTTAATTTGTAAGGTGTTGAGTCCCAGTTTTGACATGGTGCGGATGATTATGATGATTGCTATAATTAATATGACTGCTTATTATATGCCTTCAAGTCATTTATGATTTGTGGCAACCTTAAGGCAGAGCTGTCCTAAGATTTTCTTGGCATGATTTGTGCAGACGGGGTTTGCCATTGCCTTCCTCTAAGGTTGAGAGAGCATGACTTGCCCAAGGTCACCCAGTGGATTTCCATGGCTAAGTGGGTATTTGAGCCTTGGTCTCCTGAACTCTGAGACTGACACCCAAACCCAGACAACCATACTGGCTCTCTAAATGCAACTACCCCTCCTACTGCCGCTAATACTACTACTAATAATATAAAATATGTATGGATGTATTTTGCATTAAGAAACTAAATGTGTTGATGCCCCCCCCCTTCTTTTTATTTTAGGCTGAACAAGCTGCCAAGGTTGAAAAGATGCGTCAGAGCATCCTTGAAGGTTTAAATTTCTCCAGGCAGAACCATCCACTCCCTTTCCCACCACCACCTGCCATGCCTTTCTATCCAACATCTGTATATCCTCGGCACTTTGGGCCAGTACCACCACCTCAGGGCAGGGGCAGAGGCTTTGCTGGTAAGTGTGTTTTTCTGTTGAAACATATAGCATTTCATTCAAAATAGATTCTACAAGTATTTGTATTCTTATTGGTACTGGGAGCATGTACAAATATATGTTAGATTTATTTATGCACCCTGTATTGTGTACATGGAGTCTTACCAGTGTATCATCTGTCATAACTATAGCGTTTACAGTTGTGTGTTAAGTGATTTCAACATATTTGACACAGGGAAGTAAACTTACATTTAAGGCATTGTAAATAATAAAATTGGAGTAGGAAGATCTGTTAAGTCTTTCCTCTGTTCCTGATGGCTAGAACCAAATAATTGTGAGCCAAAAGAAGGAAACTAGCATTTCTCCACAAGCACTTTCATAAGTTTTCATGTGGTGCTTGGTGTGAACTGTAGCAGTTTTTTATTTTTTACGTGTTCAAAGGGTTTCATAAACCAAACCAAAAAAAAAACACCCTTCTTGATTTTGTTCAATTTTTGGTGCACAGTCTTGTAGTGCAAAGTGTCAAACATTCATTCCATAAGCAGAAGGCAGACTGTGTGGACCCATAGCCACATTTGCAAATGTAATTTCGTTGAGGGGATGCAGCCATTTATTTTGGAAGAAAGCTTTAACTTTAATTTTAAAGCTGAAGGATAAAATGACACTTGATAAACACCTCATCAAAATGGACAATCCTTCATCTTCCCAGTTTGTTAAACCGGTGAGTTGCTTAAAACTGTTGGAAGAGAGAGGAAGAAAGTGATATGGAAGAGTATAGAAAACCACATCAAGCATTTAGCTACATTAAAATGTGCAGCATTTGAAAATACAGATTGCTTTATCCCTTATGTAGTTCTTTCTTTTAGAAGAAACAATACCTTGTGTGTTCCCCAGATATTTATTTTTATCACATTTCTTGAAGTTATAATAGTTCCTTATGAAGTATGCATGGATCCATGCATTTAACAACATGAGAAAGTAGTCTAGTGTTTTGTGTTACACCATATAAATTCAGTAAAAGGTGTTTCAGTTCAAAGAACATTAAATCTAATCATATTGTTTGTGGTAGACATTTGCCTGTCATGCTACCTGTGGTGGTTAGAATGCATGGGAAGGGAGGTCAAACTGAAGTTTCTGCATCCGGGACTCCCTTGTAAATTCAAAAACTGTTCGCAAATCCTGTGAATTTATCCATTTATGGCTGGGAGGTGGGTCTTCCGTGTTTTTCTTCTTGGCTGTTAAGTCAACATATACTCATGTGTTTAAGAGACGAACTATGCTCACTCAAAAAAAGAGATCAACAGCTTATTTTTCGGGGGAATTCCTGTATGTCCCCCTCCCCCTCACAGTTCTCCCCTGTCTCTTTTACCCCGGGTCTCACAGGAGTCTATGGCTTTGGAGGCCCTTATGGGGAAACAGTAGCAACAGGCGCTTATCGGGCCTTCCGGGTGGCTGCTGCAGGAGGACACTCTGGAGGCTTCTCTGGCAATGACAGCAACAGGACTAGCAAGTTTCAGGGCGGTAATTATACCAATCCCCTTTTCTTAGTGCTTACAGCAATAGCCTCCTTCATCTCACTCTGGTCAGAGGCTTCTCACCAATGACTAGTTTCCTGTTTCTTCTCCCTCTGCCTCCTCTCCCCTTTTAACTCTTTGCTGCTGCCAGTTCCTCTGCAACCTGCACCTTGAATTGATGTCACGTTGTTTACTAACTGCAGTGACTTGGCTAGAAGATCTCCATGTCAAATTACAGTTGCTACATATCTACCTTTGTTTCAGCAGGCAGTGTGTGTGTGTCTGTGTGTGTGTGCGCACGCGCATGCGTGCGCTTAATACTGGGAGTTTAGCTTATTTAGAAATTAGTCAGTGATAAATATGATAGAACATAGAGTGACATCCAGTGTATGGTTTTTTTATGTCACCATTGTTTCATAGGAGCTTATATTTGAAAAATGGAACTCCTGAAAGAAACTTTATCCAAATTTCTTCCTTTTCCTTTTTTTTTTTTTAAATAGAACAGGAAATCCCTACATTTCACTTAGTCCCAACAAATTCCTACATGCTCTCTAATATCAAAGTTCTAGCTAATAGCAGACACCTCTGGCTCTCAATAGCCAAATGAAGCAGCTGGTGTACTATTAGAACAGACAGTAGAGCATAGAGAAAAATGAAATCTCCTGCCTTCACTAGTGCCATAGGAATTAGTGTGTTGAGATTCTGGCATAACTTGTAACCACATTGCTTCTACCTATTTTTAACCCTTGCATTGCTATTAGCTTAATTGGTCATGTCTGGCTAATGTTCTTTGTCTTAGATTACTGGAAATGACTGTTATGATCTGTGCTAGTGTTGCTCTACAAATAGTCCCACATGAACTTTGAAATTTGGGTTGAAATGCATGTTGAAATATAAAAGTAGTAAAGACCATATGTTTTTAGATAGTGTTCAAACATTAACCGGCCAACTTTTCCTTCAGATGTGTGGGCTTGGGGATTGTAGCAGCACAGTTGAAAGCAAGTTAGAACAATGTAAAGATTTTTATTTAAGGTTACTGTGTACTGCAAAAGATGGCAGTAAAATTTAAAGTAGTTGGGTTGCATCCGGATTTGTGAGTGGGTGGTGGAGGGGGACCCTGATCACACAGTGTGGCTTTCCTAGCTCCTCTTTTGTATGCACACGTGTACACATCCCAAGCCCCTCCTGGTCACAGGGGATTGCGGCAGGATGGAGACTCACCAGAGTTCATCAGTGCTACCTTGCATGAGCAGAAGGGCATTTCCACTGACTTTAAGATGCACCTTTGGATGGAAGCCATACAGCTTAGAAACTAGTTGTTCTGCCTTTATTTGAGAAATACATTACATTATGAAACTGTTCCTGCCTCATCCTGTGTTGCAATCTGGTACCCAGTTTTGAGCTTACTCAAACTCTACAGTCCTTAAATCTAACCATAGATAAATTGACACAAAGATCACACGTTTAGTTATTTTCTATAAATCTCAGTAAGACTTAATTCTGATGTGGAATGTAGGTTATAGCTTACCTTATGAACCAGATTATTTTAAAATATGATGCTTGTAAAATTACACCAAGGTCATCTGATTCATTATTTTAATTAACATTCAAACAGCTTTGACACAAAGTCTTCATAGATTTTTTTTAAAAGTCCTTTTCCAAATAGAAGATGTTTTTTGCAGGGTAAATGGGGAAATGCCTCTGTTCTTCCTTTCTTTAAAAGTGTAGCTGTATAGAGCCATCATGTTGTTTTTCTTTTTTTAGGTGTCCAACCTATTCCTTCTCAGGGAGGGAAGCTTGAAATAGCTGGCACTGTGGTAGGCCACTGGGCTGGAAGCAGACGTGGTCGAGGAGGCAGAGGGCCATTTCCTCTGCAGGTGGTTTCTGTTGGAGGAGCAACAAGAGGGTAAGCAGGACTAAACTTTCTCTTATCACAGTGGTATTAACCCTGGAATTTAGCACAGGAAGAGAGGCTGTTGCTTGCTCTTGATACGTAGCTGCTGAATAGATAGTAACCTCCAGCAGCAGGGACCATCCAGTCAGCAATGGTGTACTTGGATGTTGTTGACTCAAGTTCCTATCTTTACATCCTTTCAAGGAGGGCATTTGATCATGATTCTGGCTGCAGTGTTTTGCACCAAGCTGGAGATTCCAACTACTTTTCAAACGCAGTCCCATTGATTTCCCCAGGGTATGCATTGCTGTTCACTTAAAGGTAACCCGTAGTAAATCCTCACTCATGAGCATGAGCTTCTTTACCCTACTGAATGGTTGATGAGAAATGCAGCATCTAGATACACAGCTGTATTTGGTATTTGCGTATTCAACAAGAAGTTTCTACCGCTTTTTTTAAAAAAATTATTATTAGTGTACCTTTTAGTAAAGGATAGAACAGGTATGATATATAGGGTATTATTTTTGTGTCTGACTATATAACCTCCCTGTATAATAGGAAAATGCTTAGGTTCAGGACCAGCGCTCAATCCCTCAACAGAGCTGTTCAAGCCAGAGGAGGATCTTGAGGAGAGGATGACCCTCCTTTCTCAATCACTCTGCCCCCTTCCACCAGTCAGAATTGTGCAGTCCTCCTGTTCCAAGCTGGTTGTAGTGTGTCCAGCTTTTGAAGGTGGGGAAACAGTTGTTGAAGCAGCAAATAAGTTAAAGCAGCAAATTTAAAGCAACAGCGTAACAAAGGGAACACAGCAGACAGAATATGCATTCATCCTAGTGAGCAAAACGCCAATTGAGACTGATTCCATCGGAGAAGGAGCTTCCAGAGCCAGGACTGTCTTGGTGTGCTGCGATAGACTGTCCCCTATATGTTCCATATGTCCAGGAATGTGCAGAAGAAACTTTCCTGATGGTACAAGCAAGCTGGTAGTTTCTTTTAGTGGTAACCAGCCCTTCAAATTCTTTAAACATAAGCCAGTGACCATCTGCACTTTGGATTGAGTCTGGAAATATATTAGAAGTCACTGATGTTGATAACAGCAATAAAATTTCATGCATTAATGGGGACGAAGTCTTAAGTCATGACCATAGCTGCACCGTTTTGCATCAAGTTGCAAGTTCCAACTAGTAATCAGAGGCAGTCCCCATTATAATAATCCCATCCAAATGTTCCTGAGGCATACTTGACTGTTGCTCTTGCAACAGTCGTTAACGGCTTTCCAGTTGGAACTTCTGGTAAGCAGCAGTCACTCAAGTTCTCAGTACCTTTTCCAGGATAACAGTCTCTGGCATGAGAAAAAAAATGGCGTAAGAATTCTCCACACCTTGCAGTTTCTACCATAATATTTGGGATTATCAGGATTTTAATGGAGGGAAAAGCACTAGTCATTGTTACTTTTTCACATTAGAAATGTGTGGTGATCTTCAGCCCATATAGTCTCATGAGCTGCAAGACTGTTTCAAGCGGTTGCTCTGGAAAAAAGCAAATCCTTCCAGAATGTGCAGATTCATCCCTTAGTCTATATAGAACTACTTGGCAGAAGAAACACAATCTGCTCATCTGTAATTCTTTCAGGGTTGCCATTCTTTATATAAACAAGGGATCCTGTTTTTTGAGTTGTATTCCACTTGGAAGTGAAGCTTATTGGCAGTTGCTTTTAAAAAAAACAAAAAGATTACATAGGTGTTTGAGGTGGGCTAGACACATTTCCCCTTAATCTGAATTAACCTGTTTTAAAAGTACCAGTGTGGTAACTTCTCATTTCTGAGTTTTTTGCTTAAAATTGATGCAGTTTCAATTAGCCTTTTGGGTTTGTTTTTTTTGCCTAATTAGAAGGTTAAAAGTCAGTTGTTCTATCTTCCAATTCAGTTAGTATAACAGTTAAGGTGTTGCAGTTTGGCTGGGTGGCCCAGTTCAGGTTTCTCTAAATCATCACTAGTTTTGTTATGCACTTCTCCTCCCATCTTGCTGTGGCAAATGCTTTGGCTGAGATTGGAGAGTCTTACAGAAATGAGCTAGAGCAAGCGTCAGCTGTGGCCTCCATTCTCTTTAAGTGCTGCCAGAAGCCCCAGGTTTTGAGTTGGGGGTTAAACTGCAATTTATGGTGCAACCTGAACCCTAAACTGATTAATTTTAGTTGTGGTGGATAGAAAACATCCCATAAGCCATAGTTAAAAGCTTGCTTTTGCTAACTGATTTAAGATAAAGCACAGTTTTGTCGGGCTGGGCTGTGTGCAGTGGTCCGGATAGAGTCATATGCTGAGTATAGAGTAAGAAATAAAGAGTAATTAGGATCTCCGTGCAAACTGGAATGCAGGACTGGACTTGAAAAGACATTCTAGAGCGAACATTGTTATTTTAGGGTAAGCTCAGTTGAAAGAAAAAGCCACATACTCCCTGCTTTTGCCCAGAAGGAGCCGGGGCAATGGGTGGAGCTGACTCGCATTGAGAAGGAATTTCCCTGAGAAGCTGCATTTACAGGGCCTGCCTCACGGGGCAATAGTCTGAGGTTCCTGACAGTGAAGTGTAGATGACACAGCATACTGCAGCTAATTTGAAAAGTGAAGTGAAAGTTTCTCAATTCTTTATGGCTGTTCTGGAGGGAAGTGGGGTGGAACATACAAACCTAAGACTCACTCTAACAGCAAGCCAAGATTGAGTGTTAAAGCTAGCTATTTGCATATAAGAAGTTAGAAAAGTAGAGGGAAGAAATATTGTTTTGAAACATACAGGACCAGATCATTATACTCAGTAAGATTGGTAATGTTGACAGCTAAGTACTATATTAAGTGTTAAAAATTATCATGTCAAAACCTATTCAGAAGAAGCTGTTAATGTTTGACTAGGAAGTACAGATGTAAGCAGAAGTAATAGTGTAAATATATTTCATACTATAAAAACCAGGTATTTTAACAACTTTCTGTAGATAAAAATAGAGATGAAATGATTTTCTTTTTTCAGGAACACAGAATGGATTAAACAATGTTATGCACTCATACAGAATATTTTTCCTAAAGTTTTTAAATGTGGTGTAATGATTTTTGCCTGAAACTATATGGATTTTAAATGGTTTAATATTAATTTGCTGAATGTATTTTTGTTGTTTAAATAATTCCTTATAGTTTTAAATATTTTAAAGTGGTTTGACCTGTATACCACCCTTAGATCCTGAAATATATAGTGGGATATAAATACTTTAATAAATCAATGCAGTGTTTAACTTTTCATCTTGTTCTCTCCAGGCGCCCTAGAGGAGTTATTTCCACTCCGGTGATAAGAACTTTTGGCAGAGGTGGAAGATACTATGGAAGAGCTTATAAGAACCAGGGAGCAATTCAGGTACTAGCAATAGCCTCATCTGCAACACTTAGGTTCAGCAGTCACTGATTATGAGTTTAGGTGGTACACTTACTTAGAAAACAAGAGCAATTGTGTTGGATCAGACCAAAAGCCTATGTATCCAGGCATCCTGATTTCCACAGTAGTGAACCTGATGCCTGTTGGAATCTTGCAAATAGGACGTGAGCTTATTAGTGATCTTTCTCTTGTGTTTCCCAACAACGGAAATGTAGATGTATACTATCTCTGATACTGGAGATACCATATAATCATACTTATAGTACCTGTCGGTGGCTTCGTTCTCCATGGATGCTTCTAAATGTTTTCAAGCTGTCTTGGCTGGTAACTATCACTGCAGCTTCCATTATACACCCTGTGAAGAACTACTTTCTTCTGTCTCTCCTGAATCTTCCAGATCTTTCACTTTCAGTGAATGAGCCTGGGTTCTAGTGTTACAAATTTTTCTCAATATTATGCATAATTTTGTACACACCACCCTTCTGAATATTTTTTTCCCTCAGCTAAAGAGCCTTAGTACTGAAGCTTTTCCTCATATAGAAGTTGCTTCAGGCTTTTAATCATTTTAGATGTCATTTGCACTTTTTCTGGCTCTGGAACATCCTTTTTGAGGAATGGTACCTAGAACTGTACTCAGTATCCTGAGTGTCATCACAAAGGAGATTTATGTGAGGGCAGTTTTATTTTCCAGTATATTCAACATAGTCCTGAAAGATTTGCTGTCATCTGCACTCACTGCTTACCTCTAACTACAGATCACTTAATGTTGCAAAAAAGCATTGGTCCTGGTACAAATCATTTGCATCTCTCTATTCTGAGGACTGGTTGTTCCTGTCCTCTGCTTCATGTACCTATTAATCCGTAAGAGAAGCCATATCATAATCATCTTAGGCTGCTCAGGAACCTTGGGCAAATCACGTTGTCCAATACTTTATGACAGTCTCAAGTCACCCCCCTCTATCCATGTGCTTGTTGATATGTTCAGAAAATTCTAAAAGTTAAATGAGACAAGAATTACCTGAGTAGAATAACCTATATATTTTCTTCAGTAAGATTGGTCCTTGTATGAATTTATAATTGGGATGGGAGCAAGCCTTAACAGGTATCTGTTTAATATAACAACAGGGGAGCAGATCGAATGAAATAAGAATGATAGAACTAAAAGTATCTTGTCCTTTTGTTCTATGGGCTTTCTTTGTGTTTTTTCTGTTTCTGAATAATTTGTGAGCTACAGCCACATAGGGCAAAGTAACTAGAAACAGTTGAGAATGTAATCCACATCTTACCCTTTTTGTTTTTAGCCCATTATTAAAAGGATAATAGTGTTTACTGCCAATACGGTCAGCTTACTTCATCATTTCTGCACTGCTTTAGTTGCACTTTGATTCCATTTGGTCAGCAGTCTGGGAGGTTAAATTAAGTTGGTAATATAATTTACCAGCATTAGGACATGAGGTTGTCAGAAGTGCATGATAAAACTATTTTGTTCACGTATGTATGAGGACAAAAAGTGCCATGTGCGTCAAACAAGCAGATGAGGTCAATAATGGAAGGAACAACACAAATGAGTTTTGTCTATGTATGTGTATGAGAGAGAAAGAACTGCAGAAGACGTTTGGGGGAGCAGTAGTACTGGGGGTAAATTTTTTTCAACATTTGATCTTGGTTAGAATTAGCATGTGCACATATGGAAGCTATTTATATTCCTAATGATCTTGGGGTTTTTGAGAGTATTCTAACTTGTCAGAGAGCAGTTTCCAAGTAGTCAATCATTTCACCCTCCCTCCCCAACTGACTCTTTAAACCCATGAAAATAGGATGCCGGATTCTATTTAGGAGTGTTGAGGTTTTCCTTCCAGGTCGTGGGGTTGAAATAGTGATGGTCAAGGAAAAGAGAAACAGCAGTCTTGGGGTAATATTTTCTAGGCACTCAAAATATGCTGAAGCTAAATACTGTCTTTTCTAATCAATAATTTATTTGATTCGGCTCATCTCCCACCTTTTTCTGTTGTTTTTTTAAATAGGGCAAACCTCCTTATGCTGCTTCAGCAGAAGAAGTGGCCAAAGAACTTAAGTCAAAATCAGAGGAATCAAAGTCCTCTATTGTGTCTTCAGAAGGATCCCTGGCTGAAAATGGAGTAGTGAATGAGGAGAAACCAGCTTCCCAGATGAATGGGAATACAGCAGACGACAGGGCTTCCAACCAGTCTGAAAGTGCCTTGAGTAATGACTCTAAAACGTGCAATACAAATCCTCACTTAAATGCACTAAATGCAGACAGTGTTTGCCATAAAGATGATGCTCTTGAGGCCACTGTCTTAAAAAAAGAAGAGTAAACTTATTTTTTATAGAGGGTGAAGGATGTTGGAAGGGTCAGGATTAGGAATATCTGGAAAGAAAGAGAGCCTACAGTTGTGTACATTTTTTCCTTTCCGTAAGAGAAAAATGAGGACTTTGGAAATTCGGATCCCTCTTGGATGTCAGAGATATAAAGAACACATTTTTAGTTTTAACCAGTTGTAGTCAAAATGCTACAATACAACAAAAAATGAAAGAGAATGAAGAGCATTTGACTCCCGCACTTAAAATGAAGTATACACAAAGTTTAAACTGGTTATGACAAAAGCTTGTAGTTTTTGTTTCTTGAGATATATTAAAAGAAAAACAAATTTTGGCAGTCTTTCAGTATATATAGCTTAAAAATATAATTTTTAGTACTTGGCACCATATGTATGCCATTATATTTGATTTTGCATTACTGTGTCACAAAGCTTTCTTTAAGGCTTTGATTTCATGATTATGGGGGGGGGGAGGCACAACCACAGTTCTTTCTTTTCTTAAATTTCATCACTGTTGATGTGGTTCTTTTTATGTTTAAAATGTGCAAACTATCAAAATAAAAAAAAATTATAGAGTAATATTGGAGTTCTGCTGATTTTAAATATACATCATACATGCTTTACAAGCAAGTTAAAATGAATTTAACTTGAAAATCATAGAAGATGCAAACGACCTTTTCAAAATAAACACAATGTGTTCTGATACTTTTTGTGACTAATACCATGCATCCGTGATCAATGAACTATGTGGTTTTTGAATCAGACGTAGACCATTAGTACTACTATTTGAGCTAAACTTCTGCATGGTTCATAATTTTTAAAGTGTGTAGTTACTATTATGCATGTTATTGTCCTTTTTCTTCCATTCTTACAAGTACTGTGCCCATTTGCAAAACAAAAAAAAGCTAATAATCAGTAATAGTCCTATAAAAGATGTTAACTATGTTTAGTCATTGACTGATCTTGCTCTAACCTTAAAATTTTGTGATTATTGACCTCTGTTGCATTTATTCTAAAACAAAAAAAAATTATCTAGCCGTTTTGAATATCAACGTTACCCTGGTGTACTCATTGCTGTATGCATTATTGTTCTCTGTTGCTGTTTTATGCCTTCATATTAACAAATATGAAATTCTGTGGAAAAAAAGCTTTGATCTTCAAGAAATACCCCCCTTCTGTAGCAGGAAACAAATGGCTTGTTCTTGAGAACTTTCCCATCAAGAATTTAGTATAAGCAAATATACCTGTATCATTTTGATGTTTTTGTTAGTGTTTCCAAACTTAATGTACTTCAAAATCAGAATCATTTCTTTATATTCGTTTTCATATAATTCTCCTGATGCTCTTCATCACACATTAGTGATCAGAAATGAGGTGTAATTCCCCATTCCCTGCCCGCAAGAGCTAAGTAGGTATCTTAATGTAAGTTGAAGGGAGTTCTGCCCCAACTCATGGATTGTGCAAGAATGAACTACTGTTGGGTTTGATTGGTTGTAGATGGATTGTGGTGTGGTGTATTTGAAGGCTATTGAATGCAACTTACAATGCTTAATAAAAATCTTTATTCTTTTAGTATAAAATCGTTGTGTGGGGTCTTATTTGTATTTTTTTTCTTTTTATAATTATAAGCCTCTGTCACAGGGGTGAGCAAATGTGCAGGCCTAGGAATCAACAATTCTCCACAGATCCCCCTATGGGCCTCCCACCCAAACACCAAACCTTAATAACCTGTTTTCCTTTGTAGTTCCTCTCAAAATGACAACAGAAATGATGTCATTTCCTGTTGCCATTTTGTAGAAGTAAATGGTGGTATTAAGAGTAGTTTGGGATTTTGGGGTGCTTGGGGTTGCAGTGGTGGTATTATGTTTTGATGCATCAGAGGGGCTTCTTTGTGGTTTGGGGGCAGAAATTTTATCAAGTATTTATTTTTTTAAAAAATGGGAGTCTTTGGGGAACTGTGAAGGGTTTTAGGGCCCAAAAAAGTTAGGTGCCAGGGCCTCATGCAGCCTGCCGGCCACAATTTGCCCACTCATGTTCTAATATTGTTTTCTTTTGACATGTGAAATAAGCCCTAGACATTATCAGAGTTGTGGGGTTAAGTTCTTCGCACACCAGTAAGCACAATGCTCTATTGCCTCTGATGGATTGTGTATCATGTAGTAAATTTTGCTCACACCCAAATATTCTGTGTTTCTATGCCCTTTCCAAGAGCATCAGTGATACAAAGCAGGGACCATACATCATCATGTCACATTAGGATGCAGTAAAGTTTGAATCCCGTGTTACAGAAGGGTGGATTGTTCAGGAATGCCGCATGTAGTGCCATTTGGTAGCAGCCATGGTTAGCAAAGGTGGTCCCATATTTAATCCAAAGGAAGCCAATGCAAGCTCAAGACGCTTTTCTGGTGACAACACAAGCTGTAGGACAGTGGTTCTCAAACATTTTTCCCTTGTGATCCTGTTTAGATCTACATGTGGATATTGCATCCCCCTACTCAACATTGTACCTCCATCCTATCTTACACCTCTCTGTCCCTTCCTCTCTCACAACTGCCTTGTGCCACACACACCCTCTGTTTTAATGTTGAGCTCTTGAGCTCTCCCCCTCTCCACTTCCTTCCCTCTACCTGAAAACCTGCCTTGTGCTCACTAAGGAGTATGCTCCAATGATGAGACATTGAGTGGGGAAAGCATTAAAAAAAAAATGGGGGAGCTGATTTTTGTCCCAGGTTGGAGGAAGTCATAACAGGGGAAGGAACTATGTCATTCTTTTGCAAAGACCAGTCTATCAATGTTGCGTGTGTGCACGCACACACACACAGAGGGACACTTGTCCTTTTTCACATCTGCTATATTTGCAGACTGACTTTTCTTGTGCTTACCTAGAGCAACTATTGTATCCCCTTTTAGGGTCCCATCCCACAGTTTGCGAACCACTGTCGCAAAGAGAAATTCTTCGCAATGGCTACAGCTTTCCTTACTTGACTTTAGGAAAAACCGGGGTAATATGCAAATCGTGATTTCATGAGACTACTGCATGATGTAGTTTCATATCCAATTGTGGGGAGCTTTTGTCTTTTGAGGGGAAATGTCTTCCCAAAGCAAGATTGTGCAGAGTTTGGGACAGAAAATATTTTCAGTTATTCATAAGCACCTGCCTTTTCTAAAGTGAGATATTAGCTTTGGAAATGTTGCCATTTGTATGTTTAATCAAGTGTTTGTTGGTGGTAGAGTCTCGTCTTTATTGTCAAGGAGAGGCAGCTGTTTCTTTATCTGGGTAAATAATTGATGGAATTAGGCTTCCTTTGTGTCTTGATCCATTTCTCTGTTCTAGGCTATTGAGAAGGAAATGCGGAAGGACAAAATCAGAGCGGATTGTCATCTGCAATGCATTTCTATTTTATGAGCATCAAGAACCAGGTTGCTAGTCTTTGTGAAGCAATGCTTCTCAGGTGGAATGGAGGACTGGAAAAGAAGCTTGTTCTTATGGTTCTCTGCTTGCAGCTAGCTGTTCCTGCTTCTAAGCTAGATCTCTCTCATGGTCTATATTTTCCTTACTGCTCTTGTCTTCCTCTCCAGTCCCAAAATCGCCGTGCTTCATGTTGTCAAAGAAATCTGTTGGTTGCAACACATGATTTCACTAAAAAGTTCATTCATTCACTGTATATACCACTTTTCTCCTAATGTGGGACCCAAGGTGTCTTAAAGCATACATTAAAAACAAAACAGATTTTTAAAAAGAATTTGTAGTACATTTTTTTTAAAAAAAGTTTAAAACATCAATTTTGAATAAATGAAAAACATTTAAAATATGCTAATATAGATAAAAATACAGCACTCATTTAAATACCCTTGTACAACAGTATGCTGACAGCTGAAGGTCTGACTAAAAAGAAAGAAGAAATGAGTAAAAAGGGGGCCAACCTGATCACTCGTGAGAAGGGATTCTGTCATCCGGAAGCAGTCACCCGGAAGGCCTTTTCCCATGTCTGCAATAGTGATAGTAGTGGGACTGAGAGAAAGCTTTCCCCTAAGGATTTCAAAACTCAGGCCCTATTCCAAACAGTCTGAACCTAAATCATATAGAAGTACAAATGCAAACAAATTTCATTTAAAGATGGATTTAAGGGCAAAACATCTGGGGAACTTACTAACAATTATTCTGTGCTGGGTGTGCAGAACTCTGTTTTTTTGATGCAAGCTATCCATATACACGACTCCAGTGCCACCCCAGTGGACTTCCCCTTGTTTTCATACTCCACCCCTTCTACCCACCATGACAAAATCTGTTCTACTGGAGCAGATTTGGAATGGAAGCAAAAGAGCAGGTAATCTGTTCCACTAGAGGTTTTCATTCTGCTGGGGATCAGACAGCTTTGCGTGTAACACACAATGTGTTAACGGCTAAAGTGATAATCGTTTCCAATTGGGTGATGGATTCATTAGAAGCCTATAGTGCAACCTGAATGCTAATTGTGATTTGCAGTCACATAAACATTGTTATTTAAACATGACCTGCTTGGATTTGTTTTTCAAGCGTCATACTATGATACTGCTGAGGAGATGTGATGCTTTGTACAAGAAGTAGTGAGATGATTATTTGCCTAAAAAAAAAAAATCACAGAGTTTTTGTAGGGTGTGTGTTACCTGTCGCTGAAGGATAGTTACGTCATGTTAGTTTTTAGGCACCTCATACCATTTTGTGAGAGGGCTGACTGAACTGAAAAGCTGTTACCATTCCTTTTTTTTTTTTTTTTTTGGCTGTGCTTTGCAGTGCTCAGCCAACTGCTGGTTTCAAAATAGTAAAACCCCTCACTCCCTG
Source organism: Cyclura pinguis (assembly GCA_030412105.1). Classification (NCBI taxonomy): domain Eukaryota; kingdom Metazoa; phylum Chordata; class Lepidosauria; order Squamata; family Iguanidae; genus Cyclura; species Cyclura pinguis. The sequence continues at coordinate 84,315,274 of CM059600.1, forward strand.
TTTCCTCACATGGCCTGCTCTTTTTCTTAACATGAGTGAATGTGTTGAAGGATAGATCTTTGCACCAGAATTCTAGGGGGTACGGGAGGGCTTCCTAGAAGCCGAGATGACTCAGCTGAGACTGTCATACTTTGGACATAGCATGAGAAGACACGATTCATCAGAAAAGACGGTAATGCTTGTAAAGATGGTAGGCAGTAAGAAAAAAAGACTGCATTACAAGTGGAGATAATCAAGGAAGCCACAACGCTGTGTATGCAAGACTGGAGCAGGACTGTTGACTACAGGACTACTTGGAGGTTTTCTTTCATAGGGTCGCATCAATTAAAGGCGATGGCAGTGACCAACAGCAATGGAAGGGTGTGTTCAAAAGCAAACCAGTGGTCTTTAGGAGGGGGCAACTAACATAGAAGGTAAAACAGAAGGTAAAAAGTAGTTAATTGCTTAGCACATCGAAACTAGGTTTGATAATAAAAGCTGTGTATTGTCCTTTATTAGAAATAAGGGACACATCTCGAGATGCTCAAAGGTGGATTTTTTGTCGCTGTGTGTATCCTTAAGGTCTTCTTTAGGGGATCGTATAAAATCATAAAAGAACGACATAAAAATGCATAATATCACATCACATAAAATCATTATTACATTGGTACATTGTATATAGCCCCCTGAAGAAGCTCTTAAGTGTACACACAGGCTGAAACATGTTGGGATTTTCTACTAATAAATCAACTCTCTTGAGCATTTTGAAGCACGTTTCTTGTTCCTTCTGGGGATTCCACTGAACGTTCCTGAGTTTCTGCTGCCTTTGTTAAAACAATCTGGTTAGTCTACACAGACAGATCATGGAAATGAAGGAGCTGGGGCAGAAGTGTATGAGAAGTGGTCTGTGCGCTTCACATTATACTCAATCTAGTCAAAAGAAAAAGCGCATACTGGAAGGTCACTGTAACCTAGCAAAATGCAGCCAACTAGCAAACAAAAAGCTGAAAATATGCTGTGCTATTGCTCACCTCTGAGTTCTTTGCAGAGATTTTTCTTCATAAAGTGCCCTGCACATAGATAATGCTGTAAAAATAATAGATGAAATACTTCAAAGCTATGTTATTAGAAAGGTCAAAAGCAGCCCCTTTCTTAAGATTGCTTTGCAATTGGTAAAATCACTTTCAAGAAATCCAGTTCTAGCTGAACATGAGTCGTGATACGTAGGGCTGCCTGTGTACATGTGTGTGCAACAATTCCATGAACACACCAAACAGTTTGTCATTGGATACTGCATTCAACATCTCACTTCAAACACAAACTAAGGGCCCTTTCACACCACACACACATATAGCTCTATGCTTCCACTTTAACTGCCATGGCTGAATCCCATGAAACTCTGAGATCTGTAGTTTGGGGAATCACTAGAGTACTCTGGCTGGTTACATAGGAGTGAACCATGGCAATTGAAGTGGAATCATATTGCTATATTTGTGTGATGTGAAAAGATTCTTTCACAGTGCTATATTTGTATAGTGTGAAAAGATATCAGTTTCTAGTTCCTAAGAGTGTAGATTTGAAAATGGATAAAACAGACCTGGTTAAATCTTAGAAAAATGGGGATGGGCAGGGTTTACTTAAGAAAACATAAGAACAGTCCTGCTGGATCAGACCTAAAACCTATCTAGTCCAACCATACGGCCACTTCACCGCTCTACTTCATTCCTTAAATAATCCAAATATAAATAATCAAATGCCTTAATCAGTCCAAAAGCTTTTCTTTCTTTCATGTGTTGTCTCCTAGCTGCTGTGCTGTCTGGGAAAGATCAGAAATAAATAAGACAAGAAATAAGTGAGCAACCCATGAGAGGTTTATTCTCCTCATCGTTGCAACTTTTCTGGTGATTTCTTTGGCAGAGTGTGTGGAGGGGAAAGTGGGCTTTGCAAAATCTGGTGATGGGCTTTGTAGTCTTTAAGGCCAATTCCACCACCAGTTGTACAAACTGAAAAATGGAGCCAGAGGTGGAAGGACAGGAACCGCCTACTTTTTAAGTATGCTTTTTCCACTTAACCTATTTCAGTTTCTTTCCATATCGCTCACCTATGTATAGACACTGGAGACATTTTATTAGTTATTGATTGCTATTCTGTCTCTCTCTTGTGGTTAGGAGAATCTTTTCCACTTCCTTATACTTCCACGTCTGACTTCTTAAAACAAAACCACTTTCTTCAGTTGTTAAAGATGAAACTGAGCTGCATCCAAAGTATTCTAGGTGCAAGCCAAAGCATTTTGCTTTTACATTTTTTTTAGTTTAGTTTTTTGTTTGCTTGGCAATTGTTGATACACACACACACACACAAATATATAGATATATATATACACACATATGCATACATACATACATACATACATACACACCTATGTGTGTATCTGTGTGCATGTGTGTGTGTATATGTGTGTATGGTGATTAACTGCATCCTTCTGGACAGACTTGGAAGAAGTACTGTTGGTTTGCTTTTTAATCAGCTGGGTGGGTGAGTGTATGTGTGTATAAGATATCTGGAAAGTGTAAGCGTCATAAAAATAATAAACAAGAAGAAAAGAAAAAAGGAAATCTAAAGAAAAATGAAAACTAAGGCAAGGAGTTATTCTTCTTCGTGGTCTCTGTGCCTCACACACTGGGAATTCTCGCGCATGCGCGATAGTGTTCGGAAGATTCTAGAGCTAAGCAGTTTGGCGGGAACCCCTCCCCCATGCCCGTACTGAGCATGCTCAGCCCGCCAAGCCAACGGTGTCTCCTCAGTTCTTTTTCGTCCGCCTTAGCAAACGGAAGGTTCTTGGCTTGCAGCTACTTTTTGGATTTGGATTCGGTATTCTCGGATTCTTCGACCCCTCTTTCTTCGATCTTCTCCTGTGAGTTTCGTCCCCCTCTTGGACTTTCGTTTCTTTTTTCGGCTTCCTTTCTATGTCTGCTCTCTTTAAAAGTTGTGTCTCATGTGGTTGAAAGGTCGCTTTTTCCGACGGCCGCGCGGAGTGTCTCTTCTGCCTTGGGGAGACCTGTAACGTGAGGGCCTGCCCTATCTGCCGAGAGTTTACGGCCCAAATGTTACGGAATAGGTCACCGAGACTTAGGTCCCATTGCTGGGAAGAGTCTTTGAGGGTGAAAGAACAAGCAGCTGAAGAAACGACTATGTCTTCACGCCCCTCCTCAACGGCGTGACCAACCACCACACCCTCGTTGGTATCGGCAGCTGCCGTGCCGACGACTACAGTACCGGGCTCGGTACCGTCCTCACGGCCTCCAATATCAGCCTTGCCTTGCATCCCGAAGCATTCATCGGGTGCTTTGGCATCGAGAGATCTCCTGTGGCCTCGCAGGCAGCAAAATCTTCGAAGCCTCTCACCGCTGCGCAACGTAAGCGGCCTCCTTCTCTTGAACCATCGAAGGAGAAGGAGAAGAAAAAGAAGAAGAAGGAGAAGCGGGGTTCACCCTCTCCAAGGAGGACCTGCCCTCTGACACCTCCTCCTACTCAACACCTGGAGGATGTCGTTGAGGAGGTCAGCCTGCCTGAGATACCAGGAGATACCTGCGATTCATGGTCGACGGTACCTGCTATCAATACAAGGTGCTACCGTTCGGACTCTCCACCGTGCCCAGGGTCTTCACCAAATGCATGGCCCCTGTGGTATCATACCTCCGGACGAAGGGCGTTATGATATACCCCTACCTAGACGACTGGCTGTTGGTGGCATCCTGCAAGCAAAAGCTATACAAGGACATCCACCTCACGCTTTCCCTTCTGTCCCACCTTGGCTTCAAGGTGAACCTGAAGAAATCACACCTCGAGTCGACGAGGGTCCTGGACTTCATCAGAGCGACCCTGAACTCGATCACAGCCAAGGCCTATCTTCTGACAGAGCGGGATCGCACTCTTCGCTGGGCCGCTTCCACTGTCCTCGACGCCCCTGTTGTTTCAGCAAGACGGATCCAGCAGCTCCTAGGCTACATGGCGGCGACTACGTCAGTCACCTATCTCTCCCGACTTCGTGCCCAGCCGCTTCAGCACTGGTTCATCAGGGCCTTCGATCCACTCCTGGATGACCAGTGCTGCTTGCTGCGGATCCCTCAACAGGTGCACTGTTCCCTTCTCTGGTGGCTCTCCTATCGGCACCTGCTCTCCTAAATGCCATTCTGATAACTGTCTCCTTGGGTCACGGTAGCGATGGACGCCTCCCTCTATGGATGGGGGGCACATTGTGTCAATCTCAGGGTGCAAGGAGGCTGGATCGGCCCGGAGACCCACCTGCACATCAGTGCCCTGGAACTCCTCACCATCCTGAAGGCTCTGAGGGCCTTCCACAACCAGGTTGCCAGCCGCACGGTGCAGATCCTGTCCGACAACATGATGGCTATCTGTTATGTGAACAGACAAGGGGGAACCCGATCGACCATCCTCCTCACCATAGCTCTTTGGCTCTTGGACTGGTGCGTACCGCTCAGAGTCCACCCAGTCATGGTGCATCTGGTGGGCCGTGAGAACACCATGGCAGACGCTCTCAGCAGAGACACCTCGTGCTACCACGAGTGGTCCCTCTCCGATACCGCGTTTCGGGCGATATTAGCCCAGTGGGGTGAACCATCCATCAACCTCTTCGCCAGCAACGTGAACAGGAAGTGTCTCCGATACTGCTCGAGAGCTGGACTGGGTCGGGGCTTTCTCGGTGATGCTTTCCAATTCCAGTGGTCCGATGGTCTCCTCTACGCGTTTCCGCCGTTTCCTCTCCTGGGCAGAGTGGTCGTCAAGATCCTCGCGGATCGAGCCGACATCATCCTTGTAGCCCCATACTGGCTGAGACAGCACTGGTTCGGGCCCCTCTTCGAGGCTGCTCGCGGCCGACTCCTCAAGCTTCAGACGGTACCGGATCTCCTGTCACACTCCGACGGTCTCATGCTCCACCCAGACCTGCCACTCCTGGCTCTCCACGCATGGAGGATAACCCCTTCGATGTTCCAGCCATTCAGGATGTCCTCACCGCAGCCAGGAAGGAGTCGACGCGCCATTCCTACCGCTACAAGTGGCAAAGATTCACAGCCTTTGCAGAAGCACGCCGTGAAGCGGTATCGCCCGTTGCTCTATCCACCGTGCTTCATTTCCTGCTTCACCTGCGGGAACAGGGACTGGCCTTTCCATCTTTGAAGGTCTACCTTGCTGCTATCGTTGCTTACCAGCCACGAGGGTCCTCCTTGGCAGTTCTCTTCAGGGACACTACCCTCAAGCAGTTCATGAAAGGCCTGCAACACCTTTATCCACCGGTGTCGCCACAGTTACCTCCCTGGTCGCTATCCTTGGTGCTATCCCAACTGACGCGACCGCCTTTCGAGCCCATGGCTACTGCTGATGACAGGCTCCTGACCATGAAGACTGCCTTCCTCATAGCTGTCACCTCGGCCAGACGAGTGAGCGAGTTGACAGTGTTACGGTCGGATGAGCCCTTCTTGGTCTTCCACCGGGACAAAGTGGTCCTTCAACCGGACATCTCATTCTTGCCCAAGGTGGTCTCCGATTTTCACCTCAATCAAGATGTCATCCTGCCTACCTTTTATCCAGAACCGACTATGCCTTTGGCGCGCTCTCTCCACTCCCTAGATGCTCATTGGGCTTTGGGCTTCTACACCCACCGGACTTCATCCTTTCGTCAGACTCCTCACCTGTTTGTCTGCTACGGCGGCTGCCGGAAGGGCCAGAAGGTGTCCACCCAGAGGTTCTCCAAATGGGTGGCCCAGACCACTCTGCATATGAACTTGCCAAGCAACCTCCGCCAGCTTTGCTCTGTGCCCACTCCACTAGAGCTGTGGCCTCTTCAGCAGCTCTCCTTCGAGGAGTGGACCTGCAGGAGCTGTGCCATGTGGCGACTTGGTCTTGACCTTTGGCCTTCGTACACCACTACAGACTGGACTGCCGTTCCAGGCGAGATGCCCATTTTGGACGTGCGGTGTTGTCTTCCCTTCTCTAGGACCTGACCCACCGTCCACTGGTAAGCTACAAAATCTCCCAGTGTGTGAGGCACAGAGACCACGAAGAAGAAGAACAGGTTGCTTACCTGTAACTGTGGTTCTTCGACTGGTCATCTGTGCCCTCACACACACCCACCCAGCTGTCCCCTCTTTCACGTCCTGCACTGGCGGACTCTAGAACTGAGGAGAGACCGTTGGCTTGGCGGGCTGAGCATGCTCAGTACGGGCATGGGGGAGGGGTTCCCGCCAAGCTGCTTTGCTCTAGAATCTTCCGAATGCTATCGCACATGCGCGAAAATTCCCAATGTGTGAGGGCACAGATGACCACTCGAAGAACCACAGTTGCAGGTAAGCAACCTGTTCTTTTGTTTGTAAGTACTGAATACAGGGGGAACATATTTTCTTGCCAAGGTCTTGAGAACTTCTAAACTATAGAAAAGCAAGTCTTGTCTAGTATTATTCATGGCAATTACTATAATAATGTCCTTAGTATGTGGGAACAAAAACTACATAAAACATCCATGAATCCCTAAGTGGATTAAACTGCTTGAACATATTTAAATCTTGGATTCATGGCAAACTCATGCCCTGTGAAAGTAATCTAAATCTAACTTGATATAGATGCTTCTAGATGTTTGGAGGAAGAGTCACAGGAAATGTTCATTGAAGCTGGATGTTCTGTCTAAATGTTGTTCTTGGAAAGCTAAGGGTAGGGAAAACCTTAGCCTATAGCCATAAGCCTGCAGGGGCCCTTTAGTGAGGTGGAATGTGCTAGTTCTTTTAGCTGTTCCACCCACATTCATTGCACTGACAGTAATTAATTGTTTTTGGACTGTGCTGCCAACTTTCTTGTGGAAAACAAACCTTTCTTTGATTTTGTTGATCATTCAAATGTGTAGCATTCTGCTGAACATCTATGGATGTTTAAATACAAATGAGCAGGCAGTTGTTAACAAGATAGGGGAAGTCTAGCAAGAAGTGAACTGGTTCTAACTGGAACAGGAGAAACTGGTAGCTCAGAAAGTCTTAGGCATGAATAAACTTGAAAATATAGTATAGGACTTATATCATAGATAATAAATCTTTTATGGCATGGTTTTTCAGGGACTTATAAAGTATGGTAAAGTTTATTATATCTATTCTATACTTCAAGGACAGCAAGAAAAATAAACAGTACTCGGAACACAGGGTTCCACATAAAGGTCATTTTTAACAGTAGCTACAGCTCTTTTTGATTAGTTGATGTGACTGAAGGTTTAGGAGATCCATTGGACAGGAAGTACAGGCAGAATTTCAAGAGCCAATAGTTATTCTGCATATTTCTGGTTGCTGTGTCTGCTAAGGTGTGTGTTTCAGAACATTATTAATCCATTAGAGTTAAAGGAGATAGAAGAGCAACAGATGCAACTACCTCTAGTGCCACCTAGTCACGAAACTGTATAATTACACTATCCACACATCTCTCCCCACCCTATTGTAAAGAAAACAATACACCAGTTCAGTTGATGCATCCAGTAGTTCAGGTACTCTGTCATTGATCCTGATGGCTTCCAAACAACTCAACAAAAATTAGTGACAATCTGAGAAGTAACCTCACTGTCAGTCTTAGGTTCTTCCCACCTCCCCCCGCCCTTTTTTTTTGGAAGCTGTATTAGCGCAGCAATATTATAATGGCATGATATGCCGGTACACTGTTGCACTTTTGCACAATAATGTTAAAAAAAAATTATTAAAAAAAATAAAAAGTTTTAACTCAAAGGAGAAATTTAAAATAAACACAGAGAGGTGATAGAAAGTTACCACACCATGAGAGTTGCTGAAGGAGGGACAAGCTTGGCACACCCACAGCCCACCCACTCCTGGATCCATGATGACAGGAAGTACTATCAAGCGCTGTTATGGTATCACACTGAGCCAGCTGATGGGATAGAAGCACTAAAGGAGGCTCTTAACAGTTTTTTTTTTTCCTGGAAATAGGATAAGGCAGTTTGTCAATGCTTGAGGCTGGGATAACAACTGGATAGTGATGATGTGCAGTAGCACGACTCCTGGACCAGAAACAACCTGCTGCTGTTGTGGTATAGGGATGTTGTGAGGAAACGGTCTTAGAAGCTGGCTCTGGTAGACTTTCAGTAGGTGAACTATGGTTTTTAACTGCTGGTTGCACTTTTGCAGATGTACCTTTTGAGAAGATGAAAAAAAAATGTTGGTTTCTGTTAAGTGTTCAGTCTCAGCAGAATAGAACCTGACCAGAATATGGTAATTTTTAAACTGGTACAGTAGCTAGATATTCCTATGACTCCCTTCATAAAATAAGTTTGATATAAATTCTTTCTCTCCTGGCTGCAAATGTGGTAGTAGTTACACTGAATTATGTTGGTTATACAAATATAACCCTACTTAATCTGATAATCTGAAGAGGCAACCTTTTCCAGGTCAGGCCACTTTGGAATTAGATTCCTCCCTAGAGCTGAAATAGACATTTTGCTCTGTCTTCCTTTAGCAATTCTGATGAACTGTAGCTAACAGGTATTAATAGTGTCAACCGCATCTTTAAAAAGCAATGTTTGGATTTTCTGATACAAGATTTTCTTTCCAGTCTATACCTGCCGTTCTGTATCACACTTTGCTTGAGACTAGTGAGGGCTGTTGGTGATACTGTGGGTGTTTTCAGATGTCCAAAGTGACTGGAATTCTACTGCCATAAACTGGATTGCATTGTCAATCACCAATTAATCTGGAATACCACAATTGACATTCATTTTGCTTCAATTTTGCAACCATGTTGCCACAGGGGTTTATGTCAGGAGACTTAAAACAGACTGCCAAACTGTGTTGTCCTCCCAGTTCACACATCAGTGCTAGCCTTTTCCGAGGTCTACTGGGTAAGTGTGTCATGAATTAACATTCCTTCCATTGTGCTTATATATTTCTCTGCAACAGCTGGAGGATACGATTTTGTTCTGCATACTGTTCGCTTAGATTGCATGTGGCATTTGGTTGACATAGTCTAGACATTCTTTCCTCATAGACTATCAGACTCTTTTTGTTGTTAGATCTTGCAACTTAGTCAGTTGTCCAGGGTTTCCAGATTACCAGTGCTGTTACCCTGTGTACTGGGGGTCCGTGAGGGACACCGATGTGCGCTCTCAAAATCAAAAGGTGGTGAAATTAGCAAGAGCACAAGTTAGCAATGCGAGAGGCAGGGCAACGCAGCGGAATCTTTTACCCAATGTCTACGGGGTCAGGCCAAGCCAAGAAGCACACCGGAGTTTAAGAATAATTGTGATCTTTACTAAATACAGACAAGCAGTGTATGCAGCACACTCACACAGATAACTATAGAAAAATAAAGGTTGGAGTGGGATAGAGGGAATTTTAAGAGGAGGTTGTTGGTTTGGGTGTGTCGTACTGAGTTTACTTCCAGCCCCCCTCCCCAAGCCTCACTTCTACCCTTGAAAAGGAGCAGGAAATTCCCCAGCGTTCACTAATTTCGCATGCTGCCACCACCCACTGAATTCTGAATATACTTGTAATTGAACAGGACAGTGGGACCCTGTCAGTGAATTGCCAATCTCTGTGCTTAAGGACCTTTCCTTTCCCTCCTCCTTCTGAGTGAGAGAAGTTCTATCTAAGCGTGTGCCGAAGAATGGCGTGGGAATGGAGAGGAAACAGAGGTTTTACAGAAAAGCATTTATTGTAAGGCATGCAAGTAAACAAGACAATAATACACATGAGAGGCTCCCCCCTCCCAGGTACGCTTAAGTTACAAGTAGTTATAACAACAGATACATTCTTAAGATCAGCCAACCTCCAAAATAATAAAAAATCCTAACGCGACTAACTACCTTATTCTAGTTACTCACATTTGGGTTCACAGGCTTAGATGGTCTAGGAGAGGAATGAGACCAGGAGGCGAGGCCTAGGCCTGCAGCCTACGACTGGCACAGATGCCATCTCCAGGAGGTCCTTTGCCACATGGCCTCTCAAGGATTTTTATAACTTCTCCTTCGAAGCATCTCGAAGCATCTCAAAGATGCTCACCTCTCTTCCCTTGATTGGGCCATTCTCCCCCTGTGACCTGTGAGGCTGACCCACAGTAAAAATGTAACCTAATCCCAACACCTCATTAACCCTTGGTTTACCTGAAGAGGGAAGCATCCCCCTTCAGCCAAGTCTAGATAATGGGAAGCCCCATTATCACAGGGTGAGACTACACCTGTCCTGAAGCCCAGGTAGATCACTGCAGAAGTTCGTAGGTGCGCAATCTCAGTATGTGAGACTGAGGGGAAAGCTCGCCGGATAAAGCAGCAGCAAGGCTGGATGGAAGTTCGGAGCGATCCGAGGAAGCTCTCAAAACGAGGGGTTTTTATAGGGAAAATATGGCCGTAGGCTAGTCTGTACTTGGGGAAGAACAATGAGTTTGGGGCTGGAGACAAAGCCTCCGAAAGGTCAGAATTTAGCATGATTGAGTTAGGTCCGAATCGACAGTGGGATAGCCGGTATGCAACCGCAGAGTACTTGACAGTTAAGTATCCAGCTTGTCAAGTCGCCTGCTCAGGCCAGGGAGTTCTTTGTAAGCAGCGTGCATACTTAATATAGTGTTTGCCTTTGAGGTCTCCTAAAGCTGCGATCTGGCTATTTCTGGCCTGCCCGGGTGGAGAATGGAATGTTCAGCCATCAGTGGCCGTGCCTAGTTCTGTGCTCGTCCGGGGGCCTCACAAACACTTGGCGTAGGGTGGTAAAACAAGGCCGAATTATTGATATCAAAATGATATCTAACACCCCCCAAGGTTGGGCTAGCAAACGGTAATAACAGTGCCTGTAATTTATCAGTGCCAGTTTACCGATGCCTGTCATTTCCTCTCTAAGCTGCAAACCCCAGGATTCCATAGGATGTTATAAGTAGAATAATAGCACTATAACAGTGTAGTGTGGAAATGGCCTATGTGTGATCTGATATGGCAAGCACTGAAAAAGCAAGCACTGAAAGCAGTATTTCAAAGTTTATATAATAAATGTACTCTGTCTAACACTCTGATTTGTTGAAGGCATTTGCCACACACTTCTTGAGACTTTTACTGTTTTCACCTTTAGAAGAAAGGTGTTGAGTCTACGTATCCAGCTATAGCTTCATTCAGCTTCTTGATGTGCATTTTCCTTCCTTCCTTCCTTCCTTCCTTCCTTCCTTCCTTCCTTCCTTTGTTTCTTTCTTTCTTTCTTATTGGATTCCTAGAACTAGTGGTCTACACTACTAGGTAGGCTTGCCAGTTTCCTTGACTAAGCCACATTCTTCTCTTTTCTAGCTTGTTTTGCAACCTTGTGTAGTAGGGAAGTGAGGATTCTGCAGGCTGTGAACCACATAATCTGCTACCAGGTCTTAAAACAATGCTCAAAGTATCATCTTTCAGTAAACTAGTGTCTCTGTTATAGCAGTTTTAGAGGTATTACTGCTAGTAATAAATGAAGATCCACAAATAAAAGGATTAAAAACAAAAAGGAAGGAGATAAAGTACAAAGCCTTTGCAGATGACGTAATAATATTTCTTGAGGTACCACAAGATTCGATACAGAGGTTGAAGGAAATCTTGCAAAAATATGGACAAATAGCAGGATATAAGATAAATAAAGAAAAGATGAAGATCATGACATTAAATATATCAAAAAAAGAACAAGAAAATTTGGAAAAATATCAGGTTATCAAATAGTAAGGAAAATAAAATATTTAGGAATAAGTATAACAAATAAAAATCAAGAATTATTTTATAACAATTATGAGAAGACATGGAAGGAGATTCAAAGCAAAATGGAAAAATGGACAAATATGAATTTATCTCTTTTAGGAAGAATAAATGCTTTTAAAATGTCTCTATTGCCTAAGTTAATGTTTCTTTTCCAAAATTTGCCAATAATAGGAGAAGAAAAGATCTTTAAAGAATGGGGAAAAAAAGTTGCGAAAGTTTATCTAGCAAGGCAAGAAAGCAAGAATAAGATTTAAAACATTACAAGATGCAAAGGAGAGAGGAGGTTTTGATGTGCCATCGTTGAAAATATATCATCAAGCATGCTGCTTAGAAACAATTAAAGATTGGATTCAAGTGGAGAACACAACAATAAAAGAAGTTGAAGGAATAGAAAATAGATTTGGTTGGCACGGATACTTATGCTATGACAAAATAAAAGTGAATAAAGACTTTAACAATCATTGTATCCGAAAGACTCTATTGAAAGTGTCGATACAAATAAAACACAAATTTTATAGAGGACTTCCGTTGTGGATCTCACCCCAAGAAGCATTTAATATTGCTCCAACAAAACAGGGAAAATTATTGACGTATCAAGAGCTACTGAAAAAGGATGGTACAAAGTTAAGAATGAGTACAGAAGAGGAATTAAAAGACCAAGGCCATGAATTTAACTGGTTCCCATGGAGACAATTAAAAGACAGATTTAAAATGGATCAAAAATTATACAGGTTTGAAAGAAATGAAAATGAATTGGATGTATTGATGAAAGGGGACCAGAAAAAGAGAATTTCCAGATTTTATAAAATATTGTTACAAAGAGAGATGGAACCAGAAATTGTTAAAAATAACATGGTTAGATGGGCTCAAAATATAGGACATCCAATTGAGTTGGATACATGGGTAGGGGCATGAAAGACAGATATAAAATTTATGCCAAGTTTGAATTTAAGAGAAAATTTCTATAAAATGATATATAAATGGTACATGATGCCTGTAAAACTGAAAAAAATAACAAGAATGAATGAAAAATGTTGGAAATGTGATGAGAAAGAGGGATCTTTTTTTCATATGTGGTGGACCTGTAAAATAGAATAAAAGTTTTGGAAATAAATACGTGATGAAATTCAAAGAATGTATGGTTTCAACTTTGAAATGAAGCCAGAACTCTATTTGTTGAATATGTTAGGGTAACAAAGAGAAATAAGAGCTCATCAAAAGACATTGTTATATATAATAATCGCAGCAAGATTGACTTATGCTCAACATTGGAAAGAAAGAAAATATATTAATATAAGAGAATGGAAATTCGAAGTCCTGGATATGGTAGCGACAGAAAAGCTAACTTTTTCACTCAGAAATAAGCCAATCCAGGGCTTTGAAAGAGAATGGCGAGAGGTATTGAATCGGGCAAAAGAATGAAATAAGGGGAAAGAAAGAAAGGCTGTAAGAAAGGAGAAAGGAGGAAGATAAAATGAGGTGACAAAAGATAAAATGTAAATAGTTAAATATAAGCTAAAAGTAAATAGTTAAATATAAGCTAAAAGTAATAGTTTACGATTGTTGTAAAAAAGAGATAACGTATGGAACAGAATGTTTATACGGAATGGAATGTTAAACTCAGATTCAACTGGGAAAATGGATGTTTGGAAGTGGGGGGGTATTGTTATTCACTTAAAATTTTAATAAAAATTATTTAAAACAAAAACCAAAACCAGTGTCTCTGGCACAGCTTCAAAGTGTTACTCTTGGACCATAGTTCCCAGAATTCTCAAGCCTGGAAAAATTACTTTTGGGCTACAATTCCCAGAATCAACCAACCCGCAGTCCCCAAAAATAACTTTTCCAAGCTTTACTGAAGACAATTTTTACCATTTCTTCTACTTTTTGCAATAATCTCATTCTAATAGATATTCCACGACAAAGGAGTAGGGCTGGTTGTATAAATGGAGAACAAAAGCTGCTTCTGTTGGTAGTTTGTGTGGTAAACTACCCACAACAGTGTAGGACACTTTTCTGGTGGTGTAAAACACATTTTGCCTTAAGGAAGTTGGGATGAGGAGTTGAGATCTGGAATCTTTTGTATATCTTATCTGAAATAACTGACATTGTCAGGAACTGAATCCACACACACAAATAGTACAGTGCATAAACACTATTTATTTGGGGTGAGATACATAGTACAGGACTTCAGTGAGAGGACTAAAGGCAATTAGCAATTTCAAAAACATAAAATACCAAGATGTTTCCCTCCCGCTCGCAAGAGACCTTGAAGCCATGAAAGCCTGGCAGCGCTTATCAGTACATTCCGAGCTTTTGTTTACCTAACAGTCTCTGATTCCCATACCTTTGTTACAAGCAGGCAGCTCATTTAAAACCTACTACATATCCCATTACTATAATATGGAGGGCAACCTGACAGACATCAGCTCCTCAATCTGTTTGGAAATTGATGGTTGTCCCATGTGTGCCTTCTGTGTGTGCTCCTTTAAGTTACCTCTTAAGAGTAACTCATGAATTTCACAGGGTGTTCTTAGGCAACAAATACTTAGGTGTGGTTAGTCATCGCTGTGTTTTATAGATAATAGCAAAGCCTTAGATTATATAGATTATGAAAAGTATGGATTGCTTTTAAAGAAATGTGTGTGCCACAACACTGCACTGTCCTGATGCATAACTTTTACTCAGGGCAAGAGACTCCTGTTAGGACAGAATTCAGAGAAATGGAACGGTTTTCAGTTGGCAAGCGGATCAGGCAGGTCTGCATTTTAGCACCCTAACTGTTTATCTTGGATGCTGAACATATCATATGTAAAGCAGGATTAGACTTGGAGGAAGGAAGCATGAAAACTGGAGGAAAGAGCATCAACATTTTAAAATATGCAGTTGACATGTACTGCTAGGAGAAAATAGAAAAAAAACTTGGAAGAATTACTAGAGAAAGTCAAGGAAGAATGTGCAAAGGTAGGTTTACAGTTGAATTTTAAGGGAAAAAGTGGCCACAGATGATTTATGTAACTTTAAAGCAGACATTGAAATAGTTCAGGATTTTCCATATCTTGGTTCAGTCATTAATCAGAATGGAGACTGTAATCAAGAAATCAGAAGAAAATTAGGACTTGGAAGGACAGCTATCAAGGAACTAGACAAGCTCCTGAAGTGTAAAGATATATCATTGAATACTAAACTTAGGAAGGTCCATGCCATCCTATTTCCAATTTCTATTCATGGTTGTGAAAGCTAGACAGTGAAGAAAGCTGATAGAAAATCAACTCCTTTGAAATGTTGTGCTGAAGAAGAGTTCTATGGATACTGTGGAATATTAAAAGGAAAAAAAAAAAGCCTGAACTCTCCCTCCAAGCCAAGATGACTAAACTGAGACTGTTGTACTTTGGCCATCTCATGAAAAGACATGACTCACTAGAAAAGACAATAACGCTTGGGAAAGTAGAAGGCAGTAGAAAAAAAAGGAAGACTGCATTACAGATTGATGGACTCAATCAAGGAAGACATGTCCCTGAATCTGGGCAGGCCTGTTGATTACTGTTGACTAGGAAGTCTCTCATTTATAGGGTTGCCATAAGTCAAAGTTAACTTATTGGCAGTTAACAACAATAGCAAATACATATATACACCCCTGGATATATATTTGTTTGTGTATTTCCTTTCCCACATTTCTCCCAATACAGGATCTAATCAAGCTCTGCCGTCATTGGGATAGGTCCCTCTCTCTGTCCCACTGCCTTCTCAGGCATATTTGGTAGGAACTAGCAAGAAGTCTGTCTTGGTGGCCACCCCCAGTCTTTTTAAATCTCTCCCTAAGGAAGCTAGGACGCTCCCTCCTTGCTCTCCTTCTCCTAGCAAACAAAAATGTTCCAATTTTGTCAGGCTTTTAGACATTGACTCTGACATGCTCTTAATGGTGTGTTGCTTTGTTAATTTTTACATACTGTCTTTTAATTAATTTTAAATGGTTTTAACTTTATAGATCGATTAGCTGTTTTTAAATATAAAGACTCAAACATACAGGCTGAGGGTTTTGTATATTTCAGATCTGTACTGGCTTTAATTATTTGTAAGCTGCCTTGAATGCCAGTATTGGGGGAAAGGTAGGATATAAATGAATAACAATGACACACAGCCAAGTTGTAGAGACTCTAGATAGATGCAAATATATGATTGTATTGTTGCTGTTGCTGTTGTCGCGTGCCTTCATGTTTTTTCCAACTTACGTGGCCCTAAGGCAAACCAGTCATGGGGTTTTCTGGGCCTGAGAGTGTGTGATGTGTCCAAGGTCACTACGTGGGTTTCCACAGCTGAGCAGAGAATCAAACCGCAGGGTCATAGTCCAGCGCTCAAACCACGATGCCACCCTGGCTCTATATGACTGTATTGGCTGTTTATAATTTCTTGCTTATGCCAAATGATTGAAGTTTGCCTCTCAATTAAATGGATAATCTCAGATCACTTTATTGCCCTTAGCTGCCCATATTAGAAAGATTTAAGTGTTATGTTCTCTCAGACTGACCCTCTGCACATTTAATGTGCAAATTTCACACTTGTAGCTTCTCCTCTCTAAAGGTTGTTAGGTGTCATTCTGAAAATTCTTTGATGCGTTGTATCGTCCTCTGCTCCAAGGGCTAAATTCTGTTTAAATAAAATATGGCAATACTTAATTGTTCAAGTTGTGACAGCTGGAAAGGAAGTTTAAAAATGGATCTGAAAAGAGTGTTTAATGAACCAGAGAAAGGGAGAAGACACGCATTCTTACCAATGGAAACTCCCCCCCCCTCCATCCAATGAAGGGATACTCTAACATCAGGTTGTCGTATCCAATCCCCATTTTGCTGCTTTGTTGTTATCCTGAAATAAAGGCCTCACTGTTTTATTTCAAGAAACCTCATGGGAAGAAATATTCTTGCCAGATTACTGTGGAAACACCACTTTCTTGCTAAATTAATTGAAAACTTAGAAGCAAAGCTATTGGCCTTATCAAAGGAAGGAAGTGCAATTAAAATTGAAGCTGTCTCGGGGGAGCGAACAATCCCTGTTTCCGATTCATATCTATACGAGGTGTGCTCAGCTATATATAGATCTTGAAATCAGTGTTGTGAACAGACATTTAAACAGTTTTGAGTTTTAAACTGATAAGGCCCGAAGTGAGGGATGGTTCATGGAGTTCTGAGAAAGAGGTATATAATTGAAGGTCTTATTAAGATCCCACTGAAGGAATGGGAATTATGCAGCTCTCCAGATTTGGTCCAGCTCCCAGCGGCCCTAGCTCATATATCCAGCAATCAGGAATGCTGGGAGTTACAGAACATCTATAGGGCCACATAAATTTTATCCCCTTTTAAGTAAGTGGCAGCTGATGAGGCAGAAGTTGCTGAACTGAAAAGTCCAGTTGCTTGAATAGATGACTAGTGCTGGAAAAAAAGCAAGCTGCCCTACAGTGTAACTTATAACTTTTCTTCCAGTGGGGCTGTATGGGTGAAAGTGAAGATAAAACAATTAATTAGGAATAATTGGTTTAATTAGAGACATTATTTTGTTGCTTGTTAATGCAAGATTGCTGCTGGTTTTTAGAGTTCTGATTGTAGACTAGTAGTCACAGTTGTGGAGCTGGATTCATGTAGTTGCAGAGTTGGAAGCAATTTTGAGGTCAGAATCAGTACAAATGTATTAGATTCGAAACAAAAACTCAAAACATTTTGTGCATCAGTGCATGGGACCCAGACGAAGACAAATGCTTTGATGCCAGTAAGTAGCTGGAGTCAGAGGCCCTTTTCACATGGCATTTCTCATGTGAAAGGGCCTCCTGAGTGTCGTGCCATTGCGAGGAGCATTTCAGATGATGTCCTCCCAATCACGCGACGCTGCCGGGGCCAGCAGGCGCCAATCTCTCACTATATCATTTTTGGCTTTTAGCCGAAAATGGTGCACGATCGCACATTGCTCCAGGGCCCCACATGCACTTACCGTCCCTGCGGAGCTCCGGAGCTGTGGTCCTCGTGCTTCCTCCCCCAGCACAGCCTGGGAAAATACCCGGCTGTGCTGCGGAAGGAAGAGGCGGGGCCCTCACACTGCCTGCCGGCTGGCTGGCAACTCCTGCAGAGCAGAAGCAGTGGGGACGTGAGAGCTTCACGGAAGAGGCTGCTTGTGTGATCCCCATGCGACTGCGCCAGACACAGGTAAGTTGCAGAAAGGGCCAGAGTTGGACAACGGTTGTTATTGTAGATGGAACTGAAGGTTTGGTATACAGACTCCACAGCCCTATAACTAGTTATTCAGTCTTGTGTTTATATTTTCTATATTGGACTTAGTAACGTTTTAAATGGCTGGTTAGTTGTAGTTCCTCCTTACTGACTTTCTGAAATGTTGTTGTTTCTATACCATACTAATCATCTTCTTGTAATATGTTCTGTTATCACTTTGTGATATTAGTTGTTCTATGTGTGTAAGCCCCTGGACAAGACATTGCCTTGTAAAGCAACCTAAAAATCACTTTGGGGTGAATGAACTGCTCTCTAGGAATTTGATTCCAGTTCCCATCACTCTTGCTAGTATGGCTAAAGGTGAGGGATGATGAGAGCTGCAGTCTAACAGCTTTGCTTACCCCTGCTTAAAACAAACAATGAGCAGAATCATTTATTGAAAATACCTTTAGTCTAAATGCGCTCAGATGACAAATAGGGTTTCAAGTTCTTCATGATTGTCTATATTTATTTATTTAAATATTTCTATCCCACCCCTTATCATGAGATCTCAGGAACACATACTTTTAACAGAATTAAAACAATTCTAGATGGAAACAACAAAATAATTTAAAAGCGCTAAAAGTATATTAAACAACATATTGCTCCTATTAGTGAGACATGGACATAGCTTCTAATAGATAGGTCCTTGCCCAGGTATATAAATATGGATTAAAACTTTTTAAAAACAAAATTAATGTTAGGCAGAAAATTCCATAAATACATACTTGCTAATGACAAGTTGGTCAGTATACTTGTTTTGGGAGTGTGCATACCTGCCAACTGAGGATAACATATAAGAAAAGCAAAGGCAGCTGTGTTACCCCAAAACAAAATCTTTATTTGAGTAACCATAAAAAGACCAGTTTCTAGGATCCAATTATATACTTGTTGATGATAATCACACTTTTCTCTCTTAAATTGCTTATTATACAACTACTTTTACATTCTATTGTAGACAAATGAGTAAAAAGATATTCAAAATCAAAGATGATTTAGGTAAAGGTAGTATCTGATCCATTTTGGAATTCATGGTGACCCTCTGCTAATTCTTCTTCTTCTTCTTCTTCTTCTTCTTCAGTTTTTTTTCCCAGTCAGAAACAAACATTTAGTAAGAGTGGCTGCTAATTTATTTTTAAAAGTCTTTTAATTGCTGACCATTCCTGGTATGTGCTTAATCTAAAGACCATGAGGAGTATACTGATTCTTACTGTATTAAATCAATATGGCTAAATCAATATGGATTCTTACACTATTAAATCAATGTGTACCTTATCTTCCACCGCGAGTAAGTACTGCAACATAATTCCACTAATCACTTTAGCCCCTACACTTTACTACTACTGTGGAAAACATGAAATGAAACATGGGATTGATCATGTCAGCATCTACAAAGAGCAGATTTGACCATAGTCCTTGCCATAGCTATGCCATCGTTCCTAGACCAATCCAGTTGATCCGTATTTTGGGAGGAGGAAGTCTCATTGTGTTTCATGGACTTAGGCCATTTCCACACTAGACTGTTATAGTGCTATTATTCCACTTTCAACATCCTATGGAATCCCAGGGTTTGCAGTTTAGGGAGGGGTCTCAAACCCTGCAAACCCCGAGATTCCATACGATGTTGAAAGTGGAATAATAGCACTGTAACAGTCTAGTGTGGAAGTGGACTTAGACATAGGTAAGCCAGGTATGTAGCATTCTACTTAGATGTAAATGTTCTCTTTGATGTTGTGTTTTACCTGTTTCTGACCGTAAATGTTTTTTCTTCTCATACAGATCTCCTCTAAGAAAGGTGGGTCAGGTGTAAAGGTCCATATTATAAGACCCTAGGATATGTCTCTTGTTTTTACTTGGGAAGAAGTAGCCCTGGGGAACAAATTCAAATGCCCAAATATTAGAAAGGGATTGTGACACTTGATCTGGTGCTTCCCTTACAGTGATTTTCGATTAACATAGAAGAAAATTTGTCATCAACCACAGCTAAACAGTGGCTGGTGCAGTGTAGGAATAAAGACAAGCTGGAAAATACTGACACTGGATAAAAACTTATCATAAGAGAGAACTTTATCAATGGTGTTGGACTACAGTAATCCAGCTTTCTTCACCATTGCCTATGCTGGCAATAGATTTGCAAGAACATCTGAATGGCTGCATTATCCCATCTCACGGGTGTCAATAGAGGCCAGATAATGCAGCATCTGAGATTGCTCAGGTGGGCACCTTCTTCTGACAAACTCTACAGCTTAGGTCCAGATTATTTGAAAGACTGTACCTCCCTATATGAACTTGCCAGAGCTATAAGACCCTCACGGGAAGGGTTTCTCTCAGTCCCGCTACCGCCCCAGGCTGTCCTGGTCAGGATACAGGAAGGAGTCTTCTCAGTGGCTGCTCCTACCCTCTGGAACTCCCTTCCTCAGGAAACTAGGCTGGCCCCCTCCTTGCTCTCCTTTCACCAGCAGGCAAGACCATTCTTATTTAAGCAGGCTTTTAATATGGAAGCAGGTAGGCTTTTAATTTATCAAGATTTTTAAAAAATTTTTGTAGGTTTTTATAATTTTATATGTTTTTCTAATGTTTTAAACTGTTTTAAAGGTTTTATTAATGTATGTAGCTTTTTTTGGAAGCTGCCTTGGGTCCTACTCTGGGAGAGAGGTAGCATATAAATATAATAAATAAATAAATAAATAAACAAACAAATAAACAAACAAAACAAAACAAAACAATAGTGCTCAAATGAAGCTTTTTTTTTTTTTTTTGTAAATATAACTATGGGCTGAGACTCCGCTTCTCAGCTTCCATTCATTTATGTCTACTCTTTTGGTAAGAAAGTGACCTGGAGCACTGGGGACTGGTCCAACAAAGGGGTACTGCCCACCAAGTAGAAGTTCTCACATGAAGCAACAGGCAGCAATATACAGTTGGGTAACAAAATTTTCTTCACCTTAGAGAGGTATATGTAGTGCCCCTTCTCCTTGGAAGGCATGCTGAGTCTTTTATATTAAGGAAAAAACAAATCTGAAAAGACCAAGTCTTTTCTATGGGACCTTTCATCAACCATAGTTTACAGCAACTAGTGTCACTGTATAAATAAAACAACCAGCCAAAGCAATTTAATGGCTTAGACTCACTATGGGAAGCAGATAAGCTTCTCCCAACCAACTCTAGCCACATCTCTAAAGAATCCATACCCTATCACAAAACAGCCATTTAAATGTATTTCTTACAAATAAATTTGTGTTACAAATATGTCAGCCTCTCACAGGTGCTGGTGTGCAACTGAGTGCGAAAATACATTCCAGCATCTGATGAGTTCCACCAAAAGCTAGGAAAGGATTAGAAAACTCACAGTTTTCACACTGCCATTATACATCATGCACATTCCGTTTGCTCGGTACAATGGGTAGCTCCCTCTTGCATACAAGATCATTGCGTGTTTTTACTGTGGTTTTTGAAACTTGCTTATCTGGATTGACAGATTTCAAAATAATCTGTTGACTATTATTATGAAAGATATAAAGGTGACAAGCAGCATAGAAAGGACAAAGGATGATAACTGAAGACCATCTCAGGAAGAAAATAAATCACTCTTCTGCACTGGAATTTTTTAAACCTCAAATTCTTTTCATCTTGAATATAAACATATTTGAAAACTTTGACAAATTCTTCAGGTATCCAGGTAGCTGTTAAAGAGGAAGAGTCTTGCAAACAAATGAAGAGTGAGAATGTGCAAGCACTCTAACTCAGCAATACTATATACACACACATGAATTCAAAGTGAAATTTTAATAACTTAATAAAAGCAATGGCATTTAGATGAATGAGTCTGTGAATTGCTGTTTATCCTGCATTTTTTTCTAAATCTCAGCTTCCTATCATTTGGACTATGGATAAATTCACAATTTTTTGAGTAAATTCTTACAAAGAAATGAGCTGAAACCAATTCTTGCCCATCCCTACTTCAAACGTTTAAGGCTCAAAGTCATGATTCTTTGTAAGATACCCACCAGTCACCCTAAAGGGTAGGATATAAATACAATCCATCGATAAAGTGTTAAGGAATTGTGGATTAGAAATAGTTGTTTTGCTCACGGAACCTGAAGAGGGCTGCCTAGCAATATGGATCTCTGTTTTATAAAGCAGGAAATAGAGAAACTGATTTTAAGAAAGAGAGAGAAAGGTACAATAAATTAGCCTTTAAGGTGTTATAGGTCTCTTTATCTTTATAGCTGCCAGTTAGCTCTTCCCAAGGGCATGGCAACCAATTTATGTAAGGGGGAAAGCATTGCATTTAATGACATCTGAGTCTCTTCTGAGTCTATTTAGTTGTTAGCATGCAAGTAGTAATTAATAACAAGGTTAAATTGTCTTGATGTTTGTATCACAAAAAAAAGAAGTTTTGTATAAAGCCAGGTATAATAGCAAGTGAACCATAGCAGCCAGGCTTTGTGACTACAGTTCATGTAATTACAAGCAATTGTCAGTGAGTGTGAGTGTCATTCCCAGGCTCAGCCAATTAATGCAGGGTATGTTTTCATTTGTGAGGTCTTTTCTTTGAAGCACAGTATGAAAATTATGCTTATCAAAAGGATGACAATAGCTGCCCACTTGTTAACAGACTAACCTCTGCATTTAAAATTTCCATGTAGGAAAAAGAAAAAGTACTGTTTCTAGTGATCCTAGTGAATATATGATTCTGTTGGTAAAATGTTAAAATTTCACTTTAATGCTGCTTACACAGTTACTTTCATTAGAAAATTGTTCATGCTCACTACTTTGATCACCAAAGAGGATTCAGGATTTTATGATTACAATGCTTTCAGCTTCTGGATGCTCACTTCATTTTCAGCAATTATAACAAGCAGCCTGAGCCATATTCTCTAACAGAACAAATTTTCAGGTTTCAGACCAAAAACATATACGCAAGAGTGGCCCTCTTAATAGTTTAGGCATTTTTTTAAACCACAGCTAAATATTCACTCTTCGTTATGACTGTAAGTAACTTACTGGATCAGACTAAGTTTGACATTCACAGCCAATAGACACTAAGGCCCTTTTTTGCACCCTACCTTTTCCTGGTGGCATCCTGTAGGGATCCTGGCAGCAGCTCTGCTGGGAGGGGAAAGTGAGGGGAGCACTCCTCTCCGCGTTGGCTGCCTCCGCAATCCAGGATGCGTGATGGCCCCACCTCTTATTGCCGCAGCACAGTCAGACACTTTCCTAGGCTGTGTTGGGGCAGGAAGTGCAGCCATTGCGCTTCCGGACCCTCCGCAAACCAGGTAAGTGTGGAATGGTGATGTGGTCACGGGTCATTGACAGGCAAAACCCATCAATGATTTACTATGTGATTGCACCACCTGGGGACGGGAGAACAACAGGACCATGATGATGTCATGCAGAACTGTTGTTGTCCTACTTCTGTTCCTATGGCGGGTTGAGAGGGTGGTGTGGAAAAGGCATAAGAGTCAAGCTAGATATGACAATAAGTATTCAAGAGACATTTTTATGCTTGGGTTTAATTTAATGAACAGCAACTGTAGGAAGAGAGCTAGCGTGGTATCGTTGTTTGAGTGCTGGACTACGACCTTCAGTTTGATTCCCTGTTTGGCCATGGAAACCCGCTGAGTGACCTTAGGCTCTTCACACACTCTCTGACCCAGAAAACCTTGTGACAGATTTACTAGGGTTTTCATAAGCCAGAAACAACTTGAGGGGATCTACCACCACCAACAAACTGTAGGAAACCTGATCTGGATTAGGACTTTACATTAATTGGCTGAGCCTGGGAGAGGAGATTTGCCCATCTGCCCCAGCCATGGTCCTGATTTGTTCTCTCTTTGGGGATGCAGTTTAATAACCCAACAGTACAAGGGCAAATCACATGCTTCATTTCACATCTAGTTTGACCTCAAGCAGTCCACCAGAAAGTGGTCAAAGATCTGCCCAGCCCAAAGTTTAGAAATATTACTTCCATGGAAAGTCATACTGTAGCCCTACTAGCCAGGGAAATGTGACAGCTGTCATCTCAAAAAGTAAAATTTCTAAGCTCTGACGTAGCTATCTCATAATGCACAAGCTGCAATAGGTAGTATCAGTAGAAAATACAATTTTCATTTTCCAGGTATTTATGTTCATTCCAGGATACGTAGAACAAATATTGAATGTTTGTATTTAGCTGGGATTCCTGCTGAAGTTTATGGGAATGTCATTATCTTTTTCTCTGATGTTCAGCCATAAGACCCAATTATTATGTAACCAAACTAGTAACCTCCATTATCCTGCCCATCAACATAAAAGGAAGATACCAGTTGGTTAGGCTAAATTCTGACATTTGTAGATACACAAATCTGGTTAAAAACAGTTTCACCTACCAGAATGGAGGAAACAAACAAACAGGCAAACAAGCAAAGCTCCAGCCTACTATCGCCATGGCTGGTTGGGTGTAGTTTTAAACAGGAACACTTCACATAGCAGAATATTGCAAGTTCCACTTGTGTTTGTGTTTTAATATCAGTCTTCATGTGTGCATGCACATACGTATACATATATATGGGGGGGTCAAAATTAATCAGGGGCACTCATGTTAGCTATGCAGCAAATATAACAAAATTCACAAAAGAGTGATTCTTTTATTTGCAACCCATAATGCAGAAAATACACCATACAAACTTTCAAAGCTCCACTGGCTTCTTCATCAGGCAAAAGATGATTGTATGATGTTGTACTTCAGTTGTTCAAAGGTGTCATTCATTGGTAACCATTCACACTGAAAACCCCATACTTTGTGATCACATACATATTTTATAGGAGCACAGCCATATACAAGAATACTAGCACAAGAGAGGTAAGCAATAATTCCTGTAGTAGTTATACTGGCTGGGAAATTGCAGCTGTGATTGTGGAAA
The DNA here is from genome assembly GCA_030412105.1 of Cyclura pinguis. Classification (NCBI taxonomy): domain Eukaryota; kingdom Metazoa; phylum Chordata; class Lepidosauria; order Squamata; family Iguanidae; genus Cyclura; species Cyclura pinguis. Next base: position 84,340,173 of record CM059600.1, read on the forward strand.
GAGCTGCCAGCTGGCTACATGTTTTGTGCTAATATTTCTCTATGCAAATAATACGGTTACATCCCTGACTACACAGAAGTAGGGAAAAAATATGAAGCTCTTCTGTAACTGCCCTATGCAGTCAGAAAAGTTGTTGAAGTCACGGACTTAAGCTTCTTCTTTATGAATTGATCCTGCCAGATGGACTATGGCTAAACCTGTCTCTTCTGATAACAAACAATGCCTTTTTTAAAAAAAGATTCCTTTCTTTCAGGGCTAGATTTCACATGTCAAGAAAGCATAGGAAACTATACTTTGATTTTAGCATCTGAAAAAAAGCAGGACAGGAGTTTTGAGATAGTTCTCCTTCAATGGTAGCAGAAAGGGGTATATGAAAATATGAGTTGTGTGAGAGAGATAGTGGTTTTTATCTGTCCACCAGCTCATAGGACCAGACAGTTTGTTGTCATGTGACATACAAGATTTGCCAAAAAGTAATTCTTTATTAATGGCATAAGCTGAACAAATTTAAATCTGTCTGAATGCAAATCAAAACTGGCTCGAGCACTCGTCATAATATGTTGAGGGTAGGATAAGGAAGACAGGGACTGTAAGCCTATAAACCCCTCCCCCACTCTCCAGCATCTGGAAATAGAGGAAGAACAAGTAAAGGAATATATGATTAAACGAGCTTAAAATGTTGTTCATCAGATTCCTATGGATCAATGGGAAAAGATGTGGATAAAAGACTTGAAATTTACCTTGAGTTATGATTTGAAAGAAAAAAAATATTTAAGATGATGTTTAGGTGGCATCTTACCCCTGATAAGCTTTCCAAAATGTATAATTCTAATTAGAATTAGATCAATTGGAAGGAATATTTTGTGGTGGACTTGTGAAAAGCAAAGAAATTCTGGGTGACAATACATCATCTGATGGAGAATATTTTGCAGATTAAGGCCATTTCCGCACTACCTTGTTATATTGCTTTTATTCCACTTTCAACATCCTGTAGAATCCTGGGGTTTGCAGTTTAGGGAGGGGCATTTGGAATTCTCAGCCGGAGAGCTCTTTGGCCTCAGTAAATGATAAGCCCCAGAATTCCACAGGATGTTGAAAGTGGAATAATAGCACTATAACAGTGTAAGGCGGAAAGGCCCAATCTTGGTCAAGGTGCTTTGAAGATTAGCATTCTCTGGAAATGGTCCTCCTTACTTAATTTCTAAAAATAATGTAGGATCCATATAATTGACACCATACTTTTCTGTTAATTCTGAAAAATCATAGAGGGAGAAAATTTTAGAAATACTCTGAATCCACAACAAGACAAGACTACCACTCATTGCCTCATCCCTTCATCCCCTCATCTCCTCAAAAAAGGAAGGAAGGAAGATCTTAAAAACATAATTTCAGACTTCCTGTTCTCAATTGGGCTAAATCTAACTGCTAGTCCTAACTAAAGTAGGCCCACTGAATCAACTGGTTAATGGTAAATCAACACTTCTGTAAGCTCCACTGATTCCATTGGTCTGTTTTAGCTGATATTAGCAATTAGATTTAGGCCATAGTCTCAAAGATACATCCACTCCACCTGCAAATGGATTCAATCTTTGAGTATTTGATACCCCTCTGAATTCATGCATCCTCCATGTTTACATGTCAATCTGTGGAAAGATGTTATTGGCTCATTCTTCTCCAATCTAGCTCTCACCACTGCTTATTTAATTTACTGCTTCTCTTGGATGATCTCATAATGCTGTTCTCAGTTTGCATGTTGATGTCGATTTTCTGTGAACTCTGAAGTTTCTCTTTTTTGAAATTACAACATTGTGCATTAATTTGGACTGGCTCTGGGGCTTGATTTTCTGATAGTTATTCCATCCAACATAAGCAATCGTAATTTGGCTCCTGTTGACTTACTTCTTCCATATGATGTCTACATTTATCTCCAGGTCTGACAGTATAGAAGCTTCCTCAGAGACTTACTGTGTTCTGCCTACAAAGTGACCCAGAGACAGACACAATTCTCAGGAGGAGGTACTTTGTTGCTGCCAGTGTAGTAGAAGGAAATTTCTACAGCGTTTCCTTTACTGCCTTAATTCCCAGCCTAACCTATCTGCACTGGCCATTCTTCAAGATTACCTTAAGCAAACTCCTCAAGTAAGATGCAGACCTGTAATATTTCTTCTCTGCATGATTTTTTTAAAAACAACTTTTAGCAATAGCAGTTACATTTCTATACTGCTTATCAGTGCAAAGCACTCCCTAAGCAATTTACAATGTGTTTAGCTAATTGCCCCCAACAAGCTGAGTACTCATTTTACCAACCTACGGAAGGATGGAAAGCTGAGTCAGTCTTGAGGCCTGCAGGATCGAACTCACAACATTGTGCCTGCAGTACCAGCATTTAACCATGGTGCCACCAGGGCTTTCTAGATTATTTGCCTAATATAGAAGCAAATGGAACCCCCTCTGAACAAATCTTACCAAGAAAACCCTGGGATAGATTCACCTTAGGGCTGCCAAAGGTCCTGAAATGACTTGAAGGCCCTTTCTGCAGCATACCTCAATAGCGCGGTGTTCTCATGTCATTGTGGGATCGCAAATATCAGGTTGGGCCTGGTATGAAGCCTCAATGTTCTGCAGGCTCCCCAGTGTTCACAGGACAGCACCAGCATTGCACCTGGTGTGTCTTTCGCAGGTCAGCATCCCTGGACGGTCCCCAGTCCCACCTTTCCCTGCCCCATCCCTGCCCCACCACTCCTGATTGGTCTATTTTTTTTTTAAAAAAAGTCCTATTTTGCCAACAGCCGTGCTAATGTTAGCACAGTAGATAGTGAGAACAGTTTATCGTGTCGGCCCCAGAGGAAGTTCAGCAACAGAACTTTGGCTGTCTTCAAAATGGCAACAGAGATGGGAAGGGAGTGGGGGGGAGGAAAGGTAATCTTTGTGATAGCCTCCAACCATTTCCCTTTTGGAGCTGGGCCACCTGACATCAACGAGCACTTGGTGCCAGGCGCTATTGTGCTAATGGTGATGCTGGCAGTAAAAAAATATTGAAATTCAAAGGGGACGTGGGAAATGATGTCACCACGGTGGCTGGTGCCGAAGTTACCCTGGCGTGGCCTTCATTGTCTGCTTCTCCTTGTGTGTTCATCACTGAAACAAGGGAAGTGGCCAGCCAGCTGCTGGGAGGAGATTCCCCTGGGAGTTGCTGAGGGAAGGACAGGCAGGGACTGCCCACACCCAGCCCACTCCCGACTCAGTGATGGAAGGATGCTGCACGGAGAAACCGCATGGGCCAGCTATCGCAATTGCCGCAGAAAAGGAAGGTTCTTGTCGGTTTTTCCCCAACAATGAAAAACACCGAATTTGCCCTGCTTGGAGATGGCATAGCAGCTGGTTAGTGATGATGTCATGCGGTAAGGCAGCTCCCAGACTGGGAGCAAAGTGTGGCTGTGGCGGGTTGACAATGTCGTGCGGAAAGGGCTGAAGGCACACAATAACAAGAAGCAAGTTGGTTTTATATCCTTCTGTGTCATATTTTGGACTCACTGCTGGGCCTAATGAAGATATTACCAAAATGTGTACCTTGGATTTTGATTCCGGAAAGTGACCTTTATAGTACTAAGAGAAAGAAAGGTTGACGTAGAATTGTCACAGGTTCTGAGCTGAAATGCACTGGTCAATTAAAAAAACAAAACAAAAACTTCTTCTTATAACAATAGTGGGGAGCTACTCAGTAATATCCTGGTTTGAGGACCGTATCACCAGTCCCCGACCCAATAAGCACCCTACCATCAAACTCTGTCCTTTTTCCCATGATTATTATTTAAAAAAAATGTTGAGAAAGTGGTGCTTTAGCTTTAAGTGAGCCTTTTCTCCCATAAATAAATGTAAGATGCCCATGTGTCTTATTAATAATCTGATTAATACTTCCAGGGGAACTCAGGGAATGTCAATCTGTTTGTAAGCACTGTGTGTGGGAGTATATTCCTTGTTTTAAATGAGAACTAGGTCACCTAAAACTATATACCACTTCCTTGAGGAGGGGCATAATTATGGACAAAGACCCCACATGCAATCACTTGTATAGCGTGGGGCAAGAAGATTTTATATTCCATGGCACGCATCCTCTATTGCTTCACTCAAGATAATGTCAGCTATTAGGAATTTAGTCAATAGGTCCCCTCATTTCCTCCTTTTAAAAAGAATTAAATGGACCTCCTCAGTATTTCATATGTCTTAGAATGGGTCATATGTAGAACCATTTAAAAATTTTTTTTAAATTTATGAACATTAATATATGTTTCTTACCTAAGGAATGTTGTTGTGCATTCTTGTTCACGTATCACTGACTTCTCATGTGTACATGTGTGATGATGAGTACACAGAAATCATGACCAATGTGTTAATATTAATTACAATATTTAATATTTTCATACAACATTGGAGGTAAAGTACCTTTTTTTCCCAAATGAAACTTGACATAATTTCAGTTTCTAGAGAATGGTATGAGGAGAAATTTTCATTAGTTATATTGTTCCCTCCCCTGAACTTCACTGTGGTTCCTGCTTTCCTTACCAGTTTTTCATTCCACACCTAGGAAGAAAGAAAGCTGCAGAGTATGGCCATTTCCACCCTACATTGTTATAGTGCTATTATTCCACTTTCAACATCCTGTGGAGTTCTGGGGTTTGTAGTTTACTGAGGCCAAGGAGCTCTCCTGCTGAGAATTCTAAAGGCCGCTCCCTAAACTACAAACCCTGGGATTCCATAGGATGTTGAAAGTAAAATAACAGTGCAGTGCAGAAATGGCCTTTGTGTGTAAGAGAGAAAAGAAGTAGATGCAAAGATTTATATTTACAAAAAAAAGGTTTTTGTTTTCTGCATCCTTCCTGTGTGTGCATTTCTTTTTGAGCTTTTTCATTTCATTTCTGTGAGTGGATATGGGTAAAAAATGGGATTTTCTAAATTTAATTTAGCTGTTTCTGTCTCTCCCAAGCTTACAACAGTGACTGGGGCAAGGGAGAAAAGAGTGAATTCTTGGATTTTTTTTTTTAAACTAGTATTCCAACTCTGCTTTAAGACAACCGGGTAAGATAAGTTTAAAACCAAGTCAGAATTTAACAAAATTAAAATTAACACACACAATCTTTATACATAAATGTTATTAATGTACTTATTTACTTTCTAGTACAGATATATTAAAAGTTGCAGAGAGTGATGTAGTAATGTCGAGGTGGAATTTTTCTATTTTTTTAAAGGTTTTAAAAGTAGTGTTTTAATAACACATTAGCACTATGCCACTTATACAAGAATAAGTAAAAGCAATGCTGATATTTTATAAATTGTTACAAGTCACCACTAGTTCTAACATGTTGGGCTTTTGGAATAACATTCAAGATTCTAGAGGGGATTGGAAGGCTATATGTCTACAGAAAACTTGAGGGCTTAGGAACATAGTAGAGAGATCTTGAAGAAGAAGGAAAATAAAGAGAGCTTCAGGGATTTGAGGGAATTTTCAGAAGTTCCAGTAAGAGTTTAAGTGTTCACCTGGTTTGTCGTTGTCATCATCGTCATCATCATCGTCATCATCACTGTCATCACCATCACTTTATTTATATCCTACCTGTCTTATAAGTGTCAGTGCGGTTCAAGATTTTCGTAGCTATTTCCGTGTGCTCTAGGGTTCCCTGCTCCGTCTCTTCTATTAGACCAAAGTAAAACGTCACACGTCGGTCACAGCTTCTTGCAAGGCACGGAACATGGAAGCAGGGAGCTCACAGTTTGTGCTCTGTGTTATACATGGAACTCTGGGCTCCGTGAGATTTTTACTAGGATCAGAGATGCAAATCTTCAATTATTTTGTCCTCTCATGTGAGGACAAATAATTACAGTAGTTTTCTCCTCACTGTGGGAGAAAAGAAAAATTTCTCCACAGTATTCTCAGTGTTTTCAAGCACTCTGAAGTATTGTGCCAGAATTATTCTGCAGAGAAAAACAGGTTTTCTGTACAAAAAAACCAGGTTTTCTGTGCAGAAAACAGAGGTTTTTTGTTTTTTTTGTTTTGTTTTTTTGTACAAAAGGTATGTTTTTTTCTCTGTACTAATTCCTGTGCAAAACTCAGGGATGTTGAATACCGGAAAGAAATTGTGCAGTTTTCACTGTTCTGTTATTCCTTTCTGGAGAGTTTTCTGTCTGTTGAAGAATCCCACATGAAAAGCAGGAATATACATCCTTGGAAATTTGAGTAGACAAAGAATTGCACTAGCAAATATGATCTTTGAATCCAGTCACAGCTCCAGATATTTTTCAGAACAGAGATCTGGAGGTGTAAGGGCAGCCCAGGAAAAAGAAAGAACAACTGGTCTCTAAACACAAGAGTAGTAGATTTCAAAACAAAAAATACAAAGAACGCAGGGGTTCTGAGTCTGAATCCTAGACTGAATAGAATAGACAAGAGAAAAACAAATGTTATCTGATAAACAGAAAGAAAGCTCAAGAAGGTTCATTACCGTATTTGCCAGCGTATAAGACATGCCAGCATATAAGATGCACTCCATTTATAAACTGGCAAATATTATTTGCTGGCATATAAGACACACCAGCATATAAGATACACCGCATTTTCAAACAATATTTTTTGGGAACAACAGTGAATCTTATACGCCAGCAAATACAGTACTTTTTGACTGAGTTTAATCAAGGTGGTTATTCATGGCAAGAGCAGTAAAATAGAAGATGGGAGGGTAGGTGGGCTGATGAATGGATAGACGGATTTATGTGTGTATCTCATTCCTGATGGATGCACAAACGGATTCTAAACCTGTTGGCCTAATGGGTGAAAATGCGTCAGGACTGGATAGGACAATTTAAAGTACCCTTGTGAGCTTTTTGGCTTGGTAATCTGATATATATTTACACTACATAAGACAACTCTACTTAATCTAATAAACAGAAAAAAACAAAACAAAACCACATATCCATAATTACCCATTCCCAAAGTACCCTTCAGGGCCTTATTGATGTTCTGGTAATTTTCCAAGCTCGCCTTTGCAGAACAAAATGGATTTTGGATCCAAGGTGTCAGGGTACTGTCAATGAAAACAAGAAATACTAGGCACCACTACATGTGTACCTCTGAGCCACTTATATAAAAATCAGTGCTTTACTTTTGGGTGGACCTGTTTTACTTGTAAAGGGAAACCTCAACAAGGCAAATTCCATAATAACATAGACTGTATGGAATCTGTAATAACAAAAGAGGATGTCAGTGTTTCTGTGGCAGCCACAACCTATCCTGACATTGTACTGGATACCTCTGAATTTGACAGAGTGTTATCTAGTGTTCAAGCTGCAGTGCCAAATTCCAAACTGGAGTTTACTAGAAGCAAAAACAGGGAGGCAGCTATAACTCATCAGGAAATTGTCATCCAAGTTACATCCTGCAGTGCAACTTCTCAAGTCCAAATTCCAAACAAGAGGCTTGCTAAAAGCTAAAATAGAAGCTAATCATAATTTCAACAAGAAATTATGACAGTCATCTCAATATCTGACAGAGTATTTCTGTTTGTCACTCATATTGCAGTGGCCAATTTAAAGCTGAAAATCCAAACGAGGGGCTTTCTCAAAGCAAAAAGAAAGCTTGACATAACTCACTGGAATATTGTGAGAGTAATTTCAAAATTTGACAGAATGTTTTTAATTGTTGCCCAAGCTGAAGTGGTAAATTTCAAGTTGAAATGCCAATCTATGAGGCCTTCCTAGAAACATAAAGGGGAAGCCTGCCATAACTCTTTATGAAATAATTTACAAAAGGGTTAGGAAACAAGAAGGAGCTAAAGCATCCCTGCGAAGATTCCTGAATTTTTAAAAAGGGCTGGAAAATGGGGTATAATAATCATCTCAGGTAATGCCAGTAAGACTTCTGAGGTAAAATAACTAGTGCAAGGAATAGGAACACAAAAGACTCTGTACACTGCTTTGGGGATATTAGGTAGTGCAGGATTCATCAGGTGTATTTCAGTTAATGTTTGGTACTCTGCCATCTAAAATTACACTAGCTTTTGCTGAAATAGAAGAAGGGTAAGATTTTTTTCAGTTGTACTTAACTATTTTGATTTTAAACAAAAAGCCTTCTAAACTTGTTTTATACTTACCTGACATCAAGAAGTGACCTTAATAGAACTATGGCCATTGCTATAGTGCCATTATTCCGCTTTCAAACTCCTATGAAATCCTGGGGTTTGCAGTTTTGGGCGGGGCTTTTAGAATTCTCAGCCAGAGAGCTCTTGGGCCTCAGTAAACCACAAACTCCAGAATTCCACAGGGTGTTGAAAGTGGAATAATAGCACTATATCAGTGAAGGGCGGAAATGGCCTAAGAGAAGAGAAATCCGTTTGCCCAGAACTGTCATAGGGTCTGAGCTGACATAGTCATCAGAGTAATCAAATTTCTGAAACTGACATATTATTATCTGGGATCTAAAGGTATGTTGTGCCATCTGAAAGGCACTTCTTTTTAGATAAGGAAGTTTTCCTGAATTTTGGCTTTTCTGTTTCCTCTCACCACCCTGCTGCAGCCTCTCTCATGCCTCACCAACAACATTTGAGGGCAGTCCTTGGAACTGCAGGAGGCCCTGTGAGCTTCTGTGTGATAGAAGCAGGAGGAGGAGGTGGGGCAGAGAAGCCATGCTGTGAAAAGGGAATTGTGGAGGCAGATTTCTGCTCACAACCCATTGTATTTTGACACCAGAAATTTAAACCTTTTTTGGGCTAGTATCATCCCTTCTTTTTTTTCTTTTTTGGTCAGATGTAACACATGCATTCTGTTGTACCCATATGTGATATGCTGTTGCCGTATGCTTTCATGTCATTTGCAACTTATGGCAACCCTAAGGCAATTCTAGGTTCTGGGGCTGAGAGTTTGTGACATGGGTTTCCGTGGCCTACTGCGGAACTGAACCCTGGTCTCCAGGGTTGTAGTCCAATACTCAAACCACTACACTGTGCTGACTTTCTCCATACATGGTAACCAGTTGTTAAAAGTCTGTTAGTAGATTTTCATGTATATTTTGTTTCTTGCTTGAGTACAATGCTAGGGTAAGTCTGGATGTTCCTGGTAAACTTTTTAGTATTCTGTTCTAAGTGCAGTCTAAGTCCTCGTATGTTCAAAGACATCATTAATTTGTGGTCCAGTTTTAGATTTTATCAGATTATGCAGACATAACTGCTTTCCTCCTCACTTTAGTTTGCCTGAATTTGAGAACCTCACTTATTCTTTGTTTAACATTGACTTGAGCTTTTGTGCAAGATTTCCGAGTAGACTAGGCAGCAAATCAGAGGATGGATTTATCAAATATTCTTTCTAGCATGTCAGAGGCTGTTATGCTGCCATTCAACACCTGTTCAAAATCCCAGTATCACAGGGCAGATTCACAATGCAAATATGATTTGCCCATAACCTTCCTCCTGAGAGCTTCAGGCCTCCTTCAGTATTCTCAGATTCCTGGATCCTAGCCACTCCAGTTTACTACCTAGGTATGTATAGTATTGAGACTGCATTTGTTGCTTTTATGAATTATCTTCTCATAGAAATTGATGGAGGCAATTGCACCTTATTGATCCCATTCCATTTTCCAGAAGCATTTTTTTCAATTGAGCACAAGAAGTCAGTGACATGAGACATGGTTCATATTTATTGAATGATTCTGTAGTGGCTTTACTTACTTCTGCTTACCCCAGGAAGAAAGATTCAGAAGAGTTTTGATAGGTCAATATTCTCATTTAAATATAGGGGGGAAATGCTACCCAGAGATTATGGGAGCTGTAGTTCAATATATCTGGAGGACATGAGATTGCAGAAGGCTGCTGCAAACCGGAGGTGTGACCTGCACATTTTCTGGTTCAGGTCTTGTCTCAGCAGAAGTTAATTTGGAGATGTCAGAGAAGCCATATCAGATTTTATATTTACAATTCTAAATATCATACATGTAGAAATTGCATATTATAGGAAGGCAGTCTCTACATGTGTACAGTATTAGGTATATTTGCATTTATCTTTGCACAGAATCATAGAGTTGGAAGGGACTGAAAGGCCCATCTTGTCCAGTCCCCTGCCATGCGGGAATACATAACTAAAGCATTCCTGAGAGATGGCCATGTATGTTGATGTGCCTGCATATACACATAATCATATTTACCTAATTGTTTATACTCATGTCTATAGATGTCTTTGAGATCAAAATTAACAGATTGTAGTATAGTGGACCCTCAGGATCCAGTAGGATTTGGTTCCAGGACACCCCCCCAAAAAAACAATATTTGTGGATGTTCAAGTCCTATTATGTACCATGGTGTAGTAAAATGGTATCCCTTCTGTAAAAAAGCAAAAATCAATGTTTGTTTCTCGGAATTTTATTTTTTTGGAATATTTTCAAGCCACGGTTGCTTGAATCCATGGATACAGAATCCAGAGATATGCAGGGCTGACTGTATGCTACTGAACAATACTAAAAAGTGTTTGTGTGCTTTATATATATAGTTCAAAGCATTCACAAGAATATTTATTTATTGCATTTATCTGCTACATTTCTCCCAGAATGGGACACAATACAATGCACTCACTAGATCAAAATTCTTAAATTTAAAAACAAAGGGCTGTTTATTTTATTCCATGCAACTACAGTGTTTGGGATGAATGAAACTGGATGTGATCACCAAAGGCAAAGCCTCCTTGTTCAGATAAGTCACAGGCTGGGGACAACAAAGAATGACTATCAATCCCTCTTAGGTGAGCCCTCTTCCCACATGTCCACCGCCACTTCCTCAAAGGCCCCTCGCTAAACTGCAAACCCCAGGATTCCATAGGATGTCGAAAGTGGAATCACAGCACTATAACAGTCTAGTGCGGAAATGGCCTAAGAGGAAGGGGACAATCCTTACCCCGTCCGGCAGGAGGGAGAGAAAGAAGCCCTTGATACCGCCTCAAAATAAAACGTATGGCTAGAACAATACATGAGCTAGAGGGAGCATGGCACACGTTATTTTCAAAAACTTTGGAGCTGGAACTTAGAATTGGGGCGGGTAGAGACCATCTTGAAGAATATAGTTGTTTAGTGAAAGTTACAAATTCCGCTTAATTCCGAAACTTACTATAAAGGGCTTAACAAAACAAAACAAAAGTTTGATGTCTTCAGGGGAAATCGCAGAACCCGGAACACCGGAAAGCCAACTACCGGAACGGCCACTTCCTCCGATCAACTCTCAAAACTCGCTTCCAGTTTCCTTAACAATCCAGAGGAGGGGAAGCGGAGCGACACCGCCGTCTGCAAGCGCGCCCTCGCCTCGGACAGAGGCCAGCGTGGCCCCCAAGCGCCGGCTGCCCCTGAGGGGGCGCCGGGCTCCTTCCTCCTCCTTCGCCCCTGTGGCGGATCGGCCCCGTGGAGGCAAAGCGGGGCTGGGCCTGGGGCGGTTTTCTGCGTTGAAGTCCTTCCCGAGTTCTCTCGGAGGACCCCAAGCCAGGTCAGCCCGAGGAGGGCGGGGACCAAGCTGTTGAGAAACGATCGCTATTACTTTTTTTAAAAAAAAGTTTTTAATATGTTTAAAATGACAAGGGGTTCCTTTTGCATCCGCATCCCGTTTTCAAATCGCTTGATTCTTTCTTGCCATCTGCTCTGATTCTTTCAACTCGATCGGCTTCCAATCCTACCTCGGTATCAAGGTGGAAGGTTCACGGGAGCTTTTCTAACGTGCAGGCGGCGTTTTGTAAACTACTTTGCTATCATTTTTATTTAAATTCTCTCGCCCGTCTTCCCTTTCCCTTTCGGACCGCCTCCCGCCGCCGCCGCGAGCCTGTCGTTCCCTGAATCGTTTGTAATTTTTTAAAATCTCCCTCCTTCAATCGCCTCCGTTTTGCACGCCTCCCTATTTATTTTCCAGCTCGGAGACTGGTTCTCTTCCTCTCTCCCCCTGCTTCCCTGGTGTTTTCTTTTTCTTTTTTTAATATTTTGCACGGTGCCAAGCCTGGGAGTTTACACACATTCGCCTCCCCCTTTTTTTTTTTTTCCTGCAGCCTCCCTCCCCAGCCCCATCAGAGGAAATATTACAATGTTGCAAGCTGACGTAAGGACATTACAAGGAAAGGGCTACATTTCGGAGTGTTTATGAAAAGAGCCTCGGTACTGTACTGTCACCAGGGGGCATGCAATAGAATGCCTTTCGTCCAACATTTGGAATAATGATCATTTAGCAACCACTACTATCACGACCAAAAAAAAAAAAAAAAAAAAAAAAAGGCGCCTCCAGTGAGCTCCGGAGCCCGCGCCAGGCAGAGGAGCCATGCAGCCAAACTTTCAGGAACCCTGGGTTATTTTTTTCTGACATTGCAAGCTCGTCCTTGAAGATCGCACCTTCAATTCTCCGGGATTTGTTTTGCTGCTTCTTCTCCTTTTTTTCCCTCAGTCATTTCCACCTCTGCCGCCTTCCCCGGGCCTGGCGGATTTGCTGTTCTTCGGCAAAGGAGGAGAGACGCAGGCGAGCCGAGCCAGCAGCGAGGAAGCCGCCGCCGCCGCCGCCGCAAGACGCCCTGCCTGCCCGCTCGCCCGCCCGCCCGCCCGTCTCGGCGCTCTCCCTCGCCCGCTCGCGCTTTCTCGCTCGCCCGCCCGCCGCCCGCACACAAACACACACCGCTCGCTCTGCCTCGGGAGTCCGGTGTTGTTTTGAAGGGAGCTAACATGGCGACGGTGCCCGTCTATTGCATCTGTAGGCTGCCCTACGACGTAACCCGCTTCATGATCGAGTGCGACGCCTGCAAGGACTGGTTTCACGGCAGGTAACACAAAGCGATCGGGCCTCCCCCCCCCCACCCGCTCTGGGGCAGAGACCCCCCCTCCTCTCCCGCTCGGGGCCTTTCGCCTCTTTGGCTCGCCAGGGCACGAGAGAGCGAGCGAGCGAGCGAGCGAGATGGTGGGCTCGGGAGAGGAGCTGCCGCCGCCGCCGCCGCCGCCGCCGCTCTGTGCAGTTTTCCAACAGGCCTTTTTGGAGACGAGGAGGACGAGGAGGAGGAGGAGGAGCCACTCTCCCCGTTCCCCTCGCTCGCTCGCTCGCTCGTATTTTTTTTTTTTTTTTTTTTGGTGTTTTGTTTTGTTTTGTAAATTGTCGAGCCGGGGCACACACAATGGACTCTGCCCCCCCCCCGCCGGCCCGCCCGCCCGCGCGCCCTCCCGCCGCTGGGGCCGTGGTCGTGTCAGGGGGCTGCGGGGAGGGGAAAGTAGCGGGGGGACTGCTATTGTCCTTTCCTCAGGGAGGGGAGGGTGGGCTGCCTAGTGCCGAGGGCTCTCGCCGTTGGTGTGTGTCTTTAAAAATTATTAATTATTATTGTTATTAGAGCGGCTCCTTTCTGGCCCACTGCCGAACCCACCCGTCTTCTCCCCTCACCCCCCTTCCCCCGACCGGGTCTTACTGGGTGGTTTGTGGGGGTCAAGGACAAGATTTAAGGTTAGACGCCCCCTTCTTCTCCTCACTCCCTCCAGAGGAGGCATGGAGAGCGCGGGGGGGAGGGGGGGGAGAAGCGGTTCCACAATGTCTGGCTAAGCAGGAGCGGTAGCCACGGGGAAGGGTCCCTGCGGGGCGGGCGGCAGCCGCTAGGACTCCGGCGGCCGAGGCGGCTGGCGGCCGGGGGAGTCCGCCTGGTAAGGAGAGCCTCCCCGGCTCCGACTCCGGCGCGATGGGCAGCCGCTCGCCTCGCGTCTCCCTCGGCGAGGGGGAGCCCAGGGGGCGGCTGGGGCGGAAGCGTTTCCTCCCCACTGGGCGGCCCGGCGGACGGAAGGGTCCCGGGGCTGCGGGCGAGAACGCGACCCCGTTTTGTCCAGGGCTTCCCGGCCCCCCGAGAGGCGGGCGGGCGGGCGGCCGGCGTAGGGGAAGGGAATCCCCCGCCGCGCTGCCTACAGAAGCCGGAGGCTGGCGCCACTTTGCCTCTTCGCGAGGCGCTGTGGTGTGGAGGGAGCCAGTCCACTCCGCCGAGCGGCGGGACCCAGCCCTACGCGAGGCCCGGAGGGACCCGCTGACCCCCCTCCTCCTGCTCCCGAAGGGGGTGGGGTGTGTGTGTGTGCGTTTGAGGGGAGGGCGAGAGGCGAGACGCTTCGGTTCTTTCTTGAGGCGGCGCGGAGCTGTGGAGGCGCCCGCAGAGCTTGCCACGTCCTCCTCTCCCCTCGCCCTTCTGAGGTGGTCTTCTCTCTCAACGGCAGCACATAAAGGGACGGATCTGCTTCTTTTGAGTCGCCCCACCAGGTGAAGGAACCAGCAGGAAGGTCTGGGGGCTCACAGCTGCTCTCGGAGAGGGCGACGTGGTAGCTGCGGCTCTGTCCCCTCCGGAGGAGGAGGAGGAGCAGGAAAGCTCGCTTGAATTCGCACTGTCCTCAATCGGCTAGGAGACAATGTAACGCGGAGGGGATGGAAACTCCCTCGGCCGCAAGCTCAGCCTGGCTCTTGATTTGTATTTGATTTGTAAAGGGAGGGAGGGGGGAAGGAGGAGGGTCTCCCTCCTGCGCTCTCCCCAGCTTCGGCGCCTTTGTCGCGTTTCTTGGCTGTAAGGATCACTTCCCCTCACCCGAGTCGTTCCGATTGTCTTGATCAGATGGGTCCCGATCCTTGCGCCTCCCGGGGGAGGGTGGTTGGGGTTGCCTGCGGAGAGCGGGCGCGTTGTTCGTATAAAAGAGAAAGAAAGAAAATCTGGAGCTGCAGGGAGGAGGAGGAGGAGGAGCGGGGGGTAGCGAGACTTGAGCTGGATTTCCGAGGAGCAGATGGAAATGGAGATCTTGTGGAAAGGTCCTCAAATGGAAGGAAGCGACACCCAAGTGTATCGGGTCTCCTGGCTGTGTGGATGGGGGCTGGCCCAAAGTAAGCGCCTTTGTGAACCTTTTGGACTCGTTCTCACGTGCTCCTCCCTCCTACCAATCATTTGGACTTGAAAATGGTTTAATGTTGTCTGGGTTGCACCCGGTGAGTTCGATCCCGAAGTAGTCACGTTTTAAACCAAACAGATCCATTGAAGGCAATGGGACATGTTAGCCAAGCTTACCTTTCCTCCTACTGGTTATAATGGGTTTACGTTAAATATGGCTAAATCTGGATTCAACCAAGTGTGTTCAGGCTTGGGCTGGGAGTCCAACTGCGTGTAGACTTTCCTGCATTATTTCCCTGTGACTCATTTAGTAAGAGTGAACTTATTTGCAACTGGCTTTCTTGATAGTAGCTGATGAAGTGTCCAAAGAAGGTTTGTACTGTACTCCTGAAACTGAGCTTAAAGTGTGAGGATAAATGGAAGACAATAGTCTTAAATTAACTCTAATGCCAACTTTATGCCTGCTTTGCTGAAGTTTAATGCTTTCATATCTGTGTGTAGCAAGTTACTTATTTTTAACCATCATTTTGTTCCCCACTTGTGTGCTGTGAATTGCAGAAATCTGTTACAGAAACAAGTAAATCACTGGCCACTGAAAGCTGAAAATATTTGATTATGGTCATATTCAATATGATATGCTTGATGCCAACAATAGTTAGACAGCCAGGGTGGAACACTTGTTAGACGATTGAACATGGAAAGGGTACCCTGGCTTTGTATCCCCCAGTAAGCCCTTGACTAAAGTCATTTAGTTGCACCTTCATTACAGGGCTTATGAGTTGTGCTTATGAGTTAGCGGACCATTTAGACTGTTTTGAGCTCTTTTTGAAAAAAGGCAGGATATAAATCCAGGGTAGGCAATCTGGTCCCTTCTGTATGTTTTGGACTGTAGATGCCATCAGCCTGCCTCAGAGTGTGGTGGTCTCCTTTGGAGGTTTTTAAGCAGAGGCTCGATGGCCATCTGTCCGGAGTGCTTTGATGTGTGTTCCTGCATAGCAGGGGTTGGACTGGATGGTCCCTGTGGTCTCTTCCAACTCTATGAGTCTATGATTCTAGCCTCAGCTAGGTTGGCCAGTGCTGATGGATAGTAGTAGATGTAGTCTAAAATTTCTGAACAGCACTAAGTTGCCTACCCCAAACACATAAAAAACACATAAAAACCATATATTTATAAAGTCTAAAGAGCTTTATATACCAGATATAATCCAGAACCTACCAAGAGAGATCCCTCAGCAATCGCTGAGGAATATGAAGGCATCTAATGAGATTAAAGTATTTTTCAGCATTTAGGATTGAAATAGTAAGTAATTTTTAAACTGCAGGAGCTTTTTCATGTGCTGTTTTGTGTTACAAGAACTGTAGCCCACTCCTCCACAAAATTTGGTGCACCTAGGCCTATTAGTGTTGATGGATTTTGGATGTGCCAGCTCAGCCCAGGACCCAAATGCTTGTGGTTTGCCTGAGAACCTAATCAGATGCAGGAAGTGGTAGGTGTCCTCATCGTTCCCCACATAGACTTTACCTTGTGAATGCTGATGGGAGAGTAAAGCCTTGCACTCTTTCTTTTCTCAAAAGTTGTAAGAGGGCAAATATACAGTTGTTATAGCTATGGAATTTGTTAGGTCATATTTAACCTTATTTTACTTGCACACATTAACTGTATGATCCCCTTTTCTGCCATTTGTGAACTCAATCTGGCAACAATAAGATGCAGAAAAAGACAATATTAAAAATAGGCCTCCCAGGTATGTAATACTTCTATATGTGATATACCGTGGCCATTTCCGCACTAGATTGTTATAGCACTATGATTCCACTTTCAACGTCCTGTGGAATCCTAGGGTTTGCAGTTTCAGGAGGGGCCATCCGGCTCCTCCCTAAACTGCAAATCCCAGGATTCCATATGGTGTTAAAAGTGTAATCATAGCGCTATGACAGTCTAGTGCGGAAATGGGCATTTGCCAGCATGAAAGATGCACCAGTGCATAAGACACCTCCCATTTATATGCCAGCAAATACTATTTTCTGACGTATAGGATACACTGGCATATAAGACATACCCCATTTTCAAACAATATGTTTTGGGAAGAAAAAGTGAGTCTCATATGCCAGCAAATACAGTATTTCCTTCTCTACATGTGCTGTCAAGACAAATACAATGTGGGCTAAATAGAAAACAGTATACAATGTCAGATAACTATAAACAGCATTGTCAGTTTGAGGACTCTTCATATAATTTTGTAAGATGGAAATCTTCAACAAACAGTGGATCAGGAAAGCTGAGCATGTGGTTCCCCGGTACACTGTGCACATATCTGATGCTCTATTTCTGTGACCCTTCTATCAGTTCACAGGCCATATAAATGATATAAGCATACATCAGTGGTTCCATTACATGTTATATTTATTGACAAATGGTGTGTGGGGGGGAAGAGTTGTCACTTTGCTGCCCCATTACAAGCACAAGAATCTATGCCAGTGATTTTGTGAACTAGTTCTAAACTAATTATTAACTACAGCTTTACCTTCCACTTACCTCCTCCTACTCTTGTTCTGCATGTGTGGCACTACCTTGGCAACCCCTGAATATATTGGGAATTCCAGTGCTCATCCTAAAGAAGCCTTGTGTGAACTAAATTTGGTGAGTAATTAATGACAGGGTAGCATATCAAATAAATAACTACAGAAAATGATGAGGTGGCAGATGTGACCTCTCCACCTGTATATTTGTTTGAAAACCATAAATATTAAATAAAGACAGTGATGATATATTGCTACAGCTTTTTAAATTGATGGCAGAAACCTGTCAGGGGAATATGTTGTGCATGCAGGAAGCTGGAAAAATACACAGTGGACTCTTCTTATTTGTGGGAGTTCCATTCTAGGATCTCCTTGTGAATGGCAAAAAAACCACAAGTGCTCATATTGCATACTATTACATGATGGTGACATGCCTGCAGATGTTTCAGTACATCTGCATTCACTTTACCACCATTTTAGGTATAGGATGCAATGCTCTGTGATCACTGGAATTCCCAGATCCAGAGGCTGAATAAATGGAAGGTCTACTATAATTGGAAAACAAACAAACAAAAGAACACAATGGTTTTCTATCCCCTAGTTCTTCATTGGTTGCTAGGGTACAATCTTTGTATATGTAGGAAGGGGCCCTGCAATTATGATCATAACTGATGAATGAGAAATTTGTTTTGGACTGCAGGATAGGGCTTATAAATACATCTCCTTTATGATCTGCAGATGAATCTGGCATTCTGTTTACATTAATTTGGAAAATACAGTTTGATGTTTAAGTTGCCCGTAATAGGGTTTACTTGTTAATGAACCCGTAAACAGCGAGAAAGGGTACACACGTGCACACCATATACTAGGACAAAAGAATTATAAATCAACATCCAGTAGCATTCTTCTACTTCCACCAGAACTTACTCTCTCTTTCCTGAAAACTACTGCATACTGTAAACACCTGCTGTGGTGAGCTGTGAAGCCCTTCAATGTTTGAGACATTGAAAATGGTAGAGGGAGGGTGGGGAATGGGCAGGTGGTACTGTAAGTATCCTGGTGGTACTGTAGACATCACGTAGGATTTAGCTCATAGTCTTTCAAGCTACACAATTCATGCCTATGGACTCATTATCTTAGCTCTAGTTATTCAAGAGGTTATTTCCAAGGAGGCTTTTTAGAGGTGTTAGTCTGTTTCAGTATAAAAAGGAAAGGTATGGAGAAGGAATCTACGAGCACCTTTAAAACTGGTTTCTTTTAATGCGTGCTTTCATGGATTTCAGTCTACTTCAGATGCAGTGATTCAGTACAATATTAATACTCTAGGTATTTAAGTGGTTACATCACTATGGGGGTGGTATCAAAGTGTAATGGGATACAGAACAATGACAACTGTGACACTGGCCATAAACCTTCAGAGAGTTGTATATGATGATGCAGGTTTGTCAAGCACTAGTTTTGTGTATTAAAGCAATACCTTCTGCTTACCTAAAAATCAGTTCCCTTGAAGCAGGGACATTTTCTGAGGAGAATTCTTTTATTACATGTGTAACTTTGATGAGACTTATATATTAATAAATATAGTGTGCCAAGAAACCATTATCTCTGTTCACACCTCTGTTAATGGATTGGAATTTATAAATATATCTCAATTCAGATGTTTTTTGTTCCAAACTTACTTTTTTTTTCTTTCACAATGGGTACTTGTAGGTCAGATACTGAATATCCAGGAAGGCTGAAATACTCTGCAATGATTTGTTTTTCATGTTGCCATTTCTAATAACAGATTATATACATTTATCCTCTTTGATAGAGACTGTTCTGAAGACATTATTGTATTCATTAATAACAACGAAAAAAGCAAAGACACCTTGAGATAGTTTATCACTTGAATTTTCTTATTGGTCAACATTAGCTTTATATTTTCGTGATTCTGTTTCAAAGAAGATTATGTCAAAACAATGTAGCCCAGTCATGATATTTCATATTATATTTTGAATCGGTATGGATTTGTAGAACTGAAATAAGTTTTTTGATACCACCAGCAGTGCAAATTCTGAGTTCTAAGATCTGTCAGTTATATAGTAGTTTTGTTGTTGACATTTCTGACTTATGGCAACCCTAAAGTGACCCCGAGTTAATCGTGGTTAAGTCTCATTGAGAATAACAGATCTCGGTGCTGGCATTGACAGATATCTTTCATTATTTTAGTGGGAAATGCAGTCTGATTCACTGTAAATTTATTCCAAGTAAATCTCATAAGATTGCAGCTGTATATATAATTAAACTTAACTGTTTCATAGGAACTGACTTTTGCTTTTTGAAAGGTGATAACTGGTAACAAAGTTTTTATTATCATTAGGTACTGAATTCTGTACATGGTGCCTAATACATGCTGTTTACTTTTCCATGATTTGATTTCAGTATTTGGGAAGTAATCGTTCCTGATGTTCAACACTTTTTTTGTGTTTTTATTTGTATTTTGGACTGATATTCTACAGCGCTGGAAAAAATATTTCAGAAGAGTTTGTTTTTTTCTGTGCATAAAAATAGAAAGGGTGTATTTGAAAGCAGGAGTGGAATTTGTAATGGCATTGGTCTAACTCACTGAGGAGTAATAATCGTCAAGCTTCCAAAGAAGTTAACTGCCTTGAACTGGTCCAATAAGATCCATGTAGACTTTTACATGTACTGTATATTGTTCAAAGCAAAGCTACATCCTCTGTCTTCTTACTGAAGTGGCTCGTTCAAATTGTAGAGCGCCGGTGCTCAAAGAGTGGTATAGTTTTCCATCTGGCTTTCTAGAACATTCTGAAAATATAATGTGGTTTGAGTCACTGCAAGAATTCCAAAGGAAATACAAAATGCTGCTTGTTGAATTGTAACAGGTTCTTCCCACTGCCTGTAAATGAAATGCATGATGTTTATGAGGGGCTTTAGGTCATGGGCAAGAATAGGCTTTTTGAAATAATGAAGAATTTTCAGGTTTAGTAGCAGCTTCATTAGTGTTTTATATTTTGTGAACCTAGTGATGTGTCATGAAAAAGGTATATTTCCTAACAATTAGATGCCCATTATAAAGGAAGGAATTATCACTTATTTTATAAGTAGAACACTTTAGTGAGTAAGAGGCTAGATATTATTAGCAGTTGTAGAGGCTGGATGGCTACTTGGTCTATATAGCAGCACAATGTTTTTGTGATTTCGCTTAAAGAGGAACTGCCTGGTTAAACCGGAACAAAGAAAGTATCCAGTTTTAAACTTCCTGTAAACTCTCAAGCTCCCTTGATAGGCTGAAAATAATAATTTTCTATTACTTTAAAGGAAAGAGCTTTTAGAGACAAATGAATACAAATTTATACAAAAGCATATGAACCTAGAAATTTTTTAAAAAAAATAACGAAGGAAAGAGAGATGATTTAAATTCTTTACCCTCTTTTTTACCATTTTAGAAAGAAAAGTCTCTGACGGTGAGGGACATAGCTACTGTGTGGAGAAAGAAGGCAAATCCATACAGTATTAACTGTTTCAAGTATTTAAACAATTTTCTTTTATGTACATTGAATAGAGGATCTTGCTTGTTAGTCTCTTTGGTTGTTGTTATTTAGCAATGAGTGTCATATGAGGAGGAACAGGGTAGATCATTTCTACCCTCTGAATGTGGAAGGCTGGATCATTGTCATAACTGTTTTTTGAATAACATAGCCAGTAAATTATAGGAACACAATTTAGACCTGCTGGAGATGCAGTGCTCATACATGGCCCTGCAGAAGAAGATCTGGATGCACACATAGGAGATGTACATATAGACATGTTCTCTGGCTATCTGCAGATGTGTGTTCAGAGGAAGAGGAGAGACAGATATAGTTGTGCACATGAAATGGTCTGGAATCTGAAAATGAGGTAGGGAGAGTTATTAAACTGTTGGAATTATCTTATTGATAGTTGATATAATTTGAGCCAGTTTTTGTGAGATCTGAAAATGATACAGTAGTTATATAATGAATTAGCTACTGCAGACTTATTTCTATAGTATGATCTTGCTGTTCAGACATCAGAGAAAGAAAACACACACAATAATATGCTCTTTTTATTCCAATACCTTCTGTACCTTTTTGAAAGCCTACCCAGATATGAAACATGCATGAAGCAGCAACTTTTAGCATGACAGTCTGAGATTCACCATGGGTGTGCACACTCTTTGGTAATTCTTCACTCAGCTGACTGCTGATGAAATTCTTGATTTTCCAAAATCTCTTCCAAGTTTACTCGTATTCCAAATAAAATAAAATACCCTCAAGGTTCTCAGTGTCTTGTTCTTGGAGTCCAGATAGCTAACGCACACAGGCACACGCTCACACAGAGTGACTTGAATCTTCTGTGAATGGAAAGAGTCTGCTTCTGGAAGCGACTGAGTTCGGAGGATCCTTCTTTTCTTCACATGTATCTCACTCCCTCTGACTAGGATTCTGTGATTACCTCTGTAGCACTTTCAAAGGCCTGGAGGAGCTGCCAAGGTGGAAGGACAGTCTGCTTTCTTCCAGCCCAGTTGTACACATCTAAATGTGTTCCCATTCACTACACAGAAAATAAAGGTGTTATGGGCATTCAATAGGGGAAAAAAATACTGCATAAGCATTGTGGTAGTTTCAGTTCACAGTTGCTTCCCTCTGCAGGTATGTTTATTGGCAGTTTCCCATTCAATTTAATGAAGATGAAAATGCCGCATTTGTAAAATAATGGATAACCTCTTTCTGCACTGAAGGGAAAGAGGTGGATCCTCTTTGTATTAGTGCTTAAAATATCTATAAGGGTGCATATGGGACTCTTGACAGGGGGATAAAGTTGGTGGATCTGATGAGATATAGCAGATCTAACCTCAAGACAAGGGACAGATAATTTAGTATGGAGAGTTTCCTTTATATTAATCAGAGGTTCAGCTAGGCTCTGCACCCTCCTATATTTGAAAATGTATTTCTGGCCCTTGCAATTAGAAGTCTAACTCTAGAAATGTGATGGCAGTGATAATAAAGAGAAAAACACCAGATAAAGAAAATTTTAGATTCCTTTTATATCATTTCCTCCATGATGTCTGAGCAGAAATGCAGAGGAAAGGATATAAATTTAGATTGTACATTTTGGCTTTTTTTTTTTTTTTAAAAAAAGAAAAAGTTGCATTACGATCATTGCATTATCACTGACAGTAGTTTGACATTTTCCATGTCAGTGAAAATATAACAATTGTATTTCTAAACACAAGATAGACAAGAAGGGTATGGTGTGCTGCCTCCAAAAGGAACCAGTGTGGTGGTGTAGTGTAGTGGTTTGAGGGTTGGACTAGGACTCCATAAGACCAGGGTTCAGTTGTGGAAATGCACTGAATGAAGCTGGGCAAGCTGCACTCTCCCAGCCTCAGACGAAGGCAGTGGGAAACCATCTGAACAAATCTTACCAAGAATACTCTATGATATGGTCACAAGTAAGTCTGAGTCAATTTGAAGACTGTGATAATGGGCTCTTCCCATTGTCCAGGCAATATAGCTGAAGGGGGCTAGTTCTCTTTCCAGGTAAATAAAGTAAATAAAGTAAAGTAAAGGTTAATGAGAGGTTAGGTTTAAGTTACATTTGTTGGGGGTTAGTGTCACAGAAGGACGCCAGAGATCATGAGAGACACTTGCCCAGTCAGCAAGAGCAGATGAGGGAACAAGGTGAGAAGCTTCCAGACACTTCCGACAAGAAGTTTCAAAAAGGCCTCATGGGGTGTGAGAGACAAAGGAACATCGATGAGAGAGAGAGAAGCTGGTTGCAGGCTGGGCCAGATTGGCCCAAACTTCTAGCTCCCCCCGCCCCTGCCAATGCCATCCCGGCATCTGGATAGTAATATGAGTAAAATGGGAATGTTTTAGCTAGTCGTATTAGGGATTGTGTTCTTTTAAAACTCTGGCTGAAATGACCTAGGCTTATCTGTAACTTTGTAACTGCTAAGTAATTCCTGAAGGAAGGTGCCTTCCTGAATGGAGATATCTTTTGTCGTTGTGTCATTGTCATTGTGTTTGCCTGCTTAGAATAAAAAAGCCTTTTCTTATAAAGACCTCCTCTATCCGTGCTCTCTCTCCACATGCCTGCCGCTTGCACTCACAGATAGAATTCCCCGCTTCCACAGAAGAGGGTGGGAGAGACAAGCCTCTGAGTTCACAGATTCCTTCCCCAGTAGCTTCCTATTGAGCTACTGTGTGATGGGGATTTAAAATCAGTGGGCGGTGGCAGCTAGATGATCTCCAAGGGGCAAAGGGGGGGGGGTCCCATCTCCTACTGAAGGCAGGAGACAGCATTGAGTAAGAGAATAACCTCCCTCCTTTCTCTCACAAAGGCACATAAAAACAAGACGGTGGCCCCAAATCAATTTTTAACTTGAGTCCTCCATTTACAAGACTAGGCGACATATCTAAAGAAGGGAAGCATTTCTTAGTACTCATACGTATCTGTGAACTGTGCAAACGAATATGATTCCTTACTGGTGCACGTGCATGAGCATGCATGCACACACACACACACATGTGGGCACTCACTGATATCCCTAATTTAGGGACAATTTAGAAAATTCCTTGTGATTTGTAAGGAGTTGGTTTGCTATTTGACTTATACTTTTTATAAAAATAGCATGTCCTAAGTTTAGAAGAAATCTATCATTTTTGCTGGAACATTTTAAAAAAAACACCTGAAAATATATAGCAAGTTATGGCAATTAATTTCTTTGTGAGCTTCATGTAAAGTTATAGCAATTACATATAGGGTTGTAAAATAGCATAATATTCATATTACCATATAATCTCAATTAATGCGCAACTTCTAGTAAGCCAAGAACTTGAAGGTTTGACTGGTATGTTTGTGCAAAAAGAAACATTTTGTGGCATGAGCTTAATATCTGGATGGTTTTTGTTTAAAAGTATGTGAACTGAATCCAAGAAACTTCTGGTGTGCAACTGGATCATATGAATGTAATATGCAGTGGTTAATATTGTTGCTTAGTGACTGTGCTTAAAGAATGTTGCTTTATTAGAGACCACTTGTTGCATATGTCTTTAAATGTGTTCGCACAAAAGCTGAGGAAGAAACAAGTTGTTTGAGGATGTCTTTGCTGAAACAATTTTTGTTTAAAAGGGCGTGCCTTGTTAGAAGAATGGATCTAAGAGCAGAAACTTGGAAAACCTTTGAGAATAGTTTAGAAAAGACACTTCTGAGAAGCAGAAACGTACTTTATTTTACCAGAGTCATATTTGTGCCGACATTCTTTTGATGATGCTGGCTGTACTCCATGAGACAGGAGTTTTACCATTTCCACAAGCTGCACAACCAAATTTAAATCCTGTTGGGATTAAATTTTGTCTGAACTTGTGCTTCTGTGGAAAAGTGTTCTGTGTGAGATATATTTTGTATCTTAAGATTTTGTTGCCGTTAACTGCTGTCAAGTCAACTTCAACTCATGGCTACCCCATAAATGAGAGACCTCCAGGCTGTCCTGTCATTAACAGCCCTGATCAGTTCTTGCAGACTCAGGACTGTGGCTTCCATTATTGAGACTATCCATTTGCAGTGTGGTCTTCCTGTTTTCCTACTGCCTTCCACCTGGCCAGCCATTATTGTCTTTGTTAGTGAGTCATGTCTTTTCGTGATATGTCCAAAATGCAACTGTCTCAATTGGTCATCTTGGCTTCTATGGGCAGTTCAGGCTTGATTTGCTCTAGGAGCCATCTATTTGTCTTTTTAACACTCCACAGTATCAGTAGAACTCTTCTCTAGAACCACATTGCAAATGAGTTGTTTTTCTCCCTAATAGCTTTCCTCACTGTCCAGTTTTTTCAACCATACCTAGATATTGGAAATACTATGGCATGGACAATCCTGACTTTAGTTTTCAATTATATATCACAACATTAAGGATCTTGTCTAGTTACTTCATACCTGTCCTGCTAAGTCTTTGTCTTCTTTTTGCATTCTTCTCTGACAGTGTTCCTGGCGTTGGTCCAGAGTTCTTCTGGTGCCCGGTCAATTAGGCCTAATAGTGTAAATCTTTTTTTTCCCCGCCTTATCTTTCTTCCAGTTCTATTTTGGCATAATGATTGGTTTGGTATTCTCCTTTAGCTGTACTCTGATTATTGATAACAGCAGTTCATGGTCTGTGCCACAGTCTTTGCCTGGTCTTGTTTCTCCATCTACTGCTTCCAATTATATAGGCTATCTGATTTCTATGTTGGTCATTAGATTTCCGTGTAAACATTCACATCTTAGGTTGCTTGAAGAATGTGTCTATGATGAACAAACTGTTGGACTCATAAAATTCAGTCAGTTGCTCTCCTCCTTCATTTCTTGATCCTAGGCCAAATTTTCCTACAATCTTTGATGTCTCTCTGTTTTGTACTTTTGCATTCCAATCACCTATGATTAACAAGAAGTCTGGTTTTAGTGTTTGATCAATTTTCTCCTGGACTACAGCATAGAGTCACACTTTGCATTATATCCTTTGACTGCTTTTGGTCACTATCAATGCCACCTCATTTCTTCTTAGATGTTCATTTCCTGAGTAAAACACCATGTAATTATCTGACTCAAAATGCCCCATTCCTGTCCCCTTAGCAATCTTACCTCAAGAATTGCAGTGTTTATACATTCCATTTCTTGTTTTACTATGTCTAGCCTCCCCAATTCATATTTCTCACATTCCCTGTTGCTATGTGCGGTGCAGCTTCAGACTTAAAATAATTAATGTAAAAACCTATTTGTATTATTACAAACATATCTACCAGGATGAAAAAAAATCAATTGAAAAACATGGCGTTATATTTTAATTATATTTTGCAGGTTAACTCTTTTGAATTATGCAGAACCTGAATTATGTACTCACAGAATCTGGTTCATTGGTGTAGATCCAATATGATATTAGCAGAACCAAAAACTCCGATAGTGTAGTTGTAATAGATTTAACTGCTGTACAAGTCATAGTACGAGGGACACTAAGATGGTGCCTCAATATAAGCTGTGTTGAATCCTTCTTGCATTAACTCTAAGGCCATTTCTGCACTACACTGTTACAGTGCTGTTATTCCACTTCCAGCATCCTGTGGAATTCTGGGGTTTGCAGTTTGCTGGGGCCAAAGAGCTCCCTGGCTGAGAATTCTAAATGCCCTTCTCTAAACTGCAAACCCCAGGATTCCATAGGATGTTGAAAGCAGAATAATAGCACTATAACAGTGTAGTGTGGAAGTGGCCTAAAATTTAATTTGCTCAGTGGATCTTGTATTAGCGCAGTGACACTGTTGGATTCACATCACTATCTGAAGAACAAGAGTCATCAAGAATGTAGAAATTAGCATTACCTAGAACTCACCATATTTCATATGTCCTAATACTCGCTTAAATTGTAACCATTATACTTTATGTCAGGTAGCATTGGCAACCGTAGATCTTGTTATCTAGATATGTCCTTACCATACTTGAACAGATAGTGTGATTTTAAAAAACACGGTTGCGTTCATTCTGTCATGATGCTGCCATGACTGATGGGAACATTCCCATTACTATGTATTGCAGTCCAACCATTATGGTAAAGGTGAGCACATGTAATGAGTGATTTTCAGCTATTAGCTATGGAGAGCACATTAGTCCTTGTGAGGCAGGACATTCACCTGCTTGGTCTGGCAATCAGTGTGATATCTGTGGCCAAATAAGTCAATTGAGAATTGACGTTTCTCTTCATATATGTACCTAAAAATGGACCATTAAAAATGACAGGAGGTGCCAAAGTAATAGCTTAGTAAGCAAGGTGCCATAAAGTGCAATAGGCAATTACTTATAACTGAAATATGAACAAGCCAAAGAAGGCTCAACTATTTTTTGTAGGGAACTTTCAGTAATGGAAAATACAGGAGATTGTATTATCTCTCAGTTAATTCCTAGGCATTGCTTCTTTAACAAAAATTTTGGTACCAGAGACAGAAATAACACCAAAAAAAAAAAAAAACTTCACCAAACTTTTTATTTAAAACTAACAGTACGCTCGTGTGAAATAAAACAACCATGTCAAGGAAACCTTGCATAAGTGAATGAAAACATTTTATGCCATCTAGAGTCCACTTGAAGGCGCCTTCCATACTGCATACAGCAATATCATTTTCTTTCATTGGCATTCACTTTTCTAATGATTTCCATTTTGGTGGCCCAATTTACAGATCCATGCATTTTAAAAAAGATATTGGAGGCAGCTGGTGAGACAGATTTAGAGATTCTCCCCTTTTTTTCCTGTTTTGTTGTTCACACTTCTTCAGAAAGGGATTCTGGAGACAGCTGCTGTTTACCTTACCCTTTGTACACAGGCACAAATGGCTACAGTAGGATAAGCTAGAGCAGAGTCTCATTCTTTCCCAGTTTAAACACTGCACGACTTATTGCCAATATGCTATCGCAATCTGACACCAAAAGTTTCTTCAGTCTCCCTGCTCTATCTTTCTAATGTCATTGATGGTAAAAATCCTTCCAGCTAGATATGAAACAAGGAGAAGGAGGAGAAGCTATGAAAAGACTTTGTAAAAAAGAAGCTTCTTTGTCAGAGACTTTGTTAAGTGAGGTATGCCTGTAATGGGTAGATTTAACTATACAGTTGGCCCTCCACATTTGCAGGTTAACATTCATGGGGTTGATTATTCGCAAGTTTCTCCAACGTCTGCTCTCCCCACTTCAAGTGCTTCTTTTCTGTGGGAACATTCACTCCCGGTGGCCCTGATCAGGCCGTGGAGCCCTTTAAAAATCAGCCTCTGGTCCTGCTCCTCTTTCACGAGCCACTGCCTGGCCAGCTAAGGATGGCTCATAGCTCAGTTTCTCAGCCTCACAAACCTTCTCCTGCTGCCCCCCACCCCAGGAATGAGATAGGTGAGGGAGGAGAAGTATGCTGACCCACCTCATTTCCCTTACCTGGTTTGGACCTTAGGTGCCCATTCTTTTCACTGTGCTTCTCTGCTGTGCTTTCCACAGACAAACATTCAGATTTTGATATTTGCAGTTTTTCCACTTTTGCAGGGTCCTGTGCTCCTAATCCCAGGAATGTGGAGGGCCAACTGTACACATTCCTTGGTTTCCATTTAGGTTGGCTCAGTTTTAGGATCTTAGGCGTACAGCACAATTGTTACAGTTTCCATCTTAAAGCCATTTTGGTCTGGGCTGTGGTTTGTTACTACTTATATTTTAAAAATGCAAATTAACAGTAGGATCTTAGTGGTTTCATGATCCATTTTTTCTTCTTGCAGCAAATTGGAAGTAGATTCAGTAGCTTAGATACATGATCTCTTGTAAAAGACATGTGAACACAGAAAGCTCTGTACTTGTGTGCCATTTGTCAGACTTAAAATAGCTGTTAAGTGACAAGCTAATTAGATCTTATAAGGATGTGTCAGAAAATGCAAGCTATTATTATATATTCTATCAGAATCAACAGATGCAGACTTAGTTGTTTCTGAAAAGCTGCTTCATATCACTGCTTTCTATGTGTATTTTAAATAATTGCTAGGACTTCTATTTGAATTCTGGAAGTTCTTTAAAATGAGAAGAGTATTAACAGAGAGTCTCTCCCTCAACTCATTTTCATTCCCAGAATGATCTAAAAAAAAAAAACAGTGTAATTTAACTGAATAGCTTGGATATGTGCTAATTTAAACTAGTGAAAGGTCTTGAACCAGTGTTGTGTACATTTGCTTTAAATGCATTTTGTGTTTGAAAGTTGTCCACCATTGCTACAGATGATGGTTGAAGTAATTTGTGAACTGTAAAAGCACCTGAAAAGAAGTGTGAGAACTCTGAAGTGCACCAATAATAGGCTGATCATGAAAGCTACTAAAAGGAAGGTGAGTTTCTGGTATAGCCATTTGTCACTTAATCTCCAGGGAAAGTACAAGTGAAAACAAATCAAGTCTGTAAGACAGCAGGCACAGCATAACACCGAACACATGCTGTTCTACAAGCAGACACCCACCATCTTTTATACGGGATTGTGTGGGAGTTTGTAGAGAAATATTAGGTCTGGATTTTAGCTTATTTTAGCTCACGTATTTAGGATATCAAGTTAGTCCTACAAATAACTTTTCAGAATACACCTGCCTTGTCATCTGCTTTCTTGCCTCTCTCTACTTTCCTCTCCCTTTCCACCTTTCCTTCACTTATCCTCTTCCTTATTTTTTCTCTTAATTGTTCTCTTGAATATTTCTTGAAATATTATTGAAAATTGAATATTTCTGATTTTGGGACAAGAATGAATTCATGCACGTCATGTGGAAGATGTGGGTAATTCAGTGATCCCTTATACCATTTTAATGTTACTTTTGGCCTGGAGTTTGAATGCTATTGTATCAGGATAATCTCCATGGCTTTTAACATTATGATAGCACCACTAAATTCATTCCTAAGAAGAGGAGAGCTAAAGCCCTTTAGATTTTGAGAATAGCTGCAGCATTAATGCACAATCACTCTTTCCCAGTCTGTGTTGCAGTGTTTTGTTTTCTGCATCAAAAAATGTTGCTGTAGTGACCAGAAGGAGAAGGAACTAGTTGTCTACAAGTCCAGATTCAGAATACCTATGTAATGTTAGTGAACAGGCACTAAACTAATCGGCCCACAGAATCAGCAAGCCTTTGGACACTAGATTACATCGCTCTGCAGAGCGTGGATTATAATGATGCCATCCGTAAAATAATCTCATGAAGCCAAGGGCACATAACTGACATAATGTCAAAAGAAAAGGAGTTGGAGACATATGTGAGGAAGAGATCACATGTAACTACTGTAACACCTTACAAAACTGGAAGTATTACATCATGACTGGCCTAGTGTGGGTGGCAGTACCAGAGCTTGTTTCTTCTTTTCTCTGAATGGCAACAATGTTTCACAAAACTTGTAAGACAAAGCAGAATTATAAATAATCCCCCTTTAAATACAAGTGATTGAATACAGGATAAAAAAGGAGATGTATAGTCCTCCCTCCACATTTGTGGGTTTGACCTTCGCAAATTTAATTATTTGCAAGGTGTGTGACCCCCCCCCCATTTTTCTCCTCCCATTTCCTTGCATTTTGCCAGGCATAGAGAAAGAAGGCAAGTGCCTGGACAGAAAGCAAGGAAATGCAGGGGGAGGCATGGGTGCACCTTCCATTTTCCCCTTCAAAGCTTCCCTTCCCAATCTCTTGCCTCTGGCCCCAGCGTTGAAAGCTTGTGCTGAGAAAAAAGGCAAGGTAATGGCAGTGAGCCTTTCTTCTTCCATATGGAGATTCCACTTCCCATTCCATTGCCTCTGGCCCTGGTGCATAAAAGGCAAGGGAATGAGAGGGGGATTGTAGGGGCGGGTATTTGCATTTTTCCATTTTCACAAGGATTCTGCTCCCCAAACCCTTGTGAAAGTGGAGGGGGCACTGATCGATCGATCGATCCATCCATCCATCCATCCATCCATCCATCCATCCATCCGTCCGTCCATCCTTCCATCTAATGTATATGCCACTTTTCTCCCTGAGTGGGACCCAAGGCATCTTTCAAAAAAGTAAAAATATTACTTCTGATGTTACAATTCAATAGCTTTACAGATATAAAAACCTTTTTGTTAACATTCCATTCTCTCGCTTAGTCTACTCAGGAAAAGAAAATCACTGCCTTTATGGGTCAGCATTTCTTTAATATGTGTTGTAGTGCAGACACAGCTATTACTTTTCTTTTTTGGGGAGAAGGAAGTTTCATATTTTATTTCCATTATAATACGCTAGCACTGTTTTATAGCTTTTGTTTTTTAAATGTTTGTATTTTTTCATTTCTTTTTTAGTGACAAATATTTAAGAAATGAAACAAATAGATAGCAATGACTGTAACAATATCCCCTCTCCAAATTCATGCAAAGCGGGAACGGAGGTGCCTCTGGACTGCAAATGGTTATTTGGGGCCCCTATTTTCTGGCCCTCAAATGCTCCTGAGCCCAAATATCCACATTCTGAAAAAAATAATTGTTTGTGGAATCACACATTGAATGTCACTTGGAATGGCATTATGGTTTAAAACACAGTAAAACCCCCAAACTTTTTTCTGTTTAAAAAAGTCACCAGCAATTAGTTATAAATTGACTGATAACTCTGGAAGTGTTTCCGTGTGTGTGTGTGTGTATGTGTGTGGTCATGAGTCTGACTGTGTGCATATATGTGCCCTCAAGTCACCTGTCAACTTATTGCTATCCCATGAATTTCATAGGGTTTTCTTAGGCACGGAATACTCAGAAGTGGTTTTTCCAATTCCTTCCTTTGAAATTTTGCCTACAGCTTCTAGTATTTGTTGGCAGACTCCCATCTAAGTACTAACCAGGGCTGACCCAGCTTAGCTTCCAAGATCAGATGGGATCTGGTGCCTTTAGGATATTTAGGCCATCTTAGTATGGGGTTAAAATTCAGCCTCTGCTGCCTTTTCCCGCCCCTGATTTAAAGCTTCATGGGAAATGCTACATTTCATGGTGATAACCAGTCAAGCTGGAAAACTGTTATCACATGTGGGATCAAGTAAGTGCATCAGCAGTAGTTTTGAAGATGCGTATCCTATGTGTCTGAAATGTATATGTTGTTTACATTTTTAATTTATTTGTAACAAATGGTTTCAGTAAATGCTCAACAGTTTACAGACATCTCGAAACAGCTGAGATAAACCAGATTTATTTTAGGACAGACAAATAAACAATAATTTGCATTTTATGGTTATCATTCAAAACTGATGACAATGGATGTTAGTAGCCATTTGGCAGCTGCATTTCAAAGTAATTTCTTGTCAAGAAATAATCAGGGATGTTTATCTCAGCTAAAAGTATACTGGGGAAATGAATGGACCTGGCTAATTACAGAACCCAGCTTATAGTATATTTCAGAATTAGACCAATGTAGCACCTTGTTATTAATGGCACACACACATCTGGTAAGCTGAAAGAAATTGAAACTTAACTAATGAATGTGGCCCTTTTATTAGGTACTTGTAAATTGTGTTCCAGGCCCGGTATACCAAAATCAAAGACAGCTGGACAAATTGATATGATTCCTAGCTGAATAACTCTTTATCAAGAGAGAGGTTTATGTATTCTTCAATAAAAAACTATTTGGGACAGAAACTGTACCAACCCAAAGCAGCATATAATTGTGATCTAAGCTGTTTTCATTTATACACACATGCAAACACAATTCTCCTGAGAAAAAGCTTTTCAAAAAACATTGGGAGTTACACTAACCCGTACAGTTGCCTTTGCATTTGGTGTCTGTTTCTCCAGCTGTACTTGGTCTTCTGTTTCTGTGCTACAAATTCCTGTGTGGGCAGGTTTCCTTTTCCACTTCAGCAGAGGAAATACCTTGATGCATTCAAACTGTGCTTCTCCAGTGAATTGGGGATCCTGGAAAAACATGCTTGGGCAATTCCTGTGTCTTCACTGCTCCCAGAACAAGCAGGTGGGCATCGTTTCCAGGCCTTCTACCATTTTGGTCGCCCTCCTCTGAACATATTCCAGCTTATCAATATACTTCCTGAACTGTGGCACCCAGAACTGGATACAGAATTCCAGGTTCACCAAAGCAGAACAGAGTGGTACTATCACTTCTCTTGACCTAAACACTATAACTCCTATTGATGCAGTGCAGAATCACATTAGTGTCTTCAGTTGCTACGTCACACTGCTGATTGATGTTCAGGTTGGGGTCTGCTAAGACTCCTAGATCCTTTCCACAGGTACTATGGTCAAGACAGGTGTCACCCATCCTATATCTGTGCATTTCATTTTTTTCTGCCCAGGTGTAGTACCTTAAACTTCTCCGTGCTGAAATTCATTTTGTTAATTTTGGCCCAGCTTTCTAATCCATTGGGATCATTTTGAATTCTCATCCTGTCCTCTGGGGTGTTAGCTACCCCTCCTAATTTGGTGTCATCTGCAAATTTGGTAAGAATGCCCTCTATTTCTTCTCCCAAATCATTGATAAAGATGTTGAATGGCACTGGGTCCAGGACAGAATCTTGTGGCACCCCACCAGTCAACTTTTCTCCAGGATGAAGAGGAACCGTTGGTGAGCACTGTTTGCATTGGGTTGGACAAACAGTTACAAATCCACCTAACTGTTGCATTGTCTAGTCCAGATTTTACTAACTTGCTTGCAGGAATATCATGGGGAATCTTGTGAGGGGCCTTACTGAAGTCAAGCTACACTATGTGCACAGCATTTCTGTCTACTCTCAGTCTGGGCAGTCAGCCAAAGAACAGCTGATAAGAGCCAACAGCAGGCAGCAAGCCGCAGTCCCACAATGCAATTATTTATTTCAATCTATTAGGAAAACAGACTTGAAACCAACACGAAGCATAACAACAGTCCCAGCAACATTCATAAATCAAAACACAGTCAATACAATCCTAAGGTGGAGGTCAGGGACATGGCAGGAGGAATGGTCAGGTAATCACTGACAAGTTCTGAAGGGGAATGGTTCAGCGTTTATAAGTTCATAGATCAGCACAACTGGTCCTTAATTAACTGCTGTCTGTTATTAATTCACTGGGTTCTGTGTAGGCTTTCCTTTTGGTGTCTGTGCTTAGCTATGATGGGTATAGATGAGTTTTATTCCATGTCAGAAGGAGCAGGGCTCTCTGCTGGAGCTGGTACTGCCCCCCGTTTTGTCTCTGGGGTGGGTGGTACTGTTTCCCCTGTTTCAGTCTCTGCGTCAGAGCCTATGTCTAGGTCCTGAAAGCAGGGCATGACAATTCCCTTCATCTACCAATCTAGTAACTTAAAAAAAGATTAGTTTGGCATGACTTGTTTTTGAGAAACCCATGTCAGCTTTTAGTGATCGTGGCATTCTTTTCTAAATGCTTACAAATTGTCTGTTTAATGATATGCTCTAGAGTCTTTCCTGGTATTGATTTCAGGTTGACCGGGCAGTAATTGTTTGGGTCCTTGCTTTTCCCCTTTCTGAAGATGGGGACAACATTTGCCCTACTCCATTGAAAGCAAGAGGTTGGACACTGCCAGATATAAACACAGAATGGGAAGGATGCATTTTGTTTAGTTTGGAAATGAACTGTTACATTCTGGAACAAAGGCCAGGCACCACAATTATAGCTACACGATTATAGCATTATGATTCCATTTTCACTGCCCTGGAAACATCCTATGGAATCCAGGGATTTGCAGTCTAGGGAACAACATTTAGAATTCTCAGCCAAAGAGCTCTAGTGCCTCACCAAACTACAAACCCTAGGATTCCACAGGACATAGTCAAAATGGAATCATAGTGCTCTAATTGAGTGGTGTAAAAAGGCCTATCATTTAAAGTCCCATTTTTCTCTTGGCCAATTTGTGACACTCTAAATGTGATTAGACTGTAACTGCCATCACCCCTCACCGTTGATCTTACTGGCTAGGTATGATAGTGCTGCAGTCTAGCCAAGTCTGGGGCTGGAGCAGAGGTTTCCTTCTCTTGTGCTGCTGGGAAAAGATAGAATGGAACACAGGCTCCAGTCCTACTGGTGGTTCTAATACCCATTCTATTTAGCAACAGAAACAGTGCAACAGAGATAATTAAGAGATTTGTGGTGTAGCCCTGGAAATACTGTATGAGGCAAGTCTGTCCTTGTGTACAGGTGCATGTAAGTTATGGGGGATTGATATTTTACTGTTATGGGCCATCTGTTCAAAACTCGAATGAGCCACTAGAAGTATTATACTAAGTAAATGAAAGGTATTGTCAGGTGGTCAATTTGGTATTACCAGGAGAACTATAGGCAAAAGTCTTTAAATGCAGGTGTGTACCTCTCTCATCTTATTAGCTTAACATCTTTTAGTCTAACCATCTGCTTTCAGAACAACAAACCAACAAACTCCTGAACACTTCATCATTCTTTAATCCACCTTGCTGCTTTGAATAGAAGCTGTTGTTTCCTTTATCATATTAAGTTGATTCTCAGGAACTTTTAGTGGAGTTCCTTAATTCTTAATTTGATTTTGATAATGCTAGTGCTGGTTGATATCTACAGTGAACAAATATAGACAGCACAGCTTAATCATGGGTGAGTGCATATACTTTTAGATATGATCTAATTATAAAACTTGTCTTGCTTTTCTAATTACAAAGTACTAAAGATAATCTATGTAGTTTTCAGTAGTTTAAGAGGGCTACCACATGTGGATTTTAGATATATATTCAGAGGAGGAAAAAGAAGACAATATATTTGTGGTGGATCTCATGCTTTGCATGCAAAAGGTCCCAGCTCCAGTTCCTGGAATTCATAGGACAGGGCTAAGACCCTTGAAATTTTGGAGAGCATATACCTTGCTTAAACTCTTTTTCTATCAAAGGGTAATCTTTCAGGGGAAGGTAAAAAGCCAAAAGTAGATAGACTTAGCCAGATGATTTTTAAATTATGAGTTTTAGAGTATGAATTGATTGTTTTTAGTGTATGTATCCTTTTGCTTGGTGTTATGTGTGCACTCCGTTGCTGTATTTTAATCTGTTGTTATTCCCCTTTTCAATCCATAGGGAGAGGTAGGTAAGAAATAAATATTATATTGCTATTGTTATCTCTCTTTTTCTTTCCATCTATCTGTCTCTGCTGCTCTTTCTTTTACTTTCTCTCTCCAACCTACAAATTACTTCCACCTGGCTGTTGGTGGCTTCTATACCAACCAGGTGGTGAGTCTACTGTAGGTTTTATTCTGAACTTTAAAGAGCTATCAAAGTATTTTGTCCCCAAAGTAGGTTCAGCTCTTGAATAGCTCTTATAAAATCCAGCCTGAAGCCCAGAATGGATGCATCATCCCACTGACATGGGAGCCACCAACCATCCATCAGTCATACAATCATAGAATCATAGAGTTGGAAGAGACCAAAGGGGCCATCTAGTCTAACCCCTTGGTATGCAGGAACACACATCAAAGCATTCCCAACAGATGGCCATCCAACCTCTGCTTAAAAACCTTCAAAGAAGGAGACTCCATCACACTCCGAGGTAACATATTCCACTGCCAGACAGCTCTGACCATCAGGAAGTTCTTCTTGAGGTTCAGGTGGAATTTCCTTTCTTGCAGCTTGAATCCATTGCTCCTTGTCCTAGTCTCTGGAGCAGCAGAAAACAAGCCTACTCCATCCTCAACATGACATCCTTCAAATATTTAAACATGGCTATCATGTCCCCTCTTAACCTTCTCTTCTGTAGACTAAACATCCCCAGCTCCCTAAGCCATTCCTCATAGGGCTTCATGACTTCCAGACCCTTCACCATTTTGGTTGCCCTCCTCTGGACACGCTGTAGCTTGTCGGTATCCTTCTTGAATTAAGTGCCCAGAACTGGACACAATATTCCAAATGAGGCCTAACCAATGCAGAATAGAGTAGTACCATTATCTCCCTCGATCTAGCCATCATACTCCTATTGATGCAACAAAGAATCGCATTGGCTTTCTTGGCTGCTGCATCACACTGCTGACTCACGTTCAGCTTGGGATCTACCAAGATTCCTAGATCCCTTTCACACGTACTGCTATCCAGCCACGTGTCCCCCATCCTATGTTTGTGCAGTCCATTTTTACTGCCTAAGTGTAGGACCTTACATTTCTCTGTTGAAATTCATTTTGTTAGTTTTGGCCCAGCTCTCCAATCTGTCAAGGTCATTTTGAAATTTGACCCTGTCTTCTGGCGTATTTGCAACCCCTCCCAATTTGATGTCACTACCAACATTTGACCCCCCCCCCCTTTTCTCTCCCTTTGGTCTTCTGCCTCCAACATAAAATTAGGCCAGTAGATTTGCAGTTTAGGGATTTGCAGTTTAGGGAGGAACATTTCGAATTTTCTGCCAAAAAGCTCTTGGGCCTCACAAAACTACAAGCCCTAGAATTCCACAGAATGTTCCCATGGCAGTTAAAGTGGAATAATAACACTAGAAGAGTGTAGTGGGATTGGGCCCCTAGAGAAAGAGGAACTAGCAGCCTGTGAATGAGTGAAGAAGAAGACGGGTGAGAACCCATAGTGTAGGATAGCTGTTGAAGTAAGTTAAATTGTCTTGCGCTATCCCACAGAACTATTATTTCTTGTTCTTTACTTGTACTTGTTCTGTACTTGTTTTGAATAGTAAACATGTAAATACATATGTTTGTTGATGTAGCTAACTGTGATTGGTATGTACAGACTCTAGGAATGTTATCCCATATGCTGGTTTTGAAATACATGAGCAAGTACCATAGAGTCCCACAGGTGATGGTAGCAAGTTATTTGGAGAGTTGTGGGGCACCTGGGCAGGCTTTCTGGGTGCCCCCTATGGGAAGAGAGCATTGTGGGGAATGTTTAGAATGTCCCAGAACTACTTGTTTGTCATGTAGAGCACAAACACAACTTGCCTGCCTTTCTTAAATTATGAGGCTTAGCCAAGCACATAGAGCATGTTTAAGTTTATTCCCCACAAGACAAAGCTAGTGTCTCTTAGGCCATTTATGGAATCTTTGGATTTTTTGAGGGGAAGGCATTTGTAGGAGAAGGCATTCCAACTTGCGTTGTGTTTGTAGGAGAAGGCATTCCAACTTGCTAGCACCCCCTCAGCCAGGGGTGAGGGTCCTATGACTCTCCACATGTGATTGAACTCCTACTTTGTTCTTGTTGTGTGTTTTCAAGTCATTTCCAACTTATGGCAACCCTAAGGTGAACCTATCACAGGGTTTTCTGGGAGCCGCAAGTGTATGACACACCCAAGGTCACCCAGTGGGTTTTCATGACCAAGCGGGAAGTTGAATCGTGGTCTCCATCTGGTAGTCTACAGGTCTCCATCCCTAGCAGAAGCCTTAGGAAGAAGTTCCACAGTAAAGAAAGATGGTGAGATCAATCTAAGAGCTAAGTGGCTAAGTCAAAGGAGAACTGAAGCTACAAGCGTTATACAACATGTGCTAACTGCTCATATTCAAATGTGGATCTGGAAGTTATGTAACAGACTGAAAATCACTTCAGACTCACTATCTCATACAACCTTTGGATCGACAACCATCATCATTGTTAGCTATTGCAAAAAGTTTCTGCAGTGCTACAGGATATGTCCTGTTCAGTCATTGGGGCAATGAGAACAGCCTAGTCTGCTTATTAGTAAGCAACTTCCAGGTTTTTTTTCCCCTTCCTTGCATATGATGTATTTACAGAGCCTTCAAGAAGAACTGTTGCTCTAGTAGCAGCAGTGGCGGCGGCGGCGGCGGCGGCGGCGGTTGGCTCGGCCAGTTCTGTTGGTAGAAAGCATCACTTCTGCAAGGCGAGATCTGTATTTGGATCCAATGTGTTGTAGAAGTAGCATACTGATCTCAGTAGGGTGATGGGGGCTGCCTGGTCTCTTGAGCAATTTCTTCTGCTTGGTAAACAGAACAGAACTGACAAGGTGCAGCACAGAGCGACTGCAATGGAGAACATTTGCAGAAGGTCCCCCCACCCCACCCCCCGCACGTATACTTTTTAAAATCATAGCTGGTCTAGCTGTGGCAGCAGCACTGATAGCGAAGGAGAACAATATGATTACGAAACAATCATGTAAAGGATAACCTTATTTTATCTAATGTCTCTGCCTCATGTGAAAACACACACACAAAACAAAATCTGTAGCGGAGGGACAGATAGACTAACAGTACCTATCATGCTGTCTATAGTGGGCAGATGGTACTCAGTTTTGTTTGACTTTTGCTATCCCGTCACTACTTTTCTTATATTTTTCTCTTGTAAATGATTTTTACAA
This sequence comes from Cyclura pinguis, assembly GCA_030412105.1. Taxonomy (NCBI): domain Eukaryota; kingdom Metazoa; phylum Chordata; class Lepidosauria; order Squamata; family Iguanidae; genus Cyclura; species Cyclura pinguis. Next base: position 84,379,365 of record CM059600.1, read on the forward strand.
AGCCGTCTATTTTGCCCTTTTTACTTGAAAAAAAATCATTTGATTTTTGAAACAAGAAGGGAAAAATGGTATTGGTGAGCTCGAGTAACATAGCCTTTAGATTCTTTTATCTTTACTCCTGGGAACAATTACTTCCACACAAAATGTTAAACAAACACTATTCACATTTTTCATCTGTTTTTGGAGGTGCAATTTTGAATACTTATTTCTGTACTTGTATGCTGTTATTAAATGAATTGGAGTAACATTTGTGTGTTTCTGAAGAGATTTTCATTTGAAGAAATATTTAGAAATGTGCTTTTACAATGTAGCATTGGTGAAATCACCTGGCTGATGTAGAATTGACCCAAACTACCCCTTTGTGTGAGAATAAAACAAAACAAAATTAATAAATTTATTTGCAGTATTTTTTTTTACTTCTGAGAGAAATACACTATAATATGAGCTTAACATATTGGTTTTGCATAAAGACAGGCACGTTTTCTACTAAAGATAATTGCCTTTGTTTATGAGGGACACTTCGTTATAGATTCAAATGCTCCATGGCTTGGTCATGTGAAATTGCTCCTTGAATCTGCCCACATACCCAGAGTGTGCTGCTGACAATTGAAAAATATCAGATGGGCTTGTAAGGATAGTGTATACAAATCTCCTAAGTTGGGAAGTGATGGAGTCTGCCAAGAACATGTTCTCACACAGAATACTGTACAGCCTTAGGCATAAGAGTCTTAATGCTAGAGAAACCAGATGTACAGAACTTAATCTCTGCAGTGCCGTGTATGCGCACAGACAGGACCCGTTGGAAATTCTGTTCAGGGTTGTATCCCATGAAAGTTTTTTACCTTGCTTTCTCTTCCTCTCCTCTGCTGACAGTTCCACATCGCTAGATCAAATACTTCTGATAGTCTCAGGACCTTGCTAATGGAATGGGCTGTAGCGAAATAAACTGAAAAGTGGATAATCAAAGATAGATGGAGGTACGTACCATGAATAGAAGCTCTGCTCACGGAAGATACCTCAGCCTGATTTCTGGTGACCTCTCCATCCGTATCTTGGACAACAGCCCCTCCCTCCTGAAGGGTCACTTGATTCTCCCAAAAACTTTTTGGTGGCTTCTATACTAGTGTTTCTTAAACCATCTGATGTGAGGAAACAAGCAGGGTTTCTCCACCATGTGTCATATTTGTGCCCATTGGGTACAACTGTTTTTTGGGGTTTTTTTGTCCTAGAAATTCTCCACAGACCAGCTGCTCATGGACCGGTACATTGAATGGTACTATTCTATGACATGTTTTTATGAAATGAAATTTAGGTGAACTTCTAAAGAGGAATAGATGCTGAATGGGAGAGCGGAGAGAGAAGGAAAGTTCAAGCTTTAGTCTATTGGTTTGCTGGGGTCATTTTTGTGTATATTGGATCGTGGTTGTTCAGAACTGCTTCAGAGAGTTGCAAAAGTGTGCTGTTCAATTGTGGCCCTGGTGCTGCTTTAAGAATAACTTTCTTTGTCTTTACGCATGGTTGCTTCCCAGGCTGCCCCACTTCTACTTTGGCAAGTAAAACAGTGGAAGACACTGTATTACAAAAGGATAAGGATTGATAGAACAAGTGGATGTAGAAATTGGCCACCTCTTCTGTAGAGCAACTAAACTCATTTAGTTACCAAATTTATTCAATGTGAGGACTGTGATGGATGTTTCTCCTCCTCCCCGCTCCCCACTGTTACTGTATTCCAGTTCTGCCTTTTTGTTGGGTTCATTCTGAGCAAAGTTTTCCCTTTTATGTTTGAAGCTTGGACGATCTTATGCAGCCCTTCTCCCTGTCCATCTGATTGTGCTGCCTTCACTTTCAGTTCATTAATAGTCATGGGTTGTGAGGATGCTGATTTGGATAGGTGCAAACAGTTGCATTGGGAGTAAAGGGAGCTCACGGTGGTGCAGGTGTCAATGGCTCCTCAGTAAAATGTGTATGCCTGTGATTGTGGCTTTAAATACCAATGAAGAAAAAAAAAGTCATAGGTCTTCCATCAGTGATTACTACATTTTTCATTTCATTTATTACGGCAAACAGCCAGCAGAAGTTACAAGTTAGAACAACAATAAAGTACAGTTAAAACAGTGCTGGATTCCATTGAAAGTTGTTAAAAGCATTGACCGTAAAATATAATCAACAACAAGTAAGTAGAGTTAGAATTGTAAAATTTAAGATTATAAGATTTAAAACTTAAAGACAACAAACTTATCTGTGAGTTGTGTTAAAATTTGTTAAAATACTGATAAGAGCTTCAATTGACATTAGCAACAAGTTGATAGAGCTAAAATTCATATATTTAAAAAACAAACATACTACTACTGCACCCCAGTAATAAGTTTTTGAAGTTTTGAAAGTATTTAAGCTTTAAAATAATATTAATTTTTAAAAATGACATGGTTGATTTGATTTAAATCAACTTTGTTTAAATCATGATTTAAATGACTTCTGAGGGACCCAGTTTTAATTAAATCACAGTTTAAATCAGTGGTGGAGATTCTATTTAAATGTCTTTTTTTAGTAGAAGTACGTTATAGTTTAACATTGATACATATTCAGAGTTTTTGTAAGAAGTGTGTAAATGTACACTAAGCAATTATTCTAAAGTTTTTAATGTTAATTTTTAGTTCCCCACAAATGGGATTCCTTGCATTTATTCCCAGCCTTTTCCATCCTGTGCAGATTTACTGTCTTCCCAAATTTGATATTCATTTACCTTCTCTGTCATTGCACTTAGAGAAACACAAGACTGAGACAGAGACACAGTAAGCACACTTTATGTATACCACCTGCAGAGAAAGAGTGATGAAGCATCTTCCATCTTCCAAAATTGCTGTTAATATTTTCATAGACATATAAAATGTGTATAATTAGTATTCATGATGATATCTTTGACACAGACTTTGTAAAAAAAAACCCAACAACAATTAATGTTTTAAGAAATTTTGAAACCTAATTTAAATTTTTAAAAATGTAAAATTTAAAATTCAGGTTTAAATTTTAAAAATGCATGTTTGATTTTTTTTTAAAAAAAATCACTGATTTTTACGCATTTATTTGTCTTAAATATATCCTGCTTTAACATATCCTGCTTTTCTCCTTACATTCCTCCTTAGTGTAAGCAGCCTATACTATAAATGAAAACAAAATATCTAAAATAATCTGTAATACAAAAAATTAAATAAGCATTAAACAACAATCCACTTAAAAACATTACTTTAGAACCATGAAAAGCACATTAAAACCTATCACATATTAAGGATCACCATACCTGTTGCAGTGCTTCAACCAGTTAAAAAGTAAAGCCCTGATTAAATAAGAGGAGCAGAGAGGGGGCAAACTGAGCCTCTCAGGGCGGTGTTTCATAACCTGAAAGGGTTTTTTTAAATCAGCCCTGAAAGATGAACATCACAATCGTAGGCACTGTGACAGCAACTGGTGCACCAATTGTATTTGTCATTGGAGGCTTTGCTCTATGGGCCTTTTCACCCTACACAGTGCTAACATAATTACACTTTTAACTCCCCTGCCAACATCCTGGAATTCTGGGATTTGTAGTGGAGGGAGGGCTCTTTAGAGTTCCCACCAGAGAGCTCCTCTAGTGCTTTTGACAAAACTATAAGCCCCAGGAGTTCATTAAGATGCAGCCATGGCAGTTGAAGTGGAACATTGTGTTATAACTGTGTAGTGTAAAAGCCCCCTTTGTCTTTGCTACCATTATTGGTTGAGATACAGAGAATTTTGGATCACAACACACAGTCTTTTGAAATTTGCCTCTGAAGAATGTTTAGTTGGGCTCTTGTCTCTTGGTGACAAGTGGTGGATATTTCACCAGACATCTGCTATGGCTTGACTCCCTTCTGCTGTTTGGTTATGTGTTAATTGCCTGCTTTCAGTTTTTCCGCTTCTTATTGGAATAGTATTGTTTAAATTCCTGTTTGTATTACTAATTGTATCTGTATTGTGTATGTTTGTAAATTGCTTTGTGTGTCAAGCTCAGGGCTAAAAGAGAAGGTGTAAATATTTTTTTCAAATGAATGAATGAATGAATAAGTAAGTAAATAAATAAATGTGTACTCCGAAGTAAATCCTGTTAAGTTCAGAGTGTTTATTCTCAAGTAAATGTAACTTGTTGAAGAACTTGCCGTGTTATTATCTGTTAACGGATAAGTAACAGGCTTGCTAGTTACTACTACTTATTCTGGTGATTTTTAATTAATATCTAATCTTGGATGCAAGTAATGAGTCCAATGCTGTTTTCCTTTTCATTCATAAAATGTACTATTGTTAAGTTTGAAAGGAATTTCAGTTCAGTCCAATGGGGTATTTCCCACACGCATTTTTGTTTCTCCCTAGCTTCTGGAAGATGAAATGGGGACCATTCAGTCAGCCCTGGATTCTTTCTAGCTAAGCAAGACTTTACCAAGGCCTGTTCCTACTGCTGTTTTAGTTACTGAATTGTTATATAAATGAAAGTACTATTTTCACTTTTTTTTTTTTTTTTGAGATAAATGTTTGCTAATTTTGGGCAGCAGAATTGTGTATTTTCCTAAAGTGTGGTGGTGTAAGGACAATCTTATGGATGATTCTACGGAAGCATATTCAGGGGCTCTTTGACACTACACAGTTACAACACTCTGACTCCACTTTCACTGCCATGGTTCCATTCTATGGAATGTTTGGGTGTGAAATTTAGGGAGAGGTGCTTAGACTTCTCTGCCACAGAGCTGTACCACCATGTGAAACTACAAGGATTCCATGGCAGTCAAAGTGGAACTATAGTGCTATAACTGTCTGGTGCACTCTTCAGTGCCAGCTCAAATGATGGGGTCTCATGCTTGAAACAGGGGTGGCTCCCCACTGCTATCTCTTTAGATTAAGGGATTGAGGATTCTTTGCCATTTGTCAGCTAATCTGTATTTTGTCTGGAGTCTCTTTATCACTTCCTGACTGCCTGGGCACCCAAGCTGTGAGGGTGTTGAAATCCAGACATTAATATCAACATTCCATTTCAGTGTTCGTAAGTATTGGAATCTCAGGGTATTTGTATGGGTTAATGAGGAGGTTCCCTGGTAACCTTTTGAACAATCACAGATATGCAAACACATACAGTCCCCTTAGGAAGAAATACAGACAGGTTAATGTCTGGCTATGTTACTTTGATTACGTTAAATTGCATTTTATGTAAGACATCATACATTCATTACACATTCATAAGAATTTTTCTCCTCATCTCTTAGCAGGCTTCTCTGTAGTTGACACATAGAGAAATGTTATTTCTCAAATATTATAACTCAGCCATTTGTCCATTAAGAAATACTTCTTCTGTTAAATAACTACATAGGCATACCTGAACACACGGGCTTCCAAGGGTTAATATCCATGAGCATTGCTAAATCTAGCAGTATCAGTTACATACAATTATAACAGGCATCCATTACAATCAGAATAGGAAACATATCCATTTTTGCATAGCCTAGTTGCTTCTCTTACTAGGAGTGTCTGTTTACATCAGCTTGTCGTGCCAGTTTATCAGCTCATAACAGTCTTATCAACTTGGGCTACATACATAGCAAAGCAGTCTGACTTTGGCCTCCTCTGAGCTTGTTTTATACTTTCCCTAGCCTTCAACTAGCCCATCAGTTGTCCTATCTGGTCCAATGAGATAAGAAATCTCAAGTGAACCTTGTTTATGTCAACAGTCCTCTCCTCCAATCAGCTTCTGGAGGTAATGCAGAAAACCCGGATAGAATTAGATCTTGGCTTTTGGCTGCCTTCCATCAGATTATGTCAGTCAGCTGATTGCATCATCCATCAAGACACCTGCTATGAGTTTATTATTGGTCATGTCTGGTGGATGTTCCTTTATTTTATTTAAAATTTAGCAGGTGTTCTGCCTGGAATCATGTAGCCTCTTTGCTCCTAGTAACATATAAACGCATTCTACATTACACAGAGCTTTCTGTTGTGTATCTTAAACTCCACAAAGTGTAACACTCTAGTAGTTATATTTCTAGGCTCCAAAGCTGGCAACCAAACCAGCATGATATGTAACAGTGTAACATCCTATTCTACTGCTGATGGCTTTTGGAAACTCAATTTTTACCATTTGGAGGAAGAAGCAGTGGTAGCTGGCTCTGACATCAATGGTGGGGGTGGTGGGGAATCTCCTTTGAAGTTTAGAGGTGCTAAACACTAACTCCAAAGTAGGCTTAGCACTTTAACTTTCGGACTAAAGCCCACAGTGGATTCATCACTTCACTGGCAACGGAGCCGTCAGCGACCACTATGAGAGAGGTTTTGCATTCTTGTGATTATAGAGAAATGACTGAATGGTAGTGGATTTTGGATGATTAACACTAACAAGATTAGTGTAGTTTGCTTTTTTCATGTACACTGTGCCTTATACTGCACTAGGCCACAATATCCTTCTACCCTCTTTGGAATTTGCAACATATACTTGTCCAATTGCAAGTGATCTGCTAATGCCTTTTCCGGTGTTCATCGGTTTGACCAGAATTGCTGAGCTTGTACAAGCATGTGATCTATTTTATCAAACAATTTAAGATCAGATTTTTGCCTGATTATTTGAAATCCCAAAAGATTGACATTATTACGTATTACCTAGAACTGATTTTTTAAAAAATCATACCATTATGCATTTAGTATGTATATTACATATCAGTTTAAGGTTGAGAATGGTATACTTTGCTTATCTTACTCTCTTTTGCAGATGATTTTTTTAAAAGCGTTCAATAATCTGAGCTTTTTCTGTCATGTGCATAATTTGAAAGCACATGATGTTTGCTAAAACAGAGGAGGCAGTGTTCTAGACTGAGTCAGTCAGATAACCTTTGCAAGGCAAGGCCGTATCCCCTCCAGTACTCACTGAGGGCCACACCAGGACTGGAAAAAGGCAAAATAAATCAAACTTGGAAAAACTAGGTGGAAAATTCAAATTTGGAAATAATTGGTGTCCACTTTCAGTTTTACCCTGCCCCCCCCCCCCCGAGGTGTTGTGTGGGAATTTGAGCCACTACTTTTGGGGAAAAAAAAACATTAAAAACATGTAGAGGGGCTTGCAAAAATTTTCTTGCCGGCTTCATACAGGCCTGTGGGCCACAGTTTCCCCTCCCCTGGTCTTGGTAGTACATGGATGGGGAACTATTTAGGAATCCTGTCTTGACTATTTTGAGTGACATAGTAGGATAAATCTCTGTCTCTCTCTCACCACACACACACACACACCTCCCTTATTTATGTATGTGTTTGTGTTTTAATGATGAATCATGCCTTTATCTCAAATATCAAGATGGTTTCTATAAAAATCAAATATTCAGTACAGTGTAAACATTCTCAAAATCAAAGCATCAGGACAATATAATTGAGAGGAAAAGGAACTTATTTCAATCTGCTTTTTTAAAAACTTAAAATTTAAACTGGCTGACAAGTATTTTAACCTGGCACTGAAAATAGCACAATATTGATGCCATATTTGGAGAGTGTTCCAAAGTGAGGGTGCTCACTTCACAGAGATCCTTTGCACTTGATTTAACTCTACCATAGGGAATGTATGGAGAGTCATTGCTGGCTTGGATAGCATGTTGTGGTGGAGGAAAACAAAAACAAAAACAGAGGTTTATGAAAAATTGCTTATTTTGAGCATAAAGCAGAGGGAGTTGATTCAGATGCATCCCTAACAAAGTAAACAATGTTTTCAAGTTACTGTTGTTTGATTTTTCCTAGTTTTAGGCATCTGGGTGCTTTATAGCACAGGCACATGGCAACAGGGAGATCAACCAAATTCTTTTTTTTTTCTGATTATTTTTATTATTAGCAATGTAAAAACATACAGTGGACAAACACGAAAAGAGAGATCTGTCAAATTCTGACTCAACCAAGGTTTCATTAATTTTCAAGTATGTATTTTGAGTATGAACATGCATGGACCAATCACTTAAGACTGAGTCCTATGCCAATTTATCTCTGAGTAAGAGCACTTGAATTTGGTAGAACTTATGGCGGAGTAGCCACATATAGATTGCAGTGTAAAGGCTGCACAAGGCTTGGCTGAATTTCTTATAAGCTGATGTTCATAGGTTTGCACTGTCATGTGTTTCATTGCTCACCTGGGGTTGACCTCAGCGTAAAGGAAAAAAAAAATTCAAAAATGCAAGTAAAACATTTGAATGAAAACACCCCAGGCTGTGAAATAGCAGTGACTTAAACCACTAAAGGAAATTATGCACGCACACGCACACACGTGCGTGCGTGCACACACACACACACACACACACACAAAGAGCACATTAAAAATAGCAAAAAACCCCTTTGAAATAATGTTTTCATAGTGGTGTTTAGGAGTTAAATTCAAAATTCAGAATGGATTTATTCAAATTAATTCCATTTGTTAGCCATAACTCACTGAAGTTCCCACTAATTTCCTTGGACGTGCTCAAAGTAGGATTAATGTTGGATTTTCCTGTAATATACTGTATGTTTATTGGTAAATATACAGCTGAATCTTGATTCAGTTTTATTATTGCTTCTGTCTCCCCTTTGAAAGAAGAAGAGAATAGTCTAATTAGGTTGGAAATGACCTTCCAGCTTTTGAGAAAACTGTGTAGGGGGGGGGGGTGAGAACTGAGAACTGCACAGGCATCTCTTCTACTTGTTCCAGCATTGGACAGACCTCTTAGGCCATTTCCACACTAAACTGTTACAGCACTATGATTCCGCTTTCAACATCTCTGGAATCCTGGGGTTTGCAGTTTCGGGAGGGGCCGGCTGGCCTCTCCCGAAACTGCAAACCTCAGGATTCCATAGGATGTTGAAAGTGGAATCATAGCGCTATAACAGTCTAGTGTGGAAATGGCTTCAGTCTTTATACCTGAAATGGCCAGCAATGGGCTTCCAGATGTTTTACCTACCACTCCCATCAGCCTTTTCCAAGATAGCTAGTTTAGAGGGATTCATGGGAGCTGTAGTCCAGGAATAGTTGAAGGGCTGCAGTTGCACACTGCCTGTTTCAAATTTTTTTTCTTGAAACATGTTGGTTCCTATCTTTAAAGGCCTAGTTTGTACCATGGACCTAGTCCAAGCATATGTGCATGAATGCTCAAGTACACATGGCTCTATTCATTTACATTTTTATTTTGACCTTCCATGCAAATATACAGTCATAAAATACACACACACACACACACACACACACACAGATGTACATATACATACACCAGTATAAATACTAGGGTAGCTAAATTAAACTCTGGAGTTCTGAATAGCACTGAACGTTTAAATCTATCTTGGCACCCACATGTCTGATCAGCTCTGTTGAGACTCCAGCCACAACTATGCCTACAGCTCTAGCCGGTAGATTGGGTAGCATTTATAGTTCCCTGTTCCATTAGGGATATATACCTGAAAGCTGGATTCTTTAAATGCATAGCCTTCATCTGGATATTAAGATATGATGGGTAGATAGCTAGGAACATAGCAATTTCTGTTATGCTGAGCTACTACCTCAATATTGTCAAAGTTAGTTGTAAGCAATGCCTCATCAGCTTTTCCAGCAGGATTCCCTCCTAGCCCTGCCTGGCCATCCCTAGAATTTCCTGATGGTCTCCTACCCAAGAACAGACTAGGCCTGACCCTACTTAGCTTCCCAAATTAGACAAGATCAGTATGTTAAGGATGACATTGTGGTAATATGTAGTTTGCAAGTGATAGTTTCCCCCCCAGTGTAAATGGTGAAGTAGTTAGTGGATATACTATTAGAATAAAAACTGGTAGCTGTGTACCAGGCTGATCTGGAAACGGTTTTGTTAACCATCTGCACAAAGCTGCACAACTTGAAATGCCAAAAAAATAAGAAAAGTGTGGCATTAAATCTTTCTGTTTTTAATGTGCAGTTAATATTCTAGCTCTGTTCCAGAGGAAAGCAGCTGTTTGTTTTACATGAGAACACATCTTAACGTCTTGCCAAGAGGCAGCATTTTTGTTCGTTTCAGCTGCAGCTGTTTGCCTGCTTTCCTTAGTCAATGAAATGAAGTGGTGGTGACACTGTAAAGGAGAACTGGGATTAGGAATGAGAAAAGGCAAAAAAAAACCAAAGAAGATGATATTTAAAATAAAAACCTATGGAAGATAGTTTCCATTTTTTTTAAATTATTCTGTTACAATTTCTTAAATGCCAGGCTCATATAGTAACTATTTCAAAATACATGTTTCTCCAGATTGTGGCCTTAATCCAATTTGATTCTTATGTAGCATCAGGATTTTTGATCCCTCCCCCAGTCCTCTCCAGTCTGATTCAGAGGGTCTGCCAGCTTTCTCAGTTTTTTGCTACCTGGGGCTACAGGAAGGAAGGAAGGGCCAAAAATGCTGATGTAACCATGGAGTGGCTTCTGTGAGCAGAATGGCAACACTGGATACTGCCCCATGAAGTATACTACAGGCAATCTCACTTAACAAAGCTTCTGACAAAGAAGCTCCTCTTTACAAAGTCTTTTTGTGCCCATCCAGCCCCCCTATTTCTTCCCCATCCTTTGTCTAGCTGGAAGGTTTTTAGCTGCATTGGAATGGGAAGGGTGATGACAGAGTCCTGGAGAAACAGAAACTTCCAGTGTTGGGTTGCCAGCACCATGTCTGTGGTAAACAATGCAATAATGCTGGAGCTGGGAAAGAATTGGGTTCTTCTCTAGCCAATCCAGAATCACTTACTAAGCATGCATGAACTGCATACAGAGAGAGCAGGAAAAAGCAAACAAATCTGCCTCACCAGCTAACCCAGCATGATAAAAAAAATCTGACTGAAGGAACTGCAAGATGCCATAGTTTACAGAGCTGTGGGAGAGAAGTGATGGGTGATCTACCACCTCCAAAGCCCTACTGGCTTACGTCAGGCAAGTTGTGAGGTTGCTGGTTTTCATAAGTGGTTCTGTGCTGCCCCTGCACCATTGGATTCAGATGAATGAATTAACTGATCCAGCTCCAGAGCCCAAACCTGAGGCCTGTCCTAGGAATGAGAGGGATTTGAATCTAAGGGTCTTTCCATCCTACACTCTTATAGTGCTATGTTATTCCACTTTGAACATCCTGTGGAATTCTGGGATCTGTAGTTTCCTGAGGTCAAAGTGCTCTCTGGTTGAGAATTCCAAAGGGCCTTCCCTAACCTGCAAACCCCAGGATTCCATAGGATGCTGACAGTACAATAATAGCACTATAACAGTGTAGTGCAGAAAGGCCCCATGAGTTCCACTCCTGGAATCTCCCATTTCAGAGTCCACTGGTTGAAACACTTCTGATAACAGATCGATATTTCTGAAGCTTTTGACAGGCATATGGGGTGATTTCTTGGTGTTTTTACCTCTCTTGCTTTTGGAGCTTCTCTCTGTTTCTGGAGGACTGTGTTTGCCCCATCCAAATGTCCTCTGGATCAGACTGCTCTGATTATCTGCAATCGTATATGTACTTGTCTAGGAGTAAGCACTACAGAGCTTACTTCTGGATAGGATTTCAATGTGACCAAAAAAAAAAAAAAATCATAATTCGCCCTTACAAGAAAACACCCGGATATTTTTCTTCCCTATTTTAAATACAACATCTACCCTGCAATACATTTCCAAGCTAGATTGAACTGCCTTTTACTTGTAGCTCTGACAACTCAAGCTGACCAGCAAGTACACTTGGACATTATAAGACTGCATTAGAAACAGTTAATAGTTTAATTTACTGCTTAAAGAATTGAAACTCAGCACACTTTATAAAATCATCCTGCTTAACTCTAGATTGGATGGTGTCTTTAGATGTATTTCTCCTCATTACCCAGAATTCTCTTCAAAAACTTGTGACTCTTTAAAAGTCTCAGCACATTTGACTTACTGCAGGTTTACCAGCTTACAAACAACCCATTCATAAATCTCAACAGAGTAGAGTCTTTCAAAAATATGCATAGAGACATTGGATTTCCATATATTTTTCCCTGGACGGGGCACAATGCTTATAAGCCCTGAAGTTCTAACAGTGTGGCAGTCAAGAAAGGAAACAAAATGCTGATGTGATCAAGAACAAAACTAGCATTCTGTGGAATGCAACAAAGTACTTGCTATTGTTTTGCTGCTGGATCACATCAGGGTTGAGCTGTGCAATTTAAGATGCCACCATGGAAGGAAACAACATTGCTCTGCCTGTAGCTACCATTAATGGAGAGGTTGCAAAACGCTAAACTGCTAACTAACCAATCAGAATTGTACTAGTGGGTTGATTGCAGCATTTATGGACAGCTATAGTATGGTGTGAGCACTGTGCAACCATATATGCTTCTTTTACCTTGGCAGTGAAAGCCGAATGGAATGGGTGCACAGTTGATAAATTCACACCTGCTACTGCTGCTTCACAGCTATGTGTTGCCACCGTCAGCATCTTGACCCTGAATTAAGAGTCAGTTCATACAAAGCTGCAGTGGCATGTTCATGACTTCCATGTGGTCTGGGTTACCATGCCACTAAGTTAAACAGCAGTAGCAGAGACTTACACATGATATAAGAGAGGTGGCTATTTTAATGCCAGCACTGCAGCACTCTGTTTAGGATGGAAAGTCAACACACCATCTCTTTTATTCCGGTTGCCTCTTACAGTGGCTGTGGAGAGGTAATATGCAAAAATGCACTTTGTATTGTCATAAAATAAAATGGAACATTGTTGTTAGACTCCAGCCTAGCTTTAAGATGCCGGGCCCCTTTTCGCCACACAATTACAGCACTATACAGGCAAACCTCAGTTAACAAAGCTTCTGACAAGTGACTGCCTTTTTACATGGAATTTTCATGTCAGTCTCACCCTGCCTTTTCTCCTTGTTCACTGTCTAGCTGGAAGTATTTTAGCACCGTCAGCACTGGGAGGATGGTGAAGGAGGGTTGAAGAAATACACATTTGGGGTCAGGCTTCAGCAGCATGACTGCAGTGAACAGTTCAACAAACAAAGCTTGAACTGGGAAATAGCCGGATTCTAGGATTCTAGTCTGGGGCCATTCCTACCCTATACTCTGAATTCTAAATCCCCCTCCCTAAACTGCAGACCCCAGGATTCCACCGCATATGGCAAGTGGAATAATAGCACTGCAACAGTGTAGGGCGGAAATGGCTTGGGTCACCCAGCTGTAGCCATCTCTGCTTACAATAGGCAAATCCAGAATCTCCAGAATCTCATACTAACCACATGTAAACAACAAATTAGAGAGAAAAGGAGAGAGCATATAAATGCATCATTAGCTACTCACAACATGTTTTTTAAAAGCACAAATTTATACGTTTGTCCTTCAACCTGGAAATCTTAAGAAAAGTGGAGGCTGGTGAAATAAAAGTAATCTTTAGATGCATTTGGTGGTACGTTTTTATTGACTTAGGCACGCTTGCCTGACCTGGTTGTTTAATTTCACAAGTGTGTATTTTTAGTTTTTGATAAAAGAGTTTTCTGAAACATGTTGAATGTTTGCTCTTCTTTTTTGTGGGGTAGGAACATATCCCTGTTCCTTCCATATTATTTCTACCTCTGGTACTACATTTTCAGTTAAAGAAGCAATGCCAGAAACACTTTGTTTGCTAGGTATACCTGTATTCCATTTCAACTGCCATGGTTCCATCCTATGGGATCCTGGCATTTACAATTTAGGGATCAGTACTTAGAATTCTGAGGTGGAGGGCTGTAATGTCTCTCCAGTCTACAAACCCCAGAATACCATAGGTTGCAGTCATAACAGTTAAAGCAGAATCATACTGCTATAATTGGGTAGTGTGAAAGGGTCCCTTGGGATCCTCCACTCCATAATTTCTGTGAACAGGCTGTTCGTTGCAGGAGGCAGGGTGGAATTACCTGGTTGAAAACTGCTGGGAATGAGGCTAAACCCCTGCTGAAACTCACGATTTTTCTGGGCTTGAATTTCTCCTGTAAGTGGAAGCAGAGACGTCTACAAAGTTGGCCCTTTGTTGAAGAAGATAATGTGCAGATGAAGTCATCGTTGTGAACTGATGCCACAGGAGGAGAGGCTGAACATAGCCACGCTCTGAGGCCTTTTTGAACCAGTCCAGGATGAGAACGTGGAGTGCATGTGTGAGAGAATCTGCTGTGGAGTACTTTCTGTCCTTGGAAAGTAGAATGGCCAAAATGATCTGGTATGTCTCTGTAGGCCCTCTAGAAGAAGAAGGAGTAATCAGAAGAGGAAGGAATGATCAGAGTCCAAGGAAAGAAATCAAACACCAACAGCCCATCCCTGGCCCTTTTGAAACTTTTGAGAACTGCCCTGGGATGAGTGCTGGCTCCTCATAATATTGTGAGTAACAGGAAATCCAGTCACCTGTATTTGGCACTTTTGAGGAACTGGTTGCTAAACTGTTGATAAGTGGCTGCACTAGATAATGTTAGTGCATTTTATTCCTAACTGTGCGTTACTGGCAAATAGTGGCAATTGAGAATGAATGTGGTGTAGTGGTTTGAGCATTGGACTGGAGACTGTGGTTTGAATCTCTGGTCAGCCATGGAAACCCACTGGGTAACTGGCGCATCACACTCTCTCAGCTTCAGAGGACGGCAAAGGCAAACCCCGTCTGAACAAATCTTGCAACCTTCCCCCACAATAGTTTTGCCTTAGGACTTGAAGGCACACAACAAGGGGGCGCTTGATATTGCTTGTTTTGTAATCATTTTAAACTTTTGTAGTTTTATTATTAGTTAAATGAATCACTTGTGTGGATTATAATACTTTTAGGAATGAATTGGTATTAAACTGTTTCTTGTTAACAATGTATTGATTTCTCTTTCTGTTTTGTATTTGAGTTTGAGTTCTGCTGGGCAGATTTATGTGATTTATATGGCAAAGTGGCATACAAATCGAAGAGAGGATTTACCTGAGAGCTCCCAGGCTCCCTTTGGGAAGGAAATTTGTAAGATGGAAGGTGAAGGTTAAGGCAGGAACCAAGGCGGCCAACTTCTGCCAAGATCCCATTAAATAATCTGGTCCTCTCAAAATCTGTTTTGCAAGAGATTGTAACATGGGCCACTTCCGCGCTACGCTCTTATAGCACAATTATTCCACTTTCAACATCCTATGGAATCCTGGGGTTTGCGGTTTAGGGAGGGGCCAGCAGAAATAATTGTGCTGTAAGAGTGTAGTGCGGAAATGGCCATGCTGACTCTGAGAATAGCGTTACATTGAGAATGTCCAAGGACACATTACAGCAGTGTCTTTTAGTCCTGTACAAAAAAAGAAAATCCAGGTTTGGCCTAGATTATCTCTGTACTGTAGTATGTGGCCCTGTTTATACAGGCAGGAAAATGTGGGATTAATCCACATTTTCCTGCGTGTATAGAAAGGACCTTTATGTCATTTTCAATCTGGGGAGATCCTGAGGCAAAACTTTGACAGTTGTTCTGGCCAGATTTCTTCAGTGGGAGGTTTGCCTTTGCCTAGGCTTTTGCTGAGGCTGAGAGAGTGTGTCTTGCCCAAGAAATATCCTTCTTTCCCTTGCTTTTTAAACCCTTTTTACAAGAAGGATTCGAAAGATTCGAGATTCATGAGATTCGTGGATTCCCAGAGCCTTCCACGGATAAAGTCTGGATTCATCCCATCCCTAATAGATATTCTGCACTTCATTAGATGCATAAAGTGCTACCTCAGTTGGCAGATTTTCATACCTATGCTTGGATAGATGGAGGACGAAAGCAATGAGGGACAGAGAAGACTAAAAAGCAGCAAGCATTGATAGTGAACAATTCTAGTTAGAGACTAGAATAAACTGTTACTAGAGGAGAAATAGAGGGTGGGTGCAAATGAGGAAGGAGAAAAGAGCTAGCTGAAGTCAACAAATCTCAGACCTCTTTTTGTTCTCAAAAAAAAAACAAACAGCTAGAAGAAGAATTGAAAAATTGGCAGTTATTACTGAACAATTTTTATTATGGGAACAAGAGAGGGAGGATTAATAAGAAATTTTGGTATAAAATCCCCAAAGGAAGGTGGATTATCAATCTAAAATGATATTATAATACAAATCAATTGAGATATATTATAGATAGAGTTCTAGGAAAAGGTCATTTAGATTGGTTAGAGATGAGAACAATAGAAATTGAGAAGAGATTAGAGAATATTTTTTTTTTGGAATCCTGTCAAGAGAGAAATGGAAAAAAATAGAAAACCGCTTTTTGAAAAATATATTAGAAATTTGGAAGAAAAATAAGGAAAAATTAATGCCGTCTACTTCACCATTAACTCCTGTAGTGATGATGGCAAGATTTCTAATGAATTTGAGAGGTGAAGTGGAGAAGGAATTAAAGAAACAGAGAATAAATAAGTTAAAAGATTGGATGAATATAATGATAATAAAGATAAAATAAAGGAGAGATTAAAGAGTACTAAGATATCGTTGTTTAATTATATACAGGTAGAGCAGTGGACAAGGAAGTGGAAAAGAAATAATAAAGGTTTCAGAGAATATACTAAATTTGAATAAATGATTATACAAAGAGAAGGTATGGAGGAAAATGAAATATTGAAGTGTACTACAAGTGAAATATACAATATGTTGTCAAAATTTGAAGATGAAGATGAATATCTTAGAAAAATATGGGAGGAAGAATTAGCACAAAGAATAGATATCCAAGACTGGGGAAAAATTTGGAATCAGCGTTATTTAAAAACTTGTCTGTAAGAATAAAAGAGAACTATTTATAAGTTGGTTTGGAGATAGTACCTGACACCAGTAAGGTTAAATTATATAGATAAGAATTGTGTTGGAGGGTTTATCAGGAGATTGGTACATATATTCATATATGGTGGAATTGTGAAGGTGTGCAGAAATTTTGGCAACGGGTGTTTAAAGAAATAAAAGAGATAACAGAAATTGATTTACCAATAATGTCCAGGTATAGCATTATTATCTATATTTGATAAGGCTAATTGTACACAGGCAATGAAGGATTTAATTACAAATTTATAAACTGCAGCAAGGTTAACTATATCAAGAAAATGGAAAATTCATGGAGATTTTCAAATAGAGGATTGGTATAAAGAAGTGTGGAAAATTGCGATTAATGGTAAGTTAACATGTCGAATTAAGGCCAAAAATGGAATAATGAAGGGGAATGATTATGAAGCAATATGGAAGATATTTGTGGAAAAGGTTTTAATAAAAGAGGAAGGTGTCATACCTCCTCAATAAGAATTACAATTCTGGAAGGTGGAGTAAGTTGAAACATAATTGGTTCTGGGGGTGGGTGGGTTTATTTTTAGGAATATTTTGATATGTGTAGTAGTAAGATCATATTTAGTAATAGTAATAGATTAAATGTACTTGAAAAATATAGAGTTAAGCATGAAATTATTATAATAGTGATGAGTATAATGAGAATGAGATCTGGATATAGGTAACCAAAGTATATAAGCAGTGTGATATAGAATATGTTGAATAAGTATATGATTGTAGTAGAATTGGAGAGAAATAACAATGTAAGCCTGTTTTTGTTGGAATTCCTTTTGTTTTTCACTGTTATGTGTATCACGTGGTGTTTTTCTTTTTTTATTCTGTTCTTTTCTTTATAATCAACAAATAATAATAATAATAATAATAATAATAATAATAATAATAATAAAAATAAAAATCAAGTGGAGCTGTCTTTGGCCCTTTTCGCACCTTACCTTTTTCCAGCCTCAGCACGAGGGGATCATGTGAGAAGCCTCTTGCGAGAGGCACTCGCATCCCCTCTGCTTCTCATCTGCACCAGCTCCGTGCTGGCCGGAAGGAAGCGTGAGTGCTCTGCCCCTTCCTTCTGCAGCGCAGCCAGGTACTTTCCCAGGCTGCGCTGGGGGAGGAAGCGTGATGGCCGTGTGTTGGGAGGCTCTGCACGCAAGGTAGGTGTGTGTGGGGCCCGGGAGGGACACGCAATCACGCATCATTTTTGGCAAGGAGCTGAAAATGATATAATGCATGATGGCCGCCTACTGGCCTTGGGAGCGTCACGCGATTGCGAGGATGTCATGTGAAACGGTCCTCGCAATTGCACGACGCTCCCAAGGCCATTTCGCAACAGGACTGGTGTGCGAAAAGGGCCTTTGTGGTGTATCTGTACTCCTTTCGCTGAAATTTGAGTCATGATCCCTGGCCAATGGAAGTCTGCAGAGAAACACTGGCTGATCAGTTTAAGCCAGAATGTATCTACCATGCAGACCATTCACTAGGAGTCTGCAAGTAAAGGTTGAGCCTGTCGGGGCCTCTGCAGTTTGAACTGAAACTTTTGAAGCTGTGACATAGTTTCTTGAACCATTTATACATGATAATTTGTAGTCAGGCCTTAGTACCTCCTTTGGACACAGAAGGTAATTAAAGATTACAGCACTGTCTCAGCAAGTCCAGGTGGCATAGAGCTTGTAGAGTGGCCATACTTGATCTTCTGTCCTTGCCTTTGGCTTGTTGGACTTCAGTTGTTAGCTCAAGTACCCACTGATAGGAATGGAATGAAATAGCTCTCTGTCGCTGAATGTCTTTGGTTATGGCTATGCATGTCACAAAGCTGGAGTTGACAAGATTTATGTATAGCTTTACAAATAAACAGAGGCCCTTCTGATGTTAGAATTGCTTATGAGGTAGAAGTGGTATACAATGGTTTAATGGCATCACACACAAGATCAATTTCTGAAGTTACTGCAGGTTTGGCACTCTCAGAAGAAAATTGCTATCACTTTGGAGGGTAGAAGCATAGAAATACATATTCAAGATTGTGGTTTTAGCCTTTATATGTAAAATGTTTAACTCACTGCCTGAGCTGACAGGATAATTCTATTGCTTATACATAATTTAAAAATAAATACAAGAGACTAAACCAGTCCTTCAAAACTGTGACCTTCAACTGCAGGGAGGAAGAGATTGCTGTTAGTGCTGATTTGAGGATTCTGCATTTTTGGCTCTGGAAATGCATTTTTGTCTCTAGAGTAAACTAGTTTTAAGCATAATAGTTAGCAGTGGAGCTCCCTTTCTGCAGATGATGGTGTAGTAACTTTAAATTACTGTGACTTAGCAGCTGTGTGTATTTTGTGTTTCTCTTAATATGATCTAATATTTCATTTAGAAAACAACATTATCTTTGTTTCTATCAAAGGAAGAAATGCCATCAGCTGCACAGCAAGCAATATTTTTCTACAGTAATTCTGACAAGCAGTATAGCAAAAAAGACCTTCCTTAATGCACATTAAAAAATTGTTATCTACTAGACATTACTGTGCAAAGGAATAAGTTATCTTGTATATAGCTGTATATAGCTATTCTTTCTATTCTTTCAAATATGCATTTGGAAACACTTTATTTTTCAACATTACAATTTTTAAATGGGTCAGGTTCATGACCTAAAAGATCTTAAGCAGGATGTTATGCTGTTATCTCTGATTCAAAATATATGGTGGATTTTGAAGCATACCTTTTAAAAATATATTAAGATTTCATATCAATATTATTTCCAGCCCTGCTTTGCATAAATGTTTTGCAACACAGTTCCAGTGACATACAGGAAAATCCTAGACTTCAACCTAGGATTATGATGGGTGGATTTTTAGACTATGCAGCCGAAAGGCATCTGTTTCATCCTGAACACTGTAATATGTGCTTGGGGAACCAACAAAACACTGTTCAGAGTAAATCATAGAGCTGTGATTCCTAGGGTTTTCAGAATTATATACGTGAATTAAGAAGCTGTGAAATGTAAGAAAGAGAAACAGAAGAGAAATGATTAAGACTCAGGCTCCGGAACCTCATGTTTGTGGCATCTGAGAAGTGGTTGTCATCACTTGGACCAAACATCAAACATCAGAGCTGCTGTACCAGCTCTATAGCATAGGATCACAGACGAGGGATAATTTTGTTTTATTTCACTTTTTAAGCAAGCATTTACCAAAATTTGCGTTTTTATATTTCCTATGAAAAAAACATATTATCATTTATCATTGTTATTATTTGGAAGAAACTGAAACTGACAGGTTTGTCCATTGTTTGTTATGTTTCATTTTAAACTGCCTGAGTCTTTGACTCAGAGCTTAAAGGTCTGGATCTAAATAATCTGTGCTGAACTCATGAATTCTACTAAGCCATGTTAATATTGAATTAGGGTTGTTACCTCTTTTCTTTTCTTTCTTTCTTTCTTTTTTTTTTTTTTGAGAGGTTCCCATTTTACTGCCAGATGATCATTTTACCGTCAGTTGATTTGTCCATACTTTTGTGAGTCCCACATGTGACTGCTTCTGGGAACATACTTCTTGGTGGAAGAGGACCAGAGATGGAGGTGCTGTTTCTATAGGAAATGATACCTCCATCCATGGATTTTCCCCGGGACTCTATCATGTAATCACTTCAAGCCTTTTCCTATCCATAGTATTGGCTTGGGAAAGATCTGAGGGGATCCAGGCATTATCCAAAAATAGTAACACCGTATACACTGAGCAGCCTTGCCTCTGGTGCGGGGTGTATCATGTAGGTCCCTCCCCAGACACTGCAATATCTGCAGCAGAGAGGCCTTTCTAGGTACAGCTGTATGCAGAGATAATTGGGGTTACCTTGCAACAGTGGACAGAATTCCTTCACACAACCCTATCAAATATTTTGAGCTGCTTTGATTCCCAGTTTTGATTGAAAGTTGTTGTTGTTGTTGTGTGCCTCCAAGTTATTTCTGACTTAATGGTGACCCCAAGGTAACCCTGTTGTGGAGTTTCCTACTCAAGATTTGTTCAAAGAGACTTTTCCATTGTCTTCCTCTGAGGCTGAAAGAATATGATTTGCTCAGGGTCACCCATTGGGTTTCCATGGCTGAACAGGTATTCAAGAACGTGTGGACTGCTGCAAAATTCCCACACCAACCCTCAGATTTGGGTTTGTGTTTCAGTAGCACCTTTGTTTGTTTCTTCCGCTTGATTGATATTCTAATAGTTAGAATACCATAGATTTGTCAGTGTTTTTTTAACCATTTCCCCAAATCGTCTGGAAAATCTGCATGATGTCTCTCTTTCTGTTTGAAAAAATATGGACAAAGTTGCATTCAGGATCAAACTTAATTATCCAACTTACGTATCAACTTCCAGCAATCGACTATCCAACAATCAAGTCAGTCAGCTTTGGAGTATTGCTAGGGTCTTACTGTGGCACTTTGTAAGATGTCAGATGTCAGAGACTGGCAGTTTCCCCCCAATATGCATAACATATTTGTGATTACAGTTCTCCCCCCCCCCTTCCTTCCTTCTTTCTTTCCTGGAGACTCTCCAGAGAATGGCAGTTGGTGGCTCAGAGACCCCCACTGATCCACAGACCACTGCTATGAGAAGCAACTCCACTGTGGCTCCCATGGCACACTGTTCATCAACCTGGACTGGTCCATCAACCGTGTCATGTTCTGGACAGAAGTCACTTGAGTGCTTTCACTCATGTGTTGTATCAAAGGCTGCCTTTGCAGTAAACTGTGCTTTTACCTTGTTCATTGTTGGGTTTTTAATGTGTGTTTTAGACCATTTGCATTTGTAACAGGATTGTTTGGTTAATTTGTAAAAAACTTTTGTACAATAAAATTTTAGGTGTGCTTTTTTACGTTATTGGAAGCCACCTTGAGTTCTTTTCTGGCAGAAACGTGAGATAGCAAAGAAAGAAAGAAAGAAAGAAAGAAAGAAAGAAAGAAAGAAAGAAAGAAAGAAAGAAGGAAACTTCTGTTAGTTCTGAATACAGTAGCTAGATTGCTTACTGGCACTGGTCACATGGAACATAGCCCTAAACAACTCCTAAAATAGCCTTGTTGATGTCCTGTATATTTCTAATCTCAGTTCAATGTATCAGTGCTAATGGCACTGTAAGTTACCTCAGAGCTTTTCTAGTGCTGAGTGAAGTCGCACATTCTTTTAAATTATTTGGTAAGGCTGTTTTTGGGTGACCCAGGCCTGCTTAATTGAAGTGGTTATGGGTCAAGTCTTTTCTCCTGCAGAGTCCAAATTGGGAATGCTTCCCTCAGGGATTTTTGGTTCTAGCTCAAGAATGCTATGGTTTTGTCTCCTGATTGTTCTGACCGTCTTTTTAAACGGGCTGCTGTTTTCATGTGCTCTGTGTAGATTTAACACAGTTTTAGCAGCTGCTTTTTCTCTGTATTAAATTTCACAGGATTTTATGTTAATAGCTTTGTAATACATTTTTACTTGGCTTTAAAACCTTCTTTGATACAGCGTGGTAGATATTTATATTATCTAATACTTTCTTTTTGTTGTGCGTACAGAGAAAAATGGGCTTTGCTCCTCTGCATGTTCCTGTAGCAAGACATTCACCAGACCTGCATCAGACGACCTTTTAACAGACTCTTTTCAGCCATGATATTTCACAACTTTATTCCAAAAACCAAAAATTCAAAATATTTTAAAGCTCTTTAGATTTCTTTAATGCAGAAAATTCCATTTCCAAACAAGCACATGTACACAGCAAGGCTATCTATCATCTATCTATCTATCTATCTATCTATCTATCTATCTGTCTGTCTGTCTGTCTGTCTGTCTGTCTGTCTGTCTATCTATCTATCTATCTATCTATCTATCTATCTATCTATCTATCTATCTTTTTACAAAGTCCATTAGACACATCATCTGCAAACTTTCTGTATCTCTTTATTTCTGTTACATCAATGATTATTGCTATTCTTTGTGGATCCATTTCCAATCCTTTTTAGTCAGTCTCCTATGGAAAGATGTATGTAATATACTCTTACTCACTTATTCCTATTTAGTTCTAAAACCCTTCTGAACACTTTTAAGCACTTTCTCTGGCCTTTTGAGTCTTTCCTCTTTTCTGAAATTCTATTTTGTCCTGTAAAAGCCATTTGCGTTTGGATTCAAGCATAAGTCTAAGGAGTTCAGTGAAGTCTAAAGAGATATATATTCCCCTTTCTAAATAATTACTAGATAGTTTTATGGATAATTGGATAAGGTACTCAGGTAATAATAGATATAAGATGATGACCCTTGTAATATATCTCATTTCTATGTACTGATTTTGGCCAAAGAAAATGTAATGAATGTTGGTTGATGTAATAAAAGTTTTGAAAATATCCAGGTTCAAATAAAAGTACTATTTCAAATGTTCGGTAATGATGATAGCCTTAAGTATCTTAACTTTGGCCATATCTGAATTGTGATAGGAGTGCATCCCGTGACAGTTTTCCTTCCACTAATTCTTCCCTCAGAACTACAATGGGAAATGTCATCTTTCAATTACAATTTCAAACCAATGAAAAATGTTATATTTTAATATTCTCATGCCATCATATTTTGGGAGAAGAGCAGGTGCAGATATGAGCAAAATCTTTATGCTGATGTGGAACACTGAGTGGAGCATTTCCATTTTCTTCTTCTTTGGCTATCCTTAACAATCTTAAGGTGTTCCTAACAATTGAACATTAAAGTGCTTCAACAAATTGACCCAAAACCTGTTTCACTAGCAAGCACAGAAAAGTTGGTATTATTCCATGTTTTGTTTTGGTTGTTTCAAAAATTTATAGGCTAGTATTCAGTAGTATTCAGTACAAAACTGGGAGAGGACTATATAAAATTAGAAATAGTGATGGGCAACATGCAGTTCATGTACCACATGCTCCCCAATGATGGTAGCCCCCCAGTTCCTCCCATTACAACCATTGCTAGACTCCCAGTGGACTGTAGGAAGCATACTTCTGCTAAGAAGCAAGATGTATTCCGCCTGTGGGCCTCCTTGCCGAATGATCACTGGATCATTTGTGTATAAAGTTTGGGGCAGTGACAGGGTTCAGCTTCCATGAGAGGTTTTTTTTTTCCTTTTTGTGAGGGGGGGGTACCTCAGCCTCAAGAAGCTATCTGCCACTTATTATTAAAATAATAAAAACATACATAATCTAGTATGATATAAAATCACAGATGCAGCACCTATAAAATTGTGCAGAAGCACTGGATTCCTAAGATTCCTGGATATGTTTTAACAGTGCTATAACTGTTTTTGTAAGCCACATATAGGATGAGATATAAATACTTAGGTAAACAAATAAATAAAATTAAGTTTAATATTAAATAAATTAAATATTACTAATGACACTCTCAGCCCCAGAAGACCCTGTGATAGGTTCACCTTAACCAGAAATGACTTGAAATCACACAACAACAACAATAATATTAATAAAATTGTGAACATTGATCTTTGAAATTAATATAATTAGTCTTTTCCTGAATATAATGAAAATCTCAGGGCACCTTATTTCACATAAAAGAGAGATAGTAAATTCTTGTAAGTACTTGATCCGTGTGTTTTTTGCTCATCATCTGAAATGCAATAAACAAGACAGTGAAATGAAAGCAAACCAGGTTATTGGAGAAGTCCTGTAATAATTCAACAAAGGAGCCATTGATTTAGCAATGAGATTTTATAGAGCAAAATAGAATTGATTTTGTTTATATGGAACCAAGTTATGACATATGTATATACAAACAATCATATCATGAAACTGCCCCCTCCCACTAAAATTATTGTCTTCATAAAACTCTGCCTCTGAAGGGATGGAGAAAGTGGTTTGTAAGTGCTGCCACTTAAGCATGATTAAGTATTCATTATTGCTCCAAAATTTTAAAAAAAGATGGTGGCAAATACATGTGTATTGAATGTATGTGGTGTATAATAGATGGGAAATTTTGCCTCCTCAGATGTTTTTGTCTACAGCTCCCATCACCTCCATAAACATAACCAATGGTGAGGGATTGTAGTCCAAACTATATGAAGGGCCTACAGTTCCCTACCCCTGGTAGAGAAGACAAAAAAGAATGATTCAGATCCCACAGAGAGCCAGAGAATGGAAATAAATCAAAGATGCAGAGACAGAAGCTGGCAGTAGTAAATCCCATTCATTTTAAGCATGAATTATTCTGGAACATTACTTATCTGGTTTAACAATTTATTGTCTTTGTAAAACTCTACCTCTGGAAGGCTAGAGAAATGCTCATCTGTACTTTAGTCAGATGAAAACCCTCTGAATTTTGGGTTCAGGGAATACTAGTTCTACCCCTTGGTATATAGAAAAGATTGGAGTTGTGTGTATGTCTTTGTATCTTGTGAGATTGGAACTTGAGTACTCCTAACCATTGTCTGTGCTAAGGGTGATGGAAGTTACAGTCCAGCAAAATCATGTGGAGAGCCACATGATTTCCACCTCTGAAGTAAAGAAATGCTTCTTGTATTGAGGCATGAAGAAAAAAAAATAGCTTTTCTCATCCCATCTCTTTACTGAGAGATTGAAGGTTTTTTGCTGTTTGTCTGTCAACTCGTATCTAACTGGAGTTTCTTCTTGTTTACCATTTTGGTCCCAAGGTTATAAACAGCAGGATTGCCCAGTATGCAGGTCAACATTAATGCAGTTGGCTGTCCACATTTCTAGGGTTAGGGGTGCAGGATTCTCACAAAGTGGAAAAATCTGTGTCTGTGGGAAGGGGGCTGAGGCATGATGGGGAGAACAGACAGCCAGGGTTCAAACTACATCCGGGGAAAGTAGAGGGAAAGGGAATGAGTTGGCATGGTAGCCCTATAATTCCTCTCTCTCCTACTCATCTCCTTCCTTGGATGCGTGAGACATCGGAATAGGATTTAGGGTGCTGAGAAATTGGGCTGTGAGCTATCCTTAGCTGGCCAGGCAGCAGCAGGAGGAGGAGCAGAGGTGGGTTTTAAAGAGCTGCATGGCCTGGCTGGAGCTGCCAAGAGGGAAGGTTCCCCTGAAGTAGAAGTGCCTGAGGTGGTGGGGCAGGGGCTGAAGAAACTTCCAGATAGTCAAATCTGTGAAAACCAAACCTGCAAATGTTGACCGTATTCCAGGATTCTCTTCAGATTTAGATTTTCTTGATATTTTATGATGGGAGAATAAGGAAATGGCTTTCTAGCTATTCATTAAAGCAAACAAAACAGTTTATGCATCCGTATACTTTGCTTGGAGAGATCCCTCACACCACATAGACCAATAAATCCATTCAAGTCATTAATCCAGGCTTCAAAGGAGCTCTCCGAGGTGGTGAACCTGTTTAAGAATAGGGTTGCATTGAGTGAGAACTGTAGTTACCTTTACATACCTTCCTTATTTCAACACAGATATTATTACGGAGTAAACTATATCCATTAGCAAGTACTAACAGCTCTATCTGTTCCATCAACGTTTTGTGGTATGGTAAATATAGTGTTCTCACTCATCCTGGGGGTTGCAGTCAGCAGCATTGGTGTCTTTCTGACACAATTGCAGTAGGCATACTGGCCCTGAAGAGCAGCAAGAAATCTATGTATATTCTGCATATATTATGCTGTGCACAATCTGCTTTTACTACTGTTGTTTCTGTATTGTATCAGAAAATCATAAAACAAATTTTAAAGCTGGCTTGGATCTGTCATGAGAGAAAGGTGGAATATAAATTCAGTAAGTAAAATAAAATAATACAGCATCTTATAAGTGTTTAAAATAGTGAGCACTGTCTCTCAAAGTGGCTATCTGCCACCAAGTATAATTAAATGCTTGGGGTGTCCTGGACAAAACCCACTCTCTCAATCTCAGAGGAAGTCAGTGGTAGGCCTCTGAGTAAATTTTGCCAAAAAAACCCTATGATACATTCACCATAAATCAAAGTCAACCTGAAGACACAAAGCGACAGGAAAGAGCTGGTTTTGACATGAGTGGACTCTTGCTGTTTCTTTCTTTCTGGGAAAACCCTGGACTGTTGTTGTTGTTGCTGTTGCTGCTGCTGCTGCTGCAAACCTTATCATTGTATATAATTAACAATGAGCACTGTGCCCAAACAATAGTGGTCCACAGGTTCTCTAAATAGGACTAACTCTCTTAACCCTATAAGTTCACCCTCCACAGTACAGTATACAATTACTTCTAACTTTGTCTATTTTATTTTTATTTATTTGATTTATAACTCCCCCCTCCCCAAAATGGGGTCTAAAGTGGCTTACAGTATGAGTGAAAACAAAGCGACTAAAACAATAGGTGGTACAACTTTCTACTTTTACTCTCTACTTTCAATAGCTAAGTTTCAGGGCCTAAAATCTAGAAAATGTAATGATTGTACAAAAAAAATGGTTCTAGTTGCCTTGTGATGCTTTTTGTCGATCTACCTTTTTATTTAGCTGTGAATATATTTTTGTGTGTGTCTGTATGTGTGTGTATAAATTAGATTTCTATTCTATTATGCATTTTTTTTTACAGAAGGTAAAGAAATAACTAATAACAAATAACAGTATAGCTATACCTGGCTATTAAGAATTACTCAGATCTATGTATGTCACTGTTGGCAGAATTTTAGAGTTAAAGTAGCGTTACTCTGAGGCGTAGTGAGAAATTAAAATGGCGGCCCAGATGAAAATGGGCAGCTTCATCTAGGTGTTTGGACAGGTTCTGCTATTGTTGCCAAGTATTTTTTTTTAATCACTAATATATATCATACCCTTCAACCTTTCAATCAGATAGCTGTCTCCTGTGTATCTGAGCTCCTTCCTCTTTCCTCATAGCAACCACAATAGACAGCTATTACAACACACATTATGGGGTACAAATACTCCTGATTGCAGGATGCCCAGTACAATCTCTCAAAGGTCTACCTGTCACCCTGTCCACCTGGCTCCTGAACGAGAACTGTCCTTAGGTCCTACCTAAGCCAAGCCGCGTTTCAGCTCTTCACTACTCTTCTGGACTGATAATTATAACTCAAAAACCTCAGCCTCTCTATCTATCATTTTTCCTCCCTTTATCCTTCAGTTAGCTCTTGTGTGAATGTTTGACTATATGTATCTTGTGTGCACGCATGAGTGACTTCCCCTCAATAAAACACAATTTTAGTTTACTTTTGAATCTCTGGCTGGTTCTTTTCCTGCGTGAGCCCGTAAACATTGGTAGAAAGGTCTTGTTAAGTTACCCCCCTCTCGCAAGCCTCCTCTTTGAGCTAATTGTTCCCCACTTTTGTACAGACGTACTGGCATTGCAAGGTGCTCCTTATGGCACCTATGTTTTGGGGTAACATTGTCTGTGACAAATCAGGACAATTAAATGTTATTGACATATTACTGTGGTTGTTTTCCTTTTATCAAGTTGGGATCTGCCAATTATCTTGTATTATAATTTCGATTTCATTCTTCAAGTATCAGTACTGAAGTAGACAAAACAGCAGCAGCTGCACATAGGAGGGAGGTATTGGCATATTCTAGGTAACAAAAATATCATTAGAAAAATCCTCAGAGGGAGAAAAATCTCCCAAATGTCCTGGTGCACCTTGATCACAAAGTGCAGACTGACTGTTGGAGGGGAAAAAAATCAGAAATCGGGGGAAGAGAAAATGAAATGGAATATTACAAAAAAAGGACAACAGAAGAAGGAGGCATATATAAAAATTACAGAGAACTATCTTCTTGTTAAGATAGGTCACCAACAGACCCCAATGAAAAAGAGAGGCAAGCCTTGGAATATAAATAGATTTCTATATTGTTTTGTATATATATAGAAAATAATGTCTTGTTTGTACAGTCAGTCCTTCATGTTTATGGGTTTCACTTGCATGGATTTGATCGCTTGCGAGTTTTTCCAAGCCTTGTCCCTCCACCTCAAGTGCTTCTTTCTTGGGGGAACATTTCCTCCAAGCAGCTCTGATCAGGCTGCACAGTCCTTTAAAAACTCACCTCTGGTCCTCCTCTTCCTCCTCCATCAGCTGCTTCCTGGCCAGCTAAGGATGACTCGCAGCACAGTTTCTCAGCCTAACAAACCTTCTTCTGATGTGCCCCTCCCGAAACTGCAAACCCCAGGATTCCATAGGATGTTGAAAGTGGAATCATAGCACTATAACAGCCTAGTGCAGAAATGGCCCTAGTTTGAACTATGGTCCCCTCTCTCCCCAGCATGTTTTGGCCCCCTTCCCACAGACACATACATATTTTGATGTTTGCAGTTTTTCCACTTTTACAAGGGTCCTGTGCCCTTCACCCTAGAGAATGTGGAGGGCCAGCTGTATGACTTTTTACTTGATTTTTTCTCTATCTTAGTTTGATGTGTAAAGTAGCATGAGATGTCTGCTTATACATTATATCTATTTTATCTGTTTTACTTTATGTTCTGTCTATAGTTGTGAATATATATGCATTGTCTTTTTCTAAAAGCCACTGAAGAAGGCTATATAAATAGTTTAAGGCTGTGGTATGTTGGACTGTTTATTAGAATAAACACAATTTTTGTCCTTCTTATTGCAGTGTGTTGATTTCCTGATACAAACTGTTAGGCTACTCAAGCATGTACCCAAAGATTTTTTTTGGGAGGGAGGGGGGCTAGGTGCCATACAGTAAGTAGTATGTGAACATAATTTGTATATGCTGCGATAACACCTCTGCATCCTCTGTGTATGTGTGTGTGTTTGAGCCTCAATTTCACATTCAGTGGCAGTTAGAAGGCTACAAATGAGAGGAAACTGTACAGCCTGGAATGGGACATCACTAGCACAGAACACAAGTGGCATCATGGAGTCTGACAAAAGTTTATGTGGTGTGAGGAACATTTAAAAGAAGAAGAAGAAGCAGCTATTAGGCCTAAATCAACAAACACAGTACTTCAGGATGTTTGGAGTGTTTTCTGGGATCATTGCCCATATTGGCAACTTCACAATATGTGTCAAGAAAACACTGACAGTGTCACAAGATGTAAAATACTGCATCTAGCCAGGAGATGTAGGGAGAAGGTCAGAAAAGCTAAAGCGCAGAATGAACTCAGGCTTTCCAGAGACATTAAAAACAATAAAAAGGGCTTTTTTAGATATGTCTGCAGCAAAAGGAAAAACAAAGAGATGACAGGGTCACTGCATGGAGAAGATGGCCAATTAATAACAGGGGGAAGAGAGAGGGCAGAACCACTCAATGCCTTCTTTGCCTCAGTTTTCTCCCAAAAAGATAGAAGTATTCAACCTGGGGAATGGGGAGCAGGTAAGGAAGCGGGGGAACTGCAGCACAGAATAAGTAGAGAAGTAGTATGGGAATATCTGGCTGAACTAGATGAATTCAAGTCTCTAGGGCCAGATGAATTACATCCAAGGATATTAAAAGAACTGGCAGAAGCCATTTCTGAACCACTTGCAATAATCTTTGAGAACTCTTGAAGAACAGAAATCCCAGCAGACTGGAGGAGGGCAAATGTCATCCCCATCTTCAAGAAGGGGAAAAAAGAGGACTCAAATAATTATCGCCCGGTCAGCCTGACATCAATACCTGGAAAAATCCTAGAGCAGATCATTAAACGGTCAGTTTGTAGTTTCTTAGAAATACCGTAATCACTAAAAGTCAACATGGATTTCTCAGAAATAAGTCATGCCAAACTAATCTTATCTCTTTTTATGATAAGATTACAAGCTTGATGGATGAAGGGAATGCTGTAGATGTAGCGTATCTTGATTTCAGTAAGGCCTTTGACAAAGTTCCCCATGACATTCTTGCAAAGAAGCTAGTAAAATGTGGGCTGGATGGGGCTACTGTTACGTGGATTGGTAATTGGTTGACTGACCGAACCCAAACGGTGCTCACCAATGGCTGCTTTTCATCCTGGAGAGAAGTGACTAGTGGGATGCCAAAGGGTTCTGTCCTGGGCCCAGTGCTATTCAACATGTTCATCAATGACTTGGATGAAGGAGTGGAGGGCATGTTGATCAAATTTGCAGATGACATGAAATTGGGAGGGGTTGCTAATACCCCAGAGGACAGGATCAAATTTCAAAATGACCTTGACAGATCGGAGAGCCGGGCCAAAGCTAACAAAATGAATTTCAACAGAGACAAGTGCAAGGTCCTACACTTAGGCAGTAAAAATGGAATGCCCAAACATAGGATGGGGGACACATGGCTGGATAGCAGTATGTGTGAAAGGGATCTAGGAGTCTTGGTAGATCACAAGCTGAACATGAGTCAGCAGTGTGATGCAGCAGACAAGAAAGCCAGTGCGATTCTTTGTTGCATCAATAGGAGTATGGTGTCTAGATTGAGGGAGGTAATGGTACCACTCTATTCTGCATTAATTAGGCCTCATTTGGAATACTGCGTGCAGTTCTGGGCACCTCAATTCAAGAAGGATGTCGATAAGCTGGAATGTGTCCAAAGGAGAGTGACCAAAATGGTGAAGGTTCTGGAAGCCATGCCCTATGAGGCTTAGGGAGCTAGGTATATTCAGTCTGCAGAAGAGAAGGTTAAGAGGAACGTGATAGCCATGTTTAAATATTTGAAGGGATGTCATGTTGAGGAGGGAGCAGGTTTGTTTTCTGCTGCTCCAGAGACTAGGACAAGGAGCAGTGGATTCATGCTGCAGGAAAGGAAATTCCACCTGAACCTCAGGAAGAACTTCCTGACGGTCATAGCTGTCCAGCAGTGGAACCTGCTGCATCAGAATGTGGTAGAGTCTCCTTCTTTGGAGTTTTTAAACAGAGGCTGGATGGCCATATGTTGGGAATGATTTGATGTGTGTTCCTGCATAGCAGGGGGTTGGACTCGATGGCCCCTTTGGTCTCTTCCAACTCTATGATTCTATGATCTTGCCATTACTTTATTTTACAAAGTATAGCACAGTAGTATGGATATTGCTTACTTCCAGTAACCAGTGGGTTAATGATATGACTTATAGAGTAGCATGACATTGCATCTCCAGAGGATTTTGAGAGACATCCCTCAGTCCATCTGATTCCCATGCATATTAGAAAGGTGTGAAAAATTCTGGAGTTTTTGGAGCCCTGGTTTTCAAGGACAGTCCCTTGAGATGTGAGAGGGAATAAAAACAGAGACTCAGATAGCTTTTACTGTTTTATCTGATGGCGTGTGGGGAAGCATGGTTTAAGATGAACAGTAAGGTCCAAATTGCCGGTTTCTCTGCTGTGAACATCATGAGGCCACATTACCAATGTCAGTGTGAGCAGTCTAGGGATCTTGTGTAGAGAGCTGTGCCAGGATTTTATGTTTCCTTTGAAACTGGATGAATGCCAATTCAAAACAGATTTTCTAAACTTAAATTTCTTATGATAAATCTGGGAGGGGTACCCTCATGTTTATGGTGCTTTCAGATCTTCTATAGCTCACTATTTAGAATAAATTCTTTCTTCTGTTCTTCCTTGCCCATATTCCACTTGTTTGGTACACTAGTGAGATTTCTCATATTTTCCAGAGAAAGGGAGGGTAGGGCCCTGGGAAAGATCAGGGATGAAAGAATGAAGATAATATATGCTTGGAGGCGTCCAGACCTGCCACCAGCCGAAGGGGCCCAAATGTCCAGAACACAAGTCAGCAAGTGTCCGAAAGTACAGGTTGTTGGTGTGAGATGTGGTTGAGTTCTCTGTCCAGTCTGGGTCAGTCATGGGTTATCTGAGCAAGATGAAGGAAGAAGCACAAAGGTGGTCCAGGAATTGTATAAGCAGGTTAGAAATCCACAAACGTGAGCCAGCAAATAGTAAACAGAATAATCCAAAGGCAGCCAATCCAAGGTCAAGACAAAACAATCAGTCAACCAGATAAAACAGTTGTCAGCACTAAGGCTGAGAGAGAACTACTGGGATATTTATCAGCAGCTCCTTCAAGGCCATAGTTGCCTCATTAATGCCTAATTAGGTCAGTGTTTGTTAGGCAACTTATAGCAATAGCATGTGTATTTCTATACCGCTTATCAGCTAAGTGCTCTCTAAGCGGTTTACAATGTGTTAGCTAATTGCCCCCAACAAGCTGGATACTCATTTTATTGAACTGCAGAAGAATGGAAGGCTGAGTCAACCTGGAGCCCGGCAGGATTGAACTCGCAACCTTGTGGCTGCAGTCCTGGCATTTAACCACTATACCACCAGGGCTCCTTTGAACTTGTGCGTTAGAAGACAGAGAGGAGTTTTTGTGAGAGAGAAATAGAAAGAGAGAGAAGTTGTGTTGGTTTATATGAGGTGTTATTTATTACTGATTATTGTACATCAGATGACTGCTTGTTCTGGGTGTTCCCCTGTTACATAAATAAGTGTTTGTAAGATCTCTTAAAAATACATGTTGAATTCTGCTCTTTTGATCTGATAATTCAAAGACTGGCATATCTCACTTCACATTCTGGTTTTGAGGTATACAGCCAAGAATACAAATAGGTAAGCCCTACTGTTCTGCTACAAAAATTAGCAGAAACTAACAGTTGACATTTTGGGGGATCTCAGGGGAAGTCTGGACTCAGTGACCTCCGGGGGCCATAGATACATCACATCTGACTAAGGTACTGTTGTTTTTGAGCTGGGATTGTCATGCAGTCAAAATATAGCAGGGCCACTAGCTTTAAACCCTATTCTGACAAAACTAAAAGTATCATCTGAAAATATGAAATCTACAATTGCAAAAATGCCATCATGTATATCTCAGATTTCATCTCTTAAGGGGCTTATTGTTCTTTATACTCTCCAACCTGTCCCCTTTTTGAAGGCTGTTGCCCTCAAAATCCAAGCAACAATATAGGCAACAGAGATAAGCAATGGATAATAATAGGGTATGGAGCCAGCTTGGTAGAGTGGTTTGAGCATTGAACTATGACCCTGGACACCTGGGTTTGATTCGGTGCTCAGCCATGGAAATCCACTAGGTGATCTTGGGTGTGTCATATACTCTTAGGCCCAGAAAATTGCATGATAATTTCACCTTAGATTCACCGCACCTTGGAAATGACTTGAAGACACACAACAACAGCAACAACAACAACAACAGTAATGTGCATATTATGTATGGTTTGGTGCAGAGTCCAAGAATGAAAAGGTTTGCTCAGCAAACCGCCCAAATATTGATGGTATTGTTGTTGCAGGTGTGGTACAGCTGCTTTGCAGACAAATCTGACACTTATTAGATTCATGTTTCTTTCTCTTCCAGTTTCTACCCATGCAATGAATGTTGAGGTGTCATTGACCTAGAAAGCCAAATCTTTTTATTTTTCTACTAGAAGAGAACTTTGTTCGTTGTCAACGCTTAGAAGATAACTACAGATGGCCATGACAGCAATTCTAAAAGACTGTTGACAGTGGGAGAGGCCATCTAAGTAAGCATCAGCAGTAGGAGAGCAAACCCGCTCCAAGCAAAATCAAAGGGTTGCCAGGTGCAACTCAAAGAAGGTATAGCTGTGGTAGCTCACACCTGTTTCTCCTGCTTGTTTTGTTGTACCCTCAAAATGATGACCTAGTGTAGTGCAGCTGTGAAAATGGAAATTTTCATGTGAGGGATTATAAGAAAAGGACTGAAAATAAAACTGCCAGAACTGTAAAGTCTTTACTTAAATCTACAGTCTGGCTGTATTATCTGCAGATGAAAAAGGTACTAGGATCTAGAAAATATGCAAAAAAGTAATAACATGGCTAGACCGATAATCTTTCAGGAGAAGTTACAACATATAAGGCCTTCTAATTTAGAGGAAAAGTTAGCTAAGGAAGATGTGCTAAAAGACTAAGAGCAGCCATTCCCAACTATTTTTTGGCCACAGCCCCCTTAGGAGCTCTTCTCAGGTTCCAGGGCTCTCCTGTCACACAGAGATACAACACAAACAGAAAATCATTTATTATTGAACACCAAGAACGCTTGAACGTTCTGCCATATTGGACAAAACTATCCGGTGTCATGCGATCTTTGTGCTTGGTGCTTTTCTGCAAGTAATGATATCAGGCTCCAAATTAGACAATGACAGTTGGAAGTCACCTCTTATCACGATATCAATTCTGTTCTTGGATTTTGTCAAGGAAACTGTTAAGTGGTGTATTGGAAAGATATTTTAAACAGGAGGGAAACTATTGACACCAATTAAGGTTGCTGCTTGGATATTTCCTTGGTTCAGTTACCAGGGGTGCCACAAACTCTTGGGGCCGCCTTTCTCACAGTTTCAGTCTGTTGCTCCCTTCAAATGTGCCACCTCCTGCTGAGAATGGCTGACTTAGAGAATGATATGGAGAAAATGGATGAGGGCAATGTGTGCTCCTTATACTAGAATGTGGAGTCATTTAATGAAACTGTATGATATGAGTGTCAGAACTTGTCAATAGCACATAGTTCAGCTATGGAATTCACTGCTCCAAATTATGGTGATGGCCACATATTTAGCTTTGAAATAGAAATAGCCAGATTAATGGAGCATAAAATTATACTTGGCTAAGGAAGACAAAACAGAAGTAAGGGAAGCCGCCTTATTTTAAAAAAAAAACAGAGCAGTAATAGAAGCCCCCGTATTCTCACAAATTGCAACAGTGTATGTAAAATTGTCTTTACCAAGTATGTAAAGTTTGTGTACATGTTTAATTGCTTTCATTTCTCTTGATCTACATTCTGTTATCTTTATTCTTTATTGTTTATTGACAAATACACAGCATTTAGTGTTACTCTCCTTTGGTCTATTGCTAATTAATGATGACTACCCTCTTCCTCTAAGCTCAGAGGTGGCTTGTCTGTTGCTTCTAAAAATCAGGAACAATAGCATGAGTGGGCTGCTGCTTTGTGGGCTTCCTAGGAGCATCTGGTGGGCCACAGTGGGAAACAAAATGCCTTTCATCTTATCTAGTGGAGCTGCTCCTCCATTATTTGTAGGGCAAATGAATCAAGGGGGAAGCAGCTGAGAATGGCTGAAACTTGGGCTATTTCCGCACTAGACTGTTATAGTGCTATTATTCCACTTTCAACATCCTATGGAATCATGGGGGTTCCAGTTTAGGGAGGGGCTGGTTGTCCCCTCTCTAAACTGCAAACCCCAGGATTCCATAGGATGTTGAAATTGGAATAATAGCACTATAACAGTCTAGTGTGGAAATGGCCCAGATCATCTTGGTATTGACTGGTGCGTGTTCATTAGGTTGTAGCCTATTTGTCACTGATTTTTGCGGAACTTAGAAGAGTTACTTTTTGGAACCTCCCCATTTCCTAGTATGGTCACTGGGATTCTGGGAGCTTTGATCCAAAAAGTCACTTTCCAAGGCTCAGATATATGGCATATGTTGGCTTGTTCCACATGTGAGAGGAGATCATAGCTTCCCAAAAGAAAATAATGCTTGGACGAACTCATGGCATGTGCTGTCCCCTTTCTCTTCTCTTTTATGCCTGTGAAGAGAAGATTGAAAGGTTATGCTTAATATTTTAGCCTAACTAGTGGTATAAGAATGCTGGAAGATGAGGGACATCGTGACCTTTACATAAAGTCCTATGTGTTTGTATCATGACTTTATCCCTTTTGACGTAAACGAGTGATTAAAGCATATAGTTCCCTTTTGCATCGTTCATATCTTGTGACAAGGCTGTGTTACACAGTGACATTATTGTCTTGGAATGGAGCTAGCATTTAGGAACCAAATTATGCTGGTTGGGCTGTGTAGCCCAATACTGTTTACACTGACTGACTTTTCAAGATTTCTTTACTTTGAATTTTTAAAATATTATTTACCCTGGCTCACTCTCCAAGGTTTCTTTTCTCTGAATTGTTTTTAATGCAATGTCAGGAACTGAAGCTGAGATCCTACAAAGAATGTGCTCTCTTATTGAACTATAGCCATTCCCATTTGTTCTTGCAACCTTCTCCACACTTTTTAATATGAGGTACTCATTTTTAAAATAGACTAATGTGCTATCGCTAAACTGTTTTTAAAATATCTTTTATTGCCAAATTCTTCCCTACTGGTAGTAATCAATAGAGACTGGTGGAGCTATAGGAAGAACAAAGATGCTTGCCAATATTCTTTGTTGCATCTTTAAATTAATTGTTCTAAATCTAAAATACTGAATGCTTTTAAAAACAATGGGTTGCCCCCAGAGGTACTATATTTAGACTACACATATTTCAGTGGGTCTACCTTGACCAAAGCTGGAGTCAGACTAATTTTATTCTATCTTTTTCTTCTAAGCATGTTCATTTTCTTTGTTGTGAATGTCAGAAGGAAAGTGTTTAACAGAGTTGATGAGCTTGTTTGCCAAGTACAGCTGGAATGTCCAGGCTAATTCAAAATGATGAATCTTTGGAATGTTGTCCAAGTCTGGCTACACCCATCGGTAAATAGGTGTCCTCATAGATATTTAGCTTTGTGAACAAATCCCAGCCTGAAACCTTATGGTCTTTGTGAGTTTTTGTTTTCACTTTGGTTGGAGCTCAGGACTGGCTGAATGACACAAGCAGTGGCTTTTTTAAAAAAATTGATCCACATATACTTCAACAAATGACCAGTAAGGTACTGAGCAGATATTACAAAACCCTGGTCAAATCTTGAAAGTATCAACTTAAATGAGCTGTAAGTGGGTAGGTGGGTGGGAATTACATTCCTTACAAATACCAGAGTTAGTTAAGTGTTGTAATAAAACAATGGGATTGAAATTTAAACTAGGATTACTTGGATTATTTTTAACTGCCAACAGCATTTAAATCTAGCTGCACATAAACAGCTTTCAGGAGTTTGCACAAATCTTGACTTTTCCTCTGGATCTCAGAAATTGTGTATATATTTGTAAATTTTATTTGGCAGGAAATTAAAACATAACAATGTAAAAAAAAATTCAATTATCAAGTATGTTTATGGTTATAATACAAGCCAGGTGACTTGTTGTCTCAAAGTGTATGTTTCTGAGCATATATGGGTGTGTCCATGTGGTCACTTTGAGGCTCATGGGAAAGAAGTCTGCCTCTTGCCTTTGTAATAAGACAACATCATAATGAAGCCAAAATGGACATTCTTGGTAGGCGATGAACAGACCAGGGTTCTAACCCGACTAGATACTGTGAAATCTCAAGCACAGTGTTTTTAGTTGTTAACAAGATACCAAATACCTGATACTGGTGACAGTTAAAATAGCTGAATTTCTGTTCATGGACAAGACTCCTACTGTGCAAAGTGCTATCGCAAACTCAGGCCACTTCTGTTATAGTGTTATTATTCCACTTTCAACATCCTACGGAATCCCAGGATTTGTAATTTAGGGAGAGGCATTTAAGAATTCTCAGCCAAAGAGCTCTTTAACCTCAGTAAACTACAAACCCCAGAATTCCACAGGATGCTAAAAGTAGAATAATAGCGCTGTAAGAGTGTAGTGCAGAAATGGCCTCAGAATTCATAGATGAATTCGCTTCTCAGCAATAGGTTGTGATGTACACAAGTTCCTTCTAAAGATAGCCTTGCTAGAAGATAATTAGTAGCCTGGCTATTCTTTTGGCTTTTAAAACTGCAGTTCGTGAACCCTAAAGCTAACTCAAACTGACTGGTAAGCTGTGGGATGTAGTGGTACACTGCCAATGCAGAAGTGTCTCCAAGGAGGTGGCAGGCCCGCACCCTCACTAGAGGGTAATATGTGACAGCAGTCAAGACAGCCTCAGTTCTCTTGACAGTGCCCTGAGGTGGAAGTTTCTGTCAGTGATGTTGCTACCTAGTATGGCCATGGAGCACATGGATGGGCTCATGTGTTCTGAGTTCATATGCCTACAAGGGATGTTTTGAACTTGGCCAGTAGTGTCTCGTAGACATATTTGAATCAATCAATACTCACATTCATACAGGACTCTCTGAAAAGGTAATTTTGTTGAACAGACAACAGTGATGAAGATATACAGAATAATTGCACTGGGGAATTGCGCTGAGCTTCCAAAATGGCAAACGGTAGATGAAAAATACAAACAGATGCCTAGTAGAACAGAGTTGCTTTAGGATGAGGAAATCTGAACTCAGTATGGCCATTTCCACACTACACTATTATAGTGCTATTATTCCGCTTTCAACATCCTATGGAATCTTGGCGTTTGCAGTTTAGGGAGGGCTCTTTGTAAACAAAGTTTACTGAGTAAACTATAAAGCCCAGAATTCTACAGTATGTTGAGTGGAATAATAGCGCTATAACAGTGTAGTGTGGAAATGAGCAAACTTCTGAGGCTGTGAGGGTTTGGAATTAAGCATATTTAAAGCTGTAGGGGTTGCGAAAAGAAGGAAAAGGTGAGAGAAAAGAAAGAGGTTCAGAAGTAAGGAGAATATGATAACGCCCTCTCCCCCCTGACATACACACATAACTCAAAAACTCACAGCAGGAAAAAAGGGGCAGTTTTGGGGAGCTGCAGAGAGCATGGAGAGTACTCACTAAAGGTAGACTTTTGAGTTGACAAAAGTCAGCTCTCCTTGGTCCTGTTGGACCTTTCTTGTGAGACACTAGGGAGTTTGGGCAGTCCTAGCTAGCACAGTGCAAAGAAAAGGAGGATAAGCTAACCAAAGTCCTCTAAACCAGCACCAGGACTTTGAGAAAGAGAATCAGTTAATGAGATTCTTTGGCCTAAATCCCTGATTGTGGGGCTATAAGAAAGCGATTTCAGCTTACAAGGAGCAGAGCCTAGACCAGGCAGTGATTTCATCAAGAGGCAAGCAGAAAGAGGAGGTAGCTCAGGGTCCTTGGTTGATGCTACAAGTAGACTCTACCCACAGAACAAACTACCTTTGAATTTGGAGTCATTTTAAAGTATCTCATGTAGGAAAACAAGCATGATCAGGAAGTTATCTAAAACAAAGGAACATCTCAATACTTCCTGAGAAACATTACTTGATTTGACAAAAGGTAGTTATGTCTCAGAGAAACAACCACATAAGAAAGACATCACATAAGTGTTAAGGTGATCACTCTTGTGCCAAAGGTGACATTCCTATCATTGGCATTTCCTTATTATATTGAATTATATTGCATTGTTAACAAGCTACAGAACCACGTACTATGAGAGATAACCATATTGAGGGTGGTATTCAGTTGTGTCTCAGTACTGTAATCAGGAATCTTAGAAAACTTGGTAATGGTAGATAATAGAGTTCAGTATGGGTGCCAGCCCAGGATTTGACCAGAGGCCTTTTCAGCTAACCTCTTGCCTCATAAACGAGAGAGTCAAAGAGGTTCCATTATAGAAATACAGGTGTACATCTTGGCAGGGATGTTGCACAGATATATGGCTGTCTCCTAGTACCATGGAGAGATGCATGGTACAACTCCATTCAAGTCAAGTTTTATATTGTTATGCTTAACTGTGCCTCCCTGAATGCACTCACCAGGAATTCAATTTATACTGAATTCAGTACTTAGTATGCACTTTTTTGCCTCATATTTTGAAAAGAATTCCCACTGGTTTTAGAAAACTGTACACTCAATGAACTGCAGATTTTTTCTACCTGTAATTATAGTAACTGAGAAGAAACATTGTCATGCAATTAATCTGGGAAAATAGCAGCAGGAACCAGTCATCAACTGTAATGCATAAAGCTTTGGCCCACTCATTACTTCTGTGAGCTCATCTTGTGGAGAATAATTACAAACATTTGTATTAAGCTGTAAGTCTTCATTCAGATTACCTCTTAATAGGAAAAGGAACATCTTGGATAGCATAGTCTTTGAATTAGATGTACTGTCTTTGAAATAAATATTCTAATTTATAGCAGTCATCACTTAACATTAATTTAATGAACATCCTCATTTGAAATAAAAAGGTTGCCAAAGAGAATGTAATGCTGTTAAAACCACACATTTCAAAAAGAGCAGAGCAGAGCAGTGGGATGTGGGGGTAAAAGAGCTTTAGTTTTTGGGGTTTTTTAAATTAAGGTTTAGCTGGCAAGTAAAAATACACATTCATTTGTGGTATCTTTCTGCACTAGTGTAGCAACATTTGATGTATCCCCAGGCTGTGGGAGGATGAATCCATGCTCCACTAAACAGTTGATGACCTTGGTCCAGCTTTTAAGTGGCAAGTATCTGTATCACCAATAAAAGTCCATTTTGGTTCTAGCTGACAATT
Organism: Cyclura pinguis; assembly: GCA_030412105.1. Classification (NCBI taxonomy): domain Eukaryota; kingdom Metazoa; phylum Chordata; class Lepidosauria; order Squamata; family Iguanidae; genus Cyclura; species Cyclura pinguis. Next base: position 84,420,229 of record CM059600.1, read on the forward strand.
TTGATGGCATGCTGAATGTTGCAAACAATGACCAAACAGAAGCTGCACAACTCTGATGACAGCTTTTTGTCGATTTGATTTTAATCAGATTCTTCTGTTTTAGCATACTTGTCACCCATAGCAGATTATTTTCATTGCAAGGTCTATCAATCTAATTTTATGAGTGTATGATATTCATCCCAAAAGTACAGAAAACTCTTATGCTACAAGTCAATCTTGTCAGTACATTGAAAGCAGGTTTTAGGCCCAAGTTATGGAATTTGCTGTGACCTGTGGATTAGTTAAGGGTAAAACTTAAGGCCACGTAATGTATAGCATTACTTCCATGTGCATAAGTCCCTTTTTGGACAGTGCTTCATGATTCTCCTCTTCTGGGCAGCAGAGCTATAGACTTCCCTGTTCACAGGGCACAGAGGGCTACTCTGTTGCCTTTGGACTCTGTCCAAAAACCTCCTGCACACAACAGCCTCAAGTTTTGAGGTGGGGGCTTGTGGCAGCAGTGGTGAAGTGTGCCACAAGGCAAGCATTATTCATGGTTCCTCAGGGAGCACGCGAACTGCCTACTCTGCAAAGTCTTAAGGATGTGCCCCTGGTGCCCGCTGCAGAACCATCCACTCCTTGACCCCCTCTTCACAGAGATCTGATCTGATGCTTTTTCAGGGGCCTCTATGGAGCCCATGGTTCTCGGAGGGGAGGGGAGGAGTTGAAGGAATGGATCATAGAAAAGCTCTGCAGCAAACTCCTCCCAACTTGAGGCACACAAAGGCGGGCTCTGAGGCCTTTTCAACTGCCTCAGCTTCCTCCTTCTTTCCGCCCCTCCCTGAGCTGGGTGGGCTAGAAGCACCATGGATCCATGGATAAGTTGAGCCAGATTTTCACCGTTAATTTTTTGACTAAAATTTCTTGACTTACAGTCAAATATATATGACAATGTAAAGTGAAAGCTTCCAAAGCCTTCTCATAGTTAACTTGGATATGAGGAAAGACAATGTGAGACAGGAACACGTTGTACAGTTTTCTTATAACTATAAACCGTGGCTAAGCATTAAGTTGTAAAGGGGTAAATCCCTTAAGAAGAAATGATTTTAAAATCAACATGCAGATAGCTGTGCCTGATTCATTACGGAAAAAAACAACAACGAAATGAAACAAGAAGTCATGTAATGTCTTTTATTAGGACTAACATTGACAAGGCTTGATTTTCAAAGATGCAGTTGGAGCCAATGCTCAAGGGTTCTCCGTGGATCAGGCCTTATGCTCCTTCTGGTCCCCTACATGCATTTCTTATATTTTTACTGGAGAAGAGTGAGGATCCACATGTCTCCTCCCTTATTGTCCCCTGCAGGAGGTGGTACCAATAACCAATAACCATATCATTCTGAATACCTTTGATCTCACGAAGCTAAGCAGAACTAGGCCCTATTAGTACTTGGATGGGAGAGCCCCAGGGAATACCGGGGATCTCCAGGCAGGGCTAGGAAAGAATCCTGGCTGAAAAGCTGCTGAGGCATTGCTTTCAGTCAGACTTGACAATACTGCGGCAGATGGGCCAGTGAACTTACTCAGTATCAGGGAATTCCTTATGTAACGCCCACCTGGACCCCATTCCCCAGCTGCGATGTGAGAAAGGAGGTGGGTGTTTCATTGGCTTTGTGGACTTGTCTTCAGACTCAGTTAAGCTAGGCAAGGTGGGCTGTGGTACCCAGAACCATTCTTTCCCTCAAACCTAAAGGAGGTTGGTTCTGGATCCAGGAATAGCTCCTCTTGGCTAGGTAGCACTACCAACCCTGATTCACCATAGTGCACAATCCAAGAGGACTGATCACATGGAAACTGGGCCAATATTTGTTTCAGGTGAAGTCACCATTATTCTACACATGCCCCTATGTTTATTTTGATTACATTTGAGCAATAATTTTTAAGTATGTTTTTATGTGTGTTTTTATATATGTTTGTTTAAATTTTGTAAACCACCTTGAATCCCGGTTTTGTGAAAAAAAGAAAAGCTATAAACAAAACAACTAGAACAAGAACAATAGCAATAGCAATCCTTATGTTCTGTGTAGGATATTTTTTGTACAAAGAGGTGAATTGTACTTTCTTAAATTTACATTTTTTGCACTTACCATGGAGTGTCAGAAACTGCTGCTTAAAGAAGCAAGAGTTCTTGCAGTGTAGCACCTTGGGTCTGGTGGTTGTTCCATTTTTTAGGGCAGTTCGTAGCAATGAATTTCATTTGTATGCCATCTTTCTCCCAGAGTGGAATCCAACTGACTCCCAAAGAGAATGAATTTTAAAAATTAATAATAAAATTTTAAAATTAAAAATAACTTAACCAAACAATATAAAATAATTTAAATGATCTGCAAAAGTTAATAAATAAATAAACATACATATCACTAAGAAGCCATCCTTCTTACACAGAAAAGAATGTTGATGTTAAAGGCCATTTCCGCACTAGCCCATTATAGTGCTATTACTCCATTTTTAACATCCTATGGAATCCTGGAGTTTGTGGTTACGGGAGGGGCCTCTGCCCTCTGACCCCTCCCGTAACTGCAAACCCCAGGATTCCATAGGATGTTGAAAGTGGAATAATAGTGCTATAACAGGCTAGTGCTGAAATGGCCAAAGTGATATTTGAGGAAAATACTAGCTTAGCTTACAGTTGGGTCAGTTTGATACCACACATAGTCATTCTACACGAAACAAGTAGCAATATAATGATTTGTTTTGTACTGACCGATATTAATGCTTATTCAGTTATTTCATATTCCAGTTTGTATCCCAACATTCTAGGCATAATATCCTCTTATAATATGTTGAGGTAAGAAACCACACAACATATCATAAATAAGATTAACAAATAAACCAATAGTTAAACAGATGCTGCTACTTGTTAAAAAGCCCTGGTAATTTTTTTGAAAAAAACCTGACACCCAGTAAAATAAAATACAAATTTTTTAAAAAATATATAAATAGATAAAGTCATAAGAGAAGCAAAAGTACCAATATGAATGGGAATAAGAACGACATTGTGGGGTGCAGTAGAATTTATCAGTCCATCTTGTAAAGACTCCTGTCTTCCTTCTGTCTTTTCCTGAAATTTCCATTTTGGCAGAGATAGAAAAGCCAGTTGGAAAAGGCTAATGTGTTAAGTTAACAATATGTTTGGTAAAGTATAATTAAATTTTGTGTTGAAAGGGATGTTTTGTAAACAAGTTACTTTTTAAAAAAATGACACTGAAGAATACTGTAGTGGACTACAGTTGCTGAAATTGCTTTGTGGGGAAAAGTGCTTCTCAGAAAAAAGAAAAAGTTCCTCACTCGCTTTTGTCTAGCAGTGGCATGCGTGGCTCTCCTCCTCCTCCGTTTAACTGCACAGAAATCTTGTGAAGTAGATAAAGCTGACAGATAATGACTAACACAAGGTTGTCCAGGGAATTTCAGGATTCTGTGGGGTCTTGTACCTAGATTTCATAACGCCCAGTACACCAGGGCTTTCCAAACTGTGTTGCAACATGTCAGTGTGTCAGCTGCAGTGTGTAGGTGTGTCGCACGAACGTAATGGGTGGAGGGGCTGCCTCTCCTGCTGCCCTGGGCCGAAGAAGACTCTGGTGAGGGCAGCAGCAGTAGGGGGCTAGGTCTGGGTGGAGGGGCTGCTTCTCCTGCTGCTGCCCCCCCGAGCTGAGGAAGATGCCAGCAAGGGTGGCGGGTGTGGCAGGCCAGGGTCAGGTGGAGAGACTGCCTCCATTTACCAAATTACTTACTGAATTACTGTGTCGTGAAATAATGCATGTCTAAAAAGTGTGCCACCAACATGAAAAGTTTGGAAATCTCTGCAGTACATCAATATCAAGTGCATTTTCACTGGGCATGGAATAATGACCTTTCGAAGTTAAATTCATAAGCACTTGTCTTATGGTTTATTCACGTTTGTGATGTTTTCCCATCAATGCTTTGAGAAGTATCCAATACTGAAAAGACCTTCACAGGGTCATGTAAACATGTCTCAGCAAAAATTTACCTCAGCTCTGATAAAACACAAAAGATTCTTAGATTTTTTAGAACTGAATTTTAATGAGTAAGAATGTTTGGATCGATGTATCTTTGAGATAAAAAGTGTTTTGTAAACTAGAGGAGAAAGTTGCCTGAACTTACCATATTTGCTAGTGTCTAAGACGTACCCGTGTATAAGATGCACCCCATTTGTACACTGTCAAATACTATTTGCTGGCATATAAGACACACTGGTGTATAAGATGCACCCCATTTTCAAACAGTATTTTTCAGGAAAAAAAGCGAGTCTTATACGCCCAGCAAACACAGTATGTTCTTAACATATTTCATTTCTTCGTTCTTTGGCCTTTAGTTCCCACAAACTACAATTTGTTAAAAAGTTCTCCACATTTTACAAGGACCTTTTTGGTTTCAATATTATGGATCCTTTATTTCTTTGAACTATGTGTAGAAATGGGGTGACCCTCTTTCATTAATTGTCCCTCATTGAGTAGCCTTTTTTTGTTAGTAGATTTTCAACTGAATTCAAAACCTAATTTATTGTAATTAGTTAGCTCATGTCACTGCATTAAGTTCCAGCTAAAACGAATATAACTTTTGAGAAGCTGTTCTAGCATACAGTAGTGCCTAAAGAACCTATTTTATATCTTGTTTTAGAGTTAGTAAGAATATGATTTAACTGGGAAGGATTTAATTGGGTGCTAAAATGTTAAAATGTTTGAGCCTCTATGAACCTTGGTTGTTTGACACAGCTCATCAGAGCCGTGGCTGGTTGTTTTTGTAAAATCGTGCGTTTGTTCTTTCATTGTCCTGGATCCTCAGTTTGTTTATCGGGATACTTTGTCTGCAGTCTTGTTTTGCTGGGGGTCCATGCTTATGCAGTTGATATGGATGAGAACTAGGTCATAATTAAGCTATATTATTTTTTGTATTACAGTGGCCCCTTGACTTTCACAAGCACTCGGAGTGCAGAATTCTCATGCAAGTCAAAAAATTGCAAATACAGCCCAAGTGGGTGCTCCCCTTCCCGTTCAGTTCCAGGGCTTCCCCCACCCATTCACTTGCCTTTTGGCCGGTACGCTTCCAGGTGGCAGAGAAAAAGGCAAGGAAATGGGAAGAGGCAGCCACCCACCCAGGGGAAGCATGTGTATGCCCATGAGGCTGCCCCCTCCCATTTGCTTGCCCTTACCCTGGGAGCATGAAGGAATGCACGACCACCTGGGCAAAATGCAGGGAAGATGGGAGTGGGAGAAATGGAGGTGGTGAGGCAAGTGGGCACCTTGTGAAGGTCAAACTGGCAAATGTGAAGGGAGGACTGTATATTTATTTATGGATGATTCTCTGTTTCTCTAAATATTTACAGTTTTTTTATCTTGTAAATCAATATTCCTTCATTTAATATGGTGTCTCTTAATGTGTGTGCTTTGTTGGGAAGAGCCTAGCTTTAATTTTAGGCCCTGGCTGCTTTGTTATCATTCCTCAGTACTGAATATTATGTTGGCTTTGAACTCTTGAGAAAAGTGGGTTCAAGGCTAAGACCCTTGTTACCAAAGAAGCCCAGGGATGTCCTGTAACATCTAGGTTTTCTTTGATTAAGACTTCTAACTTTCAGGATTGTTGTGAATTCTGGATACCTTATCACAAGGTGGGCTGCTAGGATGCCTGTGCCTTGAGAAATACTAACCATGTGCAAAGGCCTTTTGGAATAACAAAGTACTTCTAGTGTGGATAGGTGGTGGGCAGAAGTCTCTAGGGGGAAAAAATCAGCATACTGAGGCTCCACTCCTAAGAAGACCCTTTTCTTCATGGAAACTATCTCACTAAAAACAAACAGAATGACTGGTCAATAGTCCTTGACTGGCTTTTTACCAGTTGAGATGAGCAAGGCTCACGAGGAGAAGACCTGGCCTTTACCTCTCCCAGCACATTTTTTGAAATCTGGAGTGAAATTATGAATGGGATTCTGCTAAATGTTAGTTGAGAGAGAATAACATTACTGGGAGAGAAAAAAGGTCAGTTTAATAAAATCTCCACTCCACTGTTGCTTCATCAGATAGCATGGTCTTGGTGTGAATTAAAATGCTTCCCCTCTCTGCCCTGTGCCCTCACCACTCCGTAAATGGCCAATGCCACTTCACAGATAAAATAGCCCCATGCAGGATTATCTGTTTTGGTTTTACTGGCGGCTTTATTGTTCCAGTTTAGGCTCTCAATCTGGAATTTGGGTAGAAAGTCAAGAAGCAAGTTCCCAACAAAAATAAGTATGTTTTTAATACCCAAGGCTCACGCAAAGATTGCATGCCTGATTTCTAACAGAATATCTCTTTTTTGTTGCTATTTTGAAGAGGGTTGAAGAGAATCACCAAGAAGCATTTGCAAACTACAGCTACCTTTATCAGATACTTCAGATTTCTGAATGTTCTTCAGAGAACATGTTTTATGCAAACAACCCTGAAGCATGGCTTATTAAGAGAAATACGAAACAGCATTGCATTCAAGAGATGCATAACCAAAAAAATAAAATAAATAAAAAAATAAAATAAAAATCGTTGCATCCAGTTCAGGCTTTCATGAAAAAATTCCCAGCTCCCTTTCTAGTTGTGCCCCAAAGAGGCACGTGTTCTAAAATTGCTACCACATTTTCTTTGAAAAACAGGTCATTTAATCTCCTATGCAGGGCTCACACAAGAAGCAGCTCCCTTTTAAATAAACGAAAGACATCTTGCTGTTGTCCTTCATCTCCCCTTCTAAATTCTCCATTGGTTCAGCATTAAAACTCAATACAGCACTAAGTTGCTTGTCACTGGTCCTTTTTGTGTGCTGTTTTCTTCAGCATAGGGATGTATTGCCTCTTCCATGTTGGTGGCATATGGCATGACTGGATTTTATTCATAGAGATCAAAGTTAGCAGTACTGCCTTATGCCAGAAGCAAGAAGAGGCTTAAAGGAAAAGTGTTTGGTAATTGTTAGAAATGTGGTTACTGTTTGCTGACATTCTACTCAGTACTGGTTTCAGCACAGAAAAATAACCTTGCAGCCTAGGGTTGAGAACATTTCATCCTTAGCCTACAACTCCCATCAGCTCCACTTAAGTGGTAAGGGAATGTGGGAGTAGTAGTCCAAAACATATGGAGGTTGTTCCCATTCCTGCAGTAGATGTTCTGAAGCCCCATACTTTAAAGAACAGAAGCATCGTGGATGCCAGTAGCATCCTTGTATTCCCAGCATTGCAGGTGACAGTATGGGCAACTGTAAGCAAAATGATAACTATGCCATTTTTGGGGTTGTTGAGATTGTAAGTTTCCTGGAATTTCTTAGGATTCTCGTTGTTCCTTATAATCCACTGGCAAGTTGTTTAATGAATATCAATGTACAAGCATCTCTTATACAACTAGAAAACTACCACAGCTAGCTTGTGTTTCTAGGGTTGATCAGAAGTCATTGTTATGTGCTTTCAAGTCAGCTCTAACTTATGATGGCCCTATCATAGGATTTTCTTGGCAAGATTTGTTCAGTGGAGGTTTGCCACGGACAGACAGTGATTTGCCTAGGGTCACTGGGTGGGTGTCCATGATTAATCAGGGATCTGAACCATGACTGGAAGAGGATCCGAGAAATTGCTTTCTAGCCTTACATTAGTTTAATGACATCCTATGGGAGTGGTGGCCATGACTCTCTGCTAATTTTAATAATTAATTTGGTATTGATTGAAATTGATTCTTTTTGTTCATAGGCACCCACAGATGCTAACTTTAATGGTTTAACGGTGTGAATACTAAGAAATGCAACTGTAGTTCTGTGCTGTTGTTGCCTTATTTGAAGTGTCATACAAAAACCAAGAAACAATTCAAATTAAAAGAATAACCCACAGCATTAAAATCCACAACATAAGTAAACACAACAGCAACAAACTGAGGAAAGGGAAAGAAATTTAAAAGACATTCAGCCAATAATAGTTAATGATTTTAATAGCAATGTAGTTAAAAATTGCTGAAAGGAAGGAAGAGTCTTGGTGGTATACTATACTAGTAAATTTGTTTGTTTGTTTGCTTAATATCCTGCCTTTCTCTCAGCATGGGACCTAAAGTGGTTCATATAAGCTAAGAATGAACGTATAATAAAAAGCTATTCGTTAAGAAAGTTTTAAAAAGCATCAAATAATCGTATTAAAAATCACTAAACTAAAACAGTTAAAAACAATTTAAGACATGTCAAAAAGATAAAAACATAATACATAATACAGGTTTAACATTTGCAGATTTGATTATTTGTAGATTATTTGCTGCTGCCTTCACTCCTGCCGTGCATCATTTTAATAGGGACTTATAAGTCTTGTCTCAGATTTGCAGTGTCTCGGCAAACCTTATGAGACCGAGAAAGACTGCGAGAGGCTGAAAATGCAAGGCGAGGATTGTAAGTCCCTAATAAAAATGGTACAGAGCAGCAGCAGAGGTGGCAGTAAACCCCGCCAGCTGTCCACTTCCGTCTTGCAAAGAACCCTGCTACCTCAAAGGCAGAACCAGGTGGCTGGCATGCTCCCCATTGTGGATTCAAATGTATTGTGTACATTTGAATCTGCAGTGGATTGAATCCAGGAATCATATGGTACTTTTTTGAGTGTTAAATATGGTTGCGAGGGTATAGATATTAACGGTTTCTCCACTTTTGCAGGGATCCAGCACCCCTAACCCCAGTGAATATGGCAGGATAACTATATACCCCATTAAAAAAGATTCTGCCACAGTAATTTAAAAGCTAAAGAGCTGCCTAAATAAAAACCCTGTGCCTGTCATTGGAAAGAGAGTAGTCAGGGTGCCAACAGAGCCTCGCATGGAAGGGAATTTCACAAGTTGCGAGCAGTCACTAAGAAGGTTTTCTTCTGTTTTCTCACCAAATGCACCTGTGCTGGTGGTGGATTAGAGAGAATGCCTGCCCTTGAAGACCTTAGAAACAGGACCAGCTCAAATAGGAAGACACAGTGTTTTTGTTAGTCTGGACCCAAGCCATAAAGAGCTGTCAAGGTCATGATCAGAGGTTTGAACTGAACCTGGGAACAAACCAGTGGCCAGTGAAGTTGTTGCAGTGTAGGAGTTACATGTTCATTATGGGACAAAGTCTTGGGGCAATGATTTCTGATTGATGTCACCTACATATCAGAAGGCCTTGGTATACCCAAGATGACTGCATCTCAAAGGATCTGCAGAACCACATGGAAGCAGATGCTCCTTAGCTTGGTTCCAAGCTATTTAATGCAGAAGAAGTAACTGCATGAATTGCCTCTGGAAACAAATTGTTATTCAGTACATTGATACAGTAAAGGGCTACATGATGCAGTCACTTGGACTGGCTGAAAATATTGGCTGCCCAACTCTTTCTCAGATCGTATTTCTGAGGGTTTTACAAGTCCTCATAGTACAGTAGTCTTACTTGCAGTATAGCTGATTAATATAGCACAATGGTCAGGTCTGACTGTACCAAGAGCAGATACAGTCAGTGTGCCACTTATTTATCTTACCAATTTCTCACTGCAGTTATGGGAAATCCTTCTCTGTTTCTGTCTTACTTTTTGCCCATTGAAGATGAAACGGAGTTTGGTCCAAAGCCCTCTGGTGAAAATGTGCTTTGGTACTTGACTCCAGATTTCCTCTCTTGATGCAGTAACAACTGAACTGCACTGGTTTTCAGGCAAAATAAATAAGTCATCCTCCACTTTGATGTGGTTTTACAGTCTATCTACAGCTAGCCTGCGTTTCTGAGCTGTTGGCTATGGGGAGCAGCTTTTCAGGTCTTTTTTGATCTGTAAAGAAGAGTAGGCGATTGAGTCCAGACCATATCTCTCCCCCTTATATGAATAAAGTGCAGAGGAATGGGCACATGGGGAAATTGTGCATGATGAGATTGCAATGTTCAAAAATATGGGATCTTGGTCCCAAAAGACCCAAAGAGCAGAGTGTGGTAAATGAAAACATAAGATACAGTTGTAGTTCCATGGCAGAAAAATGATTTGTTACCATTAGAGAGCATTTGTAAAAATGTAACTTAGTTATGACTAAATTAGTGAGTCACCAAATACAGGAGATTACTAATAACAATTTATAACTATTTATTTTTGAGCTCTACAAGAGAGTTCAAACACACAGACATCATAGCATTCCATAATCTTTCTATAGGCTGGAAAGGGTTGGGTGAATGGTCAACAGCATCACTGGAAATAAGATTTGCAAGAAACATCATCATTATCTTTAAGACACAGGCAGCCAAGTCTTCTTAAGGTGGTAACTGAAGGTACAAGACATACAGTCCATGTTAATGAGTGATTCAATGTTAACAGTCCTTTTTACATTTTTTATCAAATTCTTTTTACCTTGTGAAAGATCCACTTGTTTTTATTATCTGACTACTCAAAAACACTGTATTGGGGAAAAAAATGTTTATACAATTTAATTTTTAAATGGATTGAACTGTAGCCCATAATGCAATATTCACAGGTCTCAGTTCCATAGATTGCCATAATCTTTTCAGTTCCGGGGTGCAGAGTGTCTTTCTCATTCCTCTCTCTCCCCCACGCTCTCTCTCTCTCACACACACAATCACTGTACATGGTGCTTAACAAGTAAAAGACTAACCAAAAAACAAGTTCTCTACCCTTAGGCTTAGACATGGCACAAAAGGAAAAGGGGATGACAGTGTGGAAGGGGATTAAATCCAGCACATGCTGCCTCTATTTCTCTCCCTCCAAGTCCAGGGCAATCGTAAAAGGAATAGGGGAAAAGAATCTTCTTCTCAGCTCATTGCTTCAGCCATATTTCATTGTTGCCAATTTATGATGCTGAAGTTGAGAATGGAGGAAAAGCAGAACTTAGACAGTTCCTCTTTTTTGGTGCAACTCCCAGAATCCCTCAGTGAGCATGGCCACTTTTGTAAGCTCTGGAGAAAAGTAGCTGGAGCATCTGATGAGTGAAAGATCAGTCAGTGCTTATCTGAGGAAACAGTGCTTAGCTTCTCAATGCTGCCAAGAAAACCTCCCAACCAGTGTTATCTAACTGAAGGAAGTAGCTACCCGTAGATACCCTTGTGGACTCTTGAAATGTTTCCTTATCATGAATTGATTTGTCTGTATTTTGTACCATAGCTTTCATTAGGCACTTAAAATTTCTGCCAAGATAGTGTTCTTCACAAAACAGAAAATATAGGTTAGTACTAACTCATGGTATACTTGTTCAGTGCTCTAAGATGTGCTGGCAGTGCAATAGATACTTGCTCTGGAAAGCTGTGAAGGCTCTTTGAAGCTATTTTAGATGCAAAATGGGTTAGTGGCACACATTTCTGAGACCAGGCGTGGGTTCTCACGCACAACCGTTGGAATCCAATTGCTACAAGTAGGTGCCCTGCTTACTGAATTCTCTCCCCATTAGACCCCATTTGGTGCCTTCATTAATGCATTTTTAGAAGAGAATATTTGTACTCCCAGGCTTTAGACATCAGGTATGTTTCAGTGTTTTGACTGGTTTATGACTCTTATTTTTGGGCTTTTGCATTTGTTGTGTTGTTCATAATGCCTTTACTTTTTTTAGGGGTGGCAATGGTGGTGGGGAAATTGCCTTGATGCTTATCTGTTTCTGAGGGCTATTGTATAAAATAACAAAAGGAAAGAACAAAAGGAAAGTGATGCTGCTTTCATGGTTGCAGGAAGCATACATTCACTGTTGTTGGATGGGGTGTGGATTGGCAATGATAAACTGATCTCCAGGGGTGGGTTATCTTGACAGATTCCTTGATTACTACTACTGTGAAGCTAGTGTCTAGGGAAAATGATATTATTGGAAATTATTACTTGGAATCCAATAAGGGTGATTGCAGTGGTGCTCCAGATATTAGGAAATGGACCTTTCTGACAGTAAGAGCTGTTAGACACTGGAATGCTCAGAGTGCGGTGGAGTCTACTTCTTCGGAGGTTTCTGAACAGGCTAGATGGCCATCCGTTGGGACTGCTTTGATGGTATATTCCTGCATGGCAGGGGGTTGGACTGGATGGCTCTTGTGGTCTTTTCCAGCGGTATGATTCTATCATTCCGTTATTCTACCTGTTTTCACTAACAGAACCAGGACCAGTAAATATTCTGCAGCCAGTTTTTGTATGGTGTGCTTGGGAAGTGCAGGTATTTCTGTCATGGTAATGGTTGGGTGCTAGCATGAAATTGTATTTCACCCATTATGTTATATTTTACCATTGTTCGTTGAAAATGTAGGATTTTCCCTGTGAATTTCTCTTATTGAGCCTGGTCACCATTTAGGCAGGATGCTTGAGAACGACCTTCTCCCCTCTGACTCTTCCTCCCCTTTTCAAGTAGCCCATTAGTTTAAGCACGTGCTTAATGTCAAAGCTTCCAGCACTGCTGTTAAACACAATAACACAATAAGGATTTTCAGCTCCCTAGAACTCTGTATTTATGCAGGAACCACTGCTTCTCTTCTCTTTTTTTGGCTCCCTACAACATGATTTGCCTCCATTATTTTTCTGACATATGGTTATTGTATTTCCAGATGTCATAATTTGATCATAGGAGTCACTGACTACCATACGTTTGATTTTAGAAGCCCATCTGCTCTTATAGTTTTTCAGCAAGTACTTGCTTTTAGATAATATTGTCACAATATTTTCATTATGTTTTACTCTCCAAATGGCAGAACCTTTGTAAAATGGTTCATTTCCCTCTTTTTGTTCAGGAAAAATTATTATTGTGCTCTCTGAGGAAAATAGCTTGACTCTCATCTCTGATGCCAGGTCATATCTAATGCAAGGAACTTGGACAGACTCTTGAAATTGTCACATTCTGGCAAAAAATTTCCCTACACCATTTTCAGAACTGAGCTGCAAGGCTTAGTTTCTTCTTGTCAAATGTCATCCTCCTCAGATGTCATTTCATACTTAGCATGGCTATCAGGACTGGTGGAAAATTTCTTAGAACCTGAAGTGAGAGGACACCTGTCCAACCCATACACACACTGCCAATACTTTTTGTGGCTTTCTCTTTGCCCCTGCTACTGTTCAGCTGCTGTTCTCTTCCAGCTTCCATGGAAGAACCAAAGATTATTGAACAATTTGGCAGAGGATCAAGAAATGAAGCACCAGAGTGACTGACTGAAATCATCCCAGCCACCAAAACTGACTGAGGATGAAGCGATTTATACTTGAGAGGAGACTACCTTTTGTACAGCTGGTGTAACTAGTTGTTGTGCTCAGTGGACTCAGTTAGACCACAGCCAGAAAAACTGAAACAATCTCTGTTGTAGTTATGTGCCTTCAAGTCAACTACAACTTATAATTATGCTATTCTATGGGGGTTTTTTTTGGGGGGGCAATTTATTCAGAGGAAATTTGCCATTGCTTTTTTTTTGAGTTTGAGAGAGTACGACTTGCCCCAGGTCACCCAGTGGTTTTCCATGGCTGAATAGGGATTTGAACCTTACAGTCTTCAACCACCACACAAGCTGCCCAATAACAATCATGATGAATGGGTATTTCCAAGTTCATCTTAATGGGTGCCGTTGATACTTTAATATTAATGACAATGTTAAATGTGGTCTAGTTGTAAATATGAAATAGGGTTAATATCTAGCCTCATGTTTTAACTTTGCTCACCCAAAAAGGTGGATTAAAAAAGTAAGTTTGCTATACGCTTATTTGATTCCCTTATGAAACAGTTGTAAAACAGCTTTACGTAATAAATGTTGAAGTAGTTCTTTTTAGCTGAAATTGCAGATGGCTTGTCAGACCTCCCTAAGAAAACACATCACAAATATGACCAAACGAATGGAGAGTGTTGGTTGGGTGTTGAAACATAGAAGGTACTTATGAGTCTCTCCACACTGAAAAGTCCTGATTTCTATTTATAGATTTAGCCGGTTGCTTCAGAAACTGGGTTAGGTGTGGTGTTTCATCAAAGTACAAAGGGGACCTAGGTTTTCCATCTTGCTTGCTGTGGGAAGAACATCACTACACAATAGGCAATTAGGCTGCAATCGTATGCCCGTGGATTTACCTGGGAATAAATCCCTCTGAACTCAATGAAAATTCTTTCTCACTAAACATGTTGCAGGATCACACTGTCAGAAGATTCTGAAGAACAGTGTTACATTCAAAAATCATGGGGCTTGTGATCAATGAATAACATCCACTTCATAAGAAAAGGTTGTTTTGCCATAAAAGATAGAGTCTGGGAACCTCTGGTTCCAGCTACAGTGTAGTGCTAGGCATCAGTTTTCTTGCCCTGGGTTGTCTTGCTACATACAAACTCCCTACACAGCTACCTCTGAATATTAAACTCCTTACAGAGGGAGCCTAGGCTCCCTGGCTGATTGGTAATGCAACTGCACAGGATCTTGTTACTGTAATACATCACCTAGATGTGCTTGTCTCTTTAATTGGCACTCACTAGCTAGTACCACAATTGTTTGCCACAACTAGATATCAGCTCCACTAGTTCTGTATCTCTGCAAGTGGGAAGATACAAGAGAGGCATGAACCACAGCAGCACCATAACAGGAGGGTTCAAGACCTGTGTCCAAGTGCCATCCCAACCTCTCAGATTCTAGGGTATTAAACATATGTTCATACTAAGATACCGTATCATATATTCAGTATGATGAATATAAAGTCAATTCGTCTGGCTGTAAGCCATTTGTGTCCTCCAGGAGAGAAAGAGAGAGATAAGTGTGCTCAAGAAGGGAAAAAAAATACCTTGATATTTGTTTCATTGTTGAGCTTCTTTCTATACACTAGAATGAAGTATAATGATTTCAAAGCATGTTTCACACAGAGATACTCTGTGTGCATCTTTGGTATTATTTTATTACCAAGGCTTGCATCAAAAAATTGTAATATATCTTTGATACGCATGTTTTAACTGAGTCCTAGGGCAAGGTAGGTTGACCATTGCATACGGCTTTAGCTGTGTTGATAAAGGGAAGGGGTGTGTGTGTGTCTCCTAATACCTGGCTTTTCCACTTAAAGATCCCACAGAAATGAACTGTGAGAAACTATGGACAGGGCGGAAAGGCCTGCAATTGTGGTACTGTGATATTGCATGCTGATCTGTCTTTTGCAGCTGAGATGAGATGAAAGTCACACATGTAATATTTCCCACAGTCTTTTATGCAAAGGCAGAACAAAGGAAATGGTAATAGTAATGGAAGAGAGGCTATGTCAATGTACCTGCAGTCTTCCAGAGCCCCTTTTTGAATTTTTAAAAGTCTTTTTGTGGACATTACTTTCAGTTCTCGTTTTAGAAAGCTTCTACGTACCACAGGATTCTCTCAGGTTAGGGGTGAGAATTTTGTAGCCTTGCAGATGCTGTTGGACAGCAACTCCCATAGCCTTTTAAGCAGCATAGCCAACGGTGAGGAATCCTGGGATTTTTAGGTGCTCTTGATATTACACCATTATAGTATTATGATTCTATTTTGTCATGGCTACATCCTGTGGAATCCTGGAATTTGTGGTTAGGGCAGGATATTTAGAATTCTCAGTCAGAGAGCTCCTCAAGATGCAGTTGTGGCAGTTAAAGTGGTATCATACTGCTATAAATGTGTAGTGTGAAAGGCCTTCTCTCCAAAAACATCTGGAGGGCTGCATGATTTCCACCCTGCCTTGATATTCAAAAGCCTCCCTCTTGTTTGCAGTGGATCCATTTAGTGGCCAAGGCAGTTGCCACAGTGCCACCTGACATCCAGGAATTTGAGGGATTTGAGGGAATGGTTTAATTTTTTTTTTTTAAAATTGGTTGTTATTATTTTTGTTACTTGATATTTGTGTCCAGCTCACACTGAGAACAGACAAAGAACTGCCAGTGTGGTTGTGGGGAAGGAATTTTAATTTAATATTTCAGGGCACGGTTGGGGGAGGATTATGAGAACACAAACATGTTTGAGGGGTGAAAGTGAATAGATTTACTGGCAGATCTTAATATCAGTTGCTGGTTTCAGAACCATATTATCAACTGAGGTAAAACCTGTACCCTAATAGCTTCAATGCAGTGCAGCAGGAGCCTAACTTTGTCCAGAGAGAGCATCACTTTCAGCTGTGCTGCTGTTGTTTGTTTTTTAAAGAGAACGCAGGTGGGAGTGCAGGAGGAAGATGGCCAAATCTCATGTTTTCTACAGTACTACCAGCTTATAGTGACATAAGAGTATAAGAGACGTCTTTTTTCTTTGAGTAGCCTTTGGCAGACTTCAAGTAGAGTTTGTAGTCATTCTTGCTTTCTCATGTATTATACCTAGACAGCACCAGCATATCTGTTTTCTCAACATATAAAACTTGGAATGACTCTAGGGCAGAGGTAGGGAGCCACTGGTCCTCAGATATTTTTGGACTACACAATTCCTAATCACTGGCAATGGTGGCTGGGCCCTGTGGGAGTTGATATCCTAAACAGCTGCAAAACAACTGGAGGGGAGCCCACGTATGGTAACTAAAGTTCAACAGAACTGGAATGGATTTGGTTGGTGGTTGTTCTTGCTGCAGTCTGTGTCAGTTCTACTTAGATCTGGTGTTGATCTTCTGTTGACCATGTAATAGCTGATGTTAGCTTCTGCAAGCAGAGACATTTGAGTCTAAATGTACTTTTTGTTTGACTTAGCTCTTGTGCAAGAAGTTGGTGGAAAAAAGACCAGTAGTTCTTAACCTAGGTCTTTGGACCCCTAGGGGGCTGCGTTGTCCTCACTCAGGGTCTGCGAAGGCTTGAAGAAATATAGTGAGCTTTTATAGTTAAAACAGAATGAAAGGAAAGAAGGAAGGAACAGATGGATAGGCAGACAGATGAACAGTTGTACATTGATGTCAAGGAGCAGGAATCTTTTGTTTGTAACATACATCATTTATATAAGATTTCATTACAATATCTTAAGCTGTTCAGAAGTTGTGATAGCAACAAATGTACCCAGCACTTGCTAGTGAGAACATGCAAGTGAATGACACTGAGTGGCTGCGAGAAAGCACGTGACGTTTCTTGCTACCTCACTTACAGTCAGAAAATGCCTTGAGTAAAGTTTTGGTGGTATGCTGCAACAAAAGATATTTAAAGGGGGTCTTGTGGTAGAGAAGAGGTTATGGGTCACTGCTCTAGACCATTTTCTCTGCCAGGGTTCCTCAGAATCCCAGTGTTCAGCTATAAGTTGCTAGGGGTGCCATGGGAAATCATGATGGAAAAAAATTAACATTTTGTTTTGAGTGGTGTATGTGCGTGTGTGTATGTATATATGTGTGTAAATAAATAAGTAATAACAAAAATTTATTTTTATATCTATATCTATCTGTATATAAAATTAAAATTTTGTTATTACTTATTTGTTAAAATTTATATCCAACCGATCTTTGAAGATCTCATCGTGGCTTACAATAAAATCAATTGGTTTATCAAATGGTTTATCAATTCAATCCAGACAATTTAAACCAGTTAAAACAGTACAGCCATAGGATATGCACAGTCTAGATAAAATCAGGCCTGGAGACTTTAACCAGCTTTTAAATTTGGCTCTCAAGTCATCCCAGTGTTGTTTCCTAAATGATCCCAAGCCATTTAGGGCTTTAGATGTTATCACCAGAGCCTTAAATTCAGATCAGAAGCCTATTGGCATCTAGTACAATTCTTTCAGAATAGATGTTATATAATAGCTAAAAGGAATCTCAGTGAGCAGCTCTGCATTTTGCACTAGTTGCAGTTTCTGAATTGGTTTCTGAGGGCAGCCCCATGTAGAATGCATTATAGTAGTCTAATTGGTAAGTTACTAGTGCATGGACTACTGTGGCTAAGTTATCCCTATCCACAAAAGGCTGCAACTGGTGGACAAGTCAAAGCTGGCCCCAAGCATTCTGATTCATGTGCCTCCAGTGACAAAGATGGATCTAGGAGGCTAGGAGTAATCCCAGACTATGCACTTGCTCGTTATTATACAGTCATCCCTCTACATTTGTGGATTTGACTTTCACGGATTTGGTTATTCGCCAGTTTCTCTGAACCCTGTCCTCCCCTCTCAAATGCTTCCGTCCTGCGGGAATCTTTCCTCTTGGTGGCTCTGATCAAGCCACAAAGCCCTTTAAACACATCCTTGGTCCTCTTTCTCTTCCATCTGCCACTGTCTGCCAGCTAACACCAACACAGCCTGATTTCTCATTATCACAAACCCTGTCCCAGTGCATCCCTGACACCGAGGAAGGAGATGAGGGAGAGAGAGGAAATATAGGGCCACTATGCTAACCCACCCCTTTTTCTCTCCTTTCCCTGGCCCGGTTTGGACTCTGGGTCCCCACTCCCCCCCATGTCTCAACCGCCTTCCCACAGATGTACACAGACACATTTTGATATTTGTGATGTTTGCACTTTTGCAGGGGTCCTGTGCCCCTAACCCTTGCGAATGTGGAGGGCCAATTGTGTAATTTTTATGCAAGGGTTCTCTGAGACCTGAAAATTATTTCAAGGGTTCCTCCAGGGTAAAAGCAAGATTGCTCTAGACTTAGAGATTTTATTATGTGACAGGTTTTTTTTAAGCTTAGGCAATTGGCTTCTTTGCGATTTAGTTTGGTTTTTTTTTTTAGCTCATGGAGTATTCTGCCATCAGACAACATTGAAGCATACACCTTGGCTCATGTTTTATGCCAGCAGCCTCAATGGGTGTCCTGAGCATCTGTTATCTGAGAAATCTTCTTTATGACCACCCCAAATTGCTATATATATATATTATATCATATATATATATATGAATATATATTATTCTCTGCGTAGCAGAGCTAGATTTTGGCAGGAAAATGCCTTGTTCTGATTCTGTGATCAGAATAAATCCATATTCTGGAAGAGAAAAGGAGTTCACTGGTGAAGACAGTATTCTTTTGAACTGATTTTCAAGAGGTATTAATTGTAACAACATTAGAATTATGGCCTTTAAAAACTCTGTATCTGGAAGAAAATATGCAATATAGTCATATTTTCATGTATGCCCATACTTAAAATATCAATCAAATTAGTTAGATTTTTCATATAGTCTTTTTTGGGTTTTGAGAAAGAATGACTAGGAATCTTGTCCATACACCATTTAGTTCATTTAGCAGAAAACATCCATAAGTTTTGAAGCCACAAAAAGTATTAACATCCTTTTAATAAAGGAGAAAAACAAAACAATGTGTCTTCAGAATTCTCAAATGGCTTCTTCATCTGGTATTAGCTTTGATGGCTAAGCCATAAATTTCATCTCCTCTTTCCTCCCCCAGTTTCCTTTAGCCCGGAGAACACAACTCAATGGAGTGTTATCTGTGAAAGAAGAACAAACAGAAGAAAGGACAGGATTGTGTGAATTTCCCATTCATTCTGACCTAACGAAACTCATTTTGGCATTTTTTTAAAAAGTTGTCTGTGTGAATTTCAGGTCCTTATTGCCTGTGCTTGCCTCAAAAGAAAGAGGTGGGTGACCTTGGTGTTGTTTTTAATGATTTACCCAGCTGTGGCAGAGCAGTCGAGTGATGCTGAAGACATTAAGGGTGCTGTCACACTGTGTTCTCATGACCTAGGTCCAGATGACCAGCTGTAATCAGACACAGTTACTTGGGGGAGACATAGAAACACAATACTCTACCAGCGTGTCAGACAATGAATCAAAATGGCTCTTGCTGACATAGACTACATAATCATGTAATGGATCATTCAGAGTCCCTAGAGATGGCCTTGGTAAACTGGACCTTGGGTGTGAGAGATCAGTCTTACAATATCTTGAAAGGTCCAATCATTTTTTAGATGTTTGTGCTTTTGAGAAAAGGCCAACAATGACCTTCTGTTCTCTAATTTCTTTCAGCTGTGTTGGTGTAGAAGAAGATGAGGCACCAGATATTGATATCTACCACTGTCCAAATTGTGAGAAAACCCATGGAAAATCTACTTGTAAGTATAGTTTCTTGATCTTTGCTGTGTCATTTCAGTATCTCAATAGTAAAAGTTCTTCTCTTATACCAAGGATAGGAATTGTGTGCCTCTCCAGATGTTGCTGAACTGCAGGTCCCATCATTCCTCACTGTTGGCTATGCTGGCAGGGGCTGTTGGGAGCTGAAGTTCAACAACATCTGGAGGGTCACAGGATTCCCAGTCCTGCATTATACCGTTCTTATTCCTCTCAGTCATATGCAAGCAAAATCCATTGAAAGACATATGCTTTACAAAGGATAAAAAAATAGATATTAAGTTAAAAGGATACAACTAGGGCCATTTCCGCACTAGACTGTTATAGCGCTATCATTCCACTTTCAACATCCTATGGAATCCTAGGGTTTACAGTTTGCACCCGGCCATCCCTCCCTAAACTGCAAACCCCAGGATTCCATAGGATGTTGAAAGTGGAATGATAGTGCTATAACAGTCTAGTGTGGAAATGGCCTAGATATTTAGGAATAAATATTACAAAAAATTTACAAAGATTGGAGAAAAAATTATAATAAATTAAGACAAGAAGTGAAATGGAAATTAGAGGAATATAAAAACGTTAAAGTTTTTGTGATTTGGTAGAATTGCATTAGTAAAAATGAAAATATTACCCAAGATTAACTTTTTGTTTAGGATGTTACCAACACAGATATCAGAAGCAGAACTGAAAAATTGGCAGTTATTATTGAATAATTTTTTGTAATGGGAATAAAAAAGCAAAGTTTAATAAGACATATTGCTATAAATCCCAAAAAGGAGGAGGACTGGGCCTCCTGAACTTAAAATGGTATTATAATGCAAATCAATTGAAATATATTATAGATGGAGTAAAAGGAAAGGGGGATTTAAATTGGTTGGAGATGGATGCAACAGAATTAGAGTAGAACTTGGATATTTTTTTTTAATCCTGCTAAGAGGAAAATGGAAAAAATAGAAAACCCCTTTTTGAAAAATATATTAGAAATTAGGAAGAAAAATAAGAACATGTTAATGCCTGCTACTTCAGCATTAACCCCAGTAGTGAGGGTGGAAAAATTATCAGTGAATTTGAGTGGTGAATTAGAGAATGAATTAAAGATCAGAGAATATATATGTTAAAAGACTGGATGAATATAATGAGGAATAAAGATTAAATAAAAGAGAGATTGCAGGGTACAAAGATATCATGGCTCAGTTAAATTCAGTTAGAGCAGTAGACAGAGAATTGGAATAGGAATAATAAAGATTTTAGTGAATACACTTAATTTGAACAAATGATTAATCAAAGAGAAAGTATAGAGGAAAATGAAATTTTGAAAGGTAACACAAGTGAAATATATAAAATGTTGTAAAAACATAAAGATCAAGAGGAATATCTTTGAAAAATATGGGAGGAAGACTTAGTACAAAAATGGATATACAGGATTGAGAAGAAATTTGGAATCAGCGTCGTTTAAAAAACTTATCCGCACGGATAAAAGAGAATTATTATAAATTGATTTGGAGATGGTACCTAACACCAGTAAGGTTAAATTAGATAGACAAGAATTATTCAAGGTTGTGTTGGAGGGGCTATCAAGAAATTGGTACTTATATTCATATGTGGTAGAGCTGTGAATGTGTACAGAAATTTTGGCAAATGGTGTTTAAAAAGATAAAAGAGGTAACAGAAATTGATTTAGAAATATGTCCTAGTATAGCATTGTTATCTATATATGATAAGGTTAATTGTACCCAGGCAATGAAGGATCTAATTACAAATGTATTAATAACAAAAGGGAATGATTTTGATGGAATATGCAAGATATTTGTGGAAAAAGGTATTAGTAAAAGAGGAAGGTGTCACACCTCCATAAGAAGAGTTACAATTTTGGAAGGTGGAGTTATTCGAGGTATAATTGGCTCTGGGGATGGGTACACTTAGTAGTAGTAATAGGTTTAATTTAGTTTGAAAAGGATCAAAATAAGAATGAAATTACTAATAGTACATTTTGAAAATGTTAATTATAGGAATAATTCATAACAATGGGTATAATGAGAATGAGATTCAGATATATATAACCAAAATATATAATCAGTATGATTTATAATACATTGAATAAGTAATATTATGTAAATAGATTTGGAGAGAAATAGAAATGTAAGCTTTTTTTTGTAGTTTTTCCTTTCACTTTTATGTTAATCACATCATGTATTTTTTCATTTATTTTTCCTTATAATAAATATATACATATACAACTGTAACAGCAAGTAATGAATAGGCTATGATGAGTAGACCATTACAGGTGTGACATAGGGAAAGGGCTTCCCTATTTTCTCACACTGTCACAAATTCCTTGCTGTTTCATGGTCTTGCTCCATGGATTCTAGTACCAGTCTTCAGGCTTACAACAAGTGTGGAAAAATCAGGTGTTGTAGGGTATGTGTGCATGTGCATATGACTGAACATCTACACATTTACTTGGAATCAACAGTATGAACTTCAGTGGGACTTAACTTCCAATTATATTTGCATATGACCAGGCTGAATAGTGGGACTTACCCTAAGTAAACACAGTTGATATCTAGTTAGAAGTATGGTGCTATTTGTAGGACTATTTCTGTAGGAATATTTGATTTCTATATTAAGCAGAGTGCATGGAATCATAGAGTTGGAAGAAACCACAGGGGCCATCCAGTCCAACCCCCTTGTCATGCAGGAACCCACATCAAGGCACTCCCGACAAATGGCCTTCCAGCCTCTGCTTAAAAAACCTCCAAAGAAGGAGACTCTACCACACTCCAAGGCAACATATTCCACTGCCATATTCCACTACAGCAGGGCTAGTGCAACATGAACTTGTGGTAGAAAGAGGAGAAATGACTCTGGATACTCTTGTAAAGTAAAAGAAAGAAAGAGAGAAAGAAAGAAAGAAAGAAAGAAAGAAAGAAAGAAAGAAAGAAAGAAAATGTACATTTATTGTCTCAGGAAATCCATCTTAGGATAGGAAAGGAGATAGGCAAAAGTGTTGACCTAAACTAGGTTAGAAGAGCCCCTAAAAGCTGGCTGTCATGTGTGAGGGTAAGCTAGCACGCATTGTTGGGGTTGGCGCCTCATGGATACTCCTTTCCGAACATAGAAAAACAAAGGAACTAAATAACTTTTTGAGAGAGAAGAGGGGAGTAACATCTTTAAGTAAGAAAAGGCTTGATCACATAAACTAAAGAAAGATACAGACGGGGGGAAACAAAAAGACAGGCATTATCTAGATTCCCCTCTCGCACTGAACACTTTTTAAGCATTGATGCCTCTTTGATTCCAAAACTTTCTTCACATAGTGTGAAGCTAAATTGAAGAAAGAGGAGAAATACATTTGAAAGCTTCAGTACATTCAGTTTTCTTGTTGTGGGTTAAAAGCTACAAGTCTTAAACTCTTAGAAGAGTAAAGGATGTCACAAAAAGATCACGTAAGTTATATCTGAAGGGAATAATTTTCCAGAGGAATAATTTATTTGGAAAAGCAGCAATGTGAGAGAAAATTCTCCTCGGCAATAATGACCTCTCCGTAAGAGATAAAATGTTAATTTCCTTTTTGACTCCTTGGATGAAATTCTTTCATAACAACACAGTGATGTGTGTGATATTTAATTTCTCACACTTTAGAAGTGAATGATAAAATGAACAAATGACTAAAAATGTATGGACAGCTGAGACAAGAATTAGAAAGAGTGACAAAACTAAGATATCAACATATTAGAGTAGTTCAACAGTATCATTGATTATTTTAGTACAAGATTAAGATTTAAGTGTCTGGAGAAATTCAGCAAAATCTGGACTGACATACAGGGCCAGGAATTTGCAACTTTTCAGTACTTCTCTGTGTAATATTTATGTGGTTTGCTAGAGCAGTTTTGCCCTCTGCCACTGAAAAATATGATCAATCAGGTACTAGTTTCACCATATTTGAATACAGAACCCATCACCACTTGTGCAGAATAGATAGAAACCTTTCATGCTTAGAGTCAAAATTCATTAGCTTGTTGAAGATGAGAACTGAAATGTACTAAATTTTATGATAAGCATGTTGGAGAGTGGAAAATCAATAATGAATATTTTAATCAATTTTAGCTTCTGTCTGTGCTTATTCTAGGGTAAGCATGCATACTATTAAAGTGTAATTCATTCATTTTATTTGCCATATGTGTATGCTTTGTGTCACTGCATTTTTTAAAAAAACGATCTGCATGCAGCCTCCAAACTCTCTCCCTGGAAACCTTGCCAGATTTACCACAGACCTTTTCACACTACAGAATTACAGCAGTATCATTCTGCTTCAGCTGCCCTGGTTGCATCTTATGGAATCCTGTGGAATTCAGCCAGAGAGCTCTAGCACTTGTTGTTGTTGTTGCTGTTTTGTTGTGTACTTTCAAGTCATTTCCAACTTATGGTAGCACTAAGATGAACCTATCACAGGCTTTTCTGGGGTTGAGAATGTGTAACTGGCCTAAATGGGTTTCCGTGGCCAAATGGGGAATCTAACTTTTAGTCTCCCTCAGGGCCATAGTCCAACAACTCAAAGGCGGTGCCTCACCAAACTAAAAATCCAAGGAGTCCACAGAATGTAGTTTCGGTAGTTAAGGTGAAATCATAATGCTATAAATGTGTAGTATGAATGGGCCCCATGGCAAAAAGCAACTTTTTGTACTCTTTTAAACAAAAATCCAATCCGGGCAGGAGTTGTGACATGTGTGAGGAGTTTCTGTAAAAGCTAATAACACTCCAGGAAGTCTCATGGAAATGCTAATAGCCTTGTAAACAAGAGGCACAGGCTTCAGCGCTGTTTTAGGGGGAAAAAACCTTATTGTTAGTACATCTGCAGTGGATTTGGGGGGAGGGCAGTTTCCAGTTGTGTCCTCTATCGTGTTCTTGGGAGAGGGAAGTTATTTGGTTGAAGGACCTGAAAGAGTTGCCCACCACTTTTAAGCAACCAAGAACAAAACTCTAAAAAGTGGTCCTAGATTCCTACAAACACTTGTGATAATGACTACACGCTACCTGTTACAATCCCAAATTGCCCATTGTAAATGTGAACATTAAAAAAAAAAAGTGATCATGTTAGGCCTGATTTCTCCACAAAAATAAGGCAACATGAGTAATGTTATTACAGATAGTGGATTACTTCAGAGTTGGGTCCTACTCTGAGAAGTGGATGTTGGTGTTATTTACTCATTAAACGTTATGGTCTAGGATTAAATTAGTGAAGAGATTACATTTTTGTACAAAATAGGTGTTCTGCTTCATCTGAGAACCCGCTGTCATGGCTTACTTATTGCAGAATAAGCACTCATTGTTCCTATTATGCAACTTGTAGAAATGTTCTTCTTTTAAAAAAAGATGTCTGGCACACATATTCCATGATGGATGCCTTCCAGATGTCGAATATAAAAATAATTTTCTTCTTGTTCTTTCTGCTTTACCATTGTAGCCTGCTGAGTATATTTTTAGAAAATTGCTTCTCCTTGGATGACATTTACAGTAATTTTGATTTAATGCAATTTGTGAAACCTGCCGTGTGGAAGAAGTATACATTCAATTAATGTATTTCTTGAATAATTTGGGGAAGCCGAATGCTGAATGGGAGTCAGAACTACATTATAAAGCAGTGGGAAACACCATCTGATTAGGAGAAGGATAGGAGTGTCTTAGGAGTGGATTTGTGATGCCTTTGGTGCAAAGCTGTTTGAAGACTGGAATATTATTCAGCCAGTAGATTCTTTAAGGGGTTGGTATCTGTGTGTTCTTACATTAATTGGAATGATATGGGTTATGAAATTATCTATAATAATAAAAGAGAGTATTTGTCTGTTGAGCCGTAACTCATCAGGACATTGTGCCAGATTTCTAAAGTACAGTAGCTTTCCAAGTTGCAATGCCCAGTTTCAAGTTGGAATTCCAAACCGGAGGTGGGGGTTGCTGGAAACAATAGAGGCTTGCCAGCTTCCCCCATTTTATCCCAGCACCTCCCACAGCACCTTACCACATTCTTTTACCACAACACCTTTCTCCTCTTAATCAATCACCCTCCACCACACTATCGACACTTGGCAATCTTCACATACACACCCATTATTATCTACTATCAGATGATTCTGACAGATTCCTCAGCAGAGGAGGGGACAGAAAAACAGGAGGACCCATGGCCCCCTTTGGGGATTTTAGGGACAGAACTGAACAGCATTAACTTACTGCTGATGAAATGCTTGAGCTGTGTGTGTGTATGTGAGAGAGAGGGAAAGAAAGAAATCCAAAAAGCAAGGCAAGGGCTATGGCATTATTCTTAATATTCCTGAGCTGACAAAAGAGCAGGAAAATAGGAGAGGGCTCTCTTAGTGCTGGTGAGATTCCTGAGCTTAAAAAAAAGATTGAAATGAGCAATCAGGAATTCTGATGGATCCCTTTCAGGGTATGAGGTATGGATTGGACACCATCAAATACCTTTCAGCTAATTTATAGCTGTATGGAGACAGCACAATTACTGAACATACATGTTGAGACGTGTTGCACATTAGTGGTATTAATGACCAAATGTGTCCTGCTTGAAGATGGTTGGCATTATTTTTTGTACAATGCTGGAGATTTGTTGTACTCAGTATCTCTGATTTTAAAGTTAAAAACAGAGATAATCAGTGTAAGGACTCCTTCTTTCTTTAAGAAACTGCTATTTCCACATTGTCTGTGGTTCCTATCGACACCCCCGGGTAATAACATCTTGAAGGGGAGGGGAGTTGGACTTGGAAAATAGTAAGAAGCAAGAGTCAAGCTTCTCGGTTCATTTTCCATGACCTGGCAGCTCTTCTCTAGAGAGCTGAACAAATCTCATTAACTATCTTGTCCTCCTCATGGAAAGTTGTATTGATACATCAAAACAGCCTGTTGAGAATTCACAAAACCCTCCTGTGTGAGAATGAGACAAATGCTTATTTTAGTCAAGTTCTCAACATTTTGAGAGTAAACATGTGCAGAAGTCTCTCCCCACCGCCCGCCCACAAAGTTAAGTGCACACCCAGAGCAAACACAGAAAGACTGGCTGATTGATCAAGTGCATCTATCCAAAGCTTTTATTATACTAAGAGTCTACAAGATAAGGCATCAGCTACAATAGTCCATAGAAAAAATGCCTTTTACAAATATGCACATTCTTATAAAAAACTAGGGGGGCATCATTGTTTTGCAGGCAAGGAGGGAAAGAAAACAAGATTGAGGCAGGCAGGGATATACAGTAGGCCCTCCACATTTGCGAGGAATAGGGACACAGACCCCTTGTGAATGTCAAATAATCGCAAATAGGGTGCCCTCCCTACAGGCTTCTGCCTGGCAGGTGCACCCACCCAGGTGGGGGCAGGGAGGCAGGGAACAGGCAGTCACCTTCCCTGCACCTTCCAGCCACCCGCGCAAGGTGTGCCCGCACTGGCTGCGGCGACAGGAGGAACTGGCGATTGCCTTTCCTGGGCCTTCCTGCCTCTAGTGTGGGGTGCACTCACACCCATGGTAGCTGCAGCGGGGGTGGTGGGAGGAGTGCGGGGAACTGGGGATCGCCCTCCCTGGACCTTCCTGCTGCCCACATGGGCATGCCCGCAGCAGGAGGAGCACGGGGAAATGGCGGATGCCCTCCCTGGACCTTCCTGCCCTTCATGCGGTCGCACCCGTGGCGGCAGCAGGGGAGGTGAGAGGAGCACGGGGAACTGGTAATCGTGCTCCCTAGACCTTCCTGCCACTGGTGTGGGGTGTGCCTGCACCGGGGGCAGGGAGAATGGGAGGAGCAAGCAGGGTGGGAATGGGGCGGGAGGGGGAGAATGGAAGGGCAAGCGGGCACCCCGTGAATAATCAAATTAGCGAAAGTGAAACCCGTGAATGTGGAGGGAGAACTGTATATCCTTACTCCTACTATCCATCAAATCTCCTTTTTGGGAGATAAATGTTTATTTTTGTATTTGTATTTATATATGATTTTAAGCTGAAGATCCTGGTTGTGAATCCTGTAAGCCTTTTTCAGGTGTTATGAGTCTGTGTCTCTGAGGCCGACTGAATGAAAACTGGACAAGGCTCCTGTAACTTAATGCAGGAGTGGACAGGGAGCCTGTGGCCCACTTATGACCCTCCTGCCCTCCAAAGGTGTCATATAAGGTTTTTTTTCCCCTTGTAAAATGCCCCCAAAGGACCTCTAGGGGATGTGGAGGTTATTTCTACCACATTTGAAGCTCTCCAGCCCCCCAGGGGTCAAAACAAATTTTTGCAAAAGTTTTCAAAAGGATTCTACCTCATCCTTGGAATGACCATTATGCCTTCTAGAAGCCCCAACAAGGCTAAAACATGGTGAGAATGCACCCCATATCCCTTAGAGGTGTTTGGAGCAAAAATCTTTTTTTTTTCTTTCAGGACTGGGTGCAGGGGGGTGGAGCCCCCCCAACATTGGTCTCCTGGGGGCTGATACAGCCTCCTAGCCTTCCACAGTTGCCCAGCCCTGCTTTAGTGGTTGTGTAGAAAATGGAATTCCAGCAGGTGTTGCTTGGCACTTGGTTGGATGACAAGCAACACTTGGTGAATCTCCTCTTCTACACAACCACAAAAGGTGCAAGTGTCCTCTTCAGTTTTCAGTCTGGCAACCCTAGTGTTTACTGAAGCCTCTGACAGTCACAAATCATCCAGGAAAGCCACACTTATTTCTTTGCATTCCTGCTTTTTCAGTTTGTTTTAAGGAGGACCAGATCCCTCCCCCTCCATTTTTTCCTTAAACAGCCACTTTCCATCAGACTTCAAATCTGGCTTTGCAGCCAATGATTAAGTACTACTGTGCACCCTGCAGAAGGGAGGAGGGGAGAGGGTGGAGTCTCTTCAGCGCAGAGCAGGAAGATGTGCTGCAGCCACTGGAGCCTTGGAACGACCCTGTGTGACCCCCAAATGCTTCTTTTCATAAGCAAAAAGAATAAACACAGCTATGTACTAAAAGAGGCTTTTTGAAGCCATTTCTTTAAATTACCATACCCCCCAGAATTATGCACCATGCTGTTTCTCAATCTTTCTGTCTATTATAGATGCACAGATTTTCCTTTAATGGACTTTAGATTCCCTCTCCAGCTCTAATTTCCCTAAAATAAGATTTAGAAATATTTGTCTCTTCACTTCTGTTCTTTCTTTCTTTTTCTTTTTTTGGAGATTTGCATAAACCTTATACTTTGAGGGTTAGTTTTGCTGGATTTACTAATCAAATACAGATCACATATCCATTTAAAACTAAGCCCCGGCGGGACCTGCTCCTGTGTTAGTGTGCACAGGATTGTAGCCAAAAAGAAACATTCTAAAAGGCCATTGGACTGTATGGATTTCTTTATGACAGACATTTTTTTCCATAACTACATCTGGCCCAGCACTTTTATGGGTTTCCCTTTCCTGAATTTGATTATTCATGCATTTGTAGATCCTTGCCCCAGAAATCCCCTCTACTCCTGCCATTCCAACAACCTCACTTTGTTACTTTCTTTTGGCACCTGTGCACCCACAGGCCTCATCTAGAATTTAACAGCCACCCAACCCAATCTGATTTTGCTGCAAAAGACAGGGGCTCTTAAATTCTGAATCAGATGTGGGTGCAGGGGTGTCAAAAGAAGAAGGTATTAGGTGGGGCTATTGGGAGATGGGGGGAGGGTCAAGAGGAGAAGAGGTGGAGGACATGGCCATTGGCAGTTGCTGCTTGCAAAATTGGGTTGAGTTGGGTGGCTGTGGCATTCTGGATGGATCAGGTGGGTGTGAAGGTATCAAAAGAAGATATTAAGTGGGGATGTTGGAATGACAGGAGATGAGGTGGAGGGCCAGGAGGAGAAGGGGGAGGAGGACCTGACTGGCAGTGGCTGCTGCTTGCAAAATTGGCTTCAAGTACAGGGAGGTAGTTGAGCTTTGAAAATATTCGCCTTTTTTCCACTTCTGTGAGAGTCCCACACCCTGACCCTCATGAAAGTGAAGGGACAACTATGTATCTTTCTTAACTCATTCCATTTATTAGCTGGAGCTAAAAGTAGTGTATGTTATTCCTTTCCACCTGCATTTTCATCCTAACAATAACACTGTGAAGTAGGTTAGGCTAGGAGAGTACAATTGGCTCAAGGTGAGTTTTACAAGGAAGCAGGGATTTGGCCTGATAATATTGTGCATTGGACAGAGGGGGCCTCTTGCGGTCATGCAGGGACCATGGATCTGAGAAAAAGCTGTGATGTCAAGCAGGAACTGCTACAGATATTTTGATGGTTACAGTCATGTTTTATACAAAGCATTTATTGTTCATTATTAATCATTTATTGTTAATCTGTTTGTTGTTCCCTGCCTCAGTCCATAGGCAGAGGTGGGTAAGAAAATAATGATGATGATGATAAACATAATAAACATAATAATAATAATTCTGTGTGCATATGCACACACATACACATACAGTATTGTATTTATTGATTTGGCTTTTCTCCTCACTTAACATTGTAGTTTTATGTGTTCTTCCTCATTAATGTTTGCCTTCCTTTTGCTTGGCCATACCCTTTTGACCATAATCTGATGTGGTGTAGCCTCACCTGTCCTGGTTTTCATCTATGAAATAATGGAGGATATGATTTACTAGATGCATGAGAAAGGATGTTTGGTAGCCGGACTTCCCTGCTGACACTTCCATTATCTTCTATGAGGGGAATATATCTCTATGAAATGGACTTCGAACTGGAATGAGTGTGAGTTTGAGGCTGGAGGCCATGTTTACCACCTGCTGACTCCAAACAGGCAGCACTTTGCTACCATGCTACCATTTTTGTAACCATTGACTGCCATTTTTTCCCTTGCTTCTAGTAACCTTGGGGGCATTTTTTCCCTGTTTTGGTGTGAGTCCCTTCGAACAGCATTTGGAAATGAAAATGGCCTGCACAAAGTAACTTTTGTTTTTTTTTGGTTAAAACTTTTGGCCAGTTTTTGGGAGGGGGTCACCTAACATTTAAGGGTTCCAAGGGCTTGGAGAATTCCTTGGAAGTATGAGGAGACTCCCCCTCAGGTATATACAACCCTCCCCAGATCTATATGTGAGTTTGGGCTGTGTGATTTCCACTCATGGTTTAAAAACACATGGAGACCCTCCATGGATAGAGAAGACTCTCCCCAAAATTGTCCTCCATATGTAGTGGGTGATAGAACTGGTATCAGAAGAAAAGAGGATCAATGTTCTCCTTCCTCATGCATTTAGTATATCCCTGAAGAAGGCTATAATCAGCCCTGTTTGTGTATTTGATTTGTCTCTTGCCTTTCCCCCAATATAGGATCTAAAGTGGCTTACAAGTTGCTTCTGAGGATACCAACATGATGGTAATAACAAGATGTGTAACGAATTTATAACTACCAGATAATCTGCATATAAATTTTTTTTTGTGCCTGGATAAATCCTTTTGGTAGAACAAAACTCTGCTGTCAGGGAAAATAACATCTCCAGTTAATGTAGTAATAATAGATGGTATATATGCATTTAATTAGGCTTTCTCCTGTGTGTGAGTCTGGCTACCTACTCAAAAGCAATATGATTGGACAGCACATAGGGAGTTCTCTTCCTCAGAAGATGTTCATTTCGTCATTTAGATAAAACCCCCTATGGTGTAATATGAAGAGTGCTGAGTGCGCGCTGCAGCCTCAATTTGAATTCAGTGCCTTAATTCTGCTGCTATCAGGCTGACTTCTGGCACTCTAAACCAACTGCAGTCTGTATTTCTAGGGCCGTTATTATTCCACTTTCAACATCCTGTGGAATTCTGGGGTTTGCAGTCAGCCAGAGAGTTCTTTGGCCTCAGTAAACTAACCCCAGAATTCCACAGGATGTTGAAAGAAGAATAATAGCACTATGACAGTGTAGTGCAGAAATGACCTTGGTTTAGCAAGGATCCAGCAGCTGATTTTCAGTGCTATAAACCATTTGTCAATATTTTCAGACATTGTAGACCTCATTTAAACTTCCTCAAAATATCTTTTGTATAAAGATTTTTTTAAAACATTGGGGTGCATTTGATAGTTACAGTTTCATTAACGGAAAGCCTCTTCCATGCATGTACCACTTTTAATTTCACAGAAGAGGTTGTGTGGGAAAAGTGGCATTAGCATGCAAAACTGTGCATATGCTGATGATAGCTTTGTGCTATGTTTTTGCCCAAGAGAATTCTGAAGACATTTGTATGACTCAGTAAATGTGATTCACTATGCTATATGCCTTATTCATTGTTTCTTATAGTATAATGATGTTTGTATAATTGTGCAGTTGTACAGTGGGAAGTCTGTCAGTCTTTGGCTGGCATGCTGCTAGATGTATATGCACATTCCCTTACACTTATCTATGTCCTCTTTTTGGGTCCTTTGGCAGTTGCTTGTCCCTCCCTCCCCGGACTTACCATACAGACTCTGAAGCTGCTCTGCACAGGTATTCCATGCCTCATGGAAGGCAGGCAAGATCAGAGAAGTATATATCCATTTACCATAGCCAGACATGAAATGACTACAGCAGCAGTGAGATATTTCTGGAGAGCCTCAGCTGACCTCAGTGCTGATATAATCATTTCGCCTCTGCCTGTGGGGACATAGCCAGACACTTCTCTGAACCTTCCTGCCCCCCCACAAGGAACAGGATGTGGGTCCAGTGACTGTATGATAAGATCAGGTGGGTAGTGCATGGGTCAGCCTAGTGTAGGTCTGCATGCAGAACTGCTATGCTCTATTGGGGCACACACAATTGTGGGCTTTGTGTGCGGGAACTTATGGAGCTGACCTAATCCATGTTCTCCTTCAATAAAATAATACAAGAAGGGTAATTTCATTAGAAAAGTAAACAAAAAAATTACTGAATCTTCTGTGATGGTTTTGTGGATCTTAATTAAGTCTCAACTGGAGTATACCCACTGAATTAATGCGATTTACATCAAATTTAGACTCACAATTCAACACTTAATTCAGTAGACCTGCTCCAGCTGAAGTTACCAGTAGGAGCCTAGATGTTTAATTTTGTTGATGTTCTTCCAGCTACTCCTTATTGCTTTCAATAAGTATGTATTTCTTATATTCTTTTTCTTTTGCATTTCTAAAAAAAATGCTATTACAAGCATTGTAATTTTTTTCTATCATATATTATGATGTTCTCTCACATAATGTCATAACCAAAAAGTGTTAGAGGGTACATAAGTACACTTATGAACGAACTTGGCTACCTGTCCACCAACTTGCCGAGTATGGTCAGCTAATAAGTTATTGCCAGTGTCTTGATTTTCACTCTTTAAAACATTGTATATGTGTAGATAATATAGAGTGGGCCCTTGCTATCTGCTAAGATTTAGTTCCAGGAACTTCCATGGATAATCAAGTCCCGTTATGTATAATGGTGTAGTAAAATGGTGTCCCTAAAATCAGACAGCAAAATCAAACTTTGCTTTTTGAACTTTTTAAAAATATTTTCAAGCTGTGCTTGGTTGAATCTGTAGATACAGAAACTGTGGATAAGGAGGGAGGACTGTATGTGATATGTATGTGCAATTGTATGTATGTGCATTTATGTTTTGTCTGTGTGATGTGTTCTGGTACTCTGTAGTAAATACTGTTGAATTTTTACTCAGACATAAAAGTTCAGTTGTTTTTCTATGAGACTATATAACTGCTGGTTACATTTCTAAATGTGCCCCTGCTAAACATGCCCGTGCTAAACTGTTTGAGTCCAACCTACTACAAATCAGCTATGTATTTCATTCCACAGAAAGATCCCATAGATATTTCTAGGCCAAAGTATTGATTCAGTTGTGACATGGGTAAGGATGTATGAGAATATTTTTCTTTCTTTCTTTCTTTCTTTTTTTTTTTTTTTGGTAAAATTAGAGGCCATTTTGACAGAATAATTGCCTTTCTTAGGGAATCAGGCCTGCCAAGCTTCATAGAGTTTTATGAAAGAAAAAGTGTTACAGTTTGTTTTTTTCCAAAACTGAAACACCATACGGTGTTTTTTGGTTTGGTTTGTTGTGCAGGCAATTGCTATGCAAATTCTATGCAACGGATAGGTTACTTTGACTGAGGAACCACAACAATATCGGAAGAATTGGTAGGATATCTTTCTGTGGAAAGAGAATATTCAGATATGCAGAGAGTGATTTGTTTTCCTTTATCTCGATCACTGGATTTGGGAAAGCATTTTGTTTGAAAATGACGTATGTGATTATGGTGTCCCTAGGCAGGAAATTCCCTAAATTTCAGGAGGACAGTAGCAAGGATGGACATGTCTGAGGGATGAAGGGCGATTTTCAGCTACTCTGTACTGTTCACAGGCTGCCATGGAATATGCTGCAATGACTTGAAGTCACTTTTGGTCGCTTTCAGATGGGGCTTCTTTCTGTCTGTGATTTGGAGGCAAAAGAGCATTTAGGAGTCAAAATGGTCCTCTGGAATAGGGAAACAGTTTTTTTCCAATGGTATTTGGGGCCAAGGGGAACCAAGGATTACATAGTCCCCTCCTCCCCCCAGCACTATGTAGCTTGCGGGCTGCGTTGTACCACCTGCTAGGGAGTAATGTTGAATGAAAACTAAATTAACTAAAAAAAAATTTGCTCATTTGGCACCAGGGTTGTAGGAGGTGTAGTGGGACACAGTGGATGATGAATGTAGAGGATGCAGTGGCAGACTAACATGGGTTATCAGCAATATCCAGAGAAGCATCCAAAGCTACAGCTTCCCAGGTCCCCCAGAGTTCTTGGAAAAACTTTCGAGGTTCCTTCTTCTGGAGAAAGAACTACTACAGCATACGGAGCACCAGAAAGCTCCTGTGATACATTCTAACAATACCTTTCCTCAAAAACACTGGGGTTAAAGAGCCTTTAAAAAACAATTCAAATGATAGCATACACTCCTTCTTTTTCCATCCCTCTCTCCTCCACCCTTGTGTTTTCTTTATATGTTGAGCCTGGAAAAATTTATCCAATTTTTTTTAATGATATGATGTCTTGCCTCTGAATCCACACAGAATCTTCAAAAGTCTAAAGATTTGGAATCAGACTGCTGCAGGGGAGCTTTGATTTGATTCAGATATCACGTGCATCAGTCTGAATCAGGAAAATTGGTTTTGGATTGTTCTGCATGCTGAAGCACACCATTCCTTCAAAAGAATGTTATTTTGTGTTGCATCGGTCGTTGAAAATTGTCATATTCATAATATTCTGCACCACAGGTTGGTAGTTGTCCTTATAGTAGAGATTTCATGTATAACTTGATAAACCTGAATTTTATCCAGGATTTACATACGGCTTTATGAAAGCTGGAGAATTTGGTGATTAATTTTATGACTGGCTGCCATAAGTTCACTATGCTACCTCTAGGCTATGGTGCTAAGGTTCAGGAATAAATGCAAACAAATAAATAGATATTAGATTTCTCACTAGAACACAAATGTACCTTGTCGTCCCATGTTAAAGTTGTTACCATGTTTCCTAAAAGATTATTGTCAACCTGACAGTCACAGTTATATCTCAGATTAGGCATAATCCCATTCAATTGTTTCTCTTGCAGTGAAAAAGAAAAGAAATTGGCATAAGCATGACACAGGTCAAACCACAGAAGTCAAACCTGTACAAAATGGTAGTCAGGTCTTCATCAAAGAACTCCGAAGTCGAACATTCCCCAGGTGAGCTGTTCAGTTATGTTGCCGTTTGTCTTGTTGTCGTTAGGTGATGGTGTGAAGTAGAAAAATGTGCATAGAAAGTGCTGTGGTTTTTTTTTCTTTTTATCAGGAGGTTTTCATCTGGATTTGTGTAGCCAATAATCAAACAGACTTCAGGCTAATAGCTTTCTGTGTGATTTCCTGCAGTGGCACATTGTGAACTGTACTACCCCAAGGAATTTTGCACTTTGCTTGTCGACAAATTTAGGGCGATTTTTGCTTTTTCACAATAAACAACATTAAAATGGTGGTTTGTTTCTGTTATTAAGAAATCTTTACCTTGAAATCACTAGGACCCTCAAAGATTTTCCATGTAATATAATGCTTAATGTAATAACTGAACAGTGCCAAATTCTCATAGCCAAGATCCTTTTATAATTAACACAATATAATTATCCAGCAATTCATGCCAACAGCTAAGATTCTTCTATATTGTTTACTTACAAGAAAGTACCATTCAATAAAGGTCCCTCACAACTTTAATTAGAATATTTTTTTCTTGTAGTTTCTGCCTTTAATTGACTTACATTCAATGTGATATACACAACTGAACAAAATAACTCTATTTCATAACGGAAAAGGAAAAACAAACAAACCAGTAATTAATTTCAATAAACAGGAGCTAATTAGGGTCCAGTTAGGATGTTGCTCACCGTTAAAGGTGAGCTGAAATGGAAGCAACACCCACAAGTAGGGAGTTACTTATTAAAGGCACAGTCAGTCACAGTGCTTTACAAGTCTTCACTTGACTGATTAGCAGTCCAGTTGCATTTAAGTGGAATTCCACAAAGACAGAAGCATCACACAGAAATTTGCGGTGATTGTTCATGCAGAAACTTTTTGGGTTTGTGTACAGTGAGGGCAATGGAAACAACTGTTGTTAGGAAAACTGAAGGGCTGGAGCCTAACCCATTGCTCATTTCGCTGACTGAAGCAGCCTTGGTAGCTGAGAGCTGCGGCCCATCTATAGTCCTAGTGATCCCACTACAGAAGGATGGAGGCACAGAGAGATTAGGAAAGTGATTCCCCCTTGCTCCCGCATATTTCCCTCAGTTGTTTGACAAAGCAACCAACTAGTGGGAAGCAAATTCCCTTTCATTCCTTGATTGATACCTGCTTTCAGATCAGCCACAGCCTCCTCCTTACATTGCAGTGGTCCCTCCATTTTCATGAGGGTTTCAGGCTCAGAACTCTCACAGAAGTGCAAAAAACTGTGAGTAATACCCTGCAGTCCCCCTCCCATTCCCTTGCCTTTTGCACTCCGAGACCAGAGGCAAGAGAGTGGGAGAGGGGAGCTCTGGAGGGGAGAAGGAAGCCTTGTTTGAGCCTTTCCCTCCCATTCCCTTGCCTTTTGTCTCAGCATGAGTTCTCAGCAGAGAGGTCAGAGGCAAGGGAATGGGAGGGGGAGCTCCGGAGGGGAGAAGGAATGTGCATGTGTGCCTCCCCCCATTTTCTTGCCTTCTGTTGGCGTGCTTGCCTTCCTTCTCCTTGCCCAGAAAAAGGCAAGGGTATGGGAGGAGGAGAATGTGGGGCAGGGGGAGGGACACACATGCCTCGTGAATAATCAGATTTGCGAAGGTCAAACCTGCTAATGTGGAGAGAGGACTGTATTCTTGTGAAGGGTTGTGGAGCTGCCCTGCTGGCCAACCTGCTGTTGCATCCTGACTTGCCCTACCCCTGATATGGGGTCATCTGTGAGAAGGAATCCTTTGTGCATTCTTCACAATCTGCTATCCTAAATTTCTGGAAGCCTGTGGACATAGAGATCTGGCTATGTAGACTTTCACCTTGTAGAAAACCACAAAGTATCGGTGTCTTGATCAGGGCTGGTGTAGTGCAACTTTACAATTGTTCCAGTCCTAGATGGAGAGTTCATGTAATACATTAAAATAAACATTAAAATATCATTGACATGAGTGGAACTCATAGCAAAATAGCTTTAAAATAGAAAGATTGAACAATGTAGTTCCTCAGTGTCTTCTCCTGATGATTGTTCAGTACTGTTAGACAATTAAAAAGAATCTGCACTAAAGAAACCCCTTTAATCCCTCCCTGGAATTTTGCAAATCAGACAGATCTGAGAAGAAAGCCAGGATTACTCAAATGCAGACCCAATACCCACTAAGGTCCAGTTATAAAGATATAATGATTAAAATAGTAAGGAACTTTTAAACTATCCACTGCTTCTAAAGGAAGCATTAATATAGGGGATTTTTCTCTACTTCAGCATGGTTTGCTCATCTGTTTCTTAAACTTTTGTTTGTCTCCATCCCTTGATAACCATTGGTGACCTCAGACTGAGATGTAGTTCCAGAGAAGCGCAGAAGAGGGCAGTCATGCATTGTCTGAAAGAGTTTTGATGCACTTTAAATGCCTATATTGAGGAGGAAATTATCTTAGCAATCAGTTGTCTTTTGCAATGATCTTCTTTTGAAAGAGACTTCATATCATATACCTCCAACAAACTCTTGGTTATTAAAAAACGTGCCTGCTTAGAAGATTTCGTGTCATAGTTATCTGAATATCTAGTTTTTCCTGATGTTCCTCAGATATACAGATGACAAGAACCATGTTTGCTTAAGCAGATTGCCACAATTTTCCTTTCATGCCTCTCCAAGTCAACTCATTTCTAAGCAGCCAGTAAGTAGCTTGTATATACGGAATATGCAATATATGCTTGTAAATGGCATATTTCAAGACGTTTTGGCAATCTGTACATATTTGATTGCAATTAGCATGTTCATTTGTCATTAGGTACCTGTTTTTTTAAGAACAAAGTGGTAGCCCAAATGCACAATATTATAAATGCTGAAGTTCTCCAGTCTTTAACATATTCACCAAACTCTTTATGTAAAACATAGTATCTTTTTATTCTGCAATGAGTACATAGTGTCTTCATTTCTTTTCCTGGAACTTTTTTTTTTTAATTTTAACTTTTTGGGAAAAATCTTCTTGGTCTTGTGTGTTCTTTCAACACAGTTATGAGGGTCAAACTTCTATCAGAGTGTTTTGCTCAAGAATTAGTTACCGAGAGCAACCACATACATATTCCTAGGGTTATTTTGGTGTTCTGTTGCTTGAAACATGGTTTCGACCTGCAAAATACATGTGAATAGCACCCCAGTTTTCCCAAAGTTACCAGTAATCAGTATACTTTATACAGGAAAAGAAAACCACCATTCATAAATAGGGCAGTCAATATTTCCTAAGTAAAATAATGTACAGGATGTGTTAACATTATACCCTTGTACTAATCATTTCTAATGATTCAGCACTGATTAAATTGTGAAGTAATTGATTTGCCTTTCTAGATTAATGGATACAACTTTAATGAAATGGAAGTATAATTTAGTCTAATAAAATTTAGACAAAGAGAAAGCACTGAATGAACAAGAAAATTATGAATACTGAGTGGTATTTTTACTATTTTGTGAATATATTACGCTAAATAATTAGACTCATCAACATATGGAGATTGTATTCTATGGTATATAAATTAACTCATTTTTGTACTATTTATTTGTTTCCTGTTGTACAATACTGATCTGGAGAAACTGAGCTTACATGCTACTGAAAATGATGAAAAGTCTGGTACATTTAATATATCACATTTATTTCTCATTCAGCTTATCACATTCATTTCTCTCAGTCTTAAGTAAGAGTAACATTAGACCCTAGATCTTGAATGCAATGTGAAATCTACTTACTACCACCACTGTTTTCTTAAGCTTTCAGCAGCTTATATACTAAGTTCTTTCAAATTCAAGGCAAAGGGATTTCAATGCCTTTGTACATGGGTCCCTCAGAAACTGTACCCATGATGCACTGAGCCCTGGTCCACTGCCTTTTCTATTTACCTTAAACAACTGATGGACATAGCAACAGTTTTTGTGTGAGGCCACTGTTCTTCCTTGGGTCTAGAACTTTCAAATAACTATCTCTCTGTCAAGAAACCTGGGATACATAGTTTCCAGGGTTCCTGACTATTTGAAAGCAATGACAGGCAAACTATATATCCCCTGACTCCTTGTGCTTGTAGTGCTGCATAGCATGCTTATGAAAGCATCCTGACACATGTATAGGGCAACCAAAATTACTGCTGAGTATTCAGGAATTCCTCAGAACTATGTGTTTGAAGGTTCTTACAGATTTGCACATGCTCAGAAGCTCATTTAATTTTGTGAGTCAGAGAGAAGGATTTCTTGAGGAAACAGTGACTGACTCATAAGGTGTCCAAGCACTATAAGGTGAGAAACGTACTTGAAAGCAGTAGACTCCAGTGTCTTTATTAGATGTCAGTAACGAGTCTATGTGTAGCTGAATTCAAATATATTGTTTTGAAGTCCCTTATGATGATCTGGGTGCCTAAGTAAGCAAGGAGTTCAAAGGATCATATGTTAATAGTGTCTTAATGTGGAGAGAAGAACAGTGGTCTGTGTGCTGTTTTATCAGCCACAAAGAAAAAGAAAATATTAACTCTGAGGTGAAATAATTTTGTAGTTGACCACTTGAAATGTGTTTTGAATGTTTAGTGCTGAAGATGTGGTAATAAAAGTGACTGGAAGCCAACTAACAGTTGAGTACTTGGAAGAAAATGGATTCACAGAACCTATTCTTGTTCCGAAGAAGGACGGCTTGGGTATATCTGTTCCTGCCCCAACTTTTTATGTCAGCGACGTTGAAAACTATGTTGGTATGTATGTACAGTGCTGTTGCTTCTGCAATAAACATACTTAGTTTACAGCGTGATCAACCTAAGCCTATGGGAATTTATACACAGAAACTAAAGAGGAACTTTTTATCAGCCTGGTTAACTTGGTAGCTTCCCGATGTGATGAATTATGGCACCCGTGATCCTAGCCAGCATGCAGTACTGGGAGCAGCCAAAACTGGCAGGGATCACTTCCTTGAGATGGAGATAGTTGTTACATTTGGGCAGACGCTCCTGGTGGCTTCCGTGTCAATGGGATGGAGAATCTTTTCCAGGGCTTAGTTTGAAATCCAGGGAGCTATCCATGGTGCTCTTTCCTATCAAATAAATAGTTTTAGTTCACTCCTTTAAAGTTTGGACTAAAACCCAGAGAGGATTCATCACCCCACTGGCATGGAAGCTGTCAGGTTCCACTTCATTAGAGGAGAGCTTGGAAGTTAGAATCATAGAGTTGGAAGAGACCACAGTGGACATTGAGTCCAACTCTTTGCCATGCAGCAACACGCATTCAAAGCACTCCCAATAGATGGCCATTCAGTCTCTGTTTAAAAATCTCCAAAGAAGGAGACTCCACCACACTCCGTGGCAGCATATTCCACTACCGGACAGCTCTGACAGTCAGAAAGTTCTTCCTGAGGTTCAGGTGGAATCTTCTTTCCTGCAGCTTGAATCCGTTGCTCCTTGTCCTAGTCTCTGGAGCAGCAGAAAACAAGCCCTTTCCCTCCTTGACATGACATCCCTTCAAATATTTAAACATGGCTATCATGTCCCCTCTTAACCTTCTCTTCTGCAGAGTAAACATACCCAGCTCCCTAAGCCGCTCCTCATAGGGCATGGCTTCCAGACCCTCCACCATTTTGGTCGCCTTCCTCTGGACACATTCCAGCTTGTCAATATCCTTCTTGAAATGAGGTGCCCAGAGCTGGATGCAGTATTCCAGATGAGGTCTGACCGAAACAGAATAGAGTGGTACTATTACCTCCCTCGATCTAGTCACCTTACTTCTATTGATGCAAGCAACAATTGCATTGGCTTTCTTGTCTGCCACATCACACTGCTGACTCGTATTCTGCTTGTGGTCTACTAAGACTTCTGCCATTTCTGTCAGTTTTTCCAACTATGGTGGTTCCTTACTTTTTAGTTTCTTAGAGTGATCCTACCTTTTCTGCATATTATCAGTTTGAGATTGATTAGTTCCTAAAGTGTTACATTTATATTTAATTCTGTTTCTGTAGTATTTGAATATCTTCTGTGCTTTGGTTCTTTCAGGATTCCAGAGTCTCAACAGTTGTGTATCATCACAAGTTCTATTAAAATGAGTCTCTTAAAATTGCATCAATAATACTTATCATTGATTTCACCCTTTAAAATAATCTTACAGAAGTTCTCAACCTCTTCATTCCTAGGGAGAATGTCATTCTTTGCTTGTCTATCTGCTTCCCTTCACAGATTTTATTGCATGACCTGAGTACACCATAACATCTGGTGGCTCCTATTCTGCCTTAGAGCTGAATTTGTCCCACCCATCTCAAGCAGTGCTCTGATCAAGAGCAAAAAAACCAGAACAGACTGGCAATCTGACCTACAGCAATAGACTATGAATACTGCACTCCATTGGCTGTGGCATTTTGGAATTCTGTATGTGTCATACCTTTCAGGTTGGCCTCAACATTTGGTACTCA
This sequence comes from Cyclura pinguis, assembly GCA_030412105.1. Lineage (NCBI taxonomy): Eukaryota > Metazoa > Chordata > Lepidosauria > Squamata > Iguanidae > Cyclura > Cyclura pinguis. The sequence continues at coordinate 84,462,314 of CM059600.1, forward strand.
GAGGACATATCTAGTAGTAAGGTTACACAGAATTGGGACTTGGCTTGTTATTTTAAACTAGCCAATACAATAAAGAGGAAAAAGGGGATTTGTGGATTATAAATCACAGGCAAGATGTGGCAGCCTTGGTATTTCCCAGTGGAATTCTGATTTTCCCAACAAAATCGCAGCTTCCACTGCAAGGTTACTCTGCCCTTCTTCTATTCTGCCTACATCTATGCATCACAAATGTCACAGAGAGTTCTATGCTGAACTGAAGTTAAGCATTATCTGGTCACCTGTTTTTCTGGAAATGAGTGCAGCCTAGAATTGAATTGGATTTTAAAGCTGCCTTATCACCCTGCTGGTTCATGTTCAGCTTATGGTCTACTAAGACTCCTAGATCCCTTTCACGTGTACTGTGGTCAAGCCAGATGTCAGTCATCTTGTATCGGTGCATTTCATTTTTTTGTGCCCAAGTGTAGCATCTTGCACTTCTCCCTGCTGCAGTTCATTTTGTTATTCTTGGCCCAGCTTTCTCATCCATTCAGACCATTTTTCATTTCTGGGGTGTTAGTTACCACTCCTAATCTGGTGTCATCTGCAAATTTGAAAAGCGTGTCCTCTATTTCATCGTCCAAATCATTGATAAAGATGTTGAATAGCACTGGGCCCAGGACATCACTCTGTGGCACCCCACAAGTAACTTCTCTCCAGAATGAAGAGGAGGCAGTGGTGAGCACCCTTTGGATTCATTTGGTCAACTAGTTACAAATCCACCTAACAGTAGCATTGCCTAGTCCAGATTTTACTAGCTTGTTTGTGAGAATATCATGGGAGACCTTGTCAAAGGTCTTACCGAAGTCAAAATATGGTATTTCCACAGGATTCCGTCCATCTACTTAGTTTGTAACTCTATCAAAAAAGGAGAAAAGGTTAGTCTGGCATGGCTTGTTTTTTGAGAAACCCATGTTGACTTTTAGTGGTGATTACATTCCTTTCTAAGTGCTTATAGACTGTCTGTTTAATGTTCTGCTCTAGAATCTGCTCTAGGTATTGATAGCAGGCTGACTAGGTAGTAGTTGTTTGGGTCTTCCTTTTTTCTCCCTTTTTGAAGGTGGGGACAATATTTGCCCTCCTCCAGTCTGCTGGGACTTCTCCCTTTCCCGAGGAATTTTCAAAGTTCATTGCCAACATTTCTAGGATTATTTCTGCCAGTTCTTTTAATACCCTTGGGTATTGTTCCTCTGTCCCTGGAGATTGGAATTCGTTTAGAATAACCAGGCATTCCTGTACTACATCTTTATCTACTCTGTGCTGCATTTCCCCTACCACATTATCTGCTCCATTTTCCTCAGGTCCAGTACTGTTTTCCTTCTGGGAAAGGCAAAGTAGGTGTTGAACAGTTCTGCTTTTTCTCTGTCCTCTGTTAGCATATCTCTATCTTCTTCACACAGAGCCCCTACCAGTTTTTTGTTCTTCCTTTTGGTATGGACATAGCAAAACAAAAACAAACAAACAAACACACGAAAGCTCACATTTTTATTGTCTTAACCTCTCTTGCAAGCCTGAGCTGGTTCTCTGCTTTAGCTTTCCTGACTTTCTCCCTACCCTTGTTGGCCCCTTTTTCCATCTCTTATACATATCCCTTTTGAAAGTTCTTTAGACATCCATCCTGGATTCTGTAGACACCTCTCATTTTTCCTCCCCATAGAAATTGTTAGAAATTGTGCCTTTAATATTTCACTTTTAAGAAATTCCCATCCATCATGAACTCCCTTCTCTTTAAGTATCCCTGACCATGAGATGACTCCCAGTATTTCCCTACATTTAGTAAAATCAGCTTTCTTAATATGTCTAGAATGTGTGCCTGACTATGCTTGGATTCTCCTTTTTGCTATATAATAAACTCCAGGAGAACATGGTCACTTCCACCTAAGGATCCTGCCACCTCCCCGCCATTAACCAGATTATCATTGTTGGTTAGGATCAGATCTAAAATAGTTATATAGAAATTGTGCCTTCAGTATCTCACTTTTAAGAAACTTCCACCTGTCCTTTCTCTTTTAGTATTCCTGACCATAGGATCACACCCATCATTTCCCTATGTTTATAGAAACTTAGGGAAATACTGTAGGGAAGTATCCCATGATGTCCAAAGTGCAGCATCCTTAGTTTAGTCATCTTCATTTCTAGTGAGAAGTCAGGCTTGATTTGCTCTAAGACACATTTGTTTGTCTTTTGAGAAGTCTATGGTATCCATAAAACTCTTTTCCACAACCTCATTTTAAACAAGTTGATTTTCTTTCTATTAGATTTCTTTCACTGCCCAACTGTCACACCCATTATAGAAAGTGGAAATATTACGGCCTGGATGATTCTGACTTTGGTATTTAATGATATGTCTTTACATTTGCGTATCTCATTTAGTTCCTTCATGGCTGCCCATCCAAGTCTGAGGACCTTTCTGCACTACACAACTATTGCACTATGGTTCCACTTTAACTGCCGTGGTTCTGTTCTATGGAATCATGGGATTTGCAGTTTAGGGAGGGATACTTAGAGTTCTCAGCCAGAGAGCTCCAGTACCTCCCAAGACTACAAACCCCAGGAGGCAGCCACGGTAGTTAAAGTGGAATCATAGTGCAGTAGTTCTGTAGTGCGGAAAGGTCCTGAGTCTTCTTCTGATTTCTTGACTACAGTCTCCATTTTGGCTAGTTACTGAGCCAAGGTACAGGAAACCTTTAACACCACAGAATATTTATTTAGAATATTTAGCATATTTAGCACTGATGATGTTTCAGGCACTGCCATTTTAACTGTTCTATGTCAGAGACCCTTGTCTTTTGTTGGTTGGAAAGTGAGAGCCAGTGCTTTGCTCTCTATGTGAGTAGGATAGGTGTGGCTGTGGGAAAAGGGTGTTTGCCCACCTTTAAATCAAAGGGCATGTTGCCCCCATAAATTATTTCCAAAGAAAATAGTGTATTTTAAAGGGGGAATAAGTCTGATTTTGCTTATAAACAAGAATGTAGAAAGCATGTGGATTGTGAGCTAGCTTGCTTTCCTTCCTTCCTTCCTTCCTTCCTTCCTTCCTTCCTTCCTTCCTTCCTTCCTTCCTTCCTTCCTTCCTTCAACCTTTTCCTCATTACCACAACAAAATCAGTGGAAGGGCCTGAGGGGCAGTGGACATGCTCCCCTCACACTGCAAAAATGACCAGGAGAGGTTGCATGTACTTACAGCTATGTGTTGCCCCTCCCTGCTTAATAGCTTTAGCCTGAGATTTGGGAGGTGCAAGCGCTAGTTCCCACAAAGCCATGGAATGCACTAAGAGACTTGGGCCAGTCATTCTTCCCCAGTCTGGCCTACCTCGCAGGGTTGTTGCAAGGGTGAATAGGAAGGAAGAGAACCACATATGCCACTCTGAGCTCACTGGACAAAAGACAGGACATAAAAATGCGCTCTGAGTTTTACATCCCCGCATAACTCCCTTGGGATCCAATTTAACATTACTAGTTTCTTTACTTTTTGTTTTCCTTTCATTTTCAGGACCAGAAAGGAGTGTGGATGTTACTGATGTTACCAAGCAGAAAGACTGCAAGATGAAGCTAAAGGAATTTGTTGATTACTATTACAGCACTAACAGGAAACGAGTCCTTAATGTAACCAACTTGGAATTTTCAGATACAAGGTAAGATGACTGGGAGAGAAACATGTGGATTAGGATACATTAATAAATTCTAGTCTATTAGCAAAGATAATGGCTTCTTAGCACACTGAATGTATTAATAGACTGGTTTTCATTACAGAGATGTATATAATCAAGACATTTTTCTTCTTCAAGGAAAGACTCTGTCTTCAATAGAACTACCTTTCAGGAAAGCAGAATGCATTGCCTTAATACAGCAGAGACAATTAACAACCTAGCAGCCTACCAGGTTTTGGTATTAGTTTATGATGTCAGGATGTTCATACCAAACTAGGCCTTTAAAAGTGTATGGCCAGTGATACAGCTGAATTTTTCTGTATCCCATTTCACCCTAGCGTCATTCCCGCAACCATATAACTGTGCGTGGATAGTACCTGAGCCCCAAATGTTGTACTCCATCCATGGGTCTGAAGGAGTGGTTTGTAATCCAGGAGATCTCATGCTAAACTAAACCTATTACCTTAAAGATATCACAAAACACCTTCTTTTTTATTTTTCTCTTTTTTTTTGTAATGGAACAATGCATTTGCCAGATACCACCAATCTGAAGAACTGTGGGTTTTTTTCTACCACAAAAAAGATTCGCTTTTTTAAAAAAAGTTGCCCTACACTATGAAAGACATTTAAAGCACTTCTAGATATGTTATTTAATTTCAACTTTTGCTGAAATTTTGTTCTGGGGATGACACTTATGGTGGGGTCTGACAAATCTATGATGCTGAACCATATAATTTAAACTTCTTTTTTCTTGTAGGATTCCTGAATAATCTACATACACATGAAAAGACTATTACTATGGGGAAGGAGCAGGCTTCTTTATAAACAGAGAAAATGATAAGCTCTGGCACAAATAAAATAAACAATGCTTGCTTTAGAATAAAATTCCATCTAATTGGATATGAGAAAGAAGTGATAATTAATGCAGATTATAGAAAGGCTGAAGGATAATTGCAAGATCATTTCTTTTGTAGTATCCATAGCACTCTAAGCTGTATTTATTGTTTTAATAATATAACCCTTTCCTCGTGCACAAAAGGATCAAGAGCAATTTCAAAGCACTGTGATTATAGGTGTATTTCAGTAGGTATTTTACCGTCAGTTCTCTACTGAGGAAGCAATAATGACAGGAGGCGTTTTATTCTTAAGAACTTTTGGAACTATTCTCATATGCTGCTGATTTAATCAACAGCTAGCAAATAATGTGTTTTTCAACAAAGAGCATGACACATGAACAGGCTCCAAAGCTCTGCCCTGACGTATAGCATACATTCATAAGGGAGCATTTTAGACTTATGGACTCACAGAAGTTAAATGTAAAAACATGTCTCTATCTACATCTTTTTAAATAAGCTGCTGGGTTTTTGGGGCACTGGATGAATTACTATTCAGAAAACTAATATTAGAGTTTCTTGGCACCAATATTTAGATATAGTTTTTGAGTTTCTCGGCACCTATATTTACAGTTCTTGGATGATAATTATTTTAGCAAAACAGTTTTGATTTTGGGTTTCAGTTTTTGGTCAGGTTAGTTAGGACAGTGATAGAAAAAGTATGACCCATGAACTGAATCCAGGAGCCCTTGTTCAACTGACTATCTTCCTCTTCCGCACATTGCCTTTTAATGCAAAAAGCCTCTAGGGTTGTGGCGGGGAGGCAGTTTGGTTATGCTTTAGGGTTCTCATGAGATGTTCTGGCTGAAATATCTTTCAAACTAGTCTCTTTTTTTTCCCCTTTCAAATCTAAAAACAATGTCCAGTTTTGAGAAAAAATCCTTTCAAGGCCTAAAGTATATTTTTTTGGCCCCAAAACACAGTGAACTAAATGTATTTCTTTAATTCATATCTCGTCTTACTCCTGGTATGGAACTCTTCTAAGGCACAAAGGGACCATTTCAAATTAAAAAGCACATACATTGGGGTGGGGGTAGGTACAACTTTCCATGATTTGGCGTAGGCTGTGGGTCCTTGGGTATTTGCTTATCCCAGATTAGAAACCTAATCACTCTAAGGCCCTTTTCGCATGGCATTTTTCATGCAAAAGGGCCTTTGGAGCATCTCATGATTGCGAGGAGTGTTTCAGACGATGTCCTCGCAATTGCACAACGCTGCCGGGGCTGGCAGGCACCGATTGCGCACTATATCATTTTCGGCTTTTAGCCGAAAATGGTGCGCAATTGCGCATCACTCTGGGGCCCCATGCACACTTACCTTGCATGCAGAGCTCCGGAGCCGCGGCCCTCGCGCTTCCTTCCCCAGCACAGCCTGGGAAAATACCCGGCTGTGCTGCGAAAGGAAGAGGCAGAGCCCTCATGTTGCCTGCCAGCCGGCCGGCAACTCCCACAGAGCCGAAGCAGCAGGGACACAAGAGCCTCATGGAGGAGGCTGCTCGCGTGATCCCCGCGTGACCATGCCAGACAAAGGTAAGGCGTGAAAAGGGCCTAACAGTCCAGCATTACACGTGCGTACTCAGACATAACTTCTACTGAGGCTCACTTGTGAGTGTAGGTAGGATTGCACAATAAAAAAAATTCTTCTTGAATCTGAAATCCATTAAAGAGTGATACCTTTATTGGCAAAAAATACATCATGCAACCTTTTGAAGCTCCATTGCCTTGTTCATCGGACAGAAGATGCTAGAAAAATCATACAGGAGAATTAAGATTATGATGGTAGAGTTACAGACTACATTTTGGATCAGATGTTGTTTCTGTTGTAGTTTGGTTGTTCAAGAAAGATCTCAATGCAGGCAAAGGCCACTCACTTCTTGGCCATGTTGGGACCAAGGGCAAAGGGCAATAAAAATTGTAATAAAATTTCAACTCCATTAGCAACAGAAAAGTAACTTTCCTGGCCCGCACAGGTACACTTGAATACATTTCTCAGATTCAAGTATACAAATGGTACCTGCAGCAAAATGTTGGATTGCAGAGTACTTTTATTGAGGATTCCAGATACTGAAATTCCAATCTCTCTTCATTCCTCATTTTCTGCTTTCTTCATCCGATAGCAAACAATTACTACCAATCCAGAGGTGGCAACATTGGGTAGATATATCAGTGATTCTGAAGCAGGCATGGTTTCCTACTCTTATCTCTTAGACTGAGGTATTGGGAGCCCTTGCTACTTGTCAGCTAATTCTGGATTTTGTCTGAGGCCCCTGTATCAACATCTGGTCACCCATATGTCCAAATCTTGATGGTGGCCAAGTTAACTTCATCACTCCACTGAAATATTCTTATGTCTTAGAATTTCAGGATATTTATATGAGAGTTGAGCAGACTTTTTTTAGAACTCTTTTAGGCTATTTATTATCAATATATATATTATAGAATCATAGAGTTAGAAGAGACTACAAGGGCCATCAAGTCCAGTCCCATGCCATGCTGGAGTACACCTTCAAAGCATTCACGATACATGCATGCATGCACATGCACACATGTATTTTTATTCTCCCCTTAGAGAGAAACACAGACATAACACAGTTGGAGTGCTTAAGCTTTGTTATATTCCATTGTATTGCATGTAAGGTATCATACATTCAGTTATTACACTTTATGGCCATCATAACATTTGTAGGAACTGAATCTTTTTCTCTCTATTCAGCTCTAGCAGGCTTAGTAACTATTAAACCATTTAACATATTTTAAAAGTTCAGTTTAGAACAATACAGCATCTCTTAGCCTGTTCTCTAAAAACTTCATTTTATTCTTTTTGAATAAAAAGATTTTAGCCTGCCTCCAGAAGGACAACAAGGAGAAGGCCTTTCTGGTCTTCCTGAGAAGAGAGTTCCAGAGTCTGGGACAGCAGCCAGGAAGGCCCTCTCATGTTCCCACCAACTGTGCTTGTGAGGGTGGTGGGATTGAGAGATGGGTTTCTCCTGATAATCTTAGAGTGTGGGCTGGCTCATTCAGGGAAATATGGTCTGCAAAATAGCCTTGACCTGAGCTGTATAATGGTTTATAAATCATGACCAACACTTAGCATAGTACCTGGAAACAAACTGGTAGCCAGTGCAGCTCTTTTAACAGGAGCATAAGATGGTCTTTGTAATTAACAGTCTGACTGCAGCTCTTTGGACCAGCAGGAGTTTCCAAGCACTCTCCAAAGCTGGCCGCAAGTAGAGCACGTTATAGTAGTCCAAACAGGAATGTACCTAAGGCAATTATATCACTGTGGCCGGAACTGATGTCTCAAGAAAGGGTGCAGTTTTGATGCTGTATTGGCTATATAAGCAACACACCTCAAAGAGTACATTTCAGAAATAAAGGAAGTTCTCATAAGCCCTGAAGATGTCTTTTCAAATGGTGCCTCTTTACCAGTGTCATGGTGCATCGTTTGTCAAGTGTCATGACATGTTGTGAAACTAACCCTGGAAATTTGTCAACCAAGGAGAGTTCTGACAACATCCTTTAAATTAATCCATATCTTTTAAATTTTGTTTTATCTTTAAACAGAATGTCCAGTTTTGTAGAATCTCCTGATATAGTCAAGAAACTCTCTTGGGTACACAATTATTGGCCGGATGATGCTTTGCTGGCAAAACCCAAAGTGACCAAATACTGCCTGATCTGTGTGAAGGACAGCTATACAGACTTTCACATAGACTCCGGTGGAGCCTCAGCCTGGTACCATGTCTTGAAAGTAAGATGCTTTATTCCTCTTTTAACAGCAAATGTCATTTGTATTGCCTGACAGAAGCGCATTCAAATGTACACTTGAGAAAGCTTTCCATATTTCAAGTATGTTAAGTATTATAAATAGTAGGATGAGAAATCAAGAAAACAAGGTAAATAATGGCCAAACCAAGAACTAAGTTTTGTCACTAGAGGCAAATTAATTTGGCCTTCAGTGTCTAGTAATCATTGTTTCAGTGTTTTTTTGGGTTTGGTCTTATCTAATGTAAACTCTTGACATGAACAACCCATTATGTTTAATCTCAGATTTAATAGTTTACAACCAACTGATGTGTCAGTCTGTCTGAACTAAGGGGAACAAACCCTCTGGAACTAAATGCAGCCACTACCAGGAAATGCATGTGCTCAGCTGGACCTATGTACAAACAGCAGTGATGTCATATTCAAGCCATGTAGCAGCATTCAGGACACTGTTTAGTACAGGGGAAAAAAAGTCTAAGAAATGTAGGCCATTTCCACATTAGACACCATTAGCGTGTTGTAGTATTACAATCCCGGTGTTACCATTTGCATGATCTCATCAGGTTAGGAACACTCTTTTCTGCACCCTTCTGCCTTAAGCGGATGAGTAGCCATATCGCCATTGGTGTTCCTTCCACACTATAGTGTCTCTGGTCACTCTGTGCCCTGCCTTCACCCCACCCCACCGCCCCTGATTGGGCAGTTTTTTGGGAGTAGTGTTTTGGAAGCTGTACTTGCACAGCCACATTGTAACCTTATGACACGCCAGTACACTATTGCATTAGTGCGCTATAAGGCTAAAAAACATATTAAAAAATAAAAAAAATCTCAAAGTACAAATGTAAAATAAACATGGAGAGGTGGCAGATTCCAAACTTGCCACACCATGGGAGTTCCTGAGGGAGGGACAAGCTGGGCATGCCGACAGTCCACCCACTGTTGGATCTGTGATAACAGGAAGCACTATCAAATGCTATTATGATATTGCACTAAGACGGCTGCCAGGATTGAAGCACTAAAGGAGGCTCTTAATGGATTTTTTCTGGAAGTAGAATAAGGCAGTTTGGCAACACTTGGGGGTGGGACAGCAGCTAGACAGTGATGATGTTGTGTGGATAGCACATCTCCTGGACTGGAAGCAACCTGCTGATGTTGCAGTGTAGCGATGTTGTGTGGAAATGGCCTTAGACTGCACAATTTCCAATGGTCTTGTGCTGGCATTAGCCCAGATTTCTGTCCCAAAAAGCAACTGGGCTGTGGACTTAGCTTTAAAAACTTCAACCACTATGGGAATAAAGTAATGTCCCTTTATTTGAAAAAAGAAAGTACAATAAAATTTGAATACTTCTTATAATTTCTCCATCACATGTTCTTGCTGGGCTGACTACATACCAGGAGAATTGAATATTATTCCCAGATATCTGAATAATTTAACTTGTTCTATAGTATGTCCAACCAGGTAGCATTATTGAGGTTCATAACATCTGGAAAAAAAATCATAATTGATCTTTATCCTAATTCACTGTATAGCGTTCTCTGCAATATTCAGAAAATGCATCTGATAATCTCATCAGTTCCACTTTAGTCTGTGACAGAATTACTGCATCTTCTGCCTACAATAGAATAGAGAGCTTTCTAATTACATTTGGGGCATGAAAGGTAGAGGATGATAAGAAATCAACAATATCATTGAAGTACAAATTAAACAAGACAGGTACAAGAATACGTCCTTGGCCATTTCCACACAGGCTTAAAGAAACGGTGCAGAGCGTCCTCCAGGGAGGATGTCTGCACCTGGGAGCGGACTGGGTCGGACCTACTTAGTGTAGTTCCGCACCTCAGCCCGCCCCCGAACAACCCGAAGTGGTTGTCCAGCGTGCTTTTGAAAGACTGCTTAAAACAGGTCTTTCAAAAGCACAGAACGCACCACTCTGTTCCCGCACTCCAGTGCAGATTTGCAAGCTCGCACCAGTGCAAGTCTGCGATCTGCCGGGGGCGGGCTTTAGGCTGGCGAACTTCAGCGGTTGGTCGAGACCCTCGACCAACTGGAAGCCGCCATTTTCGTCCCCGGAGCAGTGCGGAGTGACGAGCACGCACTGCTCTAGAGCACCGTGGACCCGATCGGGGAGCCAAGAAGTCCGATAAGTACCGGCACGGGGCGATTCCCTCACCCTGTGTGGAAATGGCCCTTGTTTGACCCTTTTGGTAGATGGCACTTGGTCTATGAAATGATGATTGACTATGCATTGTATCTTCAGCCATGTATCGTTGTACAGGCTTTTGTGGAGAAAAGAAGTATATTATGTATACATGTTGTGTGATATAGATTGAATCAAACACTACTTTTAGATCAAACAAAGTTGCTGATAAAGCTCCTTTGGGTTTTTAATAACATCAATCATTGGCCTATTGTTGATCAACCTTGTTCTTCTGATAAAATATTTTCCTCAGGCTTGTTCTTCTGAGAAAATAGTTTCCTCATCCAACCAATCAATTGCTTTGTAGATGTTTTGCATGCAGTTTACTGTAAACACATAACTGGCTGATAATGTGCTGGTTTCAGGTTTTGGGCCCATCTTATATATGGGGACACTTACTGCAGGATCTCAATTTTCAAGCATTTTCCCTGTTAAACTGATAGTTCAGTACAGTCCTGAGTGGTGGGGGCTACCAGTTAATATTAGATATTAAAAACTCTGGTCCTTCGAAGTCTGTTCTGGGTGCTCTATTACTCTTTAACAGGGAAATAAGATTCTTGACCTCAGTTTTGGATATGGGAAGCCACCAAGGTAAATTATCTGGGGTTGTGAGATTCTGATTTACTCTTTTCCTGCCCTCAGAAAACAATGCTTGATAGAAATGCATCCATTCACCAGGACAGACATTACATACTATGGACATTGACTGATAGACCAAAAAGATATCCATTTCTGCAGTAGCAAGATTTCACGAACGTTTGCTAAGCACTTGCTCCATCTTGCCACGTCGTTTTAACCAAAGTTTAATATTTTCATCTGCAGATAATATACTCCTGTAACTGAATACCAGATTTGGTATTTCTGTACTTCTGTTAAGTACTGTTTATTCGTGTGATCCATTTACATTTTAGCCCATTTACATTCTCAGGGAAATCAACCCTTCACTGGAAATATAATTGGCCAGAAATTTGGACGGTATTCCCTGTACCTCAGGAGGGGAGATGGCAATTGCTCCAGAAGCAGAGCCCCAGGCTTGTTCCATGCTCCCTCAGTAGATCGGATGGTGGCTTCCATGTCAGTGGGGCACTGAATCCACTTGGGTTTTTAGTCCAAACAGTAAAAATGCTATCCAAAGTGCTGAACCTTCGGTGCATTAGTCAGCTCTTTTGAAATTCAGACTAAAACCCAGATTGGATTCTCTAGTCCATTGATGTGGAAGTCACCAGCCTCCACTACTGTCTTGGTCAAGTGACATGAAAAATTGCACTACAAGGCTCTGATTTCTTCATTGTTCCTTTATGAATATGTACAGCTAAGAACAAGAGGCTTTGCATGTAACCACAATTCTAATTTTAATAAGCATGCCTTGGCTCTACAACCTGTAAGTATATGTTTGTGCAATCACTATGGCAGCAGAGTCATGCCTGAAATGGGTAGCTCTTTTTACTGGATGAAAATAGAAGGAACTGAAGATGTCGCAGACTTGAGTTATAGCTTATGTTAGCCTGTGTTGATGATATACAAAAAAGAAGAGGCATATGTTGCTTGTTGTTTAAAACAGTGCTACTCAAAGTGGTGTTCCCTGGACCAGTGCCAATCTCTGAGTCATTTGTTGCTGGTCCTTGAAAAGTTTCCAGGAAAGAATGAAACAAATGTCCCAGTGGTACCAAAACAAAGCTGGTCCCCAGGACGTTGGAAGAAAATTTCTGGTCCCCCATATCAGATAGCTTGAGAAGCACTGGTTTACATGGCATCTAATTTGCCTATTCCTTTATTAGCTAAATATTATACACTATGGACCTTTAAGCAGTACACTGTTATAGTGCAATTATTCCACTTTCAACATTCTGTGGAATTCTGGGGTTTGTAGTTAAGGGAGGGGCGTTTACAATTCTCAGCTGGACAGCTCTTTGGCCCCAATAAATTGTAAACCCAGAATTCCACAGGATGTTGAAAGTGGAGTAATAGCAGTATAACAGAGTAGTGTGGAAAGGCCCTACTGTTCCACGCACAGCATCGAAGCTGGCTAACAATGCTATGTAATATCACAGTCAACCAAAAATACAAGAGATAAAATCAGTAACAATTTTAAAAATCTTGCAGCTAAAGACACAGTTGAGCTCATCTGGACAAAGAAAGGCAGAGAAACAGCTAAATGGAAGGTAGTTCTGAAACCACTAAAAGAACCGTCTTCCTCTTAAATGTTCTTTGGAGGCTGTCAGGACAGAAAGACTTCAAAAGATACACAATGTGATTTCAGCTGATTTGGATGACAAAAGCACTGTTTCTGTTTCAGGGAGAAAAAATATTTTATCTCATCAAGCCAACCTCTGCAAACATTTCCCTTTATGAACGCTGGCAGTCAGCAGCTAATAATAGTGAGATGTTTTTCGCTGACCAAGTGGATAAATGTTACAAATGCACAGTGAAACAAGGACAAACACTCTTTATCCCATCGGGTAAGGATGCTGTTGTAATTAAACATGAGGTGTCATACTGAATGTATTTGTTGATTTGAAACCTGGAAGTAGAAATCACATGTGAAAGTCATTCTACATTAACTGCCATGGCAATATTGCACAGAATCATGGGATTTGCAGTTTAGGGAGAGGTATTTACAATTCTCAGCCAGAGAGCTCCAGTGCCAAACTACAGACCCCAGAATTCCACAAGGTGCAACCAAGACAATTAAAGTGGAATAATAGCACTATAACAGTGTAATATGATAGGGACCTATGTCTGATAGAGAGTAATGCTGCTGGTAAACAACATCTTTAGGTACTAGTATTGCTGCAGGTATCTTTAAGAGAGAACTGCTTGCTGCAGGAGGCTTATCAAAGTGATGGTCTCTGAACTGGTGCCAGTCCCTAGTCCATTAGCTGCCAATCCTGGGCAAGTTTCCAGGGAAGAAAGAAATAATGGACACAAATATAGCACACTGAGGGAAAAACTTGCCAGATCCCCAAATCAGATAACTCGGAATGAATCACTTTCCTACCCACCCATTAAATTCTCTGCTGTTAATTGCTTCCTACCTTAGTTCAGTAGTCATATTTTCTCAGCAAATGTGAACATGAGTTTCACAAAATTATGACTTATTCTACAATAAGATTTGCAATTCCTAGGGGCCTTACATGCAATATAGTTTACCATGTATTAGACTGTATCAGTTCCTGTCAAAGCACAGAAGCTATGAAGGCCCTAGTTCAAATTTCCTTCTGCCATGATTTCATTAGGAAGCCCTAACAAAACCAATAATCATAGTTAACTCACGGACTGACCATTTTGGGGTGAGGTACCCATCAGTCTCCCGCTTCTAGTAACACTGCTGATTTCCATGTTGAGGCATATTGTAAAAATAACGTAGCCAAATCTTTCTGGATATTTGAAAAAAAAACGCCTGTTTTTGTGTGTTGTTGTGTGTCTTCAAGTCTGCTCTGACTTTTGGTGACCCTATAAAAGGGTTTGAGAGCCAGTGTGGTATAGTGGTTTGAGTGCTGAACTATGACTCCAGAGACCAGGATCTGAATCCCCATTTAGCCATGAAAACCTACTGGGTGACTTTGGACAAGTTGCAATCTGTCAGTTTCAGAGGAAGGCAAAGGCAACCAGGTGTTCACTGCCAGTACCAATTCAAATAATGATCAGGCTTGACCCTGTTTAGCGTCCGAGATCAGACAGGATTTGGTACCTCTGAGGTATTTAGGCAGCTTAGTTTGTGCAATTATATTTGGCAGTATTTTAATGGAGGAAGCTCTTTGAGCTACAAGTGGGCTTATGTTGGGAGAGGACACAATTTTGTCTCCATTTGGTCCAGTCACTGCTAAGCTGTCATGTAACGCCTGCACAAATTCCAGTGACTCACCAAGCACGTCTTCTCTGTCTTGGGATTGTGGACATTGTGGCTAAATTTTTGGTCAAATTTTTGTACCTCTATCCTTCCCGTTCCCTCTTTCACTTTTTTTTAAATATCTAGCTTGATGAAGAGTTCTGGAGAACTCCACATCTTGCACTATCACAGAATTGTAGTTTACCCTGATAAAGGGATTGCCCACCTATACATTTTGTATTTTGCTATATTAGACTTGAAAGACCACATGTCCAACTGAGAAGCCCAATTTGCAGGATTTCTTAACTGCTGTGTTTTCCTGTTAAAGATTTTACACATTTTAGCAGGTAAGCTAATATGGACTGATAACTGCAGTTGCATTGGACAGGGCTGCCTCAGAGATTCTGTGTGAAACTAATATGCTAGAGTTTCAGTCACACATTTCAAATTTGTTCATGGAATTTAAGGGAAGCTCACACTCAAGGGATCTGGAAGGGTAATGTATGTAAGAAGTTGGGTGAAATATAAAATAACTTATCATTTATTAATTGATTTTATTCTACACTGTCCTGAGATTTTTGGATATAAAATAGGATACATATATTTATAATATTTTAATATTTCAAAAATATTTGTATTCCGTCTTATATCAAAAAATATCAGGACAGTGTATAGTGAAACTAATTTTAAATAATTTAAAATACAAAGATAGTGTTTAAAACATATTTTTGTCACACGTTAAAACAGGTAAAACTGTGTACGTGTACAAAATGGACAAAATCATTAGATCTCCAATGCTTTAATAAAAAGCCATGTTCTAAGTTGGCACTGAAATGAAGTCAAGCTTGGCATCAGTTGGGCCTCTAAGGGGATAGCATCCCACAACCAAAATGCAAAGCAGAGAAGCTCCTTTCCTACTTTTTCAGACAATTTATTTCCCTCATTGAGGGGACTCAAAACAGAGTCCCTCTGGAAGATCTCTGTCCTTTAATTTAATCATGCCGAATCAGGCCTTTCGCGAGATTCTAGCTGAAATAAAAGGAAGCAATTGGGTCAAGGCTTAGGACTCCAGAAACTCTATTTCACAATCCCAGTAATTGTTTCTAAGTAAGCGTAGAGCTGGGAGTCATAAGGCACCATTGAACAACAGTTGGGGAAGCGAGGGTGGGGAGAAAGGCCTGATGTGCAGTCAGGAACCAGTGGTCAGAGGTGCTTTGCTCTTTTTCCCTTTCTCATGATTGAGTTGTGAAACTAATTCAAGTTGGCTTTAAAAGTAGATTAGATAAATTCATAGAGATTGGGACCATGGCTGTTAGTCAGGATGGATATATATCGCCTCTGGTTTCAGAGTATGTCTGTCTGTGTATATCAGTTACTCTGGAGTGTGAGATGGAGGATGCAGTTGCACTCATGTTCTTCTACCAGGCTTTCCATGGGCGGCTGACTGGCCACTGTGTTAACAGAATGTTGGACTGCACAGACCTTTGGTGTGATCCAGTAGGGTCCTTTTTCTTCTTTCCCACCTATAACTTCTTCCCCTAGCCACCCTAGCCAGATTTGGAGCATGTGCCTGACTGACTGTGGGAGAAGGAGGTGGGGGTTGGGATAGTAGGAAGAAAAGCCCTGGATGGAAGGCAAATGACTCTCCAGCCCAACTGTGCCGCCAGTTCCCTGCTGCACATCATGCTATCCCCTGCCCCTTTGTGTCTGTTTGATGCCAACCCAGGCTCATGTGCTGTAGCTCTCAAGTGACAAAGCCTGGGGCTCCTTAGGTTTACCGCCCTTAACACTCCTCACAGTTTAGTTGTGAAACTGAAATGCTACCCTGACTTCTGTTGGAAGAAGGAAGGATATCTGATACAAAAATAGGAATGGAACGAAAGGAGTTCCCATCACAGTTGAAGAAACAAACACGTATGAGCAGCAGACCATAAACAGTTGAGTCTGGTTGATTTCAGTTCACTTTTTAAAGATGAAATGTTCTTCCCTCTCTGTTTCAGGGTGGATTTATGCAACTTTAACTCCTGTTGACTGCCTAGCTTTTGCAGGACATTTTCTGCATAGCCTAAGTGTTGAAATGCAAATGAGGTAAGGTACTTGTATGTGCCTTTATTGGATAATATTTGACCGTGTCACAATTTAATTAAATCATAAGTTGGATCCAGACCTAGGCATGTGCAATGAAGTTGATGGAAAAGACATCTGTGTCTCTCTTCTCTATGGTAGCCCTCTAACTCCCTTACAGTGCTGCTCAGGGGGTCAAGATAAACTATTGAATGTCTACTTTGTCAAGTGGGGGGCTGAGGATGGTAATGAAATCTGTGAAAATAGTGTGTATGCACTGTCATCAAAATTAAGCAGAACTCCCTTCAGTAATCAGCCCACAATAGCAGATACCCCACTGAGTATTCAACATTAGGGGCTGGGGAGTAGAGGTGGACAGGCTGGAAGGCTGCTATGTGGAATGAGGATGGAAGAGTATGTTTTGCACCATGCTTGTTGTATGCACCTTCATCTGGATTTTAGGCCAATGTGTTGAGGAGGCAACTAAGTTGGGAGCTGGGTATGTCTAGTCTGCAGAAGAGAAGCGGGAACGTGATAGCCATGTTTAAATATTTGAAGGGATGTCATGTCAAAGAGGGAGCAGGCTTATTTTCTGCTGGTCCAGAGACTAGGACAAGGAGCAATGGATTCAAGCTGCAGGAAAGGAGATTCCACTTGAATCTCAGGAAGAAATTCCTGATGGTCAGAGCTGCCCGGTAGTGGAATATGCTGCCTCAGAGTGTGGTGGAGCCTCCTTCTTTGGAGGTTTTTAAGCAGAGGCTTAAAATGGCCATCTGTTGGGAGTGCTTTGATATGTGTTCCTGCATGGCAGGGGGTTGGACTCGATGGCCCCTGTGGTCTCTTCCAACTCTATGATTCTATGATTCTAAGTATTTTCTGAAGTTCTAATACAGCACTACATTGGATTTCTTAGCATTTTTTTAATTTATGTGATCACTATAATTGTGAGTTCAACCTTACCATATCCTTTATGTTGAGTTAGCATAAAATTTAGTAAAAGTCAAGGAACTTCACAAGACAAACAATGAAACTTCCTTTGAATGACAAAATTCTTATATTGGTAATCATAATTCTTAGCTCTCTAAAGAACTGCCATTTTTCACATTAGGCATCAGATGAGTTAGAATTTTCAGCTGTCATATTAGGCACGGATAACTAGGAGTAAGTTCCAATGAATGAAATAGGACTGAATTCTGTGTATACATGTATTGCATTATAGATATATGTTAGAAATGTGACATACTTGTTTTGCCATGAAGAGAGTATCTTTAGAAAACATGAGATATTTTGATAGCTCTGTACTTAAAGTGAGCAAGAACTACATAAAAAGTTCTTTAAAATTTTACTGGTGATTTATATAGCAGTTACCAAAGCATGATAGGCTTAGTTGATAGAAACGTCTGGAAATCAAAGTGACGCATGGGTGTATTATAGTGCAGTAGTGAGAGAAACATTTATTTTTGTTTTTCAAAGATACTTGTGATCTATTCAGCTGAAACTTTTTTTAACCATGTTTCATAGAGCATATGAAGTTGAAAGACGATTAAAAATTGTCAGCTTAACCCAGTTTCCCAACTTTGAAACAGCATGCTGGTACACAGGAAGACACCTGCTGGAATGTTTCAAAGGTAAACAAAAGTGTGTCATCTATTTCCATTCCATGACGTCCCAAACCATAATATTATTTCCTGTTAATGCTTACTTAACCTCACAGTCATACCTAGCAGTTTTGAGAGAAAACACTTCAGTAATGAGGTGAATGAACAGTAATGAAGTAGAATTCAGTGAAGTAATTTTTTTAAAAAAAATGCAGTTGAATGCAAAGAACGGTTTCATGAAAAATTTTCTGTCCAATAAGTTTTGCTCAGTTTTGCTACTCCTAATTGTAGGAAGAGCCAAGTGGGAGTGATAAACCAGACTTCTGAGCAACCCAGACTTAGTATCCAGTTTACATGCAGCTGTAGTGAAGAGTCTGTTCAGTTTTAAATGCCTTATCCATGTACCTTGGGATGTGCAGTGTTTCACTAATCATGGTAATTGGAGCCCAGCTGATCCCCATTTCCTTTTAGTAAAACCTGCCAGCTCGAAACACACACGCACACGCTCAAAGGAGTTTTCAAATATCTTGGAAACATCAATGTTCCAGTTATAGGAGAATACAGAGGGACAGGATGGTCAAGCTATACCAGATACAAAATGCAAGTAGTCCTTGAACATGAAAAACATAACACCCATAATATTCTCAAAATGCTACTTGCCTTCTGTATGGATGTTGAAATGCATTGCATCTTTTAACCATGAAAGTGGTCAGGAATGAAAGCAGAAATTACATGCAAATAGACATGCCTAATAGTCATCTGTTGTGTCTGTTGCTAAATGCTAATATGGAGTAGTTCATATCATATTGCCACTGAAAAGTTTGCTTCAGCATGGGGACTATCCACCCCATTCTCCCTGCAGGGGATACAGTATGGCCCAAGAAACTGAAATTGGACAGGAGTTTGTAGAAAGTAATGTGGAGGCAGCTTCCATAAGTATGATGTTATTCACACAAACTACCTCTGCTCAGTATTCCATGCCTTTCCTGAAGGCTTCAAATAGTTCAAGTTCACAGGAGATGTGAAAAGTGAAAATAAGAAATTAATTAATCAATAAAATACTGAATACAAATAGATAATAAGTCAATTTTGTAATTCAGTTTCTAAACAGACCCTCAAGCTTGGAACTGCAAATTTTTGACTGTAGATATTCTCCTTGTAGTTTGTTTTCTTACTGCTTGAATATTTTTGGACTTCTCCGTTATAAATTAAAGAGATTTTTTCTTTCATCGTGAAAATCAACAGTACTAAAAATGTGTTGGTTTTCATTAAATGTCACTGTATTTTCTTCTATGTTTAGCATTGCACAAAGCTGGAAAGCAACCCGCTCCTCATTTAGTCCAGGGAGCAAAAATTCTAAATGGTGCTTTCAGGTCTTGGACAAAAAAGCAGGTAAGTCTCTTTCTGCATTTTAGGTTTGTATGTTATTCCAAAAAGGGATGGTATTGGGTGCAAATTTCTAGGCAGCAGAAACAAAAGTAATAGAAATCTGGAATATGCAAGAACTAGGATAAACTATTTATACCTCAAGTTTCCAGTAAAACGTCACTTTTTTGCCTCATGCTCTATGCAGCCATAGAAATAGCAAATATAATAGAAACTCCAGAGAAGGCTTTGGGGAGGAAGGGGCTCATGTTGAATTCTTGTTGGAGGTTAGCCTTAGTGACATATCAGGATAAGGGATACAAGGATTAATAAAACTGTGTCTGAGGCAGAATTCTAAATGGGGATCCCTGAATGGAAAAGGAATGTGTGTGGAACCATTCAGAACAGTGTGGGAAGTGTCATGGGGCCTGCAGTAGAAAGGAGAGATGGGGAAAACCTGTTTTATTTTCCACTGTGGAAGGCTCTGCTGGTTCTAACCCATTTCAATTCACAGAAGAGCTTTTTCTGTTCACAATACCAACCCTACTGTGTTTGACTCTCCTTTGAACCGAAGTGCTCAGTAACATTTAGTCATGCATGATTTTAACAATGTGACATTATAATCTCTCTTGACACACTTTTAAGCCTTTGTATTTTGCCTCATTCTATTCAAGGCTTTAGTGGACCATGAAGATGAACTCCCAGAACATTTTAAACCAGCACAACTCATTAAGGACCTTGCCAAAGAAATAAGATTAAGTGAGGTTGGTATTCTGTCTTGGATGTAAATTGCTTCTTGTATTTCCCCATAGACTGCCAAATCTTATACATCCCTGTATCTAACAGATGAATTTGTTGACAGTAATTCAAATCAAAAAATTCCCTTTAAGGCTAGCAGTATTCTTCTTCCTGAAAAATACAGATGCTGGTGTATTTCTGTAAGAAAGAGACCACATCTGTCCTTATGAAGTTTAATCTTTATTTGTGGTCTTAAATCTAAAACTGCATTGTCAGGTAATTACAGCTGGCTGAATCAAATGTGCATATGTGACCTTAGGAGTAGTCTTCATCAGCAATCCCTTTTCTTTTATATATTGATTTTCTGTCTGAAGTACATCTTACATCTCAAGTACATCTTACACTGGCACCATATCCTGAGTTTGGATCTGATTTGTTGGTTTACTGGGCAACAGAGAACAGCAGAACAAATTTCCCATGGAGAATACACAAGCAAGCTTTGTTGAATTTGGTAAGAATTGGTCCCAGATAGAACTGTGTAGGATAATAGCCTTTGTCTCACTGAAACCAGTGGAAATTAACTGTGCTTATTCTCTCAGTGAGTTGGAATATTCTTGGTAAGTAAATGGTCAGACCTACAGAATTACATCAAGACATAGGAACTGACCTACTGGATCAGAACAAAGGCTCAGTAGCTCATTGTGGCCAACCAGTGCTCATGGGAAGCCTACAAGTAGAACTTAAGTGAAAGAACATTTTCCCACTCATAGTGCCTCTGATAGCATGAACAATATACATCCATTCTGAACAGTAGTCATTAAAAGCTTTGTCTTTAATGTGTCCCCTTTTAATGGAGTCAAAGTCGGCAGCCATTATCACATTTTGTGGTTCGGAATTCCATGGTGTTAACTATGGGCTATGTGAAGAAGAGTTTTTTTCTGTCTCCCTTCATTCAGTTTCACTGGATGACCCCATCTTCTGATACTATGAACAACACCAGTGTTTCTTTTGAGTACAGAGCAATCAGGACAGAAGCTATGGAAGCTCCCTACTTTTTATTGCTAGCATGTAAAATATGGATTTTGATAATTATTAAAGTAATAACATAAAAAGAAAATAATTTCATTTTAATTAGTCATACACTGTTAATTTTTATTGTACATCTTTGACTGTTTTCTTTTACCTTGGGGGAAAATGTAATTCTGTTTTATTTCTCACATGCAAATTAGTTTGACTTACATTCCCTTAAAATTGATTAGCATTTTTATTAGCCTTTTTAAACAAAGCACTGTTTTCATTTCTCTTTCATTTCCTATTGTTTTAGCAAAAAGAAAAAAGTGGAAACTACTTAGCTGTTTGAAACTGTAAAAGCAAGAACAAGAGAACAAGCCAAGCAAATAATAAATTGTTGCATTTATAATTATAATTAGTGGATAATCATTTTTCCTAACACAGATGACAATTCTGAATTATGCATATATATGACTATTATATCTACACAGTTCTACACAGTTTCTACAAGGCACTGGGCCATCCCTTTATGTTTTGCCTTTGAAATCTGTGGAAATTATACAGAATATGCAAGAAAATAAGTACATCCTGCCATGCTGATGCTCAGTATCAAAGTATGGAACATACATTTAAATCTTTAAAATGGATATAGTAGGCTTATCAGACCGGGTATTATTTCTGAAAGGCCAATAAAACTGACAGAACCATAGCACTGTTGGTTGTTGTGGGTTTTCCAGGCTTTGAGGCTATGTTCTATTAGTATTTTCTCCTGATGTTTCACTTGCATCTGTGGCTAGCATCTTCAGAGAATCTGGTGGCACAGAAGTGAGAGAGAGTATATATACTTGTGTAGTCCCCGGGTGGGAGGGAGCAATTTGAATGTGTTACAGTTGGCCTGTGTGATGGTCTATTGTTAAATGGGATATCCCCCAGGGTGTATTGTTAGTTAGGGGATATGCATAACAGTGCTTTAGTTACATTAGCAACCCATTGTAATGTTCCCTGTAGAGGGACCTCCAGAGTCTGGGTGGTGTTCATTGGCATATTTTTGAGTCTTGATTTTAGTGTTCTTCAGTACTAGTAGCCAAATCTTGTTTACTTTCTGAGTTTCTTCTTTCCTGTTGAAATTGTCCATGTGTTTATGGATTTCAATGGCCTCTCTGTGTAGTCTGACATAGTAGTTGTCAAAGCCCAGAAAACCCACAACAACCTATGGATTCCGGCCATGAAAGCCTTCAACTTTACATCATAGCACTATTGTTGTTGTTGTTGTTGTTGCTGTGTGCCTTCAAATCATTTCCCACTTATGGTGACCTAAGGCAAACTTATCAAAGCATTTTCTTGGCAAGATCTTTTCAGAGGGGATTTTGCCTTTACCTTCCTCTGAGTGGGAGAATGTGACTTGGGTTTCCATGCCTGGGCAGATATTTGAACCCTGTCTTCAGAGCCCTAGTTCAATGCTCAGACCACTACACCATATCAGCTCTCATAGCACTGTACCGTTTTTTGTTTTTTGTTTTAATTTAAGGCAGCACAGACTACAAAGTAAGCCCATGGAGAACAGATCCCCTTGAGATCTTCTTCTGTATTTTCCAGAAGAAACTTGTGAGGACAAATCAACCAGTATTTTCAGGTTTAGGAATAAGACTGAAACTTTCAGACATTGCAAATTCTGTAGCTGTTCACTTGAGGATTTGTAGAAGTACCCTTTGTGAACCCAGTTCTTACAGTTCAGGAGTAGCACTGTTGATATTCTCCCCATATCCAGCTCCATCCCCTACTACACTAGCAACTTAAAAATGAGATGAGATGAGGATGAAGAGGATCACTAGGCACATCAGTATCAGAGCCTGGATCACAGTGTGATTTTTTCCCCTATGTAATCTTGCCCCTTCCACTGTTTCATATGTTTTATCATTAGTGGAGCAAGGTGGCATGGAAGTATGGTGATATCAGTGGGAATTTGGTAAGTCAGCACTCATGTAAGTTCCATTGATTCAATGAGTTTCGTCTTCTTAGCACCGGATTTAGAACATACCATATAGACATTAAGGATCTATTTTTGAAAGCTGGCTCTAAATCCTTGTTCATGTTCTCTTCTCCTCTAGAATGCTCTGAAAGTCAACAAACCGGAAGTGGGTGCTAGTGTGAATGTTGAGGAGGTCAGTCCGGTGGAGAAAGAAGAAGTACCATTGCCCGCACCACAGACGCCCCCACCACCTCCTCCACCACCATCGCCACCCCCACCACCAGTTGAAAAAGCCCCCAAGAAGAAGACTCCAAAAACAATGAAAACACCCAAACCATCCAAACTGGCCAAACCTCCCAAGCCACCCAAACCACCCAAGCCTCCCAAACCTCCCAAGGTACCAAAAGTGAAGGGGGAAGGGAAGAAAAAAGGCAAGAAAGCAAAAGAAATTCCTCCTCCACCGGCCATTCCTAACTTGGACCTGCTTGAGGCTCACACAAAAGAAGCCCTAACAAAGATTGAAACACCAAAGAAGGGAAAGGTGAGCAGAGGTGTTCCGCCTGTTCAGAAGGCATGGTTTGTGTATGTGCACAAAACTGGAAGCAAAAATCACTTCCCAACAGAAGGGTACTGGATTTTAAAATTAATTCATATGGCATAGGTGGACAAATTGAGAATTTTAAAAAGAGAAGGGAGCGTAGACAAATTTGCTAATGTGTGGGGTGTGGTGATCACCAATCTGAGAAACACTTTGGATGAACAAGCTTGCAAGGGTGATGGAACTTTGGTTACATGGGTTTCCAGCTCCCTTAGAGGTCTGTTAGATCAGACATCCACACTTCGGTACTTTGACACTAAGAGGTAGACATAGGGTGCTGTGCTGGCTCAGGTCCTTAATACTCATTTGTGCACCTGGACTCTTGGTTTAATTGATCATGGAGTCAAGCTGCCAGTCTTCCAACTGAGATTTTTGCATTGTTGTTGTCATTGCTGTCTTTGTATACACAGATTACACAGTATTGTAAATACTGAAGATAGTAACAATAATAAACAAATTACTGCTGATTGGGAAGCAGTGTAAATACATTTAACATCTGCCAAATAGCTATGTTTAACAAGGAAAGAAGATGCTGACAGTTCTCCTGACATGAAGCTGCATGTCACCCGAGAAAGCATTCATAATAAACAGACAGACTAGCAGATTTTCATTATTATCTTCATCTTGGCATGTTATTCATAAATACAGAAAAACAATTTTCTGTTTCCTCCAAATGTGACATTTGACATTTTAGAGGTCTATAAATTCCTGATACATTTTAACTGTTACTATTCTGATAATTCATACTGAATTACTGAATAGCATATGGTAACTATAACAAAGGATAAATCAGTTATTATGTCTCTAGCCCAGTTCATGTGTTAGGAATATAGTTGAAAGTAAGCACATGCAAGGGGAAGTGTGCTGTCCACTGCTGATTTCCTTGCTGTTCTTCGCACATGGAGAGTGATCCTCTGAAATGGACCATGCAGAGGCACTACATATGAGGGTCCTTTCCGCCATCAAGAAACCTGGTTTTTCAAGGTGACTTCAGAGCATCCACTTGCAACAGAGGCTCCCCTTTTAAATTCATCATCACATTTCTAATGATCAAAAAGGGTTTCTGCATTTGAGAAAATCTGTTAATTTGGGTTTTCTTTTGATCTTATTTATTTATTTGATTAGGCTGCCAAGAATGCTGTGAGTCCCCCTAATAAGGAACCTGCTGAAAAGCAAAATGAGGTGGAAAAGTTTGAAATTCGGGAGCAGAACAAGACCAAAACGGAAGCAAAATGGAAGTATAAGGTATGGCCTGGGAGCCAGCATGGTGTAGTGGTTGGAGGGTTGGAGACGTGAAGATCCTAGAGACCAGGGTTTGATTCCACACTTGGCCGTGGAAACCCACTAGGTGACCTTGGGTGCATCACACACTCTCAGCCCCCAGGAAACTCCATGATAGGTTTGCCTTAGGGTTACCATAAGTCAGTAATAACAACAGATGTATGGCCCATGTTCCTTTGTGCTCCTACAGATATTTTTAGTTCATTTCTGAGATAACTGAACTAGGATTGTGTTGAGTGTTCACCCATAGATTTGGGAGAAAGCAAGGCTACATGGGGATGAACTGTGTCCCAGAACTTTTCCTTACCTGTGTTTTTTGCTGCCTATTTATTTCTGCTTGCTGCTCCAAACAGCAACTTCTTCAGTGAGTCTTTTATAAAACAATAGTAAAAACAAGATTGCCTTTTTGATGGTAAAGGTTATAGAATCATAGAATCATAGAGCTGGAAGAGACCACAGGGGCCATCCAGTCCAACCACCTGCCCTGCACGAACACACATCAAAGCACTGCCAACAGATGGCCATCCAACCTCTGCTTAAAAACCTCCAAAGGAGACTCCACCACACTCCGAGGCAGCATATTCCACTGCTGAACAGCTCTAACCGTCAAGAAGTTCTTCCTGAGGTTCAGATGGAATCTCCTTTCCTGCAGCTTGGATCCATTGCTCCTTGTCCTAGGCCCTTTCTGCAACTCACCCATTTTCGTCGGTGGGGTGCGGTGCTCACATGAGCAGCTTCCGGAGAGCGGCTCTCGCTTCGCTGCTTCTTCGGCTCCGCACGAGCTTCCTGCTCGCGTGAGAGCCCCGCCTCTTCGTTTCGCAGTGCAGCCTGGGACCTTCCGAGGCTGCACTGAGACAGGAAGCACGACCAGCCCGGCTCCTAAGGCTCCGCACGCAAGCTAAGTGTGCGCGAGGTCCTGGAGCAATGCACGACCATGCAGCATTTTTGGCTTCAAGCCGAAAATGAAAAAATGCGTGCACGGTCCGTGTCAGGCCCTGGAACGTCACACAAATATGAGTGTGTCGTGTGGACTGCTTCTCACATTTGCGCTATGCTCAAGGGGCCCTTTCGCATCAAAAATGCCGTGCAAAAAGGGCCCTAGTCTCTGGAGCAGTGGAAAACAAGCCTGCTCCCTCCTCGACATGACATCCCTTCAAATATTTAAATATGGCTATCATATCCCCTCTTAACCTTCTGTTCTGCAGACTAAACATACCCAGCTCCCTAAACCACTCCTCATAGGACATGGCTTCCAGACCCTTCACCATTTTGGTTGCCCTCCTCTGGACACGGTCCGGCTTGTCGATATCCTTCTTGAATTGGATATCAGCCAATTAATCAGCCAGTCAGGGATCACATGATGACATGTGAATTTATAATGATGTCACAATATCGGAAATGTCAATCCAGTCTGTGTTTGTCCTTCCGAAGTAAACAGAACAATGCTAAATGTAGGAGTGTGTGTGTGTGTGTGTGTGTGTGTGTGTGTGTACTTATATGCATGTGCAACTGAAGATGGAGATTGAAACATATAGTTCTGTTTGTTAGTCACTCTACTTGCCACAAGTCAGTGAGATTTGATTTCTGGTTATGGAAAAATGGTGTACATTTTTGAAAAGGTCTTCTGTGCATTTGTGTAAAATGCATTTGTATAGAATGCACAAGGCTGGAAAATACACTAACGGTTATCTTGTTGCATGAACTAGTACATGTAGTAGTAACAGTGGGTAGGCAGTTTGTGTCTTTGTTATCAATCAGCCTATCCTTTTGTGCTTTTTTCCTTTGTGTGCACGCATATGATGTAGATGGTGATTAGCTTCACAAAGGAAAAAAAACGAAACACTGGTTTTTCATAGAGACATTTTCCACTACATGTGGGAAGCATAACTGAAAAGTGCTTGCTACCTTAGTCTCAGTGCTGGGGCAAGATCTCATGAAGGAGCTGGAAAATGTTTAGCAAGTTGCCACCATTCTGAGTCTATCTTGACCAAAATCTTGCTAATGGCAAGATTTTTTCACATTCTTACTCAATGCCAATTCAGAGATGGCACACTCTTATTTATCTTAGCTTCATTTCCAGAACTCTTGCAGCACTCCCATGCTGAACAGTTTCCAGGAGGAGGAGACAACGACAGTTGATGGGAGATTTTTGACTGCAAATATGTTGTATTTTTTTTTTAAGAAAAACCACCCTTCTAGTTGTAACTCAACTTGAGCAACTTACTGATCTGAAAAACGATCATGGGCCAAACAGTGTGATTGAGACACATAAGCATGGGTCTTAACCAAAATTGTGTTCCCTCAGTAGAGTTCTGCTCGCAAAATGGTTCCACTGGTAGAAAAAGAAAATAAGAGGCAATTAAGGAAAAAAATGTGGTCCAAATGGCTGGGGCCACTCATCACTGTATCCTGCTGTGGAAGACCCACATTTTTTTAACCAATGTCTTAGCTTCACGTCCTTAGATATTTGCCAGGATACTATCTTCAAAATTCACTTATATGGTCCTTGCTTGCAACTGGCAGAAATGCCTTTCTACTTTCATTTTAGACCTGAGATCTAAAGACAATAGCATGTTTCAAGTGTCCGTCTGACTGATCCCAAACTAGTTTCTAAGGCTAAAGAGAGCTGTTCTTCCTTTCCATGATTTCTGTGCTTCACAAAGACTTACGTGCTACTGCTTTATTGCAGCGAAGAATTATGGCAGTTCCAGCACCCTCACTGCTGTGTCACTGTTAGATGGATTCTGGGCAGCACTACTTCCAGTTGATCCAAAGGACTATTTTTGTGGCAGGTTTCTGATGGGGACAGATTTTATGATGACAAAATTTGGTTGTATCCTGTTACCTCTGTGTGCATTCTGACACACAATCCAATTTATGCACCAAATAAGCCCAAATGTCTCACAGATAAAATAATCATTATCATGAAATGTTTTCTGTTTCCCCAATTTTCAGAACAGCAAACCCGACTCACTACTAAAGATGGAGGAGGAACACAAACTGGAGAAAACGCCTTTGTCAGGAAACAAGGACAATAAATTTATGTTTTCATTTTCCAACAAAAAACTATTGGGGTAGGTACAGTTTTGTTGGATTGCAATGACTAACTCCTTTGAAAACTGTTTATTTGGCAAGATGCTCAATTGTCCTTGGCTGGATACACCAAACAGAACAGAAAAGAGCTTGTACTTCCAGAAGAAAAATTAAGGAGAAGCAGAATATGAAGGATGTATACCCCATAAAGAAGCCCCTCCATGGGTATGTGGGACAGACACAAGCGCAGAATACTGGCTACAATCAGTTTTGTAGCGCCGCTTTCCGTGAGGCAGTTGATGCAGGACTTAAATCGTGCAGCTGAAGGTTCCAGTGAAAATGCCAAATAATTGTCTCATATCTCCAGGAAAATTGACATGCCCGTGTAATCCCTGTTATCTGAAGACAGGAATTGCTCTTGAGAAGCCTGTACTTGGTGGCAGGATAGAGGTTGCATCTACCACGGCACACAGGGTTTGACATTCAATAAAAGTTAGGAAGTGCCAAACAGACCTGCTCCCCTACACGTATAGTGGGTGCTCCTGACAAAATTGAATTTATTAAATTTAGTTGTTTTATTGGAGATAGAAGAGTTTATTGACTGAATCATCCGAGCTGATGTATGTGCTAATGTTCACTTTTTTTTCCCCTATATATATTTGTTCTGGCTGTATAAATGGCATTGACCGTTAATTAAAACAGATTGATAATGATAATGATGATGACTATGAACACTCGTAATTCAGAGTTTGCGTGTTTTATCATCGTACTAGCATGTTTACCCGGCGTTGCCCAGGATTTTATTTTCTCATAGGTAACACTTGTTAGAAATACTTTAGGAATTACCTTACCTTACTTTAGGAGTTTGATGCAGCTGAAATACACAGATTTGATATCCTGTGTCTCTAATCCTCCAAATTATGTTGTCTAGTACCTGTAACTTTTCTGGGATTTTATTTTCCTCTTAAGAAGTCACCAAACTGCCTTCTCCAGTACCTGTAGTTTTCCCCCATATTCCCCAATTTTGGGTTCCTGAGGGAATACACTGTCTTCTTCCTCCTTGCTGCTAGGCCTCATCTCCATAGCAACTGGCTATTCCAGTACCTTTAGCTTATTCCCTATATTCTGCAATCCAATCTGTATTCATAGTTGTTAACATACAGAGGGTTGGGTTCCTGGGGAAATACACTGTTTTCCTCTTCCTTGCTGCTAGGCATTGCCTCCATAGCTATCAGCTTATTCCAGTACCTGTAACTTTTTCCCATAGTCCCCAATCCAATCTGTATTTAGAGTTGTTAGAGGTTGGGTTCCTGCGGGAATGCACTGTTCTCCTCCTTGCTGCTAGGCGTTGTCTCCATAGCAACCAGCCTATTCCAGTACCTGTAACATTTCCCTATAGTCCCCAATCCAATCTGTGTTCTCTGGCAACACTGATGTACTGGCTTTTGAAGTTTTTTTCTGTTGAGTTTGTGCAATGGCTTTACGCTTTTCTGGAAGCATTTTTTGTTTTGAATTTCAACTTTAAGATTCCTCACATATGGAACCCATACAATCTATTGTGTGAGGCAAGAAGACCTTGTAACTATGTTGTGTATGTCACTTTAATTTTTCTCACATATGCCTCCCAAATGTTTTCTGGCATTCTGGCAAAATGTTTTCTTATTGATGGTAGGCCTCATCTCCATAGCAACCGGCCAGGCCCAAGAGCTCTCAGCTGAGAATTCTAAAGGCCCCTCCCTGAACTGCTAACCCCAGGACTCCATAGAATCTTCACAGCCAGCCAATCATATGAGGTCTTCTCGCCTCACTCAGCCAATCGTATGAGGTCTTCGCCTGCCTGATGCAGACAAACAGACAAACTCACAAACATACTGACTTTTATTTAGTAAATATATTGTCAATCAGATTGGTGGCGTATGTGCATTGACATAGCTTAGCTAAAATGCTTTTTTAAATACTTTTAAATTTAAGCAGAGCTCTGCCAGTCTGGATGACTAGCTCCGTTAGATCAAGTTTATCGTTGTGTTTAGTAATGCTGTGTTGCGCTTGGAACTGGGACCTGAGCTGGCCAGCAAGGTAGACCAGTGGGTGCAGTACTTGAGAGAGCTCCAAGTAGGCACCTTGGTATGACAGGGTCTCTACCTTCGATGTGTCTTTTATACTTTATGGCCGAGACTATTCCTGTCCTCCATCCCTTCCCACATGGTGGGAAACCTTGAAGAGAGAGACCGGTAGCTTGAAGCTAAGGACTCCATCCTCTAAGTCCAGGAGCTCATGCTGGACATGCTTCTGCCCCAGAAATGTAGCACTTTTGAAGGAGGGTGCACAATCCCAGTGCCGAAAGTAGGCTCAGGATTGCTAGTGTTGCTCTGGACTTGGACTTGAGTCTTGGGCTGAACAGTCTCTATGTCCAAACCTCTTCTGAGCTCGGGGGCCCTAACAGTGAACAGTTCCTGTTTTTGCTTAGAAAAGTGATGAATCTTCTATTTTAAACATTTGCAACATGTTTTTGAACTGGTTAATTAGTTGTGCAGTTAATTAAAATGTCCTGAAGCCGTTAATTTGAAGGTAAATGAGTAAAAATTAGAATGTGTGTATGTGCTTTCAAGTTGCTTGTCAGCTTATGGTAACCCCATAAATTTCATAGGGTTTTCTTAGGCAAGGAGTACTCAGAGGTGGTTTTACCAGTTCCTTCCTCTGAAATATAGCCAGAGCACCTGGTATTCATTGGTATCCAAATACTAACCAGAGTTGATCCTGCTTAGTTTTCAAGATCAGATGGGATCTGGTGCTGGTGTGGTATTTAGGACCCTTGAAAATTAGGATAGCATATAGAAATACAATACTTGTTGTTTGAAGCTAAATTCTGTAGAGTCTACAGGTGATTTCTCTTATTAGTGAAATCTAGTTCTGATCTGTGCTCATTACAGTTAATGAATAATGTTAAAATTGAAATGCATTACATCCTTCCCTGCATATACTCATTTATTGATTATATATACCTATTTATTGATTATATGTACCTATGATATCTTGTACAGTACATGAAAAGAGAGAGATATAAGATGATGATATCTGTGATCTGATCTATTACTGCTTTTTCTGATTGCATCTCTGTTGTCTAAATAGTTCAAAGGGGGTGAAAACTCAGTTGAATCCTGGTATATTTGGATCACTGCAAAATTTCAAAGAAGATAAAACAAAACCTTTTAAAGATGAATATGAGTATGTCTCAGATGATGGAGAATTGAAAATTGATGAATTTCCAATAAGAAGAAAGAAAAACACCACAAAAAGAGATTTGTCCTGTAAGACTGATTTTTTTCTTCTTCTATTTTTCCTAAGATAGTCATTTATCCAATTGTGTTAACAGTAGTATGATGGCCAGAGCCCTTTGGAAGCGATTCAGAAAGCTTATGTATAGACTGTGTGATCTGTGTGTGCTTGAAGGAAGAGGGTTCCACTGAGCCTTGCAGTTTGCCCACACGTAGCGGAAATGGGTGGGCATACATAGAATTTCCTGTTTTGAAGATGACTTCTGGGTGTGGTTAGGTGGGAT
Source organism: Cyclura pinguis (assembly GCA_030412105.1). Taxonomy (NCBI): domain Eukaryota; kingdom Metazoa; phylum Chordata; class Lepidosauria; order Squamata; family Iguanidae; genus Cyclura; species Cyclura pinguis. The sequence goes on from CM059600.1 coordinate 84,493,897, forward strand.
GGGAAGGATAGTTTAATTTCTTGTTTGTTTTGGGTTTATATATTTTGGATAGTTAAATTATGTAGATGTTTCTAAAGGTCTTTTGGAGTAGGATGTATATATAGAAGTGGAGGAACACTAATAATGTTATTAGCAATGTACACCTATCTCTTGTTTCAACTTCTTTCTAGTTTTATCAGATAAAAAAGAAACTACACAGCCCACACCAGTGAAAAAGCCAAAGATGGAATCTGTACTATATAAGGTATTCTGTCGTTGTATTATTATGCTGCTGGATAGGCACTTGTGTGCATAACAAGTACTGTAGTTGGTGTTGTATGTTGACTAGTCTTCCATGACATGCTGCTATATTGTTACTTGTGATAGTTTATGTAAGGGATGGGACGAATCCAGAATTTTATGAATCAGAACCCAGATCCGAATCCCTGGAAGGTTCTGGGAATCCACAAATCTCAAGAATCTCGAATCTTTCGAATCCTTTTTTAAAAAAGGGTTTTAAAAGCAAGGGAAAGAAAGCACCTCTACTGAAAAGTGTTTTTGAAGCAGAATTTGACATCTTTGTTTAATGAAAAACAAATTAAATAATAGTTTTCACTTTCAGGAAAACTTTTAGGATCCTGAGCAGGAGAAGAGCAGGGAGCACGAGATCGCGCTCCTGACAATACTCTCCCACCCGCCCCTCGCAGGATCCCACTGGCGGTGGGCAAGAAAAGAGCGGGGAGTGCGAGATCTGTATTTTTTGGTTGGTGGATTTGAAAGATTTAGTTTGCCTGTTTTGGTGCGGGGATTCGGATCTGCGAATCTCAAATCCTTGCCAAGGATTCAAGGATCCGAGGATTCAGTTGGCCCATCACTACTTTATGTATTTAGTCTTACATAACAGCTTAGTTCTGTATGCTGAAAAGCAACAATGTGTCCCTATAGTAATGTCTAGTTAGTGACAGCTGGTGAATCCATGTCATTGTGGAGGTGAATCTGTTCTGTATTTTAGCTGAAAGGAGCTATCTAAAGTGCTGAACCTTCAGAGCCTTGGAAGTTTGAACTAAAACCCAGAGCAGATTCAAAGCTTCAGTGACAAGGGAAGTCACCAGACCCCATCCTGTCTATTATATTACAGCCAAAACAGTCTTTGGGCCATGGGCAATCTGTCAGCAGAGGTCTGCCCACACAGTGGGACTTCCCCTTTCTTCCTTTCCCTCCTCTGGTCACATTTTCTCCATCTCCAAATCTGCTCCAGAGGATCTCTTGGAAATGCAGGGGCAGGGGGAATCTCTTCTTCTAGTGTTGTCTGTAATTCTGTTGGTGAGCCAGCAGCACTGGATATGATATGATGTTTATTATTTCCTCAGAGGGATTGTACACGCTTGAGTTCTGTAAAGGAAGAAACAGTAGAAGTCTCTCTGGTTGATTAGCAGTGTTCTTACCTTGCACCAGTGGCAGAGCACACACCTTGCAGTTCAGTTAAGTTGGCAGAATCTCCCCAATAGGCTAAGGCAACTGCCTGTCTGAAAGCCTGGAGAGCCTCTGGTCATCACTGTAGACAAAACAGGGTTATTTGAACCAATGATCTGACATAAGGAAGCTGCCTTTCATAGAATCACAGAATCATAGAGTTGGAAGAAACCACAGGGGCCATCCAATCCAACCCCCTACCATGCAGGAACACATATCAAAGCACTTCATCCAGATGGCCATCCAGCGTCTGCTTAAAAACCTCCAAAGAAAGAGACTCCACCACACTCTGAGGCAGCATATTCCACTGCCGGACAGCTCTGACCATCAGGAAATTCTTCCTGAAGTTCAGGTGGAATCTCCTTTCCTGCAGCTTGAATCCATTGCTCCTTGTCCTAGTCTCTGGAGCAGTGGAAAACAAGCCTGCTCCCTCCTCGACATGACATCCCTTTGTTTCTAGATTATCAAAATAAATTCTCATATTGTAGTGGGGGAGCTATAAGGAGATGTTAGTTTCACACCACAAATTAAGCAATCCTTTGCCAATGAGCATGGTCCATTTATTTTTAAAAGATCTCCCTTTGCTGACTTCTATAGAGCGATGACTCCTCAGATGAAGATTCTCTCCACATTGACACAGAGGCCAAGCCAGGACGTAATTCAAAAGGCAAGAAAGAGACTGGAAGTTCAGCTGGCATCCTGGATCTTTTGCAGGCAAGCAAAGAAGTTGGAGGTTTAGAGTACAACACCAACAGGTAAGTTCAAAGGGTGTCAATACCAGTTAGAATCTACTAGTGTTCTGCTGATGGAATTGCTTCCATCAGTGGGGCCATGGGGAGAGATTTCCCATCTTGCTGGTACCCCACCTTTCCCTCAAGGCCTGCCTTCTGAGAGCTCTCTGCCTCAGAGTAGATTTTTGGGACGTGTGGCAAGCTAAAGGCCCTGTAACAGTTGTACTAGGGTTATGCTGGGTTTGGGCTTCTGCTCTTGTCTCATGTATACATATCAGTCAAGACTTTCAATGGCAAACATGTTTTTCTTTAATATAAATTCTGGTCATTGTCGTTGTTACTGTCATTGTCTCATGCCCTGGAAGAAGGCAGCTGAGGAATATGTGTATAATACCATTACAAAACTGGAACACTCTCTATAAAAATACTGAAAATCTACCTAAGCAATAACAGTAAAGAGGATTATTTATGTCAAAATAGACAGTTCAATTAAGAGGAAATGAGAACCATTTAATTCATACATGTAAATATCTTTGATTCATTTACTCATTTCCGCAATTAGTTCTTTTGGAGGAGATCCTTGAAAAAACTGGCTCAAAAACCCTAGGAAACATAGCAAATAGTTTTGAAAATTAATTTCTCCAAAGGACAACAAAAATGAAATGGCTCTCCTGGTAGATTGGTTATTTGCTCATTTGCCACCATGTCATTTCTTATCTGCCACCAATTTTATCATGCTGTAAGCATGTGGAATGAAGTCTATTCTAAGTGGAAAATCAAAGTTTGTAACATAATGTTACCAAAATAGATTTTCATTTGAAATGAGGTGATAAACAAGAAAACAGGGAACTTAAATGTACTGTAAAAGCAAGAGCCAAGGCTTTGGAACTGTAATCTGTGAAATGCAGACCTCAAGCTGTTCCAGCATTTATTCATCCATTTTCCCTGGAATTGTTTATAGTGCCACATTCTAACCTGTTTTATACATTAATATGTAGCACAAGGAGACAATTTCCATGTGATTCAGTTTCATGTTACTGTGATAATGTAATAAACTGTACATCACATGGATGGATGCAATTTCTGTGAATGCTTCCTAAGCCCACACACTGTACCACCAATTCAATATGTTATGTGCACAAGCTGATTTAAATTGAAACTGAAGTCTCTCCAAACCAACCTCAGAAATCCTTTAGCCAGGGTATCTCTGGACTTGTGGTTTCACAGCATTGATGACTTTGCATTAAATATCTCAATGCATTCTGTAAGTAGTTTGGCATCAATGTGTCATATCAGTTTTTCTTTTGTAGAAGCAGTTAAGATTCCCATCATGTACACTGAAGCATAGAATAGAGCTGTAGATGAATGCAATTTTCAGATTTCCTTTCCCATCTCAACTTTCTTTGACCTTCTTTAAACAAAATTAAATTGTGTAGGCCACATTTTCTGTCATTCCCTGCTTATGATGAGTGCTGTGTAATGATAGAATGGTTCCATTTTCTTATCCACAGGCTATTCTAGATGTTTCTCTGTATTCATTTCACTAGTCCTCTAGTTTGTTTCTTCTGTAATCTTGAGCTCCTTTCCTTCCTTCCTTCTGAATCTCCTCACCAACCTTGGCCCACAAAAGAAACAACAGCTGATCACTACCATACTGCAGTTACCTCAGTAGCGGTCTGTAACTTTTTGTTGTACAAGGAGGAGTGGTCTGTAGCATTTTGCTACTTTAGGAGAAGGACAAGAAGCCTGTATTATACCATTCCAGATACAAAAGTGGACCAGCAGCTGAATCTTACTTTTTCATGGGTGATAAAACAGTATCCTTACTTGTGAGCATCACAGTCATTTAGAGGGTGCAGGACAGGGGGTCTAGAATGCAGAGCTTTGCTTTGCAACAGAAAGCAGAGGCCAGAGGTTTGCCAGCCATCATAATGGCATTTGATGCTAGGGATGAACACCTCAGTGCCCCCTGACAGGGCCAGGGACTACATTTCACAGAACTGCATATATTTACAGGTGTATTTATGAAGTTATTTATGTGTCAATCACACTTTAGAAGATGGAGATGAGGCACTGAATGATGTGGCTGAGTCATTCCATTTGTAGTCATTTGGATTGCTGAGAAAACCATTTTCAATGGCCCTTTTCTCTAAACCATACTTGAACTTCACAGGTTTCAGTGTTTGCAAAGGGAATGGTTTCAAAGGCTATATGGATTTCATCCGCAGAGGTAGATGACAGTTCTATAATTAGAGTGGCCTTCTTTGTGCTGCATACTGTTTGGGTTCCAGCATTTTCAGCTCAGGAGATCTGATGCAAGTACACATTAGCACACCAGTGGATTTGTGGTATTTGACTGATTGGAAGACCTGCTTAGTCAATTGCAAACCATTTAAAAAGACACACTTTAAGTTTATTCCTTAGGTAATTTCAAAGTGGGTTATTTCCATTTATTTGGTTTCCATTCCACCTTTTCTTAGGAGAGTCCCAGGGTGGCTGACAACTTATATAAAACATGATTAAAATAATAATAAATCAAAAGCATAACTCCCAAATTACAAATGTATAATAAAAGGCAACAAAACCATTAGCACAGTCAAAAGAAGAACAAATACAGCAGTTACACATACTCCAAAAACCTTTATAGTTGTAACTTGTACCTGATTGATAGCAACATGAGGACAAAAACTCAGTCTTTGTTGAAAGACTTCACCATGTTTGGGAGCTACAAAGTCTACTCTCTTCAGAAAATGAGAATCAGAGCTCCTTGGCCAAATGTAAACTTTGAGCTGGTCAGAACCAGGAAAGTAACTGAGTTATTTAGGGTCTTATATGCTAATATTAACACCTCCGCTAGTATGAACACCCTTGAATTGAGCCCAGTGGCATACTGGACTGTCTTAAGAGAGGCTCTGTGGAGAATGCACTGCAGTGATCCACTCAGGAGGTTATGATTGCATAGGCTACTGTCACTTGGTATCCTGGAACATCCACTGCTGTAGTCTTTACCACAGAGGCAACCCTGGCACTTCTGAATCAAGGGGTACTCCCCATATTCACTGCTTCACTGGAGGTTCCTATGCTGCCCTGGATAACACCTATCCATAGATGATCCATTTTGTGTCAGGATTTGTTTTACCAGGATTACAAAACTGCATGGATCAGATAAAGGAGCAAATATTCCAGAATGTTTACATTTTCCTTGAACATGTAATAAAATTAAAGTAGAACTGGTTCTTGACATCTGTTAGATTTCAATAAAATCTTCCTGGACAGATTCCATGTTTGAGAGATCCCTACACCAATTTTATGTTATTTGTTGAGTAAAACTAATTTCTGGGCTTCTTTTCTATTAGCAGATGCCCAAGTGGGATGCAATTAACAACAAATTTTATGAACTTATGTTTTGTATAGGGCGAATGGTTGGTCTTATTAAACAATTTTTGTAAAGTCATTCATTTTCCAGTAATTTTGCTTGCATTTAATTGATTGATTACAACAAAATCTTCACAAATTTTTGTATAGAGCAAAAATGTATTAAGTAGTGGATTGTAACTAGATGACAAATGGAATATATGTTGTTGTTATCCCACTCACATGGGGACTCAAGATGACTTATATCAGTTTTAAAAAAAAACACATAGTTCACAGAATGCAGAAGTTAAAAAGAGATTAAACAACCCCCCAAAATTAAGATCAAAATAAAACGTGCATCATTAGACACACATACCCCAGAACAACAATGAGGCAAATCCAACACATTGTTTAGGCAAATGCCCGTTGAAGCAGAAAAATGATTACTTGTCTGTGGGAAAAAAAAGGGAGGGTGCCAGTTTAACTTCTCTGGGGAGGGCATTCCAGAGTTTTGGGGCAGCCACTGAGAAGACCCTGTCTCGTGTCCCCACGAGATGTACCTGTGAAAGTGCTGGGACAGACAGAAGAGGTTACCCAACAGATCTCAAAGCTTGGGCAGGTTCACAGGCTAAAATATGGTCCATCAAATAACCTGGATCTGATCCAGGTACAGGGCTCATCTGTCAATCAACTATTTCACTGTTTGGTTAATTCTTACAATTTATAACGTACTGGAATCTACATTGTAATTATGTTATCCTAGGGAGAAGGTGTAGTTTTATATTAAACTGGCTTTTAACAATCAAATTAGCTCCCCCTTCAATGGGTGCACAACAAGGAGCTATTCGGCAGTTGAAGTCCATGTACTCAAGGACAATGTGGCAAAGTACAGAAAACTAGTTCTGGTTTCGTTGAAGATGGCAGGAATAAAATGAAATATACCAGTTAAATTCAGGTAAAAGCTGATGTTAATAGGTTTAGTCTTTCTGGGTTTCATTTGAAGGATCAAGAAATATCTAAAGTTTTCAAATTTTCAAAGTAATGTTCACATACAGTTCAAAGATACCATCTGGCAAATCTTTATGATGTAACGGCATCAAGCAGATATATTCCATTTAAGGAAGCTCTCGTCCATTCTAAATTCCAGTTTCTAAATTCACAGAAAATGTTTTTCTTTCTTTCTTTCTTTCTTTCTTTCTTTCTTTCTTTCTTTCTTTCTTTCTTTCTCTCTCTCTCTCTCTCTCTCTCTCTCTCTCTCTCTCTCTCCCTTCCGTCCATCCATCCTTCCTTCCTTCCTTCCTTCCTTTTTTTTAAATAAACTAAGAATCACTAAAGCTACAAAAAGATGTCATTTTTCTAGACCTTAATAATTGTTTCCTGTTTCAAATTTCACTACAAGCATATCCAGAATTATTAGGCTGCAAACGTTGCTAATGAAAAACACATTGGGCACAACCCAATGTAAACATCTCCCATTTAAAACAAAATAATTTTTTTAAAAAAGTCCAATTGATATTTGAAGGACATTATTCCATCACAGAGCAAATAAGTGTTAAATGAACGACAAAGTGACAGAATGCTGAATTAAAGGACACAATCCATCAGCAGCCTTCTCTGGTCATGCTCTGCCGAAATGAAGGAGTTTGCTCAGGAAGGACTGCCAGCTGATTTTGCCTGAATGTGTTACCACTTTAAGAGCTTGTTAAACAATCCGTCTATGGCTTGCTACCCCCACCCCTTGCCCAGAGCCACTGGTTTTGATCAGGTCCTACCATTTATTTGCTAAGGCTCTTTTGCTTCAGGCAGTTCCGTACTAATTTGCCCATTTGGCAGGCTGCTTTTGATGGTCCGTTTGCACTGTATCGGGGGCTCGAGGTTTTAAGGAAGCTGTTGGAGAAAACAGGCAAGTGGTCTGAAATGATAATTGCTAAAGCTAAGTTAGCTCAAGTATGGTATAAAAACACAAGCTGGACTAGTCCTTGAAAACCTGTTCAACATGGAATGTCACTATACTCAGAAAACATGCTGAGAAGGTTTAATATTTATTGTTACTATAATATTTATTATTGTGCAATGAAAAGAGCCTGGAAAAGTTTAATTTTTTTGGACAGCAACTCCCAGAATCTGCCAACCAACAGATTGTCAACCAAAAAAGTAACTTTCCCAAGCAGTGATCAGAAATATCAAGTAGTATGGCAGCAGAGCATGCTAGCATTCCAATGGAACACATTGAATATAATGCAACGAAACAGCTATCCCATTTTTAATGCATGCCAGGAACAGGCTAATGTTTGCGCCAGCTCCCCCTTCTCAACTGGCTTTCCTGACTAGGAAAAGCAAGTCCTCCGTCATACCTTGTCCTGCTGGGAGAAGCTTATCTGTTCTTTCCAGGTTTGGAGTCCGTGCATGAGAAAAACAAACAAACCGCCAAGAGTGAGTAATCATCTTTTGCTTAGCATTTGCTCCATCAGAAGAGAAAGTAAGACAGACAGGTCATTCCCTAGCAGGAGAGTCTTTTACTTGCTGTTTAACATGGCAACAGGCTGAATGCCAAAGGCTCAAATTTAGGGGGAAGAACCAAGACTAAGCCAGAGATGCTGGCAAAAGAGGCTTCTAATCCCAGAGGACAATCAGGAAAGCTTTCAATCAGCCTGCAGTTTGAAAAGACATACTTGGTGGTCTATTAATGCTAATCCTTTATAGGGCTTTCTCTCTAGGCATTTCTTGAACCAGTGGCACATGATGGCTCCCCTGTCAGTGTGGTGGTGAATCCACTCCAGATGTTAGTCTGGACTTTAAAGAAATTGTTCAAGGCACTGAAGCAGAGGCTGCTGCTTATAGGCCATTTCCACACAAGACTGTTATATGCTATTATTCCACTTTCAATATCCTATGGAATCCTACGGTTCGCAGTTTAGGGAGGGGCCTCAAATATATAGCAGTGTAGTGTGGAAATGGCCCTAGAGATATATAGACTCAGAAAAAAACAGAGGAAAACCATTTTTCTCCATTTTTTTCCAAATGGATAATGGAATATTTTAGTTTACAATGAAGAATAAAATATCTAAGACAAGTTGTTCATATATTTACTGTCCCAAAATCATTCTTAAAAACTATGGGAAAGATTAATACTTTTATCTAAGACTATGTACAGTATCAGTTTGTTACAATTCATGCTCTTGGTTTCCTTTTCTTAGTTCTTTTTATGGGAATAAGTGCTTTATGTCTGCTTGACAGTAAAGAGAACCAGTGGAAACAAAATAATGTTCTGTGTTTTATTAATGTTAGTGATTTCTTCTGTTTTATTGAATTTTTTGTCTGTTTTTAAAACTGACAGATGTTCCTTGCAGTTGTAGCTCCCCACAAAAACAAAAAAACCCACACTAAGTTCAATTTTTAATTATATTCTGAATAAACTGTAGTTATAACATATTAAACATGATAATTTTTCTGCCAAAGCAAGTTACATATACTGCATTGTACATTCCTAAAGTAACCAAGTGACTTTCAGTTTGTAAAGGGTGTTAATATTGCATTTTTCAATTTTTTTCTGAAAAAAGAGGGGAAACAGTCTTTCCCATGACTTTAGAATTTCCAGATATTTTACATCTTTAGCTGAGTTCAAGCCGTTTTGAGTATCTTTCTTATGAGTCCCACAGCTGAAAACAATGTTCCAGAAGAGGTCCTCACTTCTACTGCCTGGATTGGCACAGTCTTCACATTGCTAAAATCAAATGTACTTGAAATTTCTTATTGAAACCTCTAACCTTTCTGTCAGGTGCCACCTCCCAGTTAGTTACCATCCAGCCTATATTTTATGAACCTTCCACATATATCACATTTTGTTGTTGCTCTGTTCCCTTTAATTTTCAACTCCAGCATGTTCGTCTTAGTTTTTGGAACTGCTCCCATATGAAATGTTATTTATTTTCTCAGCAATAATTCATAGGTCTAAACCAGTGGTGGGCAATTGCACAAGTAGGAGGGGCCATTTTTCACATCAAACTACTTCCCTCTTTGGGCCCCACCCAGATGTTCCTAGTGCAGAGGAAGCAATGCCACTTCTGGTAATGGTTTAGCTCTGTTTGCATCCTGTTTTCAGTTTTTGGAGGGTGGGATTTGGAGGGAGAGGCTACCAAAAGGGTAAAACCATCACATTCTGGCTATCATAAAAGTCCTGATTGCTCTTAGGCAGCTTGTTATAGGGCACAGAGGTGGACTGGGGAGGCACATGTGTGCATGGTAAAAGCTTTATTCTAAGAAGGACTACATATTTTATGAAGGACTAAGAAGGACTACATATTTTATCTTAGTGTACTAAAGGAAAAGTAAAGATTTGTGTCACATGTTATGGATGACTGGTTTGTTTTACTATAACCTACTTTGTTATAATATGACTTACATGTCATATTATGAAAGATGAATGAAAAGTACATCGGATAAATGGAAAATGATATGCCTGTGTTAGCAAGTTAGTAATGTGAGAATATTAACATGAACTGTTCTCTAAACAGAAGGCCTTCCATTTTGGGAAGCATACAGGATCCAGTAGTAGTTCACACTCTGCAAACTGGATGCTTTTCTGGGAGAAAGCAGCAGAAATTTTCACCAACTCCCTCTCTCTGAAGCATCCAAAAAAAGCATCTCAAGCTGTTCTGGAGAGTCTCTCAACCCTCCACAAGAGTTTTTCAGAGGATAGGGAGGAGGGGAGGAAGTGTAAGGCACCTCCCATGTTGTCCATAGGCCATTCAAAGAATCCATTCTAATAGCTGAGATGAGAAACATTAGCACAGTGCATAAAATGAAAGGAACCTGTCCTTGCTGGAGCTTCAAGTTTTAAAAGTCTCTGACAGAATGTGAGGGGTGTTTGAAATTTTCTCCCACTACACCTCTATTGTATATCTGTAATATGCACCCTGTTGTGCTGTTGAGTGAGCCTGTGCTGTCTGGACTATGTAAAGATAGTGGTGACATTTTTGATTTTGATTTAATTTTTATTTATACCCCACCTTTCTCCCAGTAAGTGATAGCACCTGTCATGCTGAAGTACAGATGTTTTTTAAAAAATTGTCTCTTCATGCATCAAGTCACTCCCTGACATATTTACTTACTTACTTACATACATACATAAAATTAAATAAAACAAAATAAAAATAAAAAAAATTGTTGAAAACTGCTGTGAGATTTTACACCTCTGCACAGGAGTAAAAAGATTTGACTTTTATGGGGGTGAGGGAGAATTGCCCAATATGAAATATTTTGCATGCAAAATGTGTGTTGCACAAAAGAGCAATGCTGGATGCATAAAATATATTTTGCACAAAACCCAACCTTATTTGCTCACACATGCACACATACACACACGCACATGCGCACACGCACACACACAAATCCTTCACAACATTTTTTTGGAAAATCATAGAAAAGTGTGCAAAACCTTCCTAATCTCACCCAGCAGGAAATGGTTGAAACTTTCTGCATGTGTGTGACAATGAAATAAATGAAGATTTGTATCCCCCTATTGGAGACAAGTCTCATATGTAATAAATGGCTTTGTGTTTGTTCTGTTCTTGCTGTATTTATTTTGAACTGAAAGGTCTCTCTTTTTTTTTGTTTTGTTTTCTTCCTTTAGTCAGCCACCTGCATCTCCCAGTACCCAGGAAGCCATCCAAGGAATGTTGTCAATGGCAAACCTCCAATCTTCAGATTCTTGCCTACAGCCTTCATGGGGCACCAATCAGGCCAAAAATAATTCTATCTCGGCCCCAAACTCCAAAAAAACTGGAAGCAGTAACAACAAAAATGCAGGCAAGAGGTTACTGAAGAAGAGTGCAAAAAACAACATTGCCATTGAAGATTATGATGAGGACCAGGATCATTTAGATGCCTGCTTTAAAGATTCTGATTATGGTATGGAACATCTGTCTCCCTTCTCTTTCTGTCTGGGACTGTTCAAATATCCTTGTGTAATGAAATGTATGATGATGGTTGGTTGGCCCTATAGCAAAAGAAATGCCTTTTGGCAATAAATCATGAATTACAGACCTGAATATTTGCTGGTGGTCTGCTTTTTTTTCTTTTTTTTTTACAGAACTTGTGCAATATGAGAGATGTTCCAGGGCACAACATCTGTACATCTCCTTTGATTCTATTTCACTTTATTATCTGTGTGAACTCACAGTGAAAGTTCTTTGTAAATTTTGCAACTGAGCTATCATTGCATGTTTACTAAGCAATGTTCATGAAAAGAACTAGGTCACAAACACAGTATGTCTGATGGAGGCTTCCTTGTTAGTGGGGTGGTGAATCCACTCTGGGTTTTAATCTAAACTTTAAAGGAGATATCCAGGGTGCTGAACCCTGCCTCCAAAATAGGCTTAGCACATTGCATAGCCCATTTACAGTTTGAATTAAAGTGATAGGGATAAGAGAATCACTAACTATCACTGATGGTGTTTTGTGGAGCAAGATGCACTTCAAATACAGTGAGTTCTACGGTGTAGCATCTTCAGGACCACTGGATACAATCCTCCATTTTGGACAGAGGAAATGTCAAGAAATTATGGATGGCTGGCAGAAGTAGTGGATGTCTTAGCCTTGCTTTCCAGAAATAGGATGCTATTTCAGCTGGGACGGTGGGATAAACAAGTTGGCTTTGACTTATGCTGACCCTATACATGAAAGACCTCCATGAACCCTGGTTATCAACAGCCAATTTACATTTTAAATAAATTACAGCCCCTCACTATTGGTAAACATTAAAAATGTACCCATTTTTTCAAAACCAGACATGAATTTTTGCCAGTTCCATGGAGGTCTGGCTTTTTGGCATTTGGGGCAATTTGTGTGCCCCCCAGAGAGAGAAGATTGGTCTCCATCATTTTTACCACAGTTTGCCCAATGCTGTTTTTAAGTAAATATGTATACAGCCTTATTAAGACACTTAAGGTAGGATTCATGAGAAATTTATACTATTAATATAGCGTCATTGCCTTCAGTACAATTGAACTTTGTACATGATTACTGACAAGTCCATTAAAAAATGCATAGAAAAAAATTAGTAATATACATAAAATGTCATTTTTTCCCCAAAATGTTGTCTTTGGCCATGTCCCTTTAAGAACATATAATTTATCTCTGCTGTCAGCATTTGACATGCTGAATATTAAAAATACACATTGAAATCCTCTGAAGTTCAATGAAAACAAGACTGTTCTATTCTGGAAAAGCTGTACGTATTTGACAAAACATAAGCATGAGTTACAATTACAGTACCTGTTGGCCTATCACTCAAATTAAATGACTTTAAAAACTTTGTTAAAGTATAATGTATAGGCACGATCTAAATATGACATTCTGAAAGAAGAGAGGGCTGTATTACATGGGCCAGCATTCTTCCTAAGTATATATTTATGCTACCATTTAATAGGTTCCCTTTGTTGTAAGATGATTTGGTTCACCAAGGCTCCGTTTGTCCTACATCTGGTCAGCACATTTTCAGTCGGTGGCTAAACTGATGCAATTACTTTAAAATCATATATTGCCCTGCCCCCCCCCCCACAAAAAAAATAAATCCACATTTTTGATAGGCTGCTCCACTTAACTGGGTTTAATCCAAACAGTCTTGTTGTTATTTAGCCTAGGAACTAGAATTTCACTGCAAATGAAAGAGCTCAAGGGTGTGGCATATCACAGATGTCATTACTGGGGAACAGAATGAATGCAGTATATTTCTGTCTCTTAGGTCTGTTCAGTTAAAGTGAGTTACAAAAATGGTTGCAGCCTTATACAATAATCTATCTGTGTGTAAATCTCCCTACATGCTTTGGGTCAATTTTAGCCAGGCTGGAAATTACAAATAGCATCCAGATACCTTCCCAAGCATAGAAGATGAACAGAATTAAGAACATCCTAGGATGTGGTTATTAGATCAGCAGCTCAAATGTTCAATTCATGCTCTTCAGCTCCCATGGTTATACGAAAGTTCCAGAAATGCAATTACAGGATGACTTCAGAATCCAGGAAAACAAGTGCAGGCAGAAATTTTTAAAGTGTATAGTAAATCAGTAGGAAGTTGTAACTACAAGCAGAGGAATGATGCAAGACTTAAGGTCCTCCTTCATATGCTTATATAAAGATGCTAATAAGATACCTCTTGTGTGTGCTTATATACAAAGATGCTTAACAAAGGATCCTTTATCCTGTATTCAACTGGTAGATATTGGCTGGAAGTGTCAAAGTTATACTGCACCAAAGGTGGGCAAAATATGGCTCTGGGGCTGCATGTGGCCTCCCAAAGATGTTTTTGTGAACCTCAACACCCCAGACACCCTTTTTCTTATTGTCAAAGAAAGAGGGTGTAGTGGTCTTCCTGGAAGTCTCCAAGTGAACAATTTACCTTTTAAATAATAAGCTGCAAGAGCTCCCTATGTTGTTTAACCTAATTTTTTATTATTATTATTATTTCTAGCCCTTTGAGTTGTTTTGTTTGTTTGTTTCATTTTTTGGTAGTCCATGCAGACCCAGGACTTGCTATAGCTGCCCACTGTGGTATTTGATGTCAAGTATTTCATACTGTGCCCTTCTATAGACTGTTTCAGATCTGTGATATTATTCTATAATTTATTATATGTATGAAAGAAACCATCACAGCCATACCAGACTCTCCTATGGTATTTCTTCTCTCCTCTAGTTTATCCCTCCCTTGAATCAGATGAAGATAATCCAGTATTCAAGTCCCGATCAAAGAAGAGGAAAAGTTCAGATGATGCACCATATAGTCCAACAGGTAACATTCCTGATATATTACATTCAGACATAGGCAGCTACTGTAAAATCCATTATGTCATGTTTATGTGCTCTGATTCCACCTCTTCATGGTTGCTGGTTCCAAGAAACCACAAAGTACATTACATCCACTGATATCAATCGTGACAATCCCAAAACTGTTATGGTTGGATGAGTTCAGTAAAAATGCTCAGGTGCACTTTAAAGTATATATTTGGTGCAGAAAATATCTTAGCAGCATGGAGCCTCTATTCGGTTGCCCTTACTACCCCTCATATCCCAACAGATTATTGCAAGGGTAATGACACCTCAGTAGGGCTACTATATTGACTGGATTCCTGTAAACCAAGAGTGGGGAACCTTTCATTTTCAAGATGTTTTGACCTGCAGTTCCCATTAGCCCCCCTCGGTTTAGTCTGAAATGACTTGAAGGCCAAAGTTCTCCTCATCTTCACTGCTTTTGGAAAGGTTCTAAGGACAGTCCTCATAAATCAGGTTTTTTACACTGTGTGTCAATTATTGGCCTTGGTTTTAAAGATATGGCAACCAAACATACAGTTTGGGATTTTCTGAGGGCCCTTTCAGCTAAGTTCTCCAAAGTTGCTTTGAAAGACTTCAGGTCAAATCCTTTGAATATATTTTACTAAGAAAACCTTATGATAGGGTCTCAATAAGTCAGAGTTGACTAGAAGGCATGTAACAATAACAGTGAGTCCCACTGAATTCCGAATTACTCCGAGGCAGCTCTCGTATTGCTTTTGTTGAGAAATATCATCCTTCATCCCTCTGCAGTTCAATACATCATGTTCTATATTTCTTGGTTCATCCTATCTGACCTTTATTAATTTGAATCTTAGAAACTGAGGGTGAATTTCAAACAACCCTGAGTAATGAAACCACTTGGATATAGTTCTTGTTGTCAGAAATATAATTATGCTTCCTTCCTGTGGCAGAGGCAAGGAATATTTGGCCCTCCATGTGCTTGTGGGACTGCAACTCTCCTGTGCTCTAGCCAGCATAAGTGAGGAATGATGGAAATTGCTGTCTAACAACATCTGGAAAGTCACATATTTCCATACTCTCTTCTCTAGATGGCTTCTTCCATCTAGACAAAGGGCCATTTACACTGCAGAATTACAGTGCTATTGTTCCACTAACTCCAATGGTTCCATCCTGTAGAATCCTGAGCTTTCTCTGGGGTTCTAAATGCTGCTCCCTGGACTGCAAATGTCAGAATTCCATAGCATGGAACCATGGCAGTTAAAGTGGGATAATGACACTATAATTCGATAGTGTGAATGGACCCAAGGAACATAGTCCCACACAGAAAAGAAGCTCATTAGAACCCACTGATTTCAGACTTAAGCATGCTTGACTTTGGGTGGATTGTGTCAGCGTACATATACCCAACTTTACATTGCATTCTTGGTAACATTACCTTTTCTTTTTCTTCCTGCATTTAGCAAGAGTTGGTCCATCAGTTCCTCGGCAAGATAGACCTGTCCGAGAAGGTACAAGAGTTGCCTCAATTGAAACTGGACTGGCGGCTGCTGCTGCAAAGTTATCCCAGCAGGTGAGATGAACAGATACATTTTTTGCTCCACTAGATATCTCTGCTTTTCATAAACCCAGTTTTGCTTGTGCATGTTGATGATACCATCTTATCACTAGAGGTTCTGTTTTTATTATAAGGAAGCCTGCAACCGTGACCTAGCTGCATGGGTGGGATGCAGGAAATAGAAATCTTTATCTGTAAGTCTAAAAACATACCTCTTCCCTTGCTCCTTCAACATTACCTGCAATAAAAACACAGAATCTTATCAATATGCTTTATGGCTTGCAAAGGTTAAAGTCTTGCGAAAGGTTTCTCAGCCTTTTGGATAAGATCAAGTGTACAAAACTTAAAATAGATAAAGCTAAAAGTATATTCCATTTAAATGTTAAAGCTAATAAAACAGTCAATAGAATTAGAAACAGTTAAAAGAATGCCTATTGAAAAAGAACAACCAGTATAGTCATCCCTCCACGTTCTCTATGATTAGGGGCCGAAGTGAAAAAACCATGAATAACTCTAAGCCCTCCCAAACCATATTGAACACACACAAAAAGTATGATCACCATATTCAATCCACCATGGATTCCTTTGAGGCATCAGGCTTCCTTCAAAAGGCAGAAGTGGGTAGCTGGTGGGGCTTTCTGCCACCTCCACTGTTGCCCCACACCATTTTTAATAGAGACTTACAAGCCTTGTTCACAGTTTCTCAGTCTCACAAGGCTTGCAGTTCCTATGAAAAATGGCATAGGGAGGCAGCAGGGGTGACAGCAAATAATCTGTGAATAATCAAATCCGCAAAAGTGAACGCTACAAATGGGAAGGGCTTCTGTATAGACAGTGTAATGCAGTGTGTACTTTAGACCTCATTTCCTTGCTTCTGACATTTCTTTGCTATGTCTCATCTCATGGGGGACATCTGTTGGTTGTGGTATGTATATATCCTAATGGCTGCTTTTCAGAAGCTAATGTTAAGTCTTTTCTTTTTGAAAGGAGGAACAAAAGGGCAAGAAGAAAAAGAACACCAAAAAGAAATTATCACCCAACAATTCAAATAAACTCCCTCAGGAAGGCAGCTCTCCTGAACCTAAGCAGGAATCCCACAGCAGTAGTTTAGCAGACCACGAGTATACAGCTGGTGCAAGTACATTTGGGGTCGCCCAAGTAAACAGAGGGTCCCAGCCGATGGCTCCAGGAGTTTTCCTTACACAGCGGAGGCCCTCCTCATCGTCACAGAATAATGCAGCTGCCAAAGGTAATTTTGATTAGTGATGTGCAAATCAAACATAATCCACCCCCTGTGTATTTGTCCAGGTGCTCTTGTCACTTCTGCCATCCAAAATGTGCTCCTTCTAGATTTTTTTCCCCCATGCGAGTGGATTTTGGAAAGTAATAGACACAATAATATCCATTTTCCTCTATGCGTTTGTATTTGCAAAAACATTCTTCTTATTTTCTTCTCCCTTCTCTTTTTCCTGCCTCTCTTTGATCACTGTCCATCACTTTCAGAAGTAACACAGTATCTTCCACAGGGATATATATAAGTATCTTTGTAAATTGTGAGGGCAGTAGATCTTTCCCACCCAGCCACAGATTGCAGTGAGAGAGACAAGGCAGACTGTTAGCTTGTCCTTTTGGAACAGAGGAAGTCTGGTACCAGCAAATCCAATGGTGAATTTCACTGACATCTCTAATTTTTATAGATCTAGAATAGAAAGGACAAAGATTTCTTTGGCTAATAGCACCACTTTTTTGGGAGAGTAGAATTGTTTTACACAATCCAATCTGAAGTAGCTGTCTCCCTTTTCGTAGCATGGAACTTCTTTCCAATTATTTTGCTAAATGTCAGATGAAAATTGCAACTGGCAAATAAAACAGTGAGGCATCCTTTCAGTAGAAAGATGACTTTGTGTTGTTTCAGAGAAGAAATAGCAGGTTATATCACCCTGTAGATGTCTCTCTGTATGAGGCCAGCTGAGCAGTGGCTTCTATATTTGTACACAGATCACAGTTGACAGTAAAGTAATGATGCGGTACGGCTACACAGTTGCCAGATGCCATATTCAAGGATGCAATTTTCACTAAATTTCTTCTTTGTGATGAATAATTTTAGCAATTTAGTCTTTGAAAACCATAGAGGTTTCAATGGATATTTGCAATTCAAAACTTATTCTGTTTAAACATGACTGTTTTGTACAGAAAACAGATTTGTCTGTGGATAAAATAACATTTCCAATGCAGAAATATTATTTTCTGTGATAAAATACTGTTACCTGTACAGAAAATTTTGTTTTCTATGCATATTAACCATGTGTGAATTTAATGCAGAATAACTATGTTCTCTGTGCAAGAAACAGTATTTCCTGTACAGGAAATAATGTTTCAATGCAGAAATATTATTTCCTGTGCAGAAACTACTGTTTCCTGCTCAGAAAATGTTATTTTCTGTGCAAAACAGCTCCCTGCTAATTTTGCTCAGTCTAAAACTGTGAGGATTGTTGCCAATTCAAGATACTTCTTGTCAGGATTTCACAACACTTGAAAAACACGATTTTCAATCATTTTTTCCCCAAGTATTTTCCAGTATCCTTACCATCCCTATCCAGAAGACAACGAAAGTGAAATTCTGCCTCCTACCATGTATCCTTCATAATTAAAAATTAATTTCCCCTCAGTGGTGGGTGATATTACTTTGACAGTTTTTGAAGTACCACAATAATGCTGTATTACTATTTCTCCTAGCACTGGGACCTATTTATTGAATCACAGACTAAATTCAGATCTCTGTGAGAAGGTGCTCACATAGCTTTAGGAATTATGCTGTAAAAGAGAAAATATAGTGTTTTGAGCTTAAAGAGTTCATTCAGTTGGACCTTACCTTGTATAAGGGGAGATGAATGATTTTTTCAGTCGTATTTGGTACCTGATTTGTACATGTAAAAACTAGTTAATGCAGCTGTAATTAAGCCCTATATTAATGCAAATAATTATTTTAATTAATCGACTTAATTAATTAAGACAATAACGCTGGATAAAGTCAAAGGCAGTAAGAAAAGAGAAAGATCACGTTACAGATAAATAGTATCAGTAAAGGAAGCTACAACCCTGACTCTTCAAGCTGTTGATGACAAGAGGCCTTTCTACATCACACTGTTATTGCACTATTATTTCACTTTCAACGTCCTATAGAATTCTGGGGTTTGCAGTTTAGGGAGGGGCATTTAGGATTCTCAGCTAGAGAGCTCCTTGGCCCCAGTAAAGTACAAACCCCAGAATTCCACAGAATGTTAAAAGTGGAATAATAGCACTATAACAGTGTAGGGCAGAAAAGCTCTTGGTCTCTCATTTGTAAGGTCAGTGTAAGTCAAAGCTTATGCGATGGTAAACAACAGCAGCAGCAATTAAGCGCTATGACTTGATCTTTATCAGACAGTAGAGTCACGAAATGGCTAAGAATTCATTATTTGGGAAGGAACCCTCTTCCACTGTTGCCTCACCTATGAATTCATGGTTACCTGTTGGCAAAACATAACTCTTATCAGCTGCAGTCATATTGACGTATGGAGTGGGAGGATCGGTTTGGTTTATTTGTATGTTTGTTTTATAGTATTTCTGTATTGTCTCCCAGTTCACAAGAGCTTTGTTCAAAATGATGAACAAATAAAAGCCAATTAATACAAAGATAAAAGAATGTTTAAAGCACATTAAAATACTCTTTACAAAACTCCTAAAAGCAGTCTAAAAACAATCCTAGAATCCAGTTTTGAAACAGTTAAAACAGCAGTTTCAAACACTGAATGCCATGCTGTAATGTGCTGTCAACCCCTAGCTCCTGCTTTTGAGTAGGAGAGGGACCCCTGAAGACTATCTAGATGCTACCACTCACTAATTTAGCCCATGTGACTTAGTGGGAAGTCACTCAGAGATTTAACTTACACTTTTCCATCTCTGCCTCTTGCAGAGACTTTCCCTTCCCCTCATGTGCAAGATGACAATCTTGTACATGTATGCATGCACGCGCCAAGCAAAAACACATGAAGAAAGCGTGGAAGAGATCTTGAAAGGAAAGCTTTTATTCTAAGCTAGGAACCTTATAGTAGCAAAAGAGTGTCTTATACATGAAGACACCTTCCTTCAAGTGTTACTTAGGAGTAGTTATAGGCCATTTCCGCACGCGGCGAGGGAATTGCTCCCTGCTGCTACTCACCAGATCTTCTGTGGGTCCGGTCTGGTCCGGGCTGAGGAGGAGCAGTGCGTGGTCATAGATCCGCACTGCTCCGGCATCCAAAATGGCGGCTTCTGGTTGGTCGTGGGTCTCGACCAACCGCTGAAGCTCGCCAGCCTAAAGCCCGCATTGGTGTGAGCCTGCGAATCTGCATCAGAGAGCAGGCACGCATTGGCGCGCACCGGCATTTTGAAAGACCTGAAAAATCAGGTCTTTCAAAAACACGATGGAGGACCACTTGGGGTCATTCCAGAGTGGACTGAGGTGCGGATCTATGGTAAGTAGTCCAGACCCAGTCTGCTCCAAGTTGCAGACATCCTCCATGGAGGATGCACTGCCCCATTTTATTTACCCCATGTGGAAATGGCCATAGAGTTCCAAAAACAGCCAAAGTTATTCCGCCAAAGTTAAAAAGAAGCCTAAGCAACTAGCTGAATATTCCTATTCAACTCACAATACAGATGATATTCTCAGTCTTGGATGGTCATGGGAAACTGAGAGTTGGGACCCAAGCTTCCTTAGGGGAGGTGAAACAGGCAGCACTCCCACACCACTCCAGCAGTCTCTTTGTCTCTGTTTGTGACTCCTCACTCCCCTCCCTGAGTTTTTATAACTTCTCACTTGGAAGTATCTCAGAAGTTTCACACTTCTCCCCACACTTGTCATCCTCATTGGGCACTTGCCTCTCATGATCTCTGTTACTCCTCTGTGATGCTGACCCCCAGTAAACTTGAGAGCAACACATCCTTAACTCTTTGTTTATCTGGAGGTGCAACTATATCCTCCCAGCTGTGTTACACACATATGGGACAGCACTGTTTTGGCTGCCCACAGGAACCTTAAAAGAGATGAGGCCAGCCTAACTTCCTTGGGAAGGGAATTCTACGGTTGAAGCACTGCTACAGATAAAGCCTTGTTATGTGTACTCGCCAACCTAAGTTCACAAGGTGTTGGGATACACAGCAGGGCCTCCTCTGAAGATCTCAAATTTCTGGAAGGCTCAAATGGGAGGAGGTGGTCTTTCAGATATCTTGGCCCCAAGTCATTTAGGACTTTGTAGGTCAACACCAGCACCTTGAATTGTACTCAGAAGCTAATTGGAAGCCAGTGTAGTTCTTTGGTTAAGGCACACATATATTCACATTTGTTTGTTTGTTTTTTACATTACTATGCACACTGCCTGTAGAACATGGAAAGTGGTTCATTTGTCCTTTCTTTCCTGGAAAGTGGTAATGCTGTGGATCTCTTTCTAAATAATTTGCTTCATTTTTCTTGGTAGACTATTTTTAGTCTTTTCTCTTTATAAGTGTGTTTTTGGTGACTTAATGCATTCTTTTTTTTCCTGCCTCCAGGGAAACGTACAAAAAAAGGCATGGCCACTGCTAAGCAAAGGCTTGGGAAGATTTTGAAAATTCATCGGAATGGAAAACTTCTCCTTTAGAACTCAGCCACAGTTGGGACTGTATCCAAGTTCAGAATGCCCTGAGCTGACACTAACTCTTCAACTCTTGAAGGACTGCAGTAGTATTGTGTGACATCTTAGGGACAATACCAGTTAACTTTTTGCCACCACTTTAATAAAATTCTTTTTAACTTTCAGCAGTTAAACATGTACAGAATACTGCTATAAATATTTTTTAATATAGATGTCCTTTCTCAAATTGCTGAGAGTGACTAGTTCGCAAAAAGTTAATACTCTGAGATGCTGAGGATCATTCCAGTTTTAGGAAAGTATCCCTTTAACTTGTTTATAAGTGAAGAAAAAGCAGTTGTTTTTAAAAGTATGCACATTAGTTTTCAGTTACCCTTCATTTATCAGAGCTGTACCAATTTAAAAGAGGTATCTGGTTAAGTGGCAGGAGATGAGAGGGTTTTTTTAAAAAAAAATGCTCAAATTGACTTATAGAGAGGATTATTCTGCCTCCCATATAATACCTTCCAGAAGTAATTTGCATAATGCAGTATTTAGTTTTCTTTATCCAGATCATGATAAATATGTTTTGCTCGAAAGAAAAATTGAAATTGCACTTCAGCACCGCTAAAATCTTTCCCTGTAACCAGACACCAGACAACCATGGATGAATTTATTTATTTTATGTGCAATGCAAGGTGCATTCTGGAAAATTATGGATCACAAAGAAAATCCTGTTGGGTTATAATTTGTGCAAGGACTCATAATGGTCTCACACAGCTCTTTGAAAGTCAGTAGGTATTTTCCCATTGCCTTCAGTCAATGCTAGACTACAACCATGCTCAAAAACAGATTGCCACCCTTCCTAACTTTTCCTTACTTGTAAGGTTTTGCAATTTCTTAAAGCACCAATTTGCATGTTGTCCATGCTCATTGTCTTTGCTTTCATCCCTGCAAGTCAGTATGTAATAGAAGTAGCCTTGTCTGAACTTTTTAAAAAAGATACCCTTTAACTAAAATCTCACGAACAGATGCACATAACAGGGGGAAATTTTATTGGCACTTCAGAAGTAAGATCTGAAAACAGTGGCTTTGTTTGCAGGCACGTTTAAAAATTTGTTACCAGCTGTTCTCACCGGGCTTATTTATGTGATTGTGGAAAAGGAGAGCTGTTTTTCCTTCCTAGATGTTAGCAATTCAGGGTTCCTATTTCGGAATGATGACCATTGTTCACAAGGGACGAGGTGCCCGTATTATTTTGAGACCAATTAGTACATTATGCTTTAAATTGTGGGAAAGACAAATTGTGGAGGAGAAGCCATTGGCTCAGTTCCTTTCAAAGGCAGAGGTGCCAGAGTACAAGCAGATGCTGTGCTTGTTAGGCAACATGATCCCATCATCCGGCATCCCACATGCAGTAGCAACTGGTGGCTTCGTTGTTAGTTGGGTGGTGAATTCACTCTGGGTAAAGCCTGAACTTTGTGAGAGCTATCAAAGGTAGTGAACCTTATCCCCAAAATACACTCAGCACCTTGGATAGCTCCTTTAAAGTTCAGACTAAAGCCAAGAGCAGTTTCATTGCCCTACTGACATGGAAACTACCAGTTGACACTGCCAACACCCGGTGTGGGATCTAGCTGGGTAGAAAAAGTAAGCATATCACAAAGGTAATATGATATGTCATGCTCAGAGCACTATGCATGTTTACTTAGACATAAGCTCTACTAAGTAAGAAAGCACAAGATTGCCATGTTAGTTGGTTATCTTCTTGCTTTTTGGAAACCGGTCCCTTAGATTGCTATTATCTCGCAATAACCTTTCAAATGCATCTACCCATTCACACAGACGTTCATGACTGCATACTGTTGATACAATTGTTTAGTCTTGAAAAGGTACTAATTAACCAGAACTTGCAGTGTTATTTTTTTAAAAAAGTAATTATTTGTGTAATTGGTTACAAAACAATGTTGCAACACCTCTTTTTGTTGCCTGTTGTGTTGTTACTTTTTGAAAAGGTAAGAAATCAAGTGAGAAATTTTTTTTTGCGGGGGGGGGAGAACACCCTTAGAATGGCCCGGAACAGAATTAACTGCCCTCCAAGTAATGAATAACTAGTCATTATTTGGCAGATGGAAGGAGTTTTTAAAACACTGCAACAAAACATTAATATGACTTTAAAAAAAAAGAATATTGTTATGCCCTTGTTCCCATCCCCCCATAATGGTCTAAAACTAATTGCAAGTCCCAAATAGAAAAGATCTACTGAATCCATTGCTGCCTGGCAAGTCAGTTGATATGTAAGTTGCACTGATGCAGTGGGTGTACTTCAGTCAGGCCTTGCAACTGGATTTAGGCCAATATGTTACAGGTAGCATGTGTAGGCCACTTGTAGCCAGTTACTTCCAGCCTCTTCTTTTTCCCTCTTTTTTCCATTCAGCCTTGATCATACAAAGAAAGCTGAGAAATAAATAAGCAAAGGAGCTGTCTTGGGGTAACTGAAAATACAAGCAAGCACTTATCGTCTGCTTCATTACCAAACCTCCATTCCTTTATCCTTCTTTGGGGAAGAAGAAGTTCAGGTGTCTAAATGCTACAAAAATGTGAGATGAGCAAAAGCTCAAAAAAAAAAAAAAAAAAAAGAAGCCCATAAACCCATTCAATATCTGAAAAAGAATGGATCAATGTTTGGGCAAGCCTTGATACCAAGGCACATTATGAGATGGAAAAACTGTGTGGCCATGTCAGTGATACTCCTAAGGCTTCTGACATCCATATCAAAGCACTTCCTATCAGATTCATGCATCTGAAGGAACAAGGCTGCTTTGCACCCAGGTGTCTGGTAAGATAAAAGCCAAGCTTATTGACAGTTTAACTGGATACTTGTTGTCTCTTAACTCTTTTAGTGTTTGGTGGAGAGTGCATTATTTTACATTAAATTGCTTGTCTGCATATAAACACTTGAGGAGTTAAATTTGTTTCTCAGGCAATCCCAGGTTTTCATTTATAGATACATTTCCTAAAGCATATTTTTTCATAGAATGTAGCCTGTAAATAGCTTTTTAAAATACCTTCTTTTTATAAGAGCAAAATATCTTTAGGCATTTCTTTCTATAGAATAATTCATTAACCTTTATACAAGTTTTTGGCTGAGTATTATGAACAGTTGTATTTTAGGTTCTTGACTCTAAGAGAGAAATTTTGGGTTTTGTCCTTGTTTATATTGTGTTACGTTTCCTTTTTTTTTTTTTTTTTAATTTTGGCATTGCCTGAAAAACAATTAAACCGTTGTGCAGCCTTATACAGAATCAATTATTAGTACAAAAATGATCTATTTAAGACACATTATGAAGAAGAATCTTCAACTTTGTAATACGAGCTCCTTGTTTCAATTCTTGTATTATGAGGGGATACAATTATTTTATTAGCACCTTGTGAAGTGTTTCTGTGTTTTGTGATGATGTAATTTATTAATGTTTGTAGCTTTTTATATTTGTACATTTCTTATGAGCTTTGTTTATATACACATTACCTGGATGTGATGTCCATGAGGAAAAAAAAAACAGCTACAGAAGACAACTGAGGCCTTATTAACTAACCTTTCTACAGTTATGATGGGGTGGCTGGGTCAGAACTCTAGGAGACAAAAATGTTAGTTGAATAGGGCCCCAGGGTTATGGCGAGCAGGTTTTTTTAAGCTTCCCTAGTATCTTGTTCTTGTCAAGCATTTCTATAATATAACGCAGACATCATGCTGGTTTATTATTATTATTATTATTGTTATTATGATTATTATTATTATTATTTTCGCAACATGTACATTTCTAACAAAGTTTATTGTGGCTATCTATTACAGTGTTTTATTTACTGATTCATATCAAATGCTCTTGTATCAAGTCCATGAAATCTAAGTAAACTTAGATCAAAATTTTAAAAGTAAAATATTTCAGGTTTTGTATAGAGTTGGTGTCAGTTTGCTTATTTTCAAGGTGAATAGACGCCACCAAGGAACATGCTGTGCTGTGCTACAATTGTTGCTTGTTTCTTGGCAAAACCTCCTGGCTTAGGAGCAGCACTTTCAGTCCTGAAACTACTTGAATGGGAGCAGATAAGTGGAGAGGCAGCGAAGAACTAAATCCTGTTCACATATGTGACTGAAGGAGAAGAACAAGTAGCACTCAACCATTGTGTTGTATACGTACCGTCAGAAACCAGACATTTGTGCCCCAAATGAATGGGCTCTTCTGGGTTACCCGTAGCATTTCAGGTTGTGGAGTATAAAAAACAGGGAAACGTTTACATCACAGGTAGGCAAGAGGGCATGGGCGGCAATGTTGGTTTCCCCTGAATCTTTGCGATTTACTGTGTACCCTCCTGACTCCCTGCGGCTTCCAAAAAATTAGTCCTTACAATGTCAAACTGTATCCTTCAGAAAATTCTGGGGGGTGTGGGGCAGCATTTACCTTCTAAATGTAATTGCCCTTGGTCATTTTAAGAGGCCTTTATTGCCCCCTTTAAAAACCCCAGAAATTATCTTTTGAAGATAAATTGTACCACCCAGAGGTTTCTGGGATGCAACTGGAAATACTGGGAACTGATTTGTGAGGTTTGTAGGTTAAGGGGAAATCTGAGACCTTCAGAGCCATCCTGATGGAAGAGGACAGAACCTAGAAATGGATCAACTGTTTTGTCAACATTTTGGACTGGTACAAAATACTGGGCAGAACTGAAAACTTCCCATGAAAGATAAGCCCTCTGGACAAATAGAAGGGCTGCAAATTCACATGACGGTAAGATTCGAGGAACACAGTGGGGCATCTAGATAAATACGCAGGGAATTAAGTTGTTCATTCATAACTCAGGTCAGAATATTTTCTCAATGTTTCAAAAGCAGTGGCTTATAAAGTGTGACTATTCCTCAGATGATACGTACTCTTCAGGAAATATAATCTTTCCACATCATAATGATTTACCAATCTTGCTCTTGACTTGTTCCAGCTTTTTTATTCAGGAAATTGGAAGGAAACAGTTGTCTTGGAACTGAAAAATCTATCAAATGTATGGGCCGGGGGTTATTTAAAACAAACAAACAAACAAAAAATAGATTTAATACCTTTTTTTCTAGTTTCTAAGTGAGACTCTGTTAACAAACTGAATGGTTAAACCAGGAGCTGACTGCCCACAAGGTGGAGCTCTACTTCTGTATTATGCAGAGATAAATTTGTGTGCGATGACAAAACATTCAAAACAAGAGCGAAACAGATCTAACCTTCAGTGACAAGATTAGGTTTTGTCTGTGTGTGGGTGTTGTTTATTTTTGATGAACATAACAATAGCAGAGGTCCAAGTGCAAGGAACAGTTCAGGTCAAACTGTCATAAACAAAAAGCCAACACCTATGTACAGCACACCACAAACACTGAATATTAATCATAGGATCCAACAGGGCTGTTCTGTGGGCAGAACTGCTTCCGTCAATGAGACCAGAAAGGAGAGATTTTCTCTCTTGCTTCTACAGCCTTTCCCCATAGTTTCCTCTCAAATCCTGCTCTGGAGAACTGGGCACCCCTTCTGAAGAAGCTGAGGAAGTGCAGAGGGCTATGGGGGTGGGAGAGGAAGGAGAAGGAGAGAAAGTCCTGGCAAACTAGCAGATGAATTTAAGGTTTTGTCTGACATTAAACTTTTCGACATCTTTCTATCTGGCACTAGCAAGTTTCTTTTTTTCTTCTCCAAGAAGCAAATGGCATGGCATAAAATAAAATAAAGTGAGCCCCTAGAATTAAACAAATCGTCTGTGCCCGTGATCCTGTATCTAACAATGGCCCACAAAGAGTGTGTAAAGACAAGCGGTCTTCTGTGGGTTTTTTTTTTAAGGCTTAGCCTGCAAGAATTTGCCTCATTTTGAGGCTGGGATTTGTTTGGAATCCTGTGAGATTCTGGGAATGGTACAGTAGCCAAGGGTACATGCAATAGTTACAAGGTCAGTACTGATGGAAGAACTTCTCATTGCTGTGGATCTTCAATGCACGTGAGTCTATACTAAAGTGTTCCTCTGATTCTCTGTTTGCTACCTACCATATAAAAGTCAGTGTTTGTCTGCGCGTTTTGTCTGTTTGTGTGCGTCAGGCAGGTGAAGACCTCATACGATTGGCTGTTTGAGGCACGAAGACCTCATATGACTGACTGGCTGTGAAGATCCTATGGAATCCTGGGGTTGGCAGTTCAGGGAGGGGCCTTTGGAACTCTCAGCCAGAGAGGTCTTGGGCCTCAGGCTGGTTGCTATGGAGACGAGGCCGACCATCAATAAGGATGCCAGAAAACATTTGGGAGGCATAGGTGAGAAAAATTAAAGTGACATACACAACATAGTTACGAGGTCTTCTCACCTCACATGCTAGTTTGTATGGGTTCCATATGTGAGGAATCTTAAAAGTTGAAATTCAAAACAAAAAATGCTTCCAGAAAAACATAAAGCCACGGCACAAATTCAAAAGAAAGCAAAAAAAAAAATAAAATAAAAAGCCAACACATCAATGTCACTAGACAACACAGATTGGATTGGGGACTATGGGAAAAAGTTACAGGTACTGGAATAGTCCGGCTGCTATGGAGATGATGCCTAGCAGCAAGGAGGAGGACTGTATATTCCTGCAGGAACCCAACCTCTGAATGTTAACAACTCTGAATAAAGATTGGATTGGGGAATATGGGGAAAATTTCCAGGTACAGGAACAGGCCAGTTGCTATGGATATGAGGCCTAGCAGCAAGGAGGAGGACAGTGTACTCCCTCAGGAACCCAAACTGTGTATGTGAATAACTCTGAATACAGA
Organism: Cyclura pinguis; assembly: GCA_030412105.1. NCBI lineage: Eukaryota > Metazoa > Chordata > Lepidosauria > Squamata > Iguanidae > Cyclura > Cyclura pinguis. The sequence continues at coordinate 84,522,236 of CM059600.1, forward strand.
TTGCACTGGGAAATATGGAGCAAAGTTACAGGAAATGGAGAAGACAGTTTGGTGAGTCCTTAAGAGGAAAATAAAAACCCCAGGCAATGCCAGGTAAATACGCTAGCACTATATAAAACTGACTGACAACCCCCAGTGTTTATTCTGGAAGGTTGGGGTTTTTGGTCCATTTTACATAACTTTTTGTGTCAAATAAATTTTAAGGACTTCAGACACTACCATTATTTCATTCAAATCATAAGCAAAATGATTGTCATCACCAAAGCAGTCTGGTTAAATTTCTGCGTGTGTGTGTGTAGGGGGGGACTGAACACCAGAGAATATGGAGAAAGTAAATTAACTTTCCCCTCATGTTTCTTTTGTAGGTCTGGCCCAGAAGCAAGCTATGTTGATGAGCGAGGCAGTTCTGTGAAAGTTTCCAGCCTTCAACTTCACTGAAAACAGATGGATGAGAATCTTGATGAGATTCACAGTACCACTGTAGAAAAGCTCCACAGTTTTTGTTCCTTCTCAAAGGCAACCTTCTGAGCATTTCCACATCACTAATTGCAAGTGAAGAGAATCTTTTCAATTGATTGAATGATGGATTTACACTTTTGGCTGAAGGTTTCATTTCTTTCCAGTGTAAATGTCCACCAAAATAACAGATTTAATTTAGCATTCTACAGAAGCATAAAGGTATGGGGTTGGGTTCTGCAGTATTGCATTTGCAGCATTGCAGTAGCTTAAAACTTCAATCAAGCATTTAGAAATAGAGTTTAAGCATCCAAAGAAATGAGGCAGGCAAAGTTATCAACACAGCAAATATAAGAGTTCTAAGTGTGAATGATTTTGTCTCACTCTCTAACATGCTAAAAATTCCAGGACTAAAGGAAAATGCCCTTTTTTAGGGGTGGAGCAAAATTCTTATTGGGGGCAATGCCCTGATTTTGCCCCCCCCCCCAGCCTATATCTTTGAGCAGTATCATATTGCTCAAACACTTAGAAAAAGATTTCCCTTTCCACTTTGTTCAAAGACTGTTCAGTTAAGAAATGTGCAACTGCTAGTGATAGCCTTTACTTTCTTCTCTGTTGTTAAGTCAGCTGTATTAACTGCAAATCCTGAAATTTGCTGTCCCCTTCAAATTAATTTGAAAGTCTGGCAGAAATTTGGTGGGATTTCTTGGGGTTCTGTACTGTAAACCCTGAGTTTTGTAATCCCATCACAACTGTGTAACTGAGAGATCAAATAGAAATTCCCATTTAACACTACGCCAACAAGCATTGTCCTTTTCACCCAAAAGCAGTGTCAATCTTTTGTGATAGGTTTGTAGGGTTTTGGCAACAGCTCTCCCTTTGATCAGTACAGCCATGATGGCAATATATTTGTTCTTCCCCTTTTCTTGGTAGATAGCTTTACCATCTCCTAACTAAAGCTTCCTGGATACTGTGAAAATAAAGATGCCTCAATAATCAAAGTACTCAAAAATAGGACTGGTAGGTCAGGAGCACATCACACCTGAGATTTTACAACTAAAACCTGAGTCTTAAGTATAGCTCCTGATGGTGTTGCAGGAGATGTCTCCCACTGATATCAGAAGGGAAGGAAAAGACATTTAGCTAGATATGGGTGGGTGGGGGTGTTACCCCAAAACATTGGTGCCTCAAGGCCCCACGAAAAATGCCAGTACCTCCGTTCGAAGATGGAGAATAATTAGTTCAAAAATAGGAGGCCTGCAAGAGGGGGCCAACTTAATGAGATCTTTTCTACCAATTTTTATGGGGTCACACAGGAAAGAACCAGCTGGAGATTTAAAATGTAAACTAAAAATGTGTTTTTATTAAGAAGATCCACACAGGCACGCAAAAAGGCACAAACACTTGCACACTCACACAGGGACTAACCAAAAGAAAAGGGAGGAAAATTGTGATAGGGGACTTTGAGGGATGTGGGCAATGATTGCTGGTCCGAAGAGTAGTGAAGAAGAGTGGCAAAGTGGCTTAGGTTGGCACCTAAGGACAGTTCTCATTTGGAAATTAGATGGACAGTGAGGCGTTCAAAATGCCAGAAGAACTGCACTGGATAGCCTGAAATCAGGGATTCTTATACCTGAAAAATACCCTGTGTGAACTGCTTTCCTAGCCAGGACAACAGGAGTTGCAACACAAACAATGAAGTTTGGGAGGGGTTGCTAATACACCAGAGGACAGGATCAAAATTCAAAATGACCTGGACAGATTGGAGAGCTGGGCCAAGGCTAACAAAATGAAATTCAACAGAGAGAAGTGTAAGGTCCTACACTTAGGTAGAAAAAATGGAATATAGAAATATAGGATGGGGGACACGTGGCTGGACAGCAGTACGTGTGAAAGGGATCTAGGAGTCTCAATAGACCACAAGCTGAACATGAGTCAGCAGTGTGATGCGGCAGCCAAGAAAGCCAATGCAATTCTCGGTTGTATCAATAGGAGTATGGTGTCTAGATCGAGGGAGGTACTGGTACCACTCTACTCTGCTTTGGTTAGACCTCATCTTGAATACTGTGTCCAGTTCTGGGCACCCTGATTCAAGAAGGACATGGTGAGGCTGGAGCAAGTCCAGAGGAGGGCAACCAAAATGGTGAGGGGCCTGGAAGCCATGTCCTATGAGGATAGACTTAGAGAGCTGGGTATGTTTAGTCTGCAGAAGAGAAGGTTAAGAGGGCACATGATAGCCATGTTTAAATATTTGAAGGCATGTCATGTAGAGGAGGGAGTGGGCTTGTTTTTCTGCTGCTCCAGAGACCAGGACAAGGAGCAATGGATTCAAGCTGCAGGAAAGGAGATTCCACCTGAACCTCAGGAAGAACTTCCTGACGGTCAGGGCTGTCCGGCAGTGGAATCTGCTGCCTCGGAGTGTGGTGGAGTCTCCTTCTTTGGAGGTTTTTAAGCAGAGGCTGGATGGCCATCTGTCAGGAGTGCTTTGAGGGTGTTCCTGCATGGCAGGGGGTTGTACTGGATGGCCCCTGTGGTCTCTTCCAACTCTACATTTCTATGATTCTATGATTCTATGACAGATCTAATGATCTTATAATAGCTGAGTATTGTGGAGGGGTGGGGAAACAATAGGGAAACATACAGGTGTTCAGAGACTAGGGTTGAAACAATCGCAGTTTGTTAGGAATTTCACCTTTTAACTCTGAGAAGTCTGGCTCGTTAGCATAATCCTGTTGCCGTGAGAGCAGCCTTAGCCTGATAGTGACTTGGTTTCCATCTAAGAGGTGGGTGTGGCTGACCTGCCTTGCTATCTCAAGTTTACAGTCAGTAATGTGCCTCTTCCAATTCAACCTTTCCATCACCTCAGGTATCATCTGTATCAACACCAATTAATGTTGTGCCAATTAAATAATATTTGCCAATTAAACCATGCCAATCGGGGGGGGGGAGGGCGGGGAGATGAGCGGTGCCATAACGGGAATAAAAAGTAGTAGAATGAGAAAGAGAATTGAAATCAAGAATTAAAAGGGAAAGGAAGGAAGTGACTTAAGTGGAGCTGAAAAAGAAAAAAAATGAGCTTTTTTGCTTTTTGCTACTAGAAAAAGAAAAACTATTGTGACTTCAACCATTAGGGAAATATGGAATCAGAACTGGCAATGGTAAGAATAAGGTAGGAAAAGCCACAAACTATCAACCTTGTAGTACTGTATTCATCAACTCCTGAAAGCAGTGGATATTGGGGCAGCCCAGGACTTCCCCCTGCTTACCAATCCCTTTCTCTGAGCTTTGGTGCTGGTTATGGGTCAGGAAACTTTGAGAGTTAGACAATTGGAGAGGATGAGCCCACACCCTTGTGAGTCTGCAGCAGCCACTCCAAAGCAGCCACCAACACAAGTGTGTGTGTTTTTTTCAAGGCAACACTTGGCCTATGATTCTTCCCCTTGAACTGAGGCTTGGAGGAGGATGTCAAGTCCTGGCATCTGGAAATCCCAGTGAAAAAGCTGTCCGGTGTAATGCCACATGTAAATTGAGCTGGTTTTTAAATCATTATTCTCGCTTGAAGTTATCATTACTATGAAACTTATTTTTTTAAACAAACAAACAAACCCAAAATAAACATTTGAGGGAAGGTGAAAAACAGTGCCTATATTCTGCTTTATTGTTTGACTTGTTTGTGTGTACTACATACCATACTTTGACATGGGCATACTTTTCTCGCCTTTTTCAGATCATGACAACTCTGTTTTGTCTTTTACAGTATCTGTTGACAATGTACGGGAGAAAGGGAAAGATGCCACTTGCTGAATGGAATGGTAAAATGATACCAGATTTTGCTTTTTCACCTTGGGTCACCAAACCAAATCCAGATCAGGTCAACAGTGAGTGAATTAAGGCTATTAGCATCCGTTTGTCTCAACTGAGAGAGGACATAAAGCAAACATGGCCAGTTGGGATGTATCTTGAGTCTCCTGAGTCAAAATCCTAGAAACCTACTGCTGTGGCAGGGCTGTGGGAAGCAAAGGCATACCAAGAGGCCCAGAATTCACTGAGACACTTCTGTGGCGCATGCAGAATAAGGCAGGCCCAACAGAATGAAGACACATGGAATATTATAGTTCTTTGGCACAACTTGGCAGGGCTGTAATGTTTGAAGCCTGCCTGTCAGCATGTCAGGCATGAAGCTGAGTGCAACTGATGTCCCACGCTGTTCATTAAATGAGGTCTTTAAGTTCTCTTGTAGTGTAATTAAAGCAAATAAACCAAAGCTCCTGATTTGTATGTGTATAAATAAAACATGGTAAAATAAGAAATATGGATGTAAACAACAAAAAACTCCTTCAAATAAGCCTATGTATATTAAAAGGATCCTGTCCATATGTCAGATAGTTCGTGGTATGGCATATATTCCTCAGGGTCTTGTCTTTTTTGGTGTGAGTAAGATTGGCTTCCTGGGTTTAATAAAATTCGTATAGCAGCCATTGTATTGTCAGAACTGAAAGACCAAAATCAGTATGCAATTTGCCTCCCAAGGTCTTGAGCCTGTTTTATTATAACTGACAGGTCAGGCAGCACTTTGAGGTAGGAAACTCACACATGTTTGGCACACGTTTTCCTGCAGGAGGTTCCTCAAAGTGATGACAGACAGTACTAAATAGCTTCAGACCTAAAATACATTGTATTTGCTTTGCTACACTCTCACCCAAAAATGGCAATGATGGACATTTTGCAAGGGCCTCAGGGCAATCTTACAATTTACCTTACCCTGTCTGGGTGGCAAAGCTTATCTACAATAAAATATAATTAATAAAGTAAAATAAAATAAAATAATATAAAATAGTAATCAAGACTTCTTGTCTAAGATTTGATGGTTCTGTGCTGGAAGAAGTGGGAGAAAGGCACAGAGTATGCCTCGTGGAGGTAGCTGTTTGCTTCTGATTTTAATACAGCCCTTGATTCTAACATTATAAAAATACTTAGTTGTGGTAGTTATTATTTTATATAAAACATGAGTTATTTTTCTTTATACTGCAGCTTCTTTCAAGATGTTCAAGGTGGAATACATAGTTCTTCCCCACCTCCCTTCACGTTCATCATCACAAAAACTTTGTGAGGTAGGTTAGGCTGAGAACAGACTGGCTCAAAGTCATCCACTAAATTTTATGGCTGAGTCATGATTTGAACCAGCATCAGTCCAATCCTAGTGAGGCATTCTAACTACTATAATACCACATACCAGGTCATAAAAGAAACTGCATAAAAGCATGGCCATAATTACAAGGGTACCTTGTATTTCCCTTTGATTATTAAAGAAATTATGGATGTGATTCAGAGGTAGGATAAGGAATTTTGCTGGTGCAGAAATACCAGTTAGGCACTCTATTTTTTGAATACCTTTTTTTTTAAAGAATTGATAGGATATGTTGCTTGCAATTGAATCCATTAATTTTGGTATGTGAGTTTAATAGCTCATGAATGTCAGATACAAAATATCTTCTCAGCAGTTATATTGGTATTTCTTGGTTACTGTTAAGTTGCCACATTTAAAAATTAATTTTCCCATTCTAAAAAGTAACTAAAATAGGTCAAAATTCTCTATGAATTGCATAATTTCATAATTTCAGACATACTTAGCTGTGTAGCAGAGATGCTAAGGAACCTTATTGGTAAACTGCAAAGATCCATAACAGGACACCAGAAACTCTTACACTAGAAACAGGACACCAGAAACACTTACCATTGCACATCGGTCCCCATGCGCACTGAGTCCCATTGTGCAATGGTCACATCACTGGTTCCCCATATAGTAACATAACAGCAGCTCCTTGCTGAACACATATGTTGCATATCTGCTCTATTTTATTTCCTGTAGACAGAAGTCCACTTACAAAGATGTAAGTTCCCAAGTGAATTCAACCATTATAACATATATATATGTATGTATTTAAATTTGAGTGCCAACCCCCCTCCCCCCCCCAGCTTATGGCGCAGAAGACCCTCTCTTCCTGTCCAACTCACTAGCCAACATCTGAAATGTGAGCTATTTCCCCTTCTTCATTTAGTGAGGTTGTACCCTTGTACCTATTAAATAACCAAATGTTACACCGCAAAAGGAGTGAAGTGATACTGAGTTATAACTGTAAAGAAATGTAGTTCACGTCCAGAATACTATTGCACAATTGTGAATATGTAACTTGCAGTTACGCATTTGCAACTGCTATGTATTCACAGTCCTTAAGCGATCCCGAGTTTAGGGGCTATGTAGGGACCGTAAAAGCCCCCTTCACCCTATTTACCAGTAAGCAGCTGCAGGGATTGATGGAGGTCCATTCCCATCAGTCCGGAAGCAGCTGCCTTACTTTTCCATCTCCCCTTCATGCGAGTGATCTCCAGTACGCGGGGGGGTTGCAACAGGGGTCCTTTTTCTGCCTATCATGCCCGAGATTGCTCACAGGAGGGGGTGGGAATGTCAGGCAGCTGCTTCTTGATCGCTAGGGAGAACGGATCCATTTCCATCTCAGTGGCTGCTTACCAACAAGTGGGGTTTGGGGGCGGTTCATGCTGGAATTCACTATTTAGCAACAACGTTATGGGGCTATGTAGCACTCAGTAGTCATATAGGATTCAAGTGATTGCTTAGCGTTGCTCTAAAGGATTATTTAAAAGTAACTGGTTATTTATTACTTAGTACGTGTCTTTGTTGTTTCTTGACTGTTTTTCCCACTCCATTACTGCTTCCCCAATCTATTCCTGAATTATATTTTACTTGTAATTTTTTTTAGTCTATGCATAACCTTCTAATGTGTTAATGAAAATAAAAATGATTTCCTCCTTTCTACTATCATGTTTTAAGATATTGTGATTAAAAGTCAGTACCTGCTGAAATTTGAGATCATTTAAATATAGGAATTTTCTACGTTTAACAACATTAAGATTCAACAATGAATAGATGCAAGATTTACAAAATATTCTGTCTTATCCTTGCACATTGATAGATAAATCAGAAAAGACCAATAGGATGTTCGACATTAATTCCTGGATAGATACTATTTCCTGTTGGGCCCCAATGGTTAAAAGTCAGTGTTGATCAATTTCAAAAGTCTCTTTCAAAGGCTGTTCTTATCTTTTGTTGTCTGTAGCCTCAAACATGTTTTCAACACTAGGATTACTAATGTCCATTACAAGTGTTTCATCAGGTAATTACACAAGGGCATCTTTGGCTAAAGTAGGCTAGTTGCTTTGTCTATTAAAGAGCTGGTGGGTGGTTGTATATATCTTTCACCTAAAGCCTTTCAGTCGTCTCTGGATAAATTAATCTTCTGAAAAGAAAACACAATGGCAGAAAGTCTGGTTTGTGACAATCAGATCATTAATTGTAATTGTCTAACTAAATGCAGCTGTCATATCATTAGGATATTATTGACTATTGATTAAATGTGCGCCAAAGATGTGTGAGAAGTTTATTTTCTGTTACTTTTCTTTTGTTTTTGTTTTGCCTCTTTCTGAAGCTGTCAATGGAATGAAGTGCATCTTGGCTGTATTTGTCTATACATTTCTGAGACTTGTGATCTGTCTCAGAGAAAGTGTGCCAGACATGCAAAATGAAAAATGCATACAGTCGAAAAATGCACGTAAATATCCTTTAGACAGTGGGAAAATTAAATTAAAAATGAATATACCTTGTAAAATACTCTTGAAAACATACACGTATATCCATGCCAGGGAGGGGAAACTTCCAACCTGACGTGGGATGAAGACAGAAAGGTAATACCAGTTAGAAAATGAAAAAGTAAGGTTGACACTGACAAATTTGAATGCACTTAATTTATACTTCTACACCTGTGTATCTTGCAAGTTTTGTTCATTATTACATGCAGAAAGAGAATGAAAGTAAGGAATTCAAATATAAAATCAGAATTTCATTTTTGCAATGGTATTTACCTTCCACAATTTTATTCTCTTTTATTGTAGTTTATGTCTGTTCTCCTGATAATGTTTTAAGCAATAAACAATCCATTGGTCTCATGTGCTTCAGTTAATTCTTGTTATTACTAGAGATCTTTGCATTAGCTCTCTGAAGGACATTTTCACTACTCTCCATTTGGCGTTCAAGCCTTTCAAAAGTGATCTGTTTTTTCTAGGAATGTGAATTAGTCAAATATGAACATTCCCACTCAGGTTAAATTAACTCTCATGCTTTTACTTTTCCTGCACTTACCCATTTGTTTCAACTTGTCCTGTAGCTAGGCCTTTGAACAGCAGGAGGCATCCCGAAATTCACTTTCAATGTCATTTCTTAGTTTGTGTGTGTGCGTGTGTGTGTGTGTGTGTGCGTGTGCGCAAGTTTTTTAAAATTGTATGCACCCCTGATCCAGTAATAGACTTTAATAGCAGGTTTAGCATTGCAGACATAAAATCAGGGGTGAAAGCTGCTCTTCTCAATTAAGGTAAAGTTCAACTACAGCCAAACCTGGGAGTGAGGAGTGGTAGGAAGGGAGGGCCAGGAAACAGAAAACATAATGGCAGGGATTTGAAGAATGTAACTGTGTGCCAGAACTACAGAATATAGAAGAGGCGTGTATAAATGCATAGAAGAGAAGCAACAGTCCCTGCCACCCTTCCATCTCACTGAGGATCCCCACACACATGCACACCACTTCCATGCTACCCAAAACTTAATGGGAAGGCAGTAGTGACAAAACAGAAATGCATTAAATGAAACACTTTCACTTTAAAAAAAGCTGATGCGCACCTGGTTTTGAAGCTGATTAGCACTTCTAAGAGTCTTCAAAACAAGACACATGCTGTCTGTGTACTTTGGAAGTACTTTCTTTAAAGGATTTTGTTGTTGTTGTACTACGGGCCTAAATACACTAAAGGCACCAGATCCTGTCAGATCTTGGAAGCTAAGCAGGGTCAGTTTTGGTTAGTACTTGGATGGGAACCTGCCAATGAATTCTATGTGCTGTAGGCTATATTTCAGAGCAAGGAACTGGCAAAACCACATCCACCTACGAAAATTCTACGAAATTCATAGGGTTGCCATAAGTTGGCAAGCAACTTGAAGATACATACATACATACACAATTTTTAAAGTGGTTTTAACTGTTGCTATGTTTAATATACTTTTATCTTGTTCAGTTGAATATTTTTGTCCAATGCACAATGTCCGCATTCAGGTCAAGGTCAGGGAAGCAGAGTTGTACATGTGCTATTGTTGTGCATTCTTGGCTAATGTGTATCCATTTGCTATTGCTGAAAGGAGTGGCTGTATATATGTTCACATTGCACAATCCATGGCAAATTCAGTTGTGCTTTCAACTGTGTAACATTGACATTCAAAAGAAGGGGTGCACAGAACAATCAACAATTAACTCTACATGCAAAGATTTGTTGTTGTTGCTGTTGTCATCGCTATCTGCCTTCAAGTTGTTTCTGATTTATGGCAACCCTAAAATGAACCTATCACAGGGTTTTCTGGAGCTGAGAATGAGTGATGTGCCCAAGGTCACCCAGTGGGTTTCCAGGCCAATTGAACCCTGGTCAGCAAGGTATAGTCCAACACTCAAAGTATTACACCACTCTGGCTCTCCCAGGGAGCATAGTGGCCTGCAAATCCCATGATCCCTCACCATTAGCTCTACTGAATAGGGACTCACATGTTCTCCATCCCTGAAGTGTTGTTGTTGTTGTTATTTTTGCATGCCTTTATGTCATTTCCAATTTCTGGCAACCCTAAGGCAAACCTATCAAAGGGTTTTCTCTGCGAGGATTATTCACATGGGGTTTGCTATTGCCCTGCTCCGAGACTGAGGCCCTTTCCGCACGGCATTTGCCATGCAAAAGGCTGTCTGGAGCTCACATGATTGTGAAGAGCGATCTGCACAACACACTCACAATCGCGCGATGCTCCAGGGGCCGGCAGGGGAAGATTGCACACCTTTTCATTTTCGGCTACAAGCTGAAAATGGTGCACAATTGCGCATTACTCCTGGGCCCTGCATGCACTTACCTGGCGTGCGGAGCCTCCGGAGCTGTGCTGGTCACGCTTCCTGCCCCAGCACAGCCTGGGAAACTCCCAGGCTGCAGTGCGGAAGGAAGAGGTGGGGCTCTCACTTGAGCAGGCAGCTCGTACGGAGCTGAAGCAGCAGGGACATGAGAGCCTCTCACTGGAGGCTGCTTGCATGATCCCTGCACCCCAGTGCCGGAAAAAGGTAAGGTGTGGAAAGGGCCTGAGAGGGTATGACTTGCCCAAGGTCATCCAGTGGGTTTTCATGGCCAACTGGGGATTTGAAACCTTGCATCCCAAAGTCCTAGTCCAACATTCAAGACCGCTAAACCACACTGGGTCTTTCCCTGTTGCGCACCCTCTATCTTAATATCACCAGTATCAAGAACAGTCTTTAGTGCTACCCAAAGGATTTGTCAATTCTGAAAGTCAATTGACGTAAGACTTTACCCACATGTGTGACCATGACAGGAGTGCAGGACATTTGTCTGGTTTTGTCCTAGAAGTGATCACATAGCCTTAGAATATGAACAAAGCTGAGAAGAAAGACCCCTGTAACCTATTTATTACATTTGCATCCTGGTGCAGAAGCTCTAAGCAACATGCAAAGGCTCAGATTATCCAATCTGATCCTCACCGCCAGCTCTAGATTGAGGTGAGAAATCATGGCATGTGCCACATATCCAAGATCATCCACAGAGTGAGGCTTCCAGTTAAGGACTTTAGAATTCCAAATCCAATGGTCTGCTCACCGCATTCACCAGGCTGCAGGATATAGTTGAACACTGAGCTCCAAAACAAGTGAGCTGGCAAATCTACTGAAATAATGTGAAAGCACTCATTCTCCAAATGAATTCACAAGCCAGAAAGGGCAGCAAATGTCAGAATGAGTGGCCATCGATCAGCTTTCTGACAGAGCAAAGTGAGGACACTTTATCTGCAGGCAGCAAACATGTCACCAAGTGTCTTATCAGGACTGTCTATTGATGTGAACACTTTCCGGTTGATAGCGTACAATTTCTGCTTAATAGAGCAAAGGAATCAATCTTTTTCTTCAGCAGAATTTGAACAGGGGTAATTAGGAAGCAATAGAGTTAGGGTTGCTTTAGAAAGGGTGGGCGTGCTTACATTAGACAGCTTACCCCGGCCCCAGTTGTAATGTGTTGCCCACACAAACCAAGGCAACTTCAAAGTGACAAAATTAAGTGGTCTTTGTTTACAGTGGGCCTTGGGCATCAAGGTAGAGGACGCTTAAGTGTGTGATTAAATCTTACATATTTGTTTTGTTTTCTTTTTCTTTTTGTTTTTAATCAGCCCTGTGGTGAGGAAAGCATAAACATCATCAGGAGCATGGTACTGCGGGAGAGGTATTTAACGCTTTCCTCTTATACCATAGCCTCGGTAGGAATAGACTCCTTAAATGGCAGCTTCATTTCCAGATGGAAGAGTAGCTAGAGTGGTGAGCACAATTGGGATTGTAGTACAGAGCAAAATAATAATTCATTTTCCCATTCACATATATACACGCAAGCTGTTGTACCCAGTGTTGCTTGGGAGAACTGTTAACACTTGTTAATAATTATCTAGTTTCATACGTTCTGGTGACTGAGTCCCTATTAATTTGTTTTGTTTATAGCTCTTTTTATTCACCAATAACAACATAAAAACAAATATAAATCCGATACATAGCAAAGAAAATATCGATACCTTCCAGCATTCTCTCATCTTACAAATTGTTTTTATCTTAATATATACAGGCATACTTTAATACATACTTTTACATAGCTGTTATTCATGATATATGACATTCAATATCAATTCTTTTATAACTACAAAGACAAATACATAGATATGCACACATACATTCCATGCCCTATAACACAAATATGAGACAAAATTTCTAAGAATGTTTAACATCTAATGCTTTCCCTTATTCTTCTTTTCTGTCTTCCTCAGTGATTCTCTAGTTAGTGCTTACCAACAATTAAATATCATATAGACAATGTCTTTTAAGAAAGAACCAAAAAGAGAAAAAACCTTCCACTTTTATCCATTCTTATAATCTCTTAGATTTTAGACATTCACTTTTAACTCAAGGTTTTATTTTCTACCATTCTTTTTTTTCTTATTCCAGTTCCGAGTGGACCTTATTTATCTACAATTTTCCTATCCCATTTCGACCTTGTTTCCTGAAATTTCTTTATATATAGAATATATATGTAGAGTACTTATCTGAGACCCTATCAATTTGGAGGTCCAAATGTTCCTCATGTTGCACATCAGTTTCAATTGCCCTTGAGAGAGCATGCCTCTCTCAGCTGGTCACCAACCATACTAGTCTGTGTGGATGAAAAAAATAACTGGAGTGATTCCTAGGGCCCTACCAAAGTGAATTTCATATGTGCCACATAGCCTATATATTAAAGCACACAACCAAAACATTTTATCCAAAATTAGTGAAAAGTAAATTTAAACAAAAGAGTGTTGGTGGAGAGTTTCATGTAAGCCACATAGTCTACATTTGAACTCAAACTATTTGATTAAAATCTATTCAGACATTTTTTGTGCAATGCAGTAACAAATAGATAGCAATTTAGATAGATGGATGGATAGATATATAACTTTGTATGGGCTCCATCCAATATCATCATATGCATGTGATGAAAAAGCTGAGAGACCCGTTCTTGCTGAAATTAAGATTTTTTTATTACATTCCTACAACAGCTTAGCAAGGAAAAAACACAATTATATGTCAACTATGAAATAAAGTCAAATTAATTATCAGTGATCAAATTGTGCTGTATGCCATGTATTATTGTGTGAAAATCCTACAAACTACCATGTGTCAAACACAGGTATACAATAAACAGCATAGGCTATATATTACTTTCAGAAAATATCTGGAGACTATTGAACTTTTATTCTATGATTATAGGTGAATTTTGGTGAGGAAATGAATTATGATCATAACTGATTTTTTGAATGACCAAAATTTTATCTACTTAGTGTTGTACTGTGCAGAGCTGTTAAAAAATTGTGAACTTGAAAGTACTATATTAAATGCAAAATTGTTAGCAAACTAGTGGCAAAACAATACACAAGTCAACTGTTCTTGCCATCTGCTTTTCATAGATATGTTCAGGGACAACCTGTATTTAGTTGCAAGATATTTCCTAACCTTCTCTAACCCTGAACTCCCTTTAGCTTTTCAACATCTGGAAAACAGGCAAGGATATAACAAATTGAAACACATGGCAACTTTTTAGTACGATTGTCAGAAATTGCTTATTTTATGAGAGTTCCTATATTTTGGATACTAATGCTCCAAAGTGTCTCTTCTGAAATCTGATACAGCAAGTCCAACTTTGTAATATAACATACAATTCTGTATTGTGTGAACATAATGGCATAATGTGAATAATGATGAATAAAATTATTTCGTTATCGTAAATGATGTCTGGTATCCTGTTCAGTGATTATGAGATCATAAGCTGGACTTATGATACAGTCTTAATGACTGTATAACTTTTGGGATTCACATTTACAGTCATTAACAACGGAACACGATGCAAAAAAACCCTTTGTTTTCAGTCAGGCAGCACCCCAACTAAAGGATTCTCAAGGTGCTGCAGATCAAGACACTGAGAAATGGTACCTGCAGAGCTCTCCTAGTCTTTAATAGAAGCGGTTGCAGTAGGGCCATGAGAGGATCTCTTCAGCTGTCTGTTCTCAACATGTCTCATGAGTGGTCGATGTCACTCCCCAATGACCCAACTTGCAATTTCTTGTGAATCTTTTAGGTGGGGCACTGCCTGGCTTGAGAGGGATTTATTTATTTACTTATTTATCTTGGCTGGTGTCATCATTGATACATCTGACAATGCAAGATCTCAGCTCGTGTTTATAAAGAATGATAAAATAATTGATGTGCCTGGGTAGAGAGGAATGCCCCTCTCACACACTGTGATGACACATGCAACATCACATGGCTGTAGTAACCACATGAAGGGCAGTGGACACTTATTTCTTTATTTATTACATTTCCATACCACATTTTCATCAAAGTTGCATGTGCGGTTATCCTTCTCCCATGATATTTTATCCTGAAAACAACCCTGTGAGGTTGGCCAGGCTGAGAGGAAGTGACCAGATCAAGATAATCTGATCAGTTTTTGAGGCTCAGGAAAGGACTATAAACTGCCTCTCCCCACAAGGATCATCAAGTCCAACACTGCCATGAAGGAATGCACCACCAAAGCACTCCCAACAGATGGCCATCCAGCCTCTGTTTAAAAAACTTCAAAAAAGGAAAGTCCACCACGCGCCAAGATAGCATATTCTTACCATCAGGAAGTTCTTCCTAATGTTTAAGTGGAATCTCTTTTCCTGTAGTTTGAATTCATCCCCACATGCATACCTTCTTCTGAAAGGGGCACAGTAAGCTGTTCTCTAGCCCTCTTGTGTCCCACTCAAAACTTCTTCTTGTTAATTGCCATCCATATGATATGAGAGAATTCCAAGTCACCCTTTCATCAACAGTCCTGCTCAGGGCTTGCAAATTCAGGGCTGTGGCTTCCTTGACTAAGTATCTATCTGTAATGTGGTCTTCCTCTTTCTTACTGCCTTCCACCATACCAAGAATTATCGTCATTTCTAGTGGGTCATGTCTTTTTGTGTTATGTCCAAAATACAATAGTCACAGTTTAGTCATTCTAAGGAGACTTCAGGCTGGATTTGCTCTACCACCCATTTATTTGACTTTTTAACAGTCAATGGTATCCACAGAACTCTTTTCCAACACAATTCAAAGGAGATGATATTCTTCCTATTAGCTTTCTTCACTGTCCAGCTTTTACAACCATACACAGAAATTGGAAATACAATGGCATGGACAATCCTAGCTTTATTCAATGTTATATCTTGACATTAAGGATCTTGTCCAGTTCCTTCATAGCTGTCCTTATAATTCCTAGTCTTCTTCTTTTGGCATTCCTCTCTGACAATGTCCCTGGCCTTGGTCCAGAGTTCTTCTAATGTCTAGTCAAATTTGTTTTTTTATATTATCTTTAACTTCTGCAGGTATATTCTTCCAGTTGTACTTTGGCACAATGGTTGGTTTAGTATTCTCTTTTGGCTTTACTCTAATAATTAATAGCAGCTCATGGTCTGTGTCACCATGTGTCATGGTCTGTGTCACAAAGAAGTGGTCTTCTTTTTGCAGAGAGAATGGAGCTTCTTCATCTTCTGCTTTCAATTATGTAGGTTATTTGATTACTATATTGGTCATTAGATGATATCCATATAAGCAGTCACCTCTTAGGTTGCTTGAAGAATGTGTTTGCAACGAACAAACTATTGTCTCACAAATTTTCGTACAACCTTGGATTCTGCTCCGTTTCCTATATTTGCATTCCAATCGCCTATATCTAAAAGGAAGCCCTGTTTTGGTGTGTGATCAATTTCCTCCAGCTTAGAATCTTTGACTTTCTTCTTCTGCCTCTGTATCAGGAGCATAAACTTGGATTAATGTTATATTAGTTGATATTTTCTGATGTCTTGTTGCTATTATTCAGTCAGATTTGCATGATATCCTTTTACCATCTTTGCTACATCTCTCCTCTCTATTAATGCCACTCCATTTCTTCTTAAATTTTCATTTCCTGGGTGAACACTGTGTAATTATCTGATCCAAATGTCCCGTTCCTGTCCACTTTAGCTTGATCCCCCCAAGTCTTGTAAAGTTACACATTTCATTTCTTGTTTTACTATGTCTAGCTTCTCCAGCTTCACATGTCTCCCATTCCACATTCCTATAATGTGTTCTGTACAGCTTTGGATTTTTGTTTCACCTGTGAACATCCTTTCAGCTTGAGTCCAATTGTATCATTAGTCACAGCACTACCCACAGTCATCTTCTACTTTACCCCAGTAGCTGGTTGAGTGCTTTCTGACCTGGGAGTGTCAGCCTCTGGCACTATTTCTTGTTTCATTGTGAATTGTCTCAGCATAGAGTTTTCACAATAAAAGGGGTTTCCTGTGCCTCCTTCTGTGCACCACTAACAGTGTTAGCTATGGTGCCACTGCCATTGTCCCTGAGTGATCCTCTGCCAGTGTAACTTCTCACTACTGCTGTTGATCAATATCTATTTAGCACATATTTCTCTTGGGGAAAAATAATAACTATCAGGATTCTCTATAAGCTACTATCGTCATAGCCTTTTGCCTCACAGGAACGTGCAATCCTACCACCACAGAAAGGTAATGCGATGGTTAGAGAACTTCCTCTGGCAGCTGTTAAGCTCTAGGAAGGGCTGCTGATGTTGCTTACCAATGGGGAGGGGAGGAAGGGAGGAGAGGTTGCTCTGGGCTCAGAGGGGAAGGAAAAAGGGGGTCATTCCATCTGTGAGAACATACACTTTTATTCCCTCCTGTAAGGAGAGACCAGCTGTTTTTCATCATCTGAATTCCCTCCTTCTCTCTACCAGACAGCAGCAGCATTAGGCATCCTTCCCAGTGTTGACAGCTGCTGGGACAAGGGAAAGGTTCAGAACTGCATGGACAAAGCATTACGTTCCACCTGCTTGATGTAGGATCTTGGCTCAGAAGTCCTGTGGGCCACAGTCACCCCTTCTGACAAAGCTGGTAGTTATTGGATTCCCCACTCTTAAAAAAAAATCTGGATTTTCAAAAATGGTATCCAGGCTGCATAAAGACCCCATGGATCACCTATGGCCCCTGGGTTGCTTAATTCCTGCCTCTAGTGCTTAGAATGGCAATGCTATTCTAGTGTTCAAAGGATTACCTATCAGATCTTTAAATTGCAGTCACTCTTATATCTACAAATTGTGTTTGCACTTCCAAATGAGCTTCCATAGCGAAGCTGCTCTGACTGCTTGCTCATCTCAAGTGGACATTTCTCTTAACACACCAATCTCTTGGTGTGTCAGTGCTAAGCAGTGAAATAGTGACAAAGCACAGTAAGATCAAAAGTGTATGTGTGTGCATATTTGCCTTCAAGTAGCCTGTTGGCTTATAGTGACCCCATGAAGCAAAGAATACTTAGAGAAGATTTTGTTAGTCCCTTCCTCTGAAAAATAACCTACAGCGCCCAGTATTCATTGGCAGTCTCTCATCCAGGCATTAACCAGGGCTGACCCGGCTTAGCTTCCAAGATCAGATGGGAGCTCGTGTCTTTAGGGTATTTAGGCATAAGAATAAAAGTAGGGTTAACTTATTTTGCAAGAAAAATCTCCCACCGACTCTGCCCATCTGCCTTCTACATAATAATTCCAGAGAACTAGTTTGGTTACATTCCATTTCAGGGAAAGAACTTGGCCTTTAAATTCTCAGGGAAATAATTACTCATTAATTATTTGCTAATATAGAAATCGCAGCATTTGAGGGAGAAAAAAGTGCACTTTGCAATTGACTTTTATGGTGACCAGCAACTGGAAACACTTCATAAATCTGTTGCTTTCTAAACAAAGGATGCCATTAGTGAGGAGGTAATTTCTGCAAGGATTATATGTGGTGGAGCTGTCAGTTGCTGCAGATAAATTATAACTAATAAAAATTTTGTTTCTACTGTTTCTCTCTTTAGGCCAATGAGAGCCATTCCAAAAATGACACTTGGCACCATCCCACATTATTCTTGCAGACATTGCATTCATCTTGGCAGTCCAGCCAAATTAGAGAAAGCATGCTTGTTACTTCAAACAATGGCATGTGGCCATCTTGCCATAAAAATGATGAGGTTTCCATTAGCATCTGACAAGGGTTTGGAACACTGAAACAGCAGATTTCACAGGATTTCAGTAAACAGTTTAAACTTGTTCTCTGTACATTATCAGATGGTCTGCTTTTTTCCTCTCCAAAATGTATTATAGTGATAATGAATTATAATGCTTTCTGCTTTTCAGAGGCTGCAGATGTACAATGTAGGCCAAATTGTAGGGCTATGTTATTTTACAGTTAGAATAATTCTGCCCTTGCATTACTGCATTCACTAAAGATTTATATACATTAGGCTTTTATCTGATTAGGACACATGTACACAAATAAAGACAAATTAAGCTCCTCTGTAATTTCCTTTATGACACTGTGTGTTGCGTACTCAAACGTGAACATTATAAACAAGATCACTTGGAAAAATCTAAACTCTGTTATTGTTGTTGCTATCGGCCAGATTCTCTATCATGCTGTACGTTACGTAACTTTTCATATACTTAGCTACCTAGCTAAGAAACCCTATTGGTGAATTGTGAAGATGCATACCAGGATACTGGCAAGACACTGGACTCTACCAAGGCACATCAGCACTCCACAGCCAGTGTCCTGATGGACAGTGGGACCAATGAGCCATTGTGCATGAGTTACTTTGGTGACTCCTCTACACAGAAACAAAACATTAGCCCTTTATGGATATGGACATTGGAGAACTGCCCAATTCTAATTCTCACAGCTGGAAGTCTCCTTAAGAAGATATTAAATCCCCAACAGGATTCCAGTCATCATCAGCATCATCCCACCTTTTCTACAGTCTGGGACTCAATAGCAGTTACATTTCTACGCCGCTTACTGGTGCTCAAGACAGCTTAGAACAGCTAAGGCCCTTTTCACATGTGTGGGGGGGAAATGGGCGAAAACACGCTAAGACGGAGCTTACCTGCAGCCAGGTAAGTCCGTCGCCACGCGGAGCAGCACGCGCTCGCTGCTCCACACTCCTCCGGCGTCCCAGATGGCAGCTTCCGGTGGGTGGAGGCTCTCCACCAACTGGAGAAGCTCATCAGCCGGAAGCCCACCTCTGGCAGATCTGCAGGCACGCACTTGCGCGCGCCTGCAAATCCACGTCGGAGCCAGGTGAGGGAGCAGCACGGGGCTGCGAGCTCCGTGCTTTTTAAAAACCTCGAAAAAGAGGTTTTTAAAAAACACGCAGCCCGGCTAGTTCCGGCCTCTCCTGAGTGGATTCTGGTGTGGAACTACGAAAAGTAGTCCGCGCCAGTCCACTCTACGGTGTAGAAGACCTCCGTTAGAGGTCGCTCTACACCGTTTTAGAAGCCGGGTATGGAAATGGCCTAAGAGATGCACAGTTAAAAATTTACCTCCTGAAAAAGTTTAAAAGTTAGTTGGATTGGAGCTAAGCTGGGCTGTGGTGTAGTTGTGTTATGTAGCTGTATAGCAGAGGTAGTTATGTTAGGTTCTAGTTTGTTGTGCTTTTGTTGTTTTAAAATAAATAAAAATTACAATGAAAAAAGTTTAAAAGGTAGTTAAATTACCAATAAAATTACAAGCAGTTAAAAACAGCCATTGAAAAGCAAGAAGCAAATAGACAACTAACAGTTTAAAAAGCAGCATAGTTCCTCTTCGAAACTTGACTGACAGATACCATTCTAACTCTCTCATTTTAATGTGATCAAGAATACTTCTATAGATATTTGCATTAGTCTCCAAACACAGGCATAGCAGCAATCAGCTAGGTGAAATGCATACAGAATATTACCCCCTAAAAGTGATTGGTTGTTCAATCAAAGTAGTGATGGTGGGGGGGGGGGGACCTGAATACATTTATTCTAGTATCAGAACAATATATTTTTACCTGGTTTGCCATCAGTAAACCATATAATGAATGGAAAAAAAATCGAAACCATAAAAGATAAAAAAAATGCACCAGTTTATAACTTTTTATTTCTCCTTTACATTATTTATAATTCAAATGTGGAAGATTCCAGGACCATATTTGGTTATTTTTTTTTAATGAAGAATCTCTTAACCCAAATAAGGCAGCAATTCTTGTTTAGAAAACTGAAAGTAAATTTCATTCCACTCAATAGAGCTGGTTTTTTAATAGTTGCACATAGGATTAGACTGTTAGTGAAAGCAAATATGCTGACAGCATTTAAGAACTTTCCTTCTTTCTTTCAGGAGAATTTCTCAATCAGTTCTACAATCTTATTAGCAAAACATAATTTAATATATAATTGATTAATCTATCATTAATCTCTTAATCTAGATCTTTGCTTTCTCTAGGGGAAAAATCCATTAATGTGGTCAAAAACTGATGGCTGAACTGAATTTGATTTTGGAAAAAGAAGCAACTGAACAGTTACTACCATTTTCTTTGGATGATGCATATATATACATAAATAAATGAAAAAGCAAACCCAAACATCCCAACCCAGGAGAAAGGTGAGGTATAAATTAAACAAATGAATGAACAAACATGTAAATGTATGGCCCAGTTATGGCTGATCCACATATACATCTACACTGTTCAGTATCCTGTTGCTCAATTATCAATGGTATGTTAGGATTACCACAGGACTGGAACTCAAATAAACACGGTTGTGGTTTGTCTGTCCTGAGAGATGCCAGAAGCATGAAAGAAAGAGGTGGAGATTTTCCATATGATGGTGGCCATTCAGGCAACAGCCCATTCTAAAAATCTTTGTGTGTATATATTTCTCTCCCCCCCCTCACTGTTTGTTTGTTTGAGTGTTCATGTGTATGTGCAAGAAAAAATAATGTAGCACATAGTCTGTATGGTCTGAAGCAAAGACCTAAATCCAGTTGTTACTTCCAAGTAAAATAGACCCATTTGTCAAATCCCCATTGATTCAGTAGGTCTACTGTAGTTGAGACTAACAGCTGACTTTAGTCCAAGAAAAACATGTGACCTAGCTTAGTGTTTGATCTGTTTCTGTTGAAAAGCAGTGTATTAATGTTCAGTGCTTTATCAACTATGGCTGTTTCACAGCTGTGAGTCACAGTGCTGCCATTGCTTACCTGTTTTTTTTAGAAAAGGTTACCCAAATTTTCAGACCTAAAACATTAAGAAAAAGAACTGCACTTCATCTGCAACATTTGTACATTGGCATTTGAATTTTACGCTGAAGGAAGGAAGGAAATTAAGAAGGATGGATCTTCTGAGAAGTTCTAGTGCTTTGAATGGTTTTATACCAGCTACTTCTTTGTCCTAACCTGTTTGTCAAAAACAATAAAAAAAAAAAAGAGAGACACTACATTTGGCAGCATTAAGTAGATAGTGATTGATTAAAAAAAATCAGAGTATAAACTACCCGGATGCTTTGATATGTAGATCAAAAACCAAACATCAGATTAATGGGAGTCATTAGGAAACACTAACATTAACAAGAATGATGGGTTAGGCATCAATAATGATGACAATGGCATCACAAACAACTTGATCTTTCAAATTCTCTGTGTGCCTAACTAGTCTTAGTCTTACTAAAATGAGCCAAGCTTTCACAAGAACAAACCAGGTCCAGCGTAAACATCTACAGGCATCGAAGCCTGGATTAGTAAAATAATTTTGTTTATGGGACAAGCTTACATTATACAGTCGTAACATAAATTTCAAGCTAAGCAGTCCACTTACCATAACAGAACGGATGTGTAACTGGTTGATGCATTACAGGCATCTGATACTGCAGAGAGGTTTTCGTGATATCTCTGACCAAGAGAATAAAAATAAGTGTTCTATCAATGCCAGTTGAGCAATTAGCTGGCTAAAGTTCCTTATTCTCTACCACAGAAGTGATTTTTTTTGTGTTAAAAAAAAATAAGTTGAACCTTGTGAAAGAAATTACATGAAAAATTCCAAGAAAAATTAATGCCCTGGTTTCCTTTCCTTTCCTTTCCTTTCCTTTCCTTTCCTTTCCTTTCCTTTCCTTTCCTTTCCTTTCCTTTTCCTTTTCCTTTTCCTTTTCCTTTTCCTTTTCCTTTTCCTTTTCCTTTTCTTCTCTTCTTTCTTTTTAAAATATATCTTCATGCTTTTAGGTCTTAGGAAACAACTTTTTCTCTTTTACTGAACAACTGCAGAGCAATGTCATTAAGGACTAACTCATCATTTCATTCTTTCTAATGTAAGCCTGGATTGTGAGTAGCAGTTTCAGAATGGTAGATAGAGTATTCTGTTGTAATAAAGCAAGTATCACGTCTATTTACGATTCTTCCTTTGGCCTCATGTTGGCTATCATGAATTTTAAAATTTTGTTAGCAGATGCTGCCCTGGCTCATCACAGACCCACACCCTCCAACACTTCACAGATGAAAGCTGGAACACATGTGGCCAAACAACATCAGAGTGTGGTCAAGATGGCATAAGGAATTAATGAGGGAAAACACACAAGCTAGGAGGGACTGCAGCAGTTTGCTTTTGCCTGAGCCTACTGCAAAAGGCAGGATTCTGCTCCTTCCTCTCCTCTCACCTCACTGAAAATTGACTACAAACTATTGTTGCACTTTGAACTCAGTTTGCACCAATGGAAGTAAGCCAAAGACAAAAAGGGAAAGTGGAAGAAGGAAAGAGAAACTGGGACATTTGAAAAGCAGCTGAGAAACTGGGATGACAGATTGTTAATTGGGACTGTCCCTACCATACTGGGACAGTTGGAGGGTATGGCTTGATTCTGTTTTAATGTTGACATTTTGCATTTTTTTTTCCATTTTCTTGCTAAACTCAGCTTTTAACCATGCAGCTGCTTTGTTTTATGGCTGTTGTAAAATATTTTGGGTGGCTTTGGATGAAAAAATGTATAGCCTGACAGAATAAGAAATACTACAGAGGCGAAGAAAGAACAGGTGGAATTTGTGGGTGAGATGGGGAGAGAGAGAGAGAAATGGACATTTTTCTACAGCAGTTCTAGTAAACATAACAGCTAACTCATTAAACAGGACACAGGATAAGGTGCAAAACTGCATAGTGTAATATTGGCATTTTTGTTGTTGTTTTAACTTCATAAAAGCTAAAGCTATAACTCCTCTTAGTAGCATTTAAGTTAATACAGTGAGGTCTATACAGGTTTTTTGCTTCAAACTTGCAAACTTTTCTCAAGAGGTTTCTTGAAATGAAGTAAAATGGTGGAATGAAGTATTAACTGGGCCAACAATGTAATATAATCTTTACCACTTTGTGTGGTCTCCATGAGCCTAAAAGAAGTGGAGGCTCTTTCCCTCACACCTGCCTCTCTGGAGAACCAAAAGGCACCCATTGTGTTGAGCTTTTGTTCATGGAATTCCATTAATGTATTCCTCTTTACATGATCTACCACTGGCTCCTGGCTTCCTGGGGTGGGGGGTGGGGGCGGGAAGCTGTCATGGTTAAATTAGACCTTGCCTACTTAACAGGGAAATATAAACTCCAACTAGCCTTGTTATCCTTTGAAAGGTTATGAACTGAATCCATTTTCTGGCCACTGTTCAGCATAAGCAACCATGAAAATTTTTCAACAGACGCTGGCAAAAGCCCTTGGTGGCTACAGCTCCTCTCCAAGCAAAGGATTAAACAGCTGGCAAAGAAAGGAGCTTTGGAAACAGATGAGAACGTTCTTTTCCACACAACTAAAAAAAAAAAAAAAAAATTCTGCGGACCGACATACCATTTTGTTCCCAGCTGCTTCATTGTACCTGTGACTTGTCCATTGTATATTCTGGGAAATCATTGTGGATTCAAAGGTGTGTGTGCTTCGTAAAGTGGGAGGCAATAGAAGCCACAGCCCTGACTTTTCAATAGCTGAGCAGGGCTATTAATAACACGGTGTCTTGGAGACCTCTCATTCACAGAGTCATATCAAAATTTCTGGGTTATCCTTGTGCATGTGGGTGTGGGTAGGGGTGTCAGAAATGGGGTTTACTTTCAAGATGTTGAGATATGTTATTTCAATATCTTGAAGGTAAAATACATTTCTCAGAAAAAAATTTCTGAGTGCTCTGTATATATCAAGCCCCAGGACAGTAAAAAAAGACATTATAGGGAAGTGTATCCTGTAAGGTCAGGAAATAGGTCCTGTAATGTGCTCAGCACATGCCTATTCCAGGGGTAAGCTTTGAAAAATACTTTTCAACAGCAATTCAGCAAGAAAGGAGGAAGATTAGCCTTATATGTCAAGGATGTTTTCACCTGTGAAGAAATCCATGACTTAAATCTGGGAAGCCAAGTTGAGAGCATCTGGGTAAGAATTAAGGGAGCGAGAAACAATAGGGATGTGATTGTGGGGGTTTCTTACAGGCCTCCAGGCCAGCCCGAGGACTTGGATGAGGCCTTCCTGGAGCAGATGACCACACATTCAAAAAGAAGAGATGTCGTGTTAATGAGAGATTTCAATTATCCTGATATTTATTGGCAGTCAAACTCTGCCAAGACGGCAAGGTCCAACAGGTTCCTCACTTGCCTTGCAGACAATTTCATGGTCCAGAAGGTGGAAGAGGCAACAAAGGGATCAGCTATTTTAGATCTGATCCTGACCAACAGGGATGACCTAGTTGATGAGGTGGAGGTGGTGGAATCCTTAGGAGGGAGTGACCATGCTCTTCTGGAGTTTGTCATTCAGTGGGAAGGAGAAGCCAAGTGTAGCCAGACACACATCCTAAACTTTAAGGAAGCTGATTTCTCTAAACTTAGGGAGTTACTTGCTGAAATCCCGTGGTCAAGAATACTAAAAGAGAAAGGAGTTCATGACGGATGGGAGTTTCTTAAAAGTGAGATACTGAAGGCACAATTGAAAACTGTGCCAATAAGGAGGAAAAAATGGCAGGTGTCTAAAGAAACTGGAATGGTTGACTGAAGAACTCTCAGCTGAGCTAAGTGTTTCTTTTAACATGTACAGGAAATGGAAGAATGGTGAATTCCCCAAAGGGGAATTCAAGCAAGTAGCCAGGAGATGTAGGGATACGGTCAGAGAAGCTAAAGCGCACAATGAACTCAGGCTTGCCAGAGACATCAAAAACAATAAAAAGGGCTTTTTTAGATATGTCCGCAGCAAAAGGAAAAACAAGGAAATGATGGGATCACTACGTGGAGAAGGTGACCAATTAATAACGGGGGGGGGGGGTTAGAAGGTAGAACTATTTTAATACCTTCTTTGCCTCAGTTTTCTCCCAAAAGGATAGAAGTACCCAACCTGGGGCGTGGGGAGCAGGTGAGGAAATGAGGGAAATGCAGCACAGAATAAGTAGAGAAGTAGTACAGGAATATCTGGCTAAACTAGATGAATTCAAGTCCCCAGGGCCAGATGAATTACATCCAAGGATATTAAAAGAACTGGCAGAAGTCATTCTGAACCACTTGCAATAATCTTTCAGAACTCTTGGAGAACAGGAGAAGTTCCAGCAGACTGGAGGAGGGCAAATGTCATCCCCATCTTCAAGAAGAGGAAAAAAGAGGACCCAAATAATTATCTCCTGGTAAGCCTGACATCAATTCCAGGAAA
This sequence comes from Cyclura pinguis, assembly GCA_030412105.1. Classification (NCBI taxonomy): domain Eukaryota; kingdom Metazoa; phylum Chordata; class Lepidosauria; order Squamata; family Iguanidae; genus Cyclura; species Cyclura pinguis. Next base: position 84,547,925 of record CM059600.1, read on the forward strand.
GATCCTAGAGCAAATCATTAAACAGTCAGTTTGTAATTACTTAGAAAGCAATGCCGTAATTGTGAAAAGCCAGCATGGATTTCTCAGAAATAAGTCATGCCAGACTAATCTTATCTCTTTTTATGATAGGGTTACAAGCTTGATAGACGAAGGGAATGCCGTAGATGTAGCGTATCTTGACCTCAGTAAGGCCTTTGACAAAGTTCCCCATGATATTCTTGCAAAGAAGCTAGTAAAATATGGGCTGGACAGGGCTACTGTTAGTTGATTTGTAATTGGTTGACCGACCACCCAAAGGGTAATCACCAATGGCTGCTTTTTGTCCTGGAGAGAGGTGACTAGTGGGGTGCCACAGGGTTCTGTCCTGGGCCCAGTGCTATTCAATATCTTCTTATCAATATCTTGCTAATACACCAGAGGATAGGATCAAATTTCAATACTACCTCGACAGAGTGGAGAGCCGGGCCAAAGCTAACAAAATGAATTTCAACATAGAGAAATGTAGAGTCCTGCACTTGGGCAAAAAAAATGAAAGTCACAAGTATAGGATGGGGGATGTGTGGCCGGATAGCAGTACGTGTGAAAAGGATCTAGGAGTCTTGGTAGATCACAAGCTGAACATGAATCAGCAGTGTGACAGGGCAGCCAAGAAAGCCAACGCAATTCTTGGTTGCATCAATAGGAGTATGGTGTCTAGATTGAGGGAGGTAATGGTATCACTCTGTTTTGCGTTGGTTAGGCCTCATTTGGAATACTGTGTCCAGTTCTGCGCACCTCAATTCAAGAAGGATGTCGACAAGCTGGAATGTGTCCAGAGGAGGACGACCAAAATGGTGAAGGGTCTGGAAGCCATGCCCTATGAAGAACGCCTTAGGGAGCTGGGTATGTTTAGTCTGCAGAAGAGAAGGTTAAGAGGTGACATGATAACCATGTTTAAATATTTGAAGGGATATCGTTGAGGAGGGAGCAGGTTTGTTCTCTACTGCTCCAGAGACTAGGGCCCTTTTCTCACCTTACCCTTTTGCGGAGCTGGGGTGCAGGGCTCACGTGAGCAGCCTCCAGCGAGAGGCTCTCGAATCCCGGTCCTATCGGCTCCACAGCTGCTTCCTGGTCACGCGAGCGCCCCGCCTCTTCCTTTCGCAGTGCAGCCTGGGACCTTTCCCAGGCTGCACTGCACAGGAAGCACAACCAGCCTGGCTTCCGAGGCTCCACACGGAAAGTAAGTGCGCGCGAGGCCCCAGAGCGATGTGCAACCGTGCAGCATTTTCAGCTTTGAGCTGAAAATGAAAAAATGCGTTTGCAGTCCACATCAGGCCCTTGAACATCACGCAAATGTGAGTGCGTCATCTGGACTGCTCCTCACATTTACGTGACGCTCAGGGGGCCCTTTCCCTAATGCTATGCGAAAAGGGCATAGGACAAGGAGCAATGGATTCAAGCTGCAGGAAAGGAGATTCCATTTGAACCTCAGGAAGAACTTCCTGACGGTCAGAGCTGTCTGGCAGTGGAATATGCTGCCTCGGAGTGTGGTGGAGTCTCCTTCTTTGGAGGTTTTTGAGCAGAGGCTGGATGACCATCTACTGAGAATACTTTGATGGGTGTTCCTGCATAGCAGGGGGTTGGACTGGATGGCTCCTGGGGTCTCTTCCAACTCTATGATTCTATGATTCTATGATTCTATGATTCATTATTCATCATAATGTTTTAATAGTAATTCACCACTGTTACTCATTACACATTTTTGATTGCTCAGTACCTTTTCACTACTTGTGAAAAAGTTTGGATTGATAAGAATATGGCATAACATTTGAGAAATTCCTCTCAGAATGCCTTAAAGTGGCTTTAAAGATGAAATTTAAAGTAACTAGAAAACATTTCTCTTTATACCAATAAAGTCACTTCATTCCCATTCATTATGTTATTTTTGAAATCTGATGTAGTTAGGCCATCATTACAAAAGAAGCTAACTTGTTACAGCCAAGTAACTACATTCCTTGAAACTCATTGCTTCTGAGCTCCCTTCCTGAAGTCTGTGGGGAAACAAGTAGTGGATCTCTCAAGCATAATAATCATTTTGGCAAGGCAGGAGCTGAACAACAACTAGTCTTACACCCACCCACAGATTCTAGGAGAGGGAAAAATATTCTTCTTCTTTGTGAGGTATATGAAAGTATGTTTACCTACAATATTTGTTCATAATCTAATGAATGGTATAAAGGAGGAGAAAGAGGGAAAAAGGAAATCACTGAAGGCAGAGAATACAGGAAGAGAGTGAGTGTGGAAAATTAACCAAACAGGAAGTTTGCAAACTAATAATCACTGAATATTGGCACACAGGTTTTTGTATCATGGCTGAGAGAGTAAAAATACTTTTTGGAAGCAGTGGAGGTTCCTCTCTCTGACCAGTTGTTTCCTCCAGCATACAACAGCAGGGAGGAATCTGCTGGACACAGCTTTGTCTCTTTGGTCAATGCTTGCACATACCTTAAAAACCTTGAAGAAATGTTACTGGAATATGATAAATTTTTTACCCTTTGTCTCAGTCTTTCAGGGAAAGTTCTTATGAAGCCTCTGTCACTCCACTTTTTCAACTATTTTAAAAGTGTCCCAGTTTGTCTCTCCTCTTCCTGCTTTCTCTCGTTGCCATCAGCTTACTTCATTTACTGCAAAACGAATTCATAGCGTAAAAGCAGTTTGCCCTCAGTTACCTCAGCAGGGAGAAAAAGAGAGGAAGGAGCAGAATATTGCCATTCTGAGTAGCCTCCTTTCCCCTCCGTTAATTGCAGGCAAACTCCTTGTGCACTTTGAACTCAGTTTAAAACAATGAAAGTAAGCTGGGGAGAAAGTGGGAAAGTAGGAAGTAGAGAGAGGAACAAAGACATCTTCAAATCAGCTGGAAGTGTGAGAAAGCAGAGGATTAACTGGAACTGTTGTGCCGAGCAATTTCTAGGGAACGTAGAAGCACAGAAGCAGTGAGCCCTACAGGGCCTGGAGGGAGAGGCAAAGCTTTCCCCTTTTGGAGCAGACAGACCAATTAGCATTTTGCATGCATCTGTATGTACACTTGAATACGGATTTCTGTAACCTCTTGACTCTGAAGGAATAGGCATAAGCAAAGTCCAAATAGCTCTATTTGTTCATCTTTGATATTTTATTGCAACCACAAGATTGCCATTTTTTTAGGACAAAGTCTGCATGAAATGTGTCTCCTCCTCCCAGATTTTAAGCAAGTTGTTGTTCTTGTTGTTTTTTCTATCCTGCCTTGCACCCAAAATTGGGATTCAAGGTGGATTACAATTTTAAAAAACAAACAGACAGTATAGCTTAAAAAGGGAACATTAAAATGAAATTAAGCTATTGACAATATTAAAATGATTTAAAATTGCTCTTGAAAAGATGAAATACAATTAAAAGATAAAAACAATAAACTAGCTCAGTTTTAAAACAGTAAAACAGCCCGTTTTTAAAAAACTTTATGTTTTAAAAGCCTGTTGGAATAAAAAGGTCTTTGCTTATTAATGGGAGGATCACAGGGAGGTGGCTGTTCTGGTCTCCACGTTGAAGGGAATTCCAGAATCTATGGCCAGCCACCTAGAAGGCCCTCTCTTGTGTCCCCACCAACCCGTGCTTGTGATGGGACTGAGAGAAGGGCCTCTCCTCATGATCGCAGAGCCCGGGGAAGGTTCATATAGCGAGATACAGTCTGCCAGACCTTGACCTGTTGAAGGAGAATTATGAGAACAACAATACGTCTGTCACAAAAAGAAAGCAAAGCATTGGGTTTCTGTTTAAATTCATGGTTAACTAGCAATGAAAAAGGCTATATTACTGCTGGTAATGGGAGTGTGTCTCCTCCCACCCCCTTTGTGTTTGTGCAAATGGATAGATATCCGTAGGCATCTCAGCTTTGACTGGGAGCCAAAAATCATTTGCTGGAAATTGCCTATGAGAAGGCTTATTATCCCTGTAATGAATAAGGATGACAATAAAATTTTACCTTTTCATCTTACCTGAGGGAATGAAAATGGAGGGTTGCCATTTGGAGGAGACTGTATGAGCCATTTAGAGTCCCAGATACCTGTTTGAATGTGGATCCCCTTCTGTTAAATGCACAGCAAATAATGTGATTTAGAAAACACCTCATAGTCCTAAACCCAACAGACCATACAAAATGTTAGCTTTATTACATTCCTAGAAGCTCAGGCAAAGACATAAGAAGCAGACCCATTCATCACTCTTTTTAAAGAGAGCAATTCATTTATTAGACGTAAATGCAGATACATTATTAAGACATGTGTCTGTGTAAGTGTCTTTTTAAAACAGAAATTTTAAAAACACGCTTCTGAACCAAACAGACTTTAGGCTGTATAAGAGATAAGCTGCCTGTCAGACATACAATCCTGAATGTTGTTCCCTCCTTGCTTTAATTTAAACAACTCTTTTTTATTTTTTTTTTAAATTTAAGCTCTTAAAGTTTCCTGTTTGGTCTTGTTCGCAAGCATTTTCATGAAGCAAGGTTTCCCGTATTCATAGCCATTTGTTATCTTTTGTACTCCTTGCCTTCTTTTTCTTGAAAAATCCAGCCCATAATAATAGAGCATTCAGACCTGGTTATAGATTATTCTCAAGTGATTTATTAGTATGAGAAAGGAAGGAAAACTTCATTCTGCTAAACCTCTGCACTGTACTTCTTAATCAGCAGTAAAATGGATTTATTAGATGTGATTTCCCCCTTTTTCAGATATGTTTTGAGACCTGTCACCAATCTAAGCATCACACAGAGATCAAGGCAGCCCAAGATTGAGGCTGGGAGAAGAATATAAAAGGCTGTTTTTGTCAAGAAGTTCTCTAATTCAGGATGACAAACAAGAGTCCATCAGGACTAGGTGATCCCATGAACGGGGATCCAACAGAATGAAACTGTTTCAAAATAGGTGCAATGTGGTACAGCGGGTAGATAGCCATGTTCTGAACTAATGGCAGTTTTTAAAAAAAATTGCTACCTGTAATTTGTTAGAGAAAGAATGGTACGCAATTGTACTAAATTTAATAGAATAATTTATGCTTAAAAATAAAAATTAAACAAAGTACCAGGGGATCTAGTTAGCCAACAATAATTAATTAATCAGTTTATTATTCAATATCCCACCTTTCTTCCCAGTGCAGGGCTGAAGGTTGCTTACAACAAATTAAAACAAAGTACAATTAAAACCTATTTGCTACCAGAGGCGTATCTAGGGTGGGGCAAGTAAGGTATGTTTCCTGGGCACCAATGCCAGGGGGTGCCAAAATGCCATGGCAGAAGATTTAGCAGAGGAGGAAGCAGTCCTGTAGGTAGGGGCACAACTTCCATGCTTGCCCTAGATGCTGTTTGCACTAGATATGCCTCTATATGACACAAAAGTTTTAAAAGCCATTAAATAAATAATTCAGTTAAAAACAGTACATTGGAGCAGTTTAAAAACACCTTAAAACACGAGAAAATGTCTACAATTCTCCTCCCACTCCTTCTTCTCATATATATCCTGCCTTTTTCTCAATAATGAGACTCAAGGTGGCTAACAACCCTCAGCATTTTGCCATACTAAATTAAGAGCCAAAAGCCATTTCCACACTAGGCTGTTATAGCGCTATGATTCCAGTTTCAACATCCTATGGAATCCTGGGGTTTGCAGTTTCGGGAGGGGCCGTCTGGCCCCTCCCGAAACTGCAAACCCCAGGATTCCATAGGATGTTGAAACTGGAATCATAGCGCTATAACAGCCTAGTGCGGCAATGGCCAAAGACTGGCCTGAATAAAAAGGTCTTTGCATGGCAGAGGAAAGAGAGCTGATGAGGGGCCAGCCAAACCTCTAATGGGAGGAAATGCCTCAGTGTGGGAGCAGCCACCAAGAAGGCTGTCTCCCATAATAGCGCCACCTGTAATGGTAGTCTGGCGGAGAGGAAGAGCTCCCCTAAACATCATAAAAAATTGGACAGGCACATAGAGGAAGATATGTCAGAAAGTCAGAGACCCAAGCTGTGCAGCACTATAAAGGCCATAACCAGCACTTTGAATTCTGCCCAGAAATGGACCTGTAGTCAGTGACTTTATTTCAACAACAACAACGACATAAAATACATTTCCCCCACTTCCACAGCAAGCTCACTTCCCTTCCTCTGGAATTCTGTGAATTACTTTTTTACATGGGGCGTGCATGGACAAAAAATAGCTACTCCCATCTGGGACCAATCCTAAAAGACGGTACATGAATCTCAGTCTTACTTGGTACAGTGGTTCGGAGTAGGAGGTGGGCGACTGTGGGAGGGACACCCCCCCATCACACCCCCCCACAAAAAAAATTGCCCCCCAAAGCACTTTTTTGCCCCACAAGGCCTCTACGGGACACAAGGGACATTTTTCATCATATTTTTGGCTTTCCTGGGCCATTTTAGCCCCATGAGAGGCTTTGTACCTTTTTGACAACAGGAAGTGAATAGAGGTCACTTCCTCTTTACTTCCTATTTCAAAAAAGGCATCTCATGGCCCTAAAGTGGCCCAGAGGAGCCCAGACTGGTGGAAGTGTCCCTCATGCCTCCTAGAAAGCATTTTGAGGCAAGACAAGATTTGGGGGGAGAACGGGGATGGGATTTGATTTTTTTTAAATAAAATTATTTGTGTTTTTGCTCTGGGGAGCCAGTTCCTTCTTAAACATGGTGAAAATTCCCTCCAGACTCCCTAGAGGGTAAAACTTGATCCCTGGGGGTCCATGGGCCACACTTTGCCCATGGCTTAGGGGAACACAATGCTAGAAAACCTGCTTGTTTTCCTTTATTCAGTAACATCTGGCCTGACTGGGGATCTTTTCTGTTTTTTCCACTTCTCCTCTACTTTTTGTGCTACCTAGCCTGAAGAAGAGTTTTCCTTTCCCCATTGACAAGCATGGCTACACTTTTCTTCTTTGCCTCCACTCCTCCATTTAGTTTAAAATTGGAATTGATGAAAATCATTTTGGCTCAGAACAACTTATAAGGTAGATTGGGATCAGGTGCATTTTGCTTCTTATCAGGCATGTGTGGATCCAAATGCACCCAGACATATCCATAGAAATAAGCATACATCTTCATGCTGGACCCAGTGAAGTTTAAATTTGGAAATACTGTAACCTGAAAATGTTAAATGAAAAATCAACATGAGGAATAAGAACATAATAAGCTGCCTTATAGCGAATTAAAGGCCCTTTCCGCATGACAATGGTGTTCCGGCATGGAGACGAAAGAGGAGCGGGACTCTGACGACACTTCTGCATGATGTCATTGTGGTTCCACCCTTCTGGCTTCACCAGCTAGCGTGATCACAGGCTATGTCATTGATGGAAAAATTCTGTCAATGAACCCTGATCATGCAAGCCTTCTGTTGCAGCCGGCCATGCAGAAGGGCTGAAAGTACAATGTATGTACTTTGCTCCCTACTGCAGTATGGGAAGAATGCCGGCTACAGTCTGGAAGGATGGAGAAAATCCATCATGCTCCCTTCCACAGGCTGCTGGTCATGTGCAGAACGAAGCATTGGGAACATGCCCCCATCCTGGGATTGTGACGAAATGACACATGACAGCGTTGTTGCATGGAAAAGGCCCATCATGGCTGCGGGTTTGACTTTCACAGATCTGATTATTTGTGAGTTTCTCTAGCCCCTGCCCTCCACCTCAGGTGCTTATTTTCCAGAGGACCCTTTACTCTGGGCAGTTCTGGTCAGGTGGTGCAGACCTTTAAAACCCCCCCTCTGGTTATCCCACTCCTCCGCCAACCACTGCCCAGCCAGCTAAGGATGGCTCACAGCTTGATTTCTCAGCACAACAAACACTATCCCAGTGCCTCCACACATATGAAAGGAAGGAGATGAGACAGACAGAAGAAGTATAAGGCCACCATATCGACTCATCGCTCTTTCCTTCTCCTTTCCCTGTCTTGGTTTGGACCCTGGGTGTCCACTCTCCCAGCCATGCCTCAGCCCTCTTCCCACAGTTGCCCACACACATTTTGATATTTGCAATTTTTCTACTTTTGTGAGGGTCCTAGCCTTAGCAAATGTGGAGGGCCAAATGTATTGGTTCATCTAACTGCTGTAGTACTACTTACTTGATCTTAGCCAAAAGGCCAAGAAGCAGTACTACTAAGCCAACATCCATCTCTTAGTGATGGCAAAATGGGCTTCTTATTTTGCAAAAAGCTAAAATTATAAATCATTTGCTTCTAAGCAGTTCATTGGGATAAAAAAGTGAGAAAATGTCCTCTTAATAGATGCCAAAGGCCTAATGAGAAGAAAGTGTGGCCTGTACAATTTGTCGTGGAAACAATTGCATTTAACATAATGGTTCTGGAATGGACAATGTTTGGAAATGTGAATCCAATAGACCTGGTAGGTTTTTAAAAGATGAGTGTAGAGTTTTATTATTTAAAAGGTTTTCTGAATATATTCTAAATAGACCATGGAATTGCTCTAGCAATTTTTTGGGCTGGAAATTACTCAGCCATTTGGTTCTTATTTTATGAAATGAACAAGCGTTTGAACACTCATTTGATATGCTTGTTGATGCATCACGAAAAGGAGATATGCTTTGAATTCTCTTTAAAAACCCCATGTAAACATACAGCTTATATATAATTGCAACAAAATACCATCTCCTTAGAAAGTGCTTTCACATGCAATTTCCTCTTTGACTACTGCATGTAAACATAGTTATTGAATTTGGGAAAACTTGTGGGCTTTAAGTGGTGCAACTGGGATCAATATCTTAACAAATGCAAATTATATTTTACAACGTCCTTGCTTTGCAGCCAAATACCTGCCTCATAAAAGAGACAGAAATAGCAACAGGTATTTTTTTTGTTTTAGATGAAAGAAATACCTCCAGAAAATATTCACTGCACTATTTTAGTGATTATTTCATTGTTCTGAATATTTAGAGAAAGTGAGATATGTACCTTAATCTCATATTACCACCAATGGCCTGGATGCTCCATTCATGCAATGCATATTCATTCTCTTAGGAAAGTATTTAGGAGTCAGACCATTGGTCTATCTAGCTGAAGAACTCTGGCCCTCCAGATTTCGTTAGACTCTTAATTCCCATCGAACCAAGCTAGCTGGATCAATTGTGAGAACTGATCTTGTCCCAATATTGTCTACATTGATTGGCACCGCCTTTCAAGGCTATCAGACAAGAATCTTTTCCATTTCTACATGGCAATGGCAGGGATTCAACCTGAAAACTTCTACATGAAAAACATGTGTTATATGCCCTCAGACTGCGATTCCTCCTTCACAGTAGTGTCACATTTTATTCTTAAATATCTTAAATATTGTTAAAAATATCAAACAAATAAACAACAAAAAGTCATGTTATAGAACAGCTTTACAAATCATCCTTAGTTGTGATATTGGCCCTTTTCACATGTCGGGGGGGAAACGGGCGAAAACGTCCAAAAACAGAGCTTACCTCCAGCCGGGTAAGTCTGTCGCCGCGTGGAGCAGCGCGAGCTCGCTGCTCCACACTCCTCCGGTGTCGCAGATGGCAGCTTCCGGTTGGTGGAGGCTCTCCACCAACCGGAGAAGCTCGCCAGCCGGAAGCCCGCCCCCGGCAGATCTGCAGGCACGCACTTGCGCGCGCCTGCAGATCCACTTTAGAGCCGGGCGACGGAGCGGCACGGGGCTGCGCACTCCGTGCTTTTTAAAAACCTCTAAAAAGAGGTTTTTTAAAAAACACGCAGCCCGGCTAGTTCCGGCCGCTCCTGAGTGGATTCTGGTGTGAAACTACGAAAAGTAGTCCACACCAGTCCACTCTACAGTGTAGACGACCTCCGTGAGAGGTCACTCTACACCGTTCCCCCCCACATGTGAAAAGGGCCATAGTCCACTTGGACGTGTCATCCATTAATGAAAGTTTGTTACACATCAATGACTGCCTCTGTCAGAACATTGTGCCACACTGTAATGTAGTGGGCCTTTCAGCCCTATACTACATAGTGCTATTATTCCACTTTCAACAATCTGTGGAATTCTGGGGTTTGTAGTTTACTAAGGCCAAAGAGCACTCTGTCTGAGAATTCTAAATGCCCCTCCCTAAACTGCAAACCCCAGGATCCTATAGGAGGTCAAAAGTGGAATAATCGCACTATCACAGTGTAGGGTGGAAAGGCCCATAGTGTGCTACAACAGGAAGAACATGGCTGATGCATTTTGACATTTGGCTAATAGCTAGCACTAAGTAAGCACTGTACGTGGCAAAGTATCAGACTTTGCTAGCCTTCTGGGGACCCTAAGACAAGTCTCTTATGGGCAGGCTAGCCAGCCTGCTCTCACAAATGGCTTGTTACAGATTTTTCATACCAAACAGTTCTTCAGAGTGGCAGGCTAAAGGCAAAGTTAGGGAATGCTGTTATCATTTTACAATGTGCCCAAATTAGACATCAATATTGTAAAGGCACTGGATCCTATCTAATCTTGGAAGCTAAGCAGGGTCGGCCCTGTTTAATAGTTGGATGGGAGACCACCAATGAATACCAGGTACAGTAGGCTATATTACAGATGGAGGAACTGGCACAACCACCTCAGAGTATTCATTGCCTAAGAAAACCCTATGGAAATTCATGGGGTCACTATAAGTTGATAGGTGACTTGAACACACACACACACACACACACACACACAACTCCAAGGCCATTTCCACACTAAACTGTTATAGCACTATCATTCCACTTTCAACATCCTATGGAATCCTGGGGTTTGCAGTTCAGGGAGGGGCCGGCTGGCCCCTCCCTGAACTGCAAACCCCAGGATTCCATAGGATGTTGAAAGTGGAATGATAGTGCTATAACAGTATAGTGCGGAAATGGCCCAAGTCCTGTTCGGCATCCTACAGTGGAGGCATAAAAATTGCTGCTTCCCATGGTCCAGGCCTACATTGGTCCAATCATATCCAGAGTAAAGTCAGAGCTTTAAAAACTAATTCATCCCCTTCACAACAATTTTTGAAAAGTTAACCTGTTGCTGTTATTTATTGATGCTGAAAAAAGTAAGTTGCTAACAAGTTACTTGTTAGACCGGGTTTTTAAAACTTTCTATCAGTTTTGGGGGAAGAAATTTAAAAATGCTAAGGTAATGAAATGAACTGTGAAAAACTCTGTCAAGATGCCTCCGTAAATGCCTTAAAATGTCCTTAGTAACTTTTGAAAGGAACCAGAAGTAGTTACTTTATTACGCCAGTGTAGTAACTTGATTTCTATTTGTTGCATTACTTTTGACATGTAACTTTCATTATGTAAAAACCTGATGAAATGATAACTCATTCCTATGCTGACGTAACAAGTAGCTCTCAAAAGTTGACCTCAAAAGTTACCATACTACTGCGGTAAGGGCTATCAGTGTCTACACAACTATTTCGGATTGAATCAGCCAACTGAGCAGGGTTATGAAACTGAAATACCATCAATAGACGGAGGGAAATTTAATTTTTTTTAAATAACAGTTCACTGGAAGCCACACAGCATAGCATTATATCCATCTATACATCATAACTATAACAACAGTGTTCCTCAAAGTTACGCTTTGCTTTTGCCAGTTATGAATACTTATTCTTTAATTAGAAGAAATGCAATAACATTGGCATCAAATAGAAGGCTAAAAAAATCTCTCCAGAAATCAGTTCAACATTACAGGAAGAAAAATGTAACAAGAATCCAATGGTCTTGCAGTCCTGTATATACACAACTGTCCATTTCTGTGTAAATATGACAGGTTGCATTTTACTTTACTTTTCTTCTCTCAGATGGACTGTATGACAATCTTGCTTTCTTGTATTCAGTATTTCTTGGAACATCTTCAAGGAATTTCCAAGCCTTTCTCTCTAACGCTTGAGGCCCACGGAACTCACTGAAGCACATTAAATGATTTGATTTTCAAATAATTTGCAATTGAAGCCCACTAAATGAGTTCAATGTTCTTTCCCCCTGTTTTCTTCTGTCTGTCTTTTTGCCAGGTTTATAGTTACATAAAAGCAGGCCATATATTTCACTGATTTTTTTTTAAATAAAGAAAAGGCAGATTGTATAGTTTATGCTCTTAACTTGCTCATTGGAACTCTTTTTCTCTATGGGTCTTTAGAGGTGATACTGGTAGTTCCTCAGTATTATTAATCATGGTCAGAGAAGAATTATTGCCATAGAAATAAAAACAACACACATGGATGGAGAAACCACACATCAGTGAAAAATAAATCTGCTACCACAAGAATATCTAAAAATGCCAATCATTTATTTTAGTCTAGCCCATTAAGTTTATTTCAGTGAGACTACTAGTTCCCCTATATCAAAAGTATGTTGTTATCCTTCATTTAAGGCTGGGCTTTGGCATTGTGTAAAGTATTGATAATGGAAGCAGAAGAGAAACGTAAACACTTCTGCATGTACTTCCTCTGCAATCTACCCTGATTTGACAGAGGCAGTCCCAATTAATCCTCTGCCATTCCAGTTTTTCTGCACTTTTAAAATGTTGCTGTTTCTTTCTCCTCCCACTTTGTCCTCAGCTTACTTCAGTCACTGCACACTGAGTTCAAAGTGCAAAAATAGTTTGTACTCAATTGACTCAGCAGGGAGGAAAGGAGAAAAGAGGGCAGAATCTTACCTTTCCCAGGGGCCTTTGGCAAAAGCAAACTGCTTCAGCCTCTCCTAGCTTGTCAGTTCTTCCTCATTAGTAATGTTTGTGGTCTTAACCACACTCTCATCTTCCTTGGCTACATATGTTGTAGGTTTATCTGTGAGATGTTGTGGTATGCAATCTTTTTTTTTTAAAGAAATTTATGAATTTTCTTCTATGAAAATATTTTCTAATCCCAGATGTGGGAGAAACATGCATCTAGAAAAGGAGTGGGAAAAGTACAACCTTCAGGCCACATCTAACCTCTCAGAAAATGTTTAAAAAATGGATTTTTTTTTTACCCTCAAAGCCCCTCCAGGGGTGTCGGAGGCAGTTTCCCCATATTTCACCTTCCTAGTCATTTAAAGCCCAGGATAAGGCTTTTTTTTTTTAAGGAAGAGTCCTGAAAATGGACTTTCTAGTCACTTCATGGACAAAAATCCTCTCGTAGACCACCACCACCCCACAAACTTTTGGGAAAATTGCTTCACAAGCCTTCTAGAAGCACTGGGGGGCTTTTTGATACAAAAATATTTTAGGATGGATTTCAGTTTTTGGAGATGGGGAAGTAGAGAGGTGTGGTCTTCCTCCAAGGCGCCTGAGGGGCCAATATTCTCTGGCAGTTCCTCACCTCTGATCTAGAACCTTATGGATTTGGGATTCAGAGGGGTAGCTAACACATTGGAAGACAAGGACAGAATGCAAAAGGACCTTGATAAACTAGAATACTGGCTGAAATTAATAAACTGAAATTCAACAGATACTAATGCGTTCTACATTTAAGCCATAAAAACCAAAGGCACAGGTGTAGGATAAGTGATTCTTGGATAAGCAGTACTACATATGAAAAGCACCTCGGGATTATTGTTGATCATAAATTGTACATGAGCCAGCAGTGTGATGCTGCGGCAAAGAAGGCAAATGCCGTCTTAGCCTTAATAGAAGAATGGTTTCCAGACTGAAGGAAGTAATAGTCCCCCTATATTCTCTGCTGGTCAAGCCTCTTCTAGAGTACTGCATTCAGTTCTGGGCACCTCAGTTTAGGAAGAATATAAGCAAATTGGAGTGGGTTCAGAGAAGAGCAATGAGAATAATAAGAATTAGGTAGAGGAAAACATATGAGGATAGGTTGAACAATCTGGGCATGTTCAGCTTAGTGAAGAGAAGGCTGAGGGGTGACTTCCCGTTTTTAACTACCTCAGGGGCTGCCACTGAGAGGAGGGTGAAGGCTTCTTCTCTGCTGCCTCAAAGGATAGAGCTTGGTCTAATGGTTGGATGTTACAGGATGGTAGATTTTGATTGAACATTTGAAGGAACTTCTTGGCAGTGAGACAATGCAACTAATTGCCTAGAGAGATAGCAGGATTTCTTTCTCTGGGTGTCTTCCAAAAGAGGCTGGACAGCTACCTGCTGGCGACGGAGTAGCTGGAGATTTTGCAAGGAGCAGGGGGTTGGACCTGACGGTCCACAGGGCCCCTTCCAACTCTGTGGTTTGTGATGGTCTGAATTTTAAACTTATGGCCACAGAATGAAGCAGCTGTATTACAGTGGATCCAGATCTCACAGAGTCAAGGCAAAAGGACTATCTGCTTATTTAGAACAGTGGTACTCAAAGTGGTGGTCCATGGTCCTCTGTAAAAAAAAAAAAAATACAAAAATACAAAAATAACTGTGTAACTACTAATATATTAAATGGAACACATATCCAACGTTCCAAAGTTCCATGCACCCAATGAAGTCCCAGTGCAAACTTTGACTGTAGGACTCTTCTATATATGCTGCTTGGCAGTATTGCAACTTTGGATATCCCTAAACAACAAAATAAAGAAAATTTTTGAAAAAGCCCCAAGAAAAATACAAAATAGGTTCAAATATGTTACAGAAATAAGGAATTTACCTCCTCCCCCCCTCCTAAATATATAATTGGGTATCTACTACCTTTTTCAAGGGAACAGGTGCCTAAGCTTCATCTCTGGCAACGGCAGCTCCTCTCCAGCACCAGGTTTCCTTATGTTTCTGAACTGAACTAGTAAATATGGCCCCTTTTTAATGATTTCCTCAAACTGGTAATTTATAGAGGTTACATCTTATTGCAGAATTTTTCTCTGCACTGCTGTCTCTGAGAAATGCTGTGATATACTTTCCTGACTTCTCAACATGTTGCTTAAAGTTTTGGCAACATTCTGCAACATCAATTGCAGAAGTAGAGGTTGCAGAGAGGTGCTCTCAGAAGTTGTTCTCAACTTCTTTTGTCCTATTATTTTGTCAATTTCTCTACAAGGGAACTCAAGGAAGCAAACAAAATTCAACAATAGATAAGCAAGCTTAAAAACCTAAATGAAGTAAGAGCAAGTAGAAATCTAGAAAATGACAGGTTAACCATAAGGCCTTTTATTTTCTTTAAAAAAAAACCCCTCAACAACTTCAAAGTCTATTAGAGCTTTAAAACAAGCAATCCAACTTGTCAAGTTATTCCGTACTTGTAAAACAGGGTTGCCAGGTCAACAGCATCTCGTTCCTTGAGATTTTAGGGCCAAAACATGCCAGAGGCAGATCCTTTGTGTAATAACTGAAAAAAAAAGTCTATATGTAAGAGAGATCAAACGTAGTGGCTGGAGCGGGGAGACACTGGTGGATGATTATTCGGAGACAGTGGGAGCGGCACCATAGCTAACTCTTGTTAGAACTGCTCAGAAGGAGGCACGGTAAGAATCTTTTGAATACCTTTTACCATAAAAACTCTACAATGAGTAAATCCAAAATGAAACAAGAGATAGGAGATGAAACTCCCAGATCAGATGGTATTCAACCAGCTACTGAGGAACAGCAGAGGACAATTATGAGTAATAGAGTGGCTAATGATATAACTGCACTCAGACTGAAAGGACACTCAGCTATTAACATGCACAGAAGTGAAAGGAGAGTTTAAAGCTGCACAACAGATATTACAGGAACATGGAATGTGAGAAGCACGAATCAGTGAAAGCTAGATGTAGTAAAACAAGAAATGGAATGTATAAACATTGCAGTACTGGGGGTCGGTGAGCTCAACTGGATAGGAATGGGACCTTTTGTGTCAGACCTAAGTACACAGCGTTTTACTCAGGAAATGAAAAACTAAGAAGAAATGGAGTGGCATTAATAGTGAAGAGAGATGTAGCAAAAGCTGTCAAAGGATGTAATGCACAATCTGATTTTGTGCGGGAGTCCAGGAGGAAACTGATCACACACCAAAACAGGACTTCTTGTTAATCATAGGTAGTTAGAATGCAAAAGTAGGAAACAGAGCAGAACCAAAGATTATAAGAAGATTTGGCCTAGGATCAAGAAATGAAGCAGGAGGAGATTGTGGCATAGACCATGAGGTGCAGGTATAAAAAATCCAAGTAAACCTAAAGAAGAACACTAAACCAATCATTGTGCCAAAATACAACCTGAAAAACATTCCTGTAGAATTTAAAGAGAATGCAAAAAATAGATTTGTATTATTGAGCCTAACTGACCAGAAGTCAGCAGAACTCTGGATTGAAGCCAGGGACATCACCAGGGAAGAATGTAAAAAGACACTGTCTGCAACCAAAGAGAAAGAAAAGCCTCAATGGATGACCAACGAAACTCTTCAAGCAGCTAAGGGTAGACAAGAAGCAAAAGTAAAAGGTGACAGAAATAAAAGTCAGAACCCTGAATGCAACTTGTACACAGGGACAAGGAAAACTCCTATAATAATCAATAATCAATGCAGAGAAGTAGAAGATCATGACAAAAAAAGAACAAGAGACCTCTTCTACAAGATACAAGAAATCAAAAGGAAATGTAAACCAAAAGTGGGGATGTTCTACCACCAGCAGGGGAACATATTACATGATCAAGTAGAAATAAAAAATATGATGTAAATAATTTATTGAAGAACTATATGAAAGAGATGAAAGGTCCATTCAGATTCATTCAAAGTTCATTCAGATTTGAAGATGAACCTACATCTTGTGGAACTTGCATTCAAGCACTTGGGAGAAATAACTCTACAAGACAAAATAGCATACAAGTAGAGCTGCATCAAGCTAAAGAGACAGAATCTAGTCTAGTTCTAAATCTGTTAAGAAATGTGGAAAACAAAACAATGGCCCACAGATTGGAAATGCTCAATATACATTCCAATCCCCAAGAACAGGGACACTAGGGATCGCAATAACCACAAGGCTATTGCACCAATCTCCCAATGCAAGCAAAGTGCTGCTCAAAATTCTACGACAAAGACATTTACCATATATGGAGTGAGAAAGGCCAGATGTCCAAGCTGGATTTAGGAAAGGAAGAGATAGCAGGGATCATATTGCAAATACTCAGTCTTGAATCTGCCAGACCTGAGTGGGGCTGTCGATCAAAGGATGAGTTGGAGGTCTATCTTCCATAGGGTCACCATAAGTCAAAGTTGACATTATGGCAGTTAACAACAAAAACATCCTTATAGCATTATTATCTATATTTGATAAGGTTAATTGTACCCAGACAATGAAGGAGTTAATTACAAAATTATTAACTGCAGCAAGGCTAATTATACAAGAAAATGGAAAACTTTCGAAGATTTTCAAATAAAGGATTGGTATAAAGAAGTGTGGAAAATTGCGATCAATGATAAGTTAACATGTCAAATTAACGTTAAAAAAGGAATAATGAAAAGGAATGACTTTGAAGCAATATGGAAAATATTTGTGGAAAAGGCTCTAACAAAAGAGGGAAGTGTCACACCTCCACAAGAAGAATTACAATTTTGGAAAGCAGAGTAAGCTGGAATATAATTGGCTCTGGGAATGGGTTCACATTTAGGGTTAGGGTTTATAGTTAATAACAGGATCATATATAGTATTAGCAATAGGTGAAATATAGTTGAAAAGAATAGATTTAAGAACGAAATTACAATAGCAATAATGACTACAAGGAGAATGAGATTCAGATACATGAAATAAAAATATCTAATCAATATGATATATAATATGTTGAATAAGTATATGATAATAAAAGATCTGGAGAGAAATAGTAGTGTAAGCTGTTTGTGTTGTAATTTTTCTCTTTTTCACTTTTATGTTATTCACATGGTGTTTTTGTTTTATTCTGTTATGTATTGCTCCTTGTTCTTTATAATAATAATAATAAAAAAATCCTTCAGAGATTTTTTGACAAGATTTATTCAGAGGAGGTTCGTCATTGGCTTTCTCTAAGGCTGAGACAGTGTTGCTTTTTAAGATCACTCTGAGTTGCCATGGCTGAATGTGAGTTTGAACCTTGGTCTCCTAGAGTTCTATACAACAGTCCAATGACTATACCACACTGGCTCTCTTACAAATATTATGCACACCTTCCAACATTCCACACATGAAAACAGGCACACATGGGGCCAAGGAACTTCAGAGTGTGGTCAAGATGGCAAAAGTCATTAATGAGGAAGAGCACACGAGTTAGGAGATGCTGTTGCAGTTTGCTTTTAACTGACCCTATTGGTAAGGGCAAAAGCCTGTGCCTTCCTCTCTTCTCCCCTCCGCTGAGTTAATTGAGTGCAAAGAACGTTTTTACTTTGAGTTCAGATTGTAGCAATTGAAGTGAGCTGAAGCTAAAGGGGGCTGTGGGTAGAGGAAAGAGAATCTGGGAGTCTGGGACATTTTAAAAGCCATCAAAAAAAAAAAAGTGGCACTGGAGAGAATTATTAGACCAAAGCAGGACTGGGGGTGGGTGGGTGTAATTTCATACAACATAACACACCCGCCCCCACCCACCCACACACACACACTGTGTCCAACGTACAAGCTTATCTAGGTCTACCAGGTCAATTAAGAACCTGTTTAGTTTCTGCACCAACTTCGCATTTTATGGAGAGGTATTTACAATTCTCTGCCAGAGCACTCTACTGCATTCCCTGCCACAGAGAAGGCTCTCCCCAGCATTCCCAGCAAACATGCTTGGAAAAGTGGGTGGATTGAGATAGGCTCCATACCCCAAAGATCTTACGGCACAGGCAATGGGCTCATATTGGAAGACACGGTCATTCAAGATAGCCTGGACCCGAGATGAACCTGTGTTGCAGGTCGTGTCATAGAGTTGGTGAAGCCATCCAAAATGATCTAGGCCTCATGGCTGCTTAACTACTTTCATGAGGCTGGAACTGATCAGCAAATGATGTGGAGAGAAGTGGCCTTCCTGAGGCAGTTATCTAGGTGAATGAGAGCTTGGTTATAGTCTTTGCCAGCCAGTCCTTCCCATGGAGCTTGAATATAGAGCACTCAGCACTAATTTTATTTGCTGTAGGGGATCAAAGAGTAGCCTAAAATCCTGTACCCATCACCAGTTTTTATGGAGTCTCTGCCTCTAGTTTCAAAAATAAGCTTTCAGCTACAACATGCACTATAAATGGGAGATTCAGAAGTTAATGTTCCTGAAACAGCTCCCCTTTTTTCACACTTGACATTTAATTGGAAAAATAATATTTTCAGTGTCACAGATTGATAATGAGTAACTATCATCTAACATTTTTCTCAGGCAATTGCATATTAGTAGGGGAAAAGAGGGTAATGTCCCCATGGCAGGGTTGTTTAGGGCACATAATGAAAGGAAATAGGTATTTAGGTAACGGTGTGCATGTTTTTTATTTACACTAATTTTCAGATTACTTTCGATGAGGCCTCTTCAGAGTCTCAGTATCATGATGTGAAATAGATACTATCTAAATCATTAGAGAGCCTTCGTTGCCATGTGCCACCTTTTAGGGCAATTAAACCTGATCTTGGGGTTACCTAGCTGAACACTTACTGACCTAGGGCACTTCCTCTGAATATGAATAAGGCTGTAATACAAATACAGTCCGAAAACAGCAGAGTTGCTGACACCGATAATGCCAGGGTTAAACGGTACTGAAAGTCTGATGTAAGCCTCATAGGCGACCAGAATATGTTGCAGGTTATTGATTAAGAACATTCTTTGTTGGGATTAACCTGGATGGTTGTTGTTTTTAGAGTCAACATCTGGAGTCTATCCTTTCTAACCCCCACGCTTCTCAACCCTTGCAACTGTGCTTGCAAAATGAAAGGAAACATAGAACCCAGACCAGATTCGTTTATATACTTTGTGCCAGGACATTTTATACCCATGTTTTGTCAGTTTCTGATATATGCCAAGCAAAGCCATGAGCTACCCTCACCTCTAACTAGGCATGTGCGCATGCACACACACACACACTTCTTAAATTCTGAAGTTATTTCTTTGTACTTTCAAGTTTTAGGTAGTTCTTCTTGTGGCTTAAATGGAAAGCACCTGTGCACCAGATTTACAGCCCTTTGATCTCCACTTATTTATTAGACAATTAACTCCCATTGTGTATTGTGGGTGAATAGTATCCCCAGATACCCTGAAAAGCTGGTCAACCTGCCAGCTAGATCTGGCAGCATAAATAAACCATTTCTCCTTTTAAAATATAAAGTTAAGGCAAGGGCAGGTAACGGTGGGAGACTGTAGCTCCAGAAGGGAATGAGATTTTCTTTTCTTTTTTTTTGCCAGTATCATTTAAGGTAGTCTAAAAATTGTAAAAGAGCACAAAAATAAGAATGGATGTTATTTGTCCATAAAACATTTGGTATATTTTTGTCTCCATATGAGGCCTCTTACCATTTCTGAGAAATTCCATAGTTTGCTTATTTCACTCTTCCAAAAAGCAGTAAGTCAAGGCAGGGGAATGGGGTTTAAAAAATGACACATGGAATTCTTTAGTATGGCAGGACGCTTTATCTTAATAGATGCTGGTCTGAAATTCAATCCCCCTAGTGACCTCCTTGAGAAACGCCTGCAACCCACCTGTTTTCTAAAAAGCTGCTTTCTGAGAAAGCGTACATGGATTACTAATCGCAGACAATTTGCAGCAACGCTCTCTTAGTAACATATGGGAAACAGCATCTCAGCACGATCATCTGGAAACAAAAGGCCTAACATACAGTAGTAGCCTAGCAGAGAGATGGGTTCTGTTTAATATGACAATGGCTGCCATCTGTGAAACAATCAGTATTATAGAAACAGAGACGAAAGGGAGCGTTTCTGTGAAACGTTGTAGGTTTGGATGCATCTTGGATGCATCATTCCTTATGTCTGCTATTCATACACACATGCAGGATGCAAGTGTTGTGACTTTCTTGCCTCTGCTCAGCCCAGTAGCTCTCCTAGCCTTTTGTTACGAGGCACTTGCAAAGTTTTCTTGGGGATCTAAAGTAGAGTTGTGTAATCTGTGCAACCAGCTCCCAACTGAATCCAGCTAATTCAGACTCAGATGGATTTAATGGCTGAATTGGACTCCTCCCAATTGCCTTAACAATTCAGTGATCTGGACAGTTTATGTATTTATTTAATTAAGGAACATCTATATTACTTGTCAGTCTACCAGAAAGCAAGACACTATGCCTCATCAATGTAGAAAAACTATACCATAAAGGGGATATCCTACAGTGGAGACTGAAAGAGGAAGGGAGAGAAGTTAGATATCCTACCATGTTGAGATTTCACCCCCTCACACACAAACTGGAAGTGAGCGCCATCAGTGAACAAAGTCAAGAACCAAATATCCATTAAAGAACCTGAAGGAAAGATAAATTATTTAATTTTTATACATAGTGTACATCATCTTTCCTCCAGGGAGCCATGAAACTCTCTGGATGCCCTCATCCTGACCCAGCTTAGTGGTGTATTGTGATGACCATGCAGAAACTTGGACTGAGCCTGGGTCTCCACAAGCCTAGCTTGTCACCCCGACTACTCCACCAAACGAATTCCCTGTGACACTCCAACCTGTGTACCATTTTATTATTACTGGACAACATGGCATCTGTTTTCAAAGCAAGGCCTTATTTTGTTAGCTGGACTGCAAATGTTTTCCTCCAACACACGTGGAATGGTGATAGAACTTCTATGCAGATGCGCACAGGATGTTGCATTTGAATACGCTACTTTGCAAGGAATACAGGATGCTGACCTTTATCAGTGGACCACTGGTCAAATTGGCTCCGCACTGATTGGTAGAAGTTCTCTGGGATCTCACATGGAGGACTTTCCCAGTTGGTAGTGCTTGGGGTTACTTGAGACATCTCAGTGCAAATCATGTGCCCTAGCACTGAGCTCCCACTATCAGTGTAAGTATGTTTTGATATAATTTTGATTTTAAAATCGATACTGACTTTTTCTTATTATCCAGCCTGGGCCATATGTCTGTATTCACCCTCTAAGTCCCTTTTGAGAGCTGGCTCTTATTTTTATTGGGTGTATATTTTAAACTTATCTTTTTGAAGAATTAATTTTACCACAACAAGGGAGGGGAAAAGAAGCATTAAAGCTAAATATCAAAATATGTGAGACATTATCACTGGGCATATCATGAAACTGATGTCAAAGCAAACACGTTTCTATTTAGAAATCTTGACAAGTAATCCAGTCAAAGCCAAAATAAAAAAATTCAGTTTGAATGACTGATAAATTCTGGGAAGCTGTTAGTAATCCTGATGAGATCGGATGGTAGTGTAAATATTAATGAACAAGAAAGTGCACTATAAACACTTGCTCATTTGCAGCTGCACGGTATTTTTGTGTTTGTGCTAGAAGGAGACTTTGCCCTGATTTTTTTTTTTTTAGTGTGGCTTTTCATATTGCTGGAACCTCCAATATCTTACAATTTGAGTATTTAGGAACCATAATTGTCTGTACGGCAAATTGTTAGAAAACTAATTTCTTTAGCTTAGAATGAAATCTTTGAGTGGTAGTGCCCCATAATGTCATTTTAAATTTGATATACATTCACTAAATTTGACATACTTCTTTGCTAAAAATTCTTTCTGTTTTCAGCCAGAATATTATTGTTTAGTCCAATTGGCTATGATCAAATCATATTTTCAGAAATCTTTCTTGCTTTCACTTCTTCCCAGTTGGCATGCCAGACACACAAAAGACACTAGTGACAATTTATCAAAATGTAGATTACTGTACCTTTCTAAAGCAAAATGTAAAAAGTAAAAACAGACTGAAAAACCATTTTACTATTTCCCCACTAACAGTTAAGGCCTAACTGGATGCTTATGACATCAAGAGGAAGCAGGAGCCGGGGAAATGGATTCCAGGTGAAACACTGTAAAGCCCAGTGTTTCTGAATATTCGCATTGTTAGTTGATGAATGACAAAATACACACAAGGATAAAACTCTCTCATTTTTGTGTTTGCATGTAAAACATTAGAATTAAAGCAATGGAGTATCTCTTCTATACATTATTGTCATCAGACCATAATTGTACAAGGTTGGCTCAGGAAAACATTTATGTACCAGGAAATTTACTCAGCACTCCAACTGTTGATGGCGGTGATTTTCCTTATAAGTTGAATGAAACAAATAGAACCAAAGCAGCAGTTTGAGGGAACAAAGCTGAAGTGTGCCCATCAGTCCTGCATTTGTGTGAAATTGTCAATCTATGGCCATTTCCGCACTAGACTGTTATAGTGCTGTTATTCCACTTTGAACATCCTATGGAATCCTGGGACTTGCAATTTACGGAGGGCCCTTTGAGGGCCCTCATTGAATTAAAGAAAATTAAAACCTCATTAAATGCTGGTAATGCAGCCACAAGGTTGTGAGTTCAATTCTGCTGGGCTCCAGGTTAACTCAGCCTTCGATCCTTCCGCAGGTTGGTAAAACGAGGACCCAGCTTGTTGGGGGCAATTAGCTAACACAATGTAAACTGCTTAGAGAGCACTTAGCTGATAAGTGGTATAGAAATACACAAGCTATCGCTATAACATATTAAAATTGAGATTTTGTATGGTTTAGTGTAGCATGATAGTTCCACAATCAAGTTATGCTATAGCTCACCATTAAACGTCCTTTGCACTTACCGTTTGAGCCACTTCAGCCCCCTAATGGCCGTTCCATGACTTGTGACAAGCAGAGGAGATTGGAGAAGCAACTGGCAATGTTCTCATATCATTTGCTAAGATCCGCTTGGGGTTCTTTAGAGGTCTTTACAGATGATGTATTCATCTTATGTCTGCCTTTTGGGACATAGCCAGAAGCCAGAAGCTTTTCTGATCCACACATACACACACCCCTCTTCACCAGCGAAAGATTAGTTGGGGTGGGGGCTGCAGTAGCTCAATGGTAATTCCAGCAGGGGGTGGCTGGCTTGGTTGGTTGGTTGGTTTTTGCAGAGGATGGAAAAGAATACCAGGTCCCCACAACCACTGCTACCCATCCACACACACACACACACAAAGACATACAAAGTTTTATGGTGGATTTATGCCACTGACAGGATGCTGGTCCAAATTTTGTGACTGTGATCAGGCATATGAATTTGTATATTATGTCAAACAGATAAGCGAGACAACCAGACAGAAAAACAATTTTAGTTTCTCACTGACATAAACAGGAGTAAGTCCAACTTACACATGTGTATGTATGTATTTTCTGGTGGTGTTTTGTTATCTTTCAGGTCACTGAGAAAGTTGGAATTCCTCCCTTGCGCAATGGCCAAAACCCACTGACAACCCATCTTCTTCCCACGCACCCCACTCCATGGCCATGCAGTAGTCGTGGAGCATACGGAATACCTGAGAAGCATATGGCTATGAGACTATTTGACTATGGCCATTTCCGCATGGGACTGTTATAGCACTATGATTCCACTTTCAACATCCTATGGAATCCAGCTGGCCCCTCCCGAAACTGCAAACCCCAGGATTCCATAGGATGTTGAAAGTGGAATCATAGCACTATAACAGTCCTGTGTGGAAGTGGCCTATGACTATGGACACAGTGATGAAGGCAGCTTCCAGAGGAGTTCTCTGGGAGTTCTCCAGACATTCTGGAAGATAATGTTGTAGTTGTGTGTCGGACTAATGCTAATTAGACAGATGCTTCTCAGGTGCCCCCCCCCTCCACCAGTCTCTATATGGCCATGGAGAAGAGGCAAAAGAGGAAGGTAAGTCCTGTGGGAGGAGGGAAACATTTCATAGTTCTGCCATGGTAGACATTACAGTTCATCTCCTGATGCAGGTGCAGGATTGGCCTGTAGTAAACATAGATGATAAATATATTGTATATTTATTTGATAGGATTTGTACCCTACATCCTCCTCTGCTTGAATGGGACTCGACACAACTAATAATAAAATAAAATGTAAAAAGCATAGCTGAAAATATAAAATTAGCATTACAAATAAAGTTATAAAGTAAGATAATTTGAAACAAAAAAGGATGATTAAAAAGTATCCTTCTGGATTAAAAGCCCCTGTCGCTGCAAACCAGCTTAACTGTTAAAGGCCCATCCGCATAAAAAAGTTATTTGCCAGTTGGTGGAAAGAAATCAGGAAGAGAGTACCATGATAGCTTGGGAGGTTATCTTGAGAAAGCTGTTTTGGAACAAAGGAGGTTCACACCATACAATTATAGTGCTATGATTCTATTTTAATTGCAACAGCTGCATCTTAGGGAATGCTACGGTTTGTAGTTTGGTGAAGCACTAAGCGAGCTCTCTGGCTGAGAATTCTAACACCCCCAAAATACAAATCCCAAGATACACTAACATGGAACCATTACAGTTAAAGTGGAATTATTGTGTCATATATATTTAGTGCAAAAGAGTATCTGGATATGGCATACTCAAGTCAAAGGGCACAGTATTTGAGGCTGAATAAGTTAGTCTAGAACCCAAGGAAGAAAATCCTCTCTCATTCTTGCCTTTCTTATCATCCTTCTATACTTATTACAGAAATATCTCCCACCTTTTTCTCAAATAGTTTGTCAAGCATTCCCATTCTTTACTAAAACTATTCAATGTGTTATTTTTGAATAGCTTCAATAAACATTGGGAATGTTTCAGGTCTTTATTCAAGTTGCTGGTGAAAATATTTAAAATCCTAAACAGCTTGAGATATCCATACCTGAAAGACTGCGGCCATTTCTGCACTAGCCTGTTATAGCGCAATGATTCCACTTTCAACATCCTCTGGAATCCTGGGGTTTGCAGTTTCGGGAGGGGCTGGCTGGCCCTTCCCGAAACTGCAAACCCCAGGATTCCAGAGGATGTTGAAAGTGGAATCATCGCGCTATAACAGGCTAGTGCGGAAATGTGATGCATCTCCCTATATATACCTGTATGAGAATTGTGCTCTGCTGGAGGGGCCCTGTGTCCTACCAGCAGGAGCAGTATGAAGTGAGAGGACATGGAGAAAGGTCTTCTTGGCTACGGCATGCTGATTGTGGAGTGCCCTCCCCATCCCTTGAAAGTCCAAGTGACACCAGCATTGGTTACTTTCCAGCACCAACACAAAATTTAAGCTTTTGGGTAGTAATTTATTTGAAAGAATACATCTACCTGGTTTTAAATTGTTATAGTTTCTAAAGACACTAGATCCTGTCTGATCTAGGAAACTCCAATTAGTACTTGGATGGGATACTGCCAACAAATACCAGGTCCTTCCTATTTCAGAGGAAGGATTGCCAAAACCACCTCTGAGAATTCCTTGTCTAAGAAAACCCTATGAAATTCATGGGGTTGCCATAAGTTGAAAGGAGACCTGAAGGTAGGTGCGTGCGCGCACGCGCGTGCACACACACACACACACACACACACACTGTTGCTATGTTTAATGTTTTTGTCTTGATCAGATTATTCATGTTTTTAATCAGGGAAATACTTCTAAATTGCTTATATTGTACACAGCCCTGATATCCCATGACGAAGGGCAGGATATAAGTACTTAAATGACTGACTGAATGAATCTGTTTAATGGTAGCAGCTCAAAAAGAGAAATGAAAAGGAACACACTCTCATGTTGGCATGAAAGAACATGGAAACGTAATTGCCCAGATTTGACTCCAGCAATCACAAATGACTTTATGCTTCCATTGTGCTTATGGTTAGTCTGAGGCTGACTGTTGATTTTATTAGGTGAGGTGCTAATAGTATGGCAAGGCTATGTCTGGAATGTCAGCCATGGCATCCTGTGTTCAAAAAGGATGAGTTCAACTGGCTGTGCTGCCTGGAGGATTAAGAAAACTGTAGGACAAAAGGTAGCTTTTTCCAAGCTATTCTTGAAAGAGAGAATCATAGACTTGGAATGGATGCTAATCTGCTCCAGTCCTCTTCCCTATGCAAGATCTGCAATGCAGATACAGCTACAATAGTTCTGGAATCTATACCCCAGGTTCTGGGCATTAGAGAAGGAATGAATATATGGCACTGAAAAAGAAAGTAGAATGGTTTCCAAAATTGAAAACCTTGGTCTGTCTAGGTCTTGATAGAAAAGAGGAATTACTTCTACTCGTATAACATTGTTTTGAATTTTCAGACATACCCAGTTCTTTCAATCCAGGAACTTCCACAATATCCTTGCTCCAACATGTATTTGTAACATATGTACAATTTTTAGCTTTTAATTCATAACCATCTGATACCAGTTAGTGATATGGAAGTCATTCAGAGTATATAGCCTGTACACAACGGACAAGTACTAATATTTCATGTATTATAATGTTTATGTGTATGTATTTATGTGTTTTCCTTTACATTCCTTGCACAATTCCTTGAAGAACTCCTTAAAATATCTACAGGCCAAAACTTACTGATATTTTTAGCTATTTAATACAAACTTTCAGTACCTGAAAGTACAAACTTTCAGTATCCCCCCCTTTTTTTAATGGGTTCTGTTGGATGCTCTCTGTTTTTTGCTTTTCCTCATCTATTCTCTGCTAAAATAAATCCACTGAAACTGAGCCAACACACTGCAGAATAACATTGCTTGTAATAGAGTAAAACTCAACATTGGAAGCCAATATTAAAATTTCATGTCTGAGTTGCTGGTAAATCTTGCCATTAATTCTAATGTGCTTTAGAAGTGGTACTAGATTTAAAATAAGCAATCTCTGTATATGTAAAGAAAGAAAGAAATGAACCAAAAAGTTTACAAAGGAAATTAGGCCTGTAAAAGTCAGACCACCCTTTTCAAAACATAGAGAAAGAAATAGAAAGAAAAATATTTTACTTCTCTGTGTGATCTAGTTAATTTTTATCTTTGGATGGAACAGTTTAGCACTAATGAGGATTTCATCCTTGCTCTGCTAAACCACACTGTCATTCCAGCAGTGATGTATTAGTAATCAAGGCAGCTTAATCCTATTCATTTCCATGTGTGCCTCTTTGTAGCCTGACACCTCACCTGTCCTGGGGCCACGGAAAGTGAGCATTATGATTCGAATAGCCGTTCTAGTCTTTGAGAAGGAACTGTCTTGATCACCCTGCCCAACCCTTTCATACCATAGACTGCATCTTGTACCAACAGTTTGTGTGTGGGAAAAATCAAAAATGTCAACTGCTCCTCTGAGACTCACGCACTTTCTGCAAGGTGCCCAATCACAGAAGTCCATGCTTTTGACCTTTGAACCTGCTGAGCATAATTAATTGGAGGCCAGTTTAAAAAACACCATTGCCTCCAGCGGGTACCTGCTGTCATTATTCAGTCTTACCCATCAACCATCAGTGTTCGAATGATCACTGACATGCTGGAGCAATGAAAGAAACCTGTTGTTAAGAGGCTGAATAAGGTCACTCCAAGCCCAGATATGTGCTAATTTCAGTCATATTGCTTAATGGTTGTATTTCTTCTTTTAAAAAAAGGTAAAAGCATGTCCGTCTCCTCAAGCTTTTCAGCAAGACTGACAGAGAGTGCTAGAATGACATTTTGGAGCAGCTTCAGTTACCAAATAAAATAAAGGAACTTATATGCCCGAATGATTCCTAACAGACTATAAAGATGTGATAATAAGTGGAATTCTCAAATTGTTAGCAAATCGCCCAAGTACACTGTGGCATGTTTTCCAAGTATGCAGCACACTTAGTGCTAGGACTGCATATCAACTTTTATTATGACCAAGAGAAGAAGCATTCCCAGGTCCTGACAACTGGTTTGCACAGAGAGCATGTTGCATTATTCACTCCCTTCCATCTGTCTTCAGGTCATCATGTTCCAAGAGACTCAGAACTGAGTGGTATAGCAAAAAATGATCCTGATTGCAATCCCTCCCATTCTTTGCCAAAGTTTCATATTTTAATGTAGAAGCCTGTCAAAATGATAAGGATGAGGGATAAGGCTGAGAATCAAAGCTGACAAGTACTCCTAAGCTCGATGGCATCTCTCAGCCTTCTGTTTTCACCATCCTGAGGCATAGAATCATAGAATCATAGAAATGTAGAGTTGGAAGAGACCACACGGGCCATCCAGTCCAAACCCCTGCCATGCAGGAACACCCTCAAAGCACTCCCGACAGATGGCCATCCAGCCTCTGCTTAAAAACCTCCAAAGAAGGAGACTCCACCTTGTGTAGGTTGAGAGTCTCTGTTTCCTTCCTGGTCCTCCTACTCCTCCGTGTAACATTCCTCCAAGCATCCGTTTCTTGGCCCAGTGTGCTGACTTCCTGATCTGGCAGCTCCCCCGCGCATTCGGTCTTCAGGAAGGTCTTCTCTGCCCTATCCAAAAACTCCTCACCTTCCCTAATAAGACGAAGATTAGAAACTCGTGCCTCCAGCTGGCGAACCTTCTCCTCCAAGAAGGTCACCAGCTTGCACTTGGCAGATTTAGTTATACTTAGAGGAGTCCTATTAAAAACAAGGTTTCTTAGTCCCAGCTAACAAAATTACTTAATATGGTTAATGGCTAACATGGTTAGTCCTAACTGTAATTCCTTAGATTTCCATGGGTCATACTTAGTCTAAGTATAACTAAGGCCCTTTCCGCACCTTACCTTATCTCGTCATCCTCCGGTTGTGATCCTGGCAGCACCTCTGGCAGGAAGGGAGCATGACAGGAATGCTCCCCTCCACACTGGACTGGCTCCCTGCGGAAGGGAGTGCAAGGGACACACCTCTTCCTTCTGCAGCACAGCCGGCTCTTTCGCAGGCTGCATTGGACAGATAGCACCTCCATCTCACTTCCAGGCCTTCCACAGGGCAAGTAAGTGCTGAAGCATCATGCAATGGGGGCTCATTGACAAAGAAAATCCATCAATGATTTACCTTCTGATCACACTGGCTGGTGACAGGAGAAGGATGGGACCGTGACGATGTCTTGCTGAAGTGTCATCATGGTCTCATCTCCCTGCCAGGATACCATGTCCATGCAGAAAGGGCCTAAATCTTAATCCCATCAGATACTTGGTATATTTTTTAAAAAGTAATGTATCAGTGTTGGATGCTAAACTTTAAAGAGTAGTGTGTTATTCATTATTCATTACTTTACAAGCTTCTGTATGCCCTATACAATATGGGTCCAGGTAACTTGAAGAACCATGCCTCCTTATAGTGGTCTGCCCATGTTTTAAGATCTTCTGGGGAAGCTCTTCTCTCTGTTCCACCACCCACAAAGGTACATCTGGTGGGAACATGAGAGTTTATTGGTGGCTGTTCCCAGGCTCCAGAACTACCTTCCTAAAAAAAGTTGGAAAAATTAGACTAACACCATCCTTGCCATCTTTCTGTAGGCAGCTGAAGGCCTTTTTGTTTCACTAGGTCTTTTAAGCTGTTGGCTGAGTGAAAGGCCCCTGCTGCTCTCCCTTCTTAAGATCCTATACCTGTACACTGAGTTTTACCTTGACAGGCTTTCAATAGAGGACTGCCTTCTGCAAATATGGGCCTACAGCTACCCTGCACAGAGATATGCTTCCTGTCTATGCTCCTGTGGTAAGCTGTGAGCTGTAGAAGCATGCTGAGATTCATTTCATCGGGAAGTTCAAGTGCTTCAGCAATGAACACTTTATATTAAACATTTGGAATGGAAAACCATACCCTCCAACAATTCAGAGGAAAACTGGGACATGAGTGGCTGAGCCATATCAGACTGTGGTCAAAAGGATGCAGCCAGACAACAAGACTGCAAAAGTTATTAATGAGGAAGAACACACAAAATTGCTATTTTAAGCAGAGAAATCCTGTATTTATGCACTTAGTTTTGCTGCTGTTATGTCCTTTCAAGTCATTTCTGAGTTATGGTGGTGAACCTATCATTGGGTTTTCTGGAGGCTGAGAGTGGGTGACACACCCAAGGTCACCCAGTGGATTTGCATGGGTTGAACAATGCATCAAACCCTGGTCTCCATGGTCATAGTCCAGTGCTCAAACCACTACACAACACTTATTTTATGGAAAGCAAAACCCTGCTCCCTCCTCTCCCCTCCTTTCCCCTCTGCTGAGTTGAGTGCAAACTGCTTTTGCACTTTGAACTCAGTTTACATCAACTGAAAGTAAAATGAGGATGAAGGGGAAAATGGGAGGAATAGAGATAAAGTGGGACAATTTAAAAGCAGCTAAGAAAGTGGGAAAGCAAAAGATTAATTGGGGCTGTCCCTGATAAACCAGGACAGTTGGAGGGTATAGAAAACACACATGAACATGCACACATTTGTAAATTTTAATTCTTTTTTTGTTGTCTCTGATCAGTAATGCTATCACAGGGTCATGGAACTAGGTCCATCCAAAAAGTTATGAGCTTTGAAGTAACTGCTGTTAAAGTTACCTGCTGAGGAACTGAGAAACCAATTCTTATAGACTAACACCCAAAGCACTTTCATAGCATCCTTCTAGATCATTTTAAACAGGCTCCGCTGAAGATACTTTTATTGTTAATCTAAGCTAAATTTCTTTTGCAAAATTATCCAGAGCACAATAAATAATGACATATACTTAGCAGGTTGCAGAGAAGTTTTGGTAATAACTCAGAAATATATTCAGCAGTAAGTGGTTAAAAGTTCAGAAGTCAGCATGAGGGTATCATGTCCTATTGTTATTAACATTTGAAATAACTGTATACCAGCATAACCATTAAAAGGATCCTTTTAAAACTCAGAGACACTGTTGTTGAAGGTCTGTGGGTTAAATCTTTCATATTCAGGCTATAATTTAAGAATGATTTACACACTTTGTTCCAGTTTTGAAACAAAGAGCTCTTTTCTTTCCTTTTTCATTAGTGAAATGCCACTTAGAAAAGAGTCATGTTAAAATAATAATTTATCATGCCTTTTATGAACGGCCTGATGTGATTCCATCATCTTTCACTTGATGGTCACACAGCTTCCTGTTGCTGACTTGTTAGCAGGTATTTTGAAGACTGAATGGCTTGATGTTATCAGATAGTCCTGCAGAGCTGTGCATGTTGTGACTTATCTGATTTATGGAAGAGCCATATCCCATGCCAGTACTGAGAGAAAAAATCTTCATTTTTCAAGCAGCAAACTAAAAGAAGTTGTCAGTTTTAAGATCAACAGTGAAAACAGATATTGTACAAGGGGGAATGTAAGTATTCCTCCACTGTTTTGTCTGATAGTCCTAATGTTTTGTCTAAGGCATGGTAGGTCTCTTACAAGCAGAACATAATATATTTGGCAATTCGCAACTTACTCATTAAACAGTTGACAGATTTGCTTTATTTAGGCAAGTCTGGATTGTCACTTCTGTGCTATTCTTAAAGCTAGATCCCAGCCTGCTCAAATGAAAGAAATATTTGTGGTTTAGTGGAGGATCTCAAGAGAAATGGCACTACTACAAAGGTTTAGAACTTTTCCAATTAACATAGCACATAACTATCCAGTGGAACTGATGGCCACAAGAAATATAGATGGTCAGTGGCTTAGATTGCTTTAGGAAGGGAGGACTGCATTATTTATTTGATTCATTCGTTCATTGCTTTCTTCACCTCCCCACACAGAAATTCATGCTCTCGCACAGATTTCTCTATCCTATTTTACCTTCACAACAACCCTGTGAGGTAAGTAAGGCTGAGAGCTCGTGATTACCTAAATGTCATTTTCATAATTCATTTTCAGGACAGAGTTATGTTTGAGCCTTATTGTTTTCAGTCCTGGTCTGACCCTGGAAAATTCATGGCTGAAACTTGGAAAAGTTCCTTTTTTGGACTATAACTCTCACAATCCACCATCCAGCATCATCACTGGAAAAGTAGGCCAGGGGATAATGGGATTCATATTTCAATAAATAACATTTCTAAAGCTCTTTTCATGTCAGATACACCTATCAAAGGATTGATTATTAGCAAAAGTAGGCTCTACACATACTTTTCCCACTTAGAAACATAAAACCATAGTTGGACAGGGCCCTATGGCACATCAGACCCAACTCACTGCTCAGTGCAAGAGATCTACCCAGAGCATCTCCATCAGGTAGGTGTTCAGCCTCTTTTTGAAGACATCCAGAGGAGGAGACACCATCAACTGTCTAGACAATTGTTTCTGTTATCGAACTGCTCTTACTGTCAAGACGTTCCTTCTAATCGTAGAATTGGAAGAGACCCCAAGGGCCATCGAGTCCAACCCTCTGCCATGCAGGAATACACCAGCAAAGTATTCTTGACAGATGGCTAGCCAACCTCTGTTTAAAAACCTCCAAAGAAGGAGACTCCATCACACTTTGAGGGAGTGTATTCCACTGTCAATTTGCTCTTACCATCAGGAAGTTCTTCCTAATGTTCAGATGGGATATTTTTTTTCCTGATGTTTGAAACCATTGCTCCATGGCCTACTCTCTGAAGCGGCAGAAAACAAGCTTGTTCCACCCTCCATATGATATCCCTTCAAATATTTAAACATGGCTATCATGTTGCCTCTTAACCTTCTCTTCTCCAAGCTAAACATACCCAGCTCCCTAAATTGTTCCTCATAGGGCATGATTTTCAGGCCTTCTACCATTTTGGTTGCCCTCCTCTGGACATGTTCCAGTTTATCAATATCCTTTCTGAACTGTGGTGCCCAGAAATGCACACAGTATTCTAGGTGGGGTCTGACCAAAGTAGAATAATGTTCAATCAAAGTCTACCCTCCTGTAACTTAAAACCATTAGACCTAGTGCTATCCTCTGAGGACAACCCTGCAGCCTCCTCTTTGTGGTAGCTCTTGAGTGTGATTGTGTCACTCCTCAGTCTTCTCTTTACCAAGATGAACATACCCAGATCTTTCAACCTTTTGTGATATATTTTGTTCTCCATGCCTTTTATCATCCTTGTGGGAACTTGCTCCACCTCCTTAAAATGAAGTGCCCAGAACTGAATACAGTACTGCAGAGAAGGCCTGACCAATGCAGATTATAGTGGAACTATTACTTCCCTCAGTTTGGAAACTAAGTTTCAATTAATGCAAGCTAAGATAGCTTTTGCCTTCTTTGCTGCAGCATCACACTGCTGGCTCATGTTCAACTTACGATCAACAGTAATCCTAATGTCATTTTCACATGCAGTACTGCTGATCCAAGTATCACCCATCCTATTCTATTGCATTTGGATTTTGTGGGCTCAGTGTAGAATTTTGCATTTGTCCCTATAGAATAATTTCATTTTATGGTAGTAATTTCAGCCCAGTGTTTTACAGTATCAAAGTCCTTTTTAAAATCTGTTCCTACCTGCCAATGTGTTAGTTACCTCTCCCAGTTTTGCATTATTTGCATATTTGATAAGGATTCCCTCCACACCGACAACTAAATCATAGATAAAAATATTGAAGAGCATTGACTCTAGGACAGAACCTTGTAATACTCCACTTCCAGTTTGAAGAGCAGCCATACTTTGAATTTTCCAACCAATTTTGCATCCATCTGATAGGTTGCCATCTATTCCATATTTAGTCAGTTTACTAATCAGTCTTATCAACTGCTTGATGAAATCCAGATAAATGACATCCACAGCATTCTCACCATCTACTAAAATAGTGACCCAATAAAAAAAAAGATATAGGGTTAGTTTGGAGGATTTTAGCTAACAGTGGCATTTTGCACCTGACCACCTGAAGTATTACTTTGTCTTCATCCCTTCCACTAAAGACATGAGGAGTTCTGGTGTCAAGAACATGTGGCTTCAGGTTTGGGGGAAGACTTGAAAAATTGTTTTTGGTCCTGCCCAGAATATATGGTTGACTGCTATCATTTCTGAATTTGGGAAAGATTTGTTTTCCTGCTTGACTGACTGAGATTTACTCCCTCCTGGCTGTGGCCTGTCTCCCTTACTTGTGTCATAGAAAGAACTGTGCCCTAATGCACAGTTTGGGCCTACCTGTGGCACTCTATGGTCTTAATTGTTCTCTGGAGGGAATGTGCACATGAGTATTTCTTCTTTTATAATGGACAGATTTATCACTTTGCCTACTGATTAGTTCCAGTCCTATGAACTGGATGCATTTTGCAGCAAGCTCGTCAGGGTGATGGCTCCACATCTGACTACATATTCCTTTTTACAACCTACATTCATGTGGTCTGCTTGGACCTTGATTGTGTCCAGTAAATAAAACAGGTTGGATTTTAGCTAAGACAAAAACGGCATATTGATTTAATATTGCTTGTGGATTTGAATTATGATAGTATCTTCACGAAAATGTTATAGAGGTGCTAATTCT
Source organism: Cyclura pinguis (assembly GCA_030412105.1). NCBI lineage: Eukaryota > Metazoa > Chordata > Lepidosauria > Squamata > Iguanidae > Cyclura > Cyclura pinguis. The sequence continues at coordinate 84,583,050 of CM059600.1, forward strand.
CAACAGGTTGGAATAATCATTTGGTATTGAGTCAGTGTGCTACACTACAAATATCTTATTAAATCTAAATTAAACCCACACTTGGAGTTTAAATGCGTCATTGCAATTTACAAGGGATCTTGGCAGAAAATATATTTCTTTTAGTAACTGTGGAAACACCCACAGAATATAGATTTCAAAATGAGTATAAATGCATATCAATTGTGCATTACTGGAAAATTTGTACTGTATGGAAGTCAGTTTATTTTCCTGCCTTTTAAATGTTTACTGGATACTGGAGATATTTTGAAGTTTGAAAGCAAGGCTGTGTTAGAGAGAAGCAGTTGCTGAGAATTCTTTACAGTTCCTACCATTCTAAAAATCTAGTGGTACTTGGTTGCTGCTTCTTCATTTCTCCCAGGTTTCCAGGGACAGCCAGACAGCTCCTAGGTACCCTCAAAGGGACAAGGGAGTCCTTTTGGCTGCCCTTGCCCAGCCGTGGGAGAAGTCATTGCCTCACTGACTATCTATAGCTATGCTGTTAGAGTGTAACTTCATGATCTTGAAGAATACAGACAAATTCCAGAGCATCCTGAACTGTAAAGCTCACAACAGGTCTACTAACTGAATTCCAAACCCACAAATCTTCAAATCTCTTGGTGGAGGGAGGGGACAGAAAGGCAGAAACGTCTGAACTCTGACTTCCACCCAGCCATATTCTTTGCCTCATGCAAAGACACACCTGGAAATATGTAACATCTTTCTAGGACTTTCCACAAATTCAGTCACATTTTCCATTGTGTAAAGGCAGAGAAACTATGGCCTGAGCAGAAGAGGCAAAGGCACAATTCACACAGAACAGAGACTGGGATAAATTTTGAAACACAGGTCGCTAGAATGAAAAGAAGTAGATCAACCATGATGTCGCTTTAAAGGGAAATCCGTTTTCATAACAACTACCACAATGATTCTTCCCCCCTCTACATCCAAAGGTAGTTGCAGGTAGATCCACAGGTAAACAATGGCAATTGATGACTCCCAGGTCAGAAGAGCAGTGAATCTGTTCTGACTTTTTAGTCTAGATTTTCAAGGAGCTATCCAAGTTACTTAACCTATTTTGGAAACAGAGTTCATCACCTTGGATAGCTCCTTTAAAGTTCATTCAGAAACCCAAAGCAGATTTATTTCCCCACTGACATGGGAGCCACCAGCCACCACTGCAGGCAGATCTACCAACAAAAGATAAATAAAAGCAATGAGGGAGGGAGAGAGGGGTGTCTCATTTCCCTCCTATTTTCCTGTTTAGAATCTATGTAGGAGAACTATTTCCAGCTCCTTGCCATAGGTCCAAAGACAGGAAGGGCAGAAGGAAAATTTATTTCAGGAAAACTTAAGGTAGGAAGGTACTAAGACATCACAACTCTTTCCCGTAACAGTGATGCTGAAAACAAGCTGGCAGCTGTTCTGTGGCTGAACGAAAGTAAAAAGAAAATACTGGAGACTGAATTGCAGATCTCCCATGTAATGTGTAGCTTGGCCCTTACAAACTGTAGGAAGCTGAGCCCAGCCAAAAGTATCAGGCAGCCTCAGAATGTAATTTCTTAAACAAATATGGAGTTCTTTTGAGTTTATTTTTGCATTCTTTCTTCCAGATGCAATGAAATTCCTGCAGGCATTTTCACTTGCATATAGTCAGTGTTTAGATCATCACACATGTCCCGCACTTATGCCTGTATTTTGCTGCTTGTACAGACTGCAAGGTAAACATATGTGCTTGTTTGTTGTACACAGTGGGGTGTATGCAAGTTCTTGCTGTAAGTGTATGAAGTATTTTCCATCAAAAGGAGTTCAAAGCCATAAGAAGAAAGGATCTTGTTAGGACTGTCTACCCATATTGGAAGAAGGGGAGAATTGGTCACGAGCTCAGATTTTATTGTCAGAAAAGAAAGTGAATAAAAGACATGTTGGGTTACTATCATTCTGATTTATTAATCTTTCTGTTTGTTTATTTAATCAGCTGGTATACATGAGTCCTGATTTGGGGGAAAAGATGGGGTATAAATAAAAACATCACCAACATCCTACATCTGCATCTGATGTAGTAGACTCAGTCTATGAAAGTTTATGCTACCAGCTCCTTTCTCTCAGGTAGTCTCAAAGTGCTACAAGATCTTTTTGAATACTGATCCAGACTAACATAGCTATGTCTCTGAAATCTGCTACTTCGTTACGTATGCATAACAAAGCAGCATAACCTGGCTGACAACCCATTGCCCATTTTAACAGCCAGCAGCTGCATTGGATGAAGGAGGTCTATTCCACTGCGAGTTGGGGCTCAAGGAGGATGATGTTTCTGCTCCTCTCCCATCAGTGAGCAAAGCTGCAACGAAGAATCACAACAGAGGTCCTGCTTCTGATTGTTACAGTTCTTTTTGCTGGTGAGAGGTGTTACCTCAAATGCATGTGATCCTTTGAGGTCCTCTAGCAGTACCCACAAATTAGTATAAAAAGGGGGAATTAATTGGTTCTAATTAAGAGTGCTTCAAGAAGTTAGGTGACTAGCAAGATCTTTTCACCAATGTTTATGGGGTCACTGAGAGAAGAAAGCAGCCAGAGATGCAAAAATAAGCTAAATAAGCTAAAAGTCAGGCAGGCACTCAAGATCAACAATTGCTCACACACTCACACAAAGCTAACTGAAGAGACAGGGAGGAAAGATGGATAGCAGAGATTTTAGAGTAAGATGGGCAATATTTACCATTCCAGCAAGTGGCAGAAGGAACACAGTATGGCTTAGGCTGGCACCCAAGGACAGTACACAAATTGGAAATCAGAGCAGCACAGTGGATGACAGCAATCAGTGTACTGCATCAAGGTGCCCAAAATCAGAGACTTATACCCAAAATCTGCCCTGAGGACAAGGGGTGTAAATGGTTCTCTGCCTGAGCAGACAATGGAGGTTGCAGAATGGCAAAAGATGGCTGGAATGAGTTGATGGTCTTAATGTATGAGGGAAATATGCTGATGATTTTAGTGTGTAGGTGACAAAGGCATTGATAGCTGTGATAGCTCTGTATTTTGAGGAAAGGACCAGGGATGATGGAGAAGGAGAGGATAAGGTGCTTGAAACAGTCGTTGATTGAGTGGGAATATTCCTGCTTCGTGAGTCAGTGGTGTCAAAGCTGGCATTGATCCTTCGTGTTTTGTCATTTCCTGCTTATGATCTCACCGCACCTAGGAGGGGAGTTGCTGGCCTAATCTGATGCACATGTGCTTGACCATTTGTTGCCCTCTTAACCAGCCTGGCTACCCAATGATAGCTGGGCCCATTTAATAGCAGCTGATTCCTATAATAACGGCAGTTGAAATGGTATTTTGCCAATCATATCATATCAAATCTGTGGGGTGTGAAGGGCCGGTAACAGAGGGGGCTGGAAATATCATTGTCCTTGTGCCCTGACTGGTGGCTCAACAGAGCACCTTTGCTAGTGTGGCTGCTGCTTGTTAAGGTAGTCTGGGGTTAGCATTTATGTCGTCTTAAAGTAAGGTTACATAGCCTTATGGAATACAAGCAGTTATGGATCCTTAAATCTAAGTTACAAGTCCATAAATGCAAAGCAGAATGCCAGTTCTTCATCATCATCATCATCATCATCATCATCATCATCACGTTGAAGTGCATTGTTCCCTTTGGCAAGTAGTATTAGTAAAGATCAAATCAGATGTGGCACCAGGAAATCTATTATCAGATCTGAAAGCAAACAAAGCATCCTGATATGTCCTGAAGAAACTGAAAAGAGCACTGTAAAAATTTGAGAATGACCACGCTTTAGGACAGATGTGGGTCTTGGGCCTCGTGCGGCTCCCTCGGTCTGACTTTGTCAGCCCTCGAAGTCCCTTATCATTTCCCCAGGGGCCCCAACCCCCCCCCTTTAATTGGTTTGATTTTCTGGCAATTTTTGCACTAAATCATTCAGAAAAATTCAAGAATGCACAAAAGAATGCAAAAATACCACCACAACAGATAAGAACCCTGTATGATCTCAAATACCTCCATTTTTTTTCTGCAGTCACTCTTAAAATGGCAATAGGAAGAAATATGTTTTCTCTTCCTGACACCATTTTGAGAAGGTCTGCAGAGAAATAGCCCTGTTTTCCTCTGGAGGTATTTGGGCTTGGTGTGGGGGGACATGGGGAGGGGGTCTCAGGTTAAAAATTGGCGCTGGCACCTACACAGTTGCCCACTCCTGCTTCAGGAAATATGATAACAACGTCAGAAATGTCCTCCATCTCCAATTTGATTAAGAGGCAGAGATGGTGTCTATTGTACCTGGATCCAGGAGACCAAAAGAGTAGAACTTAGTGATCAGCTTTACCAGTATATAGTGTGGATTTTACTTGCTGCAAGCCACGGGGGCCATGTAGAACCTGAAGGGAAAAAAATGTTGGCCAGGGTTAGTTGGTAGATTATTTCATTGTGATCAGATTAGTTTATTTTGGCTGGTAGTGTTTGCTTGCTTGTTTGTTTTCTAGCTTGCTTGTTTTACCACATTGTGCCATTCTGAAGGTTGGGAAAAGTTACTTTTGTAGGCCACTCCAATTCAGGCAATCCTTCATGGACCATACTGGCTGGGGGATTCTGAGAGCTATAATTAACTTTCCCAAACTCTGGCCATGGTACATTGATGTGGTGAACATGGTTATTATCAGGGAGGCAGCTGCCAATATAAAGTAGGGTAGCAGGTGCCATGTATTTTCAAGGGAAGAAAAATGAAATTGACGATGTAGTCATCACACTGCCTGAGGTACCTGTTAAGATGGAGGACAGTCTTCTTAGATCCCACCCACACTTTCAAAGCCATAAGGCTAGAAGGGACATGGGTAGGACCACTTCTTGGAATTTATCTGCCTATTCCTACAAAGCCATGTGACAGATCATCTCTGGCCCATTACAAAAAAGGCCATTAAGGACAATCTGTGGGAAAAAAGACTACACATTGGCTCTGAAGTGGCATTGGAGCATGGGGCAATTCTCCCCAGGCAGCAATGTTTCTAGGGTGTCCCAGCCTATAGCCACGCCCCTGCACAGTGGCCACACCCCCTGTGCCATAGCCACACTCCCTCTCACCCCCCTCCACACACTTCAAGCTCCACCACTGGGGCTTTGAACCACAGAGGCTCACCCATGAGAGGCTGTAATATACGGAGAAAAGTTCTTCTGCCCTGATCTGATTGGCCACTTGTGCTGTTATTTACTAATTAAAATGTTTGTTGATTCATTGTGTGCCTTCAAGTTGTTTCCAATTTATGGCAACCCTAAGGTGAATCTATCACACAGTTTTCTTGGTGAGATTTGTTCAGAGCCTTTACCTTCCAAAGAGGCCAAGATAGCGTGACTTTCCCAAGGTCACCCAGTGGGTTTCCTTGGCTGAGCAGTGATTTGAACTCTGGTGTCCAGTAGCATAGTCCAATGCTCACCGCTCCGGCTATATTTTTATTGTGCTCTGTATGTGAAGATCTCAGGGTGGTACGCAATAAAATCAATTTGAATAGTTTAAAATAATTTGAAACAATAAGAATAATTTAATGGCCAAAAGCATATTAAAGCATTTAACATTTTAAACAGAACATATTAAAAGCTGTTAAAACAATTTAAAACCACTCACATGTTCAGATTTGGATTACAGCTATCATTCCTTCAATAAATAATAATAAATAACCATGTTTTTACTTGAAACCAGAATGACAACAGCGTTGGTGCCGATCAGGCCTCTAAGAGGAAAGCATTCCATCATTGAAGTACCAAACCAGAGAATACCTTCTCTCATATCCCCCTCCCCATTTTATTATCCTGATTGTCAGGACAAAGAGAGGGTTGCCTTAGCAGACCTCAAACCCTGGGCAGGTGTACAGAGGGAGAGGTACTCCTTCAAGTATTGAGGTTCTAAACCATTTAGGGTTTTGAATGTCATTGCCAACACAGTGAATTGAGACCAGATGAGTATTGGTAGTCACTAGAGAAAAGGACTTAATTATATTAAGCAGGTCCCTCAAAGTTCTGTAAGGTTGTTTCACAGTAAAAACATCAAAGCTAAAACCCTGTCTATATAGCAGGAATATCTATGTAAATAAAAGGAGCCAGTGTGGTGTAGTGGTTTGAGCACTGGACTTGAAGTTTTAAATATTCACACATTTATTCATTTATTAAAGGCTTCTGGAGACTAGGATTCAAATCACCACTCAGACACTAGATGGCCTTGGGTGAGTCATGTTCTCTCAACTTCAGAGGAAGGCAAAGCTCTGAACAAATCGAGCAGATCTTGTAAGAAAAAGCCCTGTGATAGATTCACTTTAGGTTTGCTATAAGTCAGAAGTGATTTGAAGGCACATAGCAACAAAGTGCCACTGACAGGAGAAGGTTCTTTCTAGCCATTGTGTCTCTCCCTTTTGAAAACTGACTTACAACAAGCCTAAGATGAACTTATCACAGGGGTTTTCTTGGCAAGATTTGTCGTCTTTGCCTTTCTTTGAGGCTGAGGGAATGTGACTTGCCTGAGGTCACCTGCTGGGTTTCCATGGCCAAGTGGGGATTCAAATCCTGGTCTCCAGAGTCATAGTTTGGGCATGTACACATTCCTGCTGCCATGTCCCTTTTGTCAGGGACATGGCAGAGAGGGTATGTGTGAACATACCCAAACTGCTCCCTTGTTTGCAAACGAGGGAGCAGATTCAGCACTCACAATCTTCCCATTGCCATTTCCCTGTTGCTGCTGCTGCTGCTGCCATTGGTGTCCAGCAGCAGGACTTCACAGATCCCCTGTGAGGGCTCTGGCGACCTTCAGGGGTCCCCAGACCCCAGGTTAAGAATCACTGATCTATCCCAAAAATAATGAGTTAGCAGGAAAAGGAATGAGAATAAAAATAAGAGGAAAGGTGGAATAATAAAAAAGAATTTGAAAGCCCCACTTATTCCATCATCTTGGCAGCGGTTGTCTTGGGTCAGGACTCAGCTTCTCCAGGTGAACAGCAGCCTCGAAGGAGGATACACAGAAGTAAGTGCATCAGGAGCTAATGAGGCTGGGATGAGAGTCAGCTGGCTCCAGCTTTCTTAAGGAAGGCACAGGGCAGTAGCTCAATGCCAGAAACAACTCATGTGTTTCTTGTCCTTGACTTGTATTTTCTGGACTCCCTGCTCATTACTTGCATGGATTTTCTGACCCTGGACTGTCAGACTGTGTTACCTGCTGGATACCTGGACCTTTGGATTGTTTCTGGACCATGAACAGGCAAGCTGTACTGACTGTTAGTGTCTCTGTTGACTGTGAATGGCCTCCTGCTGACCCTGAACGGACAGCCAGTGTCTGTGACAGGGGTGGGCAACCTTTACCTTTCCTGATGTTGTAGGACTACAGCTCATCATTTTTAACCATTGACCAGACTTGCTGAGGATGATGGGAACTGCTGTCCAGCAACACCTAGAGCTCCACATAGAGCCAGTGTTACCATGCCGTACACCCCCAATCTGTGATACAATATGATTGGCTATAAACATTGTTTAATTGAGATGAAATAAATATAAATCTTGAATGTATGGCTGAATGCGCTGTGGAAATTAAAGGGATTCTGACTGGAAGCTTCCTGAAGCTAGTACAAAGAGCCTCAGCATGACCAGGCCACAAGTTTAGGAAAATCAATTGGAAACATAACTTGATGAGTTTTAGATGGTTCTCTAAAGTACCCAAGCATAAAAGACAATAGTGAACAAAACTGTTAGAAGGAGCATCCAAAAGCTGACATAGTGTTACCTCTTCCCCATGGAAACTGTCCCTTTGTTCCCTCATCTTTCCGGTCATTAAGAGGCTATTGTGATTTCCTTCAGTGCTTTATCACCTGGCTGCAAAGGGAATTAGAACCTTCCACCCCCCTTTGTGGCTCTACCAGAAAGCAATTAACACTTTTCTCCAAGGCAGTAAAACAGTATTTAAATGCTGATTCAGGCCCTGGCTTCTTGCTTGTACCTTGAACACATGTGGCATGTTGCGCTGCATGAGGGCCCCCAGTTTCCAGTTCATTGTACTGCCCTCAGGATCCCCTAGTCTAAGGCCCTAAGGCACGCGGCTGGTGGACTGGTTTGTGCCGTTTCTTACCAGATTTTCTGGGCTGGAAACAAGGCGGACTTTCCCTCATTTCCTTCCGCACAGCTACTGCATATGTTCCATTCTGATCTGGAGGAGTGCGAGTTCATGAATCCACACTGCCTCCACTGTGGCCACTCCTGCTACTCCCCTCACCCTGCCCCGTCAGCTGTGATTGGCCTTTTTTTTTTTTGCATGGTTTAGTACGTCATTGCATACGTGCATAAGTGCGTAAGTCCACACTACCCCCTGGCCCCTCCCATGAGCCCTCCCCTGACCACCAATTCGCATTGGCACGAATGTACGTGTCTGCACCACTGTGAAAGTATGAATTGGATCGATCTCAAAAATTGGAAAACTGATTTCTTCCGGTTTTCAAATAGCGTGCTTTACCACCACATGGGGGGGGGGCATTTAGTCGGAATTACATGCAGAACGAAGGTAAAGAAACCGAACGTAGTCCGCTCCAAGGTGCAGAAGACCTCTGTGGCAAGACACATTGGCCCGCCTTAGTAACCGCGTGCGGAAAGGTCCTAAGACAGCTCACTTTGATCCTCTGCTGCTTCAGGAACAGCAACTATCACCCACTTCACCCCAAATTCTTGCTTTCCAACCTTTCTCTCTTTTACCATCACTCGCCTTGCATGGTTCATGAGACTGTTTGATTGTTTGCATGCTTGTGAATTCCCCCCAAGAAAGGCATTCTTTTTGATTTCCAGCTGGTATCCTACAGTTAGTACTGGTATACAAAGGTGAAAAAATCCCATAAGGTCACCCCACCTCTTGCAGGCCTCCCTCTTTTGAGCCAATAATTCCCCACCTCTTCACAGTGGTGCAGGTACTGCTGGAGGACCTCAAGGTCCCCCACCTTTTGGAGTGACACCAACGATGAACAAAATTATCGGAGTTAAAACTGGAATGGAGCAGTAGGAAGAAATGGAAATAACATAGATTTCTTAAATTGAGAGTGCACTGAATTGTTCTGTCTTCTTATTTTTTTTTTAAATGGTCGCTAAACTAATTCTGTCCTCCATTAAAAGACACTACTTGTCATCCACCAGGCTACTATACAGAATGCCAGTGTTCTCAAATAAAATAAATGAACTGTCAAAATATTGAATTGAGATTTAGGAATTTACGAGTATAGGAAGATTAAGATGATTACAGCTTAAATTGGTACCATTTTGGGCTAATTGGTTGCAGATACAGTGCTGTGGCTGAATGTGTTGATTTGGGAAAGCAGCATAATTTTATTTCACTATTGGTAGAGATCAAGGACATAAGAAGATAATGAAATTAAGTGTGTAAATCTGCATACCTCCTCTGGGAAAACTTGTGTTGTCTCCTTTTTTTCTGACCTAGAACAGAATTAAAAGAGATTTGTGGGTAAAATGCAGCAATGCATGTTAGAAAAGTGGGAGCCAAATAGGGGATCACTGCTGTGGCTTAACTCTTTTAATTCCACTTTCACTGGCATATTACTATCCTGCTATTTGTTTCTGACTCTTCCTCTGTGTCAAGGCCAAAGTAGATATCATTATTTCTCTCTTAAAACTAAACTAAACTAAATAACTAACTTGAATAAATAACTAATAGAGATGAACTGACAACAGGAGGGCAACCAGGAGGAACTTCTTAACCTTTTTCTCGTATGCCGTTTCTGCCAGTCAGAATCACACAGCATGAACCAAAGTTTGGAAATGTTACCCCCCCTTTTTTTTTTTGGATTAGAGGTCCCAGAATACCCCACTGTAGTTCAGAAAAGTAACTTTTCCAGGAACTGTCCTGTATTCTTTATTAACCCCACACTTTAGGGGAAAAGGCAATGTGCCTGTCAAACTTATTTCCCCAATCCTGTACAGGAACACAGTGGGAAAGCAATATCAATCAAGACAAAAGCCATAGAGAAAGCCTATTGTTTTTATTATTATCAGTGATGTATTTAAGTCTTTTACTCCAAGTCTCAAGTCAAGTCTCAAGTCTCTACCTTCAAGTCTCAAGTCAAGTCTCAAGTCCTTGCAAAATACTTTCTAGTCAAGTCTTGAGTCAAATCTCAAGTCTGGGAGCCAACTTCATACCTCAATCTGTATTCCAGAATTTCTGCACAGAGTTGAATAAAGTCAGTTCTAATAATTTAACTAGAGACAGCCCTCTGCTTTTGTAATTTTGCCATCCGCAGCTTTGGAAGTGGGGAACAGATCCTTCTTACTTCCCATTTGCAAAGCTAGAGGCTTTGTCAGAAGTGAGGAATAGGGTCATTCTTATTCCCCATTACTGAAGCTTCAAGGCCTTTAGAAGGAAGGATCCTTCCTCCTCAAGCCCATTGCTTAACATATTTTCTGTTCCCCTCTGAGATACGCATCCTGCACTCTGGGCATAAGTCGTGCCTTCTGCTTTTAGGAAAAGTTTTAGAAAGCTTCTCCTACAGGCTGCTGAGCAGACCTCAACCCCACCTCAAGCCAATTGCCTAACCCATTTGCTGTTCCCTCTGAGAAATGTGTCCACATTTGTGACCAGTAAGTTGTAAGGTTTCTGGATGAATGTACTATGTTACTGAACCAAGTGCAGCAAGTCAGCCACTAAAAACATGCAAGTCTCAAGTTGAGTCAAGTCAGTGTGTAATTTTTGATGAGTCGGGTCCAAGTCGAGTCGCTGAAGTGACTTAAGTCTGACTTGAGTCTGAGTCTATCGACTCAAGTCTACATCACTGATTATTATTACATTTACAATCCACATTTTCTCCAAGGAACCTGGGCACCGTCTCCCTGCCAAGTTTTTATGCTCATAGAATGGCCCTATGAGTGGAGAAGTCATGAATGACTGCCCCATGGACATCCATTGCTATTCAAACCTCCCCAAGCCTGTTAACAGTTTAACCACTACACGATTCTACCTGACTCCCAAACACCCCTTCCCCAGCAATCTCTGCTCTCAGTGCGACAGATGCTTTAAATTTTTAAAGACAGATGCTGGGAAATCTCATCACAGGATCATCGCCTCACATGTAATTTGGTTCTTAGAGGAAGCTAGAGAGTTAACCAGGGTCTTCTTCGTGGTTGCTCTGGAATTTTTTGCCCAGGAAGACCAGAGTTGTGCCCTTCTTGCTGACAGTTATTATTTTGATGGGCTTTAAAAACAAAAGGTTTTAAAAGAATGGGCTATTTGAGAGATCTGTATTGTTTTAAATTGAACTGTTTTTAATTACTTTTTTATCTTTTAAGTATATTTCTAATCTTATGAATTGTTTCATTCTATTTTAATGTTGCCTTTTTGTATGTTTTTAACTAGATTGTACTTGTTTTAAATTGTAAGCTGCCTCGAGTCCCAATTTTAGGAATAAGGTGGGATAGAAATAAAATGATGATGATCGTTATCATCACCTTGGACTATGTGGCAATGAAGGAAGCTGCAAGAACACGTATACTGAGTATACTGAGAAACTGAGTATTGGCTATGAAAGCACGTCCCTCTGTTACAACACCTTACACCCCTATCACGTGGTATAGAATGATTGGCAAGAAATATTATTTATTTGGCATGAAATATTAAAAATATTACACTTATGACTGGGAAACATGCAGCAAGCAGGACTCTGGCTGTACACCTGAGCTAGGTCAGAGTAGGAAAAAGGGTATTTAAACCCTAGGTACAACCCCAGCACCTTGCTAGCATTTTGGGCATCATGCTGCACCCCAGATGCTCTTTCCTCCATGCTACCCTCAGACCCTTGTGTTTGAGCCACGTCTCCTCGATCCTTTGCTCCAGAACCAGTAACTATCACTCTATACAACCAAAATCTCTCTCTATCCAACCTTTCTCTCCTTTCCTTTCACTAGCCTTGTATGGTTTGTGAGACTGCTTGACTTCTTGCGTGTGTCTGTGAATCCCCCTTCAAAACATTCATTTGACTCTTAACAGGTGTTTCGCAGTTAGTATTGGTATACAAGGGTGAAGTGGTCCCATAGGTACCACCCTCTTGCAGTCCTCCTTTTGAGCTATAATTCCCTACCTTTTTATGAAGAAATTGGCACTCCTGGTGAACCTCAAGATCCCCCTCCCCCATTTTGGGGTAATAGCTCTTTGTTATATAATACTATACCCACAAGGCAGCTTCCTTATCAGACTGTTTCCTCTTCTGAAGAACCAACGCAAAACTGCCAGGAAGTAAATCTCAATTAAAAACTTTCTTTCCAAAACCTTTGGAGTTTGAGCTTAATATTTAGTCAGTTTAATATTTAGTTCTGTTTCATGATCTTGTATATTTTGGTTATCTGCAGATGTCAGTTTGCTTTATGTTATATTGCTTTGGGGGTTTTGTTTGCATTGTTTTATGTTTATATTACTGCTTCCTTCCTGTGTGTGTGTGTGTGTGTGTAAGAATGTATTACTTGGGCAGGGCTGGATATTTTCTGTTCTTTTACCTGTAAAGTACCATGTACACTGAGATCACTGTATAAATAAACAGTGATGACAATAAATCTCCTGAGATCAATCCATTGAACTATAAAGCAAATTCCACTGAAGGAGTTTTTAGGAGTAGGGTTGAAAATATAATGCTAGTGTTATTCCTCCCTTTCCACTGCACAGGTGTGAGTGACATTGCTTTATGTAAGTCCAAATGGCACCACCTACGCAAAAAAGGTGAGTAGACATCAGCAATCTTAAGAGGGGGCAGAATTGCAAGATTTGCAGATGTACAAAAAATTATAAGTATGCTACTACCCGTGGGGTGCAAAAACAGCCTAGTGAAGATTGCACATATATGGCAAAGCAACCACCACAGAATGATGACCCGTGGTTGAAGAGGAAAATAGAAAAGCAGGTGGGAGAGAAATGAAACAGAGTATTCTAGTGGAGGACACAGCTGATTTACTGCAATGCTTCTCAAAGTGGTTGTCCACGGACCAGTGCCAGTCCACAAGCCATCAGTTTCTATTCCCTGGAAAGTTTCTGGGAAAGAAGGAAAGAATTGTAACCAAAGCACACAAAAATAGCACTGGTCCCTGGAACGCTGCCATGGCAACATTCTGTGGCATCTTGGGTTTTGTAGTTTGGCGATGCACTGGAGTTCTCTGGCTGAGAATTCAAAATGCTCCTCCTTAAACTGCAGGTCCTATTTTCTATGGGATGTTGCAATGGCAATTAAGGTGGAACCGTAGCACTGATCCTGTGTAGCGTGAAAGGGCCCCTGTATGCAGACGCGTACCCAGGATGGGGCAACGGATACAAGCCCTAGGCACCAATGTCAGTGGGAGCCAAAAAGTAGACCCCTCTTCCTACCTGGCCTACTGTGCCCCCCACCCTCTGCCCTGACCCCCACCCACTGTGGCCCTGCCCCTGCCAACAACAGCTCTGCCTCTGTTGGGGACATCCCTGGTAGGGGTGGTGGTGGTGGCTGTTGCAGCCCTGTCCCCACCTGCTGCAGCCCCGCCCCCTCCTGCCATGGCCCCGGCCCCACCCCCACCCACTGCAGCCCACCCCCCTGCCTGCCACTCACCGCCCCCTGCTCCTGCCATTGTCCTTCCTGGGGCAGGGGGGCAGCACCAGCACCACCTAGGAGAGCAATTTGCAGACTTGCCCTAGGTGCCAGTGAGCCTTGATATGCCGCAGCCTATATGCACATGTTATTTGCCACAGCCTATATGCACATGTTATTTGATATCTATAAATAGGATGGCCATGTGTCCTACTTCACAGACGGCAGAAGCAGTTCTCTATTTCAAGAGCAATCTCTGCTGAAAGGCTGTCCAGTCCAGAACCATTTTAAAGAAAAAGAACGGTAATTAGGGAGAACAGGGCCTTTGAAATTATTCAGGAGCTCCCACAGGAACACACTGTTGAGCTGCTAGATAGCAGGCACAAGACTCTGGATTACAGCTTTCCTCATTACGGTGACATTTATTTCTAGCAAGTAAATATGCATCTAAGTATATAAATCAGTGCATGCCATTTTTAATGCAACTCTGTCTTCTCTTCTGGAGAGGCATTTCTTCTTTTTTTGTAATCATGGTATTTCCCCTGCCAGGTAAGTATCATTTCTTCTTTTTTCAACACTCCAGAAGTGGCATCTAAGGGAGATCACAGAAGCATGTCCAACTAATGTGTCGACAATAGTCTAGCTGAATAACTTAGCCCACAAATGTATACAATAAGCTGTTTGCATTAAGAAACTGAAGTGAAAGATGTGACGGACTGCACAAATTTTGGTAGCATCCCATTTGAACCAGCTATTGAGGAAGTCATGGAGGAACTGCACAAATTTCTCCCACAGTGTACCCATCACACTCAAACACTACCCATCCAACAATTACAAAGGCCATAACATAGATGGAAAGATCTTGAAGAATAAGTGCAGTGTTCTGTGGGAAAGTATGATGTCTTCATAACATGTTCTACCTGGCCCTGAAAATTCTAGCTTGCACATTTATATTACTCTCCCTACCCTAAATGAATAAATCAATATATAAAAAAAAGTGTAAAGAAACTGTCAGAGACAGATGTAGTTTACTTATAGGGAAATGGTTGTTTGCTACACTGCCTGAACTCACTGGTTCCATCAGTACTGCTTATGTAAGTAATTACATTCCGGTGTCATGAGGGGAATCAAAAATGCCCATTAATGATTAGACTGGAAGCATCTTAGGTTTAAATACCAGCTGTGTCTCATTCCCAATATGTGACCTTAAGTCAACTGGTGTCCTTATGTCTCAATCAGTTTGCTCCTAAACAAAGAAAAAAAATGGAAACACACTGAAAACCAGATGTTTGTTATATGCAAGCCCAGTTTCCCTAGGTGAATGGATTGGAAGCCAAACAAATCATATAACTTCAGTCTCTTGGTAAAAATGCACACACAGCTCAGGCCTTATTTATCAGCAGTTGGTTTACGCTGTTTAAACATACATACACACGCTGCACCAACTGACAGGAATTATAAATGCATCACATAAATGCAAGAGCATTGTTTTCCATTTAAGGAACCATTTGGATATAAATAACATCTTGCTAAAGTCCTTTGATTGAAAGGAGAATCCTTCAGAACTGGGGAAATTAATGCTGCTTTCAACAAAAGACCAAATAGAAAGTCATCATCAAAGGCAAATCTTAAGATGCAGTCATAAACTCTGATGCATAGCATAATTAGTAGCTGATAGGGTAGGGTAGCATATGAAATAGATCTGAACTTGAATCAAACACTTTATTCAAATGCTCAAAATGTCTGTTTTAAATCAGAACTGTGTTTCTTGGATCCATCTCTCCTTTCTTACAACTAGAAAGATTATTTTCTCCTAATAGTTCTAGATCCTGCACATGTTCGGTTTAACATGTGTGCTTGAAAAGCAGGTTTCAAGTGGCTGTGTTATTTAACCAAAATGCTTTGCAAATAATTTCTCCATCCAACTGCTGTGCTAGTTCAGAAGTTATAACTTTTAAAATCAGGTTGTAGGATCTACCTGCATTTTTTGAATATCTGACAATAATCTGTATGACATTCCTAATTGGAAGACTGTCTAGTTCTGAGGAAGGTACAAGACTCCTGATTGAGCAGAAGAAGTCCTTCAATGTTCACTTCCCTTTAGAGATTATTATGACAGTTATCATAAGAAGTCCATGTATCTGTGCAGGGCAAAACATTCTCTTCATTGCAGAGGTGTTATCTGATCTTCAAATTACTGCTACAGTTTGGTATACAACTTGGATTGATCCAACTAAATGTCTAAAATGGTGGCTGCTTTGAAAGCCATTCTGGAACTTGAGATTATTTTTCTCAATTTAATCTTAGAATTTTCCAGTTTTTAAAATCTGAGCCCTTTGGCTCAATGAGGAACTGGACTGGATGAAAGAAACTATCCATCCAAAGTTGGAAGTATTTTTACTGCCAGGCATTGGGAGAAGGTCTTATTGGAGTCTGTCTCTTGTGTACCAAAATAACTTGCTTAGCTTCAGATACTGTGCACGATGACTTGGATATGTGTGAGGAGTGAGTGAGTGTTTGTTGTTGTTGTTGTTGTTGTTGTTGTGTGCCTTCAAGTCATTTCCAACTTACGGTGACCCTGAGGTAAATCTGTCACAGGGTTTTCTGGGGCTGAGCGTGTGTGGTGCTCAAGGTGACTCAGTGGGTTTCCATGGCCGAACAGAGAATCTGGGTCTGCAGGGTTGTAGTCCAGTGCTCAAACCACTACACCACAATTGCTCTCTGTTTTTCTCCCCTATGCAGCACAATGCCTTGGCCCATCCCTGTATAACCATGCTTGCATGCTTTCATTGCTATACCATTGGGTGGTGGGTAGAATAGATCTTTGTACACTTGCTATATATTTGTACTATATTTGAGGCTCCAAGCACAGAAGCAGTGGCTATATGTGTACAGAAGCTTCTGCGGGTGCAGTCTTTATAGCTTTGTGATGCCAATGACAAGAAAATATATGGGCGTTCCCCTTTGGTTCTCAGCAGTAAAAGGCTAAGAATTATTATGAAATTCTTAGAATCTGTTATGGGAATTCTAAGAGTGCCGGGAGAATTTTAAGTATCACAGCCTTCCCAGAATAGGAGGGAAAATATATTGGAAAAGATTTCCTTAGAGCCTCTAATAAATAGTTACTATGTGCAACGTTGCTGTGGCACATGCAAAGCCTGGGTCTCCTTTCTGGAAAGTTTCATGTTCCAAAGTATTGAGATTAACTATAATGGTTCCTTAAGAAACATAACAGACCTGAAACCTCTGTAGCAATAACTGTGAGAAATTGATTCAGTGTCTGATGTTAGCTGATTACAGACATCTTGAAAGAATTGCTTGAGCAGCCCTTCTTGCAAGTCTGGAGTCAGCCTTCTGTCATGTGGGTGCTCCTTCACAATTGAGTTCAAGCGTATGAGAAAGCAGCTGATTGGAAGCTTCAAGGACCTGTGTGCAATCAAAAGCTTTGAACTCTTTGTAGTTTGTGCACTTCCTTTGCTCCTTCTACAGGGACTATCAGAATATATTACAATGACCTAAACCAGTGTCGCTACCAACAGCCCTGAGTGTAATCCATAAATTAGTTCATTAATTCACAGGAAAATGTTTTCAGCCTGTCTTTGGTGCATACAAGATAACTCTGGTGATTGGAAAACTTAAATGATCCAATGAAAAGCTCTAAATGTTTTACATTTTTAACAAGATATGTGTATGTTTTTCTGATTTTTTTAGGATTTTAATTAAGGCCCTTTCAGTGCAATGTTGCTGTCCCACTTCTGCAACAGGATAGCAGTGGTTGGCAGGTTGTGCTCCCGCATGACGTCGTCGCCGTCCCGCTGCCATCCTGTTGCAACGCGTCTCATTTGTGCAGCATTCACAAAATGGAAAAAATCCATTTTGCACTTCCAATCACACGGCACTCCCATACTTACCATTGTGCAGGATCCACAGCCATGCATTTGCAATGCTTCCTGCCCCAGCACAGCAATGGCAAGTGCCCAGCTGCACTGCGAAAGGAAGGGGTGGGGCTATCCCACTCCCTTCCACAGGGAGTGAGCAGGTGCGTAGGAGCATTGCCCTTCCAACCAGATTTGTATAGTGCCATGACATGAAAGAGAGTCACCATGTGGAAATGGCCTAAATTTCTAATATGTATACACAGAAATTATGTTACAAATAAGTATATGAGTGATGCCTCAACAGCAATGTCACCTTCAGTGCTGTTCATCAGTGAGAAGAACAGAACTAAGTGCTCTTCCACGTCCCCTCCCCATCTCCACCAATGAGGCAATGGAAAGGGATGGCCTCAGAGGAAAGTATGTGGGGGAGAACAAGTATCTTCATCCCATTAGAGGGAGCTTTACAGCATCTTATCTTGCTCCAAGATTATTAAGGATACTTTAAAGACACCAGATCCCAGGACACTAAGCAGGGTCAGCTCTGATTAGTAATTGGATGGGAGATCACCAATGAATACTAGGTGCTGTAGGCTATATTTCAAAGGAAAGAACTGGCAAACCACCTCTGAGTATTCCTTGCCTAAGAAAACCCTATGAAATTCATAGCGTTACCATAAGTCCATACATGACTTGAAGGCGCACACACAAATGTGCACATGCAAACACACACAAATTTACAGGAGCCCCATCCTGGATCTGTTCTTGCAACCCTAGCCATTAAGGACTCTGTATATGAAGTTTAAGAACAGAAGAAGAGCCATGTTGGATCAGACCAAATGCCTTTGTTTAAGCCGACGTGCTGTTCACACCATAGGTATCCCAGTGCTTTCGGGAAGTCCATCATCACTCCCCTACTCATGTTTCTCAGTGATTGATATTTGGATTCTGGAGGCCATTCTGACTTGTGGGATCATGAACCCACATGCAAGCAAGCATGCAAGTAAATGTATGTATATATGTAATTACTATGCATGTATGTCCCATAAAGCACATGGTAGGCCTCTTTGTCTTAGGCCATTTCCGCACTAGCCTGTTATAGCGCGATGATTCCACTTTCAATATCCTCTGGAATCCTGGGGTTTGCAGTTTCGGGAGGGGCTGGCCAGCCCCTCCCAAAACTGCAAACCCCAGGATTCCAGAGGATGTTGAAAGTGGAATCATCGCGCTATAACAGGCTAGTGCGGAAATGGCCTTATCTAAGAGCTCTCCAGTTTGACTATATGTGATAAATGCAACACAGTTCTGCAAGCAGAAAACTTGAGTGGTACAGGACTCCGTTTCTCTGCAATGTGAGCGGAAACACAAGGTGATCCAAAGACAGAGCAATACATTATGCAGAGTTCTGTCGAATCTACTGGTATGTCTGAAAGGAGGAAACAATGTCATCTTAATTTCTTGCTTTTTCCTGCCCCCCCTTAATGTTTATTATTTTCTGATCACTGACTGGAATGGAAAGGAAATTATGGCCATTTCCATACCGGGCTTCTAAAACGGTGTAGAGCGACCTCTAACGGAGGTCTTCTACACCGTAGAGTGGACTGGTGTGGACTACTTTTGGTAGTTCCACACCAGAATCCACTCAGGAGCGGCCGGAAATAGCCGGGCTGTGTGTTTTTAAAAATCTCTTTTTCGAGGTTTTTAAAAAGCACGGAGCGCGCAGCCCCGTGCCGCTCCGTCGCCCGGCTCTAAAGTGGATTTTCAGGCTCGCGCAAGTGCGTGCCTGCAGATCTGCCGGGGGCGGGCTTCCGGCTGCCGAGCTTCTCCGGTTGGTGGAGAGCCTCCACCAACCGGAAGCTGCCACCTGGGACACCGGAGGAGTGTGGAGCAGCGAGCTCGCGCTGCTCCGCATGGCGACGGACTTACCCGGCTGCGGATACGCTCCGTTTTAGCATGTTTTCGCCCGTTTCCCCCCACACATGTGAAAAGGGCCTATGTATGCCAGTTCTCCTTCTGGCACATATGGTTTTCAGTTCCAGAAGTGTGTTTAGCAAATGAGACCATGGGGCCTGCAGATCTTTCCCCACCCCATGTCCGTGGAATGCTTCCTTATTGCCTCATTTGATACAGGAGTTCTGATGTGGCAGAAGTAAGAACTGAGGAAATCTCTATGGTAAGTGGATGGATGGTAAGTTATTTTCTCTGAGGCCAACTATCTCCCTGAGTTCAGGATGGCTACTGGGAAACCTTCAGAGGCAGTGGCAATTCTGACATTCATGGGACAGTAAATCAACTATGGCGTTTAGTCTAAACATAAAAGGAGTAGTCTTTGTTTCCCAAATCCAACCAGCACATTGAATATGTCTTTAAACTTCATACTACAACCTAGAACAGATTTGCCAACCCATTGACTTCAGAGTCACAAGCTGCCACTGCTTCCAGGGTCCATAAGTTTGCATTCAAGGACTGAGATTCAATAAGCACTCAACAAGCTGGTGGAGTGTAAGTGCAGCCAGGAGGAGGAAGCAGATATTATCCTCCTGGATCTCCTGCTGGACCCTATTCCTGACAGAGATTCAGCATTAGGAGATCTCCTATGCAACCTGGAACTGCTATCGGAGGAGAAAGCATAAAATGAAGGGTGAAATTCCCAGCTCCCGCTGTAATAGAGCTAACTGCCTAACCCTGACAAGTGCTGAAGAAAGGTTTAGCTGTCAGGCCAGTCATGTTTTGTACGTAGAATGAGGTGTGTGTGTGTTGTGGTTCTTGCTGCTGCTGCTGCTGCCATGGGTAGCAAAATCACTTCAAATAACCCTGCTGAATAGGTTCCAAAGTTATTCAGAACACTGATTACGTCATGCTTTTCTCATCTAATAGTATCATATTTTTAAAAGAAATCTACGTTTTTTCAGAAATGTGAGCTTTCTGTAGTCCTGTCAGGACAATTGCAATGGAAACCTCCCTGTGTTAGCTGTCTCCACTAGAGATCTAATGCAGTTTTCTTCGACTAAGGAGAAACTGCAATGCACTCATCAGTTCCAAGTAGTGAAAAAAAATCCTCTTCAGTAATGTTAGAAATAGAATATGTAGGTTCTTGCTTTGCTGCATGTTTGAATGTCCAACAGGCAAGGCTGTTGACATGTTGCTCCCTGAGCTAAAGGATGAGGCTGCCATCACCTCAGTTTCCATACAGAAGCAGATCGGAATCTTAGGTGAACCCAACATTAGTAGTTGTGACATGACAGTATCACAGACCATCCCCAAAGGTGGCAGGCCATCTTAGGGAGCACAAGGCAGGCACACATACCACTCTACTTCCGTGCTTCAAAATGTAATATGGTCACCTCTGTGGTACAGGACTCCAGTTTTCTCAACTGCTTTTGGCTATGCTCATGGCCCAGTTATAGGTATCTATATATACCTGCACAGGATTTTGCAGACTGACATAGGATTTTGTGGTCTCTTGCATGGTAAGGGAGAACGAAAGAGAGATAAACTTATTTCACAGCTGAGGTGCAGGATATGGTATGTGTGTATATGTGTGTATGCACAGTGTGCTATGGGTAAGGCATGAAGGTACCTGATTATGGAGGAAAGCCCACGCTTAGCAAGAGCCAGAAAACATATGTCCCATAGCCTTTTATCTAAGCCCAGGAGCCTGTTTTCAATTTCAAGTTCTGTTCTTGAACATGTGATGCAGTGATAATACAGCTAAAAATTACTGTCTGTGAACAACTGCAGCATACATTTGTGTCCCAGAATGAAAAACTACATTCATGGTGCACACACCTGGGCCTTGAGGTCAAGCTAGCTGGTGATTTATTGATGATCGGATTGGAATCACATTCTGAAAAATAGTTGCCCATTTATTTTATTTTTTTAAAACTATGCTTCTGGTATGTGCTGTTGGACAGAAGTCCCATAGGTCTTTTGTGGAGTCATCGAGTTGTGAGGGACACCCTTCTCACTGTAAGGCCTGTAACACAGGATCATTGCAGTATTCCTGATGGGGTGGGGGGTCCATATCTGCTTAAATGCTTCCTGTAAATGTGAGCCCACAACCTCCCAAGGTAGCCTATTTCATTGTTGAACAGCTCTTACCATTTGGATGTTGTCTTTACTGCTCAGATGTAGGCCCTTTTTGCATGTTACCTTTCTCCTGTAGCCATCGCTTGGCGATCCCAGGAAAGTCTCTCCAGGGAGGGAATCGCATCTGCTGCGCTTTCCCTTGACACTGACTGCCTGCTGGATGGGAGGAAGCATGATAGCTCAGCTCTTCCCTTCTGCAGTGCAGCCCAGCAGTTTCCCAGGCTGCGTTGGGGGAGGAAGCACATGTTGAATTAAAAATGCAGTGACATTTGAAAATTGAAAATTTTGAAAATTGAAAATACATTTGATGAGCATGTCATGGGACACCTGGGGAATGACTGGGCAAAGTATGACTCATTCCCTAGGGGACATGGAGTAAAGGGCTGAGTCATGATAGTGAAATCATGGCAAGAGGTTGCATCATGCAAATGGCCCTGAGTGATGACGTGAAAGCAGGTGTGTATAAAAGAGGAGCGTGGGTACTTGCTCTCTCTCTGCATCCCGTCACTCTGACTCTGCATCCCATATCTCTGATCCTGAATCGCTGACGCTGAATCTCTGTCTGTGGATCTGCGTATCCTGTGTACAGATGTATATATTGCAACAGTGAAGACTAAAGCCTCCAGGTATTTTGGATGACAAATTCTGTGTCCGTGAGTTTACTAACCAATGGGTAGAGGGGTCAGAGCTGATGCTGTAGTTGTACTCTGCTGCACACGCTTGTTGCTGTTTTGAAGCTCTGCTATGTTTATGCTTGCCTCTGGGACACTTTTTGTCCAGAGAGCTGCGGTTCTAGGGAGGATTTTGTGCTGGTGCTGTAAATCATCTCCCGTAAGCACAGCCATTGCGCTTCCTGACATTCCGCATGACAGGTAAGTGCGGGAGGGATGTGAGAGGACTCCACAATTGCTGGTCATGTTCGGGAGAAGCCCAAACATGATTTAATCCATGATTGCAATGGGATGGCCACGGATGGCCACAGGATTGCGACAATGTCATGCAGAACTGTCGTGATCCCATGGCCATCCCATGGCCATCCCATGGCCATTTCACATTGGAGGTGGTGTGCAAAAAGGGCCCAAATTAACTTTCCTCCAACATCCAACCCTTGGTTCTAACCACACCCTTTGCATCAACAAAGAACAAATCCACCTATTTTCGAAGAAACAGGCCTATGCCTTCTCTTCACTCTGCTAAAAACACCTGCCACTTTTTATCATTCTACCCAGGACTTGGTCTCCAGACCTGTAGCATCCTGGTAATCTTCCTCTGTAGTGTAGAGCCAGCATCATGTAGTGCTTTGAGTGTTGGATTCCAAATCCCTGCCCAGCCATGGAACTCCAGTGGGTTACCTTGGGCAAGTCACATTCTCTCAGTCTAAGAGGAACACATGGGCAATTATCCTCTGGATAAATCTTGCCAAGAAAACACTAGGATAGGGTTGTTGTAAACTGGAGTTGACTTGAAGGAACACAACCACAACAACCACAACAAGAACAAGAACATCTTGGCTAGTATCTCCTTAGGTATTTATGTCACTGTAAACTGACTGACAGCCATGAAAATGTGAATTGTGATGTGAATTGCGAGGGGAGCAGAGATACAGCTATGCTTCTGGGGCCACCGCAACATGGCCCCATTGCACAATGGGCACCAGAATGGTCTGAGACATAGGTTAGGGTTTGGTCAATATTCTACAGTGTCTTTAATTTAAAAAAACAAACAAACCCTGAAATGGAAGCTTCCAATGTCTTTCTCTCAGCCACACCAAAGGACTAGAGGAGCAAAGGAGATTATGTGTATGAGGTATGTCACAGTTTCATAATAGACAACTGTAGTTTAGCAGTAGGGAGTCAGCAGGAAGTAAAGGTGTGAGTGTTGGACTCTAGGACTCTGTGAGACCAGAGTCTGAATCCCTGCCCAGCCACGGAAGCCCAGTGAGTGACCTTGGGCAAATCACACTCTCTCAGCCTCAGAGGAAGGCAATGGCCTCCTCTGAACAAATCATGCCAAGTAAACCCTGTGATAGGTCACTGTTAAATACCTGAAGCCACATAACAAACAAAGTTTGGCATTTTGTGCAAGTGGGTTCTTGCCGAAGGTCATTCATCAATGGCCTAGGGTAGCATTTTCAGTAGTAGTTCTCAGTATCCACTGAAAAACAGTTCAGGGATACAACAGGGTTGGGCAACTATCAGAGGTAAGAGGGCTTCATCGAACCTCTAAGGGCCACTGGGGGACTCAAACCCCTTCTGCCAGCTCCCCTCCCTGAAAATTTTTTTTTTGTATTTTTCCCCCAAAAGGCCTCCCAGGTTCCCTCCCCCTCCTGCTGCTT
This sequence comes from Cyclura pinguis, assembly GCA_030412105.1. Taxonomy (NCBI): domain Eukaryota; kingdom Metazoa; phylum Chordata; class Lepidosauria; order Squamata; family Iguanidae; genus Cyclura; species Cyclura pinguis. The sequence continues at coordinate 84,606,939 of CM059600.1, forward strand.
TTAGCCCAAAAGAGACTCTTTTAAAAAAAAACAGGAAGTGACCACAAGATCTATTTCTGTGTTAACCTCTTGTTAGAAAAAAGGGGTCTGCTGGGCCAAAACGGCCTGGGGAGGGCAAAGCATGGTAAAATTGCAGGAGCTTGGGGGAATTTGGGTACAAAAAAGTTTGGGATGTGCTGAGGGGCCCTGAAGGCCATATAAATATGTGTGTGTCTGTCCGTCCGTCCGCCCGTCCCTGCATTTTCCTCACCACTCTTTTTGTTAAAAGTTCTTGTGTTTGTCTGCCAGAACCGGCTCACCATAGGCCCTGCTTGTTCAGGCTATGCTTGTTTATGTACCTGCTTATTATTTTAGGATAATGTGTGAGACAGGTTACTCTTTAGAAACCAGAGCCTGCTGCTAATGAAGCTTCCAAAACTGGACACTCGTGGCAAATGAAAGAAGAACTGGGCTGGAGACTGGAGAAACTGGAAAGCGTTCCTATATCTTTAATGGCTGTGTAGGAGTATAGAATATCAGCAAATGTTGCTTGCCATGCAACCAGGTAACAAGCAAGGCTTGTTGAAATTTCATGTCCTACAAGGCCATTAAAGGTGGAGGAGCCCTCTCCATTTTTTGATCTGGAAATGCCATCTAGACAGAAGCCAAATATTTTTAGCACACATAACAGAGGCCCTTTTCGCACCTTACCTTTTTCTGGTGCTGGGCTGCTCGGCTTGCGCATGAAGGCTTGGGAAGAACGCTGTCGCGTCCCTCCTGCTTTGGCTCCGCAGCTGCTTCCTCGTCGGGTGAGCACCCCGCCTCTTCCGTTCACAGTGCAACCTGGGACCTGCCAGGCTGCACTGAGGAGAGGACACACGACCAGCCCGGCTCCCAAGGCTCCGCACGCCAAGCAAGCGTGCGTGGGGTCCTGGAGCGATGCGCAACTGTGCAGCATGTTCGGCTTTGAGCCGAAAATGAAAAAATGTGTGCGCGGTCCACGCCAGGCCCTTGAGCGTCGCGCAAATGCGAATGCGTCGTATGGACCGCTCCTCACATTTACGCAACGCTCAAGGGGCCCTTTCACTTCAGAAATGCCGTGTGAAAAGGTGTAGAGTTTTGGGATTCTATCTCACAGAATGCTTTTGGCTGGAGATTCTGGAAGTTATAGGCCCTTTCCAAAGGAGGTTCTCATCCCAGCATGGAGATGGGGGAGCAGCAGGACCGTGACGGTGACGATGCTTCCTCAAGATGTAGTCATTGTCCTGTCCTTTTCCTGTTGCCAGCTGGCCTGATCGCTGACAATAACCCCTGATTGCACAACAGTCCCGCACTTACCTGCCTTGCAGAAGGCCTGGAAGCATTATAGAGGCACTTCCTGCCCCAGTGCAGTATGGCAAAGTGCCCAGCTGTGCTGCAGAAGGAAGAGGCATGTCTATCACACTCCCTTATGCAGGAAGTCAGTCCACTGTGGAGGGGAGCATTCTCATCATGCTCCCTTCCTGGGAGAGGTGCTACCAAGATCGCAACCGGAGGATGACATGAGAAGGTAAGGTGCAGAAAGGGCCAGAGTCTGAAAACTTTCCCAAACTCTAACTCTGGGCTGAAGCACAGATCATATTGTACAATGAACAGGTGGGTACGCCCCTCGTTCTATGGCTGATATGATTAGATCTCACAACAGTTGTCTAAAGGGATAGAGGGACAGATTTGGCATTGGTCTTGTTGCAGAATATAAATTAAGCCCTTTCATTCATATTGCTCTTCCATGGCTATTTGTTGCTACTGGCCATTTTAAATTAGGGGGTTATGTATAAATGAGACTGATGGATCTCTCAATGTTGATGGAAGACATGTATTGTCATCCAGCAAAGCTAGGTGTGTGAATGATTATTGTGTTAGTTGTGTGTACATTTTTGCTTTGGATAGAAATATCACAGTCTGCTCCTTTTTAAATTTCTGGTCTCTTGACCCCTTGGTTATTGATTGATTGATTTTCTGTTCTTATGTAAAGACCTATGGATGATTATACATATGTCAATTGAGGATAACAATGCATTTGATCAGAGCTTGAGAAGTTACCTTTTCATTTACAACTCCCAGATTCCCACAGCCAGCATGTTGAGTTACTGGAGAATTCTGCAAATTTCAAACCAAAAAAGTAACTTTTTCAGGGTCTGCATTTTATAAAGTAGAATCTACAAAGGTTTATGCCCCCCTCACCAAGTGGTAGTAATCTTTATTTCTTCTGTGTAATAGTAATATGGAATCTCTCTGGAACCAGCTATTTCCTGGTTGTTTATCTATGGGAATATGTAGAGCTCTTCCTTCCTCTGTCTCTATGGGCTGGTTCAGACACTGTTCTGGATATTCTGTTCGCTTGCAGGTGGATTCCATTCACATGTGCAATATGAGATGAGAGGTCAAGGAGAGTTCAACTGTAGAAACATCTATGATTGTTAGAGTACATTTTAGGAATCCAGAGATTAAGTGATTGCCACAGATGAGCTCCAAGCACTGCATTGCTGAGCTGTATTGTTGTGATTATTAAATGTTTCTCTGAAATACAAAATTCAGCACAACAACTGAAGACCACAGTTCATATCTGAACTGCTCTAATATATTTGGAGTGAGTTTTATCTGGATGGGAAATTTACTGTTTTTAACTGTGACCTGCAATAAAATGTTGTAGTGTGGGATGCTTCTGTTTCAGTTGTAGCCAGATAGCTAGCTATGCCTGCTTTCAAGATAGTCCATTTCATTTCTCTCTGCCCCTTAAATTTTTGCTTCCCACCCTAACAGACTCTTATTGCTCTGTTTATGCTCTGTCCTCATTTGATTGTTTTGGATGTGGGGAACAGCTTCCTTAATGATTTTTACAGAAAAAAAATTGTACTTCTTCAGACCTTGGGATACCCTTGAGTACGCTGACACCTTCTCTGTTGTTTCTCAGTGGCCCTGCTTTGCATATCCTCCAAAATTCTTAAGATGAAAACCGGGACACACATGGCCAAGCAACATCAGGATGTGAGTAAGATAGCTAAGGTTATATGAGGAAAAGCACACAAGCTAGGAAAAGCTGCAGCAGTTTCCTTTGGCCTGAGCCTACTGGAAATGACAAGATTCTGCCCCCTCTCCTTCACCTCTGCTGAACTGACTGCAAACTAGTTTTGCACTTTGAACTCAATTTGCAGTGATTGAAGTAAGCTGAGGACAAAGCCTTCTGAGCAGAGAGAAACTGGGACATTTTAAAAGGAGCTGAAAAAGTGGAATGACAGAGGATTAATTTGGACTGTCCTTGCAAAATTGGGATAGTTGTAGTGTGTGATCCTGCTATCCCAGAGCCCTAATCCAATGCTTCAATAAATTAGGATAGTTTGAAGGGTATGGCTTTGATGGACCTTCAGCAGCTGAATTGGCCAGTGCAGGCAGTGATGCATTTCTATTGAAATTAAGTCACATCAATTAAAAAAAACAAACTTAAACTGTGTAACTTGGCTTGAATCCTGGCATATTCTTTTCCCTTCTGTTTCCAGAGAAAATGTGAGTGAATACAGTTTGGGTTCTAAACGGCAATAACTTTTCCAAAGAGATACGTCTTCAGTTAGGGTAACGTGGAAAATGTCAGAGATTTCAAAACAGCGAATTAAAAACTGTGATATTGTGAACTTCTACATTTATATTTTGTGGATTGTACTATATAGCTCTTTGTCTTCTTTTTTTCTTTTTCTCACTTTCTACTTTTTTACTACAAGTTAAAGCTTTGGTGGCTGGTTCGTTTAAAAATTGCCATTAAAAGATAACAAAACATTTGAGAGAAAGGGTCTCTCTCTCTCTCTCTCTCCAGCACATGTGGCATAAAAGGCCCATGCTGTCATAGTTTGACAGGTGTGTGCTCCAGCACTGCTGAGACAGTTCTTGCCCAGAGTTACTCATGAAATCCGAGAGTGTTTGTAAACAGTCTGTACTTTCTCAAAGGTGCCCTGGAGATTTGTTACAGGAAGTCAAATTGCTCAAATCTACCTCATTTGGCACGATACATTGAAAGCACGCTTGAGTGGTCATAATTGCAGTGGGACTGAGTTCATTTAGCAATCTCAGGCTGTACCTTTCCAATAACAACTGCAGGCGATATAAATTCAATCTCTTGTTTGTTTCTGAAAGTGATTAGTCTGAAAAATTTGGAATTTAAACACTCATAATTGCAAAGTGTTATTTACATTCAATTTTGATTAAATTCAACAACAACAACAAAACAGAGGAGAATGTCCTTTCTTTTAGGGGTGGCAAACTGAAGATTAAGCTGAGGGGACTCGAAAAAGAAAATGTTTGATTCATTGAAGGTGGAACAAAAATGGCGAAGAGAATAGTCTTTACAAAAAGACGTGTGCTTCTGAATAATCAAAAAGCAGCCTTCAGTTATAGTTCCAAAATGGGTAATGGTGTAGACAGGGTCATATTTTAGATATGAGGTCTGACGAAAATAACATGAAAGACTGCCTTAATTGGCCCAGAAAAAACTATTTGGCTTGAGGTAATCACCAAGCTTAATCCATGTTTTGGGAAAGGTGATCTAACTGAGTATTGCCTTTAACTCTGAATATCATTAACTATGGGAACAGTGTCGGGTGAATGAGTGGCATTATAACATTTTATGAAGATTTGTTTTAATTACACAGTTAATGGCTTTTTTTTTTTTTTTTTTTTTTGCTTCCCATCTTCCTTTATGGAAATAAATTTTACAGAAACAGTGATGAATATTTATGGGGAACTGGGGAAAATTATCTTTGAGGGGAGTGAATTTTTAACTGAACTTTAGGAATTAATCAATAAAGAATCCACACTGCTACGAAACAGGCACAACCATTTGGTTTCCCTGAATCCAAGCAAGACTGATTCTTGTGTGAATGAGAGATAATTTAATCTGTATGTTGTACTTTTTGTGGGCAGGAGGAGAAAATTAACTTTTGCAGATTGCCTTTTTGTTTGAGTATGACAGCTTTGCCTTAGGATTGCTATAAGTCAGAAACAACTTGAAGGCACACAACAACAACAACAACAACAACAACAACAACAGCAACAACAGCAACAACAGCAACAACAAGAGTCCTTGAGTGGGGGAGGAATGAGAAAGTGAATCTAGTGTTCAGATACTTAGAAACCACAATCCACATAGCAGTGCCTTGCTCTTTGCAAGTGACATGTTCATAAATGTCTGAACAATATATAGAGAAGATTATATATCAGAAAGCAAAAGGCTTTAGCAATAGTTTCCCTGCTCCCTCCCCTACTTTGTGGCATTATGGATGTCAGCAGCGACTTAGCCACAGGACTCTTACTTGCTGAATGAACATGTAAAGCTGGAAAAAGATAAGAGTTGATTTAGCCAGTGGAAAATGCTCAGATGGAGGAGTCCCATTGTTCCATGATCATAAGTGCATGACTGTCAATAGTTACATTTTAGATGGGCTGAGCCCATTAAGGTGATGGCTGCTGTCATCAGACCTAGTTAGAAGCTTATTTGACCATAGCTCAGTTTTCGTATTCTGTCTGCAGCTCATTGTCAGCCTAGCACATTAATGGAAAGCACGCTGGGAATACAGGGCAGTCAAGGCTGAGAAAGACACTGTGATCACTGTTTTTTGTGGTTTTCCTTTTAGTTGTAAATGAAGTACTTCAGAGACGGCAAATCATTTTAAAATACCAGCAAATGTGATCATATTAATGCTCTTCCAGTGCTCAGATAATGCTTTTCATAACTACATTAGAGCTTGGAAAACTTTTTTTCTTTCTAGCTATAATTCCCCAAGTCCCCCAGCCAGCATGGGAATTGTAGTCTAAAAAGTAACTTGCAGATATATTTCTTTTTTCATTTATATTTTCAGGCTATTCAGGTTAAAAAACAGGGAAGACTCTACAACAACAATGAAATTAGACTGCAATTATAGTATGGTCTTACAAAACAGATGTAAAGTCTGAAACGCAGGCAATGTCCAGATCTGACCATTACCACACTGAAGTTTTCTTTTTCCCAAAAGAAATATGCCTTGTATTTAAATATTCGTAAGTATCATAAGTATCACAGATTGATAGGAAAATATAATAAAGCACTTTCCCCAAAAGAGAAAGTAAATTACAAGCGATCCACTGCTTTCAATGAGATTCAAGCATGTCTACTTATTTATGTTTGAGAACAAGGTACTTACATGAGGTGAAGAATATTCCAAAGCAAATTGACAATAAATAGGAATCAGTTTGGGAAAAAATGGTAGAGATCTTAGGGAGAGATGAACAAACCTCAGGCTTGCAGTATCTGCTTTCCCCCCCTTTTTTTCAACTAGAACCCTGAAATTGAACACTAATTGAAGCAGATGTATGCACATCTGAACCTAGAAATTTGTTCTGTGTAGCAGAAATGAATGGAGCTCTCAGTTCTTCCACATAAAAATCCACTCCAGTTTAGCTCAGCTTTCTTAATTTCAATATTACAATTTAGGATGAGCACAGACCCTCTTGTTGGTGCTCTTGTTAAAAAGTAGGGAGTTAGACATTCTTGATGATCTCTTGCAAATTGCCTGACAATCTACCAATAGATGTTGACCTATCTTCAGGTGACCTCTAATCTAATGTGTAGGATATTATTAGATCTCACCCAGTGCGTATTAAAATAAAGAAGGCAAGCTTCGAAATGCAATAAGTTGCCGGTGTATTTTACCCTGAGTTAAGAGCAACCATTAAGGTATTAGGAGAACATGGAGGCCGAAATATTGCTGGGCACTATGCTAGCATAGAAATAATTGCACAAATGGTTGCATTTTCTCAGAAGTTGCATGCAAATGGTCCCAAGTATAGCCAATCATTTTGCAAGTACACCCAGAGCCCTCTTTTGACTTGGAGGGTGGAAGCTGATAAACCACTAAGAAACTGCCAAGCTCAAGGCTGTGAAACCTGTTATCCAATTGACTGTGTATCTATGGTATCCAGTCTGACTACCTAGTGTGTAATAATGGTATGTTGAAAGTGTACTGACCAGAATATGAAGCGTCCTCTATGTCTCATAGCATGTGTCACTTTAGCTAGGAGAAGTCTCTGAGGCAGGAGTACAGGGCCTCAATCAACAGAACAAGTTGGACTTGGGACAAATACAGCAGGGCTGTCATATCATATTTAAATAAGTGAAATAACTCACAGAAAAATGCCCCCCTTTTTTTCTTTAAAAAAAGAAAGGAAAAAGGAAAGACAACATTGCTTCATGTCCAGATTCAGTTCTCCGTGTTCAAATATTATACTGTATCCTTATTCTGATTCATGTCCGCTGCTACTGAGAATATCTCTATATGACATTTATTATAAAGGGATCTTGTGGCACATTTGAAACTGAGAGAAAGATGTTGTAGCATAAGGTTTTATATTCTCTGTCTACTTTATCAGATTCAGGAACTGGCTCAGTTTATGAAAACTTATCCTACAAAATTTGTTCTCTCCGTCTCAAAGGTGATACAAAATCCCTTTGTAAGCTAATGAAGACTAACATGGCTGTTTCTTTGAATATTTCTGTATTATATAGTTGAAGCAGTTTGATACTAGTGTAACTTATATGGCTCCATCCTACAGAATTTTGAGATTTGTAGTTTTGTGAGGTACTTAAAATTTTCTGTCAGTGAGCTCTACCTGGACTACAATAAAAGAGTTCTCTCAGATAATTCTAAGTACATCACAAAACTATACAAATTTCCATGTTCTATAAAATGACAAAGCAGTATCAAATTACTGTAACTTGTTACTTTTAAAACTTTTGGTAGCCACGTACTTTAGAATTAGGCATGAAACAAAACACCTTCGGCTGACACAGTCCAGCAGTTCGAACCTTTAGCCAAACTTCCCAGACCAATCAAAATTAATTTGCCTGGTCTGATCTTTGTCTAAGAATTTAGAGTGACCATCTCTCTCTCTCTGTTCAGAATGCAACCCTGAGAAACCATTCTCACACAAACTGCAAAGATAATAAAGATTCACAACATTAAAAGACAGCTCAACACATAGCATTTCTCTATGCTTCCCATATTCCTATGCAAGTGAATGCAATAGGACACAAGTATCTATGCTTCTGCCCAAAAAGTCGTCTAAAAACAGAGAACATGAATGGCAGTTCAGATGAGCAGGCATCTCCTGCGCCTGTGGATACCCATTCTTCAGGATTTTCCCCAAGTTTATAAGTTTATAAAAGTTTATAAAAAGTTTATAAAATTGTTTATGACAGTGCAAAGTCATCTTCTTGATAACCTTTTTGTTGTCATTCCTTAATTACCTGTCAGTCTCCCATGATTTGTTTACTAAATTGTTCTTCAGTACATAGTTAAACATAAATCTTACCATATGGGTTCATGTTTGTACAGTAGCGAATTTTACCATTCCAAAAGAGGGGTGGGGTGGGGGGATCAGCACATGGGCCACAATTTCAGAAAATCATTCCACTAGTCCATAGGCCCTTATATTTCTTTCTACTGTTCTTTTAGTATTATTTATTATTGTATCCCAAATTATGTCATCAAATTAATATTAACTCAAAAATAGTAGTCAGCAAAACCAGAAGAAAACATAAATCAACTGGTCAATTAATCAAGGTATCTAGCATCTGAGAGCTGAACAATTATTTACAATTATGTTTCAAATCTAATTGTTCATTTGTTGTCACACCAAATTACTACATTGAATATACCTCCAATAGGTGTTAGATCCTTTCAGTCACAGTAGCTGCATGAAGAGGAAGCCTGCTTCCAAGTGGTTGGTTGGTTGGTTGGTTGGTTGGTTGGTTTTACATTGCCCCTTCCTCCTGAGTGAGACTCAAGACAGCTCACAGATTAATCAAAACAAGGTACCTGAGTAAAAATTTAGCAATAAAAAGGGTGGTTTTTTGTTTTGTTTTTTTAAAAATTAGATTAGGTACCATATTAAATCGTTAATGCTCTAAACCACCATAATATCATTTGAAATTAACCTAAGCTAATCTCTTGATCTGATCCTTAAAGCCTACCCTAAAAGTCAGCCAGCTGCACTGAGCAATGGAATTCTGCAGTGCTGGTGACCAGAGCACTGGAAGATGACATGAGCAACCCTTTCCCACCATCAGGTGATGATGCAATGAAGAGTTGCAACAGAACCCCACAGAAGTCCCTGCTTTTGCTGCTTGCACCATTGATCGCTGACAGGAGTCAGTTGGTCATATCATTTTGGAATGCTCCACCCACCAGTGCCCTAGAACTCCGCTGCTCCATGCAACTGACTAGATTTTAAGTTGGGTGTGGGTGACATTTACGAATGTGGTAATGGTACCATGATCATAAATGTGAATAGGGAAGAGTTATGTGCTTGTATGTGTAACTGATAATATACAGCTGGAAACAATGAAGGGACACTAGGCACATTCAGTATTCATTAAGCACTTAAATGATAGTGTTTTATTGGGCAATTATAGTGAAAATAGGAGACACTCAGTTTTGGAGGAGTACCACTTTTGGCAGTACAAATTTGATGAGGCAGTAGCAAAGGCATTTGCACTGATACAAGTATCACTGAACTGGTATGTACAGTAGTACATGAGACAATGCATTGTCCATACTAACTCTGTCCAGTATGAGTTAAAACAGATCAGTAAAAGTTGCTGCATTGCAGATAACTGCTACTGACTCATATGGAGAAAATGCCACTTATGCAGAAGTATAGTTACTTATGTTGCCACTTATGCATGCTTTGTCTTTTCTTTCTTTCTTTCTCTCTTTCTTTCTTGCGGTATGTGGGAATTTGTGTAGTTGTAATATCTGCTTTTTAAAAAAGAATACCTAACTGTTTCTTCCAGGACTGGAAAAAATTGTTACTGGTATATTTTCTTGTCAGCACCCTACATTTTACCTCATACAGTAAACTTTTGCTCACTTCCATCTTTCACCTATTAAAATTCTTGAAATGTTCAACATTTCAATTTCTTATTTGGAATCTGTTTCTTTTGAACTGCCTAAATCACTACAAGAGCTGAACCAGTGGCAGGGCAGTGCAGCCTGTTAACCAAATACAGCTCCCACGGCCATTTTATGGCCTCCAGCACTGTCCTGAAAAATTTTAGAATATATGTATGTATTTTAAAAAGCCTCAAAATACACTGGGGGTAGGAAGGTCTTGTTTTGTTCTGTTCGGTTTTGTTTTGCTTAGCTTTGCAATGAGAATCTGTGTTATTGCCCTAGGAGAAGCCCTTTATTTTATTCAAATAAGAGGTGCCCCATAGTAGGCCCCAAAATGGTGAAATTCCCCCTCATGCCTGGCCAGACTCCCCAAAACCCCACTTACTGGTCGGCAGCCATTGTAACTGACAGGGGTCCATTATCCTGTTGATTCAGAAATGACTGCTTGCCTTTCCTAGCCCCTTCCATGAGTGACCTCCAGCATGACAGGCAAAAGAAGGACCCCTGTTGCAAATCCCCCTTGTGCCAGAGATCACTCGCACAAGGGAGGTTTGGAACATCAGGCAGCTACTTCTTGATCAACTGGAGAATGGACCCCATGGAGTTTGGGGGGACCTTCACTATCCCTCCATAGTCGCTGAACAAATTCATAACTGTGGGTCACATTTTATAACTGCTCAACAAGATTCTGGCCCTTCCTTCCTACCTTCCTTCCTCCAAAATTTCATAGAAGGCCAGAGTGGCTGCTGGTTGTTATCTATCCTATTCAAAGGAACCCTGTACCCCCATCCTCTCCACAACATCAGACCAAACTTTGTTCTAATTCAGTTTCCTGTTGGGGCTGATCCACCTATAGACAGCCAACCTGTCAACATTTCCACATGTCTAGAAGAATCACTGGGATATATTTGGAGAAGGTATTGCTAGACAAAAATTTCAGTGTAACATAACAGTCTTCTTTGGATCTAGACTTTGTTCCTATTAGCAGAAAGACTCCTCTCACCTTCATTCAGCTTCTTCCAGTCCCTGAAAATCGGTGCTGCTAGTTTTCCAGAGCAGACTCTCCAGAGCAGATTTTCAGAGGATGCAATAGACTGAGGGGAGATGGGAGAAGCAGCAAAAGTCTATTTCTACCACTCTATCCTCTACTGGTCCTTGGAAGATGAAGTTTGGAGCCAACCAAGTGTTTGTTTATTTGTTTGATTGATTGATTTTGAATGTTCTGTTTTGTTGCCCTCTTTAATTATACTGGAACTGAGACAGACAGACAGACAGACAGACATTCAACAAGACTACTGTTATATTATAGGACATATCTTTTAGTATATACACATAAGAAGAACAGTATAGTATGTTTTCAAACTTTTCTTAAAAAAAAAAAGCAAATATTTAGGCCAATATATTAAAGCAATCCATTTTGGACTAGAACTGAATTCCAGTTTGGGAAAAGTGTGAGGACTGCATTGGTAATTCTTACCAATTTGCTCCAGTGCAACAGATTCAAAGGTGTTAACCAGAACCAGGAAAAATTTACTTTTTTTTTTTTTTTTTTTTGAAGTGCAACTCTCAGCCAACAAAGCACATTGACCCTGCTGGCTAGGGAATTCTGAGAGCTGCTGTTGAAGTAGTAACTTTTCCAAACTCTCTGAGAACCAGAGGTTCTATTTCAGGCAAAACCTTGTATAGCTATAAATGCTCTAAGGCCATTTCCACACCGGGCCTTTAAAATGGTGCAGAGCGACCTCCAACGGAGGTCTTCTGCACCATAGAATGGACTGGGTCGGCCTACTTTTTGTAGTTCCGTACCTCAGTCCAGTTCTGCGCGACCGGAACTGGTCGCGCAGCGTGCTTTTTAAACACCTCTTTTTAGAGGTTTTTAAAAAGCACGGAGCGCGTGACTCCGTGTTGCTCCGTCGCTGCGCTCCGGAACAGATTTGCAGGCGTGCGCAAGTGCATGCCTGCAGATCTTCCGGGGGCGGGCTTTCAGCTGGTGAGCTTCTCCGGTTGGTGGAGAGCCTCCACCAACTGGAAGCCGCCATTTTGGACGCCGGAGCAGTGCAGAGCGATGAGCTTGCACTTCTCCTCGTCCCGACGGACTCACCTGGACGCTCAGGAAATCCGGTGAGTCCCGTTTTCACGCGGCTCCCCCCCACACACGTCTGGAAAGGGCCTAAGAACTGACCATTGCCTAAAAAGTGTAATATGCAATACAAGCTTCTACTATATTAGCAAATACAGTGTGTCCAACCTAGCAGTACAGAACCAACATGCCATACAATACAAAATGCTTAAATTGTTAAACACACAGAGCAAGGAACAAAAGCAAAGCTACTACACCTTATGAAGCAGCAGTGGGCACTGGACACACTCTCGATCATGGAAGCACTGCATTATGCTGACTCCACTTCTACCAGCAGGCCCATTTCCAGAGAATGGCACTGGAGGGATCCTGTTCAAGTCCATGCCACTGGGTTTCCTCCTATTCCTTCATAGTTTTTCATATCTGTATGAAGTCACTGGGTGGGGTCATTCAGAGTTTTGAGGCTGATAATTCTGGGTTTTACATCTCGTTGTTAGGTGCTGCTGGGGTGATGCAGATGCTGGACCAGCGCCTGCATACTGCAATGGGCTGGACAGGAGCCTAGAAACTGAAACTGGGGTTGGAAGATGGCACCGGCATGAGAGGAGGTTTTTCAATAATCTCTGATACCAGTATCTTTTTTTTTTTAATCTTTTGGTGGCTTCATCCTGCCCTGAGCGTTTGATTGTTTGACTTTTCAGAGGCTGGTATACTTCTGTACTATACTATGTAGCATTCCTTCCTCTCCCTTATTGTTTTGGATGTTTTGCAGCAACGGTGTTTACTATCTTTGAAGGCCAGCCTCAGCTGCGTTTGTGAACAACCTGGCTGCTGCTTTTGTCTTGTTTTTCTCTTTTCTAAGCATATTTGAAGCTTATTTCCAATTTACACCTTACACAATTGACTGGAAATAAGAAGACAGAAGCAATAGAAGAAGGAGAGGAAGGAGAAGAACTTAAGCAGAAATTACTAAGATCAACAAGAGGATTAATACAACCAAGCCAAAACAAAGACTTACCACCTACTCATAAGAAACTGGGAAGAGCTGTGAGTAACTAAAGAGAAAGCTGCCTCCCTGCTAACCTCTTAATCTTACTTTCAAATGGTATTTATACTAAGATTGTCCCAATATATAGGAGAATATACAATGATTAACAGCCTTATTTTCCTGCAACTTACTCTTCCATACAACTCATTGTACAAGAAAGTAGCCAATGTTTGAAAGGTAAACAACTGAAAATAACAAACAGATTTCAAACAGAATGCAAAATAGTAAAGATAGCAAACAAGACAAATAAAGCAAACAAGATTAAAAATAATCAAATTAACACAGCTGGAAGTTGAAGAATAAATGTGACAACTCTCCTGTGAATGATGGTGATCCTTACAAGACAGATATAAAAACTTAGGTGCCTCTGCAAGTTGTATGGAATCCTCTACAAGCAATAAAAAGGAACAAATAAGCAAACAAAACAAACAGAAATCCCTGCATATTTCTCTCCAGTGGTTTCAATAAGGGATGCAGAGTCTGAACGAGACACAGAGCTAGACTGGACCCTAGGTCATAAACAGATCCTATTTGATCCACATAACAAGGATGGGATTAATTTGGCAGAAGAATTTTTCTTTGCTGAAAGCAATGGAATTGCCACCTCATTATGGGACTGGAGACATGCAACCATAACAAAATCTCCTAAAGATACTGCTACTGTCTATGAAATTTTAAATCAAGAAATGAGGCCAGGTGAAATGAAGAATTCAGAACAACTGATGGAACTAATTGGACATGCTAAAGATATGACAAAGGATTTACAATCAATTAAATCCTACCTGTCTGAATGCAAGAGCTTACTAACAGTAATTACTGAAGCATTGGTAAGGATGGAATCCCAACCTGAAACCAACATAGCAACACAAGGAAGAAAGCTAAAATGAGGAATTCTAATAGAAAACAAAAGCCTTCACAAAGTGGTCCTAATGTGTTAAAGAAGAAAAAGAACAGTAAGAAGATAGGGAAAGGTCAAAGATCATTATTGAAACTGGAAAAGATGAACTTCCAAAAACTGTTTAATGTCCTGGACACAAAGCCAAATGTATTAAAGAACCCAAAGAAAATGGACAAACAAGGGAAGGCAAATGAAAAAACACCCAGTCCTGAACAGAAGAATCAGAAGACTGTATCTAGATATCAGGATGATTCTATTTACCCCTTAAGTAATTCCTCTTGTTCCAGTACTGGGGAACTAGTTACTCAGGATCCCTGGAAAAAGGCACTGAGAAATGGCCCGACTTAAAAAAAGAAGATACCGTCTCAAGGTGAGAGTCTCCAACCTCTCACTCCGCAGGATGACTGGAAAAGTAAAACCTGAAACTTAATCTTAGTTAAAAACAAACTGGTAATTAATAATTACCCTAAACCTAAAGGCATGTTATCTCTATCTGTGTGAAAAGCCCACCTAGCATGTACTTTGGGATTTGTGATTCATGGGATTCTCACCCCTTCAGAAATTCTCCATGTGGAGTATTTGTTTTACAAGTACACTCATGCCCATGCAGTCATAACTTTTATAAATGACCAAACTGCAAAAAAAGTATATTCTTCCAGGTCCAAACTGTTAAATAAGGGCATGGTAACTTCCCCCTTCTTTGAAAACAGGGCCCCTCCTTTTTCAATAATTAACAATCTATCTAGCACAAGCCTTAATAAGAAGAACAACCATAACATGACAACTAACCTCATTTGATTTGTCGGATTCTGTACAATGTCCAACCCAACCCCCTCAAGATTAACAAACTTTAGCAAATACTTTCAATGAAATGACTATAGAGGAGGAGGAGTCTTTATTGAAAACCTTTCAGACCTTGCCACCTTTATTACAAACTGAAATCATAGATAGACTAACCTTCCTAACAGCTACTTTACATAGTAAGGGGAAAGGGGGACTTAGGAAAGATAAAATTTATTGATATGCAGGAGATTTCAGTAACAGGCAATCCAGAGAACGACAAAATATATGAATGGTCCTCCCAGGGGAGAAAAACAACACACAACATTGATGATCTGGTTGTAATAAACTGCAGCAAAAAATCAGAGGCATCCCCTGCATGTGGTTACAAGGCAGCAGATGCGGAATATAATATCAGGGATGAGCATAATGTAACAAAAAGAAGGTACCAGAGGATTAATGGAACCATATTCTATGATGAAAGTGGACACTTGGCTCAGGTTCAGAAAATGAAGTGACAATCAGAGGACAGTGAGGAGGAATCTAAAGTCACTAAATGGCCGGAACCTTATTGTGTTTCTCTAGCTCCTTATAATATGAAATCACTCCCTTTGGCAAAACCTCAGGTACATTTCTTGTCCTGGAACATAATAGGGTAGAACTCTAAATCTAAAGACCATGAGGTCTCTGATTTTTTGCAGGAATTTGACATAATTATGCTCCAAGAGATATGGCCCACAACAAAACTAGACTTTAATAGCCATGTTGTTTTGGAGCAACCTGCTCCAGTTCCAGCTAGAAAGAAAAGACCAAAAGTAGGCCTTGCTATTCTGATTTCTACCTCCTTACACTTCTTCAACAAATGTCCAGCTTCATGTGGACAGATTGCTATATCATGCTTAACGGATTTTGGATTTAAGAACCTATTACTGGTTAATGTGTACATTCCTCTGGTGATGAATAGAGAATAAACAACCCAGCAATGGGAGATATTAGAAGACTATATAGGTAAGCTGGAAGTGCAGTTCCCTAGATCACATTTAGTTGTGATGAGGGACTTTAATGCTAGAATTGGGCCAGATAACAAGATCCTTTTTTCCTCCCACTCCTGGCATCTTAATGATCTGGAAGATTGTATACTTAACATTAACAGGCATTCTAAAGACATAGGGATTAACTCTGCTGGCATATGTCTTGTACAGCTAGTGGGGCACCTTGCATTAAGATTAATCAACAGGTACCCAAGTTTGAACAAACTGGAGAATATACATATATATCAGGAAAAGGGAGTAGCATGATAGATTATGTTTTAGTCTCCAATTCTATCTACAAACATATAGTTAAGTTTTCTGTGATGGACAAAACTGAGAGTGATCATTTACCCTTATTCCTTAGTGTGGGAACCCTACTGATATCCATCTAAGGCCTCAACAACAACTGGATAACTCAGCAGTGGCCATAAGTCAGAAAAGGCTGAGATGGTCAAATAATGTAAGCAGCAAGATCTCAAAATCATTAAACTCACCAAGGTACAGGGAGGTTAAAAACTATCACAGAGACACAGAATGCAAATGTTGCCTTTGAAAACTATTCATTGCGCACTGCAGTATTGGCCAAGATGATAAGGAATATGGAAAAAAGTTCTGGTACTATTGTGATAACTGAAGCCCCTGTCAGAGCTGCTGCTGCTGAGAAGCAGCTGTTGGTCCCTGTGGCTCTGGCTGGAGATGAGTCCTGCAGCTCAAGAGCTCCCCCTGCTGTCATGGACCAAGCAGGCTCGGGCATCCCTCTGCCTGCTCCTTTAGAGCAACAGGGATCCGATTCTGTGCCTGCTCCTTTGCAGCAACAGGGATTCAATTCTGAAGAGGCTCTGGAGCCTGGTTCAATAAACCCCCCAATCAAGGTGGAGACTCAAGAGGGCTGTGCAAAGGGAGGCTTCCTTGGCTAAGTTTAAGAAGCGGTGACCAGACACACCTGTGCCCAGGGCTATATAACTGCCTGCCTGGAAGCTTCCTTTTGCTTGTGGCAAACTTCTTACCAGTTGTCCTCTTGCCTGTACCTTGCTCCTGGCACCTGATACCTTGAATTGATCTCTGGACTCTTGACCCTTGGCTTTGGAACTCTGACTGCAGCTTCGCTTGGTGCTCTGGGTAATGAACTTCCTTGAGTAGGTGCTTGCTTGTCTCCTCCCGGCTGGACTTTGCTGGCTCTCCCACTCTCTTCTCTGGGCTGGCTCGCCGCCCAGGTCTCTGACCTTGATAGCTATTAGACATAAAAGGATAACCACAGGGTTGGATAAGGAATGCTTAGAGGTAAGGGATCAGTTGAGGAAATTATATTTCAAGTACAACTCCCATAACTTGACAAAGATCTATTATACTAATAAAAACACTATAAAATATTAATTGCAAAGAAAAATAAGGAAACAAGGTATAGGCAATGGTCAGCATTGTTAGTGTCTTCCCTACAAAGAAACACCAAATAGTTCTGGGCCATTGTCGCAAGGATGTTAGGTAACTTTGAGGGATCACCCCAATGTAATATACCAGCTCATGTATGGGAAGCTTATTTTTCCACTCTATTCAAAGATTGTGAAGAGCTTAAAGTTGGGTCATTGGAAGAAAAATGCACTACCTCTGTGAAAAATCTGTTTGTTCCACACTGGCCCCCAGCAACTCAACATAAAGTTGAGACCCTAATCTCCACAATGAGATCTGGCAAAGCCCCAGGGCCAGATTTAATCATGCCTGAACTTTTAAAACCAAATATTTCATAGTGGACACCCCTACTGGCAACCATTTTTACCCATATTAACCGGACAACCCAGTTACCTGACAGCTGGTCTCAAGCCATTTTTATCCCCATATATAAAAAAGAAGACAAAAATGACCCTACCAACTATCGTCCTATAAGCCTATTATCAGTAGCTGGTAAACTATATGGCTGTTTTCTCAATAATCGACTGATGGAATGGATTGAGATGGAAAAAATTTTGGGGGATGAACAAGCTGGCTTTGGGAAGGGCAAGTCAACTACAGATCATTGTGCAGTCCTAAATCATCTAGCTGAAAAATATTCAAGAGCATATAGCGATAGCTTATATGTTGCTTTCATAGATCTGAAGTCAGCATTTGATTCAATACCTAGAGACAAACTGTGGGCTAAGCTCCTTGTTTCCTCTATTGACAAAAGATAACTTAGGTTAATTATGAAGTTGTACAGTAATACCACAATACAAGTGTTTGGATTACGAGGTAATCTTACCAAAGCCATCTCAGTCAACAGAGGTGTTCGACAAGGATGTATAATTGCGCTCACATTATTTAATTTGTATCTTAATGATCTTGCACCTCTTATCTCTTCAGAGATTTTTCACCCTCCCAAACTGGCCTCAGTTAGTATCCTCTTACTTTTATATGCAGATGACACTGTTCTCCTTCCTTTTACTAAAATTGGCTTGAAGTGAGTAATAAGAGTTTTGATGGAGTACTGTGGAAAAAAAACAGCTAATTATTAACTATAATAAATCCAAAATCATGGTTTTCTCTAAAAAAAAAACACTTCATACTCAATTGAGTCATAGCTGGCCATAAAATAGAACAAGTTAGGTATTTCAAATATTTGGGGGTTATTTTCCATGCATCTGGTGCCTGGGCATCACACCAGACAACTGCTTTACAGAACGCCACCAGCAACAGTAAAACAATTGTCTGATTCTTTTATACCAAAGGAGGACAACTGATCCCTGCTGCACTTAAGGTATTCCAGGCTGAGGTCTTTCCTCAATTACTGTTTGGGATTCCAGTATGGATCCTGGATTTTCTGCCAATAGTGGAATGAGTGCTCTCAGCATTTCTCAGAAAATTATTTGCTGTGCGAAATTGTGTTCCATCAGCAGTCCTACGCTAAGAGGCTGGCTGTACGTCAGTTGAACGCACTGCATGGAAGTGGGCCTTAGGGTATTGGCTGAGAGTTCTTTTCGCAGGACCAGAGGCTGGGTATGTTCATCTGATATAAAGAGATACTTATACTACTCACCTGTTTAGAACTATAAAAGACAAACTGCAGTGATTAGGCCTCTCAGACACATTCCTTCTCACTCTTGACTGGCCTAGGGCAAAGCTGATCCTCACATAACAGATTAAAGATATTGACATCCAATACTCTACATCTGTTGAACGCACTACTTGATCCCCCATTAGCCTGGGTTTGAGGTTTAATCCAACTGGAGGTGCAAACTATCTTGAAAATTTAACCATCTCCAAATACCCGATGGCATTTAGCAAAGCTAGATTCAACGCAATCCCATCTGCTGTATTAGAGGGACGTTTTCAGCAAATTGAGTACAAGGACTGCGTATGCCCCTGTGGGGAGGGACTAGTAGAAAAATCTTTACCTCATGTACTTTTCTATTGTTCGTTTTACAAGGACAATAGACTAAGGTTAGTAGTACCTCTCTTAAGCAAGTTCCCAGGAAGACCCCTGGAATGGTATCTAATATATCTATTAGGGGATACTGAAAAAAGAGTAACAGAGGAGGTCATAAAGTTTTTTTCTGTGCTGCCAAAACTCAAAGGGCCATGGTACACAAATGTTGATAACTTAAGGATTCCCTTTGATTTAAACATCTGAAGTGTCATATGGAGGACATAGGAGTAGGACATAGGAGCTTTAGGAGTAGTAGGGCTACCAAAAGCTCTATATTGGTAATAAGCTGTATGATTTTAATAATATTTTAATAATGATGATTTTAATAAGAATTTATACATATGACATGTTTAAATCTCAATCTCTTTTATCAATTACCCTTTCCGCAACTTACCCATTTTCGGTGCTGGGGTGCGGTGTTCACGCGAGCAGCCTCTGGAGAGAAGTTCTTGCTTCCCTGCTTCTTCGGCTCCACATGAACTTCCTGCTCGTGCGAGAGCCCCGCTTCTTCCTTTTGCAGTGCAGCCTGGGACAGGAAGTGCGACCGACCCGGCTTCCGAGGCTCCGCACGCAAGGTAAGTGTGCACGGGGCCCCGGAGTGATGCGCGACCTCACAGCGTTTTTGGCTTCAAGCTAAAAATGAAAAAATGCGTGCGCAGTCCATGTCAGGCCCTGGAGCGTTGCACAAATGTGAGTGCGTCGTGTGGACCGCTCCTCACATTTGCGCGACGCTCAAGAGGCCCTTTCACATCGAAAATGCCGTGCGAAAAGGGCAAATGTTTAAACCTATTTTATTAAACTGTTTTTAAAATTACATTTACATGTAATAAATTGTATCCTGCTGTTCGATTTTAATGATTGTTTATATTTTTACTTGTGTGTAGAAAGTATATAATGTGTGTAGAATGTTTATAATTATTTCTTTGTGTGAAGAATGTATATGACTATTTTATTGCCTCATGGTTTGTGGACCGCAATAAAGGCTTGACTGACTGACTGACTGACTGACTGACACTGAAACTGAATTTAAATAAGATGGAAGCCCTGTGGATTGGTGGTTCCTTGGACTGTGAACTGATTAGCAACCTGCCCACTAAATGAGGTTCATAGCTTGGGAGTACTCCTGGATCTACTTCTGTCACTGGAGGCCTGGACAGATTTTGTCCAAGAGAATGCCTCTGACTTCCTTTGACTGATCTGCCACCAACAGCATGGAAAGAAAGGCTTGAAAGAAGTCACTTTATCCCTTTAATGGCAATATCATATAGTATGGATACACATGATGGTCGAGGTCCTACATCAAGTAGGCACAACATGACTCCATATCTTTCCCCTCTCTACCGCCTATCAAGCCCCTGGGTGCTGCTGCTGTAGCTGCTCCTTACCATTGTTCCTTCACTGCTTCCTCCTATGATTCCAGTCCTTCTTCCCTTCCCCACCCGTAAGAAGTAGCAACAGCCCCTTACGGAGCTTGACAGTTGTGGAGAGAGAGGGTCTGGGCAAGATAAGAACCCCCTTCATCTCATTCAAATAGAGACAGTGGTGATAGTGGTGATGATGATAATATGCATTTATCAAGGTAAGCCACACTTACACACTTTTGAAACCACAGACAAGATTCTACTCAATGTGTGTGTTCGTTCAGTGCAGAGATCAATGAGTCACTCTGAAATTTGTGTTAATCATAGCTGTTACTGCAAACATTAACTAAACACAATAACTTTTCCAGTCTCTGATAAAAGACTCATATACTATATCTTCCCCTCAAGTATGTAGTATATAATTTACTTACTGTTAGAGTTAGCAACCTTTTCATGCCTATACTAAAAATGGTTAGTTTGTATGTTTTCAAATTTCCTGTTTGTTTACTTTTCTACATTCTCTTTTCCTGCATCACTCTCACTTGTAGCCATTTGCTTTTTCTCTTCTCTTCTGCCTTAGACCCTATATTTCATTATGAACAAGTAATTTGTAAGTAAAACTACTTTTACAAAGAAGACTAAGCTTGTTTCTTTTCTCTGTTGGACCTTGTATGATTGGGTGGATTTAGGACTGGTTGTTGTTCAGGGTCTTCCTTGCCAGTCTGATTACTCTGCTTGAGGAATCCAGTACTCTCTAACACATTTTCCAGAAATCAGAAGTTTCTTTGTCTACAGATGTCACTTCTACAGTTCAGGGACTACAGGTCAGAGAATTCCCTTTGCAAATGGCTGGGGGTTTGGGGATTTGCAGCCCCAAAAAGTTACATCTCTCACATGTGTTCCCTGCTTGTGGATTAGCTGTAGGAATGTGGGTTGCTAACCTCTGCAAGGAGACTTGATTCTATTGCAGATTATTTTACAAAGTATGTTTATTTTCTCTATTTAGTTGTTATATTCTGGTGAAGATGAAACAATGTTAACTCTTTCTTACTCTCCAATGTTGTGCAATTTACTAAATCTCTGCTCAGGCATATCATTTGGCTTCGTATTCTGAACCATTGCAAATATAGGCCTCGCCTCACACCTTAACCACTGTATTTTGAATCAAGCCCACCTCTCACAAAACCAGATAATTAATCATGTGTGAAAGAGGGAGAAAGGACAGGATTTGGTCACCCCTTAAGTAGTTGAGGTATTTTTACTGAAACGTTGGAGAAAAATGAGTGTTTATGTTGCAGTTAGGTACTTTTTTTTCTCCAGTTCTCAACAAATCAGTCATTTTGGCCTTGAAAGTCCCCAGCCCTATATAAAAAAATGCCAGCAACCTGTCAAGTAGCACTGTAAACAATAAAGTGATTTTACGTTATCAAAGCACCCACAGCAATAAAACTGGAAACATTTCCCCCCAAAAAACTTTTTAAT
This sequence comes from Cyclura pinguis, assembly GCA_030412105.1. NCBI lineage: Eukaryota > Metazoa > Chordata > Lepidosauria > Squamata > Iguanidae > Cyclura > Cyclura pinguis. The sequence continues at coordinate 84,628,951 of CM059600.1, forward strand.
TCACAATCCCCACCAAAAATCATTATCTCCAAGGAGTGAGAACACATTTAAACCTGAATTAGCGAACAGCTGCCAACCATAGCAAAGGAGATTGTGCTGCTTGACATTAACAAGGTGTTCTACGCCCAAAACACCATAAAGGGAAAACGTTAACTAGGTGTCAGAACAAGGGGATATGAAGTGGCAAGTTTGGGAGCTCTCTGTAATACTTTTGCATTATAAATATCTCTGACAGGGCTTTTCATACTACAGGGAGCCACTTTCCAAGAGGCATTTTGGATTCCCACCTTACAGAACAGAGATTCTTCACATCAGTTTTATGGAATATATTACTAAATAGCTACCATTCTCAGCAAAATAGATAGAAGTGGAGAAGGTTGCCAAGTAGGCCAAGTATTTCAAAGCACCATTCAAAAACGACATGACATCAAATATCATGAAGCTACGACATGGGTGTCCCTATATGTACATAAAATAACTGGTGAGGATTCATTCAGAACTTATGATAGTAGTGTAGCATATGGCAACAGCTGACCCAACTAAAATCCAAGCAATTTATTTTATTTATATCTAGCCTTTCTCCTGGTATAGGACCCAAAGCAGTACACAACAAATTAAAACAACATACAGCTAAAGTACATCAATCACTTACAATGTGAAATGGATCCAAAATGTAAAATTTGCCAAAATTTCAAAATATATTGGTGTTTTCCCATTCCATTTTTTTTTTTTAAAAAAGTCCTCTAAAGAATCACTGAGTAATTACTATACTTAGGCTGACATCCTGTTGCTTAGTTCTAACTAGAGTAGACCTGGTGTATGTGTTTAAACATCAAAACAGCAGATAATGGAATTAGGTAAAATAAACTTATAGATACATCATTAAACATTAATGCTTTAACTATGCCTTTGTTGTTTTTTTCTGTAGTTTCTCGTTAGCCACCTTGAACACTAATTTTAGTGGATAGGTGGGCTATGTCTTCAAAAATAAACAAAATAGAAATGAAATCATATAGGCTTTTACACTGATATCTCCCTAAGCTATACTGATAAGGTAAACAGAATTAAGCATTGGTTGGGTTACTTCTCTTGCAATGTGGAACATCCAGGATTCACTGCGAAAACCCACTTATTTCAGCATGCAGCTGACGGCAATGATGAAAGTAACTCTATAGGCTAACAGGACTGCCAATATGAATGTTTTGGTGCTTTTTCAGGGATGGAATTGGTACCCACTGACTGCCCAGAGGGGGTGGTGTGGCGTCATCTATACTAATGACTACCGCTGATTCAATCCACTTCATCTAATGTCATGGTGTGTAACTTTGGGCTACTTTCTTGTCTTTTCACACCTGCACATTCTTTTTTTTTTTAAATACACACTCTTTTCCTCCTTCTATCCCAAAATGAGTCCTTTTAATTTTTACTTTTTTAAAAAAATCATCTCTCTAGAGCATTATTGTTATATCTCTAAACTGTCAAGAAAAGGTTGGATCAAACCTGTAGAAAATACTTTGTGATGTGGGTAGTTAAGTGCACCTGTAGAGACCCATGTGACTTTAGCTGAGTCATGCTGATGAGCAACCAGGGAAGAAGGTTGCATCAGGTGTGGGGAGAATGCAAAGGCTGGCAGGATTGCATCAGCTAGTGTGAGTATAAATGTAGCTGAGAGCTAGCCAGCAAGTTGCACTTGGTGCCTGATGTGTCTGTTGGAGGCTTTGTCAGAAAGAGCAAGCAGAGGGATACTGGAATGCTTTCTGGAGATTCTTGTAAATATGTACACAGTGTAACTCAAGAACAAATTGCCTCCTTGATGGAAGAGAACAATTGGCGTGGGTGAGTTTTTCGTGGCTACAGTGCATTGCTGCTAAGGTATTCTCTGCTGCTGGGCATGCTTCCAAAGCTGTGGGAGCAATCTCTGCTATATTTTTAGTGTGACATAAACTGCAGTGCCTTTATTGTTATGCTAGATGGGATCATCACTTCTCCCCACCACACAAAACAAGAGAGTCTTCAAATGAACAGGGAGTCTTCCAAATGTTTCTTTTCCCCATCCTTTCCTCCCCTTACTACTATCTGTCTCCTCTGCACACACACACACATGTACATACAGCAGCCTTGCAAAATAAACCAAATGGAGAGAAAGAGAGAGAGCTACAGGCATTGCTCTTCTCAAATAAGAATTCTGTCCCCCTAATGATTTCTTTTTGACTTCTGTTCCCAAATTTCTACTTAAAAAAATTAAAACTTAAAACTTCAGCTTAGACATCCAAAGGGAAGGAGCATACAAAGTTACCAAGGTAATGTGAACACAGCAAATATAAGAGTTCTGGGTATGAATGGCAGTGACGTAGACTCCAGTCAACTGATTTGGACTCAAATCAGACTTAAGTCACTTCAGTGACTCCACTTGGACTTGGCAATAAAGAATGCACTGACTTGACTCAACTCTTGACTCAACTAGTGACCGACTTGCTGCCCTTGGTTCAGTAACATAACACATTCATCCAGAAACCTTACAACTCTGAACTATGCTTCCATCTCTTTTTGCCTACTGGCCACAGGATGATCTGTCTCAAGCCCAAAGCGTGGGTGAATTTTTCAGAGGGGAACAGCAAACAGGTTCAGCAGCAGGGTTGAGGTCTGCTCAGCAGCCTATCTCTGCTGCATATCAGAGGAGCTTCTTAAAACCTTCCTAAGAGCAGAAGGCAAGACTCACCCCCAAAGAGCAGGGCATGTTTCTCAGAGGGGAACAGCAAATGTGCTAGGCAATGGGATTGAGAAGATAGGATCCTTCTTCTAAAGCCTTTGAAGCTTCAGCAATAGGAAGTAAGAAGGATCCTATTCCCCATTTTCAAAGCTGCAGACTCCTTTATGTCCATTGACACAAAAGCCTCCAGCTTCAGGAAGGGGCAGTAAGAAGGATCCTATTGCCCACTTCTGAAGCTGCAGATGTCAAAATCACAAATAGGGAGGGCTGAGTCTACATAAATGGTTAAAATTGACCTTATTCAGCTCTTTCCAGAAATTCTGAAATATTGGTTGGGGTATAAAGTTGGCTACCAGACTTGACTTGAAAGTATCTCACAAGGCCTTGAGACTCAACTTTTGATTTGAAGGTAGAGACCTAGGCCATTTCCATACTAGACTGTTATAGTGCTACTATTCCATTTTCAACATCCTTTGGAATCCTGGGCTTTGCAGTTTAGTGAGGGGCCCACATATGTAATGGATGAGTTTGTTGTTAGGCCCCTTCAAATCATTTCTGACTTTTGGTAATCCTCAGATGACCCTATCATGGGGTTTTCTTAGAGAGATTTCTTCATAAGGAGTTTGCCTTTTCCTTTCTCTGAGGCTGAGAGAGTGTGACTTACCCAAGGTCCCCAGTGAGTTTCCATCTGTGTGAATGCATTCCTACATGGCAGGGGGTTGGACTTGATGGCCCTTGTGGTCTCTTCCAGTTCTATGACTCTATAATTCTAAGCCACAGTCTCCTGAGTGAAAGAAGGAAGAAAGGGAGAAAGGGAGAAACTAACTCTGCTGCTAGGAATAGATAGAATCAGGAAAGTAGGGTGAAAGGACTGAATTTTTCTAGAATTGCCAAAATGTCATTTGGATCTCAGAAAAAGAAGGAGCAAGTACAGGAATAAAGCCCACCATCTCCCATCTCATTTGGTCCAACTCATCTGAATAAGCCCTTGTTTTTGTTTTATTTTATTTTTAAACCAGCCCAAACGAAATTGTTATCTGAATCTGAACATCTCATCATAAGTGCAAGCTGGACTGAAGCTAAGGGCAAAACTATAACACAGCTTGCTTTTGTCCCCCTTTGCTTTGCTATGCTTTGTTTTCCTTGCTTTGCCTTTTTTTTTCTTGGAAATGAGCAGAACATTTGCTACCAAGTCTGCTGAGCATAACCAAGTCTCCCCTCTCTGTGAGGAGAAGAATGATGTAATTCCTGTAAAGAGTTGCCATGTTTCTTTATCTTGGAATAAATTCAGATAAAACTGCTGTGACAGATAGAGCCTCCAAAGTGCATTGAGAGAAGCAGAGGGGAAGGTGAACATGTGAGAACAATCCCGAGGCATGACGAAATGCAGACATAATAGGCCACTCAGGCACTTGTTACAAGCACATAAACACTTGCTGTATCAAGATATGAGGGAGAGGGTGCTGCTGAAAATAGGCTAAATCAGAGGTCCTATGTGACTGTTATTTATCAACTCCTAATTAACTGTTAATTTGCTGCTCTTTGGGTTCAAGCACAGCTCTAATTTATTACAGACCACAATGACAATGTCAAAGCCGAGGGGTATTGTACAGAGCACTTTAGCTAGCCACTTGTTTCATTAAGGAGGGGGGAAACATCATTTGAAGATGTTCACATTGCTTATTCAAAGTGTGAGATAACAGGCTTTCTATAAACCAGGAAAACACATCACTCCAGGTTCAAATATGAATGTAGGAGGACTTCTCACTGAACTTGCTGTTCTGACTTCAGCATTCATATTGCTTCCCTTTAAACTAGAGTTAAATTTCTGTCTCCTTTCAAATTTTGCAGATCCAAGATTGGGCACCTTCGACTAGTATTTTCACCCAAAAACATGCATCAATGCTTTTAATAATTGTACAAAGGTACTTCTAAAATGTAACGACCAAATTCCTGAAGATAATACTGAAGGAGGCATTCCTTTGGGTGCTTGTGCCTTCAAGTCACCTGTCGACTTGTGATGACCCCATGGATTTCATAGGGTTTCTTTAGGCAAAGAATACTCAGAGGTGGTTTTGCTAGTTCCCCCCTCTGAAATATAGCCTACAGCAATATTTCCCTTGGACACTAGTTATTAGACTTGGGAACACCTCAAGAAATGTGTGACAAAGTTGCTTTGGGTGTCAGCTATTTGGAATGCCAGAGCAATTTGACGGCAGGTTGCTAGGCAACAGGAATAGTACTTTAAGATGAAATCAAGCACAGTGGTATGTGTGGGAGGGGCTTATAGATGACAGGAATTATATATAAGGCAGAGATTCCATTTGAAAAAGAGAGCCTTCAGTGAAATTTTGGCCAGAGGTGGTGGCTGGGTTGTGTTTAAGCAGCTGAGAAAAGGACACAGAGAACTGGTGTCCAAGGCTGGGAGTTATTGTTGGGAGTGGCAACCTTTGCATGCTTAATTAACTGGCTAGTTTGTTTGCATGCTTATTGTAGGCATAGAGAGATAGCCTGGAGAAAACTTCCTGTTTGTTTTGGTCAACACCTCTTCCTCCAGCATGTACACTTTCTTTGGTCTTAAAAAGGTTCTCTTGCCATTTACTCCTTCCTTTTGTCTTCGCCTTTTGTCCCAAAAGCATGCTCTGAGATCTCCTAGCAGGGATTATTTTCAGCAAGCATGTGAGTGCTTAATTTTCTTCCTACCTTCTTCAAGAATTGAACCTGTGTAGACTATGCACAAGATTTTGTGAGTAAATTCTTTTATATTTTTAACCAAATTGTTTTTTGTGTTTATTTTGAGCTAGGTTAAGTGTGTTTGGGGTGAAGTGATAGAAGTGGGACTGGTAATCTGTTCAACTTCCATTTTTGTGCAATTACTAAGATACTCTGCTGATTGAGAGTCTCATTACCAAAAATCTCTCAATTCCCCAACAGGTTATGGGGTCCCAGAACAGAACAGTTACCAGATTTTTCGGGTTTTAGTTATTTTTTGCGTTGTGTCTTTCTTGTGCAAGCGGCTATTTTTTGTTTTTTTTCCCCCTTCCCCCCTTTTTGGAAACACACATCTAACTAGAAAATTTTTACCTTTTACCTTTTTGGGTGCTGATTTTTTTTTTTTTTGGAATTGCTAACTAAAGCAAAAATGCTGCATGCAGATTTAGACCTAGCTTCGAAACCCAGACTTATGCCACTCACCAATGAGAGCTATACAGAATGGAGACAAAAATTAAATTTAGCCTTTAATCACCATAATGTTCTTGATGCAATTGAAAAAGAAAAACCAAGTGGTGAAGCTGCAGAACAATGGTTGAGAAAAGATGCCACAGCACAGTACCTAACTGGTAATGCATTGGAGGCTAATCAGCTGCTTTATGTAAGAGACTGTACCACTGCAAAGGAAATGTTAGACGAAAATAAAGAAGTTTATGGTCTTTCACATGAAAAGTTTCAGTCAATTTGGATGAGGGAACTTGTACAGCCTCGCCTTCATGCTAAAGCAGGCTGTGAAGCTTATATCAGCAAACTGATTATGATTTTGGATAAGTTGAATTCCTGTGGATTCCAGTTTTCTGATAGACAAAAGGTTTGTTTCCTGACTGGAACTCTGGGATCAGAGTTCAATCCCTTCATCTCTCTCTTACAAAACTTAAAAGGGCTAACCTTTAATGAAGCTATGTCTAAACTACGAGAAGAATGCATTGACCAAGGGGCCTCCCCTTTTGATCATACACAGAGACCAAGTGGATCAAATTAGCTGGCCATTAAGAAGGGCAGACCCAAAGCTCTGCCTAGGGACCAATCAGAGCTCAGTTGCTATAAGTGCAATAAGAAGGGTCACATTGCAAGAAACTGTACCCTTCCCAAAAAGTTCTCAGCCAATGGTAGCTCTCCAAGTAAGAAATTTACAAGACAAAGGCAGCATGAAGTAGGTGAATCAAGCAAACAGTCTTACAGAGGAAGTAATTTTCTTTTAATGGGACAGACTCTGGCAGTGAATGACTACAAGCAGAAAAATAATTGTTGGATTATAGATTCTGGCTGTACCAATCACAGCACATTTTCTGATGCTTATTTTGATAAAATGGATCGAGATGCAACAGGAAAAATTCAAGCTGCAAATGGTGAATCCATGCAGATCCTGAGATCAGGAAGCTGCACTTTAAACTGTCTATTACCTAATGGCAAAGTTACCCAGAATGTAGCAAGTGATGTCTTGTTTGTTCCTGAATTACACTGCAACATGCTCTGTGTGTCTGCTTTGGATAAGAAAGGATTTGAAATACTTTTCAAACAAGGAAAATGCACAGTTACCAAAGATAATGTCCTTTTTGCAGAAGCATTTGAGAATAATGGTGTCTATGAGTTACATCTTTCAGCTCAACAAGCTAATGTTGCTAGAGCACAGACGAATGAGAACAGCCTTGACCTATGGCACAGACGTCTTGGACATCGTGATCCAAAGGCAGTTCTTGAACTACAGAACCAGAGTTTGGCCACAGGAATCAAGGTGAATTGATGAGAGTACTACCATCAGAGAGTAACAATGAGAGTACTACCAGGTGCGTAACTTGTGTTGAACAAAAGTCAGTCAGACCCTCATTTCATCCAAGGACTGAAAAGAGAACCACTAAGGTACTGGATCTCATTCACAGTGATTTGTGTGGTCCATTTAATGTTCCTTCACTTGGTGGAAACAGATATGCTTTAATTTTTGTGGATGATTTTTCAAGGTATTGTGTTACTTATCTTCTGAAAGAGAAGAGTCAAGCCCAAGACATGCTACAGAAGTATGTTGTCATGGTGAGAACCAAGTTTGAGATAACACCTAAAGCTATCCAGACAGATGGCACTGGTGAGTACATTTCACATCACACACAAGCTTTCCTGGAAGAACATGGCATTTTGCACAGGAGGAGAGTTACTTACACTCCTGAGCAGAATGGGATTGCTAAAAGGAAACTGAGATCTCTCCTGGAGATGACAAAGTGCATGCTGGCAGATGCTTATCTTCCCAGTAAATTTTGGGGTGATGCCTTTATGACCGCAACGTATCTCTAGAATAGATTGCCAACAAAAGGCACCACACAAACATCATTTCAATTATGGCATGGCAGAGTACCAGACATGAAACACATAAGAACCTTTGGAAGTATTGCATATTTATACATACCACAACAGAAGCGACACAAACTAGGTGCAAGAGCAGAGCAGACTATTCTAATTGGCTATGCTCCTGGAAGCAAAGGCTATAGAGTAATGAACTTAAAGACTGGTGAAGTTGCTACCATGCATGTAGTTTACTTTGATGAACAAAGTAGAGTTGATAAGAGAGGAACTGTCGTAGACTTTCCAGATGAACGAGAGACTATCTTAGAATCACTGGAAGAAGAAGAGCAAGATGTTGAACCTCTCTTAGAAGTGCAGATGTTGCCTTCATCTGAAATACCACAAGCAGCGACACAACCTGATTCTGAACAAAGGACTGAGATATATGCTGCAGAAAGCAAGCTAAAGGCAGAGAGCAGTACACTAACAGAAGGGGATGCAGATGGCTCTGACCTGAGCACTGGACCGGAGGATGCTGCAGAAACAGAACAGGTTCCAGAACAGGTTCCCAGACGCTCAACGTGACCCAACAAAGGTGTACCAGCTCCACGCTTGTCCTACCTCGCAACATCAGTGTTACCAAATGAACCATCAAGCTTTGAAGAAATTGAACAGATGCCTGCGACTGAGGTAGCTCGGTGGAGAAAAGCAGCACAAGAAGAAATAGATGCACTGCATAAGAATAGAACATGGACACTTACTGAACTTCCACCAGGAAAGAAAGCCATAGGATCCAGATGGGTCTTCAAGCTGAAAATGGATGCGCAAGGAAAGGTGGAACGCTACAAAGCAAGGCTAGTTGCTCAAGGCTTCTCACAGAAATTTGGAATAGACTTTGATGAGACATTTGCGCCTGTTGTCAAACACAGTACCATAAGACTGCTTCTCAGTCTAGCTGCTTCCAAACAAATGGATGTCAGACACCTTGATGTAAAAACTGCTTTCTTACATGGACAAATAACAGAGGAACTGTACATGCAACAACCTCCAGGCTTTGTAGACCAGAAGCAACCACATCTGGTTTGCAAGCTTAACAAGGGTTTGTATGGACTTAAACAGGCTGCTAGAGCTTGGAATGAGAAACTAGACACAATGTTGAAAGAATTAGGCTTTAAGCAAGGAGAAGCAGATCAGTGTCTATACACCAGAGCCAAAGAAGGTTATTCAACCTTTATCCTGACCTGTGTTGGTGATTTGATTATAGCCACCAACAGAAAGAAAGACTACTCAGAAGTTGTACATCACTTGAACAAAGTGGAGTTGAAAGAGGTAGGAGATGCAAAATACTATTTGGGCATGGAGATTCAAAGAGAACAAGATGGATCTTTTCTACTAAATCAAAAACAAAAGATTGCTGAACTTTTAGAAAGCTTAGGACTCCAAGATGCCTACACTGTAGCAACGCCTATGACCACAGATTTTCTTAAAAATACTGAAGAAAGTGATGTTTTACCAGATAATAGTCTCTACAGAACAGCAATAGGAAAACTTCTGTACCTGTCTACCAACACAAGACCTGATATTGCATCTGCTGTAGGGATTCTGAGCAGGAAAGTTAGCTCACACACAAAGAAAGATTGGACTAGAGTAAAAAGGGTAGCTAGATACTTAAAAGGGACTACCAACTTTAAATTGAAGCTACCAGCTAGTAGCAATCCTAAATTAGTATGCTACACTGATGCAGATTGGGCTGGTGATACTGCAGATTATCACTCAGTCAGTGGTTTCCTATTTTTGTATGGAGATGGCCCTATTTCTTGGGGCAGCCACAAGCAGAGTGTGGTGGCTCTATCCTCTACAGAAGCAGAGTATATTTCAGCATCAGAAGCATGTGGAGAATTACTATGGTTTGATCAATTGTTGTCTGATTTTGGAATAAATGAAGAAAAACCAACTCAAGTTATGGAAGACAACCAGAGCTGTATTAAACTTTCTCAAACAGAGAAGATGACACCACGCAGCAAGCACATAGGAACAAGATACCACAAAGTACATGAGCTGACAGAGAATGGAATGATCAAGATGATCTACTGTCCAACCACTGAGATGGTAGCTGATATCCTGACCAAACCTCTACCAAGAGACGGCTTTGAGAACCTGCGAGTCAAGATGGGACTTCAGGGGTGCATGCACGGTTGAGAAGGGGTGTTGGGAGTGGTAACCTTTGCATGCTTAATTAAGTGGCTAGTTTGTCTGCATGTTTATTGTAGGCATAGAGAGATAGCCTGGAGAAAACTTCCTGTTTGTTTTGGTCAACACCTCTTCCTCCAGCACGTACACATTCTTTGGTCTTGAAAAGGTTCTCTTCCCATTTACTCCTTCCTTTTGTCTTCGCCGTTTGTCCCGAAAGCATGCCCTGAGATCTCCTAACAGGGATTATTTTCAGCAAGCATGTGAGTGCTTAATTTTCTTCCTACCTTTTTCAAGAATTGAACCTGTGTAGACTATGCACAAGATTTTGTGAGTAAATTCTTTTATATTTTTAACCAAATTGTTTTTTGTGTTTATTTTGAGCTAGGTTAAGTGTGTTTGGGGTGGAGTAACAGAAGTGGGACTGACTGGTAATCTGTTCAACTTCCGTTTTTGTGCAGTTGCTAAGATACTCTGCTGATTGAGAGTCTCATTACCAAAAATCTCTCAATTCCCGACAGTTATTGGCATAGACTGCCAGAAGTTTGAACTGGTTAATGTAACAAATACAGTACTTTATATGAATCTTGACATGATACTTTATTTCTAATGTTATTACAATAAAAGATACAAATTCTTTTATAACTACTGAGTTTGCCTGACTTGTCTAAAATCATTGGTAGCAAAGAAGAACACACTATCATAAATAAACTACCTGGTTCTGAGGGAGCATTTAAAATTGTTGGGAATAAGAGTTTCCCAGGGTGTTAGCCCTGTTGGGAAATTCTATGGAAGCTAAAACTGTAAGGATTCAGCCTCCTTTTTAGCAGAGTAGCAGAAAAAGCATGTCTAAATTTGCATATGGCTTTTCTGATCTCAAACTGACTGAAGAAACAAAACAAATGCAGGCAGCTTCAGGTTACAAACTTAGAAAAGTTTATTAATGGCTTCTACATTTACATATGTACTGGGGAGCCTACATCCTAACTAGCTAATGAATAGTAGTAGCTTTGTTCTTCACTCACCATCTTCTGATGGGGATGCGAAGCATGGTCGGAGAGGAGGAAGAGGAAGCAAAAAAAATGGAGGAGACGGAGCAGCTGAGAGGGGTCACTTTCTTTTACAAGACCGATGACCCAAGCAACTGTCCTGGGTCGCATGATCTGATCAACCTGAACACCAAAGGTATTTATGATCATGCAATTAAATGACAGAAAGGCAAATGGTGGAGCTTTGGCATGCAAAAGAGAAAGAAAGCCCTATGCTAGCTATGCCCACCTGCTCTAAGAACTAGATGTGGGAGGAGAGAATGCTGGAATTTTTCCAACAAAAATGGTGGCCCTTTTACACAAAGGTGGCATTTGAAGGGTGGAGCAAGTGTTAAGTGATAGTGCCAGGGCACCTTATTAGGTTGGAATTGCAAACCAATATAGAAAGAAGTAAGGGTTGGTCACAACTGGTTATTAGACTTGAGAATACCTCAAGAAATGGCGCATTCAAGGCCTGCTTTGGTTTGGTCTTTCTATGTGTTTTCATAGCAGGTGGCCAGTGCTAGTTTGCTCAGCTCCAGGTTCCCTCAGAGTAGCTTCAAGCATTCAGAGAAATCAAGAAAGTTCTGAGACAAAATGGTTTTGCCTCCCTCAAAATACCACAGAAAGGATACAAAAATGTTCATGAGTGGAGTGGTGTTGGGAAGTGGGAAATGTGCCCTTGTTTCCAAGGTCAATTGGATGTATACTTCAGGTAGAATGTAGATCGATTTGTGTATTTAGACTGGATGCAGCAAAAAGAAGACAGCACCAGCCCGAAGTGTGAAATAAACCTGTCAGTGTAACTGTGTGGGGTTGTGGCATTCTTTTCCCCTTCTTCTGCCCCCTTCCACTTTCTGTAGCCATGAATTGGGAAAGCCACAACTGCAGATAAGAAGACTGGAATGTAGGATCCCATAAAGTGGCAACCTTGGCAGCAAAAAACGAAACTTCCTGGAAACTCAGCATAGCAGTATGAGGGGAAGAGGAGGCACAGAAGTGAGCTGGGCCTCTTCCTTCCATGATTATTTAGCTCATCAGGGCCCACTCGAGAGATTTTGCTGCCTGAGGCAAAAGACAAGAAGGTGCCCATCCACAGCCATTCCACTTTTCCAAAGGAGCAGCATCAGCAATGGTAACAGGGCTTCATGACTGGGGTCTGCTTGGTGTATACAGGACATCCTTCTCCTTCATTACTGCTCACTGCCCACAGCATCTGCTACCTGAGATGACTCTCTGTCTAAGTTGGAAGGGTAAGTATTGCCCACTGGCTAGGTGCATCTCCAACCCTTTTTCTGAATCCCCTCACCACCACCACCCAATTTGGGGGGAAGTGTTCACCAGACTACCTTCCAACTGCCTGAGAATGCAGTAGATTACCTTGTTTTATTACCCATCATCTCCATCCCCCAACAACTGAAAATCATCCCAAAATTTCACAAAGGCATGTGATGCCATTTCCAAGTTCTGGTTGAATGTGGTGCTACAGCCATTGAGGGAGATACAGGAGTGCAAATTGGTGCGGGTGTATGGGTTTATGTGCAAATGATCAAAACAATTTTCCTTTCTATTCTCTCACACATATTCTACAAGTTCTTTACAAGCCAGAATTTCAGGTGAATTTTTTTTTCTCCAGAACTAGAGGACAAAAGTTTTCTAGAAAGAGAGAGAGATGCAGGAGAGTGTGGTCTTTGTATAATGAGATCTGCAGCTTTCAGTAGCAGATTCAACTGATTGGCAATTAAGTGTATATATTTAAAAACCTCTACTGCCCTGTGTGGGGAGCAACTTGTGGTTACATTTAACGCATGCAATTTTGACTCACTCTTTAAGTAAAGGAAACAATAATGGGAGACTTAATTGCAAAAAATTACCACTGTTAACTTTGAGTCTGACATGTGCTTAATGATGAGGCGGATGGAAACATTAAGGCTAATGCCATTTGGCAGACAATTGGGACAGATAATCACCCCATAAAGCCATTGATAGTAATCTATGGACATATTCTCCTAATTCCCAGCAGAAGTGGATTTCTGTGCAGAGTTAAGATGTAGCCTGCAGCAGCAAAACGGTAAAGAATACAGCATTCACATAGCCTGTTTCAAAGACCCTGAAAGACCCCAGAAAGGATGATTACTAATAGATACAAAATGTTAGTTCAATCATTATTATTCTTTTTACAGGAAGTGAATATTTTGCAACACATTTGGTTAAGTTTTCTTTGCCTCCATATGAAAGCAAAGAACTTGGGCTCAAAATTTTAGTTAAGAAGAGAATAGCACCAGCATAGGTAATATCTGTAAACCGCAAACAAGAACAATTAAAAAACCAGTAAGTTCTATAAATTTAGTTAGTCCAATTACTAGCCATTGCCTGCAAGACTGTCTTTTTGGCCTTATAACCCACAGAATCCTGAAGTCCATTATTTTTCGGTAGTCCAAAAAAGTAACCTTTCCAAGATCTCATGGCCCTAAAATTCACTAGAATGGGCCAAAAAAAAGCAAATGCTTGTTCCTTTTCATCATGTTTCTCCAACATTTAGGGCTGCAGCATTTTTCAGAAAGCACAATAAATTTCTTGCACAACACATTTCTTGCTAGTGACATCTTATTGTCACTGTGTTGCATATTCTTTTCAGTTACTCTGTGGCATTTAATGTCTGTTGTGTGCTACAAGACAGCATTATCTACTAATACATAAAAGTCAAAGTTTGTCTGTGCTAGGCAAAGACGTCATATGATTGGCTGTGTGAGGGGAAGACCTCAGATGATTGGCTCCTTGTGAAGATTCTATGGAATCCTGGGGTTTTCAGTTTAGGGAGAGGCCTTTAGAATTCTCAGCCAGAGAGCTCTTGGGCCTGGGTGGTTGCTGTGGAGATGAGGCCAAGCAGCAAGGAAGAGGAAGAGAGTATATTCCCTCAGGAACCCAACCTCTGTATATTAACAACTCTGAATACAGATTGGATTGGGGAATATAGGGAAAAGTTACAGGTACCGGATAAGACAGTTCGGGGAATTAGAGACACAGGATCTCAAATCTTTTTAACAAGTATTACCTATGAGAAAATAAAATGCCGCATATATACGCTAGTTTATTATTAAAAGAAAAAATCATAGCCCTTCAAAAAAACCTTTTCCCAGCACAACACACAAATAATAATGAAATACAGTCCCATTGAAGTATCTCATTAAAGATATGGTGTGAAGAAAAGACACCATGGAAGATTCAATAAAATGACAATGAAAAGCCCATGAACAGGTGGAACAGCGTCCAAACTGGAGTAGAAATTGGAGGGAACTAATGTGTTTAAATTCACCCCAAGCTTCCACATTCCAGATACCAATTCAGGGGTCTCCAAATTACCAATTTCCAGAAATAGCTTCTTTTAGACACAACACTATCCCTGAAAATATACGGAATTATCACACATGGCCTATTGTTACAAAATAAACCTGGTGTGGCTATGGTATGCACAAACAGGTATTTAAGAGAACTCTTTTTATGAGGTTCTTGGACCACAAAATTAAAATTTTTATAATATCTATGAATCTGCGAATATAATGCTGAATGAAAAGAATCAACTATGTATTCTAATTTATAGTTTGAATCTGACACTGGATAAGTCATTTAGGCCATTTCAGCATTAGACTATTATAACGCTATTATGCCACTTTCAACATCCTATGGAATCCTGGGGTTGGCAGTTTAGGGAGGGGTCTCAAAGGCCCCAGGATTCCACAGGATGTTGAAAGTGGAATAATAACACTATAACAGTCTAGTGCAGAAATGGCTTTAGAAGTTGGAATGTATGTAGCACAGCTTCTATGCACAGAAACAGAGTACACAGTTAATCATAAGTGTGGTGTAAGATAAGCAAGGAACTTTCATCATTACACAGATCAGAAAGATAATCACTTGGATTTTAATGGCATTTTCAATCATACAGAAGCTTCCTGACTTTTCAAGAATGCTGGCAGCTTAAGATGTTACAGCAGGCTGCTGGTATTGTTGGCTCTCTTTTTTTTTAACTTTCTTGATTAGCTGCTCAGAGTGCAGGCAGATGGCAATCCTGGGATCTGCTGCCACCTTAAAAAGATCTGAGACAATGCTCTATGTTTTCTGTGATGACTGATACTGCTTGCCTCCCATTTCATATCTAAGGCCATTTCTGCAGCTTACCTCTGGCCCTTTCCGCAACTCACCTTTTTGCGGAGCTGGGGTACAGGGATTACGCGAGCAGGCTCTTGCGAGAGGCTCTCGCTTCCCCGTTGCTTCAGCTCCGCAGCTGCTGCCTACTTGTGAACAGGTAGCACAAGTGCCCCTCCTCTTCCTTCTGCAGTGCAGCCTGGGATTTTCTCAGGCTTCGCTGGGGCAGGAAGCATGAGCACCGTGGCTCCGGAGCTCCGCATGCATGGCAAATGCGTGCAGGGCCCCAGAGCGATGCACAATCACGCACAATTTTCGGCTCAAAGCCGAAAATGAAATAGTGTGCGATCGGCACTTGCCAGCCCCTGGAGTGTCACAGGATTGTGAGTGTATCATGTGGACCACTCCTTGCAGTTGCGCTATGCTCCAGGGGCCCTTTCGCATGGCAAATGCCATGCGAAAAGGGCCTCTGTCCCAGCAGCATCTGGTGATGATGGCAGCAGCAGCAGCAGCTCTCCCAGGATGGAGCACTCCCTTCCACACCAGTTGCCTGTGGGGTCCAGGAAACACGACGGTCATACCTCTTCCTGCTGCAGAGAAACTGGATAGTGTCCCAGGCTGAGCTGGGGCAGGAAGTACAGCCACTGCACTTCCAGAACCTACACAGGCAAGGCAAGTGCAGGCACATGGCAGGAGGGTGGTGCGATCACCGGTCGTTGAGGAAGAAAGCCCGTCAATGATTTGTGGCATGATCATATCACCCAGGGATGGGAGAAAGATGGGACTAGGATGACACTGTGCATAATCAGTGTCCCAGTCCTGTCCTTCTCCCATCCCCATGGCAGATTGCATGTATCATGCAAAAAGGGCCTAAGTAACAACAACAACAACCTCTTGATGCAACTGAAGCAAAAGGGGGGATATATTTTGCTGCCTCAGTAAAACCAACATATTAACAAGAAGGCAAACAGAGGATTAAGCCAACTTCTTGTCAAAATGAAAGAAAATTAAAAGACTCAGTAAGACCAAATGGGATGACAAACAATTGCCTATCCTTCACCACAGCATGATCTGCTACTAAAACTGAATGAAGCCGCTGTGAGGTGATTACTGATTATATAAATTCAGTGATGTTACATAATCTTGTCCCATGAGCAATGTGATTAGGGAGTGCTAGTCTTGCGCCAGATTGCACAGATTACCAATTCACCAGATCTGCTTCATTTTTCAGGATTCACCAACCTGGTTGGTTTTACAGGCCCACCGTGCAGGCATTCTGGGAAGACATTCTAGGCATAAAAAGCAGATGAGGATGAGTAAGTGAACTTCAGACGATTGAGGGAAGTGCTAGTATAACTAGTGATGATCGTTTCTCTTTAGATACCACCTATATGCAGATATTTCCCCACAAAAAATTCTTTATCTTTGATCAACAAGGATCTTTCAGAAAACATGGCGACGTATCCATCTGTGATTTTCTTTTATAAGTCTGTTACATATTGACAAACACTAAAGCACAGCTGTGATTAAGAACAAAAATATCTCACTCATCCCAAGAATATGAAAAACGAAAATATCATAAAAATGTAGTTCTCTTTAACAACACGTGGAGTATTTGGTAGAAATGTGAATTTCAGTGATTTCACAATAAGACTAAACATAAAATAAGAATGTACTATGTACTGGGGTAAAGCAAAGCATTTTTAAAAATCCTCCACTGATTACATTCTTTGCTTTTTTTATTATACACAAAGGGTCACCCCTCTAATGTTTTAAAGTACTTATATACACCATAGCCAGATATGATTCATTTGGTTATTGCATTAACATTTTAGTGCCATTTTATCTAAGAGTTCATGGAATGTTTTAAAACTCCCAGCTTAATGGAAGCCAATCAATCATCACATTTTTCCAAGCACGAATTATTTTTAAGTTTTTGTGCTACACGGGGATAATCACTGCCGAGAGATATGCATATCCTTTATTTTTATTTTTTATTTTTTTTGACTGATGTCATTCATTTTTCTTGAGGCTGACCTGACTGATGGTTTAAGTGCTGAAGTTAAGCAGGCAAATTGATGGGGATTTTTTTCCGGGGTGTTTCCATTACAGCTGCCCTTTTAGCTTTAACAAAATGCCAAATGGTTGATAGCAATATGCAGCTGCTGCTACTCATGGCCCTAAAATTAACTGAAATGGGCCAAAAGAGCAAATGTTTGCTCCTTTTCATCATCTTTCTGCAACATGGAGAGCCGCAGTATTTTTCAGAAATGTGGGCGGCCAGGGTGGTAGACACGGAGGGGAGAAAAGGGGAGTTGGACTCGCATTGCGCTTATTGGGGAGAATAGAATGGAATGCACCATCACATTTATTCCCCTTCTTTCTGATTTAGCAAGCACAAATATACTGTAGTTAAAGTGAGTCTTTTTTCAACCAGGAGACTTACAACAGTCTGTAACCAAGAGAGAATCTTCTGACCAGGTCCATACAAAAGCCCCCTCCCTAGTTCTAAGTCTTCCCCAGCTCCTGTTTTACAACCTACCATGAATATAGGAGTAATTGAACCACTCCAAAAAATTAGCTGTCTCCAATTCAAATATACACCTTGACAAAAATTATTCTATAGAGGATTACACCTTCAGGAAGAAAAGGAGGGGAAAAGATCTATGCTGGTATTCCTTTTAAACATGCATAGACCTGAAGGGAGATTTTGCAAGCTGCATCCCCAAACATCCCATGCACCATGCACCTAGAAGATTCTTGTAAGCGCATTCATCTGATCACTAAACTCCCGCAATAAGGAAATGTCTCTTATCAGGATTCCAGACCATGAGAGTTTTGCAAAAAAACATTCATCAGAAAGAGTGTACAAGTTTCCTTTTAGATGTTGTCTTGTTTCCTTGTTTCCTTGTTTCCTTGTTTCCTTTTAGATGTTGTCTTTAGATGGGTGACTTGTCCACTTTAGCCCTGGTGGTATGCTAGGAAATGACTGTGTTGGGTTACAGTCACATAAGACAGAACACAATGAATTGCCCACAAAGGATGCATAGGGGAAAATCACTTTTAAAAACACTCTGAACATTAAAGTTTCCCCTTGAACAATATGAACTCTACACATCCTGCAGTACACACTTTCATATATTTTCTTAATAAAGTCTCACTTATCCAATCCATCAAGGTTTAAGTATTTAACATTTTGGGTTTTTTTGGTGCCACTAGTTGTTTTTTATCCATAAATCCTAGCCGCTGTAGTTGTATTTCTGAAGTTTATAAGTTATTTACTGATGCAGAGACACCACTACTATGCATGCATAAAAAATATCCTAAAAACAATGAGGTTGGAAATGAATTTGATTTTAGTTCCCACTTCAAATTCAGCATTAAAATCCCTGTGCTTATCCTCTTCAAATTTTGTAGGTGTCCTCTGGAGGGGCACCACCGCTACTCAATAAGCAGTTATCTCCAAACACCTGTAGTTGTCTGAAATTTGGCAGAAGACTGGGTAAAAAAAAAAAAGTCTGCAAATTTCATTCACATTTGCTGAGAAATTAAATTGCCTCTTCTTATTTGCCTAAGATGTAGCAGCCTTCATCTTCTCAGTGTCAGAAGTAGATAGATGTTTGGAATTTTAATCCTATTATCTCACAAAGCAAAAGTGTTATAGTCATTTACTGATTGCTCTGGAAGAGTGGCGAGGGGGCACCTAGCTGCAAATTCACACCAATATCGAATCAAGCACTCTCTGTGGTCATCCAAGCTGATTTGGGCTGTTTTCTGTTTACACACACACACACCTCTAGAAGTCCAAACACCTTCCTGAATTCTTTACATGAAACAAAGGATTTATTTTTAAGAAAAGTATTGAACGTATGAGAATGGATTTGAGTCCTCTTGTGGGGAGGGACCCTTCAGAAAATATGAAAAGCCAAATCAAAACAGTTGACTAAAGTAAATATGGAGTTTCTGTATAATGGAGGAACATTCTGAATTTTCAAAAACTCGGTATCCCAGTTGGCCAGCATAAAATCCACACATCTGGAAGAAATAAAATGCAATCAAAAACTCATTCCACATCTTTATTCAAACACTATCCAACTTACTTCTTTGGACAACTTGATCAAAGTATCTTACAATCCTTATTGTATTTATATTCATAACATCCCTTTGAGGTGAAGTGTTGCAATGTCTGTGTGTGTGTGTGTGTGTGTGTGTGTGTGTGTGTGTGTGTAGCCAGGCACAGATGGTTGAAGGATAGATAAACTTCAGTATTATTGAAGGGGTTTCTTTGATCTAATGAACATTGCCTTGGACTCCATTTAAGTAATCCTGTGTGAAGATATGCTGCTGGAAGCCACCAATTGACCAACTTTCCTTCTAATAAGATTAATACCCGAGGTGTTGTCAAACAATTCATTTACAGCATAGAATTGCACACACCTTCTTGGGAGTTGAAACCCTCCCCCACTCCAGTGATCCTACTATCACGTAATTTTCTATGTGGTTGCATCCAGACCTGAAGAAAAGGGAAACACCAGGAAAGTAAAAGACATCTCTTCCATGGCAAATCTGTAGGAAGACTTCTTCCTTGACACCTTTCAGTCTTCTTGTCTCAAGGTAAATACTAGAATGAAAAGGGATTTATTACTACTTTTGAGCACACAGTTTCCATGTGTGCATGGAAGTCATTTGTAGGTACTATGAGACAGTGCTTAAGCGGGGATAGTGCTTAGACTGAAACAGATGTGATAGTGGCCACAGGAAATAAGTTTGCAGGTGCAAATGCTCTGAAAGTGCCGTGTTATACATCTTTGTACTTACCACATATAAAAGCACTTCCCCTTTGCATATAGAATTCAGGATGACCCTAGATATTTTGCTGCTTGAGGAAGAGTGGCAAATGGGGCCACTCATCAAAGTCAAGGTACATAGTACCTAAAGAAAGCCATACTGTTTTGGCACCTGAGGAAATAAAATTCCACAAACACCTCTCCCGCTTCATGGTAGTAAAAGTACATTAAAAGCGAATTAAATAGCTAAGAATTTACTGCGTTTTCATGATACATCAAATAGGTATGCTAGACATGTCCCCCGCCCCCCATCTAACACAGGGATGGGAATTGTGCAGACCTCCAGCTATTGTTGGACTGCAGCTCCCAGTATCACTCATCATTGGTCATGCTGATGAGGGCAGCTGGGAGTTGTAGTCCAGCAACACCCAGAAAGTCTTATAATTCCCATCTCTGACCTAATGGTGAAGTCAGCCGTGGTAGATTGAGTGCTGTGGTAAACAACGGATTGTAGGGTAGAGCATGGAACTTTCATAACACAAAGCACTTTACCTGTGGCTACCATCATATCTCTGTTGGTCCTTTATACTAGTGCTATTCTAAGTGGCAGACCTGGACACACTGAGAGAGAGAGAGAGAGAGAGAGAGAGAGAGAGAGAGAAAGAAAGAAAGAAAGAAAGAATTGTAGCAAAAGGCCACAAATATGGTGCCAGTCCCTGGTATGCTGGGAAAGAAAAAAGTTCAATTCAATGTCTGCCTATATGTGTGGAGGCTATGATATGTGCAATGTACTTTCTTTGAAGAAAGTGGACTCTATTTTTTTTCTTTTTTTGAGGTTTCTTAACAGGGATTGGATGGCCACTTGCCAGAGATAGTTTAGTTGTAAATTCTCCACACTAGCAGCAGGTTGGATTAGAAGTTTCTTGGCTACCTTCTATGATGCTATGTCTTCTCAGAATTCATATGGAATCCCATGGATCTTATTCTCTGGTAAGTGTTATAGGATTGCATCCTAAATGATTCAGAGGTGTAGGTAGGCAGGTAGGGTCGAGTCACGTAGGTTCTGATAATGAGACTGGCACCGAACTGGGAGAAGATACCAAAGATTACTGCAGAAAAAATTCATGCAATTCTCCACCTCTGTACTGTTTGGTCGTTGATACATTGTCTCAGTTGTGTGTACCATTCACGAAAAAGCAGCTCCCATATATCTAGGACAACATTTAAAAGACTGCTCTTAATATGTATAAAATTAATAATTTTAGTATGTGGTCTGTGCCCGTGGCTATAGGTTGCCAATACTGGTTGTACATTTCTGCTTATGTATACCTATATATAACTTTACATACTGCCAAACAAATGGGATCTGCAACAAAAGATTGTAAGGAAGAGTTCCAGCTAGTCAGCTATGGCCCTTTTCACATGCCAGTCCCATTGCAAAATGGCCTCGGGAGCGTTGCGCAATTGTGAGGACTGTTCCATATGACGTCCTCGCAATCATGCAATGCTCCTGAGGCCATCAGGAGGCAATCACGCATTATATCATTTTCTGCTTGTTGCTGAAAATGATGTGCAGTTGTGCATCCCTCCCATGCCCCACATGCACTTACCTTGCGTACGGAGGCTCCGGACACGCGTCCATCACACTTCCTCCCCCAGCGCACCCTAGGAAAGTACCTGGCTGTGCTGCGTAAGGAAGGGGCAGAGTGCTCACGCTTCCTTCCGGCCAGCACGGAGCTGGTGCAGAGGGGAAGCAGAGGGGACATGAGTGCCTCCCAGACGAGGCTTTTTGCATGATTCCTGCGTGACACCAGTGGCACCAGGTAATGTGCGAAAAGGGCCTATGTCTTCTGGTATTTCTCCTTCCCTTCCCTTCCTCCCCACTCAAGTTTTCAAATCCTGTTGCCTTCCCAACAAAAGATTAGCATTCCACAGACAGCCTTCTAAGTCCTCACTGGGCTATTTCAAAGGTCCTTTTCTCTTTTGTCTTGTTCTAAGTTTTAGCTCTGGAAAGGGTTTTATTTCTCCAAGCCTACTGATACTTCCCTCCTGTTGTTAATGTTGCCATTTTATAGTCCATACTCAGAAAGCAGTTTTGCTCATAGTAGTTTCTGATCATGCAAAATACTTGGTTGGTTGGTTGCGTATATTCCCACTTGAGGACTTCTGAGATAGGGCAGCTGGACCAGGGGAGTGAGCAAACATAGCAACACAAAACGTGTGTGTGCACGTGTGTGTGAATGAGCAAACACACTGGCTGTATTTTATCTTCATCCCAAATATGAATTGTTAACTGCTATCAAGTTAACTATGACTTATGATGACTGTATGAACAAGAGGGCTCTAAAAGTCCTGGTCACCATCATCCCTGTTCAGATCTTGCAAACTCAGGGCCATGGCTTCCTGTATTGAATCAACCCACTTATAATACAGTCTAATTTTTTTTCCTTCTGCCTTCCAAGCATTAGTGTCTTTTCTAATGAGTTGTGTCCAAATTTTGATAACTTCAGTTTAGTCATCTTGCTTTCTTGGAGATGCTGAGGCTTGATATCCTCTTGGATGCATTTATTTGCCCTTCTGGCAGTACATGGTGTCTATAGACCTCTCTCTCCTGTACCACAGTCAAAGGAGTTGATTCTCTTTCTGTCAACTTTCTTCACTGTCCAGTTCTTATAATTGTATGTAACTATCAGAACTATTATGACAAGGATGGTTCTAACTTTGATATTTAATGTTATATATTTACACTTGAGGATTTTGTTACCCTGTGTACTGGGAGTCCCGGGAGGGACACCAAAATGTGCTCAACTAAAAGTGGGGAAAATTTTAGCTCAGAGCACTGCTTAGCGTTACGAGAGGCAGGGTAACATAGCGAGATCTTGAACCCTATGTCTACGGGGTCGGGTCGAGTCAAGGAGCACACAAAAGTTGAAATAATAAATGATGTTTTATTAAACACAAGCAAAACAGTGTATGCGACACATTCACACAAGATCACTAAAGAAAATAAAGGTTGGACTGGCTTAGAGGGATTTTTAGAGGAATTGCTGGTTTGGGTGATACTTCACCTGTCCTGAAGCCCGGAAAAATAGAGAGCAAGGCTGGGGTGCGATGTAGCTCAGCACGTGGAGCTGAGGGGAGGCTCGCCAAGCAAAGCGGCAGCAAGGCGGGATGAAACTCGGGAGCGTTCCGAGGAAGGTCTCGGAATCAAGGGTTTTTATAAGGAGAATTGTGACTGCAGGCTATGCTGTACTTGGGGGAAAACAATAGATTTGGAGTTGGAGACAAAGCCTCCGAAAGGTCAGAATCTGAATGATTGAGTTATCGTAGCGGTTCTCAATAGAGCAGCCAGTATGCAAACGCAGAGTACTTGGGTATTGCATAGTTTACCCATCAAGCTGCCATCGTGGGGCAGAGGCTCTTTTGTAGGTCGCGTGCATACCTAATTAGAATACTTGCCTGGAGGTCTCCTAAAGCAGTGAGTCAGCTATTTCTGGCCTGCCTGTATTGTCCAGGAATATTATGGCAATTAACAGCCGAGCTTGTTTACGTGCTTGTCCGGTGGCCTCGCAAGCACGCAGAAGGGAATAGAGAAGTGAAGCCAAGTTATGATATCCAGAGGATATCTTTTAATATCCCCAAAGCTCGGACTAGCCAGGGCAGTAACAATTTTATCTATTTTTTTCATAGCTCCCTTCTCAAACCAATGGATTGACTTCTTGACTCCATTGCCTGACTTCTTAACTCCATTGTGATTGTCATTAATGACTGAACCAAGGTGCAGAAAAAAAAACTTCAACCATTTCTATGTCTGCATTACCCACTTTAATAAAGTTAAATAAATAATCTATGGTCATTATTTTTATTTTTGTAATATTTGTCAGTAACCAAGCTTTTCCTCTTTGTTTTCTTTTGACTATCATCAAATCAAATGAGAGACAGCACCACTAGATGGCACTGTCTGTTGAAACAGCAGTAGCAGCAAAAATCCCCAGTGTAGATATCGACATGAATAATCAGAGGTGAAAGCAACAGTTTGCATTGAACAGTTGTAATGGCTTACCTCTTTTCTTTCCCAAGTGCATTGGAACATGGTATTTGAAACATAACATTTATTTTGCACCCAAGATTTGCTTCAGCGCTTATGAGTTTGTTTGTTTTTACAGACACTATTCCAATAAATAAATTTAAAGACTGAAATAGACATTTTTTTCCTTAAGGATGAGAAAGCATTGGGCATGACTACCAGAATAAAACATAATGCACGTGTATGAATTCATGCTACAAGCATGGGGTGTGCATATTCTTTTGCACTAAGATTTTGTGCAAATGGATTCTTTATGTGTGGAGCAGGTATTGCTCTAGCTCTTTGTATTTGCATATGCATGGCTAGACATTGGTTGGTGAACTGTATATCAACCTTCAAATACAATGGTGTTGGTATTGACTCAGTGATGCAGACACAGATCTTTACATTTGTACAGCTATAATATTACACAAGCTCACTTGCAAATAAGTTCTGATGAATTCAGTAGGCTCTACTTCTGTGTCAAAACATAGATTGTTTATAGGGTCACCTATACAGCTTACATGGGAGCCAGCATGGGGTAGTTAGTGGTTTGAGCACTGGACTACAACCCTGGAAACCAGGGTTTGATTTCCCACTTGGCCATGGAAACCCACTGGGTGACCTTGGGTATGTCATACGCTCTCAGCCCCAGAACACCCTGTGATGGTTTCACCTTAGGAGTGCTGTTTCTGACTTGAAACCACACAACAACATTCATACAGCTTACTGCAGGCTATCTGAAAGACTACATTTTACTGCAGACTATCTGAAAGACCTATCTGAAGCCATCAGAGTCCTAACAACAGGGGAGAGCTTTCTTTTGGTCACACCATCATCAGAGGCCAATCTGGTGAAGACACGGAAGAGAGCCTTCTGGGTGGTGACTCCTAGGCAGTGCAACTCTCTGTCATGAGAAACTAGGCTGTCCCCCTCCCTCCCTCCCTCCCTCCCTCCCGCAGGTAAAGATCTTTTTATTTGAGCAAGCATTTGGTAACTAAACGACTATGCAGAAACGTCTTAATGGGGTGTCCGGACTAAATTTTTGTTACTCTTGTCACATTTTAAAATGATTTTATATTGTTTCAAAACATTAACTTTTAAAAACTTTTTAATACTTGGTTTTAATTCATTGGCTTTGTTTTAATTCATGTTCTGAGCTGAAAGAAGAAAGGTGGGATATAAATTAAAGATACCAGCTGCATTATAGGAGCTGGCTTTACTCAGTGAGTTTTCAGGGAGATTCTTTTGACACCTCTGTGTTACTCCTTAATTTCTGGCAAACTAATTATTCTAAGTGTGGCTCCAGAATATTAAAATAACTATCCCTTCCTTCAAAGAGTCACTGGAACAGTTGAAAAGCTGTGTGTTATTACTACAGTTTCATCTTCACGAGAGTATCAACATAAAAGTAGTTATATTTAGAAAACAACTGACTTTGAAATAATAAACGCATTGCAAAAAACTTT
Source organism: Cyclura pinguis (assembly GCA_030412105.1). Classification (NCBI taxonomy): domain Eukaryota; kingdom Metazoa; phylum Chordata; class Lepidosauria; order Squamata; family Iguanidae; genus Cyclura; species Cyclura pinguis. The sequence continues at coordinate 84,654,393 of CM059600.1, forward strand.
CAGTTTCCTATGGTTCAGTACCATATGACAGGGACTTAATTTAAAACTGAGATAGGCCACCTCATTTGAAAGGGGCTCAAAAGATTCTTTTGTTTGTGCAATTTTATACTCCCCCCGCCCGCTTTTTTTCGTAAATGGCAGTAAACTTTCCCTAACTTACTGCAATCCTATAAAAACGTCACTGTAAATAAGCACATGTTTGAGACTCTGTTTCTGGTCATTAACTCATTTGTACACCCTGAGTAACACTTAATAAATGATTTTGCAAAAGGATGTTTAGCTGTGATTTCTTAAAAGCGCTGTACTTTCCACCCAAGGGAATCTCTCCTCTCCCCCAGCTCTGTTTTCTCTGCCCAAGGGGGTATGTTTTCTAAGTAGGACAAAGAACTTTGTGGCAAATAATTTGGGGTCACTCCAGAGGGTGATTTGTTTTTAAGTTACTAAATATCACTTTGAAAATGTACCACAGCTGTCTTATAAATAGATCTATCAACAGGTCGGCTTCCTTTTTTTTCCGTTGCGTGCGTAAAGATACTGAGTGCAACGTGGATCCAAAGAATGAGAGAAAAACCCTCTAGTCTACCCAAAAAGCTGAAAATGAGTTATCAAAATAATTAACCCCATTCCTTTGTATTTGGTTTATACATCTTCACAAATCACAGGGAGCATTCAGCGCTAGAAATGCCCCTTTCCATTGTATTTAATAAGAAATATTAAATGCTTAATCATAGTTGATTTGGCTTTTAAAAAGGGGCTAGGGAAAACCGTAACATCATGACAAAGAATTTTGGGAATAAGCCAAAACATTAAATCATTATTTCAATTTTAAAAATCATGACAGCTTTAGTACAAACATTACGTACAAGAGTATAATAGTCTGCATTCTCCCTTGCTCCCTCACTGAGGAAGGTGGTGATGAGAAGCCGTTTATTTGAAAAATGGTTTATTGGACTAAGCTGGAGAGATAAAAAGAAAACAGGAAGAGCCCATAAACCTTACATTAATTACATTACAAGAGATTTCCAAAATGTCTGCCATTATGGGCCAGATTATGGCACCTTCCTAATACATGCATGCCTCTAAGTTATGACCATTTATATGAAGTGAGGCATTATTTTGCCGAGCTGAACTGACAGGAGTCAGTTGCTTTTCACACTAACCTTCCCAACTGCTGCCATAAGACCATCTACGTGTGCTAAAGAGGTTCCAAATGTGCACAAACTAGCAATGTCTAGCCAGACCATCAGGCCCAGGGCCTAGCTTGTGACCAATTGTCATAGAAGCTGGGCATGAGATGAATAAGGTAGATGGGGGCTTGAAGTCGGGTGCCAGATCAGGAAAATAGGAACACGCTGAATCAACACTTAACAGATGAACCAGTTTAGGTATGAGGTGCTCTGCATGAAGAAAACATGTCCTGGAAGTTGGATAGAGAGTAAATTGTGTCTCTTGTAAGCTACTTTGAGCTATTCTGAATCTTTTTTTGTACAAAGAGGAACAGATGATAAGTCTAGCTCTAAACACATGTCACACTGATGTGATGTCTCATTTGTATGGTTGAGATGTAATGGCCTTTCTCCAGCACTCCATGTCTAGTTGTGTAGGAAGGAAATGGAGCATGAAGTGGGAAGGAAGATCTCCTGTTTCCACTTTACTCTCCTGGGCAGGTGCCCCCCCCCCCCGGAGGGCTGTGGGGAAAAGTCCTGATACTACTGCAGGTGTGGCGTTGGATTAAAGCTATAGGGCAGGAGTGGGCAACTTCTAGATGTGGCCCCATCTCCTCAGAGAGCTGCACCCAAATCTGAGACAGCTGTATAATGAAATCACCACAGGAACAAGGAGGATTTTGTCAGCCTGGGGCAGAGAAGTAGGTTGTGATCCTTTGCTCCAGCATTTCCTATCAGCTCTGTTGAGAGAGAAAGCTGAGGCATCTGGGTGTTGGCAGGGCAGCTTTCTCTGGTAATAGATATTACACACACACCCCCGCTCACTGGTGCTGTCCCCCACTCTAAAAGGGGCCCCTTGCTGGTATAACTGAGCATTACACAAGGATAACAGGTCAAGAGAACAGTGTCCTTGTACTACAACTTCCATTAGTCCCAACTAGCATGCCCAAGTATCAGGGATAATGGGAATGACCATCTAACAACAACAGAATAGCTTCAGGTTCTCCATCTATAGCCAAAAAAGAGTAGGCCACTGGATAACAAGTGTCTCTACACTAATACACCGAGCATGGGAAATATGCAAGGAGAACTCCAACTCTTCGTACAGCAAAATAAATATGATTTAATAGGCATCACTGAAACCTAGTGGGATGAATCTCATGACTGGAATGTAGGAATACCAGGGTACAACCTATTTCACAGAAATAGACCAAATAAGAAAGGAGGAGGAGTAGCCTTATATGTCAAGGATGTTTTCACTTGTGAAGAGATCCATGATTTAAATCTGGGAAACCAAGTCGAGAGCATCGGGGTAAGAATTGAGGGAGAGAGAAACAATAGGGATGTGATTGTGGGGGTTTGCTACAGGCCTCCGGGCCAGTCTGAGGACTTGGATGAGGCCTTCCTGGAGCAGTGTTAATGGGAGAATTCAATTATCCTGATATTTGTTGGCAGTCAAACTCTGTCAAGACCGCAAAGTCCAACCAGTTCTTTGCTTGCCTCATAGACAATTTCAGGCAACAAGGAGATCGGCTATTTTAGATCTGATCCTGACCAACAAGGATGACCTTAGTTGATGAGGTGGAGGTGGTGGGATGCTTAGCGGGGAGTGACCATGCTCTTTTGGAGTTTGTCATTCAGTGGGAAGGAGAAGCCAAGTGTAGCCAGACACGTATCCTAAACTTTAAGAAAGCTGATTTCTGTAAACTTAGGGAGTTACTTGCTAAAATCCCGTGGTCAAGAATACTTAAAGAGAAAGAAGTTCATGACGGATGGGAGTTTCTTAAAAATGAGATACTGAAGGCACAATTGAAAACTGTGCCAATAAGAAGGCAGGTGTCTAAAGAAACCGGAATGGTTGACTAAAGAACTCTCAGCTGAGCTAAGTGTTAAAAGAAACACGTACAGGAAATGGAAGAATGGTGAAATCACCAAAGAGGAATTCAAGCAAATAGCCAGAATATGTAGGGAGAAGGTCAGAAAAGCTAAAGCTCAGAATGAACTCAGGCTTGCCAGAGACATTAAAAACAATAAAAATGGCTTTTTAAAGATATGTCTGCAGCAAAAGGAAAAACAAGATGATAGGGTCACTGTGTGGAGAAGATGGCCAATTAATAATGGAGGGAAGAGAGAAGGCAGAACCACTCAACACCTTCTTTGTCTCAGTTTTCTCCCAGAAGGATAGAAGTACCCAACCTGGGGCGTGGGGAGCAGGTGAGGAAGTGGGGGAAATGCAGCACAGTCTAAGTAGAGAAGTAGTATGGGAATATTTGGCTAAACTAGATGAATTCAAGTATCCAGGGCCAAATGAATTACATCCAAAGATATTAAAAGAACTGGCAGAAGTCATTTCTGAACCACTTGCAATAATCTTTGAGAACTCTTGGAGAACAGAAGTCCCAGAAGACTGGAGGAGGGCAAAGGTCTTCCCCATCTTCAAGAAGGGGAAAAAAGAGAACCCAAATAATTATCGCCCAGTCAGCCTGACATCAATACCAGGAACAATCCTAGAGCAGATCATTAAACAGTTAGTTTGTAATTACATAGAAAGCAATGCCATAATCACTAACAGCCAACACGGATTTCTCAGAAATAAGTCATGCCAGACTAATCTTATCTCTTTTTATGATAGGGTTACAAGTTTGATAGATGAAGGAAATGCTGTAGACATAGCCTATCTTGACTTCAGTAAGACCTTTGACAAAGTTCCCCATGACATTCTTGCAAAGAAGCTAGTAAAATGCGGGCTGCACAGGGCTGCTGTTAGGTGGATTGGTAATTGGTTGACCGACCGAACCCAAAGGGTGCTCACCAATGGCTGCTTTTCATCCTGGAGAGAAGTGAGTAGTGGGGTGCCACAGAGTTCTGTCCTGAGCCCAGTGCTATTCAACATCTTCATCAATGACTTGGATGAAGGAGTAGTGGGCATGCTGATCAAATTTGCAGATGACACCAAATTGGGAGGGGTGTTGATATCCCAGAGGACAGGATCAAAATTCAAAATGACCTTGACAGATTGGAGAGCTGGCCCAAAGCTAACAAATGAAATTCAACAGAGAAAAATGTAAAGTCCTACACCTAGGCAGAAAAAATGGAATGCACAAATATAGGATGGGAGACGTGTGGCTGGATAGCAGTATATGTGAAAGGAATCTAGGAGTCTTGGTAGATCACAAGCTGAACATGAGTCAGCAGTGTGATGAGGCAGCCAAGAAAGCCAACATGATTCTTGGTTGTATCAGCAGGAGTATGGTGCCCAGATCAAGGGAGGTAATGGTACCACTCTATTCTGCATTGGTTAGGCCTCATTTGGAATGCTGTATCCAGTTCTGGGCACATCAATTCAAGAAGGATATCGACAAGCTGGAACGTGTCCGGAGGAGGGTGACCAAAATGGTGAAGGGTCTGGAAGCCATGCCCTATGGGGAGCAACTTAGGGAGCTGAGTATGCTTAGTCTGCAGAAGAGAAGGTTAAGAGGGGACATGATAGCCATGTTTAAATATTTGAAGGGATATCATGTTGAAGAGGGACTGGGCTTGTTTTCAGCTGCTCCAGAGATTAGGACAAGGAGCAACGGATTCAAGCAGCAGGAAAGGAGATTCCACCTGAACCCCAGGAAGAACTTCCTGATGGTCAGAGCTGTCCGGCAGTGGAATATGCTGCCTCGGTGTGTGGTAGAGTCTCTTTCTTTGGAGGTTTTTAAGCAGAGGCTGGATGGCCATCTGTTGGGAATGCTTTGATGGGTGTTCCTGCATTGCAGGGGGTTGGATTGGGTGGCCCCCGTGGTCTCTTCCAACTCTATGATTCTATGATTCTATTATTCTGATACTTTCCACCAGTCAGAGCCAAAAACTTTGGTCTAAAGTTTGTCACACAATAGGAATAAGAATGCCTCTTGCTTTCATTAGCCACAATCTGACCTTTGTTCAAAGGCTGGCTTTTTTATTCTAGTGGTCATTCATCTTCTACCAGTGCCAAAACATATGCCACGCCAACCTTCACATGTATAGTATTGTGCCCTTAATGTTATTAAAAAATGCTAAAGATCATACATTTATTGTAGATTATTGGCTTCCCTTGTGGATTTATTGTAAATTAATTCATTTACAATATATTTATACGAGTCTGTATAACACTCTGTTATACACTCTGTTGATTTGTTGATAGTCCTGTGCGTCAGGTCTTATATTTCCTTTTTTCATATTTTGTTGTCTTTTTACAGTGCACAGAGACATTATACCAGTGAGACAGAATGATTATGGAGGTTCTTACGTACAAAGCTTTGTTTGTATGTGGAAGGGAACGGACACTGCCTTTTTATTTTTCCTCCCCCCTACAGACTTTTTTTAAAAAGTTCTCAATGCCTCTTTTTAAAGTAAATGTTGCTGATATATTGGCAATGGTCACAACAGTGACCATAAAGAAATGGTTAGCGGTGTTGAGATGATTATGTGTAAAAGGAAAATGAGGTGTGATAAGTTCTGTTTTTAATTTTACATTATACGTTGGTCACATAAGCATTACCAAAGCAGGTTTATTTTCACACCTATGAACGAATCTTGAGGAAACTATGTAAACGTTTATGGTCCTTCTAATGCTTGCAGTTATAATAAATGAAACTACATTGTTGAAAGAAGAGCATGAGGACAGGCATATAAATCTCAGTTTATGTATAGGATTATCCATGTGTGCCATTCAATGAGGGGATTGTCAAGACTGCAGTGAATGTGCAACCAAGAATGTATACCTGGCTTGTCAGCACGTAAGTTCAGGGTGCCTCAGGGCAACCTTTACTTAAGCCCATTACTTTATCTTTCACTCCCATTTCTAATGCACATGGATTTTTGGGTTAATACCGAAACGTAGTACGCTTCTACTTTGCAAACTTATTCCATTTGCTTTGGGGAGTGGGAAAAGTCTTTGAATGGCTATGCAGTGTGACTTTCCCTCTCAGTCTGAACATAGTCTAGCATATATATTTGCTGAAACTTTACCTAGGCCCTGTCTGCAGGACGTTGTCGTCCTGCACTGGGAATGGGACAAGGACAGGACCCAGACAACAGTTCTGCATGATGTTGTCCGGGTCCTGTCCTTCTCCTTCCCCCAAGCAGTGCGATCAGGTTTTCACCGTCAATGACCACCAATTGTGCCACCCCCACCCACCCACCTGCACTTACGTGGTGTGTGGAGGCTCTGAAAGCACAACAGCTCTGCTTCCTGCCCCAGCACAGCCTGGTACAGTACCCAGCTGTGCTGAGGAAGGAAGAGGTGGTGCCATCACACCTCCTCCATTTGCAGAGGCAGCTGGTGCAGAGGGGAGCACTCCCGTCGTGCTCCCGTTGTGCTCCCCTCCCAGCAGAGACAACTCCGGGACCTGCACCAGATGTCTCTAAAACACGGTAAACTGAGGAAAGGGGCCAAGTTTCCTCCCAACTTGCCAAGTCATGCAGCTTTTCTGTACAAAGTGTCGATGCTGTGGTTTATAAAAAGGGCACATTGCCTTGCTGTATAATCAAGTAGGAGCTTCCATGTAGTTGCTTAACTCAGCAAAAGCTTTCTGTGAAGACTTAGACATGATTTTCCCCCACATAAAATAGGGCTGGCCCAAGATATTTCAGAATAGACAAGATGATGTTTCCCACCCATTCCATGTACAGAAGCTAATTGGACTGCCAGTAACCCTTATTGCTACACTGATGATGTGATCATGTCCACCACACCTGAGGCAATGGGGTATTTTAGGAACCCTGAAACATGATGGGAAAGCCCAGCAGCACTGGACTAACAACGGTGGGGGTTGAGAATGTTGTTGTGCCCTATCAGCTGCTACTTGAGGAAGTCATCTTTTGATGCCTAATGGTAGGGCTGGCCTTAACCTAAACCTTTAGTATGTTTACAGTAGGGCTACGTATAACACAAGATATCTGTTCCAGGACCCTGTGCATTATACAATATTTTTGATATCTCAACCAGCCTGAGATTGTTGGCAGTCCCTTCAGTAGAGAAATGGCAGTGTGCATGAATGTGTGTGAGTGGATCCCACTCTTTTGTTCCCAAATGAAAGAGCAGGGTAGGCACATCTTCCACTGCTGCCATGTCCCTGCTGAAGATGCTACCAACAATCCCAGGCCAGCCAGCAGTAGGGTTTGTGTGTACTGATCCTGCTCTCTCATTTGGGAATGAAAGAGTAGCACTGGCACGTGCATACCCTGTTAAAGCCATTGGCTGGCCTGGGTTTGTTGGTACCACAGACACTCATCCAGCAACTTCAAAAGGGACATGGACCAGGTGAATGTATGTGTGTGTATGAGCACCAATCCTGCTCTTTCATTCTCAAACAAGACAGCAAGAATGGCATACTCCCTGAAGTGTATAATTGAAACCGTGTTGAACGAACTCGTGTTCAGTGAGGGCCTACTGTATACAGTTTGCAGTTATTTGAGGTCAAGTCAAATTCGACTTATGGTGACCTGAGAATGAGAGATCTCCAAGAGCCCCAGTCATCAACTGCTCCATTCAGGACTTGCAAGCTCAGGTCTATACCTTCTTTTATTGAATGACTCTGCCTGTAACCATCTTCCTATTTTCCTACTGCTTTCACTTTACCAAGCATTTTCCTCATTTCTAGTAACTCATGCTGTCTCATGATGCGTACAAAATATCACAGTCTTAGGCCATTTCCACACTAGAGTGGAGGAGCGTTTCACCGCGTTTTATGAGCGGTGTTTTTCACTCCAACTTACCCCATTTCCTATCTGCACACCCTCCAGTTTCTGTCAAAGTAAAGTGGAGAAAATCATCTGTAGCTTCCACATCGTCAGTTCTCCTGGAACTGCTATTCCCCTCCCTCCTCTACTGTGCCACCGCTGATTGGTCAATTTAAAGCCCACCTCTGTGGTGTGAATCGATGCAATGCTTCCGCATGTAGGAAAAAATGCAGCGGCACCGTTGTGGTTGGTTTGCATCGGAATTTTTCCATTTTTATACTACACTGGTTTCACAACAATGTGAACCATGCTAAGAGCTGAATACATGCAGAACGAACTAGAGCAGAACAACGTCAAACCGGTATGATGTGCAGATGTATTCGTGATGCAACAACGCTACAGCAATGTATCTCCCTTGTGCAGAAAGGGCCTTAGTTTAGTCATCCTGGCCTCTAGTGAGAACTCAGATCTGATTTGCTCATTGGGATGCATTCATTTGTCTTTTTGGCAGTCCATAACATTGTAGAACTCTCCCCAAGCACCATATTTCAAATAAGTTTATTTTCTTCCTGTCAGCTTTCTTCACTGCCAAACTTTCACATCTGTACATAGAAATCAGAAACACTATGACACAGAACTAAGCCTGTTGGATCTGTATGTAGGCATCTGAACTGCTGTGAAAAGTTAAAGTGACAAAAAAGCTATTGGGTATTGGCCCTGTATGGTTTTTGGTATTCCCTCTATCAAGTTATTCACCTGGGGATCAAGGAGCATATATTTCCTACCTTCTTACCACAAGTGAGCAAGGCTGTGACAGGGGATTGTGACAGGGGTCCTGCATCTGATTGTCACAGTCTTGTGACAGATCATGGGAATGGGATGGAAACATCCTCCTTCTGTGCCTTGATCACCAACAAAACAAAACTCCACCTGTCAGTGTAGCTACTGCTTAGTACAGTAGGTTTAGGAGGGTTTTTATGATTGTGGCAACACTGTCACCTTTGTGACTACAGAGTTTTAGTGAATAGGGAGCATTTACAGGCCTGTAACTCTAAGTTACAAGGTCATAATAGTATGCCAGGAAATGCAGTCCAAAACAAAACATATATATAACACATATGTAAACTAGGGGAGGTAGTCCAAAACAAAACATAAGCTAGAAAGAAGCTCATGAAATTTGGCAAAAATTTCGCAAAACAATTTGCAGAAATGGAGAACAGGCACATCTGCCCTTTAGTTGCTGTGGTCTTGGTGTCATTTTGGAGTTTAGGCAGCCTTCATCAGGAATAACTAGAAAGGAATCACCTGAGTATAAGATTTGCTGTCCTGGAAAATAATCCCTCAGGAAGGAGAACGTTAACAATTGTACTGGTATGGAAAACTGCAGCATTACCTCAGCATCGGAGGAAGATAACCAGACTTGGAACTTTCAGCACAATATGGAATGGCATATTTATGGGACTAGGCTTTTATTTTGGGCATACAATCAGCCCCTTTATAAATGGGAACTTTGACTGGGAAAGTGCAAGTAGCCCCTCAGTTACCTTGTTTTTCATGGTTTTGTACCAGGTTGGGCTGTTAGCATGGTACATAATACTGTACCAAAAATTACACCAAAAACTTTAAAAGTTTTACAGTCTAGTGTAAACATCTCATGCAGAATGTCCTGCACAACCAGATGAACCACTCTTCGCAATAAACTGGGTTTCTATTTATATCAGCAAAGGGTGTTTATTAAAGACACAGAATGGCCACAGATGTTTGGCAATATTCAATGCTGAATTCACGAGGTAGGAAGTTAATAATCAGTTAAAGTAGTGTGGTGACCACAGCTTATTTACACATTCAGCTGGGAACTCAGTGCCTATATTATGCTAGATTTACTAGTATTAGTGATGTAAAAAGTCAAATCTGCGCATGTAAGGAGCTGCTGTGCTTTGAAAGCTTTCCATATCCACAAACACAACACTCTTCCCAGGAAGCCAGTGGCTGTGCCTATGCAAAGGCTACTGTTCATGTCAAACTATTTAGTGGTACAATATGGCAAATGTCCAGAAGGGAGGCATTTGCAGCCAAGTCCATCAATGGTAGATTTAAGCCTAGATCTCCAGGGGTGAGAAAGGCTTGTATATATAAAACTACTGTGCCTGGTGATTCCTAATCAAGTCTTTGGAAGAACCGTACTAAGAGAATAGTCATTAAATACAAGTAAACCTCAACATATTGTTAATGGATAATTTGCAGGTTAACATGTACTACTTTTTTGAGACCCAGGGTAGTATAATGGTTTCACCATTGGACTCGAACTCCAGAAAAATGGAATTCAAAGTCCACTAAGCTATGGAAACCCACTGGATAACATTGAGCAAGTCATGCTCTCTTTAAATGATTGGTGACGATATGGTAGCAACAAGAACAAAAACAAGACAGGATCACAATAAGTCATAGTCAACTTGAAAGCATATCAAAACAACAACAATGCATTATGCTTAAGACAGATGTAAAATAGACAAATATTCAGAGCAAACTACTACTCTACATAGAGATACATAGAGGTAGGTCAGCTAGCTTCAACCCCCCCCCCCCCGTGTCCTTCACCTTTTCCTCTGTGTCCATACATCGGAGAATTGCTTGTGCCACTAGGCATGGAGGGCTTTGCCATCAATCACATCTCCAACGGGACAGAGTTGATAAAGCTACATTTGGAACTTTCTGCATGTAAGCCATAGTCATCTTCTCTAAATGATTGCTTATCAAAATACAGAAAAACATTCTGAATATTCCTGATAAATGTCTTGTGAAGAGGTTTCTTGGCCTTTTAATTCTTCATCCTGAGTATGCTTATTCGGAGATAGGTACCACTGAAGACTGCCTTAGCTGTTATGTGGGCAGGGGATACTAGTAAGTCCCTTTCGGGGCTTGCTCTACCCCTTTAAAGGCAGAGAGTTGGAGGAATGAGAAATAATAGCATGTCGGACAATGCTGACTAATTCCTTTCTTATTAATGTATTTCCACATGTTTACATAAATGGAAGAACACAGAAGAACACTGGTCCTTAAACCATCTTGTTTACATTGCATGCGAAATCTTGACATTCCCAAGAAATTAGGTTTTTTAGAAAAAATATTTCTTTCTATTACATAAAAATAAAGTATTATCTTGAGAGAGGTCATTGTGACTCATTTTCAAGAGGAAATTTATTTGTGCACTTTAAGCTTCTCTGTGTTAGTAAGGCCAGGCAAAGAGTCAAACATCTGCCTTTTTTATTTTCTCCTTTTTTTATCTCCCGCCCCCTTCCCTCTTTATTCACTCTGGAAGATTTCAGGGGCTGTAATTTCTCATGGCCTTCCGTCACTGTCTTGTTAGGAAAAGATCAAGGAAGTCTATATTCCAAAGATGCCCTCCATATTGTGCAGTCCTCAATGTGGGTGGGTGTGGGGAACCAGCTGGGATTTGTGCTCACATTCCTTTTATGCCCCCAGCAATAAACAGGCCAAACTACACCTTCGGCTTCTGTAAATGCATTCTTTTAAGATTCTACACATTCTGATTTACCACAGCCACCCTATCATTCTGTGTTAATGGTAATTGCACGCATGAGCCATTTTAATGGATTGAAAGAATTTTAATAGGGGTTCACTATTAAAATACTGTGGTGCAATACTTAATGTTATGTTTTATTAGCCTTCCAAAAATAAAACCGCACTGTATCAACACTACCGTCTCGTGGGACAACATGGGAAACAAGGAACGTAAGATAATCAAGTGGCTGTAAAGGCTTTTAAGGGGAAACAAGATTCCTATGTTATATGCCATAGCTTTCACTATGGCAAAATAAAAGCTCTTTTCATTTTATATAATCCTGACACCATGAAAATCTCACAAAATTATGATTTCAAAGTTACGCCCCCTCATTTCTTACATTGGAAAAAAACCTCTGATTTTTACAGGTTTGTAGTATATTTTCTGTGCTTACAGTGCTAACACAATCAATGCAAACTGTACAGAGTGAAACACAGTAGTCCCAGCACAGAGAATATTTAATCATCTTAAGTCCCAATAGAATCAATGGTACAACCTGATGGTAAGAAATAAAAGTCCCATTAATTACAGTCTTAGGTCTTTATCTTTAAACAAAGTGATTTTGATCCAGGGCTTCACTAATAGACTTCCTGCCATAGAACTCTTGGCACTCTCCGTTCTCAGCTAGGCCCTTTTCACACCTTACCTCATTCTGGTATTGTTGTGAGAGGATCACGCAAGAAGCCTCTCGCAAGAGACACTCGAGTCCCCTCTGCTTCTCCTCCGCACCAGCTCCGTGCTGGGCAGAAGGAAGCGTGAGGGCTCTCCTCCTTCCTTCCACAGCACAGCTGAGTACTTTCCCAGGCTGCGCTATGGAAGGAAGTGCGATGGCCACGCGTCCGGAGGCTCCGCATACAAAGTAAGTGTGGGTGGGGCATGGGAGGGACACGTAATCACGCATCATTTTCAGCAATGAGCTGGAAATGATATACCGCGCGATCGCCGCAGAATGGCCTCGGGAGCATCACGCGATTGCAAGGATGTCATGTGGAACGGTCCTCACAATCCCACAGCGCTTCCGAGGCCATTTCGCAACAGGACTGGTGTGCGAAAAGGGCCCTACTCCTTTCCACTATGACCCCAAGTCTGTCTCAGAAGGTTAGGCGATCCTCCAAACAGTGCAGGAAGTGACTAGAAGATCAGAGAGAGAAACAGAATCAGTAAAATTGCCTTTGCACTATTTCCAGCGTCTTTATTAGCAGCTGTGGACAAAGTTTACAACAGTTTGTCAGTCAACTACTGTTTGTTGTTTCCGCAGTCTGCCTCAGGAACAAATTCAAAGTGATAGTCCAACGAAGTATCCAGTAGCAAAGTCAGCACTCAAAGGCAAGGGTCAAGGTTTTCAGGAACATGAATTAGAGACCTGATCATAGGACTTGTTGCTTCCAGTGCTGACACCAGTTGTCGGCAACAGACCCCCCCACACACATTTCCTTCTCTGTATTTATGGGCTGACAAGGCATGACAATAGGAGTCCTTCCTAGGATTGCCAGATCTCAGGGCCTGGCAATTTAAGGGGGGGGGGGGCAGCTGTGAGCAAAAGGAAAAGATTTGTAGAAATCCCCAGCTCAGTTAGTGCTATAGCAGCTTGCTACAGTTTGCAAAGCTTAATTGAGTTGTTGTTGTAATTTGCAAAGACATTCCAGGTAGTCTCTGTGTTTACTTAGTTCCTCCTTCCTATCCAGTCACTGTGTTACCTGGACTCACCCTTCACCCTGCTCTGCATCCCCCTTCTAGCTAGAAACAAGCTGTTTTTGTTTTTGTTGTTATTGTTGTTGTTTTGTGCTTTCAAGATGTTTGCAACTTACGGCCACCTTAAGGTGAACCTATCATGACGTTTTCTGGGGCTGAGTGTGTGACACACCCAAGGTCACTCAGTGGATTTCCATGTCCAAGTGGGGAATTGAACTCTGGTCTCCAGGACTGTAATCCAACACTCAAGCCGCTACACCATGTGGGCTCTCTAGAGGCAAGTCAGCTAGAACAAATGTCTCTAAGTAAATGGGAAGGAATATCCCCTCATTCTACCTTAAGCAAAGAACAGCCCCTTTAAGTAAGCATTTCTGTTTTAATTTCCAGATAGGAACACGTGTGTGTGCGTGCGTGCGTGTGTGTGTGTGTGTGTGTGTGTGTGTAAATGATAATCTGTGAACAACTGTGGTTGGAACTGAATTTGCAACACTTCAAGACATCACTAGGGGCAGTTTCTCAGTCTCAGGTTTTGGCCTGGGAAACCCCCGGCAACCCTTGGCAACCCTTGCTGGATTCATGGATTTTCTGAATAAGTTTGATTTAAAAGGGGATATATAACAAATGGGACAAGGGGGAAATCACTGATGAAGAGTTTGAAAAAGTAACCAGTATTGGTAGGGAGAATGTCAGGTGGAACAAATCTCAAAGTCAGCTCAGGCTTGCCAGAAAGGTTAAAAATAATAAAAAGGAGTTTATCATGTATGTTAGTTGTGAGAGGAAGAACAAGGAATCATTAGTCCACAGTTACCTACAGAAGATGGAGAAATGCTAACAGAGGACAGAGGGAAAGCAGAACTTCTCAGTACCTACTTTACCTCTGTTGCCTCCAGTGTTACCCAGGTGAAATTAGAATGAGATATGCAGTGTGGTGGCTTTAACCCAAAATAGGTAATATCTAACAACTTAAAAGGAATTGAAATCTCCAGAGCCAGCTGAGATCTGCTTGCAGGTTCTAAAGGATTTTGCAAAAGTGGACAAATGGAGGTGTGCAGGGACCCAGGGAGCTATTGTCACCAATACCAACAAAATTCTTGAACAGATCATTAAAGGGTCAACATGTTAAAAAAAGCCAACAGTAAATCCACATCAGAGCTTTATAAACTGTCAAAAGATAATTTAATTCATCACTGTGTATATAATAAAAATATTTGCATATCACTTTTTAACTCCTGAGCTGCCTTTGAAAAGTGCTGCCTTGAGAAAGGAATAACGTAATTGGGCTGCGTATTTGAAATTTTTACTTTGAATGTCAAACATAAATCCACAACTTTTGAGACATACACATACAGCTGCTTCTTACATGTTCAGTGTCCTAGCTGCAAACACAACATGTTGGGCCATAGAGCTTGTGAGAGAAATTCAGACTTTTTCCCTCCTCAGCTTCTCATTCTACCCACCCAACCCCTTTCTCAGCTTTCTCAGCACTTACATTGAGCTGCTGTTTTCTCACAGAGCTCAGAAATACCAATCACGAACAGCTTTGGACTCAAACACCTAACACAGTGGCAGCTTTGCCAGTAAGCTGGATGAGATGGTCAAGCATGAGGAAATAGCAAAGCCTTGGCCCTCTACACACCATGCATGAGAAGGTAGTGCCTGAACGGCCACTGCTTTCCCTGTGCCCCCCCCCCCCCATTGTCAATAATATGGGGCACAGGTGCAGTATAAGTTTCCCTCTATTGTCCTCTCCAGCCTGAGGCTCCTGAGATTATTGGTGCATTTCACACAGCAGCGTCTAGAGGCAGAATTTGGCACTGGCAGGCATCTTCCTTCAGCTGCTTGCATGTCTTTGGCTACTTAGCTTAGCAATGACTCCCCGCTAGCACTCATGGAGGTAGGCCAGGCTTCCTCTTCTTCTCCACCCTTCCTTCCTTGCTCACCAGCTGTTCTCTACATGTGCTGGGTGCATTGCTGATGCGGCCACTGCCATCTCCTCCTGCTTGAAGTGTCACATGGCCTCCTGAGCTACCTGAACGTTGCCTACCTAGTTCAAGAACTAGCACATGAAGAAAGCACCATAATTTAGCCACAGACTTTTAGTGTTATTTTATTTTTCTATTAATGAAATGCATGACTGTTTTAAAATTAAGATTGTCTACAGAAAGAAATGTCAAATGTGAGAAATGCAGCTCTTTTGTTGAAGGCAACATGCTTGAGATGTACTAACTTTTTTTAAAAAATGTATTTTTTTCTTTTTTTTTTTCTCCTTTGTGGACCTTGAAAATAAATCCCTTTCTCTCAATCACACACACAAAGATCAACATGTGACCATTTAGAAGAGAACTCTTTTACTCAGATCCAGTATGTTTCCAAAATACAAGTCATACCAGACTAATCTTATCTCTTCCCTCTGTTCTGCTCAATAGAATTACAAGCTTAATAGATCAAGGGAATGCTACGAATGTTGTACATCATGTTTTCTATAAGGGGTGTTGATAAAGTTTCCTATGCTACCCTTGCTGACGAGCTGGTAAAAGTATAGTTTATACATACTGTTAGATGTCCCCCACGCCCCCCCCAAAAGGGGGTCAGCAGTGATTCCTTGGCATTCTGGAGAAAATAGACGATTGGAGTGCAGTAAAAGTTCTGTTCTGGGCCTGATGTTGCTCAACAACTTTTCACATAACTTGGACAAAGATGTAGAAAGCATGCTTATCAAATCTGCAGCCAGCACTAAACTTGGAAGATAGATAATACCTTAGAACAGCCTTTCCCCATTATTTTTTAAAAAATATTAAATAAAAAAAACACAGCACAATTCACACATACAAAAAAAAAAAAAATCCGTACAAACATAAACAGACATTACACATAACTAAAAAAAATGCTAACAAATCATAAGGTTACCACCCTCATTGCAAACAGTTCATATTACTTAAACATTTACACCTAACTATGGAGTCATACATTTTATCTCATAATTGTTAATTATTGCTTATAACTTATCTTTTTAATTACTTATTTAATTACGCAAGTTCATAATTACTTATTAACTTATTCTAGATTACTTTCCACTAATGCTCGTTCATCTAAAGATAATAATATATATAAAAACAACATTTTGAAACAACAGAATACATCTTATAAATCTACTTTCAAACACTTCTCTATTAACAATATTGATTTGAATTATCAAAACCTATTGTCAACTGATCGTCCTCATTCTTTTTAAAGAAATCATTCAAGAATTTCCATTCAGACAAAAATTCATTTTGTGTTCTGCCCTTTAGTCTGTGTGTAAGCTTATTTGTTTCAACAATTCCTAGTAGTCTGCTTAGTCATTCATCCACTGTTGGTGACTCCAGTTTCTTCCAATACTTTGCATACACTACTCTTGCTGCTAACAACATATGTTGTACCAGTTTGTGTTGCTTCTTATTGATTGCCTTATCTCCTTCCCAGATTCCTAGCAGATATAATTCAGGCACCTCTCTCTTCTTTGGCTTCAACCTTCACATCCAACATCAACTCCCAACTCACCCTGATTTGAAAAGTAAAGCGGCAGGTGACAAATCTGCACTGGTAGTAGCACTCAATAGAGAGACCATTGCAAACCTTTCCTGATCTATAGCAGCCACTGGCAAGCACTCATGGTAGTAGCCCCTATTGGGATAATGTCCACAAGCAACCAGAACCTTCAATGTGATTTTATACCCCATTGTGATGATTTGGGCATTCCAAATTGTGCTAGTAGTCTGCCTTGCAGGGATGGGATATTGGATTCAGCTTGCCAAATTGAAAACCCTCAGTGAATTGGCAAAGTCCACTGAGGATAGACCTATTCTTTTACCCCAGGCCAGATTTCCATAAACCAAAATTCCTGCTGCACAGCACGGACTCCCAGCCTTGCTGCGTGGGACTTTCTGTTAACTCTTTCTCTTGCGTTTTCTTCCTGATGCAGGCATCCTGATCTATTCAACCATCTGAGGACAGCTAACTATCCTACCTGAATGATCCAGACACTCCCTGTTGAACCCAGGGCACTGCATTGTGCACTCCAGAGCACCCTGACCATTCCTGGATACAAGTGGGGTGGAAAATTTCCAAGCCACCACCCTGGACAATTGAGGATGACAGATTTCCTTTCAAGAACTTAAGGGAAGAAGGCACAACTTATTGGACTGTATGCCATACGTTCCCTAAGTTGGACTTTTCTCGCTCCTACTGCAGAAGTGCTTCCCAATTAACCACATGAACTTTTTCAGACACTGAGGGGGGGATGAACTGCTCACTCCACCTCTCCAAATTTGCAAAAGAGTGCTTTGCTTGAACTCTAAGCACCACCTCCACCTCCTTGATGCACCAGAAATATTTGTCCACGAACTGTCTTAGGCCCTTTCCGTACCAGGCAATTAGAACAGGGCAGTGCGCCCTCGCACGGAGGTCGTTTGCACCTTGGAGTGGACTAGGAGCGGACTACTTACCAGAGATCTGCACCTCAGTCTGCTCCAAGACAACCCCAAGTGGTCTTCCAGCATGTTTTTGAAAGACTGGAAAACAGGTCTTTATTTTCCTGGAACGCGCCATTGCGTTCCTGCTCTCTTGTGCAGATTTGCAGGCTTGCACCAATGTGAGCCTGCCATCTGCGGAGGGCGGGCTTTAGGCGTGGCGAGCTTCAGCAGTTGGTCAGGACCCACGACCAACCGGAAGCCACCATTTTGGAAGCCGGAAGCCACCATTTTGGAAGTCAGAGCCGCCATTTTGGAAGAAGGAGCAGTGCGGATCTACAGACCACGCACTGCTCCGATTCGCCCTGGACCAAGGAGGAGCCCTGCAGAAGGGCTTCAGGGACAGTCCGCGTTGCTTTGGACCCCAGAAGAAGCGGTTAGTAACGGCACGGAGCAATTCCCTCGCCTCGTGCGGAAAGGGCCTTAGAATCTGGAAATGAATCTCCTCTCTTTATCCAGTGTATTGAACTCTCTTTTTGCAGCTGCTGCCATTCAATGTTTAGCAATTTTCCAAATGACACCAGAAAAGGATGACTTGAAATATCCCTGGTTCATTGGTCCTTTGAAAATGTCTCATTGTCTCTATAAATGCTAAAACATTTAGAAAAATAATTCCTGAAAACTGGAATTGGATGTAGTAAGAAATCTTATTGCTGTGGCATGGCTTATGTTCCTTCGAAAATCTGCCTTCCTTATTCTAATGTTGACCTTAGACTATTTAAAATCCTGTAAATAATACCTAAAAAACATACAACATATACAGTGTAGTTTCAGCTAAATGGAAAACTAACTGGCCCCACTTTGGAACCAAGTCTAAATAACCTGCTAGTCTTTTTACCAACATTATATTGGGCAAAGTGGGCCTTGCTCAATGTGACCTCAGGCTGCCCTCAAACCCTCTGAGCCCCCACTGCCATCCAAATGGCAAATTTTGCCCTTGTAAGCTTCAGGGGGCACAATTTGTCTTTTCAATAGAAACTCCCGCTCATACACACTGGGCCTCCTTTTGGCCAAAAGAAGAGTTATTTAAGGAAATTGGAAATGACCAGCTGAAGAAAAATGATCCCAAGACTCCCACGTGTTGGCATGTTGATGTTTAGATTCTGTTGAAACACTAATGGCTTCACCAACTGGTCTATTAGAATGGAAGAGTCACAAATATGGATAAAATTTGTAGGACTGGAAAGTATGTTTGAAGTTTTACAAACATTTCTCTTTGGACTTAAATTGTGATTGATTCTGCAGTAGTGCAGCAAAGTGGTATACAGATAACTTATAGAGCGGAGATGGGCCTCTAGCGAATCTCCCCACCTTGTTAGACTATAGCTCCTTCAGCATAGCCAGTGATGAAGGATAATGGACATTGCAATCCAACAACAAATGGAGGGCCACAGTTTGCCAAGCCTGTATTAGAGATAAACTTGCATTATTATGGATCACGGAGGACAGATTCACAAGAACTGAAAACCAGTGTCCTGCTTTGTTCTTGTTCACATAAATATTATTCTGTGCATTGGATGTCACTCTATCCACTTCACTGACTGACATCATTTCTGCACTACACTGTTATAGCACTATTATTCCACTTTCAGCCTCCTATGGAATCCTGGGGTTTGCAGTTTAAGGAGGGGCCTTTAGAATTCTCAGACAGAGAGCTCTTGGGTCCCCAGTAAACTACAAAGCCCAGAATTCCGTAAGCATGTTGAAAGTGGAGTAACAGCACTAAAACAGCCTAGTGCGGAAACAGCCTGAGAGAGGGTAACCTCTTCATGTCCCCTTGTTTTCTATGAATTAACTAATTAATCCATCGATTCACTTTGTGTTGTTAAAATAGCTATGACGTTTTTCCCAAAGGTTTTTTTCTACTGCTGTTTGACCTGACTGGATTAATACATTTTTCACTCACTAGTGTGAAAGAGCTCTATGACATAAGGTCAATAAGAAATTGCAAGTCGAGCATAAAATTAAATATAAATTATTTGGAAGTATGTTATACTGAAATATGAAAACACATAATTCCATCAAGCAGAATGGAACACCTGTCAAAAAATAAAATCCAACATAGAATGTGTAAATGAAATGACCAGTCTGTTTTTTTCAAACTTGAAAAATTACAGCAATCCTTTTAGGGGCTTAAAAAAATATGGAATAGATTAGGCTGAACTAACTGGTGGTGTTTATCATACTTTGCTTCGTGGTTTTAGGAAACTTTCTGGCAAAGCTGAGATTTTACAAATGGATTTAAAATTAATCAACATCTATTTATGAGAAAGTTTAAACCATTATTAATTCTCCGCAGTCTTGTCCCTTCCCCTCCCCTTCCATTGGACTGAACCTTTGTGTCTACTGGGTGCTGAATTATTGTAATTGCATTTTTATAAAGTACAGTCATACTTGATTATTCTTCTTGGGGAAAAGGGCCATCTTTAAGCACATTAGCAACATTTTAAATTCCACTCATATAATGCAAGAGTTTCCTACTGCTCTCTGTTAAAACAAAAAAGCAGGTCCATATGATTGCGACTTAAAACCAGTTAAGCAATCCCTGACTTTAAAAAAATGTGGTAAGGTCTGGGGACATTTTGTTTCAATCTACAGCCCTGACTGTAAATATTAAAATAAAAAATAAACACTAACACTCGCTTTCCTAAAGTATTTGAAAGTGCTTGATCTTCTAGCATGCATGCAGATGACATTCAAGCATAAACACAAATGTTTCATTAAGTTCGAGGTTGGAATACACAGGAACTGAAGCCTTATTTTACTAAAAGCAAATTAAATACAACTGTTTTCCCTCCTTTTGCATTTTAACTTGTGATATTCTCAAAGAGGAGGATGAAGGATGCAGCCTTCTTTTATTCCAGTTTCTAGGTCTTTCTTGAACAGCCTGCCGATCTGTCATTAAATAGAAACAAGGTATCTTTGGTTATCATTTCACACCCTCCAACTGTCCTGATTCACAGGGACAGTCCCAACTAATCCTCTATAATCTCTGCTATTAAAATGTCCCAGTTTCTCTCTGTGCTCCCACTTTTCCCCTTTGTCCTCAGCTTTCTTCAGTTGCTGCAAACAGACTTTAAAATACAAAAGTAGCTTGCATTCAATTCACTCAGCACAGGTGAAAGAGAGAAAAATGGTAGGAAAAGGGACCAGGATTTTCTCATGTCAACACTATAATTTCAAAGTGAGATTCCAAAATACTTGACCAATCACAGGTTCTTATGCAGTGACCTCTCTGTTTTGTTTTTGTTTTCAGATTTTCAGATTTTGAGAAATCTTTGCACTACTTCACGTTACCATGACATTCCATTTTTTATTATTTTATACCAATATGATAAGCCATTATTTTATAATGGCTTATATTGGTAGAGCCACTTTTTCTGCCAAATAGACAAATAGCCAACCAGACTAGTCAGCTGTGGCACACAAAGCCTTAAATCTCATTAGTTCCAACTCAAGTAGATCCACTGAATCAGTGGGAGGTTGGTAAGGAAGGTTCCCAGATCTCAAGACCTGGGGCCTCTTTGTTGGTTCCCCGGGAGGAGGGAAGT
Organism: Cyclura pinguis; assembly: GCA_030412105.1. NCBI lineage: Eukaryota > Metazoa > Chordata > Lepidosauria > Squamata > Iguanidae > Cyclura > Cyclura pinguis. Next base: position 84,675,601 of record CM059600.1, read on the forward strand.
AATCGCTGAGCAAGAAGACTACCTTGAAAAGAGAGTGTGTGTATTTCTCACCTGCTAGACTGGTCTTTTTAAAAAAATTGAATGCCATTCTGTGTATGGCTGGTTAGTGCTTAATGTATCATGCTTAATGATCTCACCAGGACCTGTCCCTTATAAGCCCACCCCGTGACATCCCTAGAACTCAGATTTTGGAGCTGCACCGTCAGGGCCTGGGATATTCCTCACCTGGAGACCTGTACACCAACATTTATGTCCACTGATTCAGCAGCTCTACTCCAGTGATCACTAATAACTAAATCTAGTCCAAAAAGGGTTTCTGAGAGACCACCTCCTCCCATATGCCTGAAATTAGAGGTCCTCAGTGGAGGCCCTGTTGAGTGTCACCCTACTCCACCAGGATCACTTGATCCATACCTGACAGGGCTTTCTCTGACACATCACTCTGACTGCAAAACTCTATCCCAAGGGAAGTCAGTCTGCCTCCATCCCTTCTGAGCTTTGGGCAAGCAGGTAAGAATATGTTGTTTTGCATGGCTTCTGGCCCTTAAAACCAAGGGTGGCTGCTCTGGCTGTTTTCACTGTTTGTGGTTTTTAAATCTATTTTTAAAGAAGTAATTTTAGTCTGCTTTTAAATGTTTTTATTTGTTCATATAATGTTTTAAATGTTTTTGCCCGTTATCCATTACTTCAGGGCATGGTGAGTTGGGAGGTAACAGAGAAATGCCTCAGATAAAATAAATACACAGTCTATCGTTTCAGAGACCACCTGCTCTCACCCCATCTAATAGTCATAATGTGTGCCTTGGCTCAGAGATAACTGGAGAAGTGTGTGTTGTTTTTTCTATAAATGCACCCAAATGTTCTAATATGGATTAAAAGGTGAGGTAGGCCTAAATGCAGTGTTAGTCCTAACTAGGCAATCAACAGATTTTACACAAGTGTTACATATCATCCAACATTTCACAGACAAAAACTGGTACATGTGTGGCCACACTGTATCAAAGCGGGGTCAAGATGGCCAAAGGCATAAATGAAAAAAGAGCAGATAAGGCAGTAGGGGTTGCAAAGTTTGCTTTTGCCTAAGCCTACTGGGAAGGTCAAGATTCCAGCCCCTTCTCCTCCAGTCACATAGGGATGGGGGGCAACTGGGGTGGTGTGCCCCGGATGGCAATTTTTTGGAGGCACTGTGGCTCCTTGCTTGCCGTCCCCCATGCACCATCCCTGCGTGTCATAGCCCCACCCCATCTGTCATAGTCCTGCACCCAGGCACCATAACCCCACCTTGTGTGCTGCCCCCATGCACTGTAGCCCTACCTCACACCCCATAGCCACACCCTGTGTGCCGTAGCCCCATCCCCGCTCCTCCACTGCTCTCCTCTCCCCTTGCTGAGTTAATTGAGGGCAAACTACTTTTGCACTCTGAACTCAATTTTCAGCAGTTGAAGTCAGCTGAGGGCACAGGTAGAAAGAAGGTAGAGGAGAGTGAAACTAGGACATTTTAAAAGCAGCTGAAAGAATGGCATGACAGAGGTTTAATCAGGATTGTCTCTGCCAAATTGGGATAGTTAGAGGGTATATATTTTTCAAAGGCTATGTTTTGAAACATAGAGAAGAGTTGGAGAATATGGTGTTAATTTACCAAATTCCCTTTGATTCAGTGTGTCTGCATTAGCTGGAACTAACCATTGGGTATAGGTTTAAATAAGCAGAAAATATCACAATGTTTAATTTATGGGACACTCAACACTGCAAAACTCTCTTTGACCCCAATGTAATATGCTGACCACATACTTGGAAGGATGTTGGATGATTAAAAACATCCTCTTGTTATTTGGCTGATAGTATTGTATGAAGAAGTAATTTTCTTTTTGACTTTTGCCAGACTGTTGATTTCAAATGTGATGAAAATCAGTGAATCACAAAGAGTGCTTAGATTTTTGAGAGATGCCATCATTTTTCAGCTCAATGATCAAGTAATGAGTCAAGGAGCAAAAATAGTACAAGCAGCACACTAGGGGAAAGGAATTTTCCTCACAAAAGGCCAATTAGCATGTGGTTATTAATGCATTTTTATAAGAATAGTTATATAGAGTAAGCAAGAGTCAGCATGGTTTAGTAGTTTGAACACTAGGCTATGATCCTGGAAACCAGAGTTCGATTCCCTGCTCATCCATGGACACCCACTGGGTGACTTCTGGCATATCATACAGTCTCAGTCGCAGAAAACCTTTTGACAGGTTCACCCACCTTAGGGTCACCGTAAGTTGGAAACAACTTGAAGGCACACAACAACAACAATAAAGTAATGCTTGTAGTCATGCAGTAACAGAAAAACAATATCACATATCCAAAAAGTTTCTTCTGAGTTCTCTTAGTTATGACACATTTATTGCAAGAAAATTATTACTGTATTTATTATTGTATTTATCTGGTGACCTTTACTCTCTTGTTTGGACACAATTTCTGAAGGTGCATTCAGTTTTCCAGATGTATGTGTCTCCATTGGTCTCATGCAAACAGCTGACAAACACAGTTTGGGTCGGTTATCTCTTCAAGTATTTTTGCTGTTTTCAATATTACAGTCTACATACCATTTACCCTATAGTGTGGTATGGCCATATCTAGAATCATAGAATCATAGAATCATAGAAATATAGAGTTGGAAGAGACCACAGGGGCCATCGAGTCCAACCCCCTGCCATGCAGGAACACCTTCAAAGCACTCCCGACAGATGGCCATCCAGCCTCTGCTTAAAAACCTCCAAAGTAGGAGACTCCACTACACTCCGAGGCAGCATATTCCATTGCTGGACAGCCCTGACTGTCAGGAAGTTCTTCCTGAGGTTCAGGTGGATTCTCCTGTCCTGCAGCTTGAATCCATTGCTCCTTGTCCTGGTCTCTGGAGCAGCAGAAAACAAGCCCTTTCCCTCTTCTACATGGCATCCCCTCAGATATTTAAACATGGCTGTCATGTCCCCTCTTAACCTTCTCTTCTGCAGACTAAACATACCCAGCTCTCTAAGTCTATCCTCATAGGGCATGGCTTCCAGGCCCCTCACCATTTTGGTCGCTGTCTTCTGGACTTGCTCCAGCTTGACCATGTCCTTCTTGAATTGAGGTGCCCAGAACTGGACACAGGATTCAAGATGAGGTCTAACCAAAGCAGAGTAGAGTGGTACCAGTACCTCCCTCGATCTAGACACCATACTCCTATTGATGCAGCCGAGAATTGCATTGGCTTTCTTGGCTGCCGCATCACACTGCTGACTCATGTTCAGCTTGTGGTCTATTAAGACTCTAGATCCCTTTCACACGTACTGCTATCCGGTCACGTGTCCCCCATCCTATATTTCTGCATTCCATTTTTTCTACCTAAGTGTGGGACCTTACACTTAGAATCACAGAATCTTAGAATCTACAATTGTAACACTTTCTGAAATCTGTAAATGGCTCATCAACTCTGAATGCCTTAGCTCTCCTGATGCATTAGAAGCACTAAGGCCATTTCCACACTACACTGTTATAGTGCTATTATTCCACTTTCAATAAAATGTAACCTAACCCTAACAGTTCATTAACCCTTTGTTTGCCTTGAGGGAGAACTATCTCCCCTCAGCTCTGTTACCTGCATAATGGGAACCCCCATTATCACACCACTGGACACACCTACATTGCATGCCACAAGGAAGTGTTGTTTGTATTATATCACCAGCATTTAGCTGGAAAAGCCTATTACTTTCTGAGAAGATGTAGTGGTTTCCAGAATGCCCAAGACATCTGTACTGAGGCTAGTGCAGTTTTCTACTGTTGACTCGCCGAGAACAATGTAATTCTTTTATTACATTCCAAGTCCAATTTCACAGACATCAGGGCCTTTCCAACACTATACAGTCATAGTACTATTATTCCACTTTCAACATCCTATGGAATCCTGGGGTTTACAGTTTACTGAGTCCAAAGAGCTCTCTGGTTCAGAATTCTAAATGCCCGTCCCTAAACTGCAAATCGCCCAGGATTCCACAGGATGTTGAAAGCGGAATAATAGCACTATAACAGCGTAGTGCAGAAATACCCTAACTTTATCCTCAGAGATAGCGAAACTGATGAAGGACTTTCATAAATGGTTCAAAGCAGTAAGGGCCTTTCCACACTACACTGTTATAGTGTTCCATCTACTATTCAAGGGCATAAGTCAGCATTGAGTGGGAGAAGGGCCCTGGGTCCAGGAAAAGTGGTAATTCCTTTCTGGGTGAATATAACAGTGTAACACTGGTGCCCAGTAAGTCAGAATGAGAGGGGTCCGGTAAGGAGATGTTACTAACTGTGCAACTAAGGTAGTTATGTAGCTAAGTAGTACTTGTAGAATTCTGGCCTTAATTGATAAAAGAAACTATACCACAGTAAAAGCAAGGCTAAATTAATATTTCCAGTTTATTGCAAGTATGCTAACAGTTCATTGCTGAACAGCAACAAACTATACCACAGTAACAGGAAGATTATTAACCTAACATAATTAACATTTCCAGTTTATTGCAAGTATGCTGACAGTTCATTGTTAGATAGTTCTGGAACACATACAGAAGTCCACGGTACAGCATTCAGGCCAATCAGAATGGGCTGTTCTAAAATTTCATCGGTTCTATCTGAAGATCATATGGAAATGTAATATACATATATAATAAAAGGAAAATGGACATCTGCAGATTTGTCTCCTTCATTTCCTTCCTCATAAGTTCCATTTGACATGTGAGTTTTTCAGTTTCTGAAAGAGACCACACCCTGTTCAGTCAGGTTATTAAAGATAATAGTTTAGCACACTTCCAGTTCCTCCCAACTTCCATCCCTGTAGTTGTAAGCAGGATGGCAATCAAGTCTTTATAGTGAAATATACACATTGACTCCTAAATGGTTGTATTCATGCTTAAATGGTAGCACTTTCAACCAATTAATAATTTTATCTGTTCTCTCAGCACTTGATGATGTTTCTTCACTTAATCCATTCACATCTTAATGCTGGTTAGCTTTAAAAGAGAGTAAATATATATTTTGCTAGAGTTGACATAGATATGACTATGGTCTCTCATCTAAGTACTAACCAGGTCTGAACCTGCTAAGCTTCCGAGATCAGACGAGATTGGCCACATTCAGGATGATATGGCCATAGGCATGACTATGGTAACCATCACAGAATCAGAACAGACTGCTGCAGGACTAATTTTCAGCAATATGGAAGTTGCAATAGAATGACATGAATGCATTTTAAGAATCCAAACAGAAGAATTCTAAATTCTCATTATTCCTCGACTTCAGTTTATTATTGTATTTACATTGCAAAAAACTATTTAGATGTTCACACCTGTGTTTGCTCATGCATAAATACCTGCTGATGGAGGTTCTACAAACCCAATAGAGGTGTTAAGGTCTATGGAAAAAAACAATTAACATGTAAACTGTCAGCTTCACAAAAGGAAGTAAGCCTCAGGTTCATTTTGCTCACAAAGCTTGCCTTTACAGCTGCTATGCAGGCTTTATTTTTTTGTTCAGCTAGAGTTCACCCTGCTAGGAGAAGTTATCCTTTATCCCCGTTCTCCCTTTTCAACACTCTTTTGTCACTTTTTCTTCTGTGCTAGTTCACTTGCATGCCTTTGCCATTAGAAGCATTTCTGACAGTCAACTGTTTGCTTAGGTTTTCACTAAGACAGCATGGCAAGCATTTAAGTGGCACATTTCTATAACTGGGGGGAAAATAATTCTAGCAGGAGCTGCAGCTAAATTCCACTTTCTGAACTATGAGTGAGTGGGTAGAAGTATTCATTGTTGTCATAATTTTTTAAAAAAATCTGAAACACTTTGTGCTGTTTTCCTTAGGATTACCGAAGACTAGATATCTTTGTACACGTTCTCACTGTCACAGTCAGTTTTTATAGAATCAGTTTCAGTTGTTGACGCCTGAAGATGTGGACAAGATGCATGAAGTGGTCTAGTCCGCCACTTGTAAGCTTGACCTTTGCCCTTCTTGGCCGATAACATCCAGCAGGGGTGGATTGATCAGGTGGGTCCAGGGGATAGTAAATGCCTCATTACATCTAGGAGAGGTACTTGCTGCCTTGAAGGCGACAGTGGTGCACCCTCTCCTGAAGAGGGTTTCCAGGACCCAGAGGTATTTGGAAACTACTGCCCTATTGCAAATATCCCCCTTTTGGGGCAAGGTGCTTGAGCATGAGGTAGCTGGACAACTTCAGACATTCTTGGAGGAAGTAAATTATGTGGTTTCATTTCAGTTTGGTTTCAGGCTAGGGTATGGCTTTGAAACAGCCTTAGTTGCTCTGGTTGATGATCTACTCCAAGAGAATGACGGGGAGTACTACCATGTTGATCTTTCTGGATCTCTCAGAGGCTTCTGATACCATCATGGTGTCGCACAGGACTAGCTCCGTGGGAATGGAATAGGAAACACTGTGCTCCACTGGTTCCGCTCCTACTTGGAGGGCCAGTTCCAGAGAATAGTACTGGGGATTCCTGCTCAGCCCCATAATGATTAAGCTGTAGGGTTCCGCAGGGTTCCATATTATCTCCTACGATGTTCAATGTGTACATGAAGCTGCTGGGGGACATTATAAGGGGGTTTGGAGTGAGGTGCCATTAGTATGCTGATGATACTCCGCTCTGTTTCTCTTTGTCCTCGGAGTCAGCTAGGGCTGTGCAAGTGCCGGACCAGTGTCTGAATGCTATAATGGGCTCAAATTTGAGCCCATTTCGGCTACACGTCGAAGCTGAAATAGTGCTCGATTGGCTCCTGCTGGCCCCGGCAGCATCATGCGAGTGAGAGGACATCATCTGAAATGCTCCTCGCAATTGCGCAACAATCTGGAGCCCCTTTCGCATGACAAATGCCATGAGAAAAGGGCCTGAGTTAAGATTTAAAAGTAGTTTGCATTCAATTACATTGGCCCCTCCCTTACCATGACCTCCACACACACAAATGCAAGATCATGTGCACATTATGTCCATTGACTATAATAGGATGTGACACTTCATTTGTTTGTTTTTTCACTTGGGGGTTCCTGGAACGGAGGGCACACTGTAACTAAGCAGGGGAAAGGGGACAGGGAAGGCAGAATCTTGCCCTTCCCTGCAGTCTCAGGCAAAAGCAGAGTGCTGCAGCTTCTCTTACCCGTTCTTCCTCATTAATAACATTTGCTATCTTGATCACATTCTGATCTTGTTTACCCACATATGTCCCAATCTTCATCTGTGAAATGTTGCAGCGTATGGTAGTACAGCCATAAGGTGCTACAGACCTATTTGCCATTATGTTTGTAATACTGTGAGAATGAGTAGTTAAGAATATGATCTATACAGTGGGTCCTTGACAGCTGCTAGAGTTTGGTTCCATTACGTACAATGGTATAGTAAAATGTTATCCCGTATGTAAAATAGCAAAATCAAAGTTTGCTTGTTGGATTTTTTTTTAATATTTTCAAGCTGTGGTTGGTTGAATTTGTGGATACAGAATCTGCAGATACAGAAGACTGACTCTATTTTACATTAGCTACTTAAGTATACTTACCTACGTAACCTTTCCCGGCCCAGCCACCCCAAACCCTGATAGAAACATCATTCACCTCCTTCCCATTCAGCTGATGCCAGGTAAAATAGGTTGGGGGAGGTGTTATGATTGTGACAATAGTGTTACAAATGTGATTAAGCAGCAGTTGTGAATATGTAATAGTTATAGATTAGTAAATCTCCCTCTGTCACCATTATGGCAATGAAATTTACTTATTTATCTATTATTAAAATAGTTGTATACCACCACATATTTGAAAATCTCAGGGCGACTTACAATAAAATCAGTTTAAAACATAACAACACTAGTTTAAAGAGTAAAACTATACTAAATAGTTTATCAGTTAAAACCAGGTGATTTAAAATTGGTTGTGTGCATCCTAGATAAAATCAGCTAGGCCTGAAGTCTTTAATATCAGGTCAAGTTGGCACCAAAATCATCCCAATGTTGGTGCCAGTTGGCCCTCCAGGGGAAAAAAAAATTCCAAACCTGGGGTGTCACCTCAGAGAAATCCCTCTGTCATGTCCTCCCACAATATTTTTTCCCTGCTGGTGAGACACAAAGGAGGGCCCCTCTGATAGATCTCAATTCTTGGGCAGGTATGTATAGAAAGAGGTCATTCCTCAAGTATCACAATCCCAAGCCATTTAGGGCTTTAAATGTTATCACCAGCATCTTGGGTTCAGACCAGAAGTGTATTGGCAGCCAATGCAGTTCCTTCCGAACTAATGTTAAATGTTATCTGAATGAAATCCCACAGAGCAGTCTAGCTGCTGCACTGAACAGTCTAGCTGCAATTTCCAAGTCGTCTTCAATAACTGTTATTATTGTCATTTTGCTAATTTGTGGTACTTCGAATGCTGCCTGGAAAACGTGAGAGAATTTCCCTGTACATATATTCTAATTTTATGATTGAATCAGGCCACAGAGTCACTATAAGCCCATAGTAAATTAAGAGTGTTTACTGCGCAAGGTATTTATTCTCTGGTAATAAATGAAAAGGTTATAAAATAAGCCGTAGATTGCAGCCTTACACTGGTTGAACACTCCTCCGCAATAGTTCATAGGGTAGGACTGATAGGTTACCTGGATATCATAACTTGCATCAGCCCAGAAACAAGCCCCAAACTAAACATTAATACAAAAGCCTCTGTGGACCTTGCTGTCTCAACAGCTTTATTTGCTGAACTGCTTTTTGGTTTGGCAGGCAACCAGCAGAATCCATAAAACTGTGTGATATATTTTCTACTGTATATTGTTGGTTAGCTCAGAAGTCAGAACTGTAGGAAAGCCTTACACTTCTCTAGTTGCAAGGATCTGAGAGGGCTAGTAAGTAAGTAAATCTTATCTCTCTACAACCTACTCTTGCTTTTCATTTTAACTTTTGTATTCTGTAATTGTAATCTTATGTATTGCTCTTTAAAATGTACCTAAGACATTTTAATAATAATAGTGGAAGCCTATAATCTCCTGCTGCAACAGTGTACTGTATGTCTTTCACAGAAGAAGGCATACGCTAACAATGGCCCTTTTCGCATGGCGTTTGCCATGCGAAAGGGCCTCCGGAGTGTTGCACGATTGCGAGAAGTGTTTCAGACGACGTCCTCGCAATTGCACGATGCTGCCGGGGACAGCGGCGCCGATCGCGCACTATTTCATTTTCGACTTGTAGCCGAAAATGGAGCGCGATCGCGCATCGCTCCAGGGCCCCGCGCGCACTTATCTTGTGTGTGGAGCTCTGGAGCCGCAGCCCTCGCGCTTCCTCCTCCAGTGTGGTGTGGGAAAATACCCAGCTGCACTGCGGAAGGAAGAGGCGGAGCCTTTATGTTGCCGGCTGACTGGTCGGCAGCTCCTGCGGAGCCAAAGCAGCAGGGACACATGAGCCTCTCACAAGAGGCTGCTCGCGTGATCCCCGCGCCCCAGCGCTGGACAAAGGTAAGGTGTGGAAAGGGCCAAAGTAATGATATCCCCTGCTTCGCAGAACCCCAGCTTGAACTATGAAACTGTGGTGAGGAGTTTTCAGGCACCATCCTGTTGCAAGCACACATCATGGAAAAAGGATTAGCCATTCCACTAAACTGCCAAAAAAAGCAAGACATAAATTTGTCAAAAAACAACCAACCAACCATCTACATCTGTAATGCACAGCCATTTAATGGTCCTATTTATATCAGGCCATTTCCACACTACACTGTTATGGTGCTATTATTCTACTTTCAACATCCTACGGAATCCCGGTGCTTGCAGTTTAGGGAGGGGCCTTTAGAATTCTCAGCCAGAGAGCTCTTTGGCCTCAGTAAACTACAAACCCCAGAATTCCACAGGGTGTTGCAAGTGGAATAATAGCACTATAACAGTGTAGTGCGGAAACAGTCTCACTGATAGTTCTTGAGGGCCTTTTTTTAAAAAAAAAATGTAGCAGTTTAGATTCAATCTTTCTCCTTGTTCAGTGCAGCTGGCAAGAATCCAAAAGACAATAATATGTCCACAACATATGTGTTACAGCCCAACAACATTATTTGTGTATAGTTCTGATCCATCTGGATCTAAATGGGTCATATAACTGTGAACTGTATTGTTTTGAGGGCTGGAACTTACGCTTTGCCACCAAAGAGGAAATGCATACCACCACAAAAAAGGAAAAACACAGATCTTTCTGATTTTACATACATTTACATCTTTCTTTCTATAATATTTGACTATGACAATTTACATATTTGCAGATTCACTATTAAAAAAGAATGCCTAGATTTAGTCATGATGAGGAAAACTGACAAGCAGGGATGGAACGAATATTGATCATTATTCACTTTCAGGTTGAAAAATAGGTTTCCCAGTTGGAAAGAATATCACAGTGGTGGGAATAATCTGCACAGTTTTCACCCACTATTTGTACATCCCAAGTTTTTTTGAGAAATTATTCTGCACAGAAACCAATGGGTTCTTTGCATGAAAATTATGTGGTTTTGTGCAAACAAACAAACAAAACCCCATGCTTTTGTGCAACCCTGCCTATTTCCAGATAACCTCATTGGATTTGTGTGTGTTGAAGATTATCTTTTTTTACATGAAAAAACCAGCAAACATAGCAATCTTGAACAACACTGGAAACAGCTGCCTCCTGTTCTGAATCTATAGTGCCATAAACCAACTTATGATTGCATAGTTTAGAATTGCAGCATTATGCATTGGTCATATTCCCAGAAGAAGAGCATTGCCATCGCTATGCCATTAGCAACACTGCACCAGCAGAACAAGCAGTGTGGCCATTGTACGAGACTTGTAATAACTGACACTACTGTACTTTGAGGGACGGGTTGCCCTTGTGCAATGATAGCACAAGGAGAAGGGAGGAAACTGCCCCCAACAGAACCATGGGGCAGTGGTAGTCCAGGATGGAGAGCAATGTGAAGATTTGGGTGCTCTGCACCTGGACCACTATTTTTATAGTGCCCTAATGTTCAGAGGATGCTCCCATTGCACAACAGCACATCTTGCGTGGTGCCCCATTATGCACAAGAGCCCTCATTACACAATGGGATATTGTGCAGTGCCCCATTGTGCATTGTCACAGCTTTTTAACATGGTTACATATTGTATCAGCAACATAGCCCCTTCATTGTGAAGTTAAATATTGCACCTCCTGAAGCAGAATCTCTACCCTATAGAACATGGTATGCATATATTTATATTATATTATATTATATTATATTATATTATATTATATTATATTAGCACAAAATCCCTTGTGTATTTCTATGCAGAATAATTTCCTGAAACAATTCAGGATGTGTAAATACTGTATGAGAACTGTGCAAAAATATTCATTTTCTCTGTAGTAGGAAGAAAATTGTAGTAGAAAGAAATTTTCACCCTCATTTGCAAGGACAAAATAGCTGAAAATTTGCATATCTAGTGATAAGTAAGAAGGCCCCCATATCTCTGCTCAGTCTGCAGCCCATATGCTGCTAACTGCTGATAGGCAACTGCAAGGCTTCTTGTGGCACTTTTTCTTGTACTTCTTCCTTTTTTAACTGGACTTGCATTCAGTGGTGTACCAAGGCTCAACAGCACCCAGGGCAAAAGGGTGGGGGTGGGGTGAGCAGCAGCAGGCAATGGGGGCGAGCAGCAGTGGGGGTGGGGACAGGGCTCACGGCAGGTGACGGTGGGCAGGGAGAGCGGCAGTGGAGTGGGGGTGAGGCAAGCGGCGGCAGGTGGAGAGGGGCGAGCAGAGGTGGGCGGGACAAGCGGTGGCATGGCAGGTGGTGACAGGTGGTGGCGAGGTGATCGGTGGGCAGAGGTGGACGGAGTGATTGGCAGGGGAGAGGCGGCTGGTGGGCAGGGGTAGGATGAATGGCAGTGGGGAGCAGGCGGGGGGGTCCTCTTTTTTGCAACCTGTGACATTGGCGCTCAGGGCACGTGCTCCAGTTGCCCTGCCCTACATCCGCCTCTGCTTGCATTGAGCAGGCCTTCAAACAGAGGGTACTTTCTAAAGGGCTGTCTTCTGTAAGGTAGGGGATATGTCCAGCTGAGTTATTTCCTAAATCTTAAGTCCAGCTGCTAGCCCCAAGTTTAGAAGACTTTTTGAATCAATGTGAACTTGGTAAGTCAGCACTAATGTAAATTCCATGGACTCATTCAATCCAGTTTAATTGGGACTAACATGATAGGCTGGATGCTAGATTTTGTGTATATCTTGCAAATTTAGGGCTCTAAAACCTGCATATTGGAAAAAAGGAAAGGCAAAAGGTATAGTCTGGGACTGGGGTCTTCATAAACTAAAAAGCCAAAGTCTGTGTGTCTGATAGTAAAAAAAAAAAAAAAGTACAGGTTTATAGTCTGATTCTGGGCATTTAGACAAACTACTATTATAACTATTATAAAATAGATAAAAGAAAATAATAAATAGATGGTGTACCTAGATAATGATGGCCTTGATAGAAACCTTGTGCAAAAGCATAAGAAGATGAAGACTGAAAACAGGTGCTGTTCAGCCTTGCAACTGCCGATGGAATGAAGCCAGAATAAGGAGACCAGTTAAAGTATTATGTGGTTGGATGAAAGGTGGCCTTATTCATAAAGTCAGTAAAGCCTCATGTGCCATTGGATGATGTGAAATTTTGAATAGATGGCCTATTATAAGTCCTGTCTAGTTGGCTGAGAACCAGTAAAACCTGTAGCTAATTCGCTAATAACAGAAGACCAGTCAACAGTCACTCCTAGAAGGTGGAGAGGAACAAATAAGAGGAGCCTGAGACAGTATAAAAACACATCCAGAGGGAAGAGGAGTCAGCAGTTAACTCCCGCTTCTATTGCGGCAGCTGCTTCTAACAGCCACCTACTGTGGTCTTCCTAAGATAAGTACCATACTTGATAAAGCAGCGTTGTTAAATAAAGTAGTGTGGTGGCTAGTATGAAGAAGACAGCTTTTTGGGATGCCTGTGGAAATGTGTGGTTTCTCCATGGACACCTTTCTGAGATGCATAGATTTTAGCAACAGATCACTGTATTATAGTGATGGGTAAGATGTTTAATTACTTTTTATTATTTTGTTTGTTTGTTTACATGAAGCTTTTCTCTCAGAGTGAGATCCAAAGCAGCTCACAAAAAAGAATAAACTCAAAACCTAACAGTAACATTTTAAACATAATGTAGAAATAATCGCATTAAAATCATAGCTAGAAATAGTATAAAATCATCCAAAAGCATACAAAAATTTTAAAAATAAATAAAACAACCCCTCCCATCAGAGGGCTTCTTTCAAGCAATTACTCAATAAAAGTCTACAGTTGGCCCTCCACATTCAATAGGATTAGGGGTACAGGACACTTGCAAACATTGAAACATTGAAAATATAAAAATGTGTGTATCTGTGGGAAGGGTACTCAAGCATGGTGGAAAGAATGGGCATCCAGAGTCCAAACCAGGTCAGGGAAGGGAAAGAGAAGGGAGGTAGGTTGGCATGGTGTCCCTATACTTCCTCTCTTCTGCCCATCTGGTTCCTTGACTGTGTGGGGACATCTGGAGAGGGTTTGTGGTGCTCAGAAATTGGGCTGTGAGCCATGCTCAGTTGGCCAGGCAGTGGCTGGAGGAGGACCACCACAACAACAAGAGGTGAGTTTTTAAAGGGCTGTGCAGGCTGATTGAAGCCACCAAGAGGGAAGGTTCCCTGGAAAAGAAGCACCAGGGAGGGGAGGGTGTTGAAGAAACTTGCAAATAACCAAATTTGTGCAAATCAAGCCCACAAATGTGGAGGTTCAACTGTACTTAAATAAAACAAAACTAAAATCTTTGCTTGCTGGCAAAAGGAGAGCAGGGAGGAAGCCAGCCTAGCCTCTCATAGAACAGAATTTCACAGGATAGGAGCAGTCACTGAAAAGGCTCTCTCCCATGTCTTCACCAAACAAATGTAAGTCTGTGATTGCTTCTTAGTGATGTTTCCTTAGATAAATATGATGTTTCAATATGATATATTTGATTCCTTATATTCCTTTCTGAAGGCACTAGATACATATATATACATAAGGTACTGCTTTGATAATGTAAATAAATAGCCCAAGGTCATTTCCTCACTCTTATAGCACAATTATTCCACTTTCAACATCCTATGGAATCCTGGGGTTTGCAGTTTAGGGAGAGGCCAGCCGGCCCCTCCCTAAACTGCAAATCCCAGGATTCCATAGGATGTTGAAAGTGGAGTAATCGCGCTATAAGAGCATAGTGTGGAAATGACCTAAGAGATTACAAAGCAACATGTCTATTTCCTTTTGCATGAAACTCTGAAATCCCAGTTGTTAAGATTATTTAAAGGGGATGTTGGTGTTATTCCTGTCTGTTAGAATAATACTGTTGCCTGCAAATTTGGAAGCTTGAGTGACCAAGCCAGCGGACTTGAGGGAATTCATAACAGATGCAGACGGACTGATGAACGGCAATGGCCCTGCAGATCCCTCAGCTAAAGAGATGGGTTGAGAAACCATGCCTGTTTCACTACCAGTTGCATTTAGGTCTGAATCTATAGAATTTTATAGAATATCAGTATCTTTCAATGAAGAAATAATAATACTTCAACAGGCTTGAAAAACACCCTTATCTTGTTGTCTGTCTTCAAATTATTTCCAACCTATGGTGACCCTAAGGCAAATCTGTCACGGGTTTTCTTGGGAAGATTTGTTCCAAAGGGGTTTGCTTTTGCCTTACTCTGAGGCTGGGACAGTGTGACTTGCCCAAGGTCACCCAGTGAGTTCCCATGGCTGAATGGAGATTCAAGTTTTAGTCCAACACTCAAATCAGTACACCAACACTGGCTCTCTCTATTCACTATTTATTCGCTTTTTATCTATCTATTTTTGCGGCTACTATTTGTCAGAGAGATAGATAGTAAATAAATAGATGGTAGATCTATTTATCTACCTCATCAGGGAGCATGCTGTAAATACAATCATCCCTCCACATTCGCTAGTGTTAAGGGTACATGACCCCCCATGAAAGTGGAAAAAACGTGAATAACTCTAGGCCCTCCCGAACCATATTTAACACACAGAAAAGTATTATCACCATATTCAACTTACCATGTATTCCTTTGAGGCATCAGGGTTCCTTCAGAAGTCAGAAGTGGTTGGTTGGTAGGGCTTTCTGCCACCTCCACTGCTGCCCCACACCATTTTTAATAGGACTTACAAGCCTTGGGCGCTTTTCACATGGTATTTCTTAAGCAAAAGGGCCCCTTGAGCATTGCGTAAATGGGAGGAGCGGTCTGCATGATGCACTCCCATTTACGCAACGTTCAAGAGCCTCATGCGCAGTGCATACACACCTTTTTATTTTCGGCTTTTAGCTAAAAATGGTGCACGCTTGCGTACCAGTCAGGGGCCTGGGGTGAACTTCCCTGCCCTGCGGAGCCTTTGGAGCCGGGCCGGTCAGGCTTCCTGTCCTCAGCGCAGCCTACAACTCCCAGGCTGCACTGTGGAGGGAAGAGGCAGGGCGTGAGTGGGGCACTCACGCGACCAGGAAGCTGCTGCAGAGCCCGAGCAGCAGGGACGCAAAAGCCTTCCTCCGAAGGCTTCTCGCGCGAGCGCTGCCCCCACCTCCGCAAAAAGGTAAGGTGCAGAAAGGGCTTTGTTCATGGTTTCTCAGTCTCAGGAGGCTTACAGTACCTGTTAAAAATGGCATAGGGAGGCAGCAGAGGTGACAGCAAACAATCCATGAATAATCAAATCCGCAAAAATGAAACCCGTAAATGTGGAGAGCTGACTGTAATTTTATTTTGGGTATTAGTGTATTTGAAAAATTACAGAATTAGATTTTTTTCACACATTAAGAAGTAACTCAGGATTAAACTAGATTGTACATATTAGATTTTAAAATTAATGTCATTTTGCACCAAGCTTTTATCTCAGCTCTTGTTCCTGCTTTACAGAATTTGAGGGATAGTGGAGTTTTATTTTTCAGATGATGGGAAGACTGTAGTTATGCGGACTCCTCAACTACCAACATTATGTGACTGTTCTATTGCCCAAAATGCCACCTACCTCAGCTAAATGGTATCTTTATGAAATTAACAGAACGTGGTTATAAAATGAGTTTGAGGGGAAAAAATATGAACTTCAAATTTTGGACTATGATTGGAAAGTTGACCTTTGGAAAATATGTTGTAGCTACAACTATGAACTCTATTTTGAAAAGACAGCTTAGGTGGTATAAGAATGTCTTCATTGTGTGACTTATAAAAGAAGAGGGTTTTTTTATTTTTAAAGAGGATATTTATGTATCTCTGGGAGTCTAATTAAGAAGTTTGGAAGTGTTACTTTCTAGATCATTCTTCAGATATATGCAACTATCGGACATTAAAAATTAAATAAACTCATATTTTAGTACCTTCTATATGCAGTTTAACATTTATGACAGGAAGTGTAAAGAGGGCTGCTGGCTTGAGGACATCTTGTCCAGCTCCCAGAGGAAGGCCAGCTGTCAGAAGAAGAAAACATGGATTTTCCCCATTATTTCTTTCCCGCCTGCCCCATCTATGTTGTTATAACATTCATTTCCCATCTGCATGTGTTGTATGCATAGTTGGCTGGAGATGGTCTGGAGGATGGGGTCAGTGTCCAATTATGGACATTCATTGACAGAAGTTGTCCCACTGGTCGATCGAAAGCTCATCCACAGATCGCCCAACACCCCCCCACACATCTTCGGTATCTCCTCTGAAGGTGTGGTAAGTCCTCCAGAACAGAGTTTTGGGTGGTATGAAAGGATGGAGACAAGAAAGAAAATTTTGCTGTTTTTGGGGGGGGGGGGGGAATTATTAACATGCAAAGCTTAATCATCAAGAACTACATACATGGGTTATACACAGACATCCAAACAAATAACTCAACTCTAAACATTGACAGCAAGACCTAACCTCCTACTAAATTAGACTAATTAACAGAAAATGCAATAGACTAACACAACTAAAGAGGAATCTACTAAATGACTTGCAATCCTTCTAAATATGGATATATATTTACCTTAGTTCTACTTCTGGTTGATTCTAGGAATACCAAAATGATAATAAAAAAATTGAACTATCTGTAATTACATAAAGTAAGTGCTAATTTTTTTAATATAAATTATTTTGCTTATTTGCTATACTACATTTCTTTCCTCTTAATTGTGTTTTATTGCTAAAATTACATCTGTTGGTTTCTACTGATACCAAAGGCTGACACAATTTCCCACATATCTTCCATAGGTAACACAAATAAAACCAATAAATCCCAATTTTTTAAAAAACTCTATTCAAATTTCCCTCCTTAATCAAAACAGTTAGCTTATCCATTTCAGCTGAGTCCCAAAGCCTGAGCTGTTGTAGATGAGCTGCATTCACTGCACAGTAATGGGAATCGTCTCATCCTGGATCTGGTGACTAAACAGATCAGTGAACATCAAGGAATGGTCACTGTTGGATTCTGACCTAGGTGCCCCATGCAGCATTTAAAAATACTTGCCCCTACCGATCCTCTTGCACATGCCCAGCGCTTCAAGTCCTTTGCCTGGCCTCCAAGTGGAGGGGAAGGGAGGGGAGGGGAGGGGAGAGGAAGTAACATAGGGTGGGGGATCTCCAGGTGTCTCGAGGCAATTAGTGGAGGTGGGAGGTCAGCCTGTGATAGCAGCTAGACACTTTTTGCTTCCCTCAGCACTGGAGGCTACTGCGAACAGCCTGTGTACCAGTGGACGGGCAGATGCAGTGACAAGCTACCTCTTTTTCCTCTCTCTTGTTTTACTTATTAAATGTTTTCCATCATTAATCATCCAAAGAAGGACCCAATAATTGTATACAGGTCACATAGCCAGGTTGACTCCTCCTTGTTTGATTGCCATACATACTGTTCCCTTCACATTTTGACAGGTGAGTACTTCACAGGGCCATTTAGCAACCTGTTTTGTAAGTGTGCCTGTGCATATTTCACAGCTTGTAAGTAACTACTTACAAACAAATAATTAGAGAGGCTGGAAAAAGAAACAGCTGATTTAGGGTATATCCACAAACCTCAGTCCATTGCCAGCGATCTGAACACAGACAATGCTTTCTCAGCACACTACAACAAGTAATGCACTAGTTGACATCCCAGCTATTATGCGGGGTTCTCACGCCTGCTGTACTGCAACACTTTACTGGTCCTGTGCTCACATTAGTGGGTGGAACCACCATGGTGTAGTGATGTAAGTGTTGGACAGGACTCCGGGAGACCAGGGTTCAAATTCCTACTTAGCCCTGGAAAGCTACTTGGGCAAGTCACATTCTCTCAGCCTTAGAGGATGGCAATAACAAACCCTCTCTGAACGCATCTTGCCAGGAAAACCCTGTCATAGGGTAACCATAAGTCAGAAATGACTAGAAGGCACACAGTACAACCCATATCAATGCACTAAACCAAGAACATCCTCCAGTACTCATGCTTGCCTGCATATCTTGACTTGTACATAACACCCCTCTCCCATCTTTGTCCCTCTAACTAGCATTCACAACCATTGTTGAGACTGATCTTGTCACCCTATCAAACCTACGCATATTTTTTTTAAAAAAATTCTTTCACAACTTCTCTTACAATTCTCTTACAATTTCATTTCTATTACAATTCACTCTCCCTTCCCCCTCACCCATCAGTACATATGTCTGTCCACAGAGACTTAAGAGGAATAAAGTCCATGAAAGCTTATGCTGAGAATTTGTTTTCTAAAGAATGCTACAGGATTCCCTTATTTCGATTTGTGGTATAACTGTCACTTTTTAGTTTATTTTATAATTACAGACCTCACTAAATGGTGGAAGAGGGATATTGCATGGTTCAAGTGGGAGCTTGTGCTGTGTTTTGTATTGACCCTCTTTTTAAAAAAACTATTTACTTTGTTAAAATATTTATGGATCTTGCACAACACGCAGGATTGTAGATCTGTTATTTTTTGTTGTGCTTTTTATGGCTTATCTTTTTAACTGGTTTTAAATGTTTTAATAGTTTAATCATGTAACTTTTGTATTTTGTGAATTTTTACCTATTTTTTAAAACTATTGTAAGCCTCCTAGAGTTCTAAACCAGGAAAAAGGCAGAATATAAAAACAACAACAATTTATATCTCACCCTTTATAATGAGACTTCAGGGCACCATACAAGTAAAATCAATTTACATGGTTTAAAACTGTAAGGTGGATTAAATCCAGAATTTAAAACAAAAATAATTTTAAAAGTCTGCTGTGGGTGTACAGGGGATGATGAGCAAACTATATATTGTATTACAGGTCAGTCGCTTGTAGCACACACATTTTTTTTTTTACTAACTAAAAGTTACTGCTTTTACTACTTTTGATAAAAATGGAAGAATGATCTTTCAAAATTGCAAATGCAATTGTGACCGCTTGTAACTGTGGCCATTTCTGCCCTACATTGTTATAGCACTATTATTCTAATTTCAAAATCCTGTGGAATTCTGGGGTTTGTAGTTTACTGAAGTCAAAGAGCTCTCTGGCTGAGAATTCTAAAGGCCTCTCCCTAAACTGCAAATCTCAAAATTCCATAGGATGTTGAAAGTGGAATAATAGCACCATAACTGTGTGGCGCAGAAATGGCCCGTAACTGACTCAATGACCATCGTTGTCTCTTCCAACTCTATGATTCTCTGTTTTTAAATTTACTTTTTATTTTTGACACATTGTGTTGTGTGTGTGTGTGTGTTTTAAAGCATTCCTGTAGCATTGCTGTGCTTCTGCTGAGGTGGTGCAGAGGTTATTGTCTAAACCACCCTTTCTAGAGTGTCTTGGCTATGAAGACAATTCTCTTCCCTGAAACTTGGTAGTGAAATCATGGGTGACATGGAGCTGCCTTCTTTCTTCTTCTGCCACTGTTGCTGCTGTCTGTCTGCTAGTTTTCATTTCGTTTTAACTCTCACTGCCACTCCACCAGCTTTTTCTTCTGGCCTCCACTGTCTTTGGCATAAGTATAACAGAGGAAGAACAGATTATCAGCCAGGGTTACCAAGTAGACTGGACATCCCACTGATTACACACGAGAATGACCCAACTTTAGACTATTGAATTTCAAACCCTTTCTGATCAGAAATACAATCTAGTGAGCACTAAAAGCTAGTCAGAAAACAGAAAGGGCTTTTTGTGTACTATTGAGTCTAAAATTGGAAGTAGACAGCAGTAAATAAAGGAGGGGCATCCCTGTTTACTCCTTCTAGTTTTTAAATTTCTGTTCTGCTACAGACAGAAATCCACAGCCAAATATCTGAACAGTTAAATGGAATCAGCATGTGAAACTCAACCCACTGTCCTTTCCACCACCTTCTTGGCCTCCATGACCTTGTTTGCCTTACTACAGACCCCCTGTCCATTCAAACTCTCTGTTCCTTTTGATCTCTTTCCAACAACAGCTCATAACTTCTTAGTACTGTTAAGCATTGCGTATAAAAATCCATACACGTGACATTTATATTTTCCGTTTCTTATTGTTCCTCTTTTGTTGTCTTGCTCTCTTCAATAGGTTTCACAATGTTTAAGATCTTTGTAACCTGCTTTAAGTCCCAGTTTTGGGGGGAAAGCAGAATAATGTATTACCAAACAACAATCACAGTCCTCACCATCATCTCAACTGCATAGATAGTTTAATTAACTTCAGTTGTGTTGTTTGTTACTTCATTAGTTGACTTTGAAACATGGCATGATACTGTCTTTAAATCCAAATTCTGATATACTTTATGAAATAAAATAGTTTGTGGGATGAAATGTGTAGAGTAACCACTGGAGCAGGGTCTTAAAACCTCTAGAGCTTAGCTATCTCAGAAATTCTACTAGAATACCTCAGGAGGTAGTGGAGCGTCCTTTGCTGGAGCTTTTTAAACAGACTTTAGATAGCCATCTCTCAGTGATGCTTAGCATTCAGTTCTTGCACTGACAGGTATTTGAAATAGATGGCCCTTGGCGTTGTTCTGTGATTCCATGAGGATCTGAAATGGACAATTTGTTACACATTGTGAAGAAGGAAACTTTATAATATTATGAGACAGAGTTAGCTGTATAATTTGACAGTGGCCATCTCTGTCAGAAGTACAGAGCCTGTATCTCAGGAATGATAGAGGATGCTGTCCCGTTGCCTGTATTCACTGATACACTGATTGATTTGCTTTATGTCCCATCTTTTCTCCAAAACTAGGCAGCAATACTAGTAC
Organism: Cyclura pinguis; assembly: GCA_030412105.1. NCBI lineage: Eukaryota > Metazoa > Chordata > Lepidosauria > Squamata > Iguanidae > Cyclura > Cyclura pinguis. The sequence continues at coordinate 84,696,881 of CM059600.1, forward strand.
TGAAGTCAGATTCAACAGATGGCCTGCTCAGCTTTGGCACATGGAAAGGGAAAGCTACCTCTGCTCTAAAACAACAGCAAATGCTAGCCTTAAAATATACAGGCCTTAATCCTATTAATAGTCCCAGTTATAATAAGTCCACTGAAACAATGAGATTTACCTTTGTGTTGACTCACCATTCAAAAATTGACTCATTGGAACTTACTAACAGTCGGGCATACAGTAAGTCACAGTGTTTTAACAGCATCGGGAATTATTGGTGTTCCATTGACAGTACAGTACAGATGGGGGAGTGGGTGGGATATCCAGAAACCCAGAGCTTATTTGGAGCAATGTTGAGGGGCTGAGAATGGAGAATAAAGTTTGTCTGAAACTAGGCCAGAAGAACATTGGATACAGCCCATTGCATTTGAAAGGTAGCCTTACCTTTATTTAACAGAAACTTAGACTGACAAATATATTATAGAACTGAGAGAGAAAGTAAGAAATTTTTGGTCAGAGACACTGATGATCCGTTATTGAATTAGATAGTTGGCTTCAACCCTGGGTGACACATATGCCTCAGAAGCCCGGGAGGTACATTTCCCTCTCTCTCTCTCTCTCTCTCTCTCTCTCTCCCTCTCTCTCCCTCTCCCTCTCCCTCTCCCTCTCCCTCTCTCTCTCTCTCTATATATATATATAAAAATTTTAAATGCTCAGAAACAAAATTGAGTTCTGCATGGCCAAAGATGAAACGAACAGAGCAATCACTAAAGGAATTTGAACTAAATTTGCCTCATACAATAGACATCTGCAGAGCCCACTCACAAACAAAATGAATTCATGGATGAGTCATCAAGCGACACAAAAACTGTTTTAACACAGTAGAGAACTCTGGGCACCACGGTCAAAGCCAGACTGGAGAGGATGGGCAAGAGAAGCAGCAAAATTCCTATTCTGTTTCTGAATCACAGAGTCACAGTCCAATGGACTGGTCAAGGCTAAGATCCATTCAGATGATGAAATTATTGTGCTCCACCAAACAGATCTATCAGGAAGTGATCTCTGAGGATAAAACAACACTGCACAATTATAGTGTTTTGATACCATTTTAATGATTATGGTTACATCCTCTGGAATCCTGGGATCTGCAATTTGATGGTAAGGGGCTCAGATTTCATTGTTGCTAAACTCCAGTGCCTTATCAACTACAAATTCCAGGATTCCAAAAGAAGAAGTCATGGCAATTAAAGTGTGATCAAACTACTGTAATTGTGCAGTGTGTGCACTGAAATGACCAAAATAGGCTTGATTATATTATTTCTTGAACAACTCCGTAGTTGAACATGCACTCATCAACTAATTCCTCAAAGGTGGAAATGCTATGTGTTAACTTGGTGCACTGTGGTTTTGTAGGTCATTGTAATACTATATATAGGTGTAGGTCCAATGTCATTTCCAAATGTCTATTACATCAACAACAGCTGTTGAGTGTATATGGAGTATTATTGAAATGAGTGTTTGTTTAGCTCCTGTGGTGATTTAAGCCACAGTCCTATGTAAAATATGTCCAACTGAATTCAGTAGAATTACTGGAGTACACAGTGAATTATTGGAGTATACATACACTCAAAGATCAGGCCAAGAATTCTCTAAACATGAATAATCTTTTCTTGTTTCACATATATTCAGTGGGGAAAATTCATATCACACAATCATCAACTATCTTCTGCTTGGTAATCAACTACGAAACACAGGTTTCAGAGACAACAGAACAGTCAGTGCTGGACGAAACATCTACACTGCATTGAGCCTAAGGCTGTAGTGCATGTGATGCTAGCTGAGATGATATGATAAAAAATGTTTAGAACGCTGTTCAGGAACATTTTCACAAATCTTACAAATTCATTTATAGCTCAGCAGTTTGCTTGATATTGTAAACTCACATGAGTTCAAAAGAAAAAAATTATGTTGTAAGAAAGACTGTAGATTTGGAAGAAATCCTTAGAGTAAGAAAAGCTAAAGGACGTTGAAATCAGGACCAAAGCATCTGAAACAGTATGTGAGGAAAGGATATCAGGAAAATGGCAAGGTTGTCCAGTAACAGAGGAATCTGTCAATTTTGTTTTCTCCCAGATCTGATTTTTTTAAAAATCTTTTTGTTCCCTTTATGAAGAAATTTCCGGATTTTGATAAACTGTTATTACAAATCATGCACTGAATGCAAGACTCACCTTTCTGCACCAGGCAGATTCAAAGCACAGCTATTGCCACAGTGAGAGGAACATCTTGTACCTGCCTGTTATATAGCTGTTAAAGATGAGGCATATTTTGGGGGGGGGGGGAGTGACAGTCCTACAATTCAGTCCCACAGACATTGGGCACAATATACAGGGATTCAGATTTAGACTTCCAAGAAGTACAGTCCCTGTTCCTTTCTATCAGAATACACCAGCCTCTGGGTTTCATGTTCTCTGACATCCAATTCTTTAAAATGTCTGCACTGTTTATAAGGACACTTGTCACTTTTTAGAAAAAAATTAAACAAAGAAAATAAGGGAGAATTCTCATATATCTCTAAAGGAGTCAGGGTCTTGAATAAACATCAGTTTTGAGACAAGAGCCTATGGGCTTGAGAGGACAACAGCAACTAGGAAGTTGTGGACAAAATGGCTAATCACAGTAGTACTAAATAGGTGCTAGAGTGAGGAGCACAAATCAGGAGAACCAGTGGTTGATGTTTTGTGAAGAGATGAGGGAAAAGAACAGCAAAACCAAGAGTTCACAGTTGGTAAAAGACAGAAAGTCTGTGGGGAAAACACACACACACAGAGACACACCAGAGGAACCAAGAAGGTATAGGTAATTAAGTTTAACAGAGCTCTTGTTCTGTTGTGTAAGAAGAGGTTTCCATTAATGTCAATTTCTGTGGTCACTGTGTCCTTGCAACATTATTATTATCATTTATTTATACAGCACCATCAATGTACACAGTGCTTTACAAACAAAATAACAACAAATGAACAGCCAAAGGTGTACAGTCTAAAATATACACATGAGCACGCACAGTGCAACGATGAATAATGCAAATTAAAAAAAGTTTACAATACCACTATAAAACAGATTATGTAGGTATAGTACAAAAAAAAAACAATACAATATGAGTAAAGCAAAGTGACAAATACATAACATCAAACTCATCAAAATGTGTATGTGGCTTCAAGTTGCCTGTTGACTTTATGGCAAACTCATTAATTTTATAGGGTTTTCTTAAGCAAGGAATACTCAGGTATGGTTTTGCCAGTTCTTTCCAATATACAGGATGATAAAAATTATGATAAATATACACAGTGTAAAACAAACAAAATATGGTGATTACATAGAGCCATTGTGTATATTTATTCATACTTCTGGAGGTTTAAGATGTGGGTGCCTTGGCTAAAATCTCTTGTTAGTCTCAACTAGATCAGACCCATTGAAGCATAGATAATGTGGTATGTCAACACTTATGAAAATTTCTTTGATTTAATGGGTCTACCGTAATTGGGACTGGGCCTAGGACTCAGGCCTAAGACTTCATCTTCATAAAGCCATCCTTATTCATTTCCTCAGTTGCTTTCTTTAGCTTCCTCTGTTTACCCCTGGGTATATTATGCAAAGAAATTGTGTATTATTTCCAGAAATTAGATTATTTCTTCTATCAATTTTTCCGTATTTTGTTTAGGGCTCATGTACAACAGTATCAACTATATTAGTTTGATGCATCATTTTAAGCAAGTTGATTCTGCGCTGACAGCAGTAATAGGAACAATTTGTTTTGATTTTATGCTGACAGCTTTTATGCAAATCCAGGAAATACATAACAATGAAATGCATCTAGTTTGTGACTAGTTATAGTTTAGGCTAATTATTCCTACGGGTTCTTCTTCCCCCACCCAGTACAAAAAAATGCATTACATTTCCATTAACTTGGGCTAAAACAATATATTCAAGATGTGAGGGCAGACATACCATTGCAAGTGGGAATATGAAAGAAAGAAAGAAAGAAAGAAAGAAAGAAAGAAAGAAAGAAAGAAAGAAAGAAAGAACACTGAAGTAATGTGAACTTATACAAAAACATTACTTGTTTCAGTAAAAAAAACCCTTCCCTCTCTTTCAAACTTGTCCTTTTTCAAAAAGTAATATAACCCTTTTTCAAAGAGGCACTTGCCAAATGCAATTATTGTGAATGTTTGGAAAGTTCAGAAGAACATTATGCATAGAAACTTAATTTGAGCCGCATTAGAAATTCTAACATCAGAAAAGTCTGATCATAAGCGAAAAGCAATTTGTGACTATGTCCAGCTCATTTATGAATGTTTTGTGATCCTTGAAATGAAACATTTTCTTTGGCACTAATGGAATCTGATCAGCGGCAGCTGAGTTGTAACTTGGGGTGCCAAATACTTTTAAAGTGTTCTAGATTTTATTAGATGTTGCAAGGAGGCGAAAAAAAAACAGGAAGATTTTAATCTAGGTATTCACATGATATATTTGAATTTATACTTTAAGTGCTTTCAGTCCAGATTTATATTGTCAAAGGCACTGGGACCCCTAATTTCAACATCTACATTCTTACCTAGAAGTCCAGAATTACAAAGTGCAAGTCAATGTGGTCACAGGGCTATGACTGATTTTGGAAACTTCTCTTTAAAAAAAAAAAAGGTTGAACAGTTCAAGAGGCCTTTGCAACATTTTTAAAAAGTGAATTGCTTGTCCATATCCTCCAACAGTCCTGATTTGTCAGGGACAGACCCAATTAATCCTTTGTCATCCCACCTTTTCAGCTACTGTTACAATACTATAGTTTCTCTCTCTTTTCGTTCCACTTTGTCCTCAGCTTACTTCATTCACTGCAAATTGAATTCAAAGTGCAAAAGTGATTTGCATCCAACTAACTGAATGGGGAGGGGAGAGGAGGGGAGGAGACAGCATCTTGCTTTGACGGTTATAAATGAGGGAAAGTGCTAAATGAGGAAAAACACGCAAGCTAGTATTGGCTGTAGTAATTTGCTTTTCCTGAGCAGACTGAGAAGGGTAAGATTCCACCCTTTCTCTAGTTTTCTAACCTATTAAGTTAATTGAATGCAAACTACTTCTGCATGTTGAAGTTAGGTTGCACCAATGAAAGTAAACTGAGAACAAAGTTGAAAAGAGGGAGGAGATAACAGAAACTAGGACATTTTAAAGGCAACTGAAAAAAGTGGGACAACAGAAGATTAAATAAGGACTGTCTCTGCCAAATCAGGACAGTTGGACCCAACTAGCTATCTACATAACACACTACATTTAGCTGGGAATGGCAAGACAACATCTTTATTAAGGTCTTTCTCTGTCCCCTACCCTGGTCATATACTCTATAGCCATTTGGACAAACTCCCAACCACAGGAAGTTGCAAAATGTATAGCTTTTCATTATTTTTTGGCAAGGAAAAAGAACATTGACTAGACCTCTCTGCAATCAGGTCTCTCTTCTTGTAAGTAAAATATTGTTAATTTACCAAGTCACAAAGGATGCTTTTTGTGTCACGGTAGGAAAGAACTCATGCCATTGTTTCCTCATGATACTGCAGCTGCATACCTCCTCACCCCCCATGAATAAACCACAGATATGTGTTGTGAAAAAAATATCTCCAAGTTTTTAAGGCGGGTTGAAGTGTTCGATGTGCTCAGTAGATCGTAAGTTTGGCATTCTTTAAAAAGCTCTGCATTTGGTTTGAAGTTCAAAGCTGAAAAAAGAAATTAAACCCATTATGTTGTAGTACTCACTTTTAATTAATAGTAAGTGAATTATCCCTGTTTTTATTAGGATGTCAGTAGATTAAATATGCCTTTCTTTTCTTTCTTCCTTTTTGATACTTTTGAATTCAAATGATTAATAATAAATAACACAATGAAACAAAGAGTACAGTTGTTAGTAGCTGTTTGGGGTAACACAGTAAATAACAAATTAAACAAACAAACAGAAAAGAAACAATGTTTGGACAAAATATTTGTGACCAAAAGAAATACGGAATTACAGAATCTATCTCAGTGACAAAAATATAAGAGAGAAGCTCATTCCAGATGTTGGTATGAACTCTAGGGCTTCCACAACACAGCTGTTGCAGAAATGGAAGTCAAAGTCCAAAGCCAAAAAATAACCAGTGGTATAGTGTATGCAACTGACACACTCTTTGTGTGTTGTGTGCCTTCAAGTCATTTCCAACTTATGATGACCCTACCATGGGGTTTTCTTAGCAAGACTTGTTCAGAGGAGGTTTTACTTTTGCCTTCCTCTGAGGCTGAGAGAGCAAGACTTGTCCAGGGTCATCCAGTGGGTTTCTACGGCCGAGCAGGAATTCAACCCCTAGTCTCCACAGTCATAGCCCAATATTCAAAGCACATTACCATGCTGGCTTGACTCTTTATATATCCATTATATTTTATTAATCTTTAAAAGTTTAGATGTGGTAGAGCAGCTAGTCTTCTAACTCTAGCAGTCGCCTTCCTTGCAATGTAAAGTGAATACAAATTGCTGCAGGAGATAAATGGAAATGAAATGCGGTTCTCCTAACCCCATGGCTATTGCTACAACTACATGTTGCCGGGATCTTCACATGTTAGGAGAAAATATCCATAAAAGTAGCTATTGGCTGTATCGCTACACAAAAGAAGGTAACTCTTTCTATGAGGTTCAGTTTTGTTCTCTAGTCTGACCTCTAATCAAGGAAATAAATTGATTGACTCAAAGTAACTTCAGATTGTTAGCTCTCAGTCTGAGACAAGTTTTAACTACAAACACAGTCATAGTCCTAGGTATCATCAACACAGTTTTAATGCCAAGAATAACAGCTTCCAGAAGATTTTCCAGTATTTTTTCCATCTTTGACTATTCCCCTTTAAAAATCTGTATCTGGAAAAAGTTCGGTAAGGATGAGGGATCTTTGTTGCCTTCAGAAGCAAAGTGCAACTTGGAAAACCTCCAGCATACCCACAGTGGATATATTCAGAACCCTTCTGGCCCAGCCAGAACCCTATATTCTCACAGTTTCTTAAAAATATGCCATTCATGAATGCACATCCACCCCATCACTACACTCACATTCATGCATGCATACATACACACACACACAGAGCCCATCTACACCATTCAAGCACCTCAGGAGCATCACAGTAGAAGAACTTTCTCACTTCAGACCTAGATTTTGGGGGAAGTTTGCCTAGCCTGTCTCATTCAAGGCTAGCGGGAAAGGGCAGAGTCTGACAGAGATGTAGTGCAGGGAGAGAAAGCAATCTGTGACAAATATGCACTTTCACTACCGATATCTGGCTCTCATTTAAAACAACTTCTACAAAACTTTTATAGGAAATGCAACTCCTTTTCTACTGTGTGTTACAAATTCTCTTTTCTCCAGCTTCACAAGATTTGCCTTTTTTCTTTTAACCCGATGCCTCACTCTGATCCTTTCCGTCTGGTACCCAGAAACACTCTAGACTGTGTCTTCTCAGCACATGGCTGGCATGAAAAGAAAGAGTTGGAACAATAAAGAATCTAGTGCCAGTTATTTGGAGTTTCTCTTTCCTCTTCATTTCCTCTGCTTTATAAAACTGGGCTTACGGTAGCCCCAACCAGTTTATTCAAAGTTTGCAAAAAGAAGAAGCATATGAACATCACTTACACACAAATACTTCACATCTGAACTCTACGTTTCAGTCTCCCTTTTGCTGACAGCAATGGCAAAAATCTGTTTTAAAGGCTAGCAAGCTTTAACTAAGGCCATTTCCACACCGGGCTTCTGTAATGGTGCAGAGCGACCTCTCACGGAGGTCTTCTACACTTTTTGTAGTTCCACACCAGAATCCACTCAGGAGCGGCCGGAACTAGCCACGCTGCGTGTTTTTTAAAAACCTCTTTTTCAAGGTTTTTAAAAAGCACGGAGCGCGCAGCCACGTGCCGCTCCGTCGCCTGGCTCTGATGCGGATTTGCAGGTACGCGCAAGTGCGTGCCTGTAGATCTGCCGGGGGCGGGCTTCCAGCTGGCGAGCTTCTCCAGTTGGTGGAGAGCCTCCACCAACCGGAAGCCGCCATTTGGGATGCCGGAGGACTGCGAAGCAGCGAGCTCGCGCTGCTCCGCATAGCGACGGACTTACCCAGCTGCCGGTAAGCTCCGTTTTTGGGTGTTTTCGCCCGTTTCCCCTCCCACATGTGGAAAGGCCCTAAGTCATTCAATGGGGCTACCTCTAACTCAGAGATAGGATAGTTTGTAGAAAAGGGTTAATGTCAATGACTATTGTTATGTGTCTTCAAGCCAACTCTGAATTATGGTGACCCTGTCATAGGGTTTTCTTGGCAAGATTTATTCAGAAAGGGTTTGGCATTGCCTTCCTCCAAGACTAAGAAAGGGTGACTTCCCAAAGTCATTCAGTTGATTTCGACGGCTGAGTAAGAATTTGCTGATCTCACCGAGTCCGGTATGAAACTGATACAACACACTGGCTCTCATGAATGTATATAGTTAATCATTTATAAGTTAAAGTCTAATTAAATTACATTTAAGTTAGAACTGGGGAAAATTTATGACATTTTTTCCCCTTAATTTCCATTTAAGGTAAAAGCCTGTAGTATAACCTTTTGCAGAACAAAACTATAAAATGCCACTCGTGATTTTATACTGTCTCACCAGCTTCTCAATGCCTTGAGTCTGAGAGAGAAAGAAACATTTGTATGAATTTCTGAAAACTCCATTTCTTCTCCACCTCATCAAATATAACTTTTGCTTTTCTTTTTTTCTCTCTCCTTCTTTAGCTTGCTTACTCCCACACGGATCCAAGAAAAATCCCAGAGATAAGGGTTTCTAGATTCACATTTCTGGGACAGATGAGGAATTTCTATGCAGTACCTGTTATAGAATGCAAGAAGACCATCTGGATGCAAAGAAGACGATCATTTTTCCAAGCAGCCCTTACTGCTTGTTCATTCAAAATATTTAGTTCTTAGAATTAACTAAAGTGTCTTACTGTAATTGTGAACAATAATAAATAAAGAATCATATAACTTGTATTTATTAAAGAACCATCTGTGAAGTGTAAAACATGTTGGATCTTTAGCACAGGCTCTCATTTAATGAATTAATAACTTAATAACTTAATTCTGGAACTAAATGCCCAAAGCCCACCTTATGTGGACTTTCTCTTTATGTCATCTACTATGTTTAAAATAAATTCAAGTTACCTCTTAGAAACATTCCAACATAACCAAAAGTATAATTGATTTTAATCAGTTTCTGTCACTGAACTAACTTTATAATGATTGATTAATTAATTATCAGAAGGACTGTATTCTAATCTGTAGCAATAACAATAATAATATATATTTATGAAGGCCATTCTGTGTATGTTACTGTAATATGAAAATGGCCATACTACAGATGGTTTTCCTTCTACTTACGTTCATAGAAGTCTACCTGTCCACAACATCTTCTATGACTTTAAAAAGGCATCTGAAGTTGTTTTTATCATGAAAAGTTTAATCAATCAGTTGGCTTTGATTTGTTGACAATCGTGCTGTTACTCCAAAGTTTAGGCAACCTTCCGCCATGTTTTATTAGTTACAACACTAATCTATCAATGTTCAAAAATTACAGGAATATTAATGGAATTTTCCAGCTCTTCTTTGATCCTTCTGTGCCTTTTTGAGCTGGTGTAATTTTAATTCTGGCTGAACTGAGGAGGAGATTGCCTTTGGTGTCCATGAGTATATAACGTGAAAATCTGTTGGATACCCTTCAGATCAATGGCCTTGGGTCTGTCAGAGAAAACTGTAACATTCATTTCTCTGTCCCTTTGCCAGTAGACTCCCATTTTCAGTGAAGGTGATGGATCTTCTCACCAGTGGAATAAAACTCTGGGTCCAGCCCAGTGTTTTATAGGACACTGATGCTGCACCCTTAATGTTAATGCTCAGGAGTCTGAAGTTTGATAGTGCAAGTAAGAGCATCAACAAGCAAATAGATTTCTTTCATTAACATGTTATTAAAGAATTCTCCTTTTAATAATACACACAAAACACATCCCCATGGGCTTAGTTCTTTGATTTTCCCAATGCTTTAATATATAAGGTACTAATTACCAATGTTCAAAAATCACAAGAATACTAACGGAAGTTTCCAGCCATTTCTTGATCTGCATATGCACATTAAACAAAAAACACAGCTAATTAGTATGCATTCTCTTGGCTGCCTTTGCATCCCAGTTTTTAGAACATTAGATTCATTACTTTATGTAAAGAAAAGGCTTGTAGGAGGTTCAGTTTGTCTTTAGATTTTTTTTTTTTTACCAGTGCCTTAGCAATGTGCTACGTCTGCATAGGTAGCATGAGACTGCGCATTTAAGCATGGGGAGGAGAAGAATTAACCAGTCACACATTCTTTTCTGAAACAGGCATCGTAAAGCTGTCCTCTGAAATGCTAATCAGATCTGAAATTAAACAGGAGCAGGCACACTGAATAAATACTGGCCAGTAGCTTCCTCTTTAAAATTAAGAGAAAGCTATGAAATATTTTAAAGAAAATGAAAAAGGTTTCTGCTGATCTCTCAGTTCTGTCATTGAATGCCTGCATATGTATGTGGAAATCTATCATATTCCAATTTCATTGTCTTTCCTCAACCTAACTCCATCTGCATTCTCATCTCACCCTTGTTTCATGTCAGGTTATGAGACTTTGATTTTCCTCCTTCTAGCGCATTTTTTGTGGAATTCTTAATTTCGTATTAAAAGGCAACACATCCATTCACAAATTTTTAACATATACATTTTGAATCATTATATCAAGTTTTTCTGCCCACTTTTCAATTTTATACATTTTTAGCCATTTGCATCTTGAAAATGAATATATTTAATGTATACTGTTTGTCTAAAAACATGCAAGATTCCAATACACCATACATTTCTCCTTCTGAAGAGTTTCAAGAGCAACAAAGCGGATAGTTTCATTAAGAATTTTGAACCTAAAGATGGTTCCTCATCCATATGAATATTTTTGTAAATTATTTCATTGCAATTAAATGAAGTTTTCTTTTTAGTGATATTCAGCACTAAATTGCTGCTACTCATTAAATGTCTCTTTTTCTGTATAAGAAGTGTGCTTCCTAATTTTCCATTTTTGCCAACCGCTTGATAGCCTTCTTCATTCGTAAATTACATTTAAGGCAAAAGATAGAGCTATAGACCAGAAACTGAGCCTTGGAATCTTTTCTCACTGCACAATTGTAGCACTATTAATCCACTTTAACTGTGATGGTTCCACCCTACAGAACCCTGGGAGTTTAAAGAGGCAGGTTTAGATATCTGGCAGAGAGATCTCTAGTGCCTCACCAAACTACAAATCCCAGAATTCCATAGGATATTGCCAAGGAATCATAGTACTATAATTGTGCTGTATAAAAATTCCCCTTGTTTTTCAACCAAACTTTTAATCTTTAAAAGTCAAAAAATTCTCTTTAAAGGGAAATCACCTCTGACCGACTACTTGGTTTAAATTAGGATCCAAAGGCATTTTTCCAGCAAAAAAATTCTCAGTAGTTCCTATTTACTTTTTGTGAAATTACCTTCAGGAATTTAATCCACTGAGGCAGTAATCCTAAACATGGCGGGCTGGATGCAATGACATCATTCAATTTACAGAACTGATTCTGGAATGCAGGACTGAAGAAAAATGATACACTCACCTTCTCCCTATAGGTTCTCAAAAGCTGCTCCAGAGGACTGAGAAATCCTTGGACCAATAGGCAAATGGACTTCAGGGAGGGAAAGGAAGTGAGAAGAAAAAGTAATTGCCAAAAGATGCTGTTGGAGTGCACCCCATGGAGCACCACGGGACTTATTTCTGAATAAAAAAAAAATAGGACTCCTCTGTAAGATATTCCTCTATCTCTTCACTACTGAGTAAACCCCACTAAATTCAGTGGACTCTATTTCCATTGGGCCATACTGTTCCCAGTGAAAAGTGCCACTAAACAGCTGTTTCTTGCAGGTTTGCTGCTGCTTGAAACAAGTAGCAAACATTTTTATTTATTTGATTTATATTCTGCTTTTCTCCCAGATAGGACTCAAACTAATTTACAATATAAATTAGCACATTTACAATATAAATTAGCACATCTAAAACAACATGTAGTACAGAAGTTTAAAAAGCATTAAACCACTAATCCAGTTAAAACACTCTTTTTAAAATACTAATTTAACAAATAATTTCAAAACACATGGGATACATATTATAAACAGAACACCTAATTGCATGTCCCTCTACCCCAGTTAAGATTAAAGGTCTGCTTAAACAGGAAAGTCTTTGCCTCCCGGCAAAAAGACAGCAGAGAAGTCACAAAACGAGCTTTCCTTGGGAGGAAGTTCCCAAGCCTAGGAGCAGCCTCCAGCCAAACCTGGGTGGGTGGTAAGATGAAGTGAAAGCTCTCCTCCATAAAACTGGTATGGGGAGAATCAGGCTTTTAGACAGTGTGAACCTAAGGCTTGCCGCAGTGGAGCGTTAATCACTCTTCTTACTCACTCAGCCAGTCCCCCTGTGGCTGCTTTAATGAGACAGGAAGAATGAGGATCCAGCATAAATGAGGTGGCTCCTACTTCTCCAAGAATCCTGTCCACATTCTCAGGCTGTACAAACTGAAAGGCATCCAGCAACAAAGGACAAGCAGGTGCCAAGGTTACATCCAACAGACCTGTATCAACTGCAGCAGCCAAGTCAGAGCAGATCCAAGTGATTTTGTCTACAAAACATCTTGCAAATTCCTCACAGCAGTCGGCCATGTGGTCTGCATTTTGCTCTTGTAGAGCAGAGTGCAGAAGCCCCCTAACCACTTGGGACAGCTCTGTTGGGCAACTCTGTGCAGATGCAATGGTGGCAGAGAAGTTTCTTGCCACTATCGTGATACAGTAGGCCTTCCAGTGGGCTCTAGCCCTTGTTTGGTTAGATCTGCTCTGAATTTTCCTTCATCAACACCCTAGTTTCCATCTCATTCATTTTATTACAGTCAGCTCCCTAGTGAACCAGGTAAATTGCCTAGCTCCACTCTGTCATTTCTCCCTTCTAGAGATCACCCAAAGCTTTGATATGATCACCTGCCTTGGCAACAGGAAGCTCCCCAAGAGCTATCAGGAATCCATTTAGATGCATAAGCCTCTGGGCCAGACATCCTTAACCGGCCCCTCATCCCCCCAGAGGCTCTGAGTCCCAGTGAGTGTAAACCCCTCTAGGTAGTGATCTGTTCACAGAAATCTTCTCCACCCTCAGATCACCATCATTCCACCCAGTACAGAAAACGAGGGGTGGGTGTATCCTGCAGCAGGGGTGGCCACAGATACTACTTGGGACAGACCTATGGTCATCATGGAAAACATGAGATTCCGAGCCACTTCTGATACAGTCATCTCATCTTGGATATTGAAGTCCCGCAGCACAACATCACTGCTGCTGACACCAGCTCAGCCAGCTTACGAAGGGAGACTGTTGAGCAGCAGGATGGCTGGCGCACCAACAGAATCTCTACTCTGTCCCAGCCACGTACCTTCAAATAAACACACTCAAGCCCAGCAGCCTGTTGGCCCCTGGTGAAGACTGATCACAGCAGCTCCACCTTCCCACTCGGTCACAGGCCTTGCCTGCTGCTGGACAGAAAAATCAGACAGACGGAGCTGAGAGAGATTAACCCCTCTCCCAGTTTCATCCAGCCAGGTCAGGATGCTCACCCAGGATCAAAGCCTTCATCAAAGACGTTTTCCCATTTACCAACCTGGCTCTGAGCAGCAGCATTTTGGGCCAATGGCGTCTGTTGCCAAGGCTATACAAACAGCTTGTGGGGAACAGTTTGGGGAAAACCAGCACCCTCTGGCTCTCCATCGCCTCCCCTATGGTGATAAAATTGTTTCCCTACTTTATCTCCTTTTACCCATAACCATTCCTTTAGCTGCTCCCTGACTTACATGCATTCCCCTGCTCTCTGCATCAAGCACTAGTTCTCCTGGCAGGTGGTAAAGACCAAAAACAGCATACCTGGAAGGCCTCCCCTGCACTCACTCTCATTCTACCCAAAATGGCTCCCCCAAAGGAATGTCCCCCTCTTCGGCAGTGACCCCAGCAATTATGGGCCTGTCAGCCTAGGAAGCCAGGTTATATCCCTGTGCATGAAGGGGGCCGGTGGTAACCTGACTGGCGGTTACTCAGCACCTATCACACTACCTGAGGAGGCCCAGTCCTGGAATGGACTGGTAACCAACAGGTAACAACAGAAGACAGAAGCAAGTGACAGATTCTCTGTCATCCTGGGAGATGGTGGCCTTGCTTCCCTCACAGTGTTCTGACTCCCCTCAGGCTGCCCTAGGCAGGCCACTGATATCCCTACGTGCACAGGGGACAGAGGAGGTAACTTGGCTGGTCATTACCCAGCACCTGGCTCAGTACTTGATGAGACCAAGGCTTGGAGGGGTTGCCGAACCACAGGCAGCAGTTCACCAGAAAGAGCGGCAGCTGCAGGTAACAACAGCAGGACAGCAGCAAGTAGCAGACTCGGGGCCAAGTCCAGCAATACACCCAGCCTCCAGGTTTGAGATTTCAAAGTCTGCATCCCTGTTCTCTAATTTGCCTTAAACACCTCTGTTTAAGCTTCATTTTGTCTAATGATAGTAACACCAATTCACATGTAGTACTGAAACAGCTGCCTTGAAATTAGATGAAGGGGGGATGGAGAGAGAGGGATGAGTGTTATCAGTGCGCTGGTAACAATCTCAAAAGTCCACCAGCGGTTTCATGTATATGTTAAACAGCATGAAAGACACAATTGAACCTGGAGAAACTCCAAAAGCCAGTGGCAAAGGAATAAAGCAAGAATCCCCCCAGCACCACTTTCTGAGTTCACCTCTCCAAGAAAATAATGAGTGTAATAATAATAATAATAAAATTTATTTCTATTCCGCCTCTCCACAAGGATCGAGGCGGCAAATAACATAAAATACATTAAATACTTTAAAAGAGATTAAAAACATACCCAATCCTCACCATCGACCGACCCACCTAAACCAACCCCTTAAAACACACAATTAACAGTCAATCAGTTGACTATTAACAAAACAAGAAGACAATTGATGGGAGGTGATGGAAATGCTAATCTTGAAAGGCCTGTCGGAAGAGATCAGTCTTGACCGCTTTTTTAAAGCAGTCCAGACTGGTAATATGCCGGGTCTCCTCCGACAGGCCATTCCATAACTTGGGATTGATAGAAGAAAAGGTCCTCTGGGTAACCGCAGCCAACCTAGTTCTAACTGGCTGCAGTAAATTCCTCCCAGAGGACCTTAATGTGCGGGACGGATTATATGGGGGAAGACGATCCCGCAGGTAGGCTGGCCCCAAGCCATGAAGGGCTTTAAAGGTAATAACCCACACCTTGTACTGTGCCCAGAAACTAATAGGCAGGCAATGAAGAGATTTTAAAATTGGCGTTATATGGTCAGTTTTAGGTCTACCGGTGACCAACCTGGCTGCCATATTCTGAACTAATTGAAGTTTCCGGACTAAGCGCAAGGGTAGCCCTATGTAGAGCGCATTGCAGAAGTCGAGCCACGAAGTTACCAGCGCATGCACCACTGTTTTTAGGTGTAGATGACCTGTTTCATCCAGGAAGCCCTGGAGTTTGGAGGATACCATGTGGTCTAGATTCTTGACTAAGGGTCTTTCCACTCTACATTGTTATAGTGCTATTATTCCATTTTCAACATCCTGTGGAATCCTGGGGTTTGCAGTTTAGGGAGGGGCCTTTAGAATTCTCAGCCAGAGAGCTCTTTGGCCTCAGTAAACTACAAATCCCAGAATTCCACAGGATGTTGAAAGTGGAATAATAGCACTATAGCAGTGTAGGGTGGAAATGGCCTCAGACAGGAATGCTGGAGAAACCAAGATCTAGAACATTCTTGTGCATATATATATGAAAAGATTTTTTTTCTTTTTGCATAAGAGAAGAAGAATTCTAACGGGGATTAATAACTGTATGTTTTTATTTATTTTTTTTCACACATTCCTACATGGATTTGGAATAATTTAGTCATGACACACCTGCATACTTTGTTACTACCAAAACTACACTAAGCATATGAAACACGCAGTCCAAAGAGCCTCAGGGTTAGTTGATGTTGCTTTGTGGAAAGATATTAAATTAAAATTGGCAACATTGTAAATCTGCATTGTAAAACTTCATGAAGTGTCAGTGGTGTCTAAAACACACTCCAAATGCCTGTCTCTTCAATACATCTTTAAAAATGGTTGATCTTATTGTACCCTAGCTGCTTTTGTTGTTGCTGCTGCTTGAAATATTTCCACTCACTCTAGTGGTTTCTTCTCTTTCTGGACAAGCTTTGTATCTTCTATATGCCTACATTGTGTAGGACTCTTTTGGCATTTTGTACCTTTATATTCTGCAGTTCAGTAAACAATGACCATATGTTTGCATTCAGCTAAGAACTGTGTTTATCTTCACACATACACCTCATTTTTTACCTTCTTCCCAGCTTCACAAGATGTAACTGAATTGCTGCTATTTGGCTAGAACTTAGAATATTTTTAAATTTAATGTTTAAGCTTAAAAGAGCCAAAACGTTTTCAGCTGATTACAGTCATTTATACTAAGGACAGGGACATTTCTTCTTCCAGATGTTTTCGACTACAGCTCCCAGAAGCTCCAACCAGCATGGTTAAAGGATCTTGGGGTATCATCAGCATCTGGTAAGTCAAAGATTGCTCAGACTTGTCTTCGTCGAACCACGGTAACAAGCATGTGACCCAGAGGACCCAGACAGATCTCCAAGACCATTTGGTAGCCCTTGAGACCTTTTGATACTCTTCTGGACACTCAGGATCCACTCTGTCATTTTTTTCTCTCTCTGAAATGAAGATTGCTGGTCCTGCAGGTCTCTAGGAGTTGCAGTATTCACCTAGGGCAATGGTTCTCAACATTTGGTCCTCTAGATGTTTTTTACTTCAGCTTTCGATAGTGTAGGATGGCCATTCGGTGGTGATGCGGGGAGCCGAAGTCCAAAACACCTAGAGGAGCAAAAGTCGAGAAGTACTGCTCTAGAGCATTTTCTTCTTCCACATCTTGTTGTGCTTTCCCTCCTGAAACAAGAAGTGACATGGTCCATTTTGAGTCTACTGGACACTATAATGTGGGTTCTACAGGATGTTGGGGCTGGTGTAATTGCTCCTGGACTTTCTATACAGTATAAAACAGTCACAATAACTCATTCAAGACAGGGCTTTGCAGGTATCTATCCCTCCCAAATCATTTCAGAGCTAGACTGGGCGAATCAGATCCAGCACTGACTAGGTCTAGATTGATAAGGACTAGATCCAATCTGCTTTCAATACCAAATTCAAATAAAGATACAAAAATCTGGATTGCCAACACTCCCATTGGCATACATTGAGTAATCAAAATAGCTGTTATATTGTTTTGTTTCATTTTTCATAGATCAATATGAACTTTGAGGACATAATACACACCCAGAAGGAGGTTCATTCTGACAAAAGTCAGACAGATAATTCCAAGGAATTTTGTGCTTGATATCTTTCAAGCTTACATTTTTCAAAAATAAATAAATGAAATATAAATCTGTATTTTCCTGAGTGCACAATCTTGCCAATTCATGCTGCTTATGCCCATGGACTCTCCATAAGTACTGGAAGTACCTTTTTCTGGATTAGGGGTGGGAATTATGTAGACCTCCACATGTTTCTTAACTACAGCTCCTAGGAGCCCTAGTCAACAGAGATGATAGTAAGGAGTCTGAGAGCTATAATTCAACAAATCTGCAGGACCGCATGATTTGCATCCCCAAGCACTGCACTTGAAGATTACACCAAAGAAGCATTTAAAGAATATCGGGGGCGGGGTAAAGTGAAAGACACCATAGGACAGGCAGACTAGACATCTAAGAAGCAGAGTATAGCAGCAGGCAACTAAGCTCATATTCAGAGTCTTCTTACAGCCTGAAAGAGTACTAGTGTTCTAGTCCACTGAATAGTGCAGGAAGGACCACATGTAACGGTCACAGCTGAAATATTCCACTTGAAAGGCATCTGGGTTGGCAGTGGATGAACATAGAACTGGCTGCAGAGGCTGGCAGAATCATTCAGGTAAGTAGGTTGAGAAGTGGGCAGAGCAACAGGAAGTTAATTCAATTTAATCAAGACATGTTTGAAGGCTATTACAATCCTCTTTCCCCCATCCTCCAGTTTTGGAGGCACCAAAATAGATCCCTTAAGAACATTCCCAATGTTAGGAGTTGATGTAAAGTGTCAAAGGTCACATTGGACCTTTCACCCAGGGATCTTGGAATCTTCTATCTTGTAACACTATCCTTTCCCTACGTCATCTTTTCCTTGGTTGCCTGCCTAAGACTCTTGCATTAGCTGATGCTTGAGACTGCTGCTGTGACTTTTCTGCCTCTGCTCTGAACTAGATCATTTGCTGCTGTCTCAAAATATTCTTGCATGTTGATGGTGCTGAATACTGACAATTTATCTTTGCTCATTTGCTGCCTATTGTGAAGGCATATAGCTATCCTGGAAGTTTCTTCCACCTTAAAGTGGTCCTTGAGGATGCTCTGACATTCCCCTGTATAGGAATTAAACAATTTGCTAGAAAATGCATATTAATCTTCTCAAACCACCATTCCAAACTTCATTAATAGATACAGAGATGTGTGTGTGTGTTTCATTCACAAAGGGGAACTGGCATAGGAGAAATGAAGAGACAATATGAGATTCTTGCAGTCTAGTCTTAAACATTTCTATTGAAAATTCCCACAATGTTCTTCTTCACATTACAGATTGCTTTGTGAATGAATGCCTCAGCAGAGAACAGCAGGAAAAAAAATAGTATAAGGGAATGAAGATGAGAAAATAATCACAGGACAATATGGAAGGGATTTCAACGTCTGGGGGAAATTAATAGAAATTAAAATGGCGCAGGGTTGATAAATGAGTGCGATGACAACAGCCATACAGTTTGTAAGTATCTGGCCAGGTGTGGCCAGTCCAAATGGGAGGACCTTGAGCTGGAAGCTATGGCCTCCCAGAGCACAAGAAAAGAAACAGACTTGTTTGGGACAGGTGTCTATATGAAAGAAAGTACACCAACCTGCTTCAGCCTTTGGAGGTAATTGATTTCTTTGTGATGAAAAGATTATTGCATCTGATACAATTTTTAGCACTTTGTAGCAACAGGTGTCTTGCGTAATGTAGGAGTGGGCAACTCTGGGGGTGGGGCAGGGGAAATTTTTTGTCATTACAGCCCCCCTCCCATGTTCATCAGTTTTGGTCACCATTTTTAGCCCAAATAGAGTTTGTTGCTGGGGAACAGGGAAAGGCAAACTGCTGCTTGTGGTTAGTTTTGGGCAGTTTGGCATAATTTTAGGTGGAAAATTGCACTGAAAATTTGGGAGGAATTGAGGAGGGCAACTGGGAGGCTCAGAGAATACAGAAGTGGGGTTCAGAGGATGTATATGATGCATAGCTACACACTCCCCACTCTTGCCTTAAAGACCAGCTAGTCTTATTTGACATCAATTATCATGGACTCTCATGTGGGTGGTTTTAATATAAAGTTTGGGGTCAACGGGTTATTCTATATACAGGCATATCTCACTTAACAAAGAAGCTCCTTTTTCTAAGGTCTTTTGACACCTGCTCATCCCTCTTCTCGTCATGCTCTGTCTAGCAGAAAGGCGGGATGATGATGATGATGATGATGATGATGATGATGATGATGAATTGGCATTGGTTCTGGCATTGGTATTGGGAAGATGGTGAAGATGGACTGGAGGAATGCAAACCTTTGGCATCTGCTTGCAGCAGATGTTTGCAGTAGACAATCCAATATACAAAACTTGAGAAACTGTTGGATTTTACTCTAGCAGATCCTACTGTAGCCGTGTATGCCTGCCTGAAACAGGCGAGATACAAAAGAGCAGCATCCAAAACCCCTCACTGAGAATGCACAAACAGGAAAAAAAAACTGAGAGAAAAGAAAGCATCTATGGTATGTCTGCCGCAGCAGACTCCCACTCACACATCAAAAGAAGCACAGATGGGGGTCACCAAAACGGAAATTATAAATCATAAGCAGAGGCTGGTGACAGAAAAAAAAATCATTCCTGGACACATTCTGGAAGAAGCCTTCAGGTGATCTTCAGAAGGTTCAACATATTTTTGTTTCCTTGTGCAAGGCTTACCTGGCCTGGTGCTTCTGTTTCACATGTGCACATTTTTAGATTTAAATAAATCTAAAAATTTATTGCTTGGCCACATGTGTCTTGATTTTCCTCCGTGAAATGTTGGAGGGTACGGCACTGATTATGGGATGGGGCCTCCATTACATTAGAGAGCAGCCAGCTAGAGGACAAAGGCCAGGACAGTGAAAATTCCTTCCACCAACCCTTTGTTGCCATTTCTACTTGCTGAGCACATTGAAGTTTTTTTGTTTGTTTATTTTTTGTTTTTGTGGTGTAGGAACCTATTTCTATTCTTCTCATGTTAATTTTGCCTCTGGTACTAAATTTTCTGTTAAAGAAATAACACCACGGAACACAAGTCCCTCTTTACACAACACAACTACCCCAGTCAACTGAAATGCTGCAGTCTCATTCAAAAATAGGACTGGCCAAGAGATTTTGCTGCCTGCGGTGAAGGATAGAACAGGACTCACTCCCCTTCCATGTACAAATCCCAACAGGATTGCAGCTGGATCTTCCCTTAGCACTGCATAGCCTATCCCAATTGGCAGAGGTTGTTTTGATTAATTCTCTGTTGTCTCCTTGTCCAGATGCTTTTGAAATGTCTCAGATTCCCTCTGTTCTTCCCATACTCCCCCCCACTTCTCCTTAGCTACAAACTGAGTTCAAAGTATAAAAGTAGCTTGCATTCAATTAACTAAGCAGAGACGAAAGGAAAGAAAGGACAGTCTTGCCTTTCCCAGTGGGCTCAGGCAACATCATACTGCTGCAGCTTGTGCGTTATTCCTCATTAACAACTTCTGCAGTCTTAACTTGACCACACTTTAGTATTGCTTGGCCACGTATGTTCCAGTTTTCCTCTGTGAAATGTTGGAGGGTATGGCACTGATTATGGGATAGGGTGTTACCCTGTGTACTGGGGGTCCCGGGAGGAACACCAAATGTGCTCAACTCAAGGTGGGGAAAATTAGCTCAGAGCACTGCTTAGCGTTACGAGAGGCAGGGTAATGTAGCAAGATCTTGAACCCTATGTCTACGGGGTCGGGTCGAGCCAAGGAGCACACAGAAGTTGAAGCAATAAATGATGTTTTATTACAAACACAAGCAAAACAGTGTATGCAACACACTCACACAAGATAACTAGAGAAATAAAGGTTTGAGTGGTATAGAGGGATTTTTAGAAGGGTTGCTGGTTTGGGTGATACTTCACCTGTCCTGAAGCCCGGAAAAATAGAGAGCGAGGCTGGGGTGCGATGTAGCTCAATACGTGGAGCTGAGGGGAGGCTCGCCAAGCAAAGCGGCAGCAAGGCGGGATGAAACTCGGGAGCGTTCCGAGGAAGGTCTCGGAATCAAGGGTTTTTATAAGGAGAATTGTGACCACAGGCTATGCCGTACTTGGGGGAAAACAATAGATTTGGAGTTGGAGACAAAGCCTCCGAAAGGTCAGAATCTGAATGATTGAGTTATCGCAGAGGTTCTCAATAGAGTAGCCAGTATGCAAATGCAGAGTACTTGGGTATTGTATAGCTCGATCATCAAGCTGCCAGCGCGAGGCAGAGGATCTTTTGTAGGTTGCGTGTATACCGAATTAGAGTACTTGCCTGGAGGTCTCCTAAAGCGGCGAGTCGGCTATTTTCTGGCCTACCTGTATTGTCTATGAATATTATGGTGACAATCAGCCGAGCCTGTATGCGTGCTTGTCCGGTGGCCTTGCAAGCACATGGAAGGGAATAGATAAGCGAAGCCGAATTATGATATTAAAAGGATATCTTTTAATATCCCCAAAGCTCGGACTAGCCAGGGCAGTAACAGGGGCCTCTATTACATTAGAGAGCAACCAGCTAGAGGACAAAGGCCAGGACAGTGAATGTTCCTTCCACCAACCCTTTGTTGCCATTTCTACTGCCTGAGGCAGCAACTTTACTCTGCATAATGATAAGGTTGACTTAGCACCAAACTAACCAAACCATATATTTGATATTTGACTTCTTACGAGATTTTGCTTTTGAATCCTGGTAAAATATCTATAAATATTCAGTTCAGTCCTCTCTTCTTTCAGGAAATACTCAGTTCCCTTTCATGATGTACAGAGTGATGTGAAAAGCAGTTCTATTCCTTGGGTTAGTTGTAAGTTCAGATAGTCTAAGCAATGATTGCTCACTTTGTGTAGAAAAGACTATTCCTCCTGTCTATCCATGTATATAGATTCCAGTAAGTGGCTTACTTCCACATAAAGTAAAGTACATAAAGTATACCATCCTACAGTCAAGATTTATTTCTGCAGAAGTTGTGGTGAATGCCTTACAAATATTCAGTATTAAAGGGTTTGGCTGTTAATGGTAAGCACGCTGCACTTAAACTATTGTTTACTTTTAGCATTTCTTTTTCACCTTAGCACATTAAAATGTCTGGCCCAAAAAGTGTTTTGCCGACATTCTGCAAATAAGGGAAGAGCAAAAGCTATAAAATAAGGCCCAGACACAAGTGGTTTAAGTTTCTCTGTAATTATATTTGCTCTTGGGGATGGATGCAAATATGTAAATATGGAAAGTCAAATAGAGAAACAAGATCATTTTTGTACCTAATACTTAATTATAATTTTAAAATTTAAAGCCCAGGTTTTTATTAAAGCATGGAAGGGAGTCCACACCTATTACTTTCTTTCAAACTAAAAGAGATGAAGTACGGTTGAGTTAAAATCTGCAAACATCTGAGCTTTTAATTGCACTTGGCCTTGCTACATTTAGGTGCAGAGAATGCAGAGGAGTCCCTCCACAGAAAAATCTCCTATTTGTCTGTTCCTGCTTTATTTGGGTTTCAAATGACAGACACTACTAATTTGGAGAAGGCGTGACCCCTGGGCCTCTTTTTTTCTCTCTCCCTTGGGGAGCTCCAATCAGTCAGATTTCTCTTGGCCTCTTTGCTACTAGTGCATTTCAACTGGTTTCCCTAAATTTTTCTGCTAATTCCCATTTCCTTCATAATCACAGGCTTTTATGTGACTTGCTGGCCAAGCGATTTTCAGGGGAACTGTAATTGCTGTAGGTCTTAAACATTAACCCTGCCAGGTGTCACTGCATGAACTGCTTATGTGTTTGATTAATGATACTCGGAGAAAAAAAATTGTTTTTTAATTGGCAGTCATGTTTTTCTTCTTGTTTCTCTGCGCGCGCGCACACACACATCATCCAAACCTCAAATACTCCTGAAACTCCACAGCCATTTAGTGGTGGCCTTTTTCCAGCACAAAAACACCTGAAAGAAAGCAAAGGCAAGTATAAAAAGGAAAGAAAAGGAAAGTTAGTTGAAATACGCAGTTCTCTTCCATGGCTGCCCCCCCCCCCGCCTCAAACAGGTCTCCTTTTGTTACTCACACACACCAGATGCCTCTGGCAAGCAACTGCATGCACCTCTAAATGCCATAAAATAGCAAAAATACTTCGGCCTGAGCAATTACCCATATTGCTTCTATTTGCCATCCAAATGTGTATTTTCCATTCCCAAACACACTGAACATAATCTATGCGTAAGGCTGCAATACTATACCTAAGAGTAGCTACCATTGAACTCAATGGAACTTACTTCAAATTAAATATGCCTCAAATCAGATTGCCAGTCCCACAGAACTCACAGTGAAATGCTCAGATCTATTAATGTCGGGGAGATTTAAGATAATTTCATTTTTTTCCCCCTAGACTGCACCTGTACGGCACAATCTGATGTAAAGTTTCTACTAATTTTAGTGTTATTTAGACCGTATTTAGTTCATTTCTCTCTGTGTCTCTTTTCGCTTTTCTCCATCTCTCCTTCTGTGAAAGTTTGATATGTTGTTTCGGGGTATGTGTGTGGACGAAGTGCATCTGATCTCTGCAGTCTGTACTGACAAAGCATGAGAGACCACACTGCTTTCACCTATGGCTGAGGAGAAGGCGCATGGGACAAACATCAGAGGGGTCATTCAAGACAAGCCCCCCACTTGGGTTGTGGCCCTGAACCAAGCCTGGCCATTTCTTTTTAAAGAAAAGGATTTGGGGACTTTTTGTCAGAAACTCTCCCAAATGTCTTTAGTTCAGCTTTGCTCCTGCTCTTTAATCTCTGCATTGGTCCTCATTAATGTTAATAGAATATTTTAAACAGAAGAAGAGAAATCTTGTATAGGAACAATAGCCATTGTTTAAGCAGCTGCACCACGGATGTGCAGCCTACCTCTAGAAAAAGTTTAAATTTAGAAGAATTTAGAGAATTCATTGAAAATTATTAACCCTTCCTTCAGCTTAACTCTTGAGTCTAAAACCAATTGTTAGTTCCATCTAGAGTAGAATCCCTGAATGAATGAGAATTGCAAAATCAACATGTGTGCAAGTATCGTAACAACAGAGACTAATAATTGGATTTAGCTGTGAAGTTTTGTTGAATACAATTGCAGTGGTTTTTTTCATTTTTTATTAGTAATTTTTATTAAAACTACAACAGAGAAAGACACATACAGAATAAAACAGTATAGAAAAAAACATAACAATACATTACTGAACATGTAGACATTAACAGAACACAAACATAAAAGAGTAAAAAAAAATTAAAAACCCTACAAAATCTATCTAATAAAAACCCCAAATACCTAAACATCAAACACTTTGACATGAACCTCCCATTTGTCAGATCATGGTTGTTGCTAACTTCTGAATGTTTTACTGCCTTAGATTATCATCCTTTTCTTATTACATTTACTCAGATAGTTTAGAATCAGTAATATAGATGCATAGATATATTTTCAAATATATACGATAAGTAAAAGAAAAAGAGTAAATAAAAAACTGTAGTGTTCTAAATTTAGTTTCCAACAAATCCAAGTATAGTTTGCCTGCCCTCAGTAAGTGACAAAAATAACATAAGCCCCTCCTAGCACTTCTAAAATTCATGAATAGATTTATCTCTTATTAATATTGTCAATTTATCCATTTCTGCCACATATAAAAGTTTCAAAATCCACTCTTTTTGAGATAGTGTTGTATTATTCTTCCAGTACTTACCATATCAGATTCTCCCTGCTGATGTTACCTGTTGGATAACTTTAACACAGTCTTTGATGATTTTATCATTTGCCATTCCTAACAAAAACAGTTCTGGAGTCAAATGTACGTTGATTTTTAAAATCTTTTCCATCACCTGATATTCATCTACCAATATTTCTTACTTTTTCATACATCTACCACATATGAAAAAAAAGACCCTATAGTTTGATAACACTTCCAGCATCTATTTGAGAAAACCTTATACAACAATGAGATTTTTCCCCGAAATAAATACCATCTATACATCAGTTTATAAAAATTCACTTTTAAATCATAACTTAAGGTAACATTTTTCTTCCAAAGCTTCTCCTATTGAACTATCTGAATTGTATGACCTATTTTTTGTGCCCATTTAATCGTACAATCTTTTACTTGTTTTACTTGCAGTGGCTTTTTAAGCAACTTTTGTTCTTAATAAAAGTCCTATCCTTTATGTACTTCAGACCTGTAGCAGACATGAATACTGAATAAAAGTGTGTTTTTCATTCAGTGTTCCTGAATATGTATTATTTTTGTTTTCTTTCATCCTTTTGTTAAAAGACAACTTAAAAAAAGAGAGAGAGAGAGAGAGAGAGTAAAGAATCTTACTCTGTCTCGAAGTTGCATCACAGAAACCAGAGAAAACGAGTACAGTCAGAGTTAAAGCAAACACGTCATCCTTAATCTGCTCTTGTGGCTCCTTGTTGAATTCCAATACATTTTAGAATATAATTGAGGGTTTGATTTAGGCTACTGTTTAATTTTTAGGAAAAATCTTTGTGAACATTTTTTTAGTGTTTTAGTAGGGGAAAAAAGCCATCTTGAGTACTTTAAGGTTTCAGCTCTTTTTGGCATATTGTTCCAGTTTAGTTGCTTATCAACAACTGAACCAAGAAGTAACTGCAAGAATAATAAATCTTCAGAGAGGCCTTCCCAAAGCAATCTAAACTAAATGTGTCCAGCTCTAGCTTTAGTATTAGGCAGATCTGATATTTTTAAGCCCTCCGATGTCCTGCTGTCCTCCTTCTCTCTGCTTTTTTGTCTTTCCTACTTGCTGCAGTGTAGTCTGTAGTACATTAGCTCAGGGGTGTGAATCATATGGCCCTCTAAATGTTGTTGGATAACAAGTCCCGGAGCCCCAATGATGACAAATTCTGGGAGGTACAGTCCTGCAACATCAGAAGGACCACACAGTTCTCAGGCCTGAAGTAGGTAACAGGGAAAAGGGTTGAATACCATTGGCATTGTAGATGAACAGAACTTTATCTGCCTCTGAAAGGAGGTCAAAGTGGTTTGAACAGTACCAGCATCATGTAGATCAGAATCTGCCACCTTTCCACAATGACCAGTATGCTTTCTCTGAAGACATGCAGCAGCAAGAAACAACATGGGCAAAATCTTGGGGATGAATAACATGCTACATTAAATGCATATTATGCAGCCACAGTTTTTGTTTTCCTCTAATGAACTACAGATGGGCCCTGGGGTGTGATGATTCTTATCGGGACTAGAGTACATGGGGAGGGGGAATCCATTCTTTCCCAGCTGCACTGCAATCAAAAACTCCCAACTCTGTGCAGTTTATGAGCCAGGTAATTTTCACTGCTAAACCCAGCAGAATTCACAGAACTGTTTCATGCTAGAGAGCTGCTCATTTTCACACAGCTGTTTGCTGTGCTCAGGAATTTCCATTGCTAATGCTTTTATTTTGCCTGATGCATAATCTAAATTCTTCTCCAGACCATCAAAGACCTCTCTGCTTTTTGCCTAGAAGCTTCATTTTGAGTAGAAACATTGGAAGTTTTCCATTCCATTTCTAAGATCAACCATATTTGCCAACTAGCCCAGCTCTGACTGACGAGCCAGAATGCTTTGCTCTTGAATGAAGGTTGCTGTAATAGGCAGACTCCTCATTCACAGGCTTCTGCTCTTTATGTGCTCAGTAGATTGATGTGTACGGAATAAGGGTTTTTGTTGTGTTGTTGTTAACTGCTGTCAAGTCAACTTCGACTTATGGCAACCCTATGAACAGTCTCTGTTATTGACTCATGTCCTGCAGATTCAAGGATGTGTCTTCCTTTATTGAACCTATCCATCTGTAGTCCTCTTTTCCTACTGCCTTCTACCTTACCTTTTAGACCCACCAAAATTAAATTCATTAGAAGAACTACATCCATTTTTATGTAGAGAATATTCAATTGTTCTGTTTCTTTGGCTTCTGAAAAAAAAATGGAAAGAAAAAAGAGTACACTCTGTGGAAATTAACTTTTCTTCATGAGAAGAACTGAAAATAAATCAAGAAAGTGACGTACCACTGTATAGGCAAATTTAACATAATTTGAGAAGAGTACAATCAGATCAACAGAGTTTTCCAAGGAGTTTCTCTTCCAGAGCTGTGGTAATAGCAATGGTAGAAAGATGAAATTCCAACCAACCATATTTCATATTCTGCTCCCTTTATTTTAGATAATCACTTCAAGGAAGGACCACTGGCTCATTCATTGTTACTGAATTATATAGAACTCGTGCATAATTAGCTATGCTAACCTAGTCATTTGTAGTGACTTCGTTTTGGGAAATGAGAATATAATGATGTTACATTTCAAAAACAACCTAATAAGCATAAACAAAGTTACTGGATAAGGAAAATCAGCAAAACTTTGTACTTAGTTTTGAAGAGTATCCAAGGCAGTTTTAAAAATATAATGAATTTTGATAGAAATTTTTCAAGTTTTATGCCATTCAGCAATGACCAAAACAACACATTATATTTTCATCTTATAATGAGTAATAACAATGAAGCCCTATATGAGTAATAGGAATGGATCCTTACAACAAGTACCTCTGCATACAAGCAGAGCAATTGTCACACAGTTTGGAAATACTTTAGTCTTATACCCAGTGGTCTTTCTCTCACCCTGATCAAGATCTTCTTGTCTTTCACCCACACTTTTATTCCTTTTGTTTCATGGAGGCAAATGCTCTGTCTTACTCCTTGCCTACCCAGCTGCTCTTATCCCCACCCTGCGAGGGTAGTACATGAGAGGTATCTGAAATGTCTGCTGCACAGTCTTGCATATGCCTACAGAATTCACAGGTACTGCCTCACCTGCGTGGAGTCTTGGGACTCTAGCCTCAGGCCATTTCTGCTCTATAGTGCTATTATCCCACTTTCAGCATCCTGTGGAATCCTAGGGTTTGCAGTTTAGGGAGGGACCTCTAGAATTCTCAGCCAGAGAACTCTTTGGCCTCACTAGACTACAAACCCCAGTATTCCACAGGATGTTGAAAGTGGAATAGAAGCACTATAACAGTGTAGTGCAGAAATGGCCTCAGTTTGAGGTGAGGTGGTTTGGGAAATTAATAGAAATTCTGCTCTCTTAAGAACCCTGATTACCACCTAGCTGCTTGGAAATCTTAATCAGAGAACTCTAATTGCCCAGTTGAAAATCTACAATGTCTGTACAGTGTCTACAAGGCACAGGAAATATCTTTTATGTCTTTTAATTGTACAATAACACTGAGAGTTGCCAGATGTTGGGTTTTTTTAAAATATAAATCAATTACATAAAGATCCTGTTAATTCCAGGAATTAAATGTAGAAAGTAAATATAAGAGTATACAACTTATGACAAGACACACAACTACTTTATAGCATGCATTCACCCAGGGCAAGAACTGAAGTGATGTAAGGCAGTACCCATGCTGAAGTCAAGCAGATCTGGGCCATTTCCGCACTAGACTGTTATAGTGCTATTATTCCACTTTCAACATCCTATGGAATCCTGGGGTTTGCAGCTGTGAGAGGGGCCTACAAACCCCAGGATTCCATAGGATGTTGAAAGTGGAATAATAGCACTATTAACAGCCTAGTGCGGAAATGGCCCTGGATTTGACCAGTGGCTGCATAGAAAGCCACCTGGAAACTCCACATTCATTGCCTTGAATTCCATAACAGACAAAAGGTAGGATGCAAGAAGCAAACAATATAGCATGGATTAATTCCATCAACACAGCTTCTAAACAAACCCATTCTTTAAAACCTTTGATTGGGACCCTTAAAATGGCACACAAAACCTTAGCTTGAGATCATAATAATTCTTTTAATCACTTTTATGTATCCATTTTGCCCATCAGCCTAGACATTAGAAATTATAAATTACGTATTCAGTTTATCATCTTGTTTTTCACGTTGTTTTATCATAGAAGGCCTGGGACCAGTTTGCCATAAAAGCAAGTAGAGGTCATGTCTGGCCTACCCATTTTATGGATGCAATGCCCACTACAAACTTCAATATTAATTTTTAGAAACACGAAATCATGATTAAAATGCTAGGGTTTTCGCCTATTTTAATATGCAAGTTGCCAAATAGTTTGTAGAATCTGGCTCTGTGTATTTGCTGTGCAGAGCAGTAACAGAATGCCTTAGTGGAAACTAGAATTTATTTTTGATTACAAGAATTCATGGCAAATAATTATTAAATGATACAATGCTTGCTAGCAAAAGTGCACTGCTTCAGATAATTTAGAAACACTTTTCTTGCACCAGACCTGATGTTTTCTCCCTCACACTAATACGTATGTTCTTCTGCCTTCATCCACACATATACTCTCTTCATCTTACAGAGTTAATGCTCTGTCTTTCTCCTTGTCCACCTCTGCGTTCTTTCTTCTTATCCATTTTTATTCTTTTCTTTTGCTTTTTCTCTTCTCCATCCTCCTCCACTCTTTTTCTTTCTCACACATTATTCTCTTTGTTCACCTCCCCATGCTCTTTTGAGCCTTTCCTTCTACTTGCTCTCTTCTCTGTGCCTGTCCAGAGCAACACAGGCTCTTTTTCTCTCCTTTTCTCTCCCTCCTCCATCTCCCTGTATTTTGGAAGAATTCCAGGGCCCTGAAGTTCTCTTGAGCAGGAGTCATATCTAGTGTGTTCTTTTCCATGCTGACCCTGTTGTCCATGTGGGGCTGCCTAGAGACTCTATGGAGAAACGATTATGCCAGTCGTGACTATAGTTTCTTCTCTGATGGGTAAGACAAACTGCCACCTAGTGAATGAATATGATACTGCAGGCTCCAGAAAGATTTTTAAAAAAACCTACCCTGAGTTAATCCATCTTTGAAATCAAATAACCTTTAGGTACACACTTCTAGGATTCCCGTAGTGTGCATATCATGTTTCACGTGCCTAGGTTTCACAGTCTTGGAATGATGGTGGACACTATTCCCCTTTATAAATGTGTTTTCTAAAGTGAAAGCTGCAGATACAGAAGATCTAGGACTAAGCTGTGATAACAAGAGTTGGCAATATAAAGGACAGAGGTAGAATGAGACACAGAAAACCACAGTAAGTGATCTCTTGTCTTTAAACTGTCCAGATATTCATAATAGTAAAGTCCTAGATGAGTGCTGAAGGGACATATGTCATTTCAATGAAGCACATAATAATTTTAGTTGACGTTTTGAAGCATTCCATGGAAAAGCATTTGAAATGTAATATGAGGATAGCAATAAAGAATATGCTCCTAATACATTGCAGATTATATGTGATCATCAGTTTAAGACTACCATTCCACAGGCAAGCTAATTCAAGTAGACGTTTCACCCGTCTATACTGTTTGCATCACTATCCTTTCAAATGCAAACTCCAAAATTTCATCTTCATCAGATATGCACAAGGAATGACTGGTTTTAATTTTTCAAACTTCATTGCAAATACATTTAAACATATTACCATTAAAAGGACAGAATCTCCGTCTGCTTTGTCTGGTCAGTTTTAACCTTGTATCTGTTATGAATCATGTTCACTTTTAAAGTTCATTTAACTTGGCTTATAGTTTACTTTTTCCTCAAAAAGGAAAAAAGAACGTTATGCATCATTTGGGGCTACAATCCCAACCACGATTAGTAATAATAATAATAATAAAGATGTGCAGGTTCCATCATATGGTTTTCATGTAAATGCAGTTTTTCATAGCAAGAAGTTAACAGGAACTTCACAGCGGGTATTAAACTTCACAGCCATTAAGAATACCAAGGGTTTTATGTACAGTCACAAAAAAATCCCTCATGAATTCAATGTGTGATTAGTTTAAAAATTATAAACTTAATCCAGAAAAATTCCACAAGTGCCAGGACTTAAAATTTATAATAATGCTTGGTCTCTGAGAATTCTATTATCAGTGGAAGCTACTCTGTAAAAAGAGAAATGTCTGGATTTCTTTGGCTAAAAAATAGGAATGTAAAAGCAAAATTTTGTATATGTCTTTCGTTTTCATTATTATGACTGAGAAACAGTTTCCAAGAGAGAATCTCTCAGGAGAAGCAATGAGACTCATGAATTCCTTTTTGAGAAGCTCCAAAACCATTCAATAGCCTATATCAATAGTGGACAAAGTACAGCCTGTGTGCCATGTGTAGGCAAAAGTTTACACACAAAAAAATCTACCTGCTATTTTAAAAAGGCTCTCCCTGGGCCTGAAGGTCCAGTGGAAGAAGGAAAAAAAACTGGCAAAAATGCCCTTCACACCACCTAGATATTTTGCAGGAGTGATATGACCAGGAGTCACAGCCTGCCAGATCTCCTAGCATAGTTGCCCATTCCTAGCATTGTTCGTTTCTTCCACAATTGTAGTTATTTTCAACAGAATATATATTGAAGATATTCTTGGGGGAAGTGGATGATCCATTGGCACCCAATTTGTTTCAGGTAAAATTCAGAGTGATGGCTATTACCTAAACATCCCTATATGGCTCAGGTCCAGGCTATCTGGCAGATCTTATCTCCCTGTATGTGCCTGCTTGGGCCCTGAGATCATCAGGAGAGGCCCTTCTCTCAGTACCACCACCTCACAAGCATGATCGATGAGGACACAAGATGGAGCCTTCTCAGTGGCTGCCCCTAGACTTTCCCTTCCCCCGGGGGAGGCAGAACGCCCCTATTCCTGCTGTCTTTCTGTCAGCAGAGAAGGCACTTTTTGTTCCAATAGGCTTTTAAAACAGAAAACTTTTAAGGAACGGACTAGGGAGTGCTGCGTGGTTTTAAACTTGAACTGTTTTTAATTGCTTTTTAATTTGCTTAAATTGCACTTTATTCTTTTAAACTAGAGATTTAAAGTGTTTTAATAATGTGACCAGTTTAATTCTGTTTTAATATTCACTTTTTGTATATTTTTAACTGCATTGCTCTATTAAATTGCAAGTCACCTAGAGTCCCAATTTTGGGAGGAAGGTGGGATACAAATAAATATCATTGTTATCGTCGTCGTCGTCGTCATCATCACCATCACCATCATCATCCATAGCTGGAACTTTTCTTTTAGATACGTTGTTATATCAATTCTGTAAAAACACAACACAAAACAACAGGATCTGTGGGAACCATAACTTCATTTCCAGATGTTGTAATGTTTGGAGATGGCTTGAACATGGTCATTGGATCTCAGCCCCTGCTAGTTAAAACATATCCTTGTCTATGAACCAGTCTGAATGCTTATAGGAGTGTGAAATTAATTTAGTAATACATTGTTTTCCTAAATTTCTTCTGGCCAAATTTAGTAGCTGAAATGATTTCTGCTAGCTCCGTCGTTGTGCAGAAATCATGAAAAAAGATTAATATGTTCCTTCACTTACCTGCTGTGCATGCACATAGCAAAGGCTGGAAACTATGGTGGTTCCAAATTTTCTGTTGAAACAGTAATGCCCAGGAACAGATTAACTGAGATACACCAGCAATTGGGGGTAGGGAAGCCATAGCTTGTGCAAAGACAGCTGCAGGTTTAATTGCTAACATTGCTAGTTGAGCTTTCTGAAGTAAGTAAAAGAAATTGCTTCTTGTTAGGATCGATCAAAATAGTAACTGCCATGGCCCAGCCTAGCATAAGCATGAAGCAGCTCCTTATATAAATTCTGTTTGCTTTGAGACACATGTTTTCAATTGTTCAGCTACCATCTGATTCTGCATGCACATCAATAAATAACCACAAATAATAATAAGGATTCGAACCAAATCATAATAAACTTTCCATACTTTGCTTTTATGAGATACTGATGATTTTGCATAAATAAAACATTTAATGTAATTTGTAAATGCTCTGTGGTGCTTTAATATTCAGATTGGAAACAAAATATTGATATGTACAATTCACCACAGTCAAGCTCCTGTTGATTGTGATGATGGAAGACCGTCCAGCAAACAGAGAAAATCTCTCTGCTCTGTGGTTAGTGGCAAAGGCATTAGAGTGATTGTCATAGGCAGAACTGAAAAACCTAGCAATTTCATCTTCTCTCACTGTATTTTGCCAACAGGATTGTGAAAAAAAGCTTTAAGTTTTACTTTGGCAGCAGAAGCCTGTGTAAAGTAGAGCCCCGTATAATCCACATTCTCAAAATGTCTTACAATGGACTAGAACCATCAAAGAAGAATGAACAACACTTGAGCTGTTTGAGGGTTGTGGCCTGTGGCTTCCATGTTGGCAGAGCTATGAATCTGCTCTAGGGTTTAGTCCAAACTTTAAAGGTTCAACATCCAAGGTACTAAACCCTATGCCCAAAACAGGTTCAGTGCCTTGGGCAGATCCTTTAAAGTGCAAACTAAAACCAAGAGCAGATTCATTGCTCCACAACATGGGAGCCACCAGCCCCACTGGGCTGACAATGCCTGGCAAACCTCTGGCGTCTTTCATTGCTGCACCACAAGCAGAAATTCAACAGTCACAGCTTTGTCCACCACTGGGATGCCCAAACAAAAGTGAAGCTTCATCTGCTGAACTTCTGGCCATGCAGGGTTAACCGTTAGCATCAGAGACCTGCTTCCAGAACAAAGCCACCAAGCTGGTAAAATACTTTCCCGTGGCTTGGATGGCTGTGTTGACAAAATAACCCTCAATGCACAGTTGTGAACCCAGTGAGCTGCAATGTAACTAGTACCTTTGTGTAAAGGCATTTTAAGATGTTAACTTTTTCTAAATTTCCTTCTAGAAAATACAGAACGATGATAAACTTACCTTGAAATGAACCAATTACTTTATAGTACCATGTATGTGCCAGGACGTTTACATGGCTACACAAAACACTTGTTCTTTGGGGGTATTTGAAAGAACTGTCCAAGGTGCTGAACCTTATCCCCAAAATGGATTCAGTACCTTGTGTAGATCTTTTAAAGTTCTGATTAAAGCCCACCATAGATAGAAATACAAGATATTTATATAAGGAAGCTGCCTTACTTGTTCATTTGATTCAGAATAAGAGTCACTTCTGAATAACAATATCAATAGCAGCTGGTGGATGCTTTGCTGTTAGCATGGTAAATCTACTCTGGGTTATAATCAGAACTTTGAAGGAGCTATCCAAGAGTCTGAACCTATTTTGGAAAAAAGGTTCAGCAACTTGGACAACTGCTTCAAGGTTTAGGACTAAAACCCAGAGCAGATTCACAACCACACTGACCAAGGTAGCCATCAACTGCCAGAGTCCAGATGATTATGAGTGGTGAAAAAAGACTGGAAGGGCTACACAAAATGCCAATAGATTCAACACTTTAAACAGCAGGCCTGCAGCAGTGTGTGGTGAGGATTCTAATGATCAGCCACAGATACGTGGAGAAAATGCACACCTTATTTAACCAGCTATATTTGGTCAATTAGCAAGGGCACAATAGCTTCCAAGAAGAGGCAGTTACTGAATTCTTTGAGCACATTTGATGCCTGGATTTTCCTGAAGAACAATGGGCCTATTTTAAGCCTCTTCTTGAGCTGCTGCAATAAAGCACAAATGAAATCAATGAAATCTACCAAAGGCCACTGGCTTTTTTTTTTTTTTTTAAGAGACTGGTACACATTACCATCAAAAGAGCAAGCTCTGTTGTTGATAGAACAGAATAGAGAGCTCCCTGGCAGGGCCTCACTGCCACCCAGGATTATGAAACCAACATTAACAGGCACCATACCTGACAGAGATGCACAAGATGGGGCAAACTACATGCTCACATCCCTAGTTAATGAAAGTGCTTGCATAAATTTGGTGCCTTAACTGTGAGTTTCAGAAAGAGCTTTCCTGCTACTTATATTCTACTCAGGCAGGCTTTGTTACAAGCAATAAGGGACAGATCATAGTAGACCTCTTTTAAGTGACTGAGCATTGACAGAACTGATAGTGGTCTCACTCATGACTGCGAGGACCCCAATGGTATCTGTTTAAAATCAGTGGAAGCCAGTGGCATCTATATCTCTGAAGCAGCAATTCTACTCTAGTTGTTGTCCCAATTTTGAAAGAACTATCCAAATTTTTAAAATCATATTCCCGGCACAGAGCAGACCCTCAGTATCTGCTAGGGTTTGGTTCCAGAAAAACCACCCCCTCCATATCAAAATTCACGGATGCTCAAGTCCCATTATGTACAATGGTGTAGTAAAATGGCACTCCTTATATAAAATGGCAAAATCAAATTTGGTTTTTGGATTATTTTTATTTGGGGAGGAATATTTTCATGCTGTGTTTGGTTGAATTCATGGATACAGAATATGTGGATAAAGAGGGCTAACGGCAGATGCTTCCTTTAAAGTCTGGGCTAAATCCTACACCTGAGTCCCTGCTCCCCAAATATGGGAGCTCTCAACAACCACTTTGGGGAATTTCTAACATTAAGGTTTCATAAATCTGAATCTCAAACGGAATTTGTTTAAAGCTGCAGGAACTTGACAAACAGTCCACATTTATATTCTCAAAAGACCCAGTCCTTGTCTGACATGTTATATATATAATCTGATTGATTACACAGAGGAAGGTTTTGTCTTGGTCTCACCACCATCACAGGCTCATTTGGAGAGGATACAGAAAAGAGCCTTCTCAGTGGCTGTTTCCACCCTCCGGAATTCCCTTCCCTGGCCTCCTCCCTGCTTTCCTTTCACAGGCAGGCAAGGACCTTTTCGTTGATGCAGGTTTTTGGTGTGTAATTGCTCTTGGGGAGGCTTCCTATGAGGGAGTCCTTTATTTTTAATGTTTGCATGCCTTTTAATGATTTTATGCTGTTTTATGTTCTTGCTAGTTTTCAGGTGGAAAGCTAGTGTGTTGTAGTGGTTTGAGCATTGGGCTGCAATCCTGGGACAAGTGTTCGATTCCATACTCAGCCATAGAAACCCACTGGGTGATCTTGGATGTGTCACACCCTGTGATAGGTTCACCTTAGGGTTGCCGTAAGCTGGAAATGACTGGAAGGCACGCAAAAAATTTTCAGGTGATTATTTTTATGAGCCATCTTGGGTCCTGCTCTGGGAGAAAGTGGTGTATGAATGAAATAAATCAATACAAATGAATAAATAAATTATGTTTTGTGTGGCAGTACGGACAGCAAACAAGTAAATTGAGGACACAATGACTTAAATCTAATTGGCGGTTCCAGCTCAAGCAGACAGCTTGGATGCATTGCTGAATGGCAAGGCAAGACTGGTGCAATTTCTTTCCGCACCTTACCTGTTCGTGGAGGTGGGGGGCGGTGCTCGCGCAAGCAGCCTCTTGCGCAAGGTGCTCACTTCCCTGCTTCTTCGTCACCGCAGCTGGCTTGCCGGTCACGCGAACACCCCGCCCCCACCCCACCCCTTCCTTCCGCAGTGCAGCCTGGGAGCTGTAGGCTGCACTGGGGCAGGAAGCGCGACCGGCCCGGCTCCAGAGGCTCTGCAGGGCAGATAAGTGCACGCGGGCCCTCGCAGCGACACGCTACCGCGCAGCATTTTCAGCTTTAAACCGAAAATAAAAAAATGCGTGCGTGGTCCGCGTTAGGCTCTTGAGCGTCGCGTAAGTGTGAGTGCGTCATGTGGACTGCTCCTCACATTTATGCGACGCTCAAGAGGCCCTTTCGCTTAAAAAATGCCATGCGAAAAGGGCCATTGATTCATGGGTCTACTCTAGTTGAGACCAGCAACTGGATTTAGGCTCTTGCCTTTGCTTTGAATGGGCAAATTCAGCCTCTTGTAGAGCAGCCAGTGGGAAAAATGATGCCGAAGATGTGTCCAGGCGTATAGCTGCCAGGAAGCAAAATGAGGGCCCCTCTAAATAAGAACTCTGCACCCACAATGAAATTTGACTTTCGTGACCAAATTTCTCACATTTCAGAGAGTGAAACATTGAAAATTATTCACACATTTAACTCCTATGTTTTCTGGGTTTGCTTCCCCTTAGTAATCTTGCCTGTCCCTTCTTTTTGGATGTCTAAACTGCCTTTCCAAATGTTCAACTGAAATTTTAAGATTCTGTAATGCTGCAAAATTTGGAGACTGAAAGAAAATTTCATGGGGGGGGGGTACAGAATTCTTATGGGAAGAGCAATGTCTTCATTTTGCCTGCTCTGTAGGCACATGCCTGGGCAAGTCAAGTACATATTGCCAAGAAAGCCCTATCATAGGGTTGCCATAAGACAGGATTGACTTGAAGACACATAACAACAACAAATTGGTTGTAGATATATGATTATATGGTACATTACAGCTTATATGAACAGTAAATTTGAGAAACAGAATGTTGAAACAATGAACCCCAATGCCGTAACCCAGATTATGCACAGGGACACAGATCTGGTGCTCTGTATTCTCTAGTATTAGGCACAACAACTTTTGCTACTATTTTTTTTTAATTTATTCTGACCAATAGAATATTAACAGCATATTTTATTCATTCAGGACACTTCAATCTGGCATCGTCTGATTTTAATGTCATTTTAGATGCTTTACATGCCTCAGTGACAGCTGGCAACCAGATTGTCAGTAGTCCAATGAAATCAAATGGCTTCAGCTGACATTGTAGAGGGGTGTGTGTGTGGAACCAGCTATTTAGATTCCAGTTCAGTGAGATGTAGTGAGATGAAATGATGTGCATAAATATTATTCTCTATTTGCTGTCTATTATTGAAAGCATTCCTAAGTAGTATTTATGGGTAAAGGCATTAGAACAAATATATCGTTCAGAGCTGTATTGTTTGCTTACGCACACTGTAATCAACTTTATGCTTGGTTGTATTGGTTATCATTGGTTATCACTAAGGAGAAAGGGAATGGCAATTCATTTTTCCAAGCAACTAAAATCCAAGCCACACTTACTTGCAAGGCAAGAATGAGGAGTGCATGATTCTCCAGATGTTGTTGGATTGCAACTCCCATCAGCCATAGCTAGCATAGCCTGTCATGAGGAATGATGGGAATTGCAGGTGAGCAACACCAGGAGGGGCAAACAATCCCTGTTCCTTGTAGCAGAAGGCTAAAGCTCATCTTCCCATCTGAGCCTAGACTTGACTGTGGCATAGGCAGCAAGAGATGGGAGCCAAGATATGCATCTGACCCAACCTCATCATGAAGTGGACTGGGATCCTTTGGAAAGATTTCTTGGCTCTCTGGTGTGGAACAGGAGTGCTTCTAAACACATCTGAACCTTCTTGAACCTTCAGAGAGCTGCAGAAAAGTATCTGCCTTAATTTGCTAATTTACTTTCACCCTTCTATAAATAGAAGCAGCCACGTGGGAAGAGGGGTAAAGGGAGAGGTAGAAGAGGAGTTTCATGACTGACATATCTACTCCCTAATTACGGCCCTCTGTGGTTTACAGGTCTGTCCAATCACAGTTCTTGGGAGATGGATATCTGATATCCCTCAATCTGTATCAATGTTGGCTGACATCCCATTCAGTACAATGTTGTTAAGTTTGACTTTTGATATTTCAGTTATTACAACAGTCCTATATGCTCCCCAAAGGTCTACCTTTTAAGCCACACCCCCTCACCAACATGGCCATTTCCTAGTTTGTTGGAAAGCAAGGACGTGAGCAATGATGTGTCTAGCCCTCTTCTTATAACCCAGCATGCTGTGGCTACCTGTTCGCCTCACTCCCTCTCCACAACACGGGTGGGGGAAAGTTGTGCTGCTTAAAAGGTAGATTTTTGTGCAGTAGCATCAGGAGATGCAGCTACAGTCCCAACGTAGGATCTAGGTTGTTATTGTTTATATATTATGATAATTACAGCCATTTATTATGATCTGTGGTGTTATTTAAATGTACATGAAAGCTTATTAGATAGTTTATGGTAAGTGGTCTGTTAGGAAATGAAAACAGTGTTTGTGGAGGGTTGAAAATGATTCCTGATTGGTTGAGAGTTTGAAAGGGAGCTTTAAAAAATATATGTTCAAATTCTAATGCTAATACGAGAAAGGCTACATATCTTATGCAAAGGAGAATTGTAAACCATATTGGACTTTTATTTTGGTGTTTATCTTGCATCCCCTTCACATCTTTGCTGAATCAGCGTTTTAATGTGTCTTGTTCAGCTCCAAATTCAATATTGTCAACAACTGTATATTGAGTAAAATGATTTCCATCAAATTTCAGCTGGCTTTGTTGTGGACAGCGTGGAGATGATTCTTCATAAGAAGTCGTCATAAATTTATACCATATTGGGAAAAAAGATGGAGTGTTTGAAATGTGGTGTGTGACATTTTAAGTGTGGTTGTCAATACTGTATGAAGGATCCAGAGAGGAGAGTTGGCATTCTCTATTGTTTTGATTAGATGATGACGGTGGTGTTCAGATTAGTTATATGATGGGTAGTTAAGTGCCAGCATGGTGTAGTGTAGGTGTAGGGTAGTGATTTGAGTTTTCGACTACAATCCTGGAGACCAGGGTTTGAATCCCCATTCAGTCATGGAAACCCACTGGATGACCTTGAGCCATAAATCATCTGATACAAGGCTGTTTTTTCTTTCACAACAAGAGAGTGTCTCAGTAGAATAGAGAAGCTAAGAACATTTTTTCTCTTCAATTTGCAAATTTGCTGTTCACCTGTGAGCAATTTATCTCTTATAGTTAGCTAGTAACCCTTTCATTATTGGACTATTGACATTTTTCTTCTTCAGTGCCAAACCTTTCCGAGAGATGTAGAAAGAGGAAGAGCTACAACTGCTGAAATGTGGTCACTCCACCCCCCGCCACCCAAAACACTGTCTTAATCTGATAGTCTGTACTGAGTTGGTGCTGCCAGTACTGCCCTGAATAGCAGAAGTGTCCAATCTTGTCTTATGCAGCTCATAGCAGTGTTTTTGGAGCAGTATTGAACATGCAAAACTTTTACTTGTCTCTTTGTTTTCAACTGAAGTAGTTGAATAGTAGTAGCACTATTTAGTTAATAGTGCTTTCAGTTTTAATATTCTTTTGAGGCCACAAAAATCATACTTTGGGAAGACTTTGCATTTTGAAAAGCAGCGTAAAGAATTAATGAATAATGCATAATATTTGCAATAGCCAGACAAAAGCATGGCAAGACAACTGACTGGAAGAAGTTCATTGTTGTTACTCTGTCTGCTGCAAAATCTTTTTGAAATGCTGATTTTGTCACTGATTAAACCTGTAGGTAAAAGGGGCTAAAGGCAGAACTACATTTTATGAGAAATCTTGGCATCTCAAACCTACTATCTGCTTCATAGCACAAAGGTGAGTAACAGCAAGGAGAATAACTGGATGGGAGAGGGTATTTTAGTCTTTCCCCGACCTGTTTCTTCTCCTTTACAAATGCATCCCAAGTCATTTGAACCTTTTTTTCCCCACTTGGGCTTCAAGATCAGAAATAAACCCCACATTCCATGGTAATGAAGACCAGGGAAGTGAAGCACCCTGGAAAAGAAAGGGCTACCTTATCAGGTTATGTTCTTCTCCATGGCTTTTTGAAGATTATTTTTTAAAAAACACTCCTACCTATTGTTATGATATAGTCATAACAAAATGGAACCAAATCATAATAACATATAATTGTATTCATTGATCCATATAAATTACTTTTAATGGAGGCCATATTTCTGTGCAACTACACTATTCCCAGCAAGCACACACATGCACACACATTGGATGGCTTAGGCCCAGCAAAAATAAACTTTCAAGGGGGAAAAGAGATTTACAAGATGAAAGGTGAAAAGTGCACAATGGAACAAGATACTCAGTTCATACAGAAACTCTGAAACCTGGAGTTTAATTCTAAAAGGCAAGAGAGTAACTAGCTTGAATCATAACAAAACCTTTTTGGCATAATAATCTTACATATATTCTACACAGGGTCTTTAAAGATTAAATGAATCTTCTGCCTCTCCCTGAAATGTGCCATGCTCTCCTTACATGTATACCTCCAAAAAGCAGTGCCCTAAAGATTAGGCTGGATCAGTCAGTCTGAGATCTGTCTATGGGGTTCATTTATTGACCAAGTAAAATCAAAGTCTCTGCCTATAATGACAAAAGAAAAGGGGGACGCCTTGCTGGGAGAGATGCACTTCAACAAGTCCACATGGGTGCCTTATCACAGCATAGCAGGAAGCTCCCTTGTAGAAAAATCACCTGATGCTAGGGGAAGCTCTCAGGAAAAGAAGAGAAAAGGACAAGCTGGGATATGCCCCCCAATGCTTTAAAGCAAACTACGGTGGAATGCAGAAAAGAAAGCCAAAAAGGAAGAGACGAAAGTTAAAGAGTTTAAGGCAACAGTACAGTTCAAATCAGACTGTATTATTTTCTTTTTAGCCATGGCTGATAGACACAGCATGACTAAATAAGAAAATATGAGGCTAATTAAAAACAAACACTTCGCTTAAAAATGTATTATTGACCAAAAATATTATTTTCTCAGGAGCTTGTTACATGAGTATTACTGGCTTGATTGGGCATTATTAGCATGTCAATCACTTTTAGGCTATTTGTATAACCTTGTGACTGGTTTTTTATTGCAATATATACAGATTAAAAAGCAGATACACACAGTACATAGTTCAGGAATGTGTAATCTCTATTGTCAGTATATTTTTGTTACAATGGTAGTGGTGAAGATTTTAGAAGGGATGCTGTCCTTC
Source organism: Cyclura pinguis (assembly GCA_030412105.1). Lineage (NCBI taxonomy): Eukaryota > Metazoa > Chordata > Lepidosauria > Squamata > Iguanidae > Cyclura > Cyclura pinguis. Next base: position 84,739,079 of record CM059600.1, read on the forward strand.
ATGGAAAGAGAGATATAAATATTTCATCCCCCACACCTCACTTCTCGCAGACCCTTGATTGTCTCATATTCCACAAAAAGGAGAGATATCATAACCTAATTTAACTCTCATCCTACCAGACACGACATTTTAGTAACCCAAAGCCATATTTTGTTGTAAAATTCACACAGGACCAGAATGTTTGTCCCTCACCTATGCAGCTGGCTATGGAAGGGCACAGACCGATTAGCTATGTGGTGACAGATGACTATAAGAGAAGTACAGGCATTGTGTTAGGACACCACCATCAAAGAAAAAGTAAAAAGTGTTTCTCCACCTAAATTATGGGTGATTTGTCACAATGCAGTGACAATCATGGTTCATTTAACAAAGGCCCCACACATGGTGGTCAGTGATGGTGGAGAATAATTCCTTTACATGTGATGGCAGCAATTCAGATTTTCTTGGCAGGACTATTGAATAGCTAAATACTTCCAAGAGCAGTAAAATCTAGATGATAGATCTCCATAGAGAAGAAGCCTTGCAACCTCAGATGCTACTAAATAGCCCCTGTACCTCAGATGAGCCTTCTCTGTTTATCTATTTCTGACTCTGAGGGCAAACCCAGACTAGGCATATGTGTTGGGAGGCTGCAGTATCTGTTGCTGTAGTTCTCAGGGTTTTTAAAAAATTCCTAACAACATTTCTATTGTCACGGACTATGTTCTGCCAATTTCTGCCATCAACTGCAACATTTTATTCCCATTCTTGGTTGCGATTTCTTTTTAATCTCAAGGCACATCAGAACAATAAGTTCCATTGTCTTCTCTCCTTTTGAATTTTTTTTATTTTTAATGTTATAGTGCTATAGTATGTCAATGAAGTGGCACTTTGGCAGTCTGGTGGTAAAACTAAAAAAATTATTCAGAGAGAAGAAAATTTGCCCTTCAGACCATGGGACCAGCAAACTATCCCCTGGTTTTAGAAAAACCTTTGGAAAAGCCCTAGGGCAAATCCAAGAGACTGTTAAAACCAGCCTCTCAAAAGAATGGAATGAATGGATGCAGAGGCAACACTTATTGGCAAAGCCCAACAAAACACAAGGATATTGCAAAAGCTCATGATCCTTCAGCCTAATCTGGAAGATCCCTGGGTATTCTTTTTGTGTTTTCCTTTCACACTTAATAGCTTACTCATCCTTTGTGACACTTTTGCTCTGTGTGCATGTGTCTGCATGAAGAAAGGCTTTCTTGCGAAATGGCTGTCTTTCCTTTTGGGACAATCTGAGTATTTTGTGCTAAGAGCACAAAATAAGCACAAATTTTGGCATATGCTTGGAGGTGATACAACAGTGTTGGAGGGGGAGGAGAACTGCTGTTAACTGTGGGCCTTTCTGCACTACACTGTTGTTGGGCTATTACTCCACTTTCAACATCCTATGGAATCCTAGGATTTGCAGTTTAGAGAGGAGTATTTAGCATTCTCAGCCAGAGAGCTCTTTGGCCTCACTAAACTACAGACCCCAGAATTCCACAGGATGTTGAATGTGAAATAATAGCACTATAGCAGTGAAGGCTGGAAGGGCTCTATGGCTTCATGTTGTGTTCTGTTACACATTTTTGTGTGGTAGCACAAAAGCCTGTGTACAAAATGGTACAGAACTGGAACCAAATTTTGGCATAGGCTTGGAGAGGACATGAGCTTGGGGAGGTGACACAGCTTAACAATTAGCTCTCTCAGTGGGAGCTAACTGTTAGAAGACAGAGAGACATCAGCTGAATATCTCAGGGTATTAACAGCCCTACCCCAAACCTCTGTCCATTGTGATTATTAACCACTGTTAGGCAGTCTTTGATTATAGTTTTCCAAACAGGTCTCAGTCCACATGGTGGCATCATCATCCAGGCCAATGCTATTTAACCTCTGGTCTGTGGATCCCTGGGTATAGCTATGATGTCTTCACAGAGGGTTTGCAAAGATAAAGTTATGAGGTTTTACAGTTTAAAAGAGAGAGAGAGAGAGAAAGAAAGACAGAAAGATGGATGGGCAGATAGACAGACAGATGGACAGTCATACATTGATCTCGGGAGTCGTTTGCTAGTGATAGACATCGTCTGTACAAAGTTTCATTGCAATATCTGAACACTATTCAAAACTTAAGAAAATAATTGATTGGAGAAAAAATGTGCTCAACACTTGCCATTTCTGCTCACAGTGAGAACATGCAAGTGAAAGACACTGAGCGGCTGAGAGAAAGCACATGACATTTCTTACTACCACACACACAGCCAGAAGCTAGTTTCGTACTTGCACCAACCTCAGGTGTTGTCCTTGTTGTTCAACCACATTCTTGGAACATCTACTACTTCCCAGAATTCTGTAGCTGTGTTGAGAATATTCTCAAAGAAATTCATGTATGGGAAAAAAAAGAGTCAGACTTGGTCAGTGTGAGTGAATGTCTGAAGGAACTTCAGAATGATAACTGTGTGTCATTGAAAATGATTGTGTTTCTTCTTTGACTTCTGTGAATAAATGCATTTGGTTTTTGGCTTTTTGATGTTATCACTGTGAATTTTGTAACAATACATTTTGACTGAGCCTCAGGATGGATCATTATCTGAATTTAAAATGTAAAAGTACTAATGATGTTGATGAGGGTTCATCTTGTTCAAAGCAAAATGAAGCTTCTTCCAGTCATCTTAAAAAATGTCACACTTATAGCAAGGAATATCTCTCTATTGGCTTCACATGTGCAGGGCCAGAAGACAAGTAACTACCACAGTGTACGTTATGTTACAATGTATTGCCCAACAGGCCATCAAACCTTCAAAACTGTAAAGATTCCTCAGTATCATGAAGACCATGCCACAAAGAGCATTGTTTTTTTACATTTTTTTTCAAAAGTAAGGAGCAAGAGCTTTTTGAGAGTAAGCAAATGGTAAAAAATACTGCAACTGGTTATAACAATGAAAATGTAGTGAAAGCCACATTTGAAGTTTCTCAGCTAATAGTAAAAACTGAAATTAATAAGTAATATTAGGCCATGGTTCAGTGTTCAGGTGTCCTCCTCCTTCTTCTCTTCCTCCTCCTCAATTTTTATGGAATCATTCCAATCAAAATATTATAATAGGAGTATGTTCATCAACTTATTTCTCTCTTTTCTCCAAATTTGAAGAGCCTTGATGAGCAACTTTAAATAAATATTTGATGCACTTCAGGATTTTAAATCTTGAGTTAAGTCTTAGTAGTCTTAGTAGTAGTCTTAGTAGTCCACGGAAACAAAATATATTTAAAGAGGATCCATGATAAAGAAAAGACAAAGAACCATTAATTAGTTCTTTCTCATTTGTCATCAAGTCGATTTCAATTTCTGGCTGCTCTGTGAATGAGACTTCCAAGACCCCAGTCACCAAATCCTGTGAGGAAATCTGCCATATGTTTTCCTGAAATTAAGATAACAAAGTAATGTTAACTCATTACACTAGTGATCCTGTAAACAAAAGATTGGCATGGTTTATCTTCAACCAGTCTGGGCGGGCTTCTTTTGATCACTGCATTACCGTCAGGATGCTTATGAATTGGTTCCTTTATAATCTCCATTTACCTAGTCACACTGATCAGATGGTAAACCATAGTATTATTTTTTTCTAGTTATCTATTTGGTCATTTACAGAAAAGTTAAGACAAAAGGCATGCATTCTATACAAAGAGATAGGACATCACGTTCAGAGTGCTGTAAATTTCTCTTCACAACTGAATCATAAAATCATAGGCCCTTTTCATATCTTACCTTGTCCCAGAGACATCCAGTGTGGATCCCAGCATCGGCCCTGCCAGGAGGGGAGCACAACAGGAGCACTCCCCTCCATACCAGCTGCCTCCAAGAAGCATGATGGCCACACCTCTTCCTGCCGCAGCACAATGGGGTACTGTCCCAGGCTGCACTGGAGCAGGAAGCACAGCCATTGTGCTCACAGGGCCACCGCAGGGAAGGTAAGTGTGGGTGCGCAGCAGGATGGTGGCATGATCGCTGGTCATTGACAAGGAAAACCCATCAGTAATTTGTGCCACAATCACATCACCTGGGGACTGGACAAGGATGGCTTCATGCATAAGAATCATACACCTGTAGAGTTGGCAATGCCCCAACCTCTGCCAGTACAGGAATCCTCAACTAAAGGATCTCTGAATGATGGCCATTCCTTATCCATTTAAAAACCTCAAATGAAGGAGAGTCCATCATTTTCTGAAGTTAAGATTGCCAAATCTCACCATCAGAGTCTCCAGTTTCCATCAGTCACCTTCTGGCAGGAAGTAAGGGTAGAAATTCTCCAGTTTTGGTGAGCTCAGCTCTGAGCAAGAAGAAAAGCTGTGTACTAATCTCCAGCTCAGCTGGTAGAGCAGCACCTTGCTACAATTTGCAAGGCTTTAATTTATTTGCTGCTGCAACTTCCAAAGACACTCCTGGCAGGTCTGCATATTTAGTTGTCTTCTTCCTTCCCTCCCATTTACTGTGGCACCAAGGCTCATCTTCTGGTCTGATCTGCATCCTCTTCCCAGCTGGAAGCAAGTAGGTTAGATTAAATATTCCTCATCCCATTTCCCTAGGTGAGTGAGAAAGAATAGTCTCCTCATTTCACATTCATCTGGGAACAACCTGTTTAGCTATTATTTCTGTCTTCATTTCCAAACAGAAAAATATTTTCTGTGTGTGTTTGTGTGTTTAAATGACAGGTTGGGAGCAATTATGGTTGGAATTTTATGCCTAATGCTTATTTTATGCCTAAAGCTTACTAAGCATTAGTAGTAATGCTAATCAAGGGTTCTGCTTAGATCTTAGGTTTTTGCTCAGGAATTTCAGGGCCTGAGACAATCCTAAACTGGCAACCCTATCTGAGGTCCATTTCACTACTGAACAGTAGATTAGGACCAGAATGTGGAATGCTGATGCTCTGAATTTTGTCAGGTTTAAGAGACATCGTAGCATCACCTTCCACAGTATCTTGTAAAACATGAAATTTAGTTTCAAACATCTCCCCCACCCTCAATATGCAATAATCTGAGGACTTCAGCTGTAGTTTCCTATGTGGTAGAATTCAAATAGCCCTGTTAATCTGGATAAGTATGCAAACTGATCTTGTAGCACCTTTGAGACTGACTGAGAGAAAGAAGTTGGTAGCATAAGGTTTTGTAGACTTGTCTGTTTCACCGGATATAGTTCCCTTAGTTGTAGTGTAAATCCAGCACTGATTGAAGTAACTGATACACACACTAAAGAAATGGTATTTCTGCTCTCCTTTACCACCTTTACATGCTTCTCAGCTTATTCTGCTCTGGCAAATAAATATTTTTTAAAAAACCACCAAGCAGTTACATTTCTGAGACAGGAATCTCAGGCACTGGGCTTCAATATGCTTTAACTTCTCTGGTCAGAGTATAAACAGAAGGAGGAGGAGGAGAGAAGTAGGGAAAAGTAAGGATAGGGAATAGATCAAGATCTGCAAGAATGACAGATTTGAATCAACTTGTTTGTCAGTTCAGTTATGAAGGCAAGCTCCAAGAACAAGGTTTAACAAACCCCCTTTTTATACAGCATCTCTTCTTTCATTTGAACAATGCTGCTAGCCTTCTTCCCATTGCAGTCAACCTGACTAAACTCAGTTGTGAATGAATTACCAAGTTTTTCCACTGACTTAAATAGATTTTAGCATGACTAATTTTATCTGTACTGAGGCCAAAGCCCCCTGCATGAGTAAGATGGAAGTCTCTAATATTAGTTGCCTACATGGAAACTTTTAATTCCTTATTTCCATACAATGCTCCAAATGGCATGGTGACATGAATGTTGTTTATATAACACAATCCAAAATCCACAAAATCCACTGATACATTTATTGGGCCAATGAAAATATACAAAATACATCAGGCAAGCTTTCGAAGCTTCACTGGCTTCTTCATCAGGCAAAGATGTTAAAAATCATGCAAGAGAAGAAAAGTGACAATGTTAGAGTCACAGGTCTACACTTTGTCTCAAATGTTACTTCTGTTGTCAGTTAAGATGTGCTGGAGGGAACTAATGCGGGCAAAGGCCATTCCTCTTCTTGGCCATGTGGGGACTAGAGACAAAGGTCAGTAAAAGACAGGCAATAAAATTTCAAATCCATTGGATAAGATCATAATGGATTCAGTACGACTCATTGGTACAACCACCCTTGCAACAATGTGTACAGTTCTGTTCACAACATCTGAAAAAGGGATCTTATAAGGCTGGAAACAATGTAGAGCAGGGTGATCAAAACAATTGAGGAGGAAGGAAAATTCCTTTACAGGGAAAAGTTTCAATGTTTGTTATTGTACAGGTTAGAAAAGAAGCTTTAGTTTAGTTTAGGGGAAGATGTGATGAGAGGTATGTAAAACGATGCAAGTTATGAGAAAGCAGGGTATTTGTTTCCCCTGTCCTCTAACACTAGTGCTTAGAGCCATTCCCTGAAGCTGAAGTCTGCAGATTCAGGATGGACAAAAAGAAGCACTGCCTCAAGAGGCAATGACAGCACCCATCTTGGATAGCTTTAAGAGGGGTTAGACAAATTTACAAAGGATAAGGTTAACAATGGTTACTAGCCCAGATGGCTATATACTAGCTCCAGTATCACATAGGCTAGGATTCTGCATTCGTGCATAATTCTGAAAATACAGTTCCATGTCCTTCCATGCTTGGCAGTTGTCAAGCCCTGTGAGAGGCCCCTGCTCTTGCTTACTGATGGGGTAGGGAGGGAAAAGGTGATCCAAACCACAGAGAAGCAGGTAGTCTCAGTTAAGTTGGGAAGGAAGAAATAAGGATGTGCTCTCAAATGGAGTGCATCCACCTTTTCCTTCTCCTGGGAGCTCAGAGCAGCCAGACTTCATGGTCCAGATCATCTCTCCCCTCCCTCCCCTTCCCATTGATAAGAAGCAGCATCAGCTCCCTCCAGGACTCAACAGACGGCACGCGTGAGGGGGCTTTGGATGGAACACAAGGGCAAGAGAATAGCCCTCTGCACCCTGACCAAAAAGAGGGACATAGGCAGATGTAAGTCATTAACAGGATACCAGCCATAATATGCTTCTATTGCTGAAGGAAATGAACAGGAAGTTCCTAATGGATTGATGTGCTACTTATGGGCTTTTTGTAGTTGAACAGAGTGCTGTACTAGGTGGCCTTTGGTTGGAATCTATGTTTGTTCTTGTATTTTTTCAATACAAAGGACTACAAGTCTACACTTAATTGGTATTCATTTTATTAGAACAAGAACAACAACAAAATTTACACCAGTTTCATGTATATCAAAGGCAACCATGTTACAATTTATCCTGAGTTCATGAGTTAGTTCATGAGCCTAATACAAGGAGAAAGAAATAAGACAATTCATTTTCTTTTACAGCAATAGAGAACAGAGAAGAATTTTGATGTAGCACATAGAATCCAGTATAATATTCAGGTAGCAGGCAGAGACAACAAAGGCCTTTATACCACTTAATTCTCGTTTGAAGTCATTTTAACTGGCTTTATAGACTTCAAGTTGGCTGGTTTTCATTCCCAGTGATGCTCGAAATTGTGTTAGTAATGTTTGATGTACATAAAGAGGCAAAGAACAAATCTGGTTTAACATTCCTATCTTTGGAACATCAAAGCCAGGACTGCTCTGAAGAACACAGCTATTCAAAGAAAAAGGCATGGCTTAAGATTTGTTTAGATCGAGTTATATTAAATTTGCATGCAGATGTGTTTCATAATAGCATGCACACCAGCCAAGGAATATTTATGGCATCCCAATGAAATGACTAAACATCTCACATAACACAAGGGTATGGCAAGTTAAGAAACATAAATACTGTAACTTCAGATATTTAACTAAACTGATTGTAACATGCCAGCCTTCAGTAATATAACAGGAGCATAACATCTAAAATGCATTTTAATTACAGATGTCACGTACATAAGGAATGTACTCTTTAAACTGTATATGCAATACTTTCCTCCCAAATTAGAATTTCTTTACTTTTCTAAGAAATAAGTCTGGTGGGCTGAAGCCAATCTTCCACTAAAGAAAATTCAGGGACTTTCTGCCCATCTCCTCAGTCTTGCAGCCTACTATGCTACCTGAAAATCTTCTCCCAAATTTTCCTAGGCCTCCAACCTAATTTTGGGGTGCAGGGGGAACTGCAGTGGGGATTGATCCCCTCCCAATTTTGGTGGCATCCACAGTTCTGACAGTGGAAGTCTACCCTTGGATCCTGCCCTGTATTTTCTAATAAAAGTACAACCTCATAATTTGAATTAATTCGTTTCTTCTAAGCCTCCTTTCTTCCAAAGCCTCATACTGTGGGTAGGGTGGTTGATACCATTCCCATCATTGGCTTCATCCAAAGAAATGTAACCAGAGCTCCCTTATGCAGGAGACTTTCCAAGTATGAATAAGAGTGCTGGCAATTCTGAAGGAACTAGCATAGCAAAACTCATGCAATGCACTGAACTGGAAATTTAATAGGAAAAAAAATATTCTGAATGCAGATTGCTAGTGATCAGTAGAACTTCTGCTCTTTTTCTCCTACTGGATGTTTTAGACCCAACAGCAAATAATGAATCCAGTTAAACTGTTGATGAATTGAACATTTTTCCAACCTCCAGTTTATTTGAAGATTACTTCACATCATGTTAATCTAAGCAAGGCTGAAATATTACACATATATTGATGAAAATATGAAGAGAGGGGGAAATGGTTGTTTTTTAAAGGTACCTTTTGGATGAAGATCTCCGCTGGGGATAATGGCTGCCTTATGGATTAACTACTTTAGGCACAGTGCCTAGGGCCTATGAAAATTTTAGGGCCTATGAAAACAGGATTGTAGGGCCTATAAAAACATCCTTAGTGGTACAATGAGTCAAGTTGGGGAGTCAAATACAAGACTACCTAGGGCCTATGAAAACCTTAATGCAGCCCGGTGGGGTTTCAGCTAGAGATCCTGCACGGAGCAGGAGGTTGGACTCCATGGCCCAAGAGGCCCCTTCCAGTGCTATGATTCTATATAATTTGCTTCGGCTGAGTTGCGTACTGAGACATGAGACATCACAATACGTCATCTGACATTCTTATTTAGATTTTGATACAGCATTGAAAAGGCAACCTGAAGCACCTGCAGCTTGCATGCATTTTACCAAGAGAATGAAAGTAGGAGAGAATGAAGGAAAGGAAAACTTTGAAGGGCACTGTCAAGCTGATTTAAAAACAAAAACTAGAGCTGAAATCAGGATTCACAACTTGGATTGATATGATCGCTTTGTTTAAGTCTAACAGGTCCAAATACGGTACTTGTATGGGACCTGAGAATTCTTGCACACCACCATAGCACTGTGAGATCCAGAAAAGAGAACCTATGCATTAGCAATAACAAATAATATTCTGTGTGAATAACACATTCACATATATTATTTTTGAAGTTTTTTTTAAAAAAAATATTAAACTTGCATTATTCACTGAGTGTCTTCTTGATATGGTAAAGGACAAAAGTTTTAGCTAAGGCATAGGAACCCATATATCTCAGCAGCAGAGATCATCTTCAGCCCTATCTTAGTCCCTGAGGCTCAGCCCGGCCCACAGGTTCAAGCCTGTCTTCCCCAGGCACCAGAGATCCTCAGAGTGCTCAATTCTTTTCCTGCTTCATTATCTATACTTAGATGTTATGAGTGTTTACACACAAATGGGACTATTGCCCACTTACACCTACCATTTAAAAACTGGTTTAGCTGAACATGACTTATACAATAATTACAAGTCAAGTTCAGTTAACCCAGCTTTTAAAAATGAAGAATTTATACGTGTGTGTGTGTGTGTGTGTGTGTGTGATTCAAGTTACCACCATAATTGTCAGAAAACAAAGAGTCTTCCTGAAGGCTTTGCAGGGGTGGACTTGAGCAGAATTTCACTCAATGGTGGAGAGGTCAGACAAACTGCTTCACAATCTGGAAGACTGACTACAAAAAATGAGTAGTTACTACAGATGGAAAATAAGTCCCAGATGTGTTCGTGTGAATTGGCTCTAAGCAGGCAGTAAGCTTGCCAAGTATGCAATTACTAAAGAGACGAAGGAAAGCAACAGAGAAATTATTTTCCTTAATTTTTTTATCTGAGTTACCAAGACTTTCTTATAATAAATCAGTACAATATTTCTTTCCACAGTACTTTTGTAATGATTAAAATAATCTTCCCAGATTCATACTGATAACCACAAGGAATGCTACTGCTACTTTTTTCAACCCTTTCAGATGCAATTTCACACAACTTCCTTGGAAATGAAAACAGACCTTGGAAAAGTTACCTTTTTGGAGTAGAACTCCCAGAATGGCCATACTTTCTAGAGGATCCTGAGCCTTATAATCCAAAAGTTAGTTTTCCAAACTGAAAGAAAAACATACTTTTGAAGAAAGCAATATAGATTATAGTTTTGCAACAAATAATACTCTGCAATCTTCCACAGAAGCCTTTAAAAGCAACACCCAGATGCATTCTAGACTTACACTGGACTACAATTTATTCAATCAAGGGATTCTTGTTTTATATCACAGTAACACTGATGTAATTCTTTACAATATGTGGGTTGTAGATGCTGGGAAAGGAGAAAAACCGCATGCAATGGTAGCTGGTGACTTCTGTATCAGTGGGGCAGGGATTCTGTCCCAGGGATTAATCTAAACTCTAAAGGAGCTATCCAAAGTGCAGAACATATCTAAGGGATAGAATTCAGCACCTTGGATAGATCCTTTGAAGTTTGGAATAAAACCTGGAGCAGATTCATTAGCCTTAGAGATACTTCAGCCTGCGACTCAAGAAACTGACCCCCAGTTCTGAGTTGCAGTCCCGTTCTAACAACTGAGCATACCAGTGAAGAAAAGTAAGAGGCAAGCCTGCTGCAAAATGGATTTCACAGGACTGGCTTCTCATTTTATTTTATGTTGACCAGACATTAACTACTCCCCTTTGCTTTCCCAGTCAGTGTTTGAAGAGCATATGTCTTCTTAATATTTTCAGGAAGGGAAGAGAAGTGAAGCTTCTAAGTATGTGAGGAAGATGAGGTGGGCAAAAAGAAAAAAGAAAAAATTGATCCATCATCCATCCCACTAGCCCAGCGGTTAGCAGGCACTGCTATCTCTGAGTAGTCTAACACGAATACAGATCATCACTGAGGTCATGGTGACCATTGTTATCCTTTTGTAAATAACTCATGGAGGACTCTGTGGAGATGAGATTTATGTGGACCACACAGCTGACCAGTTTTCTATAAGTGCATTCACCCCATGTTGACCAAAAGAAAAGGAAAAGTCCAGTTCTTCCCAGTGTAATTCAACCTTGAGATTATGCATATCTGTTATGAACCATCAACTTTCCTTGATTACTAAAACAGAGCTTCCCAAATATTTTCTAAACACATAACAATTAGTGGCAGATCTCCACTGTCTGGAATTTTAAAACTCATTTAGATGGTTTGGGTCACTGGACAACCATCTTGAAAAATAAAACCACAGCGTTCAGCTTGTTTAAATCCATTGAAATCAGTAGTTCCAAACCAAGAGATGGGATGCACAGCAGACAGCAGTTCAGGTCTTTAGCCTGGGTCTGTGCCACATGGGGGTTTAAGATGGAATACTACTAGAAAAGTCACAGCCTTTAGCAGGGAACTATCTCACTTGTCTTTCTATTAAACCTCCCCTCCCCTCCCCTCTTTTTGCAAACGGATTTGTTAGTGCTCTCTAGTCACATTAAGTCCAGTTTCTTTTGCAAGTATGAACCAGATCTTCTGCTTTGAGGGTCAAATGAAAAGGTGTGGGTATGCTGTGGGCACAGCTTGGATGTGCTTTGACTAGAAATACATCCCCTTTATTCTGCTTATACCCTCTCAGTTTATTTCTGATTGAGACAGGTAATCCCAGAGGCTGCCATGGGGTGGTGGATGCCTGTATTCATCTGGATGAGGGTTTTGCTTCATCTACTAGGCAAAGAAGCTGTTTCAATGGACTGGTATGTGCTCTTTTACTTTTTTGATTGTGTTTTTTGGATGACAGAATGGTGCACTTTTGAAACAGCTGCTCCTCCCCATGGCACAAGATACCAGTCTACATTGTCTATAGAATCATAGAATCATAGAAATGTAGAGTTGGAAGAGACCACACGGGCCATCCAGTCCAACCCCCTACCATGCAGGAACACCCTCAAAGCACTCCCGACAGATGGCCATCTAGCCTCTGCTTAAAAACCTCCAAGGAAGGAGACTCCACTACACTCCGAGGCAGCATATTCCACTGCCGGACAGCCCTGACTGTCAGGAAGTTCTTCCTGAGGTTCAGGTGGAATCTCCTTTCCTGCAGCTTGAATCCATTGCTCCTTGTCCTGGTCTCTGGAGCAGCAGAAAACAAGCCCTCTCCTTCCTCTACATGGCATCCCTTCAAATATTTAAACATGGCTATCATGTCCCCTCTTAACCTTCTCTTCTGCAGACTGAACATACCCAGCTCTCTAAGTCTATCCTCATAGGGCTTGGCTTCCAGGCCCTTCACCATTTTGGTCGCCCTCCTCTGGACCTGCTCCAGCTTGACCATGTCCTTCTTGAATTGGGGTGCCCAGAACTGGACACAGTATTCAAGATGAGGTCTAACCAACGCAGAGTAGAGTGGTACCAGTACCTCCCTCGATCTAGACACCATACTCCTATTGATGCAGCCGAGAATCTATAAACTTGCTGTAATTTCTTTCCTTTTTTTTTTCCTTTCTCTCTTTCATTGCCTCAACCAATAGGTGAGGAAGCTCATTACATTCAACCAATAGGTGAGGAAGCTCATTACATTCAAACCCAAAAGGAAAATTCACATATTTATGGGATGAACATATTCACTGTAAGGATGAACATATTCACTGTAAGGAGAGACTCTTTTCTCTCATAACTACACAAATACTGAAAACAGAACATGTACAAGTTGCTGATAAAATCAGAAGGGATAGCAAAGTCCAGAGAGTTCAACCTTTGCTATCCAGGAATTCCCAGCTAAAACACTCCAACCAGATGCCCATCCAATCTCTGTTTAAAAACTTCCAAAGGATGAAATCCACTACCTTCTGAAGTCATCTATTCCACCGTCAAAAAAGCAACTATTTCTCAGAAAGTTGTTAATGTTCAGGTGGAATCTCTTTTCTTCTAATTTGAACCTGCTGGTTTGTGTCCTTGCCCGTGGAGCAACAGAAAGCAAACTTGCTGTATCTTACCAGTGTTAACCCTTCAGATATATAACGATAACTCTCATAAAACCTTTCAATCTGCTCTTTGCCTGGTTAAATATAGCCAGCTCCCTCAGCCATTCCACATGGCACTTGGCTGCCAGACCTTTCACCATTTTGGTCTGCTTTGGACAAGTCCCAGCTTGTCAATATCCCTCCTGAATTGTGATATCCAGACTTGGACACAGGCTTCCAAGTGAAGTCTGACCTAAGCAGAATAGTATGGTTCCATTACCCCCCTTGATTTGGATGTTGCAGTTCTGGTGATGCATCTTAGAATTGCACTAGCTTTTTTGGACACTACATCATAATCCCCTGTCATCATTTTTATGAGAGCTCTAAAAACCTTCTCACTCTTTGTTTAATTTTTCCCATAGGAATTTATGAACACTAGATGCAGATAAATGTAGATAAATAAATTACTCCTAATGTTTTTAAAGTTTTAAATAAGCATAGTTGTTTTTTAAAAGCAAGTATTTTTTTTTTTAAAAAAAGATTGTAACCCTATTTGGTGCAAGGGGTGGGAATAGAAAACCAGATCCTAGCCACAGACAGCTTGGCCACAAAGGCTCCCATGAACATCCCATGTGAATTATGAGCTACTTGATCATCATGAGACCTGCCAAAAATATACTTTCAGGCACACATATAAAATTACAAGAAAAATAATTGTAATTTGTAGTCAAAATCAGTTTGTTATCACAACATGATGAAATGCATTTTTGGTCACCAAAGAGGGTGGTCTTGGTCAGAAAATACTTAATATGGTTTTGTGAAATAGGAAAGCAAGGAATCATTCTGAAAGGTTCAGCCAGACCCCTATCTGGATACTTTAGCTTTCTACCTACATTTTTTAGTTAATGGCAGGATGTGGCAACACAATCTAGTCATCTGGTTCTCAAGGAATGGGTCAAGACCTCACAGTAAACTTAAGGCTGGATTGTGAATCTTTCTTTGCTCGAGTACAGAAAGGGCACCAAGCAGGATAGCTAAATGAGCCAAGGAAAACCAGTTCTTGAAGGGTCCTGAACACATATGGGATAGTATTAAAGCAGCCTCTGACTGCTGAAGTGACGTTTGAGGGACAAGTGCTAAATTAATACTAATATTCCCAGTATCATTAACATGGATTTACTAAGCTACTATAGCTGGGCTGGAGGAGTGCCTTTGGCATCAGACTCTTGCCAGCCTCTACTCCCACAGAGCTGCTGTTTTTCTCCACAGGACTGGAACTGTGCTGCCTGCTGCGATGGCATCCCTAGGCAGTTGATTCTCAACATCTCTCCCGCCCTTCCCAAGGCTTTACCTGTGTGGGCAGGAACAGTATATAAAAGCAGAGGCAGCCAATACCGGTGGGTCTCTATCAGTGGGTTGCCCCTGGGAGGGGGTGACACACCAAAGGGGATCACCTCTTTGGTCACCACCTGGGGGAAACACAGAGGCAGGACAACAACCCATTTTTGGATGGCTGTGGAAAAACAGGATGTGGATGAGAGTCAGGGTCTTGAAATAATATCACCCACAGTTAGTGGGTTAAATCTCTTGGGAGGCCATTTCTCAGTCCCTGGATGAGAGTCAGGGACTACAAGATCTTGAGGTGCCCATTTGAGGGATGTGCACCATGATAGGTGCAGCAGATGTTTCAAAGAGAGGAAATGCCCTGCTAATTGATTCTATTGATCTCCTTTTAGTTCCTACATTGCTGGTGGTCTCTGGGAAGTATTGGGAAGCTGGCCTACCACAGATGCTCTGGCTGCAACATTGGCATCTTACCAACATTTTTTCCTATTGTGTGTGTGTGTGTTGTATGTGAGAGTGCACATATTTGTGTGTGTGCGCATGCACAGAATCATAGTATCATAGAGTTGGAAGAGACCACAGGGGCCATCCAATCCAACCCCCTGCTATGCAGGAACACACATCAAAACATTCCAAACAGATGGCCATCCAGCCTCTGCTTAAAAACCTCCAAAGAAGGAGATTCCACCACACTCCGAGGCAGCATATTCTACTGCCAGACAGTTCTGACCATCAGGAAGTTCTTCCTGAGGTTCAAGTGGAATCTCCTTTCCTGCAGCTTGAATCCATTGCTCCTTGTCCTAGTCTCTGGAGCAGCAGAAAACAAGCCCACTCACTCCTTGACATGACATCCCTTCAAATATTTTAACATGGCTACCATGTCCCCTCTTAACCTTCTCTTCTGCAGCATAACCATACCCAGCTCCCTAAGCCGTTCCTCATAGGGCATGGATTCCAGACCCTTTGCCATTTTGGTTGCCCTCCTCTGGACACACTCCAGCTTGTCAATATCCTTCTTGAATTGAGGCACCCAGAACTGGACACAGTATTCCAAATGAGGCCTAACCAATGCAGAATAGAGTGGTACCATTACCTCCCTCAATCTAGACACCATACTCCTAATCGCATTGGCTTTCTTGGCTGCCTCATCACACTGCTGACTCATGTTCAGCTTGTGATCTACCAAGACTCCTAAATCCCTTTCATATGTACTGCTATCCAGCCACGCATCCCCCATCCTATATTTGTGCATTCCATTTTTTCTGCCAAAGTGTAGGACTTGACATTTCTCTCTGTTGAAATTCAGTTTGTTAGCTTTGGCCCAGCTCTCCAATCTGTCAAGGTCATTTTGAATTTTGATCCTGTCCTCTGGGCTATCAACAACCCCTCCCAATTTGGTGTCATCTGCAAATTTGATCAGCATGCCCTCCACTCCTTCATCCAAGTCATTGATGAAGATGTTGAATAGCACTGGGCCCAGGACAGAACCCTGTGGCACCCCACTAGTCACTTCTCTCCAGGATGAAAAGCAGCCATTGGTGAGTACCCTTTGGGTTCGGTCGGTCAACCAATTACCAATCCACCTAACAGCAGCCCTGTGCAGCCCGCATTTTACTAGTTTCTTTGCAAGAATGTCATGGGGAACTTTGTCAAAGGCCTTAGTGAAGTCAAGATATGCCACGTCTACAGCATTCCCTTCATCTATCAAGCTTGTAACCCTGTCATAAGAGGAGATAAGATTAGTCTGGCATGACTTATTTCTGAGAAATCCATGTTGACTTTTAGTGATTACAGCATTGCTTTCTAAGTAATTACAAACTGACTGTTTAATGATCTGCTCTAGGAT
Organism: Cyclura pinguis; assembly: GCA_030412105.1. NCBI lineage: Eukaryota > Metazoa > Chordata > Lepidosauria > Squamata > Iguanidae > Cyclura > Cyclura pinguis. The sequence continues at coordinate 84,755,507 of CM059600.1, forward strand.
CTTTCCTGGTATTGATGTCAGGCTGACCGGGCGATAATTATTTGGGTCCTCTGTTTCCCCCTTCTTGAAGATGGGGATGACAGTTGTCCTCCTCCAGTCTGCTGGGACTTCTTGTGTTCTCCAAGAGTTCTCAAAGATTATTGAAAGTGGCTCAGAAATGACTTCTGCCAGTTTATATCCTTGGATATAACTCATCTGGCCCTGGAGACTTGAATTTATCTAGTTTAGCCAAATATTCCTGTACTACCTCTCTACTTATTCTATGCTGCATTTCCCCCCCTTCCTCACCTGCTCCCCATCCCCCAGGTTGAGTACTTCTATTCTTTCGGGAGAAACTGAGGCAATGCATGTATTTTAGTATTTTCCATATGTTTGGGTGAACAGTCCTTCTTCCATCCCTCAAGATTTATGTTCCCATATCAGCTCACCCTCTAATCTCTTCCTGCTGCTCCTGAATGCCAGGTCTGTCTGAAATAAAACAACCATTAATCATGACCTGGTATGTATCATCGAAGTGGATGAGCTTGGCAGTGTTGATTTCACCCAGCTTTGTCCATCTGAATACTCTATGCAGCACCAACTGAGGTTAGAGGACTGGGCGCCAGGGAGGAGCTGCTATCATCCATAAGAATTCCATCTTTCTTTCAAGGAAATCCATCCACAGGGCAGAACAGGGATGCTGCTGGTGTACTGCTCACCTTGTGGCCCAGCAGTCTCCTTGCCTGAGCTGGCTGAGGTGGTCTTGGAAGCTGTGTTGGAAAACCCTAGGACTGTGGTTCCAGGAGAGTTCTACATACACTTCGAGGCTGTCCTGATAGGGCTGCTCAGGACTTCGTGGCTACTATGACAACCATGGGACTGTCTCAGAAGGTCATTGCTCCAACACATGAAACAGGACATACCCTGGATCTTGTCTTTGTTGTTGGGCAGGTGAAGGATAATCAGATTCTAGGGGGGATTTCAACAACCCCATTGTAATGATCAGAACATTTTCTCCTGAGGTATGGTTTGGTTGCAGCAGATCCTCCCCACATGAGTGGAGAACCTTTTAAGAAGATCCTCCTGCAGAGACAAATGGAATCTGAAGGATTCCTGAATGCTCTGGCAGATTTTCCAGCTGACAGGTCTGGCAATTCTGTCAATGCCTTGCTCTCACTGTGGAATGGAGAGATGGAAAGGGCTATTGATACAATTGCTCCTAAGCATGCCAATCTGATGTTGTGAAGTCTGTAATTCACTTTGATTTACAGAAGATCTGCTGGCAGTGAAGCAGGTGGGACAACAGCTAGAGTGCTAGAGTGCTGGTGGCATGGATCTCAGAGTGAATTCAATCAGAAATCAGCAAAGAATCTTTATTGTGTCTGCTATGTAGCAGAAAGGCAGGCAAAAAAAAATCATATTACATCTCTAGGATTTCATCCTCTAGTTACCACCAAGTAGGACTTTTCCAAATGGTGAGGAGTCTTGTGGATACAGGCCCAAATTGCTCAGGTATGCAATCAACCACTACCTATAGAGAAAAATTTGCTAGGTACTTTGAGGAAAAAGTTGCTTGCATTCACTCACAACTTGACACTGTGGTTGCTAGAGAGCCTAAGGAGGTGTCCAGTACCTGGTCTGGTCAGTTTTTGTGGGATCAGTTTCAGTTATTGAGGCCTGATGATATGGACAAGATGCTTTAAGCAGTTTGGCTTACCATGTGTAAGCTTGACACTTGACCTTCTTGGCTGATAAAATCGAGCAAAGGTGGATTAACGAGCTGGGTATAATGGGTGGTAAATGCCTCACTATGTCAGGAGGTGGTGCCTGCTGCCATGAAGGAGACCATGCTGTACCCTCTCCTGAAGAGGACCTCTCTGAACCTTGTATGTTTCTCGAGAGTGTCTGATTTCTTGTGTGTTTGTTAATTCCAAATAGAATACTCTGTTTAACTTTTAACTGCAGTCCTTTCTACAGTTAGTACTGATATACAAAGGTGAAAAGATCCCATCATTACCCTCCTCTTGCAGGCCTCCTGTCAGCTATAATTCCCCCTATTTCTACAGAGACGCTGGCATTGAGGGTAGACCTCAAGGTCCCCACCTTTTGGGGTAACACATGCAAGAATACACATTTAAAGCACTCCAGAAAGATATTCATCCAGCTTCTTTTTAAAGGAGAGTCCACCATCCTGTGAGGCTGTTCCACTGTTGAATAGGTCTTACCACCATAAAGTTCTTCCTAGTGTTAAGGCAGAATCTTTTTTGTTGTAACTTGAATCCATTGCTTCATTTCCTGGTCTCTGGAACGGCAGAAAACAAACTTGCTCCATCTTCTATGTGACATCCCTTCAAATATTTAAAGGTGGCTATCATGGCACCTTTCAGTCTTCTCTTCTACAAACTAAATGTAGCTTGCTCCCTAAGTCATTTCTCATAAGGTTTGTTTTCCATACCTTTCACCATTTTTATCACCTTCCCCTGTATACATTCCAGCTTGTCAATATCCTTCTTGATTTTTAGCTGTATGCTACATGTTTAACATAGTACATGTATGCTACATGTTTAATAAAGCAGATGATACCAAATTAGGAGGGATAGCTAATATCTCAGAAGACAGAATCAGAATTCAAAACAACCTTGACAGATTAGATTGCTGGGGCAAAACTAACAAAATGAATTTTAACAGGGAGAAATGTAGGGTACTACACTTAGGAAGAAGAATGAAATGCACAGATATAGAATAGGTGATACCTGGCTTGAAAACAGTATGTGTGAAAGGGATCTAAGAGTCTTAGTTGACCACAGAATGAACATGAGTCAGCAGTGTGATGTGACAGCTAAAAAAGCCAATTCAATCCTGAGCTGCATCAATAGGTGCATGTCAGGGTCAGAGACCCAGGTGGCAAGACAGCTCAGAGAAGGGAGTGGGAGAGCTAGCAGAGTCCTGTCGGGAGGAGTCAAGGAAGCACTTACTCAAGGGAAGTCCATTTACCAAAGCCAGAGCAACAAGCAAAAGCCGTAGTCAGAGTTCCAAAAGCCAGGGGCCTGGAGCCAAGAGATCAATCCAAGGTATCAGGTGCTGGAAGCAAGGAACAGGCAAGGCAAGAACTTGTAGAAAGTTTGCCACAAGCAAAGGAAAGCTTCCAGGCAGGCAGTTATATAGCCGAAGACACAGGTGTGGCTAGTCACCGCTTCTTGAACTTAATCAAGGAAGCCTCCCTTTGCTCAACTCTCTTGAGTCTCCGCCTTGTTTGTGGGCTGATTGACACAGGCTCCAAAGCATCTTCAGAATCGGATCCCTGTCGCCCTAAAGGAGAAGGCAGAGGAATGTCCGAGCCTGCTTGGTCCATGGCAGCAGGGGGAGCTCTTGAGCTGCAGGACTCCTCTCCAGCCAGAGCCACAGGGACCAACAGCTGCCGCTCGTCATCAGCAGCTCTGACAGGGGCTTCGGTTATCACAGGTGTATAGTGTTGAGATCAGGGGAAGTAATAATACCACTCTATTCTGCTTTGGTCAGACGTCACCTGAAATACCATATCCAGGCCTGAGCACTACAATTCAAGAAGGATATTGACAAGCTGGAACATGTCCAGAGGAGGTTGACCAAAATGGTGAAGGGCCTGGAAACCATGCCCTATGAGGAGCGGCTTGGGGAGCTGGGTATGTTTAGCCTGACGAACAGAAGGTTAAGAGGGGACATGATAGCCATGTTTAAATATTTGAAGGGATGTCATATTGAAGGTGAAGCAAGCTTGTTTTCTGCTGCTCCAAAGACTAGGACAGAAAGCAATGGATTCAAACTACAGGAAAAGAGATTTCACCTAAACATTAAGAAGAACTTCCTGATGGTAAAAGCCATTCAACAGAGGAATATGTTGCCTCAGAGTGTGGTGGAGTAACCTTATTTGCAGGTTTTTAAACAGAAGCCAGATGGCCATTTGCTGGAGGTGTTCTGAGTGTGTCTTCTTGCTGTTGGAATACAGACAGGACTTAAAACTTCAATCATAATAGGGTTGTGTATTAGTGTGAGAGAGAGGACCTTCAGTTGTAAATGTTATTTGAAGCAGCTGTGGAGCCTCTAGCAGACTAGCATCTTCCTTAGTGAGCTGTTTGATCCTGCTTCATTGTTGTATTTTGTAGTTTGATATATTTTGCATTTTTTTCTATTTTTACTTGCTTATATTGCTCATGTTCATTTTAACTTTTTGACTATATTTTCCCTTTTGTATATTGTCTTTGTATAAATACCTAGTTTGCTATTTTTCCCTTTAGATAAAATAGATAAAAGAATACTTTTATTATCCATTTGTCTTCTGAATTTCTGTTTCACAACACCTGCATGGCAGGGGGTTGGACTCAATGGCCATTGTAGTCTCTTCCAACTCTATGATTCTATTATTCTAACCACTTTGGGGCCATGGGCCACTTTTTCAGTTGGCCAAATGCATGAAGATGTTTGTTACCCCATAGCCCAGCATGATGCCAGTGCCTCCCTGAAACAGTGGGGAATATTAGCTCAAAGAGGAGGCTTGCCAGGCTAGGGGTAACCTTACAAGATCTTTTATACCTATGTATACTGGTACTAGTGCAGAGAAAAACCAGCCTAAGAGTCAAAAGTAAGCTTGTTTGTTTTACTGGAGGAATTTCAATCACACACACAAGATCTAACCAGTCTGAGAATCACACAAGGTGAACTGAATGAAAAAGGAGGAAGAGTTTGGATAGCAAGAGTTTAAGGCTATGTGGATGATATTTACCAATCCGGAGAGGAGCAAGGAGGTGATCGCGCATAGGAAGTCCATGGGTAGTACAAATCGGGAGTGACGCAGTGACAGTCAGCATGCCAAAAGTACTACTAGTTATCTGGCGAAAAGCCAGGGTTTAAATATTCCTTTTCTGCTCTGAGGGGGAAGATGTAAATGGCTCTCTGGCAGAGTAAACAATGGGTCCAGAAAGTTGACAATGGGGTTCAAAATGAGCTAATGACCTTAGCACTAGGTGACAAAGGGACTGATGGGAATCATGATAGCTCCTTAATTGCTGGACAGGTGAGGGGACAAAACAGAGTTTTTGCTGAACGAAGGAAAAAGGTCGAAGATAATCAGTTCTTCCATTGAAGCAGTTTCAGTGCCATTATTTCTAATGACAAAGGGCCCTTTCACACTACACAGTTATAGTGCTATAATTCCATGTTAACTGCTATGCTTCCATCCAGTGGAATCCTGAGGTTTGCAGTTTAGCGGAGAAGAACTTAAAATTCTCAGCCAGAAAGCTCTAGTGTCTCACCAGACAGCAAACCCTGGGATTTCCTAGGGTGCACCTGTGGCAGTTAAAACAGAATCATAGCACTATAATTATGTGGTATGACAGGGCCCAGAGTTAGAAGCAAAGCAACAAAGGCATGGATCACAGATCAGTGTCTTGTTGGCAGCCATGTGATTATGCATAAGCCCACAAGGAGCACTGACAAATGCAGCCTAGCATGAATCACATTGAGATGCTGCTTTTTTTGAACCTCCGTGTGGGGCCTAAGCCATGAATATGGATATATTCAGCAGATCAAAAAGGGGGGCTAGTCTAAGTTACAGAAATTATCCCACCCTTCCATCTCTGTTCAAAATCATATCTATTCTTTGACCACGTGTAATTAGAGCGACGCAGAGGTATTTAATTGATGTCAAACGCACTAGATCAAGCCATGATTCTATGACCTGATCAGGTCTGCTTTTCATGGTCTGGAGCCAAAGAAAACAAATCAAGCATTAAATGCAAATCAGCAGTCATTCATTTTCCTAAAACATTGGAGGGGACTCAAAAGGCAAAGTTACTCTTTTCAACACCTTGCACTCGGCTGTTGTTTCGGTAACACTAAACATCACCACAATATGTTGCCAGAGAGAAACTCTAATCAAAGTATTATTAAGGGACACAGCATCGTAATGTTTGATTGGGCACATGCGTGCGCGCGCACACACACAGACACACACACACCAGAAAGCAATAGTTTTCCTGCTGGTAATTTAAGGTAGAAAGGTAGCCAACACTTCATAGATGAAAACCAGATGATTTCATGGATGAAACCCTTCCAGAGTCCCCTGGACTTCCTGTTTCTGCCCCAAAAGGTGAGTTGCCTCTCTTGATGACCTCCAGGAACAGCATGCCCTCTGATATTTCACAGCTGAACACTTGGGCATGTGTGGCCACGCAACATCAGGGTGTGATCAAGATGGCAAACGTTGTCAGTGAGGAAGAACACACAAGCTAGGAAAGGCTGCAGCAGTTTGTTTTTTCCTTAGCCTACTGGGAAGGGCAAGATTCTGCCCTCTCATCATCTCACTCTCTCCTGAGTAAACTAAAGGCAAACTGCTTTTCCATTTTGAAATCAGTTTGCAGCATCTGGAGTAAACTGAGGACTGTCCCTGCCCAATGGGGACAGTGGGAGAGCATGTGCGCTCATCCTTTTTGGTGCTGTTGTGTGCCTTCAAGTTGTTTCCAACTTATGGCAACCCTAAGGCAAACCTAGCATGGGGTTTTCTTGGTGAGATTTGTTCCTAAGAGGCTTGCCCTTGACTTCCTCTGACGCTGAGTGAGCATGACTTGCCCCAGGTCACCCAGTGGGTTCCCACAGCTAAGCAAGGATTTGAACCCTGGTCTCCAAAGTCATAGTACAACCCTCAAACCACTTCACAACATGGGCTGTACCTGCCTGAAAGGCAACACAGCGACGATGAAGTCAAATGCTTGCTGAAAGTTTACACAATAGGTCAGAAGATTTATGAATCCGATCGCTTGAATGTTGACCTGGCTCACCACTTGGAAAGCTGAAGAGGAAGTAAAACATCACCAATGATGTTTCTAAGAGGTGATAGGGGATGTGAGAAACACCTGCAATACATTGAGCTGTTTACATTGCAGCCTAGAAAGTCAGCACTGTTTGCCATTTTGGACTCTTTGGCAGAGGCAGCCAATGATAACAATCCAGTGTCCTGACTGCCATTGGCTTTTTAGAACAACAAACAATACGAAGAGTTGAATGAGAAGAGATCTGCTTTGAAGTTGTGTACAGCCATGAACAATCTGATGGCATCTGAAACTCATTCTCTGTTCACCAGTAACTGAATGGCAATAATCCCATTTTCTTCAGCCTTTCAGAGAAAGTAAGTTAGAATGGTAAGCATAAGGACAGGAACTTTAGTTGGCCAGTTTATTTTTTAAACTCATCTCATTTCGAAGGCTTAGGCTAAGGAGCAATTTGTCAAAACATATGGGAAGCATCAAAACAAATACAGAGAACATGGCAGGGTTTAAAACTTTATTCTCATCAGTTTGACGATGGTCAGCTAAAGCCAAGCCAAACAGCAAGTTCTTGCAGCATTTCTAAAAGTCATTCAGGGTCTAACATTTTAATAAATGTGATAGTAACATCAATTTATTGAACACAAGGGTTGACTTTATTTTCTACTCAAACACAGAGTAACTTGTAACATCGAAGGCTTTCACGGTCAGAATCCATAGGCTGACAGATCCTCTGTAGATGGAAGCCACAGATGCAGGCGAAACATCAGGAGAAAATACTAATAGAACACGGCCTCAAAGCCCGGAAAGCCCACAACAACTTACAGAGTAACTTATTGAAAAAAAGTACATCAGTTTGTTATGGCAGTCCCTGCATGCAAAAATGATAGCCCCACAAGGGGGGAAATCATTGGCAGGGTACAGCTTCATCTCCTACTTTTAGACACTGATCAACTCAAAGCAAGAGCCATTCAAAATAACAAAATTTAGCACACACACATATCAAACATGAAATCATTCCACCTGCTTTTCTTATTCCCTTGGTACCCTCCATACTCACCATCTCTCTTCAAGCAACTGTTCCTCAATGCTAGGTGGGAATCACGGAAAACTCAGGATGTTCCAGCATTCCTCACCACTGGCTATGCTGGCCAGAGCTGCTGGGAATGGCCATCCTGCAACCTCTGGAGAGTCACAGCAATCCCACCCCTCCTCTGATGATACTTCTCAAGTGAAGAACTGTTGGGGAATTGAGAGATTTTTGGTTAACAATTTGGTTAAAAATATAAAAGAATTTACTCACAAAATCTTGTGCATAGTCTACACAGGTTCAATTCTTGAAGAAGGTAGGAAGAAAATTAAGCACTCACATGCTTGCTGAAAATAATCCCTGTTAGGAGATCTCAGGGCATGCTTTTGGGACAAAAGGCGAAGACAAAAGGAAGGAGTAAATGGGAAGAGAACCTTTTTAAGACCAAAGAATGTGTACGTGCTGGAGGAAGAGGTGTTGACCAAAACAAACAGGAAGTTTTCTCTAGGCTATCTCTCTATGCCTACAATAAACATGCAAACAAACTAGCCACTTAATTAAGCATGCAAAGATTGCCACTCCCAACAACCCTTCTTAACCGTGCATGCACCCCTGAAGTCCCATCTTGACTCGCAGGTTCTCAAAGCCGTCTCTTGGTAGAGGTTTGGTCAGGATATCAGCTACCATCTCAGTGGTTGGACAGTAGATCATCTTGATCATTCCATTCTCTGTCAGCTCACGTACTTTGTGGTATCTTGTTCCTATGTGCTTGCTGCGTGGTGTCATCTTCTCTGTTTGAGAAAGTTTAATACAGCTCTGGTTGTCTTCCATAACTTGAATTGGTTTTTCTTCATTTATTCCAAAATCAGACAACAATTGATCAAGCCACAGTAATTCTCTACATGCTTCTGATGCTGAAATATACTCTGCTTCTGTAGAGGATAGAGCCACCACACTCTGCTTGTGGTTGCCCCAAGAAATAGGGCCATCTCCATACAAAAATAGGAAACCACTGACTGAGTGATAATCTGCAGTATCACCAGCCCAATCTGCATCAGTGTAGCATACTAATTTAGGATTGCTACTAGCTGGTAGCTTCAATTTAAAGTTGGTAGTCCCTTTTAAGTATCTAGCTACCCTTTTTACTCTAGTCCAATCTTTCTTTGTGGGTGAGCTAACTTTCCTGCTCAGAATCCCTACAGCAGATGCAATATCGGGTCTTGTGTTGGTAGACAGGTACAAAAGTTTTCCTATTGCTGTTCTGTAGAGACTATTATCTGGTAAAACATCACTTTCTTCAGTATTTTTAAGAAAATCTGTGGTCATGGGCGTTGCTACAGTGTAGGCATCTTGGAGTCCTAAGCTTTCTAAAAGTTCAGCAATCTTTTGTTTTTGATTTAGTAGAAAAGATCCATCTTGTTCTCTTTGAATCTCCATGCCCAAATAGTATTTTGCATCTCCTAACTCTTTCAACTCCACTTCTTTGTTCAAGTGATATACAACTTCTGAGTGGTCATTATTTCTGTTGGTGGCTATAATCAAATCATCAACATAGGTCAGGATAAAGGTTGAATAACCTTCTTTGGTTCTGGTGTATAGACATTGATCTGCTTCTCCTTGCTTAAAGCCTAATTCTTTCAACATTGTGTCTAGTTTCTCATTCCAAGCTCTAGCAGCCTGTTTAAGTCCATACAAACCCTTGTCAAGCTTGCAAACCAGATGTGGTTGCTTCTGGTCTACAAAGCCTGGAGGTTGTTGCATGTACAGTTCCTCTGTTATTTGTCCATGTAAGAAAGCAGTTTTTACATCAAGGTGTCTGACATCCATTTGTTTGGAAGCAGCTAGACTGAGAAGCAGTCTTATGGTACTGTGTCTGACAACAGGCGCAAATGTCTCATCAAAGTCTATTCCAAATTTCTGTGAGAAGCCTTGAGCAACTAGCCTTGCTTTGTAGCGTTCCATCTTTCCTTGTGCATCCAGTTTCAGCCTGAAGACCCATCTGGATCCTATGGCTTTCTTTCCTGGTGGAAGTTCAGTAAGTGTCCATGTTCTATTCTTATGCAGTGTATCTATTTCTTCTTGTACTGCTTTTCTCCACCAAGCTGCCTCAGTCGCAGGCATCTGTTCAATTTCTTCAAAGCTTGATGGTTCATTTGGTAACACTGATGTTGCGAGGTAGGACAAGCGTGGAGCTGGTACACCTTTGTTGGGTCACATTGAGCATCTGGGAACCTGTTCTGGAACCTGGTCTGTCTCTGCAGCATCTTCCGGTCCAGTGCTCCCCCTTCTGTTAGTGTACTGCTCTCTGCCTTTAGCTTGCTTTCTGCAGCATATATCTCAGTCCTTTGTTCAGAATCAGGTTGTGTCGCTGCTTGTGGTATTTCAGATGAAGGCAACATCTGCACTTCTAAGAGAGGTTCAACATCTTGCTCTTCTTCTTCCAGTGATTCTAAGATAGTCTCTCGTTCATCTGGAAAGTCTACGACAGTTCCTCTCTTATCAACTCTACTTTGTTCATCAAAGTAAACTACATGCCTGGTAGCAACTTCACCAGTCTTTAAGTTCATTACTCTATAGCCTTTGCTTCCAGGAGCATAGCCAATTAGAATAGTCTGCTCTGCTCTTGCACCTAGTCTGTGTCGCTTCTGTTGTGGTATGTATAAATATGCAATACTTCCAAAGGTTCTAATGTGTTTCATGTCTGGTACTCTGCCATGCCATAATTGAAATGATGTTTGTGTGGTGCCTTTTGTTGGCAATCTATTGTAGAGATACGTTGCGGTCATAAAGGCATCACCCCAAAATTTACTGGGAAGATAAGCATCTGCCAGCATGCACTTTGTCATCTCCAGGAGAGATCTCAGTTTCCTTTTAGCAATCCCATTCTGCTCAGGAGTGTAAGTAACTCTCCTCCTGTGCAAAATGCCATGTTCTTCCAGGAAAGCTTGTGTGTGATGTGAAATGTACTCACCAGTGCCATCTGTCTGGATAGCTTTAGGTGTTGTCTCAAACTTGGTTCTCACCATGACAACATACTTCTGTAGCATGTCTTGGGCTTGACTCTTCTCTTTCAGAAGATAAGTAACACAATACCTTGAAAAATCATCCACAAAAATTAAAGCATATCTGTTTCCACCAAGTGAAGGAACATTAAATGGACCACACAAATCACTGTGAATGAGATCCAGTACCTTAGTGGTTCTCTTTTCAGTCCTTGGATGAAATGAGGGTCTGACTGACTTTTGTTCAACACAAGTTACGCACCTGGTAGTACTCTCATTGTATCGTTGATTCACCTTGATTCCTGTGGCCAAACTCTGGTTCTGTAGTTCAAGAACTGCCTTTGGACCACGATGTCCAAGACGTCTGTGCCATAGGTCAAGGCTGTTCTCATTCATCTGTGCTCTAGCAACATTAACTTGTTGAGCTGAAAGATGTAACTCATAGACACCATTATTCTCAAATGCTTCTGCAAAAAGGACGTTATCTTTGGTAACTGTGCATTTTCCTTGTTTGAAAAGATACTGTCCTTTTTGCAGAAGCATTTGAGAATTTCAAATCCTTTCTTATCCAAAGCAGACACACTGAGCATGTTGCAGTGTAATTCAGGAACAAACAAGACATCACTTGCTACATTCTGGGTAACTTTGCCATTAGGCAATAGACAGTTTAAAGTGCAGCTTCCTGATCCCAGGATCTGCATGGATTCACCATTTGCAGCTTGAATTTTTCCTGTTGCATCTCGATCCATTTTATCAAAATAAGCATCAGAAAATGTGCTGTGATTGGTACAGCCAGAATCTATAATCCAACAATTATTTTTCTGCTTGTAGTCATTTACTGCCAGAGTCTGTCCCATTAAAAGAAAATTACTTCCTCTGTAAGACTGTTTGCTTGATTCACCTACTTCATGCTGCCTTTGTCTTGTAAATTTCTTACTTGGCGAGCTACCACTGGCTGAGGACTTTTTGGGAAGGGTACAGTTTCTTGCAATGTGACCCTTCTTATTGCACTTATAGCAACTGAGCTCTGATTGGTCCCTAGGCAGAGCTTTGGGTCTGCCCTTCTTAGTGGCCAGCTAATTTGATCCACTTGGTCTCTGTGTATGATCAGAAGGGGAGGCCCCTTGGTCAATGCATTCTTCTCGTAGTTTAGACACAGCTTCATTAAAGGTTAGCCCTTTTAAGTTTTGTAAGAGAGAGATGAAGGGATTGAACTCTGATCCCAGAGTTCCAGTCAGGAAACAAACCTTTTGTCTATCAGAAAACTGGAATCCACAGGAATTCAACTTATCCAAAATCATAATCAGTTTGCTGATATAAGCTTCACAGCCTGCTTTAGCATGAAGGCGAGGCTGTACAAGTTCCCTCATCCAAATTGACTGAAACTTTTCATGTGAAAGACCATAAACTTCTTTAATTTCATCTAACATTTCCTTTGCAGTGGTACAGTCCCTTACATAAAGTAGCTGATTAGCCTCCAATGCATTACCAGTTAGGTACTGTGCTGTGGCATCTTTTCTCAACCATTGTTCTGCAGCTTCACCACTTGGTTTTTCTTTTTCAATTGCATCAAGAACATTATGGTGATTAAAGGCTAAATTTAATTTTTGTCTCCATTCTGTATAGCTCTCATTGGTGAGTCGCATAAGTCTGGGCTTTGAAGCTAGGTCTAAATCTGCATACAGCATTTTTGCTTTAGTTAGCAATTCCAAAAAAAAAAAAAAATCAGCACCCAAAAAGGTAAAAGGTAAAAATTCTCTAGTTAGATGTGTGTTTCCAAACAGAGGGGAAGGGGGAAAAAAAAAACAGCCGCTTTCACAAGAAAGACACAATGCAAAAAATAACTAAAACCCGAAAAATCTGGTAACTGTTCTGTTCTGGGCCCATAACCTGTTGGGGAATTGAGAGATTTTTGGTAATGAGACTCTCAATCAGCAGAGTATCTTAGTAATTGCACAAAAACAGAAGTTGAACAGATTACCAGTCCCACTTCTATCACTCCACCCCAAACACACTTAACCTAGCTCAAAATAAACACAAAAAACAATTTGGTTAAAAATATAAAAGAATTTACTCACAAAATCTTGTGCATAGTCTACACAGGTTCAATTCTTGAAGAAGGTAGGAAGAAAATTAAGCACTCACATGCTTGCTGAAAATAATCCCTGTTAGGAGATCTCAGGGCATGCTTTTGGGACAAAAGGAAGGAGTAAATGGGAAGAGAACCTTTTTAAGACCAAAGAATGTGTACATGCTGGAGGGAGAGGTGTTGACCAAAACAAACAGGAAGTTTTCTCTAGGCTATCTCTCTATGCCTACAATAAACATGCAAACAAACTAGCCAGTTAATTAAGCATGCAAAGGTTGCCACTCCCAACAAGAACAACGTGAGCAGTTGCTGCTGTGTCCCATCAAGACATTTTTGACTGATTGTGATGCTAAAGTGAACCTGTCATGGGGTTTTCTCAGCAAGATTTGTTCAGAGGGGTTTTGCTGTTGCCTTCCTCTGAGGCTGAGAGAATGTGACTCATCTGAGTCATTCAATGTCATTCTAAGGTCATTCAATCACCATGGCCAAGTGTGGTGTCCAGGAGTCCCATACCGCACTGGCTTCTCAAGTTAGCAGCACATTATATAGTGTCACTAAGCTTGCAAGTAAATCATGCCAATGTCACTATCAACCTGTGCCTCTGTGCCCCTTTCCTTCCTTTATTGTTTCCTGTATCTGTTTATCTTATATTGTACACTCCTTTGGGCAAAGACCTGTGTTCTTGTGTACTCCAAGGCACCATGCTTATTGACAGTGCTACTTTAAATAAGGGCGAATTGAGAGCAAATGTGATATAGTGGTTAGTGTGCTTGACTGAGACTTTGGAGAACCACTTCTTGCCATTGAGCCATGAAACTTTCTGGGTGACCTTAGGCCAATCAGTTTTGTGAAGCTGGACCTACCTCACAGGGCTGTTGTGGGAATAAAGTGGGAGAAGAACAGCCACGTACACCATCTTGAGCTCATTGGGGTATAGATTAATAATTAAATAATAGCTAAATTTAAAAAGATAAAAACAAATAGGCACTTCTGCTTTCTCTTTCAATGTAGAAATTATGTAATTAATTTATGGCAGGAGAAGACATTCAGACAACAAAACACAGAAACAAAATCTAAGATTTTTACACTTTCAGTGAATTTGGCTAAAATAGGAAGAGCGATGGAAATAAGAATGTTCTGAATGGCATGGCCATTATGTGCCTTCCTTCATGTAATCATGCACACATCCTTATCCACGCACACAGCAGTCCACACCCTGCTTTGCTTCCATGGACCAGCCAATTTGCCAGGTCCTGATAATTTAGATGCCAGGAGAGCAAAGGAGTAAAAGAAAGCCAGCTGCTGGTGCTGCTTCCTTCAGCTCAACTGTTCTGTCTTGGATTCTCTCAGCAGAGGGCAGAGGCCTTTCATACTGCACAGTCATAGTACTATATTACGCTTTGACTGCCGTGTCTCTGAACACCTAGTTTTTATAATCTGGTGAGGCACTTGAGCTCTCTCGCACAGAATCCTGAATGTCTGTCCCTAAAATGCATATCCCAGGACACTACAGGACAGAACCATGGCTGCTAAAGTGGAATCATAGGGCTAAAATTGGCTAGTGTGGAAGAGTGACTGAGCCCCTTACCAGCAATAATGAAAAAATGCATCAGTAGAACACTTCTGAGTATTCCTTGCTCAAAAAAATCCCCTATGAAATTCATGGGGCTGCCGTAAGTCGAAAGGCAACTTGAGGTCTCTTACACACATACACACACACACATGATAATCTCGCAGGGAAATAAATTATGTATCATGGAATTTACCAAGTGACGTTGGACCATGACTTGTTGTTGTGTATGGCTTCAAGTTGTTACCTCAAAATATGGGTGACTCAGGGGTCCACCTGAGACACCAGTACCTCTGTGCAAAGATGGGGGACATTAGCTCAAATTAGGAGGCCTGTGAAAGTAGGGGTAACCTAACAAGATCTTTCTACCAACGTTTACATGTTTTCTCAGGGAAAAACCAGACAGTGATTCAAAAGTAAGTTCAAATGTGTTTTATTAGGGGACTTAACTGCACACACACACAAGATCCAAACAGTCATGCACTCACACAAGGCTAGCTGAAAGAAAAGGGAGAAAGGGTTGTGGATAGCAAGATTCTGGGCATCATGGGTAATATTTACTGGTCTGAGAGAGCAGCAAAGAAGCAGCAATGTGGTTTAGACTCACATCTCAGGACAATACACAATTGGGAATCAGAGTGACAGTGTGGCTACCGGCAAGCGATGTAATGCATCTAACTGGCTAAAACTTGGGGGAGGGGGTTATACGCAATTTTCTGCCTGGAAGGCAAGGATGTGAATGGCTCTCCAGCCAATGGAATTTGCAGAGTGTACAGTGAGGCCCAGAATGGGTTAACAAACTTAGGTGACAAAGGACTAATGGACGTTGTGATAGCTCTGTAATGGTTGGACAAGTGTGAGGACAATGGAGAGGTTTACAGATTGGTGGGAAGACCAGTTGAAACAATAAGCGGTTTGATGGGAACTTTCCAGTCATTATTGTCCAAAAGGGAATCATTAAGGCTACCTTAAGACTATTATCTCTGGAGTTCCCTGATGATTTCCTGACTATGACCTGGCTATGCCTGGAGGAGATCTCTGACCTACTTTGCAGTGCATATGTTCAGCCAGCTTATTCCACTTGTCCAGCTTGGCCGTACAGTCACATCAGAGTACATTTTATATTAAAGCCAATTAATATATCTTGCCAATTAAATCATATTTCACAGTGTGGGAGTGTACAGCCTAGTAACAAAGTCATTTCCAATATATAGCAGCCCTAAGACTAACTGATCACAGAGTTTTCTGGGGCTAAGGGTGTGTGATGCACCCAAGGTCAGCCAGGGAGTTTCCATGGCTGAGCAGAGAATTGAATCCTGGTCTCCAGGGCCACAGTCCAATGCTCAAACCATTATGCCATGCTGGCACTCCATTACTACATCTCAGCAAATCTACCTTGCTGAATTGTTGTAGGGAAGACAAGAAGCATGACTAGTTGCCATATACATTATTGATTCATGCGCTGGGCCTCTGTTTTTGTTATTCTCATCATATTGCTATAATTTTGTTTGTTTGTTTTACAGATAGCAAGAAGGTACAGATCCATGAAAATACCACAGGTAGCCTCCTGAGAGTGACTGTCACCTAATTCATGGAGGAAAATGAGTGCAAAATAAGAATAAATAGTAGCAATTGCAGGAAAAAGGTTTGGTTTCCTTCAGAGATATAGATGAAATATTTTATTATACCTAGAAAAGATATCGGTTTAATTTTCTTTGTCCTGTTCCACCTTTCATCACTATACACATGCTAATCAGCTCATGTAAGCTAGGATGTCTAAGCCAGTGCTCAACTGTTCTTTGTCAAATGGCCAGCTGAGCCAATAACAAATGTTTGCACTTCTTTACGTTTCCATTCTTTCTCACCTCATGGAATACATCTTCCCACCCAACCACATGTATAATAATCTGCCAATTGAAGCAACACTCCATGCATCTTGCAAAGTGGGTTGGAATCTGCAAAAGTTTATGCCAAATAAAACTTGCTAGTCTTTAAGGTGCCACTAGACATTTTTATTTTTGTTGCAACAGACTAACAAGAGTTACTCTCCCTCAAAACTTTGGAAGGTGTTTGTTTGTGGAAGAAAAAAAAATAATTCAAAGCAAGCACTGCTCCAGTGTGACAGACCTGTTTCCCACCATAACACAACCCTCCCCACCTCTGCTTGACATATGAATCCTTTCTAATCTTCACCCTCCTAGCAGCTGTTCTTTTTCCTTGCTACAGTTAACCTTTCAGAAGGAAATGGTATACCTAATAAATAGAAATATATAAATCTCCCATGCACATTTACTTGAGCATAAGACTCAGTTAACTAAGTAGGACATATGTGTACGTAAGCAGTTCAGATGCTCAGAGCACATGCAAGAGGCAAATAAATGTGGTGTAACTCCCTCCAAACATGGAGGGAGGCAAAAGTAGGGGGGAAAGAAGATGGAAGTGCCACTTTTCCATCTATATCAGGCAGTGGAAGAACTCTAGATGCCCCTCATGAAATGCAACTTCATTTCATTTTGTTTTCTGTTTTTGTGTGTATGTGTGTGTGTTTTCTGAAAAGTAAAAAATGAGTAATATTGTTACTCAAGTAAGTCATGAAAAACAGCCAACTCCATGAAACCTTAAATACTAAGCACTATGGCTAGCATCTTGATTGGTATTTATGAGATTGTGAGCTGGACGCATGATCTTGTAACTTTTGGGATTCATGTTTACAGACATTAACAACTGAAATTGTCTCCAAAACCCCCACCTAAGCTGGGCAGTGCCCTAACTGAAGGGCTTCTGAGATGCTGAAGACTGGAACATTGGGAAGTTCTGACTACAACTACAGCTTTATCCCAGGTGCAGTGCATGTTGACAGAAGCAGCTATGGTAGGACTTTGAGGGGTCTATACAGCTGTCTGTTTCAATGTGCCCAACAGCCTGGAGAGTGCTGAAGTGGTAATTTCCCAATACCATGATTTTCAGTATCTCAGAAACCCTTAACCTTAGCGCTATCTGGCTTAAGGGGTAGGCTTTTGAGGGGGTGCCCACAGCAGCTATGCTTGCCATAGTTATCAACAGAAGCACCTATAGTAATATAACTCAGTCACCATAGCTGTATCTGCCAATGACGGATCTCACCTATATTGCAGCTTTCCCTCTGTTTTGCTGCCTCCTTCCCCCTTCATTCCATTGGTCCCACTACTTTTTGTGCCATCTTTGCAAGGAGCTCTGCAAAACAGACTTCAGTTAGACCTCTTCTCCAAAGTCTGGAGTTTCTTCTGGAATTTTAACATTAACCAAGGGAACAGGAAATCAGAACTGAAAGACAATAGGTCATATCTACCATTATAACTCTACTTTTAAAAAATCAGCCATATGGATAAGACCTCACTCATTAGTTAGACACACTCAAAGGAGGGCCAGGTCCTTTTCTCACAAAACAATTGGACAGAAGAATGACTGCACTTTTTGCCCCATAAATCTACTTCTACAAGGGCTAAAGATGTACTTTCCTTAAAAAAAATGAAAAGTTGCAAACCAAGCCAAATGGTCATCCAAATGGGCACTGGGTAGTATGCCTAGAATCCAGGTAAAATCCAGCCAGCCTGAGAATACGACACCCTAAAAATAGACAACCAGTAAAATGCTGGAAAATCCAGCACACCTATTTGAAAACCTGTGATTGTAACAGACAGTCATTTGCTGAAGGGCTGCTTGACTAAAGAGGTTTTTGCCTTTTAGCAGTACAAGAACAAGCCAAATTCTCTTAGGAAGCAGCTCCATAATCTGGAAGTGGGTATTTAGAAATCTTTGCCAAACATAATTCTGAAGCTCGTAAGACAGAGAGAAGGGTCTGTCCCGCAGATTTCAATGGCCACACACACTTACATGGGAGAATATGGACTTTTAGATAACATTGAACTTTCATGTTATATTTTACAAGAGCAAATGAATTTATATTTTCTTTTTAATTCCCTGATAAAGCAGCATTTAAGGCACTTGTTTATTTTAAAGAAATAGTACTGCACATTAACAAAAAACATCTTGAAGGAAAGGCCAGCATGGCATGGGTTCTCTGGAGCAAGGGGGAAACATGTGATCTCTGCTGTGTTCTACATGGATTTGCCTCCAAGTGGATGAACATCAGTGTGTGTGTGTGTGTGTGTGTGTGTGTGTGTCTCCAAATCACCTGTCAGCTTATGCCAACCCCATGAATTTCAGAGGGTTTTCATAGGCAAGGAATAGATAGTTTTGCTAGCTCCTTCCTCTGAAATACCATCTTGTGTTTGTTGGTGGTCTCCCATCAAAGTACTAACCATAACTAACCTTACTTAGCTTCCAAGATCAGATGGGATCTGGTGCCTTTATGATATTTAGGGCATGGATGAACGTCTGTTGTTGTTGTTGTTGTTGTTGTTGTTGCTGTTGCTGTTGTATGGCTTCAAGTCATTTTCTGACTTATGGCAACCCTAAGGCAAACCTGTTGCAGAGTTTTCAGGGGCTGAGCAAGTGTGACACACCAAAGATTACCCAGTGGGTCTCCATGGCTGAGCAGGGAATCAACCCCTGGTCTCCAGGTTCATAGTCCAATGCTCAAACCACTACACCATGCTGGCTCTTGGATGAACATCTACCTGGGGCTAATACCTTTTGGTCAAGACTGGGGCCATTTCCGCACTAGCCTGTTATAGCGCTATTATTCCACTTTCAACATCCTATGGAATCCTGGGGTTTGCAGTTTAGGGAGGGGCTGGCCTCTCCCTAAACTGCAAACCCCAGGATTCCATAGGATATTGAAAGTGGAATAATAGCGCTATAACAGGCTAGTGCGGAAATGGCCTGGATCTGCATTTTTTTATTGTTAGAATTTCTATTTAGAACTAGCTTTGGGAAGCTGCACTGGGGTGTTTTTACATCTGCTCTGATCACCTGTCATGATCACCAGTTGGGCAGTGGCTGTCATAAACTCCCCTCATCGTTCGAGTTGTTTTAGCACTGTTTGTAAGAGATATGTACACGCACCTCCCAAAGTTCTATGCCACTTCTTCATTGTGGAATGGATGCGACGCTGAGTTCTCAAAGGCTATGCCAGTGAAGTCTAAGCTCTGGAAAACTCTAGCAGGTTGGTAGGGCATTAAACACGGCTGTAGTGGCAGATTATGTACCTGTTTTCTGAGGGCTGCCCTAGCTATATACTGAAAAGTGTATCACCAGAAGGCATGCCACACCAGGCTTGCCACAGCAGCTATGTAGTTTGTGTCGGTGCAGACCAGATAGAACTTCAAGATATTCAAGCTGTACAGTGGTACAGCTATGTAATTTTAAATCCTGGACTTTAAATGCCTATAGATGGCCACATGTCTTATTTCTGATTTCTGTGCAAAGTACACAAATAACACACCTCTGTTCCATGTTTTACAACTTGCCTATGTTCCTGATACACTGGAGTAAAACAATCAAAAACTTATATAAGGATCATCTGTATCATCTCTGAGACTGAGAAAAGGAAATTTCTAGCTTACGCTTTTATGGACTCCGTCTACTTCATCAGGTGCATGAGATGAGAAGTTTCTTTTTCGCAGTTAGACTCAAAGGTGGTACAGAATTAATTTGTATCTTTTTATGCCAGAAGGGACACAACTATGTCTTTAAATACTACAATTATGGAAAACAAAAACTTGCCCCACTTTAAAAAAAAAGAAAAGAAATACAAATGCAGTTTTACACTTTAAACTGTACTAAATCACAGCACCATCACAGCTACAGAAATAAAACAGAGTTTGCTGTGGTAACTACCAAGATGGTAACCTTGATGCTAAACACATTTTCTTGGGAATAAACACCGATTCATTGTAGAAAAAGAATTCGTTTTCGCTTAAAAAAAATTAACTGATCAGGTATAACCATAATCATGTGCCAGCAATCATTGACTGACAAATGTTTTCAAAATAATAAGAAAGGCTACTACATCAGCTATCATCAACTCCAATGGGTCCACAGCAATCCAATTGCTGTTCCCATGCTTACTGCTGCTCCCATCATCCTCCCTTCTTTGGGGGTGGGGTGGGACATGGAGTTCTGGACTTCTATCTCAAAGTCCAGCCCTAACACCATCACTTTGTATTCATGAGAGAAAGAAAAGAGAGGAGAATTATAATCAGAACACAAGAGATACATAAATCAAAAGCATATAAAGACAAAAAGGAAATAAATAGCACCCATTAAAACCCACTTCAGCAAAAAAGTCAGCTGAAAAGCCAAAAGTCTGTCTGGAAGAAGACAACCTCTTTGCCAAGTGGGTGAATGGACAATAAAGATAGAAATAGTCTGACTCTGCCTGAAAAGGGAGATCCAGAGACCAGAAGCAGCTACTGGGAAGGCTCTGTTTCACTCCCCACCAGAGGAGGGCCAACAGAAAGAAAAACTTCTTTCAGGGGTTTTCAAGCTCAGAGTCACATGGAAGATTGTGCTTGTCAAGTAGGCTACTACCAAATCATGTACTGAATGACATTCAGTACAACTGAATATCAAAGTCAGAATAATCTGTGCCATTGTATTCCTAATTTCTATGTATGGTTGTGAAAGCTGGACAGTGAAGACAGATGATAGGAAATGAATCAACTGATTTGAAGTGTGATGCTGAAGGAGACTTCTGTGGATACTAGGGACTGCCAAAAAGACAAGCAGGCTCAAGAGCAAAACAAGCTTGAACTCTCTCTAGAAGCAAAGACGACTGAACTGAGAATGTTGCACTTTGGACATATCCTGAGATGATATGAGTCATTAGAAAAGACAATAATGCTTGGTAAGACGGAAGCCAATAGGGTGAAAAAAGACCTCATTACAGGTGGACCCATTTGATCAAGCAAACCATGGTTCTGAGACTGCAAGACCTGAGCAGGGCTGTTATATCAACAGGGTAACTTGCAAATCTCTCATTCGTATGTTCACTATAAGTCAAAGGCCCTTTCCGCACGGCATTTGCCATGCGAAAGGGCACCTGGAGCATCGCACGATTGTGAGGAGCGATCTGCACGATGCCCTCACAATCGCGCAACACTCCAGGGGCCAGCAGGCGCAGATCACGCACCTTTTCATTTTCGGCTGGAAGCCAAAAATGGTGCATGATTGCGCATTGCTCCCAGGCCCCACGTGCACTTACCTGGCGTGCGGAGCCTCCGGAGCCGCACCAGTCGCCCTTCCTGCCCCAGCGCAGCCTGGGAAATTCCCAGGCTGCGCTGCGGAAGGAAGAGGTGGGGCTGTCGCGCGAGCAGGCAGCTCGTGCGGAGCCGAAGGACCGCGGACGCGAGAGCCTCTCACTAGAGGCTGCTCGCGCGATCCCCACAACCCAGCGCCGGAAAGGTAAGGTGCGGAAAGGGCCAACATCAAGTTGGCAGCAATTAACCACAACAAAATCACAAACAAAATCACCACCAGGTCTAGGGAAAGTCTGCCACACATACTCAATCCTGCCCCTGTCCCAAGTTGCCTAGCAGGCTGCCAGAATTCAGCAGTGCATGCCCACCAGAACTGGGAAAACCCACTTCTATTTGCCCCAAACACTGTGCTGTTGATATATTGCTAAAACTTGGCACACTGGGAGCACAGATCTTGATCTGGAGTAGAACTATGCTCTTCAGAAATGTTCTACTCTCAGACAAGGCACTCATTCTTTGCACTTTACTTTTTCTAGAAAAAAAATGGATGTTACTCTGATGTGCTACTGAGTTTAGCAGCAAGAGTTCATTGGTGTCCCAAAAGAACCGTTGGTTCTGTCACTAGCATCTTGCCCACCCTGATGCAGGGATTTCTAACTCATAACCTGCACTTTGAATACTGGTGGACCTAGAGCAAGTGAAGCTCTTGTTAACAAGGGTGCCATATGGTTATTATACAACCATCTCTCATCAAGATGGTTCTCACTGAAGGTTCTCCAACTTTCTTTTTAAATCACTTTTCAAAGCAACCTGACGTAATGTGTACTACAGCATTCCAAATGGGATGCAGCTCAGGCATACATAACTGTGGCCAGATCTGATAACTCCAGGAAGAGATGCTGTTGGAACACTAGCATCAGCTGTACAAACAGCACTCCAGACCACTGCCAAAATGTTGGCATCCAGGTTCAGGGCTGAATCCAAGAGTACACCCTACCTGTAAACCTGAGTTTAAATGCAGAGGTGAACCCCTTCTAAGATGGATACAGCAATCCCAAGATTAAGCTTCAGTTTTGAACCTTGCCTGTTGAATTCACACAACTCAGGTAGTAGGGAACTTAACTTGTTTATTTTCACGATTTCATACAATTCCTAAGCAGGGCTTTTCTTAACAAAGATTTCTAATAAGACTTTTCCAGGATATGATGAGGGTGGAGTGAGGTTTGGAGACCAGCTTTTAAACAGAACAGTGCATAATTAATTTACTGTGTCTGAATCAACACAAGGAGATTGAGATCTTACATACAATACTCCTGAAAGTGATTAGCAAAATTGTGGACAAGAGTGGTTTGCCTCCTTAATGGGAAATGTATGCTGTAGATCCTGACCAAATCATCTGTATACAGATAAACACAGATCACCTGCACATCAACAAATTTCCATGTTCCTGATCCTGTTTGTTTAGCAGCAGAGGCTATATAAACATTTTCAGAGAAACTGCCAGGCACTTCAAAGGGGATTATAAATCAACATTACTAAATGATTGTCCAACACAATGGGAAATAATTGGTTACACAACAAGCGAGTATGGCAAACTCCTTCTAAGAAGGATGCATTATAATCAGAGAGTGTAATGACCATGCAAATTGTTAGATCATTAAACAGCATTTAATTTACACTAATATAGAATGTAAAGAAGACCCTGGAGGCCTCATTATGATACAAGGAAAAAACATGGTGTCCCAGTCCTTCAGTCCAATGTGGAAGGCCCACCACCATTGTCAACACCACCTCTGCTACAGGGAGTTGCACTCCATATCCCATGATGGGGAGATGTAATTAAACCCAGGGTTAGCAAAATGTACCCCAGGTGCCCCAGGTCCTTGAGTCTTCCTGATTCCTCCCATGAAAAAAAAAATTGCTTTCTACTAATTCCAGAAGTGACAGGGGCATGAAAATGGAAGTGGATGTCTGGTCAATTCTGATTCTGATGTTTTTTATGTGTTTCTGGGGCTGGTGCAGTTCTTGGGTTGAAATTTGGCTCCCAGTTCCTTCAGTCAGTGGAGAGAGGGGAGGAAAATTCTGTATTTATGAATGTCAAAATTACATTCCTCATAAACAATGGTGCATATCTGAGGGATAGTTGTCTCTTCTAAGAGGATAAAGCCCACCATACTTCAGATCAATTGATTCAGGGAACTTTATGCAAGAGACAACTTCAAAATTTGGGGGTTACTGTCTTCACCTCCCCATTATGTTTCTTGTGTATGCCTGTGTTAGCAATTGCTATAAAAATAACATATAGTATACAGGCAACCCTAATTAAGAAATCTGCAACATTCCAAAAGCATATTTGTTGAAGAGGAATCTTAAACATTCTCTTACCTTCTTTTACATTTTTTTCACTTCTTCTTATTTCACTAGGGAGTTATGATGAATGAGAAATAGTTCAAATTGTTTCCTTGTTGTTGATTCCCTCTCCCTGGTTGGTTCCAAAGTCACTGAAAAGGCAATAGGAGGAGAGAGATGGATGTGGACAAAGAGTGGCAGACACAGAAGGAATTAAGCATTCAGCATTTTTCAGGCAAGCATCTATTCCCGCATCCTCTCAGATCCCAAAGAGTCCACAACAGTTCCTGATCTTGAACGAAAGAACTACCAAAGAGCACTGAACACTGGAACACAGTCCTGGAATATATTCCTTGAGCAACACTTCCAACGCCCTGTAAGTAAGGAGCCCTGATAAAACCATCTACTGGATTAGAAGTTAAAGCTGTCAGTCTCTTCCTTTCTTTTCTTCTCCTTTCATTTTCTTCCCTCTCTGCATCATGGTACTTCACTTTCAAATTCTTCTATACACCACAAAATAAAATTTAATTTAAAAAATAAAAGAACAGGTAGCAACAGAACACTTTGCAGATGCAGAGGTCTGTAGGCACCACACTGCTTACCTAAAAACATTTGTCTAGGGATTTGATTCTTCTTCCCCTTTAAAAAAAATCTAATCCAAGTTGTAGAAGTAATTTGTCGGAAAATGTTGTCCAGTGAGACTGAATAAAACTGTAGTCCCTGTTTGCAATCTATACCTTTCATTATAAGACGAAGCAGGGTAATTCCAAGAAACAACCTTAGATCCTCCCTTTTTTGAAACTACAGTTCAGCAAAATTAGCTTTCTGGGTATAAATGCTTCATAGATTGTGCCTTTATTTTTGTTTATTTTTATCTCAGTGAAATAAGAGGACCCTGCAATTCTGCTTTTGTTTTGCTCTGATTTGCAAAAATGTTTACCTGCATTTGTTTATCAAGGTGTACAACAGCATCAAAACAGCAGCTCCCAAGCACTGGAGATAGAATTATCTCAGTCATTGGCTTATACAGTCACTGCAATGCCATGATAAATCCACAGTCTTCCTGCATAAATTGGAAGCCCTCATACATTTATTAAAAGCTGACTTTTGGGACCACAACTATACAAATCTGTAATCACAGATTACAACTGGTTAGGGATGCAAATCCTTGTAATTTTTGTCCTTGCAGGCCAAAAGAATTGTTCCATTCTTCCCCCTCACTGTGAGAAAGCCTTCAAAAACTGAGCAGTTTTCAAAGACAAGCTTGTTCCAGGCCTTTTCACCACCAAAAAAAAGGGGGGAGCCAAATGGAGGGTTTACACAAAAAGCAGCATTTTCTGTGGTGAAAATAATGTTTTCTGTACAGATTATTTTCCGTACAGAAAATGTCATTTTACACACACACGCGCGCGCACACACACACACACAAAGACCCACAGTATGTCCATTTTTCACAACCATTAAGTCCCAAACTGCAAAGTTTCTCATTCCTTCAGCATTCTCCCTATCTATTTAACAAACCCACATTTATCCATCATTTGAGCATTTTCAAATATTCTTTCCATTTCCTATGTTGATACTATCAGGATATGCTGGCCTGCAAGGCAAATCTACTCAGATTATAACATGAGAGTATATTTTCAGGTGAGCCCTTGAAAATAATATTCTGCTTGACCTTGCATGTAAGAATGGTATCAACTTGAGTGTTTATTTTGTACACATGCTGAATCCTCACATATACCTCAAGATCACAGCAATGAGCCACATATCAAGTAAATATGAATATATATCTTTCCCACCCTACCATTCTCCAGGTGAAGAAAAGGGCAGGCTAGCTATTTTCCCTTTCCTTACACGCTTTGAATATCTGAATACAGCTATGTGTTATGTTAAACTCTACAAGTGGGCAGCACAAAAACTACTGGGTTTATCCAATTCAAATGTTTCAGGATTAATGCCCTCCAAAGGGGACTGGCATGCCACCAGATTTCATCCATGTCAAAAAGCAAAAGGTTTATGGCTATTTTAAGGATACATTTTAAAGAGGGTTAGGACAAAAGCCCTAAGAATTATCTCTCTACAGTTTGACAGGGTTGCACCTTTTTGAGAATGCTACCACATTACCAAATTTCATGTATATAGATAAAAAAACAAGAACAACAAAATGTTATGAGCATACTTGTTTCTGAAGCACTTTGATGAAAAACCCAAAGATCTGCATTTCTAGTGCTGGATTCAGATCCAAATCCAGTTAATCTGGCCAAACTGAGCCCAATCCCAAATCAATCAATTAGGCTCTGAACTAAATTTAGAGATTCCTTACACATCCTTAGTGTGAATTAAACCAATCACCCCATGATAAGAGACCAGAGTTTGTAAAAGTTACATGATGGATGAAGAATACATATATGAAGGCTGCTGTTTAGTCCAAAGAAGTAACTTTTCCATACTCTGCAAGCAGGCCAGACTGCAGCCAAATCTGCACTGCTTGAGGAGTTCCTGCTGCCTCCTTCCCTTCCCTGCAAATTTCAAGGCACAGTAGGGGAAGGCTCTTGAAGGGTGTTTCTAACACTTGCCCAGAACTCTTATGATCTGTAACCAAATTACAGTTCAAGCCATCATTACAATTCACTTACACTGACATATGGAGAGCCTGTATTTGTTTATCGTTAGTGTTCAGACATGCCAAATATTACCAAACCTTATGATGTTCCAGTACATGCAAATATTTTTCTATGAGCTGTGTCCAGACTCATAGTCATGCTTAGAACAGATGCACTGAAACAGTGGGACTTAAGTTTTCACTCACAACTAAGCCCTTTTTATTTCTATGGATCTGCTCATAATTACGACTAGTCCGGATCCCTCCTGTGCGTACAATATGCTTGTGAGCACCTGGAGATATCAGCCCCAAATATTTGATTTACAAATGCCTTTAGCTTCTAAAAGACTTTGGGGGCAACAGCAATGAAAATAATTTTGCTTGCTAATGTGATCTTTAAAATGATGTGACTTTGGGGTAAATATGTACATGCCATTAAAAAAAAGTTTTTCTCACATCAATTTTTAAAACTAGGTTAAAAGCCCAGAAACAGCTGAATTTGAAAACCTGGATATCAGGCTATTAACTATGCATCTAGTTTTCTCAGGATACAATTTTAAGTAAGTGAGAGATGAAGAAAAATATAAAATGTATTTTTCTATTAACATATTAAAAGTTTTGGTGACAAAGTTGCATACCTATTGATATACACAGTCATATGAAAAAAAATGTAGTGAAAAGGTGGCCCTTTTTATGTATCTAGAATTTGTGAACATAGGTCTTCATCAACAGTTTCTGAAGTCAATTGGTATGTATCCATCATATTTAATGGATATCTGCAAATCAAAAGCTATGTCCCACCCTTTTTAATTTGCCAATATATACCAAAGCAAGATGGGAAATAACTGGCAAGGAGATTAGTGGGGATGCCTCCAGCTATTTTCATGCAGCTGGACATGCTCCAAGGACAACACCTGCAGGGAGCTCCCAGGAAACTCCGGAGGTCCCTGAGGATGCCAGTGGCATCGCGGTCACTGAGACCTATACCCAACAATCTCCCACTCTCCAACAACATGGAAATGGCTATGCTAAAGGAGCTGTGTCACTTGAAAAATAGGTTCTTTGGAGGGGGAGCATAGGGAGAAATAACTACAGTGATCTAGCTACATGTTACATGTATGTCTCTTGGTGCAGACTTGCAGCAAGATGTTATATCTTGCTTATCTACATGTTACATATTTAGAGATTTAGAGATTCCTTACACATCCTTAGTGTGAATTAAACCAATCACCCCATGATAAGAGACCAGAGATACATATTGGAACATCATAAGGTTTGGTAATATTTGGCATGTCTGAACACTAACGATAAACAAATACGGGCTCTCCATATGTCAGTGTAAGTGAATTGTAATGATGGCTTGAACTATAATTTGGTTACAGATCATAAGAGTTCTGGGCAAGTGTTACATGTTACATGTATGTCTCTTGGTGCAGAATTGCAGCAAGATGTTATATCTTGCTTATCTACCATGAGTAGAAAACATAAAGAATTTTGTACCCCTTAAAGAAGAACAAGTTTTATGTGGCATAAGCTGTCATGGACTCCAGCCCACTTGATCAGTCACAGGAAGTTAAGAAAAACATCTAGCCATTTTCGGCATTTGATGGGATATCTGCTTTTACTTCACTGATTTTCAGATAAACTAACCTGTATCCTTCAAACTCATCACAAGTGTTAGATTAAAATAAATCAGGGTTTTTATCATGGGCACCATGCACCAGGCTTTTAAGCAAGGACTTGTTTAAAAACATGTGATCTGCAGAATTTTCCATTTCATCAAATCGTGCTAACAAAATTCTACAATCTAGTCATTTTAAGCTGTGAATTGGGAGACAATAAAGGTCAGAGAAACATTTGCTTTGGCACCAAGGTTTCTCAGGTTTTTCCATTTGGAACAATGATAAATGACTTAAGCTTGATCATTTTTCTGAAGCTGGACTTTTTTTTTGTTTTACATTTATTTACAGTTTCTATAAACACTAACACCTATAAAACATGGTTTACTGTTTGATTGCCTGGTGAACAAGGAGGCCTTAAATACATAAATTATGAGAACCCAGTTAATGAGTGACATGACGGACATGAAGTTTTATTTACCATTGGCATGAGCCTTCATATAAAATTAGTGGCATAAGAAAGCCAGGTTTTGTGAATGCACATAGTCATACCTATTCATGGCCCTTTAAAAAAAAAAAGACTTGACATAAGACTGTGGCCTATGTGTAATTTCATTGCCTGGAGCAAGGTTAGGGGAAAGCTGCTCCATCTGGCAATTTCCCTTTGACTGGCACATAGTTAAACAATGATGCAGTTTGACAAATTTCAAACCCAGCTTATGAAAAAATAACATAAACACAATAGTCACTCAGAGTAGATTGTCCACCTGTGCAAGCGGGCATGAAGTGTTAAGTAAAGGCTGCGGGTAATGAATAAAGATGCACTGCATTGGTGGATTAGGCCATTCCAAATGTAAATCACTGTCAGATAAAGCGCTCGTGTTTACATGTAGCATTAATATTTTGATCAGTGTGTTTAAGAGCATTAGCTTCTTAATGCAGATGTTCTCGTTTTGGACTGGAGCGTTGGCCAACTCCTTTGCCATCAGTTATGTCAACATGTCATAAATCTTCAGCTGCTTTTGCTCCTATTCTAAACAAAGCTTTGTTGTAAAACTTGGAGGGGGTGCTTCCTCTGAGTCTCATTTTTTTTGGCCAATTTCTTGTTATTCTGTTGAGAATTTGACACATTAATATCCAATTAACCATCTCCGAGTATCTTACTGACAAGGATTCCAGCAACGATCCTTCAGGGGGGTTTTATTGTGAGAACAGCCATGCCCCCATTCTGCCAGCTGCATGCATTATGTGAACAAATCGTCTTTATAATCTCTATTCCTGTCAGAAAACACTAACAATAAAAGCTTTACGTTCAACGGAAACTGGCCTTGTGTTTTCACAGCTATGTAGCTTGGCTCCAGTCCTCAGCATGCTTCTTCACAAGTAAGCCATAGTCCTCTAAGCGCATCAGAAAAATCTTTGAGGTGGGCACGGGAAATATAAAACCCAAAGGACAATTCTGTATTCTGAAGATATTATGTTTATCTTGCATATGTTCTAGTCTGCACCAGAAGCAGATGACATGATTAGTAACTGAAAATGATTTTATTTTGTTTATATAAATATTTGTATGTGCATGTCAGCCTCATTTGACTGTGCCCACAAAGTAGCACAGAAGTATAATAAACAATATTGGTGAAGTAAATTTCTTGGCTAATTGAATTTGTCACATAATTACAGTAATGTTATTAAAGTTGTAGACAAGTTTTATCTCCTTCCACCAAATATTTTAATTTCACTTTTTGAAAATCATGAATCTTTTATGTTTTGAAATCACACACTTAAATAAAAGGGAGTTGGTATTTGCTAGCTTGTCAAGAAGGCTTTCAAAGAAACTCCCTGGGTTTTTAAGTTCATGCCTTCACCAAAAAGAGTATAAGCAGTTTGAAAAGGCCTCAAAAATTCTGAGGTCAAGGCTGCACGGCAGTTTGTTGTACCATGAACCTGAAAGTATATGAAGTACCTCAGCAGAGTTTTACATATCTCCAACACCTAGGTACCAACAGAATAAACCCTGATCCATGAATGACAAAATCTGCTTTTAGAGTTGCTAGGTCTCAGGAAACTTGCTGAAGTCTCAAGAATCACTGTGATTCTTTGTGTACCCAGGGATGCAAACAAATCTCAAGGCAACAAGCACTAGAGGGAAAAGAAGTGTTTGATTGTTTGTTTGTTTGTTTGTTTTTGCATACCTCATAGCTTTGGAACCTGGGCATCCATCTCCAGACATTTCCACTTAGGATCAGGACTCTCTAACTCAGTGCAAAAGTGTTTGCACCAGTGTTCTGTTTGGGCAATATTAGTCCACCCAAGAACCAGAAGCAAAGGAGGGGACAAGGGCAAGAAATGGTAGATGCACCTAGTTGGACCCATTCTGCCATCTGGAAGAAGCCAGAGACTAAAGCAGTGCAAACTCATGGACCTTGTACAACACTCTGCATGGCAATACATACAGCATTCCTGCCAGTCTCTCTGTCTCTTTTCTATATGCAACCACCTTCTTGCTTCCAATAGTCACAGATCAGCTGGGAAAACCACATCCACTCCTTTGCATTCCCAGTTTTCCAGTTTGTCTTAAAAAGTTCCAGATTCTGTCCACCTATTTTCTTTTCCAAATCTGGCTTTACCACTGACAATTAAGTAGTTTACACTCAATCCCCACCTTCCCCTCCAGAAAGGAGAGGAGAGGAAGCAGAGTCTTGCTAGCACCAGATGAAAAGGAAGACATGATGCTGCCACTGGAGCTTTGGAATGATCCTGAGTAATTCCAATTGCTTCTTTTGTTAAACAAGAAAGAATAAATATAGTGACCTACTAAGAGAGGCTTTCCTTGAAGGGATCCAATTTCACTTATAATGCCCCAAGAACTGTGCATGAGGCTGTCTCCCACTCTTTCACACACAGGCCATTTCCGCACTAGAGGCCATTAGGTCATTTTACCATTATACTGGCAATATCGCCATTTGGGTGATACCATCAGGTTAGGGACGCTTTTTTCCGCACCCTTCACCCTTAAGCGGATGGGTAGTAGTATTGTGACCTTTGGTCCTTCTACATTACAGCGTCCTTGGCCACTCCCGTGCCCTGCCTTCACCCTGCCCCACCATCCCTGATTGGGTGGCGATTTGGTTTTGGGTTTTGGGTTGTTTGTTAGTTTGTTTGTTTTGGAAGCTGCACAAATGCAGCAATGTTGTAACAGCATAACATGGCAGTACACTGTTGCACTTTTGCCCTATACTGTTTAAAAATGTATTTAAAAAAATAAAAAGTTTTGACTCAAAGGAGACATTTAAAATAAACAGGGAGAGGTGATTAGAAAGTTACTACGCCGTGGGAGTTGCTGCGGGAGGGATGAGCTGGGCACGCCCACAGCCCACCTGCTGCTGGATCCACCATAACAGGAAACTCTATCAAGCGTCACAATGGTACCACTCTATGATGGCTGATGGGATTGAAGTGCTGTAAGAGGCTCTTGATGTATTTTTTTCTGGAAATAGAATATGGTGATTTGATGATGCTTGGGACAGGATAGCAGCTGGATAGCAACAACATCATGTGGAAGTACAGCTCTTGGACTGGTAACAACCTGCTGCTATAAACGTTATAGTGACATTGTGTGGAAATGGCCACAGATTTCCCCCTTAATGGACTTTATATTCCCTCTCCATTTCTGATTTCCCAAAAATATTATCAATATTGCATTCTTCATTTGGAAATTTTTTTTGTCCATTTTTGTCCATTTTGTCCAAATATTGTGTCCATTTACCTTAACAATGCAATCATAGATACCTGCTTAGAATTAAACTCCAATCAGTTCAATGGGAGTGACTTCCAAGTAAATATGAACAAGATTGGAGCTTATGGGAAATATTCTAAAAGATAATTGGAATGCATGGATTTCTTTATGTTTCTTTTTCTAGTCATAACTTTCCTATTTTGCTCCATTCCACTGATCTCTTGGAACTAAAGGTGTTGTACATTATTCTTTCCCTCCCACCACCATTTTATCCTAACAGCAACATTGTGAAGTAACTTGGCTGAGTGTAGGATTCGCTCAAAGTGAGTGTTAGGGGAAACTGGGATTTGACCTATCTCTAACTGGCATTGAGTACAGTGGGTGGGTGTCAATGAGGAGCTTATGCAACAACCATGGATCTGAAAGAAAGCTGTAATGTTGAGCAGGGTCTGACACAGACATTTTGATTTTACAATAATGCATTAAATAATGTTTCATTTATTGTTAATCATGCTGCATACACATGCACGCACAGAGTATTGTATTTATTGATCCGAGGTTTGTTTTTGGGTTTTTTTCCCAGGCTTTCCCAAACTCAGCAGATAAATTCAAAAAGTTTCTCTGCTTAAATGAATAGTTTTGTACGTTCTTCCCCATTAGTAATGATTGTCCTCCTGTTGCTTAACCACACCCTTTTGACCACATTCTGATGTTGCTCAGCCAACCATGTCCCAGTTTTCAACTGTGAAATGCTAGAAGATGTGCCACTCGGTTGTCTGGCTCAGGATAGAGAAAAGTTAGTTGAGAGGCCTCTCTAGTGAGATTCAAATAGCCAGCACCCATTTAATGTGACTCTACTAACTGCCACTAGCAGGGGTGATAAAAATACTGATTCAGCTATGGGATATTAAATATAAATATCCTCCAGCACTGAGTTCTATAGCACCCAGTGTTGGACGATATTTATATTTAATATCCCATAGCTGAATCCGTAATATTCTGACAGAGTGCAAGATTGTGAAATATGGAAAGATTAAAAGGTCTTTTCCCATCATAAATCGCATGTAAAGACCTAAGACTCCAAAGGCAGTTTGTTCTGAGAGAAGGTTCTGCTTGAAACTTCCATTTTGAGAAATTCTGGTCTAGGACACTTCTTGGAACTTCCATCTTTGGCAGGGTTATGGCTCTTGTTTAGAGCACACTTCCTGGCTTGAGACCTGAACAAGAGCATACCCTTATTAGTCACTGGAGATAATCTGCAACATTTTATTGCGCATTCCTGTTTGTTTAATTGGCTTACAGTGAGGGACCCAAGGTGGCTTACAACAAGGTTGAAAGAAGGCATAATTTAAAATCCGATGATACAAAAGTTTTTTAAAAAAACAATCATATTAGCTAGGATGCAATTTGCAACCTATAATATGAAACAGCATTAAATCATTTAAAACAGGTAACAAAAGAGATTAAAATGCAGTGCTTTCACGCACACAAGCACACACACCCTTAAAAGCCCCTGTAAACAATCCACTAATAACTTGTTTAAATAACAGTTTTTACCACTGGTGAAAAGAGAAACGAGAGGGGGGCAGCCTAGGCCCTTTCCACAGGACAGCATCCTCCCGGTATGGGGACGCAAGAGGAATGGGAGTGACAACGCTTCCATACGACATCATCGCTGGCCCACCCTTCTTGCATCCCCAGCCAGTGCAACAGTGGGACATATAATTGACGGAAAAACTCAGTCAATGGCCACCAATCGCATGAGCCTTCCATTGCAGCTAACCATGCAGAAGGGACGAAAGTGAGATTACGAGCTTCTTTCCCCACTGCGGTATGGGAATAAGGCTGGCTGCAGTGTGGAAAGAAGGTGTGTGTCCCTTGTGCTCCCTTCCACAGGCAGACAGCCGGCTGTGGAGGGGAGCGTTGGGGACATACTCCCATCCTGGCAAAGGTGCTGCCAGGATTGCAACGGGATGACATGGGAGAGTGTCATCGTGCAGAAAAACCCTAGTCTCCTTTGGGAGGGAATTCAACAGCCATTGAGAGGGCCCTCTCGTGTGTCCTCACTAGACAGACCTGTGATGTTTAGCAGGACTGTGAGAAATCACTCTCCAAGGATCTGAAGACTTGTTTGCTTATTATTAGATGTACACTTTTTAAAGCTGATGAGGCAGGGACTGAGGCTTTTTAGGACAATTCATGGCTTATGTATCCTGTGCACGAAACGAGATGTGGTGATAAATGTATTATTGGATTTAATCAACTTTAATGAAAATATCTGGAGGAGGGAGAGAGAGTGCACACACACAGGAGCAGGATTTCCAGTCGTTAAAGATGAACCTCCAACCCAATGTAGAGAAGTCCTATGGCCCTCCAGACACTGTTGGCCAGAAACTCCCAGCATTCTTCCCCATTGGCCATGTGGAAACAGGTGGATTGGTCTTGCAGCCCAAGGACAACTGGAAGGCAGGGATTCCTACCTCTACTCTAACCCACCACCACCATCCCAATCCTGATGGATATTGTCACGTCCCTAGTGGGATACTGTTATTTGCATAAAGAGGAAATTACAGCCATGAGAACTTTCTTCCAATATAAATAACAGATTCCTGGCAGGATAGGGAGACAGTATTTTCTTCAGAAAAAATTGAGTGATTTAAACTCTCCCTCCTTGCCCAGCATGTGCCAGATCCTGTCCCAGATTTCCTGGAAAGGCTATTGACACTCTTAAAGGGAAAGAAAAGCCTGAGACAAAATTCAAAGCGCAACAATACTTTTAACTTCAGGTTCTGTGGAGCCATTATTAAAACATTCTGCAGCTTCTTTCTCAGAACTGTGTGATCTCATATCCACAGCAAACTCCATGTTAAAGCCAAAGGCTTTAAAAATTAGATCAACAGCTGTGTCTATTGGGTTGTTAATTGACAGTGGTTTATTTTGTTAACTGTCTCCCTGGCTTTCAGTATTAGCAGTGAAGAAGAGAAGGAGCAGCAACGTGAAAAGCATCTGTCAATAACATGTATTTTATGGTCCATAAAAATGCCAGGGGCCAGTATTAACACAGCTATGGCTCCCATTGCTCTTTCATCACAGCCAGGAACTCTTGCCAGAGTGTATCACAAAACCTTTCTCCCCAGCATGTTTTCCTTGAGGCATGTGATGTCAAGAGGAGGAAGGTAAGTTGTCTCACAGACTGTGACGGAGTAAAAGAAAAAAAATGTCAATGTGTACAGGGACAAATACAAAATCCCCAATAACTTTCCTCACACTCGTGAATGAACCCTTTGTGCCAAAAGGTGCATCTGTGCAGACATGAGGATGTTCAGCCATTTGTTCAATCTGCAGCTCCAGGTTTTGTCTGCGGTTGGTCCCACTTCAGGAGAGGCTTGTCAATCACCCAGCATGAGTGGCCTACAGCAACAGGGCCCACAGAAGACTCACCTCCATGCACATAGCTTAATGCACAGTTTTCCTGGAACTAGACATGTACCAGTTGTTTTGTTTTGTTTTTAAAAAAGATGCGCTTATGTTGAGGAGCTAAGGATTAGATAATAGATCAGGTATCTGAGGAAACCAATGGACTCCATGGCTTCACGGATTTTAAAAATGCATTATAGCAAGAGCAGATCACTTGAGGTTCTCAAGATGTTGTTGGACCCACCCACCCCATCCTTTCTTGCTGGGTAGGACTGATAGGAATTCAGACCAGCAACGCATTATTTGAAGATTCACAGGCTGAGCATGCTATGTCCACTCCATATCTCAGAACAATGAGAAGTTCCATGGGTAAGGTATTTATCCAGGTTTCACCTCCTCTTGACAGGAACTAGAAAATATGTTGCTGATTTGTAATATTTGCATTTCTCGACAACCAATACAAAGTGAGCATAGATGATGGCGTGCAGCTTAAACACTCTGACAGATATCCAAAATCCACCACTTCCATTTCAAATCTTCACAGAGAGAGAGAACACTCTAGAACTCTCCCAGAGCTAAAATCCAGTTTCATCTGTGCCTCTCTCTCTTATTTTTTTCACAAAGTGGTATCTTGATGCCTCCCCTTGACTAAAAATATAAATGACAATAATCTCCTTTGCCCATCACTTAGGCCACTTAGGCTACTTCCACACTAGACAGTTATAAGGCTATTATTCCACTTCCAATATCCTATGGAATCCTGGGGTTTGCAGTTTAGGGAGGGGCCTCAGGGCTGATTTCTTAGGTTATATTTTCCCTGTCCTTCCTTAGCACTCCTTACTGTTTATGCTAATCTTTTAATATTACTTGGTTTTCTAGGAGCCAGTGTGGTATAGTGGTTTGAGCACTGGATTATGACTATGGAAGGTTTGAATTGCCATCCAAACATGGAAGCTCACTGGGTGACCTGGGACAAGTCACACACTCTCAGCCTCAGAGCAAGGCAAAGGCAAACCTCCTCTGAACAAATCTTGCCAAGAAAAACCACTGGCGAATACACCTTAAGGTCACCATAAATTGGAAACAACTTGCACACAACAAGCTTAAATTAACTATACCAGTTTGACATATTTGCACAGACATACCTTAATACTTTTAATTTCATCTATAAATCAGAAAGGAGCTTATCACCAGAATAGATTTTATCTTCCATAGAAGAGAATCTTAGGTTATTTCCACAACCTACTCAAGTAATTCCTATTATTTTGAAGGCATAATTTTCATGCATTTTTAAAAACTGAAATCTAAGACTACACGTGGTTTTAAGCACAATTCAAAAATATATTTAGCCTGGCCACATGTGAAGAGCCCAGGGTCTGATGCCATGGGTCAATCTATCAGAAGTTGTAGAGCCATTCTCTCTACTATTAGGGCATTTTTCAAGCACATAATGTGTCATTCCATAAGAAGATTTGTGCAGTTCTTTCACATTACCTAATGTTACAAGAGGCTGGTTAGTATGTAAAAAGTAAGATGAACATCCTACGCTCCTGGCCTTTCCAAGCCTGATCAAAGCATGGCCATTTCTCCTACCCGAGTCAAAGATACTCCATGCAGATTCTACTGATCTCCATAGTTTGTTTCCCTGAAAACACAGTTATTTTCATATGTGGTGGAGTTGCAGCAAAGTAAAGCAATACTGGAAGATGATACTTGATATGATAGAAGAAATCCTTAAAATCAAAATTCAGCATCAACCAGAACTTTTTTTTGATGCGACTGACTGAATAAAGACTCTTTAAAAGAGTTCCAGTAGATGATTAGAGCAGCAAGACTATCATATACTCAGAAATGGAAGGATATGGATGTGACAGAGAAGGACAAATTGACAACTCTGATAAAAGAAGATTCGTTAGAAGATTATCATAAGCATTATAAAACATATGGGTACCGGGCTTGCAGTGGCAGGATTTGAGTGATGAAAGTCAAGTGTATTGTGTTGGTAGCAACAGATTTTTTATTTTTAAAAATTGTTAACATGCAAGTAATTAGGAGTAGGATATGAAGAAATGCAGGAGATGCTATTTTAAGGTTCATAATCATATTTAGATATCATAAAAATATAAAGGATAATACGGTAGAAGTTAATTTTTTTAATAACATCTTTTACTACAGTCCAAGAAGTCATCTATTTTTTTCTATTTTTCCACCTCCTTTTTCTCTTTCTTACTCTGGTATAGTTCTTTTTTCTTTTTAGTTATGCTAAGTTTTGTAATTACTGTTGTAGTCTTTTTTGTTTGTAATTTGTAATTTGTCTTTTTTCTTTTTTGTTGTATTCTTTGTGTTTTCTTGTGTAATTTTTCTGTAATTTTTCAGGTATCTAATTTATTGTGTGTGTATTAAACAAAAAATATTTCTAAAAAAGCACACATAGAGACATCCTGGGTTACAATAACAATACATCCGTGTTACTGGAGGCACTGGTTGCCTCTACAGTATGAACAACATTTTTCTACCTTAGGTTGATGTGGCAGCTGTGACTCTGTTGATCACTTCCAAATTTGAGACTATACTTTGAACTATCTATCACCCAGTTTTCACAGCTGAATGTACAACTGGTCTATTTTTCAAAATATTATGTTGAGCTGAGAGCCAGTATTTCCACTCAGTGATAGAAATGCTCTGTGATACTACTGTCTGTGAAAGCAATTTCACATATTTAAAAGCCCACTTAAACGCTGGACTCCTGAGAGATATACATACACACATATGAATTCAACCCACATCATCATGGCTTACAATCATGATTTACAGAAAGGGCTTGTTCTGATTATTAAAAATCATTAATGATTTTATTTATTTATATTTATTGCACTCTTTTTTGGCTTTTGTCTTGTTCTACGGTACATTGGTCAGTTTTGTTTTTCATTTGCTGGTGAAAAGACAGGAAGGTAGGAGCCAGTCTTCCTAGCAAGGTTAGACTTATTGCCTCCTTGCTGTTCTTCTGTCAGCAAGTGAAAAACCTTTCTGTTCCAACAGGCTTCTGGGAATTGACTGCAGGGGCTTTTCAGTCCTGTGCTGTTCTACAGATTTTATTACTTTTAATGGTTATTTTTTTAAATGGTTTTTCATATTACAGAGAGTTTAATGATACTTCAAAAAATAACATTTTGTGTGTTTTTTTTTAAATCTATATAATTTCATTTATGTCTGCTTTAAATTTTGTAAGTCACATCCGGTCCCAGCTCAGGGCAAAAGGTGCAATGTGAAATGAATAGAGCAACAACAACAAGAGCAACAACTTATAGAAACGTGATGTATATTAAATTAATTAAATACATAAAATCAGAGCTTAATACTTGTTTTGGAAATTAATTCGTTAATGCTGGCAGTTAGACAAATTCATTGCCATTACTCTTGAAGACCGAAATCATTTAATTTGCCAAAATGTGTTAATTAATTTGTTACTTAAGATGTTAGTTTTCAGAATAAAGAGCAGGCTAGGAAATGAGCTGTGAAATAGATCTGCAATTGAGAGTTCCCGGAGGAAAGCTCAGATCATTTGCGAACTTACTGAGCAGCAGTCTCTGCTCCATGACAATACTTGCATGCCTTACAGGGCTGTTGTAAGGATTACAACATATTCATACATACATACATACATATATAATACTTACATTACATTTTTAAAGAATTATGTCACTGCTAAGTATTATTATAAGAACTCCACATTTCCAAACTATGTTACACATTTTGTTTTTGCTTTTGTGTGGAAGAATGAACAGCTCTTCTTTCAGAGAGAAGATACCCTCTCATGTTGTATCAAGCGTGCTATCCTAAGTGTGCTTCCTACACTCTCTTCCTCCCTCTTCACAGTGAACAGAATCAGCAGGCAACAGCAGTACAGAGAGTCTGTATGTATGTATTCTTTGGTTTCTTAAAAATGCATTTGGTCTCTTGGCTAGAGCTTTGGATGTGAAAAGACCTATGATCTAAGTACGCTTTAATGTGTGGATTTGCTATGTGTCTTAGGCCCTTTCCGCACCGGGCAATTAGAACGGGGCAGTGCGTCCTCTCACGGAGGTCGACTGCACCTTGGAGTGGACTAGGAGCAGACTACTTACCGGAGATCCGCACCTCAGTCCGCTCCAAAACGACCCCAAGTGGTCCTCCAGCGTGTTTTCTGAAGACCGCAAAAAACAGGTCTTTATTTTCCTGGAACGTGCCATTGCGTCCCTGTTCCCTTGTGCAGATTCGCAGGCTCGCACCAATGCGAGCCTGCGATCTGCGGAGGGCAGGCTTTAGGCATGGCGAGCTTCAGCGGTTAGTCGGGACACACGACCAACCGGAAGCCGCCATTTTGGAAGCCGGAAGCTGCCATTTTGGAAGCCGGAGCAGTGCGGATCTACAGACCTCGCACTGCTCCAATTCGCCCTGGACCAAGGAGGAGCCCTGCAGAAAGGCTTCAGGGGCAGTCCGCGTTGCTTCGGACCCCAGAAAAAGCGGTAGGTAACG
Source organism: Cyclura pinguis (assembly GCA_030412105.1). Taxonomy (NCBI): domain Eukaryota; kingdom Metazoa; phylum Chordata; class Lepidosauria; order Squamata; family Iguanidae; genus Cyclura; species Cyclura pinguis. The sequence goes on from CM059600.1 coordinate 84,795,354, forward strand.
GCACGGAGCGATTCCCTCGCCTCGTGCGGAAAGGGCCATGGAGCAAGTTATTCTGACTCATCATTCTCCATCTACAGTCTAGAATAATAATGAACCAACTCATTTATTGAAGACTAGCATACTATTTACCCTGCGTTGCCCGGGATTTTATTTTCCTCTTAAGATCTCACCCAACTGTCTTCTCCAGTACCTGTAACTTTTGCCCGTATTTCCCAATGCAATCTGTATTCAGAGTTATTTACATAAACAGTTTGGGTTCCTAAGGGAATACACTGTTCTCCTCCTTGCTGCAAGTCCTTGTCTTCATAGCAACTAGCCTATTCCAGTACCTGTAACTTTTCCCCATATTCCCCAATCCAATCTGTATTCAGAGTTATTAACATACAGAGTTTGGGTTCCTGAGGGAATACACTGTCCTCCTCCTTGCTGCTAGGTATCATCTCCATAGCAATTGGCCTATTCCAGTACCTTTAATTTATTCCCCTTATTCTCCAATCCAATCTGTGTTCTCTGGCAATGTTGATGTACTGGCTTTTGTTTTGTTTTTGTTTTTTTGTTTTTTTGTTTTTTGTTTTTGCTTTGCTTTGCTTTCTGTTGAATTTGTGCAACGGCTTTACGTTTTTCTGGAAACATTTTTTGTTTTGAATTTCAGCTTTAAGATTCCTCAGATATGGAACCCATACGATCTGTGTGAGATGAGTGTGTATGTCACTTTAATTTTTCTCACATTTGCCTCCCAAATGTTTTCTGGCATCCTTATTGATAGTAGGCCTCGTCTCCGTAGCAACCAGCCTGAGGCCCAAGACCTCTCTGGCTGAGAATTCTAAAGGCCTCTCCCTGAACTACCAACCCCAGGATTCCATAGGATCTTCACAGCCAGCCAATCATATGAGGTCTTCTCGCCTCAAACAGCCAATCATATGAGGTCTTTGCCTGCCTGACGCAGACAAATATACAAACTCACAGATAAACTTTGACTTTTATATAGTAGATAACAACACACTAAATTATTACTTGCATATTAACACTGGAAACAAACAAAGGTGTCTGTAATTAATCTGCACTTAACATTTTACAGAACAAAATTATTGATCTTCTTCAAAGCAAGATCCAAGTGAAAGAGGCACTTCATCAGGGCTCTATAGTTTGGAGGGTGGGCAGTCTGGCCTACAATTCATTTACTCATTTAGCCAATGAGACTACAATATACATTGTGCATTGTTTCACATTGTAAAACATTCTCGATTTTTCTGTTCTGTTTCTGATACTATATACCTATGCTGTCCAGTTTTTGTACGATTTGATGGAGCCTATCATAAGCAATTCTACAGTAGAACAAGCAACATTCTGAACCACTGACCTGCTGACTAAGGCCCTTCTCCACAGCGGAGATAATATATTTGTGGCATTAAACCAGGTTTACAATTAGAGAATTGGGAGGGAATGTTTTGTGTCTCTCTGTGTGACAAGCTGTTTCAAGAACTACTTGTCACAGAATCCTTTGTGCACAGGCAAAAGAAAAGTAAAGCCCATAGGGGGAACAATCACCTTCACTATCATAGGCATTGATCCCAGGGCCAGTGGGAGTCAAAGCTACTGACTTACAAGCTCCAAACACATGTACACAGACCTCTCGTTTGGTTCATACCATGTACCGAAAATATAAAGCACAAACATGAGCTTAAAGTAAAACACCAATCCATTCTTCTGTTGTTCAAAATAGACAACGTCTCAAATTTATCCATTAGAATTTAAAAAAATCAAAATGTTGGCAGGTTAATACCTTTACAATGAACATCTATAAAGATGCAAATGAGAAAGCAAGCTTTTTAGGGCTCTTACTCAGGCTCAATGCAATGGCAAAGAAAAACAACAAAAATAAGAGAGCACAGTTCAAAAAAAAAAACAACCTAACAAAATCCATTGTATATTTTCATATGGGTAATACAGACATCTAACAAGTTTGTACTGGGTCCTACCAAATGATGCTTGGATCTGTCTTTGGAATTCATGAAGTACAGCTTTTCCAACAAAAGTGAACTGAACTTTTTATACGAAGATGCTCTGAGAGAACTGTTTTTTTCTTTTTCTTTAATGAACTCCTCTTAGCTATAAAGCCTAAGAATAGCTTCACGTATTATGAGGTGGCTATTCAGGAATGATAGTAATCATGCATTGCAGTGAAGCATCATTTTGATTTAATCTAAAGTAACAATCATCATCAATAACACTCATCATCATCAAATATTTTTGAATGTTCAAACGATTTCACATATATTTTTCTCATTAATCCTCATTAATTAATTAAGCTAACATTATCAGCCTAAATCCAAGGTTTAATTCCAATTAGAGAAAACCCACTGAACCACTGGAACATACATATGGAGTGATCGATCACTTTCTCATTGATCAGTTGGCCTACTCAGGAAAAATAAGGCTATTACCCTGCAACAACTCCATTGGCTGCTGGTATGTTTTTGGGCACAATTCAAAGTGCTGCTGATGACCTTTAAAGCCCTACACAGCTCAGGTCCAAGTTATTTGAAGGACCATATACTTCCCTATGAACCAGCCTGGCTTTGAGATCTGCTGGAGACACTCTTCTCTCTGTCCCATCACCTTCACAGGTGCATTTGGTGGGAACGTGGGACAGAGCCTTCTCAGTGGCTGCTCCCAGGCTCGGGAACTTCCATCACAGAGAGGTCAGACTGGCACCCCTCCCTGCCAGCTTTCCAGAGACAATTAAAGACATCCTTATTTTGGCAGGCACTTAACATGTAATTATTGTGAAGAAGTATGCTGTTTATTTTAATTGTGATTTGTTTGTTGTTTTTAATATATATTGTAATGTTTGAATTACTGCTGTTTGTTTATTGTGTGTTTTAACTTTTATAAGTTACAGTTTTTTTAACTGTGTTTTCTTTTTAAACTATTATAAGCCACTTTGAGTCCTTTCAAGGAGAAAAGTGGAATATTAATAAAAATTAATAAAAATTAATAATAATAATAACAATAATAATAATAATAATAGTCCCAACATTGCAGATATAGGGGAGAAGAGACTGAGGGCCTTTCTGCACTACATTCCTATAGTGCTATTATTCCACTTTCAACCTCCTGTGGAATTCTGGGGTTCATAGTTTACTGAGGCCAAAGAGCTCTCTGGCTCAGAATTCTAAATGTTCCCCCCTAAACTGCAAACCCCAGGATTCCATAGGATGTTGAAAGTGGAATAATAGCACTATAACAGTGTAGTGCTGAAATGGCTGAATTCTCTGTTTACCTCCATAATATCAACTAAAGGGATGGGCAACTTGCGACCTTCTATATGTTTTTGGGCTCCAACTCATATTAGCCAGAGCTAGAACAGCCAACATCTATAGATAACAGGAGCTTCATTCTACCAACACCCACAGTGAATTTTGGAACATTGGTTCCTCTTTGTACAATACATTTTTAAAAATGAAGAAGAATAGGAGCCAGCAAAGATATATGCATTGTCCTGACAGATATTTTCTGAAATTTATGATGATGATAATAATGCTTCATTTATATTCGCCCTTTCTCCTGAGAACAAGACTCAAGGAAGCTAACAACATGTTTTACAATACAGATTGATTTTTTTTACAAAAACGTCCATAAAAGTATAAGTATAAAAGTTAGCTAAAAACCATTAAACAGTTTATAAAGCTAAAAACATTAACTTTCATTAAAAGGCTATATACAAAACATAAAAAGCTACCTTCAGTCAGTTTTAAAAGCTTGATGGTGTAAAAATATTTTAACCTGCCGGCAGAAGGAAAACAAGACGGAACCATTCTGGCTTCCCAAGGGAAGGAGTTCAAAATCTTGGAGCCACCACTAAGAAGGCCCTCTGCCTTGTTCCCACCAAACAGGCCTGGGAAGATGATGGGACAGAGACAAGGGCTTCTCCAGAAAATCTTAGAACTCTAACAGGCTCATAAAGGAAAACATGGACCTTCAAATAGCCTGAACTCAAGGCATAAGGCTTTCCAGGTCATCACCAGCACTTTGAATTGTGCCCAGAAACAGACTGGCAGGCAGTGGATCTGTTGCAACAAGGGAGTTAATGCTGAAGGAGTAGTTATTGTTCAGTTTTAACAGTATTTAATAAAAAATTAAAAAATAATATTTTCACCCTGAAAATTTGCCTGTTATTCACATTGTTTTTGTTCTATTGTTGGTTAAGACATTTTAGTTCCTCCAAGCCTTTCAAATCTTTGCTATTTAAATCCCTGTTTCATGTTGGTGGTTTTAACTACTGCTTTATATCATGTTATTAATACCTCATGTTTTTACCATAGTTTAGTACATTTTAGTTCTACATTGTATTTTTATTGTCTTCATTTGGGCTCTGTACCTACATACTTCTTAGTGTTCTAGAAAACAAAAATTTAACAAAACAGAATGGGAAAAGAGTTAAATATTGCCAGACTGTTCTGTTACCTCAATTCATTAACACTATGTACACTGACTTTTTTAATAAAAAAGGGCGGAGGAGAAAGTTGAGAGATCAATCATAGATCTCTCAGTGTAATGTGAAGTCTGGTCCTCAGTCACTACTTTAGGTATAAGATGACACTATAATAGGAGACAATTCAGTTCAGTGGATAGATCAGCATTTGGACCCACAAATTTCTTAAACATTTTTTTAATTAAAGCTTTTTAAGTCTTTAAAGAGGAAAGCCTCCAGTGCTCTAGCAGTACAGTGGTTATATGAAAATAATACAAACTGGCTTTCTTCCAGTTGCGTACAATCATGATAATTGGCAGGGTTGAGACCGTATATTTTCATAACCGATTAGGTTATTACTGGGTCCAGATTGAGCTAAGCAGTTGTACAGATGATTAGTAATTATGGAAATGTTTGCTAGCTCTAACAGTGGTGACCCAAATATCCTCTTACCTCAAAATATTTGAGAATCCACTTGCAGAATAGTTAATGCCATGCTTTGGTTGCCCCTAAGCAACTCTGATTTAATTTTGGTTCTTAATCTCCAAGTTATTTGAGGGACTCTTAGAATATCAAATGTTTTTATAATCATCATTTCATTTAAATACTTTTCCTTTTCCCTAATTATTTTGCAATGAACCTGCAGCTTTTTTGAACAGGGTAGTCGGAGAGAATGGAATTAATAGTTGGGGCACATCTGGTCATCAGTGAAGTACATTCCACACGATGTTGTTCCAGCCAATCGCTGTCACCCGAAGCTCAGACTGACACTGCAACCAAAACAATGCATTATTTCTTGACAGCCTAATACTCTGCTTGTGCCTGCCAGGACTGAGAGGTACCAAAAGCCAACTGCTGTAATGCAAGAATCTATGAACCATACTCTTTGAATGCATCGGTTAGAACAGTGGTTGTTTATAGTTATTGCTAGCCAGGAAACGGAGGAGCAATCTGTTGATTAACTTTTTCCATTGTTCCTTTGGGGCACGTGATGGGTTACGCTATGCTGAACAAACAGTAGGCTACTAGCCCTGCTGGTTGTCCAATTATAGAAATTGTAGTTTTAAAAAGTAACTTGTAAAAGCTGTGGACAGGAACAAATACATTCCACCTATGCTCTGATCTAGCAGCCACAGATCAAGGCAGGAAAGCAGCACAACTGTCAACACAACTGAACTTTCCTATAAGTAAAAAAAAAAAGGTCCTAGAACCTCCCGGGGCAGAAGTGGATGTGATGTTATTAGGAACAAGTGCTCTTGAAACTCTTTTTTTCCCCTTAATTTGACTGCCTGTTTTGATCTTAACAAAAAGGGGGGGCGCAGATCCATATAGCTAATCACTAGAGACATCCCAGGACATTTTGCTCCCTACAGTGGAACAAGAAACAGTACATCTCCTCCAAGTCATGGTACTCAGAGCCATGCCAAGTTATTTTGGCACACAAGGCAGGAGATACTGCTCCCCCCACCTAGCAGCAAAAATACACTCCACATCTGCTGGCAGAGGCAGCTGCCTCATTTTGCCTAATGGTAGGCCAGCCCTGCTGCTCAGCCCAGTAATCCTCACTCTTCAGAATTCTCATGGGGAGAACCACGTTAGAGCTGTTCAGGCACTTAGCAAACTGTGTTGAATCAGTACAAGCCCCACTCCTTCGCTCTCTGATTCTGTTGCTCTCCTTACACAGAACAATGAATCTAAACAGGAGAGCTCCCCCTACAAGGGGGGGGGTGACCTTCTCCATGTCATTGGGAACTTTAAATATTGGAATTGCTCAAAACATAGGGAACATTCTATACACATAGAGGAAGGTCTCCTGTCTGGACTCATAAACCCACCCCACTTTTCATGTGTTGATTCAATGAAATTTGTACGCACGTAGATATGGCTCAATCTGGTCCAAACCAAATTTCACAATAAGAACGTGTTATTTTATCACAACACTGCCATTTTACGAACCAATTAGTCTTATACCATCCCAGTTCCCTTGCTCTGACCAATCAATCCATCTCCAAAATTTTTATGTGACTTGGCCCCTCTCCTGCTCATGAGCAAGAGAGAGGGACCTTCCAAATTCTATCAGCAGGTGTCACCCACTATTTGCATACCTCTCACAAGCTGGTCATCTCCACTGGGCAATTGTCTCTCATGATCTCTGCCAGCCTGATGTGATGCTGATTTTAATAAATGCAACCTAGCCCATTACATCATTAATCTGTTTGCCTGGAAGAGAGCCCATATCCCTCAGCTGTGTTCCTTAGATAACAGGATAGCACATTATCACCACATGTTAAAATTATTTTTAAAAAATAAAAGAAAGAAAGAAATCTACTCTAGCCCTCACTCTGCTGACTCCCCCTCCTGCTGCAAAGATGGGGAAAAACTTGTGTAGTAACGAAGAGTGGCATCTTTGTACACCACTGTTTCTGGCAATAGCTTGTATAGAATCACAGAGTTGGAGGAGACCACAAGGGCCATTGAATCCAGCCCCCTGCCATGCAGGAATATACCATCAAAATATTCCTGACAGATGGCCATCCAATCTCTGTTTAAAAACCTCCAAAGAAGGAGATGCCACCACACTCCGAGGCAGTGTATCCAGTCAAACTGCTCTTCCAGTCAAGAAGTTCTTCCTAATGTTTAGATATAATCCCTTTTCCTGAAGTGTGAAGCCATTGCTCTATGTCCCTTGGCCTTACACACTATACTGTTATAACACTATTATTGCACTTCAACTACCATGGGAACATCTCATGGAATCATGGGATTTGCAGTTTGGGGAGAAGCATTTAGAATTCTCAGCCATACAGATCCAGTAGCTCACCAAACTACAAACCCCAGAATTCCAAAGGGTGCAGCCAGGGCAGTTGAACTGGAACAACAGCACTATAACAGTATAGTGTGATAAGGCCCCTAGTCTCTGAAGCAGCAGACAACAGACTTGCTCCATCCTCCATATGACATCCCTTCAAATATTTAAACATAGCTACCATGTCATAGAATCATAGAATCACAGAATCATAGAAATGTAAGTTGGAAGAGACCACATGGGCCATCCAGCCCAACCCCCTGCCATGCAGGAACACCCTCAAAGCACTCCCGACAAATGGCCATCTAGCCTCTGCTTAAAAACCTCCAAAGAAGGAGACTCCACCACACTCCGAGGCAGCATATTCCACTGCCGGACAGCCCTGACTGTCAGGAAGTTCTTCCTGAGGTTCAGGTGGAATCTCCTTTCCTGCAGCTTGAATCCATTGCTCTTTGTCCTGGTCTCTGGAGCGGCAGAAAACAAGCCCTCTCCTTCCTCTACATGGCATCCCTTCAAATATTTAAACATGGCTATCATGTCCCCTCTTAACCTTCTCTTCTGCAGACTAAACATACCCAGCTCTCTAAGTCTATCCTCATAGGGCATGTCTTCCAGACCTCTCACCATTTTGGTTGCCCTCCTCTGGACCTGCTCCAGCCTGAGCATGTCCCTCCTGAATTGGGGTGCCCAGAACTGGAAACAGTATTCAAGATGAGGTCTAACCAAAGCAGAGTAGAGTGGTACCAGTACCTCCCTCGATCTAGACACCATACTCCTATTGATGCAGCCGAGAATTGCGTTGGCTTTCTTGGCTGCCGCATCACACTGCTGACTCATGTTCAGCTTGTGGTCTATTAAGACTCCTAGATCCCTTTCACACGTACTGCTATCCAGCCACGTGTCCCCCATCCTATATTTCTGTATTCCATTTTTTCTACCTAAGTGTAGGACCTTACACTTCTCTCTATTGAATTTCATTTTGTTAGCTTTGGCCCAGCTCTCCAATCTATCCAGGTCATTTTGAATTTTGATCCTGTCCTCTGGCGTATTAGCAACCCCTCCCAATTTAGTGTCATCTGCAAATTTGATGAGCATGCCCTCTATTCCTTCATCCAAGTCGTTGATGAAGATATTGAACAGCACTGGGCCCAGGACAGAACCCTGTGGCACCCCGCTAGTCACTTTTCTCCAGGATGAAAAGCAGCCATTCGTGATCACCCTTTGGGTTCGGTCGGTCAACCAATTACAAATCCAACTAACAGTAGCCCTGTCCAGCCCGCATTTTACTAGCTTCTTTGCAAGAATGTCATGTGGAACTTTGTCAAAGGCCTTACTGAAATCAAGAAATGCTACATCCACAGTATTCCCTTCATCTATCAAGCTAGTAACTCTATCATAAAAAGAGATAAGATTAGTCTGCCATGACTTATTTTTGAGAAATCCATGTTGACTTCTCGTGATTACCGCATTGCTTTCTAAGTGATTAGAAACTGACTGCTTAATGATCTGCTCCAGAATTTTTCCGGGTACTGATGTCAGGCTGACTGGGCTATAATTATTTGGGTCCTCTTTTTTTCCCTTCTTGAAGATGGGGACAACATTTGCCCTCTTCCAGTCTGCTGGAACTTCTCCTGTCCTCCAAGATTTCTCAAAGATTATAGCAAGCGTTTCCGAAATGACCTCTGCCAGTTCTTTTAATATCCTAGGATGCAATTCATCTGGCCCTGGAGACTTGAATTCATCCAGTGTGGCCAGGTATTCCTGTACCACCTCTCTACCTATTATGTGCCTCATTTCCCCTGCTTCCTCCCCTGCTCCCCAACTGCCAGGTTGAGTGCTTGTATCCTTCTGGGAAAAAACTGAGGCAAAGAAGGTGTTAAGTAGTTCTGCCTTTTCTCTTCCCCCTGTTAGTAATTCGCCATCTTCTCTGCGCAGCAACCCTATCGTCTCCTTCTTTTTCCTTTTGCTACGGACATATTTAAAAAAGCCCGTTCCATTGTTTTTGATGTCTCTAGCCAGCCCAAGTTCATTCTGTGCTTTAGCCTTTCTGACCTCCTCCCTACATCTCCTAGCTACTTCCTTAAATTCTTCTTTGGTGGTTTCCCCCTTCTTCCGTTTCCTGTACATGTTTCTCTTAAGACTTAGCTCAACTGAGAGTTCTTTAGTCAACCATTCTGGTTTCCTCAGATGCCTTCCATTTTTCCTCCTTATTGGCACAGTTTTAGACTGTGCCTTCAGTATCTCCCTTTTAAGGAACTCCCATGCCTCCTGAACTCCTTTCCCTTTCACTATTCTTGACCACTGAATTCCAGCCAGCAGCTCCCTAAGTTTACAGAAGTCGGCTTTTTTAAAATCTAAGATGAGCGTCTGGCTACACTTATTTTCTCCTTCCCACTGAATACCAAATTCCAATAGGGCATGGTCACTCCCCCCTAAAGATCCAACCGCTTCTACCTCATTAACAAGGTCATCCGTGTTGGTCAGGATCAGATCTAGAATATTTGATCCCCTTGTGGCCTCTTCCACCTTCTGGACCGTGAAATTGTCTGCAAGACAAGCAAGAAACCTGCTGGACCTTGCTGTCTTGGCAGAGTTTGACTGCCAACATATATCCGGGTAATTGAAATCTCCTATTATTACTGTATCTCTCCTTTTTGAATGTGCAGTCATTTGGTTGAGGAAGGCGTCATCAAAGTCCTCAGTCTGGCTTGGAGGTCTGTAGTAAACCCCCACCAGAATATCCCTATTGTTTCTCGCTCCCTTTATTCTTACCCAGATGCTCTCGACCTGGCTTTCTGGGTTTAAGTCATGGATCTCTTCACAGGTGAAAACATCCTTGACATACAAGGCTACTCCTCCTCCTTTCTTGTTTGGTCTATTTTTACAAAATAGGCTATATCCCTCTATTCCTACATTCCAATCATGAGACTCATCCCACCAGGTCTCAGTGATGCCTATCAAATCGTATTTATTTTGTTGTACTAGGAGTTCAAGTTCCTCTTGCTTGTTTCCCATACTCCGTGCATTAGTGTAGAGACACTTAAGTCCCCGGGCCCTTCCTGCAAGTCCTGTACTATAGTTTCTACTCCTCCTGCCACTGGCCACTTGTACTACTTGTCCAATATCATTTGGGCCTTTTCACCCCTGCGCTCGCCGAGTCCTGGACTTGAATAATATTGTCTCCCTCCCCAGCGGAACTTAGTTTAAAGACCTCTGAATCCTCCTTGCGAGACTGTTTGCAAAAGCATTCCTGCCAAGTTTCGTGAGGTGCAGCCCATCCCTTGCCAGAAGCCCACATTCATGGAAATTCAGGCCGTGTTCCAAAAACTCAAACCGTTGCCGGCACCATGTGCGGAGCCAGTTGTTGACCTCTGCTATTGCCCTTTCCCTACGTGCACCATATCCTTGAACAGGGAGGAGAGACGAAATAACCACCTGCGCACCAAGGACCTTAAGCTTCGTCCCCATAAGCTCGTAGTCCTTTGCAATGTGGGAAAAGCTGCTCCTCGCAGTGTCATTGGTTCCGACATGAACCAAAATGAGGGGCTTATGGTCAGTGGGCTTGACCAGCCTGGTTAGCCTCTCTGTTATGTGGTTGATCTTGGCCCCAGGAAGACAGCAGACCTCTCGATTGAGCTTGTCCTGTTTGCAAATTGCCGTTTCGGTTCCTCTGAGCAAGGAGTCCCCAACAACCAGAACTCGCCTCCTCTGAGGCTTCTCCAGGGCTCCTCGACAAGCATGTTCTTCTACGACTGCCTGGGCATTCTGTTGAGACTGGGAGCGTTGATCTAGTTCCCGTTGCCAAAGTTGGATTCCTTCTCGTTGATATTCTGTTCCCTCCTCCTGGTGCTCCTCATCGTTCGTAAGGCCAAGAACTTTGAAGCAATTGTGTAGGTTGAGAGTCTCTGTTACCTTCCTGGACCTTCTGCTCCTACATGTGACATTCCTCCAAGCCTCCGTTTCCTGGCACAGTGTGTTGACTTCCTGATCTGGCAGCTCCTCCATGCATTCAGTCTTCTGGTACGTCTTCTCTGCCCTATCCAAAAACTCCTCCCCTTCCCTAATAAGATGAAGATTAGGAATTCGTGCCTCCAGCTGGCAAACCTTCTCCTCCAAGGTCACCAGCTTGCAGTTGGCGCAGGTATACCCGACAACCTCTTGAGGCAAGAAAAGGAACATCCCACAAGTGCTACAGGTGACCGCAGCAGCTCCCTCACCTTCCATCCTAGATATTACAGAGAGTAGTACAGGAAGTAGTTCTAGAAAGAATAACTGGGCTTTCTTTCTGAAATTCAGCTGTATAAGCTACGTCTGCTCTACTGACATCTACTGATGTCACCTCTTAACTTTGTCTTCTCCAGGCTAAACATATCCAGCTCGCTTAGCCTCCCCTCATATGACATGGTTTTCAGGCTTTCTACCATTTTGGTAACTCACCTCTGGATACATTTTAGCTTGTCAAGATCCTTCCTGAAGTGTGGTGCTCAAAACTGGACACAGTATTCCAGGTGAGGTATGATCAAAGCAGAATAGAATGGCACCATCACTTCCCTTGACTTAGATACTATACTCCTGTACCTTGTGTACCCCTTACTACTGCTGTACGCATTGTTGCAGTAACAATCAGTTGGACATGTTTAGACCAGAGATTTAACTTGTGGTCCAAAAATACCTCTTAATAAATACAAATGGATGCCCTTTTACCAGCAGGGGCCAAAGAAAAGATGGAAGCATGCACCTGGAGCTCCCTCTCCAACCACTGAAAATGGGCCAGATTTTAACATGATATTTTAAAGAACATGCGCATATTTTTTAAGGTTCAGAGTCCTAAGATGAAGATGTTTCTGCTCCATCTTTGATACTGTGATTCTTTCTATAATTACTATTTAGAGATTATTTGCATGACCTTCTAGTAGATCTTTAGTCATTCCTTTATTTACTTGCATGGTAAAACCCTATTCTTCATCAAGCCAAAGAGATGGAAAATTTAAACCTTTCCAGCTCCTGAAGGAAAAGTTTCTTCCAACAGCTGTCTTGCTTTATGAAAGCATGAAGTCAGTACATCCAATCTTATGCTATCAATCACAGAAGCTGACATTTCCTGCAAACTGTGTCCACAAGACAAACGGGGAGAGGGAACCTAAAAGGAACAACAATTTGCCAAAAAGCAGATGGAATCATGCACTGGTGTTTATATTTGACTGTTCAAATGAGCCTAGACTAAATGCCTTATTCTTCAGAATTATAGCACTAAGCACTCATTTGCTCTATTGCTGAAAAACACCTGACACTGGTATTAAGAAATATTGGGTTTAATTGCAGTCCATTAAAATGTGGAAATGTCTTCAATGGAGGATTAATGATTTAAGTGAACTGTCGGCTTGTGGAGTATTTTTAGGCCCTCCTAAGCAGATGCAAACATCCTTTTTCCCCACCGCCACCACCTCTCTCTTCCTCCCTCCCTTCTCTGAACTCTTGCTAGAAAGGTCTGCCACATGTTTTTCATCTCCCAGTTTTAGGTTAGTAGCATTTAAAGAGACCTTCAACTTCAGGTTTCTGTGATTTGTGACTTTGAGAAGAGTGTTTGTGTGCACAAAGGACATTAAATTATTGCTTGGGCTTTGCCCAAAACAATCTTCTTGAGAGGGCTGTTTTTCCTAAGGTATATCAAACAGGGAGCTTGTTTCTTTTTTCATGTCCTATTTTAGACAAGAACAAGTTAAGGCCCTAGGTGAGATTCATTGTGTGACAGTAGTTACAGCTATAAGGCTCAAGACTCTTGTACATGACAATCAAATCTTAGAAAAGTAAGTTGGGAGGGGTGGTCAGGATCCAAACTGTTTCCTCAACAACCCACAGCGAATGTAAATGATCTGACATTGTTTCCAGTCGCACAAGGAGACATCCAGGATCTCACTACAGAAAGAAAAGCTGCATCTTCTGAATAGGACTGCACAGTGGAAAGCAGCAACAATTCCTCGTAACATTTTCTGCTCCAATAGCAATCAGTAGGATCTTGTCATGAGGCTGCCACTGAATGATTAGCCCTAAGGCAAATGCTGGCTGATGTATTCTGGGAACTGAGAAGAGTTCACCTCACTCACCATCTGGTGCATCTCATTCCACAGGAACACCCAAAGAAAGACCTGATGTTGGCGCAATAGAAGGCTCTGCTTTTAAATGCTGGCTCAGTATGAGACCATTATTCTTCTGGAGAATTTATAAACCAGTTACCAAGTCTTTAGGCTAGGTTGGAACCAACTGTCTGTGTTTGGGGAACAGGAGGCGAAAGGGCTTTTTCAGAACAGTACTTCTGATATCTTTAGAACTGACGCGCTTTCTTCACCCTACTTTCTTGCATGATCCTCTGGTGGCGAACCCGGCAGCAGCTCTGCCAGGAAGAGAGTACGACGGTAGCGCTCCCCTCCGGACAGGACCGGCTCCCTGTGGAAGGGAGTGCGATACTTCCTTCTGCAGCATTGCCGGGTACTTTTCCAGGTGCTCTGGGGCAGGAAGCACTGCCATCACACTTCTAGGACTTCCATAGGGCAGGTAAGTGCAGGATGGTGGTGCGATCAAGGTCATTGAGGGGAAAACCCATCAATGACTTAATCTGTGATCACACCACCTGGGAACATGAGAGGAGTGGGGCCGCGAAGACGTCATGCAAAAGTGTTGTTGCAGTTCCACTCTTCTCCCTTTCCCATGCCACCATGAGAGGCTACTGCGAAAACGGCCTAAGAAAAAGAATGTGTTGAATTGGTTACATACTAGGCTGATATAGTCTGGCTCACCACGACCACCAATTTTTCTCCACCTTTCCAGAAAATCACTGGACCTGCACCTAGCAGATTGAACTCACCTGTGTACTACAAAGATCATATTCTTCAACTGCCCCATTTTGGCAGGGACATTCCTATTTAATCCTCTGTCACCCTACTTTTTCTGCTGCTCTTAAAATGTCCCAGTTTTTCTCACCTCCTCCCACTTTCTCCCTTGTCCTTGGCTTACTTCAATTGCTGAAAACTGAGTTCAAAATGCAAAAATAGTTTGCACTCAGTTAACTCAGTGGGTAGGGGGGAGAGGAAGGGCAGAAAATTGTCCTTTCAAATAGATTTGGCTAAAAACAAGGTGCTGCAGTATCTCCCAGGCTGTGTGCTCTTCCTCCTTAATAACTTTTGCCATCTTGACCACACTCTGATGTTGCTTGGTCATGTGTCACAGTTTTCATCTGTGAAATGTTGGAGAATATGAAAGATCTCACAGCAAGACAAGGAATCAGTGGCCTCTGTTAAACTCTTCAGTGCCTTGCTGATGTTAACTGCTCATTGAGTGCCTTTTGACCTGAGAATGTCATTTTTGGCACTATCTCTAGTTTCATTTTTGGATTTTCTCCTCTTAGGGTTTTCATGGTAAAAGACACGGTAAAAGTGCCACCTTCTGAGCAATATAACCCCCACTACTGCTGCTGCACAGTAGCTGTTTGGCTCATCAGCAAAACCCTATATGAAATGGGAGACCCCTACCAGCAACACTGCTGTCATCAGCATAACTTCTTGCATCACAGGAATATGTAATTCCACCACTGTGGAAAGGTAGTGCCAGGGTAAGCTTCACTCCTTCTTACATTAATTCCACTGTCAGAGGTTATTATGCCACCTACATGTTGCCAGACACTTATGTATCAACAGAAGTTGTCAAATACATCATTGGTATATGGGCGGGAGGTATGAGATACACATATTTTAGACTGTTTGGTATCATTTTGGGTGCATGGAGTTAAGTCGCTCTGGTGATTTTTATGCAGAAAGCTCCTGCCTAATGCAAGGTTGTGTGTGTGTGTGTGTGTGTGTGTGTGTGTAAAATCTAATGTTGACTGTAAAGAAAAATTGATAGCATGACACATGATATTAGGATATTCCTCTGATTCTGTGATGAATATTTGCCATATATTTTCTGCAGGCTATGGGCTGCACAGCTATAGCAGACTGATACCACTTTACCATGGCACCATCCTATGGAATGCTGGTGAGATACTTGGAATCTTTTCAAGTGTCCACTGTCGTTCAGTGGATTACTTTGTTCTAACAGAGGTTTCTTGGGACTTCACCAAACTACAGCCCCCAGTATTCTGCAGGATTTAACCATGGCAGTTCAAGTGGTATCAGCTTCTATAACTGCATAGTGCAGATATACCTTAAGTTAAATATATTATCCATGTATTACAAAACAGAAGTCCTGGAGGATTCATAAGAAAGTGGCATTGCTCTTGGGTGACATCATAAGGTACTAGTGAAATAAATACTGTAATCTAATGCCTTCTGAGATCCATGAACCTTATGCAACAAAGCCTATGGTTCCCAACAAAATTATTTGTGTAAAATCATGTTAAGTTAAGCACATAAAAGTTGTTAGTCTCCAAGGGCTAGTGAACACAATGTAAAACAGAAAACCCAGAAGTGAAAATAAGATTGACAGAGAAACAACCTCATCTGGGATTTTCTGACATATTTCTCCAGATACTCTGTACTACAACAAATATATTTTCAAAGTTAAGAATCTTTTTTTGTAATCTGAGGGACTGTATAAATATTTCCCTAATGGTATTTTTACTTTAATTTTTAAATGTGTCCAAGAGCAAATCAGAACCAGCAAAGTGTAGTGGTCTGAGCATTGGATTATTGCCCTGGAGACCAGGGTTTGATTCCCTGCTTGGCCATGGAAACCCACTGGCTGTGGCTGTGTCACATATTCTCGGCCCCAGAAAACTCTGTGATGGGTTCACCTTGGGGTTGCCATAAATTGGAAACAACTTGAAGGCACACAGCAAGAAGCCTGAAGTCTCCCTAGAAGCCAAAATAACCAAACTAAGGCTATTGTACTTTGGCCATATCATGAATTATTCGAAAAAAGAGTAAGTGGGAGGCAGTAAGGAAAGAAGAAAACTTAATTACACATGGATAGACTCAATCATGGAAATCGTGACTCTAATTTGACAAGACATGAGCAGGACTGTTAATAACAGGGTATCTTAAAGGTCTTCTAATCATAATATTCAAACAATTATTTTATTTATTAAATTTATATCCCACCTTTCTCTCAAATGTGATCCAAAGCAGATTACAATAATCTAAAAAGATACTCCTCAAATATTTATTTTACAACGTTAAAAAGAAATTAAATATTCCAGTAATTAAAACACGTTTTAAAACACTTAAAATTAAAATAAAATTAAAATTAAAAATACAGCATGCCACCTTACACACACACAAAACAAATCCATAATTAAAATTCAAGATCCAAAAGCCTGCTGAAATAAAAATGCCTTTACCTGCTGTGGAAGGGAGCTCCACAGCCTGGGAGCAGCCACAGAGAAGGCTTTCTCTCGAGTCCTCACCAATGGTGCCAGCGAAGGTGGTGGGATGGAGAGAAAGTCCTCCTCTTAAAATCATAATGTTCATGTTGGCTTATATAAGGAGATACAGTCTTTCAGATAGTATGGACCCAAGCTGTTTGGGACTTTAAAGATCAAAAACGGCACTTTGAATTCTGCCTGGAAATGGACCCATAGCCATTGTAGCTGTTTTGACAGGGGAGTCCCATAATCTCTGTAGCCACCCCCAGTCCACAACCTGGTAGTACCATTTTTGACTCACAGAAATTTCCGAACAGTTTCCAAAGGCAGTTCCACATACAGTGTGTTACAGTAGTCCAAATGGGGTGTAATCAAGGAGCTGCCCTCCAGGAGAAAAGCTCCACTGAAACCATGTAGTTGTTTACCTTTTTCTTATTTTCATCAAGAGCATGTATCTGTGAGTAAACTACTTCTATACTTAAAAAAACTCTAACTTTGTGTTTACTTCTCAGCTAGAGTTAAGTGTGTGAGGGGCAATAAAGTGGACTGATAAACTGTTCAAACTTCTGTTTTGTGTACTAATTGCTCTGCTGTGTAGAGAGATCCATCAGTCTCTCTCATTTCCCAATGGTATGTTCTTCTGTGGAGCCTGCATCTTGTTTCAAAACCAGTTCATGGTTCTGCAAACCATACACAAGGAATGACCACAAGATACTTAATGTGCATATATCTGATGTTAAGGCAAAATTGGGAGTAGAAAGTTGCTGTTGTGTCACTGAGATTCCACTAAAATATAGTACCTCAACAGCCAAATGGAAAGTAATCAGGTAAAATTTATTTATGTTTATGTTTATTTATTCATTGTGTTTATATAGGACCTTACTCCCAGAATGGAGCCCAAGATGGCTAAAATGGTGCTGTAAACCCCTTTTTCTCATAGAGAGGAAAATAGACCATGTGGTTGCCATTCCACAGCTAATGTTATAAAAATTAGCTCCTAATTACAATCATATTGAATTAGCAGAATAATGTAACTCACATCCCCTGAGCTGCACATGGAATCAGACTGCAGCAGGCATCTTGTTAGCAGCACGCACAAGGTAAAGACCACTTTATACCTGTGAATGTCTCCTTTTTATCACTATAGAGGTTGGTCTTTTCTTCTGCAACAAATCACACACACACACCCCAGGATTTCCAATGAGTTGCTGCAGCACCTTCTTGTTGTTGTGTGCCTTCAAGTCATTTCGGGCTTATGGTGACTCTAAGGCAAACCTATAACGGGCTTTTCTGGGACTGAAAGTATATGATGTGCCCAAGGTCACCTAGTGGGTTTATATGGCCAGGCAAGGAATCCAACCCTCGTCTCCAGGGTTGTTATCCAATGGGGAGGACTGAAGAAGCACCTTAGTCATGTCTCCATAGCCACATGCAGAATAATTGCATCATCTGCTGAGACTCCTGGAGGACCCCAGTGAATCTCAGATGATGTAATCGTTCTGCACCTAGCTCTAGGTAGACAGCCAGATGCTTCTCTAATCCCACTTCCTTGCTCTGAATCAGCCACAGAAAGGCCAGGGAGGGACTAAAGAAGCTCAACTGTAAGTCTAGGGGATATTGAATGGCCAGTTATGGTATAATTCCACATTACACTATTACATTACATAATGCCACACAGGATCTCAGCCAATATCTGCAGAGATCAATAATACATATGTTCCTCTGAAGCCTTTGGTATTTGCCTCTTTCATATGACATGGCTATCACAGGCAAGCTGCATTAAATCAGTTGCCATGGTGGTTGCCTCCATGAAATGATTCATTGGAATGCACTGGCTAATGTTAAAGTTATCTGCTTTATTTTTCCTTATATTGTCAGCATGGTTATCTAGCAGGGGAGAACAACGGCTAGGGGACACACTGATCCATCAGGATACCTTGGAAGACTGTACTATCCACAACATCTCACCTCCACTCCAAATTTTTCCTCTTTTTTGTTTGTTTTGTTTTGATAAAAATGGTCTTCCATGTCCCCATGGGGGACAGTTTTGACATATGAGGGACAATTTGGGGGAACAAAATTATGACATATTTTTGACATATGGGGGACAATTTTGACATATTTTGCTCCCACAGGCAATTTTTAGCCCAAGAGAGGGCTTTTTTAGCCAGAAATAAAATGGTTAAAAAGGAAAGCCAAAGCAGCCCAGGATAGAGCATTTCTAGAAACGAAAGAAGGCAGACAGGGTCTAGGGAGCTGTTGAGAGGCTCAAAATGGCAATTGGTAGCTACATGTGGCTGACATGCCACACTTCCCCACTTATGGACTAAATCATCTTCAACAGTATTTTTTTAAAGCTAAGCACAATTTTAGCCATTCACATTTTAAAATATGGTTTTGTGTGCTCTTTAGTTCTCTGAAATGCTTTATAATCCTCATGAACATACAAATTATTGAAATAAGATCTTGCAATAAGTCTCAGAAGATATGAATATACCATGAGAATTTCAAATCCAGCTAGTTTTATTCCATCCCTACCCCAGCGACCGATTTGACCAGGGCTGCTTGGCTGTTTGTCAATCCCTTTATCTATTTAAGTAGAAATCTATTTATCTATTTAAGTATTTAAAACCATAATAATAGTTGAAAGACTGAATGGATATGAAACCATTTAGCCAACATCTGCCATCTTCTTTCTGGTCAGAAGAAGACCTCTTCTGAGCCTAAAAGTCTTGGGGAGAGGCACGAAGAAATGCGTCCACGCCCCTTTGAGGGATGCTATAAGTCTTGAGGTCCACATGCGGTTTGCAGGGCATGCTTTCCTCCCTCCCACCCCCTTACAGAATCAGAAAGAAAGGCCAAGGAACACAGAGAAAATGGCATGGAAAAAGCAGCCAAGTGAGTCATCTGCTGTGTTGTGAAAGCTACCACAGGGACCGATTTACATCTGGAGGCTGACATCCTCCTCCATTTCCCTCCAAACTCTGGGCAATGTATTCTTTACTAGCTGCAGGCTCTTGGATGTCCTTGTGGCCTGTATCTCCCCTTACTTGGTTGGCCTCTTATTATCAGTCTCACTTAACGTTTAACCCGGTGCAGCAATTACAATGTAGTTTAACTTACAAGTCATTATACTATTTAGTCATCATGCCATTACAGTGTTTTGCCATAATCAACAAGGTAATTAGGCTTATGCAGAGTAATTGTAATGTAATTATCATGCCACCTAAAACTTCCAGGCGTCAGGTTGCACTATGTGCACACACACACATACTCTGTATATATATATATATATTTGTGTGTGTGTGTGTGCGTCCATGTATACACACACACACACACACACACAAATATGCACACAAACCCCTCACCACCCTCAAAAATATTTAAACTGTAAAATTTGTGTTTATGGAATGGTTGTTTTATTGTGAAAATTTTGAAGTAGTTAGATTGGTGGTTGTTTCTGAGAACAGGGGTTCTGCAAACTAAGAGCAAGACTATCTCCAAGGAAGTTTCTTCCAAAATTAAACTGCAGTATGGAAGAAGGACTAATAGGTGTTCGGAATGTTGATCTGACACTTGGAGGATACAAGTTCAAGGCACTGCTGAGTCATGAAACACACTGGGTGACCTTGAGCTAGTCATTCTAAGCCTGACCCACCTCATATAGTTGTTGTGAGCATACAGTGGGAAAAAGACAGCCTTGTAAGAAACTTTGCAGTCACTGGAAAAAGATGGGATATAAATCAAACAAATAAATAAATAATTGCCTCTGTTCCAGAAAAACTGTCTTTTTAGCTATTTTGAAATTTCTTTCTTATTAGAGTTGAAACCTGATTGGAAAGCTATGGTTGTTGGCAAGAGCATCACAAGCTCCATTAAGTAAAACAAATACAGTACTTGCTGAACAGTTATACTTTTGTGATGATTTTGTGGCAATCATTTATATATGCGTTTACCATTCTTATTGTGCTTTTAAAAATGTGGTTTCACCTGTAAACTGGGGAAGCTGCCTTGAGTGGATGGGGCAAACAACTGCAAATTGAGTGCCTGTCAGTTTGGAAGCAAAACAGGTCCAGATAAAAAGAAGGGAGTAGTTTCTACATAACTGCAGGATTCCATAGGTCAGGAATGAGCAATTGCCAGGGGTTAAGGGACTACCCTGGCCCCCAGGGGAACTTGCAGGGCTGCATCTACTGTACATCACCCCTAATATTTTAACTTTTAAAAATGGAACAAAAATGCCTCCCCATATACCCAGGTGGTATGAGAGGCAATTTTGCATTTCCATTATGGGTTCACTTGCTTTTTGAAGGGTTTGCTTCATTCAGATTAAATTTTAGGATTTTCTTTTTCCTTTGCGACCTCTCCTGCTGGAAAGCCCTCAAAGCATGATGAAACTGCCAAGGACATAGTGAGGCACTCTTGTTGGTTTTTTCGTTTTGATTTTTTAAGAATTTTTTAAAAAATCCTAGGGAACATTGAGTACTTTGTGCGCCTCAGAATAGTTTTACAGTGCTTCCTGTATAACTAAAAAAATTAATTAAAAAAATACTAAATTATGAGCGAATTTGGTGAATTATCTGGATTCAAGGCAAATAAAGAAAAAACCACAATCCTGACAAAGAACACAACCAAAAAAGAAGAGAAATTGAGATAATGGGTTTTAAATCAGTCAAGAAGATCAGATGCTCAGGAATTTGGATTTCTAAACAAAATAATGAACTTTACAAAAATAATTACGGAAGAAAATGAAAGAAATTAAGAAAGACCTAGTAGACTGGATGAAACAGAAACTTTCATTTATGGGAAGATTGGCTGCCATTAAAATGAGCGTGTTACCAAAGATGATATTTCTATTTCAAAACTTACCCATTATAAGCAATAAAAAACCATTTATGCAGTGGCAAAAAGACATAACCAAATTTATCTGGGAAGGGAAGAAACCACGAATCAGTTGGAAAATTCTGACGGATTTAACATCTAGAGGAGGAGCAGGAGCCCTAGATTTTTATACGTACTATGAAGCCGCTGCAATGTCTTGGATAGCAGACTGGATCAATCTAAGCAACGAACGCTAACATTAGAGGGTTCAGATGTAAAAATGGGATGGCACGCATACTTATGTTACGATAAAGCCAAAACAGACAAAGATCTTTCACATCGTTATGTCAGAAAATCTCTCTTGTCAGTTTGGAACAATTATAAGAGAATATTCATTAATCGAATTCCAGGCTGGGCTTCTCCGCAAGAAGCATTCTACGGAAGATGGAAGAATACAAATAATTGGCTCAGATATGAAGAGATAATCACTGAACAAACAAACGGAACCGCAAGAATCAGGGACAGATCTGAATTGGAAGAGGAGGGGATAAAAATAAATTGGTTCCCCTATCGACAGCTGAAAGAGAGATTTAACATCGATCAGAAATTGTTGTTGGGGGATGATTTGCGTACTTTATGGCTTTAATTTGAAAGAACATCATGAAATAATAAAAATTATAAGAGAGAACCCACCAAGAATAATTACCAAACTATATAAGTCACTACTACTCTATAAGAGAGAAGATGAGACTGTAAAAACGGTAATGATTAAATGGGCTCAGAATATTGGCCATACTGTGGAGCTTGAACACTGGCAAGAAAGCTGGAAGCTAACACATAAATTCACAGCTGCTCAAAATCTCAAGGAAAATTACTTGAAGAGCTTCCATAGATGGTATATGACTCCTTCTAAGCTCCAAAAGATCTATAAGGTAGGATCCGGTAATTATTGGAAATGTCAAATTAGTACGGGAACGACATACCATCTTTGGTGGACTTGTGAAAAAGCAAGAAAATATTGGAACGATATCCATAAAAAAGTAGAGGAAATTCTTCAAATCGAATTTGTGAAGACACCTGAAACATACTTATTAAATATGCTACATATGATAGATCCAAATATTAAGAAGAAATATGCTAGGATATTGTTATACATGATAACCCTAGCGAGGGTTGAATATGCTAGGTTGTGGAAAAAACATGAAACACCGGATATTGAGCTCTGGATTCATAAATTGCAAGAAATTAAGTTAACAGATAACTTGACACAAAGACTAAGAGGACATATACAGGGGAAAATAAAGAGAGAATGGGCTCCGGTAAATCTGTTTCTCCAAAACTCGAGAAAATCTTAATATAAGGAGAGAATTCTAACTTTATTGTATGGTGTAATAAAAACGGATCGAAAAGAGAAGGATTGGAATGAAGCTACTATAAATAGTTGAAGATATCAGGATCACATAAGGTAATGGATAAAAATGATTTATGTATATAATCTGTATGTGTTATATATGTAATTTACGTACAAAGCTTATTTATAGTTTATAAAGTTGAAGTAGTTATACTACGTTAGCCAAAAGATCTGATAAAATTTACTCTGTGAATAACACATTGGGTAAAAATACTTAAGGAATAGAGGACAAGGTATAAAGTGCAAGAATAATTATTTGCTCCGGAATAGGTTACATGGAAGAAAAATGTATATATGGGATAGGATTGAAAAAAGTACGCAAATTCTTTTTTGTGTGTTTATTTTTTATTTTGCTGAAACATTAATAAAAATATATATTAATAAAAAAATAAAATAAAAAATAAAAAAATACTAAATTAATTTAAAAAATACTAAAACCAAGTGAAAATGGCCCTACAAGGAATGTTAAGGACATTGTCATAAACATTTAGGAACTAGCATGGTGTAGCAGTTTGAGCACTGGACTATGATTTTGGAAACCACGGTTCAAATTCCCATTCAGCCATGGAAACACACTGGGTGACCTTGGGCAAGTCACACTCTCTCAGTGTCAGAGGAATGCAAAGGCAAACCCCTTCTGAATAATGTAAAGCCAAAGGCTTTCAGGCCAGAATCCATAGGTTGTCGTGGGTTTTCCGGGCTTTGAGGCCGTGTTCTATTAGTATTTTCTCCTGACGTTTCGCCTGCATCTGTGGCTGGCATCTTCAGAGAATCCTCAAAGCCCGGAAAACCCACAACAACCCCTCTGGATAAATCTTGCCAAAAAACAACAACAACACAAAACTCTGTGATAGGCTTGTATTAGGCTCACCATAAGTCCAAAACCACTCGAAGGCATACAACAACAACAAAACAAACATGTAATTTTAAAAAATGCCATTTTAGTATGTAACAGTATACAAAAAGATCTTGTAGCATTTTTAAGGCTAACAGACTAAATATTAGTCTCAAAAGTGCTATGAGATCTCTCTGTCATCTAATTTCTCTGAAAAGAAGTTCTGGGTTCACACTGCATGGCAAAGACAGGATCACCTCTGTTTCCTACTGCCTGTCAGTATTTATGGGTAAGGAGGACACACTGCTGCTCAATGAGATATATTGTAATCTTTTATTTCTCCGTTGTTTTCTATGGGAAGCTTTGACTTCCACTCTGGAGAAGGAAAATAAGTGTCCAAAAGAATCAAACTTTCAGTCTGTCATTCAGTCTTTGGTTGAGACAATCTGAGACACAATTTGAGAGTCCTTTGAAACATATGGGGAATGGAAAATACAGGATAGGGAAGATGCAGAATTATTCTGCTTAAGCCCTTCACAATTTATACTGAGTATCTTGGTATTCAACTAAAAAAATATGTGGCTCAGGTTTATCTGTCTCTAAGAGACTGGGGAAAAAATGCATACCCTCCAACTGTCCCAATTTTTTTTTAACAAAATTCCATATAAGCTAAAATTTATATACATAATGTGTTGTTTACAATATTACATATTGTACACCATTCTTACATAACTTTACTATTATTATTAATATTGTCTGTACAATATTAAATAATTATTTCCTTCCTTAATATATTGTACAACCTACCCCTCCTCCCCCTCCCTCTCTATCCTGACCCTACTCCCCATATTAACAATACATTATATATTGGCAATGTATTTTTGCCATCAATTCATCCTTCCCCTTCCCTTCTCTCTCTGTATCCCTTCCCCTCGCCAGCCTTCCTTTCCTTTTTATGTGTTTTCCCCCTCCAATCTCTTTTTTGTTTCTTATTCTAAACCTCCTTAATGTGAAATCTCTTTTTGTTATTGTAATCTACCTTAATTTTTCCTACTCCGTCTATATTCCCGCCTTAATACAAGAATTACCCTTTTCAATCCTTTTTTCAATTCTATACTTTCATCTTACTTCTCTTTCACCCATCTAATAATTTCATTCCATTGCTTTTCGAATTGTTGAACTTTTTGAATTGTTAAACTGTCCCAGTTTAGCAGACCGTCCTGATCAATCCTCTGTCATCTCACTTTTCAGCTGTTTTTAAAATGTCTAAGTTATCTCTCCTCCTCCTCCCACTTTTTCCTCTTTGACCTCAATTTACTCCCATCACTGCAAAGTGTGTTAAAAATGCAAAGGTAGTCTGCACTCAGTAAGCTCAGAAGTGGGGAGAAGAGAGGAGAGGAGGGGGCAGAAAATAGTTCCTCCCTGTAAGCTCAGGCAAAAGCAAACTGCTGCAACCTCTCCTGGCTTGTGTGTTCTTCCTCATTAATAATTTTTGCCATCTTGAACACACTCTCGTGGCACTTGGCCATATGTGTCCCTGTTTTGATCTGTGAAATATTGGATAGTATGCAAATAGGAAGTGGACAGTAAATAACACTATAATGAAGATTTGGGGAAATCTGCTTACTGTTTGATAATGTGCACAGTGAAACACATTTAGTTTACATTTTGTATCTGAAAAAGAGATTCTTCTAAACAGTGATATGCAATGTGGGGAAAAGGTGCTGTTGCTGCTGTGCACCTCCAAATCCGGTCTGACTTATGGCAAACCTATCACAGAGTTTTCTGGAGCTAAGAGTATGTGACATGTCCATGGCTGAAAGGGGAACTGAACCCTGTCTCCAGGGTCACAGTCCAATGCTCAAACCAGTATACTGTGCTGGATTGCAAAAGAAATATAGAAAGAAATCAATTTAGAATTCTTTCCTCTTTTTTTATTCCATATTTTCTATAACCTTGTGAAGTCATTAGACTGATTTGCTTGTTTCTATTCCATTAATTTGCTTAAACAGTACCCAAAAAATATTTTTTTGAAAAAACTATTGCAGGCCAGAAACAGAGCCATGCCCAGTTCTTTAAAAATGTCAAAACAATAACTATTGAGTATACCTGTTAAGGGCCTATACATGAAGAATATTATGACCACTGTGAAACGTCGACAGTTAAAATGAGAAATCTGAGTCTTTGTTTAATTGGCTCCATTAAACATATAATTCCAGCAGAGCTTAAGTGTTATTTAGAGTGTCCTCCCCAGTCAATGACCACGACTATAACAATGATGTTATAGTTGAATTTAACGTGTTTTATTTGGACTCTGTCTTACATTTAAGGTTGTTAATGTTGACATGGGAATACAGGCTCAGTAGAGCAATTCACAAAGGATTTAGTTTCCTTAGCAGGCCAGCCTTACATGTGGGTTTAATTTACGAGGAAGTATCTGCAAAACATGGGCAGAAGATACTGGAATTATTATTGCTGCAATTTGCAGAAGGAGTATCTTACTTGAATTCAATCCAACAGGCACCTATATTTGCCATAAACTTTCGGATTATTGTTGAGGTGAGATGCAGGCTTTTTAAAGAGAATAGTAGACTCTCTATTTGGTATTTACAGTGGAGCGTACACCTGGGGTGCAAAACCTCAATGACTCGGGGAACCAAGTTCTCCCTTTAGAGGTACCTACAGCCTGTACTCACAATTTTGTACTTTAAAAAAATTATGTCAATTTTATCATCAATTCTGAAAGCTCCTCTTCCTGATACCAATTGCTTGTTACAAATGCTTCATACCTAGACCTCAGTAGTCACAGAGTAGTTGCACAAGAAAGGTAATGAATAACTCATCCTTGAACAACCACTAAAAAGAACTTTTAAAAAGAATAGTCTGAGCTAAACTGAAGGGAAGAGCAAGTGGAAGACCCAGATTTAATTCTATAAATAATTGAGCAGGAGGAAAGGTAGTGACTTAGGCCATTTCCACACCAGGTTTCTGTAATGGTGCAGAGCGACCTCTGACGGAGGTCTTCTACACCGTAGAGTGGACTGGCATGGACTACTTTTTGTAGTTCCACACCAGAATCCACTCAGGAGCAGCCGGAACTAGCCGCGCTGCATGTTTTTTAAAAACCTCTTTTTCGCACGCAAATGCGTGCCTGCAGATCTGCTGGGGGCAGGCTTCCAGCTGGCCAGCTTCTCTGGTTTGTCTCCACCAACCGGAAGCCGCCATTTGGGATGCCAGAGGACTGCGGAGCAGCGAGCTCGCGCTGCTCCGCATCGCGACGGACTTACCCGGCTGCCGGTAAGCTCCGTTTTTGGGAGTTTTCGCCCGTTCCCCCCCCCCCCCCATATGTGGAAAGGGCCTTAGGGAACTTAGAGAAACCTGAAGCTACTCACTCATGTGGATTATCAGTGATTCAACTGATACAGTTGCTCCAAGCCCCTCACAGGATAGGGTCCCCAGTGTTTGAAGAAGCAAAATGGTAGGTTCTTCCCAGTCATTGTGTGAATCACCCAAAGCCTCTTCACCATGTTTTGTAAGTTGTTTGAGTCACCGAGTAAAATGCGTTTGGATCAAGCTACTAGGATCATGCTGAAGTTGCAGGGCTGAAAATGGCTCCACTCTTGAAGATGTTTGTGCTGCTGCCTATTGTACTTTTTTTTATTAATTATGAAAGTAAAAGAACAAAACATAACACCACATGATTACCATAAAAGTGAAAAAGAAAACATTACAACAAAATAGCTTCCATTACTATTTCTTTCCAGATCCTTTATCATCATACACTTATTCCACATGTTATATATCATATTGCTTATATATTTTTGTCACATTCTTAACTCTATCCTTTTCAACTATATTTAACCTATTGCTGTTACTGAATACGATCCTATTTCTAAACATATTAATACTAACCCTAACCTTAAATGTAACCTTAAATGTAACCTTAAATGTAAGCCCTGACACTAAGTGTTAAGCCATCCCCCGAGCCAATTATCTTTCAGCTTACTCTACTTTCCAAAATTATAATTCTTCTTGTGGAGGTGTGACACTTCCTTCTTTTATTAGGACTTTTTCCACAAATATCTTCCATATTTCTTCAAAATCATTCCGTTTCATTATTCCTTTTTTTACTTTAATTCGACATGTAAACTTATCATTAATCGCTATTTTCCACACTTCTTTATACCAATTCTTTATTTGAAAATCTTCTTGCATTTTCCATTTTCTTGATATAATTAACCTTGCTGCACTTAATAAATTCGTAATTAAATCCTTCATTGCCTGGGTACAATTAACTTTATCAAATATAGATAATAATGCTATACTCGGACATATTTGTAAGTCAATTCCTGTTATCTCTTTTATCTCTTTAAATACAATTTGCCAAAATTTCTGTACACCTTCACAATTCCACCACATATGAATGTATGTGCCAATCTCTTGGCAACCCCACCAACATAACCTTGACTGTTTCTTATCTATATGGTTTAACCTTACTGGTGTTAGGTACCATCTCCGGACCAATTTATAATAATTCTCTTTTATTCTTACGGATAATTTTTTTAAATGACACTGATTCCAAATGTTTCCCCATTCTTGAATATCTATTTTTTGTGCTAGTTCTTCCTCCTCTAAGATATTCTTCTTCATCTTCATATATTGACAATATTTTATATATTTCACTTGTGGTACCCTTCAATATTTCATTTTCCTCCATTCCATCTCTTTGCTTAATCATTTGTTCAAATCTAGTGTATTCTCTAATATCTTTATTATTACTTTTCCAATTCCTTGTCCACTGCTCTAACTGAATATAATTAAACCATGATATCTTAGTACCCTGCAATCTCTCTTTTATTTTATCTTTATTTGTCATTAAATTCATCCAGTCTTTTTACTTACATATTCTCTGCTTCTTTAATTCCTTCTCTAATTCATCTCTCAAATTCTTTGGAAATTTTTCCATCATCACTACTGGGGTTAATGGTGGCTGCTGCCTATTGTATTTCACAATTCTTATTATTCTATTCTATTCTATTCTATTCTATTCTATTCTATGTGCTACCAGCCTTAAAATAGCCCATACACATTCACAAAGGGATCCCCTATTTTGGAGCTACTTTAAGGCCCCATCTACCTAAATCCAGCCTTGGATATGGTATCTTTTAAGTGCACTCCTCAGCTTAGAAAAACATCTCTTTTTCTTTCTCCTCTCTCCAGTGATGTAGACTCAATTGGATTGACTCGGACTCAAGTCGGACTTAAGTCACTTCAGTGACTCAACTCAGACTTGACTCGACAATAAATGATGCACTGACTTGACTCAACTCAAGACTTGTATATTTTTAGTGGCTGACTTGCTGCTCTTGGTTCAGTAACATAACACATTCATCCAGAAACCTTATAATTTTGAACAGTGCTTCTATCTCCTTTTTGTCTACTGGTTATATGGTAATCTGTCTCAAGCCCAAAGTGTGTACGCATTTCTCAGAGGGGAAAAACAAATTCATTAGGCAATGGGCTTGAGGCAGGGTTGAGGTCTGCTCAGCAGTCTGTCCCCACTGCATATCAGAGGAGCCTTCTAAAACTTTTCCTAAGAGCAGAAGGTAAGACTCACCCCCAGAGTGCAGTATGCATTTCTCAGAGGACAACAGCAAATGTGTTGGGCAACAGACCTGAAGAGGAAGGATCCTTCCTTCTAAAGCTTTTGAAGCTTCAGTAATGGGGAGTAAGAAGGATCCTATTCCCACTTCTGAAGCTGCAGGCTCTTTCATGCCCATTCGCACAAAAATCTCCAGCTTCGGGAAGGAAGAGTAAGAAGGATCCTATTCCCTGCTTCCAAAGCCGCAGATGGCAAAATCACAAATGTAGAGAGCCAACTCTGCTTAAATTGTTAAAACTGACTTTATTGGACTCTATCCAGAAATTCTAGAATATAGTCTGGGGCATAAAGTTGGCTCCCAGACTTGAGACTTGACTTGAAAGTATCTTGAAGGACTTGAGACTTGAAGGTAGAGACTTGAGACTTGGAGTAAAAGACTTAAATACATCACTGCCTCTCTCTCTCTCTCTCTCTCACACACACACACAAACACACACACACATATCCAAAGTCTAAAAAGGAGTGGAACATCAAGTGGTACAAATAATCAACTGAAATCAGTTGCTCTATTTCACCATTTCTCCATATGATTCAGATACAATGCTACAATATTCCATTATGTTTTTAACATGCCTTCAAGTTGACTTTGACTTGTGGCAAGTGGACCCTATCATAAGGCTATCTGGGCAAGCTTTATTCAGAAGTTTGCCACTGCCTTCCTTTATGGCTGAGAGGCTGGGACTTGCCTGAGGTCACCCAGGGGATTTCCAGGGTTGAGCAGGGATTCAAACCTTGGTCTTTTAGAGTCTTAGTCCAGCTCTAAAGCCACTCCCCTGCACTGGCTCTTATCCTGCTGTACCAGTGTAATTGCACATAAACTGATTGATATTTCCATTTAAACCAAATTTTGCATTGTACTAGCACTGGGCATCGGATCAGTCTATGAAAGCAGAATGAAGGATAATTTTTGCTTAAAGGTAGACTCATAGAATCATAGAGCTGAAAGAGACCACAAGAGCCATCAAGTCCAACCCCTGCCATGCAGGAATACACCATCAAAACACTCCCAATAGGTGGCCATCCAGCATCTGTTTAAAAACATCCAAAGAAGGAGACTCCACCAAACTCTGAGGAGAGCATACCACTGTCGAACTGCTCTTACTGTTGAGAATTTCTTTTCCTGAAGTTTGAAGCCATTGCTCCGTGTGCTAACCTCTGGAGCAGCAGAAAAGAGGCTTGCTCCACCCTCCGTATGACATCCCATCAAATATTTAAACTTAGCTGCCATGTCACCTCTTAACCTTAACCTTCTCTTCTTTGGAACATTGTAGCCTCTTCTGCAGGCTAACCGGGAAGAAAAAGAGTTTCCAAAATCCATGTGGTATGCTCCAATCATTTCTTTTTTTTTAGTTTATGGTGTATTATATGGAAATATGGGGCTGATTCATTACTAGTAATAGATTTCCACAAAACACTGAAAAAGTTTTTGAGCACTGGCAGTTTCTATAGTGCTG
Source organism: Cyclura pinguis (assembly GCA_030412105.1). Lineage (NCBI taxonomy): Eukaryota > Metazoa > Chordata > Lepidosauria > Squamata > Iguanidae > Cyclura > Cyclura pinguis. Next base: position 84,826,172 of record CM059600.1, read on the forward strand.
AACTAAAAGAAATATCCATTTCCAAAACACATTACGTAAAGCTTAAGGAAACCTAAATACACTTATTACTGAATTTTCCCTGGTCTCCCAGAGTCCTAGACCAGCACTCAGGCCATTACACCACATTGGTTCATCCCATTATACTCTATTTAGAAGTTAATTCCTTTTTCCTCCTTCCTTTGTTCTACTTTATTCTGAAACAGATGAACATATTTATCTCTTTCAAAACATTTGTAAGTTAGAAATTCTACAGAGCTAGATTTTATTTTGCTACAAAGTATCCTCATTAATATTTTCCTTGGGGAGAAAAACATAGTTAATTAAAATGCTGCTGTATCTCTGTCTGTAGATCCATATTTCAATCCATACTGAAATAGTTGTGGAGGAGAACAGTGCTAATCCAACATGCATATTTCTCTGGGAGTAAGTTCCATTTAAGGCAATTTAAAATCATAACATCTTTCTTATTGCCTCACAAAATTATAGACTGAAAATATCTCCATTTCTTTCATAGCTGTATCCCTTGATTAATTAATACCATTAGAATCTCTTACTTTAATTTGTCTGCCACCAAGTTAACTTTTTAGCTCCCCCTACTGGATTGCAAGGATAATGGTTGTATTCATACTAAACAATGCACTCTGTAGACACTCCTCCCCCCCACCCCCCGGGCAAAACTTTAGAAATAGGAGACACCAGGATCTTAGTGACATTAGCTGTGTAAATATCACAACAAATAGTACTCTTGTATAAGAAAGATGCTTGTGTAACTGAGTTTTTGGCAGAAATTTGAGAGCAAGCGAGAATAAAGAAAATTTATGATATACAGCACACTCTCATACTTACCTACTCAGAAGTAAGGCTCACGGAGTTCATTTGGGCTTATTCCCAGGTAAGTCTACATAGCCATATAGCCTCCAAATTCACCTGTGCATGAGCCACAGAGATTAGTAACCCCAATGCCTGTTATTTTTATTACATTTTACATTAATACTCTATGTCCAGCCGTTAATGGATGCTCTGTGCAGTGGCTACACTGGAAGGTAAAAAGCTCGCATCTGCTTGCAAATGCCCTGTGGAATGTGACAATACTGATCCAGATGAATCTGTCATTCCTAGGATTCACAGTTAAAGAAAAAGATCTTCAAAAGAAGCCCAGAGCAACTGCTGTATATAAACACAGGATGGAAAAGGTAACTTTGTTGTTGCCAACTGTCTTAGTACACTAGCCAAAATGATTAATGTTGATAATTCCTCTCCAGTGGACTCATTAAATCTGGACTTATTTTTATTACAGGCCTTTGACATTTCCTACTTTCTTAATATCAGAGGTAATGACAGTGGTGTGATTATATACTTATTCCTTTCCACCTTCAAGCAGTTTTCTTTGGCAAGAGCTACTTTCTCTTTCTCATTTTTTTTTTAAACTGAAAACTTACACACGGGGACTCATTCTTTCCCGAAAACTGTTAAAGCTCCATTAGCAAAACTAAATGGTGGTATATTTTAGATGAATGCACAACCCTCTTACTTCACACAACCTTCAGAGATAAAAGCTTAAAACACTAAAGGCGTCATAAGAAAGACATTTACGCAGAAGTATAACTTACAATGAGGGTGCGTGTGTGTGCGTATTTTGGATACTTTTTCTTTAAAAAAAAAATCTCTGTCAAAAAATGTCCAAGTTAAACAAAGGAGAAATTACAGAATGAATCTGGAGCTCAGCCTTGAAGAATAAGGTTTCAATCTAATTGAGATCATACGCCGCATGTGCAGTTTTGGCACACAAGTCATATTAATCAGAAACTCTTTAATCGTGGATAATTTCTCCTGTGTGTGCCAGATTGGGCATTCTGCTGCTGGACCAGCTTTTGAGTCTGTTTAAGAATGGACCTTTGACTTCATAAACACCCGCTTACAAAATTGGGGTCAACTTCCTCCTAGGAAGGCATGCTGGGCCAGCTTTGCAGAAACTTTACCTAATGATTAAATTGCATCTGAGATGGAAATCTACAAACTGCAGATTCCATTGGAGTGACTCTTTCTTGTGATTGCAATTTGCTTTGAAAAGCTTGTCCTTGGACTTGGAGCACACGAGAGATGGATCTGCGGGGAAGATGATCCCAGGGCTGCCATGCCGATCTTACCGTGATTGAACTGAGCATTTTTGAAACTACTGTTGTGACATTTCTATAGAAAGAAAAGCCTGTCTACTGGAGAGAAATCAGACACAAATAACTGTTTTTATCCACCAAACTGTGTTTTGAATTTTACAAGAGAGTATTCAAAAGCAGATACACCAGCAGGTTTGGTCTGTTCACAGACTTTTGTTGCAAAGTAAAAGTTGGACCTGTTGCAAACACGTATGCAGCAAATTTATACTTGGGGAAATGAAGAAGTTATTTCAAAAATCAAGGAAAATGGAAAAGATAATGACTATGAAAGCATGAGAATGAAAGGCTTTTTCTGACATTCCTACTGAGCCAGATCACTTTAGATACTCAACTACCTGCTGAGATAATTGTTGAGGACCACCACTTCATGGTCTTTCAATATGAAAACCAACTCCCACAAGAACAGGCCCTTTTCAGTAGTATTCCCAGGATCCTGTAATGATGTTGTATGTCTCCCTCTAGCCTTTTAATCAATAATTATAATTAATAATAATAATAATAATCAATTAATAACAATCGATAATTAATCAATTAATAATTATAATTAATCAATTATAGAAAAAGTATGCAGCAGAACAGTTGTAGTTCTCATTTTGCTTTTATGTTGAATTGTAAATTAGCTTTAAATATGTGGGGGGTTAAAGGTAAAAAGTTTTAAATGAATAAATAAATACATAAATAGCTAGCTACCTCGCCCTGAGCCAGACTAGAAACACATAAACAAAGGCCAGAAATGTATAACCATTTTATATATAATCATATATCTATATATAACCATATATAACCATTTTCCAGACTTACCTAGATGTGTTTCCTGTGTTATTTCATGGACATGTTCTATGGCTGCTGCCAAATGTAATAAATTTTCAGCTACAGTTCCACAACACTTGTATAGAATTAAGCCCCATTAAATTCAATGGCATTTAATTCTGCACTGACATATTCAGAGTGCAGCATTATTCAGTTAGGCAGTTGGGTATAATAATAATAATAATAATAATAATAATAATAATAATAGTAATTTATTTGTTTCCTACCTCTCCTCAAAGCTCGAAGTGAGGTACAACAAAGGTTAAAATAATTAAACCAGCATGCTAATTAAAAACATATTATGATTTCAATACACCAAAAACATAAAACCATTCAAATATATCATAATTAAAATCATAATTAAAATACATCATGATTAAAAAATAGACTGGGTTTATTAGTTTATTAATAACTAATTAATAAACTAATTAATTAATTAAATGAGCATACACTTGCATATTACTAAATCCATTGTCTGCTTTAAATGAGGGAATACATATATCTTTTCTTAAGGTGGTGCATGTAGGTTGTTAATTCAGGGATCTCTTAGAAAAGAGAGGCACATGTGTGAGAGTGAAACACATGTCCTGAGATGGTGTCTATATATGTTTGGTATAAGCACTTACATTACAATTATTACCATTGATTACCCAGTTAACCAAGGTGATCTGGTAGAACCTTGGGAATGACAGAAAGAAGTTGATAGCAAAAACTTTCATAGACTCTACTTCATCAGATGCATTTATGAACTCTGTAGTCCTTTAAAAACTTATCTGACCTTTTTTAATTTTCAGCTGTCTATTGTTTTTTCTGTGCTGAAGATGAAGAAAAATTATTAGCACTTCAGCTATTCACTTAATATTTACACTGCTCACTTATATCCAAACCAGAAAAATAAAATTCTAACATAGGATTTATAAATTAATAGAGAGAAAATGACTGCTATAGAATAATGTGCCATTAAATAGAAAAAGAAACCAAGATTGGGAGACTTCCTTACTCAAACACACCAGATCTGTGAAACATCATACATCCTGCCATAAGTTCTATAATTTACTCTGCTGGTGCTCGTGAGACATTTCTTTATACATTTTATTGTTTGAAAATACATTTCTTGTTTCTAACACTCTTCTATCACTCTGGTCCAGACTCACTTAAAAACTGCACCTCTTTCTCAGCCAACCACCCTTGCTGTTCTTTCCTACTTGTCTAACACTGGATTCATGTTTTAATCTTCAATGCCTCATTCCTGTATTAATGTACAAACAAGTTTGTCTTTTCAATTGCCACAGTCTTATTGCCTTTCTCTCCATGTTTATATAGCTGTCATGAGAAAAACTCACAATTTCTTTCATTCCTCCATGTGTTCTCTTTTTGTTGGAACTAACCATATATTAAACCAGGATTTCACTGCTCATCTCTGTTCTGTACTAAGTAAATAATTTTTTAAAAATGGAATAAATAGGCTTTGAATTGTGGAGTGATGAGCATGGCTACATCATAATGATCTAAAACATGGCCTAGTATGGTGTATTGATCTCAGATACTGAGATTCCCTTCCTTTGAGAACAAGAGTATTATATCAGCAACAACCTCTAAAAATGTTGTCATGTTGTGTGCCTTAAAGTCATTTCCAACTCACGGCAACCTTAAGACAACCCCATTATGTGGTTTTCTTGGCAAGATTTGTTCAAAGGGGGGGGGGTATCTTTGCTTTCCTCTGAGGATGAGAGAGTGTGACTTGTTCAAGGTCAGACAATGGGTCTCCCTGGCCAAGTGGGGATTCCAACCGTGGTCTCCAGAGTTATAGGGCTTTTCCAACCTGCACAGTTATGGTGCTATTATTCCACTTTCAACATCCTGTAGATTTCTGGGGTTTGTACTTTAATGAGGCCAAAGAGCTCTCTGGCTGAGAATTCTAAAGGCCCCTCCGCAAACTGCAAGCCCTAGGATTCTATAGGGTGTTGAAAGTGGAATAATAGCACTGTAATAGTGTAGTGTGGAAAAGCCCATAGTCCAACACTGATACCATGCTGGTTTTGCAAACAATGTTGGATACCCATAATCACTTAAAAAAGGACTAAGCTTCTTATTTATCCATATCTACCTTTAAAATACATCAGATAAAATCCTTTTCAAAAACCTTTATTCTTCCCATTGCAATTTCCATTAGAATTCAACTCTATACTTGCATTTTTTTTTTCCAGGAAATGTCAAGCATTGCAAAGTGGCCCCTACTTTTCACCTGGATGTTCCACACATTCTAGAAATAAAGAAGAACACAGTGAGGAGAAGGATGAAGAAATAAAGGAGACAGCAATGACAAGAAGCAAGGATAGCATTTTAGAAGGCAGCAAATCATTGTTGTCGTCATCATCATCATCTACAAACACTTTCTCTACCAATTTCCTTTTCCAGCGGGTTCAAAGTGTAGTCAGATGAGTGAAGGATAGAATTCTCAAGTTTCAGAATAATGTGCAATGTCTCCTGCTCCATGTTTTCTATGGGAATGTAGTGGGCAGCGGGGGGCGGGGAGGAACTAAGGGCCTCTCATACCACACAATTACAATAGTGTGATTCTGCTTTAACTGCTCTGGCAGCTTCCTGTGGAATCCTGGAGTTCATAGCTCAGTGATGCACTAGAGCTCTCTGGCTGAGAATTCTACATGCCCTTCCTTAAGCAGGATTCCTTGGGACACTGCCATGGCGGTTGAAGTGGAATCATAGATGTAGGAATCACTCCAAAGGGGCCCCTGGTGGGCATCTCAGTAAGATTACTTTAACAGAGAGAAAAGAAGGAAATGTGGGAAAGAAGCAAGATGTACAACACTCATGCAAGTATCCTCTTTAAAATAAATTTCTGAACAAAATGCTATAAAATAAATCTTTAAAAGAATCTCTAAACAAGGGTATGCAGAAATGGATGAAGCTATATAAAACAGTTATTCATAGGTGAGCAATTAGAGACTTCCAGACTTGCTTTTAGCTTCACAGTCCTAGCCTGGGCTGCAGTTGTGGGCCTCAGTTTCTGGTAATCTTGACCTGAGGAGCATCTACATGATGTGGACCTTTTCTTCTTCCTTGGTGTTTTTTTTTTTTAAATTCACTTCTTGTCTCCTAGAGACAATTTATTTTCCCTCTCTCAAATCATCAGCTTGACCTCTCCGAATCTCTTCAACAAACTCTCCTCAGATACCTTCCACAATCTTCTCAGGGAGAAAGTGGGACAGGGAAGGGAATTTATTCCCCTGTAGCAGCTCTGCTAACACTAAAACAAACATTTTGCAGAGGAAGGGGGGACCAAAACAACATTACTGTTGTGATTTCGTTTCATTTTTTGTGTGCCATTTTTTCACCAACTGGACTTGCTCAAGCACTATTACATGCCCTCCACCAGTCCCAGTTTGATGTGGCAGTGCTGATTAACCCTCTGTTGTTCCATTTCTTTGGCTGCTTTCTCTCTTTTCCTCCCACTTTCCCCCTTTGTCTTTGTCAGCTTACTTGCTGCAGACATAATTCAAAGTACAAAAATAGTTTGCACTCAGTTGACTCAACAGAGGGGAGAGGAGAAGAGAGGAGGGGGCAAAATCTAGTTCTTCACAGGAGGCACAGGCAAGAGCAAACTTCTGTAGCTTCTCCTAGGTTGTTTGCTGTTCATCATTTATAAATTTTGCCACCTTGAACACCTTTTGATGTTGCTTGGCCACATGTGTCCCGGTTTTCATCTGTAAAATGTTGGACCACATGGTATTATAACTTTTCTTTTTCGTTTATATCCTTCCCCCTTCCGAATACCTGGACTCAAGGCAGTTTATAAAACATTAAAATCAATTCAAATAAAAATACACTAAAAATAGTTTAAAAATGCAATGAATACATTTCTAAATGCAATGAAACTTAGGCCTTTTCCGCACGAGGGAATTAGAACAGGCCAGTGCGTCCTATCACGGAGGTCGTCTGCACCTTGGAGTGGACTAGGTCCGGACTATTTACCTTAGTTCCGCACCTCAGTCCACTCCAAAACGCCCCCAAGTGGTCCTCCAGCACACTTTTTGAAGAATGGAACAAAACCAGTCTTTTATTTTTCGGAGCATGCCATTGCGTTCCTGCTTGCTTGTGCAGATGCGCAGGTTCGCGATCTGCGGAGGGCAGGCTGTAGGCGTGGCGAGCTTCAGCGGTTGGTCCGGACCCAGAAACAACCGGAAGCTGCCATTTTGTCAGCCGGAGCAGTGCGGATCTAAGACTTCGCACTGCTCTGATTCACCCTGAACCAAATGGAGGAGCCCTGCAGAAGGGCTTAAGGGAGAGTCCGCCCTACTGCGGACCCAGAAGAAGCGGTAGGTAACGGCACGGAGCGATTCCCTCGATTCGTGCGGAAATGGCCTAAGTATAGAATTAAAACCATTTAAAAATCCATTAGAAGACAAAAGATAAAAACTCAGTAACACAACACATGATTAAAAACCCATTGCGATCAGTTTCCAAAAGTCTGTCAGAACAGAAGTTTTCATTTGCCAGAAGAAGGACAGCAAGAAGGGCACATCCTAGCCTCCCTAGAGAGAGAGTTCCAAAGACTGAGAGCAGCCACAAAGAAAGCCTTATCTCTTAATCCCCAAAAACATGCCTTGGAAAATGGGGAAACTAAGAAAAAGAATCTTAATGATAAAGGACTTCAAAGAGAGAAAGGATCCCCCAAGATCTTAGAGACGGGATTATATAGGGAGATTAAATCTTTCAGATAGACTGAATCCAAGCAATACAGAACTTTGTAGGTCATAACCAGCACTTTGAACTGTGCCTGGAAATGGACCAGCAGCCAGTGACGCATGTGTGCACCTTGCAGCATCCGTATCACAGTCCCCTTAACCCCTTTCCACAGGGAGCAGGAGTGACTTGTGTCCTAACAACCCATTGTAAATATGTAAACGTTGGATGAAAGAGGAAAGCGAAGAGGTAGGAATGCGCCACACCGCACCCCACAAGCAGGAATTCTCTTATTTAGAAATGATAATGAAGACAACAGCATCACTTGTGTCTGTCACAGCTTGGCAGAGACAGTTAGATTTCTTTCCCTTCAGATACGTGAAAGAGGAAACTATCAAAGGACATGTAAATACTTACTGAAAAATGTAACAAGCAAATGTTATCCTATTTACCAGAAATTCCCTAAGACTTACTAATAAGTAACAGTAAACTATCAAACTATAAACAAGGAGGGGATCTGTTTCTATATTTTCCCTCTCCTTTGATTCAACTCTCTTCTCTGGCTTCCTTTATTCTCAGAAATGTATTATTTATGTTGGGGGTGGGAAAAAGTCTTATTTTATACATCCCAAGACTCTCTCTTCTTTTTACATCAGAGGTAAGCTATACACCCACTCCCCAGGAAGCGCTGTCACATGATACATCATGAATTGTATAATCAGCTGTAATATCATTGCCAACCATCCCTCGCATATTAACCATGGCCATTTCCACACGATACTCTTATAGCGCGATTATTCCACTTTCAACAACCTATGGAATCCTGGGGTTTGCAGTTTCGGGAGCGGCTAGCCAGCCCCTCCCGAAACTGCAAACCCCAGGATTCCATAGGATGTTGGAAGTGGAATAATCACGCTATAAGAGTATCGTGCGGAAATGGCCCATGCCGAAGTCCGTTGGACTCAATGGGATTAACTACATGATGGATTGTTGTTCCTATATACCTTCCTTTATTTTGTTACGACTTTTCACTCTGCAGCTTATGGGAATGTGCAGAAGTCCCCTTTATTCTTACAAAAAGAAAAATGAAATATGTTTTTTGTCCCTTGGCTGAGAGACCAAGGGATTGGCACTGACTGGGTGGAGGATCTGAACCTAGATCTTCCCAGTATTAGTCTAAATTTATACCACCTTGGCTCTGAAGATTTAAATAGTTTTCCCCTAAACCAGTGTTTAAGCAGGCAGTGGAATTGACATAAAAACCAAAGAGTAAATCAAATCTCTGCAGCAACTTATATACCAGAGTGAAAATTATTATGTGTGATGAAGTAGTTATTTCTTTTACATTTGATTATGACATGGATAGGCTATGTGGGCAGCACAATAGCTGTGGTGCTTTTAACTGCTTTCTTCTTTTTAAGTGGTTGTATTCCGTAAGTGATGTGATATCTGGGTGAAATTTTGAAAACATAACCAGCTTTTGAAATAAATGGGGTTTTTGGGGTCTTTCAGTATAGTTGGCTTACAGTGCAGGCAATCGTCATTAAACTAAATTGTTATTCTTGAAAACAAGCCTAACCACATCTATTTCAAGGGTTCTGTATGGTGCCCTCCTAGATGGGAAGAAACACAGGCTAAGCAACAGCAACTAGATTGTATGAAAAAGGCAGGCCTTGAAATTCTGTCTATACTTTGAACTTGATTCTGATCAAAAACAAAAGAAAATTCAGAGTCTCAGTTTAATGCCATATGAATCACCATGTACTGGGACAGTAATATGAAGAGCTCTGCCAGTGGACCAAAGCAGTTAGTCTCAAAGGTGCTACAAGATCCCTTTGTCTATTGTAATCTGTGAAACACACGTGCTGGAGGGAGTAGGCTTTCTGGTTTTGCAACTGTGGAGATATGTTTTGAGAACTGTCTGAAAGCATAAATTAGTCTTCCTGGCATGGAGCTCAATGTGTGCCAAATTTCTGTGCATTGGGTAACTGTTGAAGGCACAGGAGGGGAAATGCTAAAAATCCAGCAGTGACCAAAGAATCAAACCCACTGTGCTCTTATTTCTATGATGTGTATGCCACTCAGTTTATAAATCAAACTACAGTCAGCTTTCCACATTTGCAGGTTTCACTTTTGCGGATGTGATTATTCACGGATTATTTGCTGTCACCTCTGCTGTTTCCCTATGCCATTTCTAATAGGGATTGCAAGCCTCGTGAGACTGAGAAACTGCGAACAAGGCTTATAAGTCCCTATTAAAAATGGAGCGGGGCAGCAGTGGAGGTGGCAGTAAGCCCCACTAGCCACCACCTTCTGCCTTGTGAAGGAATTGTGATGCCTCAAAGGAATCCATGATGAGTTGAATATGGTGATCATACTTTTTTGTGTGTTAAATATGATTTGGGAGGGCCTAGAGTTATTCACAGTTTTTCCACTTTTGCAGGGGTCCTGTGCCCCTAACCCCAATGAACGTGGAGTGATGACTGTGCATGATAAATTGTAGCATAATAACAGAACACAATAGATAAAAGCAATGTACAAGAACACAGATGAAATTAAGAACAAAGCCAGGTCACTGAAAAGACACCTTGGGAGGCAGCAGGCAAACTTGCTTGAGGAAATGTATCTTGCATACATGAGATTCCACCAACAAGAAGACTCTTCCTCCTTCATCTGGCCCTTTTTCCTCATTGTTTCTCATCTTCTGTATCTCAAATGGATGAGATACCAAATACTTTTTTTTTGTTTTTGTTTTGTTGTTTTTTTGTCTTCAAGTACAAGGAATGCAAATCAAGCGGAGAAAAAGTGCTGGGGTGGTTTAAACTGTGTGACTAATCCTGATTGAAGCCTTTCATGCTCACTTCAGAGTAGAAAAGAAAGTACAGTTTAACCTGCACAGCACAAACTTCCCATTACATGTTATTTAACCTTGAGAGAGATGTGGAGAGCTGAGCTGAATCTGGGGGCTCTCGTACAGTAACAATATCACTGGATGCAGAGCACCCCACTTCTTTCCCTGGGATCTGATATAGGACAGTGGATTTGGCTCTGCACGCATATTTGAAGACAAATTTAGATATGGCAAAAGGTCATCAATCCACTATGAACTCCTTCCAAAGAAAACCCAAATCCAAGTAACCACATAGTCCCTGGAACTTTTCACTCTTCTGAGAAGTGAGGAGAGAGTAAGACTATTTCCCACCTAGCATCCTGCTACATCCGGATGCAGCATTAGCAAGTGAATTTAAGGGCAGCCTGCCACTTTCATTAAGTGAGACTACGGTGGGCTCGTTCACTGACCAGATGTATGCTGTGGGCCCTACACTTTCTAAGTGATTAAGTTATTGCTAACTGTATTCACATGAAAGTGACCCTTCTTTATTCCATCGGATATAATCAAGAAGTAAAGGCAACACAAGAGCCAGAGTGGTGTAGTGGTTTGAGCATTGGACTATGACCTTGGAGACCATGATTGGATTCCCTGTTTGGCCGTGCAAACCCACTGGGCGTGTCACAAACTCTCAGCCACACAAAACCTCATGATAGGTTTGCCTTAAGGTCACCATAAGTCAGAAACGAGTTGAAGGCACACAACACACCAGTGCGAGAAATGCATCACAGGAGGCCATGGGAGAGGGCCTTTGCTGTCGCACCCTATTTGTGGAATGATTTCCTCTTGGAGGTCCAACTGGTACTGAGGTTGCTTTCTTTATGGCACCAACTAAAAACATCAACTTCATTGAAGCATTGGGACCTAATTTACTTCAGTCAGCATCCACATACATGATTCTAACTGTTTTAACTTTTTGAGCTGTTTTAAATGGTCAACCTGTTTAATATGTTTTAGTCTGTTTAAATTATTTTTATTTTATTTTTATTTGTTTTAAATTTGTATTTGGGTTTAAAACATTTGTATTGTTTTTACCTCCACAGCAATCCCATGATATAGGATGCAATAGAAATATTTTAATAAACAAGCATCAAAATACAAAATTTTCTTTTTTATAATTAATGAGTGTTTTTGTTTCTAAACATGTAAATTGTCTGACATGTCTTCTTAAGTTTGGGTAATAAACAAATTTATCAAATCAATCATCCATTGTATGACATGCCTTCTGAAGTTTGGGTAATAAACAAATTTATCAAATCAATCATCCATTGATTAGTTGTGAAAAGATATTAGTCAACTAATCGGATTGTCATTGGTTAACAGTTCGAATCTAAAGACAACAAATTTGATCCAAGGCAGTGTTATATTCATAGTGTAGCTGATTTTAGATAGGGTCCCAGTTGCTCATGACCCTATTGTGGGACTGTGTCCAATAATATCATTGTAAAATTAATAGATCTGTACAAGACTAGTCATACACTTAAAAAAAAAACAATTAAGGTTTTAACATACTTCTGAATATACCAGAAATAATGTCTCAATAGATCAAGGTATGGCAGTCTTAAGAGAACTTGAGTTTATTTAGCTTGGAGCTAGTTGGAACTTTATGCAGTGGATGCTTATTATGAAAAATAATTACGCAGCACTCGGTTTTCCAGTGACATCAAGTAACCACTGCTATGTAAGATAGTATCCCAACATCTAATATATACCATAGTCTCTACTGCCAGCAGAAATATTGTCCATAGTAACAGAACTCAACAGAATTCCTTCATCTCATCACCATGGCTTTCTGGCATAGGAACAAATGGGAAAGATGCTATGACTGATGCAAATTATTTGCTTGTTAGACAGTCGTAGTTTCAGTCTAAAGTTCACATCCTCCTAACACAATCATTTCACACAGGCAAAGGAAGCAAACAAAAAGTTCAGTTCCTTAAGGCGTTTCCTGTAAAAAGGGAGAAATGGAACAAGAGAAGTACTTCGAAACAGATATCGTTGAAAGGGCAAACGATTTAGCAGACTGGAATGAAAAAATGTGTCTCTGTGGGTGTGTGCATGTGCGCATACAATTTTGGCTGTTGGTTTAAAATATTTGGAAAAAAATATGCTTTTCACCATCATGCACTGCACTGTCATACTGGCCCCAAAGGCAAAAAAGTCGGCCAATCACAGCCGCTGGGACGGTGTGAGGGGATTCGGAGGGAGCGGCCATTGACGAGGTAGTGTGGATGCATGAACTCGCACTCCTCTGCAGGAAAACGAATCAAAATGAGGGGCTGGGCAGAAAACAACGCAGGAAAACCACGTTATTTAAATATGGTGAGAAATGGCATGAACCGCTTCTTGCCCCTCATGCAGAAAGGGCCATAGTGTTATGCTTCCACTTTAATTGCCATGAATTGCAGTTGCAGGGGAGAGGGGATTTGGAATTTTCAGCCAGATTGCTCTGGTGCCTCAGTAGGCTACAAACCCCCAAGATTCTGCAGGATTCAGCCATGGAAGTTAAGGTAGAACCATACAGCAAATATCTTTAAAAAGTGAAATGACCATTCTTGAAAGAGAATGGCAATATCTTGGCCATTTTCCAGGGGAAGATCCAGAGTGCCAAAACACTTTTAGGGATGCATTTTGCCCACACCTGCTGTAGATTCCCAAACGTAATTAATTTAATGTTAATATGAAGTGCCAGGGATAATGCCTTAGGGGCTGCTGACTGAGCATCTAAAAACAAATCAATCCAGAGAGCTGGGATTTACATAGACTGAAAGCTTGTTTCCTTGCAACTGATCCTAAGTGTGTCTATTTGTAAGTCCCTCTGATTCAACTGGACTTGCTTCCTCCTCAAAAACCTTCTTACAGCCCCAGTCGGTTGTCTTAAGTTACCTAACTTCTCTGAAGATACTTCAGTCTCTACTTTCTGTACATGTACAAGTAAATTCATACACTGAAGTATGTTGAGATCATGAACATTTAAAACACAATGTCATATCTTCCTTAGTCCAAAATAAATGAACAGATGTTATAATAATAATAATAAAACTGATTTCCTTGGGGAACTGAATTCCTTATGACTGGTCCAAGGAAAAAAGAGTACAGTGAAAACAATCTGTTCGCCCTTTTTGTATTACAATTAAAACCTTGAAAGAAATACCTTTGGTTCCTGACTGTGTGTACAAGCCTCAACTTCCATTTCTCCATACACATGAGAAATACTAATCTCAGCATTTAAAAAAAACAAAGGTGACATTTTGTTTCTCTGACCCAGTGTATGTCACAGAAGTCTATTTCCGAAAAGAACATTCTGCAAAGTATTTTTCAAGATACACCAAACATAGTTTTTGTATCCTGAACTCTGGATTTGAAGAAGACAACTAAATTGTATCACCAAAATTGCCTGGATTCGTTTCTCCTAGGAAGAGGGCTGAAAAATCAGTTTTCACTCGCACTTTCTTCAAAGCGTAAAATATATATAGCTATGCCAAATACAAAGTATAGAATATCAGCCAGAACTGTTTAAGACCTCAGATCATATGATGCTGAAAAGCATTTCATAAATCAGAAATGAGCTTGCACAAGTCAAGATCCCTGCTTGCCAAATGGTTCTGGACTGCTATGAGCCTGATAGAAAAATGTTAAGATGTTTCCTATAGCTCACACCCACTGATCAAGAAAAATTAGTTTAAGGAAAAAGAGACTTACCATCCAAGAAACTGTAGTTCTATAGGGACCATAATACTGACTGTTTCAGAGATGCCTCCAAAAATTTTAGTTTGGTTAAACTGAACTGAACATATAAGACTGACAATGTCCCATGCTCATCTGCAATTCTACTAAGCTATCACAAAAAGGGAACAACCATCTCATGAAAAATTAGCTTTTTTCTTGGACACAGTTGCCAAACACACCATATGACACATGGAGAGCTTGCTTTATCAGTCGCGTAGGGACAGGGGGGCAGGAGTGTAGTTCGCCCCAGGTGGCAATGTTTTTCGGGCATCCCAATCCGTAGCCACGCTGCTGCATGCCCTGACCATACCCCCATGCACTGCAGCCATGCCTCCATGCACTGCAGTCACGCCCCATACGCAGTGGCCACGCCCCTCACGCCATAGCCCTGTCCCCCTCCTGTCCCCCTCCACACACTCCAAGCTCCGCCACTGTGCTTTATACAGCATTTCTCCTCTCTCTCTCTCGCTCTCTTTTAATTCTAGTCAAATTTAGAAGAGGCATAACTTTTGATGGCAGGTGTGAAAGAGGAGGAATAATGATCTGTTGAGACAACCTGGCTCCTTAGACCAAGTCTTTCATTCAAGAACCTTGGCGCACTTGTGGGTTAGATCAAGCCACTGAAACATCCCCATATTTGGTGACCAGGAATAGTGATCTTAAAACCCGAAAAAATGAGCCAAAAATGAGAAGCTCAAAATGGGCAAGAGCTCACTTCTTCAGCCCCACCATGTGCTCCTGCTTAGAGAATGATTTAAGAAGGCAACATGCTCCTGAAAGCCACAAACAATAAAAACAAGGTAACACTAAGGCTGAATCTGACTACTAGGGTTTCAGAGAGTCATGATGACAAAAGCACTTTTAGCATTCAGAATATCATTCACATTCCCATTTTGCAGAGTAGGAGATGAGGCTCAGGGATGATAACAGCTTAATAGCAGCCAGTGGATTTATATAAGAACATGGGGAAAGTGCCAGGTCTGAGAAGCTCTGAAAATTGCTTTAATTTCTTGTTCACAATAGTTTTGGACAGACCCACATGCCGAGAGGTATTGAGAAATGTCAGGATGAGAGTGTAAACCCAAAACCCCAATCTTGGTTTGGCTGGAACATTTGAACTACAAACAAACTCTCCACACAAAAGCTAAATCAAAGAAGTCTGGGACAGTTTGGTGTCTGATTTCAAACTCCTAAGTTTTCAAATGCTTGAATTTGGAAGATTTCATGTGTGGTTTGGGCATTTGTCCCATAAATTACCTCTTCTTAGCCATGCTGCTTTTTGCTTACTGAGTTCACAGCAATATATCAAAAGATCATTTGTGTGCAGTCTTTTTTATAGAAAAGAAAGCTTACTGACAGTCATTAAAATACCTTCCAAAAACAAAATGGGACCTGCAGTGCTAATTGAGACAATTGAAAGAAAGACATGCATCATGATTCCGCTAGAAAACAGTCTGAAAGAGACTACTGATGTGTTGAAAGAGAAAAGTTGCACATATGTACACAGGAGCCATACAAGGAAACCAGTGTTGAAAAGTGAACAGAATACTATTCTAGCATAACGTTATAACTGGTGCCATTACAACGAATAAATAAAAGCAGTAAGATAAAGATGTTTGAAACGCATATTGCTACAATAGCATCAGCCAAAGCAATTTTGTCAGTGTCCTAACATCAGGGTTGATGACAGTGTGGGTTTGTGGAAGGAATGACAGTTTATAACATGCAAAACAATATAATCGGCAGAATCCTGTTGGTGTCTTACAAATGCACAAGATCTCCTACAGAAGCAGGTGGACATTTTTCATATTCACTGCATAAAGCAGAACAGCCATATTCAGTTAAGGTTTGCAGAAGTAGAGTTGTGGCACCATTACAGATGTTTGTGCAATGTGCAGTGATGCACACATGCACTGAACATAATTGTGCAGTGATGTGCATTGCACATGCAGACATGTATGCATATTTAATTGTGCAGTTGATTGTGCAAAGTTGCAACTGACTAATGAGATGCCATTTCATAACTTCATGATTATGAAAATATGCTCTATCTGCTTGATGCAGGATCTTAGCCGATACATCCTTAGGAGCCAGGCTACAGTTGTACAGTTTAATTTTTTCTGGGAATAGTGGGTGAGCTTTCACTAGCTTCAGGTGGGTCACAGGGTTTCGTGTCTCCCTGCCCCAGCTCAGGATGTACATCCTGATTTATATATTGCATATATGCTGGCATAACCAAACCAACTATATCCAGGACTGGACGCATTTTATGATTTCATAACAGCATAACCCAAAAATATATTTAATATGATTCACAAATTTCTAGCTTGGATACCCGCAAAAAAACATCAGAGGGTATTGAAAATCAGAGGGTATTTCTTCAGGATTGGAGAGAACAAGGTGAACAGAAACTCAGTGGCTAAGGAGTGGGCAATCCATTGTGTTTTGGCTCTCTCTGGGAGTGTTAGAACCAAAATTGATCTTTTAAGTTATCCTCATTTTCAGAATTTGACAAGTTGTAAAACTGATTATTTTCTTTTTAAAAAAAATCTAAACTAAGGACAAACTAGGTCACAGTCTCAGAACTAGATGTTGACTGGAATCCTTTGTGCACTATGTTGCTACATAAGGACAGTAGTTACATAACTATATAGTGAATCCTATGATGATCTCCCCAGTCCCATATCTCTAGGAACTGTAGGGCTACCAAGAATTCTATACGAGGAAAAAAGGTTGCATGAGCTTTAATAGAAATTTTTACATATGATATGTTTTAAATTTTATAGTTTCCTATCTAATCTTAAACTTTACTTATTAAGCTGTTTTTAAAATGTATTACATCTAATTAATTACATATTGTGTTTTATCTTATTATAAATATTTTATATTTCTATGTTTTTATCCCCACGTAGAATGTATATAACGTATATAGAAATTATACATCGTATGTAATCAAGTGTTTTGCCTCATGGTTTGTTGACCGCAATGAAGGCTTGACTGACTGACTGACTGATCTCCCCAGTCCTCACGCCCCAGACAGAAGCCATTACCATCACTGGGTGTCTGTTCCCTTGCCACTTGCTGTCCCCTCTTGTGAGCAGCTTCTGGTGCAACAGGCAGAAGCAGGGCCCTTGTCTCAATGCCCTCTTGTGCCAGAAATCACAAGCGTATCCCCATGGTTCGCAGTGGCTGCTGCCTGGTAAGTGGGCATGAGGGGACTTTCACAGCCCCTATGTATTTCCTAAACAAGGAGATATATGGGGATCATAAATATGAAGTAATTCACAAACAAATAACTCTCAGTTATGTGTTCGTAACTACTCAATAGGATTCTGGACACAGTTTTACAGTGTAACAACTAACTCTGGGGACATCTAAGATATTGGAATGCTTTAGGTTTATGGGAGGGGTTTCCACCTATAGGAAATGACAATCATCTTAGAACATCCTTTCTCTGCTAAATCTCTGTTTTTATGTTTTAATTTTTTTGGAATTGTTTGGGTATTTTTCATTTTTCTTAGGTACTCCAAGGACGCTATAAGTTTTTTTAAAAAAAATAATAAATAAATGCCTTCTAGGGACTATGCTTAATTAATCCCTGGTTCACACTTGACAGAGAAGAGGTAGTTTCTGAAGAGGTTCACTGGAATTCAGCAGAAATGCACATCTGTTGTTTTCTTTGCAAGATGTCCTAGATTCAGTCTGTAGTTTAAAAAGTTCCCAGGTGTCAGAGTTATAGACCTTGCCCAGCCAAGAGTGTTGAAACTTGGTGGCCAGTGGTGGTGGGACATTTTGAGCTGCAACTGCTCACAAGGACAGCTTCATCTACTATGCCTCCATGAATCACAGCCTTGTTTTTCATTATTTGTACTCAAAGACACTGACAGACTCTACTATTAAACAAAGGCACCCAACACAAAACTAAATCTGTAATAAAATCTTAAATTTAAATGATATATGGCATGATTGCAATCAAAAGCACAGTTACCTGAGAGAAAGCTCTGTTGCAAGGCGAGGGAATATGTCGCCTTCCAAATGTTGCTGGATTGCAACTCTCATCATTCCTCACCATTGGTATTCATGAGAGCTATAGCCCACTTCTGTTCCAATGTATTGAGTGGTCTATTGGCCCAGCTCCAACTAAATAGATACACTGGCATTATTGCATTTTGTTCTGATCTCTGCAAGAAACCAAGCACATTTTAAAAAAAATCAGCTCAGTATTTGGACAACTGTCTAATCTCAAATGAGTTGTCAAACCTAGTTGAATCTGGCTGATGCATACATGTAATATCCAGCTTGGTAGCTGACGGCATCTTGGGAGCTCTTAATTGAAAAGCAAACATGAAATAAATACATCTCATAAGCATGTAAAACAGGGATTTTCCAACAGCGAGACCAAGACCATTTCCACATGTTACCTGATCTTGTTGTCCTCCTGTCGCAATCCTGGTAACACTTTTGCCAGGAAGGGAAAGCGACAGGAACGCTCCCCTCCACACACTACCAGTTCCCTATGGGTGGTAGCATAAGCTACATGCGTCTTACTTCCACAGTGCAGTCAGGCTCCTTCCCATGCTGCGATGGAGAAGGAAGTACCTCCAATCACACTTCCTGCCCTTCCTCATGGCCAGGCAGAACAGAAGCATCGCATGATCATGGGTGCTTAACAGATTTATTCCATTAAGGAAGTATCCTGCAATGGCGATGGGTGGGGGCAGGATAGCAGTTGGACCATGACGATATTGTGTGAAAGCACAACCCACGGACCACTGCCATTCCATCGCTATAGCAGAACTGTGATGCCATGCAGAAATTGCCCAATATGATTTTACTTGCACAGGATGTAAGATTATGTGGATGGTTGTGCTTTTAAGACTAGGGTATTTGTGAGCCTTTCATCTTGCCAGTCAGAGGTGAGGTGAGCAAAATGGTAAACACCAACTATGAAAATGTGTAGAACCTCATTAGCAGCTTCCTCCTCTAACAGAGTTCCCCCACAAACTGCGGATGTCTACACGATTGGAATGCTATATTTTCTAAATGACAAGTCCAGAACATCTTGGTTCAGGAGAAAAAGCTGGTTTAAAATCACAGAAATCCAAGAGAAGTCAATTGCCCTAGCAATGAAAAGTCTGTTATCTCAACTATGGGTTTTTTTTTCCATTTCAAGTATTTTACACACAAATTACCAAGTCTTAAACTAGAAAAAATATTTTCCTACCTATTGCAAATTAGTACTTAATTTGGCTCTTACGGGATACTTTGAGATGTTTTATTACCACAATTGTTAATTGCTCCATCAAGAGAACAACATTCTCTTTCCAGTGAATCCTAATTTCCAATTGCCCTCAGAACCTTGAGTAAGTGCCATATTTCTCCTCATTTCCACAAGGTCTAATCATTACTGTGCATACAAAGCTGGGATTGTTTGGTAGGCCAGCTTATTTCATTTCACTTTGCCAGAGCCAAGCTAAACACCAGTTTTACTCTCACAAAGTTGAAATAGTGGCACCAATGAAAGAGGAAGAAAAATAGTTTCACTCACTTGCTCTTGCACTTTGCATGAGACATACTTATTCACAGCTTTTTCTGTGTGCTTTGCAGCAATTTTGTCTTAAACCCAACTGCCCAGATTGGATTTGAAATGAAAAATGTCAGTTCTCCCTAAAGAAAATGTCTGAGTTTGTATAACGAACACAGACTTTTTTTAAAAAAAAAATCATTTGCTTAACAGGCTGGAGAAATGCAGAACCCGTGTGAGCAACTTTGATCCCAGAGCTGCTTTGTAGACTTGATAGCTGATGAGGTACTTCATGCCAAAGCATGGAAAAGTTACTTTTTTGGATAACTCCCAGAAACTCACAGCTGGTATAGCTGGGGGTGGGTGGGAGTTGTCAACCAAAAACATAACTTTTCCAACCTCTCTTCCATAACCTTCATCTTTAGTGACCAAGGAAGTTTCCATCCTTAGATGCCCTTAAGTGTCATGAGCAAGTCTCCTTCAGATGATTGACGCAAGGTATTAAAAATACTGGCAAGTGAATTTAAAAGGTATATTTTATTGCTACCCAGCAGGCACCTGTTCTTTACACATAGCTATGACCAATTTGAATGTTTTTTTAAGTTACTCAATGTCGGAGCCCTTGCAGCCAGGATACATCATTGTTCTTTGTGAATGTAATGCATCCATTGCAGATTTTAGTATAAGCCATTCAAAGTGCTGAACCTAGGAGGCTGAAGCAACTTGAATGGCTCCTTTGCATCTTGGATGAAACCTGAAGAAGATTCACTGCCCCCCTTACACAGAAGCCAGCAGCCACTGCTAGGTCTTCATTGAAGCTAAATGGATGTTACTCTGACCTCTAGATTTAGCTTAATAGACTATAGGAGACAACAGTAGGAAAATTATTTTTCAAGGTTAAATCTTTGTGTTGCTCATTACAGTGTTTGAAAAGCACTGTTACTTGCTACAGTGTTGGAAAAGTAGAACCATGAACTGCTCGTTACTTTTTCATTTTTTTCTGTCACTTAAAAAAAAACATAAGATTGATTAGTGAACGGCATAAAACCTGAAGAATTTCTATCAAGATTCCCTTTCAGAGGCCTTGAAATGCCTTTGAAAGCTCTGAAAGTAAGTCAGAAACTTTGCTTGCTACACCAGTAAAGAAACTTTGATCCTACTTGTTCATGTTGCTTTGGAAATGTGCTTTTGTTATACCCTAATTACCCAACTCCACACCACAAGGAAACCTTAGTTATTACACACAGTTGATATATTTCCAATCTATTCTTTCTGAGCTTGAATAGAAAGCCTGCCCAATGATAAGAAAGTTGAAAACCATGTTGTGACAATCAATAGAGATTATCCTTGGACTGGTGCCTTAAAAGCAACAAGTTGAGTTTACCTGATAGTAGTGTGGGAAACAGCAGTTGATGGTTCTTTCTTCAGTTTGTCTTCAGAAGATTACTGCTCTCTACGAGGAGTTTAAATGAGGCAACGGCTCCTTGGCTTCTCCTGCCCGGCACAGATGAAAGAGCACAACACATCTTGCAGCCTGAAGCCATGGTCCCCCCCTCACCCCAAAATACAATCTCCCTAGCACTTTCAAAGGTTTTGTTGCACCATCTAGACACTAATATTTACTCATGACCTCAAGGAGGTCCTTTGCCTGAGGAGGATTGCTTCACTCATCTCCATGGCAAAGCCAGTCCTGGCTTGGGATCTTGCCATTGTTGAGGCTTCGAGTACTGCTGATGGCCTTCTACTCACCCTGTTAGACTTAGGCAGAGCTCACAAGTGTTTTTGTTTGTTTGTTTGTTTGTTTTAGGGATTTTTGGGGGGGTTGGGCTAGCACTCTGAGAATCCCCCAGTCACCACAGTCTGAGTGATTCTAGGAGCAGTAGTCCTAATGTTACTGTGGTCTATAGTCCAAGCCCAAGGCTTGCCAAATATAATTTGATATAAAAAGATTGGCCATTCCAAACTGCTCCTCTCCATGTGCTTGTGAGGCCCCCAGATAAGCATGCACACAGACACGGCCGAACGGCTGAAAAATCCCAGGTAGGCCGGTAATTTTCCGGCACGCAGCTTCAGGAGACCTCCAGGCAAGTACATTTTAAACCTTACATTATGTATGCATCAAGCATACAAAAGATTCTCTGCCCCGAACAGTCAGTTTGACGAGATTAGCGCTTCTGACTACCCAACTGTCAAGCACTCTCCACTTGCATACTGTCTGCGCTATTGACAATTCCGTCAAAATCCAATCATCTTAAGTGCTGACCTTTCGGAGGCTTTGTCTCAAACCCGAAACCCATTGTTTTCCCCAGGAACGGACTACCCTACAGGCACATTTCTCCCTATAAGAACCCCTGATTCTGAGAGCTTCTTTGGATCACTCACGGTTGTCATCCTGCCTTGCTGCCGCTCTGTTTGCTGAGCCTTCCCCTCAGCTTCCACGTGCTGAGAATCTCCACTTCAGACTTACTGAATTCCTTCTGGCTACCTGGGCTACAGGATCAGGTGTAGTATTTCCTCTGAAACCCTTATTGAAATCCCCTATCGAATTTCCTCCCTTTATTTTCTTACGTCTGTGTGAGAGAGTACGTGAGTGCGCAGTGACTGTCTTTCAAATCAAGAAAACAATTACAACTTAATCCTGCTTGGTTTTTGACTCAGCCTGACCCCATAAAAATTGGGTTTAAAGATCTCGCTAGGTTACCCTGCCTCTTGTAGTGCTACAGCTTGTGCTCTGGCTAATTCCCATTCCCCATTATTCGGAGCACATTGAGGTGTCCTCCACGGGACCCCAGAAACCAGGGTAACACTAAAGTGGCAGAATGGACCTGGGGCCTACCTGAAAGACCTGCCATTGTGTCTTTCCTCAGCCAAGTGAAAACTTTTTTGTTTTGACAAACCTTTCAAGACTGATTGATCCATTTGTTGTTTTCATTTTAATTGCAGTGAACCGTCTGGATCTGTGACCTCCAGATCTGTGGTCTCCAGTGACCACAGACTGTTGCATCATGTCCTATACATAAAATGGTAGTGATGTGAACACAGATGCACTGAAGTGTCTGTGTGCACATCATCACTATTTAATAACATGGGATGCGATCATTCACTTTTTTTTGCCATTCGCAGGGGGAACGGGTCGTAGAACCAAACCCCCACAAACATGGAGAGTCCATTCTATTATATTTTTAACTGGTTCTATTTTTATTGAAAGTTTAATTACATTTTTAACTTTTGTACTTAACAATTTAAACTATTTTTAGCTGTGCTTGTTTTAACTGTTTGCTTTAATTCCTTGGGTCCTGAACTGGAGAAAAATATTGATGTTGTTGGTGTTGTTGTTATGTGCCATCAAGTCAACTTCAACTTATGATGACCTTGTGAATGGAAGACTTCCTGGAGCTCCTGTCATCCACAGCCTTGCTCAGGTCTCACAGACTCAGGGCCGTGGCTTCCTTGATTGAGTCTATCCACCGGCAATCCAGTCCTTCTCTTTTCCTACTGCCTTCCTCCCATTTTACCAAGCCTTATCATCTTAATGTGATGCTGATAATAATAATAATAATAATAATAATAATAATAATAATAATAATAATAATAATGGCATCTCAACCTGACCTATGCTATCTTCCTGCTGCTAGGTTTCTCCTTAGTGTAGGTGGCTCATTCTCCTTCTCCTTTTTCTTTTTCCATGTCCGGGGGGTGGCAATCATCCAGCCTTCCAGATGTTGTTGGATTGCCAATCCCAGCAGCCCTAGCCAGCAGTGACGAATGCTGGGAGATGCCTTTCCAACAACATCTGGAGGGCTACGTCATTCCACCCCATCTTAAATATTCTCCTCAAGCTCTGTCCTATAAAGTGTTGCTTTAAAAAAAAATAGTCAAAATCTCAGAGTTCCACCAAAAGTCTGTATAAATCCCTGTGTGGCTTATTTCTTCCCACCGTCCATGTAACCTAACCACTAATTAACAACATCAAGTTCATATATTTGGTACATTCTAGTGGATTTTGCACCAGAGACTTCCCTGTTCACATGCCTTTACCTCCTTAAGCAGCTGAATAGAGAAGTGCCTCAGAATAGGGACCCTGATTACTTTCTTGCTTTCTCCTTCTCAAAACATGGGAAGTTACTTTTAAAAAGTAATCCTTTCCCTTTAAATATTCTAAACTTTTAAAAAAATTATTGTTGACATTATTAAATACATTTTTTAAAAAAGATAAAATGTTACTTTCCTTTTGAGTGATTACTTTCTTGTTACTTGTTGTTGCTTCTTTGGAAAAAAACCTCAGGGATTGGTTTTTAAAATATCATTAGAATTGAAACATTCCACTCAAAATACCACTAACCCTTGAAAAATAACTGTCAAAAACTAACTAGAAAATATGATTTACTGCCTCATTCCTGCTTTTTTCATTACTTGTGAAATGTAACCTCATTACATCCTTTAGTAAGAAAAAAAATGGTTGCTGGGATGGCATTCTTTGCAATTCATTTTTCCTAGCCTGCCAAGGGGCATAAAAATCAAGTAGATTTGGTCTGAACTCCTCTCCGACCTATGTTAAGAAGGTTCACTACTCACAAAGAAAACTGTTTCCTTCCTCCCCCACCCCACTCTAGTCTTGAATGTGGTTAACTATCTAAACATACTTTCTGTAGGTCACTGGACCTGATCACATGAGGGACCTGGGAGTCATCTGACCACTTGCTAAATCATATGTTTATTCCTGAGGATCCACTAGCGATATGTCTGCCTTATACACAGACAGAAGAGGGACAGCAAATTCCATCTGCGAGTAAACTCAGCTCATAAGTGATCATGACTGCCATATTTATAAATATATTCACAATGCAGAAAAACGTATTTCTTTTGGACTCCATGAAACGTAATGCAACTTTTCCCCACTGACATTTAGACATTTGTGTTGTCACTGAAGCGTTTCTTTATCTGGAAGGATATTTATTTATCATGTATGTCACAAGTGATATTTAAAGGAAAGATTTGTTTCCATAAATACTGATCATTTTGATGTTTTAATAGTCCCATGAATATTCTTGGCATTGGAAAACGGGGAACCTGTGAAAAGATGGTTGTGATTTGTATTGTTTCAAAAAGGAAATTGTTCATGGACAAATAAGTATTACGTATAAGTGCAACCAACCCATAGCCTGAAACTGATGAAAGCAATTTAAATTGAATTAATATGCTTTCATTAAGATGTTGAAAAGGCAACGCTCTTACGCATCGATGCTTAAATACATACCCCTTTTTTAAAAAATATTTAGCCACATGTTTCTTTTTAAATACATGACCAAAATTAAGTATTTGGTTTTGCTCATTACCTGAAAAAAAAACTATATTTGACTTCTGCATTGGTAGATAAGGAACAAGGCCCTTGGTTCAACCAAAGGATTAAGATATAGCATATCCCAAATGGAGAATCAATGATAATAATCACATTCCTGTAAATTACCTACTCTGGCCATTTCTGCACTACACTGTTGTAGTGTTATTATTCCACTTTCAACATCCTGTGGAATTCCGAGGTTTGTAGCTTCCTGAGGCCAAAGAGCTTCTTGGCTGAGAATTCTAAATGACCCTCCCTGAACTGCAAACCCCATGATTCTATAGGATGTTGAAAGTGGAATAATAGCACTATAACAGTCTAGTGCAGAAATGGCCTTTGATTCTTCATCCATCTGACTGTTCCTTGTGAATCAAGTAGCCAAAATGCATAGGAGAGGTACCAGGGATGGTCCACTAGACCCTTGCACTCCTCTCTAACTTATGATATAGTTGGATATATTTGTCAGTAGACCATCCCTCAAATCTACTGATGAAATTGCCTTGGGTCCTGCACTGGGAAAAAAGAGGGATATAAAATGTATCTCCTGAGGTAACCAAGTACATTTAAAACTAGGGTTCACCCACACACACACACAAGCTAGAATTTGATCGCCTTTCCCCCCACTACTATTCCAAGTAACGAGAAAAAATGTCAGTCTTTAGATTCACTGATCGCTTCCCTAATCTCTCACAGAGTTAAGTTTGATAAAGGGACTGAATTCCAACTCCACTATGGAAAATGGTTTACATGACTTCTCCAGTTTCATTACGAATGGAGTAACAAAACTCGTAGAGTCATTTCAGCTTGTCCTCAGTCAGTCGCATAGGGATGGGGGGGGCAATAGGGGTGGTTCGCCCCTGGCGGCAATGTTGTTGGGGCATCTCGGCTCATAGCCACGGCCCCACGTGCCGTGCCCGTGCCTGACACACCATAGCCATGCCTCTATGCAGTGTGGCCACACCCCCATGCAGCATGGCCATGCCCCCTTGCCATAACCCCACCCCTTCCCACCCCACCTCCACGCACCCCAAGCTCCGCCACTGTTCTCAGTTTCAGGCATTGACTTTGCCTCATTACAGTTAGGTTTGGACAAATGAGGACAATTATAATGGAGCCTGGAAAATTTACCAGGGGAGAAAATTATACAGCAGAGCTCCATGAGTAAAAAGATCCTTTCACATACTCCTAACCTCTAAAGTCAGGAACTCATGGCTCAGATCTTAACTGAAGACCACATTCATATGGATATAATGGTCCTGCAGGGGCTCCAGGCCCATACTTTTAGGCATTCATAGTAAAACTGAGGACTTTGAATTGTGTTTGGAGACAACTTGGCAACCTTAAGTACTGGCAAGATATGATCACTTGCCTAGTGCATTCAGAATCTTTCAAGACTTCTCTGGAAAACCTCTGTTACCTTGCATTAAGCAGAGATGAGATATCTACTGTCCTCTGGGTGTTGGTAGTCTGAGGCCCTTTCCGCATGAGGCTGGTGAATTGGCTTGTGCCGTTTCTTACCAGATTTTCTGGGCTCGAAAGAAGGCAGACTTTCCCTCATTTCCTTCCACGCAGCTACTGCGTATGTTGCGTTCTCATTCGGAGGAGAGCGAGTTCATGGATCCACACTGCCTCTGCCGTGGCCACTCCTGCTACTCCCCTCACCCCACCCCGTTGGCTGTGATTGGCCTTTTTTTTTTTCTTTTTGCATGGTTTAGTACGTCACTGTGTACTTGTGTACATGTGTAAGTCCATACTACCCCCTGGCCCCTCCCATGAGCCCTCCCCGACCACCAATTCGCATTGGCACGAATGTTCGTGTCTGCACCACTGTGAAAGTACAAATTGGATTGATATGGAAAATTGGAAAACCGATTTCTTCTGGTTTTCAAATAGCGCACTTTACCACCACATGGGGGCCCATTTAGTCAGAATTACGTGCGGAACGAAGGTAAATAAACCAAACCTAACCTGCTCCAACATGCAGAAGACCTCTGTGGAAAGACGCATTGGCCCGCCTTAATAACCGGGTGCGGAAAGGGCCTGAAACTCCTGTTATCTATAAACAGGAGTTGGCTATTCTAGCTCCGGCTAATATGAATTGGAGTCAAAAAACATATCAAAGGCCAAAAGTTGCCCATCCCATTAGTTGATATTATGGAGGTAAACAGATAATTAGTCTGAGGGTAACCTGGTATAAGGTTGCCTTCATATATTACTGTTTCTACAGCTTTTGAGCTAAAACTATTTGCTTAGCAACATGTTATGGCTAGTGGCTACTAGATGTCACCTCTGCTTTTCAGTGATTGAAGGAAACAGTTTTTCAGTTTTTAAAACAGTAACTGAAGGAAAAACTTGATTTAATTTGACAACCGACTGGCAAGAAGAAGAGCTTACGGGGTTGTGAGAACACTCATTGAGAAGAATCAGTGCAGATTTAAAAGGCTAGTACTGTCTATAGGAGTACCCTTCTGTTCCCCCTTATCAAAGTATAAAAATGGCAAATACCACTTGTCTGACATCATTTCCCCTTTATTTATTTATTTTTTAAAGAGAAAAGGCTGCCCTGGAACTCCCTAGCATTCAGTGAAGCAGAAAATATAAAATACTGCTAAAAACAATACTTTAAATATATATAATTTTTCCTTGCCTTGCAAGGATGTTCATAAGCTAATTTTTTTCAGTCACAGTTGTTTTCCCCGTGGTGTTAAAATCTTTCAAGGACAGTCTGCCTATCAAAAAGAGGGGCAGCCTCAGCCTTCATTGGAAATACCAACTCAAAACAAATATTAGAGAATGTTTTGAATATAAAAGCACACAGGAAGCAATAGAGGGCAAGCAAGAACAGGCAGTCCAATCTTCTGGTTGTGCTTCTGCCATTAAAAAAGGTTAAAACCATACCCACTTGGCTGTTAAACAAATAAGTTTGCTTCAGCATAGTATGTAGGTGAATAAAACAGACTGTGTGTACACGAGGGGAAGTAAATATGATGTCAATTATTAATTTTGACAAGTCTAAATTCCTTGAAAATATACCTTTTTTTCAGTACGAAGATTTCTTGGGGAAAGCCAAGAGGAGGGAAAAATGTTGGAGCTGAATGAATCGAACCTGTGGCTTAGACTCACTTTCCACAGCCCATAGTAAAATGGGTTGCATTAATAAAATGGGTTGTGACAGGCCATGATGAGTGTGGTCTACCTTTGTGTATTTAATAAAATGATTTTAAAATGTGGCATTCAAAAGTGGTGGGGGTGATCTACAAGTGAAAACTATGTTTGGGAGGCTATCATCTTAAAGCTTCCATTTGTTAACTAGCTTCCCAGACACACAAGGCTCTTTCAGTGGCTACAGCATTTGCAGTAAAAAGGTAATGGAATTCCGTGAGGTTTACAGGTCAGGATGAAACCCACAGTTCACTTTTGCCAACCACTGACCTTTCTTTCAGTCCCAAGAGGAAGTTTTAAAAATGTGTTGCTTCATACTGTGCCTCCTTCTCTCCTTCGGGAAGAGCATTTAAGGACCAAACTGGATGTGGCAACAAAGAGCCATGACTTGGATCTTCCTTCTCTCGAAATGTTGGTTAACAGCAGCTGGATGGGACACTGATTTGGATCAGGAGTGTAAGGCAACCACCATTTTCTGAGTGAAAACCATCCATGCAAGGCTAATGTTTGCCCTCATATTTATCCCTTGCCACAGAATAGCAGGCAGGAAATACGATGTTAAGCTCCTTTACAATTCAGTTTCCTGCTTTATCTAACTATAATCAGAGTGAGGGAAAGTTAAATTTTTGAACTAAATTTTCCAGATTCTCTCGGCCTCCCAGATATACTGGCTGTGCTGGCTAGGCATTTTGGGAGCTGTAAACAAAAAAGTGAGTACGAGCCTGGTGTAGTGGTTTGAGTGTTGGACTACGATCCTGGAGACCAAGGTTCAATTCCCCTCTCAATCACGGAACCTCAGTGGCGGACCCTGGGTGTGTCACACACTCTCAGCCCCAGAAAACCCCATGATACATTCATCTTAGGGTCATTATAAGTCAGAAACACAATACACAACAGGCACACAACAACAGCAAACCAAAAAGTAGCTGTTCCTAAATTCTGACTAATCTAAGAACCCACCTTATACAAAGGCCATTTCCGCACTAGACTGTTATAGTGCTATGATTCCACTTTCAACATCCTATGGAATCCTGGGGTTTGCAGTTTCAGGAGGGGCCATCCGGGCCAAACCCCAGGATTCCATAGGATGTTGAAAGTGGAATCATAGCGCTATAACAGCCTAGTGCGGAAATGGCCAAAGTCAGACTGTTTGTCCAACTAGTCCTATATTGACTCTCCAGGATTGTAGGCAGTTGTCTTTTTCATCATCTGCTTCTTGATTCTTTTAACTAGGGATGGCTACGACTGAACCTGGTTTATTCTGCATGAAAAGCCTGGACTTCACCACTAGAATATGGTATACATTCTCTGCGTCTTCTTGGCAATTCTCAAATCCGGAAATGGGATGTTTTAAGGAAGAAGGAAGCAACACCAATTCCACAGAAATTCAACAGAATTTCTATAAACAAAGAGTTTGCAACCCTGTGCTCAAAATATCCCAACAGTATCCCATGAATCCCTTTCTGTAGTTAAACAAAGAGAAAAAAGACTCCACACTCAAAATACTTTGTTTTTAAAGAATGAAGACTTCTTCCCACCTTGTAGAGTGGTGGGAAGATCTGGGGAGATCCATCTACAAGGGTTCATTTTCTTGTGAAGAGAGATCACTAGAGACATCTGGCATCTTTGCTGTGCCTGTTTATTCACATAGTGTATTTACAGTTTACAAGCAGATTCCATATGAGTCAATTAGCCTCTTAAAGCACACAAAGCACCCGCTAATCCTGCAGCAGATCCCAAAGGAGCCATAACATGGCCGTTCCCTCCCCTTCATTCTCTTCCCTGTGCAGGCTTTAACTAATTCTGGCTAAACTTTTATTTCTCTCTCTTTGCCCATATTCAAACTATTTCAAGCTGTTTTTCTGTTCCAAGCACTGATGGGTACGCAATACCAAAGGACAGAGAGAGATTTCAAACACTCAAGGATCATTACACTTTGTTAACTATTGGTGCCAAGTTATGTAGTATTAAGCCTCCTCACGATAATCAAGAAACACAACCAGATTCTCAACACCATGTTGCAAGCTGGGGAAAAACAAATCTTCTAGGTAGATGAAACAGTGTGAGGTAGGTTCCACCATCTGCAGCAATATGAACATTGCCAGTACTCTATTCAATTCCTTTCACCAATTAGTAACAGTCTAAGGCCATTTCCACCCTACACTTTCAATGTCCTGTGGAATTCAGGGGTTTGTAGTTTACTGAGGCCCAAGAGCTCTCTGGCTGAGAATGCTAAATGCCCCTCCCTAAGCTGCAAACCTCAGGATTCCACAGGATGTTGAAAATGGAATAATAGCACTGTAACAGTATAGTGAGGAAATGGCCTGTGTTAAAGTTTCTAGACAGAAGCTGGAATGCAGTTGATGGCATGAGCAGGCACGATCACTGGTTGTATGTTTGTTAGATGCAGTGGAAGGAAGTGTACTGTACCTCCTTGAGCAATGTCCCATGTCCAACATGTGCAACAGCAGATGGTGTGCTCACAGGTACAGTTCTAGCCTACTCTAAGCTGTTGAAGAGCCATCGAAACATTAAAGAAGGCAATGTTCACAGGACAATTGCCAGGTACAAAGATCTGTTTCAAAGATCAAGACAGAGCTTTCCCAAAATACTTATAAATGGACTAGTCACAACTGGTGAACACCTTAATGAGACACATAATATAAGCTTAACCATTGGAGTACATCTAATGTTCTGCAATGGGACTTCCGCTCATGCAACAGAACTATCCCATTCTCTGCTTATCCTTTTGATTTTTCCCATGTACTGTTGCTGTTGTTATGTCCCTCCAAGTGCAACAGCAGCCTTAAGGTGAACCCATCATGACGTTTTCCTGGCAAGCTTTGTTCAGAGAGGATTTGCCATTGCCTTCCTTTCAGAGGGTGTGGCCTGCCAAAAATCACCCAGTGGGTTTCTATGGCCAAATGAGGATTTGAAGGCTGATTTCCTACAGCCCTCTTTCAACACTTAAACCACTATACCTTGCTGACTCTCTTTTCTCTATATACCTCATTGTCTTCTGTAGAGTGTCACTCAAGCTGGAAGGATGAATTTCTTCTGTTGATGGATGTTATTCTCATGTGTGTCAGCCTCATCTTGACTGTTATCTTTGAAGAGAATAACACATGTTTAGCAGCTCCAAGCAACCGGAAACAGAAGCTTCCTGGCTCATTAGGTGCATTGAAAACCGTACCAAAGCACTCTCAGGATCTTAGCACATAGATATTCAGTTTGTAGCCATTGTTAGTTAAAAAAAATTGTTGTTATCATGAAGAATACCTGAGAAAATATTTAATTCCAATGTGATGTTCCCAATTTGCTTACAGTTCTTATATAGTCCCAGCCACATCTGTGAAAAATACATTATAAATGAATTAAATGCATGTTCATCTTTCCTGAACAATGCAACATTCTTCTGATGTTTTCAATCATGCTTCAATCATGGTGTGTGGGATTGGGGGTGCTAGAGAGGCAAAAACTACTCGCTCCATAAAATAGGAGTGCTTTTTCTCTTTCAAGCATATTACAGAAAGAAAGAAAGAAAGAAAGAAAGAAAGAAAGAAAGAAAGAAAGAAAGAAAGAAAGAAAATGAAATGAAATGAAATTATAGGGGCCTGTGGTATACATTAAGTGACTCATATTCGATTGAATTATATCCCACACATGAGAAAAACTGGTCTCTGCTTCTACATATGAGCCACAGCTCAGAAAATTGCAAATACTGCCTCAGATGGTAGACAAATGTGCTGCTCATTACTGCAACACATAGTGCTGCTGCCATAGTGTCATATGAACTATGACTCCCTTCCCATCTTGTAGAGTATAAAAACTACCCCCTCTGCTACCTTTCTGGCATCCTGGTTGCTTTTTATTACAGTTGCTGTTTTGCCCTTTTCACGGCTTCAATAACCACTAATTTACCTAGGTCCCTAGTTTTGGTTCCACTATCACTTGAAACTTCTTCAGAGTGGTTGCAGATGTCTGAGGAATTCTTTCAAAATAGTAACATGGTAAGGAAGATCCGAGATCATCTTAGCTAATAGGTTCTAGGCCTCAGTCCAAAATCCTCAGCTCCTCCTAGGTCAATAGAAGTAGCTGCTAACAGAT
This sequence comes from Cyclura pinguis, assembly GCA_030412105.1. Classification (NCBI taxonomy): domain Eukaryota; kingdom Metazoa; phylum Chordata; class Lepidosauria; order Squamata; family Iguanidae; genus Cyclura; species Cyclura pinguis. The sequence continues at coordinate 84,858,613 of CM059600.1, forward strand.
AGATTGCAGATGGCCCATCATGTACAGTTGCTAGTGTGTTTGTGTATGTATGTACACATACACATATACATAGATACATTTTATACAGGTGTTTCATTTTGTTCTGCTGTTGGCCATCCAGAAATCTTATGGCTCTATTGGAAAGAGTTCCTCTATTTTCTTTGAAAGGAAGGAATAGACCTCCTCTCTTTTCTCCCTTACACAGTTTTACTTACTTCCTGCTCTGCAAGAAAAGTTTGTTGATTATTAAAAGAGAGAGAATGTGCAATACGATATAAAATAAAGGGAGACAGTTGGCTGGTGGGTCTGGACAGACCGCCCAAGATATTTTGCTTTCTGATGCAGAGCAGCATATGTTGCCTACCTGCTGTTCCTGCCACTGCTGCTCCTAGTAATATCATCCCCACTCTTTTCCCTCCCCACGTCACCCCTACGGCACAGCAGTGACGTGGACTATTCACTCTTCCTCCTTCTGTAGCCTCAGTGATCCATTCCTCCCTCCAAAGAAGACACTGGAGTGAATACAAAGAGCCTCAGAAAGTCCTTCCCTTCCTGGGGTATTCACCAACATTGGTTGCCCTGCTGCAATGGCCAATATGATTCAAACCATGTCTCATTTTTTTTGGTTTTTTGTTTGTTTGTTTGTTTTGCAGGGGAGATGTTTTTGTTTGATGTGGTTGGCTAGCATCAGTGCAGGCACTCTCCATGGCTCCCTTATCCTACAATATCTCACTGTGTAGGGAATTGCCTGGAGCAAGACATTGGGACATCCAGATGAAGACAAACTTCTTGCCAGCTATTTTGCTACTGTAGCAAGAACTCGTGCATCCTCTCTCTCTCTCTCTCTCTGTCTCTCTCTCTCTCTCCGTACACACATATAAACACACAAGACTGGTGCTTGTGTTCCTCCATTGTACAAAAATGTCCTTAAATTTTTACTCTCTCTCTTGCTTTCTACTATTCACATTTATATCATAAGATACTTCTCTGTATGCTGGGTCAACATTTTGTCTCAGAGAATAGAAGTTCTCAAATTATTCATCCACATCAGGACCAATCCTCCCATGACCAAAGGTGAGCTTCCTGGCTCAGGTGACATCATGCTCCCTGTTCATCACCTGGTGATGAAGGTCTGCCTCCCCATTGATGAAGCTTATGTGCAGACCCACAGAGCCACAAGCGCCCACCCGATCCATCCAACAGCCACTGCCACTCCTTTGGAGCAAAACCTGAGTGTGTGTATATATGTATGTATGTGCATATACACATACCTAAACAGGCAGGATGAGCAACACAACACAAAATAGACATGTGCCGATTAACCTCCTGTCCAAGGACAACATCTGCTGATCTTTATCAAACGGCAAAATGTCTTGGGCTGGTTGTCCAAGACCACCTGCCTGTCCACCTTCTACCCTCCTACATTCTTGGGTATCTCTTCTTGGATATTTTGGTCATATCCTACTTCTGAGCTATCCAGTGAGCCATTGTTTTGATCCAGTGTTGTTGTTCTTGAGTTCTAGTGCTCAGACACTTACTCTTAATTGTAGTCATAGCAGGGTCTACTTTGCTACAGCGCCCCAAGTGACAATCTACAAACACCAAGGGACATTCAGGACTTTGAGGGTGAGATGGAGGCAGTCGATTTTGGAAGAACCCCCTTCTCTCTGTTACAGTAACTTTTTATATCCAGCTGATGAAAGCTACATAGCGCTTACTCCTAAAGCCACACTGCCAAAATGAAAATAACTTAAGGTAAGCACTAATTCCCTTTTGTGGGGAAGAACTATGAGCTTTGTTCAGCTCTGGTACTCTAGACAAATTCCTTCATTCAAGATAATCTCAGACATATCCTGTACATTCATTATCAGAAATATTCTGCATTTTCATTCTAAGCTCATAACTTTTGTAGTTGGCTCTGTCTAGTTGGTCTCAGGGTTCTAGTGGAAGAATGAAGTAGTTATAATAAGTCTGGATACATGAGGTACACTTTTAAGTCTATTTTAATGAGAGACAAGATAATATTTCTGTGGTTCCTCACACTCATGAATGTGCCCTCATGTGCTGGATGGAAGACAGAAGAATATACACATTTTTTTTCCAGTGTGGAGAAAGATCTGCATTTCACATAGTTGGATTTTACCACATGTGGGTGCATTTATAAGAATGACTCACCATGAAAATATTACAGGAGAGAATGGAATATGCTTATGCTACCACAGCACATGACATTCTTGTCCCATGGCCAAGAAGGCAACCCTTTTCTCTATGGAGGTCTTTGAATCCATCACCTTTTATAAGCAGTGAACACAATTTAAAAATAATGACAATGCAGCTAAGTTAATAACTGGCACTCATTTAAGGACTTTCCAGCTGTATCAGAAGGCCTGGAGCTCAAAGTGCTTTTTTGTTGGCAGAATTTGCAAACAAGCTTAGAATATTTGCTTATTATAGTGGGAAGAAATCAGATTTTCCAAATGCTAATACACTGCTTGATGCAAACCAGAATCCAGTTTCACAATGAATTAGCCAGCAGTCACTTAAACTTAAAGCTTGTTTCCACATTGCTTTGTTTATATTGACTGCATTTATGATGCTTCAGAAGTTTCCAGTAAAATATTTACTTAGCAGTTAAAGCATTCTGCAAATGATCTTGCTGTCTCAGAAGATAAATATTTCCAGTATGCCCAAATGGGACATTAGCAAGCTTGTTAAGGAAAGGGCATTTTGATAAAATCTTTTCACATTGCAGATGGCTGATTCTTTGCATTTGAAGTGGCAACATTCATTTTAGGTAATATTTGTTATAATTAGATGTTGTGCTAAGATCAGGAACACTAAATGTAGTATTGAATGTACAGTCACAAAATCAGACATAATAAAAGGTTTTGAAACTAGTCTATCAAAAGAAACATTTGGCCTTGAGGAGGACTTTGTAATAAATATGCATGAAGAAGAATACAGTAAGTAATCGCTCCACATATATGCATACATACTTAAGTTTACTTTACTAACGTACTTCTCTCTTCCCAGACCAACAGAATGCTATCACAAAGTGATGAAGAAGAGGCATTGCAACTCGTGTCAAAAGTGCAGATGCCAGCAGACAGCTAACTAAGGCCATTTCCGCACGGGGCGAGGGAATTGCCCCGTGCTGGTGCTTACCACACTTCTTGGCTCCATGCTTGGGTCCAGGCTGGTCCGGAGCAGTGCATGGCCACTGCTCCGGGGATGAAAATGGTGGCTTCCGGTTGGTCGAGGCTCTCCACCAACCGCTGAAGCTTGCCAGCCTAAAGCCCGCCCCCAGCAGATCGCAGGCTCGCACTGGTGCAAGCCTGCAAACCTGCACCGGAGCACAGGCACGGAGTGGCGCACTCCGTGCTTTTGAAAGACCTGTTTCAAGCGGTCTTTCAAAAGCACACTGGACGACCGCTTCAGGTCGTTCTGGAGCGGGCTGAGGTGCGGAACTACACTAAGTAGGTATGACCCAGTCCACTCCCAGGTGCAGACGTCCTCCCTGGAGGACACTCTGCACCGTTTCTTTAAGCCCATGCGGAAATAGCCTAAAATACAGGAAACTGACAATCAGGATCTATGTACTTTTTAAAAAAAAATATGAGTACTATTAGTGCTAGGAGCCTAGAGGTCTAGATCAGGACTAAGGTGCTAAGAAATGAAGTTAATATTTTCACCACATTTTTCCTAATTAAATTCTGCCCCCTGATTTCCAAATTAATATGTACCCTATTGGGGAAAGCATACAATTGCCATGCCCTTTAAAAATAATGACAATGATGATATTATCATTTAACAAAGTAAAAACTTGGATGAAACATTATCCCTGATTTACAAAATGTAAAAAAAGTGCTCTCTAGTCAGAATCTACATGATTGTTCAAGATCATCATTATGGAAATGGGTTACAGGACAGTTCAATTTACTTGCTTAATTTGATAAGTAAATTAGTATAATCCCCAGTGTATTAAAATAACACCACAGATCTGGAGTCTGTATTTTCCATCTTAACTCAACAACTTTGGTAAGGTGAGAGAAGTCTTCCAGTACAGAGTCTGCAAGATCAAATGATATATTTTTTCCCAAAGTTCAATTCCTCTGTGTTCACAGCAGTTGGCTCAGTGGGCTCGTCTTCAATGGCTCTTACAGTTACAGTGACTATCAGTGATTACTAAACTATTCCTTCAAACTGGAACAATAGCTCCCTTTATTCCAGCTCAGATCCTGTCCAAGCCATCCACCACTACTGTTGTGATGTACCTGGGAGCAAGGCTGGAGCCCAGGCCATCCTCCAGTCCTCCCTCTGTGGTAAACCCCCAGCTCTCCTTCCTCCCTCATACCTTCTTACCTGGTCTGGTGCTTCAGTGGTAGTAGAGGTGGGATAGAGCAAGTACTTCCCCCACTTCTGTTAGGAATGAGTCTCCCAGGGTGTTAGCCCTACTGGGAAATTCTATGCAAGCTAAAAGTGTAAGGATTCAGCCTCCCTTTCAGCAGAGTAGCAGAAAAAACATGTCTAAATTTGTGTATGGCTTTTCTGATCTCAAACTGACTGAAGAAACAAAACAAATGCAGGCAGCTTCAGGTTACAAACTTAGAAAAGTTTACTAATGGCTTCTACATTTACATATGTATTGGGGAGCCTGCATTCTAACTAGCTAATGAATAGTAGCAGCTTTGTTCTTAACTCACCATCTTCTGATGGAGGTGCGAAGCATGGTCGGAGACGAGGAAGAAGAAGCAAAAAAATGTAGGAGAAGAGAGCTGAGTGGGGTCTCATTCTTTTATAAGACCGATGACCCAAGCAAGTCACATGATCTGATCACCTGAATACCAAAGGCATTTATGATCATGCAATTAAATGACAGAAAGGCAAATGGTGGAGCTTTGGCATGCAAAAGAAAAAGGAAGCTCTATGCTAGCTATGCCCACTTGCTCTAAGAACAAGATGTGGGGAGAGAGAATGCTGGAATTTTTCCAACAACTTCTTACTGCTATATTTTGTGAGATGTATGGAGAAGAAGGAGTTTCAGCTTAGAATAAACTCCATTAAATTTATTTCTTAATTTCTGGTTGTCACCCATAGAACCATGCTGTCAAAATTTTTGCCGGGCTTGGATTAAAATCCTAGCCAAAGAAGACATTTTAAAGCCACAGTGCTCACATTCTGTTTGAACCAAGCATTGTAAGCCACAGAAGTTCACATGTCCAAGCCAGGAAATGTGATGATGTCATTCATCTTAAATCTTACAATTTAAATAAAGCCAACAAAACAAATACATGAAGACTTTAGATGCGTGATTGACATTATGAAACAGAAATTTAAGGAATTAAAGCAAGAGTTTAAGGAACTAAATCGGTAGGCAAGAGGAAGAAATACAGAAGAAGATACAGAAAAATATATGAAAGTGGGCATGGAAGATAAATCAGAGGGAAATTAGACATCCAGACAGAAAGAGGAAATGGAAACAGAGCCTAAGGGGGAGTTATTGCTTTCGGGTAGATTTACAATGAAGAGGGTTTGGTTGATGAAAGGAAGGTTGTATCTCATGGAGGGGAGAATAGAGGGTTGAATTATGATCGCTATGTAAACTGAACAAACCAAAATAAGAAACCAAAAAGGATATTATTTGAAGAGTGTGATTCTTTGGAGTCAAATGTGAGCGCTCATTTATCTTGTAAAATTGAAGAAGGAAATATGTCTAAAGTATGGATGCTGTCTCAGATGTTTTTAAAGTATTGTGTGAGAAGAAATCAGGAAAAAGATGTTTATCTGCAAAGTAGTTGATCAAATTTAAGATGAAGATAAAATAGGCAAATATAGCATGGGTTCAGAATGACAAATGGATTGGTCAATGAATTCCATAATGGCTTTTAGCATATAAACGGTATAGATATAATGATCTTTAGAACATAAAATGGTATAGATGTACTTAGGATATGGTTATGTATGGAATTATTAATTAGTGAAAATAATAAGTAACTAATTCAGTTGGCAGTATTTAGAATAATCAATTACATTATTATTTAGCAATATTAAGGTTATTTATCATATGATTTTTTAATATATGCAGGCATGTTATAATAGAATATAACAGAAGTTGAAAGAAGGAACATGGATAAGGTGTTAGGCATGTTAACATAAAATAGGATGTTTATATGCTTTCTCTTTTAGAAAGTATGCATTGGGGGGAGGAGAAGAGGAAAAGGTTAGGTTTTTTTGAGGCTTGGAATGGGGGGTAGGTTATGTTCTATTCAAAGGAAGGGGTAATTAATTCCTTTTAGGGGTTTTCCCTCTTCTTTCTTTTCTTTTTTTAATTCTGTTTCCTTATTCTTTTTCTTTCTTTTTTTTCTTTTATCTGTTACTTTTCAATTCATATGTTAATCCATAAATATCTTTGTGTCTTCAGAAGTTTTTCTTTTTTTCTTTTTTTTTTCCTCTCTTTTTATATATACTTACTTATTTGTAGTGCTTGTTTTGGAAAATGTCAATAAAATTTAATTAAAAAAAGGATTGAAATACAGCCACCAATGCCTTCTTTATAACTGAATTTTATAACCGAACTCTTGTCAATGGGCAACAGAATATGTGAACTACTTCAATTGAAAAGCATCAGGGTTTGAAGAAACGTACAGGGATGTGAAAGTTCTATTGCAGTAGTGGCATTGGGCAACCAAGATGGTGGTGTTCGGTGGTGTTGGTGCCCATCACCTGAGAGGTGCTGCAGTCAAAAAATCACCATTATGCAATGGGCATATGCTGCTGATAGCACAGTTGAGTTACACAGGCGTCATATTCCTCTGTGCCTTGCATTTTCATGTTGTAATTGCACATCGCCATTTCAGTTGTGCTTTGCAACTGAGCATTTCAGTTGTGCATGATATATTGTGCATTGCACAGTGACACCTAGTCATTGACATGGGTTGTATAATATTCACATAGCATATTTCCATGTACGGATATTTACACTGTGCTGAGAGGATGCTGGATTGCAGCTATTCAGGGTTAAACATACTTTCTATGAACAAATCTTAAAACAAGCAGAGTTTTTCTTTTTCAACTGCAAGAGATCAAAAGACTTTTGAATAGCTTCTACCCCATCGTTTATAGTAATAATTTCAAACCTTTTCGTACGTGTATCTCCATTGTTTACTTAGGCACAAATGCAACAGGGAGATTATTTTCATGAATGAAGATTTCATAATTATATCCCACAGCTTTTCCCTGTAAAACGTAAAGTCCTATTTCTAGTTTCCATCTGAAGTGTGTTCCTTTGTATAGCATGCTGGCTTCTTGGCATGTTTTCTGCTGTATGGTCTTCACACTACAGCTCTCCATTAAATTGAATATGATCTGATTCAACGTATAGTGGAGGAACTCTGTAGGACAGTCTAGGTCATGTTTACCAAAAGCACACTAATAAAAATATCACTGGGAAAGGGAGATATGTAAACAAAAGGTCAGAGAAGGGAATCCTTGTGGATAGTGTGTGCCTGAGCCCAGGAAAAACAGTGTTGTACATTTTTAAGGGAAGGAAATAGAGCAAAATATCAACGTCTCTGATGCAAAACTGGTAGCTTCCAATTTCAGGCTCTCTGGTTTAACAGGAATTTTATTTTAAGCCAACCCACATGAACTCAAGGAAAACTCCCAGTCTGAAAGCTATCTCTTTTCTACCAAATATATGACCATGCTGGGAAGGATGAATGGGATGGAAGTTTCATTTATAGAAAATACCTTTTTTCTTCTTTATTAAAAAAAAAAGCTTCTGCAGCTTTCCATTAATGAAATTTATTGAGCTGTGTCACAGACTAGAAGGAAAAAATGTTTCAGACAGACTCTGGCAAACTATCTTGCTTCAATTCTGATGTGATTTTAGTCCTTAACTGATTATACAAAGCATTTGATTGTCCACAACCACCATATTTGGATGCATGAGTAAACCAGATTCAAAAGCAGACGTGAACGTTAAAGTATTGTTAGATCTGATGTCTAATAGTACATATATTTACTCTGTGCTGTTTTGATTCTGAATGACTGTGTATAAACCACAGATATCCCTTGATGCTGTAGTCACCTGGAGGATCTTTTGCACTACACAGTTATAAAGCTATGAATTTACTGTAAGTGCCCAGGCAATATCCTGTGGAATCCTATGATTTGCAGTTTATGAAGTTTCTTGGCTTTGAAGGGCAGAGTTTTACAGTGCAAGAGAGCATCACAGGAGCTGAAGATTCTAGTGAAAGCAGCAGGGTCCACCAGAATTCTCCACAGTATTCTGGCCTGTGCGTCCACCCATAAGCATAAGTTGCTCCCTGGTTTACCTGGTATCACCCAGTCAGCATGTGATTTCTCTTCCATTCACTCTAATTGCATTATCCTGTAGCAGGAAGTGCCTTCCTGTGAATGGTTTTCTAAGAGAGAGTTGTGTTAGTCTGCACCAGTATAAAAAGACAGAGGGGAAGGGAAAAATCGAGAGCCTTGTAAAAAACCTTGGAGAAATATATATACAAAATAAATTGCTTAGCTATGAAGGCGCCACAAGACCCCATTATGCCACCCCTTCTTCCTTCACTTTCTTTTTCCAATCAACCTTTTTACTACCTACTACTGATTCTGACCTCATTTTTGGAATCTGAACCTTGGCAATTAGACTAAGATGAAGGACAGGTGAAAAATAAGGAAAGGAACACCAGCAATTTGAGACATCCAAATGACACCATTTTAGTATCAGAATAAAGCAGACTTGTAACTACTGAGAAAAGTTAAGGCGGAATGTATGAAAGCAGGATTACACCTGAACATTAACAACACAAAAATAATATCTATATATGATTTTACAATACTTTAGAAGTAGATGATGAAGATTTCAAAATAATGTGCTATATTTTGCTAGTCATAAATCAAAATGGTGACTGTAATGAAGAAATCGAAAGGCAAATAAAATTTCGAAGGGCACCTATGAAGAAACTAGACAAGATCCTCAGGTGTAAACGTATCTCATTAAACACCAAAGTGAAAACCATCCATACCAAATATTCCCAATTTCTATGTCAGGTTGCAAAAACTGGACAGTGAGGAAAACTGACAGGAAAAGAATCAGCTCATTTGACTTCTGGGGAAGAGTTCTCTGGATACTGTGCTTCACCAAAAAGTGAAATAAAGAGCTCCAAGAATAAACTGAGCCTGAACTCTCATGAGAAGCCAAAATTAATAATCTGAGGATATTGTACTTTGGACTTACTATGAGACCAATATGTCATTGGAAAAGGCAATAATTAGTGAAATGGAAAGCAGTCAGAAAAGAGAAAGATGGCATTAAAGATGGATTGGTTAAATAAATGAAGCCACAGTCCTGAGTCTGCAAGACCTGAGCAGAGCTGTCAATGACCAGGACTCATGGAGGTCTATCATGCTTAGGGTTGCTGTAAGTTGGTGCTGACTTGATGGTACATAACAAAAACAAACACAACAATCCCCTGCTCTGGACAGGTGAATAGTCAGTCTGTTAACACATACACACCATTAGGATAGTTGCCACAATTGCAAGCTAATTGTTTCTAAATGGTCTGTTGGAAGAAATACAGACTGGGAAAAGAATATCTTCCAACAATAATGAAAAAGCACAGATGCAACAGATTCATGCTGTAGATTTTGGGAAGGAACAGCTAACCCATTTCCCCACAAAATGTGAACCAGGTGCCTCATCCTTTCAACCATAAAAAAACAGATGGGTGTGCAGAATGAATTGCAGGGTGAATTATCAACTCAGTTCCCTTTCACCTGATCTGCAGTCAGAAGGCAGGATTAGGTGTGAGAGTCATTTTTAAATTCCCACTGAGGCAGTTCTTAGAAACGGAAAAGTAAGAAGAGAGACATTGGGGTGCCTATGAAAAGATAGAAGTTGTTTCAAACAGTCTGTCATTTCAATAACTCATTTAACTGCAGTTTAAAGACCTATAATTCTTGAAGTGTTTGACAGAGCTGAATTAGTAGGACTTATTTTGGGGGTTAGAAGGAAAAAGAGGGAAGACTGAAAAATGGAGACAAAAAGTCAGAGTATCACTTCAAACGGGTCAGGGAACTTTTAAGCTCCCCTGCAATCTCCAAATGAATTTGAAGTTTTTAGACTGGAAAAGACAAATAGTTTCCTTATTTTCCCAGTCAACCATTTTAAAAAAAATCTAAACCTGTTCAAAGAGTCATATGCCAGGGTGGTGTAGTGGTATGAATGTTGGTCTATGACCCTGGAGACCAAGGTTCGATTCCTGCTCAGCCTTGGAAATCCACTGGGTGATCCTCAGCACATCACAAACCATAAGGTCGCCATATTGGAAACAACTTGAACTTTTGGACTCCAAACGGAGACAGACGGACATATACAATTTAATTGGTTATTTACACTTCTGATTCAAAGCCTTTTGCAAGTTACTGCCATCATTCCTGAATATTTCTCTTCTCCAAGCCCCAACCAGTTGTGTTTTTAACAAATTTTGCTAATTTTGTATTTGCTTATTTATTTATCTAGAGTATTTATATGCCTTGCTCTTCACAGCCACAAAGGCTCTCTGAGTGGCTTACAAATTGATAATTTGACAGTTCCCTGCCCTTGGGCTTACAGTCTAAATAGGACAGCTTGTTGTTACTGTTGTTGTGTGCCTTCATGTGGTTTCTTACTTAACAGAAGGTGAACCTATCAAGGGGTTTGCTGAGGCTAAGAGTGTGTGATGCTCCCAAGGTCGCCCAGTTGGTTTCCATGACCCAGCCAGGAATCAAACCCTGATCTCCAGGGCATTAGTACAATGCTGAAACCACTACACCATGCTGGACACACCCAAGGAAAGGAGAATGACATTGCGAGAGGGAATGAGTCCAGCAGACACTGCCTCTTCTTTCCTCCCTCGGCAGGGAAGGCGGTGGCAGTCAGGATGGTGGGAGAGCTTTTCAACTCCTTCTGGGCCGAGGCATATGGAGCTGTGCCTGCCTCTTCTTTTCTCCCTTGGAGGCCAGGGCAGTGGCAGTTGGCATGGAAGGAGGGCCTTTATAAAAGCTAAGCTTTAGGAAAAGTTTGAAGGATTTTTAATTCTGGCATTTTCTGGTGATGGGCAGAATAATACGAAAACAACAACAGCAACAACATGGTAGGATACTAATGTGTTTAAATATATTTACTGCTCTAGACTGACTTCTCCCTTCAAAAAAAAAAAATCAGAAAAGCCAGAACTGTATGTAATAGAAAAGCTTTCACTCACGAATCCTCTGAATGTGAAAAGAGACACCCAGTAAAAATTTCTTTTCAAAAATGCCTTATGGAGACATAATTCATGCAAAAAAGGTTGTGGTCACAGAAGAACTCCGTTAAACTGCAAATCCTTTGGGGATATGTATTCTGTGCCTGGAAGAAAGAAGAAAGCCTAGTGGTTTAATCAAGCATTCTGACAAGAGTGACTCACTGACTATTCATAATGAGGTGGGTCTATAGAAGTCAATGGGACCAGGCCTTTTCACATGGTTAGTTAATCGGTCCTGAATGATTTTCTTTTTTTAAAAAAGAAAAACTTGGGAAATAAGTATTAGTCATTTTAAATTACTTCAATCAACTTTGTTGACTTTTGCTTCTTTTTGTCTTCATGGATTGTTGTATGATGTTTGGGGCATCGCACTGAGCATGACTTGAAACCATTCCAGGAGAAATTCATTTTGGACAAAGAATTTGTAACTCTGTGCATAAGTTGTGTTCATGGATCCCTAGTAGGACAGAAGAAAATAAAGTTACAAGTATCTGTTTCAGGTATCTCTTAGTATTTGCTATTTCTCAATAGCGTTCTTAAATATATCCTTCATATACCTTGGCTTCCTAGATAGTAACATTATGGGAGACATACCATTATTTGAACAAACTAATCTCCTGCTCTTTATTTTTTGCTTAACTGTTCAACAACAACGGTGAAATTGTTTGCGTAATAGCTAATTATGTAAAACATTTTCTTGCAGCCTTCCTCAAGGAGTAAACCCTTGCCCTCCTAACAGTCCTGTTATAGCCACCCTCCATCCCAACTGCCACTGCCCCGGCCACCGAAGGAGAGGCAGTGGCTGTGGATTTAATCCTCTCCCACCCTGCCATCCCCTTTTCCCTTTATGCCACCACTTAATTAGATTGTAAGCCCCAGGGCAGGGAACAGTTTCATTGTGGTTGTTGTTTTTCACTTTTAAAACGCCATATACAGTGATGGTGCTACATATGTAAATGATAATTACGATGATAATGACAATTTTGTTGTTGTGTGCCTTCAAGTCACCTACTTATGGCAACTCTAAGAAATAATCAGGTTAAAATGAGGGAAGTTTGAGTAAAACCACTGAGAGAAAAACACCGCACTTGGTTAGAGACACCAATGTCAAATTTCCCACCTACAAGTGTGAACCAGGCCTAAATGCTCTGAAGGCATCAGACCAGGTCTGATCTTGGAAGCTAAGCAGGGTCAGCCCTGGTAAGTACTTGGATGGGAGATCGCCAAGGAATGCCAGTAGGCTGCATTTCAGGGGAAGGAACTAGCAAAACCACCTCTGAGTATTCCTGGCCTAAGAAAACCCTATATGGGTTGCCATAAGTGGATAGGCGACTTGAAGGCACCTACGCACACACACACAGTACAACGAGCTACAACAGCAAAGACAGCAGGAGTTATATATAAACTGGCTTCAGCGGGGTTGGTCCACTAATGGAGGCAGTTTTGTCCATGGAACAGGAATGGGTGCACTGGTCCCTTCACCACAACCCCTGGCATCAGTGTCACCCATAAAATGAGCTAATAGAGTTTCCTAGCACGCACACACACACATTAGAGGCTGACAGCCACGGTTTGGCAAATCCTGGCACAAAGGAAGTTTTCCTTAAGGAAGTGGAGAGTGGGCGAAAATCGAAGAGCCACGACTATTCACCTCAATGTAATTGATTAGAGACGCGCAATCTGAAATCCTTTCGTGCCCTGTTTTTAATATATGCTCCCCCGATGTAAACGTTCTTGGTGGAAGCTAGAGAGCAAAACAGTGCTTTTCTAGCCACCGTGCGTTCAGACCGGTGCCGGATTTACACTGGAAGGAGAACTGCAAAGGAACAGCGGCCACACCAAGCCCACGGTCTGAGTCGCCCCATGGAAAAAAAAAGAGACCCGTCCTCCTGAGAGTTTAACAACAGTGCCGTCTCACAAGGTGCCAGCATTTCGCTCCTGAAACACTGGAATATTTATCCTCGCCGGCCCTGCAAGCTCTCTTCTGTAAAACTGAATTCACACTCTACACACAGTCCCGCTGTTTTACAAAATTCGGAGTCTTCAAGACGCTTCGAAGCCTGACACTGTCGCTTCAGAAGCAAAGCACTCCGTCGGCTTCGCGGCTGACAAACGGCATTCTTAAGCTGGAGAAAGTACACAGAAGTGGGGGCGGCCGGGGGAGGGGATGGGCGAGTGAGGTTCCCGGTTGCACTTCCATGCCCGGATAGGTGGAATACTAGCAGGGGACTTGCCCGGGTTTTCATGCGGTTGGTGATGCTGCCAACGCGCAGAGTAGCAACAATGACAGCACTGTTACCGATCACCAGGTTTCCCGAGTTTTCTATATATCAGCCAACAATAGTAGTACTAGAAGGCGTTCCCTCCTGCAACTCCCAACCACCTTAGCCAGCATAGCCAGTAGTGGAGGATGCTGGGAATTGCACTCCAACAACATCTGGAGGGCCACCTGATTCCCAGCCATGAATCAAAGGGAAAACGAAGTTCCTGAAATGTCAAAGAGGTTCCGAAAAGGAAGGGGAAATCCACGAGACGGCTGCCATCCGATTAAAAGAACTGGGTCTGGACAAACTTTGTCGGACTGAACCTGCGGGAGGCTTTCTGGAGGGTGGGAGCTGCTGAACCGTGAAGCAGACTGCCTTGGGAAGTCGCGGGGTCGCCTGCCTTTTTGTCGATGCTTCCTGGTTCGTTCCGACTTAGGGGGAATCTAAGCGACCTTATCTCCGGGTTTTCTTGGCAAGGTTTGTTCAGAAAGCGTTTTTTGCCTTTGCCTTCCGCTGAGGCTGAGACAGTGTGACTTGCCCAAGGCTAGCCAGCGGATTGCCACAGCTTAGCGGAGATTCGAACCCTGATCTCCAGAGTCCAACACTCAAACCACTGCACCAGGGTTGCTAAACAGGGGTTGGATGCCCGCCGCGCAGAAAAGCTGCATTGCGGGTAGGGCTGGATGGCCCCCTCCAACCCAGTGATTCTAAGGTGCTCGTGTGGCTTCAAGTTGACTCCGATTTATGTGGGTCCTATCCGGGAGAGAGGTGGCATGGCAGCCTACTGGGGCTGGGAGACCGCGACTTACCCACCGACATTCGGTGGGGGTATCCCTGGCAGAGCGGGGATCGCAACCGCGGTCTCCCAGATTCCTATCCAATACAAACCGCTACACTGTGCTAGCTCTCCACTTAGAAAACTATCTGCCTGTCAAACAGCCGGATGTGTACGGTCTATCCTTGTAGCATACGTCAGACAGGTGTTAGAAGAGGAAGCCCACCTGCACCTACAAGGTAACATTCGCTGGTTCACAATCCAGCTGCCGAGAAATATGACCAGCCAGGATGGGAATCTAAGCCCTCCTCTGTCCACTGCGCACAGCCTTGAAGTATCCGAGGTGGACCAGTGGGATTTAGTTTGTTGGACTGAGCTGGCAACCTATACAATTATTGGACTGAGCTAGCAACCTATACAATTCTATGTATAGGTTGACTGAGAACAGAAGGTGACCTCAAGGAAATTTATTTCCGCGAATTAGGCAGAGAAGTGGGTTGCCTGGCTGCCTTTACTCGGAAGTAAGCCGCCTTGAGGAGAGTCGGTGCGGTATAGTGGTTTGCGCGCAGAGCTTGGACTCCAGGGGCATTTCTGCACTACGCTGTTCTGTTGTTACTATTCCACTTTCAACATCCTGAGGAATTCTGGGGTTTGCAGTTTACTGAGGCCAAAGGCGCCCCTCCCTAAACTGCAAAGCTCAGGATTCCATAGGATGTTGAACGGGGGATAATAGCACTATAACCGTGTAGGGAGGAAATGGCCCCGGGAAATCGAATTTCCGTTCGATCATGGAAACCATTGGGTGGCTTTGGGCAAGTCACATTCTCTCCGCTTCAGAGGAAGGCAAAGGAAATTTCCTCGGAATAAATCTTGGTAGAAAACCCTAGGAGAGGTCGCAAGTGGGACTTGAAGGCACAAGCTAAAAACAAAAGGGCGTTGACCTCCGTGGGAGTTGCTTCACTTCCATCCTCTCAGAGTGCCCGGCGGCATCGGGCATCGCTACAACTTGGGCAGTGGAGGCCACTGGCCCCAGTGTCACGTGTTTCCGTGAAAGACTGGCTGAGCTGAGCCTGCGCACGTTTTCAGAAAGTCATAGAAAATCTGGGAGAGAAAGAAGACGATGCACCTCGGTAGTTTCTGGTGCGCAGCTGAGACTGAAAGAATGTGACCCTCCCATCGTCCGCTCTTCTTCCTCCCCCCGCACACGCACCCACGCACCGGCCCCCACACCCTTCCTTTCCAGGCAGCGGGTTTCTGCCTTATTTTTGTTGGTATTTTTCCTTGGACAAGTAAGATAATTGCCTGCTTCCTCAACCACACTATAATTTGATATGGAAATAGGAAAGACAGAAAGGGAAAAAAAGAGGGGGCAAAAACCACTCCGGCTTAAGTCTCTCCACGCAGACAGGCATCCCTCTCCCCCCTCAAAAGTGCAACCTGAATTATTTTCATCGGTAGCAAGATATTATGGCCTTAAATCCAATCGCTAAGGCCACCTAGAGCAGACCTGACTTTAAGAGGGGGAAGAGTGGAGCGACGGGAGGATCAGAGTCTTCTGGCGTCTCTCCCCGGCTCGAGTAGACCCACCGAGGCAGTGGGATTTACCTAAGTGCTGGTAAATGTTTATGCTACAGACAGTGAGTGCAGTTCGGTTGGGTCCGCCGTAGCCGTGGTTTCGGACCTATATCTCGGACTAGCTGGAGGCAGAAAAAGGGGGCTAAGAAACCGAAAGGAGTCTTTATCGGAAGACGTTTCAATGAGACTCGCTTTCTGCCACTCTCATCTCTGCCCCAAACGACGTCGCAGGGGATTATTTAAAAAAAAAAATCGCCTCCTAAAACGTGTGTGACCTTGTTGAACCAGAACCTTCTGCAGTCTGGCAGTAGGGGGACAGCCAGCCTTTGTCACGCAAGGCGGAGGGACGAGAGCAAATCTAAACGCGCAAACACCCCGGCCGCCGCCGCCGCCGCCCTTTGTTTCCAACCCGAGAAGTTTCGAGCCCCGTCGGGAAACCTGGCTTCCCCAATGGAGCCGTTCTTGTCGGCCCGAGGAGCGCCACCCAGAGCGGGCCCCGGGCCAAGCCCGCTGCCCGAAGTCTTTGCTGCCTTCTGGCCAGGGGCTTGGATCCCGCTCGGAACCCACGCAGCTTGGGGAGGAGGTGCAAATCGGATTAATCTGGGCAAGGGGTCAGGCGGAATGAGCGAAGAGAGGCGTGTGGAGAGCTCCTGGGTGGAAGGCTAGCTCTTTGACCGACTGGCGAGGGAGGGACGAGGGGACTGCGTTTGGGAAGGCTGCGAGGGCGAAAATCGGCTCTCGTGAAGCTTATGGCTGTTCCGCTAGACTCGGCAGTGAGGCAAGTGCACTCTGCACATGCTCAGAGGCGTTCATAAGGTTCCACGCTTGGGCTCTGGGATCCAGAAAAGAGGTTCTGGAGCTCGTAGCAAATTTTTGGCTTTTTGGTTCAGGATTTTCAAGCGACTGTTTGTTTTCAAGGATAACATGAGAAAATTTTTTAAAAGAAATAAAATTCGAATCAGTGTGGGCCTTCTGGATAACCATGAATTGGTCTGTTGCCCAGCCAAACTCCATTCACTTTTTTAAAGGGATGTGTGCGCGGGAGGATCCTATATCTAATATCTATTAGACATCTATTAGATATTAGATCCTATCAGATCCTATATCTCTATCTTGTCCTTGTAATGTATTCTGCCTGTTTCCCAACTCACTGTCTCTTTCACTCTGCACTTTGATGTCACCATACTTGCATTCATTGTAGTCCCTCTAGCAGAGAAATTATTTATCTTTTATTTATATTTGTTCAATTTATGTCCTCCCTTTATCTGAGTAGGGGACCCAAGGCGGAGAATTCTAAACACTCCTCCACAAATTACACATCCCAGGATTCCGCAGGATGGAACCATTGATGTTAATGCGGCATCGTAGCGGTTTAATGTGAACGAAGCGATGCAAGTTGTCTGCTCTCCTGCCTGTCACGAGTAAGCAATACAGACCTATCCTCATTTCAACAATGCTTTTATTGGACGTTAACCTCCCGGAAAGCAAGAGGGCCTTGAGATACGTAGTTGTTGTTGTTGTTTTGTGTGCCTTCAAGTTCTCTCCGACCTGCGGCGATTCTTTCACAGGGAAAGTTTTGCTCAAAAGAGATTATCTTCCGTTGAGAGAGGGTGACTTGCCCAAGGCCGCGCAATGGGTTTCCGTGGATGAGCGGGGATTCGAACCCGGGGCTCCTGCAGTCCTGGCTCCATGGTCAAACCGGGACACCACGCTGGTTCTCAGGAAAGGGCCATCCGCGAGGCCGCAATGAAGCGCGCGCCAAGTCCGCCCACGGGAAAACAGTCGGAAGTCTCGGGCCCCGTGGACGCCCCACGAAAGGGCTGCGCTCCCTTGACACCAACGTGTGCAACACCCGCAAGCACGGCAACGAGTATGGGGAGGGGTCCTGGGGGGGGGCAGCGTCGAGGCGAGGACGACGGTTGCGGGCAGAAAGAGAATTAGCTGCTGCTTGGGAAGTCAGCGTGATTTCCAGTAAACGGGATTTCGCCCAGCGTGCCAAAACACAGTCAGAAGAGCGATGCCCTACGAACATGTCTGTCAACACCTAGGGAGAATATTCCACTGAGTTCATGGAAGCCGCTTTTCAACGGTGGGGCTAACGAGCCCTCTTTTTTCGCCTTTACTCCGCCGTTGAAGCCGGTCCCGAATTCACCCTGGAAGACCCGAGCCTGAGAAGGGCTGGCACGCCTCTGTCCAAAAAGACGTCGGGAGTTCTTTCCTTTTTAACCTCCCAATTACAGAAAGGAACGGATTTTGCGTCCTTTCAAGGAATACTGGCGGAGAGAGTGACTTGAAGACCCCCAGTCCGGAGTGCTGTACTGATTCCGGAGTAAGAAAATCTGCGTCTAGGAGGTCATAAACCCACCGCTTCTCCCCTTTTTGATTTAAAGTAGTACGATAGGGATGTAAGATCAAGCCGAGGCCGCCACGATTCACCTCTACCCGGGGCTTATTATTGAGTATTGCTCGGTATCATTCTCACTAAGGACTAGCCCCTTAAGTGTTCGACTTCAAGTCAACCGCCTTGACTCTCGGAATTCCTTACCCTCCCTACGCTGGTATATCGTTTTCCTCTCTCTCCCTTCCCCATTTTGCAACCCTTCTCTATCAATCTCAAAAATACAGATAACGGAAACCAATACAACAAAACCAAAAGCCAGCGATAGCTTTTCGTAGGAAGTGTTCCAGGTAGCGAGCAAATTTTGGAGGATTATTCCTGAGGATAGATATTAAACAAGAGTGCAGAAGAGCCCTGTGAAACTCGAAAGTCAGCACTTTCTACGCCTCACTTTGTTTAATGAATGGCAATTGCAGATTTCAGCAAACCTGAAGACATAATTCCTCGATCTCCTCTTCTACCCCCGCCCCGGGGCGAACTTGCTTTGAAGAATACCAAACTTTCTCCAATCCAGCACGGAAATGCCCAGAAATGTTGGAAGTTACTTTTAGCATCTAATCCTGAGGCTTTCTTTAGGAGGAAAATGGCATACTTTACAACTACGGTACTAGATGAATCCACCTAAACCAATCCCCCGTTTTTCTCGTAACCGTCTTTACTTCTGTTCTCTGCCTTGGAAGGAACTTCAAATCCCACTGGGCGCTAAGGACGGATTGGAACAACTAATGAGTTCCTTATTTTCCAATGGTGAGCAGCTATTTCCCCAGGGTCGCCTTGCTGCAACCTTGACATCTTTCCTCGTGGACCCATCTCAGCTTACTAGGTCTCTGGCAGTTTTGTGGATCACCATCTTAAGACGATATAGTTAACAGGCTACAAGAGAGGTCCTCGCTGGGGGTGTAGTTATGGAATAACAAGGTGAGGGCATCACCCTTCAAATAAAAATTCTTCCCCTCGTCATGAAATTTTCCTCCGATCTCCAAATTTCTAGCACTGCGGAGAGTGCGGGTTTAAAAGTCATCCACACCTAGACCTTGGTTCCCCTGATCAGTTTGCCTGCTTCCTTTTTGGATGCCTCAACTGTGTTTCTAAATTCTTAACTGAAATTTTAAGTTAAAGCAATTCTAGGAATTAGGGGACTGAAGGAAATTTCGGGGGGGGGAGAATTTTTATTTGGGGAAGCAATGCCCGTATTTGGCCCCCTCCACTACATCCCGCCTAGCCTCACCTTTTAGTAGAAACTTACTTTCCTTTTCTTCTTCCTTCTTCCTCCTTTTTTTGTTTAATGTCCCGCTCTAAGGCAGAGTTCTGTGAAACCTGAAAGCTGACTCACTACTTTAGTGGTTTGCACCATATTATATTACTGTTGCTGTTTGGAATTCATTTTTATTCGGAGAAAAAAGCGGGCTAACCTAGCTCAAAAACCTCCTGTTCCATCTGTTTTGATCAGCTTGACCTCTGTTTCAGAACCACTGGCCAGAACCCTTCCCGTTGGTTAGTTTCAAATAGAGTAGAGGGTTGTTTGGGTGGTGAGTCAATACGTAGGTAAATCCCACTGACTCTGCAGGTTTACTCTAGCAGAGACAAACAAGAGAATTCAGGCCATTTTGCCCCTGCCTCAGCTGACAGAAGACCAGCAGCTTTGGAAGAGATCTTTTTTTTCCAGGTCTTCCTCCAAGTGATATGAGTTAAACGTCCCGGGGTTCCATCACGAAGCTCCCTCCAGGTTCAAATTGAATTCTGTCACGATTTTGATCAATGCAATTCCAATTAGTAGTCGGAACATATCACACTACACAATTACAGCAGTTTCATTCCAGTTTAAGTGCCATGGTACCTTCCTACAGAAACCTGGGATGTGTAGTTTGCCGAAGCACTAGCGCTCTCCGGCAGAGAATCCTGAGTCCCTTGCCACCAGACTGCAAAGCCCACGATTCCACAGGATGTCGCCCTGACAGATAGAATGCAATCTTTAAAACCAAGGGATTCAGTTCACCGGTTATTAAGTCTTCCAATCCTGTCCATACTTTGCTGGTGGCAGTGTTTACCTCAAGTGGACTTGGACTTATGGCGACCCTATGAATGAAAAACCTGGCGGAGCCCCGGGCATCCACTGCCTTCGTCAAGTCTCGCAAATTCGGGAAACGCCCT
This sequence comes from Cyclura pinguis, assembly GCA_030412105.1. Taxonomy (NCBI): domain Eukaryota; kingdom Metazoa; phylum Chordata; class Lepidosauria; order Squamata; family Iguanidae; genus Cyclura; species Cyclura pinguis. Next base: position 84,879,079 of record CM059600.1, read on the forward strand.
GATTGGAAACCGCTCTACCTGGAAGGAACCAACGCAGCGAAAAGGTTACAGGGTTTAAAAATAAGGAAGAAAAAAAGAAAGGGGAGGGGAAAGAGGCCAGTGATTCTTCTGTTTCCAAGGTTGAGGCCTCCGGCGTCAAAAGTGAACCACCCTGACACAAAAGAAACCACCACGACACAAAAGATTTCCCCAAGCCGTATTAGACTTGGGGAACTCTTGAGGCTTATAGATACAGGAGGGACCCTTGTTTAACCGAGAAGAAATGAGCATGCGCAGTGGACAAAGACTGTGTCTACAGGAAAAGCCGCAGCTCCAGTTTCAGGCCGCTTTAATTTCGGTGAAGGATGTGGTGTAGTGGTTTGAATTTTGGAATAGGACTTTGGAGACCAGAGTTCTAATCCCTGCTCAGCCATGGTCACCACTGGGTGACCTTGGGCGAGTCACACGCCCTCAGCCTCAGAGGAAGGCGAAAGCAAACCCCTTCTGAACTAATCTTGCCAAGAAAACCCCGCAATAGGGACGTTTTAGGATCTCTCCATAAGCCGGAAAGGATTTGAAGACACACAACGACGACAATGAACGCCTAACCGAATCTCGAGGTAAATCAAAAAGGAAGACCTCCAGCCGACCCTCCATGCCCCCATCCCCGCTCAGCGCTAAGGCTGCAATTTCCGCACTAACCTGTTATAGCGCGATGATTCCACTTTCAACATCCTCTGGAATCCTGGGGTTTGCAGTTTCGGGAGGGGCCGGCCCCTCCCGAAACTGCAAACTCCAGGATTCCAGAGGATGTTGAAAGTGGAATCATCGCGCTATAACAGGCTAGTGAGGAAAACCACGGGCTGAAAACCACGTACAAGGCATTCTTTTGTCTCTGAGGCAAAGGGCAGCGGAGCGGACGCTGTCCTCATTCTCCCCCTGCACCTCAACACACGTGTGGCGACAGTTTCTTCCAATACCGCCCGAGAACTGTGGAAGAAATTATGAGAACCAAGACCGGCATAGCTAGGTCTCCTGCCCCCGGTCTCCTGTCCCTCTCCACCGTTGTTGCCTGAGGCGGGTGGCTGGCTGCCTGCTTCTCCCTGTGGCACTCCAGCCACGTACCCCTTGAACGCGCTCTAAATTCGGAGAAAACGCCCCCATACTGGCTCTTGCAACATCCCCCGTTGTTTCCCCATCTCCACCAGTTAATTCGATCCCAGGGAATCATAGAATCATAGAAACGTAGAGTTGGAAGAGACCACACGGGCCATCCAGTCCAACCCCCTGCCATGCAGGAACACCCTCAAATCTTGCAGTATTGTTCTTTGAGATCGCTAGGGGTTATGTCTGAATAAACCACGTGGGAAGAACGGCGGGGTATAAATTAAATAAATTAAAATATAAACAGACTTAAGATGCTTAAGATGTTGAGGTACAGTCATGTAGCGGGTAGAAGCCCAAGCCACTTGCTGGTTCCCTCTAGTCTAGGCCCGCTACATGCATAGGATTTACCTATGGATCATCTGCCAAGGTTCTCCTCTTGATCTGCTCAACTTGGGACGAACGACTATTTTGAGTCCGCTTACATTATGGGAAAAGGAAGACTAAATTTCAGGTCTTATCCCCAGCCTTGGCTTCGAGGTGACTTCACCGATCTCTCAACCTAAGCTACCCCACATCCACTTCACTGTCCTGGAGGACAGGTGGACTATCACTGCAACAAAGAAGATGGGCCGGCTGCAGATTTAGTTCTGTTTAGGACAGACTCTTGACATGCCTCTCTAGAAAAGAGGATACTGTTTGGTAAGGCTGAAGGCAGCAGGAGAAGAGGAAGAGCGCACTGCAGGCGGATAGACCCAACCAAGGACGCCATGGCCCTGAGTCGGCAGGACCCAGCAGGGGTCTTGGTGACAAGAGAACTCGGAGGCCTCTCATCCATAGGGTCTCCGTAGGTTCGAAGCCCACTGGCAATTAACCACACTTGACCAAGGGTTGGGATTATACAGCCTTCAAGATCTTGCTGGACTGGAAGTCCCAGCAGCCCTACAGAGCGAGCACAGCCATGATGAGGCACGATGGAAACTCCGGTCTAAGGTCGTGGAAAGGGCCCAAGAGTCAAGAGAGTGATGGCGTAAGTTAATCAAGACTCTTTCAACCCGTCTGAGCCTACCTGATCCAAACCGGCGTACACCAAGCACGACTAAATCTGGATCCAACTGGATGAAAATAAAAACATAGGACATAGGTGCCGGGTTGGAGTCGGCGCGGCTGGTTCCTGTCAATGGGCCTACAGATTTCACATGCAAAATATCTGCTTGGATTGAAATCCCAGCTTCTTTCGGAACTGGAGCTGTAGCCGCCTTCGCCCTGTGCCCTTCTGGCTTCTAGCCTTGACACGGCGCGGCTCTTGTCCCTCGCCAAACGCGTCCCAGCGGCGGGCGTCCGAAGCCAGCCGGTCGGCTGCTGTGGGAAACCGAGCTGGACGAGATCTAGACTAGGGGCAGACAGTCAGCAACAGAGTTTGGAAAAGTTACCTCTGTAGACTAAACTCCCAAATTCCTGCAGCACGCTGGCTCTGGGAATCTGGGCGTTGTAGTCAGAAAAAATAACCTCCTGAAGGCCAGAAAGAGGCGCCGCCGCTTCAGAGGCTGCAGGCGAAATTGCGCTGGGATGGCCGGGGCCATCCTGGACGCAGGCCCTCAGAAAAAGACCCCGTTTAGGAGAAGCTTGCCTGGATTGATGTCCGTTGGACGTTTCGGACGACAGCTCCCATCCAGCATGGCCAGTATAGTCACACCCTCCTCCTAGAGGAGGAAGTCTGCTTTAACGTAGGTCCTAGATATTGCTTGATTGTAAGCAAGCTGCTCTCGAAAACTACGGCTGCTATCGGGTCTTAAGTCCTGCACATTTCACTCCCCCAGATTTCAATGGGAAAGAGTTAAGCGGATGTTTACTTTGTCTCCATTAAGGGTCAAGATGCTGTTTTTCACAACAACAACAACAGAAGTTTATAACCTCGGCCAGATCTGCGATGTGGAAGGCAGTTGAACTGATTAACACAAAGTCACAGAAACGCACTTCTCCAAACACGCCTAATTCGAATCGGAATCTAAAATGTAAACGCCTGGAAAAATAGGAACGGAGAACTTGCGGCCCGCGGCCCTTCCCATAGACTACTTTCAGCCCAAACCAGCATTGGGAATGGCGAGCGATAATGAGAGCAACAGTCCAACAGCATCCGGAAGACCACATGTTCCTCACCATTATATTAAAGGGCACCTCTTTTTTAAAGTGGAGGGGACTCCTTTATTTTTTTGTCTTGAGATATAAGCGATGCCTGCCTTAGTGCGGCACAGAAGTCTTCAGCAGATGGCGAAGCCCATGCGCCCGGAAAGTTCACATAAGGGTTCTGTTAAGGAGAAGAAAAGGCGACGAAAGACATCACTTGCGAAGCGTTTTATATCTCTATATTTAGTCAAGCTTACTGCTGGGGCCACTTGGCCCGCTACCACGAAGAAGGTCAGAAAGCACGCAAGACGGCTTTGGTGCGGGGCGGTTGCCGAGAAACCAGGACTGCGGCGAGCAATCCCACCCTCCGCTTTCCTTACTATACAGTAAAATCGTGAGGAACAGGCATCCCAGCCTTTCACGGTACACAGAAGTCTAGGCTTCACTTCTGCGTTGCGCTGGGCCGCCAGATTCCCACTCATTCGAACAGCACGGGAAAGGCGCAAAAGTTCCGCACGAGTCTGTTATAGCGCGATGATTCCACTTTCAACCTCCTATGGAATCCTAGGGTTTGCAGTTCCGGGAGGGGCCAGCCGGCCCCTCCCGAAACTGCAAACCCCAGGATTCCATAGGAGGTTGAAAGTGGAATCATCGCGCTATAACAGACTCGTGCGGACTGTGTTTGTCTAAAACAGCAACCACCCTTCGAAGAATAACAGCAGTTTCCCCTAATCTGGTGATTTCCAGGTTCACTGGACTACAGCTCCCATGATGCGTGAGCCAGCATGGTCACAGCGCAGAGACGTTGGTCTAGCAGATTGACTCTAGGTAGATAGAAGCCTTTTTAACAGAAACGTCAGCCTCTTATGCCTCAATACAACTGACCGCTAATCCCCGGACTAACACCGGACTAGCGCGCCTCCGGTTAGGCAAATATACACTGGAAACTGGCTGTGCTGTTTTTATTTCCATGTACCTGAGCGCTAAAGTTTCAACCTGTACTTTGGTGGAGTTTGCCTCATTGGACTCAGTGAAACGTCTGAAAAGACATCAGTGGGGCTGCGCTCTAACAATACAACCCTAATCAGCCCCAGTGAGACTTACTCCCAGGTCAATGAGCGTGACTGCAAGCCAGTTGTGATTTACCCTGGTGGGCGGCCTTCTCGGTAATCCGTCTGGAAATTAATTATACACACCCGTGTACGCCTCGCAGTACTGAGGCGAAATTCTGACTTCCATCACAACGTGTGAAAGCGAATCTCTTGCCTTTTAAGAGTCGCTTGTTTGTGTATGTTCGCAAAGGCATGGAGAGGTTTTTAGCCGGTGACATGGAACTCTGTATTTCGGGACCTAAAGCAAAGAGGATTCGTTTCTAAAGAAGCGCATTGACACAAGACAATCTCCGTTGACTACCGCAGGAAGTTGCCCGCATAGGTTTCCGGTGCGACTGACCTGACCCACATCCATTTCCACATCTGTCACAAACATGACTGGCAGCCTTAATTACATCCGCTTCCGGCCCCATTGTAAAACTACGTCCAGAGAAAACCCACCGCGTTCTAATCCCGCGGAATCAATGGGACGTTCACACTGAACTCATCGGGACTTGAAAGTGTTCGAGCTGAGGCCATTTGCTTGGACGCCGATTCCCAAGCGTTTGGGAGCTAATTATATGCATGTAGTTCAAATCATGCTAACAACTTAGAGAAAGTAAGCAGGGGTCCTGTTGACTTCTACGGGCCTAACTTCCTCCCGACCACGGAAAATATGGCCGCTTGTTAAAATCAAAAACGTCTCTAATCTCTTTCATGCTACACAGTTATTAGGCTTTGATACCACTTTACCTGCCATGGCGGCACTCTATAGCCTGTACCAGAGAACTCTAGCGCCTCACCAAACTACAAATCGCAGGTTTCCACAGGAGACAGAAAAAGTGGAATTAAAATGCTATAATTGCGTCTCTTGAAATAATAACAACACTTAAATCCGACCTTAAACACTACCGTAGCACAATGAATAAATTCTTGAATTTAAAGTAGCAGGAGCGAGAAGTACGGTCCAAAGCGGAGCACTTTCCACTGATTTCAATGGGAGAGGATCAAGAAAGAGCCAGGCTCCCGGGTTGTGATCAGCCGGACTTAAGGCTGCACTGTATTATATGCTAAGATTTAATTCCAAGTTCATCCCATTACGTTGGCTGGACCGTGCCCAGGAAGTCTTGCGCCAAACGACACGGACGCAGTGAGCTCTTTTCGTTTGGGTAACCTCTTTCCTTTGACAGCTTAGTCCCTCGATGTACAGTAGTGGCAACTAAGATCACAGAAAGCCTAAAATCTCTGTTTCCTTGGCAGTAAATCGCACTGAACACAGCAGGGCTTACTTCAGAGTAGACCCGCCCACGACCGCGCTATTCCTCACCCTGGCGGACGATGCCACTGGAGACGGTCTGAGGAAAGCAACGCATTACAGTGCTCGTGCCAATTGTTCATAAAATACTTTATTGAAATAAAATCCATTATCTTCATATTAATTAAACACCGAACGGAAAATGCGTTTGTCTAATATTTTGAGGACCACTCCTCCGCGCACCCCGGATCTCAAGACAACAAGAACCATCCTCTGCCCCGCCAGGCCAAACGAAGCCAAAGCCCGGCCTCCTTCTTTCTCAGTACGCGCCCACCCAGCGAGAAGAAGGGGGCCGACGGACGACGTTTCCCTTCTGTCTGTGCAACGGGGACGGCGGGGGAGTCCAAACGCAGAGGAAATACAACGGAACCGACAGGGAGTTAATAGTCCACTAACCCTTCTGGCTTCTCTCCCTCTCTCTCCTCCTTTTCTTCTAGGCAGCTTCATAACAACAATGCCAGTTTGCACGGCCCTCGCCTACGTGTTACGTGCACTCCAAGGCAATCCACGCGGCAGGTAGGAGGCGAGGACCTCGGCGAGGTCTAAGTCGACTTGCAAGGCGCAAGAACCGCGGTGAGCAATCCCTGGAGCTCTCTCCTCGCGGCTGGAGGTCTCGCAGGCGAAACCAGAGGAGGCGGTCTCTACTTCCTCGCGAGACCAGCCCACGCCCTTTCGCTGTGCCATAACTCTCCGAGTTCGTGGGCGCTGCCGCGAGGGCTGGGCCGGTGGCGCTGAATTATTCCTCCTGGCTCACTTGGCAAGGGGAACCGAGGCTTTCCGCCTGTCTCTCCAGTTCCTTCGTCCGCTCTTGCTCCGTCAGCTGCTCGCTAGTAGGGATGGAGTTTTTCTTCGGGCGACCTTTGGGCTTCGTGGGAGACTCGAGCCCTCCGCCTTGCAGGACCTAGAAAAAACAAATGGGGGAATATTCGGGAAAATGCAGCCAGGGCAAAGGAATTTTCCCAGCTGGAAAAATTAACAGGCTTCAAACTATACATTTTTTTAAAAAATCCTCTCGACTGTCTAGAAAACACTGATTTCTCCTCATTTCAGCACCAAGCCCGAGGTGAGGCCCAAAGAAAACACCTTGCAGCTGCTCTGCCGCCCCACCTGGTTTGCACTACCTAATGGGCCAACCATCTTTTCGTCTACTTGGCATGGTCCCTGGGCTTTGACCATGAGCTTAGCAGGCAGACATCCAACAGGTAAACCTTTCCGCAGCACTGTGCCTCCACGCAGAGGAACTCCTTATTTGTTGGACTTCTACCTCCCATGGTGCAAGTGAAAGGGATCGACCTATAGCCCGCTCTGTTTTGGAGCGTGCAAAGGACAAGAACTTCGACGGGAACTCTGCTGCTACACGGAGGCGGGATCTTTGTGGCTATTGGGTCTGGAAAAACAATCACCCTCAAAGCGCTCTTTCTCAACGGTGCTGGGTTGTTCGCAGGAGGAGTTCTCTTAATCGGTATTATTGTCCTTGATTGTGTTTAAGGACAGAGATGTGATAGTCTGTATCGGACAAAGGAATCTTGTAGCGCCTGTGAGAGGGACTGGGGGAAAGAAATTTGTAGCATAAACTTTCATAGACTCTTCACTCGACTTCCTGGCAGGCCTGGGGCCTACAATGAATTGAGTCTACCACCCTTATCCTACAAACCTCTTGCTCCCAGTCTCCAAGATGCTGCAAGATTCCTTTATATCCTGATTCTGTTTGCCTGCTGGCACATTTTGAAAGCTTCATTTCACTCCTAAGTAGATACTGAAAGTGTGGAAGCACTTTCCAATTCTGTAATAAGGAGCCTTCTTGCTCTCTCCCACGGTCATGGCCTACTCGAATGAAATTTCCTGTTCAGATGTACAAGGGAGAAAGTCCCATTTTAAGCCAGGGGGCTTGTTTGCAAGTAAGTGGGCATAAGATGGGGTGGGGAAAGTGTAGATCTCCAGATGTCAGCTAAGGCTTGTAGTAACAATGTCACTGGGGCAATGAGTTCATTCTGCCTTTTAGTCTGAACTTTAAAAGAGAAATCCAAGGTGCTGAAACTTCCAGTAACATCTAGAGAGCTGCACTTTGCCCACTCCTAATATAAAGGATTAGCCTGCTTCTGTTAGATTGTCTGCACCAGATTGCTGGAGGCAAGGACAAGGAATGGATCTGGGTAGGTGTCTTCTTCGGAGTAAGAAGAGTGAATTCAATGGAGCTTACTCCAAGGGAAGTGGGGTTACCTTAAGAGGAGAATCAGCACAGCACCCATGGCCAGATCCTGGTCATATTTTGTTCCATATTATGTACTGCCTTATTTGGAAGGAACCCTCATTAGTCTGGCCTCAGACTAATTTCTCATCTACCTGCAGTCACAAATGTGCTGCAATCTCTCCCTTCACTTGTCTCTCAGTTCCTCCTGTGTCTCCCCAACTTATCTGGTGCAGTTTTGTCCCCCAAATGAACATTGATAGACTTATTATTAATATATAGCAATCATGACTGTGTGTCAGGTCCCACTTATTTCAGTGATGTTGATTTTGACATAGGTGTGGTTAGAATGGCTTCTCTCCTTATTTTGAAATAAGCATGAGCAAGATCAGCATATAAGGCACTGACTTTAAGAAACAAAAATAAACATTACATCATCTCATTAAGGCCAGCAAGTGCTATTTAGGGAAGATGACAGTCCCTCCCTCTCCCCCAAAGCTTAGGCAAAGCATGATATTGTTTTGGAAAATCAGTTTCATGTCCCCTAAATCAAGCAGAGCTCATTAAAGGCATTAGTGTGAAAGCTTTGATTACCACTGCATTAAAACTCCACATTGAAACTATTAGTAAGTAAAAGTTGGGTCCACTCTGCTTTACCATGCCATAGCGCCCATCGAAAATTGTGTGTGTGTGATCACGCACCTTCAAGTCCCCTGTTAACTTAAGGTGGCCCCATGAATTTCATAGGCAAGTAATATCCAGAAGTGCTTTTGCCAGTTCCTTCCTCTGAAATATAGCCAACAGCACCTTGTATTACCAGAATTTAAATTCACTATTATTTTTTTGTCTCATAGATTTCTGCTAGACTAAAGCATGACTTAGAACAGTTTGGTCCTATATGAATGTGCATTAAACTGATTCAACTCTGGTTAAATGTGTTTAGGATGGCCAGCTTACTCTGGATCCAGTTCTTGGTGTACAAGGCCTGTCCCATTTTTTTTTTTAAAAAAAAGCTTAAGGTCTCCATCTCTGTGCTAGAAAAGCCAAATTCACTGCACCCCTATTTATCTTGTTGGGGATTGCAACCAGCACATGTAGGGTGTCTTCCTCTGACAAAGCTGAATTGCAAAAGTCAGGCCCAGATTTCTGCCTGCTAATATGTTTGGCTTTCCAGATGTTCTTTGGGACTTCAGCTCCCCAAAGCCAATATGACCAGTCCCTAGGAAGCCTGGAGCCAAGGTTTTCAATTCAAATCCCTCACCTGGATGGTTCAGCTTGGGCTGGATGAAGGTGGGAGTTGAGATCTTTCACCCCATTGCAAGATACTGAGATAACCATTTGGAAAAGATTTTCTGTCCTTGTGGCTTCCCTACTGCTTTGTTCTGGATGCATACCAACTGATCCCTAACAAGTGAAGAAATCAATGGATGTCCAGACATAGAGCTTATTTTGAGGAGCATCAGCCTTGGAAGTGCCACTCAGATTAGTGATACTTTCTGTCCATACTTTTAAGATTAGGGTTAGCAGAGCAAGGTCAAATCCTTACTTGGGAAAGGGCTAGAGAGAAAATGAAGCCTTGCCAGCACTATTATATCCATCAGAGCAGCAAAGGGAATGTAGATCCCATCAACCCCAGTGGTCAGGAGTGATAGGAGTTGTATTTCAGCAACACCTGGAGGGCCAGGGCTCCTCACCTTCCCAGAATATCTGAAAATGTGGTAAATGTCCCTGCACAACCCAGTTCCCAGACTATGGGACTACAGCACCTACCATCCCACAAGTAATTTGGCCACTAGATGGAAGGATGGAAGGATGGAGTATGGAAGTTGTTGTACATCATATCTGAAAGTATCTTGGTTGGAGGCTGTAAGTCTACCTCTTCCCAATTTTCCAGGTAGGTAAGAAAACTCTTTTGGCTGGATGATTACTTTTGTCTGTGGTTGCCCACATAAGTAGGAGGTTAAAGCAAAATATAGTCCACTAAGCACGCTTACTATTTTCTTCCATTTCATTCGCCTGTTTTGGTACCAGGTTTTCACTTGCAGTTGACTGAGGCCCAGGGATTCTGCCAGATCTATCCTGGAGGGGAGAGAAAGGAAATGCTGTGGGTCACTACATCAGCCTGTCCAGATTCTGCTCCCCTCTCCCCATCCTATCGATTTCCCTTCCCATGTTTCCCTGCCACAACCCTTCCTCCTTTGTAAATGGTTAGTCTCTTTCCAGGATTTTTAGCACAGCCCCTGCGTGTAAAACAGGACTGGTATTTGTTGGCGGTCTTCCATCCAAGTGCTAACCAGGGCTGATTCTGCTTAACTTACAAGAGCGGATGGGATCTGGGCCAGTTGCCCCGCTGACTTTGGGGGACTTCGTCTTTTGGATGGAGGAGGTGTGTGAACAGAGCCAAGGCAGGATTGCCAGACCGGCTATTTCCGATTCCCATTCCACTTCCTAGAGCTTGGGGGGAATGCTTCTTGGACCGCCAGAATCCCCAGCGGCAAGGCATTTTCCAAGCGTCCGTAGAGACACCTAGTCCCGCCTTCGGGACACCAAGTGGAGACAAATCGACACTTACGATCCCACCCCTGCTTCAATTCTTTCAGCACATTACTGCAAACCAAAAATTAAGTATATTTATAATTTGAATACATAACTTTTGCAGTCCTTTTTAAAAATAATTTTTCTAATCATTTTAGGGATTTTTTAAAGGTATTTTTCTGATGGCGAACAGAATAATGTCTGCAGAATAATAAAAAAATTCCTAGGTATAAATGTGTTTTCAGCTCTGTACTGACTTCCTCCTTTAAAAAAAATCACTTTCAAATACTTTTAAAATTACTTTTAATTACAATATAAACGTCAGGATTGTGTGTAGTGGAGAAGTTTACACCCCAGAACCTTTCGAAGAGGAAAAGGAACGCCCAGGAACAATTTCTCTAAAAATGCCCCTGCCGGTGGGCCACGCCGATTGGGGTACCCTGGCAGGGTCACCTTCTCAATTTTTGCCTGCTCCTTAGCCCCGGTTGACCGGTAGGAAGGCAGACCGGCCCCTCCCGGCGTCGGGACGGCCGCAGCCCTGCGCCCTGGCGCTCCCCGCCGCCCGCCGCCCGCCGCCCGCCGGCCCTTCTCCCACCTGTCGGGCGTGGAGAGGTATTTCTGCTTCTCGAAGCGCTTCTCCAGCCCCATCAGCTGCAGCTCGGTGAAGACGGTGCGGCTCCGACGGCCTTTCTTGGCCTTGCTGCCGGCCTCGGCGGCGGCTCCGGGCTCCAGCTTCCCGCGGAGGTGGAGCTCGAGCGGCAGGTGAGGCGGGCCCGAGCCGCCTTGGAGCCCGGAGCCCGCCGCCAGCAGCGCCGCCGAGCCCAGGCCCGAGCAGCCCAGCGGCGCCAGCGGGAACTTGAAGACGGCCGCCGCCGCCGCCGCCGCCGCCGCCTGCTCCGCTTTCAGAACCGCTGCGGGAGAAAAGGAAAGAAAGAGAAAGGGGACGGTGACTCAGCTGCCCCAGGCATCGCGCCGCAGCGCCCCACCGCAGAGGGGCTCAGCCGTCTCCAGGGAAAGTAGCTTTGGGGGGACTACACCTCCCGGAACCTCCCATCCTGTTATTCTGCCTGGGGATTTCGGGGGACCTAGTACCCCGAACTAGTTTGCTAAAAATCTTGCCATTGCGGAACTTCCACGCAAGGAACTGAAACTCGAATTGTGGCTCAGTTTTAAAAAGGTTCTTATTCGGTTCTGGGCCTGCTGTCCCTTCCACACTAGGTAATTGTAGCGCTGTGATTCCATTTTAACTGCCAGGGGTCCATCCTATGGTATCCAGGGTTTAACAGTTGAGGGAGGGCCACTTAGAATTCCCAGACCAGAAATCTCGGATCCCTCAGGATGGAACGGCCGCAGTTAAAGCGGAATTGTAGTGGTACAATTGTGAAAGGGCCCCCTGAACTGGCCGGGGCCGTGTGGCCCCTTCTCCGGCCCCCAGCTGATGCCAACGGATGGGATCTTTTCTTCACCGTAAACATGCAGGAAAGGAGTCTGGTAGTAGAACCCGCAAAGGCCTGCAGATGAAGTTGGTGGCATATGTAGCCAATCCCATTCTATCAGCAGCATTTTTTTGTCACTTGGTATCAGGTGATCTTGGACCTTCCTGGAGGCCCTATGTATGAGAAGTGAGTCAGCCTAGTGCAGCGGTTTGAGTGGTCGACTAGGACTTCAGAGACCCCCGTTCAAATCCCCGCTAGGCCATGGAAACACACTGGGTGACTTTGAGGAAGGCACACTCTCTTGGCCTCAGAGGAAGGCAAATCCCTTCCGAACAAATCTTGGCAAGAAACTCCCGCGATAGGCTTGACTGAGGGTTACCGCAGGTCGGACACGACTTTAAGGGCACACAATAACAACAACGTGTGAGACCTGATCATTCACGGCCCCTATGCATGTCTTGCAGACTTAGGGCCACGACTTCCTTGGTTGCATCAATCCGGCTATGGCATGGCCCTGCACCAAACTGTACTCATACACCATCCGGTGGACACCTAAGGTTTTCTCGAAGGTTTTCCCGGAGACCATGGTCATTTCTGCAATAGACTGTTATAGTGCCATTATGCCACTTTCAACACCCTATGGAATCCCGAGGTTTGCAGTTTAGGGACATTTAAGGCTATCATAACAGTCTACTGCAGAAATGGCCCATGAGAGCCACTGTGGTGTAATGGAGACCAGGCTTCGATTCCCCGCTCGGCCATGGAAACCTACTTGAGCAGCTTACACACTCTCATCTTAGGGAACTCATAAATCCGAAACGACTTGAAGGCACACAACAACAACAATCCACGTTGTAAAATTACAACCCTTCCATACCACCTCAAAACTCGTGGTTCTTCTTTGTGAGATTTGTAGTTTGCGGAGGAACTTTGCCAGGGAGGTCTAGTGATGTAATTAAGAGCAGTATACTACAGATCTCTAGTGGCCAATACTAAGTCCCCTTGTTGTTAACTGTCCGTCAAAGCGACTTCGACTTCTGGCGACCCTAAAAAAAGAGAGACTTCCAAACCACCCTATCAGCAGCTGCGCTGCTCGGGTCTTGCAGATGCAGGAACGGGTCTCCCCTGACTGAGTCTGTCCATCTGTAACCGGGTCTTCTTCTTTTTCTACTGCCTTCAACTTTACCAAACTTTATTGTCTTTTCTAGTGATTAAGTCCAATATCAAACTACAAATCCCAAGAGTTAAAGTAGAGTGGAACTGCTATAACTGTACTATATAACTGTGGGGAAATCAATTAGAGGAGGTTTGTCTTGAACCCAGGACTCTCACATTAAAGGGGGTGAACCTGGGACTCAAGGCTGCAACGTGTGTACGCACACTTATTTGGGAAAGCCTCACCCGCAAAAAACAAAAAAGGTGCAACAACGCTTCACTGTAAGGGTATTCTTCGCCAACAGACGCCAGAAGAACTCACTCAGCAGCCAGGATTGCAATTCTAAAGGCGTTTATCTGGCAGTTAACCTTACCTAAATAGGATTTACTTCCGAGTAAACGTGGCTGGGATGGGGCTGCTAAGGTTGCAGAGGAAAACGCGCAGTGCCATCCAGTGCAGGTTTACTCGGAAGTCTGAGCCGAATCTAAATTGACGGGCTAACGCTACACTTGAACGGAAGCATCATTCAACTCTGGCGGATTTACTTCCGAGTAAACGTGCATCGGATGGGGGAGCCACTTTCTAATCTCTTTGTGAACCCAAAGGAACTGGTTTAGGTGAGGGGTGTGTGCAAGAAATCCTTGGCCCATCTTTTCTGAACGATTTGTTGTGGGCACGTTTCAACGGTCATTTTGGTGATATTTGACAACAAAAAAGAGTAAGCTCTTGATTGCCTCCTCAAAAGTAAGTCTTAGTGAGTTAAGTGGAACTTGCTCCAAGGTAAATGGGTGCATGGCTGCAATCTTTTAGGATCTGCGCTGCGATTCCAACAACTTCTTGGTATGCAAATTCCAAGGAAATGAAGAGAAGAGAACAGAAGAGAACAGAAGAGAAGATCAGCGTCGGTTAACTCCAAGAGGGCTGGCGCTTCAACTGTAAACAAATAAACGCACCGGGTGCATGGCTTGTTTAAGGAGGACAAGTTGGATCCTTCCAGAGTCATGAATAAAAGAGAGCCAACGTGATCTAGTGGTCTGTGCGTTGGACTAGGACTCTGGAAAGCAGAGCTGGAATCCCTGCTCAGCCATGGAAACCCACCGGGTGACCTTGGACAAGTCACACTCTCTCAGCCTCAGAGGAAGGCAAAGGGCAAAACCCCTTCTGAACAAAACTTGCCAAGAAAACCCGGTGGCAGGTTCACCTTAGAGCCGCGGTAAGTCGCAAACAAAGGCACACATCGTCATCAGTAACAACAAGAGTTATAAGTAAACAACGATGAGGTCACTGTCACTGAGATCCCATCCTAAGGATCTCCGTTACGATAATGGGAATGGGAGTTAATGCAAAGTTAGTTTTCATTTAGAGGTAGGTGGGGTTTTATTTTGTCCTCTGGTTTTATGGGTGGAAGTCCCTCTGTAAAATTTTCAGACAGTTCCTCGAATTGGAAGTACTGATAATGTCATTAAATTGGTCCCACCGATCATTTTTTATATTTTGTCCGAGAAGCAACAGATCAGATTTCCTACACTTGCAAAGCAAATAATATACTCTATTAAAATGCTTCTTTAATACATTGTTGGTGTTTACAAAAGAAAATATTCTCCAATCTTGGGCAAAGATAAATTCCCTCGATTTCTCTCTAGGACTTAGGGGCAAACTGAGTAAAATGCTTCCATTCCCTTAAATTTCAAGCAATACGATTAGGAAACGGCTATTTTTTTCCCACCCATTCCTATACAAACTGTCATTGTTCAAAAACTATTTTAGCGTTTTGTGGGAATCTCTGTTAATGAATTAGCCCCATTTTTTCCATATCCTACACCATAAATAATGAAAAAGACGAATCGGAGCCTACCCGTCCGTGATCTCAAAAACTCTTTCCTCTCCTGCTTGTCACTCTCTTTTGAAACTAGCATTTATCTTTTAGTCTGGTTTCACAGACCGAGACACTGGCCAGTGCTAGTGCAATGCAACTTCTGGATTAGATGGAGATATATATATAAGTTCTTATACGCAACTACAGGGGCTAGTCGTCTGAATGTTGGACTAAGACCCAGTGAGACCACGGTTTGAATCCCCTGCGAGGAAGACAGTGGCAAACCTTCTCTGAATAGATCTTACCTAGAAAACCCTAAGCACCAGATCTTATCTGATCTTAGAAGTTAAGCAGGGTCAGTCCTGGTTAATACTAGGATGGGAGACCGCCACCGAATACCAGGAGTTGTAGGCTATATTTCAGAGGGAGCAAGTGAGGAAACTACCTCTGAGTATCCGTTGCCCAAGAAAACCCTATGAAATTCATGGAGTCATCATAAATCAACAGGCCACTTGAAGATACACACACAGAGAGAGAGAGAGAGAGAGAGAGAGAGACAATCACACAGAAAAACCTAGGGTTGAGTTCCACAAGCCTGGGTCGACTTGAAGGCACGTGGCAAACACAACAGGGTGT
Source organism: Cyclura pinguis (assembly GCA_030412105.1). Classification (NCBI taxonomy): domain Eukaryota; kingdom Metazoa; phylum Chordata; class Lepidosauria; order Squamata; family Iguanidae; genus Cyclura; species Cyclura pinguis. The sequence goes on from CM059600.1 coordinate 84,894,462, forward strand.
ACTTAAGGGGCTCTTAAGGGAATGCCAACAGTGAGGCTTTTTCTTCTACTGAAAAAAATCGGGTAGATATTAATAGCAAACTTCTGTGCTAAGAAGTATACGCCATTGAGTTCAATAGGGCTTATTCTTAGCTCTAAGACTGCAGTTTTAGACTTCCTTGGAAAGACACAGGCACAAGACTCCACTATTTCTGTCAACAATATTTGTTAAATTTATACTAGCCGTCCCTTGATCCAAAAACATCAGAGCAACACCGAAAAATTAAAAAGCAAGCTCAAGATCTAGTAGAGGCAATATGAAACCCCGACTCATTGGAAGAAATTCGACAAACTCTGAAATTTCCCAGTCGAAAACAACGCATACTTTTTGTCTCTGTCTGCATCGCACTTTTCTTGGGCAATTCACTTCGAAGCAAGACACGCACTGGGTCCAGTGAACTTTGTTCCTAAGAAAGCACCGGGAGATCTTAAGTTATAGGATGAGATTGCAGACTGCCGCGGAATCCCTACACACTGTATCCAGCTGGGAATTCTTTTTTTCTTCTTTTTTTTTTTTTTGCTTTTTTGATCTTACGGAGGAAAAGGAAAATAAGTGCAATTTATATATTTATACAAGCCAAAAAGTGAAGTTCATCCATATTTGGGGCAGAAGTATTCTGCATTCAACAACTATTTGCTTTTTAAAAAGAAAGAGAGAGTACAAAATGCTTATTATTTCAGGTCTATCCTTCTGGCAGACGATAAAGACCCCCGCCCCCAATTATTATAGGCAAGGGTTCCTTTCCTATCTCCGGCCTACGAACACAGACTACCGTATCCTTGTTCTATTGTGATCGTGAACCTCATTCCTACCCCCTTAAATGCACTTCATGGAAACACCTTTCCTTCGTTCCCCACACATTCCCGTGCTTTGAAGCAAAAACAGAGAAATGGAAGCATGTTTAGAATCGGGATCAAGTGAGTTAAGATGTCCTTGACAGAATCAGCGGTAAAATTTCCCATCCTGGCAGATCTGAAGTGGAAGATCCGTCCTTCCTTCATGGATTGATTGAGAGAAGGGGGGGGGGCGCGAAGAGCGGCCATCTGGAACATCCGTGATATTTGTCCTCTCAAGTTGTAGAGGAGCCTCGGGCGCAATCCAAAGGCAAGAGAGGCCTCTTCCCCGGCGGCACCTTCGCCCTGCTAGCGATTGGCGAACTAAATCCATTCCATTTCTTATCGCAAACCTTGATTCGGGCCGGGAGGGCTGGTGACCAACGGATCTCCCTGACTTGGCTGGTCCTTGCCCTCCAGTTTTCTCGCCATACCTCCCGAGCAGCAGGGGCAAAAGTCCCTCCTTAGTGAAGAGACGAGGAAAGCCCGCGCGCAAAAGAGAGTCAGAGGCGCCCCCGCCACGGGTTCCCCGGGCGGCTCGGCAGGCAGGCTTTTTTCGCGCCACTGGGCCAGTCGGGCGTGAGAGCGAGTCGCAGTCGCTCCTCTCGCACAGTGAGAGGCCTATAGGGAGCCAGACTGTTCCGAGGAGAAACGGGAAAGGGCCCCTTGGGGAATCTCTCGGAACCTAATTGTGCCTCAGTGATCGCATCAAGCGCAATGATCCTACCTTGCACGAAGCCACCTCCACCCCTAGCGTTGGAAACCAACCATCGTTCCGTAGGCCAAGATTTTCAAAGCAGAGGGGGAAAAGCGAGCGCGGGGCCCCACAGTGGCACGTAGGCCATCCTGGAGAACTTTTGCTGTTACTTTTCAGTCTCCGTAAACAGGGAAGGACTGTTTATGGGCGGATTTGTTCCTTACTTCTTTTTAATATGTGTCCTTTTTCAAAGCACGATAGCGCCAAAAGAAATTCATGGGGTTTAATCAGTTTTGCCTGTTAATCTGGGGTCCTCCTACCACTATGAGGTGGCAGAAAATCCCACCAGGTTGGGGAGGGCGGTTGAGGAGAAGATAATTTCCTAGCTGTGTTGCTCTGTGTTAATTCCGGATTCAGAATCGAAGGAAAGCTGGAACAAACAGTGAGTTTTGACATCGTCGGGACTTATTTTCGACTCTCTCCCCCGTCCTCTAAAAATAAAGGGGAAAAATCTGGTGGAAAGGCGCCCTTTCTGCTCAAAATCGAAGGCCGTATCTCTTTCCTCCGGGCCCGAGAGAGCTTTGCCCCCGTTAGGTTTCTGAGGCAAGAGGCCCGGCACCACTGCGCCCCACTCCTCACTCCTTTTACCGCCAATATCCGGCAATGAGGCTCCCATACGAAGCAACCAAACCCGCTTTCCAAGCAGATGGCAGAGGCACAAAGGGAGGGGAAAAGGTTTCTCCGCCGTCACAGGGATGAAAAACGGGACTCTGCGTTTCTTTGTCACTGGAGCACCATTTCACGACTGAAAACCACCGAACAGGGGGAGGAACAACTGAGCTTTTAAGAGAGTGACGACATCAGGCTTCCCCTGGAGATTTCAAGGCCTGGCGGGGGGATACTAGCAAGGCCCCATGTTAGGAAAGAACGGCGCTGTAAGCCTTCGATAGCGGCTGTTCTCTCTCGCTTTCTCTTCACTCTATAGAAAGGAGGTGTGCCTCCGGGCCGGCACCCATACAGCCTACAAGAGGCCTAAACCCCTTGTTAGTCCCAACCAAACAGACTGATTGGATCAATATAATTGAACTAACTGTTGACCTACTAAGTTTCTATTGGCTCAACACTTCTCCTTTAGATGGGACTAACAGTTGGAGTTGGGCCTGGAATCCTATCTGCGTGTACATGCATACACAGACCTTGAGAAAGTTACTTTTTAGGAATTCAGCTCCCAGAATCCACCCCCCTCAGCAGGCCACTGGGAAATTGGGGGAGCTGTAGCCTCAAAAAGTAACGTTCCACAGCTCCGCCTATCCATCCTGAGCACGCGACTCTTGCTCCACACCAGCCCTGGATCATTTTGCGCCCCCTTTACCGGGCACAGGGGGGCAGAGTCGACTTGGGGCGAGGGAGCCGCACCTCTTAAAGCCAACTGACCCTGTAGGCTCCTCAGCTGCCATTCAAAGTGCGGCCATCATTTAAAAAAAAAAAAAGGCAAAACCGCCCCTTGTCTCACGACTCCCTCGGGAGGAAGCAGTGGAAGAGGCAAGGCGTGACAGCGGCGGGGGAGCGGAGGAGGAAAAGGGAATCTTCCCCGCTCGTCCCATCCGGTCCGCCCTGCCCTGCTGTTGGTTTGACGCTGGGAATCTTCGTTTCCACCATCTCCATAGTTTTGAGTGAGCTAGGGAAACTCTGGGCCCGTGAAAGGAGACGACGGAACCGGATGCAGCCTCCACGGTCTGCAGTGCCCTTAGGCTCTGAGCCCCGGCTGAGGCCAATCCTGGGTACGTACACTCAGAAGGAACCCTCACTGAGAGCCAGCCTGGTGGAGTGGTTTGAATGTTGGACAAGGACTCCAAGAGACCAGGATCCGAATCCCCGCCGGCCACGGAATTCCACTGCGTGGCCTCGGGCAAGCCACTCTCCCCCAGCCTTAGAGGAAGGCAAAGGCAAACCCCCTCCGACCAAATCTTAAGAGAAACCCTCGGAAAGGGTGGCCATAAGTCGGAGCTCGACGCAGAACAATAACAACCAAGCCTCACTGAGTTTCACGATACTTCATACGCCCCAGTTCTATTCAGGATCGTACTTTTCAGGCCATTAGTTTTTGTACATTTTTTTCGTCCCTCAAATAACTTTTCCAAATTCCATTTTTCAACAGAGTTATTACCCCAACAGGGATCTGGAGTTGCTTCGCTCCCCCATGGTCAATCTGGCTATTTTGGCTACTTATATATAAAATAACTCTTGCCTCGCTGAAGACCTTGGATTAAATATGTTGTAGGCCTGGGTTATTCGTTTAGTACTGCAGACTATATAAACGATGAACCCCACCCCCTTATAGAAGTAATCCCGAAATAATTTATTCTAGCAGATCCGCCTTGCTCTGAATTAGGCTACTGGGAAAAAAATACATAATTTGACAATTTACATAACTTACTTTGGGGTTGTCCCGTTTAGAGCTGAGGATGTCTCAGAATATATAGTTTTGGGGGTCGCTTTTTAAAATTATCAGGCCATGGTTGATACCGGGACTGAGTCACCCTTTTCAAAGGCAGTGAAGTTGACTCTAGCATAACGTCACCTCGTTCAAGACAAGGGCCCCTATCCCTTTAATCTTACTCCTGTTTGTTGAGACGTTTAAAGTGGGTTACTCTCCAGTAACTGCATGCAGCTTGTCTGTCTATCCCATGACACTAGTCTTACACGCATAAACATGGGAGAAATCTCACTGAGGGAATTTTCTGGTTAAGTATAAAGGTACTGCTGGAGACAGACGCATGGACAGACCCGGAGAGGTAAATTCTGACGTCCCCAGGTCCACCCGGGTTTCCTGGAAAGCCAGTCCCTTAGGTTCCAACAGAAACGAGTCCAAAGAGCGACAGAAGTTTAGGAGGCCAGTCTAAGCCAGCCCTAGAGCCTCAGACTGAGGGGAGAGCGCGGAACAATAGCGATTTTGAAGGCTCTTTCCTCCTCCACCGAGAAAGGTGGGACTTTCTCCTGCCTGCCTTCGGTGCGCTTCGACCTCCTTGGTTGGGCCGCATCGCCCACCATCCTCAGGGCGCGCTGGAGCGTGGGGAGGAGAAGTCGCAGCGGCCTCAAAGGCCCCACGGAAAACCAAGAGGGCAACCCGGTTCGGCGGGGGGGCCACGGTGAGGGGGTCTGCCGGAGATTGCAAGGGCGGCACGCGGCGCCTTAACGGGAACCCCAAACCGGCCAGTGAGTACAGCGGGAAAAGAAAGGAAGAAAGGAAGAAAGGAAAGTTGACTAGCGATTAATAACACGAAAAAGAAGAGCGACCGTAATGCAACTTGGTGATAATGAGGAGAAAGACTCGCTCCCCCAGCTCTGACAGAAGCGTCTCGGGGAGGGGGGGTTGGGGGCTGAGAGCTGGCGGAGCAGCGCCGGGCGCGGACGGAGGGCAGCCGGGGTACGTACCGAGAGGGTTGTGGTAGGGCCGCGCCGAAAGCAGCGCCTTCACTCCGAACTTGAGCAGCTCGCCGGCGGGGGCCGAAGCCTTGGCGTCCGGGTGATCAGTGAGGATCTCCTCGATCATGAAGCTCCGGTAGCGATGCGATCGGTGGTCGGCGAAGGGGTCGGCGGCGGCGGCGGCGGCGGGGAAGTAGTGGGCGGCGGCGGCGCCCAGGTCCAAGGGGTGCTGCATGGCGCCTGGCGGGCCGAGCGGGTGCCTCCCCGGAGCCCCGGCTCTGCCTCGCAGCCGCCCCCACTCGGGGGACCCCTGCCGGTACGGCTGCCGCCTCTCAAACCTCAGCGGAGCCTCTGGTCCGGAGCTGCTTCGGTCAGGAAAGTGGCAGGCCGCGGGGCCAGCATCCTCGCGGCGGCCTCGGGGCCCCGATCCCGCCGCCGATCGCCTCAGAGCCGGGCGGCGCCCGCGCCTTCTCCGCCTATTTTGGCCGGCGGCGCTTCCTCGTACGATCTCCTGTCGGAGAGGCGGGAGGCCCAGCGGCCAAGCTCGCCAGCTCCGGCTGCTCGAAGGCGCGGCCTTAGAGGCGCCCTCCTCGCCGCCGTCTCCTTCTTCCGCGCTTTCTTTCTCCGCCCCGGGGCTGCTCCAGACGGGAGCCTATTATAGCGCTGACGCCGGCCGGAGCGCGGGGGGGCCGGGAAGCCGGCGGGGGGGCGGACGGGCGGGCCTACCGACGCGGGGTGGGGAGGGCGGAGTACCTGGGCGAGCAAGGGGCGCGTGGTCGGGCTCCAAAGCAAGCCGACGATGCGCCCCTTCGCCCTGGCCGGGTCCCCGCCGCCCCACTCCACCCCCTCGCTCTCCCCACCCCGTCGCTTCATGGCGTGGGCGGAGGTGGGAGGGAAGCACCTGGCTCTAGGCTTGCACGAGGCCAGGTGGAGGCCAATCCGAATTGGGAAACGGTCCGTGACAGTCCCTCTCCTCCTCCTGCCACGGGCCGTTATTCCGGCGGGAGGGAGAGTCGACTGGCAACAGAGAGGTCGGCGCCTGGGGCCTCACCTCGGGCGGAACTGGGTCAGCCCCACTTCCCAAGGGCGGCGTCCGAGGCAGCAGATCCTCGACTGGAGGACAGGGCGGCCTCCGGAGGTTGCTCCTCGTCCTCCTCTCTTCTTCCTTCCCTTCTGAAGCTATTAAAGGAAGCACCCGCGCCTGGCGTTACCTGTTTCGCATCGGGGGGGCCCAGCCCTATTTATCCAGACATGTACCATCTCCCCCTCCACGCGAAAGAGTTGTTCCCCCTCTTACACAAGTATTCTTCCTAAAACCTAAAACGCCGTTAACTCTTTCGTTTGTGTCTTGGTTTTGTTTGAGACGCTTCTACCCTGTCTGTCTTTCTTTATTCCTCCTCGGTTGCGAAAGAGTTGATTCTAATGTAAATCAAGAACAGCGGAAGGCGTTGGGATTTTGCAGTACTCCATCCTTTAGCTTGGATGTTAATTAACATCATTTTCACCCAGAATAGAAAGTCAAGCATAGGAGATAACGGAGGGCGGGGGAGAGAGAAGGCAGGGAAAATCCAGAGGGTCTTTCTTTTTTCCTTCCTTCCTTGAGGGGGGGGGGGCTGTGCCTCTGCTTTTTTGAAAAAACAAAAACAAAAAGTGCATCGGTCTGTGTATAGGAGCCTTCAAATCCCTCGTCTACTTATGGCGACCCCATTAATTTTATAGGGTTTTCTTGGGCAAGGAGTACTCAGAGGTGGTTTTGCCAGTTCCCTCCTCCGAAATGCGGCCTGCTGGCATTCGTTTGCAGTCTCCCATCCAAGTACTAACTAGACCTGACCCCGCTTAGCTTCTAAGACCAGACGAGATCGGGTGCCAGGGCCCGAAATACCGATTCAGAAATCACTGAGCAAGCTTGTCTTCCTCCTCCTCCTCCTGTAGATAGGTTTTTTAGAATTTCAGTGGGCGATTTAGGAAACTTATACTCCGCTTTCCCTCTCAAAGCAGTGCTGGAGATGGCTAACGATGTAATACAGATAAAACGCAGCCCTAATCAAAGCAAAGAAATGCATCAAATAAATGTATCCGCGCACACTGCCATTAAAACCTAATGCACATTCCAGACACCGAAGACTGCTTTATGCTGCCCGGACAGATCTACCTGCACGTGATGAAAAAATATTGTAGCAGTCATAATTTGTAGAAATTTTGTTGGGCTATTTGACCGACTTAATGGTGCCTGTCCTGTTCTCACCCTCCCTGAAGGGGAGGGGCGTATTCTGGTGGACGACTTTGGGAAGCACGAACTCAACTGTGGTTTCTACCCAGAAGGATTTGAAAAATCTGTCTTCCTCAAAGCCACTTGTATTTTGTCAAAACCAGTCGTTTTACAGCACCACCACTCTTGTTCGAAAGCAGGTCCCACTGTATTGAATCAAAGTGATGCCCAAGACCGCTGATAGGTCCAGTCCCAGATCAATCGGATGGGAGATTTCAGGACGTACCTGCACAGTTCTCTTGTTCCAATCGACTCGAACGTAGACATCGAATAAAAATGTCAATTAGACGCACCTACTTATTTTTGCCTTCCCATGAATAAGCCCGGTTGAGTTCATTCAGAACGAAAATCGATGAGATCAGTATAAGTGAAATTCGGCCAAACACACACTTCTTTTACATCAATACTTGACATTTTATCTATTTGCTGTTGTTTTCAAAAGTTACTAAATTTTACAGAGGCCCCCCGAGTTCTCACTGAAAGACCACGGACGCATTTGCGAGTTAAATAAAGGAAGAACGAAGGAGTTCTTCGTCGCCGGAGCGGCGGCGTTCTCGGCTCTTCGTCCGGGGCCTTCGCTTGTCTCCGTCCCCCACCTTCTGGGTGGCCTGGACCGCCACCAGGCAGCGCAGCCCGATGGAGGTCCAACCACTGTGATATGCGGGAAAGTGGACTCCCCTCCGGTTTATCGGTAGGCTGATACGTCCCTCAGAAGGAAGCAAGAAACCCTGGTGTGCTAGAAGATTTGAGATCACCGTTCTAAAAACAGGAACACCTAGGGGAACGATCCATTCATAGTTAGCCATTTTAAAAACCTCACAGCAAGTTCCACGGGATGTAATGGGGCCTATAGGATTACACTATCACAGCACTGCGTTAATTTCAATGGGATTTCAAGTATTTAAGGCTGCCATCCTATACTCATTTCCACGGAAAATTACTTTGAATAACAGTGTCCCGGACATCATGCTATTTCTCTTATTAAAAAATTAAGAAGGGGATAATTTTGGCCTGGTCATGGGCCTTGTTTTACACGCAAAGCTGTTTTGTTCATGTGTGCCTTCGAGTTGTTTTCGACTTAGAGCTACCCTAAAGCGAACCTATAGGGGGTTTTCTGAGGCTGAGAGTGTGTGACTCGCCCAAGGTCACCCAGTGGGTTTCCATGGCCGAAGCAGGAACCAGACCCTGGACTCCAAGGTCATAATCCACTTCACAAACCACTACACCGCACTGGCTCTCTTCTTGATGTTATTCTCTCTCTCTCTCTCTCTCTCTCTCTCTCTTATTTTAAGAGGAGAGGATATGTTTTATTTCCAACGTACCATAAACAGGATTTTAGTAGCAAACGTTGACCAATTAATGGTATCTACCTGAAAGCAATCCTTAATAAACTTTGGGCAATATCAAACTACGTGTTACGATCCCCCTGCTTGAAAATGGCACTCGTGCCTCAAAGGCAAAAGCGCCACCATGGAGTGGCGCGCCCAGATTGGCCGGAAAAAGCTAAGGATGGGCGACACACAAGACACCAAAGACGTGAATGTTCTTGGATCATTTCCCTTAATCTAAGAAAGGAAAATGTCAGGGTTGAATCACAAGGTTTCCCACTCAAAGAAGGAAAGGCCTGGGCTCCGACTCCTATGAACACCTGTCCAGGGTTCTTCAGTGGTAGGCTGGAATATTGATTGGAATATTGATTGATTGATTGATTGAATACTGATTGTGAAGAGCCGGCGTGGTGTAGTAGTCAGAGTGCTGGGCTGGGACTGCAGGAGAACAGGGTCTGAGTGTTTTCTTGGCCGTGGAAAAACCCACTGGGTGGTCTTGAACAAGTCAAACTCTCTCAGTCTCAGAGGAAGGTAATGGCAAACCTTCTCTGAATAATTCTTGTCAAGAAAGTCCCAGGAGAGGGTCGGCATGAGTCGGAATCGACTTAAAGGCATATAACAAAAACGACTGGGCCAGGCGAAAGGCGAAAGCGCAGAACGCAGGCAGCAAACACGGTGGTTTACAGGGAATCTTTTCATACGTTGGCCAGCCACTTCCCTCAGATCCAGAAAGCGTGAACCCAGTCTTCGGGTCCCCACCCCGAGATCAGCAAAAGGCAGGAAAGGGGAAAGCAAACGGCCTGCCTTCACTCACTCACTCACTCACTCACTCACTCACTCACTCAAGGAACGCAATTCCGAGAACTGTTTCCCGTTTCTTCCTTTCTTCCCTTTCGGGAGAGGGATACTCAACAATACTTTTCAGCGGGGTGGACGGGGGCGGTAGGCTTGTAATCTCGCCACCCAGACCCAGAGAGCCGGAGGGAGGCTGGACGGAGCTCGGAAATCAGTGGCAACCCACTCTCCGGCAACCCGTTCTCCGCTGTTTATCTCTAACCAGCCTCGCTTAAGAAACCGCTGCGCACTTTTCAGGACGTGCCGAGGACAATTCAGAACATGCCCCGACGTTCCTTTGCCTTCTCGCCCATACCCTCAGCAGAGCATAGCACTAACAGAGAGATTCCGCGGAAGAGTCGCATCCCCCTGGGAATCGCACCAGCCATGCCTGGAAAACGCTTTCTTCTTTTCTCTAGTTTAGTTTCCCGTTTGCAGAGAAGCCCAGTTGCATCCGATGCCCCGTGGGTTTCCTCTTCGGCCAGTACTCTGAAGAGGAGACAGAGTGGCGGCGCTGTCGTTGATTCCCACTGGGATTTTAGCGGGCGGGTGGGACGGGAGCTTGGGGCGAGCATGGCTACATTAAGGCATGTTCTTGAGAGATCTGTCTGTCCTGGAGAGCTGCATCCCCACTCATTACTGCCTGCGCTAGGGTCAAGCGCCACTGGAGTCCGCTGCTTTTAGAAACACGTTGAAAACTAACCAAAGACCTTGCATACGCAGAAAGAGGATGGGCTCACGCTTATCAGCGCCGGAGTATGGTTGTTAGAAATAAGCGAAGGGTGAAATGCACCCGTGTCGTTTTCCGTTAATGAAAAGAGACAAGTCCGATGCCAAACTCAGCCCAAATATTGGCCATTTCCGCACGAGACTGTTATAGCGCTGTGATTCCGATTTCAACATCCTATGGAATCCTGGGGTTTGCAGTTTAGGGAGGAGCCGGCCGGCCCAGGATTCCATAGGATGTTGAAAGCGGAATCATAGCGCTGTAACAGTCTCGTGCGGAAATGGTTATTGCCTTGGAACCGAAATGAAGGGAAATCCAGGCTACTTGCTTCTTAATAAGGGTTCTTGAGATCGCAGCTCAGGTTAGGTAGTGACTATAAATGAGCCACCCTGCCGCTACTCAGAAATCTCCCAATTCGGTAGGAAGCCCACCATAGACATCTCTAGCGAAGTCATCGGAGCAGGCCTCCTTGGTGGCTGCTCCCAGGCTGTGGAATTCCCTTCCATACAAGGCTAGGTTGGCCCCTCTCTGCTAGGCAGAGACTTTTTTTGTTTGGGCAGAAGTCGCACCGGTTTCTGCAGAAGCCTCCTCTGGTAGAAGCCTTTTTTAATCAGGAGGCTTCTGCACTTTAGCACACCATTACCTTTCAAATGCTTGTGAATATTTTTAAATTTGTGCTCATTCTAATCGGATAGTTTATTTACGGATTTTAAACTTTTTTAACGGTTATGTAGGATTTTTAAACTGTATTTTGCTTAAATGTTAACTTAATAAAAATACTACCATGTAAATGTGTTAGAGTCGTTGGGTGAGGGATTTTTTGGATTTGTGTGGGGCATTAGAATTACGGAGTTACTTTGCCAAGAGCGAAACAAAGGAGGCGCCTCCGAAATTACCGTGACCCACAAATACGTTTAGGATCGTAAGTGAAAGGAAAAAGGTCCCTTGGATTTTCAACATCCCGTTCTCGACTGGAAATAAAGCCCGACCGAATTTGCGACTTACGCTCAACCAAATGCTTAGGAGCCCACCTGGCAGCGGGCCACTGATCCAACCCAGTCGGATTGTTACGATCCGACTCCAGTTTGAGTTCAGTTAATAGGAGAATCAAACCACACTGGTTGCCGTAAAGACTGCTTCCAAACGGGAAGGATCACAACAACAGGAGAGGAGTAAACAGCGACGTCACTGCGAGGAAATGCGGAAGGCACTAGCGGCGCCCGCACACAAGAAGTACGCAAAACGCTGTTTGTGTCCGGTGGACAGGACTCGGAACAAGTTCTTTTTGCAGACTACAACTCCCAGAATCCTCCAGGCAGCTTAGACACTGACACACATAACAGTGTGATAATAACACACATAACACATCACCCCCAGCAGGTTGGCTGCCGGTTCTTGGACAAAGTTCACAAAAGTAATTTTTCCAGGGTCTAAGTCAAGAACCGCTAGGATTCACCGTGTATGCGGCCGACGAACTTGGACTCCAGTGTGATAACATAAATTTCAACAGCGCAAAGCCCATCCTTGACCTCATTTCAGTACATTTTCACTACTCCCCCACTCCCCGGGAGAAGTCCTGAGCCTTCGCCATGTACCAACCTAGAGACCTTCCAGAGAAATAAAAGAGAAACGGAGAAGACTTGGAAAGAGATCCACTGGGCCAAAGAAAGATTCCCTTGCGTGTCTGGAACAGGGCGCGCCGCTCCCCAAGACCCGTCGCGGCGCCGATGCCACATGTGTCCCTCCACTGGGGCTCAGAACCTTGGCTGCCCCTAAAAGCCCCGCGGCCCCAGGTGAGATTTAATTCTCCCCATGCGGGCCTAGAATGAAAACATCGGCTCGCCGGGGAGGAAGGCAGGCGAGCGGCGCGTAGTCGCCGCAGGTATGGATGCCCCGCCGGGAAGCCCCTGCTCAGGGCGATGCTTTGGGGGACTCCTACCGGTCTTTTCCATTTCCCAAACGCTCGGTTCCCAAACGTCTAGGAGGCAAACTGTCGGAGCCCCACCACCCAAACTCGTCCAAAAGGGCGAAAACTTTCGGGACGCCATCTCACACACAGAACCAAACAGGTTGGGAAAGATGCCTTTTTCTTGAAGCGGTGTGTGTGTGTGTGTGTGTGTGCGCGCGCGCGCGCGCGCGTGCGTGCCTGCCACTATTTGGATTACAACCCCCAGAAGCCCTGACCGGTGGTTTCTGGGAGTTTCAGTCCAAATAGTGACTTTCCCCAGTTCTGTTAGGCAATTAAAGCGGCGAAGGAGGATGGGAAATTCGGGGCTGGTCCTTGCGCTTGGGGGAAGGTCGCCGGCGAAGGAAGACCTGCGTTCTTCGTGGCTTCCGTTCGGCGTTGGTTGGAGTATTTTCCTGGAGGAGCGCAGCCACGGAAAATAACGGGTATAAATTTAATAAACAAGTAGTGATATATTTAAGCAACTTTACTTTTATTTTAGATCTTACAAGAAAGTTCAACCGTAATCAAAGAGAATGTTGGAAACTCCCGAGCAGTAATGTTGACTAGTTAATTCGAATAACAGTAACAGTAATAACAGCAGCATTCTTTTTAAAAAGGTGCTTTGAGTCTTTTTTGAAAGAAAATCTACCAGCGCAGTCTAATTCATATTTATTCAGAAGCAAGTCCCCTAGTATTAAGCGAAACTTGCACCCGGATTACCTCTGCAGGAATGCAACCTAATACACTGGGTATTAGTCGTCAGAACGTTTTACGCTGTGTTGGAATTTATGATTTGTAGTGATTTATTAATATTTTTAAGAGTATTAAAAAAAGCCTAGAAAATGTAGTTCAGGAAGTTTAATAAATGGAACGACTGAACGAATTAATTAAGGCTGAACCGTCTTGAATCCTCACTAGGATAGTCGTAGATATGTTGCTGTTGTGTGCCTTCCAGTCGTTTCCGACTTGTGGCGACTCTAAGGTGAACCCATGGTGAGGTTTTCTGGGGCTGAGAGTGTGTGACGCGCTCAAGGTCAACCAGTGGATTTCCGTGGCCGAACCTTGGTCTCCAGGGTCGTTCACCCAATTTACTACCCCACGCTGGCTCTCAGTTGTGAGGATCACGGTGAAATTCAAAAGGAAAAGAGAAACCCGAGGGGAGAAGGAGAACAAGTAAAATGACGACATTCCACCCCCTCGAAAAGTTCCTGGATCTTCTTCTCCAGCCAGTCCTGATGCCCTTTTCACACCACACAAAAGTAGAACTTTGATTCCACTTTAACTGCCATGGCTGCATCCTATGGAATCCTGGGATTGGCAGTCGTGAGGTACTTAGAATATTCAGCTATAAACGTGGGTAGGATCGAGCTGTATGTATGCTTAGGATCTCAGTTATTTCGTGCAGCCCAGTCTTATCCTGTCCATGGAATCAAAGTGCTGTTTTTTGTGTCGTGTGAAGGGGCACCAGGACTGGCAGGGGCAGAAGAACCAGGAACTTTTTGAGGCGGTGGGATGTCGACATCTCATCTGTTCTCCTCCTCCCCTCAGATTTCCCTTTTGAATTTCACCGCGATCCTCACAACTAGTATGCTGGTCTTCTTTCAAGTCGCCTGTCGAATTATGGTGACCTCATGAATTTCATGGGGTTTTATTAGGCAAGGGAAGCTTAGAGGTCGTTTGCCATTGTCTTCCTTTGAAACATAGCCTTGATCCGCAATCACTCATTGACTTTCTCCCATCCAAGTACTAACTAGGGTGGACTGTGCTTAGCTTCCAAGATCAGACGAGCTCTGCTGCCTTTAGGGTATTTAGGCCTCCGGTACAGCTGCTGTAATACAAAATGAGCGGCTAAGGGCGGCTATAAGAGCTGCTGAGACGAGCGCCGGCAGTGCAAAAGTTACCAAGACCTCAGAGCGCGGGTGGGGTATTATTATTATTATAACTCTGCTCAAGGGGAGAAAATCCCGTAGTTCAAAGAACGTTCGTCTCGGGGACTAATGGGCCCTGGGGAATTTGAGGAAATATGCCCTCAAAGGGAGAGGTTGATAGTAAGGGAGAGCATTTTTTTAAAAAAAGAAAAATAAATTCGGAGCCCCTTCTTTCTGTAGTTTCTTTCGTATATCGTTCCCCCTCCCCTAGTCGACGGGGCTACTGCAGGGGTATACCGATAGGGAATCAAAATGAGAGCGTTGAACCACAAATAAGAATTTTATTTCCCTCCATGAAATTTTCCTTCAGCGTCCAAATTTCTAACATCGCAGTAACTTACAGCTTCACATACAGTCTGGGCATCCGAAGAAGATTTCTGGGTGGGAAAGATTTTCAAGGTCCCTACTAGAAATTGGGAAATGAAGGATAAATTCATGGCGGGGGGGTGGGAGGAGCAGATTCTCATTTTGCTCCCTCTCCCTGTAGCTGCATCCCTGGGCAAAAGGAGACTAAGCTGGCCTGAGGAGCTGAAAGTTTGGATCAGAGAAGGGAGACGTTTACCGGGGCACGCAACTTCTGGAGGAGGGTGAACTCGACACATCTAACACCGACGTCTGCTTTTCAGGAAAATCTCTGCAGTTTCCTTCCTCCCTCCTGTGTATTTGCTTCGCTAAACAAAGGAGTAACAGAATTGCCCCTGAGCTGGAAAGGCAAAGGGACAAAGGCCCTGACTCTGAAAGTTGTTAAGAGCAATCCCCCTCCTCCGGAAAGCCGAAATGAAGCCAAGGGATCCATCCCAAGCCGCAACCCCCTGGAGCACACTTAATATGGGAAAGCCCGCACAGGATCGCGCCGCAAGAGGTAAATGCCCTTCTTTGGCTGCGGAGGTTGTGTGTGTCGGTGTGTGTGTGTGTGTGTGAAGCGGGGAAGTTGATAATGACGCCCCAGCACAATGGCCTCCGGGAGTTCCACTTCCTCCCTTTGGGCTAAGAAAATCACTTCAGGTCATTTATAAGTTGACCAAAGAAAAGGGGGGGGAGTGGGGGGAGCAAGGCCTCAGGACGCATCGAGCACCAATCTTTGAAACTAGTTGAGCTGAAACCTGGAATTGAATTCTTCCGTCTCGTTTATGCGGATCGGTCCGTTTTTTGCCAAGGAACGGTTGTGTTCAGTCAAAACCGATTTAACGCATGTACAATCTCTCCCTGCCTCACTGGGGCTGGAAAGCTGGAGTGAATTCCAAAGGATCCGATTCAAGCTGTTTTCTTTTGTTTGTTTTTTGAGACTGCGAAGGGCAGCTCCAGCAGCTCCAAATCCACAGAGATCCTATAGGATCCGGGTGCCTTCTTGTACCAGCCGGGACGCCCAGTGACAGTCTCCTGCCGCCTGAGTCGCTTTCACTCTAGAGGCCGTTTGAGAAAAGAGAAGGCGTCAATCCGGACTCACCGATTTCCACAACCCCAGTTCAGGGTTGGCCCCCTCCCTTCCCCGGTGGGGGCTTCTGGAGATGACACCCGCCGCCTTTGGGCTCGCCCTGAAACTGTTTGGCCGCGCCAGCTCGCGCCTGCGGGCGAAAACGGGCCCCTTCGGCGGGCAAGGGGGCGACCCGCAGCCTCCCCGAAAATCCTTTGCAGATGGCCTGGCCTTGAGCAACAGCAGCAGCAGCAGCAGCCCGGCTGCCCTGGCCCCGAGGAGCCGGGAGCGGAGGGAGGCCCAGCCGGCCGGCGCAGCTCAACAGGCGCCCTCCCACAGAAAGTGGGTCCGAGGCCCCTTCGACAGGATCACGAGTGGGGGGGGGGTGGGCGCGGGCGAGGAGCGAAGTACCCAGGGCTCTTTAATGGGGCGATGTCTGTGTGCGACTGCACGACGAGCCTCCATCAACCCCTCCAACTTCGCGTGAGGAGACCTGGGAGGACCCCACTCAGTTTCCAGGATGTATATACGCTACTTATATGTAGCTGTTTGAGCCCACGTGAAATGCCACGGCTCCCTCCTAGGAATCGGAGGGTTTCTAGTTTGGGGAGGCTTCCTTTGCCTTCTCTGCTAGGGAGCTCTTGCTTACGTGCCCCTGATCTTCAGCAGAGAATGTCCAGTATCTTAAAAAAAGAAAATAATAATAATCCCAGGATTCTTTAGGATGAAGTTCTGACCCTTAAAAAGGGCTCAGATCAACATGGGATCTGCGTAAAGCAGAGACGCCCTGATGAGTGTTTTAAAAGTCCCTTGAGTCCCTTGGAAGGATGGAGATTTAGCCCATTTCCTCACTACACTGTTATAGTGCTATTGTTCCACTTTCAACATCCTGTGGAATCCTAGCTTGTGGAGTTTAGAGAGGGGCGTTGAGAATTCTCAGCCAGACAGCTCGTTGGCCTCAAGAAACCACAAACCCCAGAATCCCAGGTGATGCTGAAAGTGGAATAAGAGCGGGGTAACAGCGCAGGGCGGAAGTGGCCATTGACGAAGGCAGAGAAAGGGAACTTATGGTAACCTCCCCTCGGGTCTGTGCTACACAGCGGTCTATGGACGCGGCTGGCCCCTGACAACTTACTACAGAAAGAAGCAATCAGTTATAGGCGATGGGCATAGAAATGACGCTGGTCCCTGGAACTCTGGGGGAAAGCAAATAACTGCCCATCCCCCGGGTCAGACGGCTTGGAAAGCCTAGAAGGTAACTCCGGCTAGATTGGACCCATTGGATTAACTGTTGACTATTGAGTCAGCACGTGTGAGATATCCGTCGCTTCAGTGAGACTACGGTACTTTGGTTGAGAATACCAATTCGGATTCAGACTAAAATTAGTAGCTCAAGCCCACCACCCATCTTTTAAATTATCTGCAATACCATATCTCCCCCAATAGGCTGCCTCAGTTTTAAGACCCCTACTTTTCAACACCCTCACAGGTCGTCTGGCCGGGACAGGGGAGGGAGCCTTGTCAGCGGCCGCCCCTGGGCGACGAACTCGGACTAGTGAGGTGTCGCCGCTGCTCTCCCGTCCCTGCTCTCGCCGCCTAGGAGCCGCGCGTCCTGATGCCGGCGCGGCCCACGCCTGTCCGTTCCGAGGAAGGGGAGCGTGCCCACGAACGCAGGGTCGTAAGAAAATGGATAAGCTGTTAAAGAAAACAAGACCCAGCGCAGTTGTGATTCCGCCAACCCAGTTTTCCACGCGTACAAACATCTTGAATCCCACTTTGGGAGAAAAGGAGGGATATAAATACTGTAAAGGGATCGAGGGACGTCTGCAAACCTCACGTGCGGCGCTCCCCTGGTTGTTGCCTTTTAGTGTGCCTTCAAGTAGTTTCCGATCTACGGCGACCCTAAGCTGAGCCTATCACGGGGCTTTCTTGACAAGATTTGTTCAGAAAGGGTTTGTCTTTGTCTCCCTCTTTGGCTGAGAGAGAGTGACTTTCCCAAGGTCACCCAGTGGGTTTCCATGGCTGAGCAGGGGATTCGAACTCAGAGTCGTAGTCCAGAGCTCAAACCACTGTATCACATTGGCTCTCGCTACACATTCCTGAGGATGTCATTGAGGCCTCCGAATTCACGCTCCACAAGAAGAAACGGGGGGGGGGGTGTGGCTTCTACTCCGTTCCCGAGCATTGCTTTCCAAGCCTCAGAACACCCCCCTGGACTGGGCGTGAGAGAGATCCGTCCAAACTCTTTCCGTCCAGCCTCCGAAACGCATGGCGCCTGGCGGCTCTACCCTTGCGAGTGAGCGTGAACCTCGTTCTGTATCAGCCCGAATTAAAACGGCCGGTGTTGATCCCCTGAGCTAGAGCACTACAGTACGCACTGGGAATCGGTCGTACCCCCCCCCCTTCCATCTTTTTACCCCTCTCCTTTCCATTCTCTCCTCCTCCAGCCTTCGGCCATTTCCGCACTAGACTGTTATAGTGCTATGATTCCACGTACAACATCCTATGGAATCCCGGGGTTTGCAGTTTAGGGAAGGGCCTCGAAGGCAAACCCCAGGATTCCATAGGATGTCGTACGTAGAATAATAGCACTATAACTGTCTTGTGTGGGAATGGCCCTTCGTCTAAGCCTCCTCCAGTCCTCTTACCCAGCCGAGGAGGCAGGCACGTGTTTTGCCTTCTTCGCGGCCAGCGAGAGATTTGACTCCTTCGACGCCAAACCCCCATCATTTTGAGATTCAAGCGGGGTCGCCAGTTGCCACCCGGCTGCTGAAGAGACCCAAAGCGAACAGTCGCTGGAGACCCTAGTCGTCTGGCCACTCACTGCCTCTTTTTCCCGTGCGGCGCAGAAACCATGCGCGGTGGGTCTGGTTGCGGGGAAGGAGGCCGAGGTAGTGAAGAAACGATCCACACCACCCGCAAAGACACACGAGGAAGAAGAACAGAGAAGCCAATCTGACTGGCGACGAACCACAGCTCCAGGGAAGTTACTGTTTGTACGCTGGTTGCAGATTCCTCCCCAAGGAAGAATTCTGTTCCTGCTCTCCACCACGCAGTTTTCCTTCAATCCTCAACTTTCTACTATTCAAGTAACTTAAAACTGTGCTCGAGCATTTAGAAATATAGATTAGGCACCCAAAGAGACAGGCAAAGTTAGAAAAAGGAGGTATAAAAATTATTAAAGTTACAAAAGGCGAAGGCAGGCCAGGGTGGTATAGTGGTTTGATGGTTGGACTAGGTGTGGGAGAGATCAGGGTTCAAATCGCCAGTCAGCCATGGAAACCCACTGGGGGACCCGGGACAAGTCACACTCTCTCAGCCTCAGAGGAAGGTGAAGGCAATCCTCCTTTGAACAAATCTTGCCAAGAAAACCCCCTTACAGGTCCGTCTTGGGTTTGCCAATAAGTCAGGAACAACTTGAAGCACACAATAACATAAAGTCAGCCAGGGAATACAAACATAGTAAATAGAAAAGTTCTGAGTGTGAATGATTTTCACTTTCTCATTCTCTGTGATACTAGGAATTTAGACAGTGAAGGAAAATTTCATTGGAGCAGGGGGAGGGCAGCGGACAGTGCCTTTAGTTTGTCTCCCAATAGCTACACCCTTGAACTGCCATACCTGACTCTGCCAATGGAATGCTAATATGGGGAACCTCAGCTGAACAATATGGCAGTCTTAGGGAATGACTCAACTAAAAGCTTCCATGAAAACTAGTGCCTTTATTGAAGCAGCAGCAACTGAAAGATTGTTACCCTGGTATCAGTGCCGAATGTGAGTCCTTCTTTCTTGGGATCAGCAACTGAAAGGGTGGGAAAGAGGAGGACCCTGACAGCCCAGAGTGAAGCAGAAGTTTGGATCTTGGTGCTGGAGGCTCAGTGGGAATGGAAATGTTAGGAAAAGACACAGGTTAGCAACAGGGACACAATAAGGAAAAAAACAGGAGGGTTGAAAAATGTATTAACCATTTTTTTAAAAAAATAAAATATCTCCTTCAAATCAACTAAAAAGGTGCCCCCAATTTATCATGCATATTTTTAATATAAGGGCTTGCATAAAGGGCAGCTGACAAACAGTGTGAAAGGAGAAACATTCAGTCTGCCTCTCACAGAGTAGGGATGCTTTTTCTAGGAAGGAGCCTATTGCATGTCATGACAGCATCATCTTTAAAGTAAGGAGAAAATGATCTTCTTGCATTTTATCTACCTGATTAAAGACTTAGGTTCCAAATCGTGTACAAAGTCCCCTGCAGAAAATAAGGAAGTGTTAGTCCTTCACAGAGGATCTCTCATCATCTGATACACATAGTTCCAAAGGAAATAAAGGAGCTGGAGTAATGCCACACAAGTTCATGAGAGCTCCAAACCAGGACAAGGTAGCATAATAGCTTTTGCCCCTTTTGTTTCATCCAGTAAAGACATCACCATGGAATAAGTTTTGGTATGTTTATATTTAATAGCCAACGTGGCTGCCCCTGAAACCGTAAAAGCTGGCCTCCTTTCTCATACCGTGTCATGTGAACAGACTGCAAAGAAGCTTCATTTCTAATGTAAGGGTACCAGGTCCCCAAGCAGATATTAACTTTGGGGTTGGTTTTGTCTTTTTGATTGTTTTAAACTTGTATTTACAAAAATGCTAGCCAGTTCCAACAAGCTGAGTGACTGTGAAAAAGGAACTAAAGTGAGAATGTGGAATAAAATATAAACCAGAAATAAAACTACAGGTATTGCTGTCATGCAAGGGTTCACAATAGGGTATGAAAATCCCTGATGCTCTGGCCTCATACCATGCTCATACCATGACTCTGGAAACCAGTGTTTGAATCCCTACTCAGCCATAGAAACTCACTGGGTTTCGTCAGGCAAGTCACATTCTTTCAGCCTCAAAGAAAGGCAAAGGAAACAAATTTTGCCAAGAAGGCCCACATGATAGGTTTGCCTTAAGGTTTTCAAAGGGGAAAGATATGCGTAGAAAGAACCTTCCCCTGTCAGCAGCACTTTGTTGTTGAGTCCCTTCAAGTCACTTCTGAATTATGGCAACCCATAAGTGAACCGATCACAGGGTTTGAGGGGGCAAGATTTGTGGTTTGCCTTTGCCTTCCTCTGAGGTTGAAAGAATGTGACTTGCTGAAGGTCACCCGGTATCTGAGTGGAGATTTGAATCCTAGTCTCCAAAAACCATAAATAAATAAATAAATATCTGAACATTTATATAACTATTTGAATATTTAAATCTAAAATATAAATATTTAAATCTTGGTGATCCCCAAGAAAAAATTATATTTTCAGGGAGTACCCAATAAAGAAAAGGTTAAGAAGCACTACTCTAGCTGACTCCATGGGATGAAATGGCCAGAAATGGTCTATTCTTAAACCAGATCATCAATACTTTCCCCATCTGATCTTCCTGGTTAAAAGGATACACAGAATGGTGGCTCGGCAACTGTCGCCCTCTAGAAGTTCTTGGATCACAGTTCTCATCAGTCCCAGTCAGCATGGCTCAATGGAAAATGTTGGGAGATGTAGTCCAAAAACATTTGGGGATCACAGTTGCCCAGCCTGTTACACAAGTAAGTCTGCATCCAGTACAAAGCTACATGCCTTCCATCTACTGTTCATCTAAGCCTTAATTGTTAAACTGCTGCCTGTCACAGGAACGACCTAGAATTGCCACAAATCCTAAGCACATTATCCATGTCATTTCAATGAAACATGCCTTCACATTAGCTTATGTAGGTTTGGTGGACTAATAGTGAGGCTACCTTCCCTGGCTGCCTACCTTTTGTTACAGTTGCCCCAGTATGGAAATAATTTGGAATAGGTGTGGGAAACCTTAGGCTGGCCCTTTGGGGATCTCAATCTGTGCACCTGAATTTCCTGAGATGGCCACAGACCCCTCCCTATAGAACCACTATTTAGTGATTTCATAGCCTTTGTGTCAGACTTTTTTCCAGTCTTAAAGGTCAAAATTGTTGGAAAATTCCAGCATTCTCTCTCTGCATCTCTCCTTTTAGGGCAAGCAGGCTTAGATAGCATAGAGTTTCTTTTTCCTTTGCATGCTGAAGCCTTCTGCTTTCTCATCTAAATTCTCACCCTATGCTCTTGTGTCATTTAAATGCATGGTTATAAATACCTTGGGTATCCAGGTAACCAGACCATGAGGCCCAGAACAGTTCCAAGGGTCATTGGTCTTATGAAAGACCCCACTTCTCAGACCTCTTTTTTCTTCTTCATTGTTGCTTCTTCATGTTTCACATTTCCATCAAGAAGATGGTGAGTTAAAAAAGAAGCTATTATCTTACCTAATCTATTCATTAGCTAGTTAGGATGTAGGCTCCCCAATGCACATGTAAATGTAAAAGCCGTTAGTAAACTTTTCTAAGTTTGTAAGAAGAAACTGCCTAGCATGTTTTGTTTTCTTGGTTTCAGTTCAGGGTAGCAACACAGAGATTGGGGCATGCTTTTTTTTTCTGCTACTCTGCTAAAAGAAGGCTGATTTCTAACAGTAGTATCTTTCATACAATTTCCCCCAAAGGGTTAGCACCCTGGGAAACTCTAATTCCCAACAAAAATCCCTCCCCAAAGCTTCACTTCTGGCAATAGCTTTAAGTTGAAATATGCTGATATTTTAGGTCCTAACCTTTTGTGTTTGCCCTTCTTCACCTCTGGACTTTGGCACCTGAGGACTTCTTCGATTTGGTCGTTGAGCTGAAAGAGAGGATTCTAAATGTTTTATAACAGCTACAGTGGGTGGTGGAAGAGGCTCCGCTTCCTTTAGCTGATCTCCAGCTGCTCGTAATTGGTGGTGACATTTCCAAGAAGGAACATCATCTCCTCTTGCTTATTGGCCTTCCTTCTGTGGTAGTGTAACTGAAAAGAGGAAATCAGCTACTCTGATCTTCATCTGGCTCATTCTTTACGGTACTCAGACATTCAAGAAAGCCACCAGATTGTCATGGAACATCTGATATCACACCCTTATTTGCACAAAGCATCCCAGCTGCTGAAGGCATAATTCAAGCCTGAGTAATATGCTACATAATTTAATGGTTGAGTAAAATTTCATCAGCGTCAAAACATGCACCCTTCTCTGGAAAATAAAAAGATTTTCCTGAAAGCACCTGGCTTTGGCAGAACATAGGAACATGCAACTATCTTTCAAAATGTGCTGTGAGATCACGGATTTGGATTCCCTTGTGAGAGACATTGGGCTGCACCTTGAACCCACTATTTCCTCTCCAATTAAAGAGGATCACCTTTTTACCACTACCATCATCCTCTCCTGACTATCCAAAATGAGAGTCTCTGTTTCTTTTAAAGATTTCCTTGTCTCATAAAAACAAGAAAGAAAAGGAAAGAAACAGCCTAGAAAAGGCCAGAATCTTCCTCATCTAAAACTTTTTAATGACATGAACACTAGATTCAGAAATGTAAGTATACTGTGAATCTATCTGTGTCAGTTTCAAACCATTATTCATCTCTCCCCAACCTGTGCACTTCATATACAATGGACTGTAACTCCAGTCATTCTGGAGCTGTAGGCTGTGCTGGCCAGCACCAGACTAGGGAAGTCTGTTGCATTCTCCTCCTTTTTCAGTCTTTCACAAAACAGAAGGCTGAAAGTATAATCCAAAAAGAGCGATGGTGGAGAGGTAACCATGCAGGTCAGTATAAGCTCATAGGAAAATGAATTCAGTAGTCAGACCTCTGGGTCATCTAGCCCAGTACTGTCAATATTTATTAGGAGGATCTTTCCAAAGTTTCAGGCAAGATTCTTTCCCAGGCCTACTTGGAGGCCCCTGGTATTCCCTGGTGGTCTCCCATCACAAGTCCTAACCAGGTCTGATGCTGCTTAGCTTCTGAAAGCAGACAGAATCGGGTGGGTTCAGGTTCCCTACTGTGGTACTCTGTGTTGAGGTAGACACAAAAATATTTTTGGCCATTTCCTGATGCAAGTTGTTTACCAAAGAACAAAAATGAGTAGTTAAGGTCATTTAAGTCATGTTTTCTGTGTATGTGATGAACCGGGGGGGGGGGGGCCTTGACAACAGAGCCTCCTTAGAGACTGAGAGTGTTAAAAAGTGATTGGTTGTTGAAACAGAACCTTGGATTGTTGGGGGATGATAGGAGTTTCAGCCCCACAGGAATGCAGCGGAAAAGCCAGAGGTCAGCGAGCCAACAGCAGCAGCCTTGTTCCCCAGTAAGGATACTCACACACAGAGGAGTTTCTTCCAAACAGGAGGCACTTTACCTTGCAGCAAAGTTCCGTTATGTGCAAAACATGGAACAGACGGACAAAGGCTTGCCCCAGACACCGGTTTGGTCAACAGACAAAAACATACTGGGGATTGCTTTCTTATATACATATCTACAACCAATCAGGTAGAGGTTTGCACACCTCCCTCCACCATCTGCACACGACCCCAGTTTCTTATGCAACCTTGCAATTATCCACAGCTGGGTCACGATGCAACATCTTTGCAGTGGGCTGATCATTTTCCCAGGGTTCCCTGCCTGGAATCCCTGACATGGATAGCCCAGGGGAGGGGCTGGTGGACAGAGTGGAATAACGGACTGATAGTTAACTGACTGTTCAGTTGATTGAAGTCCAGTTTAGAGTTTGGAGGAAATTTTAGGCTAGAGTTGAAGAGAGTGTTGGTGGAGAGAGAGAGAGAGAGAAGTGTTGTGCTCAATTGCAAAATAAGTTTTGCCTTGACACTGTGTTTAATAAAGATTTGTTTATACGTTTCTTTAAAAGTGGCCTCAAGAGAGTGTCATTTCTCTGGACTGGATTATACACGCTACCATTATTATCATTAGTACCATTATTACTATTTGTGCCAATGGTACCGCATTCATTAAAGAGATAAATCACTGCTTGTTCTTATATCTGAAAAGGGGCAGATTGAAGGGAAGCAAGTGGAGGGAGATAACCCTGGAAGGAGAAGCCAAGGGGGGACAAGAGCGAGGAGGGTGCTGCGTGCTCAGGAAGGGAGAATGGAAGCAGACTTGTTTGCCATAGCCCTGGCTTGATCCAGAAATCTCCCAGGCCGTGCAGATCTGTACGCAAGACGCGTCAGGCTGGGCGGTGAGAAACGTCACAGTGGACCTCAATGCAATTCTATGTATTAGATTCCTGTCAGAATCCTGCGTCTCATCAAACCGGTTTTTTCAACTGTCTTGATAACTGTGAAGATTTTCATTACTGTGATGATTCTAATGGTTCTATTGCCCTATGTGTTTTTAATGTGTCTTAAATGTATTCCTAATGTCTTTTGAATTTGGTTATTAGCCTTGTTGGGTTTTTTTTTTTTTTTTTAGAAAAGGTGGGATAAAAATGAAATAAAATAAAAACTAGATCACAGAAGACAGAAAGCCTGGTTCCTATTCATGCTTCTAAAAGCTAAAAAGATTTCCCATTCCAGGCATGTGGCTGAGCAAAAGGACAAGGTAGGAGTGAGTCTGTCTGTGGGTTAATGTTTGTGAAATATTGATATAAACAGTAGCCTCATCAATAATTGCTGTTTTTGCCTAGCGTAAGAAAATAAGCACAATAAGTTGGTATGGTTTATGTGAAATGTACTCTCCATAGAGAAACAATACAGTCAACTTAATGTTAGTATAAGATTCTTTCTTTATTTAGATCAGATATTTAGAAGATGCCATGCTAAATAGGTGGAACAATTGTTTGATAGCTATATTACTCACTGTAGTTGCAGATGATGGCACTCAGCTATTCAACTGCTAATAAACTGGGTGATAACTTCAGATACTTTTGATATACTATGTCATGGAAGTATTTTGAGATTTAGTACAAAACAATGACCTACAGATTGGAAACATTCAATATACATTCTAGTTCCCAGATTTCGGGGGCTATCCTGCCTCAGAGGTAATCTGCATCACTCACTCCACCTTTTCATATGCTCATTGGGGTATCCAACATTCTTCTCCACAAAGGCACTGTCAAACCTGTTCCTACTCCTTTGGGGTTAGAGATACTGGCTATGGAGAAAGGCTTTTGGGCCTTTGAACTTCTGCATGGCAAGGTTGTTCAGGCAGTATTTAACAATACCATGGTGGTGTACTATGTGAACAAACAGAGCAGAATGAAATTAAGCACCCTGCTCCATCTCACACTCCATCTGTGGAACTGGTGTGTTGAGAAACCTATCTCCATCTTGGCAATCCATCTGCTGGGAGAACAGAACATCTTAGTGGATGCTCTCAGCAGGATGCCAGTCTCCTGACATGAATGAAGACATCATCCCTACAAGCTTCAGGCAGTCTTCAAGATTCACCAGAAGTGAATCTCTTTGCCTTGGCCCAGAAGAGGCAATGTCAGGTCTACTGCTCCAGGGCACATGAGAGGAAGGGCTAATGGGGTGATGCTTTCCTGTTTCATTGGGGAGGCCCCACATGTACGCCTTTCCTCAATTTCCCGTCATCAGCAGGGTGATAGCCAAAATTCAAAGAATCAAGGCAAACTGCATCCTGGTCACTCCATGTCTGAGTCAGACAACCTTGATTTACCTCACTTCTGCACCTCACTCAGGACTCTTACCTCAAGCTGTCACATTGACCAGAACTCCTGACACTGCACAACAGGCAAGTGAGATCTGGACACCCTCAGACTGATGGCTTGGAGGATGTTTCTCTAGACTCTCTTTCTGAACCTATTCAACAAATTATTGCTGCTGTGCACAGACCTGCCAGTCAGTGTTCATATGTGTATAAATGGAAAAAAATCCTGTATTTTCTGTTGCTTAGTGGAATCCCATCAGATCAGACACAAATCCATCACGTGCTAGAGTTTCTCTTCTCATAGAAGTCTCTCTCTTTCTCTCTCTCTTCCACCACGTACTACCCGGTGGCAATTTCTTCTGACTTACAGATCATTGGTAAGCCTTCCTGTTTCCAAACTCATTGGTTAAACGGTTTCTGAAGACTACAAGAATCTTCACTCACTGGTGTTAGGCCCTATACCTCAGTGGAAGTTGGAGTTGGTCCTTTCTCAGTTCTCTAAGAAACCATTCAGACTAAAGGTAGTTTGTGACATCTGATCTACTTACTAGGAAGACTGTCTTCTCGGTGGCAATAACGCATGCCAGAATAGGAGAAGAATGTGTGTCCTTGGTGAAGATCCACCTTACCTGAAGTTCTACAAGGACAAAATAATCCTTAGACTGAACATTTCCTTTCTACTGAAAGTAGTATTAGCTTTTCATTTGAACCAGGACATTGTGTTACCTGCATTTATGCAAAATCCTACATTAGAATTGGACTGCATTCTCCATTGCCTTGACATTTAATGAATGCTACCTTTCTGTACTGACAGGACTGCTACTTTCTGCAAGCTCTAGAAATTCTTTGTATTTCACTCTTCAGACAAGAAGGGTTTGCCAGTTTCATCCCAGCATCTTTCTAAGTGGGTTGCTTTGACCATCCATCTGATCTACAAACTGGCAAAGCAAGAGCCTCATGTTCATGTATGTAGCTATTCCACCAGAGCTGTGACTACTTTCATCAGCCTTTCTGAAAGATGTGTTACTGGAGGATGTTTGTAAGGTGGCTACATGGTCACAGCCTCTGACCTTCATCACTCACTATAGGCTGGATGCCAAGTCCAGGGCCGAAGCTGCCTTTGAGGGAGTTGTGATGTTCCCTTGTGTTGCATGATGCTCCCACCTCCTATAGTGAGTAGCTTCCTAGAGACCATGAAGAAGAAGGATGGCTTGCTTACTTGTAACTGTAGTTCTTCAAGTTGTCATCTGCAAACTCGCACAACACCTATTCTTTTTCCTCTCTGTGGCCCTTTCTGCACCTTACCTTTTTCCGGCGCTGGGGTGCAGGGATTGTGCGAGCAGCCTCCGGCAAGAGGATCTCGTGTCCCTGCTGCTTCAGCTCCACACGAGCTGCCTGCTTGCATGAGAGCCCCACCTCTTCCTTCTGCAGTGCAGCCTGGGAGTTTCCCAGGCTGCGCTGGGGCAGGAAGCACGACCAGTGCGGTTCCGGAGGCTCTGCACGCCAGGTAAGTGTGTGCGGGGCCCAGGAGCAATGCACAATCACACACCATTTTCGGCTTCAAGCCGAAAATGAAAAGGTGCTCAATTGGCGCCTGCCAGCCCCTGGAGCATCACGCGATTGTGAGTGTGTCATGCAGATCACTCCTCACAACCGCGCGACACTCCAGGCACCCTTTCGCATGGCAAATGCCATGTGGAAAGGGCTTGTGTGTCCTGCTCTCCCTAGTTTCTTCACTGCTGCTTCAGCATCCAGAGAACTGCGGGTCTGAGCAGGAATCAGGCTGGGCATATGGACTAGGGGAGGAGGGCTGTAAACAAAATGCTCATACAATAGGTCCAGAAGTTTCTGAATGATGTGTGGGAATAGTAAACCTATTTGTCTGAATTCAGAAATAACCACTCAAAGAACTACAGTTACAGATGAGCAAGCTGTCCTACTATGTATGGTTGTGAAAGCTGGACAGTGAAGAAAGCTGATAGAAAGAAAATCAACTCCACTGAAATTGGTGCTGGAGAAGAGTTCTACAGATACCATGGACTGCTAAAAAGACAAATAAATGCTCAAGCAAATCATGCCTGAACTTTCCCTAGAAGCCAAGAGACTAAACTGAGACTGTTGTACTTTGAACATATTGCAAAAAGACATGACTCACAGGAAAACACAATAGTGTTTGGTAAGGTGGAAGGCAGTAGGAAAAGAAGAATACTGCATTACAGATGCGCAGACTCAAAAAAGGAAGACATGTTCCTGAATCTGCAAGACCTGAGCAAGGCTGTTGATGATGGTGTGACCTGGAGGTCTCCCATTCGTAGGGTTGCTATATGTTGAAGCCGACTTGATCACCTTCAAGTTCAGAGAAGATGACAGGGAATTTTAGCAGGAAAAAGCAAACATTTTCTTTCTCACTAAGGACTGTATTTTCCCACAAGTAGGATACTTATTGTTTGCTTGGTATTTTGGTCTCTACTCCTACAAAAAGATTTATTGTCTACATTTCTCCAGTCCTGACTTGGACAGCAACCAATTTTCTTAAAGAGCTGCCAGAGCCAGTGATACATTTGTTAAAATTTGTTAATTACACACATTCATTATATTTCAAACAATGGGTTAAAAAGGCAATTATTTAAACATTTTAATGTCAACAATACTTATTGTTTAGGATAATTATTATTTTTTCACATTACAGTTGGCTCTCTCCATGTTTGTGGGTTCAGTGCTTGCAGGTTTAATTATTTGTGAGTTTTTATTTATTTTATTTATTCATTTTTTAAAAAAATTCTTACCCTATTAGCAGCTTCTATGAAAAAAAATGTTCTCTCTAGGAATCTCTAGGTCCTCCAGCATGATTCTATGGTACACTTTCACTATGGTCCACAGAATTGTGCTGGAGGATCTAGAGATTCCTGGAGTGGACACCTCTCTAGGCATTGCTAAGGTCCTCCAGTGTGACTCTATGGCTTATTTCTGCAGAAAGTTGACCACAAAATTGTACTGAAGGATTGGAGATTTCTAGAGAAGTGCTCTCAGGCTAGAAAAAAAACATTCAGGATTTTTATTTTCATTTTATTTTTATATGCATATTTTCCACTTTTGCAGGGGTCTTGCACCCCTAACCTCCATGAAAGTAGAGGGCTTGTGGTACTATAATTTGTTACTTTGGGGTAATGGGGAGACGAGTTAGTCAATTTTGGCCGTTGCTAGTAATTCAAATGATTTTTTAAAATCAAGCTTAAAAGTCGCACATCATTAACAATTAATTTAACAAATTAATTTTATAATATTTAGGAAAATTATTAACATTAGTGAGGCAATTTTCATATTACTGTTACTATATTAACACTAATGTTTTAAAGTTGTTCTAATATGAAAGAGATGACACCCACCTCATCCATTTCCTGAGTTCATCTTCCTAAAATAACAATCTGTTTGAAAGAAACACCACAGAACAGTGGCAGAGAACATATTTTTCATACCAAACTTCACCCTGTTCAGTCCTCTTTCTTACGGGAATACAAAATGGGAAAGACCAGGCTCTGGGAAGAGGGAATGGAGAAAACCAAATTCTGGCTCTAGAGTGACAGTTGATGTGAGTAGGATGTGAGTAGGATGATGAATCCTCTACAGACTATAGTCTGAACTTTAATGGTATGGCATCTGAGGTACTGACGCAATGGGAGTAGGTTTCACTACCTTAGATAGATCCTTTAAAGCGGAAGCAATCAACCACTACAACCACTAACAGCCCAGGGTAAAAGGTGCTATCTAGACTGACATATAATCCACTGGCATAAGGCAGCCTCCAGTGTTACATCACTGTGTTTATCATTGCATTCATTCCTGCAGGCTTCATTGTAGGTCTCCTCCTACTGTATTTCTCCTGTATTTATTTGTTTCTGTCATTGTTTTAAATGGATTTTAAAATGTTTGTTGTAAGCCAACTTGGAAGCTATTTACTGAATGCTAGGATGTTGCTATTTGCCTTCAAGTCATTTTCTACTTGTGATGACCCTATCTCAGAGATTTCTGCCAAACTTTGTTCAGAGAAGGTTTTCCCTTGCCTTCTTCTGAAGCTGAGACAGAGGCAGGTAAGTAGCAATTACAACAGTCTTTAGCTGGGACTTACCACATGAGATCAGACCTTTTACAAAAGAGGTTGATAACTGATTGGAGACAGTTGACGTCTCCTTGATGGATTTTTTAAAATTATTTTTTTGTTTTTAAAAGAAACACTTTCTGTTTCTCACCAGAAGAACAACAGAATAGGAAAGAAGTTTTGTAATAAGTCCTAGCCAAAGATGCTATCATACTCCTGTAATTGCAGTTCACCTGCTCTGTGTGATAAAGCCTCGGGTTTCCATGGCCGAGTGGGGATTTAAACCTAGTTCAACATCAAACCACTACACTATGAGGGGAATATTTTAAATACTAAAACAAATAAAATAACCATCTCTCAAGAACATAACATTAGAAGAAGATTTCTGCTCAAGCTGAGACCAAAAGGCCTGTGTAGACCAGCATCCTCTTTCCTACAGTGGCCAATTACTAGATTGTTGTCCCTGTAAAGTAGCACTCTAGAAACCAGATCTGTAATACACTTTCTCTAGTAGTGGCAGTAAGATCAGCCAGTGAGTATTAATAGAACTAGAGCCCAAATTAGAATAATGAGGCAGAAAGGGAAGATATTAGCACTCAGACAGAAACCTCAGAGTTTGTAAAAGTACAAAACAAAACAG
Organism: Cyclura pinguis; assembly: GCA_030412105.1. Lineage (NCBI taxonomy): Eukaryota > Metazoa > Chordata > Lepidosauria > Squamata > Iguanidae > Cyclura > Cyclura pinguis. Next base: position 84,925,164 of record CM059600.1, read on the forward strand.
ATGAACTCCCACAAAAAAGTATCTGAGGGGGCAATAGCCTCTTAGGTCAGGGAAATATAGAGCCTTTCAGATGGTACCAGACTGTAGCTCCCAGCATCCTCACAACTGGCCCTGCAAGCTATGGCTGCTGAGACATGCGAGCCAACAACATTTGGAGTGGTCTAGGATTCCTAATTCTGTCTGAGATTATAGTTTCCTAGAGGACATGGCTAGAACCCTGACAATGAATACTCTTCCCAGAGAGAGAGAGAGAGAGAGAGAGAGAAATGCTGGAAAAATCCCAGCATTCCCCCCCCCCCCCGTTCTTAGAGCAAGTGGGCATAGCTAGCACAGAGCTTCTTTTCTCTTTTGCATGCCAAAGTTCCACTATTTGCCTTTCTGTCATTTAATTGCATGATCATAAATACCTTTGGTGTTCAGGTGATCAGATCATGGGACCCAGGTTTGTTGCTTGGGTTATCAGTCTTATAAAAGAATGAGACCCCTTCTCAGCTCTCTCTCTTCTCCTCCATTTTTTTGCTTCCTCTTCCTCCTCTCCAACTGTGCTTTACATCTCCATCAGAAGATGGTGAGTTAAGAAGGAAGCTACTACTATTCATTAGCTAGTTAGGATGCATGCTCCCCAATACATATGTAAATATAGAAACCATTCTAAGTTTGTAACCTGAAGCTGCCTGCATTTGTTTTGTTTCTTCAGTCAGTTTGAGATCAGAAAAGCCATACACAAATTTAGACATGCTTTTTCTGCTACTCTACTAAAAGGAGGCTGAATCCTTACAGTTTTAGCTTCTATAGAATTTCCCAACAGGCCTGACACCCTGGGAAACTCTTAATTCTCAGCAAGAAAGAGAGAGAGAGGTGGAAATCATGCCAACCTCCATATGTAGTTTGGACTGCCAGTCTTAGCAGCACTAGCCAGCTTGGCCAATGGCAAGAAAATAGCGGAGCTGTAATCTGGATGGCCATGTGATTACCACTCTCTGTTCTAGGAGATAAGCAGTTATTAAGTCATATATTTGTTTCCCCCAAAGTCACAACATTCAGTTTACTCTCTTCAGATGTTATCCCAGCTTCTGTACAAACATATTTTTGTCTGTATTCTTTATATTTTGCAATTTCAGGTGTTCAAACTGTTTCTAAGAGATTTCTTATATATATAGAAACAAGAAAAAATTGGCCAGAATTCTGTATCAGCTACTTAGTTATGTCATTGACCCATGCTCTGATTGCTGGCAGAATGGACCTCCTTCTCCCTGTGCAATTAAGGTAAAGTAAATTTGGGGAGGAGTTATGCTTGTGGCAATAGTGTCAAAATCACAACTAAGTAGCAGGTGTGAATACAAAACAATTACACAGATTTACTCATCTCTAACTGTTCCACACTCACAATTGCTACTTTTTCATGATTTTGACTCTTGCCACAGTCATACCCCACAACCTACTTTAGTGGGCAGCAGCTGCATAGGAAGAAGGAGGTCTATTCTCCCAGCAATTGGAGCATAGGTAAATGATGTCTCCACAAAGTTGGAGGTGGGAGTAATCCCGCAGAAGTCACTGAGTTACGTATAGTTTACCAGGTAGCTGACACAGAATTCTGGCCACCATTCTTTCTATTGTGCCGCTCATTTTGTGTTTCTGCTATTGAATGATTAAACACATTTTCTTTATGTCAGAGTGTCTTCACAGATTCATTTTCAAGTGTATGCCAGAGCCATTTGAGTATAATCATTTCTTAAAATGCAACACTGCATATCTAACTACACAGTATGTATGTACCCTGTGAGTATATTCATACATCTAGTTCTCATTTTAGGAACTGATGACACTTACATTTACTCATTTAAAAGTGAAATTCTGAAAGTTACCTTGAATAAATAAAGAAAATGTATTTGATAATACATTTACATTTGGTAGATGTACAAAAGAGTAGTGGAGCAAAATGAGCTTTTGTGTTCTAGCTGTAACTGTGCAGTCTCTTAATGCCATCTCTGTTTCCTATTGAGCTCCTCCAACAATTACAGGGCTCCTGGAGGTTTCATGTGATCTTTTTCATAGCCAAGACTACCCTCTGCTGGCCTTGAAAAGTTATAACACTACCATTATTTTGGTAAAAACTTGCAGATTTTACCTCCTGTAAAAACACTGTTGTGCTTTTTCCAATCCCTTTACTTTCTCAGTAATACTGGGAGGCATAGTGGTAAATTTCTTAATGTACATAGTTGTTGTTGTTCTTAAATCTCCTGTAGAATAAAATCCTGAAAGAGCTTTCAACAAGCACAGGCTAGCTAAAGCTATCCTAATTTCTCTCATTGCAAGCAATGGGACTAAAATGCGCTGACATTTATCTGGATTTTGCTAATTGCTGCTGTTGTAAGTAGTTGTAGGAACTCCAAAGTCATAGAATCATAAAGTTTGGAGAGACCATAAGGGCCACCAAGTCCAACCCCCTGTCATGCAGGAATGCACTAGCAAAGCACTCCCAACAGATGGCCATCCAGTTTCTGTTTAAAAACCTCCAAAGAGACTCCACCACACTCTGAGATGGTGTATTCCACTGTTGAACTGCTCTGCTCAGGCAATTCTTCCTAATATTTAGGTAGAATTTATTTTCCTGTAGTTTGAATCTCTTGCTCCATGTCCTAGTCTCTGGAGCAGCAGAAAATAAGCTTGCTCTATCTTCCATATGACATCCCTACATATATTTAAACATGGCTATCACATTATCTCTTAACTTTCTCTTCTGTAGGCTAAACATACCCAGCTCTTTAAGCCACTCCTCATAAGACATGATTTCCAGGCCTTTTACCATTTTGGTCACTCTCCTGTGGACATCTTCCAGCTTGTCAATATCCTTCTTGAATTGTGGTGCCCTTAAACGGACACAGTATTCCAGGTGACATCTGACCAAAGCAGAATAGAGTGGTACTATTACTTCCTTTGACCTAGACCACTGGTTCTTAAACTTTTCTTTACTAAAGACCCCTTGTAAAGATAATTTGTTGCCAGGGACTCACAAGACTTAACTCATGATATAAATATCTAAATTTAGATTTAAATATTCAAGTATTTTTTTATATATATATATTTAGTCAGAAGTGACTTGAAGGCACATAAAACAAAGTGCTGCTGACAAGGGGAAGTTCTTTTTGTCTCTCCCCTTTGAAAAGTGACTTATGGTGACCCTAAGGTGAACCTATTGTGGAGGTTTTCTTGGAAAGATTTGTTGCCTTTGCCTTTCTCTGAGGCTGGGAGAATGTGACTTACATGAGAGTTTCTATGGCTGAATGGGATTCAAAGTCTGGTTTCCAGACTCATAGTTTGAGCACATGCACATGCCTTCTTCTGTGTCCCCTTTGTCATGGACACGGCAGCGGGATGAGGAGGGGTGTGGATACCAAAGCTGCTCCCTTGTTTGCAAATAAGGAAACAGTTTGGGCAGATGCACACTCCTGCTGCCATATCCTTCAGCACCCACACCCACTGCTGCCATGTCCCTAGTGAAAGTTGTCATGGTGCCATTTGCAAATTTGATAAGCATGCCCTCTATTCTATCATCCAAGTCATTTCTAAAGATCTTGAACAGCACTGGGGCCAGGACACAACCCTATGCCACCCACTAGTCACTTTTCTTTCTTTGTTTTTAATAATCATTTTATTCAAAATTCACATATAAAACAAACAATTATAACTGTCAGCTTAATTGAAATATTTCTGATCTTCCACACTGATCTAGATTTCATTATCAAGATTTCTTAATGCTTAGAATATTGTACAACATTTTACTGCTAATATTACTTGTTGATTCTTGCATTTCAATCTCCATATTCCTGCTTCATGATATATATCCTGTAACCCCCTCATATTTTATCTTAAATCATGAATTACAGATTTCCATCTGATAGAACCCAGCAATTACCCATTACAATTTGCCATTCTTTTTGTATCTCATCGTCTGATTTCCCTTTTAATCTCTGAGAGACCATATCTGCATTTTTGTTTTCAATAAGTGTACCCCACTATTGTTCTATTGTGGGTATTTGCTGAGTTTTCCACAACTTTGCCTATTCAATACGAGCTGTTGTTATCATATACAGTAATATTCTCCAATGCTTCTTTATACCAGTACCTTCTAATATATCAGTCATATTTAACAAATACAATTCTGGTGTCTTAGCAAACTGAACTTTCATTAATGCACAAATTTTATTATGTATTCCAGTCCAGTATTTCTTAGCTTTTGGACATGTCCACCACATATGATATATCGTACTGACCTCATTCTGACATTTCCAACAGTGTCCGGTACCTGTATTATAAATCTTTTTTAATTTGTCTGGTGTCATGTACCATCTATGAAATAGCTTATAATAGTTCTCTTTCAAATTCTGAGCTACTATAAATTTCTGTGTTTTTTTCCAACTCTGCTCCCAAGACTCTAATTGTATTGAATGTCCGATATTTTGAGCCCATGAAATCATTGTTGCCTTTACTGTTTCTTCTTGCCTCTCCTGATGTAATATTTCTTGATGCATTTGGGCTAGTAAATGAGGCGGATTTTCAAACAGCCATTTAATTACTCCAGTTTTCTCTTTTAGTTCAATTCCATATGTTTTCATATCCATCTGAAACCTTTCTGCTAATTGTCTGTAAGGGAACCAACTTAGTGTTGTTCCCTCTTGTTCTAATTTTTCCCTCGTTTTCATCTTGAGATTGTTGGACGCTGATCTCTCAATTATATCATCATATCGCAACCTGTATCAGTCCATCTGCCGAAAAAAGCCTCTTGCAGTGAGACCCAGGTGGGGAGCTGCCTTATGTTTTTAGTTTTATAATCGTCCCAGATTTTCAAAAGCGATTTTCTGATAAAGTGATGTGTAAAGTCTTTATCTATTTTTGCTTTATCATAAAACATACAGGCATGCCACCCCATCCTCAAGTCAGCACCTTCCAGTGCCAACGTTCTCGTATCTTGAAGGTCTATCCAGTCTTTTATCCACGTAAAAGCCGCTGCCTTATAGTATATTTGAAAGTCTGGTAGTCCCATTCCTCCTCTACTTTTTAGATCTGTCATAGTATTCCATTTTATCCTAGGTTTTTTCCTTGCCATATAAACTTCATTAGTTCTCTCTTCCATTGTATGAAAGGTTTCATGTTCGTTATTATAGGAAGATTTTGGAACAAAAAGTTCATTTTTGGCAAAACATTCATCTTTATTGCAGCTGTCCTCCCCATCATTGACAAACGCATGGAAGTCCAGTTTTCCAAATCTTTTGTTATTTCTTTCCATTTTTTTTCATAATTATTTTGAAATAGCTCATTGTTTCTTTTGGCCCACTAGTCACTTTTCTACAGGATGAAGAGGAGCCATTGGTGAGCACCCTCTGGGTTCAGTTGGTCAACCACTTACAAATCCACCTAACAGTAGCATTGTCTAGCCCACATTTTATTAGCTTGTTTCCAAAAATATCATAGGGGACCGTGTCAAAGGCTGTACTGAAATCAAGATACGCTACATCCACAGCTTTCCATTCATCTACCAACCTTGTAACTCTAGATATAAAAAAGAGATCAGATTAATCTGGCATGACTTATTTTTGAGAAACACATATTGACTTTTAATGATCATGGCATTCCTTTCTAAGTGCTTACAAATTGTTTAGTGACCTGCTCTAGAATCATTCCCAGTATTGATATCAGTCTGAGTAGCTGGTAATTGCCTGGGCCCTCATTTCCCCCCCTTTTTGAAGATGGGGACAATATTTGCCCTCCTCCAGTCTTCTGGGACTTCACCTGTCCCCCAGCAGTTCTCAAACATTATTGGCAATGGTTCTGAAATTACTTCTGCCTGGTTTTTTTTTAAATCCTTGGATGTAGTTCCTTTGGCCCTGTAGACTTGAAATGAAGACTTGACTTCATTTAAAATAGCCAGGTATTCCTATACTACCTCTTTACCTATACCATGCTGCATTTTGTTGTGCCTTTTCTCTGTCCCCTGTTAGCATTTTGTCACCTTCTCCACATAGTGGCCCTGCCATTTCCTTGCTCTTTCTTTTGCTACAGACATAACTAAAAAAAGCTCTTTTCATTGTTTTTAACAGCTCTAGCAAGTCTGAGCTCATTCTGCCTTTTAGCTTTTGTGACTTTCTCTCTATACACGCTGGCTATTAATCTGAATTCTTCTTTGGCAAATGCTCCTTTTTTCCCATTTCTTGTATATGTCCATTGCAAATCTTGGCTCAGTTAAAAGTTCTTTAGAATCCATCTCAGATTCTTTAGATACCTCTCATTTTTCCATGTCATAGAATCATAGAGTTGGAAGAGACCACAGAGACCATCCAGTCCAATCCCCTGCTATGCAGGAACACATGTCAAAGCATTCCCAACAGATGGCCATCCAGCCTTTGATTAAAAACCTCCAAAGAAGGAGACTCCACCACACTTCAAGGCCGCGTATTCTACTGCCGGACAGCTCTGAATCTCCTCTCCTGCAGCTTGAATCCATTGCTCCTTGTCCTAGTCTCTGGAGCAGTGGAAAACAAGCCCGCTCCCTCCTCAACATGGCATCGCTTCAAATATTTAAACATGGCTATCATGTCCCCTCTTAACCTTCTTTTCTGCAGACTAAACATACTGAGCTCCCTAGGTTGCTCCTCATAGGGCATGGCTTCCAGACCCCTCACCGTTTTGGTTGCCCTGTTTTGGACACGCTCCAGCTTGTTGATATCCTTCTTGAATTGAGGTGTCCAGAACTGGACACAGTATTCCAAATGAGGTCTAACCAATGCAGAATAGAGTGGTACTGTTACCTCCCTTGATCTAGACACCATACTCTTATTGATGCAATCAAGAATTGCATAGGCTTTCTTGGCTGCCGCATCACACTGCTGCCTCATGTTCAGCTTGTGATCTACCAAGACTCCTAGATCCCTTTCACACGTACTGTTATCCAGCCACATGCCCCCCATCCTATATTTCTGCGTTCCATTTTTCTGCCTAAGTGCAGAACCCTACATTTCTCTCTGTTGAAATTCATTTTGTTAGCTTTGGCCCAACTCTCCAATCTGTTAAGGTCATTTTGAATTTTGATCCTGTCCTCTGGCATATTAGCAACCCCTTCCAATTTGGTGTCATCTGCAAATTTGATCAGCATGCCCTCTATCCAAGTTATTGATGCAGATATTGAATAGCATTGGGCCCAGGACAGAACCTTATGGCGCCCCACTAGTCACTTCTCTCCAGGATGAAAAGCAGCCATTGGTGAGTACCCTTTGGGTCCGATCGGTCAACCAATTACAAATCCACTTAACAGTAGCCCTGTCCAGCCCACATTTTACTAGCTTCTTTGCAAGAATGTCATGGTGAACTTTGTCAAAGGCCTTACTGAAATCAAGATATGCTTCATCCACAGCATTCCCTCCATCTATCAAGCTTGAAACTCTACCATAAAAAGAGATAAGATTAGTCTGGCATGACTTATTTCTGAGAAATCCATGTTGACTTTTAGTGATTACGGCATTGCTTTCTAAATAATTACAAACTGACTGTTTAATTATCTGCTCTAGGATCTTTCCTGGTATTAATGTCAGGCTGACCGGGCGATAATTATTTGGGTCCTCTTTTTTTCCCTTTTTGAAGATGGGGATGACATTTGCTTTCCTCCAGTCTGCTGGGACTTCTCCTGTTCTCTAAGAGTTCTCAAAGATTATTGCTTGTTATTATTGTGGTTCTGAAATACTCCTGCCAGTTCTTTTAATATCCTTGGATGTAATTCATCTGGCCTGGAGACAAATAATTACCCAAACAATCCATCTAGTTTAGCCAGATATTCCTGTACTACTTCTCTACCTATTCAGTGCTGCATTTCCCTCTCTTCCTCACCAGCTCCCCACCCCCCAAGTTGAGTACTTGTTTCCTTTGGGGAGAAAACTGAGGCAAAGGAGGTGTTGAGTACTTCTGCCTTCTCTCTTCCCCAAGTTAGTAATTGGCTATCTTCTCCTCTCAGGGACCCTATCATTTCCTTATTTTTCCTTTTGCTGCGGACATATCTAAAAATGCCCTTTTCATGTTTTTAATGTCTCTGGCAAGCTTGAATTCATTCTGTGCTTTAACTTTTGTGACCTCCTCCCTACATATCCTGGCTATTTGCTTGAATTCTCCTTTGGTGGTTTCACCATTCTTCCATTTCCTGTACATGTTTCTTTTAACACTTAGCTCAGCTGACAGTGCTTTAGGCAACCATTCTGGTTTCTTTAGACACTCGCCATTTTTCCTCCTTATTGGCACAGTTTTCAATTGTGCCTTCAGTATCTCACTTTTAAGAAACTCCCATCCGTCATGAACTCCTTTCTCTTTCTGTATTCTTGACCATGGGATTTCAGCAAGTAACTCCCTAAGTTTACAGAAATCAGCTTTCTTAAAGTTTAGGATACATGTCTAGCTACACTTGGCTTCTCCTTCCCACTGAATGACAAATTCCAAAAGAGCATGGTCACTGCCCACTAAGGATCTCATCACCTCCACCTCATCAACAAAGTCATCCCTGTTGGTCAGGATCAGATCTAAAATAGTTGATCCCCTTGTCGCCTCTTCCACCTTCTGGACAATGAAATTGTCTCCAAGCCAAGTGAGGAACCTGTTGGACCCTGTGATCTTGGCAGAGATTGAATGCCAACATATATAAGGATAGTTGAAATCTCCCATTACTACTGCATCTCTCCTTTTTTACATATAATCATTTTATTCAAATTCAGATATAAAACAAACAATTATAACTGTCAACTTATTTGAAATATTTCTGATCTTCCACACTGATCTAGATTTCATTATCAATGTTTCTTAACACACTTAAAATATTGTACTACATTTTAGTGCTATTATTACTTGTTGATTCTTGCATTTCCATCTCCATATTCCCGCTTCATGGTATATATCCTGTAGCCCCCTCATAATTTATCTTAAACCATGAATCACAGATTTCCATCTGATGGTACCCAGCAATTACCCATTACAATTTGCCATTCTTTTTGTATCTCCTTGTCTGATTTCCCTTTTAATCTCTGAGAGACCATATCAGCATTTTTGTTTTCAATCAGTGTACCCCACCATTGTTCTAATGTGGGTATTTGCTGAGTTTCCCACATCTTTGCATATTCAATATGAGCTGTTGTTATCATGTACAGTAATATTCTCCAGTACTGGTTTATACCAGTACCTTCTGATACATCAGTCATATTTAACAAATACAATTCTGGTAACTTAGCAAACTGTACTTTCATTAATGCACATATTTTGTTATGTATTTCAGTCCAATATTTCTTAGCTTTAGGACATGTCCACCACATATGATATATCGTACCGGCCTCATTCTGACATTTCCAACATTGTCCAGTACCTGTATTATAAATCTTTTTTAATTTATCTGGTGTCATGTACCATCTATGAAATAGCTTGTAATAGTTCTCTTTCAAATGCTGTGCTACTGTAAATTTCTGTGTTTTTTTCCAGCTCTGCTCCCAAGACTCTAATTGTATTGAATGTCCGATATTTTGTGCCCATGAAATCATTGTTGCCTTTACTGTTTCTTCTTGCCTCTCCTGATGTAGTATTTCTTGATATATTTGGGCAAGTAAATGAGGCGGATTTTCGAACAGCCAGTTAATTACTCCAGTTTTCTCTTTAAGTTCAATTCCATATGTTTTTATATCCATCTGAAACCTTTCTGCTAACTGTCTGTAGGGAAACCAACTTAATGTTATTCCCTCTTGTTCTAGTTCTTCTCTTGTTTTAATCTTAAAGTTGTTGGATGTTGATCTCTCAATTATATCGTCATATCGCAACCATTTATCTGTATCCGTCCATCTGCCAAAAAAAGCCTCTTGCGGTGAGACCCAGGTGGGGAGCTGTTGTATGTTTTCAGTTTTATAATCCTCCCAAATTTTCAGAAGCAATTTTCTGATAAAGTGATGTGTGAAGTCTTTATCTATTTTTGCTTTATCATAAAACATATAGGCATGCCACCCCATTCTCAGGTCTGCTCCCTCCAGTGCCAACATTCTCGTGTCTTGTAGGTCTACCCAGTCTTTTATCCACGTAAAAGCCGCGGCCTTATAGTATATTTGAAAGTCTGATAGTCCCATTCCTCCTCTACTTTTTAAGTCTGTCATAGTATTCCATTTTATCCTAGGTTTTTTCCCTTGCCATATAAACTTAGTTAGTTCTCTCTTCCATTGTATGAAAGGTTTCATGTTCGTTATTATAGGAAGATTTTGGAACAAAAAGTTCATTTTTGGCAAAACATTCATCTTTATTGCAGCCATCCTCCCCATCATTGACAAACGCATGGAGGTCCAACTTTCCAAGTCTTTTGTTATTTCTTTCCATTTTTCTTTCATAATTATTTTGAAATAACTCATTGTTTCTTTCGGTTATCCAAATACCTAGATATTTTACCTTTTGTCCTCTATTGAATCCTGTTTTTTGTACTAATTCCATCTCTTTTCTTTCAGTCATATTTTTGGTTAAGAAGACTGTTTTTCCTTATTAACTTTAAAACCAGAGAATTCTCCATATTCTTGAACTGTGGTAATCAATTTTTCAATACATTTCCGTGGGTCATCCAGTAAGAAGACCAGATCGTCAGCGAAAACTTTTAACTTGTAATATATTTCTTAATTTGGACTCCTCTTATTTCTTTATCTTCTCTTATAGCATTGTTAAGTATTTCCATTGTCATGATAAACAGCAGAGGAGACAGGGGACACCCTTGTCTCGTACCTCTGTGCAGTTCTATCATTTGTGTTCTTTCACCGTTTATGACCAGTCGAGCTTGTTGTTGGCTGTAAATTGCTTCAATCCATGCAACAAATTTTTCTCCTGCCTGCATCTGTTTAACTGCCATCTTCATGAATGGCCAGCTGATCAAAATGGTCAAAATGGTCAAAAAGCTTTCTCCACATCTACAAATATCATGGCCATTTTCCGTTCATTATGCTTTTCATAGTATTCGATTACATTTAAGACCGTTCTAATGTTATTTCTCAAAGATCTTTTTGGTAGAAAGCCATTCTGGTCCTCATCAATTACCTCTAACAGCACTTTTTTGAGCCTCACTGCTAGAATTGAAGCAAAGGTCTTGTAGTCTGTATTCAAAAGTGATATTGGTCTATAGTTCTTTACATCGCTCAAATCTCTTCCTTCTTTCGGGATCAGCACAACGTTAGCTTCTTTCCAAGTATCTGGTATTCCTTCCTTTATTATTTCATTTATAGTGCTTTGCAAAGGTATTGAAATCTCATGTTCTATAATTTTATAATATCTTGCAGTGAACCCGTCAGGTCCTGGAGCTTTATCGTTCTTCAAATTCCTAATAGCCTCAACTACTTCCATCATAGTAATAGATTTGTTCAAGATTGATCTTTGGTCTTCATCCTCGAATTGTTCTCAAAAACCAAACAGACAAATTATAAAGGAAACAACACAGTTGCAAAGCAAAGTCCCCGATTTTAAAAAAACCACAATCCAAATGTCACAGTCCCGAATTTCAATATCCCATGTTCATTGTTCCAAGTTCAATGTTCAATGTTGTTCAATAGACCAAAAGACGAGAAAAAAAATCCAAAAGGGAATACCGATGTCCCATCTCGTCACCAAAAAAGGTATTATAATCCACAAGAGTTCGGCAGCCACGTCTTAAATCCTATACTCCCGAAAACACAGATGTAAGGTCCCAAACACAGATCAATTATGTACCAAGATTCCAAAATTCCAAGTCAGTTCAATCAAAACGGAGGGCAAAAACAGAAAGGCAAAAGCTTAAGTTTAAACAAAGGGTAACCATATTCTCAATCCAGTCCAGTCTCTTCGTACCAAGCAAAGGCAAAAAAAGCATAAACTTCGATCCTGTCTCTGTAGCTCTCCGCTTATGCTCTTTTAATCAAAACCGCTAGTGAAATCCATTACATTCTTAGTATACAGTCTATCTTAAGAAGTTGTAGTCTTCTAAAAAAATTTTTTCCACCATTACATACTAACAGTCTGCTGGGTCACTACATATTGCCACTCCTGTTCACCACTGCGAGTTCCAAATTGTTGCAGTATCAATGAAATAAAAACTAGATCAGATGCTTACAGTCTCAAATCGTGTCTTCTTTTTTAAAAAGTCGGCGGCGGCGCTTGTGCCGCAAACACGGCGTCCCTGCTGGATCCATCGTAGCCCTTCAGCCTCCCTTCAGCCTCCCGCTCCCTCTTGTCAGAAGGAGCTCAGCACCAGTTACGGAGCCCCCTTTGCGCAATCTTCCGCATCCCCTTTACCGGGGGGTGTGTGTTTAGCCACTTATCAGATGAAAAAAGTGGCTGGATTCCAGCGGGAGATAGCACGAAGTTGCGGAGCTCACTCCGTGCGACCACTCGCGCGCGCCATGCGACCGGAAGAATGCTGCATCTCTCCTTTTTTGAATGTGTGGTCATCTGCTTCAGGAAGGTTTCATCCAAGTCCTCAGGCTGGCCTGGAGGCCTGTAGCAAACCCGCACAATCACATCTTTATTGTTTCTCACTCCCTTAATTCTTACCCAGATGCTCTTGACCTGGCTTCCTGGATTTAAGTCATGGATCTCTTCACAGGTGAAAATGTCCATGACATATAAGGCTACTCCTCCTTCTTACTTGTTTGGTCTATTTCTGCAAAATAGGTTATACCCCCCTATTCCTACATTCCAATCGTGAGACTCATCCCACAAGGTTTCAGTGATGCCTATTAAATCATATTTATTTTGTTGTATTAAGAGTTCAAGTTCGTCTTGCTTATTTCCTATGCTCTGTGCATTAGTGTAGAGGCACTTAAGACCATGTGCCCTTCCCGGAAGTCCTGTACTAGTTACTTTTCCTCCCACTGTTGGTCTCTAGTACTACTTGGCCGGCTCTATCTATATCATTTGGGCTATTTTTCCCAGCACATGCTGAATCCTTGCCCTGAATAATACTGTCTCCCTCCCTAGCCAAACTCAGTTTAAAGACCTCCTGATCCATTTTGCAAGAGTGTTGGCAGAAACGTTCCTGCCATTTGGAACTGTTTGGAACTGTTTGCAATTTTGCCTTCAATAGCTCACTTTTAAGAAACTCCCATTCATCACGAACTCCCTTCTTTTTTTTATAGTCCTCTCTTTTTGTATTCCTCACCATGGGATCACACGCAGTATTTCCCTAAGTTTACTGAATTCAGCTTTCTTAAAATCTAGAATGTATGTCTGACTATGTCTGGCTTCCCCTTTCCGCTGTATAACATTTTCCTGGAGAACTTGGTCACTTGCACCTTAGGATCCCACCACTTCTGCTCCATTAAATAGGGCATCACTGATTGTTAGGATTAGGTCTAAAACTGCTGATCCCCTAGTCTTCTCTTAGACCTTCTGGACAATGAAACTGTCTGCAGGGCAAATGAGGAATTTGTTGGACCGTATATTCTTGCCAGAGTTTAACTTCCGACAAATATCAGGATAGTTGAAATCTCCCTTTAATACTACATCTCTCTTTCTGAATGTTTGGTCATCTGCTCCAGGAAGGCATCATTCAAAGTTCACAGTCTGATTTAGGGGGTCTGTAGTAGACCCCAGCAATGACTTCACTGTTGTATCCATTAAGTGATGCATCTTTTCATAGGTATAAACATCCTTGACATATAATGCTACTCCTCCTCCTTTTCTGTTTGGTCTGTTTCTCTGAAATAGGTTATATTTTTCTATTGCTACATTCAAATTACGAGACTCATTCCACCAGCTTTCAGCGATGCATATTTGTTTTGCGGTGTTACAAATTCAAGTTCACCTTGTTTATTTCACATGTTCTGTGCATTAGTGTAGAGATATCTATGATCATGAGTCATTCCCCCAGCTGCTTATTTAAGTTTTTTCCTCCCACTGTTGGGTTCTTGTACTATTCACCTAGTTCTCCCTATAACATTCAGGATATTATCTCCAACACTTGATGAACTCCTGCCCTCAAGAATACTGTCTCCCTCCCCCACATAACTTCCCAATTAGGTTTGTGAGACTCTTAGCAAAAATGTCCCTGCCGACTGCTGTGAGGTTCAGGAACCTCAGAAAGTTGCTGATTAAAATAAATGGCACTTCATAAAGTTTACAGTACAAAATTTTGGAAGAATGGAACAATGAGCGGGAAAAATGAAGGATGAATGGAGAAAAAAATTCTCCACTCTATTTATTGAACGGGTAGTAAAATTAGAAAGCCTGATAATTTCCTGAATGTTAAAAAAGAGTAAGCAAAATTCTCCAGAGATTTAGTGGCTACTTGTGACTCTCTTATCTATCTATCTATTTATTTATTGAAGATATTTCTATATTGCCTCCCAGCCCATAAAGGTTCCCAAGGTGATGAACAAATAAAAGTAATTAAAACAGTACAAAGACAGAACATTAAAAAACATATTAAAATACTCTAAAATACTTTTAAAAGCAGTCTAAAATCAATCCTAAAGCACAATTTTAAGACAGTCAGAACACTTTCAAGCAATCAAGGCCATGTGGAACAGTACTGTGTTGGCTGCCCATTGGAAGCTCAAAACAGATGGAACCAACCTAATTCCTTTGCGTAGGGAGTTCTGCAGTAAGGATGCTGCCACAGAAAAAGCCCTGTTACATGTACATACCAACCTAATTTCACAAAGTGTTGGGATGCACAAGAGGGCCTTTTCTGAGGATCTCAATTTTTGGACAGCCTCAAATGAGAGGAGGCAATCTTTCCTTCACCCAAGCTGTTTAGAGCTTTGTAGGTCAAAACTGGAACCTTGAATTGAGCTTGGAAACAAATTGGATGTCAATGAAGTTCTTGTCTCTAGAACGCATGCCCAAGACCAGTCTGGATACTGCATTTTGTACTAGCTGCAGCTTCTGAACAATTTTCAAGGAGAGCCTTACCTAGACTTCATTACAGTAGACTTCATTGGGAGGTAACTAAAGCATGAACTTTTGTGGCCAGATCTACCTTACCCAGAAATGAGTGAAGCAAAGGCATTTGTGGCCACTGCAGCAACCTGCCTTTCCAGAAGTGGTACTGTTATATCTGTGGGGAGGTAAGGCCATTTCTGCACTATGCTGTTATAGTGCTATTATTTCACTTTCAACCTCCTGTGGAATTCTGGGGTTTGCAGTTTACTGAGGCCAAAGAGCTCTCTAACTGAGAATTCTAAAGGCCCTTCGCTAAACAGCAAACCCCAGGATTCCATAGGATGCTAAAAGTAGACTAATAGCACTATAACAGTATAGTTTGGAAATGGCCTAAGTCTGCTCTGTTTTAGTTTGAATTTCAAAGGAGCTACCCAAGGTTCTGAAACTAGTTGGAGAATAGGGTTCAGCACCTTCAATGGCTCCTGAAAGCTCTGACTCATAGCAGATTCACTGTTCCACCAACATATGAAAGACCAGACACTGCTGATGTCAAGGCAGAATAGAGAACCTTGCCATTAGGAAATAACCAAATCTGTACAACAGCCCTGCTGAGATCTACCTGTGTACGGTCAAAAATGAAACCACAATTGATTCTTTGATCTAGGTGAGCAAGGGTTAACAAGTCTCTCCTTGTCAAATTTTGTACCCAGTACCTCCGGTGAACGCCATCATATATCATCATCAAGTTTACTTCAGCTGAATATTGAATATCCCCTAGTCAAAATTCTGTCTTTCCTAGTATGTGGCCTTGCAGTTGGGAAACAATGCATTACAGACAGGAAATGTCACCTTTCAGGTGAGGGTGGTGGATTGGCTACTGTGATACCTTTCTTAAATGGGTGCTTGTCTGAGCCATTACCCCCTTTGATTAATCCATGTTTTAAGTAATGTGCCTCTTTGTTTTAAAGAAATCTTGATATCATGCTGAAGCCTGACATGCTTGAAAAAGAATTCCAAACACAGAGCAATTCATTCTGGGGTGTGATCTATTTGAAGTAAGAGACTGAGATGTTTGCTTCCTTCTGAAGGCCTTTTGCTGAGCTGAAATCACTCTTTCAGATGCCCAGAATCTGGGATTTTGTACAGGGAATCTCATTGGTCAATTTTCTTTCTCAAAGTACAGGAGGAGGAGGAGGAGGAGAGCTATAATTGTGCCCAAATTCTACATCTTATTTACAGCTGGTGAAATGGATCAGGGTGAAAATGATCAGAGGAGAGCAACATTTTTCTAGTATTTTGTAGATACCCCCTGGGAAATCCTCAAACAATTTCAGCCTAGCTATAGGACATAAAAGGCCATGTTTTATAGTTAGAACTGCTGCAGCAGAGTTTCTCATGACCGCATATAGGAGTACAGTCAGCCCTCCACATTTGTGGGTTTCAATTTCTCAGACTTGATTATTTGCAAGTTTCTCAACCCCTACTCCCCCAAGCACTTCTTTTCTGGAGAACCTTCCCTCTCAGCAGCTCCGATTAGGCTGTGCAACCCTTTAAAAAACCCACTTCTGATCCTCCTCCACCAGCCACTGCCTGACCAGCTGAGGACGGGATCGCAGTCCAATTTCTCAGCAACACAAACGCTCTCCAAACATCCAAGGAAGGAGATGGACAAGAGAGGAATTTTGGACCACCATGCAGACTCAGCCCCTTTTCTTCTCTTTTCCTTGACCTGGTTTGGACCCTCGGTGTCTGCCCTCCCCACCATGCCTCAGCCCCCTTCCCACAGACACACACAGACGTTTGGATATTTTTAGCTTTTCCACTGTTTGGGGGGGGGGGAGGCGGTCCTGCTCCATAACCTGAACAAATGTGGAGGGTTGACTGTATTATGCTTCTTCATTATGCCTCAGCATTATTTTTGACAGGGGTTGCTGTGGGTGAACATGTAGACCCAGTAGCTCCTCATATCAGGGTGGGAAACCTGATGTTAGTTGAACTCCAATCCCCCTCAACCCCAGACACCTTGGCCATTGGGCAAGGATGAAGGAGGCTGTACTTCAAGAACAGGTGGAAGGCCAAAGGCTCCTGA
This sequence comes from Cyclura pinguis, assembly GCA_030412105.1. NCBI lineage: Eukaryota > Metazoa > Chordata > Lepidosauria > Squamata > Iguanidae > Cyclura > Cyclura pinguis. The sequence goes on from CM059600.1 coordinate 84,942,151, forward strand.
ACCCCTTCTTTATTTCATGTTCCCCATTATCTGTAAGAAGAGTATTGTTTATGAAGGCCAGGACAGATATGGAATAGAAACACCCCTTGAAAACTAAAGTGGGCAGAAGGAGGCAGCAGAGAGTTTTGCTTATGTTTAGGGCTGGACTGAATATCTGGCAGAGTAAGGCAGCTGCCTCAGGTAGAAAATGTGTGGGGTGAAAAGAAAGTGTTGAAGGAAATAATTGGTGGGCCTTCTACCCTCCAAGCTAGCCAAACTTCCAGGCACAGTGAAAGATGCTCCCTCATCACCAGTGCCCAAGAAAGATTTAACTACCATCCCAGTTGTCTTTTGCACACAGCATGAGTGAAGTGTAAGATTTCTTCTTCACCTTGGGCAGAAAAAAAATGGATTAGTCTTGGTTATGTGAATTTTGACATTATGTAAATTCAAGGCATACCAGTTGGGTGTGGAAAGACTTGTGTGATTGGCTCTACCTACATGGCTATTATGCATAAATGGGCTAATCATCTATACATGCCAAAACATGGGATCACAACATGGAAAATGAGTCCTAGACAAATTGGCCATGTAGCTGGAGGAGCTTGAGGAAACAGAGCGTTCAGCATAAGTGGGTCAGGAAGGAAAATTATCACCATTCTCCAAATTTCAACTCTAAGGTCATAAAAGGTGAGCTTGCCATATTCTAGACTCCCAAATTTGGGCAGCATTATTTGCATAGCATGTCAATTATGCCAATTATTGCGCATTATGCAGATCAGGCCCCTCTCACTAATTTCCCATTCAAAATCATACCTTTCATACTTGCTTTCTGGAAGGAAACAAACAGTGGTGTTTTCTTAGATTCTTCACCAGTAACACAGAGGTGCACAACCTGCATCTTAGATGACAAGTTTCCACTCATCCAAGATGCATGTGCCCTCCAAGAAACACCTTTCTTCATCACCTTTTTTTTTTAACCACCCTGCACTTTTAACAGCTGCAGGAGATGCAAATATTTGGAAGTATAGCTTTCCCAAGAATGAAGAGTTTGGGAGCCTGCTTGAGGCATCAGAAAAGTCAGACATGCATGAGGAAGAAAAGTTGTCAAAAAGAAAAAATTGTCATGACAAAAAGTTATCATGCATGCAGTATGTCCAAAGCATGTAGATGGGTTGTAAGCAAATCAGAAATGGGCATAATACTTGAATTATTTGTTCCTAGTGTTACCCTGAAAATTGGGGGTATCTCGAGGACACCGAAACGGACTTCAAATCAAGGGAATTAACAGAGACACTCAAAGCTTGCGAGAGGTCAGGGCAAGGGATCTTTAACCCTATTTCTACAGGGTCAGAACTACGCAAGAGTCAGAGGAACAGTCTAAAGTAAATTTATTAAAACTAACAAAGAAGATCACAACACATGTTAACAAATCATCCTACAATCACACAAGGGCTACACAAATGAAGTTGGAAATAAGAGACAGTTAGGGAGAGAGGGCATACAGACCTTAGTCTAGGCATCCTGGAAAGGAGAAGATTAGCGAAGGCTCGGTGTAAAGCACCAAGGGGAGGCTGGATCCCGGGGCTGGAAGCAGTGGGGTTTCACGGCGAGTCGGATACGAGAGTCGCGTTTAGCTCTCAGTAGCGTCTGAGAGGCTTAAGTGGGACAATTCGGTAGCAGTGAAACGGGCCCTTGTCCGGTCTGGGAGGCTCTCCAAAGAGGCTCAAAAAGTGAGGATTTTTATAGCCAATTTCTGTCCTCAGGCTGTGTATAGGCTAGCAAAGTGGCGATAATGGGCGATGATTACGGAATATAATGTTAGGCAAATATCACAACCTCTCTTCGGTATTGTTTCTCCCGGGAAAGTCCAGGTACATGATAGGATTATCATTCCAAATTGATAGACTTTGATTGTCTATCCTCGCAAAGTTCATCAGCGTGACTAGGGGCTGAGGCAACCTTTTTGTTAATCAAGGAGAGAGTCTATGGTGTCTGCCTAGAGATACATGACTGGGAACAATAGGTCATTGTCTTTTAGCCTAAGAGATGCTGCCTACGTTCCCATACAGCAGCAAAGGCGTTGTTGGTCTTGAGAATTTAATTCAAAACCAATTTTTACTTGCAACTGACCTTTGCTAGCCAATATCCAATATGGGGGAAGTCATGCCAATTTAGGGGCCCTCTCTTAGGGTTACTTTGGGGTATAACACTAGCATGAAAAATAGGTTTCCCAATAGTCAGGAAGGCCAATAGACCAGTTCCAAATTTTGCATAATTTTCTCCTGATATTCAGTGTCCTGAAGTGTTGTGCAGGAATTAGTCATGGAGAAAAGCATGGAGGGGGAGTGTTTTCTGCACAGAAAACACTGCTTTCTGCAGAAGAAACCAGTTTTTGGCCCAGAGAAGTTTTTTATAAGTGTACATTTTTCTCCACAGAATAATTCCTATACAACACTTTGGCACATTTGAATACAAAGCGAATATTGCAGAGGAATATTCATTTTCTGTCACATCAGGGTGAAAATTACTTTTACTGTTGGCACTATCATGTAAGAATGAAATAGTCAAGGATTTACATTCCTAATGCAAACTAATAGTAACAACAGGGTTGTAAGTACCTGTTTCATATTCACAACTAGAAAAAGGTTGCAGACCTAGAAACCATCAGCATATTCCAGATACATAAAGACTATTCAAGAACAATGAGGGTAATGGTTGCAAACATCCATTTTAAAAGCAGAAAGTTTCCACCCATAGAGTCATACCACCCTCGTGTAGTTCAACTAAGGAAGATATGCAATTTTTAAAAAAACTGAATGAAGCAACACATTAAAAGTTATGGAGTCCCCACACTGTACAACAATTAAGTTTCAGGCCAGCATTATGCAAAATGGGAATGCTCATGCTAATCTGATTTAGAATGCTGTTAGGAGAACAGAGTTAAAGAGTGCTGTAGTCTAAAGGATACGGTCCTCCCTTCACATTTGTAGGTTGACGTTTGTGAACTTGGTTATGCATGAGGTGCTCACTTGCATCCCCCCATTCCACCCCTCCCATTCCCCTGTCTTTTACGCGGTGCACATGTTTTCCTTCCACGGACCTGGGCAAAAGGCAAGTGAATGACAAGGGGCAGTCCCAGCTCATGCCTTCACTCACCTATTGCCCAGGCACCCGGAAGGCAGCATGCCTGGGTGAAACATAAGTGCGGCTGGTACTCCGTCCCATTCACTTGCCTGGAAGCCTGGAAGGCAGTGCAGCTGTGGAAAATCAAGTGAATGGGGCTGGGGAGAAAGGATGAATGTACATGGCTGCCATCCTTCCCATTCACTTCCTTATCACCCAGGAATCTGGAGGGCAGTGTGCCTGGGTGAGATACAAGTGAATGGGGGTGGGGGAAGCCTGGGAAGAGAATGGGAGGGGGAGCATTCACTTGGGCAGTGGGGGGGTTTCTTGCTGTTTTTTTACTTTCATAAGGGGTCTGTGCCCCAAACCCTCATGAAAGTTGAGGGGGCACTCTACTTTGAAGATGCTAAATGTTATTCAGAGTTGGCCAGTACATTACACAGAATGAAGCAGTTGCTTCAGGCTGTGGAGTGCCAGAAATTCTGAACTCTGCAGCTTCCTCTCCTGGAGAGCTCTTGTTACCAAGCTTATCACTTTCCCTCTCTTCCCCTTCACACTACTGCTACAGCTGTGCCCAATGCCATCCTTTGCCTGGCCATTCATCAATGTGCCCTGCCCCTGTGCCTCTCGCCCTCTCTTCTTCTTGTGTCACCATACTACGTTGCTGGGCCTCCCATTCTTTCTTTCCCTTCTTGACTCATCTTATGGAGCCTAAACCTTCCTTGAATGTTGCTGCCATGCTTCTGTGAGGGTTCACAACTTAACCTACTGCTTGAATAGTAAAGACCTATTTAAGACAATTGTTAAATATAGAGCTTCAGAAGCTAGACTTGAAGGAAATCCACTGGTTGCCAGATGTAAGTGGCCAAAAAAAGAGTACATCTCACTTTTGAGCATGCCGTAATCCTACTCATGTTATTTAAAATGAAAACTTTCCTGGCTAATTTCCAGATTTCTCCTATAAGAGTCTTCTTAGAAACAACTCTTCAACCCTTGTTTCATAGAAGGATAGTATCACAGGCCCCTGAAAACATTGCTCAGAAAGCCAACAAGATAGATCTAAAAGCAAAGTATGGAACAAATGTCAATATGACAGTAGATACACAGATTAAAAAAATCAGTGCTTCAACATGCATCAGAATATAGAGATAACCATTTTAACAGCAGTGGTTCTTTAACTCCTCTGGTTGAATTTAATACCCAATGGGAAGAGGTTAGAACAAACTTGACTTCCCTACATGACAAAATTGAACCACTGAGGGACTATCTTAAGAAGGATAACATCATTACTCAGGATAAAGGAGATTCTCTCACTCCAGACTCAACAGTAAGCAAAAATGCTCAGTTAGTAGAAAATTTAAATCAGCCGATGGAATGTCATCAAGGAAATTTAATCTGTTTCGATCCAGAAAATACTAAAGACGCTGAAGGCTGTCTTAAACAAGATCTACAAATTGCAGAAGCACAAACTGTATCCACACCCCTGATAACATTGGGTTTTGAGCAGGACTTGGCATGCCATTCTTTACCTCCAAATATTACTTCTCAATCTGTCTTATTTCAACAGAATGCAATACACTCTGCTTCTACTCAACAGGTTTTTACTCCTCCTAATGGCATATCTACTGGAATGGACAGGGTGGAGGATACTCAGGCACCCATATCACCTTTGGTGCTAACGGATTGACTCACAGATTCTCAGGAATATATTCTGTACTGTCATGGAACATTGCAGGATGGAATGCCAAATACAGAGACCCCTCTTTTGTGGAGTATCTCTCAAAGTTTGATATCTTAATGCTGCAAGAAACTTGGGCTTCAGAGGTAATAGAATTAAATGGCTTTATTGCATATCAGCTATTTGCCATGCCTAGTAAAAAGAAGGGTAGATCAAAGGATGGCTTACTCACACTTATTTCAACTAAAATTTGTATGACATTGTGCAAGCTTTCTACTTATGATCAACACGCAATAGCAGTGATGGTAAAATTCAACAAATGTTTAATATTGTTTATAAATGTATATTTTCCCCTTCAGCAATTGCATGCTCAGATTGACTTAATCTGGCAAGGTTTTGAAAATTATATTGAAGAGTCTCTACTAGCTCTCTCTTTGTCTCAGATAGTTATTGGGAGTGATTTTAATGCTAGACTGGGGGTAAATGATACTGTTCTTTATGCTGCCCATCACATCTGCTCTCCGGAAAAAACACCTTTCTTTTCAGGAAATATGCGCTGCAGCCTTTATTGACCTTAAATCTGCCTTTGATTCTATCTCTAGAGATAGATTGTGGTATAAGCTAGAAGCCTCTTCAGTAGATCGTCGCTTATTATTGCTTATTTACAAGCTACATGAAAATACAGCCTTGAAAATAAGGTGTAATTTGGAAGGGCAGCTGTCCAATAAAGTTTTTACACATAAGCAAGGATGTATACTAGACCCATTGTTATTTAATTTTTATATTAACTCAATGGTTGCTGCTCTTAGTCAGTTAGATTTTCACCCTACCAAGTTAGTGGGTAGGCATCTTTCAGTGTTGCTATATGCAGATGATACAGTAATATCGTCACAAACACTCATTGGCTTACAGAGAGCATTGCGTGTTCTAACACAGTATAGCCAAGAGGAAGGACTTCAAATAAATTATGAGAAAACTAAATTTATGGTGTTTGCAAAAAGACCAAGTCTGTATAAATGGACGATGAATGAACATAGGATTGAACAAGTAAGGACCTTTAAGTATCTTGGAGTTGTATTCCAGTCAAATGGAAATCGTAAAGCACATGCAGAATATGTTGCACAAGTAGCACAGAGATCCACATCCATAATTCAAATTTTTTTTTTATACTAAAGGAGGGCAATATGTTCCAGCTGCCCTAAGGTTGTTTCAGACCAAATCCATTAGTCAACTACTTTATGGTGCTCAACTAGGTCCATATTCTTCTTTCACTACCTTAGAAATAGTTCAATCAAAATTTCTGAGGGCCATCTTGCTAGTACCACGCTGGGTCTGCAATACAGCTTTGCGGTTGGAGGTGGGTTTCCTGAAAGTTGAATCTAGGTCTTGGTTAGCTATTTTTAGTTTTTGGCTGAAATTAAGTTTTCAACCAAGTGGTTTAGCTTCCTTAGTATTTCAAGATAATTTTCAATCAGTGTGGAAAAAAGCCGTATCTGCTAAACTCAGATTTTATGGTTTTTCTGAGGAGTACTTTTTACATGTGGGATTTGATGTAGCTAGTCGAACCCTTAGACAGCGAATTATGGATATGGAGAGGCAACACGACTTAGAGGCAACTTCAAATAATATATTAATTGACAGTACATTGATACCCTACAAGCCAGCTAATTACTTTTATTTACTTTTAATATCAAATCAACATAGAACTTTTACTCTTGCCTGCTTAAATGCTTTGCCATCAGCAATACAAGAAGGGAAGTTTAAAAAGATTCCATATGATCAATGTAAATGCCTCTGCAATTCCCGTGAAATTGAAACAATAACTCATGTTCTTTTGCACTGCCCTTATTATCTTGAAACCCAGGAAACACTTATTGAACCATATATAAAGGCATTCCCTGGATGTTTAGAGGCTTTTTATACTCTCTTATTGATGACAGGGCAAAATACAGGGATGTTGACCAAGATAGCAAAATTTTGTGCCGCTGCAATTAAAATGCGTGAAAATAAGGTTTTAGTAAATGCTTAGGTTTTATTATAGGAATATGTACCTATATTTTATGTTTTATATCACATATTTTATACGATTTATGTTTATATTTATATTTATACTTTGCTAATGTTTCCAGATGTATGTAAATCATGCATGTAGACGAACTTTCGAATATGCTCATTGACCGCAATAAATTATTGATTGATTGATAACCCACTGCTTTTTTTTCACCAGCTTTAAGGCTCTGCCTAAACCTTTGCTGCCATCAGATGTGTTGAGTTCCACAAATCTCACTGTTACCACTGAGAGTGAGGGCTTTCCCTTGTCACCATCTCTGCCACCAGTGTAGGAACCTTCTTTGGCCTATTGCTATAGCCACTAACTTATGGGGACCTCCTAGAAGTCCCGATGTGTGAGATATTATGAGATATTATGCAGCTTATCTCCATAGACCCCAGCGCTCTTGATTCACCACTGCTATCACAGACTGAATCCAAGCTTTGTAGTACATAGTGTTCCAGGAGGCCAAAAGTGTATGAATACACAATATTAACAGAAATTGAATATAATAAAATATAGATTATGGATTTAATACATTTAGAACAAGGTCACAGTCTCTTGCACCCTCTCCTTCTAGTTAATTCAGACTCTTAAACCCCACTCATTTATTCCTAAACCTGACTCACTGAGTCTGTTAAGCTGAATCTTCACTTCACTCCCTCTTTCCTTTCTTCTTTCACACTAACGTAATTGACTATATCAACTGTCATTCCAAGTGCCATTCTCCAACCTTACTCAAATCCCCCTAGGCCTTCCACCAATCATCACTCACGCTCAATATTTCATTCTTTTACCTTTCCTGACAGCTCCTTACCCATATATAGAAAGTAAATTAAACAATATTTTTACATCCAAAGCCCGTGACATCACAGCCTCTCAGCCTCTTTCCACCACTTGCCTCAGTTTGTATTGCTGCCTCTCTCTCTCTTGCGCTCTACGGCCATGCCTCCCTTCCACCACCACCCCTTGTTTCACTTCACATTGCATCCCTTCAAACACATTGTGACTGTTTTGCCCACTTTCAGTCCCTCTTGTCTTGCTTTGTATCATGCTCTTCTGTCCCATTCATCTTACCCGTTTTTACCTTTTCTCTCACCTCATGTCACCGTGCCCCCTCCTCTGCCATCATGCCTTTTCTTACCTCCTTTCCTCAGCCACACGTGAGTGTCTTCCTTGCCCTTTGAGCTTCACCACCACACTTCCACCAAGCCTCCTATCCTTTCGTTCCTCTTTCCTTCACCTAACTTCACTCTACCCTACCCCATCCCTGAATCTGGCAGCTGACCCCCAGCACAACCCCAGCAGTACTTCCTCCATGAGGGTCCCACTCCAGTCCCATCTGGAGTGGGAGCGCCCTGGCAAATCCAGCACAACATTGTCTCAGGATAGGCCTGTTTTCAAAAAGGGGTCTGACAACCAAAAGCCTGATAGGCTTTGCAATAAGGCTGTTCTGTTGCCTCCCTATCTCCCACCCATCAGCAGGACTATTCTGTCCTTTTATTAAGGCAGGTTTCAGTTGCACTGATATGGAGGAAAAGGGAGCCAGACCTTCATTTTGTGATCAAACAGCTAGTATCAAACACAAAGTCCTGAAGAACTGTAATGCAGGCTGATTTATGTGAACAAACAGAACAAGATTCATCCCTGTGATTACTGTTAAAAATGAAGACGGGTACTGAGGAAAACAAACTTGTTTTGCCTAACATAAGTTTTTGTCAAACGCTGATAGCTACAAAGAGCTAAAATAACAATTTTCATCTGAATCCCAAAAGTCTCTCAATTCATGTGCTGCTCTAATTTAGCATACAGTGGCACGCACACACATACAGCCTTCGGTAAAGGATATGTTCTATTTGCGTTAACTGTTTCTAGTTACTGTACACGCAGTTGCAAGCTTGGCTGCTCAAGAGAGATGAGGTGCAGCCAGTTACATAGGAAAAGGGCAAAATGCACTCCAGAAACCCTTCAAGCTGCATTAGAGAAATAACAGCTGAGGCCAGAAGAGGGCTACAGAACACAATGGAACAGTGAAACCTTGTAAAGAACGCCATGTTTTCCCACTTCCTGCCCCATTAAAATTTGTTCATGGCATTGTTGTACCCTTGTCTTTATTTTTAGTCTTCCTTCCCAGAAACCCAAGAACAGTCTCCCTAACACACACCTAAACATGTGATTAAAGCATGCATGTCAGAAAATGACAGGCTGAGGCACTAAGTGGGTTTCAGTGCTGAGCAGAAGTTTGATTCTGAGGCCCTTTCCCTATGAGGCTGGTGAATTGGTTCATGCCGTTTCTTACTGGATTTTCTGGACTCGAAACAAGGCAGACTTTCCCTCATTTCCTTCCGCACAGCTACTGCGTATGTTCCATTCTGATTTGGAGGAGCGCGAGTTCATGAATCCACACTGCCTCCGCTGTGGCCACTCCTGCTACTCCCCTCACCCTCACCCATCAGCTGTGATTGGCCCTTTTTTTTTTTTTGCATGGTTTAGTACGTCAATGCGTACGTGCGAAAGTCCATACTACCCCCTGGCCCCTCCCATGAGCCCTCCCCTGACCACCAATTCGCATTGGTGTGAATGTACGTGTCTGTACCACTGTGAAAGTACGATTTGGATCAATCTGGAAAATTGGAAAACTGATTTCTTCCTGTTTTCAAATAGCGCGCTTTACCACCACATGGGGGCGCATTTAGTCGGAATTACATGCGGAACGAAGGTAAATAAACCGAACCTAGTCTGCTCCAACGTGCAGAAGACCTCCGTGGCAAGACGCATTGGCCCACCTTAATAAGCGTATGCAGAAAGGGCCTGAGTCTCTCTTTTCAATCTCTAACCAGACCTAGAGCACTACACCATGCCAGGCAAATATGTTCTTTACACAGTCCTTTCTCTGTCAAAAATAGTTGCAGATATGTATCAGTTGTGCCAGCTCCTGGAGCTGTCTGGTCTGGCCACAATGATGTCTGCCTTAGTTACATCCCATTTAGATTACAATTGCATGGAGCTGCCTTTGGAAAGTGGTGGGATCTTCAATGCTCTGAAGTGCAACAGACAGACTGTCGTCTGGAACCACTTACAGTCATTCCTCCACCTCCATGGGGTTTAGATGTGCAGGACCTCATGAAAGTGGAAAAAATGCAAATATCTCTAGCTTCCCCAAACTTCTTTAACATGTACAAAAAGTATGATCCGTGGAATCAACCCACCATGGATTCAAATGTATACTACACAGTACAATTGAATCCATGCAATACACTTGAACCCACAGTGGGGAGTATGCCAGCTGCACAGTTTTGCCTTTGAGGCAGTGCACTTTGCAAAGCAGAAGCAGCTGCTAGAGTTTGCTGCCACCTCTGCTGCTGCCTAAACCATTTTTAATAGGGACTTACAAGCCTTGCTTCATCTTTGTAGTGTCTTGCAGCTTCTCTCAGTCTCTCAAGGCTTTCAAAGAAATTGTGAAAGTGAGGTAAGACTTATAAGCCCCTATTAAAAAGGGCAGTGGGCAGTAGTAGCGGAAACAGCAAATAATCTGCAAATAATCAAATCGACAAAAGTTAAAAGTGGAGGGACGGCTATATAGGGAAAACGCAAAGCACATATTATGTCAGCATCATTGACTATGAGTCAGTTTTCAGGCGTAATACAAAATGCTGACTATAGTGAACTATAATGCTTTATATTATTTGGGGACAGAAGAACACTTGACTTCATCTGAGTCTATCTGGATTTTAAAATTTTCAGGGATGTCTTCCTCTCCCTCCTGTCACCTTTACAGGCATGTACAGTGAGGATGTGACAGATGGTCTCCTCAGTGGATGGTCTCAGACTGTAGAACTCTCTTCAACAACCCTGGACTTGATTCAGGTTTGGGGATGGTGAGTCTCTTCCACTTTTGAAAAAGTTTTATCTGGGCTCAAAACAGACTTAGGGTGAAATACTCAATATAGTGCATTGTATCTCAAAGAGCAGAGGTAGGCAATTTTAGACAATCCAGAGGGCAGTTTTTTTAACACTCTGGACTATGCATGGATCACACCAGGCTTGGAAAGACCATAAAAATTCAACATGAAAGTATCTGGTTTCTTGATCAAAAAACAGAAAGTTTGGTTTTTGGGATGTTCTGTACCCTATGTATACACAAAATAGCTGTTCTGGGGGTTTCTGGGAGGGGATCCTGGTATAGAAAAGGCAACAGGGAAGCTCCAGAGGGCCTAGGATATCAAAAATGGCTTTGGGTGGCTTTTTGAAGAACTGTAGGCTGAATTGTACCCACCTCTGCCTACAGGCATCTGGTGCTAGTGAAAGCTTTATTAGCAAAAAAAATTTTTTTTGAGGTTTGTGGCCCTCCAGAGTAACTGGACAGAAAGGGACTGGTGTATCTGTTAACCTTGGATGTTGCAAATCCCTGTTCTAATGTTACAGTGTGTTTAATTGTGTTTTCATGTCATAACTGTGCTTTTAATTGTTTTTAATCATGTTGTGAGCCACCTTGAGTCCCAGTACTGGGACAAAATCAATATATAAAATGAATGTATGAAGTGAAACAGGATTCAGCAATCTGCGGCCCTTTCAGATGTTGATGGACTAGAACCCTCATCATTTCTCACCATCGGTTATGCTGGCTAGAAACGATCAGAGCTGGAATCCAACAACATCTGGAGGGACACAAATAGCTTGTCTCCACCTTAAAGGAACCAAAATACTAACCTGGAGGAGAGCCAGCCACCCCAAACAACAAACTAGAAGCTGTACTAAAGTACCCCAACATACTTCTATTACTTCACAATTACACCCTGTTTTTCTCCCTCAGGGATTGAAGCAGTGGTGGCTAGTGGCCTCCATGTCAGTTAGGTGATGAGGACACTCCAAGATTTCAGTCAGAACTTTAAGGCCACTATCCAAGATGCTAAATCACATCCCTCAAAGAGGTTCAACACCTTGGATAGCTCTTCTGAAGTTCAGTCTAAAACCTGATTTGATTACCTGAGTCTCACATTTGGTGAAAGGAGAGATGTAAATCAAATTTATAAATAAAGTGCCCCATTGACATGGAAGTCATCAGCTGCCACAGGAGCCAAAATGAGCAACTTAAATTATATATATAAACCTAATGTTTAAGAATGTATTACGTTATAATCACTTTGGCTCAAGAGTATCTGAAGGCATATGAAATCAGTACAACCAGAAGTTCAGAAAAATGAGAGTTTAGCCTTCGGAAGAACAAAGTTGTCCCGGAGGCATATGGGAGATACTTCAAACACTCTGATAACTGCCATATAATGCATGGGAGTTCTGCTGTATTTGAAATGTAAACAACATTTTGTATTGGCTTTGTTTAAAACTTATCTGGGATGACATTTAAGCCATTTAAGTGCCTAGAGCCAACAGCTTCCTGCAGCTGCCTACCTCCGTAAAGGATGCTGAGTGATAACATAATTAACTGTTGAGTGTTGCCTTGCAACACGAAGCAGAAATGAAATACAGCAACCACAGCCTCAGTTTGGTAGGCTGCTTCGGTACAGACCTTTAGTAGAGCAAAACAGGAGAAATGAGACATTTTTAGACCATTTAAATATAACTGTTCCTCATTCTCTGTATCTGGAATTCCACATCTACACCAGTTCTTCCTTCAGAAGATATATTCTAGGGAAAGAGTGTGGAAAATTTCCCGTCCAGATGTTGTAAATTACCATCACCACAATTCCTTATCACTGGCAATGGTGGCTGGAGCTGATAGGAGATGAAAACATCTGGAAGGGCATGGATTCCCCACTCAGTTTTAGAATCTACTTTAAATGGCTGGTGACCTCATCCTGGAAGCTGTCCATGACAACAGAGTGACACACAGCAAGAAACTCACTGCCACCCACAACAATAACCACACATCAGTTTCTAGATCTTGTAAAAGTTACTTTCTTTGACTACAATTTCTAGAATGCTAGAGCTATCTATTATAATTACTGGAAGTGTAGCTGCGGTAAAAATTCTGTCACTCTCTCACACTGTTTCCAGAACACTAGGACAGACATATACAACTTGTGATATACCAAACTAAGTTCAACTTGCCAAACACCATCCTGTTTTTATTACTTGTGTGGATCTGAAACCACAGGAAAATTTTCAAGTATTGGGAAGCCAATAATGGCTGCTGTAAATTAGGATTAACCTGTATCTTTAAAAACAAATGGACATTATGTACTTTCAGGTCGTTTCTGACTTATGGAGACCCTAAGGTGAACTTCTCATGGGGTTTTCTGGGGCTGAGAGTATGTAACTCACCCAAGGTCACCCAGCAGGTTTTTACAGCCAAGTAGAGAATCAAACCCTGTTCTCCAGGGTCATAGCCCAATGCTCAAACCACTATACCACACTGGCTCTCAAATGAAACATTACCAACTGCTAATTAAGTCTTCAGGTACTTTGTTCAAAAGAAACTGAAAGTGTTTGCGTGCATGCTCACTCTTCTGGAATTCTCATTACTCTGAGAAATGGTCTATAGCAGTGCAACAATCTTATTAAAATAGTGTGAACATATAGATGACTTGCTGTTACCTAAGATCATGTTGCTTGCAAGTTAATAACAACTAGCTTCAGCCTCAGACAGTTAACATATTAAGTACTGCTGAATTCATACAATGTTAGTTCATAAGAAGTCTTACTAAATACACAATGGACTTTGGAAGGGTCACCAAAACTTTTGGACTGTGATTCAGAAGTGCTGAAGTTGGCAGGGTTGTAATTTTTTAAATATATATATTTTATCTACCTGTTTATTTATTTGATTTATATCCTACTTTTTTCTTAATATGGGACCCAATGCTGTGGGATATGAATATTACATGAACTGCCTTCTCTATAAAGGGGAACAGAGGATGAAAAGACGAAGCCATGTCAGTGGTCAGGGTCCTCAATTCACAGACACATAAGCCTTTTCAATTCCACATTATGGAAAAGCATAGCCCAAATATAATGTGAATTCATTTCAGAAGTGCAGTTAAATTGCAGTTCACAAACTGATTGTCTTGTTGTCTTGTCATAGGCAGTGTCTTGCTCTATCTGCTGATTAGCATTCTTATTTTTTTGTTCCATTCTCAGTTTTATCGTAAACAAGACAGCTATTGTGTAATTGTGTTGTGTGTCTATGTAAATAGGGTAAGTGAAAAGCCTCTAGCAAGAAACAATGCTATCACTGGGAAAGCTGAATTCACTTAGGTAAAACTGCAAAGATATCATTTGTCCCTAATGGCAAATTAGAGGAAACACAGGTGGAAAAGGATGCAGAATTTCCACATCTAGGTCTAGAATTAATTACAAGTTGGAGATGATATATGTTTTTACAGTTGAAATAGAAAGTGAGTATTCTGTGTACTTTATTTATCAGGTAGTGATAATACCTGTACAACCTGTGTACTTTATTTCGCAGGCACTGATAATATCATGGACACACTGATTTCTTTTAATTATCACTCATTCTGATAGCAAACTCAGCTGACAGCATTTTAGCCAATGATGCTACTGAGCAACAAGAGCAGTAACTTCAGGAGAACAGTAAGATTTATAAAAATTCAGAAGTGCTTCAAGAAAAAAAAACCCTAAGGATGTAAAAAATCTCCTAAATAGCAAAATATAGACTGATTATGTTCAGTGGCTACAGACTGCTGAATGTCTGCTGAAAGGGATATATGTGGAAAACTGGGGAGACAAGGAGGTGAAATAGAAGAAGGCAAGGGTGGTTGGTTGTCATTCTGAATGGAAACACTTCGTACTACAATCAGCTCTAACATTCCTGCTAATATTTCCTTATATCTTTCCTAAAGAGGATAGCATGAACTTCAATATTTGGTGAAAGATCAGAGAGACATGACTCAACTGTGCAGCTCACAAAATTAACTGGTTGACTTGGGGAAGTCACCATCTTTCAGAGTAACCAAGTCATAAGATTATTGTAAAAATAAATGGGAAGGGAGCTATTCATACCACCTTGAATTCCTTGGAAGAATAGGGTCTTAAAAATATAATACAACAATAAATAATAGATTAAGGCAAAACTTCAGTTGGCTGTGCATAGCACCAGGCTCCAAGCATGAAGGGGAAGGGGCTCCTCCTTCCACTGTAGGATGAAATGTCCCCCTGTCCAGACCACAAACTGCTGTTGGTGCATAGTCCATGCATTTGCATGCATAGGAATATTCTGAATTAACTGTGCTACAATTCCTGAAAAACAAAAACACGGGAGAACAGCAAGATTTAAAACTCATTAAAGGTCCCAGCACAAATAGGCTGGGTGAGGAAGCTGCTAGTTCTGATGGGTGCTAGTTGCTGAGATTTCTTTTCAAATGAAAGTTAGCTCTGAAGATTCACTGGATGGCTGTGAGCAATTCATAGATCGTGCAAACAGAACTGAAAATTAGCTGCATTAAAAAAAACAACTAAATATAATTTTATAAGATAAGTTGGGGTAGCTTGTACTCTTATCCAAAAGTAAGAAAGATGTTTTTCAGATGTATTATTTCACTAAGAAAATTTTCAGAATTCTCTTTCTGGTTTGTATTTATAGCCAGTTATGGCTGCATGGATGTGAGTAACTGTAATATATGTTCACTTACATATATTTTGAATCTGTAAGTTTTATCAGCAGCACTGACTCCTACTAACTAGGAGATCTATGTCCTTTAGCATAATGGTATCCTTCTTGCTAGCTGTCCTTCCCTTCCACCCCAGTTTATGCGCAAGAATTTATCTAGCTCTCAATGGTACAGTACAAGTCCTAGTTTAATGTTATAAGCACATTATACCATGAGTTGGTGTTGTCTAGTGGTCTAGTGGTTTGAGTGTTTGCTTAGGACTCTGGGAATCCAAGGTTCGAACTCTCACTTGGCAGTGGAAACCTACTGGGTTAACCTGAGCAAATCACAGTCTCTCAGCCTCAGAGGAAGGCAGTGACAAACCTTCTCGGAACAAATCTTGCCAAGAAAACTGTATACAATGTGTTATACCCTGCTGGGTGGGAGCATATCTTGTCAGCTATTGAGAAAAACTTGGGTCAGCAACTAAGTTCAGAATGTTGCTCACTCTGCAACAACACTGCTTCTGATTGGCTTCAGCAAATTTTATAAGAATCTAACAACATAGGAATATAGATAAAAGTGGACAAGCTTCTGTAAACATTGTTAAGCATGATCTACAATTTAGCTTCCATTATTCCTCTTCATTGTAATGAGGGTGCAACCTATGCTGGGACTGCCTGGATTTTGGAGTCCCAGTGAAACCATTCAACCCCTCCCTAACACATGGGCCTTGTTGGTATGTGCTGTGTAGTTAAAGCATGAATTGAGCTCAGTGGTCTTAATTGTAATTGATGCAATAAAGGAAGCAGTGTTCATTCTTCACCTCTTGTGTTGACGTGGCATTGCAGAGGAACAATGGAGTTATTCACTATTCCTGTTTTCTGTCCTTAGAAGGCCTTGAAGCTTACTGTGGCACAATGCAACTCTACGCCCTCTCTTTTGACCTGCTTGTTCCTGGGCTGTGGACAGGAATAAGTTCTGCTGGAGAGGGAAAGAGGCAGAAAAAAAGCTTGTCATTCTTTGCATATTCAGGAGTGTGGGGTGTTATAAGCTGATCATTAATATTATTTAATGTCTTATTGTCATGTATTAGCTTATAAAATTTTCAGAGAAACAAGTGTTACAAAAAGCAGCTTCCACTGATTTTTAAAAAAGTGAGAGATACGTCTTGACTTCAGACTAAAAAAATTAAATAAGACAAAGACACATAAAGGAAGTGGGAAGAAGGGGAAAGGTATAGAAAGGAGAGCAGACTGAAAATTTCTGAAGGAAGCGGGGACTTTGTGAACAAACATAATCCAACTGATGACAGACTGATTTCCTCTTCCTGGTATTCTCACTTGGAATGAAGTAACACAATGATGGAATGGAGTTTAGCCACTGGGAGAGACCAGAGGGCCCATCCTCTCATCCTTGCCATATCAGGGCAACCTGTGGTTGAAATGACAGGGGCCATTTCCGCACCGGGCTAGTAAAACGGTGCAGAGTGACCTCCAATGGAGGTCTTCTGCACCGTGGAGTGGACTGGGGCGGACTACTTTTTGTAGTTCCGCACCTCAGTCCAGTTTGGAGCGACCGGAACTGGTCGCGCAGCGTGCTTTTTAAAAACCTCTTTTTAGAGGTTTTTAAAAAGCACGGAGCACGCGACTCCATGCCGCTCCGGCCCTGCGCTCCGGAGCAGATTTGCAGGCGCGCAAGTGCATGCCTGCAGATCTGCTGGGGGCGGGCTTTAGGCTGGCGAGCTTCTCCGGTTGGTGGAGAGCGTCCACCAACCGGAAGCCGCCATTTTGGACGCCGGAGCAGTGCGGAGCGATGAGTTCGCACTGCTCCTCGTCCCGACAGACTCGCCTGGACGGAGAAGAAGTCCGGGGAGTCCCGTTTTCGCGTGGCTCCTTCCCCACGTCTGGAAAGGGCCAGGGACAGGTGCAAAGCAAGAGCTTCCCTTTATTGGTTCATGAGAAGTAAGGGCTGATGATATTCTTTCTCCAGCTCGTGGGAAGGCTAATGTTGACCTCTCTCACTTGTCTGCCTTCTGGAAGGAAAAAGGAGAAGTTGCAGCATCCCTTTTTTCTTCAATCAGTGGCAAAAAGAACAGTTCCCTTCCCAACATTCCTCCAGTTCCAGTACAAAGTAATTATTGTGTTAAAATTAAAAACATTCACGACAGATCTGCTGGATCAGACCAAGGTGGGCGAATTTAGTTCTGTCAAAGTCATCCCCCACCCCAAAATGGCCAGCCACACACAACTGGAGGTTCACAAACAGGGCATAAGGCCGCAGTGAATAACTGTGGCCTTCCAGATGCTTTTGGCCTGCAACTCCAATAATCCTGAATTGTTTACCTATGCTGGCTAGGGCCGATGGGAGCTGTAGGCCAAAAAAGTATATGGAGGGGCACAGCTGCCTGTCCGAGGCATAAAGCAAAGCTGGGGAACTTGAGGTCCTCCTGCAAATGTTGCTGGTTTGCAACAGCCATAATCCTTAGGTCACACAATCCCCATTTCTGACATAACGACAACAGCTCTTGCCTCTGACAATTTTCAGAGACAACCTTGTTAGGTTTGTTTCCTTATAAAAAGAAGGAACCAGTCTAGAGGTACATTTAACACTAATCAATTTATTTCTGCATACATTTTTTATATTCAAAAGCTTCCATTTCATTCCTGGCACATCAAAACTGTAGAGCTCACAGTTTCCACAATGGGTTTGCCTTTCCAAGACTTTCCTTGGAAAGTCTTCCAAACTAACAGAGACATCACATCAACAGATCGAACTGTTGTGGCAGTGAAATCTGGCATCCTCTTCTAACCTGTGGTAGAACGAAGTCCTCTTTAAACATGGAGCACCTTTAACTTCAAGTGTAAATATATATCATTTGAGTACCAGTCAGGATTGCCTTTGCCATCATACTGTATTTCCAATTTCTATGTATAGTTGTGAAGTCTGGACACTGAAGAAAGCTGACAGGAAGTGAATCAACTTGACAGTCCTGCCAATACCACAGGCTTTCAAAAAAATACAAAAAAAAAAATACAAGCCACCTTAGAAGCCAAACCGACTAAACTGAGACTGTCCTACTTCGGACCTATCATGCTATGACATGACTCACGAGAAAAGACAAGAAGGTTTGGGCCATTTCTGCACTAGACTGTTATAGCGCTATGATTCCACTTTAAATATCCTATGGACTCCTGGGGTTTACAGTTTCGGGAGGGGCCGCCTGGCCCCTCCCGAAACTGCAAACCCCAGGAGTCCATAGGATGGAATAGCGCCATAACAGTCTAGTGCGGAAATGGCCTTGGTAAGGTTGAAGGAAGAGGGAATTACAGGTCGATAGACTCGGCCCAGGGACCCACGGCCCTGAGTCCGCAAGACCTGAACGGGGCTGCTGATGACAGGGTGACCTCAAGGTCTCCAATTCGACTTGAGGGCAGTTCACAACACTCTCACACAGCGACGTGTTTTGAACCAAGCAGAGGTGTTGAACTAGTCGCCAGCAACGGGCGCGGCGGTGAAAGCGTCTAGAAAAAGGCCTCCCTCGCCGCCCCGCTTTCCTATTTCCCGCCCAGCAGCCGCCCCATCCACACAAGCGGTGCAAGGCCGGGCCTCTCCGTCGGCGCAGGCGCACTCGCGAGGCCTTTCCTCCTTCAGAGCCCCTGCGCCGCTCCTGGGCGCCTTTTCTCCTCCCCGGCAAACCGCCCCCTAATTCCCGCCTGGGAGGCGGGGCCGTCCCGCCTCCCCCCGGGGCCTTCCCCAATGCCGGCCGGGCCCGGCTTCGAGAGGAGGCGCGGGAGCGACGGACGGGCTTGTCCCGGGAGCCGGCCGTGACGAGGTGGGTTCGCTTCCGTCGCCTCCCCGAAGGGCTTACTCTGCCGTTGTGCTCTCTCCCCCCCCCGCCGCCATATCCCCGTTGTTCCTCCGCTCTTCCAGCCAGCCTTGCTTCCCTCGGCTTCCAGCCGGCCGCATCTCACACACACACACGCACCCCGCCTCAGGTCCTCCTCCCCGATGTCTGTCCCTTTCCTCAGTTTTCAGGGCCCCGTCCTGCCTCCGCCCTCCCCATCCCCACGAAAGGGCCACCCGCCCCCTCCCCTGCACTTGTTGAAGGCATCCTGTGGCCAACGCTGCCGTCTGAGTTACTCGCCTCCCTGGGCATCGGTGGCCACTCCTCTTTTAGTCGCCCCCTCGCCGGCCGGAGGGTGAAGCCCTCTCAGCTGAGGAGCAGGGTTTTGTGAGGACCTCTCTCCTCCTCACTGGCAGCTTCAAATCCTGTCCTTCAGCGACTTTACTGAGAGAAAAGCCGTCTAGGGAGACAGAAAGAGTTTTTATTTTCCCTCAGAGAGCTGAAAGCCTTTGCTCTTTGCTCGTTCGTCTTTGGCAAACAGGTTGTTGGAGGGTTTTTGTGTCGCTTCAGAACTTACATGATCAAAAGCGACACAAAATCGAAGTTTGGGTACGGCATGGAAAAAGAGAACCTCTTCCGAATCACTTCCATCTCTGGAAAACTGTTTCTAGTGCCTCAGAGATGTTCATCACTGAACCTAAGTTCTGCCTGCCTTTATTAATGTCCAAGGGATGTGATCTCAGTTAAACAGGATGATTTAGTGTAGGATAGCCTAGGGATTTAGAAAGCATCATTCTGGAGCAAAATGATATGCCCTGTTTCTTAATGTAGCGGTGGAAAAGGGATGTCTTTCTTCTTCCAGTCTAAAATACTCACCATGGGGTAGCGAGTTGAGTGCTGGACTAGTACTCTGGGAGTGAATTCCCATCAATTCAGCTTCAGCTTATTGCAACCCTGTAAATGAAACTACTCCAAGATACCATTACCATCAGCCCTAGGCAGGTGTTGCAAAGTCGGATTTGTGCGTTCCTTGACTGAGTCAATCTGTCTGTAATGCGGTTTTCCTCTTTTCCCTCTCAGTCATGAAACCTAGGGGCCGTTGAGCAAGTCACACTTAGAGGAAAATAGTGGGAAACCTCCTCTGAATAAATCTAGCCAAGAAAGCCCTATGATAGGGTTGCTGTAAGTCAGAGTTGAGGTAAAGGCACATAACAGCAAAAAATACCCAGGTCTTGATATGCGGATATTCTATTTTATTAGTTACAGTCTGCCTTTCCTCCAGTGTGCTCAGGACAGTGAGTGTGGCTCTGCTTCTCCCCACTTTATGTAATCCTGTGAGGTAGATCAGGCTGAGAGAGTGTGATTGGGCCAGGATGACCTAGTGAGTTTCATGGTTCAGTGATGACATGAACTTCCGAGTTCTTCCAAGTTCTAGGTATCAGAACATGGGTCGGTCTTCATACTAGCTGTTGCTCATGTTCCATGCAAGCTGTTTTTTTTTTTTTTTAAGGTGGAGGGATTCTTACAATGTAGAAAAAATGGTAGAAGGATCAGCTACGGCAGCACATGTTGCCAGGTAAATTGTGGAAAATCTATATAATTATTGCCATCTGCTTAACCTTCAAGAACCATACAGTTATGGAAGTGAAAAGAAAAATGGTGCTATTACAATTTAATATTATATATTAACTATATGCTATACTATCTTTCCTTACAGAATATAGAAAGCAGCTAACAATAGAATACACAGAAATAATGAACTGGTACAAGACAAAGCATAATGAGCAGTAATACAGTAAAAAAAAAAGCCAATAAAAAATTTAGATAACAGCAACCAGTTACAAAGACAATTAAAATTAAAATGCAAATAAAAAATGCAAAGCATGCATGTAGGACAATAAGGAGGAAAAGGTTGGCCTCCCTCAGTAGGATGTACTAAAGTTTGGGCGGGTCCACTGGGAAAAAAAAAATCTCATGGCCCTTCCATTGTCCATCAGTAGCAGGCCGGAGAAAAGGGATTCTTTCCATCTCAACAGCTCGAGACAAAATTATCTTTTGGGTGGCTTGGGACCAAATACACATTTTAGAAGTTTATGAGTATTCTGTATAGCTATAGACTTGGTGTCTGTGTTTTGGATCTTATATGAGAATCTGAATGGCAGGCAAAACCTAGATACTGAGATGCTTGAACGTATTTGAATTTTTAAAAGAAGGACTGAAAATGATTTTTGAAAGGAAATGCACTTTAGTAAGGAAACCAAAGATTCAGTTGACATCACTTGCCAGTTCTAAGTGTTTGATAGCTTTCACCTTTCTGTGTTAAATCTCCTGTGTCTCTAGTTATTGCAAGAAGTATGTTCTGTTTAAATAAAAACATTTTTTTTCTGGAACATCCACTGATGTGCTTTAAAAGTGCTTTTAAAACAGTTTGCTTTTTCCTGATGCTAACTAGCCATGTCAGTTTTCTCCTGTCAAAAGCCTTGTAACCTGAGCAGTGATTTTGCTAATATTAAGCGCTTTAAGGTCCCATTTAGAAATAATTAAACATGCATTTTACCCTCTCATTGGGAAATATTAGACTTTATTTTGATTAATGTAGGTTTAATTATATCATGCTTGAGGTTTTCATTGATAAGTCAAGGGTTAACATAAGCACCAGGTCATTTTCCAGTAGGTTAGCAGCTATATTGGTCTGGTTAAGCGTAACTGAAACACTGTTGTTATTCAAGTGAGTAGCTGTGACTTGAGATACAGGGAATATCACTTGAATAAGCAGGTGTGACATTGTTCTTTAATCACTTTTCATGCCCCATCCTTGTTTTGCACTGAAATAAGCTGTTAACACAATATTATTGTATGTGGGTTTTGAGCTCTAGATGCTATTCTTCCTGCTTTTTTAATCCTGTTTTCTTTCACAAAATATTTCAAGTATTTTTTGTGTGTGTGTGTGCAATTTAAATTACAAGGGTTTTTTTTAATAATGTGTCTGCATAATTTGTTTATTTGAAAGTATTATGTATCTCTACTTCTGGTTTCTGCTTTAATTTTCTACTTATGTTCATAATACCATTTTATGTTAACAACAACAAAAATGATTACCTCATATGCTGATAATGTGAACTTCTTTTTTCTTTTGCACTGTTCCCTTGACTCTTAGTTCTTAGAATGAGTAACTTGTTTCTAGCAAGCTTACAGCCCAGCTAATAAAAAATGGGCGCCAGGCCTGTGGAGTAATTAATCCCAAGGTAATATATACAACTAAACCAAGTGCTTAGAATTGCTTTTGAGACAATTTTCTTTACATTATTTTCTCATCAGTAGTTTCTGTAAAGTCCTCTGTGGTAATCCCATTTGTTGGGTAGCAAGTGAATATATAAATGAGGCAATAATTAGGTTGTCAGAACAGACTTTCATCATTAATGTATGTGCAGCTTGTTTCTGAAGTATACTGTCAGCATTTTTTTTTCAGATTTAAAAAACTACACTTTATTCCTTCATCATTCCCATTTTAACATGCCTAATCTGTGTAGCTATTTCAAAAGGAATTACTGGTTTTTTATCTTGCAATCACTGAATGCTTCAGATGCATCATATATATTGATTCAACCAGTTTGCCTAATAATAGCAGTGAAAATTATTGGCATTGTCTCGTCCAATTACAGTTAGTTTTATTTTATTAATTCAGTTATGAACTGTACTTTAGTGAAGGCTGTTATGTTATGTACATAATAAAAACTGATCATAACTTAAAAACAATAAAATCCAATTGAAATCCAAAGATTAAAAAAAGCAAGATAAAATGTATAACATTGAAAAACAAACATCAAGGGCATACTTTCCAGAGATCTAAAACGTAATGAGAAGGAGAAGAGCTGTGGTAACACAAAACTGTAAAACATGTGATAAGTTTAAAAGTCTCAGGACACAGAATGTTTTGTGTGGGGTGGAAAAGTCAACGAAATAGGAATGCAGCAGGCTAATCTAAGGAGATTGTTCATGAACAGCCCTAAAGAACGCAGGAACAGCAGTCTATCAGCCACTGCACAGAATGCTTGATAATCACTTGGCACAGGTAGGTCTATGGGGGAAAAGGTGATCTTTCAGAAACTGTGAGAATTAACACTTTGACCTGAACCCGGCAACAAAGAAAAAATAATGCTTGTGTAAATGTTTAACATGATCATAATACCAGCTTCTAATTAGCATTCTTGCCACTGTGTTCTGTACCCACTCAGATATCTGGATTGCCTTCAGAGGAAGTCATACCCACAATGTATTGCAGCAGTATAAATAGGCGGTTACTTAAAAGGGCCAACATCACAAAAATGGGGCATTTTCTGGTACAGACATCAGATATTTCTGTGACTGGTTCAAAGCTGGCTTAGTGTTTTGGCATGACACGTTGATATGATTAGCTCAGTGTGAGAAGACCTCTATCCACCATTAGGTTTAACAAATATTAGTTTATAATATGTGTAACTTGAATTCTTTCTTTCTTTTTATTATTATTATTGTAAAGAAAAAAGAACAATACATAACAGAATAAAACAAAAACACCACGTGAATAACATAAGTGTGAAAAAGAGAAAAATTACAAAACAAATAGCTTACATTACTATTTCTCTCCAGATCCTTTATCATATACTTATTCAACATATTATATATCATATTGATTATATATTTTTATTTCATATATCTAAATCTCATTCTCCTTGTACTCATTATTGCTATAGTAATTTCATTCTTAAATCTATTCTTTTCAACTATATTTAACCTATTGCTAAATTGAATTCTTTATGCAATATTACAGTGATGCCTAAAGCAAAGGACAAATTAGAAAACATAAGTTCTGATAATTAAAATAGTAAGATAATAAAATCTAATAAAGTCATTGTAAGTCTCAAAAAATACTGTCAAAGATAAAATAGACCAATAGATAATATAGACTTAAAGATAATGTAGAGGAAGAAAGAACTCCTAGACAGTTTTTCTTAACTTCTAGGGGTTGGATATAGAGAAGAGCAAGCAGAACTCTGGAACAGCAACTTCCTTGGCTCTTTTTCTTCCTACACAGACGTTTCTGCTCCCCTTTCCTAATAATTCCTGAGAGCTCAGGGACCCTTTGAAATAGCATGATATGGGGCATTTGTAGTGTTGCCAGCTTTTCAAAATAGCAGTAATGGACAGTCAAAATTCATGACATGCAGAGCGGACAATCAGGAAATGGCAATTAACAAGTTTGTGTTCTAGCTGTTGTTTTAATTTGTTTTAACTGTTTTCACTTTCTGTGATGTTTTAATTACCATTTGACTTTTCCATACTGTTAATTTTTAATTTTTTTTTCTAGCTATTGTAAGCTGCCTTGAGTCCCAACTGGGAAAAAAATAAGATGATAATGTAGATACCAAATGAAAGTATTGATTTCAGTTAACCTGCCTATGTATTTCTCTGTAAAATTAACATATGGTTCAAATTTGTACCTTACATGATGTACACATTTTTGTTTTTATAACGGGTCCACACTGCAAAATACAGGGGTTTTTTTGGCATCGTGTATATATATCTCATATTTTTTTTGGTTCGAAGTACAAATATTTCTGATTTGAATAGCATGTGTTTCAGACATGTCTTTATACAGCTATATACAGAGTGCTAGAATGAACCAACACCTTCAGCCTTGTTTCAATCCCACTATTTTTGCTGTCTAGTCAGAGAAAAGTCCTTAGCTGACGCAGTGTTTTCCAGGCTTAATTAGGTTGCAGGCTTAGGCCTTAGGCACACTTACTTCTAGGACCATCTTGGTTGCATAAATAGAATAGATACCTCTGACTGAAATCCTATGAATTTAGGTCAGTATATTCAAGTAGGATAAGGCCATGGTGAATAAAATTACAGACACATCTAGAACAAGAAGTATAAAGGTGTTGTCAAAAAGTCAAATAAAAGCACAGAAAAGTTCATTTCTATATTTCCAGTGTTATAAAATTGTAACTTCAGAATATGGCAAGCTGCTCCATAGGCTGTTCCTTCCTTAGCTTTGCTAAACTACTGAAAGTGACTTCTTGCTATCTTGTGTATGCTAGCAGCCACATTTATTTTAACCTTTCTGTGGGTGACCTAGTTAACTTAAATTGCTTGACCTGGTTAATTAAAATTAGCTGTATCTGTCAGTCTCTTCTGCTAAGAAAGTAACCAAGGAAGCAGATCTATTAGATAGTGAGAAATTACAGTTTCACCATGTTTTACATAATAGATGTTTAAATTAATGTTTAATTTTATATATAAAGGAGCTTGATCCAGACTGCGTTAGTTGTGCTTAGGTCCCAGTGATTTTAGTGGGGACTCAGTTGAATGCTGTCTCATAAAAAAGACTTTTCTAGGGGGCTTACAATAAATAAATTATATGAAATGTTTCAATATAAATAAGACATAAAGTGGCAACATCAAAAGAGGCATGAATGCCACAAAATAGCAGAAAACTTGACACCAGCTCAGAATTAAAGCTGAGCGAATTACCTGCTCAGCCCATTGTCAGTTTTGCATGTAGCTTGAGGAGGAAAAAAAATGCTGTTAGTGGCTCCTCCCAGATTACTATTTACAATCCAATTAACCTCAGCAAAAACACAGTAGCACAATTTGGAACCCAGTTCTTTAAGCAAGTATTTCTACTCTATTGATGTGATTGGTCAGAACTGGTAAAAATGAAAGGATCAACCATTACCAGTTCTTTTTTCTGGGTTACAGGTAAGCATAGCAAGCTTAAATTACTGTAAATTGCTTGTTAAGCTCATTTAAAATGAGAAGTTAAGTAAATTCTGGGCATTTGAAAAGTGCTAGACACAGAGGTATAGTGTATTAGTACAACTGATCAGTTGTAAATAAATTTATTGGTATGGCTACTTAACCCACAGAATTCTAGAAGCTAGTGATCTTGTTCTCATGAAAAATAAAAAAGGTGAAGAATGTTACCTTTTTTGTTTTTGAAGCAATTAACTTTTCCATTGTTCTTTTATAGCTTTGTTAGTTGCTGGTTGGAAGCCTGCTCAAGATAGGTGTATAATATCTGAAAATTCTTATTCTGGGCACTGCCATTATGACAATTTGATGGTGGCATACTTACTGCTAATTAATTTGTTGTTTAGCATTCAGGTTCTTGCTCTTGAATGCATGATAGCTTAAAATGCTGACTGCCATAAAATGCCGTGTCTTCCTAGTTCTGCTAGACTGTATGTATGTGTTTTGTATACATTTTCTTCATCACCAAAAGAAAGTCATCACTATGTAAATATGGTGCTTAATGGTTAAGTGAAAGCCAAGTGTGGTTAAACAGATAGGATGTACTTTTCAGCAAGGAAAAACAGTATTTCAAGTTTTTCTTACTTCTTACACTGAGGAATTCTTTTCTGTCACTTTTGTTCCTTTCATACTGTTCACCTAGATTCTTGCATGGTAAGACAGGGTTTATACTGTGGATGGGATTCTAAAAGAGTATTTAAGTACATAGTCTTCAAAAATAGCAAGTTGTGTACATATTTCAAATTGTTTCTGTGCTGGGTTCTAACAATTCCATGTATGCAAAACAATGGATGGCTTTTGTGTTACTTTACATCTGTGCATCAATATTTCAATTACATCTGTGCATCAATATTTCTGTTCAAGATGTAGCATTCTCTGACAAATGTGGCACCGTAACTGTTAGCTAAGAAAAGGATGCAGGAAATCCCAAGGCCCATTTATATACTGACCTAACAAACCGAGCACATAAAGTGACAAGTGTTGACCCAGCAATGAATTTAAACTAACTTCAGCAAGAGACAGGCAACATTGCAGAATGACGGTTCCTACTTGGCTTACGTGAGACGCTGCAACTGGTACATCATCATCTGTTCTTTCCATCAGTGGCACGTATATGGATTTATGGGATCAATCAACTCAGAAGTACTCTGTGTAGTGTTCTGCTTGGGGGCTTTTTAGCTAATCCTTTCTGGTAGCAGAGACCAATTCTCCCTGAAAAACCTCTCGCTTGGGGGCAGAGTCCAGGGGAGCATCTTAGAAGTAATGGCATTACCAACAGTGTTACTTCTTGGAAGATAATGCCATTATTTTGCACGTGTGTGTGTGTGTGTGTGTGTGTGTGTATAAGTGTAACAAGTAACATGTACTTGCTATAAATTCAGCTTTGAGGAGTATTTTTGCCATTTTTTTGCATTTAAATGTTTTCTTTTAGAAGTAGGCAAAAATTAACTATTTTGTTTAATTGCCATTTAGGTTTAAGTTGAAAGCTTACACTAAAAGCCTTATTAGAAGGAAGCTGAAAAATGTGATTTGTGATATTGTTCAAATTATGCCCTCCCTTTTTTTTCTTGTGCCTGTGATAGCAGGAAATTGCTGCCTGAATTTTTCAAGGCCAATTTCTCATACACTCCACTAAAACCTCTGGCTGTTTTCTTCACCTTATAATTTTCCTTCACTTATAATCTCATCTCCTTTACTTTCTCCTTCCATTAGACCCTTACCTTCATTTCCATGTAGATCTAGAAATGTGAAAGCCTGGGGGGGGGGGGGGGCTGGAAAAAATTGGGAAAAAATGCTTTTCTTTGTTTTTTTTTCTATAATCCATTTTTATGGGAAAAATGGGCTATAGAATATTCTCTTTTAGAATGAAGAATAAAATATTTAAGACAGGATGTTCTACATTATTTCTCCTACATTTCGCCTCCTCCTACATTATTTCTAAAGACTATGTAGTAGGTAAAACTAACATGTAAGGCTATATACAGTATCTCATGTTATTGCAATTCTTGATCTTGGTTTCCTTTTCTCATTTCTTTTTATGGGAATGAGTCCTTTATGTCTGTTTGACATTGCAGAGGACTAGTGTGTGTGTGGTTTTACTAATGTTGATGGTTTCTTCTATTTTCTTTGGGTTTTTTTGCCAGCTTCCCATAAACTGGCTAAAGCAAAGAAGTCCCTCAATAGCACAGGAGGTCCTGCAGTTCAGAATCTTGTAGCTTCATTTGTAATAAATAAAAAAGTAAAATTAAATAAGTAAAACATTTTTATTATCTTTTTTTAAAGTTTATTTTGACAGTCATATGCCAAAACAAGTTATATATAATGCACTTATGTTCTTAAAATAACAAAGTGACTTTAATGGTATAAATTGGGCTGATATTGACTGCCCCCTAATCTTTCTGAACATTTCCATTTTTCCAAAAAATGGAAAAAGAACTGTCCCTGCAGTATTAAAATTTCCAGAAATTTTATATTCCTGCATAGATCCTAGCAGAAGTCACAGGGATATGAGCTTCAAAATTCATTTTGAATTTTGGGAAAGATGACAGGTCCCTGTCTGGTGTGTAGAACACAGGGGAATACAAAGAAGACTAGCAACTTCCAAGCTGCCTTTGGTAATTGTTAATTTAAAATCTATTAACCTTTGAATTAAATAAACTATCATACCCTAATCGTGAACAAAAATGAACAAAAGTTTCCTAAAGCAATTTACACTTACTGAAGAACCAACTGGGTATTTTTTTTTCCATAATCTTATAGTCTCTCATTTAATTAACAGCTTAATTCTTGAGGCAAGTTAATGCTGAAAAGTCACTTAGTTGAGTGAATAATAAATTTAATAAAGCTATACTCTTTTGTTATAGATTTTCTAATTTAGTTAATTTGTATCATTGGCTAGCACAAAATGAAAACTAACAGGAAGTCTAATTGAAGCACATAAAAGACAACTTGAGGTGCTTTTCTACAGGGAAAAAACCCAACTGTTCAATTGAAGAAAGACCCTGTATTAAGTGCCCACAGATTCTGATTCCTTTATTGGCCAGCTGGGAGAAAAGGTTGATGTTATCTAGATTCCTGTTACTATACCTTGAAAGCCCTCAGATGGGACTAGAAAAAGAGATTCTGCAGGCAGTTGGTGCTTCTTGGGCCTCATAGGTTTCGTTGACCTTCCTTTGTAGGAAGAACAAAGCCAGGGTGGACCTCAGATTTGTCCAGGGTTGTCATGAATTTCTACATGTTGCTTGGGCCTTCATCAGTGTAAAACTTTTCTGACAATGGAACAGCAATGGTCTTTTAAACCAATTATTCACTTCTGATCATGATATGTCACCTTAAAATCCTATACTGACTTCCTGTGCCTTTCTACATCTAGCATTCACATAATGCTCTCATGATTTTTCCCCACCCTATATTTCCCCACTATATATATGTACATAGTGACTTGCTTTTGTCCGTTCTTTCTGTCTGCCTGTGATTCCCTTCTACCATGGGCAGCATAGTTGTCTCACTCTTATTAAATGACTTGCCTGTTTTTCTTTGTAGGCCTTTATGTTTTCAGAAGTTTGGTGTCTTAATGTAAGCATGTGGTACAGAGATGGTTTTGTTTTCAAATAAACTAGCAAATGCAACACATCATCTCTGAGCACAGAACCTTGTATACCTGCAGTGGGAATGCCCTGGCTATGCACATAGGGCATAGTGCTGAGTGCTTTCTAACTTGTGGATTCATTTATGAAGTTTACCTTCAGTCCATTTGTGTTTTGTTCTTTTGAACTTTTCAGAGATCTTATACTTGTTGTAAGTTTTCAAAAACAAATGATATTCAGGCCATTTTTTGACAAATTTTTAAAAAAATTGTAGGGTAAATTGCACCAGACCTGTCTGGTTTGTGTTTTCCCCCTATGCTGACTGTTCCATTTTTCCTTGTTTATTTTAAGGATCTGTCTCCCAATCCAGCTGCATACTATGTTCAGAAACAATCTTTAGAATTGGTGGATGGAGAATTGTGCAAATAGATAAGTGTCAGGTGTGCAATTTCCTAGTGCAGTCCAACATCCGGGGCTGTGTAGATAATTAAAAAGCAAACATTCCATTCATCAGATAATTGGATTTAGCATGGAGGACAGGACTTCATTCAGCTACCATTGAACAGCTGATCAGTTTTTAGAATTTTGTGAGGTATACGTGTACATCCCAGGACTTTCTGTTTCATATAGTTTGGTCAAACCTGTTGGGTACACATCTGCTTCAGGCTCATTGACTTGGATAGAGTAAGATGGCAGCTGTGGCCAAATAATCTGTCCTATTTGTTATTCATTTTATTAAAAGGTTTATAAACTAACTTTCTGCTCCTCCAAAGTGATGTGCAATAGAATCAGACTGTTGTTTAAAAGAAGTCTACAAACAAGTCTGAAGCAAATTAAGTGATCCTGGAATAATTCTGATTTGTGTTTTACATCTGTAATTTGCTACTCCTGTTAAGGAGTAAACTCAGTAGTCTCTAAAGGGATGAAAATAAAGAAGGAAGTGCCGTTAACAAAGAAGTGAGATTAGTACTCTTGACCACTTGTGCCCCTACTTGGAGATGATTGCATTAGTATTTAGGGATCTCTTTGCACCATTCACCGTGGAAGCAGGGGCTAATCTGGGATTTAACCTGTAACCTACTGCCCGCTATGTGAGAATTACATGCTTAGACCAACAAGCCATGTAAAACTGGGACTTTTTGTGGTTAACCACAAAATTTGGGCCAAGTGGTTAAAAACAAAACAAACAAGGAATAGGTGAAAAGAATATGTTGCAACATGTTACAACATCCTATCAAGGCCAAAATTCTGTTGGTCAGCTTGAAGTAGTGGAGCCCTATTGAATCAATTAGTTCGTGAACTGTTGAGAATAACAGATTTTGGGCAAAGTCTGAGAGAGGGAGAGAGAGAGAGAGAACACCCTCTCTCCAAACAAACCCGTCAACATGTCCTGTTAGTTCCATCAGAAAGCAACATTTTAACAAAATAACTGGTAATTGGTAGTGTACATAAGCAAAGAAATATTTTCTAATTTTAAAATTCGAAAGCCTAATATTTCTCCTCACTCACTTTCCAATAGAACAGGAGGACGAAACAATACACATATATGTGGTAAATGTTTGCTTTCATGAGGTAGCAAGTAACACATTTATGTTCTACTGTACATGTGAAATTAACAATTTGGGGATGAGTATAGTTCATTGTGAAGCAATGAAATGTTGTCTATGACACGTTTCCATTTAATGATGCTCTCAAGATTGTGGATGTATTTCTTAGCTGTCATGGCAATGGATGTGCATGTTACATGGATAAACATTGCTGATCTGATTAGGCCAGTATCCTGACCATGCAAAGGCATATGGCTTTATTAGCTTTGCTGCAGAATTAGGAGCATGGCCTGAATTAACACAACATTTGTTCCATGATTATTGAATACGTGTGCAAACTGTGTATAAAAAAAAATACAATGCACAAGTTGACCTGACCATCTGCCTGGTACATTTTAATCACAGGTATTTAAAAGTAGTGGTGACAAAATAAAGCATTTGATGGATCATAAAATTGTTTTCACTTCTTTACAGGTCATTTACCTATTTGAAATCTGGTTTAATACAGTCCTTTCCCACAATCTAGTGTTCCACCAATCATAAACATTGATATTGTTCTGTCTTTCTGCCATTATCTTGCATTCAGATTGACAGCAGTTGTCCAGGATATGAAGCGGAGGGTCCTTCCTTTCACTTGTTCCCTGACAATTTAATAGTATATGCAAGAACATCACCTGTGTTTATCATTAATTGAGCTGTGGCCTTGGCATCCCAAGTTTTGCTTTTGTCTTTAGTGTAGGCGGCAGTAGCTGTTGCTGCTAACAGAAGGGTTTCAGCTCAAGATATTTCGCTCACTGACGCAGAGCCCAAAAGACACTCACTACCCTTAGGGCTAGCACTTTAAAATGTGTGGCAGAGCCATACAAACAACAATTGTTGCCTCTGACTTTCCCTACTAAAGCCTTGCCTTTCTGGATGGCAGGGCCAGCCCTGAGCCTTCATGCTCCTAATGTCAGAAGAAATGTCCTCCCCCACTTTGCAAACATTAATACCCATCAGGATGTTGGCATAATATATGTATCAGATTTCATTTCTCTGTTTTAACAGTTTTGAAGATTAGCAGTTTTGAAAATCGTGTTATGTGAGTGAGGATGAAAGACCTTTATATAGAAGTAACAAAAGGTATTTGGGGCTGTGTGGAGTGGGGGGATTGCGTTTCCTGTCACTTTCTGATGTGGATGTACAAGTGAAGTTTTCAAGAGCTCTTGTTTTCCACTGAAGTTAGTCATCCCAAATACAAATGCAGAGGCTGAATATGCAGAGGCTGAGTATTACTCATAGTACAGAATTTTGAACAGGTGACTGATGTTCATCTGTAGTTTTTTTTAAACCAAGGCTTTGTTAGATCTCCAGAGGAAAGTAAATAGCACTGCCTAAGTAAAAGAAAATATATAGCATTTCTGGGCATATTTTTTCATTACAAACATAACCTGCCATTTGATGTAAAGTGTGCAAGGCAGCAAACAATTAAATAAATAAAAGGTACTGGTTATACCAACTTTCTGGAGGACGACCTTGCCAAACATTTCAGATTATCTTATGAAAGAAAGGAATGGCTGAATATTTTCTTCACAAGGTCTGATTTTTCAGAGGATCTAAAATCAGGAATTACACAACTTGAAACAAGACAAAAGCACATACAATATTCTGGAATACAAAACCAAAGGTAGAACAACATGATTCCTTTCTCAACCAGTCATACAACCAGTCTTTTAAATCATAATCAATGAACTAAGGCACATGAGCAGTGGTTCTGGGCATTAACACTCAGCAGATGCTGGCCTAAATCCAGTGCAGACTGAGGCATACTTAAAGTCACTGAAATAAATGGACTTAAGCATGACTCACTGCATTGTATTTAGGCCATGACTCCCTTAAAATATTTCGAGGGGAACCACTAGCATCACAGAATTCTTGCAGAGGATGGATTTTATCTTTTTTTCTTTAGTTGTATGCAAATATACTGCAACAAAATGTGTATTTAGTTGGGATTAACAATTGGATATAGGTCAATATGTTCTATCATGCCTTTTATCTTCTGGTTATTTTTTAAGACCCTACAGGAGATGTGCAACAGATGTACAAAATACAATCAGAACTACTATTTTAAATGTTCTGTTTCAACAGGTACTGCAATGGCTGCAGGAGTCCTACTGCAAAATGAATTACCTTATTGTTCTCTGGTAACTAGCAGTGCATATCTTGCAACCATGAGTTCAGGTAATTCTTTTTTTATATTATATCTAAAAAATGAAAATTTGAAATAGTTCTAGTATAGAATTAGAAAACTTAAAAAAGGTTAAGCTGTTACAGAATTTTGAGGATTGGAAGACACTGTATAGTTTTTAAGGCAACAGTGACCACTTTAATTTTAAATAGAGCACTGTGATTTTTTTTTTAATTCTTGTGTTACTGCAGTGAAATGATATAAGCTATTACACCCATGTTATAGATGGGAAATTGAAGCATTTAGAGGATGACTTTGAAGCCATGTTTATGGCAGAGCTGAAACATGGTCTTGAGTCTCCCTTATCTGAGTTCGTCTTTCTTGTATCTGCTGATGTCTTAGAAAATGTGCTGTATTTTTGATATCAATCAGTGATACCTGGGATATGCATAACTCCAGGGGTACAAACAAGAATGTACAGGGGTGTGTGAAAAAGAATTGAATATTGCAGAAAAAGTATAAAGTATAAGCCATTCTCAGAAGAGGTCATAACTCAATTTGGTGTTGGTGTTCCTGTTCTGGAAACTTAAGGGATGGTGGTGGTGGGCAATCATAGTGATAAAGAGAAGAGTGACACACAACCCGAACTTCTGGCTGCCATTAGGCTCACAAACTTTTTGTTTTAAAAAAGAGGCTTTCTCATATACATGTGCATACGCAGCCTTTTAGCTGAGTTGTCGTGACCCTACTCTCACCCACATTGTTGTGGCTTCTTGAGCCTTGCACGCATGTATTCTTCTCTCTCTCTTCCTTGCATCCCTCTCCATGGAGATAGAGCATGCCCAGTGGAGACATCCAGTTCTGCTGCAAATCCATCTGAGGGAGGGATGTGTAGCATGCATTGCTCTTTTCCATTCTGTTGGCCAGGAACAAACCAGATCCTGAGACCTCAGAGAGCGTTTTGGCATGATGGGATGGAGAAGCCAAGGCAGGGTTGCTAGCCCGATCTGTCCTTCTTCTATGGGTTTGAGGAAGACTCCTTAGAACTCACAGAAACTTTCTGATGGGGCTTTTTTTCCCCTCAAAGAAAATATGTAGTGGTGGGGGAGGGGTATACAAGTGTAAAAAGGTTGGGAAACACTGATATAAATGAAAGTATGTTCCAGGAGTAGCAGCTTGTATTTGTGCTGAAACCTGAGTATGTTAGGTGCAGTCCTATACAGTTGTACCTGGGAGTAAGTTTTGTTGAACTTGATAAACACTAATTTTGAATAGACAGCATAGGATTGCACAGTGAGTTTGTCTGCCTTAGTCAGCATTTTATGCCAGTGCTGGTGTTTACGAATCCTTTGGAACATCCAGCCCATATTTTTCTGCTCGAAGCCCTTTCTTACTTTTAGTTTGAAGATGGCTAGTTTTGCTTGCCCCTGCATCCTTCATGCCTAGTTGTGAGCCCAGTGAATATCTTATTTACATTTTTTCTGTGATCCTACATTACCTTTATAGCATCAGAATCATGCTTATCTTTTGCACACTTTTCTTCTTGAGCATTGAAAGCACACACATTGAGTAATATGTAGGAAAGCTATTTCTTTTTGCAGCAGCAAAGTTTTGGCCTAGCTGGTCAGTTGCTTAAGTAGACTAGCAGTAAACTAGTATAGCTTCAGTCATCATCTTACGGTAGAAGTGGTGTTGTAACAGAACTTAAAACTGTATGGTATTGCTTCCTTCTCCAAAAAATGTTCCTCTTATGTGACTTCCTAGATATACTTCTACACATGAAATTGGCAGCTGTACCTGAATCATTGATAAATTAATAGCACCATGTAACAGGAGGTCAATACTGACAAGATAGGAAAACAGATGATCATCATCGTGACTTACTGTGACTCCCAGTTTTGACAAAGTGCTTTAAAATTAATCCCTGGCCAAACATTGCATAAAATAGTGGGTCTCTATCTCTGTGACAGTGACCTAGAGCAGTGTTTTTCATTTTCAAATTATGTGATGTAGTTGACTAGCATTTTTACCCACTGTGACAGGAACTGGTACCATATTTGTGGCATGAAACTGTATTTGCAATAGTTCCCTGCAACTTGTTACAGTCTGGCAGCCAATGCGTTGTCTGTGGACCATCACTTTGAGTAGCACCAGTTGAGTAGACCAGGAATAAACTCCTTCAAGCAGTGATCTAGGGGACTGGAGATAATACTGTCCTTTCTCATATGCTTAGCTTAAAGAGATAATCCTGATTTGAAAAGTATCTCAAACCACAAATTGATGGTTTGCCAGCTTGGCTGTCATTGATATATAGCTATATCATGTGTGTGTGTGTGTGTGTGTGTGTGTGTGTAGCTTGATCAAACCCAGATGTGTTCTATTAAACACAGAGAAAAAGGAGAGGAGGGACCACACAAGCATATTTTTAGAGGAGGGGTGGCAGTTACTCCAGTCCTGCGGTCCTGACATGTGCCCTGCCAACCTGAGAGGAATGCAACTATGTCTTGCCCCCAACTCTACTTTTTTTTTTTTTTTTGCAGTATTAAAAATATTTTTGTCTAAACAAGGCATTCCATACAACTAGGGGCTATGGGATAAATTCTGCCATGTTTTGAGTCCTCTGAAATGTTTTCACAGGTAAGGGCATTTTTTTTTCAACCAGGCAGTGACCAAAAGTCACTGCTAATTTGACAAGAAAGTATCCTCTTTGATCAAAAGAAATTGACCCTGGATATCATCTTAATAGTGCGTGGGGCTTTTTGAGCCACAAATTAAACAATTAAAAAATAAATAAAATAAAGCAGGGTGTAAGATTGGGAGGAAAGCCAGTATGGTGTAGTGGTTTGAGCACTGGACCACAACCCTGGAGACCAGGGTTCAGTTCACATCATGCACTCTCATCCCCAGTGATAGGTTCATCTTAGGGTCACCATAAGTCGGAAACAGCTTCAAGGCACACGACAACAATGAGATTTGGAGGACTGCAGTGGTATCAGTGAGAGTTGCATTTGCCTGGTGGGCCATGTTTCGCTCATCTTTGATTTAGAGGTTGCTTGCTTGATCCCTATTTCTTTCTTGCAAACAATTACTTTCTTTGATTAGGCTTATTCTTTGTACTCTTTGCTGGGATTAGTTAACAACTCATTTCATCAAAGTTGTTGGCTTCTGATTCCTCTGTGTCAGTTTCTTAGTTAAATTAACAACAAAATATTTTGACATTTTAATTAATAACAGACATGTATTCATAGCACTGACTTATGTGATACTAAGTTGGCATCAGGTACAACCCTTTCATGAAATGGATTCTAATGTGTGATATCTGATATTATAATCAATTTCTTAGCCTTTAAAATGCTAAGAAATGCTATATTTGCTTCAGTGGACGTACACCTCTGCAGGTTGTTACTGAACGACCATAGATTATAAATATTGCATTCTTAAAGGTCCTGTGAGCCATGCGGTTATGATATGTGTTAATCTTCTGAGAGGCTTAGTCATGTACTAGAATAACACAAATGTTGTTTAACTATCAGCAAAACTAGAAATTCCTTTGTTCTAAGCACTCTGGAACCTTGAGTGTACACAGGATCAAAAGCACGTTAGTGTTTGATACACAGAATCCAAAAAGCAAGCTTCATGGCGATCAAACTGTAAATCATAACCTTCACAATCTGCTGTCCTTTAATATACATTGAAAACTAACAAGAGGATTTTTTTTTCGTGCTGTGTAAAAATGGCACCAACCTTCCCTGAGTTGCATCTGTTCGAGAGTGAGGTTGAAAGTAATTATGCCTGTCCTGAAAGTTAAAGGAAGAAGCTGTTTTAAAATTTGTTGTGCAGGTATCTGCTTTGGGTGATGAAACTGACAGAACTTTGATTCCAGTACTTTGATATTCCCATAACTCCTCCATCTGTACATTTGGGAATGTTACCAATGCACCACACTTGTTCAGTTTTCCCTGTTGTAAAAGAAATCTTTTTCTGTTCTAAAAGAATCTTTCTGTAGAGATTAACCTGAACTTCCCACTTTTTAGCTCTTGTTAGCTTTTATTATCTCACTTGTTTAGAGAAACTTCAGTATGGACTGAGACATCCATGTCAATGTCTGAGCCTCCAGAAGCACAGCGATTTGATGTCTGTCTTTCAGGAAGGATTGGGAAGAGTGGGATCATGAGAAGGGGTTATCAGCATGGCAGCCCAGTTCATATATGTTTTCTTCAACATGTTTGGGATCATAGGGCTACTTACTTTGGGGGAAGTTTGAAGCTTATAGGCAAAGAGGTTGAGAATTATGGGTAACTGGTAGGTTTGGCTATCACAGTTAGGTAGGTTTGTGCTTTCTACATGTGATGTAATTTGACTTTGATTTTCCTTGTTTTGCTGTAAAATTGTATCTATGAACTGCAGCTTTTTCTTATTTTGTTTTATTGAAAGAGTATGAGTGATTTCGAGTGGCTTTCAGATAGAAGTTATGACATATTCAAAGAACTCCTCTTCGGTATTTTTGTTTGCTAGCCTTGTTCTAGTAGTGGAATTTTCCCAGGTAACTTTTTGCTTGTTGGGACTACACAGTGTATAGAAGTTACGGCTGGAGACAAAATAAGCTGATACATAAACCTATGATTGGATTGCTGAATGCTTTTGGTAATAAGAGCTCCCTTTGTTCCCTGTTCAAGTGATGAAGCTTAATTTCCCCACCCCTGCATCTTTCTGCTTCACTTTTGAAGTCATATTTATACATTTTCTATACAGATTTCATCAAAGAATAGGATAACTAGTTCTTACAGAAAAATTGTGCTTTTTTCTTGTTGCTGGTATAATGCAAGTGAATTACTGGATACATCTATTACTTCTTTAAAAAGCCTTCTTTTTATGCTAGTATGAAACATAAACAGCATGATAACTTACTCTGGTTAGAAAATGAGCATGCAACATCATTTTCCAGAGAAAAGGTTGTTTTCCTTTTTACCCATTTAAAAACACTTTGCACATTTCTGATTTTCTTCTTTGCAGTCTTGCAGAGAATTTTGCTGCCCCTCTTGACACCTTAGTTGAGATTTCTTGAAAGGTATTAATTTCAGGGCACGCTCTGAAGGAGTTGCCTCTTACTCAAGCAAAGTCATTGGTTCAGGTTCCGTAAATCTCATCTTTTCCTGAGAAACTATTTGGGAGTTCCTGATCCATTTGGGAATTATCTGCTTCAAGTGATTCTAATCCTGTGTAGAACAGTTTGTCCCACACAGAATCAATGTATATGGAATTTCACTGCCAAGGGGGTAGCTGCCACCAGTGAGTTCATTGTTGGTTTCCATAGAGACAGAGCAGCCTATCGTGAACAGCCATTAGATCATACAGAAGGATGCATGTCTCTTTGTAAGTTCAGTGCTGAGCAAGTCACATTCCTCATTCAGTTTGACTTCCTACAGCATATCTAAGCTGCTACAAGTAGCGGGTGATCATGCAAGGTTCACCCAGGAGGCGCTTGGCAGTGAATATTTTCAGCAAATTTTTTCAGGGCCGGAGACATTCTTCCTCTGATCCTCTTCTCCGCGTACTTCAGAGGCGACGGAGCTCAGTTGTAGAGGTCCTCTCAACTTCTACACACAGGGTTATGGTGGCCATATCCTCTGTAAGCCCGGAGGAGTTAAATGCTGCTTTCCATGACAGGAAAAGTAAAGTATTGGCAATTTTGTTTATGTTAATCATACTTGTATTTTTATTGTTCTGTGTGAGTGTATCTGTGGTCTTTTTGTTATAACTCAGCAAAGGTGAATGTTTGAATTTTAGTATATCACTTTATATCATAATAAAAGCTTAACGTACTATTTTTTAAGCATTTTTGGTGAGTACCTTTGCGGTTGTCATTATGTGAAGAAAAAGGATCCAGTATTTTTTTTTAAATAAAAACTATGACATTTACTTTATTAGGGAAATGCTATATACATCCACGTCGAGAAGGAAAAGTTGAAACCGCAGCCAATTTTTGTTCTGATGATTGGAAGTGATTTTTAAAAATTGCCTCTAATTGTTTTGTACATGAGTCATAAAACTTAAAATTAGGAACTAATAGGATCTTGAAGGATTTTGTTTAGTCTTGAATTGTGTGTTGCAGGAAGGTCAAGGCGCCCTACAGCGAAATACACAAAAGTCGGAGAGCGTCTTCGCCATGTCATTCCTGGTCATATGCAGTGCTCCATGGCATGTGGTGGTCGTGCTTGCAAATATGAAAACCCAGCTCGGTGGAGTGAACAAGAGCAGGCTATTAAAGGGCTTTATTCTTCCTGGTAGTATGAAGCATTTGCTTCTGCTAGACTTCTTTCTGAAAACCCATTAAGATGTTCAAAGCTGCATTCCTTTGCACCTAGGATTAAGTCCTATTGAACTGACTTCTCAGTAAATAAGCTTCAGATTAGACTGTGTGTATGTTTATGTGCCTTCAAGTTGCCTGTCAAGTTATGGTGACCCCTTGAATTTCATAGGATTTTCTTAGGAAAGGAGTAGTCAGAGGTAGTTTTGCCAATTCTTTCCTCTAAAATATAGCCTACAGCACCTGGCATCTATTGGTGGTCTCCCATGCAAGTACTAACCAGGGCTGACCCTGCTTTGCTTGCAACATCAGACAGGATATAGGGTATTTAGGCACTACTTTCCAGGAGAAAAAACAGTTTTATACAGATTTAGGTTCAGCATCTTTAATATATGCAAACCAGCTAAGTGTAGTGTGAATAACAAGTAGCAGTAATTATGAACCATATAAATGTAGTGTGGAAGGCTCTAGGCACAAGTTCATGCTTAGAAACTCATGAAAAATGAGTTTAGACTGAGTCCCATTTATTTCAATAGGATTTCAGTCACAATTAATTTATGCTGTTGATTTCAAAGGAATCTACATTAAAAAAACTGAGGCTGGATCCAGCCTACTGGCTACAGTTCAGTATATGTCTTTACTTATAGAAGCAGCTGACCAAGAACTTAAATTGTATAAGCCATTTTATAAAGCTGTTAAAAGAACACTTTAAAGGAATGTGTAATTATTTGCTATAATGGATGTAGAAGTGTATGCATATCCTGTGTTAGGCACATTCTAAATATCACAAGCTTTTGGCACTCTAATGGCATTTTGTTATGTAAAGTGTTCCAGTTACATAGGGATAAAAGGCATTTAATGGTTTGAAAGCACATAGTTACCTAAATT
This sequence comes from Cyclura pinguis, assembly GCA_030412105.1. Classification (NCBI taxonomy): domain Eukaryota; kingdom Metazoa; phylum Chordata; class Lepidosauria; order Squamata; family Iguanidae; genus Cyclura; species Cyclura pinguis. The sequence continues at coordinate 84,982,689 of CM059600.1, forward strand.
GGCATGGTTTGTTAGCTAGAAAATTACCTACGAATACCAACTATAAAATATTTTAACCCCTAACTTTTCACTTCTCTCAGGATTACAGATAACATATTAGCCATGTCTCGGCCCTCAACAGAACTTATTGAAAAGTATAATATTATCGAGCAGTTCCAAAGGTAAAATAACTATATTGGAATAAATTACTATAGTTTTTTTTTTAATGGCTATAAAGCTAGTCTATTATTCCTTTCCTGCTTTTATTTGGATTGTTTGTAACATTTTATTTGGAGTTAAGAAGGAACATTGGAGGTGGGAGAGGAGAATGTGAATGCATGCCTAGTTCAGTAATGCTTCATCTTTTTCTTTGCCAAAGATGTGGTATAAAAACAGTAATTAACCTCCAGCGTCCTGGGGAACATGCTAGCTGTGGGAATTCACTGGAACAAGAGAGCGGTTTCACCTACCTTCCTGAGGTTTTCATGGAGGCGGGAAGTAAGTTTGTTCCTGCTGTTGTTCCTTGTAATTATAAAGCATGGTGCTGCAGGCTGTTTCTGCCACCTACTTCCTAGGTTAAAAGTGCTAGTTGAGGAATGTTTGCTAAAGAAAACGACTTGTCACTAATGAAAATTAAAACATGTACATGCCCAGTTTGGAACTATGATAGTGAATGTTATAAACTTCAGTGGAGCTGACTGCCCTAAGTGGCTAGCAATGTTTAGGACTAACTTTGAAACTGTGGTAGCAATATTAATGTAAATATTGACACGTGGACAAGACAGAACAAATGTATATAGATTTCATTGCCTTTTGCTTCCTTAGGAAAACTTTCCCACCCCACAAATAAATGCCCACTTTTATTTACTTTGGTGAGATTCAGTTGCTTCAGAAAGATGCCATTAAATTGGGAAGGTGGTTATTTCTTAGGCAGAATGTTACATTGTTCCTATTTAAGTGTATTGTGTCAGGGAGGAGTGCACACAAATGTGTATCTATGTGTGCATAAACACATGTACACACAGAACAGCTCACTTTGTTTTGTCATAGATCTTATATATCGGGATTTGTAGGAAATGTCTAATTTACATGTGGCATTTTAGAGTTTTCACAAAGAAATTATAAAACACAGGAAACAAGATTGTTGCTCTCTCATCAGATCCATTTTTATTATTTTATTACAAATCTTAACAATATTTTTGTTATAATAATACATTGTATTGTCTTGGGTCTTCTGATAATGATAACACTATTGTTCTAATTTTTTTTCTAGTTTATTTCTATAACTTTGGATGGAAGGATTATGGAGTGGCTTCTCTTACTACCATCCTCGATATGGTAAAAGTGATGACTTTTGCCTTACAGGAAGGGAGAGTAGCAATTCATTGTCATGCAGGACTTGGCAGAACAGGTAAAAATGCTCAACTACAAAATCAGTACAAACCTATTTTTCTGAAATGCAAAATAGTGCACACAATGTATGAATTTTACTAGATTCTTTGATACTCTGTACATATGTACAATGTGCATTCTGATAAAAAGCAACACAAAACGTTCATTGTTAACTGCTACTTCTATGCCTACATTTATTTTCCAGTGTTCCTTTCATAATATGTGCAACACAACTTCCAAAATGTTCTTTGAGATCAGTTTGCAGGTTGAGAACTTGGCATGAGAGCTTTAATAAAATAGAAAATGTGTTGGGACACAGAAAAAATTGCTAGCAATGGTTGTTGAGTTGCTTGTGTAAGATATTTTTATACGAAATCTTCTGTTCATTTTCAATTCTGCTCTGTTCCCCATACTCACATTTAAACAAACAACAACAGAAAGACCCAGAACACTGGTAGAGGTTTAGTTATTTCTCAAAGTATCACTTAAGACATGGAAGCATTCATCTAGCCATTTCAAAAAGTGATAAACATGAATGTGGCTATGCCTCATGTCTCTGAGGCATAGCCACATTCACTCTCTCTTACCTTCTTGCATGTCTTTTGCTTCATTATTATTATCTGGTGTTATTAGAAAGCTCACCATGTTACTACACTGATGTCATTTCCTAAGCAAGAAGCAATCTGCTTCAAAATATTTTCTCCATTTTTTGTAAAACCCTTATTTTTCGATGATGCCTCCTTAAAATAACTTTGTCCTGTCTTTTTTGATTTAAAGACTTCAGTGTTGTTCTTTTAAATTACTTTTGTTGTGAAAATTATTGTTCCCTTGTTTTTATGGAAAATAAATGAATGTATATTTGTATAGATAATTATTTATATAATCTTATTTTTGTAAAGATATTTATTTGCTTTTCTCAGTTTATTCTATGGAGGTTTTTGCCATGGAGTGGGTAGGAAGTCTTCTGTGTTATAGACATGAATTTGGATATGCACTCTCTGTTACTTTCATTGTTTTACCTTAGTTTTCACCTAACAAGTTCATCCATTTTTGTCTTTTCCTTTTCAGGGGTTTTAATAGCTTGTTACTTAGTTTTTGCAACAAGAATGACCGCAGACCAAGCAATTCTTTTTGTCAGGGCAAAAAGACCTAATTCTATTCAAACTCGAGGGCAGCTACTATGTGTAAGGGAGTTTTCACAGTTTTTAATTCCACTAAGAAATGTATTTGCATCATGTGAGCCCAAAGCACATGCAGTGACTCTTTCCCAGTACCTGATCCGGCAGCGGCATTTGCTTCATGGTTATGAAAGTAGGCACCTCAAACATGTGCCAAAACTGATTTATCTGGTTTGCAAACTGCTCTTGGATTTGGCTGAAAACCGGCAGATGATAGAACAGGAACTGGTAGATCTACCAGACCTCTCAGCTGAAATTGAGGAGACCGTTTCCCAGTTAGCCTCTACGGAGCTTGAAAAAGAGTTAACAAGGCAAGACAGTAGTGCTTCAGAGCCATTTTCCCTTTCAGGATCAAACCCTCTTAATCCCAGTGACCATCAATGTGATTCTCTTTGGAGGAGAAGGAATGTTGATTACCTTCAGCCTCTCAGTCATTCAAAAAGGCGCATGAGCTACAGTGATTCAGATTTAAGAAGAGCTGTTTTTGTGTGTGAGCAAGGTGAGACGCCCTGGTCAGTGCCTGTACAAGTGCCACTCCGCAACAAGGAAAACTTACAGAACAGTGATGACAACAATCAGACTAATGTGGTTGAGTTAAACCAAGAACTGTTAATTCGTAGTACCTTTATGTTCTCAAATCAGGGTAAATTTAATCTAGATAGAAAAGAACACAATTCCCCAGCTTGTCATAAAGGTAGATTTCTCAAAGAAGTACAGCGTAGTAAAACCTATGCTTCAGGCCTTACATCTCTTCAGAAGGAAGAAAAAGAAGATGAGGATGAAGATGAAGAACTAAAGGCATTGAACTATAATTGTTCCAGAACAGCTAATTTTTATGGTAAAAGAATGTGGTCCTCTGAGGATTCAGACTCCTCTAAAGCAGAGCACAACATCCAAGATAATAGAGACCCTTCCGAAATCCCTCATATTATTGTTCAGTCAGAACTAACTCTGGAAGGACGGCGAACATTGGCTGCCAAAGCCCTTGCAGATATAAATGAATTTATGGAACCTGAAGAAGTGAAGCATAAAGTGGAAATATGGCAGGTATTTTCATTAACATTACTTATGTATTTGTTAAAGGAGAGAGAACCTCTGAGAAGTAAAAAGGCTAATGCCATCTTTACTTTCAGGGTGCATTGGGTATTCTGTTGGATGCTGTTGTAGTAAGTGGCGTTTCTCCCTAACTGAGACTTCTGATGCTGCTACAAATTAATGGGGCACAGTCAGGAGTGATTAACTGTGCCATGCTTCACAGACTTCAGTAACTAGAAGCTGAGTCCACTGCCCATATATCTGTGTTCCATATGGATATGACATACAAGAGTTCTCTCTATAGAAATATGAAAATATGCTATAAAATATATGAATGTGCACTGTTATTTCAATTTTAGTGGCAGCAATAAATACTGCATTATCCTGACACACACTTTCCTTTGATGGTTCTTCTGATATTAGAAAAGATAATATGGGGAGCATTGACTCATTTCAGCCTGGAAGCTAGAAGCTGCCTTCAGTTTATCAGTAACTACATAAGCCTGATGCAAAGGGTTATGTTCTTTTTTTAGCTGTTATTTGTGGGTACAAACTGTGCACCCACGAGTTGCACAAAAAGAGTGTTTCAGGTTCTTCTGTTTCTGGAAAAGTGGTACAAATGCAGCCTAATAGTAAAATGGGCGTAACATTCTCAACAGGGACATTTTCTTAAAAAAATGAATGCAGTTCAATCCAAAAGCAGAACAACACACTAGGGGAAAATGTCAAAATCCCTTATCTTATGTTTGTCTGAAATGTTAATGTGAGGGTGAAACATGTTTAAGGGAAAAATAATTGGAAAAAAGTGTGTGTGGAGGGCTAACTGTTCTGTACTTGCCAGTTCTCTTGCAAAAACCCAAAGCGTACCCTGGAAGGTGGAGTACCATTGGCCAACTTCCCAGACAGTCCTACTTGCATGAATCCCCTGAGACGGTCATAGACTGTGTGGTAGAATGTTTGTCCGAAGAGCCTTGCCCTCTCCAGGTTAAAGGGATCTCCTAAGAATTCATTACCTTAACGGCCCCCAACTCCTAGAACTGTCCTGGAATGCACTCAGGCATGTTTAATTTGTTTGCTTCCCATCAAGGCCCAGAAACTAGAAACCTCCCTTGTTGGAAGAGCATTTTCTGAGTGGAATCTGTGGTTAAGGAAGAGGTTAAGCATTCCATGACTATTGATTCTATTGGTTCTCTCAGCATAAGGTCTCTGCTCCTTTACCTCTTTTTCTTGGTAGACCCAGTTTGAGAAGAGTCCCTCCTCCAGAGATTATCCTCCATATGATCATAATCATGTGGCTGAAGATGATAATAATCCCAGTGTATTCCCACTTGCCTCATATTGTGGGTGGGGGATATCTGGAAGTGGGGGAACCTGTTTTACACACACACAGTTCACCTGTAATTTAGAATTCTGATTGCATAAGCTTCTAAATCACCCTCTCCTTGTGTAGATGGCAGGAGGTTAGTTGTATAGAGGTCAACCGGTATCGTCCTATACTCTTCTGCTCTGCTGTGCTTGGGATTCCCCAGGGACAAGGAAACAGTTTAGCACCAGATCTGGGACATAACCCTGCAGGAAGACAGAGCAAGAATTCATAATTATCCTGTAGGAGGCAATCCTAGCATAACCTGTACTTTGCCTGATTACCTTTGTGCTTTGGTGATTCCAAATACTACAGAGCTTTTACTTAGGTCTGTTTCATCCATTCCATCATTATCTTTACTGGAAGGAAGATACTTACAAATTTCTTATGTTCAGTGTATCTGCCCTTGCCAGTCAGGAATAGTTGAAACAGTTCACCAGTTTGTATAATACAGTTTGTATTATAAGGACATCCAATTTCTGTTAATAGATCTGATTTTGAAAATGTTTCTGAAAGACCTTTCTTCTCCTCTCATATTCCTCTAAAGAATTTATTCTGAAGGTTACAAAGTTCTGTATGTTAGCATAGTCCATTAGGAGCAAGCTGGTAGAACTCCATCATCTGATTCTAGTGAATACTATGTAGTATTGATTTAAACTTTAGTTGTTGAACTGACAGATGTGCATGTATACAGGAATTGTTTTTACTTGTGAGCTGTCTTCTGTCTCTACTTTATGTTACATCCTGTTTGTTTCATGACTGATCTGTGCTCTTAATAAAGTTTGCTGGGTCACTGGCTGCTTTGATATGATTATGGTCTCATGGAACTAAAACTTGAAAAGGGCATTTTATTTTATTTATTTTTGCCAAAGTACCATACTATAGCATTCTGTCTTAAACATTACTAAGGTAGAGACAACTTATGGAGAACTGACTTAGATGTCTTTGTTCTATTAGAAAGAACTAAATTCTCAGAATGGAGCCTGGGATAAGATATGTACTGAGAGAGATCCCTTTATCCTCAGTAGTTTGATGTGGTTATGGATTGAGCAACTTAAAGAACCCCTCCTAAGCAAGCATGATGTTGACGTGTTAGCAAAAAATAATGTAGACTCACAAGAAGCTCTTAAATTACTAGAAAAGGTAAGTCTTACACAAATTTTTGTCCTTGGTATTTTATTTTACTTGCTATTTTATCCTATTTGCATATATGTGGACATGTGTTTTGTTCTTGCATTTGTGCATCCGTGTACATCATCATAGTGTGCTGCTAGTAGAGGAGAAATATGTTGTATAAATGCAGTACATATAACTTGAAGAATGAATTGGGCACATAGGCATGCATCTAATTGCTTGTGTCACTGGACTTTTAGAAAGGGAGGTTGAAGCAGAGCAGGAGTTGTCTATCCATTACATTGGTCAGTGCATGCACTGTGGGAAGCATAATATGTTTACTGCATTTTTACATTTAATCCATTTGTGAAGAGGCCTTCCATTTCATATTTTGTGTTTCAGTTACCACATACTCGCATTCATATTTCATTTTTCTATTTTAGTCTTCTGCCTTTTATAAACAAATCAGCTTTTTTCTGTGTATGTGCAAGAGTATGAAATGTGTCTCTCCATTTTGTTTGAGAGATGTATTACCTCCTTTGTTGTTTCTCTCTCTCGAACTAAACTCTGGTATCATCTCCTTTTGCTAATAGCTTTCTTTTATCTTTTTCTTGGTATCATATAATAGCTAGATGGGAGAGCACTGTGGTGGATGCTGCATTGCATAACATTTTCTTTATAGTGTTAATAAATTAGAACTAGAAGCCATTACAACAAGGGAGTATCTCTTGTCCTATCTGTTATGTGGTAAGTGCCAATGGGACAAGATTAACGAGGTTTTCTTCCAACTTATGCTAGGTATATGTGATCAGATGTGTTTTCAGATTTGTGGCTATTCATCTGATGAATATATAAATTTTAACTACCTAATAATCCAGGTATTTCCAGTTTGTGTTGGATCTGATAATTTTTTTTTTGATGTAACTCTTTATGTTTTGCTGATAGTAATATATAGTTCAAGTATACATACTGAGGATTGTACATTTCTTACAGATAAGTTAAATTCACAGCCCAGCACTAGGTGTAGTTAAGTATATTGAGTTGGATCCACAGTTACCCTTCCATAAGTGGAAGAGCTCCAGTAGAGGGAACAGGGATCTCAGGGAAGCTTCCCATTGGAAGTCAGAAGGTTGACAGTTTTCTTTAATGCCTCTGCCCCACTTCCAATGCTAATCAGAAGGTTTTGTGGGATCCTCCCGGATACCCCCTTTTTCTAGCTTGACTGGAACTCCACTGAGTTCATGTCTATACCCAACCCACTGACTTAAAAGTATTTGATAGTGGATTGTGGCCTACATGTCTGGTACAAATCTCTTTAAAACATTTTCTAATTAAACATCTGCTTTGTAATTCACCAGGGAAAATATCATACTATACTGTGTATCTTAAACTGTGTGGTGGGTTTGCAGACCATACCAACAGATGTGGAGGAGCTTCTTCTTGATCGAGCTATTAAAGCATTCACAAAGGCAAGTAGCATATGATATTGCAATCTTTTTGTTATGAAGGAATCAGCTGCTGAAGGTTAGGCTATGGTCATCTTTATAATAATAAACTATTTTAAGTTGACATTTCTTGCAGGGAATCAGAGCTGATCATGTGCTCAAGCCAGTTAACATGGGGGTATCCATTTGAGGGAAGGTAGCATGACCTTGGTGAATCCGTATGATTTATGTAACATTTTGCAGACTGAAGTTTTGGAAAACTATATACATTGACATCTATGAGAGGTTTGCAGTGGAGGTGAATACAAGAGGATATGGCCAGACGCTTCTCCCATGCTGGGTCTCAGGATGCTCAAAATTCCCTAAATCAGTATGGGTACAAGAACCCGCTGGATGACCTTGGGCAAGTCATACCCCCTCAGCAATGACAACATTCTCTAAAGAAATTTTGACACAAAAACCCTATGATGGGGTTGCCATAAGTCAGAGTTGACTTGAAGGCATGTAACAATAAGGCAGTGAGGTTAGCTATGGCTAAATCTATTCAAGTTTTGTATGTAATCAGGATTCTTTATCCATAATTGGTGCTTATTATGAATCTCTTTTTAAGCACTGAATCTAACTAGCCTTAACCCACAATTGAGAGGTTCACCTCTTTCCCGATGGAGACACCCATGTTAATTAGATTGCATGTTTTCAGTGAGTCAGTCATAGCTGTAAAAGAGTACCTCCAAGTCTCAGCTATAAGAAGATGGGTGAGTTTTGTGCTCATTCTGGCATATGCTGTTTAGTCATAGCTTCTTCTGACAGAACTTCAGAAAGATTTTGTATTCATGGCATGAAACCTTCAAGGGCTGGTTCTCTTAGATCAGTTAAGGTCAGCTCTGGTTTGGGGAGATTTGTCTATGTGCATCATCCTGCAAAGGGTTCCTGAGATACTGCCTTGGAAGAGTGTGATTCCTTATGCAGATTTACTTTAGTTATTTTTCACTATGTTCATCAGTTTATCCAAAATAGGACAAAACAGCATTTTAAAATTTTCCCCTTTTTCATGTTCAATAGTTTTGCCCTTGCAGAATCGCTCTTCCTCTTACATCCCACTGTGTTTTTATTTGGCTGTCAGAAAAAAAAAGAGTAAAATGTATTTCTCTTACTATCTCTTTTAATATAGTGTGGAATACATAAAGTAATTGGAAGAAAAGGAAATATGAGTCATACTTTACAATAGCTTTGAATAGCTAATTCAGAAGCAATGTTTTACATTTAGTTCCTGCTGCTCTGTCTAATTCTTTTAGCTACATCTAATAGCCATTGTAGATCCAACCATAGAGTGAAAAATTATAGAAATTATCCAAATAATAGGTAAAACTAAACTCTCAATATTTTGCAATAGCATATACATGCATTTGCCCTGAGAAATCTTGTATTTTATATCTGGCCCTACTGTATTTGTTTAGGTGTCACATATCTAATAACGCAATTTAAGTTTGGTTTCATCTTCAACAGATGAGTTATGATGCTGAAGGTGGACCATATGTTTACAATATTTTGAAGAATGTTTTCAGACAAAGCCTGGAACACCAAAGAAAATGCTCCAAGCAAGGATCAGAAAAGCCATTATGATGCTTACACTGCCAAGCTATAGATTCCTGGAGCACTCCAAAGCTACCTTTCTTTTACTATCTATTTTGTATCTCTTGGTTTGTGTTAAGTTATTCTATCTACTCATGTACATAAATTGATATTTAATAAGTTGCCATTTGGGGTTTGTATTGTAGCATTTGGTGTTTGACTTGTATTGAAAAATAATTTTGTTGATTCTGGAAGTTTCTCATAAGCTATGAGTTGGATCCAGCATAAGCCTCCCATGGGCAGAAGGGCTCATTCTGCCTGCAGGATGTTTCTGATGGAGTAGCTGCAAGCAGGGGTAGATTATCTTTTTCAGTTCCTTCCTGGTGTCCTGTGCCCTCCTTTTGCTCTGGAAAATTGCAGGGATGCTCCAGAACAGTGAAGTAGGTGCACTGGGGCTACAGTAAGAAAGGAGAGTCAGTAAAGTTCCTCTCGTCTTCTGCTAGTGCAGTGCTGCTCAGAGGTTGCTTCTGCTGGCAGAATAACAGCTGGACACAATAAATTTTTTTCTGTATTTTAACTACTGCTATACATTCAGTGCCATGTTATGCAATGGTTTATTCATTTAAGTATCTTTGTATTAACACTTTTACGTATCCATTCACATGTATACATCAATGGTATTACATTGTATTTTGATGAATAAACACTAACTGATACTTGTCTTTTCCTTAGGAGTAATAAAACGACTTGTAGGCAAATATTTAAACACAATTCATAATACAGAGATGGACAATCACAAGGTGACAAGATTCTTGCTAGGAAATTGAGAATTTTTTTTAAAAAAAAAACTTGTAAGGCTAAAAATCTAGCTGGAAAAACACTTGTAGAAAAACAGAAGACCTGTATTGTAATATCTCAGAGACCAAAGAGTAAAAAGAAAATATGTAATGCTTTGAAATCTCATTTCCTTCTCAGATTACAGGCCAAGAAGCTAGATGATGTTGCTGGTGACTCATGCTTTCTTAGAGCCTTAGGGCACAGTATACTCCACAATATAATCTAATTTAGGATGTTCCCTGCTCAAGTCATACTTATTGTAAAATGCACGGGGGGGGAACCACCGCCCGTCAGTGCCAAGTGCGAAAGGCGCACCCAAGCCTCACGCTCAAGGCCTGCCCAGCCTGACACCTCTTTGTGATCAGAACTGAACAGCCAGGGAGATCTCTGAATCAAGCCAGGGCCAGGACAAACAGGTCTGCCTCAGTTCTCCCTCGCAGTCCCTTCCTCACTCTTGCCCCCCCTTGGCTTCTTCCTTTCAGGACTCTCCCCCTTTACTGCCTTCCCTAAATCTGCCCTTCTCCCAGATGTAAGGATCAGCAGTGATTTATATTTTCCAAGACTGTGGTACTGTTGGCACTAAGGTCAAGATGGTATTATTGGTAGCATGTATATTCCAGGATTCAGAATGAGACTCTGGGAGACTGTTACCAGGAACACAGAACTTCAAACATTTATTGTAACACTGTTGCTTTAAATGTGTCTTGTATGTAAATATCAGCACACCATTCTTCTCTCTCTCTCTTTCACTTCATTCACTATCTTTTGCACACCCAACTTCTCAGTTCTCTCCTCCACAGAGCTATTCAGATCTCCAACCTCCCTCAGAAAGCACACTCCTCTTCACACACACACCAGACAGTTAAAATCCGTTACTATTTTCCTCTTTCCGCCAGCCCCTCCCCTGGGCTATCCAGGGTTCCATTTCACCAGCCAATCAGCTTAAACACTCTCAGTTGCCAAGGGGGCTCAGTTGTCGAGACCCCCTCCCAGCAGGTTGGTCACACTTATGGTTCAAGACTGCTGCTAATCTGCATGTTGCACTCATCCAACCTAGTCAAAAGGGATCAGCAGTGCCATTGTGCTGATGTACTGGAATGTATACAAAATAGGTGACAGGAGCAATAAAGAATACAGCACTACTTTATTTTATAACATGTTTTACCTATCTCTACTAGTCTTCCCAAAGGCAAGAGTGATAGTAGGTTAGCAATCTCAATGTGCAGCCATGATTCAGGAAAAAAAAACCTCTGACTACTTTCCTTAGTGGTAACTTCTCTTACTATTGTAGGACTTTGGAAATAATAAGGTGACTTGTTCTGATTTTTAGTATTTTAGGGAATTGCTCATCTCACTGGCTGACCTGGGGCAAATAACTTTTTCCAGCCTAAAACATGTCATAAGATTGTTGTGATGGTAAAATGAAGAGGAAGGCAAGCCCAGTCCAGTATTTTAGGATAGCTTTTAAGGTTCATGTTGCCCAGCAGGGCTAACATCTTGTCCGTCTGTACTCACTTGTGAGACATGCCCAGTATATGTGCTGTATCAGGTTAGGAATTGAGCAATTGTGGATGTAATTGGAGAAAGTAGTTACAAGGAACTCCTTGAATCCCCAGCTCATCCTCACAATAAGATCAATCCAACTGATGAAGTCTGAGTTTGCTGGCTGCAGCAGCTCTTCTACCACCAGTAAACCAAATTTGGTAGGCATTAAGAGCTTGTCCGAAGCTACCTAAGCCCTAGAGCCAGATTTAAAGGAAAGAGGGACATAACTGAACTACCTGAAGTGCACAGTCTTCTAAAATCAAACTAACCCCAGCCCAATACCATCTCCAAGAATCTGCAAATGTCTCATTTCTAAGTAGCCTGGGAATATACTCTAATCTTGGCTTCTTCTAAGGCTATGAACAATTAAAGAAAAATCCATTTATGAAATGATTAAATTTGCATAAATTTATTTTATTTTTATTTATTGAAGTATTTCTATCACGGCATTTCAGGACAAGATAAAATAAAATCACTAACAAGTGTTTAAACAGTTTCAGACAATTAAAATAATTTAATCAGACTAAAAGTATATCAGATCACTTGACAACTTAAAAACAACAGTATAATGCTATCTAAAATAGTTTAAAACATTTAAAAACAATGCATGTGTGCAAATTTGGGTGCAATCAGTTAGGGTCAAAAAACTCCCACATATTTTTTGGCACTGGGATGACACCAACATTGGTACCTATCAGGAGAGGTTATTTCATAACTGTCTCACCATAGGAAAGAATGCCCTGTTCCATGCTCTCCAGTGTACTGTCTCCAGTAGTGGAACACAGGAATGTGCAGATGGGAAATTATTTTCAAATAGTATATTTTCTTAGATGTTTCGCAGGCATCATGTAGAAAAAGCATTAGTGTTTTTTGTGTGTGAGAGAGAAATGAGCCTATTTTAAAATGATGCTTTCTATCTGCAAATTTTGTGATCATCAGTATTAATGTAGGTAGTATGCAGTAATGGCTTTGTATTAAGGAAAAGTAGTTTTGCTTATGCAGGGAAGGGCATCCAACTTTGGCAGATCCCTCCTATGTAATAAAACTCTCAAAGCCATGGTTTCCCAGAAATTCTTTCAAACCTCAGGAGGTTTTGTGGGATGGGGTGGTTTGCTGAAAGGTGGTATTGAGATTAGGGGGAAATGGGTTAGAACCAGATTTCTCAAGCCCTGACTTGCATGTTTTTTCCTCTAACGTGTATGCAGCACATTTAAGGGAAGGCAGAAATTGTCCAATTCATTTTTGGTTGATTAAAAAGTTATCTTTAAAGAAAGAATAGTTGGCAGAGACCAAGATATTTATATATGTACAAATAAAAGGTGAATCTGCTTCCTCTTCTGTGTTTTTAAATCAGAGAGGTGTCATATAGACAACAATAACTTCACTGTTCACCTATACCTGGTTAGTTACATTTATATGCTTCTCATGTTAGGCTTCTGCTTCTAATCTGAGGGTGACATGTACTTCACAACTGCTCCACTCCCAATGCATAGCATCAGTGTGGACATCTAATAAGAACAATTGTCACCATCATGCAATATAATGGGTTACATTCAAACTTGGTAATACGTGAGAGCAGACAATGAAATCAACGGAACTTAAATTAGAGGTAATTGCTAATTTTTTAGATTGTAAATCTGAGAGCAGGGAACTGTCGCAGAACAATTGTAAACCACTTGTGTAAAGTGCCATGTACACTGATGGTGCTATATAAATAAAAGATGATATTAATGAATCTGCTCCAAGTATGAGAAAGCCCAGATCAATCCATTGATCATTATGTAACTAAAGTAATTATGTAATAGCGTCATTAGCAAAATACATCTTGGTTGTTGAATTTGAATTTGCCCAGTATAGAAATGGCTGCTTTTAGTTCAGAATTTATTAGATCCTGCTTCTAAAGGCTAGAATGAAACTCTTGGCTTATGTTGCTATGGAGCTACTGTGACAGACAACTTGGAGGCATTCGGTGCCATTCTAGAACACAGGCATGAATGCTGCCAGACAAAGACAACAGCTTGATCTTTAGTCTTTGGCCACAGCGATGTCATGGAGGCTTTGGCCCAGGTGCTTTCATGTCCAGTGTGCTTAGAACTGTTTACACCTCCAGTGCTGTTCCTGTCCTGTGCTCATAACTTCTGCAAGAAATGTCTGGAAAAAACTCTTCTTCGTCAGAACTGTAGTCATGTGAATGGACAATTCTCCTGCCCTATGTGCAGAAAAGTAAGTAGTCACAAAACTGTTTGTTGTCACCATCTTTAGCTCAGAAAGACTTTCTCAGACATTACTCTATGAATAAATGCCAGGAACTGGTTTTTATAGAACTGAGCAAGCAATTATGCCATTTTTATCTGGAAAAGATCACAGACATGAGATCATGTAATGATCACGAATCACAGAATACAGATTATACAGAAAAACAAATAGGAAATCTGGAGTGCTGATATTTGTACAATAGTTTTGAAAGACCTTTTAAGAATATTTAAAGACTATTGACAACTTGGAGATACAATAAAGATACAAATTGTTGTTAATTAAAACAGAGCCATGAACAGTGTATGTGATCATCAGTCCTGTCTGATGCCTAGTCAGTAGTAGTATTCTTTCCACAGCACATACACACTAATAACATTTCGCAAATTCTTTTTATTTTGTGATAATAGCAATTTATCAAAACCACTATATTGTCTCACTAAAAAGCAATTGACGATGTCCCTGTTCAGTTTCAGTAACTTTGTAACCTGTCATGTGCTAAGGACAGGTTGCTTACATATAAATGTAGTTGTTCAAGTGGTCATCTGTACCCATAATACATGGGGTCTTTGGCCTGTGCAGATCCACCCATGAAATCTTCCAGAGCTGAGTAGCTTTCTTATCCTTGAGCACCAGAATAAATAGCACTAAGAACTACTCCCCTCAGTTCCAACATTCACTGAATGAAAATGGACCTGCAGAGAGAGGGGAAGAGGGCAGGCTGCATAAGGCAACAGATGACCACCAAACAAGTACAGTTACAGGTAGGCCACCTGTCCTTCTTTGTGGTCTCTGTGCCTCACACAGAGAGATGACTAGCTAGCCTACCGCTGGAGTGGAGCAGATCAACTTAGGATAAAAGACAACACGGCCCATCCGGATACCACATCCACTCAAGCCCTGCAATACAGATGGCAATGCTAGATAAAAGTAGATTGCTTAGCCCAAGTTGCAGTTCTGTAGACTTCTGGAACGGAGACACTGTGTAGCCAGGTCTGAGATGTCAAGACAGCTCTGGCTGAATGGCATCGAACCTTCAAGGGCTGAGATTTTCTTGTGAGTTGATAAGACTGATGAGGTCTGCAACCCAGTGGGCCAATCTCTGGAAAGAAACTGGCAGTCTTGTCTTTCACCTGTAGCAAACAAAGACCTTGAGAGACTGTCGAGAGGAACTGTTTGGTGGGTGTAATAAGCCAGGGCCCAGCAAATGTCAAGGCAATGTAAAGCCTTCTCCAAGTCCTAAGAGGATCCCAATAGAAGGCAGCAAGACAATGTCTTGGTTGATGTGAAATGATGAGACCACCTTCAGGAGGAATACTGGGTCAAAGGGGAGCACTACTTTATCCCTGTGAAAGATAAGATAGGGTTGGTCAGACTGAAAGGCACACAGTTCTCCTGTACACTTGGACAAGGTGACTACCTCTAGGAAGACTGTCTTGAGCATGAAAAGATGAAGTTCTGCAGTGGCCATGGGTTCGAAAGGCTTGTGCATGAGCTGAGAAAGGACGGCCCAAAGAGAACAGGATGGGACTGGGTTCTGGACCAGAAGGTAGAGACTGAGAAATTCCTGATTGCTGCGCTGTGAAAAAGTGCAGCCCACAAGTGTCACAGGTTGATGTGCCATGATAGTAGCTAGGTACATGCAGTGAAGAGAGGGATAGACCACAGTCATTCAAGTGAAGTAAAAAAGGTCATCACCAAGGGTTCATCCGTAGGAAGGGGAGGCCTGCAGCCTGAGTTAAGGAGCAGAACCAGCACCTTTTGAGAACACAAGCGTGATGAGTAGAGGGCTTGTGAGAGACTAGCTTGGATGTGGTCATCTAGTGTCTCCACATGTGCCAAGCTGTGAGGTGAAAAGGCTTGAGGTCCAGGTGTCAGACCCTGCCATTCTCCTGGGTCAGGAGAGTGGGAGAGTGCAGAAACTGAAGATATTCCCAGCAAGACGTGTAAGAGAATTGAGAACCAGGGCTGTCTCAGCACACAGTCTGCTCAGTCTTCCTGAACCTTGGCCAGCACTCAAGACAGCAAGGGAAATGGAGGGAAGAGATACAACAGAGATCTGGTCCAGGACTGAAAAACACATCATATTACAAGCCCGTACCCCAGCCCCCCCTTGCTGCAGAAGAGGATGCACTTTCAGTTCTTTCTGGAAGTGAACATACTGATTGTGGGAGTGCCCTACTAATGCTATACTACAGTGAAAGCCTTCTTGGAAAAGGTCCACCTGTGGGGGTCCAGAACTGCTCCACTGATGGCAGTCTGCCAAAGTCTTCTCGTGTCCGGGAACATGAAAGGCTATTGGAACCATGTGTCAAGAAATGCACCAGTCCCACAGCTACACTGTCAAGGCGTTCATTGTGGATGTTCTGGTGTCGCCCTACTTGTTTAGGTAATACACTGTTATGTTGTCCAATAGGACTTGTACTCCCTTGCCCTTGAGAGAGGACTCAAACATCCTGACAGCCTTGATCGTTAGTGTCATCTCCAGGGCACTGATTTGGAAGCGTTGGTCCTCTAGTGACCATTTCCCTTGGACCATGAGCCATTGCAACGCATGTCTCATCTGAGGTGGGAGGCATGGGAGATTATGAGAATGGTTGGCTGGGAAGAACAGAACAGTATGTTCTTCGTCAGCTTAAATGGGAGTAGCCATCATCAGAACGTTGACTAGATGTAAGGGGGCATTTGTTGTATGAGTCCTACCATGAGTTGAAGTGGTGAAGGAGCCACAGTTGCAGAGGCTGGAAGTGGAGTCTGGCACAAAGTGTGACCACGGTCATTGTGGTGAAGAGGCCCAGAAGCCACAAGATCAGAGGAGCCCAAACCATCTATTTGCAGCAAACCCAGAAGACAAGGGAGCATATTTTATGTGCCTAGGACAGGGAAAGAAACGATCTGGCCAGTCTGGGGTTGAGGAGGGCTCCTATGAATGGCAGACTTTGAGATGCCAAGAGACAAGATTTCTTGACATTCACCTGGAGACTGATGTTGAGAAGGAAGATTAGAGTTCTGCCTATTTTCTTGCACAGCTAGGATTCTGTTGAAGGTGTGATGAGCCTGTCATTATGCTTCATGTTCTCTGATGAGAAATGACAACCACCATTACTTCTAGAAACATGCAAGGGACCGTGCAGAGACCAAAGGGCAGGACATTGTACTAGTAAACGTTATCGCTGACCATGAAACAGAGGTATTTCCTGTGTTGGAGAGGGATGGGAATACAAAAATAAGCATTTTGGAGGTCCAGGGATGTGAACCAATCTCCCAGCTTGAGGAGATGAAGGATTGAGGCCAAGGTGACCATATGAAACCTCCTGGGGTGGATTATAACAGTTCACCACTCTGAAGTCCATGACGGGGCAGAGAGATCTATCCCTTTTTGGTATGGTGAAATACCAGGAGAAGAACCTGGAGTGAGTGGCCCTTTGGGAAGCTGTTTGATGGCATCTTATTGAAGGACAGTGTCAATCTCCTGCTGGAGAATGGATGACAGAGTGTGTCAGAAAACACCCAACAAGTGAACTTGATCACATAACCAAGCTGGATGATGGTGAGGGCCCAGGAATCCCAGCAAACATGTTCTCATGCAGGAAGGTGGTCAAGGAGGAAGGCAGGCCAGCAGACAAGCAGACAGCAGAGCAAGGTCAGAGGCAGAGAGAGCAGTAGGCCACAAGAGTCAAAGCTGCTGTTTGGTGGAGGAGGTGGAATTTTTTTTATCATGAAGATGGATGATACATCGGCTGCGATCTCTTAGATACAGAACATTGCTAAGAGTTGGGGACTGATGAGCGTGACAGTGAATAAGAGGGCAGAAAGGCTGTCCTCCACCAGGAGAGCCAGTTTGAGCAAGAAGAATGGGTGGCTTGTCCAAACCCCATTTTCTTCATATGGTAGAGACCTTGTAAAGTGTGTCCATAGCCTCTTTGTGTGGATGTTGAGAAGGCTCTCCCCATCAAAAGGGAGATCTTTAGTCGGTTGCTGGCATCCCCCATTATACCTGCTGATCTCTGTGATGAACCCGGGGGGGTGGGGTGGCCTGCAAAGAAGCCCTAACAACAGAGAAGATTCAATCTGACTGGTTCTCTGACTAAAGAACCCAGGTTAGCTAGAGGGAGGGGCTATGTGGGTGAGTCAGCAGAACAGATATATACCAGAAGCACGGTTTAGAAAAGGAGTTCTTTCAGTGAGAGGCAGAAGAAAGTGGGACAAAAGCTAAGGATTTGTTCACCTAGGGAGTGTTTGCCTGTTAAGAGCTGGAAGGTTGTTTTTTTTTAATAAGATTTATTTGGCCAATACCTTTCCTTTTGTTAGTTCTTTTAAAAAAGATTTTATTCTATCTTTTTTATAAGAGCAGCCTCAGTACAGTGTTTCCTCAATTTAAGCTCATTTACACATGCTACCACAAGTGACACATTCATTTGGGATAAACCTGAAAACACCTTGCCTATATCCACAAGAGTTGTGGGCTAAGGGAAGGCAGAAGTGTGATTAAAAATGTGGATAGGAAGCTGGGGTGGTAATCATATAAAAGGGTGCTGCTTCTCCAAGGAGGGAGAACAAAAAAGCAGGCCTGGTCTGTCACAGCCCTGGCTGGCCCAGATCTCCACATGACAACCTTAACCAGGCATAACATCAAGGGCCGATGAAAGTTCCCAAGACTTTGCTGGCACAATCAGCTCCATGGCGTGCTGCAGTGATTTGTCTTGCTGAAAGCAATGGGCCTCCTGTTGAAAAAGGACAGCCACATTCCTCTGATCCTCTGGGAGATAAGGAATGAAAGATGCTATCTTTTCACAAAGGAACTGCTGGTAAGCTGCCATTCAGACTTGACACTTTGCTACCCAGATAGCTAAGGTGGCAGAGGAGTAGAATTTTCTCCTGAAGAGATCAAGAAAACAGCCCTCCATACCCAGCGGGTAGATTTGTGGGTGAATTTTGATTGAGTGCTCTGGTCTATAATGAATTGGGAACCGGATGGGTGAGAAGGAAAGCAGTGTCCTCTTGTTGAAGGTGGTAAGGATTTCCATGTGTATGGCAGTTGTTACCAATGCAACTTAGTCCAGGAATGCTTGAATACTTCTGTCAGTATTGGCAATAGTGGTAGTACCACTGGCATCACACTGGACAATTAACCCTCTGAAACACTGCGTCCAGAGAGGGGGTGGCCTGTGCTTTGACTTTGACCCTGAGGGACTTTGGAAACCTTAAGATGAAATCCACATAGGGGCAGAGGTCTTCCAAAAGAGACAGCTGGGCTGAGTCATCTAATTCATTGTTTAGAGGTGAGGTGAGGTGAGGTGAGGTGAGGTGAGGTGAGGTGAGGTGAGGTGAGGTGAGGTGAGGTGAGGTGAGGTGAGGTGAGGTGAGGTGAGGTGAGGTGAGGGACGAAGGAGGTGGTGCCTCTACAGCTTCTTCAGCGTTCCTCATCAGAAGTTTGGGAACAGAGAGGTGACAGCACATGGAAAGACAGTGTCTTCTGAGAAGTGGATCTCATGCCTTTTGTGGGTGGCTGTGCTGAAGAAGGGTCCCAGTCTGGCAGCTTCAAGGCTGGTGTGGCTGCAGCAGCAGAACACTTTTCTGGCTGTCTGGTCAGTGTGGCAGGTCAAGAATGAGATCGGTCTCAATGTGGAGTGTGGGAATGAGACTGATATCAAAGTGATCATGGAGACAAGACTGGGACAGAGACTGGTATCAACAGCCTCTTTCAGGCTGATAGAATTATTCATAATAACAGTAGTGGCATTGGTGTTGGTAACAGGGCACATCCCATACCACTACACAACAAGTAGGCATGGGAAGGTTCAACCCATGGAGGACCATAAATGTAGCAACTGGAAGCCACCGAGCCTGACTCCTACAAGGCCTCCTGATACTGGGACCGGTATCAAGACCAGTTTGAGTCCACCTAGCAATCTTGATCCCTAAAGTACGCATCTCCCCAGCCTGGGGAGCAACCTATGTTGAGATGGAATTGGAGAGGATGGTGGAGTATGTTAGATACTTAAATCTTTAAGTATCTTAGGTTTAACACTGGTCGAAATTTCCCACTGCTTTTGGGCACCACAAACAGAATGGAATAAACTCCTAAACTTCTCTGTTCCAGAGGTACCTCCTCTATTGCTCCCATCTGAAGTAGATGTATAATTTCTCGCCAAACAATCTTCTGCTTGACCTTGTTCTTGGATACTGGTGACGGTAGACACCTGCTTCTTGGAGGACTGTGGAAAGAAATTTTGTATTCATGCCTTACCACATTGATTACCCATTGATCTGACGTTATTTGGCTCCATTTTCCTCCAAAACACAGAAGCCTTTCACCCACCAAAGTGTCCTGATTGTCAATACTGTGATTTTCCCCGTTTAGGGGCTGGTTGTCCTCCTTTCCCTTGTCCCTGCCGGAAAGGTTGTGACTCTTTGTTATACTGTCGAGACCACTGCATCCTGCTAGACCTATATTCTGCCATCCTAGGTCCAATTCTCCCTGTGCGAAAGGAATAACTAACATTTCAAAAGGTTCTTTTGTCATTCCTCTTTTTTTGTAACGTAGGCATCACTTGTTTCTTTTCTTTAGACTCAAATAGTACTTTTTCCAAAGCCTGAGACCTAAATAGTAGTTCACCTTTAAAAGGTACAAAAGCCAAATTGTTTCGGGATTTTTGATCTGCTTCCCAACGCTTCAACCATAAAGATCGTCTAGCTATATTTCTTGCCCCAAAAGCCACTGCATCGTGACTCACATCAGCTATATACTTTAACACCCTTTGAATTCTACTCACTGCTCTTATCACTGATTGTACAGACAAATCCTCAGTGTCTATTATTTCCTGTGCCCAAAGAATACCAGCTCTAGCAAACATAGATGCCGCTGCTGATGCCCTAATAGCCAAAGCTGCTGATTCATGTCCTTTCTTTAAAGCCATATCCACTCTCCTATCATCTGTCTCTTTAAGTTGAGTATCATTCTCTTTGGGACCAATAGCTCCCGACACTAAACCCACAATCAGAGCGTCCACCAGAGGAAGTTTTAGAAACTCTACATCTTTTTTTGAAAAAGAATACAGCTTTTGACTATATGCTAACAACTTCTCCAAACTCCACTGAGATGACCATTCTGACATAATCACTTCTCTAAATAATTCTGGAAAAGGAATCTCCATTTCTTGTACTTCTCTTTTCCTAAACACTGAGGCTATCTTACTGGTTTTATCTCCATTCTTATCCTCCATTGAATCAGATTTTGTTATACCCAGACCCAATGTGTATAAAACTCTTTTAAGCAAACTACAGACATTTTCTCCCTCAAATAACCTGTCTGTCACTATCTCTCCATCCTCTTTCTCCTCTGAAGACTCACATCTTTCCTCTTCAGACATCACCACTATATCATCCTCACTATCCTCTACATGTGTATCTAGATTTTCTTGCTGAACAATCCCAACATTTTCTCTATTCCTAGCTCCTTTCTTCAAATTCCATTCTAAATTTGCACGCTTTCCTGTCACTATTTTATCTTCCTCCGCCAATATGTCATCATTCAATCTTCTCTTCCTTCTGCTCCGTTGCTCAACCTCCACATCAGCAACATCCGTATTTTTTATGTTTTCATTGATATGTTCAACACTGTCAGTAAATTGATTCATTAACAGTAAATTCATTGAATTCACTGAGGTTTGAAAATTAGAGTTCTTAAATAAATTCATCACGTTTAAAAAAGCCACCTGACATTGTAATTCATTCATGTTGAAATTCATTTGTGGTGCCAATAGAGACTGAATATGATTTTGAATTGCTTCCTTCACTAAAGCATTTAAATCTTTATTCCCTTCCTCCGGTGTCTGAATCAGTGTTTCAGGCACAACTCTCCCAAGAGTGTGCTGCGTTGTAGCACTGATGTCATTTACTGACACCTGATTGAAAATGGCCATATCCACAAACATTTTTTGTATATATTCTTTAACACCTGTACTTAATTTCATTTGACCCAGTTCTGCTTCACAAGCTTCTTTTGCCTCGCAACGGAACTCAGCGCGTGCCAGCATTACAGAAACCTCTGGTGTTTTAGCGGAAAAAAGGGCTGTCTCACTGTTCCAGGGAACTCTGCTTCCTACGTTCCTGGTTTGCACGTCGTCATGACGTACTGACTCTACTGACGCCATCTTAGAACTTGCTTTTTCCAGATGGCGGATGGGATCTACAACGGTAAGATTTCCTCTCTTCGCTGCCAGTTTAATGGCTTTTTTAGACTCTGAGGTCTCTGACCTTTCTGCCTTTCTCTTATTTCTATCTGATTTTACCTTTCATGGCTCTTTCTCTGCTAACCTTTTCAGTTAGCTTTTTCTGCCCACCAATCTATTTTATTTCCTCCAGCTCACTTTCACTCAAGCTGAGGAAAATTTTTCTTAAATCAGATCTTTTCTTCTCGTCCATTGTCCTTTAAGAATGGGACATATGGATAGAATCTAGTTTGGCTTCGTCTGAGCCACACTTAGAAGGTGGCTTCAACATGGAAATATTTCTTACATGGTCCAAGATCCGCTTTTCTGCGGTCTTCTGGATGGAATCACCTTTAATTTCTTCTTTACTCGCTCCTTTCTTCTCCTGCTCCATAATATTTAAACTAATTTAGCAGAAAAACCAGACATGGGAAATATGCGTCTGACTGGTTCGCAGGAGAACTAAAAACTGACTGGACAGGGAGAGGAGTCCAATGGAAAATAACTGAATAGAACGTGTGGGCTCCTGCATCAGGCTGGCACGCAAGGGATCAACCCATGCGTGGTGGAGTGTCCCTCCTGCCATCCCAAGAATGTGAGATTTATGTCCCATTCTGACATTATATTTTGGAAGCTAGCAAAATGTCACAAAAGTTTCTAAACTTTTTAGAGCTAGTTGGCCACTGCAAGAATTGTCACCAAAGGTCACCTATTTTACCAAAGGTGAACTATTGAAATTGCAAAGCTACTCCCATGTCTCAAGACCCAGAATATAAGCAAACGTGAGATGTGACTCCAAAACACAAAACCACTCTTTTTGAACCCCCAGATTTTTGCTGCAACCAAACACCAATTTCACAGAAGGCAAGACAATTTCTCCAAATCATCTCTAAATAAGGTTCTCTACTATTACTACATTTCCTCAAATCAGTTTCCAAAACCAATTCCTTTTCAATTAACTCTCATTCCGCTCTACCAACCAACTCTCTGCTGTCTGCTACATTTATCATAATGCTAGTTCTAGGAATAGAGGTATCATGGGGAAATAAAAATGGCAAGTGAGTGAAGGCCATTGCTTTGCAGTACACTAAGCCCCATCGTCGTCATCATCATCACCATCACCACCACCACCACCACCGTTATTTAAAGATTGCAGGCACAGAGGGAGGCTGTCTGTGGAAATATAAAAATTTCTTTTCGTTTTCAGATCATACACCTGAGAGGGAGAGGAATTGTTGGCTTGCCAAGAAACATTCTGGTGGAGAGTATCCTGGAAAAATTTAAGTATGAGCTTGATAACCTGCATGCTAAAGAACAAGACCAGTTGTCTCAAATATGTGAAGAACATGGGGAAAGTATGAATTTGGTATGAACTCCTTTTTCTGTCTAGTTAGTAAACCACTAAATTAATTACATAGTGTTTATAATCAGAATACATGTTTCTTCTTAATTTCAAACCTTCCTCCCCTATTGTGACTCTTCACAATGTATTTCTTTAGTCTCATTGAAACATAATATAAAATGCACTGAGACAGAGATGATCAGCAACATCCCAACATCAATCCTCCAGAAGTGCTTTGTGCACATCTGCAATTAGTATAGTAAGCATTTAGAAGTTACAGAATCATTGTAGCTTATGTCACCTGCTTTTGATAATGCTACTGATGAAAGACGGAAATCCCTCTTACTGGACCCACACCCAATTATTTTAAAAACCAAGGGTCTCTTATAGGTCCTAAGCATAAGATGCTCACCTAGCTTTTTTCTCTGCTTTGAAGTAGCAAGTGCCAGCATTATCTCTTCTCTTCTTTTGCAGAAAGTCTAATCTTTTAGTCACTGTTCACTGAAAAAATATACTTCAGTTACTGAACTTTTCTGTGCTCCCATCTCTAGCTGTGAAATATGTATCAGATCTTATTTTAAAAGATGTTAAACAATTAACTTCCTGCAGCAAATCTACCCTCTTCCATGTATTTTGTGGGGATGGAATATCATGTTATGAGCACTAGATTGGTGCTTGTTTAAACAGTGCTAACGGAAAAAAAAAACTTTAACGGGCAGAATTCACAGTTCCTTAAGACCATGCCTTAGATGTTTAGAAAGTGTTGTCAAGTCACTGCTGTGCCAGATTATGATGTGATATACATTTTGCTCTTGCTTAGGTGTGTCTAACAGATGATAAACCAATTTGCGCCATCTGCAAACTCTTTGGAGACCACGAGCCCCACAATGTTGCTAAAGTATCTGAGGTTTATGCAGAGAGGAAAAAAAAGTTACTCAAAGATTTAGACTGGGTCTCCAAACAATCAGAGCATGCTGAACAAGCAAGGAAGGTATAGTTTGACTTCTTTACTTCTGATGTATTAACAAAAATATAGAATTCTGTTCTAATAAGCAATCATTCTGTAGTGTGTCAACAAGAAATGAAGGATTTAATCATCTTTATGGCTCATGCCTGAGTAACAAGCTCATCTTAGCAAGTATGTTACCTGTTCTTTTTCAAAAAGTCACACATTTGATACCTCTGAGTTATTCCTCATCAGATGCTCCAGATTCATAAATTAATTTTAGTGTGGTTAGAGAAGCAGGCACAATCACTTTAAAAAAAATAAATAAACAGGAAGTCTGACAGAATGTACAGTACATACACCCATCTTTCCTTATTGCAATCCTAGTTTCCTATAGTATCCATAAAACACGTTTCTCAAGTATATCTGCCCTAACATATGTAGTGTTCATTCAAAAACTTTATAAACTGACTTTAAAATTTTGAAAAAAAAAACCTCTCAAAGTGCTGTACAATGAAATATTTTAAAAATGAAGAGAAAAATCAGAGAAATGTATAAAAGAACAAAAATGATACTAAAATGATAAAATATCAGATAAAAAGAAGAAAACCAATTTACATTTAAGTTTTAAAAATATCAGCAAATAAAAGCAGCAAATGAAATAATGAATTTTATTATTCATTAAAAGCATGAATGAATAGGTAAAAGAATGGTCTTAATTTTATGCCTAAAACTCTGCAAACAACGCTCTCGGTAGGCTTCTTGAGTCTTTCCTATAAAAAGAGGGCCACAGCAGAGACAACCTTCTTGCTGGTCACAACTTGTTTCTGTTCCAAAAGCAGGACCATAAAAGTAGAGCTGTAATCTTGTTGGTGGCATATACTTATATAACATGGGTTATGGGATCATATGTCGTTTGAGGATGGAGGCATTCAATACTCCCCCCCCCCCCCAGAATGGAGGTTTCAAGTGCCAGAGCATGCTGTCCTAGCTATTTTTCTGGCCAGGGGATGGCGGGTTCAGCTGTAGTATTGTAACCAGACGCTGACTAGGTACCTCCAGTCTTCCCTGGCCTGTAAATGGTTGGGGCAGCATGATTCTGGGCTTCAGAGCTATCTTTCAGGGTGGGTGGGACACAAAAGTGCTCTCCTCACATAGTGCAGGATCTTTTTCTGGGTTTGATCAGAGGAAAGATCTCTGTGAAACCTTACACCTGAGTAGGCACATACAGACATAAGCAATCTCTGAGGTACTCCCAATCTGGGTTTGAGCTATTGAAAACTGAAATCCAACAAAATCTGGAGTGCCGCAGGTAAAGGGTACGTCCAATGATGGGCCTGAACATTCCCATGAGCCATCCCAATCTGACCCATGAAGGGTATACGGAATGCTCTTCCCCAAAGTCCTCTCCACTGGAGACACCTCTCACCTGGTTCACCTTCTCAGTTAGAATCCCCATTATCTTGAGATCAGGTAACACCTGCCCCCCCCATTCACAATCTCCAGCTAGGAAGGACACCATGTATTGAGGGAGGGGAATTGCACTGTTCTCTCCAGTCTGTTTGGGAAGAATGAAAAAAAGTACAGCACAGCAAAGCTTACCACAGCCAAGACACAGCAGTGGAAACCAGCAACCAGCGCTTGGGTCTGGGAGCCACCAGCCAGTGCATCTGACAAATGGATAGGGAAAGGAGGCTTGAAAAGAGGAAGAAAATGGTTGTTTTAAAAAGTTTTGTATCGGTTTAATCATCATGGTATGGCTCAAAAGAACTGAAAAATGTAATTTGTTGAGCCTACACTGAATGCTTTGCTTTTCAGGGGGCATAAGGGTAACAGAATGATTATTTAAGTCTAGGGTACATATCTTCTCTGGCCTGTTGTGTTTTTGTTCTGCTGCATTTTCCTCTAACTATGATTTTGGACTCTGGCTTCTCCTTGTATTTGCAGTAACGACAATTAGCACTTCTGTCTCACTTGTCAAACTGCATAGTGGTTATGGTCTACGCTGTAAAAACACCACATACCAGGATCTCAGTAGCTTCTTTCACCAATCTCTCTGCCCCCATCAGGACTGTAATTGTAAAGCTGCTGCTGCTGCTGCTGCTATGCAGCCTTGAGGGACTTCTCCCACCAAGGACTAGAACCTTCGCAATCATACAGGGGTCTCTGGGGCAACCTCCTACCACAGGATAGGACAGATGCTGGAAGAGGCATCTGGAAGAGTGTGACTCTTCCACAGTTTTTTTTTTTTTTAAATCCAAAGGCAGTTTAGCTTTTGGAAAATGGGACAATGAAACAGTTTCTTGAGTCATTGATGGGCTGCCTACCAGGCCTTGGCCCTTGAGAAGCATCTGACCATGCAAGCCTTTGAAACTGGCTCTATCTGCTTTCCCTAAAGTTCTAAATTCAGTGGTACTCCAAAAGGACAGGCTGCTTACCTGTAACTGGAGTTCTTCAAGTGGTCATCTGTAAACTCACACAAGTGGGTCATCTGCGCCTGCACAGTACTGACTACGGAAACTTCTAGAGCTCTAGGCCTAGCATTTTGGTGGGAACCCCGCCCTCTTCCCCTGTGGCTATAAAAGCCTGCCTGGCGCCTGCACAGTCAGTTCCTTGACCGCCGCAAGGTTCTGGCACAAAGGCGCAACAGGACACGAAGAGGGGAGGAAGGGCAGGATTGTGTGAGTTTACAGAAGACCACTCAAAGTACACTCCAGTTACAGCTAAGCAACCTGTCCTCCTTCTTCGTGGTCTCTGTAACTCACAGAAGTGGGTGACTGGCAAGCTTACATCATAGGAGGTGGGAGTGTCATGGAACTCCTGTAGGACAGCACCCAACAGTAATATTCAAACCAATGCTAGGCATAACAAGCCAAAGTGGAGAGAGCATAATTACCCAGAGTTCATAATGCTGTGGAGGACAACACTGCTCTGCCAAAGGTGACATCTCTAGAGGTTCTCTGGTAAATTCTATAATGAACTGCAAAGGTAGTGGGATGTGACCAGACTGCCGCTTTGCAAATGTCCTGTAGAGGTATGCCTCTAAGGAAAGCTGCGGAAGCAGAGAGAGCTCTGGTGGCATGACTCCTGATGTGAGAAGGTGGGTCTCTCCCTGCGAGTTTGTAAGCAAGGTGAATGGTGGAGGCTACCCAGTTGGAGAGACGCTTAGAAGAGTGTGGAAGGCCTGTCTTAGCAGAGGAGTAGCAAAGAAAGAGTCTCTGAGATTTCCTATTCTCCGCAGTACGTTGGACATAGAAGGCCAAAGCCCTTCGTGTATCTAGTGTGTGAAGGTTGCGCTCTAGGTCAGAGGTGGGGTTAGGGAAAAAAGAGGGAAGGACTAGGTCCTGGTTAAGGTGAAAATCAGAGACAACTTTGGGAAGGAATGTGATGTCTGGCCTTAGGACTACCCTGTTATGGTGAAAACGGAGGTATGGTTTATCCACTCTCAGTGAGCACAGTTCACTAGCACGCCTGATTGATGTGATTGCGACTAAGAAGGCAGTCTTCTAGGAAAGCAGGTGAAGGTCAGAGCTACCCATGGGTTCAAAAGGACACTTGGAGAGCTGTGAGAAGACCAGGGACAGGTTCCAACCTGGTGTAGGAGGACGAACGGGAGAGTGGAGGTGTTTATAGCCCTGAAGGTACCTGCACACCAAGGGATCTTGAAAGCAGGAGGGTCTACCTTTTCAACGAAGGTGGAAAACTGGAGGAAACTGCTGAGAGGTAACAATGAATGGAGGAAAGGGAAAGGCCGTTGTCAGCTAGAGATGAGAGGAAATCCAGGAGATGGATAGTGGTGAAGGAATCGATGTCGAGGCTCCTAACCTGGAGGAAGGTTTTGAACCTTGAGAGCTTGTAAGAGTAGGATTGAACAGTCGACGGCTTGTAGGCTGCTTCAATCACTCGCTGGACAGCTGGTGGAAGAGAGGTCAAGGGAGGAGCTTCCAAGCCATCAGTTTGAGACGATCGATGTCTGGATGCCTCACGGTATGGTTATTCAACATCAGGAGGTCCGGTTTGGGTGGCAGCCTCCAATACCGTTGAGAGTAGGAAGAGAGGGGCAAACCATGGTTGACGGGGCCACCATCAGGATTGCCGAGGCGTTGTCTCAAGCAAGTTTCTTGATGACATTTGTGATGAGAGGAATGGGAGGAAAGAGGTAAATCAACGGGCCTTTCCAGTGGAAGAGAAAGGCATCCCCCAGAGAGCCTTCACCTACTTCGCCCCTGGAGCAGAAGGGGGGGCACTGTCTGTTGAGAGGGGAGGCAAAAAGGTCAATTGAGGGGGTGCCCCAGTCTCTGAAGAGGTGTGCCAGAGTCTCAGTATCGATCATCCATTCATGGGAGGTCGAGCTGGAGCAACTGAGATGGTCCACCCAAACGTTCTCGACACTGGGTAGGTGGTGAGCTAGAGGGAGAATCTGGCAGGGGAGACACCAATTCTACAGACGGAGGGTGAGGTTCAAGAGAGTTGGGGATCTGGTACTGCCCTGTCTGTTGATGTAGTAGGTCGTGACGGTGTTGTCTGACAAGATTTGGATGGTATGATCCTGGACCGTATCCTTGAAAGCTCTCAGAGCTTTGATGACGACAAGCATTTCAAGGGCGTTGATGTGGAGGTGACGGTGGAAATGAGTCCGTCGACTGCTGATGGAGAGGTGGCCTATGTGGGCCCCCCCATCCTTCCCGGGATGCATCGGTGGACAGGGCCATCATTGGTTCCGGGGTATGAAATGGGATGCCTCTGAGGAGATTGGTGGGATTCTTCCATCAAAGAAGAGTTTGAATCACCTGTCTCAGCACCGAGACGTGACGAGAAGGGTTGTTGAGGATCGAGTCAAAGGCACTGAGGAACCAGCTCTGCAGGGGTCTCATTCGGGTCTGGCAAAGGGGACAACCGCTGTCGTCGAGGCCATGAGACCTAAGAGGACCTGTATCGAGCGAGCAATGGTGCGTTTATTCCTTTCAAGGGGTGAAATGGCTTTGGCAAGGCGGGCGATCTGTTCCTGGGGAGGGAAGGCCCGTTGGCGAGTGGAGTCGAGGACAGCGCCGATAAATTGAAGTCGGCGGGTCGGGAGGAGATGGGACTTGTTGAAGTTGATGGCAAGGCCCAGAGTGGCGAGCAAGTGAAGGGTGTCTTCGATGTCGAGAAGGGGGTGGGTGACAGGAGGATGGTACCAAGAGCTGAGAGGAGCGCTGAGGTACATATGAAGGAAAGGGGTTGTCGAGATGGTTGACAGTACCTACGATACCGATAACGGGATGGTTGGGGAAGCTGGATGCTGTACTTCTGGACCAAAGAACGCATCTTATGGATATGCTCCAGATTCTCATCCGTTGCAGCATTAAAGAGGCCCGCCAAGTCAAATGGGAGGCCCTCCACCAGATTTTGGGAGGACGGAGACAGGCCCGAGGAACGGAGCCAAGAATGTTGGCGAAGGGTCACCGAGGCAGCAAAGGCCTTGGAGGCACAGTCTACGATATGGCGGGCAGTCATTATCTACTGGTTGGAAAGAAGTTGAGCCTCCGCAAGGAAGACGTCTGCAATTCACCTCTGGTCTTCAGGGAGGTGGGCAATGAAGACTCTGACCTTATCCCATAGCCACTGGTCGTAGGCAGCCATCCAAGCGGCGTAGTTGCACATCTTAAAGATGATGGCTGCGTTAGAGTAGCTCTTACAACCGATGGAGTCCAACCATTTGCCTTCCTTATTGGGAGGGGTTGCCTGGAGGGATTGGGAGGTTTTAGCTTGGGCAGCGTCCACGATGACAGTTTGGCTTCGGCTGGCTTTAAAGCCATTGTTATTTGCCTCAATGATTTTATAGAAGGAGTCAAGTTTCTTTGAGGTCATCGGTGTCAAAGAAGGGTTGGCCCAGGGTTTCTTAAAGATGTGGAGAAGGTAAGGTAGGAGAGGAATGGCAGCTATAGAAGGTGCCTGCTTCTGGGGTTGGTGATACACCAAGTCCTCGATGGTTTCTTTGGCCATCTCAGTGGCAAAATTAAAGTTTTTTGCCATGTGAGAAATGAGATCTGAGAAGGACTTGACATCATCAGAGGGTGAGATGGGCTCCCTATGGGAGACTGCCGTACCTGGTGGTTTGTCATTGGGGTGAAGGGCCGACTCTGAAGAGTTAGATGGAGACCTGGAGAGGGATCAACTGGTGTGGAGTAGAGGGGAACGGTCCCTGGAGTTGTTGCGATGATGAAGACAGGGAGAAGCCCACAGCAGAAGTGCAGAGGTTGAGGGAGGGTCCTCTGGTAGGTCCGGATCAGGGTTAGGCCGAGATTGTTTAGCAGGAGGAGGGGACACTGAGATCGAGTGTGCCGGAGTCAGAGAACATGGGTGACAATGGGTAACCACCTCCTCATAATATCTATGCCTATGGTGGCGATGTGGGAGGTAGATCGCTTACGAGGAGTATTCTTCGGAGGATCGGGAGGGTGAGTAATAGATGTAAGTACAGTGTCAACAGGATCAAGAGTGGTCTCAACGTGGGGAGCGCTGGTGACGAGAGCGACAGGATTGGCCCGAAGAAGACCGAGATACCGATCGAGAATGGTGTCAAGATGGAGAGTGGTGGTGGTGCCGATGTTGAGCCGTCGATCTTGAGGAGGATCGAGAGTGTTCCCGGTAACGATGCTGGGGTGACCGGGAAGGCCGAGTGCGAGGAGGAGGAGGAGGAATGGTGTCCTGGGGTTGGTCACCAACAAGAGGTAGTGCAGGCCCAGTGTCATCTACAGATTCTTTTGGGGAAGGATTGGTAGGAACAAGGTCAACTATCTCTCCCTCAGAGGGGTGCAAGTGGAGAGATGGAGAGCGAGAAGATGGGTCAGTCTCCATCAAGTGCTGGAGTGTCTGAGTGGAAGGCTGTTCTGTGGGGCTTGTCGATGTTGACTCTGAGATAGTTTCAACAGTTGGCGGCTCCAGGCAATGGGTGCGTGTGGACCACTCCTTTTCTTTGCACTTCCGGGCCCTGGCTAACTCCTTCTCGATGGCAGGGTGTGGTGGAGAGGACACTGTCGAGTCAAAGGCCTAGACCTCAAGGAATGAGCCCCTCTTGAGGAGGTTTGTTGAGAGCGGGCTGGAGTTGGGACTGAAGCTGCCTGATCCTGTGGGACATCCTTGCAGGAAGGACGAGTAGATGGCCCTTTAGAGATGGAACTGCCCGGCATCTTCTTCGAGGAGTCCATGCCTGGAAGCCTCCTGGACGAAGTTGAAGACACCAATGGGGCAGAAGTCGTAGACGCAGCGGAAGCTGAGGGACCAGTATAGGGCTTTAGAGCCTGTTCCTAGAGAATGGCTTGAAGTCGAGCTTCTCTGTTCCTCCGGGTTTGTGCAGTAAAGCCCTGATAGCGAGTACAAGCCCAAACATTGTGCGTTTTGCCGAGGCAACGAGAGTGCCCGTCGCAGTCAGGTATCTTGGCATTGCACGATCGACAGCGCTTAAAAAATGCTGTCAATGCCATAAACTAGGAATGGAGTCGATCGAAGATGAGGTCAAGGATTGCCGAGGTCGATACCAGAAGAAGAAGAGAAGTTGA
Source organism: Cyclura pinguis (assembly GCA_030412105.1). Classification (NCBI taxonomy): domain Eukaryota; kingdom Metazoa; phylum Chordata; class Lepidosauria; order Squamata; family Iguanidae; genus Cyclura; species Cyclura pinguis. The sequence continues at coordinate 85,014,443 of CM059600.1, forward strand.
TATGCGAGGAGAAGCTCCGATAACCAGCAGTGCGGCGGGAAAAAAGGAACTGACTACGCGGGTGCCAGGTGGGCTTTTATAGCTGCAGGGGAAGAGGGCAGGGTTCTCACCAAAATGCTAGGCCTAGAGCTCTAGAAGTGTCTGTAGTCAGTATTGTGCAGGCGCAGATGACCCACTTGTGTGAGTAGCAGAGACCATGAAGAAGAATAAAAACTACAGAAAAGATAAGTTCAGGAACAGTATTATAACAATGAGGTTTCTTGTTACAATTTAGGAGACTGAAGGATTCTTACAAAAAGCAGGGCTTTGGGAGTAAGGAGTTTATTTTAACAATGCTTAGACTAGTTAAGATGGAGAGAACTGAAGAAAAGTAGGAAATGAAACTACAGGTATGCCTCAATTAACAAAATAGATATATTCCTGGGGTTTATTTCTTTTAACAGAAACTTTGATACCAGAGGTAGAAATAACATGGAAAGAATAGGAGTAGGTTCTTCTCCGTGTCCGCTGTGACTCACACAAATGGGTCATCTGCACCTGTGCAGTGAGACATCCGGAAACTTCTAGAACCTAGCAACAGGTATTTTGGTAAGAATCCCGTCCCCATCCCCAGCAGCTATAAAGCCACCTTCCTGCCTATCAGTAAACAGTTAGTTCCTTTTCTTCTGCCATGGCAGCAGTGTCTTGAAGCCTTTCTTTAGAGCTTTTCTTAAGGTTTTCAGCTTTTCGACCTTGGATCTCTCTTTAGCTTACAATTCTTTCCTGGCTTTTGGCTTCTTCTTCAATTGATTCTTGACTTCCTGACTTTGGATCAGATATTGGACTTTTGCCTTCGGTGTCTCTATCCATTACTGTATGGCCTCCACTGCACTCTTCAAGCACTGCTCTTTTTGCAGTGTTAAGATTCCCGATAAGACAGTCACTCAAGGTGTCTCCTCTGCTTAGGAGAGGGACACAATGTCAGCTCTTGTGCGCACTGCCAGTTGTTTACCCCTCAAATAAAGCACGACAGAGCGGCAAGACTTAAAGCCCTCCTTTGGGAAAAGGTTTTGAGCACCTCCAACATGGCTGCCCAGAACAAGCCTCTCTACACTGCCTCTGTTAAGAGTCCTGGTGGCACAGTGGTTAAATGCCACTATTGCAGCCACAACATTGTGAGTTCAGTCCTGCAGGGCTCCAGTTTGACTCAGCCTTTCATCCTTCTGCAGGTCGGTAAAATGAGTACCCAACTTGTTGGAGGCAATTAGCTAAAAACATTGTAAACCGGTTAGGGAGTGCTTAGCACTGATAAGCAGTATAGAAATGTAACTGCTTTTGGAAGATCTCAATCACTGGTACCTTCTGTGCAGAGATCAGAGGCCTCTTCTCCACCGCTGACTTCGAAGGAATCTCAAAGGGCCCATTCCACCCTCAACCTGATCTCCACACTCCTCGCCAACAGATCATCAACCTTGATAGACAATCACGCCTCATGAGACCAAATGTCTGTCTTGTAAAGACCGGAAATATGCCCCTAGCACTAGTGGACAGATGGCTGGCCTCCCTTCTCTGAAGAAACATAAGAAGAAGAGATCTAAGGAGCTTCTTTCCCATCATTCTCCCCTTCAGTCACCATGGGACCAGCATCGTTTGCCACTTGGAGGCTCCTCAGAGCATTTGACTTCTGCTATGGTCAGTAGCTTATTAGTCTCCCATTTGTGTGAGTCACAGAGACCACAAAGAAGAATAGGTTGCTTATGTGTAACTGTGGTTCTTCAAGTGGTCATCTGTGAACTTACACAACCTCGCCCTTCCTCCTTTCTTTGTACCCTGCTTGACCTGTTGGTCCTCTGGCTGCTGCCTCAGGTGGCCATGGAACTAATGGTTTAGGTGGAAAAGTGGCTTTATAGTCCCTGGGGATGAGAACGGAGTTCTCACCAAGACACCTGTTCTAGCTCTAGAAGGTTCTCAATGTCACACTGTGCATGTGACCCATTTGTGCGAGTTCACAGATGACCACTTGAAGAACCACAGCTACAGGTAAGCAACCAGTTCTTCTTATAACACAAAAAAGAAGAGCACTTCAACATTTTCAGAATTTTTTTTGTTCAAAACTAGCATTATGCACATGTGAAATGAAACAACCAGGTTAGATAAGCCTTGTATAACTAATCAAAAACATTTTGAACTTTTCAAAGACCACCTGGAAGCGTCTTCCAAAATGCATCCCAGTATGACTTTTTTCTTTCAACAGCCCCCACTTTTCTTACGATTTCAGCGTGCCAGGATAACTGGTAAAGCAGGCTAATCTGCATTCCCATTTTTTGTTTTGCACCCCACATATGCTGAGTAAGTGATTTTGGAGGCAGCTCTTTACTTTGCCTATTGTAGCTAACCAAACACAGGTTAGTAGAACCCCATTCTTTCCCAGATCATTGCATTATTTACTGCAGATACGCTGTTGCAACCCAACACTGAAAGTCTGTCTTTCTCCAGCCCTCCTTCACCATCCTACCAATGCCATTCTGGGGAAAAAAACTTCTAGCTAGACAGAAGACAGGGGGGTCTGGGCTGGGCTCCCATAAGATGACTTGGTAAAAAACAGCTTGTCAGAGGCTTTGTTAACTGAGCTACACCTGTACAACACTATATAACAACACTATATCATAAATTATTTTACTGTATTGGTGATTTACACTTGCTAAGAAAATGAATGACACTATATTTTAGAGCTATATGGTCACAATGCCTTTAATGAGAAAACCCTTTGAAATTTTATAGTGGCAAAGTGGCACTCCTAGCAACATCTGAGAAAATTAATTGTCTTGCTGCCTCAGGGGTTCAGAACATCAAGCAGGAAAGCAACAGGTGGCAAGAATCCAGAAAAGATAGCAGAAAGGTTTCTAGAATTGTGGGGAAGCAAGCTGAGAAAGCCAATTCATTGAGTACCAGAAACTATCTGGGGGATACGGTTAACCACCTGGGATAGCTCCTTTAAAGTTCTAACTAAAGACCCATACTGGATTTACCACCACGCTCACATGGAAGCCACCAGTCACCATTGCTGAGTGGTACAAATAAATAGGTGGAAGAACTTTGAAAATACTCAGGGTTGGTGGATATGAATGGGGAATGGTGGGTGTTATACCCACCTCTGTCTCTGAGGATGGATATAATAGTATGTAAATAGTATGTAAGGTATGTCCACCTTCCTCTGCTTCACTGTCCCTGTCCCCCTTAGTCTGGATTTTCCCTTTAGAAAGTTGTAGAGTGCTTTTTACATCCAAATTTTGTCACTGAGATCTTTAAACTATAGGGCAGTAACAACAGCAGAAACTTGTGGTTTTACAAATATTGACGGTTTTAATGGTTGTGATCCCCACTATACTTTGCTCAAGTGTTTTATGATGAAAATCTTTTCAGCCTTTGGATATCATTCTCATAGCACTTTCCTATGTTGCTATGTTGTACATGTAGAACACACAAAGTCACTGTTGAAAGTGGGTGGCCACAGATACGAATTCCATGCCCCTCTGAGCTGACCCATCAAATTTTTCTTGAAGAACAGCATGTTGCCTTTTCATTAGCAGAACAGCATGAGTCTTTCAGGGACTTCAGAAAAGACTGTGATATCATATTTCCATATCACAGCTCCTTTCATAATATAGGTAGTGCTCAACATTATTTACTAATAATCGCTTTGGTTAGCAAGCTGACAGTGTAAAAACAAAGCATTCAGAATGTTCCTTTAAACTGTTCTCAGTAGTTTACTGAATATTACTAAGAAATTCTACATCATACTTCCACAGGAAATTGAAAAGGTTATCAATGAACTTACGTATACCATTGCTGATATCAAAGTTATGATTGAAGCTGTTGGGACTAGCTTACTGAAAGGGATACAGTGGAGAATGGCTGAATTAAAAGCAAAATTATGTAAAGACTATTCTACAAAAGTAGAAAAGCTGCAGCTGATGGCAAATGAACTTCAAGTTCCCAGACAACTTTATCATCAAATGAAAACTCTTTTGGAACAGCATTCAAATTCAGTGCATTTTCTGCAAGAGGATAAAATACTGAGAAGCAAGATAGAGAAACTTATAGAAGGAAATTCTTTATTCCAGGATACAAAAGATTATCATATTTCAGTTGGCCAATATTTTAAAGACTTGATCAAAGGCATTCATATCAACAATTATATCTCCGCTAATTCTGATGAAATACTTGCAAGTTCTAGTGAGCTTCCTGAAGCATTCAGACCAGAATGTCCTGCATTTTATTTTTCCAGTGGAATATCGAATGAATCTTTTTGCCAAAAAGTTCTAGACTTTTTTCAGAAATCAAATGAAGCAATCCAGGATCCTGTTCAAAAAAATCCCCAAAGTCATGACAATAATACACCAAGTGGGATGGACATATCACTGGAAGGAGAATCACTATCAAGGCAAACCATGGTCTAATGTAATCTTTAGAAACTAGTACTTTGCACTTATACCCAAGTTGAAAGTAATTAAAAACCAAAACCTTGTAACAGGTGCTCACTACTGTCAAATAAATTATTCATGAATGCAACTACATGATATGGCATTTGGCACATACTGTGCCAGACCATGTTAATTAATTATCACCTACCAAGCTAGAAAGTTAACTGACAGTCAAGAGTAAAGATAAGCACAGAATAGATGACAACATAAGGAAGGTCACTGTAAAAGTTGAAGAGCAAAATTGTAATGTTTAAAGAACAGATATGGTATGTTATTTTGCGTTTATACCCTGCTCTACAGCAGGAACAACTCTTAGGCTGACTAGTTTTTGGAAACCACAGCTCTCCACAACTCTACCTTATGCTGGTTAGAACAGTACACAACCCTCAGCATTAGATATCCAGTTGTCAGAATTACACAGCTTGAAGGATTCTAATTTTGACAGATAAATTTAAATAATCATAATTCATTTCTCATAAATGTAAAAGGTACTTCCACACAACACTCAAAGCAATCCTGACATTTCTAGCTGCCATTTTAATGTTCCTCATGAAAGATAGAAAAGGAATAGGAAGTTTTAAAATAAATGAACTTCTTGATCAATATAGGCAATTAAGAAATGTGAGGCTTCAGCATACCTAGTAACACCTTTAGCAGGAGGTATACGTTGTAGGAACTTCTCATATGGTCCAAGCCACCCTGGTGACTGATGTTTTACATTTTATCTACCCAAATTGGAAGCCAACCATATCAGAAACCACAACACAATGGTAATAAAGTGAGATTTATGTTCTAAAGAAGATATTCTTGTATATCTTCAATTCCACAGAAATGAAGCTGCAACTGGAAAATAAACTATTTCTAAGCACTTCATATGAGGAGTACTTGGTCTCCATTCTCTCATAAACCACATCCATGAAAATCTGTAAATTTTGTGAATTGCATATGTAGTTTTCTCTGTCATTTGTAAATGTATACATGACATCTAGCATCTATTTAGAATTTTTTCTATCCTTCTTACATCCTTTGAAACTGTTTGTGTAATTAGATGTAAAGAACCAAGCATGAAAGATGTGTGTATTCCTATAGTAAGTAATGGAGTTCACATACATAAACTCATTTTTCCTTTTAAAAACTAAGTATTATTTTCCAGATTACCACTGGCACGCATTTAAAAAACTATATTTATGAGTCACTGTAACATTTAAGAAATACATGCTATATATATTAAAGCTGCAACAGAACTAATGGAAGAACTGCTGCTGGCAGTCAGTTGTAATTCTTATCTGATCTTACATATATATATCTTATCTTATATTCTGAGTTGTTATTCTTATCTCAACTATGAAATTTGACATTCCTTATTTGAACCAAGGACCATCTTAGGAGTAGAGCCATTCTCCCACCCCCACCCCCACCCCAGTTTCAGTTCAGCCATCTCTAGAATGGGGTATTAACCTAATTCACTAGACCACTGGGACTCCTGATGAGATATAGATCATAATGGCCCTTGCATAAGTAAAAAAGATGTAGAAAAGATTAACAAAATTATAATTTTACCTAGCATTACTGCAAATAAAAGACCAGATTCAAATTCCAGCTCAGCTAGGACCTTGTTGCATGAGCTGAGACAGTAAATTTGGTTCCAGCCTCATTCTCTGATTTGTAAAATGTGTCCCATAAAGGCCACCAGGGAGGAGGTTATTGTAGAGAGATATTTTGCCAATGGTCAGAATTTTGTGCCTGCTAAGAAGGATTTTGGGCGTTACCTACTAGGAACAACAATTTTCATGGCACAGTCTAGTTCTTGTCATGTTGTACTACAGAATGCTCTTTGAGAAATACAAGCCACATAGTTGAAAAGAATGTTAAAACTTGGACATGAAAAAGACCACTTTAAAGTCAGTAATTAGAACAGTGGCAATTACCTGTTTAAATTTGGGATGGGAATTTTGTATCTTCCAGATATTGAACTATAATTTCTTCAAAATTAGCTATGGTGGCCAGGGCTGATAGGAGTTGCAATACAACAACATCTGGAATGTTGCACAATTTCCAACTGTTTTAAATAAAAGCATTCCTGTAACATATTACTTTTTCACTAGATAAGGTACAGAATAACAGAAATAGTGTTTCTATTATTGGACAGTGACTAATTGTCACTCTTCATTGAGTCAGCTTCCATCAATCAAACTGACAGGCTCAAACTAATGTAGTTGTTTTGAAATGTTCCATTTCAAAAATGTATCTGTTACCTGTGGAATTTTTATGAATATTTTTTTTTTTTATCCTTGGTGCAATATGGCAACAGGAAACCATTACTGCTGTAACAATTTGTCACAGATGCCAAAATTTCAGTCAAAATACAGCAAGTGATATGGCTTACAGCTACAATTGTAAAGTTTACTGAGAAGTAAACTGATAGAATACAATGGGTCTTACTTCTGAATAGCCACTCCAAGGGCTGCATTGTAAATTATCTACCCAGAAAAATGGAAGGTATAATAACAGTGCTAAACACAAATGATAATGTCATCACTATCTGGTATAAAAAAAAAAACTTGCACCTTTTCTTTTCCTGTTTCTTTTTCCTGTGACTCAAAAAAAATTACATCCAAAATTAAGTGTAAATGAGAATATTTTTAGTTCCAGATAGTTCTTCTAGGGCAAAGTTCATCTTCAAGGATGGCTGAGTCTGTAAGTCACAGAGTTACAGAAACGGAACAGAGCAAGGACTCATGATATCTAGCCCAAGGCAGGATTTTTGATGCGCACGCTATCTGCCAGACATGTGGGGGTGCATGCACGCATGCCTCTTCTGCAATGTGAGACTCACACTCCCTCTTGTGATAGAAAACAGAACTGAAATTGCAGTATTTTTTCCGTCATCGAGAGTACAGTAGTTTTTGACTCGGGCAATGACACAACTGATTGTATGATCAAATGGTACAGTCCCAGCACTGGTACCAAGAGTATGGCTTACAGATTTGTCGTAACCTTACACCACCAAATACCATCAGTGGTTCATCATTGACTATGGTCAGTACCTGAACAGCACTGTTATAAGACAGACCAGGTTTTTGATCAAGGAAGTCTTAATGGCCATACAGATTAAGAAAGCACAAGAACAAAAAGACATAGTTACCACTTGTATTGCATAGCCTCATAACCTGTTGTGTTATTTTTATTTTATTGCTATAAAATGTTGTCCAATATCTTATCCTGGTAAAAAAAACAAAAACAAAAAAAAGAACAATTTTGAAAATCAGGAGGCAGGCTTCTCACATAGTCCTCATAAAAGTTTTGCTCTTCCTTGCTTTATATAATAATTCTTGGAATTGAGCAGATTTTCACTCTGCTCAGTCATTGCATCTATACTTAAGTATGGACTTCTCCCTTAAATATATTTTAGAGATATTCTGCACAGTAACTCCTGTGTTTACAACAAAACTGAGCTTGTCATTCTCTGGTCGGTCTCATCCCAAGCCAAACCCAGTCCTTAACCTACTCTGAATTCTGACCTCATTTCAAAATCTACTTTCTATTCCTGGTTCTACATTTCTGAACTACCATCATTGTTATACTCATCATCATCATCATCATCATCATCATCTTCATCTTTATTTAAACCCCAACTTTTTTCACAGTACAGACTCAAGGTGGCTTAACAAAAATCAAAGCAACTACAAACATACAAAAAACTATAGTCCTGAATGCTTCTGCAATAGTGATCCAACATCTCATAATCAGTAGTGCCAAATTTCTTAAAAATTATTGTAAGGTAACTGTAATATTCTATTGTAACAATTGTATTGTAACATGGCCAATTATGAAAATTAGCAACCAACTCTCAGGGCTGTATTCAGTTAGTACTGTAGTCCCAATCAAAGTAGACCAAATGAATCCTTTGGATCAATAGGTCTTCTCTAGCTGGAACAGTATGATTCATACCTCAGAATCAGATTGTAGTAATACTTTAATGTAATTTCACCAAAAGTCATAGCAAAGGCAAAAGAAGGAAAAATACGAGGAATTGATACGCATTGTGGGAGTGCCTTTTACAAAGAGACTGAAAGGAACCCAGCCATAATGGCTTGTGTATCCTCATGCGGACTTCTGCTTTATTTCTAAGTACTTAATGCAAACCTGAGATGCATGAAAAGGGCAATAGCTGCAGACAGTAAAATCACACATTTTGAGGAAGTAAGAAAATATTTTGTAATTTCTGTCATCACCTGAATACAGGCATGAAATAGAGCACTGTTTTAGGTGCTAAATGTAAAAGTCGTATGCTCTGAGAAAGACAAGTTACAGCTTTTGGAGTGCTAAAATAATGAGCCTATAATTTAGGCACACAATCCCTACATGTGAATATCAAGTACTGCATAGTCTAAAAATGACACTGTAGAGGTTGTGGGGTTCACTTGCAAAGAATAAGCACATTTTACCTCCTACTCAAAATGTAGAATAAAAGAGTAGCTCCACTTCACTCTCTTGAATACATTGCTGTACTCTACTCCACTTAATCCTCACAACACCATGGGTTACACTAGGCTGAGACAGTTGTCAGACAAGTTTACCCAGTGAATTTCTCAGTTCACCACTGATTAAAATACAGTTGGCCCTTCACATTCACTAAGGTTCAGGACACAGGACTTTCACAAAAGTTTAAAATCCACAAATGTCAAAATATGTTTATGTCTGTGGGAAGAGGGCTGAGGCATGGTTGGGAGAGCAGGCATCCCCAGTCCAAAATAGATGAGAGAAGGGGGGGTAGGTTGGTATGCTGACCCTATACTTCCTCTCTCTGCCTGTCTCCTCCTTTGGGTGTGGGGGGCTCAGAAGAGGGTTCATGATGCTGACAAATGAGGGTACAAGCCATCTTAAGCTGGCCAGGACGCAGGTGGTGGTGAAAGAGGAAGACCAGAGGGCTGTACAGCTTGATCAGAGCAACAAAGAGGGAAAGTTTTTCTGGAAAAGACGCGCCTGAGGTGAGGTGGGGAAAGGGTTGGAGAAACCCACAAATAATCAAATCCACGAAAGTCAAATCCTCAAAGGTGGAGGGAAAACTGTACAAGTTCCAGTAAAACCTTCTACACCAATGTTACTCAAAGTGGTGGTCCACAGAACTGTGTTGCTCTGTGATCCACTGGCTGCAGACCCATAGCAAGTTTCCAGGAAAGCAATAAACAGTTGCAGCCAATAGACATAAAGTGGCACCAGCCCCTCAAGAAAAGGTTGCTGATTCCCTATATCAGATAGCCTGAGCAGCACCACTCCAAACAATAAAGCACACATTGGCTCAACTGCTACATAAGTTCATGTTACTCAAAAATGGTGGTCCACAGACCAGTACCAGTACCAGTCCACAAGCTATCAGCTGCCAGTCTCTTTTCTTGCTTTCTAGTTTGCAGGAAGGAAAGAAAACCATTTCATAAGGCTGACTGAACTGTTCCTATCCATTATAAGAATTTTAATTTTAAAAAGTGTCTGGGCTCCCTTCCCTCTCATTTTTGTTGTCACTTAGGCTCAGGGACTGCCTTTTCAAAAATAACTTGTAATGCACTGAAAGCATTTTTGAATGAAAGTAAAAAAAAAAAAGATTAAAAACACCTCCATCCACTACATATGTTTACTACATAGTCCTTGTAGCACCTCAAAGACAAAGAGGTTAAGGTTGCAACTCTCCAAAATACATTAGGGATTAGATTCTACTGAACACACACTAGGGCTTATTTCTGAGTAATCATAAATGGTCTTGTAGTTCATCTCCTCCTACTGTCCCAGTTTATTGGGGAACTTCCCAATTAATCCTCAGTCATCCCATTTTTTCAGGTGTTAAAATCTCCCAGTTTCTCTCTCTTCCTCCAACTTTCTCCTTTGTATTGTACTCTGTTTTCTTCAGTTGTTGCAAACTGAGTTCCAAGTGTAAAACTGGTTTGCACTCAATTAAGGGAGGAAGGGGGGCAAAATCTTGACCTTCCCCGCAGACTCCTAGCTTGTGCCTTCTTCCTCATTAATAATATTAGCACTAGAGCACACACACACACACCCCCACTTTCATTTATGAAATGCTGGAGGCTATGCTACTTTAAGGCTCTAGCCAAAATCCTTTTTGGGAATTGTGTGTGTACGGGGGGGGGGGGGGGGTAAATTTACACCAGTTTAATTGTACCAAAGTTACATCTGAGTTGCACTGGATCATACCCTGCCACCGCCACGAAACGGTGCAGCAGTGCCTTGCTCTCGCCTGTGGCTCTACAGTTACGGTTTCCTAGAAAATGTCACCACTTCCGTAAATGACATTTATGCCAGAGTAATCCACCACGAGGGTTCGGCCTTTGTTTCCATGGTCCTCGGAGGAATCATCGGAGATTTTATTCCGCCTCAGCAACGCCAGTTCCCAAGTTCTCCCAGGAAACATCCCTTTCAAACGGGAAACTCGGCCGTGGCAGCGGGGGACTGCAGCGCTCTTGCCCAGCTCTACATCCGCGCGGCGTCGACAGAGGAAAACACCCCGCAAAGAGACAGCGGAGACGAAGGCAGTCGGGCCAAACAGGGCAGACTCCACACACAATTTGAGGCGGGAAAATCACAGGCTGACACGGGAGCCCCTTTGGCATTCCAATCAAAAAGCAGAATCTACCGCTGAGGCGGGGCTATTTGCAGACTAATCCAATGATGGCCCAGAAGAGCAGGTGACGGACGGGTCACTGGGCTCGTCGGACGGCCGAAAGGAGGGGTTCTTTCCTTTTCCCTTTTCGGGAAGGCGGGGAGGGGAGGGGAGGGGAGGGGAGGGGGCTGGGAGTGGGAGTGAGAGCGGTTCTTTTTTTTTTTCCCGTGATCCAGTGCGGCGAAAGGCGGTAGCGCTGCTGCAGGAGCAGCATCACCATCTTCATCTTCTTCATCATCGCCGCCGCCGCCAGAAGCGACTCCATCCGGGTCCTTTTTGGGGGGGGCACGGGAGAGGCCGGGTCACCCTGCGCACAGGTAACGGTCGGAAAGTCTCGAGGCCGGCGCAGACCTCCCTGGTGAGCGAGCGGGCGAGTGAGGGGGAGAGAGGGAATGGAGGAGCTAAGGGCAGGAAAAACGGCTTTTCGGTAGCGGGAAAAGAGCGGGAAGGATTCTTGAGGCCCTTCGAGTTATCTCTGAGGCGCCGGGAGGAAACGGGAAAGACCACGAAGAAGTAATTCTGCTCTTCTCGAGCCATCCCGCCCTTTTCCCTCCCTGCTTAAGCACACATCCTGCTCCCCACCCCCGCCACCCTTTCTTCCTCCTCTTTGGTCGCTTTCGTCCCTCGCGCCCCCCCCCGCCTTTCGCCGCGCCTTCCCTGACAAACCTGAAGGTCCGAGAATCACCGCCCACCTGGCGGCGTCTGATTGGTTGGCCGGCCTGATTCTCTGTCGGGGTAGGCTCGAGCGTGCTCGCTCGCGGGCGGTGCGTCACTTCCCGTAGCAAGTTCGCGATGGGCGAGAGAGAGAGAGAGAGACCTTGGCGTTGAGGGATGGAAGGGAAGGGGGTGGGGCCCGAGGTGATGCTGCGGCGGGGACTCCCGAGCAAGAGGGGGAAGCCCCGCCCCGTCTCTCGAGAGGACCCCCCGCGCGGGCTCGCGCTCCTCCTTCCCGCCTCTTGCCGGCCCGGACCAGCCGCCGCCGCCGCCGCCGCGGTTGCTTCCCTCGAGCCCGCTCCTTCCCCCGCTCCCGCGCCTTCTCTTTCCCTGCGTTGGGCGCTTAAGGTCTGCGCCCCGCAGAGCCCTCGGCGGCGAAGGGCGGCGGGCAGGTGAGAAAGAAAGCCCGAAGCCAGGCTGCCTGCGGTTCCGCGGTGGCCTGAGGCATCGAAGGAGGCCGGCCGGCGGGCGGGCGGGCGGGATGGGAGGGAAGGGCGCGCGGGAGGGCGGGAGGAATGAGAAAGGAGGTGGACACCTTCTTGGCAAGCGGCTCCCTCACCACGAGGCGCACCGCGCCGCTCCTTCCCGCGCGCTCGCTCTCTCAGCTCTGCTGGTCGCAGGCCAAGACTTCGCCTCCCACCCGCCCCGTTGGGCGCAGGGGTGGGCTGGGGGCTTCCTTGTGAGTAAATGGCCCTCAGGCTCGGGAGCCTGAAAGAGCGCTCCCCTTTGGGGGTGGGGTGGGGGGCTTGGCGCCTCTTTTGAGCCTGGCAGGAGGGGTCAGGTTTTCGCCAGCATGCCTGGCCTCTTGGAAAGCCGAGTTAACTTGCTTTAAAGTGAGTGGGTTATTCTTCCTGGAAGATTCGGGGGGAGGGGGGGTTAATAGTACATCTTTCTCAAGTCCCCTGCTGTTCTACCGCGGAAGTCAAGTTGTGACTTGTTGGAGGTGTGAAATGAAGGCTAGAAGGATCTTGTGAGAAGAGGAGAGTTGCCATCTCTCACACTTTTTTAATCTTCAGATTGAAATTCTTTCTAGTTTCAGAGTCATAAAGCTTTAAACTGTTGAATTTGTGGTTTGAGAATATTGTCTTTGAGCTGATCCCTGTAATTCCTGATTTGTCAGTTGTTTGTTTGTCCTTGATTGTACCATTTTAAAATACAAATACGTAACTTGTAACATTTCAGCTTTCCTGGTGAAATATTCATTATTGTAGAAAAATAATGGTTACACATGTAAAGATTGACAGACTATGATAATATCTGTTTCTTTGCAGCAGAGAAAGGAGAAATCTTAGCCACAGATGTGCTGGCCATACTTGGCTTTGAAGATGATAAAGGAAAGTACTTGGAAAACAGTTTTTGTGTGTGTTTTTAAACTTTGTTGAACCTTGGCAATAGTGGTTCTGTTCATCACTTCACCAAGTTTCTTAACTTGTCTCATGTGTGAGAGAGTAGGAGCTTTCTTTGAAATGATGAGAGGCAGTTGAAAGGAAAGAATGTTCTGAAGAAAAGAGAGGAAGAAGAAGATAATGCTTTTTAAGAACAAGTTGTGTGGACTGTGCAGCGTCTTAGTATTAACTTAAGCAACACAAGCGGTACTTTCTTGCAAAACAACTTGTTCAGATTGATATAATTAGGTCTGATCCATTTCATTGACAGGGTGTTACATTAGACATATCAATCAAAGGACTAATAAGATAGGTGTTAGATAATTAAAAATGAATTTATGGATGGTATTGGTACACATATTGCCTGGCTGCATTCTGTAGTAGTACATCACAGCACAAGAATAATCTTGGTAAGGTTGATCTGTGATCAGTCTGCTATCTCAGGCTAAGCATGTGAAGAAAGTGTCAATGCTGTTCTGAGATTCTTGGAATGAAAAGAAGTTGAGTTTTGTAGTTTTCAGAACATCAGTTAGGTGATTAAATATTAAATCCTTAGGTGTATTTTAGGAAAATGCTAATACTAACATAGGGCAAAGCTTTGCCAGACCTGTTCTCACCTGGTTGCTTTTGCTTTTAATTAACGCAAGTTAATGTGCTAACTCAGAATTAGTCCAGGTTTCAAGGCCTGTGGGAGCTGACACCTGCCATGAATTGGCACAGCACTGTACTTCTCTCAGGTGACTTTTTTTTTTTATGTTGCAGGATGCCTAGAGTACAAGTACCAAAGCATTATACCGCAGCATTACAGGAAAGCCAAAGTCATGGGTGCCTTGTAGCTGCTGAGCCTGCTAGTGTCTGGGTGGGGCATTGGATAGCTCTCTCTGTCTTTGAGCTGAAGTTTGTCTTAGTTTAGACCTGTGTCTGAAGGATTATCATATTTAACTAATTCAAACAATATTGTCAGGCAGTGACATGAAATGGCGCATCATTTGTAAGAAGAGTTCATTGGATGCAAATCATCCAGTACATCTTCCTCACAGGGTTAATCTTTATTGCTTTTATGTATTTAGTATAAACTGACTGATTTTCTTTTAATTTCATATATATGTTCCTTTATGAAGAAACAATTTTATAGTGAGCATAATTAGCTACAGGGGAAGAGTTCCACCTCCTGCAGACATGGGGATTATGTAACCCTCCAAATGATCTTGGACTGCTACGTACTCATTGGTTGTGCTAGGGCTAAAAAGACTTGCATCTGGTGGGTCACATATTTCCTACTTTGACTTAAATTCATTGGCTAGTCCCACCCAGAATAGTCTTGTTAAATCAGTTGCTGAATATTAAATCAGCACTTGTTTACATTCTACTCATTCAGTGTGTTTGTTCTAGCTCTAAGAAGCCATTAGGTTTCAGGCCACTGTTAAACATGGGATGTCACCCAGGATCTTGTGAATTTTTCCTCATCCCATCCCTCCTATGTCTCTCCACATCTGCTTTAGAGGTTCAGTCCTTTGGAGCTGATTTTGGGGATGCCAAGGAGTAGGAGGGGAAGGGGGACTCTGTTTTCTCAACAGTGTCTGGTTGACTGGGAGACTTATATCAAATATGTGGATGTTCAGGAAGAGGTAACTGTTCAATAGGGAAATGTGACTAGTTACGATAAATGACTTAAGTGCTTAGTTATTTCTCTTAAAGATGATGTGTGCAGTAGTAGGCTTTACTACAAGGAGTTACTCCTGTCCTGATGTGTGCTGATGTTGTTACAAGTAGATTTTATGTAGGAATTTATATTCAACTTCTCACTTGGAGGAGTGTAGCTCCTGAAAATAAAAATATAATTATAGCAAACTATGAAAAGCTACTAAGCAAGGTCAGCAACTTATGTTCCTTCTTCAGCAGCGGGACAGAAGGAGTAGCAGTTTTCCTTGATTTTTGTCTGTATCACTCTGATCCAGGATAACTAATTAGAAAAATCTGGGGTAATTTATTTCTGGGTTCCTTCAGCATAGGAAAACAGTTGAGGCCTGCCTTATCTTGTGATGGAGCACTTAATAGATCAGCAAGGCAATTCTTTTCAGTATCCAAAAGCTGTTTGTATTATGGAAGCTCCAGGCTTCTAGTAAAACAGCAAGTGAGCTATGCTTCATTCATTACATAGAATAGTGTTTTAGAAAACACTAAAGCCACAGCCTTCCAGAATATTTAATTGACAGCCTTGGAGTAACTTTAAGGTTTTCAGAATGTGGAAATGTGGGTAGCCCTCTAAATGAGCCATCTTGATAATCCAAGTCTCATCACAGAAGACCCTTAAGTCCTGAAAAAACATACTTGACAGAGAGTCCCACTGATTTCAGTGTATATTGGGGTGAGAACTTATTGCTGTCCAAATGTTGTCAGGCTGAAGCTCCCACTATTGCTACCATTGACTGTGCTGCTTTGGGCCCATGGAAGTTGCAGTCCACCAACATGAAAGGCAGTGTGCTTCCTCTTCCTAATGTACAGATTTGTGATCACAGCCTTTCAAAATAATAAGGACTCCTTTACATGTGTTCTTCATTTTCAGTCCAGCTTGTTTCGTGTGTGTGTGTGTTTTTGCTGTATAGTTTTCTATTTGTAGTCATAACTAGTCATTCTTCATGTTTGTAAATTGTGCCAAAAATAATGCTGTTTCTTCCAGGGATCTAAACTCTCAAATAGTATCTTCAGAGATATGTGAGGCTCTCCTTTGCAGGTAGTCTCTCTCTATATATAAAGGGGGCCAAGAAAGGCAGGAGAGGAGCAAAGCTAGTGCACATATCCTCACATAGTGCTAGTGTTATCCCTTCCAGATGCAGAAAAAAAAATGTTACTCATTATACATTCAAACTTACAAGTGAAGTAGACATCTGCCAAATTGGCATTCAGTACAATAAATACGCATCTCATGAAAGCATTGCATGCTCCCAAACCACATTCTTTCACGTAAGACGTAAAATTGGGTTATTACACTGATTATATAATATAAATTGTTTAGTATCGTAAGACTTTTCCATTGAAATAGATAATTATGGTTTATTTAGAAGCATTTTCATTAACTTTTCTTCCTCCCTTCAGAGTTGAGCATGGAGCAAGATGAAGAATACTTTATTGAAGTTCTTTTGCTTGAGCATTTGCGGTCAGCTGAATCTTCCCATCCAGAGAAGTGATTAAGACTAAACAGTTGTTTTATCTGTTTAGACGAAAAAACTTTCAAAATAAGTCTTTTAAACACCCAGGCTTAAGAGATACTTGTCCTTTAAAAAAAAACAAAAAACTTCTTATCTGAAGATACTGCACTGTGGGATGAGGTAGTAGGTTGTATAGTTTTAGGGTCATACCCACCACTGGGAGATAACTATACAGTCTACTGTCTTTCCTAAAGAGGCAGACAATCATCATTGACGTCTGACTTACTTTATGTTACTTGAATTTTGCTAAATAGGAAGATTTGTGTTAGTTGTAGACCATCCAGATTTGCTTCTTGGATCATTTGTAGCGCATACTTGGAAAGAAGTAAGGACTCAAAGTGTGGGATCTTGAGCACTATGGGCAGAAGAGAGTTTGTGGATAGAGACCTTTGTGTCATTGTTCCCTCCGTAATCTGCCCCACAAAAATCCACTTAGGAGTGTCCTGAATGGTGTGTGCTGTGCTGCAGAGAACTGCAATGAGAAAAGGGAACTCCCCCAAACTGAGGAAGATGTCTTGTGGTAACAAGCTTTGCTTGCAGGAGATGCCTGTGCCCACTGTTGACCTATTTTCCCAGCAGCTCAGTGTCTTACCCCACACCATTCAAGAATTTCTCCAGATCAGCTTTTCATGGAGAAGTGACAGGAAAAGTTCTGTTATGGGAATTGTTCTCAGGGCCTATCCCAAAGGCAAGTAGACTGTCAGAGGACAAATTAAATATAGGTAGAACTCTCTTCTAAATAGATTTCTCTTTGTCAGGTTGAGGTAGTAGATTGTATAGTTGTAGGGCAGTTATTTTGCCCTCTTCAGGAGATAACTATACAATCTATTGCCTTCCCTGAGGAGTGAGATTTCTGCAGTATTCTACTTACTGAGTTGATAACAACCCAACTGAAGTTCTATTACTGGAATAATTACTGACTGAATAGAGTAGTGTTGACATGCTTCTTTATTTATTAATATGTCAGACCGAAAACAGTTAAAATTCTGGTCTAAAAAATTTGTTGACACTTGCATATTGAAAAAACGTGACGTGCTGTTTCATGAGGAAAATGCTCATGGATGTAATCTCACATTCTTGATCAACTGTTTGTGGAAGTCAGTAAAGGTCATCACATTTATTCCCACTGAAAGAAATATTTTCTGCAGTGGCAGATGGGGTGGGCATTAAGGGGTTTATGTATTACTTAAGATCTTTTCAGGTGTATACATTTTGAAAATGCATGTTACTTGGCTTGAGCTGTATTCGATTTTCTGAAAGTAATCATTGCTTTTTCTCCAGGTTTGTACATGGAGAATGCTTAATTTTGTATACCAGTCATGATATACATATGACAACCAAATTAATATTCAGAGTTGTATTTTATTAATTCATTCAAGTTACAGTAAATGGTTTACTTTACCACGATATGAACATGTGAATTTTGTATTATATCATCCTTTATTTTATTTTTTTTAATAAATTTGTGCACTACAGCTTCTAGTTTATTTTTGGAAGAACAGCAGAAGAAATTGTGGGTTCCTAGGAAGAGGTAGTAGGTTGCATAGTTTTAGGGCAGTGTTTTTGCCCAAAAGGAGTTAACTATACAACCTGCTGCCTTTCTTAGGGCTTTAATATTACAACAGAATCATTTTGGCTCATTTTAAATCATCCTTAGATTACATAAAGGTTGCAGGATTTAGTGGGAAATCTTTGTCCATGACCCGAAATAAGCCAAATAAGGTGAGAACATCTTAAACTTTCTAGTAGCAAACAAAATGTATCCTTAGCAAGAGAACTAATAGAGTTCTGTGATACAAATTATTTTTAAAAAACTATCATAGCTAGATGGGAATGGTTTCAAATCTAAAGCAAAAGATACTGACTTCTATATTTGTGCATAATAAAAGACTCAAACTGAGTATACCAATTTGTTGCTTCACAGTGGTCCATTCTGTTTCTTCTCTTATGTTGTCTTCCCTCATAGCATGAGAAATTGTGCTTGTAAAGTTTTTAAATTATTATTGTTACTGTTATTATTACTATTATTCCTATTGTGCCTTTTTCCAGGTTAGGACTCAAAGCAGCTTACAATGAATTTTTTAAAATCATTAAAAATTCACAAGATACAAAAAAAATTAAAACCAGATTAAAAAAATATTATCCTTTAAGATGTGTGCATACACAAACGTCAGCACAACGATTAGCAAGATCCAGCACATTATTTTGGTGGGACAGTCTGCGGTACTACTTAAGAAAATGTTAATACAAAGATTATTCTAGCTCCTGGTATACCTAAATGGAGTGTTCATGTAAGATTCCTTTTTCTGAACATATCATTGATTTCCCCATAAGGAGAGAAGAGAGCACTTCTCCACAGTTCCATTTTCTGTAGTCCCCATTATGCCTTGCCTGGAATAAACTTTATAAGTACTGTGAAGGTGTATAATGCATTAACCAAGTTCATTAGCTGCCCTAGGGGAATAAATCTTCTGCTTATGAGTCTCTTTTGAGGATGAAAGCAATGGATCCACATATGCTGCTGTGGTTTTTCTTGGGGCTCTAGAAATCCACCATCTGGTCCTACAATAGAATTTAAGAATTGCCATATGTTTTCATTATCAGCTATGGAAGTGGGTTTTTTTAATTTATTTATTTAGTGGGTGTTGAAGAGAGATTTGCACCATGATAATTTGGGCTCATGATATTTGTATTTATTTTCAAAGTGCCAAATAACTTAAAAATGTAACTTCTGTTGTACATGCATACTATCACTGAACAACTCACAGAACTAAATGAAGCTGTTCAATGTGGAACTGTTGGAATTACTTGTATTTAAAGACCAGAAAAAGATAGCTGACATAGGTTTATTACCACTATCAGTGCAAATGATTACAGAGCCTTAATTTCAGTGCATGTTCTTCTTTTCAGATAATATGAAATGTTTTATGTGATATGAATGAAATTTGTATGCCACTGACACACACAGGTACTTCCATGGATTCACTTTAATTGATATAAGAAGAAAGCTGACATGAGAACATAAAAGAAGTATCTTACAGATTGAAGGAGTATGCTCTTAAAATGTCTGTGCCATCAGTTCCAGCAACCACGCCCACAATGCTTACATCGTCACAAGTCACACTTCTGAAGCTGCTAGTAGAGAAAGAAATATAGATCTCTGTACTCAGTTAAATAAATCATATGGAACCAATTCATGCTATTCTTTACCAGAAGCTGAGTTAGAAGTTTCTCCAGATGTTTTAAGGAACTCTGTTTTTATAGCATGTTGGAAGAAACTTTACCACAATACAGCAGTTAGTTACGTGTTACTTATAGCAGGACAGATTTGTTGTGCTGTAAATTGTACTTTCAGTGAGACCTTCAACTCATTTATCTTTGGTTGTTGGAAAACAAACCAGGGCTGAGAAATAAATGATCAGGCATTGAACAGTATATATCACTATGAGTTTATTGAGCTGGTGTTCATATTCCCACAGTTTGGAAGAATAAGGCAATAAACTCCCCAGACATGTATACATGGAAATACACTTTCACTTGCGGCAATAAGTGCTAACACATGGTGTGATGTAATATTAAGTGCTGAAGACTTCAGTTCTACATTTTACTTGAATTCTGAAGAAGAAACCAATAGAATTCAGACTAGTGTTTGGAAGCATAGTGTTCAGTTATCCTTGGAGGTCCTGCTTATACTTAGAAGATGTGATAGGTCTTACAGTCTTACTCAATTGGTAGAGTGTTTCCTTATGAGTGCTTTCCAGCTAACTTTTCTCATTTGCTTCTCATATAGAGGCTGCCTTTGAAGTATTCAGGATCATTTCATATATATATTTAGGTAGTAACTCTTCATGCAGAGTCTTCCACTAGCATGCTGTATATTTAGGGGAAAAAATATAGTTGGTCCTCCATATTTGCTTGGGTAGGGGTGCAGGACCCTTGCAGAAGTGGAAAAATTATAAATATTAAAATGCATCTTGGTCTGTGGGAAAGGGGCCAAGGCATAATGGAGAGAATAAGCACCCAGGGTCCACATCAGGTCGGGGAAAGGGGGTTGGTGGACATGGCAGCCCTATACTTCCTCTCTCTAACCCATCTCCTTCCTTGGGTGCAGGGTGGTGTGGTGGTACTGAGAAACTGGGCTGCAAGCTGTCCTTAGCTGGCTAGACAGTGGCTGGTGGAGTAAAAGGAGTACCAGAGCTGGGTTTTAAAGGAGCTATGTGGCCTTACTGGAGTTGCTGAGCGGGAAGGTTCTCCCAGAAGAGAAGCACCAGAGGGGAGGAAGGGAGGCAGGGGTTGAAGAAACACACAAATCCATTAAAGTCAAAGCCACAAATGTGGAGGGCCAACTAATCCACAAGACTAATAACAATATCCAAGAAATTGCTTTCTAGCCAAACTTCTTTTTATTCAAGCTGCAAGGTTGTTTATATCACTGAGCTAGGATCAGCCACTCCATGGGTGATGTAACATTGCTTTCCTCCTCCGGCTTTCCAGGTAACTAGATTTAGCCCTGAGAGGGGTGTGATCGGCGAGCAGTAGGTCTAGTGTGTGTGTGTTTTAAGTCTCTAGTTTTATCTTCCCTCTTTAATTAATCAGATAATCTGAATGGAAGACATTGATTTATGGTTATATTTGATATCTAGTCAATTTCAGTATTGCTAGCTCAGGATATCCTGCTTGCTAGCAGGATATCAAACAATATAAAAGTACTAATGGTTTAATTTTTCATTAAAAACAAAATGCTCCAAGTGCACACTGAACAATATATATCTTAAGAACAGATAAAATTATATTTTCCAGAGAATATAGATTTTACAGCTTGAAATTGTGGGCAGAAGGGAAAGTTTTCACCAGTGGCAGTAGACAAGTCTCCCTAGGCAGGGAGTTTAAGAACCTAGACAGCAGTAGAGAAAACTCCTGAGCTTCAACCACTCTTACTATGGCAGCTGGCTTGATACAAAACTGTTAAATCTTAATAAACCAGCAGATTCAAAACTGAGGAAAACTGTCCTTGAAATATGTGGAACTCAAGCTAACTAAATGTCTTCATAGGCACCAAATATTCTGCTCATGTCTGAAGAGCAGTTTAATCAACATGCTGAAGTGATTCTTGCCATCTTAATTGAGTGAGATTAGAGACTTAAGTGTTAAAGGTAAAACTTACCTCGACCACCTGTGGGATCCTCCTAGTAAATGATAGCAACTAATCAAAGAAGAGGATTGGTTATCATTTTTCCAGGAGTACACACGGAGTGAGAGATCCATGGATGAGGTGACAACATGGAAAGGGTCCTACAGACAGTGGAAGGATAGTAAGACCTTTGTAATTTTTTTTAAATTAATCATTTTACAATAACATACAATATACAAACCTACATCACCTAAAACAAGACAGAGAAAAACCAGCAAGAATATACAAACCCTTTTATTACAAAAATATTTCACCAAATTTAATCTAATTCCAAAATCCTAATTGAACCTCCCCACTGTTATAAAAATTCTTCCTGGTTTTCTCAGATTGTAAGTACTGATTTAAAGATAATCACCTCCTCTTTAACTAACTTCTATCATCTATTTCTCCTGATAATTTAAAAAAAATTGATTTTGTTTTTACATATCAAAACCTAAAATTGCTATGTCCCTCTTTCACATCTTGACGTAGTCTGTAAAAGTTTTCCAAACTTTTAACATAAGATTCTAATGAATTTTATCAGATTTGCTATGCAGTTCTACCAGGTCCATCAATTTTCACATCCAACCTTCCATTTTAGGTATCATTGTTTTTCCAATATTTTGCGTATACTATTCTTGTGGTTACTGTCATAACTTAACAGATTTCTATATCCTATTTCCATTTTATCCTTATAATGTTGAGGAACAACAGTTCAAGCATAAACAGTAATTTTATTTTCACATGTTTGTGCATCCTCACACAAATTAATAGCCAATATTTCTTTGCTTTTTTGCATGTCCACCATAATGATAGAAAATTCTAATATGTTTATTAAATTTTCAACATTTGTTCTTATACTTACACATTTTAGCTAGTTTACTGGCAGTCATTTACCAATTAAACCTTTTACAGAAATTTTCTTTAAGGCCATTACAACAGGTAAATTTTAGTACCCTAATCCAAATTTCTCCCCATTGGTTCAGTTGAATATTATACCCTAGGTTCTGAGCCCAGTATACCACACATTCCTTTATCTGTTCCTCCTCAGTATTCTACCTTAATAGCAATTTACATTTTGGAAATCAAGTGAGTATCCTCTATGTATAGCAGCTTTTCAAATTCAGTTTTATCTCCCCAAAGTTAAATTTCTCCTTGTCCTCTTTAAATCTTTCTCTTAACTGGAAGTACATTAACCATTTTAACGTATGTCTTTCTTGCTCCAAATACTGTATTTGTTTAATATTTCCAGTGCCCTCATCCTCCAGCAGGTCAGGAAAATAAGACTTTGTAAGATAAATAATGCCTAGTGTAGAGAACATAAAATAGTAGTAACGGTAATAGTTGTGACTGTACCACCCAGATTGATGTAATAATTTTATGGTGATCCTTGAAAGCCATTAATTTAGTCCCTGTCAGAGAGTATAGTTTCAGCTCCAGTCCAGCTGCTATAAGAATAGTTTGTTTGCCAGATCCTTTCATGATCTTCTCTGTCATCCATGGTTCTTGTGATGGTAATGTGAAGCTTCCAACCTGTTGAGCTTTTGCACAAAAAGAACACAGAACACACTTATTTCAATACTGTTCTACCTATTACTTCGGTATTTCCCCAAACAGTACTACAGCAACATTTTCCAGTATATTAGGCACCTAGTGTTCTGTAGTTTGAGTTAGTAGTTCACCAGGTCCAGTGCTTTATGGTGGGTCTCCCAAAGGTAGAACATCTTCCTACGCTAGTGCAGTTTTGTACAGAAATGACACCAGCTGAAGAACTATTGTATTAATATTTGTCCAAAGAAGATCTGCATTGGATAGTGTGATGTGCATGACAAAACATGCATCATTGCTGAATGAAAATACTTGATATTGTGTGTTAAGCAATGCAGAAGAGAAGTGAATGGTTGCTGCTTTCATTCCTTATCATGCGTAGAATGATAGTCCTTAGTCTCTCTCTACATAAACATACCACTCATGGGCTTTTCAGCAACCACACCCAGTGTACTATTTTAAAACCAATCTTTATTTAGATTACTGCTAAATAAAAGACAACTAGTAAAACAGCTTTTGTAATTCAGTAGTAGCTTAAAGAAAAATACCTGTAATGTTCTTTTTATATTTGGACTTCTTCTCAATGGCTATATCAAAGCTAACAATGCGAAAATTAATCTCATCATTGTGCATTATGGCTATTCTTGCTGGTTCTGCTGGTAACCAGCAGGTGACAAGACGATGATCTGCGACTGGTAAAGCACTAGATAACATCAGTTCATCATCATCTGGGTGAGTTAGGCAATGTGTGTAGAACACCTAGTATACAAAAACAAGAATCACACAACAGGCTGGGGTTTGGATATACTTGTGCCTTGTCAAGTAGGCTTTACCAGTTTTATTGAAACTTTGCCTGGACATACCAATTTGATTTGGACCAAGTCACACTATTGGAATATCTACTGTGGGCAGTTCATAAGCTGCACATCCTCCCTCAATCTCCCTAAGGGCTGGCCCTTCTTCTCACAACATTAGGCTTTTCCTGCTCCTGGCGCCCCAGAGGAGCTATTTTGCATTTAAATGGATCAGGGCCTCCCTCAACTGCCACCCAAAAGCCACTGCAAACCTGGAAGTAGACATCATGTCACTTCTGGTTTTGATTTTTTCCTTCTATTTGTCTAGTTGCCCACACTTGCTGTACATGACTGGGAGTAACTTACCAGAACTTCTGATGGGGTGTTTGCCAGCATGACCTAGAGATTTGTGTGCCTTCAAGTCATCTCCAGCTTATGGCAACACTAAGGCAAACGTGTCGTGGGTGGTTCTGGGACTGAGGGTGTGATGTGCCCGAAGTCACCCGGTGGGCTTCCATGGCCAAGAGGCATATTGAACCCTGGTCTTCTGGGCCATTCCAATGCTCAAACCACTACACTGTGCTGGTGATAGCAGGTGTGAAACCCAGAATCTTGTGCATGCAAAGCACTCTGCCCTGAGCTGTTTTGACCACTGACCAGAGCAATTTGCCATGCCACAAGAAACTTGTCTCAAATGTGGTTTGTTTATGCAGTGTGGGGTACTCTAGTTTAAAAAATGTCTGTCTTGTTAACATGATTCTATACAACTGAAATGGCAGAATACTGATAAGACAATAATTATAATCAGACACAAAGCAAGAAATACATACATCTTAAAGAGAATTAAATTCCATTTGATGTAACTGTTTGTGGACTGCAGTTTACTTCATCAGATGAATGGAATAATTCTGCTCCAGAAGCAAAAGCATTACAAGCAGTAAGTCAATCTCTGCAGAGCTCTTAGGCTGAATGTCCATGTTGTAGCAGAGCCACAGCTTACAAAGGCAATACTCATAATGGTGGGTCAGGGTGGGGAGAATTACTGAATTTCCTCAGTAGCTGTATCATGAGTTCCTTATTAAAGTATTGTAAATGTTTTGGGGTGGCTTGATCAACTGTGCATTTAAGGTACTTTCACCTAGATCATGGGTGGGCAAACTGTAATCCCATAGGGCCATTTTTGTGATTTCCCATGGCCCTTCAGATTTTTTTTTTTAAAGTTCCAAAATATCCTCTAGGCCAGTGGTTCTTAATGTTTTCTTTACCAGGCACACCCTGTAAAAACAATTTGTTGCCAGGGTCCACCAAGACTTAACATAAGATTTAAATGTTCAAATATTTCTTTATTAAAGGCTTCTGGAAACTAGGATTCAATTCCCTGCTCTGACACTGGATGACCTTGGGCAAGTCACATTCCCTCAGCCTCAGAAAAGGCAAAGGCAAATTCCCTGTGAACAAATATTGCCAACCCGCTCCCCCCATGATAGCTTCACCTTAGGGTTGTCATAAGTCAGAAGTGACTTGAAGGCACACAACAGCAAAGTGCCACTGACAGGGGCAGGTTCTTTCTAGCCATCATATCTCTCACCTTTGAAAACTGACTTATGACAACTCTAAGGCAAACCTAGCAGGGGTTTTCTTGTCAAGATCTGTTGCCTTCGCCTTTCTCTGAGGCTGAGAGAATGACTTGCCAGAGGTCACCATGCAGGTTTCCATGGCCAAGTGGGAATTCAAAATCTAATCTTATTAAGGATGTGGCAGCAGAGGTGTTTGTGTGGGACCTAAAACTGCTCCCTTGTTTGCAAGTGAGGGAGCAGTTTGGGCACACGCACATGCCTGCAGCCATGTCCCTCGGCACCCATATCCCCTGCTGCCACATCCCTGTTTGCAAACAAGGGAGGAGTTTTGGCACCTGCACCCCCTCACACACACTGTCACATCCCTGTTGCTGCTCCTGCTACTGTTGGTGACCAGCAGCAGGGCTTCCCAGACCCCTTGTGAGGGCTCTGCAGACACCAGGTTAAGAACCACTGTTCTAGGCTGGGGATGTGGAGCATTTTCACCTTTTTTGCACACACACCCCCAGATCAATTTAATCCTAGGAGAGGCCCCCCTTTTTTGAAACAGAAAGTGATGTTCGCTCACTTCCTGTTTAAAAAAGGCTTCTCCTGAGTTTAAAATGCGGGGGTGGGGGAGAGAAAAACATGGCAATAGATGTTCCCCCTAGAGGACATTTAGCGGGAAATTTAAAAAATATTATTGTGGTGGGGTATGTTTGGCCCTCCAAGGTCTCCTGGGGGGGCCCTAATGCTACCCCCTAGGCTTCCACAGTTGCCCACCCCTAGCCAAAATCCAGTTGTCTCAACTAGGACAGCCCCACTGATTCAATTGGAATTTGGTAGATCAACACTGATGTACGTTCTGTTTGTCGTCACAAATGACCTGCTCCTCGTGGATATGAAGGTCCTGCACAGGCACATTTGGTGAGGGTATCAGAGAAGGACGGCTGTCCTTGGCAGCTACTCCTGAGTTGCCTTCCAAGAATACACTACACAACCTACTCTCCATTCTTTCTGTTGACCATCTTTGTATACTCTATTTGGCAACTGGTTGATTGCTGAAGAGGAGGCTTTTAATGGTGGTCAAGGGGTATTTTTAAAAAAATCTGTTTTTAAGAAAACTGTAATTCAGTAGTGGTTTTAGATATGATAACCAGTTTCATTACGTTTTAATATTATAACTTACTATGTTGATTTCTTGAATTAGATCAACACAGCTGCCTGCCTGCCTGCATTTTTGGACTGTCCCTGAGGACGTGGTTGTAGGGTTTGCCACGATGAGGGTCTGTGCTTCAAAATGTACTATTACACCACAGCTGGATGTTTAAGAGGGAGAAACAGAAGAGGAAGGGAACAAAAACTGATGCATAAGACTCAAGCACCAAAACTTACTGTTTGTCTTGGGCCCAAATTAGGCAACACTCAAAAAGCATAACTGCATTCAGTGTGTCTAGTTTTAATTTCCTTTGCCAGGGGGAACAAACAAACAAGATGACTGCAGTGGAGATAAGATGAGGCTGAAAAGCAATCGAGCTTGCGGCAGTACAGTTGGAAGACAACCCAACATCCCAGAACAAATCCATTCATCCCACCTAACACTGTCATTGCCTTAAAATCGGATATCAAACAATACATTAAACAGCAGCATAACTGTACCTTTGGTGAATAAGCAGGATCAGTAGGGCAAACAACTATCCACTGCCCATCTGGTGAGCAAAGTGACAAGTCTATGCCACCAGTCTGAAATACTTTCGTGTGTAAAACCTGGCTTAGACCAGGAGCTGCCAATTGGTAGAGTACACCTTCTCCAGTGCCTACCTAAATCAAAGAGGAGAAATATTCAACATAAGATTAATAATTTTAGCACTTTGTTTGAATCTGCAGCTTCTTTTTTAAAAAAATTACAAAACTTTGGAGGTCAGCAAAAGATTTACTCCTATCCTCCAGTGAAGTCCTGGCATATTTCTGGCTTAGTCACTGGTTGATTGTTTGGTGCTGTGTTTCTTGAAGATGAGGCCAAACTAGATAGACTGGAGAGATCTTGAGCTGCCCCAGTCTTCTGCTTCTTTGATTTCAAAATGCATGAGCCCCTGTTTTCAGTAGGCATTTGTCCAAACAACAGGAAAATGGCTAAAGGATTTGTTAATAGTTCCATTAGGGATGCACCTACCATTAGGAATGGTTTATTGTTTATTGTGTAGCCAACCATAGAGCATGATGAGGATGATACTGAACATGCTGCAAGCTCTTCCCCTGTGTCTCCATGCCAGAGTTTGACCGTCCCCTTAGAATCTGTGGTAGCTGCCAGTTTACACAAAGGAAATGTGATAATATTTAGTAGTGGAGCATCCTGTTGAGGACTTGACCAAATCTGTGTGCCCTGAATAACAAAGAAAACAACAACAATAACAATGATTAAGACTTTTGAAAAGAATTAACCTCCTGTCAGTGCAGTTGTTTTTGTGTTACACATTTTAAAATATTAAACAGGTCCATGACAATGCATTTCCTAGCACTTTTTTCTATCAGTCATCTCTGGGCAAAGGAAAAAAAGTAAAATAAAATTGTATTTTGCCATAAAAAAGGTAGACTACTCATTTCCTTAATTAATTCTTGCCTCTTTGGTACTTGATTAATATATGCTTTTATTTAATATACACCATGCCCTTTCAGTGAAAATAGTTGCATGAGGGGGCAAACAATACTAAGATAACATTTTTTTTAAAAAAAATAGTTGCTTATAATCTAAAACCATATCAATTAAAAAACATAATAATAAAAAGCAGGGCCAGCATCCAAGCAATTACATTCCTTTCAGTAACTGCAGCTTACATGCCAAAGGCCCTGCCTGTATAAACTTGCCTTTCTCTTCCAGCAAAGGACAAATGAAAGGGAGCCAACCTAGCCTCTAACAACAATTATCTCCCAGTCTGGAAGAGGCCACCAAGAAAGCCCTATCTCACATTTCTGCCAGACATACCTTTAGTGGTGGTGGGGTCAAAATAACCATGCCTGCCTCAAAGCTCTGAAAACCTGGGCAGGATCATATGACAGAATGCAGTCTTGCAAATTGACTGGTTCTGTGTTGTACACACTTTCGCAGGTTCCAACTAGCACTCTGAAATGTGCCTCCAAACAAACTGTTAGGCAGAGAACTGCCATGACAAAGGAGACACATGCTCCTGTATATGACCACAGTCAATAGTTTGGCCACATCATTCTGGCCAGCTGACATTTCTGAATATCTTTCAAAATTATCCCAACATAAACTACCTTCCAGTCCAAATGGGATATAACTAATGCATATGTCACTATGATTGGATCAGATGAATCTAACGATGGGTAACGTTGGAACATTGCCCTTAACTATGTAAAAGCTCTTCTGGCCACTCCTAAAACCTAGGTTATTCAGGTTCAAGACCACAAACCTGAGTCTTCCAGGGGATCATAATTCCATCCAGCATAGTTTGAATCCTTGATCTGTGATCTGACTAACCAGGTGCATTTCTGTCTTGCTTCTTAATTTGTTTGTATTCATTCAGTTCATTACCAATTCCTGTGAGTGATTTAGAGTTATTTATGTGAGACATGAGCAGTTAGTTACTTTTTGTCCAATGTGCTAGAGACCAGAACCATATTAGTGCCTATTGCTACAACTGTTTCATTCTTTCCTGGAAACTCACCAGGAAGTTCACGGACACCACTTTTGAGTAGCACTGATTTAAAACAAGAACAGTTCCTTTAGATTTAGACATAAAGGAGAGATAAAAGATATCAACATTATGCTGGTGGCACCAAAATCTGGACCACCTTTCCCAGTAGCTTAACGTATATGTAAAATAGCATTGGAGGGGGGAGGTAAAATGGACCTCCAGCCAATAATATAGACAAATGGCTGCAGTGTCAAACAAGAATCTCCTACTGCTACCTTCTGAAACTGCCCTTCCAAAAATGGCCAGAGCCCTCACGAAACACAACTTCTATGTCTCATCCCAAACTGCCCCCTCAGATGGATCCCAGGCTCAGTGATATCAAATGCCACCACGAGATATATAAGAGGCCCAAAGAAGCACACTTTTGCTGTCCAGTTTCCTGATACAGATAATCCATTAAGCGGACCACAGTAGTCCCTGTTCCATAAAGAGCCCTGAAGGTAGACTGAAGTGGAACTTTATAATCAGTCTAATCCAGCAGCCTCTGGAGCTAAGACGGCACCATTTGTCTCCAGCACCTTGTTCCAAACTGGAATATCAGGCTGGGGATATAAGTTGAGGTTCAGGGATTTTTTAAAAAACACAAACCAATGGTTTCTCCTCCATCTTCTTTAGGCATATAGAATCACTTTGCAGAAAAGAAGCTTTACCCCCACAGCTGGCCCTCCTCCGATTGCTTTTATAAGCCTGAAAGAGCAAAGGATCTACCGTACAAAATGGCAAATTTTACTCCTCCAAGGATTCTGACTACAATTATTTCTATATTAGATCATAATTATAAATCACCGTGTAACCTGGCTAGCCTTTTTGCCTTATCTCTTGTTCAATATAATTCTTAGTATATGTGTAAAGGCACAGGTACCTGCTTAGTACTTGGCCCTGGTTAGTACTTGGATGGGAGACCACCAGTGAATACGAGGTGCTGTAAGCTGCATTTTAGAGGAAGGAACTGACAAAACCATATCTAAGTATTCCTTCCCGAAGAAAACCCTCTGAAATTAATGGAGTCACCATAAGTTGACAGGCAACTTGAAGGCACATACACACCACATAATTTGGCCAGCAATTAGACATTAATTTCGTTTGCTTTTTAATCTTGCATATGTCCAAAGTGCTGGTACAGCGAAGACAAAGATAAAACAACCACTTTCTACATACACGTTTGTCCTACCTCTTGGACATTCCAGGCTCTGACAGTGCCATCAGAAGATGCTGTACATACAATGGACTTGACCTTTCCTGTTGCAAACGTGTGTTCATTCTCAGACAGATAAGCCATAGCATTTATTACTCCTACAATGAAACAACAAAATTTTCTTTGAGAGAAATATATATGGGGGACTAAATACCTAGTTAATTTGAGCTTTGACAGAAAAATATGTACCATTTCAGTATGAAAACTGAATCATGTATCTGGTAGGCATTCGTCTACTGGCACCAGTGTGTCACACAGCATTCAGTATAACTGAATACTATTAACTGGGTCAACAAGTTTAAAACCTGAATCACACAGGAGTCAAGGTATATACAATATACAAGGCAGAGAAATGCCTTCATTTACCAAATAACTCTAAAATGTAACATTCAGAATACAGATGGTGTCCTCACAGGTGTACCATTCAACGCACCACACATTGAGAAAAGGGAATAAAGACAGTGAAATCAAATTCTACTCAACTAATTGTACACTGTCGGAGTGCTGAATTGTGCATCTGTAACCCTAATGAATTATTACTTTGGCCCAGACAGTTGGGAAACCTTAAGGAAGGGGCTGAGTTAAGAAAGGAGAGCTGGAAAGGAGTTGCAGTTGTCAGGATTAGGCCCTTCTCACCTAGAATAAGGCATATGTTTTATGTATTGGGGAGGAGATTTTAAAAAAAGGCATATGTATAATGTATTGGAGAGAGGATATAAATAAATTACTTATACTGGAATTTCTATTATGCATTTATGTCCATTTTGTTTTGTTTTTTTAATTTAGGGCTTTATGGTTTGTATTAGATGTTACAACATATGCAGAACAATTTTTCAGTCAGGTCCTGTATTGGCACATCCTTTGGATGCATGGAAGCCTGGGCCATTGGATATGTGTTCAGTTTATCATATCTATTATATAGTAATTCTTGTTTAAAAAACTGGGTTGAAATTGTGATTGTGTTTGCAGAGCTCATTTATAATTGGTCCCTTAGAATACAGGAACTTCCAGAATTCTGGGAGCTGTAGTTCATTTTGGGAACTCTAGTTCAAAAAAGCAACTTTCTCAGGTATCAGCTTTTGAAATACAAAGCACAATGTATACATGTAAGTTGCTTTGGATATCACAATAAGCCATAATTTTGGCTTAATATGAATTAGTGTGCAACTGCATGTTGTACAATTGCTTCCACTGCAAGTGTGAATGACTGAACAAACCAAGGACCTACTGCCTATGGACTGCCTTATTATTCAGTCTAAACCCAGTAATCTGCCTTATCTCAAACAACTCAGAGGAATAACCCAGTGTTTATTGTCAGTTTATTTTTCTGGTTTGTCAGAGGAGAGTCATGTCATGCGATTGGATAGCTGTGAAATTAAAGGAGCTCTGAAAGAGGATAAGGAGACAACAGAAAAGCTGGATGAATTCTTTTCATCTGCCCTCCTGTTTGGCCCCTGTGTGAATAGAATATTCTACTACATAGACCTTTGGTGTGATTCAGTATGGCTCTTCCTACATTCAGAGTGCCTGGTTCAGATGTCACGATAAACAAACCATGGGTTGAAAGTCTGTGATTTGTTTAGCTGTTTATGTTTTACTCTGGCTTATTCTGATGGGTTCTGCAGGCCAGAATGTATGTTTTGGGGGAAAATGTAAAGCTATTTTCTATTCTACAAATGACATTGTGTTTTTAATCACATTTCGCCTACCTTTATGTCCTCTTATAGCTTTACATGTATAGTCAACTGAAGGCCGTCCTGATTCCATCTTATGCTCAAGATTTGAGCGGTGGAGGTAGTATTTTTTCCAGGTCTGCATTCCTGGGATCACAGAAATATTGCAGAAGGCCCACCGTCTTAGGCACATATTTCTATAAATATAAAATATGACAGTTTAATCTTCAGATGTAAATTTTCTCTGCAATTGCTTCAGTGAATTGTTCTTTGGGAACTCCTGACAACAATCCTTTGCACTAGGAGGCTACCATTAGATAAAAAAGAGATAGGTGAACTGCTGAGTTGGGGGCATTCAAAAGAAAATTAATTCTCATTTGTTTGAGAATTTTCAAATCCTAAATTTCTACTATAAGACTTTACAAAGCACTGTATAATACTTAGACTGAGTAAAGATTTTTATCAGTGAATATGTAATATGTTCATATTAAGTATCATATCGAACGTGTGAATATTTAGCAATGAACTTAGCAATGAAGTGCCACACAAAGCACTTTAAGGCTTAGCAAATGATAATAAAATTAATAAGCAGCATTCATTAGGGCTAACTGGCACATATGATAATTGGGTGGCTTTTAAATTTTAAAGCAGGAGAGAAAAAAATCCCAAATGGATGGATTTTTCATGCAAAGATTAAAAAAAAATATTGTCCACACATAATGCTACTTAAAAAAAAAAATCCAACCACGATGCCAGAGGTCAATTTAAGAGCTGTGTTTTAGTGTGTTTAATCCAATGAAGATTGATTAAAACCATTATTCTATATATATTTACTTAGGAATAAATCCCACTGAAATGAGTGGGGCTTATTTCTGAACAGACATGTCTAGGAATGCACTGTTGGATTATATAAGTGAGAAAAGAAGTAAGACTTGCAACAAAATGGTCCAGCAAGGTGCCATTCAGTGGTCCAATCAGCCGTTCCTGCTTTCAGGCTACTCTGTTCCATCCATCCTCCCCCACAGTTTTCTATCTCACCCACAAAAGCACACACATTTCTCGCTACTGAAAATGAGTCTCCGGTGCGATGTTTGGTGGGTAGAGATTTTTTTTCTGCTTCTGAAAATGATGGGCTTTCCCATTAAACAACAACCATAAAACTTAGATGTCAGGTTATTATTAGTTCATATCAAGAACAGGCAAAGTACAGCCCTCTAGCTATTATTAAATTACAATTCCCATAAGCCCTAACCAGCATATTTAAGAGTGAAGAAAGCTGGGAAGTACAGTCCAATATCATCTGGAAGGCCTCCCTTTGCTCACACTGGTATATACGACTAAAGGGCTGTTTTGTTAGTGCAGTGCCAATCCATAATGCTTACAAAGGGAGTAGAAATGAGAAGGCCCATTATGTGTCATAGAGTGGTCAGTACTGTGGAACTGATCTAGCTGAAAATCTCAAAAAAAGAGAAAAAAATTACAAAACACTAACTCCTGAAAGATGACCAGTGACAAAGAAAGAACCTGCCAGCTTTTTATAGGCTGGCAAAGAAAGGTCATTAGAAAATTAAGGCTGGAGGCTTAACACACTTAAATGGAACTTGCTTCCAAGTAAACATGTGTCTTCAATTACCTAGAGTCTTTCCTGTCTGTTCTCACTCTGCTCCTTCCATTAACCATCTTTTACCATTATTATGGCTTCCTTCACGTTATGGGGGAATGGGAGCAACTAGAATCACTGTGCAAAAGCTGCAGTTTCCATCATTCACTGATGATAAAGTCAATGGTTCCAGTTTGAGATCTTGCAATATTATGGGACTTGGTTGTGAGCTATGCATTGATGACTTTAGTTATTGATGGAGTGGCAACACTGCAAAACAAATCTGTCTCTGTATATAGGGGAATAATCTTTATCACTTGCATCACCTCAGCAATACTGATTCTTGTTCAAGTCATGTCACTTTCACACTATGCAATTATAGCACTTCAGTACAAATTTAATTACGTCCGCTGCCTCCTATGGAATCATGGAATTTTTAGTTTGCTGGGACACTAGAGTTGTCTGGCAGAGGATCTGAAAAACTCAAAACTACAAATTCCAGGAGTCTGTAGTGTGCAGCTATGACTGTTAAATTATCAAAGTGTTATAATTGTGTAGTGAATAAGAGCCCAGATTCACTTTTACCCTTCAGAATTCTTCTCTTTGATCTTTCCTGGTCCCACCTAATTTCTCTGACTGACTGAAATCCTTGTGGGCTTTCTAGAGGCCCTACTGGATCAGACCAAGGGCCTCTCTAGTTTACCAGCCTCCTTTTACCAACTGTGACCAACAAGATGTCTTTGGGAAGCCCACAGGCAAGATCATGTTCTGTCCTCTCCTGTTCATGTTCCCTTGCAGTCGGTATTCATTGCTGGGAAGAAGCAGGGATGCAACCCTTTGCTTTCCATGTTCTTTCTTAAAGTAAAGGTTTGTGTCCAAACAGACACCCAGTTAGGGCCTTGGGACACCTAGTGGAGACAAATGAACACATACAATTTAATTAGGGAACCACATGGTTCCCACCCGTTTCAACATCTTCTGCAATTTACTGCAAATCAACAAACAAAAATAATCCCCAAATATATACCTTTTTGCAATCCCAGATTGCAAAATAATTTTAATAAGCTTTGATACGAGTTTTAGGGATTTTTCTTTTTAGTTCAGGTATTTTCTGGTGGTGGAAAGATCAATAAAAAATTGTTAGGCTATTGATACATGTGCACATTTTCATCTCTATATTGACTTCCTTCTTTAAAAATAATAATTATTGAAACACTTCCCATACAATCAGAATATGAGGACTGTTATGCAGTGGAGAAGCCTCCACTTGTGAACCTTTTGTATAACCAGCAGGGTGTAGTGTAGGTTTGCGTGGTGGACTACAATCCTAGAGACCAGGGTTTGATTCCCTGCTCGGCCATGGAAGCCCAATGGGTGACCTTGAGTGCATCACACAGTCTTTGTCCTCCATGACAGGTTAGCCTTAGGGTTGCCATACGCTGGAAATGACGTGAAGGAGCACAACAACAGCATGGACACCCAGGAACAATGTCTTCTAAAACGCCCAGTGTTCTTGGTAGCGACTTTCAAAGTGATAATTATGCACTCACCTCCAAAGAGAAGTTGTCTCTGCTGCTTCCTTCCATGTCTAAAAGGGCAAAGAGCAACAGGTTAGAGCAGCGATTCCTGAAGGCCCACTGAATGGAAACATACAGTGCTTGAGAATCCTTAGGACTTTCCTGAACCTCTGCAGCAGAACCCTATGCGTGTTTTCCTGGTAGTGAGCACCACCACAGAGTGGAGCTTACTCCTAGGAGTAAGCATTCAGGTAGTCCTGAATACAAAGTGCATTCAGGACTACTATTTTGGGCAGATCTTATATTTTACTTCAGATTACCTGGCTCTAAGCTCAGTATGTGTTCAAAAAGAAAGGCTTCTAGGTTAGGTGGTAGGAAAAGGCACATACTATGCCTGTTGGTAGAATGCTGGTCCTATCAGGCCTAAGGCAGTCTAGCCAATGGCAAGGAAGGTGGGATGCTACCACCCAATTATATTTGGAGGGTCAAGCACCACCAATTAGTCTTCTAGGGTTTCATTCTTAGAGATGGATGTAATGGTAAGAGACAAGATCCTGATGTCAGTCCCAACTAGAGCTGATCCACAGAATCAAACGACTGGAATCATCTCTAGTTTGGACAACCAATAAGATTCAAACCAATTTTACTAAGGTGAGTGACAGAAATTCAGCTAACAAGCAAATTGGAAAAGTCCCTGCAGTGGTCTTATTTGTTTTGCTTTTTCCATAGGCGCAAGAAGCCAAGGAGTGGAGCGGGGGGCGAAAAAGTGGTTATGGTCCAAGAAGCTTCACTCTCACATTTCACCAACTTTTGCACAAGAGAAAGCTCCTGTGCTGCTGACACGGCCAGGGTTCGGACCTCGCCGTTATGCCATAAAAGTATCTACCTATCCTCCCCGCTGCAAGAGCATCCAAGCGAGGCCGACGCGAAACAAACGCCAAATATGACGTCACACCCAGCCGGGAAGCGAGGGGCGTTTTTCCTCCCTCTCTCTGACGTCAGCCCCCTTTGTTGATCGGCTGTCACACTTTCACGATCACTGACCGCTGCGGGCGTGGGAGGGGGGCTTCCTCCTTTTGCCCCAAACGGATATTGTTTGACGGCAACCTGTTTTGAAAATGAAACATTCCGTCCCACACACGCACAGATTTCCTTCTTTCTGTTTACAGTTATGTATCTGGCAACCTTTTGCCAGATATTTGTGAACTCGGTTAAACTCGGTTTTTGCTCCCCTTAGCGGCCGGGCTGACTCACAAAAGCCAAAGCAGAGACAGTGGCCGTTCCCGCACTGGTCTGTTATAGTGCAATTATCCCACTTTCAGCATCCTATGGAATCCTGGGGTTCGCAGTTTAGGGAGGGTCCTCAAGGGCAAACCCCAGGATTCCACAAGATGTTGAAAGTGGAATAACAGCACTATAACAGTCTAGTGCGGGAACGGCCAATGGGAGAAAAAGGAGGAGGAAGGGGTAAAAACATACGCCGGGAGATTTGCTACGTACGGCGATTCGCGGCGGATCAGAAAGTGGTAGCGACGCCCACGGCCCGCTAACAACAGAGGGCGACCCGGCCCCAGAGCGCAGGAGCGCGGGGTGGACATCCAGGACTCGCGGCGGCTGCTCCCTGCACGGACGGGGAGGAGCCGCTCTTGGGGGTCCGAGTCCCCCACAAAGCGCGCACCGAGCGGATCCCGGGTGGGGATGGGGGGGCGTTGCCGCCGGCGCCGGGTACCTTGTTCACTTGGGCCGCTCTGAGCAGATCCGGCACCTCCAGGTACGCGAAGAGGTGGACGAGGCAGTCGAGCGTCAGCGACTCCGCGCTCATCTTCCCTCCGAGCGCCCCGCAAGCAGAGCTCGGCGGGAGGAAGCTCCCGGGACGTTCCTCTGGCGCTCCCTCGCCCCGCCCGGAGCCGCTCCCACCGCCGAGGCGGGGCCGAGGACGGCCACCCTCCCCTGCTACTCGCCGTGCGGCTGCCCGTCAAGAGCCGAAGCGGGCGGGACCAAGGGTGCCGGGCTACTCGGACTTTCTCTTTCGGGAGGCCCGAGGACTTTGGGTCTCCAAGCTACATGGCATCGAGAAACACAAAATAGGAGCACGGCCCCGCCTGCGTGTCTACTCCTTTCTGAGTACCATTCGTGGAAAACCCAGCTGCCAATCTCCCTAGCGTTCAAAGTATAAAAAAGGAGGAAGGGGAGAGGGGAAAAAAAAAAAAAAGAAATGTAGCAGCACCTTGAAGATTATGTACTTTTGTGGATACAAACCGACTTCATCTGATGCAGTACAGAGATCTTCGCTGCTGTCCTTCTGTTTTTTAAGTCAACCCTTCCTCTAGCCAAGCAGGCCCTATATCACAGAGTGGGAAAGGATCTCAAGAGCCATTCAGTCCCATGCCCTGTCACTACTAAAGCACTGCTGGGAATGGGCATCCAATCTCATTTTAAAGATTTCCAAAGAAGGGGACTTCACCCCCTCCAAGACAGTATATTCCACAGTCCAACAGCTGCTACACTCAAGATGTTCTTCATAACATTCAAGTGAAACCCTTTGCTTGTAATTTTAATCCATTGATTCATGTTCTAGTCTCTGGAGCAGCAGAAAACAAGCTCACTACATTTTTTTATGTGGCATTCCTTCACTATATTTAAAGACAGCTATCACATCACCTCTCCATCTTCTCCTCTCCAAGCTAACTATACCCATACCATACTAATTCCTCATAGGGTCTAGTTTTCAGATCTTTCACCATCTTGATCACCTTTGTTCCTCTAGTTTACTAATTTCCTCCTTGAGATGTTGTGCCCAGAACTGCAAACAGTATTTCAAGTGAGGTCTGTCCTGGGCCCAGTGCTATTCAACATCTTCATCAATGACTTGGATGAAGGAGTAGAGGGCATGCTGATCAAATTTGTAGATGATACCAAATTGGGAGGGGTTCCTATTATGCTAGAGGACAGGATCAAAATTCAAAATGACCTTGACAGATTGGAGATCTGGGCCAAAGCTAATAAAATGAATTTCAACAGAGAGAAATGTAAGGTCTTACATTTAGGCAGAAAAAATGGAATGCACAAATACTGGATGGGGGACGCGTGGCTGGACAGCAGTACGTGTGAAAGGGATCTAGGAGTCTTGGTAGATCACAAGTTGAACATGAGTCAGCAGTGTGATGCGGCAGCCAAGAAAGCAAATGTAATTCTTGGTGGCATCAATAGGAATATGGTGCCTAGACTGAGGGAGGTAGTGGTACCACCCTATTCTGCATTGGTTCGACCTCATTTGGAATACTGTGTCTAGTTCTGGGCACCTCAATTCAAGAAGGATATTGACAAGATGGAGTGTGTTCAGAGGAGAGCAACCAAAATGGTGAAGGGTCTGGAAGTCATGCCCTATGAGGAGATGCTTAGAGAGCTGGGTATGTTTAGTCTGCAGAAAAGAAGGTTAAGAGCAGACATGACAGCCATGTTTAAATATTTGAAGGGATGTCATGACGAGGAGGGAGCGGGCTTGTTTTCCGCTGCTCCAAAGACTAAGACAAGGAGCGATGGATTCAAGCTGCAGGAAAGGAGATTCCATTTGAACCTCAGGAAGAACTTCCTGACAGTCAGAGCTGTCTGTCCAGCAGTGGAATATGCTGCCTTGGAGTGTGGTGGAGTCTCCTTCTTTGGAGGTTTTTAAGCAGAGGTTGGATGGCCATCTGTTTGGAATGCTTTGATGTGTGTTCCTGCATAGCAGGGGGCTGGACTGGATGGCCCCTGTGGTCTCTTCCAACTCTATGATTCTATCATTCTAGAACAAAATAGATGGCATTACTATTTCCTTTGATCTGGGGGCCATTCACACTGCACAATTATAGTGCTATTATTCCACTATAACTGCCATGGTTTCATCCTATGGAATCCTTGGGTTTGTAGTTTGGTAAGGTTCTCTTGCTGGGAATTAAAATACTGCTCCATCAACCACAAACTTCAGAATTCCATAGGATGTTGTCATGGAATTAAAGTGGAATCATAGTACCATATTTATAGTGTGAAAGGGCCCTGGACACTATATTTCTATTGATGGAGCATAGAAATGCATTGTCTTTTTGGGGCACTGCCATCACCTTGCTGATGTTTAGTTTATGGTCTATGAAGATCCCCAGATCTTTTTCACATCAACTGCTTTCATGCCAGGTGTCACCCATCCCATATTTGTGCATTTCATTTTTCCTCCCTATTTAGCCTCGATGAAACTCATTTTGTTATTTTTGTCCCAATTCTCCAGTCTGTTAAGGTCATGTTGAACCCTAATCCTGCCATCTGATCAGACTCCAGGTTAGGAGCTGCCCCTCCTAATGGCATCTGCAAATCTGATAAGTAACCTGCTATTCCATTATCCAAGTTGTTTATAAAGTGTCATTCTCAAAGAAACCTCATCCAGAATCTGCCAGATTTCTTTCTCCAAACTCACTTTCCTCCTGAACTCAGACTCTGCCAATGTGATCAAGAGGCCCTAACTTGCTTGTGGGGTTTGTTCCAGCTTTGCTAAACCATCCCAGTTACACTGTGAGCATCTTTGCTACTTTTCTCCTCTCCTTTCTCCACGTTTGATATTTTGCATCCTTGATATGGTATAGGAAATAGCTAAAAAAGTCCCTTTCCAGCCCACACAAGTCAACAAAAGCCCAAAAATGCAGAACACATCCTCACTGAAACAACCTTCCCCATGAACGGGGCACCTCTGCTTTGGTATACAGACATGTTATGTTCTTCATCTCCATCCTTCAATCTTTATATTCCAAAGCTAGCTCCACTGCACCTCCAACACCGAGTCATATATTCTGAATATATTCCTTTTCTGCAGAGGCCTCCTGGGTCCCCTCACTGTTCTTTAGTGTTCATTTATCGGATTTATACCCACCCTTTCCCCAAAAGATGGGAATCAAGGTGACTCACAGC
The DNA here is from genome assembly GCA_030412105.1 of Cyclura pinguis. Classification (NCBI taxonomy): domain Eukaryota; kingdom Metazoa; phylum Chordata; class Lepidosauria; order Squamata; family Iguanidae; genus Cyclura; species Cyclura pinguis. The sequence goes on from CM059600.1 coordinate 85,054,591, forward strand.
AGTAGTAAATAAAGCATAATTAAAAAACACCAGACTCAGTTCCCCATGGTATCCATGCTGTTATACTAGCTCTGTCTTGCAGGAGATCTAAATCATCATCATCATTACCATAATCATCATCACCTTGTCTAACCGGAGCAAGATTTACACTCATCTGTCTCCTTTTTCTTTATAAGCAAAACTACAGGCAAAACATTTTTCTCAATTAAAATTTGCTAGTACCCCCGTAGTTTTCAAACGCAGGTTGTTTTTGAAGGCAGCCTTCTGCCAGGATAATCATCCCACAACGTTCCATTGATTTCCTCCCAGTTCCATTGATCTCCTCCTGGTTAAGGCTCACCCTACCGGTTCTTTTTACAGCTTTATAGAAGCTTGGAGACTATTAACCTGTGTGAACATCTTCAGAAGCGAACAGGAAGGCGCTGCCCTTCAGCGAATCACAAGCCACGATTTTAGGAAGACGACAGAAATGTGGATGGGAGAGGAGAAGAATGTTCGCTTCCTCTCGGCTTTATTTTACTTGGGCCATTTTCCGCACTACACTCTTATAGCGCGATGACTCCACTTTCAACATCCTATGGAATCCAGGGGTTTGCAGTTTCGGGAGGGGCCGGCCGGCCCCTCCCGAAACTGCAAACCCCAGGATTCCATAGGATGTTGAAAGTGGAATCATCGCGCTATAAGAGTGTAGTGCGGAAAATGGCCTTGGATTTAGAACAAACATGTAAGAAAACATGTAAGGGGGAAGGGGAAGCAGAAGTCCTGCCAAAACCTTTTATCATTTCAAACCTTTCACCTTTGAACGCTGGCGCTACTTTTGCCCTGTAGGTAGCCGGCCCCCACCCATCCCCACCACGGAAGCGTCTCCCTATGGCAACCGGAAGTGCTTCTGTGTAAACATCGACGAGGAAGCCCTCTGATCCTCCCACCCCTTCCCTGGATAACCGCCGGCTTTCTTTCGGAGGTCTCGTTGCGAAAGGCCCTCGACAAGGCCTTCCTAGGGCGCAAAGCATTCTGGGAAGCGTAGTTCTTTCCTCGTTATTAATAAACGCAGAGTGAAAAGTCTGCCACTCTGGGAGCTTTGAGTGGTTGTTGTTGTTTTATTTATTTTTTTCGCATTGGCGATTCTGTTATTTGCATTTCTGTTCTTTGCGTCCACCAGCTTTTCATGTAAACCGTTAGGGCTAGGTGTTAACAATTTTGTAGGTAACCCAGCTGCTCAGTGTCATATACCTTTTTTGCCGCCTCTGCAAATGGCATGGCTGAACTTTCATAAAAGGCCTGTCCCTATTCGTTGAGTGTGGCAGCCTGGCTTTTCAGAACAGGCAACTATGGGCCATTTCCCCGCCAGGCTGTGACAGGGCTATTATTCCACTTTCAACGCCCTGTGGAATTCTGGGGTTTGTAGTTTGCTGGGGCTAAAGAGCTCCCTGGCTGAGGGTTCTAAAGGCCCCGCCCTCAACTGCAAACCCCAGGATTCCACAGGAGGTTGAAAGTGGAATAAGAGCACTGTAACGGTGTAGCGTGGACGTGGCGTCACGCATGCATGTGTGTGCGCATTAGAAGGGAAATTTCAGCGGGTGTTGCTTGTTACCTGGTTCCCTGACGAGCAGTCCCAACTGAAATTCCCTCTTCTACAAGGCCATTAAAGGTACAGAAGCAGTCTCCGGTTTTCAACCTGGCGACCCTGAATGAGCAGTCACGCCATAAATGCGCAGCTAAACCACATCAAAGGGCTGCCTGGTAACACTGTGTTTTGGTCACGCAACTGGCCAACCAGACGGCTGGAAATGAATGCAACAGTACCCAACTGGTTTGGGTTTTAATTACAGGAAAAGTCATAGTCGTCCCCCCCCCCCCGCCCCCGGGTGAACGGCAAAATATCTACTAGCTTTGGCTACATTGTGAAATTGCTGGGAGGTGGTACACAGAGGTGAAGAACAAAGTGGTAGGTGCTCTGAGCATCCTAAATCCTGAAACGTGTCCTTTGCATATGAGTTGGGCCTTTCAAAATCCCACAGGGCAGTGCTTCCCAAGTTATCTGATGTAGGTGACTGGCAACTACTTATTTCCAAATTGCCCAGAACTGGTATCATATCTGTGCCCACTGGCTACAACTGTTTCTTTTCTGGAAACTCACCAGAGACTGGCAGCCACAGGTTCAGGGAGTGGCACTAGCTCCTGAACAACCTCTTTGAGTGGGGCTGCCATAGTGTGAACAAAGAATCATAGAAATCACAGAATCATAGAAATGTAGAGTTGGAAGAGACCACACGGGCCATCCAGTCCAACCCCCTGCCATGCAGGAACACCCTCAAAGCACTCCCGACAGAAAGAAACACCAAGGAAAGTTATAAGCAGGGAATGACAATATTTGGAAGCCCTGTAAATTTCAGTAAAGGAAGCAGGATGATTGTGTAATAGGAAGCCTAACCTGGAATCATCATTAAACAAGGTCAAGGGCTGACTATACAGTTGATGCTCCCCCTTTCCTAATTGCTCCATTATGCCAAGGTAATTTCCTCATTACCTGCACTCCGGCGAAATATCCATATAATTCTTTCAAAAGCCACCTATATTAGAAATAAAGTACTAGGATTTTACAAATCAGAAATTTAAAAAGTATACCAGAGAGCCAAAATAGTGTAGTGGTTTTGACTTTGGTTAGTAATATTGATTTTAGTCCTGAAATAGCAATAGGAATTTAAGAAAGTTAGAAATTAAAATAGTCTAGGAGTATAAGCAGCAACAAATTTAAAAAGTAATTTTAAGTTAAGTACATTTGTATAAGTTGGAGCTGTTAGCAACAAGGGTAGGAACTATTTTTAACTAGATGTAGGTTTTTCTTTTTTGATTAGTTTTGTATAGTTCAATTGCTAGTTTAGTTTAAATATGTTGTATTTGTTGTTGATTAATTGTAATATTATATGTAGTTGGTAGTATAGTTATGTTATCTTCCTTTTTCTTTTTCTTTGTTCCTATATATATTGGTGCATTGATGTATTGTCAACGTATTGTTTTTGTTACGTATTGTTTCTCTTCCTGCTGAGTTTTTCTGTTTCTGTTTTCTGTATTTGTGTTAAAAGGTTTTTAAAAATTTCTAATAAAAAAAAGGGAAAAATTGTGTAGTGGTTTGAGTTTTGGACTAGGAATCCAAGTGACCAGGCTTCAAATCCCAGCTCAGCCACAGAAATCCAGTGGGTAGGCTGGGGTGAGTCCCACTCTTCAGAGGCAGGTGCATTAAAAGATTCCCAGCATTGGGAACAGACATCCAGCACAGGTAAGTTGCTTAACATGTTGTTGTTCTTGTGTGCCTTCAAGTCATTTCCAACTTATGGTGACCCTAAGGTGAACCTATCATGGGCTTTTCTGCAGCTGAGAGTACGTGACTTGCCCAGTGGGTTTCCATGGCTGAGTGGGGAATCGAACCCAGGTCTCCAGGGCTGTAGTCCAATGCTCAAATTGTACACTTCGATACAAACTCAAATAGGCGAAAGAAAAATACGAGAAACTGTAATGAAAAGAGAGTACCTCATGCAGAAGGACTTAGGGATGGCTAAACATTTCAGGTGAATTGCTTGAAGTTTCTTTTTGTCTTTGTTGTTGTAATGTGCCTTCAAGTCAACTCTGACTTATGGTGACCCGATCCTAGATTTTTCTTGGCAAGATTTGTTCAGATGAGATTTGCCCCTACCTTCCTCTGAAGAGTGGTAGTATTGTTATGTTATCTTCCATTTCTTTTTTCCCCCTTTGTTCCTATATATATTGGTGTATTGATGTATTGTCAATGTATTGTTTTTGTTATGTATTGTTTCTCTTCCTGCTGGGTTTTTCTGTTTTGTGTATTTGTGTTAAAAGGTTTTTAAAATGTATCAACCTTGACCTGCATATGAAGTCTAACATGCTACTTTATTCCTATTGCTGTCTTAATAAATGTTACAGTTTATCTTTGTAAACTCTGACTCGGCTTGAGTTGTATACAGTACATAAATACAGGAAATATGCTACCATAAAATTATTAAGTGGTTCTAAATAAACATTGAAAACCGTCATCCTCTTACACAAAGGTGGTGTTATAAGTGAGGAGGCAGAGCTGTGTGGTAAAGACAGGGCACCATGTCAGATTGGGAACTGCCACACCATCTGCGAGAAGTAAGGACCTGTTACAGTTAGAGATTTACTGAAAGAAAGAAAGAAAGAAAGAAAGAAAGAAAGAAAGAAAGAAAGAAAGAAAGATGGATGAAAGCTTGGAATCTGGACTGGATGGTGGTCCAGGTGGGTGGCATGGCTAGGATTTGGATAAAGTTCAGCCAAAAAAGATATATGGCAATCCTACTCACAGGGCTGTTGTGAAGAGAAAAGCCAGCTACAGCTCTTGATGTTCATTAGAAAAAAAGATTATATAACAACAACAACATATTGGTTAAATAATTAACATTATATTGAGTGCATACTGGATTCCCAATCAGTTAGACTAAACAGGAATTTAAACTGTAATGAGTGCTGACAACATTCACTCACAAAACAAAGATGCTTGCTGTAGTCTTGTCCTGTAATTAAACCATTTTGCAATGGAATATTTCAGAAGATCAATGGCATGTTAAATACTGTGTGATTTTACAGTATTTTTACTGATCTTCAGTACTGAATATGAATCTGAAGAGGAGAGAGAAAATTTGAGGCACCATTAATCATGCCTAAGAATATTCTTCTTAAAAATGTAAATTTCTCAATTGTCCACATATGGAAGAATGGGTAGATGACTTTAAGATCTGGTGGTTGAAAAAGTATTACTGGTGCATTTGGCTACTGAGAAGTTACAGGGAAATATCTAAATAGTAAGATTAGATTTTTAGAACTTTTTGATGGCTGAATTGTGTTTCTGTTTTGCACATATAAACCATTTTTTGATTTTTTTAAAAAAAATCTTTACTTTTCAAAAAATAGCAGACAGGAAGAAAGAAGATCAATTGCTACTTTTGTTGATTGTGTGTGTATGTATAGCTAGTTCCACTCTAAAACATTTTTCCATCCTGTTTTTAAAGTGTGTTCAGTATAGTCAATGCACAGCAAAGGTACATCAGCACCCCCTAGCAGAATTTGTTTTGTGCACAGGTCATGTGCTTCCTCTGTGACTGTACCCAGGCATTGGACCACTTCTGAGAAGTTCCGCCGGTGCTCTTCCTGTTGGCCTTCTGCCAGGAGGCAAAGCTCTTTTTATTCAGGTGGGATTTTTGGTAAAAGCCTATGTGCTGAGGGAGGGTCTTTTAATGTGTGGGTGCTGCATTTTAAACTATGCCTTTGGTCCAGTTGTATTTTAATGTAAATTGTTTGTGTGTGCATATTTTACATGTTTTTTCCTGTTTTTGTCTTTACCTTTGTAGTAAGTCTTTTGGGGGACACTTGAGACATGAGAAAAAGGTTGGGGAATAATTCAATTTAATACTCAGTTTGATTTAGTGAGATTTGTGGGGGAGAAGGTCAAATAATGGAGCAATACTTCTCTCTTATTGTTGATTATCGCTGTCAATGGGACCCCTTCCATGCTGGAAGCCTGCAGCATTGTTCCCATGGCCAGACTGCAAAAAATGGCTCTGTTAGTTTCCGCAGTGTATCAGACAGCAAGGTTATCAAAATTGTCATTCGCTGTATCAGTTTACTGAAAAGGCTACAGTACAAACCCATTGATTAGGAAATAGATTCCACTAAATTTAGTAAAAACTCCTGAGTAAACATGCATTGGGACTGCACTGTGAAGGTTGTGGTTGTTTTTCATATGTCATCCTCACAACACGAATACTTGTATTATTATGCCTTGGACACCTTTCTGTGGTGGGGACAGGAGTAGAACCCAGGCCTTTGATTTTTATTGCAGCCATTGTTGCCTTTACTCATTCCCTTTTTTCAATTTAAGCTTCATCTGAATGGTATCTGAAAATGTGCCTCAGTTTTGGGGAGGAAACTGAAAGTTTTTGGCATCTCTGTGTAATGTTTCCTTCTAGAACTGTAGCCCTCTCTAAGCAACTTTGTGCTTATTGTGCATTTCTGAGCTAATGCTAGACAATAATAAATGAGGGAAATTACATGCCAGGATGTGTTAGTGATAACTGTTTTCCACTAGAGCCAGAAACAGTGAAATTTTCCAGCACAACAGAAGTACTGTTTTTCCCCTCTCCTCCCTGAATGAGACAACAGTAAACTCTGCTTCACGCAGACAATTGCCTAGACCCTTGGGAATGTTCATGGATCTGATAGCATCCTATTAGTAGCCCTTGAAATGACCCAGAAGTTGAAGTGGGCTAGGTTGACCTAGGGAAGCCTAACCTTTAACTTAATCTTTTCTTGTCTCTTGTGCCCAAAAGGAAATCACATGTGTGGCAGGAGCCTGACCCAGAAATTATTGCAGGGTGTAGGATATTTTGTGCAAATAAGGAAGGGCAGGGTCTGTAAGATGAATCACCGAAGCAGCCATTATCCTGAGGAAAAACCTTTGTGGGTGGATTTATGGTGATAAGTGCCCTTACAAGGTAACACCATGATCTGTCAACTCCCTAGAACTCTTGGCAAGCCAAAATGCATGTTTGCTACTGAAGATATTCATGGGAGAGTATTTGTCTTAAAAAAAAATTAGGTAGAGTGATGCTAGGGGTTCCATCATAATTCATAATAAAGTCATTGTGAGGTGATTGCAGCTTGGAATGCTATATTCGGTGAGCTGAAAAAGAATTTTTCAAACTATTTTTAGGACCGTCTATGAAGTGAAAATAAATGAAAAGAAAGGCACTTGCTAGAATGGCAGGAAATAAACTATTACAAGTATTTAACTTTTGGCAAAGCAAAGCACTTGAGAATTCCTGAATGTACATGATGGGCTCAGATAAGGTGAAATCCCAAGGATGACTACTCTTTCTCTCTCCTCCAGTCCCCCACCCTCACCCCAAAGCATGCGTAGGGGAGTCCTAGCTCTGAGGCAACTTTAACAGCCAAGCACTTAGGTTGCAATTTGCTGTCACTGAGCCAAAGCAGGCTTTCTTTTAAGCTATAATCTTCAAGAATCAGCGGTAAGGCTTGTAAATGATCAGCTCTTAAGCATACCAAAAAAGATCATACCCTCCAACTGTCCTGATCTGGCAGAGGCATTCTCCATGAATCTTCTGTCATCCCACTTTTTCAGCTACTTTTAAGATGTTCCAGTTTCTCTTTCCATTCCACTTTTCTCTTTGTCCTCAGCTTACTCCAGTTGCAGCAAAATGAGTTCAAACTGCAGAAATAATTTGCACTCTATTAGTTCACTAGGGAAGAAAGGAGAGAGGAGGGAGAAATCTTCTCTTTCCCAGTAGAGTCAGACAAAAGCAAAGTGTTCTGGCCTATCTTAGCTTGTGTGTTCTTCCTCATTCATAACTTTTGCCATTTTGACCACACACTGATGTTGCTTAGCCACGCATCCTAGATTTCATCTGTAAAATTTTGGAGGAATTGTGTGCCTGGCTGGTTCTTCGTTTTTGAGAGACACGTAGGTTTTTAAATGGGCTCTCCTCGTAAGTTTTCTGCTTTAGCTGTTGTGATGAACGAAAAGCCACAGCAGCTACAGTGGAAATATATGGAAGGTAAACCCATTTGTTCCTTCAATAACCACTCCATTTGAATGCAAAATACTAGCAGACTATAGGCATTTTTCTAGCCTTAATTTCCAAGGTGTGTGCCTGTGTGTGCTTACATGACACAAAACAGTCCAAAGCAAAATTAAATAAACAGGAGTTCTTGGGAGCCTGCACAAAAGGCTGGCCCTTAGCATGACTCACTGCTTGGTCTTGTCTCTTTCCAATCAGTTGCCCCAGAATGAGTCATCTCGCAATGTGGCTGTGTCAGGTGTGATATGACTGGATCACTCAGTCACTTGTGGTGAAGATTATTCAGTAGACCTACCTGTCGTGGAGGGAGACATACCTAGAGGTGATTCACGTTGAAAGACCGTGGGTGGATTCCAATATGGCTAGGCAATTTTTAGTCTGAAAATGGGATTTGTGGTTGAAGAGAAATGTGGTCCTCATAAAACTGGGAAGTCATCTAGCCTAAGAGGCAGGTCAGTGTATGATGCAACTACATTGTCCCTGAGAGATAGCCCCTCAACCCCCAATGAAGGAGGCCCATCAAGTGCTATGGATGAACAGGTGATAGTCCTCCTTAAATGCCTTGGCAGAAAGGCAGGTTGTATACAGTCAGCCCTTCACATTTTTGGGTTTCACTTTTGCGGATTTGATTATTCACAGATTATTTGCTGTCTCCTCTGCTGCCTCCCTGTGCCATTTTTAATAGGGACTGCAAGCCTCATGAGACTGAGAAATTGTGAATGAGGCTTATAAGTCTCTCTTAAAAATGGTGTGGGGCAGCAGTGGAGGTGGCAGAAAGCCCCACCAGGCACCCACTTCTGCCTTTTGAAGGAACCCTGATGCCTCACAGGAATCTAAGGTGTGTTTTTGTGTGTTAAATATGGTTTGGGAGGCCCTAGATTTATTCACGGTTTTTTTACTTTCACGGGGGTCTTAACTCTAGCGAATGTGGAGGGATGACTCTTATTGTAAAAATTTGGGGAATATGTAGCCTCAACTGAAAAGAGATTTCAGAAAAGTTCCTTAGATGTGCTTGTTTTTGGAAACAATATGTTCTACTATTTGTAGGAAATATATTAGTCTACACATGCACATGACTCTCTGTGTGTGTGTGTGTGAAAGAGAGAGACTGAAAGAGAGGGGGACAGAGAGAGAGAAAGAGAGAGAGAGGTAGATAGCTAAATAGATAGGTGAAATGCAATCTCCTGATCCTGAACATGGGATTTTCAATGAGGTGACCTCATCCTCCGTTTGTAAGCCTCACACGTTTTTCTGCCTTTTCATTCCATTTTTTAAAATCGATATGATTCTCCAGATGTTAATGGACTGTTGCTGCCAACATTTTTCTCCATTGACTATGCTGGCTAAGGCTGAAGGGAACTGTGGTCCAACAGTATGTTTTACTAGCTGTCCATCAAATTAGGAGGGGCAGTTAACACTGAGGACAGGATAAGAATTCAAAATTACCCTTAACAGATTAGAGAGCTGAGCCAAACCTAATAAAATGAATTTCAACAGGGAGAAGTGTAAGGTATTACACTTGGGCAGAAAAAATGAAGTGCACAGAAATAAGATGGGTGACACTTGGCTTGACCACAGTACATATGAAAGGGATCTAAGAGTCTTAATATACTACAGACTGAACAAGAATCAGCAGTGTGATGTGACAGCTAAAAAAGCCAATGCAATTCTAGGCTGCATCAATAGGAGTATAGTTTCTAAGTCAAGGAAAGTAATAGTACCACTCTATTCTATTTTGGTCAGACCTCACCTGGAATACTGTGTCCAGTTCTGGGCATCACAGTTCAAGAAGGATACTGACAAGCTGGAACATGTATAGAGGAGGACGACCAAAATGGTAAAAGGCCAGGATGATGCTTGACAATAGTGACCCTCCTTGTGCTTCATTCATTACTTTCCCATTCTTTCTCTCAATGTCATCCTCACTTTTTCTCATAAGCTGAAGTTTCCCAGCTTGAAGGGTGGAGGATAGGGTAAGGTGAATCAGTGTGATAAGTATGGGCAAAAGAAAGAACCAAGGGAGATTTCTTCAGCATATGATCACAGCAGCAAGTCTGTTGTATGCACAAAGATATAAGAATTAAATTATTGCATACAAAAGAGGAATAGTTGTTGAAACTGACTGAACTAGCAGAAACGGATAAATTACCTGGCTTGATTAGAGAAAAGAACCTGGAGACACATCCAAAAGATTGGAAACCTGTTATAGATATTTTGTGGAAAAAAGAAAATAATTTGGCAACTCATGTTTTTGACCGTAGTAAGATTTGGCTGTCCGAAGAAGTGAACAATGTAGTGTTAGAGAGAGAGGTTTGATTATATTTTACGTATATATAAGCACTGAAAAGGAAGTCAGAAATCATGCTTCATTTTTATCTAGATTTCTTTTTATATTCTACTTTCCTTCCTTCCTTCCTTCCTTCCTTTCCAAATTATCTACTGTACTTAGAAAAACTCTCAATAAAAATTATAATATATTTTCAAAAAGAGAAGTGTGGGTAAAAGAAGACAAAAGCTAGTCTGGATCAGAGGTAAAAACAATTGTGCTTGGAAGCTTTTCTGGAAAAAGACAGGTAGCTTTGGTAAAAGCATCCACACCAAAATTTCTCCTCACAAAACTAAGCCTTTGAAATAAGTGAATAAGGGAAATCTAAACTGGATTGAAGAATGTTAGAATTCGGTTTAGAGATAAAATATTGGCATGTGAAATCTTTGCTTGTGTTAAGAACAAATTGTTGTCAAGATCTGTGGAAGTACAGAAAAACAAAAACGTAACAGGGATTACAAGGAGCTCCGAAAGCATTTCTCCAAACTGTGTGAGTGGATTAAAGGTAAGCAAATATAGAGTGCTGAAAGCTTAGGAAATAAAATAAAATAAAATCTTAATGTCATATATACAGTTATGGGATTTATGCTGATCTAGATAGTGCATGTTAGAGTAATGGCAGATAGCTCACTGAAAGCTGTAACACAATGTGTGACAATTGAGAAAAAGGTAAGTTCTCTCCCAAGGATCATTAGGTAAGGAATCAAAAGAAAACTACCAGTAGCTGAATGCTTGATTCCTTACCATGGTGCAGACATGGCAGAAGTCCATAGTACGGTATGTCATAACACTAGAATAACACAACACCTCAAGGTCACCTAATACAATTAAATGGCAGGGAGATTCAGGGAAGATTTTTAAAGTATATCTTCATACATTACACAGTAAATGCTGTTACCCAGCTGGTAGGCTTCCCCCAAGCAGCTGGTTGACTATGGTGTGAGCAGAATGTTGGACTAGAGAGGCCATTGGCCTGATCTATCAGGGCTCTTCTTATGTTCTTATGATCTTCAAGAGCTGCTGCCATGCAGTTCTCGGCTAGATGAATAGTCTGATATGATACAAATTTGGTACATGTAGCAGGCAGAGCGTGAGCAAATCTAACTGTGGTTCTTACCACTTTTAAAGACCATCTGCCCTTGAAGGTAATTTTTTCCCTGAATGCTTGAAGAACCAGAGAGCTGTCTTTTTCTAAACAACTTTTGTCAATTTTTTTTTAAAAAAACCCTTTCTTTTACTTTCTTTTCTTTATAATAGTCATCTGAGTCCATGATTTCCAAAAGAAATCAGCCAAAAAACAAGCAGCAGGGTTCATCGCACAATTCTCCATTAAAATGACACTTCCATCTTGTTTAGGCTACAAACAATATTAAAACAAAAAACCAGGAAGTGACTTCTGGTTTCATATAAACGGGTCAGTGTAGCTTGTAGGGGGATTGGGCTGCTGCTGGTGAAAAATGGAATAGGTATGGCCTCTTGACTTTCCAGAATCGCAGAATCAGTATGGTGTAGTGGTCTGAGTGTTGGATGATGACCCTGGAGACCAGGGGTCACTTCCCTGCTTAGCCATGGAAACTCGCTGGGTGACCTTGGATGAATCACAGAGACCATTTCCGCATGAGTCTGTTATAGCGCGATGATTCCACTTTCAACCTCCCATGAAATCCTGGGGTTTGCAGTTTCGGGAGGGGCTGCCTAGCCCCTCCCGAAACTGCAAACCCCCAGGATTCCATGGGAGGTTGAAAGTGGAATCATTGCGCTATAACAGACTTGTGCGGAAATGGCCAGAGTCTCAGTCCCAGAAAACCCAGTGATAGGTTTGCCATACAGTCACCATAAGTTGGAAATGACTTGAATGCACACAACAACAACAACAACAACAACAACAAAGCTTTAAAGTAGCTATTAGGATCTGTTTGGGGAAGAGGACTGGAATTGTTAGGCTTGGGATTTTTTAAAAAGCCCTGGATATTATTTTTAAGATTCTGTTGTCCAACAGTGTTTAGCTTTGATTATTTTAAGATACAGTGATAGATTCCTCTGCACTCCCATTTGAGAGTCTGTTCCAGAGGCAAAAGAAGACACAGTCTATTCCAATGTCACATGTCTGGCTTCTTGGACAGTGTTGTCGAGCAGAAAGTATGGTATTAGAAAAGTTCTTCAGTGCTGAAGTCAGGAGATACATGCCCTTATTTTGCTGTTTGAAAATACTGACACAAAACATCCAAAGGTGATACCTTTGCACACTGATAACTGGTTAATCTTCCTTGCTTTCTCTGAACTTGAGCATCCTCTGAAGTACAAGACATGTCAGTGCCTGGTCTTCTTTTTCCCCTTCTAAATATGGCATTAGGTTGACAGCATTCACAATGATAGGTATGATGCCTTCCTTTCATTTACTTCTAAATTATTGTTTGGAAATATGCCTCTTGCAAACAAATGCAAACTCAGTGTCTACAGAAGTCACACTTGGCATAAACAAAAATTAGCTTCATGGTTTAGCCCAGCTTTCCCACAAAACGCATGCTTTGATGACTCAGCAGGTCTGTCTGCCCCCATTAAAGCAAGAAGCTCGTTTACCCAACATGAGATTCTACAAGTTCAAAAGTACAAAAATACAACATGCTACCTTTATATAAGACACACTGATGGAAACTTATTGACAGGGTTTGGTGGGTTCTAAGAACTGTTAGCCTGTTTTCTGGGGTCCCAGGAGAGACACCAAATTGCTATCAAAATTACAGAAATTGGGGAAATTAGTTCAGAGCACAAGTTGGCAAAACAAGAGGCAGGGTAACTTAGCAGGATCTTGCAACCCAGTGTCTACGGGGTCAGGCCAAGTCAAGAAGCAAACCAGTTGGAAAATAATGAATGATCTTCAGTAAATACAGGCACACAATGTATGCAACACAAACACACAGATAACTAAGGAAAATAAAGGTGGGAGTAAGATAGCGGGATTTTTAGAGGGATAGTTGGTTCGGGTGATACGAAACCTGTCCTGCAGTCCGGAGGAAAATGGAGAGCGAAGCTGGGGTTCAATGTATCTCAGCACGTGGAGCTGAGGGGAAGCTCGCCAAGCAAAGCGGCAGCAAGGCGGTCTGGAACTCGGGAGCGATTAAGGAAGCGCTCAAAGTCAGGGGTTTTTATAAGGAGAATTGTGATCACAGGCTAGGTCGGACTTTGGGAAAACAATAGATTTGGAGTTGGAGACAAAGCCTCCGAAAGGTTAGAATTTGAATGATTGAATTAGAGCCGAATTTATCAGTAGAGTAGCCGGTATGCAAACGCGGAACACTTGAGCATTGTATAGCTGGATCGTCAAGCTGCCAGTGCGGGGCAGAGGATCTTTTGAGAGTTGTTCGCATACCTAATAGAGGTACTTGCCTTGAGGTCTCCTAAAGCGGCGAGTCGGCTATTTTCTGGCCTGCCTGTATTGTCTAGGAATATTACGGCGATAATCGGCCAAGCCTGTATGCGTGCTTGTCCAGGGGCCTCGCAAGCACGTGGAAGAGATATGTGAAGCCGAATTATCAATATCAAAAGATTTTTTTTTATATCCCCAAAGCTCAGGCTAGCCAGGGCAGTAACAGAACCACTGGAACTCTATTGTATTGCCATGTTTTATATCCTTAAGAACCACACGCACAAATAATTTGAAGAGGGAATCAGATCAAAGATGGATATTTGATCTGAATGGATAAAATTCAGATATTTGCTTAGTCCACAATGTGTGTGTGTGTGTGTGTGTAGGGAAGAATTCAGCATGATGTAAAAATCAACCAAATCAGTAAATCTGCAATGACTATGCATGTGGAGGATGAAGACTTACACGACTTGTACTATATCTCCATCCCCCTGTTCAATCCTTTCCCCATAGTGCAGAGCTTTCCAAACTTCTCATGTTGGTGACTCACTTTTTAGACATGCATCATTTCGCGAGACAGTAATTTCAGTTTTACTAGCAAACCGGAGGTTAAATTAACCCCTTATAAGAGATACAGACACATACATAAATTGCAATAACAAAATATATGGGGACACAACATATTTCATGAAAACCTTTCATATATTTTTAAAAATATATGATTTATAAATAATAACATACATTTCCAAGATTGTAGGTGACACACCTACACACTTCAGGCGACACATGAATGTGTCACGACACACCATTTGGAAAGCCCTGCCATAGTGTCACTGCTGACTCATTTGGGGAAAAACAAATTCTAAGCCCAGGAAAAGCAATGTATCTTTAAGTACACATTCACAAACTCACGCATGTACAATAACCCTAGAAATATAGCTGTATTTTGTTTTGCAGAGTTGCAATGTCCACACAGCAGACCACACACTATATTTCAGCAAAATGTGAACATTAGGTCACAAAGATTACAAGGAAACAGCAAATCTTTATTTTACCATAAATGGTTACACAAAGAAGGCAGTTTGATTAATATTCCAGCCCCTAACAAATGTAGAGATAGAAAAGGATGGAAGGAAGGAACTAGAGTTTGTGAAATAAGAAGCAGAGATGGAAAGGTAAGTTACTTTTTGGGGACCTACACTTCCTCAGTTCTGCAGCTGGAGAAGTCAGGGAATTACTATCTAAAAAAGTAACTTTTCAAACTTTGAGAAGAAGTGTAAAGAAATCAGGGAAATTATGACAAAGGATTTGGAAAATCACATACAACTGGTTTTTTTCTTCTTATTTTGGGGGACAGAGTGTGTCCATGGAAAGGACAGTATAAAAAGATTTTCAGTAGTTTAATGAGAAAGGGTAGGGACTTTCTTTCAGTGAAAAAAGAACTCAAAGGAATTGGCTTCCTGGATGATTGTGAATACCTAGGAACTCTGGAGAAGGCTTGCTTCTCCACAGGAGAAACAGAATAGATAGATCATAAGAGGAAGTTCAGGTGAAATTGGATAAAATTTCTTAAAATAAAAGGATACTGTGACAAGTGCTCAGGTGATAATTTAACCTTTTGGTTTATCTTGATACAAGGCCACATTCCTTGCCAGTGCTATATAACTGGCCTGTTGACATGAACTTTCTTTTTCGTTTTTTTGTTTTGTCTTTTAACATCAGAAATTTCCTAATTCCAAAGCTAATTTAATTAGATTGTTGTTGTTGTTGTTGTTGTTGTTCTGTGCCCTTGAGTAATTTCTGACTTATGGTGACCCCAAGGCAAACCTATCACAAGGTTTTCTTGGCAAGATTTGTTCAGAGGGGGTTTGCATGTGCCTCAGAGGCCCCTCCCTAAACTGCAAACCTCAGGATTCCATAGAATGATCAAAGTGGAATAATAGCACTATAACAGTCCAGTGCAGAAATGGCCTGTGTGACACACCCAAGGCCGCCCAGTGGGTTTCCATGGGCAAGCAGGGATTTAAACCCTGGTCTCCAGCATCATAGACCAATACTCAAACCACTGCATGATACACTAGTAGGGACTCCTAATCTGAATACTACAGAAGGGGAATTCCTCCTTGATTAAAGACATGAGTTTTCTAGATCGTGGGGGAAACCTGTTGGAATTTGTTTCTGGAGTTCTTTGTCCGCTCCAAGGTTTACATTGTGCTTTAATATATCTAAACTGGGGTATTTTGGTTTTTTTTTAGTGTTGGTCCTTATAAAAGACTTTGATATGCCAAAATTTAGCCACGAATATTATAGCCATTCTGTGGTCTTTTGAGATACCAACTTTTATTTTGTATTTTATTGGGTTTTCCCCCACTGCCCAGGCCCTCAGTGTCCCAGAAACTCCAGAGATCAAGGTGGTATGCTGGCACACCAAACTGATAGCTCCTCTGTGTTGGGAGATGATTTTTGGAATTCAGTATTTTAAGACTAACTCAAAAAGGCTCTTCAAAACTCAGTTTAATTTCCCTGTTCTCCAAGCAATATGACAATTGCTATGTCTGGAGGAGGAGGAGTCATCAATGGAGTTGTATGCTATCTTCCGTAATTCAAGATCCATAATTCATAATTAATAATTCATAATCCATAATTCAGAATGTGAAGAAGAAATAAAAATAAGCAGTGTTTAAATTTTGTATTTTGTGTATCTTAACTATATTTCTTAAAAACTACCTTTAAGGTGCTTTGGGTGGGCTGGTGGTAGTAGTGTTAGTAATAATAATAATAATGAGTTTAGCTTTTTTTGGAATTGAGTTACAGTTGCCAAAAAACTGAACTGAAAAAATAAAACAGGCAAAACTTTCTGTTGGACAATCAGATTTAAACACAATCTGGATCTTCTGGGATGAAATCAGAGAATGCAGACTTGGTCTTTAAAGCTCTACAAATACACCTATAGCTTTAGAGTAGACATACTCGGTCAGCCGAAAGGAGTATTTCTTCCTGTCAAGCTGTGTGCAGAATTTCAAAGTGAAAGCCAGTTTTTTCATCCCTGGCTCTAGATCAGCAAAACTGCCTGCCTCTCTCTCCCCTGAGGAGTAACCCAACTCCTCCAAGGTTGAGTCTATCAGTACAGTCAACAGCATTAATTAGATTGGAGCCAGAAGTACCTACCTGAGATGGCTCTGAACCCTGGCTGGGAATCACATCTGAATCTTCAGGCTGCTGTCCAGAAAGAGATCTTCCTTTCCAGTCTCAGAGTGGGAGCAAACAGATCTACATGATCAAATCCAGTGGGGAATGAAATAAAATCCATATGTACTCTCACAGTGTGCTAGAGGCCAAGTCTCAGCCCCTGACTGGTAAGATTCATTCTCCTTTTTTACATTTCAAAGATTGCA
The DNA here is from genome assembly GCA_030412105.1 of Cyclura pinguis. Classification (NCBI taxonomy): domain Eukaryota; kingdom Metazoa; phylum Chordata; class Lepidosauria; order Squamata; family Iguanidae; genus Cyclura; species Cyclura pinguis. The sequence continues at coordinate 85,071,310 of CM059600.1, forward strand.
AACCAGAAAGAGATTCCTCTTCTAAATCAAGAGTAGGAATTGTGTAGCCAGCCAGATATTGTTGAACTGTAACTTCCAGTAGACTTAGCCAGTATAGTCAAGGGTGAGAATGCTGAAAGCTGGAGTGCAACATTTGTAGGGCCACACCGGTCCCATTCCTGTTTGAAACGCTTGAGTCCACCACATACATTCCATGTTTTTGTGTTCTAGCATTTTTCCAAAGCTTAGAAAATTTATATTTCTGAACTACAGCTGCTGGAATTCACCACCCAGTATGGTCAGTTGGTAGGCTGGATGGGGGATTCTGGGACATGAAGTCCAAAATCATGATTTCTAAGCTTTGCAGTAACCTGATGTGTGACCTAATATGTCAGTGAAGCTGTGTTGACTGCTGGTATTTCTTTAGATTTTTTTTTAATGAGAAATGAAGGTCATTCCAATACACAGTGTCAGTGAAAAGAGTTTCGGTGCTAAGGAGGTGCTTTGACAACAAAAAGGGGAAATTATTATTTTGGCTTGATAAAAGGAAGGCTTATTTGATAGGATGCATGCCTAGGATCTTGTTATAAAATGCGATTTTAACTATTTTCTTTCTTGGATTCAAATTGTGAGAGGCCAACATTCCTAAAGTGCCCCCTCCCCACTGGTGCTGTTGCTATTGCTTGACTAATTCTATGTGTCTCTGTGTGTTTATGTATATATATGTGTGTGTGTGTATATATATATATATTTTACATATGTATGTATGTATGTATGTATGTATGTATGTATGTATGCATGTATGAGAAAAAGAAGATATTAATAACCCTGGCCAGAAAGCCATTGTGTGAGGAGTCATTATGCAAGTTTCCTTGGTTAGTCTGGCCAATACTTTTGAATCTTGATGCTGAAAGCGAAACTGGATCTATGCTGAAGCCAAACAGCCAGCACCTTGTTAGATGACTTTCCCTGGGTTTCGAGATGGTCTCTACTGAGACAGCACAACACTCTTTGTGTCTGCCTGCACTATTGCTCTTTAATCTGGGCGTCTGATGCTGACCCAACAATGTATTAAGTTGTTGCATAGCCTCACCCCAAAGGCAGTCCTGAGAGACAATTAACAATAGGAATACAAATGTGGAAACACATGATAAATGGGTTTTGGGTGTAGCTTCACCCTGCTTATCTTTATTTGGGAGAAGAGAAGATTGCTGCTGCTAAATAAAGAGATGGAAAGGCCATCTCAGGGTAGTATCTGTGGAGAAGGAACATCGTAATTTAAAAAAAAAAGCCTGTTGTCCCTGCAGTACTTTTGTAGTTTCAGAAAAATGAATATCGCTCAGGGTGGACAAGTGAAATTAAGTTGTTAACACTGCAGGCTTAATATATAAATTTCTTCTAACATTTGAGGCAACATCTCCTCACTAGGAACTAGATCTTCAGTCAGAAACTGGAAGTAGAATGACAAATCCCACTGGTTATCTCAAATGGAGCAAACCGCACTAATTTACCTATGTTTTAGTTCACCACTGAACAATTGATTCAATGTATATTCTAGATGAGACTAGCAAATAGAATCCAAGTCTCTATGTGAAAGCCAACATGAAACTCAGCCCTCTATATCTGTGGATTTTGTATCCATGGATTCAACCAACCATGCTTGAAAATATTTTTTAAAAATCCAAAAAGCAAAAGTTGATTTTTCCATTTTATATAAAGTGATACCATTTTACTACACCATTGTACACAATGGGACTTGCATCCAAGAATGTTGGTATCCAGAAGAGGCCTGAACTGAATCATAGTGGATACCAAGGGAACACTGTAATTATATTACCTGCAATACTCTAAAGCCACCAGATCCCACCTGATCTTAAAAGCTAAGCAGGGTCCACCTTGGTTAGTACTTGGATGGGAGACTGCCAATGAATTTCAGGGGCTGTAGGTTATATTTCAGAGGAAGGAACTGGCAACAGAGCCTCTGAGTATTCCTTGCTTAAGAAAACTCTATGAAATTTATGGGGTCACCATAAGTAAATAGGTAACTTGAAGGCACATGTATACGCACACAATATTTTTTTGCTCTCTTCTCTTTTGTAACAACTGGCAAGGTTGCTTTGAAAAAGCAGAACAACAGCCTGTAACATTGTTCAGATTTGCAGTAAGTAAAATCTGCTTTTTAGTTTAAAAGGTTACACAGGACATTTCCATGTGATTTCAGCAGATTGGGGGCCATTTAATCAACGGAGATTGTTGGACTTTAAAATCTAACATAAAATATGTTATGGTGTGTTATCTAATGTGTTACATAATGAGCAATCAACAAAAACAGGACAACATATATATAAAAAAGGAACAAGTAAGGAGTGATGACTTCCTTCTTAATGAGTAGTGTTCAGTGGCCTGTCCATAGTCTTGTCCCAGCAAACTTCCTGCAGAAATGGACATAATCCAGTAGCAGTGGTGTTCTTTTAACTTCTAGATATTAATGGGTTATTGTATTAATGGCTGATCTCACACTGAAGCCAATGGGCCTTTAAAATGTTTAACTTTGAATGTGAATATGCTTGATGAGATTTACAACAGTGGACCAGTCTGAAGACTGTAGTAATGATGGTTCTTGATCCTTTTCAACACTTAAATTCTTTGGGTTATAATGTTCAGGACACCTGTAAAGTACTTTGAAATACTGTATATGCCTTCATGTTACCTATTAACTTGACCCCATGAATTTTGTTGGATTTGGGTATTTTCCTAGGTCATTAGCCCTTTTTGGCAAAAGATGGAAAATAGGTTCAATGCAGAAACACACCCCCTTTAGCAGAGTTTGCAGTAAGATGTGCTGCATTTCCTGCATCTCTCTCCGAGATTCATTTAGGTAAAATGAGGCAAACAGACAACATTCAACTTACATAGCTGATAAGTTTCCTACTTACATTAAGGCATATATTCTGAGCATACATACATAAATTGCCTAAGTGCTGACAAACTAAAGGAAAGGTAGAGGAGGAGGGCAGCAGAGCTGGCTCTCTCCAACATGAAGAAGGAAAAGAGAGATAGAGAAGAGAAAGAGGAGCCTTTATATGACCATAGACATCTGGGAGTTTCTGGGGTCACATCATTGTTCTCATAGCAGATGGGAGAAATGGTGTGAAGAGAATGCTTGCTTGGAGAAGTACTTTCTAACAAATTCCATATACAACTCATAATTAGATTTCCAGTCTTTGAGCGTGAGCCCCTTTTTTAAAAATGGCTTTAAATTTAAAAAATTTTTTTTAAAAAATGGACACAAATGGGTCAAAGGCTGTAGTTCCATTGCACAGCCCATGCTATGCCCATGAAAGCCTGTGCTATGCCCAGGTTCAGTCTTCCATCTCTTTCTTCAAGGGATTTGTAAAGATTCTGGTAGTTGTGCAACAGTTTACAGAGCTCCTGATATAGGAACACAGATCTGCCCTCCCACCTGCACAATTCCAAGAGGTTACACTGCACCAAGCTTTCAACAGAATCTCGGCCAATGTCTGTTCCTAAGTCTTCCCTTCAATGCTTTCCAGCTGGTGGATCACGATGCCCAAAAGTAGACTGAGCAGTGAAAACAGGTGCTTCCCCTCAGCTCAGTGCATAACAGAGTAGCTTGCCAGTTCTTGGAAATACTCCTCCATAGATGTAACTTGGTTGGTTGTATGAAGGTTGTATTAGTCTTCTGGGCCACAATATTGGATCTTATTTTCATTTTGTTCCCACAGAAACATCACTGTCCTTCCTATTACCCCAACCTCACATTTAAGCATTTTGCCCTCTCGTACTTAGTGTATTTCTCATCCTTCTTATGTGCTCCTTTTCTTCTGCCATTGACAAAACTTGCCATTTTCTTTTTAATCCTTTCAATGTAGGTGATTATTTTGGGTCAACGGGGGATCAAAGTGGCACTTTTTTGTACTACAGCTCCTGGGATCCCCCAGACAACATGGGTACTAGTTATGCTTTCTGAGAGGTTCTGGGAATTATGGTAATTTTAGTACAACTAAGTAGTCCAAACAGTTGTAGTCTGAAAAAAAGAACTTTTCCAAACCACCACAACAGTCAGGTGTCCACTTTTCTGTTTACCAGATTATAATGGCTCCGAACAGGCAACCATGCTTTTACAAATTTTATTAAAAATAAGGAGATTTTGTGGGTTCTAAATATGTAACTCCACTAGCAGAGATCTTTGTCTTAGAGGTTTTTATTGAAAGGTCACTTTTGCCAAAACTAGTAATGTCCACTTGCTGCTGAAGCGCTTTCATTCCACTAGATGGCGCATTGACAAAGAAAACCGATTTTTTTCAAGGTGCCAAATCAGATTTATGGGCGATCGCTATCCGCCTTTGACTACTTGCAGGTTTTGCTGTCTTGTCTTTTAATTCCAGGTAGGAATTAAAAATAAAAATAAAGCTTGAGCACAAACTATAGTCACAGTGTTTTGTCCCTCTGATTCCAACGAGAAGGTGACGCTTTGGCTGTACTCCGCAATAGCCTGTTATAGCGCTATTATTCCACTTTCAACATCCTATGGAATCCTGGGGTTTACAGTTTAGGCAGGGGCCGGTCGTGATTCCGTAAGATGTTGAAAGTGGAATGATCGCGCTATAACAGTCTAGTGGGGAAACGACCTTTACGAGGAGAGTCGCTTGAAATAAGTTTGTATTTTGCGATGAGTAGGGCCAGGGTGGGAAGAAAATACACTCCAGAAGCAAATACCGTACAGTACTGCTGCACAATTACTCGGAAGTGTAAAAGTTTTAACAGGTTTCTTTCTTTTCTTTCTTTCTTTTTTAGTTTAATGGATGTTAAGTTAAAACTCGCCCCCCCCCCCGGCGCCAAAGAGCACCTCAGTGGAACGGCTGGATCGTGGCTGCCCCCGTGTGCGTCCCCCGCCCGCGGGTCGACCCGGGCCTCCCCTTCCTCCCAGAAAAGCCAGGAGCGGGGCGGGCGCAGCGGCGGCGGGGGGGGGGGCGGGCCTGCCGTTTCGGAAGGCCGCCGTAGTGTTTTGGAATGTGGATTTCTACCGTAGTAAACAGCTCGTATTGCCCTCGAGGGAGACAGTCCTCTGCTCGGGCGTTTTGTCAGATGAGTGGAATTAAAAGTATTTCCAAATTGCTTTTCTACCCATAACTCTGTCAAACGCCCTAACCTATATTTGGAATCACCTGTTTGCGTAGTAGGGACACCAGGAGACAACCGCGCTCTTTGCCGTTGTTTGTCTTTCTTTCTTTCAGGGGGGGAAAAAAAAACCCTCTTTCAACCCCCAAAGCCGCGCCGTTTCCGACGCCACCACACCCCGGGTTGTTATCATTTGAGGAATCCTCCCTTTTTCTGTGCCCGCGATAAGCCGGGGGAATAATAAGAATAACAATAATAAAGCCATCACCATAGCAGTGCGGGGAGACCGCGGCTCGCAGCGCACGAAAGCCCGCGGTGGGAGGGCGGGCGCGAGGGGCGGGCGCGCCGGGCTCGGGCGGCGGCGGGCCGGGAGGGGAAGGGGCCCCGAGGCTGCGGCGGGAGGGACGGTCCGGTTGCCCGGCGAAACGGGAGCGGGGAGTCGGCCGGCGGCGATTGGGGCGTTTCTGATAGACGGCCGTCCAAGGCAGTTCGGGGAATCTGAGGGAGGAGGGTTGAGCACCATCGGGGGTCCTGAGGAGGGCAGCGTGAAGTGGTGGTTTTAAGTTTCGGACTGGGATTCCGGGAGGCCAGGGTCTGAATCCCGCGCTCGTCCACGGAAACCCACTGGGTGGCTTTGGGCACGTTGTGCTCTCTCAGCCTCAGAGGAGGGCAACGGGAAGTCTCTGAAACAAATCTCGCCGACTCTTTTCCCCCCGTGATACGGTCGCCTCGGGATCGTCGAGAGACGGAAACAAATCGAAGGCGCGCGCGCGCACCCACACCCGTACAAAACCGGGAGTCGCGAGGGGCCGAGTTGAGAAAAATGGGGTTGTGAGCGGGCAGGTTGAGAAGTGTTTGGGGTCGAGAGGGGAGGCGGTTTCGGAAGAGCCGGGGAGCCGTGATGGGCGTATACACTGGAGAAAAATGTGGGATCTCATGGGGCAGGGGAAAGTGAGGGATCTAGCACGACCGAGGTTAGGAAGAGGACGCGGACTCCAGAAGAGGCCGCGGCAAACACAGCGGCAGGGTTTACAGGAAGGTCTCCAGCAGCTCCTCTCCCTGACCGTCGCCTTGACCCGCGCTTTCTCCCGACTGGGAGGGGACAGGCGAGGGATTAGAATTCACACGCACGCACACAAACACACGCAGACACAGACACAGCCGCCCATCCTTCCTGCAGCTACGACTCACTGATGTGGCGCCCGATCTGCCGCGGCGGGGGCGCCCCGAGTGGGCTCTCCCGCCACAGAGAGCCCCCTAGAGGGGAACCTGACTTGCCGGTGTGTGTGTGTCGGGGGGGGGGGAGCTGCCGGGTCTCTTTCTCGGGCCTGCCGCCCTCTCCCCCCCCCCTTTTGTCCTGCAGGGCGGCAGATAAAGAGAAATGAACCGATCAAAGAAAAGTTGCGTCGAGGCAAGGCTAGCCCTCGAGGCCCAAGGGGTGAGGCAACAACAGGGGCCTTTTTCCTTCGGGGGGCTGCTCCGGCTCCTGCCTGGGAGTCTTGCTTCGCCGTCCGGAGCGGCGGCGGCGGCGGCGGCAGCAGATGGGATCTCCGTGGCCCTCTGGCCGGAGGCTCTGGCCCGCGGGGGCGGAGGACCTCCACGGGAGGCTCTTCATTCCTCCTTCCGAGGGAGCGCGCCCTCCGCATACAACCCCGCCTCACCTCCACACGCCCCCCTCCCCCGCCTTGGTACTGCCGAGGGAAGCGCCGTGTGTGCGTGTCTGTATCTGGGGTCAGTGGCTCAAGCCGGCGTCCTGCGTTGACGGAGTGTGCACAGAAAAGTGTGTGTGTGGGGGGTACCCTGTAGAGTGGCACCTTTCCACCCACCCCCAATCAAATAAGGGAGAAGGAGAGAGAGAAAGGTCTCGGGGCCCGATGTCAAACCCTGTCACGAGCCCTCCCTGAGGCCTCTTGTGAGGAGGGACTGCGGAGGAGCGCTTGAGGCGGGGACAGGGTGGACGCGGCGGCGGCGGCGGCGGCAGGTAGCGAGGGCCCGCGCGCCGCCCGGGAAGTTCCGTCCTTCTTTTCCCGCCCCCGAAAGCCCGGCGCGCGAACCCATCGATCAGGTTATGGGACAGCTGAAAAGAAAAGGGGGCCGAGGTGGGGATGAGAGCGGGCGGGAAGAACCCAAGAGATGGGCCACGGCCAACGGGGGAAAGGAGAGGAAAAACAGGAGCCCGGGAAACGGACCGTCCGACTCAAGAGGCGGCGGAGAGAGAAACCGGAGAGTGGTGTCTCTCGCCGTGAATATCTTCCGCCTCCACGAAGTGGAAATTGATCTGAAATTGATCCTACGCTCTGGAGTGCCACTCAAACAGCTTGCCCGAGGGAGAGGGGTGGGTGAGTGGAGAGGGAGCGTCGCGCCTTCTGCCAGCAGAGACACGGGCACGCTCAACCGCGCCGGCGCTTTTATTTTATTTCTCGCAAAGCAGGTGACCAGTGCTTCACTGCGGTGGCCGTCCCGTCCCGTCCCTCACCCCGTTCCCAAAGCTACATTTCTGGCCCCTTCCCGCCTCCCACCCCACCCCTCCCCGGCTGGACTACTCCCTCCTCTGGAGAGAACACGCCCAAGAATAAGCTGAAGAAGAGGGAGCGAGAAGAGAGGCTGATAGTAACATTGAACCTGAGGGGAAATCTTTCAGAGCGGCTGCTGCTCCTGCCGCTGCGCGTTGCGCGAGGGAGCGAGCGAGCGCGCGAGCGAGCGCGAGCGATTATTGGAGAGCCCAGAAACATCCCCCTCAGCGTGCTCTCAAGTGTTACGTGTGACAGGCATACAAATCCGGAATAGAGAGGCAGTGGAGAGAGAGAAAGAGACCCGGCGGAGGGCTATGGTGATTGTCTCTCGGGATTTACAAACACACACACTCCCACACCCGGAGAGAAAGAGGGACGCGTTAGACGCCCACTCCGCTCGCTCCGGGTGGCTCGGATCGCAGGCGGGCTGGCCGCTGGTGTCTGCACTACTTTGACCCGGCGTTGCACTGTTTGAGGCACTGAGAAATTGACCAGCGCACAAAGAGTGCCAAAGAAAGAGGGGGCGGAGGAGGAGGAGGAGGAGGAATTGTGGAGGGGGCTCAGAAATCATCGTTATTACCATAATTCTTGGGGTGGATTTTATTTTTTTTCCCTAAAAAAAGACATCATTTCGCATGTTGATCTGAAAGCCGGCTACAAACGAGGAATATGAACAGGAAAACCAGGCGCTGGATATTCCATATCTTTTTGAGTCTGGGGATTGTCTATATCAAAATTGGGTAAGTCACCTTCACTTTCTCTCTCTCTCTCTCTCTTTCTCTCTCCCGCCTTTAAACGTAAACACGCTGCGCCCAACCTGTCCAGACCTGTTAGTATTCATCAACTTGGGGGAAGTCTGAAATAGGTTCTTTTTGGTTTTTTAAAAAAGCCGGGCTAAGAATATGGCTTTTTCCTCCCTCCCGGCTGGGGCTGGTTTCCAATTAAATTCTAAATGTGCGGCTCCGGGGAAAATGCGAGCGCCCTCGCGGGGGCTACCCCAGAGGCATGACTAGAATGGCAATCGGCAACGCGGGGAAGCCGGCCACGGCGGGGCTGGACCCGCCGCTGAAATCCGCCCAGGCTCCTCTTTCTGGTACAGCCGGACGAGGAGCGCTTGGATGAGCGGCCGGCGGGGCGGGGGGGCAGACGGGCGAGGGTTCGGCGCTACCTCCTTCAGACTTCTCTCCCGCCCTCTTCTGTCGATTTCTAAAAGGGGCTGGGGAAGGTCTCCAAGCCGCCCACGGGCGGCAAGATTCACACCCCTGTTTTAGATCGGCTTTCCGTTGGGTAATATTTTAAAGTGATAGAGGTCTTGAATAGATTCCAGTCTTCGCTGCTTAATACGGGCTCTGACGCTGGTTTAGGAGGTGGGAGTGGCAAGAGCACTCTGCACATGCTCGCGGGCACCCTGAGCTCCAGCTCATGTACGAGCCAGAGGCATCGAGAGCTTTCGAGGAGAGCGGAAACCAGAAGAGCGTTCGGGTCGCACCTGTGTGTGACGTGGTGGCACCGGTCCCCGTGTGCAGCGGCTGCGACGCGCAGGCAAATCAGAGGAGCCTTCCCTGTGGCTAAAGGCAGCCTCGTTCGATGGCAGCCCCGGCTCACGGACCTCGCCATAGCCCTGGCCGCCGCCGTGGCCCGACAGGAGGACACGCGCGTTGCCTTGGGCGCGCTGGCCTGTTCAGCGCCTTGCATTCAGTTCAGAGGCGTTTCCTCTCTCCACGGGAAAGGTGGTTCACACGCCCTCAATCTGATGTTCAGATCGCGCGCCTGAGACTGGCCGTGTGTGCGTGCAGCGTGTGTATGTATATAAACAAAAAGCGCTCGCGAAAAGCTACACGGCCCCATGGTGGCTTGTGACACTCAGCGGGTTGCCTCATTCTCAGCCTGCAGCGTCCCGCTTTGGAAACTCCTATAGCAGCGCCCATCGGGTGTGTGAAGGAGGGCTCGCTCACACAGACCCACAAACGCGTTATGACAGACGTTCTCGGGTGCCCGAAAGGCTACGAGAAAGGCACGTGCACGTCGTGTTTTGAGTTTGGCAAAAGCGCCTCGTACGCCGAGAGGGCGACGGCTGATGCCCAGGTGTCTGTCTGTGCGTCTCTTTCTCCGGGAGGGTCTCTTCGTTCCTTACGAACCTGCCGGTTGTGATTTCCGCAACCCTGTGCCTTGGGGAGTTCGAGCGGAGAGTTGCTGTACGTTTCCCTCCTAGTACACAGAAGTTGGTTCGGGCTTGGCATCTCTGTTTTTTAAAAAAAAATCACAGACCCACCCGGCACACACACACGCACGCACGCACTGAGGCACCCAGCTCGGGGGTGATGGGGGCCGGGAGGGGGAGGAAGGAAGGGGGCGGAAGGCGCGGCTCCGCTCTCGCTCTCCAGCCGGCGACCCAATCAGCGCGCGGGCCCTCGTCGTTTCTCCCCACCCGGCTCCCGGAGGAGCTGCTGGGGGGCAGAACAGGCAGCCCGGCGGAGCAGCGTCTTCTCGGCCCCGGTTGCCGCTGGTGGAGGAGCAAAATGATGTTTTTGGTTCTGCTCCAGTATGTGCCGTAACCTGCCAGCTGACATTAACAAAGAGCAACCCCAGGAGCGTAATGGATGTTGTCTGGGAGAGAGAAAGAGAGAGAGAGAAGGCAAAGTTGCTTTCTTTAGACTACAGCTCTAAACTGGATCGGGAATTCCGGGAGCCGTAGTCTTCAAAAGCAACTTTCTAAAGGTCTCTTGGAAAGGCAGATGGGCCTGTTCTTTTTTGATCCAACACCCGTTGACTTAACTCTTGGAAGGATGGGAGGGAGGGGAACAGTTGCCGATCAAGCTTCCGAGGCGACCTGTTTCCCTTGGTGAAAGGTTACACTCTGTGCCTAGAATAAGCTGCTGTCAGTCCTTGGCGGGCGGATTAGAAAGCTCAGAGGGCCGAAAAGGTGTCCTTGGAAGTCCGCATCCACCTGCCACTTCCGGGTCGTTTTTAAAACTTTTGAGCCTTCTCCAGGCAATTGATTGGATACCCGACCTGGCAGACGGTGGTGGTGGTGTGTTGTTATTTTTGCTCCGGAGGATGAGGGTGGTCTAGTCTGCTTCTTCCTTTGTTTATTGTTTATGCCCTCAAACAGGCCTCTCTTCTTCTTTCTCCTGGTAGGGGTTTCTCCTCCGTGGTGGCTCTGGGAGCCAGCATCATCTGCAACAAGATTCCGGGCTTAGCTCCTCGACAGAGGGCGATCTGTCAGAGCAGACCCGATGCCATAATCGTGATCGGAGAAGGCTCCCAAATGGGCATCAACGAGTGCCAATTTCAGTTCCGCAATGGACGATGGAATTGCTCCGCCTTGGGAGAGAGGACAGTCTTTGGAAAAGAGCTGAAAGTGGGTATGTTACCTCTTGACTCTAAACTGTTGTTGTTGCTGCTGCTGCTGCTGCCAAGGGCTGGAAGCCAGACCTTCAGGGAAGCCTTTCCAAAAGAAGAGTGAAGATTCAATGGGCAAAGGGATGTGATGGCATCTATGAGACACTACAGAGGAAAATCATTTATTTGTAAAACTTTTATAGCCCAAGCTGGGGTACCTAACCCTTCTTTTCTCTTTATCATCACAACAATCTTCCAAGGTAGGGGAAGCTGAGAGACAGTGGCTGGTCAAGGATCACTCAGTGAGCTTTCTAGTGAGAAGATTTGAACCTGGGCCTTCCCAGTCTTGATCCAACTATCTAACCCAGGATAGCACTGCGCCACTCATTTTATGGTCCTCAACCCCTCCAGACTTACCAGACCATTCTTCTTCTGGCAACAAGAGGAATCCATTACCTCTCCCAGAAGCTATATACTACTCACCATTTAAAAAGCTTGTTTTTCAAAACCAGAAGTACACTTTCAATGTTTTTTTTCTTTTTTGGGGTAGAAGGGCATTTTTTATGTTAGAAGCTCACAGGGGCAGAAAACTTACCCTTAGATCCACTACAGTTGACTATCCCTAGTTGCACCACTACTGTAGACTTGATGGAAGTCCAAGACCCCATTTTCTGTAATCTGTTTCCCTTCAGAAAATGGAAAGTTATAGGGCTTTGTCCTTAGTGTATAGTTGTGTCTTACAGGTTTGATTAAAAACAAAAACAAACTCAAGGTTCTTGGGGGGCATAATTATTCTTTTACAGTACTGAAAAGATTCAAGTCAACCCTCAACATACTTCCTGCTGGATGTCTCATTAGAATCAGTGGGATTTCTGATAGGATTTTTTTTAAGACTGGACAACAACAAAGCTGCACTTACAAACACACTTGCAAGGAAGCTGGTCTGACTGAACTCAATGAGATTAACTTTTGAGTAAATACACTCAACACCCTGCTATCTGGGTATTTTCAGAACCCATATTATACATATAGGGTAGAATTCAGTTTTAAATGTTAAAGATGGTATCCATTCAGTTGAACCTGCATGGTGTAGTGTTGGACCAGAACTGTGGGAGATCAGGCTTTGAATTCCTGCTCAGCCATAGAAACCCACTGGGTAACCTTGGACAATCCACACTCTCTCAGCCTAAGAGGAAAGCTATGGAAAACCTCCTCTGAGTAAATCTTCCCAAGAAAACCAATGACAGTGTCTCTATAAACTGTAGTCAACGTGAAGGAATACCACCACTATCACTACCACTACAACAAAAACAACAAGCAGTTCAGTAGTGAAACACATAACTAACATTAAAGAAGCAGTGTGGTATAATGGTTTGAATGTTGGACTAGGATAGACCAAGAGACCAGGGTTAGAATCCCTGGTAGTACAGTATGAGCTTGTGAGAGAAACAGGTGAAATGACACTGGATGCTCTGGTTAGGTTAAAAGAGAAACTTACATTTATTATCTCAGGAAATCCGTCTTAGGATAGCAAAAGAGACAGACAAAAGAAGTTGATCTGTACTTGGTTATAGGAACCACTAAAGGCTAGCTCTTATATGTGGGTACAAGCTAGCATCCACTGCTGGGGTTGGAGCCTCATCAATGCTCCTTCCAGACAAAAGAAAACAAGAGACTAACTAACTTCTTAAGAAAAGGGGGAAGTGAGGTCTGATGGTAAGAGGGAAGTAAAAGGCTTAAGTACATAAAGAAAGATACAGCGAGGTGAAACAAAAGGGCAGGAGTTATCTAGACTTCTTTCTCTCACTGATCACTTTGAACAAGCACTGATTCCTCTTTGGTTCCAACAAAAACATGAGAATGCTCCTTATGTGCCTCATCTTATTGTTCAGAATGTCAGGGCCCCTAGAAGTGGTGTTTTTTAATGGGGGGGGGGAGACTCAAGATTGGCAGGCAGACCATTATGAAAAGTATTTATTTGTGTGTACATGTTATTTGTTTATTTTATTTATTTAAAGTTTAAAAGCACATTAAATGCTCTTTACAGACTTCTAAAAGCAGTCTAAAAAGAGTCCTAAGATCCAGTTTTGAAGCAATTAAAACAGCAATTTCAAACATTGACTGCCATGTGGAACAGTACTATTTGGGCTGTTATGTTTATGAAACAGTGAAAATGCAGAATACAAGGCATTAAAATACTGCTGCTGCTACTACTAAGAAACTGAAACAGCAATCCAATTACCATGAAGGCAATCACAAAATAATAAATGAAATGTTACAAAATTGATTAAAGCATAAAATTAATAATTTAATAATTAATTAATAATTTAAGAAATATAAATATATGTGGAAATGCATGACCATATAAAGGACTGCAGACAGAACTCTCAAAAGAAGGTGCAAAATATGTATATTTGGGCAGGCAATTTATTATCACTTTGTATTGCATCTGAAGAAGTGGTTTATATCCATGAAACCTCATGTGAAAATAAAAACCAGTTAGTCTTAAAGGTGCTGCCACATTTCTTCCCCCTCTCCCTTACTTTCTCCTTTTTTTAGCCTCTATGGTGTCACCACCATATGGTATAGAGTTCTGGTCCCTGTACTTAGAAAGGATGTTGCAACCAAAATGATCTAGGGAATGGAGGCTATGAAGATAGGTTGAAATGTTCAGGGCTGTGTAGCTTAGGAGAAAGGGAGAGGGGTAAGGGAGGAAATAATAATGCAAAACTGTGCATCTCTCATTATATTAGAATCCAGGGTCATCCACTGAAACTGTATGTTGGAAAGTGCAGGACGGACAAAAGGAAGCTCTTTTTCACATAGTAGCTAAACTGCAGTGTTCACTGCCACACAATGTAGTGATGGCTGTCAATTTGCACAGCTTTAAAGGGGATTAGATCAATTCCTGGAAGGATGGCTAATTATGACTACAAGTATTAAAGCTTCTATATATCAGTTGCTGGGAAATTTGAGACAGAGGGTAGAACTGCACCCATGTTCTGCTTGAGGGCTTCCTATAGACATCTGGTTGGTCAATGTGTCAAGAGAATGTTGGACTAGAAGGGAACTTGGTCTGATTTAGCATGGCTGTTCTTAAATCAGGCTAAAGACAGAAGAATCAATACATTTCTGTAATGTTCTAAAAGTACTCTATAAAATAGTATAGAATTTGGGAAAAATGAAGAAAAAAATCTGTTTATGCAGAAACACAGCTTTGGGAAAGTAAAGGCCTCCTCCTGGTCTAGACAGAGAGAGAGAAAAAAGATGGACTTCTTTCATGGAGAAGTTTATTTATACTTATATTTTTAAATTTAATTTATACCCCACCTTTCTCCTTGTAAAGAATCCAAAGCAGTTAATTAAAAACCAATTAAAAACAGAGTACAGCTAAAAATATATTTGTACAAAAGTTTTTCAAACCCCAAAACAATACACACAACCCTGCTAAAGTTGACACCCTTATATTTGACTTCTTTATTAATATAAAACCCCCATACCATTGAACATTTCCATAAAATCATAGAATCATAGAGTTGGAAGAGACTGCAGGGGCCATCCAGTCCAATCCCCTGCCACATCCTTTTGGTTCCTTTTTATTGGTGCTCTTAGCAACTTATCCCAACTGAAGACTGATTCTGTGCTGATTGATTATAGCCATTTCTGCATGATGTCACTATCTCGCAACAACAGTGGGTTGTTACCGGTCCAGGACTTGTGCTACTGCACAATGTCCTCGCTATGCAGCTGCTATCCCACCCCTAAACATTGTGAAACCACCTTACAGCATTTCCAGAAAATAATCTGTTAAGAGCTTCCTTTAGTGCTTCAATCCTGTCAGCCAGCTCAGTGTGGCACCGTAATAGTGCTTGATAGCGCTTCCGGTCACTGTACTTGACACCGAAGTGTCATTATTTCCTCCCTGACCCCTCTCCCTTTCTCCTAAGCTACACAGCCCTGAACATTTCAACCTATGTTCATAGCAGATGACACCAAATTGGGAGGGGTTGCTAATACGCCAGAGGACAGGATCAAAATTCAAAATAACCTGGACAGATTGGAGAGCTGGGCCAAGGCTAACAAAATGAAATTCAACAGAGAGAAGTGTAAGGTCCTACACTTAGGTAGAAAAAATGGAATACAGAAATATAGGATGGGGGACACGTGGCTGGATAGCAGTACGTGTGAAAGGAATCTAGGAGTCTTAATAGACCACAAGCTGAACATGAGCCAGCAGTGTGATGCGACAGCCAAGAAAGCCAATGCAATTCTCGGTTGTATCAATAGTAGTATGGTGTCTAGATCGAGGGAGGTACTAGTACCACTCTACTCTGCTTTGGTTAGACCTCATCTTGAATACTGTGTCCAGTTCTGGGCACCTCAATTCAAGAAGACATGGTCAAGCTGGAGCAAGTCCAGAGGAGGGTGACCAAAATGGTGAGGGGCCTGGAAGCCATGCCCTATGAGGATAGACTTAGAGAGCTGGGTAGGTTTAGCCTGCAGAAGAGAAGGTTAAGAGGGGACATGATAGCTATGTTTAAATATTTGAAGGGATGCCATGTAGAGGAGGGAGAGGGCTTGTTTTCTGCCGCTCCAGAGACCAGGACAAGGAGCAATGGATTCAAGCTGCAGGAAAGGAGATTCCACCTGAACCTCAGGAAGAACTTCCTGACGGTCAGGGCTGTCCGGCAGTGGAATATGCTGCCTCGGAGTGTGGTGGAGTCTCCTTCTTTGGAGGTTTTTAAGCAGAGGCTGGATGGCCATCTGTCGGGAGTGCTTTGAGGGTGTTCCTGCATGGCAGGGGGTTGGACTGGATGGCCCATGTGGTCTCTTCCAACTCTACATTTCTATGATTCTATGGTTTCTGTGATTCCTATTCTCCTGGATCCAGGAGTGGGTGGAGTGTAGGCGTGCCCAGCTTGTCACTCCCTCAGTTACTTCTATGGCGTGGTAACTTCAAAATCTATCATCTCTCCATGTTTATTTTAAATTTCTCCTTTGAGTTAAAACTTTTATTTTTTAAAATACATTTTTAAGGATTATAGTGCAAAAGTGCAATAGCATACTGGAATGTCATGCCCTTACAACATTGCTGCACTAGTGCAGCTTCCAAAAACCCCCCAACAACTCACCAACCAATCAGGAGTGGCGGGGTGGAGTGAAGGTGGGGAAAGAGATTGGCCAAGGATGCTGTAGTACAGAAGGAACACCGCTTAAGGTGGAAGGGTGTGGAAAAGAGCCTTTCTAGCCTGCCATTTATCACACGAATGGCAATGCTGGGATTGTAACAGAAGAGCACACTAATGGGGTATGGCGCAGAAAGGGCCCATGTGGTCACTATGACTATGGAACAAAAGTGAATTTTAAATTTCAGAGAGACTAAGGCTTATGCATATTAATTAGCAAATATAGTCTTGCTCTGCCTATTTTACATATAAGAAAGTCACTCAAATCTAAGGCCATTTCCGCACGAGGGAATTAGAACGGGCCGGTGCGTCCTATCATGGAGGTCGTCTGCACCTTGGAGCGGACTAGGTCCGGACTATTTACCTTAGTTCTGCACCTTAGTCTGCTCTGAAACACCCCCAAGTGGTCCTCCAGCGCGCTTTTTGAAGAACGGAAGAAAACCGGTCTTTTATTTTTCGGAACGCACCATTGTGTTCCTGCTACTTATGCAGATGCGCAGGTTCGCACCAATGCGAGCCTGCGATCTGCGAAGGGCGGACTGTAGGCATGGTGAGCTTCAGTGGTTGGTCCAGACCCGGAAACAACTGGAAGCTGCCATTTTGTCAGCTGGAGCAGTGTAGATCTAAGACCTCGCACTGCTCCGATTCACCCTGGACCAAATGGAGGAGCCCTGCGGAAGGGCTTAAGGGAGAGTCCGCGATATTGCGGACCCAGAAGAAGCGGTAAGTAACGGCATGGAGTGATTCCCTTGCCTCGTGCGGAAATGGCCTCTGTTAACAGTGGCCTAAAACTGAGAGAAACTAGCTTTAGAGCATATGTGGAATGCAAGCATAAATTACAAAAAACCCACCATGCTTTGTAGATATTGTTCATGCAAGGGTGAATCAGAATAACAGTGTTGTAAGATACTTTCCTCTTCCTATTTTTTTTCCCTAGTACACAGACTAAAAATGGCTGCTGTTTCCCTATTCCAGGAAGTAAGTGTACCCTTGGCTCAGTGAAACAACTCTAAAGACTATCTACTGCTGTAAAAACTCTCCAGGGAGGCCATCATAATAGCTTTCATTGCACCTGTGGGCACCGTCAGGGTAAAGGCAGATTACTCCCCCCTCTTCATTATTCAATCAGCCTTGACTATGAATGCTGTCATGAAACATAATGTCTATCTATAATTCCCATCCAAGTGTTTACTGTAGCTTATTCCTATATGTGTAGGCATAGGATAAATTGCATGCAGGCTTAACTGGTGGTAGGCTCAACTGCAGTAGCTGTTTTAATCTTATTTGTGCTTAATCATTCAGTATACTGCTGACTGATATTTCTTGAAGGGGATCAACTACAGAGAAGTCTTGGTGGTCCCATTTTGCCTGATCATTTTTGTTGGGGGTGTGTGTTCTGTTCTTGAACCACCTTGCTGCAGGGTACATAGTGAATGTGGAAAAGAATAATTTTTAAACCAAACCTTCTTGCTGGCCAGTGGAAGAGTTACTGTTCCTTGTGAAAACAGCAACAGATACAAGAACTAGTTTAAGCATCTTGTGTAAAAATGCAGCAGAATTTTTGGTCATTAAATGTCGATGAGTTGCTTTTTAACACTCTTTAATCACCCTCTGCATTAGGGCTGATTATAGCGATTTAACACTTTCCATGGATCACTGAATAATGCACATGATTTTAAGATTCCTAGATCTCTTCATGAGACAAGATGTTACAAGAAGAATATGTAGGAGGAAGGGGACGAGGCTTAATGCTGCTGAAGTCACAAAGTCTTCAGGGTCAGAATGATAACAGAGGATGTCGGATGTGGGAAGGGGCTGCAGTTGTTCAAACGGGGCTCTACCACGTGGTGTAGTGACTCTATATTACTCCTAGGACTATCCCTAGAGCTACTGGGAAGAAGAACAGTTGATTCACCGCATACACACACACACACACACACACACACACACACACACACCTATACATACATATACATACATACATATATATAAAAATCCAGCTGTTACTCAGGACTCAGTCTGTCCTTAGGCAAAACCTAGGTTGTTTGATAGGCACGAAATGGAAATAGAGAGGAAAAACATGCCAAAAGGATGAATTGCCTTGGCAATATTGATTTTGCATTAATTGACAGGTTATACTGTGAGGTGATCATTTCTGTCTGATCTAAGAAGATCAACAGATCAACTTACCTTGCTACTGCCCTGGACATATTTCATCACTTCGTATTCTTCCAGCAAGAGGTATTTAAAAATTGTAATTATTAAATGATGACTGTCGCCTTTTGTCAAGAGAATTCTTTTGTTCCTAAATTTCTAAACCAAGAGTACATCTACATTACACAATTACAGCATTCTGTGGCCACTTTAATTATCATGGCTCCATCCCACAGAATTTTGGGATTTGTTGTTTGGTGAGGTAGTTGCTCTGTTACAGTGTTCTAGTGATTTGTTCAAGGGAGGGGACTAGAATTCCCCAGCACAGCATGCTAACCAAAGTGTGCCTCTCAAACCTACAAATCCCAGGATTCCTTAGGATGGAGCCATGGCAGTTAAAGAGACATCCAGCTGCTATAACAGTTTCAAGTCTGAATATGCGCAAAAGTCAGCAGCCTGGGTTCACCAATGGGCTATGGAAGTTTTGTGTGTAGATACATTCTGTGTTGCATGAGGAACCAAAAGGAACCATGAGGCTCAGTGCAGAAAGAAAGATAAAAGCTTCATCTTCCCATTAGGATTTTGAAATCTTTATTCGAGATCTTCCTGCTTAAGATCTTGAACAAAGAAAACCAGTTTAGCAATTTGTCACTGTCTAGCATTTTAAAAAATCACAGATACACTGTAATTGTTTTTCATTGATGGATGTCAATAACATTGCATTATTAATTAGTAATTAGATCTGTTTTCTACAGATATGGTCTTTCCAACCAATGTTTGAGGTTTTTCTAGAGATTTTACTTATTTTGTTATAGAAACGAGTACTATATTAGTAGTTAAAGGGATTCTGACTTGAGCTTCAGATGTGATTTTTCTGTCTTTTATTGTTTTATGATCACATAAGTGAAAGCTGAGCTAGGATGGTTCCCGTAAATGCATTGGTCAAAATCCAACACAGAACTAGAGTTATTGGATATTATGTTGGATGTAGTACCCATCTTTGTTCTGGGCAAGAACTTGGTAGTTACATCTGAAATGCAGTTCCATTTATTCTTCTTTTATTTACTCAAAAGAAGAATTTATTTGAATGTAAGCCCCAGTGAAGTTGCTATAACTTAATTCTGAGTAGATATGAACAGGATTGTCCTGTTACTCCTCAAACGCAAAGGTATGCATATACTTTGTGCATGTATGTATAGTACTTGCCCTGGTGCTGATGTGTAGGAATCAAAAATTTCATCTGGGCACTATCTTTATTTGTTGGTGGGATTGTGTGCTCCTGTGAGGCAACAGGCTATGCTGATGGTAGCACTGCTGCTGGCAGAGTCTTCTCCATCAGGCTTTGTTGAGGAGCTGGAGTTATCAGGCAGTGATAGTAGTGGAGGGTGACAGTGGCACAGAATTCCTCAGAGATGATGGCAGTGGTGCTTTAGCTAACTCTTGTTAATACTGCATGGAAGAAGGAACTGGTAAACCATTTCTGAATCGTCTTTTACCATGAAACCCTATGATGAGACAATCCAAAGCGAAACAAGAGATAGTGCCAGAAGATGAGACTCACAGATTGGAATGCACTTGGTCAGCTATTGAGGAAGAGCAGAGGACAAGTACGAGTAGCAAAGTGACAGAGCAGGCCTCAACCAGAAAGGCTGTTCAGCTGCTGATATGTACAGAGGTGAAAGGAAAGTCTGAAGCTGCAAAATGTTTGGATTTTGAACAGGGAATGTAAGAAGCATGAATCAGGAAAAGCTAGAAATTATAAACCAAGAAATGGAACACATGAACATAGTCATACTTAGTGTGAACATGCTAATGTGGATAGAAATGGGACAATATAAACCAGATAATTACACAGTACTGTACTCTGGAAATGATAATCAATCAAAGAAGAAATGGGGTGGTATTAATGGTGAGGGTCTGGAAGCTGTGCCCTATAAGGAGTGGCTTAGGGAGTTGGGTATGTTTAGTCTGCAGAAGAGAAGGTTAAAAGGGGATGTGATAGCCATGTTTAAATATTTAAAGGGATGTCATGTCGAGGGGAGAGTGGGCTTGTTTTTTGCTGCTCCAGAGACTAGGACAAAGAGCCATGTATTCAAGCTGGAAGAAAGGAGATTCCACCTGAACCTCAGGAAGAATTTCCTGACGTTCATTGCTGTCCAGCAGTGGAATATGCTACTTCAGAGTGTGGTGGAGTCTCCTTCTTTGGAGGTTTCTAAGCAGAGGCTGGACGGCTGTCTGTTGGGAGTGCTTTGATGTGCGTTCCTGCATAGCAGGGGGTTGGACTGGATGGCCCCTGTGGTCTCTTCCAACTCTATAATTCTATAGGTAAGAGCAGCCAGGAGATACAATGAGAAGTATGAGCAAATAACAGCAATAAGACTTTAGGGAAAACGTATCAATATAACAGTGATTCAAGTTTATTTTCCCAGCACAAAAACAGATGAAAAAGAAATTGAAAGATTTTACACTATTAACCAGGAGGAAATTGATCACACAGTGGAACAGGACATGTTGATTATAATAGGCGATTGGAATTCAATAGCAGGAAATAGAGCAGAACCAAACATTCTGGGAGCATTTGGCCTAGGATAAAGAAATGAAGCAGGGGAGTGAAGCCAACAGTTTGTTCATTGTGAACACATTCTTCAGGCAGCCAAAGTGATGAGATGGCCAATATAGAAATTAAATAGACTATATAATTGGATGCAAAAGATGAAGAAGCTCCATTCTTTCTGCAAAAATGAGACCAGGAGCAGATTGTTGTATAGATCAAGAATAATAAATTTGAAAATTTAGAGTAAAGTTTTTAAAAAATGCACTGTCCATTGTTGTGAGACATTACAACATGAAGAACATATCTGTAGAATTTAAAGATCATGTAAATAACAAATTTGCACTACTAAGCTTAACTGACAGGGAATCAGAAGAACTCTGGACTGAAACCAGGTTGTCAGAGAAGAATGCAAACATATAATGTCTGTAGACAAAAAGAAAGAAAAGCCTCATTGGATGAGAGATGGGGACAGTTAAGGACAGAAGAGAAGCAAAAGTAAACAATGACAAAAATAGGGTCATAATTCTGAAGACAACTGCTCAGCAATTTGTGGATGTGGACAAAGAGCTTTTACAATAATCAATGCAAAGAACTAGAAGAAGAGAACAAAAAGGGTAGAACAGGAAGCCTCTTCCACAGGATTTGAAAAATTAAAAGGAAATTCAAGTCAAGAATAGGATTGCAATTCAGGTAAAATACATATGGAATACATTATGTGATTGCCATAAAATTAAAAAAAAAATTGGAAGCAATACACTGAGGAGCTATATAAAAGAGTAGTAATAATGACCAAACTCTTTCAGGAACAGATCTTGGAAGATGAACCACAGTTTTAGAAACTGAAATGGAAAAAGTTCCCAAGGCCCTTGGGAGAGATAAAGCATATTAAATAGATGGTGTACCAGTAGAGCTGTTCAAGCTGTGCAGACAGAATCCATGCAAATTCTAATGAAAATCTGCCAACAAATACTGAAAACAAGACAATGGTACACAGACCATATATGTTCAAAATGTATTTCAGCCTCTAAGAAAAGAAACACCAGGGATTGTAGTAAACATTGGACTATTGCACTAATTTCCTATGCAGGCGAAGTGATGCTCCAGATATCACAAGAAAGGCTTGTTCCACATGTGGTGCAAGAAATGTCAACTCTTCAAGCTGGGTACAGAAAAGGAAGAGGCACTGGTGATCATATTGAAAACATATGTTGGATAACAGGAATGCATGAAAGAATTTCAGGATAAAATCAACAGGTGCTTTAAAGATTATAGCAAAGCCTTGACTTTATAGTTCATAAGAAATAATGGTTTGTTCTAAAAGAAATGGGAGTGTCACAATGTCTGTTTGTCCTGAAGTGTAATGTATATTCTGGACAAGAGGCCATTGTCAGGATGCAATATGGAAAAACCAAATGGTTTCCCATTGGCAAGGGAGTCAGAGAAGGTTGTATTTTATCACCCTTTTAAATTTATATGCAGAGTATATATGCAGAATCAGGATTAGACTCAGAAACTGGCCATGAACACTGGGGGAAGGAACACCAACAATTTAAGATGTGCTGATGAGACTATACTACTTACAGAAAATGACAAAAATTTGGACCGACTGCTGATGAAAGTTAAGGAAGAAAACGTAAAAGCAGGGTTATAGTCGAGTGTTAAGAAGTCAAAAATAATGACTACAAATGATTTCTTGTTGTGTGCTTTCAAGTCATTTCCAACTTATGGCAATCCTAGGGTGAACCCATCATAGGTTTTTCTGGGGCTGAGAGTGTGTGATGTGCCCAAGGTCATGCAGTAGGTTTCCATGGCTGAGAGAGGAACTGAACCCTTGGGTTCCAATTTTGGAAGAAAGGCGGCTTAGAAATACAATGAAACAAACAAACAAACCTTGGTCTCCAGGGTCTTAGTCTAATGCTCAAACCACTACACCATGCTAGATATCAAATTTTATTGTATTGTTGTGTGCTTTCAAGTTGCTTCTGACTTATGGCGACCCTATCATGGGGTTTTCTGGGACTGAGTGTGTGAAGCATCAAAGGTCATCTTGTGGGTTTTCATGGCTGAGTGGGGAATTGACCCTTATCTCCAGGGTTGTAGTCTAGTGCTCAAACAACTACGCCAGACCGTCTTACATAACTTTAAAGTGGGTAATAAAGACATTGAAATTGTTAAGGATTTCCTATGTCTTGGCAGAGTCATAATCAAATCAAAAGGGAGACTGTAGGCAGGAAATCAGGAAAGGAATAAAACTTGGAAAGACAGCCCTAAAGGAACTAGATAAAGTCTCTGGGTATAAAGTTGTTGTTATGTGCCTTCATTTCCAACTTACAGCAACCCTAAGGTGAACCTGTCATGGGGTGTTCATGGCAGGATTTATTTGGATAGGTTACCTTTGCTTCCCTCTGAGGCCTAGAGAGTGTGACTTGCCTAAGGCCTTCCACTGGTATTCCTGGCCAAGTGAAGATATGAATCATGGTCTCCAGAGCCATAGTTCATTGCTCAAGCCACTACACCATGCTGGGTCTCCAGTATAAAGACATATAATTAAATACTTAAATCAGAATCATCCAGGCCATAGATCTTCTATATTTATGCATGGTTTTGAAAGCTGGACAGTGAAGAAAGCTGACAGGAAGGAATTAACCCATTTGAAATGTGGTGCTGGAGAAGAGCTCCACAGACTGCTAAAAAGAAAAATGAAGAGGCTTAGAGCAGATCAGACCTGAACTGTTACTAAAATCCAAGATGACTGAACTGGGGCTGTTGTACTTTTGACATATCATGAGATGATGTGACTCGCTAAAAAAAGATAATAATGCTTAGCAAGGTGGAAGGCAGCAGGGAGAGAGGGAGACTGTATTACAAGTGAATTGTTTCAGCCAAGGAGGAGTTTGCAAGACCTCAGCAAATGACAGGGGCTCTTGGAGGTCTAGTATTCATAGGGTCCCCATAAGTTGAAGTTGACTTGATGGGAAATAATAACAAATGGATCAAAATTAGATCAAAACAATTAATATAAAGGTAGCTGTCTTCCTTAGTGCTTACACTAGTTTTTATGAAACAAAGAGACATTGTTAATATTTTCATGTCCTTTTTAAGTACTCATATAAAAAAGTTTCTCTGGGAGTATGTCTGAGGTAAAGAAGTACTTTTCAACAGCTGCATTGTTTCCTTTTGAGATGTGCAATATATTCATTTTGCTATCCATGATTTCAACCATGTTTGTCTCCTAGAAAGATATTGATCTGGTGTCTTTCTAACTGTGTGGCCATGCTGACTTTCACTGTATCTTAACCTACCTCCCCCTGCACCTCAATTTGGTTTGTAAGAAACATAATTTTATAATGTCATTACTGAATGCAAGGAAATTCTTTATGCGTGATTTGCACCCTCAAAACATTTTCTGTATTTGTTACCATTTCTGAACACAACAAGACATGTTAAGGACAGTGTTCCACCATCAAAACCATGATGTACTTGATGTATGGTGTGCATGAATTCTACTTTTAGAGGTGTGGAATGCATTGCATCTATGACTCCAGACCTGAAGATTTTTGGAAGCAAGCCAATCCAAGTTCAAAGCCTGTTCAGGAGAGAAGGGGCCTTGTTAGAGTCCTGTGGTAGCCTCAGGGACAGAATGAGAAAATAACACTAAGAGACAGGTGTGCCCAAGGCACATCTGGGCAGGGCTCCTTGATTTGTTGAAAGTGGTTACCCAGAGACGCGACTAGTTTTAAACTGTCTTTACTTAAATGTGAATCAAAGTCAGTAGGTAGTTGATCTAAAATAATTGTGGACTCAATGCATTTGGGACTAGTCTTGAACAGTTTAAAAAAAGCAAGAAAAGAAAAAGAAAGAAAGAAAGAAAGAAAGAAGGAAAGAAGGAAAGAAGGAAAGAAAAGGATTTCTGTTGTTTCAGCTTTTTACTTTTCTGGAAGTATAACAAGAGGATAGCATTTCTTTTTTAAAGTAAGCAGAATGGCAGCCAAAGTATGGGATTTCCATAATTTCTGAAAACCAGACATTATCTTTCAAGCAGTTTTTTCCACAGCAAAGGCACACAAAATGTAAAGAGAGGGTTTTCAGGGAAATACTCCCCTATTTAATAATATTTTTAATTTAATCTAGATTTAACAATATTTTAGTGAGAATAATGTTCAGAATGTGGACCACAAGGGTATATGTACGTGTGTGTGCGTGTATATGTATGTATGCATGTGTGTATATGTGTGTGTGTGTGTGTGTGTGTGTGTAGAGCGAGAGAGAGAGGGGGGTGGGGGGTATGATGGGTGCATGGTCATATGTGCCTGTGCCATTGTGCCTATGTTTCAGATTGTATGTGGTCATTGTTATGTCTCTGACAGAGTAATTATTATTATAACAAGTTTAATGGACCTGTGTATTATTTATTTATGAAAAGTATTATTGCTTCTCAGCCTTCAGAGATTTTGGGGAGATAAAAGCAAGTTAAAACATTCTTTAATCTGTTAACGATTTTTACAATTAGTTTCTATATCAATGTACAAAACAGTGCCCCATACCACTTCTGGTTTTAAGAACTAAGGCCATGCCAAAAAGTACACCCTTGGATGTTCACTAGATGCTTTGTAGGGATAGGGTCAGTTTCAATTTCCTTGAGAGGGAGTTCCTCAACTGAAGTGCCACTATACAGTCTTTTCTAATATGCTAACCCACCCACCACCTCTTGTGGTAGTGGGAGTCATAACTGGGCCTCTGCTGAAAATCTGTTAATGCAAAGGTCTTCTAAATTAAAGAGTTCACATATACACACACAAACTCTTTAATTTATATAAGCGCTATAAGACCAGGCAATCTCTGTCTATCTATCTATTTCCTGGTCTTATAGCGCAAGAGAGAAACATAACAAACTTATGTCAAGGTAAACCTTTTGCTTTGCTTTATGTCAAGGTATTCTTTTTGCTTTAAGAACCATTACCTAATTATATATTTATATATTTGAAGCACAGCTTTTGTAATGCTTGCTCAACCTTTCTTTAACTCAATCAAGTAGTCAGGAGTTGGAGTACAGTTTCTTTTCATTTCAGGATCCAAACTCTGATCTTCCAGGATCTTTGACTTGGTTGATGTTGATTCTGGGCAGAATGAAATCAGTGCAGTGGATGTAGAAGTGATAGTTTCATTGGGGTTGGAAATGGTAATAGTTTTAAAGTGCTTTGAGGGACACACACACACACTGCATTTCTTTGTCTGATTGTCATTTCTGGTCACACATATTTGAAACAACACAAAGTATGCAAAATCTTTTCACCAGAGGCAAAGGCAGAATGAGGATGCATGGCACATGCAGGGATTTTTTTTCTGAATTTCCTTAAACCAAAGATGGGGAACACTGGGCCGTCTAGACGATTTAGGCTACAGGTCTCATAATTCCTTATTATTGGCTGTGCTGTCTGTAACTTTTGGGATGAACTCCAAAGCACCCAGTAGGCTAGAAGTTTCAGCTTTAAACTTTTTAGGACCTTCTCTGCTCCTTGTGTGTCCCCAGCTTAACTACTGATCAGAAACTTTGGATCAGGGGCTTTTGAATGTCCAGGCCATGGAGATAGTAGAGTCACAATTTACTAACTCTCTCTGGTAAGACCTTACCAATTCAGCTTCTTATATTAAGACTTGACATCAATCAGTGCCTTACCCTTAGACTGAATAATTGAATTGATAGTCCTGAAAGCTGTTTAGAAACAGAATCACTGCAGACAGTCAACCTGATCTTCTGGCAGGCAGGGCCATAAAGACTGTGCAGGCAGAAGAGGTTGCTGACTGGGAAATGAAAAGTCAACGAGCTCCTCCCATGACAGAAACAGTGGGCAAGTATGATCCCACAGCAGTGCTGTTGGAAGCAGTGCTGTTACAGTTTGAAGTGTAGGTATTAATGATCATTATATCCATGCCCCCAGAAAGTGGTTGAAAATACAGGCAGCTATATCTATCCATATCAACCAACCAACCTAGGTATTTTATCTCTACCGAGAAACAGGTCTTTTGTACATCCAGCAGGTCTTAATTATCTATTTAAAGCCAAGCTGCCCCAAATTTTGCATTACAACAGAGACAACTCACAACAATATGTTGTTGCTGGGAAAATTGTTCCCCCTCACTAGCTACAGTGAGGATTGCAGGCAAACTCAGAAGAGACAGTCTGAGAAGATTAGCAGACGATGTCATAGTCCCTGCTGATCAAAAAGGCCTGAGTCCAGACGTTCT
The DNA here is from genome assembly GCA_030412105.1 of Cyclura pinguis. Lineage (NCBI taxonomy): Eukaryota > Metazoa > Chordata > Lepidosauria > Squamata > Iguanidae > Cyclura > Cyclura pinguis. Next base: position 85,098,426 of record CM059600.1, read on the forward strand.
CACCCCAGAAGACCTGACAATGCTACAACACTGCCCCTCACACAAATATAAGCATTTCCCCAGGGAGAAAGAAAAAACAAAGTGTGCTTGAAACTCCACTGTGAATTATAAAGAGATATGGGAGTACCCTTATTTCACACAGAGATGGTCTTCTCATGTCTCAAGTGAGAGGGCAACAGTACTAAAACTGACCCTGCTGATTATGTGGGGAGCAGCATACTATACCAGTGCTGTGGTGCCTGCATTAAGCTACTAAAACAGTTCAGAGTGCTTCCTTATTTTAATCAAAGGAACTACAGATAAACTTGGGCCTCCACATTGTTTGGAGGCTATATTCTTCTTGTGTTCTACCATGATCTTGGCAATGTTGCAAGGGTGAATTAAGTTCTTAATGAGGCACTGTGTGCATCAAGGATTAATGGTGACCTAAAGGTGAATTCTTGGTGATTGTCCTGTAGGAAGACCACATGTTTTGCCTCTCTACTTGAAAGCAATGGAAAGACTTTACAATTGGGTAGATCATACTCTATTCTTTAAAATCTTTGCCCCTGAACTCCAATTCTTGATCTCTCCCAGAGACAGCAGTAACCATGAGGGTGGGAGTTTAGATATTTCTCAAAGGATAAATAAATAGCCAGTTCATCAGCATAGAGGAAGAATATACTGCTGAGGTATGTTTTCTGTTTAGATTTTATCTTATTAATATAAGAAATAGGATCGTCCAGAACATGTGAAAAGATGAAAAATACCTTTGGAAAACAACCAACCAATCAAACAACAATACCAACTATTACAGAATATTAGTTAGCAAAATTAAGTTGCTTTGAATTTCTTTCATTTATAAAATGGAGCAAGATAGAATGATACAATACATTTTGCATTTTACAAAGACCACTGCCAGATCAGCAAAGTTCTAATCTTTCAGCAGGTTCATTTTATGCATGTTAATGTGACAGACATATTCAACGCACGTAGTTCAGATTAGCCCTTATATCCTAGGTCAGTGAGTGCCCTGCAAATATGGCTTTTTGCCAGGCACCTGCAAGACTTAACTCAAGATTTAAATATTCAAATATTTATTTATTTAAGGCTTTTGGAGACTAGGATTCAAATCTCTGCTCAGACACTGGGTGACTTTGGACAAGTCGCATTCTCTCAGCCTCAAAAGAAGGCAAAGGGAAACTCCGTGTGAACAAATCTTGCTAAAACACCCCCTGTGATAGATTCACCTTGAGGTTGCCACAACTCAGAAGTGACCTGAAGGCATAAAACAACAAAGTGGGCCTGACAGGGGGAAGTTCTTTCTAGCCATCACACTTTTCTCTTTTGAAAACTGACTTATGGTGACCTTAAGATGAACTTATGACAGGGATTTTCCTAGCAAGATGTGTTGCCTTTGCTTTTCATTGAGGCAGAGAGAATGTGACTTGCCTGAGGTCACTCAGTGGGTTTCCATGGCAAAGTGGAAGTGAAAGACTCCAAAGTCTTGGCCAAGCTTGCCTCACCAAGCGACAAACCCCAGGATTCAGTATGATGCTGCCGTGGCAGTCAAGAGAGAATCATAGTGCTATAAATGGGTAGCGTGAAAGAGCCCAAGACTGCTGGGATATTGTCGGCAAAGAATTCTAAATATCATTTCTTAAACTGAAGATTCCAAGATGCCATAGATTACAGTCGTGGCAGTTAAAGTTGGCATCAAAGTGCTATAATTGTATACTCTAAAAGGGCTGATAGACTGCCTTTTCCTCACTGCTAACAATAATGGGGAAAGAACTATTTGTATATTGATCTAGAGAAGAAATTAGAGAGCTTTTATTTGTCACAAATGAGGCACAGGAGTATGTCAGCAGGACATATGGGTACTCCTAGATTGCTGTGGTGTTGTTGTGCACCAACATTTACATGTGTCCATGCCTTTGTGGGTGTTTGTATACCTCTCCCTTCTGCTACTGTAAAATTGCCCAGATAAGAGATGGCAGCAAAGAAGCAACATGTGGATGTGGGTGTAAGAATAGAGTTTCCTGGGAATTTTTCTCATAGAAGTCCCATTGAAATGAGAGGAGTTTGTAGAATTCTTAGTTTTGTAGAATTGTCAATTTTGTGGCTCCCATTCATTTCGTTAGAACTAGGTGAGGAGAAATTCCCACTGGTGAGGTATCCCAAATCCCTTTAAAATGGGAAAATTTAATTGTGAAAGATTTAAAATAAGGGAGTTGTGTCATTTTCCTGCTCCAAGTAGTAGCATTTGGGTATGATCAAAACCCAAAACAGTGAATATAACCAGTGGTGCCTCCTAACTTGGCTCCTTCCAGATGTGTTGTACTATACCTCTCATCTTCCCCTGATATAAGGTGTTTTAAAGAAATTGTTTCTGGGTGCAAATTTTCCTATTCAAATAGTTCACAAGTGGAAGCTTCGCTGCTACATACTGTTGCAGGAAAAAGCAGGAAGTTTGCAAATACATTTGCACAAATCATATCCTAGCATAAAAAGTCACAAAGGATTAAAGTAGCAGCTTTGAGACTAACAAGGAGAATAAATTTTTAGCATAAGCTTTTGTGTATGTACTCAGTCCACTTCATCAGATCCTAACATTCATCAGTGTAACTTCTGATCTCAGTTTGTATTCATGTTTCTTTGATTAAATTATACATGTTCCTTTGCCTCCGTTGGGTATCCAAAAGCTAGGTTTGGATATCCATTTGGACACACAACCATTACTTAAAACATGCTTTGCCCAGGTGACAAAGCAATGCAATCTGCACCATCTCAAGCCACATGGGAGTTTTAGTCCAGCAAATCTGGAAGGTGCTGATTGTATTTTTTAGTCTTGTTGTCTTGGGAGGGTATAGAAAACCACAGGTTCATCCTTCCAGTTTCTCATAAGCCATAGCCACAAATTTGACTTGGATAAAGTTAGTGATTTCATTCTGAGTCTTAAGCTACTCTAAAGTGCCTGTGACGAAACCACGATACTACTAAAAGATGAGCTCAGTGCAGTGGATCATTGTTATTCTGCTATGTTAGGATGGAGGTATGCTAATCACATTGAAGGGTATATTGTTCTTGGTTTGTGCGGATTCTCCTATGTAACCTGTATGTTAATGGCAGTTCTGTATAGAAGTGCTGTCTCTTCCTCCAGCCATATTTTCAAGGGCAGGCCACCTTGAATGCTAATGCTATATGACTCCCGAGCACATTTCCTTGAAAGCAGGTCCCTCTGGTTTCAACAAAATTTATTTTATCATAAAAGGATGAACCAGTTCAAGAAAGGAAAGAGAAAAATGTTCTCTCTTTTATGATAGCTGGAACAATTCAGGTTCTCCCAATGAAGCTGGTTTAGGATAGATAGAAAAGAAATATGCATAATAAGTAATATGTGTAATAAATATTGCATTGTGGAGGGTTCCTGCCTATCAACATCCTTTAGGATACTCTACTATATTCTTCTCCCACCTATTTTTCCCTCTGACTCCATCTAATTTAGAGCCTCCCCCCTTTAGTTTTTGTGTTCTAAAGCTTTTTCTTCATACTTCTGCAAACCTTGGGGTCATATCCTTTTTATATATAGGCAGTGCCATTTTGGCTATATAAGCAGTTACAGTGGCCGTGATAGCTAGGGCATTTGGGGAGTTGTATTCTCAAAAAGTAACTTTTAAAAAATTTGCCTGAACATCAGAAGTAGATGGAATGATTAAATTAAGGAATTAACCAGAAATGTTGATATCTAGTACTTGTGATATTTTTCTAACAAGGGGCAGTTTCACACTACACATTTATAGCACTATCATTCTGTTTTAACTGCCATAGTAACATCCTTTATAATATTGGGATTTGCAGTTTAGTGAGGGATACTCAGACTTTTTAGCCAAAGAGCTCTAATACCTCACCAGACTACCAGTCATAGGATTCCATAGGATGGAACCATGACAATTAAAGTGGAACCATGGTGCTATATTTGTATAGGGTGAAGGGGACTTATTGATTGGATTCAGAAGAATAAATCTAACAACAGCTATTAGTCATGATTCCTAAATGGCTAGCCCATGTTGTTAAAAATTCCTCTGAGCATCAGGTGCTAGCAACAAAATGGGATGGATATTGGTTTTAAGCCCTCACTTCCCGGAAGCAGACTGTTGCAGAAAGCAACATGAATATGGATAAAGAGAAATATTGGTGCCTTAATGGTGCAGCAAAATTTAAACAATAGTGGAAGTGGAGAGGAAAGAATTGGACCACATAAATAAAAATCTCTTGGGTTGGCATTATAGACTTGGATAAGCATATGTGTATGATTCTTTGAGAAGAAGAACAAAGACCTCCGGCTCATGAGACTAAGCATATATTATAACGTACACCAAAACTATTTTAAAATAAGAAGAAAGAAAGAGGGTAAATGAAACAAATTAGGTACAGAATTCTTTAATCTAAAATTTTAGTATTAGGGTAGCTCCGCTCTATAAGGAAAGAATCATAGCTGAGTGACTGAGCACATGATTCATATATAGAAGGTCAAACGTTGAATTTCTGGCATCTCTAGTTTTAGAAGAGGATTAGGTGGAAGATAATAGGGAAAATCTGTACCTGGGAACCTAAAGAACTACTTCCAGTTAGAACATATTGCATTAGCTTAGACTGAATAACAGTTCGACCTAATATAAGGTGGCTTTCTATGTTATTCATAATAATAAAAGAGGGTATCTCTTTGTCTGTCATAACTGCAGCTTCAAGACTATGAAATCTAGTCACATGAAACCAGGCATGACATATACTAACATAACTCTAGAGCTGTATGGCAGGGGTAGTTTGATTCTTAAAATATATTAGCTTAATTTAATTTAATTTAATTTAATTTAATTTAATTTAATTTAATTTAAATGTGCTAGTATTTTTGAACCTTGCATTATCATCTTCAGTCACTAGGTAGTACACTTCCTTAAGCAGTACATATCTTTGCAATCAATACAGATTTAATCCAGGGGAATGGACTGAAGGACAGAGTTCTAGAGATGTCCCTTCCCCTGATTCTGGAATGGATATGGAATGGTCATAGCAACGGTTGATGGCAATTTTCATGTCAGTCAGGTAGTGAACATGTTCTAGGTTTAACTCTGAACTTTAAAGGAGCTATTCAAGGTGTTTTGCCTGTATTGGGGATAGGATTTAGCACTTTGGATAGCCCCTTTAAAGTTCAGTCTAAAGCACAGAGCAGTTCCACCACCTTAGTGATACGAGAGCCACCAGATGCCTCTATCAGAAGACTATAGGAGTCCACTATGGTAGCAAGCCATGGTGATGCCAATGGCCATAACATTACTCAGAATGTGTGAGCACAGTATGCAGTTCTGACATCTAGGTACCTTTCCTTTGGTGTGTCAAAGCAGGGACACCTATGCGAAGGCAGCTACTTTCAGTAGTGCAGAGTAAATAAGATCAAAGAGGTCACCATAGTACATAGAGAAGGATCTTTAGTATACATAGTGCCCAGGTGTTTATTGGTGAATAGATATTACAGACATAACTGGGAAACAATGCAGTGATACTGGAGTTCTCTGGTGTGATGGTACTTATGACTCAACTGTATGATTTGCTTCTGAGGAACAATGTTTTAGGTGTCACAGGTGGTCATCGTGACTGTAATGAAATGCCCTTATAACCCATGGTACTGCTCCTGAACTCCAGGGAGACTTTTAGCCTGATCCAAAGTTCAGTTTCGTTGATGTATTGCAGCCATAGCCACAGTGACATCGGTGCAGTTTAACTGAATCTAGGTGTTGATGAACATTAATACTTAATGAAATCTACTATCTGTACACACTATTTTGGATTACAGTGTTGAGTATATAATCTCCAATACTTTAATTTTCTCTTTTAAGATAGCATATATACCATTAATTTAAAGCTGATAGTCAGTCATGAGAAGAGTAATAATAGTTTGTGGGAATATCAGCAGATATCAGTAGAAATGATGGTTTCGATCTTGCACTGTTATAAATGATTCTTTGACCCGTAAAGAAATATGGACATCTGAAGACCTGGTCCAAATAATTAGTAGTAGTTTTGATGTCATTATAACTTGAAATTAATTTACACGATGGAATCCTTTCAGCAGAATACTATATGGTAATCCCATTACAACTTAGATGAGCATGGGTAACTAATTTTATTAGAATGGTTGACCAACAATGTGGTTGGATGAGTCATTTATTAAGGAAATTATAACTGTCAGTCACCATCACAGGATTGTATTCCACTTTGGAATGATTCACAGAGTTGACTTATTGTTCATTGAAAACTGATTGGCATGAAAATAATCATCCTGTATCTTAAATCGCATACATAAACAGTCACTGACCTCATGGCTCCTAATACATGTCATATCACTGGAAGAACGTGAGGAAAGGCTGGCCATTGACTTGAACTGAATGCAAAGAATCAAAACTCATACTACACAAGGTGAAACAGAGTTCTTGGGATGAAGCCATGCTCATAGAAGGTAAATGCCTTCAGAGAGATGGCATACAGTATTCTACAACAAAAGTGAGATTGTTACTGGGAATTAGAGTAGTGGCTTCCAAATCATTGGGGCAGTGTTTTTGCTCTGGGTTTTAGGCCAGTCTTAAAAGGAGCTATTGAAAGTGCTGAACTCTAGCTCCCAAACAGTTTCAGCACTTTGGACAGCTCTTACTGAGGCAATTAACCTTTATGACCAGAGGACATTTCACTGTCTTCTGTTCCTAGCTTGACAATAAAGTAGAAAATAAGCACTGAATCTTGTATTACCTTTTACATCATGTAACTTTATGTGTACTTAGCTAATCAGTAGAGGTGGTAAGAAATCATGTTAGTGAATTGTGAAGTCGTGTATTGGGACACTGGAAAGAGTGCCCAATGTGCAGTGTGTGATGTTCGTTGGTGAGCAATGCACAATGATCACTGGACACTTTACTGGCTCAGCTTACATAGTATTTTAACAGCAGCCCCCTACTAGTTATGGACATTACAAAACTGCACAATTCTAATTCCCACATACTGTATGTAAGTCCACTTTCAGAGAAGCATTCTGTGACACAGGATTCTGATCAGTAATTTCAATATTCAGTCCCCATGCAATTTGAATAGGTTTTATAATTAAAAAATAGAAAGAAATAGATATAATTCACCAAGGAAATTAGTTTTCAGTATGCTTTTTAAAATGTCAAAATTTGAAGGAGAGCCATACTGTCTTAGTAGATTCTTTTTTTCCTGAAACTTATCATCCAACAGCATTAGATGTGAAGTGGGAACCTAGTTCTTAATTTTGACAAGATTTTATGTGCAAGGACATCTACTTAGTACCTAGGGCCCCTCTACTGTGTTCTTGTGACCATCATCTGGTAAAAAGCATGATCGCTGGCATGGATTCACATTGCATCATTAGCTTTTCTTGGTCATGGTGACTTCTTAGAATCAGCTTTCAAAGAAGATACAACTAGGTGTAGTTCACACATACAAAACAAGTTAGACATGAGTTCATTGTCCTGCATTTGTGTTACTTCTGTGTTTCAATTATGTGGAGGGGAAGCAGGCCTCCTTTAAAAGTCTCTTGTTTTCAGCTGTGTTAAGAAGGCTGCTATGGCTAAATTTTCTGGGAAGCATGTGAATTTCTAGAGCCTGGAGAAGTTACTTTTTAAAGACTACAATTTGCAGAATGTCCTTGAATTTTCTGGCTGGGGAATTCTAAGAATTATTGTCCAATAAACAAAGGAAATTATGTGAACTTTATAAAGATCTCTTATACCTTTCTCCTCATAATTAGAGCACTGTAGCTCCAGAAAGAACCATCACTTAACCTCACCAGAACAGAGTGGATTACAAACTACCAAATGTGTTTCTAATCTATCACAAACCTGGGATCTGTGAGTCCTAAGGCTGGAGAACAGGCAGCATGTAAATGAAATGAAAAATAAAATAAAACAAAATTTTAACGGCATTTCATTGCAATGTGACTACAAAAAGTTGCTAGGAAAGCTGGTTGTATGAATTCTCCCTTAAGGATAATATGTTCTCACTGTATGGATTTTTTTTCAGAGCAGGACAGTGTTGTTCTGCAGGAAATGAATACAAATAATGTTTTGATGAGAGATTTTGGAAAAGTTACTTTTTAAAGTAACAACTCACAGAATTCCCTTCTGCATGGCCAGTGGATTTTGTGAGTTTAGTCTCTAAAATAGTTTTGGTTTAAGTGGAAAATTTCAGTATATCCATTTAAATGATTTCTGTATATCATACTTCATAACGGCAAAAGCATATCATACTTCATAACGGCAAAAGCAGAGGCACAGAAAGCTTGTTTTTCTTTTTAGTTTTAATTTTTTTTTTTTTGGTAGCCAGGAAAATTTTCTTGCAAAACCGGAGACCAGGCTAGAAGTCTGGCACAGAATATCTAAAAGCCAACATGATGTTTTAAGCCAGAGTCAATCTTCCCAGGCAGTGACTGTCATAGTCAGATAAAAACATTGCCCCAAGGTCACTTCTGCAGGAATTCTCATTTCATACCTGCCTTCAAATGTATCTTGTGAGTACATGTTTTAGAGAAACAAAAAGATTACATTACAGTATGTTAGCGGGGTTAGGAGATCTCTTTCATGCCTGCTAAAGTTCTACTTCTAGCTTTCTTTAAAAGAAAAAGAAAGTACAGTACAATCAATAACAAAGGGCAACAGCATCGTTCTGACACAATGTCATGCAGAAGTCAAGTGGTATACTGGAAAAGCCATTTTCCTGAAGTGCAGAATAATACTTTGGTACAACAACATTATGGTGTTGTTATCATTATGTTTTAGAAACACAGAACACCCTTGTTTCATTCAGTATAGAATTAGTTACACTTATGTTACGATGTTGAGAGCTACTGTGGTGACATGGTTTGAATGTTGGAGTAGGACTCTGGGAGACCAGGGTTTAAAACCATGGAAACCTACTAGTTGACCCTGGCCAAGTCTCTCAACCTGAAAGGAAGAAGTCAGTGGCAAATCTCCTCTGAACAAGCCATACCAGGAAAACTCTAGGATAGCATTGCCATAAGTTGGAGTCAACGTGGAGGCATAGAACAACAGCAGTCATTAGAATGCTGTGCCTGTTGATTTAGCAGTAAGTCCCACTGTCTTGAATAGGATTTACTCCATTTAAGATTGCACATTGAAATGAATGGCTATAGATGTGTGAAACTCTATGCTGGGTTGTGACCATTATCTTTGGAACTGAACCCCAGATTTTCCTTCTGATTTTGTCTTGTTCCCATTCTTCCTGAAAGATTGCAAAATGGGCAATAGTCTCATTTGTGCACAAAGCAAACAACTGTTGCATAGCTAACATTTTTAAAAGGCAGCATGTCTCACTGAGAGCTGTTCCCCTGTTTGATTCTACAAGATGCAAAACAGACTCCCCACTTCACGTAATGACCTCAGTGACATCATTTAATGTCTGTTTTGCACCTTGTGGGATCTGGCTATTTATCAGAGCAATGGGCATTTTGCATAACTTCCAAGGCCACCATTTTTTACTGTTCTGGCTTTGTTTAATGGCCATGTCTGGACTGGATGATGGAAGAGAAGGAGGAAGATCCAGATAATGTGGGAAAAGAAGGGTTTTCATCTCCAGTTTGCTCTCTATGAATTATGACTTCTATAGAGATGTGAAATAATGTAGCTTATGGCACATAACTGGCAAGCTCTGCTGGATTTTCCATCTTTCTATTTTCACAATCAATGTATAATTCAGCACATGTCTCTTTAGATAACTCCCTCCCTGACCTCTTGGCTTTAACCAACAGAAAATACAACACATGTTTTCCAGGGAGATAATTACAAATTTGTCTCTTTCATTTTTAAAAAAATTCCCAGAATACCTCATCTATGATACAGCTGGTTTGGTGATGCAAAATATTTTCAAAGCCCCTTGTCTACTACGATAGGAGTTCTGCTACTTAGCAACAATACTCCCCCTCCTTTTATTTCTCTTTTCATAATTGAGACTTGTCTGTACAAGGCCCCAGTAAGGCTATTTCCCAGTCAGTCCTAGGCATGGAAGTCTGAAAATCCAGCAAGATTTATCCCTAACTCTCCCTGAAATTGGGGCCAACAGAGGGTTGGGGAAGCCAGTACAAATTACTGGGGCCCAGCAGCCTGGAAAGGGGCACAGGGCCTGACTGTATTGCATGTGTTTTCCTTTCTTTCTCAGTATGGTTGATTATTTTTGACATGCATTGCAAAAATCAATGAAATTAAAAAAAATAGTGATATACCCAATTTTGTATTGACAGCGTTAAAGATTTTTAGATGCTCTACCCTTGCTTCAAGAGAGCAGGACTGGGGCCCAAATGAGAGAAAGGAAGCTGCAGGTGAGCAAAGGGGCACAGTAGGGCCAGGAAGTTGGAGGATGGAACACAAATGGAGGCTGGGAGGGCAACATCAGAAGAAGCCACAGGTAAAATGCAAGAACTCAAATAATGGTGGCAGCTAGAAACACAGACCCAGAGGTGATCATTCCAGTGTGGTGGTCTCAGCTGCCAGGAGGAGGGGGAGGAAGGGGAGGAGTGGGGGAAGAGGAAGGACAGCACCTCTGTCTCCATGACTCAGGCAAGCAGCTCTCCCAATTCTTCACTAACTCTTTTGCCTCTGAGGGTAGGTCCTGAAAATCTTTTGTCTACTCTGGATTGGCCACCAAGCAATATGTAATGTGGCAAGAGCAGCCTCTGGGTGGGAATCAAATATTTGGCCAAGTAGCTGGTGGGGAACGTACTGGTTGTGGGTAGCACTGACTGTCTTCTCCCAGAAAGACTCAAGTGATCTTGTGAGAACGAGCAAACTTCCCCCTCCCCCCCAATTTTTCTCACCGAGGCCCAAACTAACCATTCTTGGCTCTGACTGAAATGAACAGGATTTGTTTGAAAAAAGATATGGATATAATTTGACTGCAAATCTCTATTCCAGCCTCAAAATGAATTTTATTAGTGCTTAGGACATTTCTGTAAATATTTAATCTGTATTTATTCAAAAAGCCAAATTCTTTGAAAGAACTGAGGGGAATGGTGTGGTTTTGAATTAGGATACTAGGTGTAGTGCTGAACTTCAAATCTCCACTTGGCCCTGAAGTTCATTAGGTGACTTTGAGTTAGTCTGTCTCTCAGCCTCACATCTCACAGGCTCGTTGTGAAGATAAAAATGGGGAGCAAGACTCGGTAGGTTGCTATGCTGCCTTGAATCCCTTAGAGGAATGATGGAATGCAAATGTAGCAGTAATAGTAGCAGCAGGAGTAATCAGAATCATACACTTGCTTCTTCCTGTGGTGCCCACACCCCCCCAATTTTGGTCCTGTTTTTAAACAATGAACAATTTTGTTCATGCTGGCAAAGCTTTACATGCTTTTCCAGGGAGTTCGTTATGTTAGTATGGAACTCAGTTGCATTGTTATTTCTAAAGTATATTTCATGCAACTTGGCTGCAGAATCTCTGTGTGGTCCTGGGAGGATGGACAAGCAGGAGCTAGGTGGGATCAGCCAGGGCAAGAAAGTAAACTTGGATATGGGCTGGCAAATTGAGACTCAGAGGTGAAGTTAGCCAACAGACAAATTAATTCAGAAATGCACCCTGATCTTGGTGAGGCATACTCTTGGTCTTCATTCTGGCCATCTACCCTCCCCTACTACCTATGTCATGTCAACTAGTAGGCTCCAATGGAAGAGCATTTTAGCAGATTTCCCAGTGTCTGAAGAGGGTAGAAGTCCCATCAACATTAAGTGGCTTGCAGGGCAGCTAGTGGTTTCCATGTCAAGGGGGTAGGTTTTGGTGAATTCACCTATCCAATGACATAGGAGTCTTCAGCCACTGCTGGTGATTCTTCCATGACAGTGTATCTCTTTTCAGACACCAGATCTTCATCCTGATACTTGTAGTGTTCTAAGACAATGAGGCAGGATATAGCTACAAGAGTTCCCACCTTCTTCTTCCACCATTTTCTTTATTGTCCTCTCTCTTCTGCCTGCTGTTCATGGACAAAAGAAGCAGTAGAAGAATGGCAAGGGAGTGAGAGTGGCTACATCCAGTCTTTATGCCTTGGAATATTTTAAGGTATTGGATTCATGTTTTTGAAAACGTCACACTTTTAAATTAAAACTCCCCAAAATTCCACCAAGTTTAAAAAAATGTTTCCAACTTCTGAGTGAATTAGGATTTGTTCAGTTATTTCAGATTATTTTTCAAATAGCTAGGTTTATAGCTTGGTTTACTGTGGGTTTCTTTTGTGGAGGTATCCTGGGGAAAAGGAGATTGTTTGCGGATAATATACAAAATAGGAATTTATTGCAGTCCTTAGCCTTTCCACCTCTTGAAAACTTCTTTTAGATCAGAGCCTCAGGGCTCTTGCTGTTTTTAATTTTGGGGGGACTTCTCTGACATCTTTATGACATTTAAGCATTTTTATCTGCTTGCTGCCTTGAGCATTCAGATAAAGTGGGATGTGAAACTTTTAATAACAAGAGACCCAGCAACTATGGTGAAACTGACCACCTGTCTAAGGAAAGGCGGGCAATTAGTAAACAGCTTCTTAGGAAAAGAATGCTTGTTTGGAATGTGCAAGAATGCATAATATTAACTCTTGCATTATTGAGAGTCAGTACGATGTGGTACCTGGAGTGTTAGACTAGCACTCCAGGAGATCAGGGTTCAAATCTACACTTGGCTATGGAAACCCACTGGGTGACCTCTCAGCCTCTGAGGAAGGCCCTGGCAAACCTTCTGTGAACAAATCTTGCCAAGAAAACCCCATGATAGGTTTGCCTTAGAGTCACTAAAAGTCAGAAACAACTTGAAGACGCAGAACAACAATAACAATCAATAATGCAACTTTACATAAATACGTCAACATATTTAACTAAAAGACAACGCAATCCAATACCACTCTACTTGGAAGTAAGCCCCAATATGCTCAGTGGGGCTTTCAACTAGCTACATGATTAGAGGAATGCAGTCTGACAGTATAATCTTTAGCACATTGTTTTGGGACTAATCCCACTGAATAGAGTGGAACATAATTTTCAGCAAACTTATATAACAACAGTCTGCACTTTAGAAAATCAACGACAATCAATCTATTTCAGGGATACTTAATTTACATCACAATAATTTTGTGTGGGTCTGCTCAGCCATGCAATTCACAGTTGACTTCAGGCAGTCAGTGCTTCTTAATATAATTTAACTGGATCATACCCATATCACTAGTTCACAAAGAAGGTAGAACAAAAAACATGACATAATTACAGATCTATAACTAAGAACTCTGCTGGATCAGTCTACTTTGGCCTACCCAAGGTATCACCCAGATGCTTTAACCAGATTTCTTTGGCCTGAGCCAAAGTTTATTAGTAGATAAGAGCTGTAGTCCAAAACATCTTAGAAGGCAACAGATTCAACATCCTGCTTCCCTCAGTGACCAATCCAATGCCTCTGAGAACCCACACAGTAGAACATGAAGGCGGTAGTTCTCCTGTGGTGGTGCCCATTATGAACAGATTACAGTGACATGTTGTCTCGGAAGATGGAATTTCCACTGAACCACCATGATTGATAACCATTGATAGACCTACTCATCATGAATTTGTCTAACCCCTTGTCAAATTTTAAAGATGGTATATAAATAAGGTTAGTAACAACATCACTAGCAGCAGCAACAACAAAAGAAGCCATCTAACAACAACAACAACAACAACAACAACAATCATCTAAAAGAATGACTATGATCACTTCTTAGGGCAGCAAATGCTTGTCCAGAGCAGGAGTGTCATGGGCTTCTCCAAGTGAACAGCAGCCTCAAAAGAGGACAAGCAAATGCAAGCACACTGGGAGCTGGTCAGGCTGGGATGAGAGCCAACTGGCTCTAGCCTTTTTAAGGAAGTCAGAGGGTGGTGGCCCGATGCCAGAAACAACTTGTGTGTTTGCTGGCCCTTGCCTTTCTGTGCTACAGACTCCCTGCTCACTGTCTGCCTGGATTCTCTGACCTTTGGACTGTCTGACCTTGATGCCTGCTGGATTCCTGAACTGTTGGACCAAATCTTGATTATGCTTCTGCGCCACCCTGAATGGGCAAGCTCTACTGAACTGCTAAACTGTCTTAGTTTGTCTGCCATTGCCAATGCCTATGACAAGGGATGATCTATGTATTTGTGGCCCTGGGGCACTGGCACTTTCATGACCACTTTTCCTATAGCTGCTCTGTGTTGCATAAGAACCACCCAGGTGCTGGACACTGTTTCTGACAGAAGTTTAGATCTGTGAGGGCTCTTGTATAGCCAGAAGTAGCTACAGGAGCAGCCATAGCACTGACAGTAGGTTCACAGTCCCTGCAGTAGTCACACAACCAGTATGATACAGCGGCTGAAGTTTTGGAGTAGGAATTGGGAGATCCAGCTTCTATTTCCTTCTGAACCATGAAATTCAGAGTGTGACCTTGGACCAATTAGAGGTGTTGTGAGGCTAATGTGGAGAAGAGAGCAACGTGTGCTCCAGTTTATGCTCATGAGAGGAAAGATGGGATATAAATGTGATGAACAAATAAGTAATTAGTTAAGTGTAATGTGAGGACCTATTTTCTTCTGCCTAGCATAAATGTTCTGCAAACTGATATTCCTAGTATTAATTTTCCCCTGAGAATGCACAGTTCTTAAATTTTCTATGTTAATGTTGTAATTGGATTGAATGTTTAATGCTTTTAAAAACTTCTGTACCATATACTATTTTAGCCATTTTGTTTTAACTTACCCTGTAAGCTGCTTTGAATCCCACATTGGGAGAAAGGTGGGAAATCAGTCAATCAATCAAGCAATCAAACAATCAATCAATCTGTAGGTTGTTGTGGGTTTTCCGGGCTTTGAGGCAGTGTTCTATTAGTATTTTCTTCTGATGTTTCGCCTGCATCTGTGGCTGGCATCTTCAGAGGATCTGGTGGCATGGAAATGAGACAGAGTATATATACTTGCATAATCCCCGGGTGGGAGGGAGCAATTTGCACGTGTTACAGTTGGCCTGTATGATGGCCTATTGTTAAATGGGATATCCCCCAGGGTGTATTGTTAGTCAGGGGACATGCATAACAGTGCGCTAAGTACATTAGCAACCCCTTGTATTGTTCCCTGTAGGGGGACCTCCAGAGTCTGGGTGCTGTTCATTGGCATATTTTTGAGTCTTGATTTTAGTGTTCTTCAGTATTGGTAGCCAAATCTTGTTTACTTTCCAAGTTTCTTCTTTCCTGTTGAAATTGTCCATGTGTTTATGCATTTCAATGGCCTCTCTGTGTAGTCTGACATAGTAGTTGTCAGAATGGTCCAGAATTTCTGTGCTTTCAAAAAGCATTCTGTGTCCAGGTTGGTTTATAACATGTTTTGCTACTGCTGATTTTTCTGGGTGGATCAGTCTGCAGTGTCTTTCATGTTCTTTGATTCGCTTTTGGACGCTGCGTTTTGTAGTCCCTATGTAGGCCTGCCCACAGCTGCAAGGTATGCGGTAAACTCCAGCAGAAGGTAGAGGATCCCTCTTGTCCTTTGCTGAGCGTAGCATTTGTTGAATTTTCTTGGTTGGTCTGTATATTGTTTGGAGGTTATGTTTCTTCATCAGTTTCCCTATGCGGTCAGTGACCCCTTTGATGTATGGTAAAAACACATTCCCTTTGGTTGGCTGCTTATCTTCACTGCTGTGTTTTTTTCTGGGTCTACTAGCTCTTCTGATGTCTGAACCGGAGTAACCATTGGCCTGTAGAGCCCAGTTTAGATGGTTCAGTTCATCTTTCAAGAGGTGGGGTTCACAGATTCTTTTTGCACAGCCTACCAGAGTTTTTATTGTGCTCCTTTTTTGCCCTGGGTGATGGTTGGAGTTTTTGTGTAGATATCTGTCAGTGTGTGTAGGTTTTCTGTAAACCGTGTGGCCCAATTGTTGGTTAGGTATGCGGATGACCAGGACATCCAGAAATGTCCCCATAGTGGACACCATTGCATTTATCAACCGAAGACACCACAGCCCTGGTTCAACATTGCCTCACCACAACCTACTTCCAGTAGGACAAGGAGTTCTACGAGCAGAGAGATGGGGTTGCCATGGGAAGCTCACTTAGCTCCGTGATAGCAAATTTTTACATGGAACACTTTGAAAAGCAAGCTTTGGAAACCGCACCAAAAAAGCCCACTATATGATTCCGTTATGTGGATGACACTTTCACCATTTGGAGCCCTGGAGAAGAAGAACTGACCGTGTTTCTGGACCATCTGAACAACATCCACTTGAACATCCAATTTACCATGGAAAAAAGAAAATGAAGGAAGATTACAATTTCTGGATGTCTTGGTCATCCGCAAACCTAACCAACAATTGGGCCACACAGTTTACAGAAAACCTACACACACTGACAGATATCTAGACAAATACTAATACTAATAGAAAATACTAATAGAACATGGCCTCAAAGCCCGGAAAACCCACAACAACCTATGGATTCCAGCCATGAAAGCCTTCGACTTTAAATCAATCAATCAAATAGTATTGAGAATGTAATTATTTGAGTTAAGTGTTGGCCTAAAATCATGTGAGGTAGACACTCCTTAAAATAATCTTAAGTATAATTTGACTTACATTGTTAATGGAATGTAACTTTGAAAGACATTTTTTTCATTTTCAGATATGAACAGTGAGGGTAGGCAGAATGATGTCTTCTTGGTGATTGTTTCTCATTTTGAACTCCCTTCATTTTAGAGATCCGAACAGTCAGTAGTAGGAACATTTTCAGAAGGGGTTTGGCAGCCACAGATTAAGAAATACTTCACCAGTATTTTGAAACATATGGGCCCAAATCTAATTGCTCATCCCAATAAGATTAATAGAGTCATAGAATCATAGAATCTCAGAGATAGAAGAGGCCACAAAGACCATCTGGTCCAATCCCCTGCCATGCAGAAAAACACTACTGAAGCACTCCTGAAAAATGGACATCCGTTCTCCTTCAGAGAATGAGAACTCATCATGCTCCAAGGCAGTCTGAGGCAAAGAAGACCCATTCAATTAGTTGTTACATGATAAAGCAACTTTTACATAAATCTTATTGATTCAATGGATCTACTGTAGTTTGACTAGCCACTGGATTTGGGCTGTTGTGAAATCAAATTTGAAATCAGATTAAGTTTGTTGTAGTAATAGCAACAAACAAATTAACAATAATATTATCAATCATTAATGACAATAATGAATAACAATAAATAGCATTAACAAAATAACAAGCCTTGCAGTTTCCTCTCATAATTTTTTCCACACAGTTGTTTCTGCTCCTCATTCTCCGCTTATTCTATTTGCTATAACTGGGAATAGTTTGTGGAATAGTTTGTGCCAGACTAATCTTATTTCTTTTTATGATAGAGTTACTAGCTTGATAGATGAAGGGAATGCTGTGGATGTAGCATTTCTCGATTTCAGTAAGGCCTCTGACGAAGTTCCACATGACATTCTTGCAAAGAAGCTAGTAAAATGCGGGCTGGACATGGCTACTGTCAGGTGGATCTGTAACTGGTTGACTGACCGTTCCCAAAGGGTGATCACCAATGGCTGCTTTTCATCCTGGAGAGAAGTGACTAGCGGGGTGCCACAGGGTTCTGTCCTGGGCCCAGTGCTGTTCAATATTTTCATCAACGACTTGGATGAAGGAATAGAGGGCATGCTCATCAAATTTGCAGATGACACCAAATTGGGAGGGGTTGCTAATACGCCAGAGGACAGGATCAAAATTCAAAATGACCTGGATAGATTGGAGAGCTGGGCCAAAGCTAACAAAATGAAATTCAACAGAGAGAAGTGTAAGGTCCTACACTTAGGTAGAAAAAATGGAATGCAGAAATATAGGATGGGGGACACGTGGCTGGATGGCAGTACGTGTGAAAGGGATCTAGGAGTCTTAATAGACCACAAGCTGAACATGAGTCAGCAATGTGATGCAGCAGCCAAGAAAGCCAACGCAATTCTCGGCTGCATCAATAGGAGTATGGTGTCTAGATCGAGGGAGGTACTGGTACCACTCTACTCTGCTTTGGTTAGACCTCATCTTGAATACTGTGTCCAGTTCTGGGCACCCCGATTCAAGAAGGACATGGTCAAGCTGGAGCAGGTCCAGAGGAGGGCGACCAAAATGGTGAAGGGCCTGGAAGCCAAGCCCTATGAGGATAGACTTAGAGAGCTGGGTATGTTCAGTCTGCAGAAGAGAAGGTTAAGAGGGGACATGATAGCCATGTTTAAATATTTGAAGGGATGCCATGTAGAGGAGGGAGAGGGCTTGTTTTCTGCTGCTCCAGAGACCAGGACAAGGAGCAACGGATTCAAGCTGCAGGAAAGGAGATTCCACCTGAACCTCAGGAAGAACTTCCTGACGGTCAGGGCTGTCCGGCAGTGGAATATGCTGCCTCGGAGTGTAGTGGAGTCTCCTTCTTTGGAGGTTTTTGAGCAGAGGCTGGATGGCCATCTGTCGGGAGTGCTTTGAGGGTGTTCCTACATGGCAGGGGGTTGGACTGGATGGCCCGTGTGGTCTCTTCCAACTCTACATTTCTGTGATTCTGTGATTCTGTGAATCACAATTGATATATCATGGTAAATGATGTTTTCAAAGATAAAACTCATCTGTTGGATAGAAGAGAATGTCCAATGCAATAAGAAAGTTGAATTGATAGTATCAATGCCAGATGATTTTCTACTTCATTTACATTCCAAAGAACAAATGTGATCATGCTCTAGATCATGAGTCACCGTGTTTTTAAATTTAATGAGGCAAGAGTATGATGTTTGATCAATAGGATATCGAGCTTTTTATAACTCTGGGGTGGGAAATTGCCTTGGATTCTTGTCTTTTCACTGTCCTTTCCTTTGTCCTTCAATACTAGGGAGTTTTCACAAAAGGTTTTTACTAAGGGAGGAGGCAAATAGTTCTTTCTGTGTTCATGGGCTACCATTTAATGCAGAAAGATGTAAAGGCAGCCCCAGTTGCTAATTAGGGCTCAGAAAAGTGACTTTTGGGGCCAGAACTGCCATATTGGGGGAAATCTGTGAATTATAATCTAAAAAATTACTTTTCCAAATTCTGGTTAGCAATGAGACTCCTTTGAAAATGAGGTCTGAACTGTAGGATATGACAGGAAGGGTGTGCCATGGAGGAAATTTAGTTAAAATGACAGCAACAAACCCTGATCTCTGTTAGTAAAAATCACGTTATACTCTTTTCTGGGGCTAATGGATGTAAGAACCATAAAGAGAAGCTTACTGTGGAGTGCTCCCAGTTCATCACGGATGATGTTGAACCCAACTGTCCACCTTCCTCTGCTAGGACTGTCTCTGAACATGATAAATTAATTAATAACATGAATTTGGGAGTAACTAGTTGCAAATAAATTACCTTTGTAATTATGTCCTTTTCCCCAATATCTAAGATAGAATTACAATATATTACAGTTTAACTTCACTTGTGTTTAACCTTCATTTGTGAGGTTTGTACCTAAGGTCAGAAAAAACAGGGAAGTCTTTTAGAGAGGTGGCAGACAACTTCAAATCATTTTGATGCTTTGATCTTGTGAGCTTAACTAGTCTTCCTGGGCTATTTTGGCTGTCCTGATAAAATGTTCCCCATAAAATCATTTTGATCATGGAAATGTTCCTTTGTCTCTGTGCTATTGGCAAAGAGACAACACTGACTGGACTGTACACAGAAGTAGTGATACATACTTACAAAGGTGGACCATTTTCTCCTTTCATGCTAATACAGATTCCATTGCCCTTGAGCTAAAATTCTAAGTAACTAAACTCAGAGTGTTGGAGTCAGGACTAGAATTAGAATTGTGAGTTTGAGGGGAACAGAAGGCATGTGGAAGGACTTGGGGAGGATAGCAGAGTGGTCTTCTCATCTAGAAATACTAGTTGGAAACCTTGATCACTCAGGCTTATTCACAGGTGCTCAAAAGCAGGTTTCATTGTGTTCAGTGAGGCTACCCCTAAGCCAGACTCAAACTTTTGAAATATTATCCATATTATTGGAACTACGGAGAAGTTAAACGTTTACAATGGCTTTATTTTAAAATTCCAGCAACAACAAGATATTTGGTAGAGTGAGACAATAAAAGAACTATTCAAGGTACTGTATCTTATATTCACAACAGAATCAGCAACCTGGATAAATTCAGACTAAAATCTGCAGCAGGTTCACAGTCTCTATTATCCTGGAACCACCAGCCACTACTGAAAACCACTGGCCTGCAGTACAAAACACATTCTCTTCCTGTCTCCTTCATTGTCATCTCAACATCCTCAACCAAGCCTGAGGTCCCAGCCCTATAGCTATAAAAGTAACTAAAAAGCTGCAGTTATACCACAAAAGGAATGGAGTTACCTCAAGTGAAGTTAAACGGTAACATAATGTAATTATATTTTAGATATTGGACATAATTACAAAGGTTCTTTATTTGCAACTAGTTACTTCCAAATTCATGTCATTAATTTACTAGGGCGGGAAAGATTCTGCCTCCCAATTAGTTTTGTTGTTATTTTATATTTTATGATTGACACGGATAGATTTGAGAAATTAAAACTATTTGTTTTTTAACTTCTGAGTGCTTACTTTGATAGGTGGTTTTGTGGTTGTTTTTGTTATGTATTTTCAAGTTAACTTGAGCTTATGGTGACCTCATTATATGGTTTTCTTGGCATGATTTGTTCAGAGGAGGTTTGCAATTGCCTTCCTCTGAGGCTGGGAGAATGTAGGTTTCCCAAGAATATGCAATGGATTCAGAAGTCTGGCTCTTGCATTGGCTTCAGTTTTACTTCACCATTGCCACCATTAGAACAGTGCTGTCCAAATGCGCTAAGCAGCCTTCCCTCCCTGGGTCTGTTCCAGGCCACCTTGAGTGAGGATAGTGAGAGAATCTAACAGGTCTGGAGGGCACTGGGTTGGTGAAGGCTGAGAAGAGTTTGGGGTAATAATTGGCCTACTTATCTCTGAAGCACTTAAAATTTCAGGTTTCCTGAGCTGACTTCTGCAGGGTGTAAAGGTTGTTCAGAGTACTCGATAGAAGTGCAGGATTTTTCTGGGCAGCAAATAATATAATGGGAAGGCGATCTCATTTTTTGTGGTGGAAAGCAGAACAAACAGGATGTAATAAACAGGATATTAAATAACACAGACTCATGTTAGTCTTTAATGCTATGAATATGTTACAGTCACTGCCAATGTAAATGGCAAAACCTTCACTCCCTCTTAAATCATAACCTGTAAAGTCTATGCGACATCCTGATGAGATGAAATATGGCAATTAAAAATTCATACATTTAGAGCTTTTTCACTTGCTGTAGTTTAAATTATACTTAAATCATATTTATGGCAAAGAAGCCCCTGGAAAGTTTAATATTACTAAAGTTACTGTACATTTCAAAAGCCCAAGATTCTTGTGTTTATATGCAGTTATATAAATGAAAAACACTAAATATTAAGAAAACTATACAGTTCTATTAATACATATCCTGCAGCTAAGTGGCCATGAAGGTACCTATCAGATGATTTTGTTGATGTCATCCTTGACTCCATTATGCTACAAGCTATTTGTGGCATTTGATAAGGAAGTAGGTATTTTCAGTAAAATAACCACTAAGAGGCAAGCATTATATAGATTACTTGTGGGGAGTGATTCTGCTGAGAATGCTTGAGACTTAAATTCTAAACAAACTTGCCTGAGACTCAAATACTGCTGAACCCAGTGGGCCTTCCTTCTGAGTAGACATGTACAAGATTGGACTGCATTGTGAGGGTTTACCAGGGATATGCATTATTTCAATTATATGTACCTAAACATAGTTATAGTAGGGTCTAGGAACCAAGGCGGGGTGGTCAACTGATTGCTTTCCAAATATTGCTGGACTATAATTCCCACCAAACCTTATGAAAGACTATGCTGGCTGGAATTGATGGGATTGAGGGGTCCAGTAAGGTTTGGAGGGCCATAGGTTGCCTTTGTAGGGAATTGTCTCTAAGCATTGACAGAATTTGCTTTTGTGCAGTGTTGCCTGGGAGAGGCAGTTTTGCTGGCCTTACAGGATTAGGAGTGAGGATGTGTGACCTGGCACTATGTGCCAGGTCAGAAATCATGAGGGCAGAGTCAGAGGCTTTTAAATACAGCACTGTCCTGTCCTCTGCCTCCTTTTTTCTTTTGCAAGCAACCCACCTACTTGCCTCTAATGCTGTTTAAGCTTGCTAGTAGTTTTTGGGCTGGGTAGGAATTTTTTCCCTTCCACCCCTTTTTCTTGCCTGCCTTACACTGTTGTAGGGGACTTGGACAATTGGCTATTGAGTAGTGCATTAAATAGGTGGTCACTTGGTAGTCAGTAGGGGGAGAAAGTAGAAGTTTGGTGACCATCTATGGCACCCATTTGGTGAAGGAGAGGCCTCTGGAGCTGCCTGAGACCTGGGTAGTGGGGAAAGAGGTTGTCTTTGGGGCTGGCCTGAGGGTTCAGACCTCAGTTTGAGTCTTGCAACAAGGGGAGATTTATCCTTGAGTCCATCTTCCAGTAAATGGCTGGCCGGGGAGCAACTCAATTTCCTGGGTTCTCTTCTGGTCTGGGATGTCTCTCCCAGGGAGAAGCTGGGGAAGATGTTTGGGGGAGACCACTTGCCTCAGCTGTTCCCTCACTAGATATCCCCCACTTTTGCAGTGGGGATAAACCTAAATAGATGATAGTTTAAGTAAAGGGGCTGATATTTTAACTCAGGCTTTGTTGTGTGGTCTTGTTATTTCATGTGGTGGTCAGCAAAAGATGGGTTTCCAGAAGGATTCTTCTGGAAGTAAAAGAGATGACATTGTGTAGGTGTCCTAGGTGGCAATGCATAGAGAACCAAAATGGCACAGAAGTAGGAGACCCACAGATGGCTGAAAGTGATGGAAATGGAGGAACCAAGACCTTGGGAAAGGATGTGTTGCACTATAAGAATAGAGAGACATTGGAAGATGGACTCTATGAAGGATTTTAAAATTAAGCATTATGCATTGTGCTCAAGGGATCTAAGGTGGAGTATTTTGTAGTCACAATGACAAGAGAAATAAATAACAACTAATTTGTGCAAGAGTATGAGGATGCAAGGTGAGACAATTAGAAGACTAGAGAGGTAGCCTGTATCACACAGTTCTTGTATAATTAGCTGGCACAGGTTGGAAAGACAAATATTCACCAATGTTCCGTGATCAGAAGATCTTACCTTTGCCATGCACAAATGTATGTTATACATATATCAACTACAAGTAAATATTTTTGGGGACACTCAGAGTCATCCTAAATGCATGTAACAACAAAAACTGCCAAGATCCAACACTGAAACTGGTGGAGTATAAAGTTGCCCATTTACTGTTTACTGTGCTGGGCTTCCTGGTTCCTTGGTTGTGTGACGCAGGTTGATGGTGCCAGAGTGCATCCCCATGGACAGTTGTTGTTGTCACTGATGCTGTTGTGTGCCTTCAAGTCACTTCCAACTTACAGAAATCCTAAGGTTAATCTATCAATTGGTTTTCTTGGCAAGGTTTGTTCAGAGGGCATTTGCCTTTCCCTTCCTCTAAGGCCGAGACAGTGTGACTTGTTCAAGGTCACCTAGTGCATTTCCATGGAGGAGTAGAGATCTGAGCTTTGGTATCCAGGATCTTAATTGAACTCTCAAACCAGTACACCACAATGACTCTTTATGGTGAATTGGATACTGTCTCTTTCCTTGCACAGTAAACTTAAAAGCACTGATGCCTGCATATTCCTAGCTCCAGAGTCATTGTCCCAGTTTACCCACACAGGTACCAGCAACAGGATTTTGATCCATTTGTATTCCTTTTCAGAGCACAGTCTAGTACTTGAAAGGCTGTCTAAGAGTGGTCTTCTATATGAACGCATCCTCTTTTTTGAAAAACTGGCCAGTCCAAATACAAATCAGGATTCAAGATAACCATAAGGAGGGAGAGCAAGAAACTTAAAGCTGATCATCAACAATTATTACATAGATGGCAGAATCAGCAGGCAGCACACAGGTCACCTGGTCAGAGTCTTCCCTGCTATTATAGAAGGTGGTTGGTTACTTTTTGAAATCTGAGCAATTCTTTCTAAATGTACATCTAAAGTGAATTATTAGCACATGCAGACTGTATGCAATTTATGTCCTTTTTTGTCCTCCTCTTTGGTACTGCTTAAGTGGCCACCCTGTGTTGAACTAAAGCTTTCAATATGGTAAGAGCAGGTTTGCTTGAATCATTAAGTACTGCCTAATTCATTTTTAATTTGGTAAAGTAAGTTTGTGGACATAGCAAAAAACGACACTTTCACTACATGAATGTAGTGAATGAATGTACACTACAGCATGTAGTGTAGTGTAGTTCTTTGGGGAGTGCCTAGTATCAACAAAAGACTGGTATTTCAATATGTCATGTAATGCTAATGCCTGCATAACTATAGCATGTGCAGCATTTCCATTAGACTTGCAGAGGTTGTTGGTTTCCCCTACCCCTCTTCCTTCAAATGTCCTATCCTTGACTGAGCACTGTGTCCCAATTTCAGGGAGCAGAGAAGCAGCATTCACCTATGCCATCATTGCTGCTGGAGTAGCACATGCGATTACTGCTGCCTGCACCCAGGGGAACCTGAGCGACTGTGGCTGTGACAAGGAAAAGCAGGGACAGTACCACAAAGACGAAGGATGGAAATGGGGAGGCTGCTCCGCAGACATCCGATATGGAATAGGATTCGCCAAAGTGTTTGTGGATGCAAGGGAGATTAAGCAGAATGCCAGGACGCTCATGAACTTACACAACAACGAGGCGGGGCGAAAGGTAGGCTCCTGTGCTCACCTCTTCAGGTGGTCATCCCATATCTATGCCGCAATTTGTATGCACACTTACTTTGATGGTAATGGCACTTTTCAGCTCTTCAGCAAAAATATTTAGACAGCATGGGACCATCCTTCTGGCAAATACTTGTCCTGGGTTAGTACTTCACAATAATAAAACAAAATGAAAGCAGAGAAGAGTATCATCAAAGTGCTTTGAGGTTAAATATGTGAGACTGTGGATTCCGTCATCTAGGTCAGTGTGTCTTAAACTGATCCAGGAGACTGGCAGGGTTTTTTCCCCAAAGTGACAAGACTGGCATCATATTTGTACCCACTGACTACAACTGTTTCTTCCTTTCTTTGAAGCTCACCACGGACTGGCAGCCAATAGCTCACAAAATGACACTAGTTCACAGGCCACCGCTTTTGAGCAGACTAAGCTAGGTTACAAAACTCATGCCAATTCTCACCTTGTGGCAAGCTCTTGAATCAGTCTTTGCACCATAAGTACAGTGTGGCAGCTATGGGCTTATTTGATTCTTCTGCCTTGCTAATGTCTGAACCCTCAGAAGATCATTTAGAAATAATTACAGTGATTTTCTGTCCCAGTATTACTTGCCCCCCTGCGGGTGGGAGTGGGAGGGCACTCTTTTGCAGGAAATTAATCATCATTAGTCCTTCTTGTATTTAAACATCAGCAATCTTTTGACATCAGCATACATGAACAATGGGAGCTCAAGTGCCACGTGTCTCCTCAGGCTTTATCTGTAAGTCAGTAATCTTTGGTAGTTAATAAAATAGGTGCCATATTTTTGTTAGCTGTTGCAATGCCATTTACTTGCAAGAATGCCTTTTCTGACAGCATGTAAATAGAAAGATCACTTTGGCAGGTTGGGATTGGAAGGGTAGGGTGGTGACTATTGGTAGTCATTCAGCAATATTATTAGGTGGTCTTCAGAAATCAAGAGCTCCAGCACACCTTAAATTTTAGCCAGCTTGGTTTTCCAGTAGCCATTCACTTTTGTCACATGATTTCCTCGGTGGTAGGAGTTGCTTTGCTTTGCTTTGCTTTGCTTTTCTAAAAAAGCTATAGTTGTTCTGATATCTTCCAGAGCCATATTCCAGGTGTCATGTTTCAGTGAACAATTATACTGCTGAGAGATATTGCTGTGTAATAAGTTCTGACTACAACATGGCTTTGATATATGTTGGAGAGCTAAATTAGTGCTCAGGAAGAACTGTTCCCTTTATTGGGTTCTGGTTTTGCCTTCACCTTTTACAATTTTTATGTGTTGTTTATTTGTGGCCTCATCTGGGAAGGATTCAGAACTAAGCCTTCAGTAGAAGTACCTACGTATACCTACAATGTGGTAAAACAAAGAATAAGTAGCTTCAGACGTAACTTACAATGTGAAAAGTGGGTGGACGATGCCAGCAGAGGTGTAGCTGGGCAGAGACTGGGATAGGACAGGGGGTATCCAGCAGCCCATGTTGGCTTGCAGTACAAATGACATCATCCTGTCCAGTCTAGCATAGTTATACCGCTGAATCTGTTAGGCTTTCAGTTCACAAAATACACTTTTGACTTAAATTCAATGTCTCATTAGTGGACATAGGCTTGTGTGATGGGACTTTTGTTCCCACTTCCTGTGAGATCCATTGCGGTGTCAAAAAAAATCTCTGTAGGGTCTCAAAGTTTCCTTCCAATAGTTTGGTGAGTTTACAGGAGCTTGCAGGGGGAGAGAATATTGTCCCCTTCTAGTCCTTCTAACAGGACCAGTTTCATCTATAGGGTGAGAACTCCAGATTTTGCAACTGGTTGGTTTTGGTGGAACAGATTTAACACAACTCTTTCTGTGGAAACACTGCACAGATCTTGCTGGTGAAACATCTAGGTCTTATATTTGTAGCTCAGATGCCTTGGGCTGACCTTTATATGTGGAGATGATTTCTTGAACAACTGGTTTCAAAAGCAAAAGTATTAATGTTTTTGAGCTTCTCTTGTGGTTTGATTTAAAAGCAATTTTAATACCTGCCATGCTGTTTCCGAACATTGGATCAGAAGCTGAATTCAGGCTCTTTGAAGTGGGGAGGAATTATCATATTCCACCTGTATCTTCTTCTAATCTTAAGGGCCATCTCTATTATACTGATTAAACATAATTGTAGGCAGTCATTAGACCATGAATGTGCCATCTCTTTGTGATCCCTGAGTAAGGTTTTTGCTTTGCTTTGCTTTGCTTTGCTTTGTTTCCCATATAGCAAATAATGAATGCTCAATAATTTGTGTGGTTTCACTTCAAGCTGTGCTGGTGTATCTCTACCCTGGATTCTATGCAGTCAGTTTAGAAATGAATTCAAAAACAAATTTAAAACAAATTTAAAAATTTGCATATTTTATACATTTTTATTTTAAAAACCCAACAACAAATACAGCATATTTTATGCTGAACCCAGCACATATATAGTCTCCCAAAGTTTCATGAACCCCACAGGGCATCTATGCAAGATTTGCTTGCAGAAAATCTTGCTGCGCATATATATATATATTCATGTATATTTATAGTTTTATATTGGAACCAACTCCAGACCTAAATAAAAATATGAAACATACAAATACATAATGTGAAATCCACTGTAGGGAATTTACTTGTCTTCCATTCGCTTCTAAATGCCTACATTAAAATCATGTCACCTGTTTCAAACTAGTCAGGGCTTATTTCTTATTCCTGAAAAATACAACTCCTCTCCCTTCCAGCTTTCTCTCTCTCCAAATTTCTCTCTTCACTGAATTGGTAAGGAGAGCTCCTTTCTTAGTGTTTTGTCACCCACTGGGGCAAATAAAAAACTCGTTGAGCCTACTTGGCATTACCTAAACAAGTACTCAGATCTCTGGACAGAAAGGTATATGCACAGTACTGATAACACACACTATTAATAATAATTGTTCCTATGAATAATTTCCAATTAAGAACATTTCCTGTTAATAATATTTGTTCCATCTGGTGTCTGAAATATCAACACAGCATGACTAGCTTAATTGCACTCACGTAACTGTACATACAAGGATATAATTCAGGGATTCTGTCACACTCACAAAATGAATTCATAGTGAACTGCATGATTATTAACTGATAAAAAAGTGCTCGCAGAATGGCTTTGGATGCAATCTTGCTGGTGATGAGCAAAAGTGGAAGTAATATGTATTTTCTGTTCCTTTCTATCTCTATAAATCTGCAACTATTTGTCATCTTACCTACCAACACACTGTCTGGTCATGTGTAACATGGTTCCCATTGTTTAACTCTCAGAGTAGGAACTTGCCAAATTGTATTTGTGATATGTTGGAGATTCAAGAGTACAAGAAGAGCAATACTTGTGTGTTTTGCCCTGCCGTGTCCTCCCCTCCCTCACAGATGTCACATCAAAAGCTGTAAATGTATTTTGAATTTAACATTATAGTTCAAAGGTCTTGTTTATAATTCATATTTCATTGTGTCCCAGTAAAATTCTGTAACATGTAAATGCTTGTCTGGGTAGACTTTCAGAATGAGGATCTAAAAGAAAAACTCATCTCTGGCTTCATGTTCTTGGAAGCCGCCACTGGCCTAAATCCAGTTTAATGCTAGTAAGGGTGAAAATCCTTGCTAGTAGAATAGCTCCATGCTATACCTTTGCATAAGTGATTATGCAAAGCACCTGCACAATTGGCAGACATCTGGAAAAGACATCGAGCAAAGCAGTTGCACACCGTAAACACTGGCTGTACAGCTCTTTTGCACAGTTATGCAACTGCCTTGCACAAAAAAAGCCTTGAATTGAATCTACCCATTTACTGTTTTTGAAACTGCTCAACTGCAAGCACAACAGGCCTTGCATTAGTGCAATGACAGATGTGGATATAGGCACATATGAATACTGCCAGGGGCTATTTCCCCCTTATATTTTGTTGTTATCAATTTTAAAGAAAGGAATGCAGTTTCAATAATGGTTATACAATGGTGATTTCATTGCTTGTATGGGAACTGTATTATCCATACACAGTATGCTATCCCCACAAATGTCCTTATATGAGTTGAGGAATATAGCAGAAGCATGATGAGACACGGAGTGTTTCACTTTATAGAAGTATGAAGTTCTTCATTTCAAGGAAGTGAATGAGAAATCCTGCATGCAGTTGACCTTGCCCCAGTGCCACTGGTTTGATGTGTAACAAGTGTGAGTGTGTTGTGTGCCTTCAAGTTGTTTCCAACTTATGGAGACTCCAAGGCAAACCTATCACAGGGCTTTCTTGGCAGGATTTGTTCGGGGGGGGGGTCTTTGCTTTCCTCTGAGGCTGAGAGAATGTGACTTACCCAACATCATCTGGTGGGTTTCTGTGACTGAGTGGGAATTGGAACTCTAGTCTCCAGAGTTGTAGTCCAACACCTCAGACCACTACACCACACTGGCTCTCAGTGCTTAATATTATGGTGATCGTAAAATCTGTACATATGAAACATTGTGCATATGAACCAAGACAGAATATGTAAAATGTTAGTATTTCACCACCCGGCTGTGCTCCTGATGTTTGTGAACACCATACCCCTTGTGGTTGTTCACTTATCTTTATTTATGACATTTATAACCCTCCTTTCCTCCAAAGAGCTCAAGGCAGTGTGCATTTTTATCTTTGCAACAGGCCTATTAGACTGAGAAAGAATGACTGACCCAAGGTCCTCCTGTATGCTTCATGGCTGAGTGGGAATATCAGTCTGGGTCTTCCAAATCCTAGTCCAACACTTTTAACTACTGCACTATGCTGGTTCTTCTTAACATGATGCTAGCGTGGAACTACCTACCTGAAATGCACAGTTCGGAACACCTTTGCACAAATGCTGAACTTTCAGCTGGTAGAAAGCAGAAGTAACAGGCACGTTTGACATTAGGGAGTCAGGGAGTGCAATCTCGCTATCCTAGCATGTATTCACGGACTGCATATGTTTGTGTGTGTGTGTGTGTGTGTGGACTCAACTGTGCAGACACACCTACTATTGTATATTTTAGTCACTGCAAGTTTTAACGTAGAATTCTGAATTCGTAGTGCAGCTGATTTGGATGGTTGCTGATGTATCTTGAGACTGGAGTGGGGCTTTTGTATAACATGCCAAGAGATTAACTAGATCTTGGAAGAAAGAAAGAAATCATCTCCAGGTCACAATGTCACCTCTCAGCATATTGCAGAGTCACTTCATTCTTATGAAAAAGTGTTCATGTTGGCGTTCATTCTGAAGACATCATGCAGATGCACAACATGATGACAGAACTGGCTGTAAGGCTCTTGGTATGCGCTCAACACTAATAATCTGGGCATGAAAATGTACATTCTATTGGTAGTATTAGTGGGACGGATAGCACGGGTGCTGTCTTTGGACCTCGGCCATTTCCCCAACAGGCATAGAAGCTGTTTTGATGTGGAGATCTTTACATACCTGCCCAGTGTAGAACTGGTGAACTGCTTTTGGATTTGCTGCCAGTCTGTTGGCTCTGTGGTTTAGCACAGGACCAGATGATATTATTGAAGGTATACAGGTAGGTGGAGGAATGAATGAAAGGGCTGAATGTGGCTGTTATTTCTGACATATCCTTACAGAATTTAGAGATTTCAGACATAGAATTTAGACATTTGAGAGGAGCTACCATAGATACAGTGTTTCCTCATATATCATAAAACTTCAGAACAACAACTCTCATAAGTTTTGTTACAAGAGCAATTTCCTATAGCATCATCTACATCATCTACATTTGATCCAGAATAAACAGAAAAAAACTAGCTTCTACATTACCTTAAATTTGTATGAGAGTTCTTTCTCATATCATGAGACTCCCCTAGTCCAGTTTTAATATAATTTCATAGAAATTTATTATTATTTATTATTCATGCTATTCTTATTGTTATTCAGCTGTCTGTGTTATAACAACACACTGTCCATTAGAGAGAGAGGTAGTGGCTTCCAAGAGAATGAGGTGGTAAATCTGCTCTGGGTTTTAGCCCATACTTTAAAGGAACTATCCAAGGTGCTGAATCTGATTTGGATTGTTCCTTTAAAGTTCACACTAAAGACTGGATGCACAACTCCACAGCCACCAGTGGTCACTGTGAGGAGAGAAGGAGAAGAAGGTTGGGGTGGGGAGTTTGTGTGAGCACAAGGTTTTTTCTGCAGAGAGAATTTTTATTATTACTTTTTATTATTAATCATATTATAACAGCAATCATCATCATAATCATCAAGTATCTAAACAATTTGGGACAGGCTTGGACCAAAGAAGAACTTACACTTAAATTTAAAACACATTGAATTCAGGATCACCTCCCCTTAGCTCAGTTTCATGACCAGCTGTTCTGTGTGACAGGAGAATAACTCTGACCAGGGTGAATGGTACTTCTTAGAATTGTAGTCCAAAAACATCTGGAAGGTTAGGGTGTGTAGAAATTCAACCTCATTGATATTACTGGAATATATGTTTACTCAGTTTATGTGAGGGTAACTAAAGTCATTATCCCTCTCAAACTCAAACTAACCATTTTGTTGGAAGGATGATAGTACGTCTCCAGTGTTTAATTACAGGGCTAATATTACCACCAACAGTGATTGTGTGAGGGAGGATGCTTTTGTGGAAGTTTCTAGTTTATTTGACTCTATGCCACTACTGATATACAGAACTACAACACACCCAGCAGCCACTTCACTGTACTTCCTATAGAAATGATATCCTTAAATTAATGTGTCTCATTGGTCTTCTCAACTGGCCAATGTTTCCATTATGTCAGCTTGAGCTTCCTTTTTGGATTGGAGGTGTCTAGCATTAGCATTTAAATATATATATACACAAGATGTCCCTCTTAGAATGTCTTTAGCATATGCATCCCTCCTTTGGATTCTTCTGGGCCCCTTGGCCCTTACACTCTTGACTGTGATGTCCTGCTGCACCTTCCTGATGATAATCAGAACCACTGTCATGTTCAACCCATATGAATGGCTTCTTCAGAACTAATGTTTCCATCTAGTTGGGAATGGAATGCTGGTATCATGTATCTGAGGTCTCCATCACAAACTTCTAAGTCTCACACAGTGTTTCTATGTCACTACACTGGTGTTGAGGAAATAGACTTATTCCTTAAGAGCTAGGAGCAAATTGCATCAAGAAGCTGGTTGAATAACGTGCTATGAAGGCTGAATGTTCTAGATTCAATCCCTAGCATCTCCAAATAGGTTTAGAATAATTCATACTTATAACTTCTGAGAGGCACTGCTGATTAATAACAGTAATGTGTTAGATGGACAAATAATATGGATGCATTGGTGTGTAAGGCATCTTCCTTTGCTGCTATGACTCAGCCCAGCTGGCAGATTGTTGTTCATGCCACACTATGTGTAATGCACTGAATATATAGCCTCATACCTCAGTTGGTTCTCTACCTTCCTAACTTTTTTGGGTGGCTATTTACATATTTTTCTAGCCATGAAAGATGACATCTTCACAGTCTCATGAAGGACCTCTTTTGTGGATTAGCACACTATATCCCATGGTGACTGTTTCATGATAAAGTATCCCATCATTGTTGTTATTTGTTTTGTGCTTGACCTTTTCTCTATACGAATGTAATTCTGGTATTTCTCAGAGAATCTTTATTGGAAATTTTGTCACATTCATAGTCATTGGCCTTCTCTTTCATGTTTTTTTCCCTCCTCTTTCCTCCTACTTCTACCAGCTCCATCCTAGGACAATTTGAAACTCGCAGTTAGCAGGATACAACACAATGCATTTCTCTGCCACAAGGTGGCTGCTTGAAAGTCACTTTGTAGTTGAGAAATGCTCCTGTTATTGACCTTTAGCAAAGTCAACCCCCCTTTTTTGTGAAGGCCCTGCAACTATAATAAGGAAAGCCTATTATTTATGAGTTATATGAGAGAAAACAGCAATGCATTTTCAGGCAGGGAGTAAGAAAGGGTGTGTAAAAGAGCTGAAACCTTTCAAGGAACAGGCTTTTGATTGTGAGTGGAAAGAAATTATTGAATTGTACTTTCTCCTGCTTTCTCTTTAGTGACATTGAAATTCACTGAATGGCATTTTGCATCAGCATTACATCATATTAAATATAACGCCACATTATGAGTCATTCTTGTAAATCATGACACAGCCTGCATTAGAAGGCTCCCACAACCAAGGGCATATCAAGGTGGCGTTTTATTTGATGTGTCTCTTCACAGAGGAACATAGGTGTGCTGACTTAGTAATCCTATCATGTCCTGCATAAGGGAGCACTTTACTTTTCCTTCAGCACTTGAGCTGAAATCTGAGGTATGAAGCAGTGCAGAACAAATACAACAAAGAATGTCTTGTGTAGCTATCAGAGATGAGGTCATAACTTAGAAAATGAATACACTGAAACTGATTGTGAAGGAGATGGAAAAAATAAGATCAGTAGAGGTATCTGTGCTTTTCCAAACTATTGTAAGGTGATGACTTTATTTTAAGTTAAAGGTCCACCTGTCTCAATATTGTCTGTAGCGACTGGCAGAAGCTTTCTAGTGTTTGAGATAAGATCCTTTCTCATCCATATCTTGTCACGTTGCATATGTAAAGCTCTGTGCCTAAGCTAGTCTTTCCCCTATCCTCTTTGGATACTGTTTTGTTTTGTTTGTTTGTTTTTGTTCATAAAGAATTGAATCTGAGATGTATATCATTACAGATTCTGGGAGTAATTATTAATAGGATTGCCAAATTGAAAACTACTGAAGGCTCCTAGAGGATACTAGAGGGTCCTGGAAGATACTAGAGATTCCCCCTAGAAATATGGTTGGAAGGTATTAATGATTAGGATTGCCAGAGTGAAAACTGGAGAGCACTGCTGTACCTTTAATGGTTGTGTAGAAGAGGGAATTTCAGCAGGTGGTGCTTGTCATACAACCAGGTAACAAGCAACACCTCTTGAAATTCCCCCTTCCCTACACAACCATTAAAGGTACAGCATCCCTCTCCAGTTTTCACTCTGGCAATCCTAATAATTAATATCCTCATACTTCTAAGAGGCGTTTCTAGTATCTGGTTTGTATGGACTTCTTTCAGTCTCAGTTTATTTGGTAAAGTGGCTTACACTACTGTTGTTATGAATCAGTCTAGGAGGGGCTTCAGTGGTCCCAATTCAGCCATCTGGGGTTCCCCAAATGGGACACCTTTTCCCTATGATACCATTATTTGATGGTTTCCTTGTTTATGTACAGACTGAATTGAGCCAGTGTGGTACTGTGGTTTGAGTGTTGGACCAGGACTCCAGGAGAGGAGGGTCTGAATTACCCTCTGGGCTATGGAAAATGACTGGATGACCTTGAGCAAATCATACTGTCTCTTCCTCAGAAGAAGTTGGTGGCAAGCCCCTGCTGAACAAATTTTGGCAAGGAAACCTTATGTTGAATGTACCTTATGGATGCCATAAGTCAGACACAACTTCTTTTTGTTGTTGTGTGACTTCAGGTTGATTCTGACATATGGCAACCCTAAGGTGAACCTATCATGGGGTTTTGGGGGTGACGCTGAGTGTGTGACACACCCAAAGTCATCCAATGGATTTCCATGGCTGAGCAGGGAATTGAACCCTGGTCTCCGGGGTCATAGTTCAGTGCTCAAACCACTACACCATGCTGGCTTATACTGGGAAATAATTCATTCTGTCCTCAGAAGTGGATAGACAAAAAGAAATGTTAATGATGAGCAGTCGCTATGCTGGACTATGTTTATGGAGATGAAACAGCAAGGGGGAAAGTTCATTTAGTACATGTACATATCTTAGTCTGGCCTTCAAGTCAGGGAGCTCTGAACAGAGAAAATCTGATGTATAAGTTGGTAACCCAAAATATGTACTATAGCATACAGCTATTGCAAGTTATGCCAGAAGAGAAAAAGCAGACAAAAAAACTTTAAATGCCCTCATGTGTCTGAAACTTTTGAAAATTACAGTAGTCTCCAGGAAGTCTAGAAGAACATCCTTCTGTTGAATAATTAAAAACTGACTGAGGCTGTTCTGATACCTCAGGAATCAAGTGATATTATGGTATCAGCAGCAAAGCCATCTAGGCCTTGAAGCTCAGGTGTTAATTGTGCCATTTAAAATGCTTTCTGACTTGGCTCTTGTTTGATTAACATTGCTGATCTTTGCTTGAAAGCCTTCAGGTTTTTGGCCACTCTCCAATGAAATGGCATGTTTGTGTGTAGAGAACTACTTGTGAAGCCAGACGTTTATTCCAAAGTCTCACATGCAGCCACTGCTGGTGCTGAAGAGACTAAGCCCAAATGTCAGAGTCTGAGTCCTGTTCTGGGAGAAAGGTGGAATATAAATGAAACAAACAAACAAACAAAGATCCTTACAGCCATATGTGCAATTATTCCTTAGCTTTACATACAGCATTATGATTATTTTTTTTAAGAAGATGCTACATCAAAATATGGGCTAGGATACTATTTGATTTTTTTCAATTGCAAGTACAGTTTCACCAGAGAAAGAAGCTAGGTTTACATTATCTCCATTTTGGTAAAAGTGTCTTTTCCCTGTCAGTTCTATCTAAGCCCTGAAATAAGTGCATGTGCTCTCAAATTATGGGTTGACTGAACTACTGTTTGCATGAATATAATCAGCTCAACCTCTAGATAATCTTTAGACAGACACAATTAACCTCCATGCAGATCAGCCAATGTTAACTCATATTTCTCTTTCCTGTTTCTATTTCATATTCAAGAAGGTGTCACTGGTTTCAAACAGCCCTCCTATAACTCTAAAACTTCCACAGATATTATTATAACTAGAACAGAGAGAAGTTAATATGGAAATTTAAAGAAATAAAGAGATCCCACATTGCCAAAGTAGTGTAGTAGAGGCCAGCAGATGGAACTCCATTGTAGTTCCCTATTCATCACCCCAGGTTTGCTGTGATAAGCCTCCTGCATTGCCATGTCTTGGCTGGTGAAGAGAGCAGAGGACTGGAGCAGCATCTGGCTATGTCCCAAAACCAGAAGCAGGCTGATAATATCTTCCACTGAGACCTGCTGGGGCATAGCTGCATACTTCTCTGATCTTCTCCAATCCCATTTTCACCAGCCACAAAATGGCCAATTAGGAGAAGTATTGTAGCAAAACTGTGAGTTCTTGATGTGTGTAGTGGGGGACTTGGTTATTGCAGAGGGTAGAAGAGAATTCCAATTTCTACAATAACCAAAACAAGATATAACCAAGCATTAGGTGGACTTATGCTTGTATATGTCATTAACAGGATGCTGCCCCATGTTGGATATGACAGTCACATAAAATTTAAAAGATTCTGCTCAAAATTCTCAAAAATATCCTTAAAAGATAGCATTAAAAGTAACTAGAAAATATTGCTAATAAAACACATGCACACATGCACAGATATATACACACTGTCTCTCACACACAGTGTTCCCACTTGTTATGTTACTTTTGAAATATATATTAAAAGTGATTTCTTTGTTCCTTTAAAATCTGGGTAACCCATTACAGGTAACTAAGCCGCTTACAACCTATAACTTCCAAGTTCTAAGGTATTCACATATTTAAGTTTAAAAAAATAATCGTAGTGATTAAATTCTATGAGTAGCATGAAAAGTTTTCCAGTGGCTTGACATGGGTTAGCACTCACTCTCAGCTTCATTTTCTCATCTGCAATATATGAAAAATAATAGTACTGATTCCCCTCACAAGCTTCTTACAAGGATGATGACTAGCTAATGTACAATGGCAGCTGGTGGATTCCATGTCAGTGGGGCAGTGAATCCATTCTACATTTCAGCCAGAACTTTACAGGCACTATCCAAGGTGCTGAATTCATCTTGAGGACAGAGCTCAGCAATTTGGCTAGCTTATTTAAAGTTGAGACTAAAACCTGGACTAGATTCTTTTCCTCAATATAAAAACCACTAGCTGCTGATAATAATAAAGTAACAAAAAAAATTATAAGAATAGGCATTATCATGAACTTTTTGTTCCACAGATTTATACATTCTTTTATTCTGTGAATCCATATCTGTAAACTGTGTTTTATTGGCTCATTACAGTATGTGAAAAGCTAGTGCTCAGATCATACCAATTCAAAACAGGATTTCTTGCTGATTTTGAGTGACCAGAAATGATTTGTCTGTTTGAGACTAACACCAAATCTGTTAAATAGCCGAGTAAACCAATTTTAGGGATATGTGGCATATTAAATCTGGCAATTTCTTTGTTTATTTCAATAGACTGTTCTCTAATTGGCAATTCTGTAACATGTTCCAAAATCTGCTCCCTATCAGGGCTGCATTAAGGTTTTTGTAGGTCCTAGGCAGTCTTAGAATCATAGAATTATAGAGTTGGAAGAGACCACAGGGGCCATCCAGTCCAACCCCCTGCCATGCAGGAACACACATCAAAGCATTCCCAACAGATGGCCATCTAGCCTCTGCTTAAAAATCTCCAAAGAAGGAGACTCCACCACACGCCGAGGCAGCATGTTCCACTGCTGGATAGCTCTGACTGTCAGGAAGTTCGTCCTGAGGTTCAGGTAGAATCTCTTGTCTTGTATTTGACTACCCACCTTGCCTTGACATATCACTAGGGATGAAAATATAAAATACCTTTATTTTGAAATCTTGTTTTCTTTCCCAATTCCTATACATTTTTTTTGTTAATCATGCTTTTGTAGGCCCTAACATTTTTGTACACCCTAGGCACTGTGCCTAAAGTGGCCTAATATTTGTATGTCTGAAGTCTCCAGCATCTTTCTTCCTGGAGATTTGTGTTGGAGGCCAGTATCAGTGAAACAAAATCTTATAAAAGCTGGCCTTGAGTGTGTTTAAACAACACAAAATTTTGCCCAATTCTAATGATTTTTTAAAAAAATCTATTTCAATTTAGGTTTCCTGTGCACAGTGAAAGTGCTGTCCCATTGGTTGTGACTGTGTCATCAGTAGTGCTCAAGCCCTTTGCTCTTTCTCCTTCATGGGAAGAGACTTGGTTGCGTCTTTTTTCAGTAGGCTTATTAAAATAAATGGGAAAAGTTTTGTTAGCATAAATTCAAGAAATCTGTTGTTTTTACATTCTTGTATACAGAATGTTTCTCCACTGTCAATGAAGAGCATATAGGAAGGAGGAGAGATGAGGGGAGTGAGGACCACAAGATGAAAATTATAGCTGTTTTTGTAGCTTACACTTCCTGCAGACCGTACATCCTGGCATGGCATATCTCAACAAAGACCAAACTCGATATAACTGACAGTAGGGAGATCTGGGGGTTTTCTGGCCTTTACAGAGAACTCAGCCATAATCCTTCTCTTTATGAAGTCCAAGTCTGGCAGGTGAAAAAAGCCAAACATTATCATTATAGGCTATTGGTTTTGATGTAAAACCACAAGATTACAAAATGGAGGAGGAGGCTGTTCTCACATACAATTGGTCACACTGGTACCTCCAGGGAAGCTGTACTCACGTGGTTGCAGGCTCAGAGTCTGTCTCAGACGCATGAGTTAAATATTAAGTGTAGCATTGCCATTTATTTTCAAGAAATTTCTCTATGGGGTGAGGAGCAGGGACAGGTCTTACCAGCCACTTTTGGCTCCTGCTCCATTCTTTGCATTGTCACTCCTTTAAAAAAAAGGCTAGATTTGAAAAAGGTATAAAAATAATATTGTTGGAGGATAATTAAGGTTCCTAGATCTCATAGCCTGGTCCTAAGTGTCAGGCCTGGACCCTCTTTTAATGGTCTTCAGGATGAGGGGAAGAATCTCAGGGAAAGAGTGCTGTCTTGAAAAGCATACATATCCCATCTTTCATTTGTTTGATTCAGTCTTTTTGATTTGAATGGCATTCTGAGCAACTGAGGTGGAGGCATCATGCTCAGTGACCTCATCAGGTGCTGCTCCTTATTACATCAGCTTTCTAGCAACATCAGGATTGGGCCTCCTGCAATATCACAAGCAGTCATCCCCAGGTCTCTGGTTTGGGTCCCAAAATCTCAGGACCTGAGATGCTCCTGAACTGGGAACCCTAAATATGCATGTTTCGTATTTTATTTCTCCCCAGACTCACACATAGTATAGATTATTGCTGAACAACTTTTCTCATGGCATCTGCTTACCTGTGCTTTCTGTCATTTCTTTTCATGCAGAAACATTGGGCCCTGTGTACTTTGTTATGCTCTTACACAATGCAACTTTTTAATTTTTCAAAATTACAGTCATTTTCAGTCAAATTATTACAGGAAATGTGATCCTCCAGGCTTACCAATCAAGCCTCTAGGAAAGACAAGACACCCCTGATGCTACAACACAACCTCTGTGGCAACTACATTTCGGGGGTTGGCTTCACTGGTAGGAGGAGGTCAAACTGCAACTTCAGAAAGAAAGAAAAAGAACAGAAAAGAATACCAGGCTAATTATAATTAATCTCTGGAGAGAACTGATTTTTTTTCCTTAAAAGGAGAAAATTCCTACTTTCCCTAACACTGAGACAAGAGACTGAGTCCAATGTTGCAAATATCCTGCAGTCTCACTTGATAATGTATTGTGGCCATATTGCACTACAGTTTCCAGATTGGCCAGAGAGTAATACCATTGATTTATCTTGTTCAGGAACCAGGTTTTAGGTAGGGCTGAACCATTTGGGACAGAGCTCAAAGCATTGAAAAGCTTATTTATTGTCTGACTAAAATATACAGGAAGATATAGGACAGCCAGTGGCTCTGAAGACTAGGGGTTAAATCCATGGTCAACCATGGAAACCCCAGGTGGGTTTCCATGGAAACTTGGCAAATCACGCTCTCTCAACCTTAGAAGAAGGCAAAAACAATCCCTCTCTGAACAGATCCTGTCAAGAAAACCCCACAATAGGCTCACCTTAATGTCATAAATTGGATATGATTTGAAGTCACACAAGAACAACAAAACATACAGCTGATTTATTATGATACCCAGCTACCCAGGTACAATGATTTGAATCCAGAAATCTGTGAAGTAGAACTCTTCAAACCAGATGATCTCTCAGACAGAAGGAAGGAGAATGGATGTTTGCTTATTTCATTCTCCCCAGTGCACTCATCTAACCCTCTTACTCTATCGGGAAGTCTTTATTCCTTATGCCAATGTTTATGGAGAACCAATTCTGACTCTGATCCAAGATCCAGGAATTTTGATGTGGTCACCAAGACCACATATGAAGCTGTCATACAGAAAATTCACAGTATTGTTTACTTTGACTGCTATCTTTTTAGCTGGAAATGTTAGGAGTTGAAACAGAGATCTTTTGCACAGTCCTTTTTTAAAGCTGTATCCAAGGGTAGCAGCACAGACCAGCATCACCATTCTCTACCCTCTACTCACACTCAAGTATTTATTTAGTGGACAGAAAAATGTGTTTATCTACTGGATATAAAAATGTGAATTGGGAGGGGAAAAAGCGTAACTGACATCCACCCTTGATCATTAAGCCCAGCATAGTTCTTCCCCATGAGGTTACGCTGGCTGCACCACTCATGGAGGCTCCTTTTGCAAAAATGACAGTACCTTCTAGTTCACTCACATGATCTGCATGTGCTGAGCCTTCTCACTTGACTCTGGAAGAGACAGAATGCAAGGTGAGTGCCTCCTCACTTCAGGGATGGGAATTATGCAGCTCTCCAGATGCTGTTGAAATGCCACTCCCAGCAGCCCTAGCCAGCAGAGACTATGGTGAGGAATACTGGGAGCGCAGTAGGACAGCTTTGGGAGAGCTGTATGATTCTCCCCTCTTACATTCTCCGCTCACTGAAATCTCTCTTAGCTCCCATTCAAAACATTTTCATCCTGAGAAGTTAGAGTATTTGCCAATATTCCAGGAAGTCTAACCAGTTGACTTCTAGAAATGATACTTGAGACAATTTATCTTTACACAGGAGGTGTCACCTTATAGCATTATAGTCATCTATGAGGCTGCTATAACAGTTTCTGGAGGAGCGACCAAGTATCTATTTGCATTGTCTATTTTATAGGTAAAGTTGGCATCTAGACCTGCTGAGTCCAAAATTTTGTTAGGTCATATCTACAGAATAAATTTACACAAGATTAGGAATTATTCAACATACTACTTTAGATTACATTTTGGGGACCACGACAGTGTGAGTGGTTTCAGTGCTTGACTAGGAATCTGGGAGACCTGCGTTCAAATCCCTGGTCAGCCATGGGAGCTCAATGGGTGACCTGTGGAAAATCAGGCTCTTTCACCCTTAGAGGAAAGCAACAGCAAACCTCTTCTGAATAAATCTTGCCAAGATACGGTCACCATAAATCAGAATCTGACTAGAAGGCATATAATAATCTTTCCTCCAAAAACCTAGAAAACTGAATTTTTTAATATTTCTGGGGCAGAGATATACCAGTACCCTCACTTAGGAGTCACTTGGGGGAGAAACCTACAAAAATTTCTTCTAGAGATCTGGATAGACGTCTCTAGGCTTAACAGTGTTTAACTGAGTTTTGCTCACTGGACCTAATTGTACAGGAAAAAAAATATTAATGGCTTGGTCAAAAGAGTTCCTTCCCCAAGTTGAACAACTCTTGTTTTTTTTAATGAAAGAGATGGGAATAATCCCTGTGGAAAGAAGTGAAGGGATGTACGAGGTCCTTTGGGGGCAATTTTCTCCCCCTCCAATCACAAAGCATCCTATACTTTGTCCTATGCTATTCCTCAGGAACATCCCATCTCTCAGGAACACCTTTTCAGGGAGCTGCAGTGAGAAGGAAGAATTAGTGGAAATTATGTAGCACCTCAGTTTCCCTCTGGAACATCTTATGAGCTGAGTTCCACTCACTGGAACTCTGGATCCAAGCCAGTATGTTTGCAATATGTGTTGATGATAAGAATCCCACATTAACTTAACAAGTTAACAGCAATCTGATATAAGTTAAGGGTTTGTTGGTTCTTGCTATAAGAAATGACAGCTTCTAAAAATATTTTCAGAATATTTTTTCTGTTATTGTTTTGTGTCTTCAAGTCATTTCTGACTCATGGCAATCCTTAGGTGAACCTATCACAAGGTTTTCTGGGGCTGAGAGTATGTGACGCACCCAAGGTCATTCAGTGGGTTTCCATGGCAGAGTGGGGATTCAAACCCTGGTCTTCCGGGTTGTAGTCCAATATTCACATCACTACATCACACTTAAGGGATGCATGCAATACTATAGAAAGTCACTGAAGTAAAGAAAATGACTAGTTCATCAGCATATGAAAGCTGCTTCTTTTATAAAGCAGCATGTATTACTGAGAATCCTAAATACCCCTCCCAAAACTGGAAGTCCAAGGATTCCATAGGATGGAACCACAACAGTTAAAGTAGAATAATAGCACCATAGTTGTATAATGTGAAAAAGCCCTCAGTCTAAACACCATGATTGGAAACCAGCATACATCTGCACTGTGGCAATTCTAGTGTGGGAAAAGCCCTATGTATCAGTGGTGGGGAATGAATAGCCCTCCAGAAGCCATTGTATTACAGGTCCCATCACCCAGCCAGAATAGCCAAGTGTTACAATAATGAAAAGATGATCAAAATTGCAATCAAATATCTCCTCCATCTCTACCATCTATGAAGGCCAAAAATTAAAATAAAATGTAAAAAATGTTAAAGAATGACATTTATAGTTTGCCTTAAATAAGGGGTTATTCCAGATGTAACATTTACTCCATAGTTCCTCCACCCACTTTTCATAGGGCTAATGATTCCTTTCCATTTTTAAAAAGAGTTTTATGCAGAATATCAAAGTGGGTGTAAAAGTTAGCACCTCTTTCTGAAAAGGGGTGGTGGTGGTGACACATGCAGGTAGGTGTTTGGTGCTACACACAAAGTCACACAGAGTCCCTCAGACTTTGTATTGCCACTGACTGAGTGACAGAACGTTACCCGATGGCATTAGGATTGACTTTAGCACACCGAAGGCTACCACAGACCAAGGGAATTTCAGGTTGATGGCTTTTTCAGTTTTATAAACAGATAAGTTGAAAGCTGAGATAAGAAGAGAGGGGTTCAAACATCACTTCTGAGTCTGTAGTCCATATAGACAAGATATTGGGGGTTAATACAGATAAGCATGGAATTATGATCCTTCCCTTATCCTCTCCCGCCCTTCCCCGGTTTGCTTTTAGAGAACACAGTGGAAGCTGGCTAGAAATCCTCACTCTGGTGTTTTGCAATATTCTGCTTTGGCCGTCTACTGTAATGTGCAGCCCAGAGCTTGAACAAGTTACTTTTACACTGTAGCTCTCAGAATTCCCTCACTAACATGATCACTCAGCCCAGTTTTAAAAAAAAAGAAAAGAAACACTTTTTCAAGCTCTGTTGTGTCTTGGTTTTCCATCCATCCATTCTTCCATCTATCCATCCTTTTATTTATATCTCATCTTCCCCCACCAAGAGTGGGACTTAAGGCAGCTTGCAGAATAAAAAGAGATACAGATAAAAGTCACATATTGCTAAAAAGAAGTAAAGATTAAAAATAATATTAAACTACTTATGGGATTAAAACCATATAAACATTAAAATCAGTACAGCAGTAAGTCAGAAAACCTATTATATAAAACAATCAGTTACCAAATCCCCACTAGAATAGAAGAGTCTTCACTTGATGGTGGAAAGAGGGAATCAGCCTAGCCTCTTGGAGAAGAGAGTTCCAGGATGTAGGAGCAGCCGTGGAGAAGGCCCTCTCTTGTGTGCTTATAAAGGTGATGGGATGGAGAAAAGTGTCTTCCCTGAGAGTTCGGGCAGGCTTATATGGGAAGATCGGTTGCATAGGGACGGGGGAGTCGAGAGAGATGGTTTGCCCCAGGCAGCAATGTTTTTGGGGCATCCCAGCCCGTAGCCCAGCCCATAGCCACATGCCCTGGCCAC
Organism: Cyclura pinguis; assembly: GCA_030412105.1. Lineage (NCBI taxonomy): Eukaryota > Metazoa > Chordata > Lepidosauria > Squamata > Iguanidae > Cyclura > Cyclura pinguis. The sequence continues at coordinate 85,142,262 of CM059600.1, forward strand.
ACCCCACATGACCTGGCCATGCCCCCACACACCACAGCCATGCCCCCACACACAGTGGCCCCCCCTCCTGCCCCCCTCCACACACTCCAAGCTCCACCACTGGGGAAGATACAGTCATTCAGGTAGCTTTCTCTCTTGAATCATCTGTAGTTACTGTCTCTGCAAATGTCTACCTGCATACATGCCTTAGCAGCATCGTCATGCACTGATATGCGTCATGTTCTAGATTCATGTCCCTTGTACTGAGGGGCTGTGCCAATTAGAACGTGACAATAAAATATTTTCACATTTCTTTTAAGTTTTTTTAAATGAGTCTTTTAGTTTTTAAATGAAAGAATATCCCAATGTGTGCATTCTGCCTCCACTAATCCAATACAAAAATATAGCTCACTATAAAGAATACCCATCCAAAATAATATGTTTGGAAAACAAGGTCGGTTTCCCTTCTTTGCATGGTTAATAAATTTTCCATGTTAAAATGGAAGATGTGGCGAAAAACCAGGGGAAAGTTATAAGTAAAGGACAACCACAATGTCCCTGTAGAAATTCATACTAGCCTAGTGTCTCAATTCGTCAGGGACAGTCCCAATTAATTCATGTCCCCTTTTCTGTCTCTTCCTTCTGCTTCCCCCCTTTGTCCTCTGCTTAGTTCCATTAGTGTAAAATAAGTTCAGATTTCAAAAGAGGTTTACAATCAGTTAACTCTGCAGCAAGAGAGAAGAGGAAGGACAGAATTTTGCCCTTCCCTGTAGACTCAGGCAAAAGCAGTCTGCCACAGCCTTTCTTAGCTTGTGTTTTCTTTCTCCTTACTAACATTGTGACCACATCCGGATGTTGCCTGGCTACACATGTCCTGGTTTACACCTGTGAGATACTGGAGGGTATGAAATGCAACAAATGAGGCAGGTTGATGGCATGAAAAAAACCCTCATAAGGAACTGGTCTAAATAACTTATTGTTGCCCTCATGGGTCTGTGTGTATCCTTACCAGTCTTCCCCAGTGTGATGGCTTCCTGATGTGTTGAATTAAAATCCCCATAATTCCCATATAGTTTTTGAAATGCTCATTGGTGAAAGGCTTCAAAGAAAAATGTAGACTTAGAGAGCCCAGCCATTATGGTTCCATCAGTTCTTTTCAAGGATTTGGAGCAGTGATTTTTAACCTTTTCTTTTCTGGGGACCCCCTGTAAATATAATTTGTTGGCAGGTCCTCCAAGACTAAACTCAAGCTTTAAATACTTAAATTTAGATTTGAATATTTGTTTGTTTGTTTGTTTGTTTATGGCTTCTTGAGATTAGGATTCAAATACCTGCTCAGACACTGGGTGACCTTGGGCAAGTCACATTCTCTCAGTCTCAGAGGAAGGCAAAGGCAAACCCCTGCTGAACAAATCTTGCCAAAAAACAAAACAAAAACAAAACACCCTATGAGAGGTTCATCTTAGGGTTACCATAAGCCAAAGTGACTTGAAGGCACAGAACAACAGAGTGTCACCGACAGGGAGTAGTTTTTTCTAGCCATCATGTCTCTCCCCTTTGAAAACTGACTTATGGCAACCTTAAGGTGAACCTATCATGAGCAGTTTTGGCACCTGCACCTCCCTGCAGTCGTGTCTTTGTTTCTGCTGCTGCTGTTGGTGTCTGAAAGCAGGGCTTTGCAGACCCCCTGTGAGGGCTCCACGGCCTCTCAGGCAAACCTAGCACAAGCACACGCGCGCGCGCACACACACACACACACGCATGCACACCCCGCTGCTGCATCCCTGTTGCTGATGTTCGTGTCCAGCAGCAGGGCTTTGCGGGCCCCTATGAGAGCTCCATAGACCTCAGGTAAACATTATCGTGAGCAGTTCCAACACTGGAACCCCGCACTGCTGTGTCCTTGTGTCTGCTGTTGGGGTCCAACAGCAGGGCTTTGTGGACTCTTGTGAGGGCCCCACAGATCCTCATGTGACCCTATTATGAGTAGTTTCAGCACCTGCCCCATCCACTGCCCCGTCCTTGTTGCTGTTGTTGGGGTCCAGATGCAGCGCTTTGCAGACCCCTGTGAGGGCTCCTCGGACCCCCAGGGTGAACCCAGGATAAAAACCATTGGCTTGGAAAATATATGGGTGCCTTTTGACTTAGCACAACCTCATAAATTCCATAGGGTTTTCTTGAGCAAGGAATACTCAGAGGTGGTTTTGCCAGTGCCTTCCTCTGAAATATAGCCTACTAACCTATATACGCAGCTTTGCCTGGGATTTCATTTTCTCATAGGTAATACTTGTTAGAAAGATTTGAAAGATCTAATTCCCCAAACTGTCTTGTCCTGGACCTGTAACTTTTCCCCATTTTCCCCTGGCCAGTCTGTATTCAGAGTTATTAATATACAGAGGTTGGGTTCCTGAGGGAATACGCTGCCCCCCTACTTGCTTCTAGGTTCTTGTCTCCGTAGCAACCAGCCAGGCCCAAGAGCTCTCTGGCTGAGAATTCCAAAGGCCCCTCCCTAAACTGCAAACCCCAGGAGTCCATAGAATCTTCTCAGGCAGCCAGTCGTATGAGGTCTTCGCCTTACACAGACAAACATACATACAAACTTTGACTTTTATATATTAGATATTACTTGGTGTTCATTAGCAGTCTCCCATCCAAGTGCTAACCAGAGCTGACCCTGCTTAGCCTCCAAGATCAGGTAGGATCTGGCGCATTCAGGGTATTTAGGCTGCTCTAGAGAATGTATAAGCATAGTTAAAAAGACTAACTTTATTAGTATTTTGAATGGTAGAGATTATTTCCTGTGTACGTGCACAGAGAGGATGGGGCATGCCATATTTCACTGTGATTGTTACATGCTGGTATGCTTTGAACTGCAGGGATTATTTTACCTGTGGCAAAGCAGTCAGGTCACTCAGGCTCTGCTGTAACCCTGCAGGCAGCAGCAATACTGTTCTGGCTGTGCATTAGGTCAAAATTCAGCCTGATATTCCAGTTCAGTTGGTCTGCAGTCCTAAACTTGCTGTTATCTCCTTTGTCTTCCAGACTTGCACAAGGGTGGCCCAAATCTGGAACTGTGGCTGCATGTACCCCACCTCCCCAGGCTCTCTTTGCATCCTTTGCATCCCTTTTCTAAGGAAAAAAGGGCTCATTGCCTCTCCTGGAAACCTCTTGAAATATATATAATGTAAACTTAAATAATACAAACTCAAAATTTGTAGTTTTCAAAACTAGAATTAGACTTCTGTTCAATTCCTGAGTTCTGGGTTCTCCCCACCTAATTTTTGACAGTTTTTGTGGTTCCTAAAGAATCCCAAAGCAGAAAATTTTCTCCTGGAGATGTCAAAGTTGTCCATACCTGGAATCGCATGTATGGCAGAGCAGAGCATGGAAAAATTACTTTTTTGGATTACCACTCCCAGAATCCCCCAGCCAGCACAGCAACTGTAGTCTAAAAGATAGCTTTTTCACTTCTTGACTACACAATTATAGGAAAGCACTAGAAAACATTATTCAAAAGCTAAATAATAATGACAATAATGAAGAGGAGGGTTATATTTCCAGAAGTCTAGAGTAATAACTCTTTACATTGCCAAATGTGGAGACAGCTTTCCTAAAAATCAGAAATATTATATTTAATTATTTTATATCTAAACCTTTTCATGTCAGAAAGTCTGAGAAAAAGAAAAGAGAGCAATGTTTTCTCCAAGGGTGGATGGCCAGACAAAAAGAGGAAGAAGTGTACTGGCATGTGAAGAGCATATTTTAAAAACCCTTTCAGTGGTCATAGATCTCCAGGATCTCAGGAAAGACTACTTTGCTCAGGTGAGATCCTATAACTGGATACAAAACAGACACTCACACTACTAGTAATCTACAACTTGCCCCCATCAAAGTCAGAATAATGGACCAATATGAAAACAAAACAAAACAAAAATGGACACGGGAACTTATGCCCAGCCCTGATTTAGACAAGACGGATCTCAAAGCCGGTTCCAGCTGGCATCCAAGATACATCACAGAGAACAGCAAGCTCAACACATGTCATGAGTCCTTTCAGCTGTTGATCCATTGCAGTAGCTTACTCAGCTCTTTCCAATGGAGCTGTTTATTCCCTCCATGCTCACTGACTGTCCATGCACTGAACTGGAACTTGGACACTCTAAAATTGTGGACTGCTCTGCATAAAGCCACAAGGTTAGTTAGAGTACAAAACTGCTGGGTAAGGCTGGCATTTACATTTCAGGGTAATTTATACCACCCTAAATAGAGATTCTAAAATGGGTGCACACTGGATGGTTGTCTTTGGCTCCTTTTGTTTGGAATGGGTTTGCAAAGGGCGTAGAAATGGTTGAACACGATATGTAAAATCAAGCTGTGGCTAGAAAAGTTTATACCACAGACAAGTGAAGACTGCCTCCTTACAACAGCACCATTAGGAAGTTGTTACCCCAACCCAAAATCAAATGTTCATCACAAAGTTATATACATAATCATTCACGCTTGCCAGTTTATCAAATTGAATGGAAGGCTGGCCATATAAAGTGATACCCTTTTCATACCTGCTCTCTCTACTGGACTAATTCCAGAAGTCTACAAGTGGATGGACTCTATTGCTACGTCCCACAACTTTGCTTTTTGGCACTGTTAAATGGCTTTATCTTCTTAACCAGCACAAATTCAGCTATTTGAACTCTGCCAAACTGATTGATCCACTCCCGTGTACTGCTTTTAGAAGGCTCATGATGATGACAAAGCCACACACTATCCCAGCTGCTACATATTTTGGAGAGCTGCCGAGTTCTGTTTGGAAAGAGGTATGCCACTATCACCCAGGGAAGAAAATCTGGGTTGGACTTTACTCCATAAAATGTGTGACACAATATGTCTGTCTTCTAGATGCAATATCAATCTCGGTTGTTTTTCTATATATCATCTTTTCGCAAAGGAATCTGCCATAGGTTGACTAGTTGGAAAGTTCTTTCCAAAAGATACTTCAAGTATTTTTGAGGAAGTATCAATAGAGTAGAAAAATAAGAGAACATTAATTTTTTTTAAAAAAAAAGCCTTTAGATCAAGAAATAGTTTTTCTAAGAGTTTAAACAAATATGAACTGCATATGGCAGAAAGCCAGAATAAGGACCAAAAAATTTGTACTGTGTTAATCTTACACTATTCCCTTCCTTTTCCACCACTGTATACACTGGTTAGAGGCAAAGGGAATTGCAATTCAACACAATTTCTACCCTGATATATAGGTATTATTGAAGCCATGTATTTTCCTATAACGCAAGGCTGAGGATCATGTAGTCTTTCATATGATATCGAACTGCAATTTCCATCAGCCCTAGCCAGCATAGCCAATGGTGGAGGATGATGGGAACTTACATCCAACAATCACACCTCTGATCCCTCCCCATCAATGCACTATTTTTACTGGCTACCACCTATTCCTAGTTTTTGAGGCTTAGCAATTGTCCCACCACGTACACTTCCTGTAGACAGATGTTTCTTTTGTCAATAGAAGGACTGGTACTGCTTTTTCAGAACCTCAGGTTCTCTCAGCCTTTACATGAGTTTCAGGCCTGGAATGGTATTTTTTAAAAAAACAAAACAAAAAAACATTTATTCTTTATCTGATGTGGGTCACACAGATAAGCTGAGAAAGTTTTAGTGCTGACATCTAACTCTACCTCTCATTTCCACCTAATTCCAGGAAAGCTGTTTCTCTTCTAAACCAGTAACTCCTGTTAGTAATGGACTTGATGAGGGTGAACAAATTGAAATTTAACCCAGATAAGACAAAAAGATGCTCCTGGTCAGCTGCAAGGAAGATCAGGAAACTAGGACTCAGCCTGTGCTGGATAGAAACCTTCTGATTGTCCTGATTTGGCAGAATAGTTCTGATTAATCTTCTGTCACCCACTTTTCAGCTGCTTTTAAAATGTCTCAGTTTCTTTTTGCTCCCACTTTCCCCCACTGAGCTCAGTTTACTTCAGTTGCAGCAAATTGGGTTCAAAACGCAAAAGTATTTTGCACTCATCTCAGTGGGGGAAGATGAGGCAGCAGAATCATGCTCTTCCTAGTAGGCTCAGGCAAAAGCAAGCTGCTGTTGCAGCCTCTCCTAGCTTGTGTGTTTTTCTTCATTAATAATTTGTGGCATCTGGACAACACTCTGATGTTGCTTGGCCACATATGTCCTCATTTTCATCTGTGAAATGTTTGAGAATATGTGAATGGGGTTAAATTTCCCCTAAAGGTATAGCTTTGCAGTTTGGTTGTATTCCTGGATTCATCCTGGACTCTGAGATTTCTGCAGTGGCCAGGAGTGCATTGGCGCAGTTAAAGCTGGAGGACCAACTGTGTCCATTTGTGGAAATGCCTGAATTGGTGGGAATTCTGTTGAACTGCAGCTGTCTGAGAATCTATATTGTGTGAGACTATGAGTCCTACTACTACACCTTCCCAGGTATGGCACGGTGCTGGATTGGGCCTTGAACCCAGATAGGAAGGAGACAAAGTTACTTTTTGTCAAGAGAGAACACCATCCTAGACTCTGGATTCAGCCCAGCTGCGTAGCAATAACCTGGTCAGATGGACAAACTTTTTCAAGAGCATCAGCATATTTATAGAGCCTTCAGCATTACGTGAACAGAGAGAAAATGTGCATGAGTGAAAGTTATCTAACATAAGTTGCAAGGCCTAGAGAATATGATCTTTGTGACCATTTTAGTTACATTCTGTTTGGATTGCTCTAACATACTCTAAAGGCATTTGCCTGATCTTGGAAGCTAAACAGGGTCAGTTCTGGTTAGTACTTGGATGGGAGACCACTAACAAATACCAGCTACTGTAGGCTATATTTCAGAGGAAAGAACTGGACAAATCACCTTTGAGTATTCCATGCCTAAGAAGACCCTATGAAATCCATGGGGTTGCTATAAGTCAACAGGCAGCTTGAAGGCACACACAATATATTGTAGCTCAGGATGCTTTTGAACTTTGCTCAGCAGCTTCATTTGGCCCAAAGAACTTCAGCCAGCCTACTGTCTGGAGCAGATTACAGAGGACATACTGTTCTCTTCTTACAATGGTTTTTTATTGGCTACCAGACTATATTTCTGGGTGCAATTCAAAGTGCTGGTTATAACCTGTAAAGACCTATAACAGCTTGGAGCCAGGCTATCTGAGGGACAGTATCATCCTATATGAGCCTGCTTGTGCTCTGTGATCTTTGAAGGAAGACCCTTTTTCAACTCCACCACCTTGCATAGGCATGTCTGGTGGGACTATGTGAGAGGGTCTTCTTGGTGGATTCTCCCAGGCTTTGGAACTCCTTTTCTGGGGAGGCAAGTGAGGCTCCTCCTTGCTGCCCTTCCACCAGCACCTGAAAATGTTATATTCTGAGGGAACATTCTGAGGGAACGAGTTGTAAGGGATTTTAAAAATATGCTGTTTTATTGGTGTTTATCTTTTGCCTTTTGAATGGATTTGATTAAAATGTTTTAACAATATGGATAATTTAATATTTTTACAATAACTTTTTGTATGTTTTTTCTTATATCATTGTGGTTTTCTCTCTGTGTTAATTTTTGTAAGTCACCTTGAGTCCCAATTTTGGAGACAAGGTGGGATGTTAAAAATGATAGTAGGAATTAGGAATAAGAATGCATCACACTATCAAATGATAATTTCACTGATTCCTAGATTCTTGAATAGATGCAATGATGATTCAAATTTCCAGTCAAAAATACCTGGTAGATTGTGAAACTAATGATGGTGATGGCCAAAAACCTACATTGCCTACTTAGTTATGAATGTATAACTAAATCACGTCTCCTGGCATGCCTCCACCCCCAAACCTATGTTAAAAGCTAGCAGTTGCAATGAGTGATGGAGGTCTGTTCTGCTGCTGATTGGGGTGCAGCAAGGTGTAGCTTCTAGCTGCCTTTTATCAGCATGCAAGGCTGTGACAATCAAAAGCAGGACTCTTGTCACTATTCCTCATCATACCACAGACTGCAGGTGGGAGTGGGCTGGAAATGTCATCTTGCTATTCCCCAATCAATAGCAGAACGGACCTCCAATGCTCGGTACAACTTCTGGCTGGTAAAGTATGTTTTAGGATGGCATTTACAAATGTGGCAATACTGTCACAATTGTTAATACATAGTATTAGTTAATATGGAGCAGTTACAGACCAGTTACTCTAGGTTACAAATCTGTAACTGCAATACAGGATAAACACCAAGAAAAACAAGAACAACAGATTGCAGTGTCTTCAATAGTTCCAATGTCCCCATTACTTCTGTATCCTCTCTTGTTTTACATGCACCATCCTCTCTTCCTTTCCATCTAGATCCTTGAAGAGAACATGAAGTTGGAATGCAAGTGCCATGGTGTGTCAGGATCCTGTACCACTAAAACCTGTTGGACAACTCTTCCTAAATTCAGGGAGCTGGGCTACATCCTTAAGGACAAATATAATGAAGCTGTTCAAGTGGAACCAGTGAGGGCAAGTCGTAATAAGCGTCCAACGTTTCTGAAGATAAAGAAGCCACTCTCCTACCGTAAACCTATGGATACAGATTTAGTGTACATAGAGAAATCACCTAACTACTGTGAAGAGGATCCTGTGACTGGCAGTGTTGGAACACAGGGCCGAATGTGCAACAAAACAGCCCAGCAGACCAATGGCTGTGACCTGATGTGTTGTGGACGAGGTTATAATACCCACCAATATTCACGAGTGTGGCAGTGCAACTGTAAATTTCATTGGTGCTGTTATGTTAAATGTAATACGTGCAGTGAACGAACAGAAGTGTACACCTGTAAATGAAAGTATGGCTTGGGAGGGGGAACCAACAGCCCTGGAATAAACACATTTTTGTTTTGCACATAAGCTCAGTGTACCTACACAAGACTGTAGTAAAGACCCACACTTCTTCCCAAAAGAAAAGCCAGCAAATGGATCCCACCTTTCCCTCTTAACCTTTGAACATTTTTGTGGATATCCATCAAAGACTTAGTGGAATAGTCAAAAAAATTACAGCAGACTCCTTAAGAGGAGGGGGGAAAGGAAACATCATCTCATTCAGAAAAATAAGTGGGGAAACATGTTTTCAAAACATAATTTATTGACTGCCTTAAGTGAAAGGAGGAGGGGAGTACATATTGTACACATTGGCCAATGGGAGTCTTTGGGACAGGATGAAAGAGACTGAAAGACACAGGCCATCCTGCATAACAAGAGGGCTGGGGGAGACAAACCATACTTTAACATGATCTTTGCACAGGAGAAGGTGACAATGGCCAGTGTGAATTTCAATTTAAAGAGTGTGGATTATGCAGATTTAGGGTTTCCTACACTTGTGGAAAGCTTCTGCTGGTTGTCCTTCTATTTTTTCCCCAGTCAGTGTGCTACTGTGAGTAGAATTGTTGTGTTTTCCATATAAACACTGGTTTATCTGCTTTTTTGTTGTGCTGCAGATTTTAGCACAGGGATTTGGGTTGTCTGGGCATAATAATGATAGCAATATTTAACAATTTATCCAGATAAAACTAATATTAATTTATTTAATGAAAGAAAGAACTCTACCAACATTTTTGGAACCACTTTGCAAGTAAACTAAATTGCCTGCTTTTTTTTTTTTTTTGGTGGAGTAATTTTGTAGATATGGAAACTATGGGAGGGTAGGGAAACCCTTGAGCTGTATATATTGTTGTTTACCCAGATATTTCTACTAGTTGGAATTGCAGGATATTTTTCTGCAATGATAGATATTAAGTACAAAAGCAGGCATCATTTTATAATTTTTTTGGCTCTTTGCTGCTAGTTGTCTGGAATCTCAAAATGATATTCATCTCTGCATAGTTATCAGTACATAATCTTTCCACTTTTTTTTTAAAAGGAGCATTAATAAAATCCAGCTAGGAATAATGCATCACAACATACAAATACAAAACTCCAGACAAGTTTCCATCTTTGGAAAAATGAACCATAGGATAAAAGAATATATTTTCTAAGAGACTATTTTTATATGAATATTTTATTTATACTATAACTGCTTGTATAATTCTATAACCTGTACTTTTTCTCAAAACAGGCACATGATTTGTAATTCTTAGGCTATTTAACAGATAAAGGCTGATTGCTTTGTTAAAATGAAAGTAGCAACCTGGATCCATTCAGTTGCTACTGGTGGATGTGCAAAATACAGAGTGAATTTTCTCTCCGGATGTATGTACAAAGTGGCTCTTCTCCTGCAGTTCAATTTGCAGAATATGCAGAACAAGAACAGGGTATGTAGCATCAGTTTTGTCACATGGCTTGAATTCATGGTTGGAATTAACTGGATGCTCCTTTATCCCATTCAGGAAAAAATCTGAATTAGCTTCCCAGATGCGTCAGTCATTAAACTGTGGCATTATGACTAGCAAATGTGCTGTGTGTGCTGTCAGTTAAACCTCTATATTGTGCTACTGTCAAATTTGATTTTATCACTGCAAGACTGTAGACTATGACTGTAAAAACTAGCATGACACACAGAGTTTGATTCTCATAGATAAGAAACAATGCTCATGGGTTTTGTCCAACTGGTTTTTGCCATTTGCCTTCCTCTTTCCCTTGTCAAAAAATCTTTAGCTAAAAAGATCAACTCATATTTAGACAAGCTTTTAATAATCCATTTTTTCCTTCCTTCTTTGTACCATACAGTTTCTATACTTTGGCATTTCCTTTCTTATCCCTAAGATTTTATCCTGCAATTATGTTCAATTAAATAGTGTGCTTTTGTGGAATCACTGTGATCATTCTGCCAGGTTTGTTAGGATTTGATCCCCACATTTACCATTACCATTTCTGCCTAGACTGTGCCACACCCTGAAACCAAGCTTCCACACTATACACAGTCCAGGAAATGTGTATCCCATGGACAGCATTTACATTGCTTTACCAGCTGGTCGCAAAAATACACTTACCTATATTATTCCATGGGTGCGAGCAATTTTAATTAGATGAAGACTTGAACACATGTACATTCCATATGTGGAAAAGCAAGAAATCTTTTTTTATCTTGTACATGAGACCTGTCACAGGGATCCAGAGAACTAAAGCCAGTGACTAGCCCCAACTAGAATATACCTGTTGAAGCAGTGAGGTTTATTTAGGTGTTGACTTCAGCAATTGACTCAGTGTGTCTGCTAGCTGGGACTAAGAACTAGATTTAGGGTGTTGAGTCCCAAATTTAAGGCATTTGTGTGTGCACATGGAGGGGCTGCCCTGGTGATTTCCTTTCTGGCAGCAGGCTCTCCAGCTACATCAAATCTTGCTGTGTTGGGTCCCTAGTTTTTAAGAGTATTTTGTGACCACAGGAGAGGGGAAATAGCAGTGATGTTTCACATGCTGCATTTTAGCACTTGGATTATCTGTTCTGAATTTCTATATTGGAAGACAGGATTTGACTGTTGGTGACATAGATGTGAACTTTTATGATGCATCTCAAGACTACAAGAAAGGATAGACTGATATATTCATAAATAGATAGATAGATAGATAGATGATAGATAGATAGATAGATAGATAGATAGATAGATAGATAATCACATGATGCACTGTATCATAGGTTTCACATAGCCTCTAGCTGTCCCAATTTGATGGGGACTGCCCCAATTAATCTTCTGTTGTCCTATTTTTTAATCTGCTTTTAAAATTCAGTTTCTCTCTCCTCCTCCCACTTTGTCTTCAGCTTATTTCAGTTGTTGCAAACTCAGTTCAAAGTGCAAAAGTAGTTTGCACTCAAATCAGCAGGGAAGAGAGGAGAGGCAGAAGCCTTCCCTTCTCAGCAGGCTCAGGCAAAAGCAAACTGCAGCAGCCTCTCCTAGCTGGCTTGTTCTTCCTCATTAATAACCTTTGTCATCCTGATCACACTGTGATGTTGCCTGGCCATACATATCTTGGTGTTCATCTGTGCAATGTGAAATGTGTTCACTATTTCAGATGTGACAACTGATATCCCAACCAGTGGCATATCTAGTGTAAATAGCACCTAGGCAAGTATGCATCCCTACCCCCACCCCTACATGCACAGCTTTTTTGCAGCCCCTGGCGTTGGTGCCCAGGACATGTACCCTACTTGCCCCACCTTAGATACACCTCTGATTCCAACCACACATTATAATCAATGTAAAAAGGAGGAAGGGAGGGGAAGGAAAAAAAAGGAATGTGGCAGCACCTTTAAAACTAACTGGTATCTATTTTAGCATGAGCTTTCATGGGTATAAACCCAGTTCTTCAGATGTAGTGCAGAGTGATACTAAAGCTTCAGATTATGAAACATATTTATACAGTTGTGGAAGTGAGATAGAATGTTGTAGTAGTCTCCAAAAAGATGAAAATCACATCCCTTGCCCTAAGTTTTCAAGGGGCTAGGTGAGGTGCTAGAAATCATTCAGATCTTTACAGTGCTCGGTTAGTGTTGATGTGTAAAATCAATAAATCTGCTTGCCAAAAGTCAATTTCTGTGGCTCCAAAATTCTCCCTGAGAAGATTTCTTTTGTTATATGTGCACTAGTGAGGACTCTTCCATTAATATATGTACTGCACCATGAAGCCATTGTCTTTGTTCGTACCTCTGCTAATGGATTAGAATTTGTGGATGCAATATTCCAACCTTCCTGGACACAAAGTAAAGGATTTACAAGTCACAGTCCTTGAACTAGGAAATTACAAAGGAAGACTAGAAAGAGAAACAGCTGGATTGAATTATCTTCACAAATTCCAATCCATTAGCAGAGGTATGAAGAAAGACAATGGCTTTATGGTACTAGATAGTCTTAAGCAGCTGCCATTTCCCCCCTTTCCTCCCGTCCATCTTTTTGTGCTAGAAAAGACTAATATGGCTATTTTTTTTTGAAAACTATTATAATCAGTGGGCTTTTCCACTAGGTTAGCATGTCTAGCACTTGAGTGACAGTGGAGAGACAAGTTGGGAAGTCATTCTGTTTCATTTCTGGAATATATCCCCATATTTCAAAGTTTACGTAATTTAATTTCAAAAATACCCTTTTTAAGACAGTTTCCTCCTGCTGAGATTCCTTTTCCTTGTCTGTGGATTGTGGAAGAAAGGCCAGGACCTGAAGCTCAAGGTCAGATCCTGAGAACTGGAAACTCTAAACAAGACAGGATTCACATCATATCTGCCATGGTGCAAAAGCAGACAAGTCATGTATGGGCATCAAAAACTGTGGGAGGATAAGGGAAAGAAATTAGAGATTACAGGGCAACAACTTCATTAATGGGGCAGGACTCTTGACTTTTGAATAACTTTGAGGGATACAGAACTTCCCAGGTGTGACAAAGAAAACAGGAAGGGATTTGCCCAAAGCAAGACAGCCAATAGCAAGTCAAATCCAAAGGGAATTTTAACTCCTCATGCTAAAAGTTTTTAAGAGATAGAAGGTCTTTCCTTTCTGGAATATGCTTATCTGCATCACTGGAAGATTCGGCTTAAGGATTGTGGCCGAAATTGACCCAGGGCAACTTCTCCAGTACAAAGATACATGACTGGATTGGGTTGATGGTGTCATATTTTACATTGATATTATTTACTACATTCTCTTCAGTTTCCAATGTGCAGCCCCAGAAGCACAGAGAAGGAACACACTCTGGTTTACTAAATATCCAGGGAGTTGACAAATTTATAGCTCATGTACGGACAATAATTTGAGGAATATATAACCTTCATACTTCTAAACTTGCTGTGTTAATAGAAATGGATAATCTATTTTTTTAAACTGAAAATTAGCTGTATTCCATGAATTGCCATTAGAGAAACATGTACTGAGCGGTGGACAACATACAGTTTAATAATATAGGCAATTGATTAACTGTGGTTTGATTGTTGTGTACAGTATGCAATGGACTTGATAAAATGGATACATCACATTCAAGAGTTTTGCTGTTATTCATGGACTTCAGAGAATTCTGAGTGTTATGTTTGCAGTATGTTTTTACTCTACAAAAGCATTCTGTAAAATTGCTGCTTTCTGTATTTCTTGACATATTGCTGATACACAGGGTACAACTAGCACACTAATGCTGAAAGATCTGCTTTTTTAAAACAGATTTTTTTTGCAATAATAAAGAAGTGGATGTACAAAGAAAAGCCATTTTGAGAAAATTCATAGTGGACTAGGGAAACTGAGTAGGTCACTACATAAATTTTGCACTAATTTACATTTTGGAAATATGTTTGAACTTGAGAAGCACTTTGGAAAGTATAGTCTTAAATTGTGTCTACATTTGTCCTGCTTCTGACTATCTCTTCATTTGCTTTATATATTTCAACTAGTTTACAACAAGTACTCCTTTTAATTTATGCAGTAAGGAGAATGCACTACATATCCTACTAAGGCTAATCCAGTCCCTGAAGTGGGAATTCTGAATGGGATTAAGAATAAACAGGAAGAAGAGGTACTGATTATAGGTTTGTGGATTCTTCTCTTGCTTCAGGTAATCATTCTTCATCTCTCTGAGCCCAGGATGGAGAATGAGATTACAATTTCAAGATTACAATTTCCAGCAGTAGTTATGGGAATATGAATGAAAAGAACTGATGAGAGTTGTAGTTGTAGTTCCACTGTGTCAGAAGGGCTACACATTTTTCAAACTTGCCCTAGGTTTCCTTCATAAAGTCCAGCAAAACAGAAGTTAATGCTGCAGTCCTACAGATATTGCTTGGTATTAATTTCTGAGTATACATATGATTTCAGTACCACAAGGAAATACAGTGCCATAGGAGAATCCTTCCTTTCTGTCTCACACACACAGAAGAAAGAATATGGTGCATTGTACCACTGGGATTTTTTTTTTAAAGAAAAACTTTTAAAAAGTACCTGACCGTATCATAGAGAAACAATTTTTTCATACACACAAAATGGCAGATGAATGAAATACGCTGTGTATGTTCCAGTAGTAACTCTGGACATGTTGTAAAAATTAAAAATAAGAGTAAATATAATGTGGGTAGGAATTTAGTCCTAAAGATATACATGGCACTGGCTGCAAATGCCCATAGATGGACTTGTACCAGTGTAACCTCAGTTACATTCTATACGGAGGGGATTTGCCTCACTGCCAGAATACCTGTCATTGGCAACTACGAGAACCCTGATTCAGATGCTCCAATGACAACTTGGCCCTCATTCCTGAAATTCACAAGAGTGCCTTCTCTTGTCCACGTGGGCTCCGTGCTCACTTACTCAAGACTGGATTCACTGGTACTGCTGGCCAGGTGGCATGCATGTAGGCAATTTATGTCTCGGCCCACTGCATTCTGAGCCCATCTAAGGAAGAGAATGTAGATGAGCTGGCTCCCAGGAGGTGACTGATGTTGTCAGATCTAATGGTCCTGATCAGATTTTTGGTGATCTATGCACATAGATATAGATAGGGTGAAACTTAGTGCTGACTGAGAGTAGCTGTCTATTCTGCAATCTGTGCATTTTATAAGTATGTGAAATCCTGTGGAGAAACATAAATTGCCTTCTCAGGGTTACAGCAATGAGTTTTTGTGTGATCACAGAATCACAGAATAATACAGCTGGAAGAGACCACAGGGGCCATCCAGTCCAACACCCTGCCATGCAGGAACCCACACATTATCAGGGCCATCTGACTTCACAAAGAATTTCCACCGATTACTAAATCTAATAAGGATTATACTGTTAAGCACACAAGCAAAACTGTGCATTTTCATTTTTTTAAAAAAGTATTCTTGTTCAAAAATTGTATTAAAGAGTTTTAAAAAAAAATAGAAAAAAGAATTAATTAAAAAGAATAAATTGGCAAACAAAAATTCAGCAATGAAAAATCACCTACGCATAAACTGATGACCACACATACCAGCAGCTGTCCATGTAATGCTTATATCTATATGTCATGCATTCAAAATGTCAAAGGGGGAATCAGGCCCAATCTCTCTTAAATAATAAAGAATGGTATTTGTCTTTCCAATGCTGCAATAAAAGTTCCTTTAGTCACTGAATGGGCACGGAGAAGTCCATTGACTAGAAATTCATTTCCAGGATGTGGGCAAACAATTCATAAGCATGAGTAAGTCTGTGAAACTCAAAGATTGCAGCAAAACAAAGTTAATTCAACTTTGCAGAGCATTTCCCCAAAGGAAGTTACCCTTGCAACCTTACTCTGCTATGATGTTAATCCTTCCGAATCTGATCCCAGGCTCATACTGTCTCATAGTTGGGTTTGCTCATCAGGGCCACTTTGGCCTTCCGCCACTTCCTCATTCTACTCTTTCGGCCTTTTTCTGTTCCAGTCTGCTCCAGTCTTCCAAAATGACCTCATAGTGGAACAGATCAGCAGAGGCACCAGTACAATCCCTTTCTTTCTAGGACTCACCATAACCTTCTCTCATTTCATCACCCTTTGGGAAATAAAGGTCTAGAATGCAGAAACACAAGTACAACATCTCACATGCAAGAAGCTCTGGGAAACATTTCTGATCCGGAGTACAGGTTTAATAAAGAACTGGAAATTACATTTCATAGGCCTGTTTGAACTGGGGTGAGCATGGGAAATGCTGTTGCAACAGTCCAGATGCTAGAAAGGGGAAGTGACTTTTAGACAAAGGGATCCTGTCACTTGCATTGATCCTACCCCATGCCAGGTTGAACAGGGAGTAGACAAGTGAAGATGTTAGTAATGGAGAGATATAATAATGCATGGGTGAAATTGTGGGGTCTTTGAAAGGAAGGGGATTGAACAAGGTAAGATGATAAAAAAAAAAAAGAGAAGAAATAGGAGTGAGCCGACAGGAGTTTGACCAAAGTCTAGGAACAGTGTCTGCTTTTGACAGAAAAGTACCAGTCCTCATTGCTGTGCCAAAGTGATGCTTGATGGGACTGACAAACATACCAGAGGTTATAAGCACTGTTACACAGTTGTTTTGTTGTATAGTGACTCAGTTACTAGACCTTTTGTGTAGAGGAATAAACTAATAGTGATTAAAAAAGAGATTGGCTAAGATATACTAAGAAAGTGAACAAGATTTCAAGGAAATATTTCATTTTGTAAATGTAATTTAATGTTGTGTTGCATGTGCATTTTGAAAAGGCAAGTGCAATAAGACAAGCAAATAAGTACAAGCTGTCCAAAATGTCTTTCTTTTTAAGAACCACCCATACAAAACAAAGAGCTTTTGAGACTGGGAGGCGATATGCCATGTTTGCACAAATTTAAACAGAGACATGTCTTTCAACATGATAATCAACAAACTTTTACAAACTGCTGTCTTAATTAAAACATCTGGTATTGTAAGACTGGTATGTAAAGAGCTAGAAAAAAAATGAATGTGCATATGTTGCTGGATTTGTTGAAATATTTGCAGAACTACATGGAGAATTTTGAATTCTGTTCAAAGATCTGATCTCAAATTTCAATTTCAGAACTACAGACTATTATTTGGGATCAGATGTACTATATGTAGAGGGGAGATAATGTATTTTACATGTAATTTGTCATTCATTCAACAGGAATAATGGCCAGCCTAGGTTTTTGACACTTCAGACAGAAAAGTACACTACTTCTTCTCTCCTTTCTTGGCAGTAAAATACAATGAGAATAAATGAAATAACTAACAGTTCTCAGCTGTTTCATGACACCCCAAAAAAGGCTCATTCTGCCTAGTGGTGCTGAATCTGTAACACACTCTGTTTTACTTTTCCTAACTCCCTGGTTCAGCCACAGCTTTTAGGCCAGTCAGTAGGATCTGCTCTCTGTTTAATGAACGAATCTTTGCATTATGCCATTAAAGAGTGGTAGTGGTGGCAAAAAAAGATTTCAATTCTAATCCCTTTTAAAAAAATAGTCAAAATTTTGCACATATCTAATTCTTAAGAAACCAATCCACACAATCCAGATAGCAACAAACGAGAAGCAATTTTTTACAATAGCTTTCCAAGACACATAGATATTGAACTGCTGCTGGAACCTTATCTGTAGAAAACAGGCAACTACAACCATTATCATCTGGCCTCTTTGGGCCTTTCTGCACTATACTATTATAGTGTTATTATTCCACTTCTTATGGAATCTTGGGGTTTGCAGTTTAGGGAGGGGCCTTTAGAATTCTCAGCCAGAGAGCTCTTTGGCCTCAGTGAACTACAAGCCCCAGAATTCCACGGGATGTTGAAAGTGGCATAATAGCGCTATAACGGTGTGGTACAGAAAGGCCCCTAGTCTCTGCTCCCTTCCTCTTTCATACTTAGGTTTAGGGATGACCTGCACCAGCTATGATGGCTTCAGATGACGGGAGGTACATCCAGTGGACACCAGCTTAGAGAATTTTTCCATAAATGTTCTGTTGTGTTCAAAACAGTAGTTAAAAACGTAGCAACTAAAAGGCACGGGTAAATTGAAAGCTCTTGTCCTGCTTCTGGAAAGAGACTGGGCTTGGAGCTAAGTAAGCTTTTCTAGGGAAAGATTTCCAAAGTTAGGGCACCACCAACATAGAAAAGAGCATTTCAGAATCTCCATCCATCTACGCTCTGAAGGTAGGAGGACTGAGGAAAAGTTTCAGAGAAAACGTAAAATATATTGGTTGTTTCATGGTGGAGGGGGGAATATCAGCAGGTGCAGAGGAGGATGTCTAATATTTCCAAGACAGCTATCACTTTGAAAGCCATGGGCATCACTGTGAACTGACCTTGGCAAGGATCTGGAAGCCAGTGAAACTATTGATCGCATGTGCCTGCTCCCACTTGGTGGTCTATCTGCCATCTACTTAAAAATCATGTTTCCAGATATGTATAAAATATCACAGTCACACAGATGGAAATGTGACTCAATTGTGAATGATTGTAGCCAACCCAGTTTTATCTAGACCAGGGTGAAGCTTCATTGGTATAGGGTACTTGAAGCCAATTGGCGCAGTTGTAATGGTAGCCCAGATTATTAACAGAGGAGTAGAAAACCTTCCAAAACAAGGCAACTACCATTTCTCAACAAAGGACAATCTCCCATCAACAGCATATCTGTATTACTGGACTGAGGGTCTGTTGACTAGTCCTCATCCAGTCTTTTTCCTGAGAAACTCTTTGAAACCTGACAAAAAAGGATTTGGAAAAAACCAAAATCCATAAAAAGGACAGATTATGATAGAGATTTTTTTAAAAAAAATATTTTTATTAAAATCCATAAATTCAATAAAACATTTGGACTTGTTGCATACAATTCAAAGTACGCAATACAAAATAATTTTTAACATCTGGTGAGATCTCAATCCAAATCCATGCTTACTTATCGGGGCTGCATTAAGGTTTTCCTAGGCCCTAGAGCAGAGCTGTCCAAACTTTTCATGTTGGTGACACACTTTCTAGACATGCATCATTTCGCAACACAATAATTCAGTAAATAATTCAGTGAGTGGAGGCAGTCCCTTCACATGAGCCTGGCCCACCGCTGCCACCTTCACCAGGGTCTTCCTCAGTCCAGGGCAGTGGCGGCAGCCTGGAGTTTGTAGTTGACTGAGGCCCAAGAGCTCTCTGGCTGAGAATTCTAAATGCCCCTCCCTAAACTGCAAACCCCAGGATTCCATCGGATGTTAAAAGTGGAATAAGAGCACCATATCAGTGTAGTGTGGAAATGGTCTTAGTTTTAATCAAATTCTTTGCTCCTCACAAGTTTAGAACTGCATTACAAATTAAGAGAATTCCTTCTTCTCATTCTCCTCCTCCCCCTGCTAAAGAAAGCAAAACGGCAACAAGATATTCCAAAAAAATCTGTTGAACACAATAGATTAAAAATGGTATCAATCTAAGGAAACTGAAATCCTGCTCTTTGGCCTTTTTCACACGGCATTTGCCCTGCGAAAGGGCCT
The DNA here is from genome assembly GCA_030412105.1 of Cyclura pinguis. NCBI lineage: Eukaryota > Metazoa > Chordata > Lepidosauria > Squamata > Iguanidae > Cyclura > Cyclura pinguis. The sequence continues at coordinate 85,162,136 of CM059600.1, forward strand.
CTGGAGCGTCGCGCAATTGCTAGGAGCCATCCACATGATGTCCTCGCAATTGGGCGACGCTGCCGGGGCCAGCAGGCGCCGATCGTGCACTATTTCATTTTCGGCTTCAAGCCAAAAATGGCGCACAATCGCGCATTGCTCCAGGGCCCTGCACGCACTTCCTGTGCCTGTGGAGCCTCCAGAGCCGCCCAGGCTGCGCTGCAGAAGGAAGAGGAGGAGCCTTCACGCTGCCTGCTCGCTAGCACACAGCAGCTGTGGAGGCGAAGCAGCGGGGACGCGAGAGCCTCTCGCGAGAGGCTGCTCTCATGATCCCCACACCCCAGCGCCGAGAAAAGGTAAGTCACGGAAAGGGCCTTTGTACCCTATGATTCCTAACCCTATTGTTTAATAAACAGTGTTATTCAACATAATTCACTTATAATCCAGTTAAAATGATTTGTAGCACAACATTGTGAAGTTGGACCTAAAGCAACTAAGGCCCTTTCCGCATGTGGGGGGGGGGGAACGGCCGAAAACAGAGCTTACCGGCTTTGTTTTCCGGCTGGCCGAGTCCGTCGCCACGAGGAACAGCGCGAGCTCGTCGCTCCGCACTTCTCCGGCGTCCTAAATGGCAGCTTCCGGTTGGTGGAGGCTCTCCACCAACCGGGGAAGCTCGCCAGCCGGAAGCCCGCCCCCGGCAGATCTGCAGGCACGCACTTGTGCGCGCCTGCAAATCTGCTCCGGAGCCGGGTGACGGAGCGGCACAGGGTTGCGCGCTCCGTGGTTTTTAAAAACCTCTAAAAAGAGGTTTTTAAAAAACATGCCACGCGACCAGTTCCGGTCGCTCCGGAGTGGACTGAGGTATGGAACTACAAAAAGTAGTCCGCTCCAGTCCACTCTACGGTGTAGAAGACCTCCGTTGGAGGTCGCTCTGCACCGTTTAAATAGCCTGGTGCGAAAAAGGCCTAACATAGCAATGTGAATTTGAAGGGCCAGTTACTTGGCTGAATATGGTATTTTGGTCTTGCAGTATGTGATCCTTAAAAAAGTGGCATCTTCCAATGCCAGCTATGAATATTCATTCAAGGGTATTCAAAACTTACTGCCTTTAAGAGCAGAGCTAATCTTAAAGACATATTCACATAATCTAGTATGAATAAGCAAGGCAGATTCTACATGCTATTTGTGCTGCCCACAGGCTTACAAGCCAGCATTTATATGCACCACATGCCAATGGGAAGCTTACATTATTTCTCCCTGTACTTGGGTTTTATCAAACATTATGACCATCTTGGCAGAGTTTGCCTAAAGAACTCTCTCTCTTTTTCAGTTTTCACAGTACAGAGATCCCTAACTGGCTACCAAGAAATGTTTAGTTCAAGGCAAAGTATGGTGTCCCTTCACTTTAGATGCATATAATATCAAAGCAGAAATAAAGATGAATGTTCTAGAAACAAAGATGAATGGCTTACAGCAAATTAGGCTCAGTGTAACTAAGTATGTTTTTGTTTGTTGCAAGCAGGGTGGGGTGGGGGTTGTGTTTTCTAGAAAAGTTGCCAAGGCCTCTCAGCCTGCCAATTCTCTCACCCTTATCATTCCAGAAAAAATTCTTTTCTACCAGCAAGTTTATGGCTGGTGATGAAACCTTCAGCACTGAGAAAACAGGAGTTTCTGTACACTGTGTACTCCTGGAAGTGGCCCAAAGCAAAATGCTGTGAGTAAAAAAGCTAACCACTGTTGTGTACCATTGACAGACTATTCAGTAGCACTTCACCGAGAAACTTCACTCACAGTTTTGTTAACTATGGCACTTATCAACAACCACTGATATTCTCTCCCAAAAAGAGAGGGAAACAATGCTCTCTGTTATACCTCTAAAACTGAAGCCACTAATGGTCCAAAAATGCCACAGAATTTAGGCCAATGCAATACAATTAATAACATGTATATCAGAAATATAATTTACTATATTATATAATATACAATTACATAATATATCTGTATGGTACAATCATGTATACAATGAATGCATTATATATATGTGTGGCCCCTGAGTCACTCATTCAGTACTATGGCTCATCACTTTGAAGCCTATCTTCTCCTTTTGAAAGTGCTTTGATATATTTAGGAAGCCAAATAACTGGCCTCATAAAAGTGGCATGAACCTAGCAGAACTTTGGATCCAGCAGTTCTTCTTCTGCCAGTTCTCCCAAACCCACCACACTACCTGAGATGTTTTTGCACTTGGTATAAATTGTGCAGGAATTCAAGATTGCTTGTACTCTGTTTAAATCCATTGGATGTGATCACTTAACTAAATAACCTATGCCCACTGATTTTAGTGTGTGATGGATGCACTTAATATTTAATTCTTGATATCCACTCTATTGAATTTTAGCTTCAAGGATTTTTGCCACATAGATGGAGAATGGAACTCAAAGTCAAAGGAATGGTTTGCCAGGTGTTACTTCAAAATTATACCCAAGGGTGGGTCTTATTTTCTTACCAGTGTACACCTTTGTCTTGCCTGTAACTAGGAGGTTGTCATACATTATCAACAGAACCACTTGGTAAGCAGTCTTGAATTTGTCTCCATGCAAGAAGTGTGTCCTTCACTTGGGTAGGTGGAACCTTGCAGGAAGATCTCCCCTCCAAGATAAAATGCCAGTAAAGACCTGAACCAAAAAACAGATGAACCCAGGAAGGATAATTTGGAAGCAGAGTCAAAGTACAGGGCCCTCGTAAAAACTACAGTCAAAACCCAGAATACCACCAGACTCCAAGGTAGCCAAGTAAAGAGGATCCGCAGCTAAATTGACAAGGTTTAGCCAGTCTAGTCTTGGATAGTAAGACAAGTCAAAGGCGAGCCAAGGTCAGACGCTAGCAGAGCAAGCATCACATGATACAAGGAACAGTGGGCAGGCTCTGGTAACCAGGAGACCCATTAGCTGGAATTCTCTGTCACAGTGTATGTTTACATACACTTAGCTATGTAGCAGAGGGGCTCAGAAGCCCTGTTAGTGAATTGTAAAGATTTGTTTAACAGTGTGATAACTGAAGCCCCTGTCAGAGCTGCTGATGACGAGCAGCAGCTGTAGGTCCTTGTGGCTCTGGCTGGAGATGAGTCCTGCAGCTCAAGAGCTCCCCCTGCTGCCATGGACCAAGCAGGCTTGGACGTTCCTCTGCCGGCTCCTTTAGGGCAACAGGGATCCGATTCTGAAGACGGTTTGGAGTCTGCGCCAACCGGCCCACAAACAAGGCGGAGACTCAAGAGAGCTGAGCAGAGGGAGGCTTCCTTGGTTAAGTTCAAGAAGCAGTGACTAGCCACACCTGTGTCTTGGGCTATATAACTGCCTGCCTGGAAGCTTTCCTTTGCTTGTGGCAAACTTCTTTCAAGCCCTCCTCTTGCCTGGTCCTTGCACCTGGTTCCTGCTACCTTGAATTGATATCTGGACCCTTGGTTTTTGGAACTCTGACTACGGCTTTCACTTGATGCTCTGGTAAATGAACTCCCTCATGTAAAGTGCTTGCTTGTCTCCTCTCGGCTGGACTTTGCTGGCTCTCACACTCCCTTCTCTGGGCTGGCTCGCCGCCCAGGTCTCTGACCTTGACAAACAGGACATTGAAAAGAGTGTCCTGATGCGCATGGGGACTCCAAGCCAATGAGCATCAGTCCCAATGTGCATTGGTCACTTTTCTGGCTCCCTTACATAGTAATGTAACAGCAGCCCTTTACTGGATACCGGTGTTATGGAATTGCCCAATTCTAATTTCCCCAAACATAAGTCCATTTACAAAGATGTAAATCCCTAACAGGACTCCAGCCTTTATTTTTAACAACCTTACAGTCCTAAGATTGAGATTTATATTGTTGTACTTGAAGGGCCATAATGCGTACTGAGCTCCTATTTGGTAGGTATTTTGGCAGCTGATCTCTATGGGAGGAAGAACCTTTTCTCCTCTATTCACAGGGAAGCTCCTACTATTGAGAAGTCTTCCCTCCTCAAAAGTACAAGGCCACCTTTGACCTAGTAGCTTCTAAGCAAACTCATGTCCTCTATATTCTCAGAAACTGAATTGGAGTCCAGCCACGTCTTCTGAGTCCAGTGACAAGCTGCAACCATCTATTTATAGTCTACTGTACTCCTAAGGCTTTTGAGTTTTCTCCATCCTTAGGTTCTGCAGGCTCAAAGATGTTTTCACTGGAGAAACCTTCCTTTGGGGCCATGAAGACTGTTTTTGAGAAGTACTGAGTACTTTTCAATGTGGCACTGCCACATTACAAAATAGGCAAACACAATGGAATAGTTCACTCACGGTAACTATGTCCCATCTAAGGACAACTGGTGAAACTCCCAGAACAAGAGAATGGCCAAATAAATTGAACTTTTTTGGTTGTAGTGGGGGCAGAGGGAGAGTTAGAAAGGCATTTCATCTAACTATTGTTGTTTCTTTTGTACGAAGTATGGGCACCAGTCAGATTATTTCAATGCTTGTCCATGTCTAATTGCATGTTTAATGAACTGAATTCAGATTTAATGCTGGAGAGGAAAACTTCTTGGAATATATATTGTGTTTATTTAGGCCAGAACCATTTGAATGAAAGTACAGAATCAATCAAAGCCTAAAGGAAGCTGGCAAAAAGTCAGTGCCTTAGCAAGTTCGTTGACTCCTCCATGGGAAAAGCTACTGGCAGCCGACTGATGCATTCTTAACATTAGTCGCATAACACCAATTTATTTCATAACGAGAAGAGTAAAGGTGATGCACAGCCCCTAATTGATGACTGTGGCACCAACGTTGTCATTTTGATGACTTGTTTGGGCAGGAGGAGTGGCAGTATCTGGGTGATAGATTGTTTTCTCTTTATCCAGCCACAATGACATCTGCTTTATTCACAGATCAGCCACCAGTTGCTACAACAACGCCAGTGTGCTTTAGAAAATGTTGTTGAGCTGCTGAGAGAATCTTGGCTTCCCATTAGCAAAATGTTAACTATGCATAACCAAAGAGTGTTTGGTTTTTGTTGTCAAAGGGGGAGTCAGTGCTGGCCAATAAGTAAGAATGTTTAGGGGAAAGAAAAAAGGAAAAGAAAAAAAAAAGAATTTACATTCAAAAAGTAAAGGAGAGCAGGGTTAACCCATGATATCACCATGACTCAAAAACACTCTCCTAGAATTCATTAGGAGGGTCAGGAAAGAACAGAAAAGATATAAGGAGATTAAAACAGAAAGAACTAGTAAACCTTCCAGGGAGGAGCTTCTTGTCTACGGCAAGAGAGGCCAAGGACTCTGCCCTCCATTTTCACTGGGAACTTGTTTCTGCATTGCTTTGCTAATAAGTCTTTCCCTCCTCTCTTGACAATTAACAATTTTCAGATTTGTAACTTGACAAAAGGCTGTGTGGACAAAGTTATGCGGTTGCCATAGAACTACTCTTGTCATCTGCTCATAGCAAGGATAGGCAGCGCCCTTTCAAGCTGATGCTTTCCAAACCATGATCAGTTACAATGAAATACCAAGTCTGGTAGAACTGGTACAAGCGAAAGGTGATTCATAGGGGAGCAGAGGGCATATTAGAAAGCAAATGAAACAGAGAAGAACCACGAGGCTCTCTCAGCCACCCAGAGAGCCTGGGGAAAGGTCCCTAGGCATTACTTCCCCCTCCCCTTCCTCCATCAAAGACAAAGAGAGGCAAAAGATTAAGAAATATTGAGACCTACAAATTCAGAGTCTCTGGAAAAAGCAAACAATTGTGAGAGCAATTTCAAACAGACTAACAAAACATCTGAACCAAATCATAGATAGGTTACAACAGCACAGCCCCCCAAAATTGGACCATGCCACATTATTCAGTGGTGATTCACTGGTTCCTAGATTCTTGGTTAGAATCGATAGAATTGATGATCAAAATTCCAGTTAACAATATCTGTTAAACCATAATATAATCATAATTATATGTCACATGCAAACAAATTAAGTTGTCCCATATGCCCTGAAAATAACAAACATTTCAGTTTAATGGTGAAACCAGATGCCTACCTCTCTGCTGACTGGCCCTGGTTACCGCTTGTGTGCAGCTTGCTTCCATGAACACATCCCTTGCTTGAAAACTCTAGTGAAAATTGCAGTGATTACTTATATCCAAAGATGCTTAATATATTGTATTTTTATTTAAGCGTTTATTAATCTTTTTTAAAAAACTCTAGGTCTCATAAAACAGTGTGAAACAAACATTTTAAAAGTCTTAAAAACATATAAAAAGTAATTTAAGAATTGAATTTTTAAAAAAGAATCATTTTTAAAATAATATTTGTATTGAAACACCAATTAAAAATACATAAGATAACACCTAAAGGAGCACATAACACTAAAACTTCTTTAGTTTTCAGGGCCATAGGCCATACAGTCTGCAAACGGTGGTGGTGGGCTAGGAATTGGGTATAATGGGCACCAAAGCCTGTCTGAGTTGCCCACGGCTGTTTACAACCACGCTGCAGATTTTTCTTTTAAAAATTTTGAAACATCTTAACAAAATAAATTATCAGTATCCATATTTAACAAATATGAAAACACAAACATTATTTCTCATCATGACTTTGGTTCACTATATGTCTAAAAATCCCTTTACCTTCTAATTTTCCAAAATTATCTTCTCAGTGACACTGAGAATAACAGAATGAAAGAGGTCTATTATGGGAGATCTAGAATCCTCTTGCTAAAAGAGAATGCTCACATCTTTCCAGTGCCCTTTTGGGCTCCTGCCACCAGGTAGAAAGGAAAGAGGAGTGATATTTGGCACTCCTTTCTTTCTGTGTTTTGTTTTGAAAACATATGTTGCTCCCATTTATCCAGGGCAGGGGAAATCCAAGATCCAGTCTCTTCTTTTAAGGATGGAGTTCTTTCTACAACCTTGGATGTGATGATCCATTGTACGGATCCATCCAATCCATCGTATGGCCTTTGGGATTGCCATCCCATTGACCGTAGGATTGCAGTGCAATGTATACAATCTGTACAAAGATTTCTGGCTCACCATTTGAGTGCTTATGATTAGTCAGTATGTATGCCAGTTAGTTATATACCTCAGTGAGCAAAAAGATTGACACATAGTTGTTTACAACACACCCCGAAAGTTAAGAAAGCTCTCCAATTTGTAAATGATGGAGGATGGCATTTACTTGGTGTATTGCATTATTTATGAAATTTGAACCTGGTGCATAAACACAATTGAGGAGTTCCAATAGTATTTCAAGAAGGTGCTAACATTTGCCATGATACATTTTATGAGGATGAAAGGTGGTAGAATCTCTTGCTGTCTTTCAGGATGCTGGATTCCCATCAAAGCAAATTTGCTTTCATTGTCTGTCCATCTACCTCTAACAGCTGTGATTTCTTCTACTGTTTGTATGACTAGAAGATGTCAAGCACAATGAAAGCCACATTTGGTAGTTTGCTATTTTAAGTTAATTACATACCTGTTGCATTATTTTGTGAAAATACATGTATCTTCTTACCAAGAAACTATGGACAACATCTTAATTTGCTGGTCACAGGATTAGTTTTGACAGTTACATTTACCTGTGTGCACCTGGAATGAGACAGAAGTTAATGATTTATGTTGGACACAGAGGATAGCTGCCTTTGTTGGAGCTGTGCCATAAGTTAGTGTCTGCCTCTATGCCCTGTTGGGTCAAGACAACACATCAGTCAAGTGAGCCACTTAAGTATATTATTTAGCACTTAAACTTATGTTTAAGAGCTATATGTGATTACTTCCTTGAGTCAACAATCCATTATATCACCAGTTCTGATCCATCTTGTTTCCTTGAAGAATTAACATTGACTGGATTCAAACAATAGCTGCACATAGGATGTGCCAATTTTATCAACATTTGCTTACAATTTCTTTGCCTCCAGTGCCATAAAAACCACTCATTATTGGGTGCTGAAAGAAAAATAACATGCTTTATTACAAAAATTAAATTATGACCTTCCATATCTATCTTTTGTGAAGGGGCATAGTCCTTCAAAAGCACAAACTTGTGGTAAAGATGATGCGTCCATAATGTGCTGTCTTATGCAGGAGCTTCAGGCAGAAGGTTAACTATAGAACTGATGGCTCTCTAGGAAGATGAGACAGTAAATTGGTAAGGGAGCCAAATCCAACAGACTGGTGTGGGGAGAGGGATTGGGAGTGATCAGTGATGTATTTAAGTCTTTTAGTCCAAGTCTCAAGTCAAGTCTCAGGTCTTCAAGTTTCAAGTCAAGTCTCAAGTCCTTGAAGATACTTTCATGTCAAGTATCGACTCAAGACTCAAGTCTGGAATCCAACTTTATACCCCAATCTATATTCCAGAAGTTCTGGACAGGGTCAAATAAAGTCAATTTTAACAATTTAAGCAGAGTTGGCCCTCCACTGTAGCTTTGGAAGTTGGGAATAGGATCCTTCTCACTCCCCCTTTCCAAAGCTGGAGGATTTTGTGCCAATGGGCATAAAATTGTCTGCAGCTTTGGAAGTGGGGAATAGGATCCTTCTTACTCCCCATTTCTGAAGATGGAGGATTTTTCAGAAGTGGGGAATAGGATTCTTTTTAATCCCCATTACTGACGCTTCAAAAGCTTTAGAAGGAAGGATCCTTCCTCCTTAAGCCTGTTGCCTAACACACTTGCTGTCCTCATCTGAGAAGCGCACCCTGCACCCTGGGGGTGAGTCTTGGCTTCTGCTCTTAGGAAAAGTTTTAGAAGGCTCTCCCGATATTCAGCAGGGACAGATTGCTGAGTAGACCTCAAGCCCACCTCAAGCCCACTGCCTAAGCCGTTTGCTGTTCCCCTTGGAAAAATGTGCCCACACTTGAGACAGATTGTCATGTGACCAGTAGGCAAAAAAGATGGAAGCATTGTTCAAGGTTGTAAGGTTTCTGGATGAATGTGTTATGTGACCAAATCAAGGGCAGCAAGTCAGTCCCTAAAAATATACAAGTCTCAAGTTGAGTCAAGTCAGTGCATCATTTATTGCCAAGTCAAGTCCGAGTCAAGTCACCGAAGTGGCTTAAGTCCGACTTGAGTCCAAGTCAGTCAACTCGAGTATACATCACTGGGAGTGATCTTCAAGTGTCCTTTATCAGGTTATATAGGTTTAAATGAACTGCCAGGATGAAATGTGTCTGGATGAACACAACACTAATCACACAGCCTTATACATGTCTATTCAGAAATAATCCATACTACCTGCAATAGGCAAATCGCCTCTGAACAAACCTAGAAAACCCCACAATAGGTTTGTCTTGGGGCCACCATAACAACTTGAAGGCACACAGCAACAAATGATCAGAACAGCTTATTTCCAGGCATGTCTATATGGGTTTGTATTCTAAGACACTTACCAAGATAACGCCAATTCAGCCATCATCATGAGCCTGTGGGGACAAAAATGAACAATATAGGTGGCAGCACATGCCACAGATTTTCCTAGCACCCCTATCCTTCTTCACTCAATTTCAGCTTCTGAAGGAGACTACATAAATGTGCTTAGCAGGCTCCATTGTGAATGTGTTTAACAGGCTCCAGTGGCCCCTTTCACATGACACAGTTATAGCAATATGATTCCACTTTACCTGTCATGGTAACATCTTGTGGAATCCTGGGATTTGCAGTTTAAAGAGGAGTATTTAGAAATGTTTGCCAGAGAGCGCCAGTGCCTCACCAAACTAACAGCTTTAGGACTCCATAGGATCTGATCCTGGCAATTAAAGTAGAATCATAGTGCCATAACTGTGTAGTGTAGAAAGGCTCCATAATGTGATCAGGAACTTTGTTGAGAGTTCCAAATCACAAATGAGCATCTAAGCTTATTTACCAAAACATGGGTAGACATCCTCTAAATATGCCCAGGTTGCTGCAGAACAACAGGGACAGCATACAATGGTGGGGGCAGAGAGAATTACACATGCCTTCTTCATCCTCTGTCCCTACCTTTAACATTCATATAGTTGTGTTAATGCCTGCATACAGCTACTGTCTTGTTCTTGTCTTAGTTCAGATCTTAAACAATGTAGAGAATATGTGGATGTCAGAGAGAAAGAGAAAGAGAGATTGGTGGTGCAAACATTCCAAAATGCCATCATGGGCAAACACTTCTTTGTCTTCAATGCATTCACATAAGTCTGTGCAAACTCTATGCTGGCTGAAGCATCAAATATAGAATATCTGGGGTTGAGGAAGGAAGAAAACTGGAAGTTCAGCTGGTTATTGGGAAAGGGATCTAAAGAGAAATAAGCTGGCTCAAGCTTAGTGAGGGGGAAACCCATGCTGGAAAGTGTAATAAATTATTAGCTCTTAAATTGACTGTCAAAGGAAAACAATTACTATTGAAAGTTACCTAATCACAGTTACACAGGTAACAGGAAAGAGAACAGGAGGTGGGGAGGTGGGAACAGGAAAGAAGTTAGGAGGACAGCCCAGTTGGAAGGTTGGTAGCCATTAATACTGGCCTGCTCCAAGGATAAAAAGTATGGAGACTTGAAAAAATGGAAGAATTCCACACCACAGCACCTTAAAAAGAATGCAACACAATTTGCTGGTCAATTGGTTCTTAGAATTTTCTGTCAATCCCCGTGCCTGGAGAGACAAATGACAAAACCAGCAGAGGAATATATTACAGACATTGTGGCGAAGTGGGCTTCAAGCCCCCATTAAGCTGCGGAAGCCCTCTGGGTGACCTTGGGCAAGTCACGCTCTCACAGCATTAGTTGTAGGCAATGACAACCCTCCTCTGAACAAATCCTGCCAAGAAAACCCCATGATAAGTTCACCTTAGGGTCACTATAAGTCAGAAATGACTTGAAGGTGCCCACCAGCATTACAGAAGTGAATAATCATCTGTGGAAGAAGAACCAAAGCTTAGAAAGATACTTTTAAAAAGTACTTCAGTTAATGAAGCCTCTGACAGGGAAACTCCTTTTCTACAAACTCTAAAAAGTGGTCTGAGTAAAAGTAAAAATACTCAGACCACTTTTTCTTCTCACCTTTTGTCTAGATGGAAGATTTTCATTAGCATTAGCACTGGGTAGACGGTGAAGCGGCAGAAACACAGGCTTTCAATGGCGTGCAGCTGTGTGTCTGCAGGACACAATGCAATAAACACAGCTTAAGCTGGAAAAGAGTGGGATTCCACTGTAACTCCTCCTGCTGTAGCTGCATGATCCTTCCTACAACAGGCAAAGTAAACAGCAGCTGCCTCCAGAATCCCTCAATGAGCCTGTATGAACAGCAAAACAGAGAGAACACAGAGAGCAGATGTCTGCCTAACCAGCTACCTCCAACTTGTTAAAAAACATAGATAAAAAGTACAGAAGAAATTTGACTGCCAAAATAAAATCATAAGAAAAGCAGAGGTGATGAAAAAAAAAAAAATCCCTGGATATATTTTGAAAGAAGGTCTCAAGTGGTCTAAAAATGTTTTGCTTACCTACACAAGGCTTACCTGACCTCGTTGTTGCATTCTGCATGTGTATTCTAGTAGTTGTGAATGAAAAGTTTTCTGAAACATGCTCTTCTTTTTGGGGGTGGGTGGGTTCAGAACGTAACCCTATTCTTTCCACGTTATTTCTGCCTGTGGTACCAAATTTTATGTTAAAGAAGTGATGCCCAGGAACATATCTACCCCCTTAATTGGTGTATATCTTTAATTAGCTCCAGATATAGTCCCCAAGAACAATCCACAGTTGATTCCCATTTCTTAAAAGTAATTGAAAGGTCATTTTGTTGTTACTTAAAATATCTAAACGTTACAAGTTATCGCACCAAGCATACTTGTTTTCTGTCTATCTTGTTCAAGCCCCACATGATAACTTGAGGCTGCCTTTGGATACATGAGCCAGGACTTGAACCAAATGATGTTTCTCCTCTGCTCTTGAGTGAGGTTGTACCTCAAGAACTTTAAAAGTAACTAAAAGGTTACAGTTATGCTGCAAGAGGTGTAACTTAGTTATTCCTTACTGCAAACAAAGGAATTATTACAAGTTGCTAATTACTTCCAAGCTCTGTGAAAAACATCTAGTTTTATATGCTATATATTCCACTTTGGCCATTTCTGCTCTAGAGGCCATTAGCACATTATAATGTTATAATGACAGCATCACCATTCACACAATGCTGTCAAGTTAGGGATGCACTTTTGCACACCTTTCTCCCTTAAGCAGATGGGTAGTAGTATTGCCACCAGTGTTCCTTCCACATTACAGCATCCTTGGTTGCTCCCGTGCTCTGCCTTCACCCTGCTCCACCACCCCTGATTGGGCAGTGATTTTTTGGGCAGTTTTTTTTTTTTCTTTGGAAGCTGTACTAACACAGCAATGTTGTAACAGTGTGACATGGCAGTACACTATTGTACTTTTGCCCTATACTGTTTAAAAATGTATTTAAAAAGTAAAAAGTTTTGACTCAAAAGAGACATTTAAAATAAACAGGGAGAGGTGATCGGAAGTTACTACGCCCTGGGAGTTGCTGAGGGGAGGATGAGCTGGGCACTACCACAGCCTGCCCTGCTGGATTTGCTATAACAGGAAGCATTATGAATTACTATAATGATACCACTGATGGGACTGAAGCATTATAGGAGGCTCTTAATGGATTTTTTTCTGGAAATAGAACATGGCAATTTGGTTGGGGACCGGATAGCAGCTGGATAGTGACAAAGTTGTGCAGAACCACAGCTCCACTGCTATAGCGTTATTGTGACGTCGTGCAAAAATGGCCTTTGATAGGAATTTGTAATTACTGTAATATCTGTAATGTATCTGTATACTGTAATGACTGTATCTGTAATTACAGTTAATGTATTCCATCCTGACAAACAGAACTGTCTATAATCAACTTGTTCATTGCTGACAAAGTTATTCAAATTAAAGTTGCATGTTAGATAATGTCAAATGTTGACTTTGTCTTACTATATAGACATGCCTGGGCTCTAAGATCCCTGGGGGTGGCCCTTCTCTGGACCCACTGCCTCCCTGTACATGTTTGGTAGGAATGCAGGAGGGGTCCTTCTTGATGGCTGATCCCACTCTTTGGAACTCCCTTCTCCCTGCTGTTCTTTCACTGGCAAAGGAGGAACAGATTGCTAGGGCTTTTAAAAATATGATGGTTTTTTTCTTTTTTGTTTTTAATTGATTTCTTTTAAATGGTTTAATTTTATGGGTAAGTTAATTGTATTTTAATAATAACTTTTTATATGTTTTTATTGTAACTGCTTGTAAATGCTTTTAACCATTTTTTAAAAAGTTTCCTTGAATCTCAGTATTGGGGAAAAAAGAACAACAGGAATAACAACAACAACAACAAGTTAAATATCATTTCCTTGTACAAAATTACTAACTGAAGAAAATGAACAGCGTGACTTGTTTCAACAGAGTATAATGACATACTTTCCATGGTGTCGATGCAAAACAGAATCATCTGTTAAATCTAGTTCACTAAGAATGAAATGTTCCTTTTTCCAAACAGTAGAGCAAGATCAATAGAGCTCTTGTGTCACATACTTGCCTATTATGCTCAAGCCATGGTGATGCCTAAACTGTCCATTGTTGATTGGTGGTTTTCATGGCTAGTATTAATCAAGGAGGACCTGCAACAAAATGTTCCTGTTCTGGGTTCCTGCCAGCTACCCATGCTTTCTTTCAGGATACTCTATTCCAAGCCCCAGTCCTCCTCTGTAACAACCAGTCAGTGTTCTATGGCTCCTGAATATATTGGGAGCTCATTTGGCTGGTTAGGGCAGGGTGGGCAACCAAAAGTGTGCACAAATAGGCCAATGTGGCCTATCATGTCCACAGAGGCATTGGGATGGGGGGCTGTTCGCCAGAGTGGAAATTGTGCAGGTAGAGAGGTGAAATGGGGTTTGGTGTGGGTAGAGTTCTCCACATTCCTCAGGGACCCCCTAGCCGCCGCCTCCTCCTGCGACTATCTCAGGTTCTGATAGATAAAAAGATAGATAGCTTCCTCCTACATTTTTTGTACTGCTGTATATCTTGGAATTTACCTTCCCTAAAGTCTGCTAATCTCTTCCTTGTGTGTGTGTGTGTGTGTGTGTGTGTGTATGTGTGTGTGATGCCATTTTGGTGAACTAAGTATTTCTATTCAAGTGTGCATTACTAGTATATAAGAGGTTAAAAATACTTTTTGATAATTGTTTCTCTAACTGAATCAAGAATGAGAAGCAATAATGCTAAAAATTCAACTTCTCTGATAAAATATATTCAGATTTTCATAAAGGTTAGAACTTATCTAGAATGCATGCTTATGGTTGTTAAGGAGTCATGTTTCCTATAGGAGAATGCCCAGTGCAAGGGATGTGAACTCAGTCTGGAAGGGCACATGTGTTTTGATAAAAAAGAGAAAGTATAACAGCAGTGTAGATGAAGAAAGAGGTTTATATTAAAATTCAGTATTGTTCTGTTATATAGGGTTGTCAGAGTGAAAACTGGAGAGGGCGTCTCCATCTTTGACGGTTGTACAGAAAAGGGAATTTCAGTGGGTATTGCTTGTCATGCAACAAGGTGACAAGCAACACTTGCTGAAGTCCTTTCACCTGCATAACTATTAAATGTACAGGAGTTATCTCCGGTTTTCAGTCTAGTAACCCTATATGTTAGATAGGCAAATCTATTGGAGCATAATTAACCTGTTGGACTAATTGCAGTTGTTGAAAACCAGCTAGGTAGACATTATATGGTTTAACTAGGTTGTGGTTTGCATCCACAGAAATAACTAAATTTATCTGTGAGCCAGTGCACATTGTGGAGCTTTCAAAATAGCACATTGTGAGTCTTTCTAAAATGTCTATGATTGCTACCCACAAAGGGCTAACTAGCAGGTAGAGAGTTGTCAGGTCAGGACTATTCCAGGCTCAGATAGATAGATAGATAGATAGATAGTTCTATTGAATTAATCTACTGACCATTCTAAACAATTAGAAAAGATAAAAACAATACAGTTATAAACACTACAGTAGAATAAAAACATTGCCATGTCACATTATGTTAAGGTTACATTGAACCAAAATAAAAGCATGCCATCCAATCACAACATACTGGCATTTTTTTTTTCAGATTTACAACAGTCATATGATTCTCCACCTTTAGATAGTCTGGTCTCTGAATCCCTTCAGATAGTTTTGTGCAGAAACAAACTGTTTCTGACTGCGGGGTTTGCCCTCCTCAGTTCCTTTCAAGGCTTTACCAAGTAAAACACAATTGGGGATATCGGGAAGGCTAAATCTCTTGTTCAATTACTTGAAGAAAATACAATCAGAAGAGGCCTAGGCTAAGTGAGGTATAAGGAACCAGCAATCAGTGTGAAGACATACTGTGTGGTACTTGAAGAGAGCAGTTGAAATTGGTGGTTTGCAATTAATTAAAAGTAACAATTCTGAGCTAAAACATCAAAAGTGTGTGCATCAGAATAGTACAAAACTGGCAAGGCATGAGGTATATAGATGATAGAGAGCTAGGTTTGTCTATTCCTCTTAATGTTCTTGTGTACCCTATGGTGGGTATCATCAACCCATAAGAACAAATGTGAGTGCATTAAGTCCTGACAAGGATAAACTGATCTGTTTAGATCTGGGAGCCCTCATCTTGAATATCCTGAAAGGCAGGATCACATGGGATGAAATAGCATCCCTTTGGGAATTCAGTGAGAGGATTTGTCTCTAGTTGGTCCGCTGTGACAAGCATATTCTTACAGTCCATATTATCTCTAGCTTTGTGGGCTAAAACTTCTTTCTTGGAATATTGCTGGTTTGTTGTACCTCACTTAGCCTATACCTCTTCTGATTGTATTTTCTTGAAGTAATTGGACAAGAGATTTAGCCTTCCCAGAATATAAACTTGTCAGCAGGGTGAAAACTTGACAAAATTCTTATTCAACTTTCATATCATTGCCCTTCAAGAAACATGGCTTACAAACAATACTAATATGCTCCCCAGTTGTAAAATTTGATCTGAATCTGCATACAAAATAAAATAAAGAAAGCACTGCTTTTTAAAGGCAATTTTGGTAAAGGAAGATTTGGCTTGGGTTGGGGATCTGGTTTCAGATATTGTGAGTCCTCCAAATTCTGGTGTAGCCGGGTTGAAAACCTCAGACTCAACCCTAATCTGTATAACTATCAACACTACCAGTTAATTCCCAGTGCCACTCTAACGATATATGGGTTTTGTAGGAACAAATGATGGAGGACCTAAACCCAAAATCCCCTAACTCCCTAATTTTCTTGACCTTAATGCTAGAATATAGGCCCCCACAACAACACAGTCAGCAATGAAGTGGGGTAAAGCAAGCTGAGAGCCAACGTGATGTAGTGGTTTGAGCACTGAACTAGAACCCTGGAGACCAGGGTTTGATTCCCTTCTTGGTCATGGAAACCCACTGGGTGACACTGGGCACATCACACTCTCTCAGCCCCCAGAAAACCCCATGATAGGTTTGCCTTAGGTTCACCATATGTTGGAAATTACTTGAACCCACACAACAACAACAATGCAAACTGAACTACGAGAGTTGTGTTATTGGTCAACTAATGATGAAAAAAAGTTAACAAAGCAGGGTGGCATTTGTTGGAATTAACATATAAACAGGTCTTTGGGTTCTTGGGCCTTAATGATCTTAGGTTCCCCTATCCATATCCAGAATTCACACATTCTGCTGGCAGTGTCATAAGCTATATCTGTGTCTCCTGTCAAAGTGGCCATTTGTTTTCATATATAACAGTAAATGTAAGAAAAGAAAGTGATCACCAGCCAACATCATCTCAATTAGTTATAGATTCAGATCAGAGACCAGTGACCTACAATGATAAATGCATTACAAGTAGGTTAAACATAGTACATGAGAAATGGTTACATTTGCACCAAGTGGAGACTTTAAACCTCAAGGGTATTTTGAATTCATGTAACGGTAGAACATTGAGAGATATGGTTTGTGATCCGGATGCAAAGACTGACTTTGTTATCTTTTCACTTCAGACAATATGTCTTCAGATCAAAGCTTGGTTATCAACTGAAGCCAGTTGTAGTAGTCCTAGGGATATAAAACCAACCTGGTTTGATATAGATTGCAGAACAGTGAGGAAAGATCTGAGATTCCTCCCCCTTGCCCTGAAGACTAGGGAAGAGGGGTCAGGCCCTGAGAATCTGATCCAGGCCTTCAAATCTGAAAACCCTGGTTGCTTACTAATTCCATAAGGTGCTGAGGAGAATTTAACATCTTGTTAAAAAATGATCCAAGGTAAAACTCTGTGGGAAATTGATATTCATAAAAACTCTATGGCAGGAGCCTAACCATTTGGAATGGACCTTTGTCTGTGGCTATAAGGGTAACTTAGGAGGAACAGTCACAGTACAGGCAAGGGAAGAGTTTAAGCCTGGTTGCTGAGGCAACCCAGGGCATATGCACATTATAGATGGAAGTCTTGCGGTTTCAGGTTGGGGAGAAGGAGTAAAGCCGGAGAATGGGGAGGAGGAGAAAGCAGTGTTGTATATTGTCTTTGCGCAGGTTTGGGCCCTCTGCCAGTCTGTGAGCCCCAGCAGGTGCCTAACAATGCTGACCACTGATGCTGCACCTGGCTGAAAGCCAGTCACTTCAGATTAATTGGGCTGTGTGACTGAGCCTATCTGAAAGGAAGAGGTCACTCTGAATGCACTTGCTTTCCTTTCCTCTTCAGCTGCCATACCTACTACAACCCTCAATGCCCCGTCTCACTGGAAGTGCCTTTTCCCTTTCATCATGTATTCTTACTAATTTAATTGCAAGCTTTCATCAAAGCTTGGAAAAATTACTTTTTTGAACTACAGTATGGCCAATAACCATTCTGGCTGAGGGATTCTGGGAGCTGAAGTCCAAAACTAAATCTTCCTAATTCTGCCTGTAGTTAAGACAAGTTGAGCTTTAGTATACCTGAACAGATTATCTATTAAATTTTTCCAAGCCAGATCAAGGGTAGCCGCCAGATTTACAACCTAGATAAACAAGAGAACTTGATTTAAAGCTGAAATAGTTCTATTTACATCAGTGAGATGTGTTCAGGCTAAAATACAGAATCTTTTAAGAAACTGTGTTTCAATATGAGAAACAAAATAGTAAGAACAAATGGTAGCCCTTAATGCTGGCCCAAGAGACTTTGCTACCCACTAGGGCAAATACTTTAGAAGTCCTGCTGCACCAGTCAGATACCAGTCTCTGCCTCAATCTGTTCTCCCACTAAGAGTGTATCACCACCCCATACACCTCCCACTCTGCAGGATGTGCTATTTTCATAATTGGACCTATTTCATGGCTGGAACACATGTTTGAAAGTGCACTGTCTGTAATCATACCAGGTCAGGATGACCTCAGACATGATCAGTTCATATATTCAGAGAGGATTAGGTGGGGAAGCCCAATGCTGATGGGCTTGGGATAATCCTCTCAAAAGCTGTAAGTTGTGTGCACTCCTGAAAACAATAGCAGGCAAAACTGCCTAGGTGAAGCAACCAAAGACCCCTACTGTGAGGATATCATACAGAGAGTTTCCCTATTCACACTACCTGACTAAAACGTTAACAGATTGTCAGGACTCCCTCAATGTTTTATCATCTAAAGTTAAGATAATCAGCCCATCCTGGACTCCTTTGTCAACCTTGTGGGAAACCCACTACCACTTTGCCCACACACCCTCCTTCAGGGCAGGAAATAAGAGTGTTTAGCTCTAGCTTCAGCCCAAATAAATTGTAGTACTTGGATGCAATATGTGGTGCCCAGACCTGTGCTCATTCATGCTACTCTCGGACATACTGTCTGAGCCACTCTGCTTTGACCTTCTGCTTCAGGATTGGTAACTCTCACCCTTTTCAACACATTTCTCTCTATCCAGTCCTTCTTGCCTCATTTTCCGATAGCCTTGTATGGTTCTTGAGAGTGTCTGATTTCCTGTGTGCTTGTTAATTCCAAAAAAATACCCTGTTTAATCTTTAACTGGAGTCATCTGTGCAGTTATTACTGGTATACACAGGTGAAAAGATCCTGCTGTTACCCTCCTCTTGCAGGCCTCTTTTGATCTATAACTTCCTAAAATTCTAAGGAGATGCTGGTATTATTAGTGGACCTCAATGTCTCCCACAAGAGTAACAGCCCCTGTTTCCTCAGTCATGGGGATATATTCTGTCTTCTTCCACTCATCATAGTGAAGGTCATGAGAAGCTCTTTGCTCTTTCATCATTGCTGCCATGTAAGCAATCTGACTGGCTACATGGTGTTTTGATATCATAATATTTACAATCTGATTTGCATTATTGTATAGGGAATATGATATGGTGAATAGTGAAGTCACTATATAGAAAATTAATCTGAGCTGGAAACACAGTGCCAATTAACACCCACAAGCAGACACAAGAAAGTTACAACTGGAATCTTTCAGGATATTTTAAACCCATGGAGCCCTCATTTTTTTTAATCCGAAAACTTCAATAGGACAAAATCTAGCACAGTCTTGCCTGCAATGCAGCCCTTCTCTAGCAAAATTCTGCCCAGCTTGTTCAACACAAAAATAATAAGAAAGACTTTGTACTATTTATTTGCTCCAAATGAGACACCCATGTTTTATGGCATTAACTGTCGCCCAAAACCTCATGATGCAGACTATTACATCTTAAAGATTTAATTATCAAACAGGAAGTGGGCTTTATTGTCATCTTTTATTTGGCAAGGAGAAAAGTTGCAGTCTGAATCATCGCTACCAATGACGTGGCAGCCCATGGTGATCAGTGTGAAGTTCTACAAATTTACCAACAAAATAAAAATGAGGTCAGATTTTGAAAGCCTGCTTGGCAAAGTAATGCATGTGAATCTTAAATGGCCAGCCTGGTGAACTGAACAGGAAGATAAATTCATAGCAATTAGATGAGCTGTTCTTAGCCTTTCAGGGCCATGCTGTGATTTTTTTCCCCTCAAAGCCAAAGCAATGTCAAAAACTCATCATTCTTTCCCCACTTGCTTTGAGACATGAGTTTCATGGAGTTTCAGTTCTTAATGAGCACAGCTAACCTTTCTGTATCTCTCTTCCTTTCCCTTCTAACAAGAAAATGAATTCAATGCAAAGATAACCTAAACTACTTTTAGCTGTTGTTTTGCATAATCTGGAAGCAGGCTTCTGTTGAAATGTAAAAAAGTAAGAGTGCTATGAATGGAGACAGTAAAAATATTTCCAAAAGGTTTCAAGATTGAAAATCTACCAGTTGTGAACCCTCCTCCCAAAGCCTCCTAGTAAACAGAATTGCCAAACTGTGGCAGTCCTATCTTTTTCACATGAGGTGATAAAAATTCTGCTTTTTCACCTGTTGGTGATGAATTTTAAAGATGATTACCCTTTCCGCACAGCATTTGCCATGCGAAGGGGCGCCTGGAGCGTCGCACAATTGTGAGGAGCGATCTGTATGACGCACTCACAATTGTGCAATGCTCCAGGGGCCGACAGGCAGTGATCACGCACCTTTTCATTTTCAGCTGGAAGTCAAAAATGGTGCATGATTGTGCATTGCTCCTGGGCCCCGCATGCACTTACCTGGCATGCGGAGCCTCCGGTCACGCTTCCTGCCCCAGCACAGCCTGGGAAACTCCCAGGCTGCACTGCGGAAGGAAGAGGCGGGGCTCTCGCGCAAGCAGGCAGCTCGTGTGGAGCTGAAGCAGCAGGGACACGAGAGCCTCTCGCCAGAGGCTGCTCGCTTGATCCCCACACCCCAGCGCCAGAAAAAGGTAAGGTGCAGAAAGGGCCAATATCATGCAGTACTTGTTGCAAAGTCAGTACCTAGCCCTTTAATATTAGTTATTATTGAATGTATATCCCAATATTTATTCAAGGAAATCTAGGCAACCATATAAGTTCTGTTTCCCCATTTTAGTCACACAACAACACTAGTAGGTAAGTCAGACAGTGTGTATGTGTGCGCAATAACCCAAGATGGAGTTCTGGTTGTGATTTAGATCCAGATTTCCCAAATTAAGTCAAACACGTGGAATAATAGCGCTATAGCAGTCTAGTGTGGAAATGGCCCATGCAGAAGCATCTATGATCACCTCTATAGTTAACTGTTCCTATGTCTAAGGGGTGTTTTTGGTTAGTTTTAGGTCATGATTAGTGTCAAATGAATGTTAAAATTAATTTTGTATTAAATACAGTCTTGATAGTAGCAATAAACAATGATCAGAAGTTTCCCAGAATTCTTCCCATAGTTATCAAAGTCGGTATCCTTACAGAACAAAGAAAACACATATTTTTGCTAGACCTTTGGGTCCAAATTGATTTTATCCAAATATGCCCATGTGCATGGTTTGAATTTGCCTTAAACCGTTTTAACTGATTTTAAACAGTTTTGTTTTAACTTGTCATGCTGTTTAGTATATCTTTAATTTAAATTAGTCTTACTGTTTCAAATTGTTTTATGCTGCCAATCTGAAGTTATATGTCACCCTGAGATCCTTGCATACAGAGGAGATTTAAATATTTAAACAAAGAGGCAGGCAAGCAAGCAAACAAACAAAACAGAAATTGCTTAAATAGAAATAATAACTTGGGAACACATTAAGCTACCTATGCAATTGTAAATCAATCAAAAAAATCATCTTTATTGTTACAATGAAGAGAATGTTATCATTGGCTGACAAACATTTGCTGCATTTTCGTTCTCTGCCTTCAAAACATTGTGAATCAACAGAAGCATTCAATGAAAGTAGCCACTGCAGTAATTTATGGCCAGATGTGGAAAAGAGGATGTGCTAATATATGCAGCAGGATTCGAAGGAAAATAGAAAAGGAAAGAAAGTCACCCAGACAAATATCTTGAATGCATCCTGTTCTAGTGTCTTATTGCACCTGGCAAATCTGCAAACTAAAGCAAACAAATGGGGGAGCTAAGTTCATATTTCTGGAGCAAAGAAAATAAGGCAATTCCCCTCATCTCCCATTCTAAGTTTGCCTTATTCCACTTTCCCAGGGATATTCCATTTTAGTTGTTACTGTCCTTCACAGTGATTGTTTAGACAGCTTGCCGAGCAATGGTATTTTTGCATTGAAAATGTCACATAAAAATGCATCTTGTGTCTATTGTTCTTGTACACAAACCTGAATAAAATGAGATACATTTAGTTCTGGCATTCACTATACGTCCTGTGTCGCCTAGGCATTTCAGCAAATATTTTTTAGTAAATATGTTATCTTCCTGAAATCCTTTAGGTGCCAGGATTATTATACTAAAATTAAAAATGATAAGATCACAACCATACATGCTTGGCAATAGTTTCCAGAGTGAAATCAACAAGGTCACTTTTAAGTATATGCATTTATGACTATAGAGTTCTGACTATAGTCACCGTAGTGACACTTTTATGTGTTCAAGTGTTAAAAACTGGCATATATCGTATTTCATCGATATCATAAACAGCGATGGTGTGTTTTATTTTAATATAATTGACCTTGTACCAAATGAACACATAAACAAGAACACAATTATCTTTTGTTTTCCCACATTTTTCAAAATGTTCTTATGTCATTTTTTGGCCAAAAATATGTAAAAAAAAAATGGATTAAAAAATATACATTTGGAGAAAATGAGTGCAAAAAGCATATATATTAGCAGAAAGTTCTTTCAAAAAGGGGGATGTTAGCAGAACTTGCCCACAAATATATGTACTCTTTTGTGTGTGTGGACTGGGGCACCTAACAACGTACATGAATTTTCATGTGCATATTAAAAATTGCAAACTGAAGTAGAAATAGGATGGGAGAAACTTGTGCTTGGGGGGGAAAAGTAATTATAGCAATAAAAAAAACAGATTTGTCATCCCTAATGATGAATTATCTATCTCATGGAATTAAAATGCAATTATTTATTTCAATAGTAATTGTATAATGGTAGGATGTTTAAGGGTGAAGCACGTTTTCAGACTGAATAACAAAGTCTTCCTATCCCATAATGACAGGCATGAGTACAGGTTTTTCTGCATTGCTGCTTATCTGCCACAACAGCTAAAAAACAGTAGAAAGGGAAAATGGAATCTGATCCTTGTCTCCTGAGGGCCAGTGGTACAACTGCCAATGGGACTAGATGGAGGCCAAAAGTATCTCCCATTTCCTTTCTGGCCACTGAGAGCTGCTCCACAGGAGTGTGGATGGAGATGAGTACAGATTCATTAAACAGAGCATTGCAGAGAAAAAGTTAGTCATGATCAGAGCCAAGTAAACAATCTGAAAAGGAAAAAAAAGAGACAAGGAAACAAACTATATTGCTTCCACTTATTTGGCCAATGATTAGAGTCTCCTACATAAAATATCCCCAATTTGATCCTTAATGGATTATAATTTTACTTTCTAATAAGTCTTAGGAAAATTCTACTGGTTCAAAAATAACAGTCATCAAATAAATTATACCTACAGATATAGGATAGAGTAACAATATCGTAAGGAAATGGTACCATAGGCCTGCCTACGGCCCTTTTCGCACGGCATTTCTGAAATGAAAGGGCCCTTGAGCGTCGCGTAAATGTGAGGAGTGGTCCACATGACACACTCACATTTGCGCGACGCTCAAGGGCCTAACGCGGACTGCGCACGCATTTTTTCATTTTCGGCTTAAGGCTGAAAATGTTGTGCGGTCGTGCATCGCTCCGGGGCCCCGCGCACATTTACCTGGCGTGCAGAGCCTTGGAAGCCGGGCCGGTTGCGCTTCCTGTGCAGTGCAGGCTGGGAAAGGTCCCAGGCCGCACTGCAGAAGGAAGAGGTGGGGTGCTCGCGTGACCAGGAAGCAGCTGCGGAGCCGAAGCAGCAGGGACGCGAGAGCCTTCCTCCTCAGGCTTCTCGCACTAGCCCCGCACCCCAGCTCCGCGAAAGGGTAAGGTTCGAAAAGGTCCTACATTTTACTTCTGTGTAATGGAAATCTATAGGAAATCCACACCAAAACTGTATGTGTGAACACAACCATTTCTAGCTATTATCATAATGTTGCTGAAACTTGTTGCATAAAATGATAACACATATTATTTAATCAATGCTGATCAAATGATACTAAACTATGCATAGATCCATATGGAGATACATGCATGCATAACAATTACATGGGGTTGCAACTTCGGTCCCTACCAACAGTTTTAAATTTTACATTAATCTTCCTAGTGGTTTTTAGACCTACTTACACTGTCAGTCTTCATGACTGTAATGTTTCCAGCAAATGCATTCCTTAAACCAGGACAGATTTGCTAGAATATCCTGGACTGAGTGTAGATATTCCACCTCAGGTTTTCTGCTGCATGTCTGGGAAAGCTAGAACAGGTGGCCTATGAGCTTAGAAGCGAAGAAAATATGGAACAATGATGTCGGCATATTTTAATTATCTGAAGAACCTATAGTTTTACTTCTGAGAACCCAGGCCTCTGAACACAATAGTGGCACCCCTTGACAGTGGATTTTGAGAAGGGATTGACCAATAGCTACACATTGAACCTCAAATTTGCAATTTTTGCTGTAGTATTTCAAAATGTAGCAGGAGTACATAATGTCTGAATGAATAGATGAATGAACAGAAAAATATCCATTCCTTTTCTACCTTTGGGCAGTTTGTGGCCCCCAAAAGGATGTGAGGCCAGCACAAAAGGCATGACAGCACAGCTGGCCATGGCAAAGGGTCACAGGAGTGGAACCAGCTTAAAATCTCTGATCACCCTTGTGACCTCCACTTTTCCATTTCTCACTTGACCCATCCTCTTGCCCTCTTGTGCTGTGTGGGCACTGGCTGATCACTTTGGGACCACATAGGAATCCCCTCCTCTTTTCTTTTTCTTTTATTTTAGCTTGCCTTGCATTGTATCTTGGGGAGTTTGGACATTGGTTTTGGGTGGTGCTTGCAAATAGGGGATCACTTGGCAGATAATGGGGAGAAAAGAAGCAGGAATGTGGTGAACACTGATATGCAACACATTGAGAAAGGGCAGGTCTCTGGAACTGTCCTTTCTGGTTGTGGGGCCCACGGGATGGGGAAAGAGCCTAGCATGAGGTTCAGTCTCACTTAAATGTTGCAGAACTTGGAGGAGGAATTCCTCTGGTTGTTCAATCAGGGCAGGCTATGAAGAAATCCAGTATCATGAAGTGCCCCTGGGGCTCAGGTGCATCACCCAAGGGTGGGTGAGGAGGCGATATGGGGGTGACTTCCTGCCTCATCAAATTCCACATAGGTGTCCCTCACCCTTTTGCAACTATGGGTTAAGGTAGTCCTTATTTGTTCTATACTCTGTGTTTGGTCTCTTTATTTTCCAGAGTGGGTCAGCAATATGATCCAACAGTGAAAGGGACCCTAAGCCCTTGCCCTCTCTGCCACGCTACCTTTGCAGTATAACAGGGATCCTCCAGATTTTTTTTTATTACAGTTCCTGTAACCCCTACTGTCATTTACCATGCTGGCTGGGTTTATACGAGCTGAAGTTCAAATGCTGGGAGCATCAAAGACTTCCTGCACTACATTGTAGGAAACATGTGGCACCCCTACTAGCAGCCTGAAAGTGCAAGATACATGACGTGTCGCCATCCAGTTTAATTTTAAGACACACAACACTGTTCAAATATAGGGATTTCTAGCAGGACTATATGTTTTGCCATGTCCAGCATGCATGCATGTATGGACATTTGGGCCCTTTCCACACCATCCTCCCAACCCGCCATGGGGACAGGGGAAGAACAGAACTGTGACGATGCCTCTGTAAGACTTCACCGTGGTCCCATCCTTCTCTCATCCCCAGGCAGCACAATCATGGATTAAATCATTGATGGGTTTCCCCCATCAATGACCTGTGATCATGCCACCATTGCAGACTTACCTATCCTACAGCAGCCCAGGAAGTGAAATGGCTGTGCTTCCTGCCCCAGCACAACCTGGGAATGTACCTGCCTGCACTGCAGAAGGAAGAGATGTGGCCATCACTCCCTTCCACAGGGAGTCAACCGGTGCAGAGGGGAGCACTTCCATTGCACTCTCCTCCTGGCAGAGCCAATGCCGGGATCCTTACCATACGTCCTCGCAAAAAGGTAGGGTGCGGAAAGAGCCCTTCCCAGCCTCAATGAAAGGAGACAAGGAGACACATGTTCTTTGCTTAGTTCATTTCTCTCCTAGCCACCCACCTTGTCTCAGTACAATAACAAGTTACTCATAACTTCATAGAATCATAGACTCTTAGAGGAAGAAGGGGCCACAAGGACCATCTAACCCAACCCTCTGGCATGCGAATAAACAATGAAAACACTCCTGAAAGATGCCCTTTCTGATTGGCGGGTCACCCCACCCAAGATTCTCTGTTCCCTATTGTGCTTGGCTGGAGTTCTGACAGTGGCTTCTATGTGCTGGCATGGTTTTTCCCAGGATAATGTTCTGTTATGAATTGTAATCCAAAGTGCAGACATACCTCATTAAACAAAGCCTCTAACAAAGAAGCTCCTTTTTAAAAAGGTCTTGTTATGGGAGCCCAGCCTAGCAAGCATCCCCTTTTCTTGTCTTTTTTCTAGCTGGAAGTTGGTTTTTTGAAGCACTGGCACCAGGAGGATGGTGAAGGAGATCTGGAGAAAGACAGAATTTCAGTGTTGTGTTACAGCAGCCTGTCTGCATTAAGCAATGCAGTAAAGTTTGAGCTGGAAAAGAACTGGATTCTATGCTAGGTGGCCCTACTGTGGCTATGTGTGCTTATGTCGAACAGGAGAGGTAAATAGCTGCTTCCAGAATAATTTACTGAGTATGTGTGAAGAGCAAAACAGAAAGAAAAGGGGGAAGCAAGATTATCCTGCCTCAGCAACTACACCGAAATACTGAAAAACTTGCAGATCTATATAAGTTTTGCTACCAAAATGAAAATCATAAAATTTCAGAAGACGTTTTCAAGTGGTTTCTAAAAGATGCAATTTTTTTTTTGTTTACTTATGCAAGACTTACTTGACCTGGTTGTTTCATTTCATACATGCATAATGCATTTCATACATGTTATTATGATGTAGGAACCTATCCCAATTCTTTCCAGGTTATTTCCACTTCTGATACCAAAGTTTCTATTAATGAAGTAAAATCTCGGAATACACTGACTTTGTTAATGGACATATATCTCTATTAGAGCTGGCTCTAGGCCCAGAGTAAAACATTATATTTTGGTAACTTTGCGCAGACCCAACATTTTACGATACGTAGAAAGAGTGATAGTGACTTCACAAATAAAAATGAGTGCACGTCTTTTAAAATATTTATTTCAACTGTGATACCATACATTACACAACAAAAATTAGATGTAAATATGCTAAGAATAATTGAGAAAGATTTTTAAAAACACAAATTATTTCCATGTATATGATGACAATATGCAAAAAGCACTGCTTAACATTGAGAATTATAATGTACATTTATTAATATTGATAGAAAAGCAATATCATATAAAGGTGTGAATATAATCAGGGGAAAACTATATAAATTTCCTAGAAAAAAAAAGTAAAGTACAAAAAATAAACCCTTACAGATCAGAACCTGAGCATATTAACTTTTAAAGTTTAACCTCTGAGCTTTCAAAAGATCTTAAGAAGAATCTTGCCTGTTCAGATGAAAAACCCACCTAGTTCAACATTCTGTTCAGAAATTGTGGTTAACCAGCTGCCCGTCAGAAGCTCCTCAATGTGACATGGATGCAACTAGGCATTCCATCCTACATTCTCTAAATATTTATATACAGAGACACTCTACTTATGAGGTAGTAAATAATAGCTGTAGATCATCCCAACCTCCATGAATATGCCTAATCTCTTTTGAAAGCCACCCATGTTGCAGCTATCTACATACTATGGTGAATTTCAGAGTTTAACTATGTGCTATATGAAGAAATATTTCTTTTATATGAAGAAGTACTTCCTGAATCTCCTGTTATTCAGTTTCAGTGGATAACCCTAGATTCTAGTATTATGAGAGGCAGACATGCTTTTGAGCATTGGACTATGACCTTGAAGATCAGGATTCAATTTCTGGCCATGGAAACCCACTGGGTGACCTTGGGCACCTCACACACTCTCAGCCTTTGAAAACCCTGTGATAGGTTCACTTTCGGATCACCACAAGTTGGAAATGACTTGAAGGCAAAAAACAACAACAACACAACAGACTTTTCCTAGTCGATGATCTCCATATTATGCATCATTTTATAGACCTCCAGCTAGTCTCCCCTTACTCATCTTTTTTCATAGCCCTAAACCTTGTAACCTTCCTCTCAGGGTAGTTGCTCCAGTCTTTGGATCATTTTGGTCGCCCTTTTCTGCACTCTTACCAGCAGTAGCAGAGCTTGGAGTGTGTGGAGGGGGTGGGTGGGAGAGGGCAGGCCTATGGTATGGGGGCATGGCCACTGTGCGTGGGGGCATGGCTGTGGTGCGTGGGGGTGTGGCCAGGGCACACAGTGTGTGGCTACAGGTCGGGACGCCCCAAAAACATTGCTACCCAGGGCAAATTGCCCACCCCCACCCCCACCCCCACATCCCTACATGACTGTTTACCAGCTCTAAAATATCCTCTTTTAGTGTGTTAACCAGAACCTCATGCAATATTTAGATATGGGTGCATGATGGGTTTGCATAAGATTACTGTGATATTTACCTACTTGGTTTACAGAAGACCCACTCTTGGTGAAAATGAAAACTAACAGAAGTGTTTTGCTAATATAAATCAGTTCTGCTGCCTTTGTTTTCAGGTACTCCCCTCTGCAGGATGGATATGGGGACAATCATGATGACAGCCTGCATTACAAACTTTACCAGCACACACAGGTTTACTATGAAATAATTAAATGTTTACCTTTCTCCTTTGTCAGAACTAATGTATCTTGTATCGATCATTGTATCACATGGAATGTATGACCTGTATTAAATATAAGCAAAGAATAGCAGAAGAGCAAAGTGAGTGCACCTATATGTAGCTACATAAAAAGTAGAAGGAGGTATACAGCCAATTTGACATGTCTGTCATTTCCTCCACCAGAAGACTGATAAGTGCAGTCCCAAACTTGAAAGGTGTCATTGTTTAAAAGCAATTGAAATGATAAGATTTGAAATCCTACAGAAATTTGTGTCCAGGCTGCATTACTGGACACTGAAAAAAAAAATTGGACTAAAATGGCAAATTACTTACTTGGCAAATGCAGAAACATAACCCAAGTCTCTGCCAGCTCCCAGACCCAGTTTTACTAAGGCAATGGAACAAAGGCCTTTCATAGGCAGTGTAATTTAGGCTACCTGAGTGAGCAAGAATGGTCAGGTGTATAAAGAGGCCTCATGGAACACTAAACAGAGAGAAATTCACATGGAGTAAGTGAAGCACTTTGCTGGCATGTGGACATAGGTTCCAGGGGCTATTCCCAATACAGAAGACAATCACTGGCAGGTAATAAAGGAGGCATTTATGTGATATGTCAGCGGTTAGTGCAAAGCTTAAAAGAAATGAGATCATGTGGCAAGATAGCATTCTCTGCCTTTCCCTGAGGGGAAGAAGCATTACTGTTATTACTATAAGCCATTGTTAATGCTACTTCTTTGAAATAAAATGTGACACAGTATTGTCAGCTGATACTTGTGCGATCCTAGCTATCATAAATTGTGGTTTTCTAGAATATTAATCTCTGATTACACCGTGCAGCTACCAGGCCAACACTGAGCACAGATGTCAAGGTAGTCTTTCTGGAAAGGGGAAAAGCGGTGACTTTTCATCTGATTTTTTTCTAAAATGCAAAGTCATAGAGAACGGCCTGATTACTACAGTACACAGCTCAGAAGTCACTCATTGCAAAACATCAGTTACGTCTATTTAATTCTTTTTGCAATAACTGACACATAGCTAAGTTACATAGATTGTAATGCAAGGACGGATGACTGCACTCCTTTTACCATTGTTTAGTTGTTTATGATTGTTTAGTTAGTTTTGTAGTTACAGGTTGTGTATTGCCTCACTGCTTATACATATTTTGTATCACTGGTCAATGGATGGTAGCATTCTGATGGCACAAAAGTCATGCAAAAGAGAAAAAAAAATGTAGTTATTATTAGGACTTTTTTTTTTAAGAAAAAAAGCTTTTAAAAGTTTATTTTTGTTCTGGAATTAAAAGGCAGCAAAAGTGCTTAACTGTAAAACTGTATACTTTTCTACTTCGAAGTAAACTCCATTGAGTTTAATCAATATACCTTTGTTTTAAGACTGCAGCCAAAATTTGTCACAGTCAAAGACATTCTGTGCCTCCTAATCTGAGTAACACTGGTGTAAATATAATAGCACAATCATATAAATGTTTGCTTAGAAGTAAATTCCATTGTATTCAATCAATGTATTCTTTGCTTCCTGGTAAGCGGGTTGCTACTCAGCAAATTACTGACCAGACTTATAGTTGGGAATAGTTCATGCAAGGCTATAATCCTACTTACTTGTGAGCAAGTACCATTGAACTTGATGACGCCTGCTTCTGAGTAAATATGTAGATGATCATGCTATTTGTCTTCTACTGAAACTTTTGAAATATAGATTCTTCTCTGTTCAGAACTGGTATCAAAATGTTAGCAAATTTTTTCCAGAAGTGTCTTCATACCCCCCAACATTTCACAGATGAAAACTGAGACACACATTGTCATGCAATGTCAGAGTGTGATCAGGATGACAAAAGTTATTAATAAGGAAGGGCACACAGGATAGGAGAGCCGGTGGAACTCTGATTTTGCCTGAAGCTACTGGGAAGGACACGATTCTGAGCCCTCTTCTACCCTTCCTCCTGCTGCATTAAAGGCATGCCAACTATTTTTGCATTTTGAACTCAGTTTGCAGCAACTGAAGTAATTTGAGGTCAGTAGGGGGAAAGTGGGAGAAGGGGAGAGAAACTGGGATGTTATAAAAGCAGCTGAAAAATTGGGACAACAGAAGGTTGATTGGTACTGTCCCTGTCAGATTGGGATACTTGTGGGGCACGTATTTTCATTTAAAATGTACCAGCACTATGCAATTATATTACTTTTTTTTTCATGGTTCTGTATTTTGCTGTATTTTGGATCTGTATTTTGCTGAGGTATTTAGAATTTGCCAGAGGTCTCTGATCCTCTGTTGTGAACTACACTTGCCAAAGTATCCTAAGTACCTGTTTTCACTAAAGAATCAAGCTGTTTTAAACTAAAATTAAACAAAAAATTACTACAAATATAAAACATTTTAAACACTTTTCTTTTAAAGCCCACACTGGTGGAGGAAAATTCAACCCCAACCAATTTTTAAAGACATTTCCTCAGGAAGCGAGGTCAGGTACCTAAGACTTGCTAGAATGAAAAAGGGATCTCTCTGTCAGCTGAAACATAGCAATGAAAGATCCAACCTTGGAAGCCTAGGAGCGGCCATTCTGGTTGCACTACTGTTCGTATTTTCAATATGGACATTCACAGCCTGATCATAGCATACATTAGTAGATAAAATTGTACAAACCACAAATCCACCATGACTGGAGCATACTAGGAAGTAAAAATAGGTAAATGAGATTAGTATGAGAGCCAGAGTGGTGTAGTGGTGAGAGCAGTGTAGTGTAGTGGTTCCAGTGCTGTACTACAACCCTGAACACCAGGTTTTGATGCCCTGCTCAGCCATTGAAACTCACTGGGTGACCTCGGGTGCATCTCACACACACTCTCAGCCCCAGAAAATCCCATGATATGTTTGCCGTAGTCGGAAAGAACTTGCCATAAGTCAGAAAGAACTTGAAGGCACATAACAACAACATGTGTTTTTTTTTTCTTTCACTAGCCAAAGTATACCTGGATTGCTTTAATGCTTCCTTGTTGTGCTGCCCCTTCAAGCTGTTTCCAACTTATGACAACCTGCAGACAAACCTATCATAGGATTTTGTTGGCAAGACCTGTTCAGAAGGCATTTGCCTTTCCTAACTTTGAAACAGAGGGGGTGATTTGCCCAAGGTCACCCAGTGGGTTTCCCCATTGAGTGGGATTCAAACTCTGGTCTTCAAAGTCCTAGACCCAGCTTGGAGTGTGTGGAGGGAGACAGATGGAGGGGTGAGGGGACATGGCTGTGGTGCATGAGGGAGTGGCCATGGTAGATGGGTCAGGCTATGACAGACAGGGTGGGGCTACGGCACGTGGGGAGCGAGGCTACGGCATGTAGGGGAGGGCAAGCAAGGAGCCGCAGCACCCCCAAGAAATTGCCGCTAGGGGCATACCACCCCCATCACCTCCTGTCCCTATGTGACTGGCCAGACCAATGCTCAGACCACTACACCACACTGGTAGCTGATGTTCCATTAGAGTGAAGAAAATACCCATTAGTATCTCTCTCTCTCTCTCGATTATCTATCTATTCATTCATCTTTTTCAAACAACAAACACATTAACTTTAAAGACTCAGAATGGCGTTTCTCCATCTGCTGAAATACACAAAGGGCTCTTGCAGAGAAGCAAACAGATCTCCTCCTGTATATCAGAGCCAGAGTAGTATGAGGAAGAGATGGAGCAATTGCTCTGTGATCTTAAATATTCAAGGGTCTCAAAATGTCAATTGTCAACCACTGGCAAAATAACTGATGATTCAGAACCTGTTAGTGCCATGCCCTTTGAAAAGTTATGCCCTTTGTTACTCCTTACTAAGTTAGAATAAGGCTTGATTGTTTATGCTTTGCAGTACCAAAGAAAATAAGCTGATGTGTTATTTGCACCTATTACTTCTAGGCTGTAATAAAAATACAGTAGGATAAAACAAATTTAGGATGAACTATATTGAAGAATTAATTATATTGAAGAATTATCTGTAGTACCCAGGCTTGCTGAGGAGATTGCATAATTATTATTAATGATCATTCAGCTTCAATTGCTCTGGAGGATCACTGGATCTTTGGGTGGTCAACTATTCCTCATGTTGCGCATTGGTTTCAGTTGCCCTTGAGAGAGGTGCCATTCCCAAGTGGCTACTAAGTGCTCTACTTTGTATAATTGAGAAATAATTCTGGTGCCTTCACCCCCCACCTCCAAAGTGAATGTTGTGTATGTGACATAGGGCCTTTCTGCACTAGCTTGTTATAGTGCTTTTATTCCACTTTCAACATCCTATGGAATCCTGGGGTTTGCAGTTTAGGGAGGGGCTGGTTCAAGCCATAATGTATCCAACCATACCCTTCTGCTGCCAGAGTGGACACTGCTAACAAAATGGATTCCCCCTTCCTCCTGTGGCATCCCAAGAGTCCTCAGATCTCCAGGGAGTTGGAGGGACAGAAAGCAGAAATCCTGTTACGTGGTTGCTTCTTGACGCAATAAATATGATTTGACAGAAAGACTCTACCTGGTGAAGTGAAAAGCTATCCACATTTCAAGTTGAGTGACAACAGTTTTAAAATGAGGACTGAGTGAGAGTGAGATTCCTGGTTTCTGCTTATGCCTTAAAGTTGTCATTCTGGAAACTGGAACATTTTCAAAAATGTGTAACAGGAGGGAATGGGATGTCCTTTCATTTTGTTTGGTAGACATCCATTCTGTAGTTTCAAATTAGAGAGTTTAGAAAATCCCAATTTTACTTACTGGATATAGAACTGTGAGTAACGTTATCCAATGCAGATCATTTTTTGGCTGTGAAAATCAGGTGGTAAGAAGAATCTCTTGAATAAGTGATAGAAGCCATCCAAAGTTCAGAATGAAAATGAATGAACACTGCCTGAGCTACAGTGCTATTAAAATGGGATATTGGATATAGAGGCCTTCAAATGGAAACTGGAGCATTTCCACAATCCTAAAATATATTTTAAGCTGGTTCATCTGAAGGAGGTTGATTGGAACTATCTTTTTAACTGTATTTATTGCCTGGATGGAAGATTATTTCACTTATTAATTATATACAATCCCTAACATTTGTATCATACCAAATTCTATGTGAAACAGACGTAGCAAGCTTCAGGGGAAAAGCCAGAATTTTCCAATAGGTCACAAACTTGCACAAAAATTTTCATGATGTCAGTCTAAGGCCCTTTTTGCATGGCATTTGCCATGCAAAAAGGGCCTCCGGAGCGTTGCACAATTGTGAGGAGCGCTCCTCGCAATTGTGCAATGCTGCTGGGGCTGGCAGGCACCAATTGTTCACTATTTCATTTTTGGCTTGTAGCTGAAAATGGTGTGCAATCACGTGTTGCTCCAGGGCCCCACACGAACTTACCTTGCATGCGGAGCTCCGGAGCTGCAGCCCTCGCGCTTCCTCCCCCACCGCAGCCTGGGAAAATATTCAGCTGCGCTGTGGAAGGAAGAGGCGGAGCCCTCATGCTGCCTGCCAAGCAGCAGGCAGCTCCTGCGGAGCCGAAGCAGCAGGAACGCGAGAGCCTCTTGCAAGAGGCTGCTCGCGTGATCCCCGTGCCCCGGTGCTGGACATAGGTAAGGTGTGGAAAGGGCTCTACACATCAAATTTTGTCAAAATCAGTTCATAACAGTGATTTCAGGGTAAAAAAAAAATGAAGAAGGAACTCAACGTAAGGCCATTTCCTCCCTACACTGCTAGTATTTCAACACCCTCTGGAATTCTGGATTTGTATTTTACTGAAGCCAAATTGCTCTCTGGCTGAGAAGTCTTAATGCCCTTCCCTAAACTGCAAACCCCAGGATTCCATATGATGTTGATAGTGGAATAATAGCACTATAACAGTGTAGTGTGGAAATGGTCTAAGTCTAAAACCTTATTAGGGCTTTCATTTTAATTCCATTAGATAACATGCTGTGGCTGGCATCCTGTCTGTTAATCTCCTCTAGAGCAGACCCACAGAATCAATTGTTGAACAGTGAGGCAACACATAGGTAAATCTGATTGATTCAGTCAGTCAGTCAGTCTACTCTGTTCAGAATTAACAATAGGATTTTTGCCCAAGTTTGGTGTCTTTGTGATCATGAAAGTGGATTTGTATAGTATAACAGGCAGATGAACAGTTTAGATTATAGTAAAGATAGATTCAGATGTTTTGAAATTACATTTGTGTGCACTCTGTTATTGGCCATTTCCACACTGGGCTTCTGTAACGGTGCAGAGCAACCTCTCACGGAGGTCTTCTACACCGTAGAGTGGACTGGCGTGGACTACTTTTTGTAGTTCCACACCAGAATCCACTCAGGAGCGGCGGGAACTAGCCGCGCTGCGTGTTTTTTAAAAACCTCTTTTTCGAGGTTTATAAAAAGCAGGGAGCATGCAGCCCCGCGCCACTCTGTTGCCCGGCTCCGACGCGGATTTGCAGGCGCGCGCAAATGCGTGCCTGCAGATCTGCTGGGGGTGGGCTTCCAGCCGGAGAGCTTCTCTGGTTGGTGGAGAGTCTCCACTAACCGGAAGCCACCATTTGGGCCGCCGGAGGACTGCAGAGCAGCGAGCTCGCGCTGCTCCGTGTCGCGACAGACTTACCCGGCTGCCAGTAAGCTACGTTTTTGGGCATTTTCGCCCGTTCCCCCCCCCCCCCACATGTGGAAAGGGCCATTATAAGATGAAGGGTGATCAAAAAATCATTTAAATAAATATATAAATAAATGAAAAAAAAATGCCTCCAGAATTTAAACTGTGTTAACTCAGACATTTTTCAGCAGTCCAACTCTTTCTCCTATTATTTCCTCTTCTTCTTTACTTTCTCTCTAAAACAGGGAGTCAAGGTTACTTGCAAGTGTATACAATATAATTAAAATATACAAAAGAGCAATATTAAAGTGGAGTTAAACTATCAACACGAAAACAAGTTTTGAAATACAGTTAAAAAGTTTAAAAAGTTAAAATGCTACCACTAAAAACAGTAAAGCCTTTTCTTTAAAAACATTCAGTTCTTTAAAAATTCATCTAATCATGCATCATGCCCTCAGCCCACTTCACTGCAATCCATGAAGTTTTGTTTCAACTTCATTAGTTTTATGGTGCCACAAGATTTTTATACTGACTGAAATTTAATAACAATGATCTAAACATGGACACATACACTGAAGAACAAAAAGGCAAGGAACAGAAAGTAAACTTAAAAGAAAACAAGTTTAATATTACAAGGTTTAGGGGAAAAAATAGAGGTTAACCCTAATAATATGAGAAATCTGAGAGACAATGGCAAGGAATTACAGAAATTTGCAAAATTCAGATGAAAATATTAGAACAAAGATTGGTCAGGAACAAGGAAGGGAATAAGAAATGGAAAGAGTTACCTAGAATGTACACACAGGCCTAACAGAGAAAAAGCAGCAAGCAATTAGCCGGAGGTTGTGCGTCTTACAGGAAAACACTTTAAACTGGCATCATTTATTTTCACAAGAGAGTAGTGATTTGAGAGTCCCTGATAAAATATGCCATGGGATTAAAAGGTGGATCTGTCAGTTAACTCAACCCTCCTTCCTCTTTCACTCTATGCCTCCCATCTATGTATTTTCACAAAGCAAAGCCTAAACACACATTATTTCTGGATAGAAAGCACCTCCTTTCCAAAAGATGAAGTGCTAATCAGGCTTTGTACAGGGGTTCAGCTTAAGTTCTGGCCACTTTGGAGAACTGCTTTGGATAGAGCACTAGAAACAGTCCATAAGCCTGATTTGGTTTAAACTTCAGGTTTGGAGTGAATAACTTTGAGAATAAGCCAGAAAATGCAATTTAAGGAGCTGTATCCAATGCCGGACTTCCACTCATGCAAGAACAGAATTCATTGTCAGTGGGTGGGTAGGGGTGCAGTTCCCAGTCCTAATTCACCCCCCCCCCCGCAACCTAAAATCCTACTATAGAAACACCTCTGGGGCATTTTTTTCTTTTTTTTTCTTTTTTCTTTTTCTTTTTGTGGCTGAGAACACTACAGAGGGCAGAGGGTGAAAATCTTAGTGCTACTGTGAATGGCTTCTTGGATTTAGGATTTAAAATGTTTAATGAAGAGGAATAAAATAACTAAAGTGTAAAAGTCTTTTAGGGTCTTAAAACCCAAAGACCTTTTGAAAGAGAAATGTTTAACCACCACAGTGGAAGGCTGAAAAGGAGAGGGCAGAGCAAATCTTCTTGAGAAGAGAGTTCCAAAGACTGGGATCTCATAGGAGCTATCACAAATTGATGAACGGGGCTAGGATTTTGACAGAAGGACAAGGTGGATTTATTCCAGAGGAAAGACGGAATATTAACTGTGACTAAATTAGAACCATGAGTCTGGAAAAATTGCACTGCCTGCCAAATTGGTTAGGGAAACATATGAGGATTGTGAGTTACAAGGACAGTTGCCGTTAGGTACAAAGAGATGCTCAGAGGATGAGCTTGAAATATATGAGCTTTAAACAGAGATAGGATTCGTTTGGCAGACTGTCTAGATAAAATATCTCAGAAATCTGTCAGTTAGGTCTAACATATCCCCACCTCAGCCAACCTGTATACTTTCCAAAGCCTCTGGTCTAAAATATTTGACAATTCATAATTGCCAAATATATATATGACAGATAGCTCTGATAAGATACGAAAAGGCTGCTCTCTAGTGCTATATATTAATCAGGAGAGCATTTCAACTTTCATTGCACATGTGTTAAAATCCCCAAACATGGGTGTTGAATGATATATTATACTCAGTGTCAGGGAAAGAAAGCCAAAGAGCAAGCGCATGAGTGCTGTAATCTCCTCGTTATCTCTTGACATGGAACCCTATATCATAAAACAGGATAACATTTATAGTGGGATCAATTTGTTTCCAATTTCTCCCATATGCAATTTCATGAAAGAAAAACTTCATCCATCATAAAATGACTGCGGTCCTGTAGTTATAGTCAACCTAAAACAGATAGCAATGATATATACCCAGCTGTGCATTAGATACCCACCAAATAATATACTTCATGAGCTCCTTTTTAATTATCATGACTGAGAAAACTCTTCTCTCATCATTTCATTGTTGTTGATCGATTGATTGATATAGTACCATCAGTGTTCAAGGTACAAAATAGGAGAGTGTAGGTCACAGGGCACAGAGTTAAGGAGGGAGTGCTGAAGCCAAGACTAAACAGAACTTCTGTCCAATCATTTCAATTCAACATGTTTAGTCTTTGTTACCTGCTCACTTATGCTGTGGCATAGCATACATGGGAACTCGGAGGTTGTGCCAAAGTCTTCCTGGAAAAAGATGGGTTTTGAGGATAGATTTGAAAGGAATAAATGAGGTGGCATCGCACACATGTTTGAAAACCCCTAACAATGTTTTATTATTCTAGAAAGGATTACAGAAATCTATTCCTCTCTCTTTTTGTAACATTGCAATTTATGTTATAATGGACTGTAAGTGGGTTTAGTTTCTCCGTTGTCAACACTGCCAGTCATTTTGAGAGTAAATCTTATCTGCAAAGGTATCCATTTCAGTAGTCCTAAGCATTTTTATCAACCATTGCTTAATTGCAGATAAAGTTGCTGATTTTCAGAGGAGGGCACAGACAATCTTAGCAACTAGAAGATTTATAAGAAGTAATTTGGTGAGCAGATGATACATGTTCTCAGTGTGATTCAATAGCCAGTGAACATTTCTTCAATGTTTCAGTGAACAGTTTTGAAACAAAAGACTAAAATCCTACAAGTACTTACCTGGGAATAGGTCTCAGTGAAATCTAAAGAAGATTTGAACAGAACTTCATTGCACATGATTTTTTTACAATCTGCACTAAGATAATACCAATTATTGAAATCTTAAATTTTCTCTGACAAAAATGATAATATAGTCGTTATGTTTGATTGTACTGCTTCGTTTATGTCACCAGAACAATTGCTGAGAACAATATATTTTAAATGTATATATTTTATTCTTTTCATTCCATAGAGGTGAGATGAGGAACAATGCTAATTTTTGATTCCCCCATGGGCTTTGGTAATTCTTATTTGTCTCTTTCCCTAGGATTTAAGGGTAGATGAAGACACAAAACACAATGGATTGGATCTAGACATAATTGTATATGAATAGACCAAACTGGACATAGGGTTACCAACTCTGGCTGAAGAAATTCCTGGAGATTATTTTCAATTTGTAATTAAATGTATAAATGTTTCCTTCCTTCCCTTCATGGACACAATTTCATCTGCTTAATTTACTTCTACTGTTTAGACCCAGACTTGGAGCACCAGGCTGTTAGAGCAGACAGCAAACCACTTTTAATTTATTCTGTTTATTTTACATTAAAGTTGCCCCCCCCCCCCAATATTTGCAGATTCTGTATCCATGGATTCAGCTAACCATGACTTGAAAATATTTTTTAAAAAATCCAAAAAAGGAAACTGTTATTTTGCCATATTTCATAAAGGACGCCATTCTACTACGCCATTGTACATAATGGGACTTGAGCATCCACAAATTTTGGTATTCATGGAGGGTCCTGAAACCAAACCCTAGCAGATACACAGGGCCTGCTGTGTGTTTTCTTCGTGCGTGTGTGTGTGTGTGTGTGTGTTTGTGTTGGCCTGTAAAAAATAATAAAAACCTTTAAAGTACAGAGTATTTTTTTTTTAAAGTAAACACTGCGGAGAGTCTGAAGACCACTACTAGTAGATGTTGTTTCTCTCCTAAGCTTCTGTTTTAATCTTGTTCTAGCTTCCCTTTCTGTAGTTAAGTAGTCAGTCTGACACCTTCATATCAAAACAAGAAGCTGAGAACAAGCCAACCCAACCCAACTGTAAGGTTAAAATGTCACATTACGTTTCAAGTATTTCAATATGAAGATGTCAGCCTGGCCACCTAGATGCAGAGATTTATATTTATATGCAGCGATAATGATGATGATGATGATGGTTTTCAAAAAGGATATTGACAATCTGGAACATATTCAGGGCAGAGTGGGAAAAGGTCTGGAAAGCAACCCATGTGAAGAACAGTTTATAGAGTTAGATATGTTTAGCCTGGAGAAGAGAAGATAGAGAGTTGATATGATAGTTCTATTTAAATACCTGAAGGGAGGCAAGTTAGAAGATAGTGTGAACTTTTGTGTTGCTCTGCAGGCTATAACATGAACCAATAGATTCAAATTAACAATTAGGAAGAACTTCTTTTCCATACAAACTGTTTGAGGCAGTGAAAGAGGCTGCCTCATAAGGTGGTGGAGTCTCCTTCTTTGCAGATCTTTAAACAGAGGTTAGGTGGCTGTCTTTTGGGAGTCCTTTAGTGATTATTATTTCATTTATATCTCCTTTTTCTCTAATACTGTAACTCAAGCTTACAAAATTAAATGCAATTAAAGGCATCTGTTGTTGATGTGTGCTTCCAAAGGCAAAACCCTCAACAAATTTGGCCAAGAAAATCTCATGGTAAGGTTACCATAAGTTGCAAACAACCTGAAGACACACAACAACAACAACAACAACAACAACTGTTATACAATATTTTGAAGATCCTTTGCCTTGCGTTCTTTTATTGTCTGGATTGCTAAACTGATCTGAGCTCATTCAAACACCTTTGAACACAGTTCAGACCCAATTCAGATTGACCTGATTAGGTCCAACTTGGTCCAGTTTGAGCTGGATTCAGTGGCAGAGCTTGGGGGGGGGCGTGAGGGGGTGGCCACCATGTGTGGGGGTGTGGCTGTGGTGCATGGAGGCATGGCCAGGGTGTGCGGGGGCATGGCTATGGGCCAGGACACCCCAGAAACATTGCCACCCGGGGTGAATCATCATCCCCCACCTCTATGTCCCTACGCAACTGGCTGGATTGGTTTGATTAGGTTCAGGACTTGGGTGAATTAGTTGTACAGCCCTACACAGAAGTAAGTCCAATGACTTTCCTAGAGGTTTACTCCCAAGTAAGTGCTTTAAAGGATTATAGCCTCAAGTGCTTAACTCCTCCTTAATTCAAATCTCACTGATGTTAGAGCAGTTTTAGCATATCTAATATCCTTTTGGCTTGCTGTTCACTGATGTATAAGTGCTGTCTTGAATTTTTTTTCTCTGCTCCTGTTTATTAGGTGCTCCTGTGCATAACAGAGTGAAATATAAGTAGCACAGCAATAATCCTTGGTTGTTCAGCAATGCAGCTGTGATATTACCTGTTTGCAGACTGGTGGAATTTCATTTACTGCAAACATTCTTTTAGTTCCATAGAATATTCAGATAAAGAAACTCCAACTGAATTAAAGATCAGTTAAGTCAAGCCAGTTCTAAGCTTACCCTTAATAAAACATTTCATCGTTTTAAATGTTTAAAAAAGGGAATTTTAAAGAAGATTACTGTTAGAATGCAGACTCGTTAGCAAGAGACTGCTTGTCTCCTGCTGCATAATAAGTACTTTCAATTTGGGATGAATAACTCATTTTGTGGTCCATTATCTTTCTCTAGAGTCCCCAGCAGTGGTTTATGTACAAAAAACCTTGTGGATTTATTAAGGTTACACAGCACTGAGCCAGAAGTACCTAAGCTAGTGCTCAGGCAGTTAATAGTCCAACTAACATAATTGCTGAGAAAGCTATGTGGGCAAAATACACACAGATTGCTTCCCACTAAATAAAATCGACTAAATTTAAGTGGATGCATCTAAGATTAGAATCACTCTAAAGCTGCCTGCAGATCAAGGATACAGTTTTGCAATCTAGACAATCTTAGGTGAGTTCTCGACCACGCTTGTCACCTTTCATCGATTTCTCCTTCTGCTTGTTCATTTGCCGCGCTTAAATCTTTTATTATTATTATTATAATTTTGAGAGGACAGATATATTTGGAAATGAAATATTTCAAAGACGTGAGAGATGCACAGTTTGATCCTAAAGAAAGTGCATGGCAACAAGACAACAAAGGGTTTTGTGACAGCTTAAAGGTTAACAGAAGCTTCTATAGACTGCAGCCCACCTTCAAATGCATGGAACACTGCCCCTGTTAACAGATATTGACATACCTATTAAGATAGGGATGAGAGTGGGATGTGGGAAAAAAGAATTGCAAAGGGTACAAACATTGATGATTACCATAACAGTCTAACAAAGAGCAGTTGGGAAGCCCAGAAACTTATGCAGAGAAGATGGTGTGTGCCACATAATATTGTTGTGTGTCTGACACCATTTCAGCTTATGA
Source organism: Cyclura pinguis (assembly GCA_030412105.1). Lineage (NCBI taxonomy): Eukaryota > Metazoa > Chordata > Lepidosauria > Squamata > Iguanidae > Cyclura > Cyclura pinguis. The sequence continues at coordinate 85,204,218 of CM059600.1, forward strand.
GGTTGATTGTCTCTAGCCTTTCCTGCAGTACCTCCAGTTTTCTTTGTTAAGACTAGCACAGCTCATTCATGTTTGAAGACAACATGGTGGTTGTCGTAGCCCATTTGGACTATTAAGGATGAAACCCTTTACCCACTTACCTTGGAGGCAGCCCTCACTGAATTCAGTGAAACCTATTTTGAGTGGGCATGTAAAGAATTGTACTTTTTTTTTGCTGGCTGCACAAGCTTGAGAACTGGGAAAATGGCTTGTTATACACACAGATTTCAGTTCCCTGAAAAGTTATACTGCCTTTCTCAAGCTGGTGCACTTCCCTTGTGTTGACCACAACTTTCATCATCTCCAGTTGGCAGTTTCGTGTTAAACAAAATTCTTCTATCTCTCCATTCAGAAGTGGTGTTTCTGTGGTCTGTGTTTAGTAAAGAGTGAGATTCTTGTTGGAGGACCATTGGAGGACTGGAAAAAGAAATCAAATGAAAGCTCTGATTCATTCATAATCCTATTTCCAAAACAAGTAATACAAAACTTGCTTCAAATAGTGCATTGCAGTATTGGAACTGTGATATTGCAGCGATGTTTTGGGAAACATGAGAGACATTACTGGATCTCTTAAGCAGAGTAATGAAATTGACAAGGCAGGAGCTGAACAACAACCAGTTCCTTAACCACTTACCCACAGGGTCTAGCAGGTGAAAGACAGGCTTAGTTGTGTTTTTTTTTAATCCCTTAAAAGTAGCTTTACTTACAAATTGCTTGTGCATCATTAAAAACATGAGTGAATGGAGGACAGAGGGAGAGAGAACAGAAAAAATGGCTTACCGTTAGAGCAGATGATGCAGGAAGAAGGAGAACACGATAGAACAAACAAAAAGGAAGTCACCATAATGTAAACTAGCAATCAGTGAGTTTTGGACTGCAAAGGTTGCTAACTCTAATATGAAAAGTTATTGCTTTGTTAAGAGTCTGGTAAGAAATCTCATAGCAATAATCAATGAATTCTCAAAAGAGGTTCTGTCACGTTCTCTGATTAAGCTATTGTGATTTATTAGCAATGATGGCTCCTAGAACAAGTGAGGAGGTACCTTGCCTTGAAATGGTAGAGGGAAGCATGAGCTGTTTGTACATACTAGTATACATAGAGGATGCTTACTAGAAGCTTGATAATCAGATTTAATCTAAAAACTGAATCAATTCTTGCCTATTATTTACAAGTCTCTCTGTTTACTGAGTTTACAGTCAACTGGAAATACAAGGGAGTAACAGTGTAATCCTCTGCCTTTATACGTAGAAGTAAACCCTATTGAGTTCAACTGGATTTATTGCCAACCCCAGTGTGTATGGCCACTTTCCCCCAAACTGGTTCCCTCCACATGTGCAACTCCTAGAAGCCCTGGCCAGAAAGTTCAGTGATCAGGAATAGTGGGACACACAGTCCAAAACATCTGGAGGACACCAGGCAGAGAAAGGCTAGCATATAAGATTTCAGCCTGAATCTAGCCGATGATGGTAAAATACAATGATACGGTATTAGCTATCTAATAGCAGTTGTCTAAATTAAAAATGTCACTGCACATATAATTCCTCAATCTAAGCCACTAGTGTGAAACTCATAGAAGAACTCATAGTAAATCCACTTTCTAGTCTCAGGGTAGCAGGCTAGCCCTGTTATATCAATGGAATTTATATAAGCATTGACTTACCATTCAACACCTGATTTAGTGGGTTCCCTCTAAGTAGACATTGGATTCAGGCCTATGTTGGCCTCACTGATATGCCACAACCTCTCATCCAGCCAGTGGTATGAATTCAGAAGCTTCCTTCTGTGCACTTACAGACTGAGGCCAATTTTTAATGATACTTATGATCAAGTATCATGTCCTGAATGTGCTCAGAACTATAAAGACAGTGCAATGGTACTGCATTTATATAGTCATTAAAATATATTTTATTTTTATTTACAAAAGAATCTCAGTGCAGCTTGGCAAAAATATTCATAAACCACAATGACAAACCCAGAATAAAAACAGTTCAAATTACTGAAACTCTTTTCCTAACGTACATGCAGGAGCAGGATGAAACCGTCCAGCATAAAAACCCGGGACAAATATCGCTAATCCACCGCCAGGGTTGTCCTGTGTCTGCCATTGGTTCCAAAAGACTGACTCGCAATAGAACTGAAAGCAGAATCCCACCTATTGCCCTATTCAGGTCACAAGTGAATAGGTCTGATTGCAGAGAGCAGCACCAACGGTCTTTGAACGTCTTTGTAGGTCTCCCTTGATATTGTGCCTGCACAGCAGTTTATACTAACACGTTAGACAGTAAATTGTTCCCATTACCAGCAGCCTGGATAATTCAGCTCACTGCTATGAGCTGGTGAAGCCAGCCATTCAAACAAATCAGTCATCCACATAAACACATGTTGCTGTCCCCCCCATAAATTTGTTCCCTTAACCCTCTAGTACCTGTGCATATGTGTGTAAATATGGATGTATCCATTCATTCTTATAGCTTTGGGAGGAAAGACTGACTACAACAATCGAATGAAATAAATAAATATATAATGGAGATAAGTCATCTTGACTAAATAACCAAGACAATCTGTGTTATATAAAATAATCAACAATATCAAATTGCCTAATATAAATACATATTGGCAGCCAACACCTTGCACCTAAACATCATTTGTGTGATCAGTTCTTTAAATGAAATGTAGTTAATGTACACTTTCTAAAAATGGAATTACTTAACTGTTATTACTAATTAGTCAGACTCTGTGACTGAATTCATGATATCTATGTGTCTATTACATAATATAATCTGTGCTCTTCTTGTCTTATATTTATTTAATTTCTCTTTTCACTACAGCACTGTTCCTGCCTTTTTGGGCTTCTCTTAGCATCCAAAACAGTCTTCAAAATCAAACTTATTTTATATTTCAGATAATTCTTACTTTTCCAAACAAGCCTTGAGGAAAATAGCTTGGGTTGTTTAAAAAACAGTCTAAAGTGGATGGCTTGGACCACAGCAAAGTCCTGTTTTAGCTGCCTTGTTCTGCCTTTGAATCCTCTTAGGAAAGTCAGTGATACCCACAAACAATAGAATTAAAAAATCTGTCTTTAGGACTGGCAAACCATTCAGAGTTCTGTCTAGCTGCTTAGCATAGACTAGGCTAGGCCTCAATAAAAGAACAGCCTCCCAAAGAAGCAATAATTTTCAGATTGTTGTGTACAATGCAGTGATAAAGCTCCCTGTCACATTTTTCTTCCCAGTTACTGAAGTTCCCATTCAGATGAATTGTCACAGCTTCTTCAATCCAAACAAGTACCCTTCCGGCCTTGTTTGCATTAAAATGTGATAAAACTAAAGGTGACTTTAGCACAGCTGTGCAGAAAACTGGATTAGGTCAAAGTGACAGAGTTTGTTAGGGCTTGCCACAAAGGTGGTTCAAGATTTGTCTAGAGTGCTAATGTGGGAGAAGCAGAAGTTTCTTAAACCCAGACATTTGTAATAAGGCTACAAACAAAAAAAGATAGTTTTTTCTTTCATCCATGCATAGTTACCAGTGGCAGCCAGCTTGTTGACCTGTTGTCACACAAAAATTTGGAATGGCAGAGCCATAACAAAGTGCCTTATAGTTTCTGTCATCCCCCCTCCTCTTTGTGTGTGGAGCACCACTGTCAAGAAGCAAAACCACCCAAAAAGGCCAAGGTCCAGGCACCCTTGACAGCATGCTGCCTTCTTTTTTTTTTTTTAAGGCTGCTCAGAGATGGGAGCTGGCGTTGGATTACTTTCAGGAGTTTTTGAAATGTGATTTAAAACTTTGTTGGACAGAGAAGTAAGCCAACAGCATTTTGCTTGCTCATGATGAATTATTGATAGCCAGCCTTTCAGCAAGATGGCATTTTCACCTCAGAATCGTTTGATCTCAAATTTCTGTGATCTCAGGAGAAAGGAAGACATCCCCCCAACACCAGGAAATAGCATCTTCTGTATGCCATCTGCTGGCACAAGGTAGAGGGTGGAGAGAAATTATCTCTTTTTCCCTAGGGAAACTAAATTTTACCAGAGGAATAGTGGCATCAGGTATATGTCATGATCAGAGCTTGGGAAAGTTACTTTTTTGGACAACTCCTCCTAGCATCTCTCAGCCAACATAGCTACTGAGTTTTTTGGGAGCTGCCATCCATAAACCTGACTTCTCCAAGTTCTGGTCATGACGTGTTCAGCTGCTGAGCAATTTATCACTATACATTGCTATACCATGATTTGTGGCTTCATAAACTGGATTATGCAGAGAGGACATAGAATCATAGAGTTGGAAGAGACCACAGGGGCCATCCAGTCCACCCCCCTGCTATACAGGAACAAACATAAATCACTCCCAACAGATGGCCATCCAGCCTCTGATTAAAAATGTCCAAAGAAGGAGACTCCACTATACTCCGAGGCAGCATATTCCACTGCCGGACAGCTCTGATAGTCAGGAAGTTCTTCCTGAGGTTCAAGTGGAATTTCCTTTCCTCCAGCTTGAATCCATTGCTCCTTGTTCTAGTCTCTGGAGCAGTGGAAAACAAACCTGCTCCCTCCTCGACATGACATAAATATTTCAACATGGCTATCATGTCCCCTCCTAACCTTCTCTTCTGCAGACTGAACATACCCAGCTCCCTAAGCTGCTCTTCATAGGACATGGCTTCCAGACCCTTCGCCATTTTGGTTGGACTCCTCTGGACATGCTCCAGCTTGTCGATATCCTTCTTGAACTGAGGTGTCCAGAACTGGACACAGTATTTCAAATGACATCTAACCAGTGCAGAATAGAGTGGTACCATTACCTCCCTTGATCTAGATTTGATGCAACTAAGAATCATGTTGGCCTTTTTGGCTGCTGCATCACACTGCTGATTCATGTTCAGCTTGTGATCTGCCAAGACCCCTAGATCCCTTTCACATGTACTGTTATCCAGCCGTGTGTCCCCCATCCTATATTTGTGCATTCCATTTTTTCTGCCTAAGTGCAGGACCTTACTTTTCTCTCTGTTGAAATTCATTTTGTTAGTTTTGGCCCAGCTCTCCAATCTGTCAAGGTCATTTTGACGTTTGACCCTGTCCTCTAGCATATTAGCAACCACTCCCAATTTGGTGTCAGCTGCAAATTTGATCAGCATGCGCTCTACTCTTTCATCCAAGTCATTGATGAAGATGTTGAATAGCACCAGGCCCAGGACATAACCCTGTGGCACCCCAGGATGAAAAGCAGCCATTGCTGAGCACCCTTTGGGTTTGGTCGGTCAACCAATTACAAATCCACCTAACAGTAGCCCTGTCCAGCCCACATCTTACTAGCTTCTTTGCAAGAATGTCATGGGGAACTTTGTCAGAGGTCTTACTGAAATCAAGATATGCTATGTCCATAGCATTCCCTTCATCTATCAAGCTTATAACTCTATCGTAGAAAGAGATAAGATTAGTCTGGCACTCACATGGATGTGAGTAAAGCTGCTTTTCTTCTAGAACCTCCCAGACAGCATGGCTGCTGGGGATTCTGGGAGATTCATACTCTCCAACATTTCACATGGAAACTGTGATATGTGTGGCCCAAGCAACATCAGAGTGTGGTAAAGATGGCAAACATTATAAACAAGGAAAAACATACAAGGTAGGAGAGGCTTCAGCAGGTTGATTTTGTCTAAGCCTACTGAGAAGGGCATGACTGCTCCTTTTAGCAGAATTAATTGAATACAGACTATTTTGCATTTTGAACTTAGTTTGCTTCAGATGAAGTAAGTGGACACACAGGGAGAAAGTGGAAGGAGGAGAGACAGTAAGATGGACTAGAGAGGTAGTGTCAGGGTCAGAGACCCGGGCAGCGAGACAGCCCGGAGAAGGGAGTGGGACAGCTAGCAGAGTCCTGCCAGGAGGAGTCAAGGAAGTACTTACTCAAGGGAAGTCCATTTACCTAAGCCAGAGCAACAAGCAAAAGCCATAGTCAGAGTTCCAAGAGCCAGGGGTCTGGAGCCAAGAGACCAATCCAAGGTATCAGGAACCAGGTGCTGGAAGCAAGGAGAAGGCTTGTAGAAAGTTTGCCACAAGCAAAGGAAAGCTTCCAGGCAGGCAGTTATAGACCCCCCCAAGACACAGGTGTGGCTAGTCACTGCTTCTTGAACTTAATCAAAGAAGCCTCCTTTTGCTCAGCTCTCTTGAGTCTCCTTCTTGTTTGTGGGCTGATTGACACAGGCTCCAAAGCATCTTCAGAATCGGATCCCTGTTGCCCTAAAGGAGCAGGCAGAGGGACGTCCGAGCCTGCTTGGTCCATGGCAGCAGGGGGAGCTCTGGAGCTGCAGGACTCATCTCCAGCCAGAGCCACAAGGACCAACAGCTGCTGCTCATCATCAGCAGCTCTGACAGGGGCTTCAATTATCACAGGTAGTATAAAAAGTAACTTTTCCAAGCTCTGATCATGATGTTTTCATATTATGCACGAACACCCACCCACACCCACACCCACACCCACACCCACACCCACACCCACACCCACACCCACACCCACACCCACACCCACACCCACACCCACACCCACACCCACACCCACACCCACACCCACACCCACACCCACACCCACACCCACACCCACACCCACACACGAAGGCACTGCTCTTATATTTTGTTCTTCCCTTCACACAAGTGACAAAAGAAACTAGGGCCATTTCCGCACGACACTCTTATAGCACGATGATTCCACTTTCAACCTCCTATGGAATCCTGGGGTTTGCAGTTTCGGGAGGGGCTGGCCGGCCCCTCCTGGAACTGTAAACCCCAGGATTCCATAGGAGGGTGAAAGTGGAATCATCATGCTATAAGAGTGCCGTGCAGAAATGTTCTATGTTTGGTACTAGATTATGGTAACTAGATTATGGCCACCTGTGTACCAAGTCTGGAATTTCAGTTACGATTGGCCCTCTGCCTTTGTGGGTTTGACTTTCATGTATTTGATTATTTGCAAATTTCTTCTACCCCTGCTCCCTCCCACCTCAGGTGCTTCTTTTCCAGGGGAATCTTCACTCTCAGCAGCTCCAATCAGGCCACACAGCCCTTTAAAAACCCACCTCTGGTCCTCATCTTCTTCCACCAGCCACTGCCTGGCCAGCTAAGGACAGCTTGCCGCCCAATTTCTCAGCACCACAAACCGTCTCCCAATGCCTTCCCACACCCAAGGAAGGAGATGGGTGAGAAAAAGGGCCACCATGCTAACCTCATCCCCTGTCCCCCTCCTTTCCCTGACCTTTGGTTTGAACTCTGGGTGTCCATTCTCCCCACTGTACCTTGGCCCCCTTCCAGCAGACATACACATACATTTTGATATTTGCAATTTTTCCACTGTTGTGAGGGTCTTGTGCCTCTAACCCTAGCAAATGTGGAGGGCCAACTGTAGTTCAAAACGTGGCAGCCAGATTTGTTATTAATACATCTAGCAGTGACCATAATTGCAGCAATATTAAAATGACTTTAGTGTTTACCAGCTAGTTTCCCGACAAAGTACAAAGTGTTGTTTATTACCTTTAAAGCTCTACGTGATTTGGGTCCAGGTTATCTACAGGATTTGCCTTCTCCCATATAATTGGCCCTATGCACTCATATCCTCTGGGTGACATTTTCTTCAATCACCCAAAATAGGCTGACTGGTAACCAAAGGACATTTTTTTTTTTTTGCTGCCCCAAACTGTGGAATGACATGTTGTAAGTGATTAATCATCTTGAGATACTGTCTGTATTTAAATCAGCCATGAAATCCAGTCTCTTCCGGCATGCCAATCCAGATTCTTTTCAAATTATTGTTTTTAAAGTTTTTGTTGATGGATTTTAATATGTATTGGTTTTATATGCCCTTATATATGTTTTATATTTATAAAACCATATACATATGCCAAATACAAATCCATGTATATAGACATATATATGGTCTTATAAATATAAAATATATAGAAAAGCATAACAAATCAATATATATTAAAATTTGTGTTGTTATTATTTTTCCACCTGGATTCCCAGGGAGAGGTGGATAAGAAATCATGATCATCATCATGAAATCCTAGCTCATGTAAAAGTACATCGGTCCCTGTAATTTTGTTCCCAGAGTAAACGGAGGGGACAAAGTTGGCATCTGCGTTTGTAGCTGGGTCTGGTACCTGTGTTACAATGCATATTACGTATCCTGTTGTGAGTAGTTTAAGATTTGGAGGCTATCTGTGGGCCAATACAAGACTGTCTCCCAGAGCTTGTGGGAAGGTTGACTAATACAGGCCTACAAACCTCAAACAACTACTCGCTTACAACCGGATACATAATATGCTTTGTAATACAGAGGCAAGACCCTGTCACAAACTTAGATGCCAACTCAGTCCTCACCTCTACTCCGGGAGCAAGATTATAGGGGCTGATAGCATCATCCGCAACATCAGAGGTACATTTCCTTGTTCTTCCTCCAGTGTGATATATGCCATCCTGTGCCAGAAATGTTCCTCTACATGGTCCAGCTGCTCTTGCCCGATGGATCACTGTCCCCTAACCCTCCGGCCTATTTCCAGGCTTTCCTAATCTCAGCTGATAAATTCTACTTTAAAAAGGAGTTCTGTGTGTTCTTCCTCATTAATAACTTTTCCCATGTTTTTGCCTGGCCACAGTCTAATCTCAATTGGCCATGTGTGTCCCAGTTTCCATCCGTGCAATGTTGGAGGGTATGAAATACTGCCACATGCTCCACAGAGAAATGATACAGTAAAGAACAGAGCCTAAAAGATCAAAAAAGGGAAAGAAACACTCAAAGCAAATGGCTTCTAATTATATGTGTGAGAATTCTACCCACAGTTGACCCAAGCTATTTTGGTATCTGGGGCACAATAGCAAAAGCCCCTCCGCCATCAAAGTCAAGTTGCGTAAAACCCAAAGCCACTTATTTGTCATGCAACATGGGACAGATGATCCTGTGAACATCTCTTCCCATCCTTTGCAGTAAAAATAACAAGAACAAATCAAATAGTTCACAATTTGCTGTCCTCTCAGGACATCCCAGATTTGCTGCTTCACTTTACCTAATGGTGAGACCATCTTTACTTGTACCATAGTCACTAGTTATCTTGCCATCTTCATGGTACTTGCTGAGGAAAAATAGAATAACTCAGTATACACTTAACAAGGAAATAAATCTTAGTAAACTATTTGAGACTTAATTAGCACTTTATATTGAGAGCCAGTGATGTGTAGTGGTTTAAGCATCAGACTATGACCTTAGAGGCCAGGGTTGGATTCCCCATTCAGCCATGGAAACCCATATGCCCAGAAAAACCCGTGATATGTTTGCCCTAGTTTTGCCATAAGTCAGAAATGTCTTGAAGGCACAAAACAACAACAACAACAACAACAACAACAACATTGCAAGCCTGTGCAAAAGGAACTGTGTTCTAGACTTTCCCAGGCAAAGTGTTCAATATAAGGCTACAGAAAGATTTGATCAATACTATCTGAAATCTTTTCTATTCTTCTGGTTCTCCTTACAAGTTCATATTCCCATCAGGAATTACCTTTAATTTTGTAAGTGTGTATGCTAAGAAAAGAAAGGTATCATCTTTGTTGCCTCTTGCCTGCTAATGCACGTTCCTAGGTCAGTAATATACATGAGCTCTAATCATGCTGAGATGACTCAAGTTTTAGTTTTCCAACCCCAAGGCAAATAGCTTCTTCATAGCCAAAGAATAGTGTTATTTTAGTGGGATCAAGGCTGAATACATACTTGAGAGGTATGTCAGCAGTGTAAGTTACAGTGCAATCCTATACATATCCACTCAGAGTTTAGTGGGACTTGCTGCCAGGTAAGTGTGTGTAAGATTGCAGCCTTAAGGTGTAAATGTAATAAAATGCACTGACAAGCCAATGCATGCACAGAAGGCCGGCATCCAATAGTACAGGGAAATAGTACAGAGAAGATGCAAAGGGTTCAGGGACAGTTTTGGTATTCAGACTCCTACTCCTGCAACTTTCTTTTCCAGTATTACATTGGGCCTACATACATGAAAAAATACAAGGCTTCAGATCAGCTGCTTGTCAGCACCTTTCCAAATGCTAGAAGATATTCAGCTTGTGAGCCACATTTTCATTTGCTTTCCTTATAGTATCTGTCCTCCCATTTTGGTCAGAAGATGTTGAGGAGAGTCAACAAAAGGCAAGCACCTTCCATCCAGCTACTGCTGCTGTTGCTGCTCCTGCCTGGTTGCACTCCATCTGTGGAACTGTGAGGGAAGATCTGCCTCTTCACAGACTCAGACCCCCTACCACCGCCTGTGACTCAGCAGACTCTGCCAGCAAGTTCCATCTACCCCACATTTAGAATTGAGGGAGCTGGCTGACAAAAGCAGGAGTCCACTTCTGGCAAGGTCACTGCCAAAGGGGACGACACCAAAGGAGGGGGGTGTCCAGTGGTGGAGCTTGGAGCGTGTGGACGGGTTGATGGGAGGGGAGCAGGGCTACGGCACAAGGGGCATGGCCACTGTGCATGGGGGCATGGCTGTAGTGTGTGGGGGCGTGGCCAGGGCATGCAGGGGTGTGGCTATGGGCCGAGACGCCCCAAAAACATTGCTGCCTGGGGCGAACCACCCTCCTCGCCCCCTTGTCCCTACACGACTGGGAGAGAGCCACTTCGGAGGAACATAATGGTCAAGGGCCTGCCATGCTGCTTGAAAAAAGGAAGAGGCTGCATTCTGTTTATTTGCACTTTACCATTATCACATTATCATCTGTCAGTGTAAGGCCAGTCTATTATAGGAATCATCTGCTGTGAAAAAAGGAGGGGAGATACTGGATACGAGGGGCAGTATTACAGTTGTACAGGACAGACAGAGATATGGAAGAGGGAGTCAGTCATGCTTTAAATGAAGAAATGGGAACAGGATGCTAGTTGTCCCTAAACTGTTCCTGAACTCAAACAAGCTGGGTTGAAAATGCCACTGGTTAATGTGAGGTTGAGGAATGGGAAGACAGCTGCCATTCAGGACTTGATCTTGGATGAACATGCCGACCTGGGATTTTTACAGAGGCCTAGCTGGATGAGGGGAGGGGTAATCTCTCTCAACTTTGTCCACTAGGGTTCTCTGTTTAGCAGCAGACAAGACCTGGGGAATCAGAGAAGTGGAGTTGCAATAATCTATAAACATTGCATCCCCCCCCCCCCCGTCCGATCTTTCAGTTTTCTGGGCTCAAGTGTGTTCACCTGAAGCTGGGTGGCTGGGACAGGTTAGAGATTCAGATGGTGTACCACTCACTCTGCTGCATTAACCCACCTTTTACCCACTCAGCCAGTGAGGATGGTCTTTAATGCTTGCTTTAAAAAAAGAAAAGAAAAAAAAAGGGCAGAGTTCCAGCTTGTCTGAATGAAGTATTAGGAAACCATTATTTAAAAAGTCCTCCCTGCAGCCCATCTTTCCAGATAATTATCAGCCAGTCTCTAACATTCCATTTTTGGGCCACAGTATCTTTCTTGAGTAAGATAAATATGAAAAAGTGGTGGCTTCTCATCTCCAAGACACCACAAAGAATACTGAATATTTGGATGCATTTAATGATCCAATGTGATTTCCATCTTGATTTTTTTTTTTTTTTTTGGACAGGAATGGTAGTGGAGGCCCAACAATGCCATGCAATCCTCTGGTGCCTTGCAGAGCAGGGATAGATTAGCCATTGATTTCCCTATGCCGTGTTTGCCTGGCCTGCATGTGTATTTACTTCCTGATGTTTTGCCTATTGATATGTTCACAAGTGTCATACCATCCCAAATTTCTAGTCCATGGACTGGTCTCATTTTAGCAGTGGGACACCACTAAACCGTTCTTAATGGTTGAGTTTAAATGGCATCTGATACCCAACTGGTTCCATGCATATGTTTCTTCCATCCCCAAATCCATCATTATCCATCTCTGCAACTACCAAAATCTCCTTGGAATCCCACTTATGCATACTACTGTTGGTTTGTAAAGTTGGGGTTTCACAGATGAAAACCAGGACACATAATGGCCAAATGACATCAGATTGTGGTCAAGATGGCCATAAGTTATTAGAGAAGAAGAACACACAAGCCAGGAGAGGCTTGCCTGTTTGTATTGGGAAAGGCAAGGCTTCCCCCTTTCTTTCTTCTTTGCTGAGTTAATTGAGTGCAAACCACTTTTGCATGTTGAATGCCTTGTTTGCAGCAACTGAAGTAAGCTGAACACAATGGGGAAAGGTGGGAAGAGGAAAGAGGAATGGATATTTTAGTTGAAAAAGCAAAACAACATAGGCTTACCTGGGGACAGTCCCTGCCAAATCAGGACAGTTGACAGATTATGTTGGTGACTTCAGGATGTCTGTGCAGCATCAATGGAGGAAGTCTTGCTGCTGAATTCATTTCTTAAGCTCACACTGCAAACTGTTGAAGATCAGGCTAATTATTGTGTTATTACCACTTTTTTGTGGAAGAGGGTTTATCTGTGATATTTCTTTCCTAGTTTGTTCTGGCGTCTTAATATTATGTCTTGATAGAAGCTAGGATAATATCTATATAGCACAGGAGAAGACTGAAGGGAGCCAAGAATGGAGTCTACTATTTTTTTAAAAAATTAAGAACATGTTCATGTTCACTAATTGTAACATAGTTCCCACTGTACAGTATAATCTTTTGGCCAAATGCAGTTCATCATACACAAAGGTATTCAGCCTTGAAAACAAAGGTAAAATGTTCAAAGCAATATAGGGCAGGTTTAGCCACACAATTCCCATTAAGAATAGTGACTCACTCAGCTAAATCACTCTTGTGTTGCTTTGAAAATTTACCTTAAGGGGTTATTCTCTCCTTGATACATAGGGGATTTATACGGCTTGCTACTATTAATGCTAATGGATATTGAGGTTGTCTCTCTTATGTTCACTGATCAGAGAATAGGCTTTTTTTGGTAATTTTGACTGGTAATTTTTTAAGTCTTGAAATCAAATGGCTGGCTTTAGGGAAGGGAGGATCAACAGGCTCAGAAGGTGTTTGTTTTGAAATGTTTCCTCCCCCTTCCCTGAAAGAAAATCAAGCACACATCCTTTATATAATGGTACCTGTCGGATTTAGAAGTTCAAGAGGTACACATAAAAAGAAACTCCAATTCCTATTAATCAATTGGATTTTGAAAATCAATTTGCAAAATGAAGATAAATCATAAAGGGCTTGCTTTCAAAACACATTCCTAAGGCCCATTGCTTCATTCAATGTTATCCTTCTTGAATATTTCTCTCGAATAGCACTTGGAATTGAATAAAAGTAATTCAAATAATAAAAAAAATCTAAAAGAGATTGTATAATTACCTACAGGCGCTAAACAGAGATGAGTTAATCACTCTCCGTCTTGTTCGTGTCAGTTTTACATGTATTCCTCCTAAGTCTATTCCATCCAAATTCTATGTTAGTCTGTGAATTTCTTTTAGGGGACAATATTGCATATTTTCAGTCGGCCCTCCTCTTTTTTGAGGGGGGGGCAGGAACCCTGTGAAAACCTTGAATATCATAAGCACCTCCAACCATATTTTTAAAAAACTTTTATTAAACATTTTCAAAGTACACACAGACAAAACAGAAAAAGAAACAATAGATTACAGACAAGAAAAACAAAACAAGAAAAAGTACTACAAACAAATACAGACTGTGGAAAAAAAAATAGTAAAAAGTGCTAGGAAAGAGATATACATTGGTTTCCAGCTTTCATAACACAGGTTCTATACAAAATAACTTCTTTACTTACAGATACAATTCAAATGTACTTTTACAAATATATTAATTGTCAAAACCTACAATCAGCATATTGTACTCTGTTGGAAGTGCTTTCAATACCAGGAAAGATCCTAGAGCAGATGATTAAACAGTCAAGTTTGTAATTACTTAGAAAGCAATGCCGTAATCATTAAAAGTCAACATGGATTTCTCAGAAATAAGTCATGCCAGACAAATTTTATCTCTTTTTATAATAGAGTTACAAGCTTGATAGATGAAGGGAATGCTGTAGACATAGTATATCTTGACCTTAGTAAGGCCTTTGACAAAGTTCCCCATGACATTCTTGCAAAGAAACTAGTAAAATGTGGGCTGGACAGGACTACTGTTAGGTGGATTTGTAATTTGTTGACAGACTGAACCCAAAGTGTGATCATGAATGGCTGCTTTTCGTCCTGGAGAGAAGTGACTAGTGGGGTGCCAAAGGGTTCTGTCCTGGGCCCAGTGCTATTCAACATCTTCATCAATGACTTGGATGAAGGAGTGGAGGGCATGCTGATCAAATTTGCAGATGATACCAAATTGGGAGGGGTTGCTAATACCTTAGAGGACAGGATCAAAATTCAAAATGACCTTAACAGATTGGAGAGCTGGACCAAAGCTAACAAAATGAATTTCAACAGAGAGAAATGTAAGGTCTTGCACTTAGGCAGAAAAAATGGAATCCATAAATATAGGATGGGGGATGCGTGGCTGGATAGCAGTACATGTGAAAGGGATCTAGGAGTCTTGGTAGATCACAAGCTGAACATGAGTCAGCAGTGTGATGTGGCAGCCAAGAAAGCCAACATGATTCTTGGTGGCATCAACAGGAGTATGGTGTTTAGATTGAGGGAGGAAATGGTACCACTCTATTCTGCATTGGTTAAGCATCATTTGGCATACTGTGTCCAGTTCTGGGCACCCCAATTCAAGAAGGATATCGACATGCTGGAACGTGTCCAGAGGAAGGCGACCAAAATGGTGAAGAGTCTGGAAGCCATGCCCTATGAAGAACGGCTTAGGGAGCTGGGTATGTTTAGTCTACAGAAGAGAAGGTTAAGAGGGGACATGATAGCCATGTTTAAATATTTGAGGGGACGTCATGTTGAGGAGAGAGCGGGCTTGTTCTCTGCCGCTCCAGAGGCTAGGACAAGGAGCAATGGATTCAAGCTGCAGGAAAGGAGATTCCACTTGAACCTCAGGAACAACTTCCTGACGGGCAGAGCTGTCCGGCAGTGGAATATGCTGTGTCAGAGTGTGGTACAATCTGCTTCTTTGGAGGTTTTTAAGCAGAGGCTGAATGGCCATCTGTTGGGAATGCTTTGATGTGTGTTCCTGCATAGCAGGGGTTTGGACTCGATGCCCCCTGGGGTCTCTTCCAACTCTATGATTCTATGACTGTCCCTGCATGATAGGAGGTTGGACTCAATGACCCTTGTGATCTCTTCCAACTCTGATTCTTTTTTTCTTGCAAAAGGTTCCCAGTCTTTCAAAAAAGTCACCAGTGATTTTTTGCTTATCAATATCATCAATTTATCCATTTCACCTATGGCCCTTTCCGCACGCGGTTATTAAGGTGGGCCAATGCGTCTTGCCATGGAGGTCTTCTGCATGTTGGAGTGGACTAGGTTCGGTTTATTTACCTTCGTTTCGCACGTAATTCTGACTAAATGTGCCCCCATGTGGTGGTAAAGCATGCTATTTGAAAACCGGAAGAAACTGGTTTTCCAGTTTTCCAGATTGATCCGATTCGTACTTTCACATTGGTGCAGACATGTACATTCGCGCCAATGCGAATTGGTGGTCAGGGGAGAATTCATGGGAGGGGCCAGGGGTAGTATGGATGTACGCACATATGCACGCACGCACATACGCAATGACGTACCAAACCATGCAAAAAAAAAAGGGCCAATCACAGCTGACAGGGTGGGGTGAGGGGAGTAGCGGAAGTGGCCACGGCAGAGGCAGTGTGGATTCATGAACTCGCGCTCTTCCAAATCAGAGTGGACCATATTCAGTAGCTGCGTGGAAGGAAATGCGGGAAAGTCCGCTTTGTTTTGAGCCCAGAAAATCCGGTAAGAAACAGCACAAACTGATTCACCAGCCTTGTGCGGAAAGCGCCTATGTCTGTTAATTTGATCAGCCAGTCTTTTCATTGGAATTATTGCATTCTTCCACTTACGTGCATACAATAATCTTGCTGAGGTAGTCATATATTGTAATATCTTGCCATACTTCTTCTTAAGTTCTAATTCCAACTTCTAATTCCAACAAATATGATTCTGGCTTCAATTGAACATTAATGTTCAAAATTTTATAGCACACTGAATGTATTTGATTTCAGACTTCTTCTTTTTTTTGGTCTTTTCGCAGTTCTATCACATATGATAAAAAGATCTCACTTGTTGTTCACATTTCCAACTCTTTATGTCTTTTGGCCAATTTTGTTTCTGGTGTCAAATACCAACTATACATCATCTTATAAAAGTTCTGTTTAAGATCATAACATAATATGAATTTAATTCCTTATGACCACATTTTCTGCCAGTGTTCCAGGTGTATACTGTGACCAATATTTTGTGCCTACTTTATCACACAGTCATTAACCAACTTTTCTTCAACCTCTATTTTTAACAACAAATTATACATCTTACCAATCAAATATTCATTGTCTGAGCACAACTGTTTCTCAAATTTTGATTTAGTCAGTTCACAATCATACATTTTTCTCCATTTTAAACCTTTGTATTATTGTCTATAAGAGAACCATTGAAAACTATAACCTTCTGACATTAATTTTTCAATTGATTTCTGTTGTGTTCTTGATTGCATTCCAGAAGATCTTGATAAGTTAACCAATTTTCCTTAGCAGTTGTCTTCTTCCTATAAGTTTCTTGCAATGACACACACAAGGGTGTCTTAGCACATAACACTGGTTTGTATCTATTCCACACTCTTAACAAAACACATCTCATGTAGTGATTATTAAAATCTGCATTCACTTTGGTTTATTATACCAAAAATAACAATCACATCCAAACCTCAGGCCATGCTCTTCTAAATCCAGCAGTCACTTGTTTGTTAACAGAATCCAATCCTTCAGACAGACCAAATAGCATGTGGAAAAATACAGTTTCAAATCTGGTAATCCCAGTCCCCCTCTTTGCTTAGGATCTTGTAAAATTTTATATTTGACCCTAAGTTTTTTCCTTTGCCATATAAACTTTTATAAGTCACTGTCTGTTTCTTAAATATGACATTGTTAATAAAAATCAGTATGGTCTGAAACAAAAACACCATTCTTGGTAAAACATTCATTTTGATCATGGTAATTCACCTCAATAATGACAGTTTAAGTTTCACCCATTTTTGCAAATCCATCTTTAATATCATTCCTTGTCTTAATGTAATTATTTCTCAACAACATACAATTCTTGTTTGTCACAGTAATACCTAAGTATTTCACTTATTTCTCAGCTTTAAATTCCAGTTTGTCCATTTAGTGTACTTTTCCTCCTTTTTTAATATCTTTATTAACATAATTGTTTTTTGCTTGCTTATCTTAAATTCAGACATCTCTCCAAATTCTTTTACTGTACCCAACAACGGTTTTGTACAGTCAATAGGATTCTCTAAAATAATAAATGAAAATCTGCCAGTGCCCTTAACCTTTGTGCTTCCCTTTTTATTCTTTGATCATGTCTTATCACCCTACTCAGAACTTCAAGAACTCAGATAAACGATAAAGGGGAAAGTGAACACCTCCATCTTGTTCCTTTTTGTATGCCCCTTGGTTTGCTCAACTCCCTGTTGATCAAAATCTGTGCTTTTTTTTTTGAAGAAAGTACCTATACCGGCAGAGTGGCTGGGCCCAGGGGCACATGCATTCCCTTTGTCACTCAGTTGCATGGGTGGGAGAGGGGAAGGGGATGGGATGGAGGAGAATGAGGCTGGAGAGAAGGGACATCTGTTCCATCTCCTTCCCCCTCTGCCCATGTGAATGAGTGAATGCATGCCTGCTTCCTCCTCCTGTCCCACATACTGCTTGCCTGAGTGAGTGAACACACACACCCTCTTTCCTTCTATCCCATCCACTCCCCCCCCCCATGTGAGTGAGTACACATGTGTGCTCTCCCTCTTCTCGTCCCATCACCTTCCCCCGTCCTGCCCACGCCTGTGGCCAGGCCCAGCCACCTCATCAGCCTTGTGTCCCCCCCGCCGCACAGTCCATGCGTATTCCAAATCCACGAATGCTTAACCTGCAAGTGCAAAGCGACAACTGTATTTTCGTACACAGTTTCTCCCAATATAAACATTTTGTATGCAACTTTTCCCAACGTACTTTTTTGCATAGAGTTTTGGACCAAAAGCTTTTTTTATGAAATCTGGAGGAGATAAAATCTGCTTCACTGGGTTTTTAACGGGGCCAAAAATTTATATATCAATTATTAAATTCAATAAATTCATTAATTTTTGCCTACCCTAACATTTATCTATAAAATCACTAAACTGAAATAACTGTGTTCCAATCCACATATTAATCAGGGAAGTACAACTTGGGTTGGTTCACCTAAGGCAGGCTGAATAAAATGCTCCCACTACTCAGTTATATTTGGCTTCTTATTCAGTGCAATCGGTTGTGAAGCGTAGCATGACCTTGTTCAGAAAAACATTTACACCTGATAAACCTCAAAATACCCAGGATCTGAATCATTCAGGCATTGTTAGTTTTTGAATAAATTATATCACCCGCCATTTAACTGATTGTTCAGTAAGGTACAAATCTCTGGTACATTCCACAGCATTCACCTTTTATTCTGTTTGACTTGGCATGCACAGTCAAGTTAAACTTGCTGTGACCCATCAGCTTTTCAAACCTTTACTTTCCCCTAGTAATAACAGATAGTGGCAACTGTTGATTATCCGTGAGGTAAAATGGGGCTGGAAAGCTTCTGTTTTGTACAGGACGAAGCAACATACTGGTCCAGAGGGAAGCACTGGAAGATCCTAATTGACTCTGAATGACAGAACTGTCTGCCACTGTTTAGCCCTCTCCACCGGACACCTCCACTGTCTTGGGCTAGGACTTTTCCTAATTAAAAAAGAGTAACAAAATATTTTTGCACAATTAATTGTTGCATCTTTATGATCAGTTTTGATCACAGAGGGTTTCTTTCTTCTCTCTCTTGAATTTCTTTGTGATTATTATTACATAACAGTACAATAGGTAACAATCTGCCTATTTGTATAGGAGACATCCCCACCAAATTTTTCACAATAAGGCATAGACTTCCAACCACTTCTTTATTCTTTATCAAGTTTGGCTCTTTATATGTGCTAATACAGACAAAGTGATTTATACGCCCCCGAACTACTAAAATGCTAAGCATTATCATTAGTATCATAACAGTATAGGATAAAATTAGCAATAGTGTAAGCCAGTGTGGTCCAGTGATTTGAATGTTGGACTAGGGCCATTTCTGCACTAGACTGTTATAGTGGTATTATTCCACTTTCAACATGCTGTGGAATCCCGGGGTTTGCAGTTTAGGGAGGGGCATTTAGAATTCTCAGCCAGGGAGCTTTTTGGCCTCAGAAAACTACAAACCTCAGAATTGCACAGGATGTTGAAAGTGGAATAATACCACTATAACAGTGTAGTACAGAAAGGCCCTCAGTTTACTTCATCAGGTACCTGTGATGAAGCAGTCTGAGCCTGCAAAAACGAACGCAACATACTTCTTTCAGTTAGTCTGAAAGGTGCTACAAGATTTCTTTGTACAAGGAGCAGGAGTCATTGCTTGGTAGAAATACTTTACTTCTTGTAGACTCTGTTATAACCTGAGGTTCCTGGAAGCTTCCCTCCCTGCCTCTTATAGAGGAGATTTATGCCTCTCCTACTAAGTGAAAGACTATCCAGATGAAAAGCAGTTAATAGTTAATATATCAGTTGGGGCTATTTTCATTGTTAGGAAGAAATGCCAAATGGCTATACTGGTTTTTCAGGATCTGCTCCTAAGTTGATTGGTTAGAAGCCCCATGGGAATCCATGGAATTTACTTCCAGGTAAATTGTTTAGGGTGGGGTTCGAGATTTCAGACATGTACCTGGAAGTAAATGTCATTGACCTCAGCAAGCATTAACTTTCAAGTAATTCTGTTTCAGAGGAGGGTGCCAACTGGCAATTGCTGTATTAGTAGCAGCATGAAAAATGGCATTCCTCACAGATGAGAGTGTTGCAGCTCCCAAGCACCTCTTAGTTTCTGTTGGTCATGGTAGAATGTTAGGTGATGTACTAGCCTTAGGTCAATGCAAAGAAGAGATTAATATCACACATCAAGAGCTGAGAGAATGATTAGAAATATATTCATGTGTTAGGAATTTACCTTGTTTGATAAGGACGGTCTCTTATAAAGGATCAGCCAGTAAGCTAAAAATATTGCAAGCTTTTTATAGTTGCACAGAAAAAAAAAAGCCTGTTAATAAAGAAAGAAATATGTACAGGACAACTAAAGAAAGAACAGATGCTAAGTTAGAGACAAATAATTGCAAATCCATTTAAAACAAAGTGGATGATGCCTAAAGAGTTCAAATCTCACAATGGGGTGGGTGACGGGTACAGCTTCTGCTGTCCTTATCACCATCATTAAAATATTTATATCCCACTCTTTATTGTTGAATTTCAGGGTGTTGTACAGGCAAAACAATTTAAAGCAATTCCAGATTAAAACAATTAAAAAGCTTAAACAGGATAAAAGCATTAAATACAACAGCAGATTGTTGTTGTTTGTGCCTTCAAGTCATTTCCCATTTATGATAAGCTTATCATGGGTTTTCTGGGCTGAGAGTATGTGACATGACCAAGGTCACCCAGAGGGTTTCCATGGCCAAGGGAGGAATCGAATCCTGATCTCCAAGATCATAGTCCAATGCTCAAACCACTACACCATGCTGGCTTTCAACAGCACATTAAAACATAATTAAAAACTAAGTTAAAAAAAACCTGCATGTACATTTAAAGTAAATTAAGCCCCAAAGGCTTTAATTAAAAGAGCCATGTCTTGACCTGGCACCTGAAAGAAAACAAGATTGATGCCAAATGGCTCTCCACATTGGAGTGCAACAGGGAAGGAGGCTCTCTCCTACATCCTCCCCACTACATTGGCCCCGCTGTGCATGAGACACAAAGGAGTTCCTTCCTGCAGGCCTCAGTCCTTCGGTTATCAATTGCATAACATGTTGGGAGGGAAGATTTAGGCCCCAGCAGCATTTTTTGGGGGGGCATGATAGGATATTCCAGCCAGCATGGCTGATGGATTCTGGAAGCTGTCACTCAAAAAGGTAACTTCCTCTAGCTTGTGTTTAAACCTCTCATCAGCAACTGCAGTCTTCATGAACAGCCTGCACAAAATAGCATCAGGGGGGAAATCCCCACATTTTGTTCCAATATTTTTTATTTGCATTTATTTCTCAGCTTTCCTCCAATGATCTCAAGGTGGTCAGTACATGTGGTTCTCATCCACCCCACTTTATTCTCACAAGAACCTGTGTAGCAGATGAGGCTGAGAGTGACTGGCTCAAGGTCACCAGTGAATTATGTGATTGAACCTGGATTTCCCCTGTTCTAGACCAATGCTATAACCTCCACACCATGCTGGTTCTTGTGAGGCTTAGCCTGTCCTCTGCCTTTTCCTACAACTTTCACTCTTGCCCCACATTCCTGTGTTGGTAGGTCCAAGTGTTGCAATGACAGTGGATATCACAATGAGGATGTCCTCACTAAGGATCAAGATTCCAAACCTAACAGATTAAATTCTCATCATGGCCTGTTCCAATCCTTTCCACCAACAGTTCGCTCCCTCTTTTCTCTAAAGACTCATGTGTCATTCTGCCCTGCTCATTTTTTTCTTTGCCTGCTCCTTTCTTCAATGGCACATCTATGGTTGTCAAGTGTTCAAGTGCTTTGCATCGCATCATTACTTCTAGTGGCGGCTAGTAGCTCCCATGTCAATGGAATGTGAGGCCACATTGGGCTTAATAGAGCTATGCAAGGTGCTGAACCTATATTGGGACTGAATTTTGGACTAACATGTAGAGTGGATGTTTTGCTCCACCCACATGGAAGATACCATCTGTCTGATTGCTATAGAGGATGTGCTGAAGAAGGAACAATAAGGAACTTCTTTCTTCATCACAGAAGGCAACAATATGCACACAGAAAAATTCCCACTGACTTGCATTGAATGGAAGCTGCATAAAATATGACTACAAAGGCTGTGCATGGGCCTCCTGATTCAGTATGAAGCCTGATTTCTTCATTTGGATTTGGGCCTGATTTGGATCAGATCAATATAAACTCTGTCTCTTCTGATTCAGATCCTGAATGTGAATTAAGATTTAGGAATCTCCCCCGTTGACCCAGATTGAAAAACCTAAACAACTACAATTAGAGACATGGTAAATCCTGAAAAGAGATTAGCCAGGCCCAGTCAGTTGCGTAGGGATGGGGGGGGGGGCGGACGGCGGTTCACTCTGGGCGGCAATGTTTTTGGGTTGTCACGGCCGGTAGCCATGCCCCCACATGCCCTGGCCACGCCCCTATGCACCGTGGTCACATCGGTTGTGCTGTAGCCCCGCCCCCTTCTGCCTCCCCCACTCCAAGCTCTGCCACTGGGCCCAGTTTCAGACAGATGACTACAGTGGTGTTTTTAAAAATCATTGTAAAAGCGGTTTTTGACTGCTCAATCTTGGCAATTCACTTCACACTGTTCCCATCCTGGCCCTGTGGCCCTAGATTCACTCAGTCAACTAAATTATTACATTTGAATAAAATATGTGATAATCATAATTATAATGAAATGACAGTTTACTTGAAGAGAAGGTACTTCTTTGTTTTATTCTACCAAGAAATCAGGTGATAAGATTCAGTGATACAGCATAAGACAGTGGGAGACTGATAAGATTATATTTTATAAGCAATGCAATGGATAAGATTCTCCTAATGATCCTTTGCTTCTCCTTAAGACATATGCTGATCTGCATTGTCACTGGAAACTTTCTGTTCATGATCTCATACTTCCCTAAAACATCTCTTCCAAAGTTGGCTGCCTAAGCTTTTTGGGGGCTGGCAACGTTGAGAGCCAGTGTGACGTAGGGGTCTGAGCACTGGACTACAGTCCTGGAGATCAGGTTTCAGTTCCCCACTTGGCCATGGAAACCCACTGGGTGCCACTGGACACATCACACACTCTCAGCCTCAGACTAACCCATGACAGGTTCACCTTAGAGTTGCCGTAAGTTGGAAATGACTTGGAGGCACACAACCACAACAGCAACATTGAAAGCTGCTCCTGCTCTCATCTTTTGTTTCTGCTCTACGGAACTTGCCTGCTGCCTGGCTGCTTGGAATTTTCTTCTGCCTCTGCCCTGAGCAAGATCACTTGGTGTTGGTAAAGGTGTTCCTGCAGAATCCTGACGTCATAAAGTGTTTTTAAAATCTCTGCCAATTTGCTGCCAACAGTGAAGGAAAATAACAATCCTGGGACCTGTTCCTACCACAATAAGGTGCCAAACAACTTTCTGCATTTTCTTTGGTGACTCAGACTGCTTGCCTTCCACCTAAAGCCTACATAACAAAAATAACAGGCAACTGGGGCACAGGGAAGAAAAATTTTCGCCAGCTAGAATTCATAGAGCCATTAAACAAGACAGACAAACAGCAAGGAATCTGAAATATCCAGCAGGACCAATTCAGATGATAGTCAACAATTGCCCACACCTCATCACAGCTCTTTCACATTCTGCTATTAGTGTAGAATGAAGAGATGCTGGAAGAGATAATTGATTGCATAATTTCAGTGACTTTACCTAATTGCACTTCATAAACACTATGGTTGGAGAGTGTTGGTGACATTCTTGCTCCAGTTTGCATGCTAGAGCAGTAAGTGAACAAAGCTTACCTTCCATCATCCCTCCTCGGCCATCTCGGTGTTTTCTGTATATGGCCAGGTTGGAAGTGCTCTGCCTGTTTTCCCCTCACTTATTTTCAATGTTTGGCTCTCTGGATCAGATTGTGCTCATTCTGCTCTGGAATTAAATAGGACGAATCCACCGTAATGTGGAGCTTGTATAAGGCAGCCCGAATCACTCCAATTTACTTCAACATTCAGGATTTGCCTGAATTGGTTTCACATCATTAATGAAAGTTATGCCAACCAGAATCCTTTCCTAATATGTTTAGAGCAAACATGTTACCAGAAGCAAACAATCTTGTATCTATGTGAAAATCCCAATGTAAAAGCAAATGTGAAATGTTCCACAAGCCAATCAATGGAGGCACAAGGCCAAGCTGGGCTGGGAACATGCTGTTTGTCTTTGTTTCATAGACTTGCCAACTCAGCTTTAATAGTTTGGGTCGGGCTATTTAACTTTCCTTTGTGATAGTTACTAAACAGCCAAAGGAGAGGTTTTGAATCCATTTCCTCATTTGTTGAACAGTGTTTAAAATATTTTTGATGGGGCATTTGCTTTGAATAAGTCCCTCTCTTCGGAAGCCCTGAAAATTGAGGCTCTTTGCAACTTAGAGCTTCCAGCGTCCACTTTGCCAGTAGACATTTTCAATGAAAGTGTGCCTTCTTTAATTTTGATATCTTGGACTTCAGGACAATTATGGAAGGTTATGGGCTGGTTCACATGACATCTTCATTTACCATCCATTATTCTTGCTACCCTTTCTTGTGTGCCCCATAAACTTTCACTTGGTGAAGTATTCCAACGTGGATGAGCCCAAAAGTGTTATGCTGTTACACCATTACATGGAAAATGCCAAATATAGCAGAACAATGATGATAACTGGCTGTTATCAGTTAGCACAACCATCCATGATTGCCATCATCATCATCATCATCATAATCATCATCATCATCATCCCAGCATTTATTTAGTGCTTTGGGTGTTCAAAATGCTTTATACACATTGCTTTAGTGTAGTTGCATACTTATCAGGTAAAGCAGATTAGTGTTATCTATAATCTTATATTGCTGCTAAGCCTGACAAAATAATACTACAAATATAAATGCTTTAAAAATGACTTAAAAAAAACAACTAACATTTTTAATTGTGCCGAGAAATAGAGTGAATGCTAGTGGAGTTGTCTTAGCAAAGGTGTAACATGATCATTGTAACATCTAGTATCACCGAGTAATCCAAGCACCTGCTTGGAAACTGCCATTTCCAAACAATATCAATGCAGCCCTGCTTATAGTACATTAGAGTAGTCACACCTTGAGGCAATTAGAATATCACTGAGTATCACTGAGGCCAAGCTAGGTCTGTCTAGATAGGGTCAGAATTTAGCATACCAGCCTGAATTTTATGCCACGGGGGTGGGGGTGGGGGTGACATGTGCTTCAGTGGGTATGGAGACCAGTTTTCTATCTCAGGATGCTCTTGGGACTGCACAGGCTGCCAAAATGTCCTCTTCCAAAATAAACAAACAGATCCAAAAATCTCAAACTGGAATATTCAGAAGTCTACTTCTGGTTTTAAAAAACAGTCTTAAAAAAAATAATAAGCAGCACAGGAAGCCGCTGTAACCTATTTAAAACCTAAACTGCTGTTTCTAAAATATTCCAGGAAAGGTAATTCACCTGTGGAGCTTCCTTTTTTGACAGAAAAAGGCAGCCTGGGGAGCCCAAAGGGGTCAAGGGCAGCAAAGACAGACAACGAGGGCCACATGCCTTCCAGCCTTGCCCTTGGTACCTTCCCGCCACCCTTTTGACAACTGCGGATCAGTTCCATTTTTTCATACAAGGAGAATGCAATATCTTTCGTATGAGCAGAAGAACCCTTAAACTTGATACCTTACCTTTCCTTCCCCCCCCCTCTTTTTTTTTGAGTGAACTCCAGTTTTTTGGCCCTTATCATGTCTACTTCCATGACCTGACAGCCCATTAGCAACTTTTACTAATAATGATGAAAAGGGAAAATAAGCTGAGCATCAGAAGCATATTATAATCAATTGGTGCCCCATCCCTCAAACTTTGAGATGATCTTACTCAGCAGTTTTGCACAAACGGCAAATACGGAGGAAGAGACAAAATAAAACATGGAAGAACCCCATAGCACTGGTGCAGCAGTGCCACCAAAAACATATTCAGGAATTGGCTTTCCAAGTAAACACTGGAACAGTGCCATCACAAAGTGTACAATTTCCACCCTACCCAGCTCATTCCAGATTGCAGAGTGTACATGAAACCTCTAACTGCCACCATTTTTTTTTAACAGATCTGGTCAAAAGTTCTAAGGATATCAACATTTTAATACTATATTAAATACTATATTTATTTAATACTATTAAATACTACATTTAATGCTATATTAAAATGTTGATATCATTGTTAGAACTCTTGACCAGTATGGTGGCAGTATTACAATGTCACCTCAGTTAAAATTGTAAAAAAGAATGATCATTCAAGGCCGTTGGGATTGTGTCTAAAGCACACCAAGACAAATAGCTAAGAATTTTGTGACAGAGAGAGTAATGGAGAGGGAAAAGAGACATATACACAACCCTACAATTACTGATAGGGATGGCTATTCCTCCTTTTTGACACACAGAGGGAAAGAGATAGAAAACCTATTATTACAGAGCCCTAATTGCATATCTGTGAAATGTATCACTCATTTCAGGAGCAATGCCTATTGACTAGAGAACGTCATTGATTGTTTCTTTGCTGTTGACATATTATCTGACTTAAATAATTATAGAGCTTTCTCCCACTAGCCTTTGGTCTGGTGATCACTGAGACATATTTCTTCTTAGGCTACCTTGACTTTAATGCATCCTCAGGCCTAAATCCAATTGTCAGTCTCAGCCAGAGTAGACCTATTTTAATCAATGGAATCTCAGTAGGTCAACATTTTATGTTCTATTGGCTCAATGGGTCTATCTAGTGGGGCTAAAAATTGAATTTAGACTTTAGGCTTAAAACTGGTTTGTACAGTGGTTGTTAAGATAATCCAAACTATTGTGCTGCAAAGATCATTTGGAACCAGAAGATGGATATGTTGTCTTTTGTTTGAATGGCATCTGGGCATCATGGAACATGCAGTGGTTTATTCCACTGCAAACAAATGGATCTTCTCCTTGTAACCACTGGTGCCCATCTCCACTGAGCTTCTCATTAATGACTTCTTTCAGCTTCCTCTCATTTCTCTCACGTTTAAATTTTTTGGAAGAAGAGGATATGGTCCTCTAGGAGATAAGGTACTGGAAATGTTCCTTGGAAATCTACATTAGATCCCAGATCTAGATCACTCAATGGCTTTAGGCAACTTTCTCAGTTTATACGTTTGTACAGACAAGATAAACATGTTTTGTTTTAACTATTTTTCAGTGCCTATAGCGTGGTGTTACTTCGGTTTGTTTTCTGAACTTGTCCATCAGGCTTATACCAGATAGCTATATATATCTTGTTAAGTCTATTAAGTTTTTACTCTGGTACAGTATTTGTCTTGTTATAAAATGCCCCTCAACAAAATGAAACAAACAAACAAAAAAAACCAGATGCTTTTAGCCAAACCATATTATCATATACTTGTCTTTTATGTATCTGCAGTACGAAAAAGAGTTGGACCATGGCCAGTACTTGCCCCATGGTTTTGCACTGCACGGCCCAAAGCATAATCTAGATATGAGTTCCTTCCTGATTAAACTCTATTTATATATTCAAGAAAGATGTTAACTGGAACTTTTACTTTGATGTCAGATTTTCAGCTTGGGCTTCAACTAAAATAAATTACAGTTCAAACTAGAAGTTCCCCTGAAGTAAGCCATAGTGAGGCAGACACTTCAGGTGGTATATTTTAGGAGATAGGGAGCAATGCACTCTAAGGAAGTGTGCTGTGTACAGCTGTGGCAAAGGACACTACCTGTTGGCAGCATGTAGCATAAGAGAGGCATCATTTTATCCTTCTCCTCAGGCAGCAAAAATGTCTTGGTTTGGCCCTAATTCAAACACATGCTAAGTTGCATGTTGCTAAAACCAGCCAGTTTTTGATACATACCCATGAGAGTAGGTATATCAGGGTCAAGTATTTGGTCAAGTAAACAGTTAGATTTTTTCAAATGTCACTGAAACCAGTTCCTAGCAGCATCAGTTATTCTGATGATATTTATAGAAGGTCCTAACACTTATCCAAATTGGATTTTGTTTGCTGTAAACAAATTTTCATTCCTTTCAACACAACACCATAACTTCTCAAGTGTCTGTGTGGTTTATTGGTATGTATTTTCTTTATGAAAAGTTGTATCTTAGTCATAGCTAATGTATCATGTGTTGGCAAGGTTGTCCTGGTTACTATGCAGATTTTTGAATAACACTGCCAATTGGTATGTAAACAGTAATACTTATCTAACTTAATGGCACAAAAGGAACTGCTGACAAGTACATTCCTCAGACTCCAAATGCCTTTCTTCTCAGAGCCCTCTTTGCTTAAATAGTTTGCATCCAGTTTTCATAGGACGCAGTGGTGACTTCATCACAGTTTGCAGGAATGTCATGGTATAACATCTCTTGTGTTCACTAATGTTAAAACAAATGCAGATCATCAATTAAAAAAGGAGTAAATATATTGGTAGGGGCTGGTAAGCGTACTTCTGGCATCTGTCTAACAATCTCTATTACCATCATAAATCTAACTCATCTGACACATTCTCTAAACCAACTAGCCTGACTTAGGACTTTAACATACAAGGCAGGTAAACTGCAATTACAGCAAGATCTTTGGCTGGAACTTGTCACATGACATTGTTCCTCTTCTGTTGTTCTCCCAATGGGAGGCTGTTTGGGAAGCATTTTGTTTACAAAGGAGGTCATTAACAGATTAATCCATTAATGACCTCCTTCATAAAAGAAACCCTTCATGCTGGATTCAATGGATTCAAGTTGCAGGAAAGGAGATTCCACCTGAACCTCAGGAAGAACTTCCTGACGGTCAGGGCTGTCCGGCAGTGGAATATGCTGCCTCGGAGTGTAGTGGAGTCTCCTTCTTTGGAGGTTTTTAAGCAGAGGCTGGGTGGCCATCTGTCGGGAGTGCTTTGAGGGTGTTCCTGCATGGCAGGGGGTTGGACTGGATGACCCCTGTGGTCTCTTCCAACTCTACATTTCTATGATTCTATGATTCTATGCTCTGCTGCCACTGAAAAGAATCCTTGCCAATGTATTCTAAACCGAATTCTTAGTCCCAACTAGAGTAGACTCACTGAATCTATGCAACTTTCATCAGGGTTGGTTTACCAAGTCTCCACTGATTCAGTGGGTTTACTCTAGTTGGGATTAGTACAGGATTTATACCTATGAGAGGTCAATCACCTCTGAACTAACAAATTATCCAGTAACAATCAGAGCTCAGAAACAAACCTTTAGAAGAGGCTAGTTACATGTAATTAATTCCCATTTCAGTAATGAAAATGTAACTAAATAACATTAAATTATAACTTTGCAAAGGATAACTTCACTCCTTTTGTGACTTAACTGTAACTTTAAAAGATAGTTCTGTATTTTCATGACCAATAAAAGGGAGTGGAGAAATAACGTGTACTTCAAATGCTGTGCCACATAGTATTGCCTCATGTTCTGTTGTAGGTGCTGAGATGGCTATGAGGTAGACCGAAAGTGAGTGTGTTTTGCACCACATACCAGCAGCTTGTTGTACTCAGATGCTTCCTAAAAAATAATAAATTAATAATAAATCAATAAATTAATTATTTCAGGTGTGTTTGAGAAATGGGAGAGTTACTTTTAGCAGTAACTTTTTACAGTTACTTGTAACTGTAATGGTAATTTTTTGTCTTTCTGGAATGATAATGTAATTTATCAGTTTTTAAGATGCAAAGCGATATTGTAGCACCTTTGAGACTTACTGAAAGAAGTTTGCAACATAAACTTTCATAGACTGAGTCTACTTCAGCAGATGTATTAAGTAAAGTGCTTATAGACAGACATTTATGCCCATGAATGAGCAGGTGCCTGTATGAATATTAATAGAAAGGCAAAACTTATTCTTTTTTTTTTAAATAATGTTATTAAGTTTCACAAATAAAAAAACATCATCTCAAATTGTACTTTTACCTGTAATGTTTTTGTTCTTCCACTCTGATTTAGTTTTCATTTTCTAGATATCTACTCACATATAAAAAATTATGCCTCACAATTCCATGTTCATCTTACGTGTTTGATCTTGCATTTCTCTCATCAACTCCTGTTATGTTACAGTTATTCCTCTTTAATTTACCATAATTCAGACATTTTCACTTGGCAGTTCCCAGCAATTACCCATTACAATTTGCCATCCTGCTTTTATCTGATTGTCCGATTTCCCCTTTAATCTTTGTGAAACAATATCCGCATTTCTATTCTCAATAAATGCCCTCCACCATTGTTCAATTGTGGGTATTTGCTGAGACTTCCACAATTTGGCATATTCAGTTTGCGCTGCCGTTATCATGTACAATATTAATCTCCAATGCCTCTTAATATTAGTATTCTCAAGAACATTTGTCATGTTTAACAAATAAAATTCAGGTTTTTTTACAAATTGAACCTTCAATATTTCACACATCTTTTTATGTATTTCACTCCAATATTTCTTTGCCTTGGGACATGACCACCACATATGAAATATTGTTCCCACCTCTTTCTGACATTTCCAACACATTCCGGTACCTGTACTGTAAATCTTTTTTAACTTTTCTGGTGTCATGTACCATCTATGAAACATTTTAAAATAGTTCTCTTTGAGATTCTGAGCCATTGTAAATTTTTGTGTCCTTTTCCAGCTCTGTTCCCATTCATCTAATTGAATTGAATGCCCAATATTCTGCGCCCACAAAATCATTGCAGATTTCACAGTCTCCTCCTGTCTCTCCTGTGTTAATATTTCTTGATATATATGGGCTAACAGATGCGGTAGATTGTCAAAGATCCATTTAATCACTCCTGTCCTTTCTTTGGATTCTATTCCATAGGTTTTCAAGTCCATCTGGAATCTCTCATTTAGCTGCCTGTACGGAAACCAACTTAATGGCAATCCTTCCTGTTCCAATTTTTCTCTTGATTTGATCTTATAAGCATTTGTCATTGTTTTCTCTAATATATCCTCATATCTCAGCCATTTCTCTGTTGCCTTCCATCTTCCAAAGAAAGCTTCTTGGGGGGATACCCACATGGGTAGCTGCCTTATGTTTTTATTCTTATATTTATTCCATATCTTCAGAAGCGATTTTCTGATATAGTGATGCGAAAAATCTTCGTCAATTTTTGCTTTATCATAAAACACATAGGCATGCCATCCCATCCTCAGGTCTGCTCCCTCCAGTGCAAGCATTCTTGTATCTTGTAAGTTAATCCAGTCTTTTAGCCATATGAATGCTGCAGCTTCGTACTATAATTGAAAATCCGGTACTCCCATTCCTCCCCGTAGTATTTGGTCTGTCATAATATTCCATTTAATTCTTGGTTTTTTCCCTTGCCATATAAATTTGGTCAAGTCTTTTTTCCACTGTATAAAAGGTTTACTGTTTGTTATTATGGGGAGATTCTGAAACAAAAAATTCATCTTTGGAAGAACATTCATTTTAATAGCCGCTATTCTCCCCAACATAGACAATTTCATGGAAGTCCACCTTTCCAAGTCTTTCACTATCTCTTTCCATTTTTTCTCGTAGTTATTTTGAAACAGCTCATTATTCCTTTTTGCTATCCAGACACCTAGATATTTTTGCTTTTTGTACTTTATTAAATTCAGTTGCAAGTGCTAATTCGTTCTCCTCCTTGACTGTCATGTTTTTCATTAACAAAGCTGTTTTTTCTTTATTTACCTTAAATCCTGAAAATTCTCCATATTCTTGTATTATTCCAATAAGATTTTGTATGCTTCTCTTAGGATCTTCAAGAAACAGAATCAAATCATCAGCAAATGCTTTAAGTTTGTATTGATAATTCTTGATTTGGACTCCTCTTATAGCATTATCTTCTCTTATGTTGTTATTTAATATTTCCATTGTCAATATGAATAACAAAGTGGACAGAGGACATCCCTGTCTTGTTCCTCTGTTCAATTCAATCTGCTTAGTTCTATCTCCGTTAATAACCAATTGAGCTCTTTGTTGGTTATATATTGCTTCAATCCATGAAAGAAATCTATCTCCAGCTTGCATTTGCTTCATTACTGTTTTCAAAAACGGCCAACTGATCATATCAAAAGCCTTCTCTGCATCAACAAATATCATGGCTATTTTCTTCTCATTATGCTTTTCATAATATTCAATTATATTCAATACTGTTCTTATATTATTTCTTAAATATCTTTCTGGTATAAAACCATTCTGATCTTCATGAATAAGCTCAGCCAAAATCTTTTTAAGTCTCATTGCAAGGATTGAAGCAAAAATCTTATAGTCTATATTCAAAAGTGAGATTGGTCTATAATTTTTGACATCTGTTAAGTCTCTGCCTTCTTTAGGAATTAGCACCACATTAGAAAGGCAAAACTTATGAGTATGGTGATGGGGTAGTGTTACTGCCCTGGCTAGTCCGAGCTTTGGGGATATTAAAAGATATCCTCTTGATATCATAATTTGGCTTCACTTCTCTATTTCTCTCCATGTGCTTGCGAGGCCACCGGACAAGCACGTAAACAAGCTCGGCCGTTAATTGCCGTAATATTCAAACAACAATACAGGCAGGCCAGAAATAGCTGACTCACTGCTTTAGGAGACCTGCAGGCAAGTACTCTAATTAGGTATGCACGCAACCTACAAAACAGCCTCTGCCCCGTGCTGGCAGCTTGATGGGTAACCTATACAATACCCAAGTACTCTGCGTTTGCATACTGGCTACTCTATTGAGAACCGCTACGATAACTCAATCATTCAGATTCTGACCTTTCGGAGGCTTTGTCTCCAACTCCAAATCTATTGTTTCCCCCAAGTACGGCATAGCCTGCAGTCACAATTCTCTTTATAAAAACCCTTGATTCCGAGACCTTCCTCGGAACGCTCTCGAGTTTCATCCCGCCTTGCTGCCGCTTTGCTTGGCGAGCCTCCCCTCAGCTCCACGTGCTGAGCTACATCGCACCCCAGCCTCGCTCTCTATTTTTCTGGGCTTTGGGACAGGTGAAGTATCACCCAAACCAGCAATCCCTCTAAAAATCCCTCTATAACATTCCAAATTTTATTTTCTTTAGTTATCTTGTATGAGTGTGTCGCCTACACTGTTTTGCTGTGTATTTAATAAAACATCATTTATTATTTCAACTTCTGTGTGCTACTTGACTCGACCTGACCCCGTAGACATAGGGTTCAAGATCTTGCTACGTTACCCTGCCTCTTGTAATGCTAAGCAGTGCTCTCAGCTAATTTTCCCCAACTTCAGTTGAGCACATTTTAGTATCCCTCCCGGGACCCCCAGTACACAGGGTAACAGTAGCAAGTTCAATTTTAAGATGGTTGTTGGGGGACAAATTTGGGAGGAAAGATATTGCCTAAGGCCAAGATGAATGGTGGAGGGACTTTCTGGGATGTAGTCTGATGCTGGTTAAGAACCAGAAAGGAGTTGTGATGAAATGGGCAAGAGAGCCTTCATGAGGCTGGGCTGTTAAGTAGAGTTATAATATGTGTAGTATGCCAAAAAACCATTGTCTCTGTTCAACCCACTGTCAATAGACTGGAGTTTTGGATATATCCCAATTCTGCTATTTCTTTTTCCAATTTCCCTTTGAATATTTTTATTCAAAGACTGCTGTTCTGAGGTCTGAGAGACAGTGGTGGAGCTTGCTGTGTGTGTGCGGGGGGGGGCTACTGTGCTTGGGGGCATGGCCACAGTGTGTGTGGGCATGGCTACAAGCTGGGACACCCCCAAAACATTACCACCCATGGCGAAGTGCCCCCCGGTCCCCCGTTCCTACGCCACTGCTGAGAGAGAAGCTTTCTGTAACTGATTTTCGTGTATTCCTATTTCTAAGTTGGATTTGTGTCCATTTATCTGCTAGTGCAGAGCCTGCCCAATGCAGACTACTGAAGGGCAATGTTGACAGGGGTGCCATATATCATGTTAGAGAATGAGCAAGGTTGAGAGTGATCTGATTAGGTCCTGTGATGATGTTTCCTGAGTAGGGTATGTGGGCCCTTGAAAAGGCAGCATTGTTGTCCAGAATAGGTTGTAGTTCCTTGGTGATAAGACTGTGTGGTCTCAGTTGAGAACTGTGTGTGACCACTAGTGAGGTTCTGCAATTTCTGTCTTTGTTTTTTTCTGAAATAGATTGGTCCTGGGTCCATACCTTGCCCTGTAGATTTCTTTCTTTCTCTTTTTTTGAACTTCATATAGTGGGCACTATAGCTTGAGAAATGCTTGCTGTAATTCCATGAGTCTGGCATCCCTGTGTTGTGTGTCTGAGCACATGCGATTGTATTGGAAGAATTGGCCATAAACTATGGATTTGGTAATCTGTTAAGAGTGGAAACTGAAGGCATGCAAGTATGCACAGTGGTCAGTGGGTTTGTGACATAGTGTGGTGCTTAGATGTCTATTGTATGGCTGTACAGTGGTGTCCAGAAAGTGAACTGGTTCTGTTGATAGTGCCAGACTGAGACCGATGGTAGGGTGAAGTTGAGTGAGTCCTCTCTATGAGTTCAAATGATAAAAATATTGTCAATGTACTTCAAGTAGAGGAGAGGTTTCTGGGTGCAGGAGTTAAGGAAATGTTGTTCCAAGTCACCCATAAAGACATTGGCATGTTGTGGTGTGTGCCCATGGCAATACTATTAACTTAAGGGTTATATTTTCATCAAAAGTGAAGTCGTTGTGGTCTCATCTGGAATGGTCCCATTTGGAATGATGTTTCTGATTACTTGAAGTGGGATGTTAATATATAGGATTTCTACATCCGTAGTGACTGAGCTCTTGTTCCCTGGTAACTTGTGGATGGACTGTAATTTCTGTAGGGCATTGATAGTGTTCTTCTTATAGTTAGGAGTGTTGGTGACGTTTGTTTAATTTTTAAGAGTAACTTTCCATTCTTTGTGAATAAATATATGTAGAACATTTTTCCCATAGGTGCACAGTTATTTCTAACTACTATGAGGCAATTTCTTAGGAGAATAATATAAGCATGGGCCAGGAAAAAAAAGCCAATTTGCAATTGCCCTCATGTTCTCAAATCCCTGCAGTTTCTATCTGAATGAGACTGTGCATCACAACTACTTCATTAACATGCCTGCATTTCGGTGCTTGGCCTTAGAAATCTGAGAATCGGGAGGAGAACTCTGGATTTCAGGAGGAGCGAAAACAGCCTTGTGTGGAGCTCTGGGCCAGAGTCACAGCAGATCAGCTTGTGGGTTTCAGCACAAAGTCCAAGGAAGAGCATGCAGGAATTAAAAGTCAGGAAGAAGGAGAGACAAAAAATAGATGGAAGCAGGGACAGACACAAAAAGTGAGAGGAAGCTTGCCCAGAGCTAGGAAAAGCAGTGCTTGTTGTGGGAGTCCCATTGCATTCTGAAGGTTAAATATTGCTTCAGAGGACACTCTCTTTAAATCAGCTTGTCTCAACTTGCTGACATCCTGATGTAGTCTTTCTTTCTTTCTTTCTTTCTTTCTTTCTTTCTTTCTTTCTTTCTTTCTTACTTACTTACTTACTTACTTATTTATTTATTTATTTATTTATTTATTTATTTTATTTATATCCTGCTTTTCTCCTATAAGGAACCCTTAAGCTGACTTAGGCTACAGCTCCCAACTTGATCCTTAGCCAAGATGGGCATGCTGGCTAGGTATGGTGAGAGTTTCAGGCTGAAACAAATGGATGCCACTAGATGGGTAAAGGACGCGTTGCATAGATCTCATGGAGTGAGAATTATATAAAGCAGTTTTCTCTGCACTGGTGTTCTTCAGATGACTTGGAAATTCTGAAAAGTCTGAAAAGAAAATACAGCCAGCCCTCTACATTTGCAGGTGAAACATTTGCAGATTTAATTTTTCACGGATTACTGGGGACAAGGGGATGGAGTGGGGAAGGTGCAGGTGATTGTTTGCCCTCTCCCTCACACAAGGGGGGGGCAAGGGGATGGGATGTGTGGAGGGAGAGTGCATGCGTTCACTTACTTGCTCACTCATGCATGTTGGGGGAAGGGGATGGGATGGGAGGAGGGAGGGAGGGTGCGTGTGTTTGCTCACTCATGCAGGGAGGGGAGGGGAGGGGAGGGGAGGGGAGCAGAGTGTGCATATGCATTTGTTCACTTGTGTGGGCAAGAGGGGAAAACAGGATGGGATAGGAGGAAGGAGGGTGCTCTCACACATGTGAGTGGGAGGAGAGGAGAGGAAGGGGAGGAGAGGGGATGGATGGGTGCTGCCTTGCACCTGTGCGAGTGAGTGACCAAGTGAGGGAACGCAACTGTGGCCAGAACTGGCCACCCTGCCAGTACAAGGTTCTCTTTTTTTTGGCATGTGTTAAATACAGTTTGGGGGACTTAAGATATTTGTGGTTTTTCCACTTTCATGGGGCTTCTGCACTCCTAACTCCCACAAAAGTGGAGGGCCAATCCTACTTTTTTTGGACTACAACTTCCAGGGTCCCCCAGACCAGTAGTAATGTTTACCCATGTGTGAGTGTGTGTGAAATCTGGAGGTGTAGTCCAAAAAGATAACTCCTCCATGCTCTGCAATGGGAGAGATGACAGTGTGGAAGAATTACATAAAGAGACTTGGTCCTGACCAAAGGCATCATTCTTAAAATACATTGGGTGTTTACTGCAAAGTTCCTCTTCTCTGGCATTCTTCCCTCACCACACTCTTTTTTCTTATTCAATGGTAGCTGGAAGCTTCAGGGGGTGCAGTGAATCCACTTTTGTTTTTATTCAAGGCTATCCAAATTGCTAAATCCCATCCCCTCAAAAAGAGTCAAAGAGAAAGCAGAGTGGATTCATTACAGCCGTGACATGGAAGCTGGCTATGTTCCCATGACAAATGATCAGGCCAGGTTGCAAGGAACCAATGGGCTGCCAAGTAAGTGGGTGGGAACGGGGGAACCATGTCAGGGCCTGGGAGAATAATGCTGCCCGTTCTCTGTTATTCCCAGTGACCCACCATACAATACACCCACAAAGTGACCAGGACATTTGTTTATCCTACAACCTCAAGAAACAGAAACAGAATATGAATCACTCTCTATGAGGGGTATCCCATCTTATTAATTAAAATATTTATAACCCACTCTATATCAAAAGATCTAAGGGTGGTGTACAGATAAAGCCAGTGATAACATGTTAAAACAATTGAAAACAATAATTTAAATAGCCTAAAACATATTAAACAATTTAGCAAGTTGGAATAGATTTAAAATATTAAAACACTTTTAAAAACAGGTATATATCCTCAGTGAGACTTTAATAAATGACCATGGTTTTGCTTGGCACCTAAAGGATTGTTCCTCCAAGGGGAGGGCACTCTCCATTTGGGATGCCACAGATGAGAAGGCCCTCTCCCATCTCCTCACACAGCGTATTGACCTTACTGATGGAACGCAGAGGAAGATCCCCCTTTATTTTCTGTATGACTCATTCTGTCATGTACAGAAGACTCAGTTTGCCTCAGATTTTGCACCTGAATTTACATAAACAGCCATTTCTTTATACTTGTCTGTATAGACTAGGGTTAGGAATTATGCAGCTTTTGTGATATTGCTGGACTGCAGCTCCCTCTATGCTCATTATGGCTGCTGGGAGTTACAGTCCAATAACATCTGTAGGGCCACACAGTCCCATCTCTGCTATAGACTATGGCCATTTCCGCACGTGGCGAGGGAATCGCTCCCTGCCGCTACTCACCGGATCTTCTGTTGGTCCGGTCCGGTCCGGGGTAAGGAGGAGCAGTGCATGGTTGTAGATCCACACTGCTCCGGTGTCCAAAATGGTGGCTTCTGGTTGGTCGTGGGGCTCGACCAACCACTGAAGCTCGCCAGCCTAAAGCCTGCCCTCCACAGATCGCAGGCTCGCATTAGTGCGAGCCTGCGAATCTGCATCGGAGAGCAGGCACGCAATGGGGCGCGCCAGCATTTTGAAAGACCTGAAAAATCAGGTCTTTCAAAAACACGATGGAGGACCACTTGGGGTCATTCCAGAGCGGACTGAGGTGCGGATCTATGGTAAGTAGTCTGGAGCCAGTCCGCTCCATGGTGCAGACGTCCTCCATGGAGGATGCACTTCACCATTTTACTTACCCCGTGCGGAAATGGCCTATGAGTTGAATCCAGATGTGACCATTACAATCAATGGTGAGGTGGTACAGGAATACCTGGCCACACTGGATGAATTCAAGTCTCCAGGGCCAGATGAATTGCATCCTAGGATATTAAAAGAACTGGCAGAGGTCATTTCGGAACCGCTTGCTATAATCTTTGAGAAATCTTGGAGGACAGGAGAAGTTCCAGTAGACTGGAAGAGGGCAAATATTGTCCCCATCTTCAAGAAGGGAAAAAAAGAGGACCCAAATAATTATCGCCCAGTCAGCCTGACGTCGGTACCCGGAAAGATCCTGGAGCAGATCATTAAGCAGTCAGTTTCTAATCACTTAGAAAGCAACGCGGTACTCACGAGAAGTCAACATGGATTTCTCAAAAATAAGTCATGCCAGACTAATCTTATCTCTTTCTATGATAGAGTTACTAGCTTGATAGATGAAGGGAATGCTGTGGATGTAGCATATCTCGATTTCAGTAAGGCCTTCGACAAAGTTCCCCATGACATTCTTGCAAAGAAGCTAGTAAAATGTGGGCTGGACAGAGCTACTGTCAGGTGGATCTGTAACTGGTTGACTGACCGTTCCCAAAGGGTGCTCACCAATGGCTGCTTTTCATCCTGGAGAGAAGTGACTAGCGGGGTGCCACAGGGTTCTGTCCTGGGCCCAGTGCTGTTCAATATTTTCATCAATGACTTGGATGAAGGAATAGAGGGCATGCTCATCAAATTTGCAGATGACACCAAATTGGGAGGGGTTGCTAATACGCCAGAGGACAGGATCAAAATTCAAAATGACCTGGTCAAATTGGAGAGCTGGGCCAAGGCTAACAAAATGAAATTCAACAGACAGAAGTGTAAGGTCCTACACTTAGGTAGAAAAAATGGAATGCAGAAATATAGGATGGGGGACACGTGGCTGGATGGCAGTACGTGTGAAAGGGATCTAGGACTCCTAATAGACCACAAGCTGAACATGAGTCAGCAGTGTGATGCGGCAGCCAAGAAAGCCAATGCAATTCTCGGCTGCATCAATAGGAGTATGGTGTCTAGATCGAGGGATGTACTGGTACCACTCTACTCTGCTTTGGTTAGACCTCATCTTGAATACTGTGTCCAGTTCTGGGTACCCCAATTCAAGAAGGACATGGTCAAGCTGGAGCAGGTCCAGAGGAGGGCGACCAAAATGGTGAGGGGCCTGGAAGACATGCCCTATGAGGATAGACTTAGAGAGCTAGGTATGTTCAGTCTGCAGAAGAGAAGGTTGAGAGGGGACATGATAGCCATGTTTAAATATTTGAAGGGATGCCATGTAGAGGAGGGAGAGGGCTTGTTTTCTGCTGCTCCAGAGACCAGGACAAGCAGCAATGGATTCAAGCTGCGGGAAAGGAGATTCCACCTGAACCTCAGGAAGAACTTCCTGACGGTCAGGGCTGTCCGGCAGTGGAATATGCTGCCTCGGAGTGTGGTGGAGTCTCCTTCCTTGGAGGTTTTTAAGCAGAGGCTGGGTGGCCATCTGTCGGGAGTGCTTTGAGGGTGTTCCTGCATGGCAGGGGGTTGGACTGGATGGCCCCTGTGGTCTCTTCCAACTCTACATTTCTATGATTCTATGATTCTATGACTTTCCTAGGTCCCATTGCTTTGGCTATCTTGAGCATCACCAATTTCAACCCAACTTAATGTTATCTGCATGTTCATCGAATCATGGTTTATATTTATTTAAATCATTGCACACATAGTTGTGTTGTTGTTTTAAGCTTTACAGCTTTTTGTCTAGTTTTTTAAGCATTGGTAATTCAGTACTAAAATTCTTTCAAAATTATCCCGTTCTTTAAGCATAAGTAATTCAATACTAAAATTATTTCAAAACAGTAAGTTTTCAGTTTGTTGATGTTGTTGTCGTTGGGTGCGTTCAAGCCATTTCTGGCTTGTGGTGACCCTAAGGAGAACCTATCATAGGATTTGGCAAGACTTGTTTGGGAGGAGATTGCCTTTGCACTTCTCTGAGGCTGAGAAAGTATGACTTGCCACAGATCAACCAGTGGGTATCCATGTCTGAGTGAGAATTCAAACTCTGGCCTCTAGAATCATAGTCCAACACTCAGATCACTACTGCACACTGGCTCTTAAGTTCTCAGTTACTGTGCAACATTCGTACAGCACCATCACCTGGCCTTCCTTGCTCTTAATTGATAGTACAGTGACAAGCAGTATTAAGGTGAGACCTGCAATTCAGACTAAGTAGTCGGCCTGTTGATTTCACATGGATAAATTTAGACTGATGGGCTAATGAAAGGGGCATTGACAACCACTTGTGAGCTCCTTTAACATATCTATTTTCAGGAAATGTAACATCTGGTCTATACTATTCATTATCCTATCTACCTAGTTTAAGTGCACAGAAAGAATATATGTGCATGACTGATTTCTTTGACAATGTCTTCATTCTTATGTTAAACAGAGGAAATCTGTATATTGAGAGTAAACTTTTACACTTACATTTTAAGTTGTGCATTCTTTTTGTGTCAAATTACATGAATGCAAATATTTGTTTAATGGTCTTCATCTTAAGCAAATGTAGGGTTTCCCCACATAATTAAAGCGATTTTTGGAGCATGCATACTATCAATATAGTTCTTTCTGCCTTACGTTTAAAAAAGAGAGAAACAAAATGATAAAACAGGGCAGTCCCCTTAAAGTGATTGTATTATTTATTGTTGTTGTGTGCTTTCAAGTTGTTTCTGATTTGTTTCTGAGGCAATGCTAAGGTGATCTTATCACAGGGTTTTCTTGGCAAGATTTGTTCAGAAGCGGTTTGCCTCTGAAACTGAGAGAGTGTGACTGGCCCAAGGTCATCCAGTAGGTATCTATGGCCAAGCAGGGATTCGAACCCTGGTCTCCAGAGTTGTAGTCCAATGCTCAAATCTCTACACCACACTGGCTCCATCTTATTTATGTATTATCTAAACATATAATTTAATTTTTTATTTTGTTTGTCTATTTATATCCTGCCTTTCTTTCAGTATGGGATCCAAGGTAGCTAACAGTATAGATTAAACCAAAATACAACTAAAATCTACTCATAATAGTAAAAATAGCTTTTAAGAAAAACATTAAGTAG
Source organism: Cyclura pinguis (assembly GCA_030412105.1). Classification (NCBI taxonomy): domain Eukaryota; kingdom Metazoa; phylum Chordata; class Lepidosauria; order Squamata; family Iguanidae; genus Cyclura; species Cyclura pinguis. The sequence continues at coordinate 85,245,447 of CM059600.1, forward strand.
GCTATTCTCTTAGCAACACTAGTTTAAAACAGTTTTAGAACAATGGGGAGAAAAAAAAATCCAGCATGTTGCCTTAGAAGACTCTTGTACAGCAACCAGTTAATAGCCCAAACCCTGTCTAAATAAAAAAAGATCTTTGCCTGGTGGTGGAAGGAAAGGAGAGAGGGGGCCAGCCAAACATCCCATGGAAAGGAGTTCCACAGCTTGGTAGCAGCCACTGAAAAGGCCCTCCCACCAAGCATGTCTGTGTATTGCATGGATATGATAACTTGCTTACAAAGCATCTAACATATTGCACAAATGTATGAAAGGTCTGATTATGAGCTATACAGGCTCACAATCTAAAGTTACACCAAATACAATACATCACAGAAACTAGATCACTCAAACTTGTGAGCAGTCTGATCTTTCCTCATGGACGTGGTGTCCTGGCATGGGGACACGAGAGGAGTGGGACAGCAACAATGCTTCCACAAGATGTCGTCATGGTCCTGTCCTTCCTGTGTCACCAGCTGGCATGATCGTGGGGTAAATCACTGATGGATTCTATCAATGACCCCCCAATCGTGTGATATTCCTGCACTTACCTGCCGTGTGGAAGGGCTGGAAGCGTGATGGAGGCACTTCCTGCCCCAGCGCAGCATAGGAAAGAGCCTGGCTGTGCTGCGGAAGGAAGAGGCTTGTCTCTCATGCTCCCTTCTGCAGGGAGCCAGTCTGGTGTGGAGGGGAGCATTCTCATCACACTCCCTTCCTGCCCAAGCGCAGCTGGGATTACAACTGTAGGGCAATGAGATAAGGTAAGGTGCAGAAAGGGCCTAAGCCATTTGCTCTGTTTTTGCAAAAGGGAACTGCCTGGAGTTCACTAGCTGGATTAGGAACCAGAGGTAATAAATTGGGTGTGCATCTATCCACACTGCAGTACTTTCAATGGGATGCATATTTCCATGTGCAATCAAATGTTTGTCTTTAACTTATCACACATAAATATCTTGCTTTAAAAAAAGGATGAGAATCATTTGACTCTCCAGATGTTGTCATACTGTAACTCCCAGAAGTCCTAGCCAGCATAGCTAATGGTGAGGAATTCTGGGCACTGCAGATCAGTAACATATGGAGGGTCAAATGATTCCCACCTCTGTTTTAAAGCATGATGAGATTAGGATTGGGTTATACTCTTCTATTATAAGATATATAGTTTTGGGACAAGCGGGCTTTATCTTTGTTTTGGTCAGGTTTGAAGTGACTAAAGTGATCTTGAATACATCTAGCAGTCTAAAGAAAACGTAATTCAAAGTAAACCTCAGCTCCATTACTTCTGTTTGTTTGTTTACTGAAAACGTACTTGCCACTTTTCCTGAACCACCAAGTATTTCCTAAGAAGAAAACCAGAAAATAGAATGTAGGGCTGGTCCTACTGTTAGGCAAAGGTAAAGCAGGCAGGTATGGGAGGACAAAGCTATGATTTCCACACAGATTGCACTGCGCCCTCCTTAACAAGCCTGCTGCCTTCCACTGTGATGGAGGATATCAAAATAAGGTTCCACTGCTTGTCCAGTTGGCTACTATAAATGGAAAGAGGAGTACCATTTTGATCTTCACTTCAGGCAGCAAAATGTGTTTGACTAGTTGGCATAAACACATAACTATAATCTATATCAACTCACTTTCACATGGAGTAAAACAATAAGGAAGAGCCAGCATGGTATAGTGGTTTGGGCATTGGATTATGACCCTGGAGACCCAGGTTCGATTCCTGATCAACCATGGAAACCTACTGGGTGACTTTGGGCACGTTACACACTCTCAGCCCTGGAAGACCATGTGCTGACTCACCTTAGGACCACCATAATTCAGAAATTACTTAAAGGCAAACAACAACAACAACAAGGGCTGCTAGCACAATCCTTGGTAGCAAGGAATGATCAGCAGACATAGTCATGTAGGGACAAGGGGGCACGGAGAGTGGTTTGCCCCGGGCCGCAATGCTTTTGGGGTATGCCAGATGGTAGCAACGCCCCCCTATGCCCTGGCCATGCCCCTCTGCACAATGGTCATGCCCCTTATGCCGTAGTCCCACCCCCTCCCGTCCCCCCTCCTCACACTCCAAGCTCTGCCACTGAGCAAACATGAGAATACCTAGCAAGGAGAGCAGCTAGGCTATGTAACTGAGGCATGTTTGGACCTGTAGGGACCCATGGCAGCTGCTAGGTTGTTTTTGTTGTAGTTATAGTAGTGGCAGTAGTAGTAGCAATTGTTGTATTGTTATCATTATTATTATAAATAATAATTTCCCGCCTTTTCCCCAAAATTGGGAATCAAGGTGGCTTACAATTTAAAGCAAGTACAATACAGCTAAAATCTCAACATTAAAATAGAATTAAACTATTCGCGATATTAAAACAATTTAAAACATATACTTTTAAAAAAGCAATTAAAAACAGTTCAGTTTGAAACGCTACAGTACCACCATCAAAGCTCCTTGAAAAGAGCCCTGGTGGTGCAGTGGTTAAATGCCAGTACTGCAGCCACAAGATTGTGAGTTTGATCCTGCTGGGCTCCAGGTTGACTCAGCCTTCCATCCTTCTACAGATCGTTAAAATGAGTACCCAGCTTGTTGGGGACAATTAGCTAACACATTGTAAACCACTTAGAGAGCACTTAGCTGATAAGTGGTATAGAAATACACATGCTATTGCTATTGCTATATTGTTTAAAAATCTTGTTTTTTAAAAACCTGTTGGGATTTTTTTTAAAAAAAGTCTTTTCCTTCTGACAGAAGTACAGGAAGGTGAGAGGCATTCTGGTCTCCCTAGGAAGGGAGCTGCAGTTAGAGTCACTCTGGAGTCTGAGGGCATTTGTTCTTGTGTGCCTACGGATCATTTCCAACTTATGGTGACCCTAAAGCAAACTTATCATGGGTTTTTGTGGCAAGCCTTGTGCAGAGGGGGTTTGTCTTTGCCTTCCTTTGAGGTTGAGAGAGAGTGACTTGCCCAAGGTCATCCAGTGAGTTTCCATGGCCAAGCAGGGAATTGAATCCTGGTCTCCAGTGTTGTAGTCCAGTGCTCAAACCACTAAACCACTCTGGCTCTTGGTGAGAGGGCATTAGCACCTAGGACACGGTTTTATAAGCAGCCTTGAGCAACTTACAACAGGGGGCACCCCAGCACACATTTCTTCAGTGTATTTCTCCCCAAATCACGCAAAACTCTTGAAATAGTTTAGACCCTATGTATGACCTAACTGCTTGAAACATTTAGTAAGATGTCTTAATTAACTTCTAACTGGTTTCATAATTATCTCATTTGCCAGTGAGCTAAGTAGAAGACACAAGTGATAATTTGCAAATAATGATTCAGTCTACTTTTTTGCCTTAAGCGGAACAATCTTAAACATCTCAAAACATTTTTTTTCTCTTTTGGCACACATTTAGGAACTGAATCTGCAAATAATGTTAACTCCCATGCCATTTTTCAGGCATCACTGAACAGGGCAAAGAAAATGGGAACATTTGAAGCAGAAGAGGCATTTCAATTTCTGGCAATTTGAAATTTCAAATGGTCACCAGCTTTTGCATTTGTGTATATATTATGGTCTTAAAGGTTAAAGAGTGTGATTCTTGGACATTTTATTCCATGTAGACATGTCTTGAATGGTAGTATAGGTCTCTAGTACACAGATTTGCCTTATAGTTAGTAGTAGTCTAATAGATGGGATGGCAGAATCTTTGATGCTTTCTGCTTTACCCCACAAGTGCACAAACTTCAGGGCTGTTGAGTTTTCTTTCCTTTCCTTTTTTTTTCTTCACTAAATTTCCAAAAACCTTCACCTGGATATTGATGCAAAAGATATACTCTTAGAATTAAATAATTTAGAGGCCAGAAACTGGCTTTCAGTCCCAGAGCTGAATGGAACTGATGTTCTACTCCACAGATTTCCATCCTCATTATCCACATGTTATCTCATTTAGCAACCTTGAATCCCATCTTGGGAGAAAGGCAGGAGATATATATATAAATTTGTATGCTGCCTTTATCTCAGAATGAAACCCAAGGCGGCTTCCAACAATAAATTAGAAACTTTAAAAAACACTTAAAACAACTAAAAACATTAAAAGCGTATAAAATTATTTTAAAAACCTAAAACAATATTTAATTTTAAAACAAGTTAATTAATAAATAAATAAAGCTCCCCAGCTCCCATAAAATCCCACTTATAAAGAAATGTTTTAGTCTGCTGGCGAAAGCAGGGCAGGGAGGGGGCCAGCCCAGCCTCCTGTGTAAGAGCGTTCCACAGGGTGGGAGCAGCCACTAAGAAGACTCTCTCCTGTGTCCTCACCAGGTGAGCCTGGGACGGTGGCGGGACTGAGAGAAAGCCTCCACTTGCAGATCTTAGGGTTCTAGTAAATTTGTACAGGGAGATATGGTCTTTCAAATAGCCCACACCAAAGCTGTGTAGGGCTTTATAGGTCAAAACCAGCACTTTGAATTGTGCCCAGAAATGGACAGTTAGCCAGTGGAGCTGTTTTAAGAGCAGAATTATGTGATCCCTATAACTGGCCCCAGTCAGCATTCTGGCTGCCATGTTTTGAACCTACTGAAGTTTCTGAACAGCTTCCAAAGGCAGCCCCATGTAGAGCAGGTTACAGTAGTCCAAACAAAATGTAATCAAGGCTTGTGTCACTGAAGCCAGATCTGATGTCTCAATGAATGGGTGCAGCTGGTGCACAAGTTTTAATTGTGTAAATGCACTCCTGGCCACTGCTGAGACCTGGGCATCCAGGTTCAGAGTTGAATCACGGAGAACAGCAAGGCTGCAAGCCTGAGATTTCAGGGGGACCGTAACCCCATGCAGCACAGGCAAAGTCCCTATTTCCTAATCTGCCTTTTGACTGTCCAGGAGCATCTCTGTCTTGTCTGGATTAAGCTTCAATTTGTTTGCCCTCATCCAGTCTATTACTGACAACAGACATTGATTCAGCACTGAGACAGCTCCTTTCCGGTTCCTCTCCCAGCAGTATCATGTAGTTATTAACAGCATGGGGGACAAAACAGAACCCTGAGGGGGCCCACAGGCCAACAGTCAGAGAGTCGAACAGAAGTTCCCCAGCACCACCTTCTGAGTTTGTCCCACCAGGAATGACTGGAACCACTGCATAACAGTGCCTCCAAATCCCATCCCAGAGAGTCAGCCCAGAAGGATACCATGGTTGATGGTACTGAAAGCTGCTGAGAGGTGCAGCAGAAGCAACAGGGACACACTCCCCCTGTCTAGTTCCCTGTGTAAGTCATCCACCAAGGCGACCAAGGCTCTTTCCATTCCATAACTAGGCTTGAAGTCAGATTGAAGCGGATCTAAATAACCTGTTTCATCCATAAATCCTTGCAGCTGGGTGGCTACCGCATGCTCCAGAACCTTGCCCAAAAATGGAATATTGGAGACTGGTCAGTAATTATTCAGGATGGTGGGATCCAAGGAGGGCTTTTTTTAAGTAATGGCCTCACCACAGCCTCTTTTAGGCATGCTAGAAACTTTCCTTGCCGCAGTTAGGCATTCACCACTCCGCTTACCTATTCAGGCAGTGCCCCTCTAGCTGCTTTCAGAAGCCAGGAGGGGCAAGGATCTAGTATACATGTAGTGGCTCTCACCTCTCCAAGGATCCTGTCCACATCTTCAGGCTGCATAAATTGAAACAAATCCCATAATACAGGACAAGCAGGTGCCAAGATTACATCAACTGGACCTGTCTCAACTACAGCATCCAAATCAGAACAAATCTAAGCAATTTTGTTTGCAAAGTGTCTTGTGAATTCATCACAGCAAACTATAGAGTGGTCTTTAGTTCCTTCTTGTGGTCCAGAATGTAAGAAGCCTCTGACCATTTGAAAAAGCTCTTCTGGACAGCACTGTACAGATGCAGTGGTGGCACAGAAGTATGATTTCTTCACTGCCACAATTGCCACAGGATAGGCCTTCCAATGAGTTCTACCCTGTGTTTGGTCAGATTCACTCTGAGTCTTCCGCCAATGTCACTCTAGTCTCTGTCCCATTCATTTCATCACCATCAGCTCCCTAGTAAACCAGGGAGTTTGCTTGGCTCCACTTAGTTGGAGAGGATACTTAGGAGCAATTGGTTCCACCACCCTGGCCATTTCTCTGTTCCAGAGATCAGCCAGGGCTTCAACAGAATCACCTACCAAAGCGACAGGAAACTCCTCAAGAGCCATCAGGAATCCCTCCAGATGCATAAGCCTCCTGGGGTGGACCATCTTAATTGGCGCCCCACCCCTAAATGAAATAAAGAAATACATAAATAAACAAATAAAATCTCTCTGGTTAATTTTCTTTGTTTCACAGGGCTAAAGAATATGAATTTGTTACCTATGATTCTGAATATCTCACAGAACTACAAAGATGAGAATTCCTTAGAGTGCTATAACTATGTAGTGTTACCTTTGTGATAGGGAATGTGGGTTGGATAGAGTGACTAGCAAACCTTTGTGAGTGTCTTAAAACACCTTTTGGGCCATTTTCAAACTACACAGTTATAGTGCTGTTATTCCACTTTCAACTTCCTATGGAATCCTGGGGTTTCCAGTTTAGGGAGGGGCATTTAGAATTCTCAGCCAGAGAGCTCTCTGACCTCAGTAAACTCCAAACCTCAGAATTCCAGAGGATGTTGAAAGTGGAATAATAGCACTATAACATTGTCGTGTGTAAATGGCCTTGGTGTAATTTTTGCCACTTCCTTGAAGGCAATTGACCATCTTGGTATTGTGCAACTTCTGCAACTTTCAGTTAGGCCCTTTCCGCATGACGTTGCTGTTGCGTTTTTGCCACAGGACGGCAGCAGTTGGCAGGTTGTGCTTCCATATAATGTCATTGCCGTCCCGCTGCCGTCCCGTTGTGGAGCATCGCGCTTGTGCAGTTTTTGCAAAACGGAAAAAGTCCGTTTCGTGCCTGTGATCGCACGGTGCTCCTGTCACTTCTGGCCATGTGGAAGATGTGGAAGCACATTAGCAACACTTCCTTCCACAGTGCAGCAATGGAAAAAGCCCGGCTGCGCTGCAGAAGGAAAACGTGGCGCCATTGCGTTCTCTTCCACATGGACCGAGCAGGTGCAGAGGGGAACATTGCTGACGCACTCCCTTCTGGACCTGGGACTGTAGAGACACAATGCGGAAGAGCTTCGTCGTGTGGAAATGGCCTCAGTCATGTTTTTAGCTACTTTTCTAAGATTTGATAACAATCATTCTAGAGATATTTGTCCTTTTTAATTCAAGTATTTTCTGACGGTGGGCAGCATAATAAAAAGTGTCAGATGATGATGTGTAGAAATGAATTTCAGGTGCCTCATTTATTTTTTAAAAAAAATCACTTTCAATACAATCTAAATGTAGGATTTTATGTAGTAGGCAAATGGATGTGCAGTAACAATTTCTTTGAAAATGCCCTGCCACCAACTAGGGGGAAGCCGCCTGCTACCAGTTCCTGTCCTACTCTCAGTAACCATCCCTTGCCATGTTGACTCATGAAATAGGCAGTGATGTATTTAAGTCTTTTACTCCAAGTCTCAAGTCAAGTCTCAAGTCCTTGAAGATACTTTCAAGTCAAGTCTCAAGTCTGGGAGCCAACTTTATACCCCAACCTATATTCCAGAATTTTTGGACAGAGTTGAATAAAGTCACATTTGACCATTTAAGCAGAGTCAGCCCTCCAGATTTGTGATTTTGCCATCTGTAGCTTCAGACATAGAGAATAGGACTCTCCTTACTTCCATTTTGGAAGCTGGAGGATTTTTCAGAAGTGGGGAATAGGATCCTTCTTACTACCCCTTACTGAAGATTCAAAAGCTTTAGAAGGAAGGATCCTTCCTCCTGAAGCCTGTTACCTAACACATTTGCTTTTCTCCTTTGAGAAATGCACCCTGCACTCTGGGAGTGAGTCTTATCTTCTTCTTTTAGGAAAAGTTTTAGAAGGGTCCTCCAATATGCTGTAGGAACAGCCTGCTGAGCAGAACTCAAGCCCATTTTCTAACCTATTTGCTGCTCCCCTCTTAGAAATGTGCCCACGCTTTGGGCTTAAGACAGATTGTCATGTGAACAGTAGGCAAAAAGAGGTGGAAGCGCTGTTCAAAGTTGTGTGGATGAATGTGTTATGTTATTGAACCAAGGGCAGCAAGTCAGTCACTAAAAAATATACAAGTCTCAAGTCGAGTCGAGTCAGTGCATCATTTATTGCCTAGTTGAGTCACTGAAGTGACTTATATCCAACTTGAGTCCAAGTTAGTTGACTTGAATCTACATCACTGGAAATAGGTGGCTGCTTCCTCCTCTATGCTGCCTCCCCTGGGCTGGGCTTCTGGTGCCTCAGGCAGCTTCTTCCTCACCACTTTTGGCTAGAGCTCCCTAGTAGTGGTGGCAGCCATGCTTTCAAGATGAGGCTGAGGGAAAGCTGGCATCAAGGTAGAGAGAAAAAGGGCAGGAGGTCAGAGGAAAAGAGGACAAAATGAGGACAAGTATGTAGGTGAAGAAGAGAAGCAAGAACTGGAACAAAGGAAAAGACATGGGGAAAAGATGCAAAGGGGAGGGAAAGTAGCTGAGAAACTGTAAAGAAATAAAGGAGAAGAGGAAATGGTGGCAAAAGAGACCAAGGAATGCAATGGAAACAACAAAGGGCAACCAGGTGAAGAGGGAAAGGAGGACCAATAGGATCTTCTTGGCATCAGTTGCCCTGGGCTGTGAGTCACCAAGCTGTGCCTCTCTTTATTAGGAAAATTGCCATCCCAGGAGCCCTCAGAGCCCTGTGAAGTGAATGGTCATGAAAAATTGCACCTGGGGGTGTACCTGCCTAAAAGTTATCAGCCCCTTCAAGGTAAATTTTCCCCCTAATTTGTGTATCTATTTTTTTAAAGGCCTTGGAAGTTTTTTCTTGCTTTCTCTTGTAAGAGATAAAACTATCCCCATATGTCAAATGACTTAAGATAACAAAGTACAGTCCAGGTAAAAGAAGATGTGCTGAAGTCCCACTGAAATACAGCGCACAGTTGAATTCTTAATTTCTGTTGATTTCAACAGGATTCAAGTGAGTTTAACTTCTTCTGAACTGTGCCCAGAGATTTTATTTCTTGGTAAGACCTCACACTGGCTACCTAAGCAAAACTCCTAATTCCAAGTAATTAATGTTTGAGTCAATTTCTGGTTGCGGAGACTGCACGCGTGGCAGTCCTTTGCAGTAAAGATTTGAGAATGCATACAGTAATAGACACTGCGTAAAATGCACAAGCAATTCATTTCCCTATGTAATAAATCATCAGAGGTAGAAGATATTTAGTGGGTTCCTAAACAATACTGCATACATGCTGTGAACTGTGCTTCCCCCTGCTCTTCTTCAACCCCATCTCCAATCATTTTTTCCATAAGAAGTTGCTATGGCAATGATAATTATTTTTGATCAGCAGGATACCATAATTGCTATGACAGAGTTGTGTAAAGCTTGCCACAACATGTGTGAGCGAGGAATATTCTTGTCAATTATGTGTGCTCATCTTGCAGATGAACTCAGTAACTTTAGTAAAGAAAATTAACAGTAAGTACAATGTGAATCTGAATGCTATATTCTTAACAAACTACATTTGTTATTTAAAAAAATAGTGGCAGTTCTTGACAGCTTTTTGCTTTGTTTAACATGTCTGGTTGCTCTCATTTCCCCCTAGATCTTCTGTAAAGATTTATCTCTCTCATATTTCAGATCATGTTTGTTATCTCAAACTTTTACCCTACTTTTGTTGTCATGTATTACTGCAGTAATCCCTGTTCATAAATAACATCATGTTCCGGGGTACATCTGGTTCTTCCTCAACACTGATGTCATGAGTCTCATGAAGTTTATAATTTAACCTGTGGCATCCAGTAATGTTGTAAAAAAAGCAAAACTAAAAAGAAAGCACTAATATATAGATATAAAATGAAGGAATATTTCTAGCTTTGTGCAATGCTAAGAAAGCCGTAGTGATTACAGCAGAATCTAAGTAAACTTACTCAGTACAATGCAGCTGATAATGCCAAAGTGCTACTTTAAGTTGTATGAAGAAACTTAGATATTATATAAATCCCTTCACTCTTATCTGGGATGGTTTGGTTCCTTTTTGGTCTGTTGAGGATTCCACATTGCTCGGCAGACAATATGAAAACCACTGCTCACTTGGCAGATCTTGTGAGCTGAGGGCATCTGTGTGGAAACCCAACCACGTTTTCATACCTTCCTGAGAGCAGGGGCAGGGGGTGGATCAGTTGGCTGTAGGGGAAGGAAAACTACTCTCTGTTTTATGGGCATGATTCCTCCAACTGCTCAAAGTTGTATGGGCGCAATCCCAGTTGGTAGCAGAGTATGGATTCATGACATGCACGTATGCTAACTGAGCCCCTCTGAATTTCAGACTGCTTAAGAGTTAACATATTCTAAAAGAAAAAAGAGGACACATTACTGACCAACCACTTCAGACCACAGATTGCTATAATCTCTCTCACTTGAAACATTTCTACTGTATAAGCTGTGATAATTGCTGCTGGAAATATTCCTAACCTTCACTGTATTCAAATGACAATTTTGTCTTCCCTTTCCCCGTCTCCATCTCTTTCAGCAGCTGCCTCACATGTTCCACCAAGCCACCCTGTTTCATTGCCCCCACATGGCCAGAGGGTCCCTCAGCTGCCTCTCTCAGCTAGCTCACCTTCTCCTTCTGGGTCTGTCTCCCTTCTCCTCACTGCCCAAGAGTTGCTCCCCTCTCTCTCTGAGTGCTCGATTAGGCCAGCCTCTACTCCTTCCCCTGTCAGACCTCTCAGTAGAGTTAGGCAAGGTGGCAATGAGAACGGGGTTTTGGCAGGGAGGTGGCAAAGCAGCAGTGGACATTCTAAAAATCCCCAGACATTTTAGAAATCTGACCAGACAGAACTTTTAGCTCTGAAAAGGAGGACATGTCTGGGAAAAGGAGGACATATGATAACCCTAGATTAAAGAACTTGCCTGTTTCCCTAGGAAAGCAATCACGCTACATCTGCTTTCTTAAGCAAGAAAGCTAATCTTTGTTAAGAGAAAGACCCTGAAATAGGAAGGGAAGATAAATCTAGTTCTAGCTAGCTAATTAGCCAAAAGAAACAGGGAGTCATGCCTATTTCCTACCCCTTGTAACAAAGTCAAGGTATATCCTCCTCATCAACAAATCATGAAAAAAAATTAAGAAGAAGTGGGAAAGGTGACATCAACAACCCTAAGAGGAGCAGACAAATTAAGAAAGAATAGCAGTTTGCAACCTGAGGAGGTTTAAGTCAACCTACTGCTTACTGTACAAAACACAGGCTTCTTGAGCATAAGCTGAGTCGTATCTTCCTCACCTCTAACACTAGCATCAAACCTCTGGTGCCAAAGCTCACACCAGGAGAGCTCCCATATGGTTTGGAGCAGCTATAGAAGTAGCAGCCATAAAACTGAAAATGGATTCAGCGTCTTCATGATCTGACTCCGCCTGGGACTTATTCCTGAAAATGGCTATGGAGACAGCAGCAACCATGCCAACCAAAGTATACCATTCTGAAAAGGGATCAAAACCAAGATTTAGCAATGTCTCGGTATCTGCAAAAGGATAAGACTCAGCAGATTGACATTTCATTGATAGTCATTTGAAAAGTATAGCAGGATAGCAATGAAAGCATTTGTTGAAAAGACAGGTAATATATGATAAATGACGGAATGTATCTGGTACGATTTGCCTGATGATAGGGTAATCAATATATGAGTGGTCTTCACAAGTAAAGAAGGACAGTAATATAGAAAAAGCCATGAGAAAAGAGTAGGATGTGTTGGCTTTAGGGTTACCAGATCTCAAGGCCTGGTCCAGTGTATCCAGTTTTCATGGGTCAGGAGAGTACAATTTCTTCAGTTTTGGTGGGTACTCAGCTCCAGGCAAGATGAAAGAGCTTGTGCAAATCTCCAGCCCCTGTGGTAAAGAAGCCACTTGTTACTATTTGCAATTTGATTTGTTGGTGAAACTTGCAAAGGCTTTGGGGGTGGGGGCGTGCTATGTATTTATTTGATTTGCTTCTTCCTTGCTTGCTAGTTGTTGTGGTTGCCAAGGCTATCTACCTATTCTGCTTTGCATCCACTTTCTGGCTAGACTGAACGTTCCTTATCCTATCTTCCTAAGTAGATGACAAAGAATCCCTTCATTTTGCTTTGATCTAGGAACAGCCCCTTTAGCTAAGATTTCAGTCTTAATTTCCAAACAGGAACATATGTTCACTTTGTGTGTTTGAATGACAAGTTGTGAACAATAGTGGTTGGTACTTAATGCATAATGCTTAATGGAATCATCAGAGCCATCCCTCAGTCTCAGGTTTTGGTTGAAAAACTCAGGGCATGGGATGAAACGGAACTGGTCAACATAGTTAGTTTAGAGCTGCAGCAAAGGCAGGGTGCCTATCAGAACACCAAAAGGAGAAGAACTACACAGAAATGTATCTGTACTGCATAGAAATCAAGATGTTCCCTGTTAAGTATAACCATGTTGTGTTTTATATTATAGAATGATAATAGCTTACACTAGTCAGAAGAGTACAGCAAGACTCTACAAACAAAAAAGTCTAGGAAGAATATCACTGGGGGCTATTTGTTAACTCTCACGTTTGGGCTGTAAAGTTGAAGGCCTAGGATGATTGTGACCTGGAAACCCTATTTAAAATATCTGGAATGCAATATCTATAAGAAATAATCTGCCAACATGGGCACAATAAGAGCATAAAAACTATTAGCTAGAAAGAGATGTACAACTGCCATGTAATCAGTTTGGCACAGTTGCCTAGAAATGTTTCCACCAAGTACATCTTTCATTTCACCAGGCATGAATTTTTTTTCTTCCCATAAAGCGAGTGGCACAAGATCAGTGTTTTCTTCTGTGTAAGACATGCTGATCTCTTTGTCCAAACAAGACAGTGTTTCATTTGTTCATCTTACAAAAGGAAATGTTGGAAGTTGCACAGACCTTCCACAAGGGAGATCAAAGAGCTGACAAGACATGTTGGTCAAGTATTTCCCTTTCATCTGGATATATTGTTTGTGACATGCCATTCCTCAAGGGTGAGGAAGGTTTCTAATCACTGTGAGGAAGAGATGACAGGGAAGAGGAAAAAGGAAGATTAAGGATTGTCCATAAACAAATTGCGAAGCACAGACAGGTAAAATAGCAGCCGGAGGTTGACAGTTTTGATACAAGAAGCAAGACCCATCTTTATATCAAGAAAAGAGGGAAACTGAACACAGAAATCTGTGCCTAGTCGATAAGTGCAAGTTGTTTGCAGATCTATGCAGAATTTATTGCAAAACAGAATTCCATTCAGAATTGATAAGAAAATGTATGATACATCTCTCTGATAGTTCAATTGGATTAAAAGAGTTGACCACTGAATGTAAATAAAGTAAGTCATTATCAGTAAAATGCATTTTAGTGCTTTAATTACTAAATCATAGAAGCTAAATATTGCCCACAGTTCTGACATCTTCATTATGCTTCATTATGCTTTTTTAAATTCAGCAATATTAAAAATGCTATTTCCATCAAGTTAGAGGAAATTGTAAAACTGAATACAGTCATTTCTTAATTAACAAAGCTTCTGGCAGTTACACTCCCTTTTACAAAGTCTTTTTATGCCACCCTCTTTACTCCTAATCTTTTGGTTAGTTGGAAGATTTTGTTAGCAGCGTTAGCATTGGGAGGATGCTGAAGGAGGACGGGTAAAAACACAGACTTTCAATGTTCGGTTGCAGCCATTTGTCTGGAGTAAATGGTGCAATAAACCAGACTCAGGCCATTTCCACAATGCTCTTCTGCGTTGTCGTGCTGCAATTCAGGTCCGGAAAGGAGCATGTGAGCAACACTCCCCTCCGCACCTGCTTGCTCGCTGTGAAAGGAAGCGCGATTGCTCTACCTCTTCCTTCTGCAGTGCAGCCGGGCACTTGCCATTGCTGCGCTGAGGAGGGAAGTGTCGCAATTGCGCTTCCGTGGCTTCCGCACAACGGTAAGTATGGGAGCGCTGCGTGATTAGCAGTGCAAAACGGATTTTTTCCGTTTTGCAAATCCTGCGCGAGTGTGACACTTCACGACAGGATGGCAGTGGGACGGAGATGATGGTGTGTGGAAGCATGACCTGCCAGCCACTGCCATCCAGTGGCAGAAGTGGGACAGCCACGTCATGTGGAAACGGCCTTAAGCTGGAAAAGAATGGAATTTTTTTCCTTGCTAATCCTACTATAGCCATGTGTTCCTACCTACAACAGGTAAGGTAAACAGAAGACACTTCCAGAACCCCTTACTGATCACGCATGAGCAGGAAAAGAAAGTGAAAAAAGGACCTATTTAAGCTCCCCTCACCAGTTACTCCCACGATGTGTTAAAAAAAAAAAAAGTATAGATTTCTAAGGCCATTTCTGCAGTACAGTGTTATAACGCTTTTATTCCACTTTCCACATCTTGTGGAATTCTGGGGTTTGTGGTTTCCTGAGGCCAAAGAACTCTCTGGCTGAGAATTCTAAATGCCCTTTCCGAAACAGAAAACCCCTGGATTCCACAGGATGTTGAAAGTGGAATAACAGCACTATAACGATGTAGTATGGAAATAGCCTAAGTCTGAGTGCCAACATGGAAATCAAATCTTAAGAAACATGGATGCAGATGAAAGGAAAAAATCATCCCAAGAGATCTTTTGTAAGAAATTTTTAAGTGGTCACTAGATAGTTCAAAATATCTTTATTTATTCAAGGCTTACTTGAGCTGGTTGTTTCATTTTGTATGTGCATGTTGTTAGTTCTGAATAAAAAGTCTGCTGAAACTTGTTGAAGGGCTCTTCTTTTTGAGAAAGTAGTAAACTATTCCTATTCTTTCTAAGTTATTTCTAACTAAGGTACCAAATTTTCTATTAAAGAAGTAATGCCCAGGAACACATCTACTTCATTAACTGAGATATACCTGTAGTTATGAGAGAACGCATATGCCTCCAAATGATAAGAGAACTATACTGTGAACATGAGTCATTTGGTTGCAACCCTGAACCCTGAACCCATTGATTTCTATAGGATTCCAGAAACCCAGATCTAGACAAGATTGGAATGTGTGTGTGTGTGTGTGTGTCTGTCTGTCTGTCTGTCTGTCTGTCTATCTAGATATCTGTAGACAACTACAGTCATCCCTCCACATTCACTAGAGTTAGAGGCACAGGATCCCTGTGAAAGTGAAAAAAACCATGCATAACTCTAGACCCTCCCAAATCATATTCAACACAGAAAGAAAGTATGATCACCATATTCAACCCACCGTGGATTCCTTTGATGCATCAGGGTTCCTTCACAAGGCAGAAATGGGTGGCTGGTGGGGCTTACTGCCACCTCCACTGCTGTGCCACACAATTTTTAATAGGGACTTATGAGCCTCCTTTGCAGTTTTCCAGTCTCGCAAGGCTTGCAGTCCCTATTAAAAATGGCATAGGGAGGCAGCAGAAGTGACAGCAAATAATCCATGAATAATCAAATCTGCAAAAGTGAAACCTGCAAATGTGGAGGACTTACTGTACACTTTTTTATAAACTAGAGACCAGAGCAGTGTAGAACAACAAAGCTTTGTCTCACCTAGCCTTTGGGGGCTGTATCTCTCCTGAGTCTTCAAAATATTGATTATAGTTTGAGAAATGGCTGAAAAACTGCAGTGACCTCAAGGGTGCTTGGATTCAGTCAGTAGTGCTGACCTCAAGCACTGTGCCATAAAGGACTGCTGCTGAAAAAAAAATGCAAACTTACAAATACTGCAAATGCCATGCTAATAAATAAATTAAAATCTGAAAATGTTAGAGTTTCAGATGAGGGAGCGGGATCAGTTGTAAGAAAAAGCATTACAGATTCCCATGGTAATTCAATGCAATCCATACATGCCCCACCATATCATGTAGGAAAATAATTCAAGCCATTCCCATCCAGTGTTTCTACAGTTGTCTAACTGTAATGATAATTAAGTTATTAGCCTCCAGCCAACCTCTGTGGTGGATAATAAGGAACACATTGCCTTTAAGAACCTGTTGCACCTGTTGCTTAAGCCAATTCACCTCATAAGCACACTGCCATTTTTGCTATAGTGGAAATAGGAAGACTGAGGGCAAGTGCTTGCTATATAAATATTTATATTGTAAAAATACTGTTCTGTATAACCCACAGGTGTCTGGATAAATATTCAGTAACAAACATAGTAAATAGTAAAATAGCCTTCAGACAAAAAGGCAGATGTGTTTAGACAGATGGTCAGTCTGCTTTAAGCACCCTGTTTTTCTACTATTGTTTTCCCAGGGACAGAGACAGCATGAGGGTCAAAACGATGATATCCTTTAGTAGTTTTCTACATAAATTAGAAAAGTCATTGCAAGAAACGAGGAGGAACATGTTTTGCCTTTCTACAGGATATTCAGGAAATGTTCACTCTGATGAATGGGGCTAAATGCTTTCATCACTGGCAGTGCAATTCAACACAGATTTCAGATTAATAGCAGCTCATTTTCAATCAGTTTCAAAATCAGTTCCCTTGATTTCCTCCTCTTCTGATTCGAGTCATAGGACCTATTCAACATACAAGTTGATGGCTCAAAACAAATAACCAGGCATATATTTACCTCTGACATAGAAATCTAGGGATGGGACGAATCCAGAATTTTCCAGATCCAAATTCCTGGAAAGGTCTGGGAATCCACGAATCTCACGAAACTCAAATATTTTGAATCCTTTTTTTAAAAAAGGTTTTAAAAAGCAACTTTAAAAAAAAAATTAAAATTTTTTAAACAGAACTTTTTTTTAAAAAAAAAAACTATTTTCTGGTTGGTGGATTTGAAAGATTCAGTTAGCCTATTTTTGCACCGGGATTTCGACTTGCAAATCTCAAATCCTTGCTGAGGATTCGAGGATTCGTTTGGCCCATCCCTATAGAAAACCTTCAGGTTTCTGGTCACCAAGAACCAGAGTTAGGAAAAGTTATTAGTTCTGGATTCTGTCTAGGGGATTCTGGCAGCTGTAGTACAAAAAGAACAAGCATTCCCAGTTAAGGCCATTTCTGCATGACAAGGCTGT
The DNA here is from genome assembly GCA_030412105.1 of Cyclura pinguis. Lineage (NCBI taxonomy): Eukaryota > Metazoa > Chordata > Lepidosauria > Squamata > Iguanidae > Cyclura > Cyclura pinguis. Next base: position 85,262,595 of record CM059600.1, read on the forward strand.
CCTGCTACGGGGACAGGATGACAGCGATCTGCTGGTTGTGCTTCTGTATGATGTCATCGCCGGCCTACTGCCATCCCATCCCCATACATCATGCTCATGGGACATTTGCTAAACAGTGTCCGCGATCTGACGATGCTCCCATACCTATCTTTCCTGCGGAAGGGCAAGAATGCAATGGCAGTGCTTTCTTCCCCAGCACAGCCTAGGAAATTGCCTGGCTGTGCTGGGGAAGGAAGAGGCACGGCCATTGCACTCTCTTCCTCAGGGAGATGGTCCCATGTGGAGGGGAGTGTTCCTGTCATTCTCCCTTCCCTGCCGGGACTGCGACAGGATGACTCTCAAGAGCCCCATCCTGTGGAAATGGCCTAAGTCAAGTATAGGTGCTAGCAACACTCAAGCATCAGTGATGGCTATGGCTGAATCATGGGGATAAGTCTGAGGACCCTCTCCCACTTCACAGCAGTAGCACTACCAGTCCACTTTAACTGCTATAGTTTCAATTGTGTGGAATCCTAGGATCTGTAGTTTAGGGAGACATTTAGAATTTTCTGCCAGAAAGCTCTAATAAACTCCATACATCACAAAACCCCGGATTTCATAGCATGTAGACAGGGCAGTATATGTAGAATCAAACTGTGGCCCTGTGTCCAGGTGAGTTCCAAATGGCCTTCCCAAGAAACAGGCCTGGTGTCACACCTGTGCCAGCTGAACAATAGAACATCATCCCCTGCCCCCTATTTTTTCTTAAGTAATAGTCAGACATCAAGTAGCCAGGCAGATACTTGGATACAGAAGCTCTTTTTATTATTTTCACTGTAAAAATATGTAACTCTTTTCTATAGAGGAATGGTTCTTATTCCCAGGTAATAAGAATCCACTATTCCCATTCTTATAACCCAAGTAAAAAAGAACCAGTTATTCCCTTGTCCCATTAATATAGCAGCAGAAACAAACACTATTTTATTTCTCTATTCTCCTGGTGTCTTCTTTCAGTGAGCTGGTGAACCTGCTCTGGGTTTCGGTCTGAATGTTAAAGTTGCTATCCAAGATGCCAAAGCTATTTAGAGAATAGGGTTCAGCAGCACCTGGGACAGCTTCTTTAAAGTCTGGAGTAAAACCCAGAACAGATTAGCCCCTCCATAGATATCAGAACCACCAACACACACACACACACACACACACACACACACAATCATATTATCTGGGTCCTAAAATTATTATCTAGCTGCATCACCTGCAGGGCTGGCCCAAGAGATCTTCTACCAGAGGCACAGTGCAAAATGGTCCCCATCCCCTCCATTCCACATAGAGAGGCTGATCTGAGCAGAAGTTGAACTTTACTCCAACACTGACAACTGGAAAAGTGCCTGGCTGCTGCAGGCTTATTTAGGGGGTCAAGATAGGGCATTTGGCACAGACAGCTCTGTCCCCTGAAAAGGAGTACAGTGGCATGACCTCCACAGTGGCACGACCTCTTATAGCATGACCTCCACAAAAATGAATGCAAGTCACAAGAAGTATCACTCCCATTATAGTTAATGGATGTAGCTTGTACATGTCACATCCATTGACTGCAATGGGATGCAACACTCAGCTTTTTTTGTTTTACCTGGGGGCTCCTGGGATGGAATAGCCAAGCGACGAAAGGAATATGATTCGATACCTGTCTGTGTTGCCCCCAGCATCCACCACCTGAGGCATTCTTTCATTCTACCTAATGGTAGTGTTGTGTTTCAGGGTGGCAGGTGTCCAGATAAGTGCACCGATAGTCCAAGAGAACAGCCAGAAGAAAAGCCAAGCCAGTCCAGGGTCATAAATGGAGAATCACCAAGGGCAGAACAGTGGTTGAGATTGTCTGGCGTTGAAGCATGAGAAGCATTGCCATCAATCCTTTCTTACTGCTGTCAAGTCAACGTTGATATGGCAATCCTGTGAATGAGAGACCTCAAGGAATTTTAGTTACCCTTGCCCTCCTCAGGTCTTGCAAACTCAGGGTCATGGCTTCTTTGATTGAGTATATCCACCTATAATGTGGCCCTTCTCTTTTCCTACTGTTTTCCACTTTTCTTAGCATTAGTGCCTTTTTCCAACCAGTCACGTCGTCTCATAGTGTGTCCAAAGTATGAAAACCTCAGCAATACAACAGCTTTCTTTTTCAAGAAAACACATCCAAAGTTAGCCATGTTGGCTATAAACTAATTACAGTGACATTCTAAATACACAAAACAGCAATAACTTTACTGGGTCCACCAAAAATGCATGAAATACATCATGGAAACTTTTGAAGTTGCACTGCTTCTTCATCAGAAAAAGGTGTTAAAAATGAGACAGGAGAAGAAAAAAATGATAATGTTACAGTCATAAGTGGGTTTTTCCTACAGAGTTTTTTTCCATAGGCAACTATATAGAGGCTTCTTTCAAAATTCAATGTTCTCTGCCTAAGGAACAGATGAGTAGCCTCACCCAGGACAGAAATGGTCTGGATCTCAAGGGAAGTTGTTGTTATTGTTTCGGCTGCTGCTGCTGCTGCTGCTAATGGAGTTGAGATTTTGTTGTCTGGATTTTACAGTTCTTTGTCTTCCAGAGCCCACATGGCCAAAGAGAAGACTGGCCTCTGCCTGCATGGACCATTCTAACTCACAGCAACAAAAACAGCATCTTGACAAAATGTAGGCCTGCGACTCTAACATCTATCAAGATAAATTTATCTAGATAATAAATATAGCCTGTTTGATAAATCAGTCTAGATAATAAATATAGCCCGTGCTCTTTTCTTCTCTAACCAACATTTCATAGTATCTATCAGCCAGGAACACACCATCATCCTAGATTCATTTCAGGCTGGGTTCTTGTTTCTTATGAGCTGGGTTTTATATATTATCTTCAGCCTGTATCTGACCCAACAGAGAAGGATTTCAGTAGCTCTTGGCAATGTAGATTCCTCCATCTAATTAGAGATGAGGAGATCTTATTGGCTCTTTGCACCTGGGCACCTGGTCTTATTGGCCCAGTGGTGGGCAAAGTACAGTCCACAGGCCATATGCAGTACCCACGGTCATTTTTTTGCAGCCCCTTGGGGTCATTTTTTCCCTATTTTGGAACTCTAAAATGCCTGAAATTGACCACTAGGAAATATGGAGCAATTTCTACCATGTTTGGAGCCCCCTTGGGACCCCTCAGTGTCAGAACAAAGTTTTACATTTTTAAAAAAGTTTCTCTTTGCCTCAGAATGACTCCAAATGACCTCTAGGGTCTCAGGAAGACCCTAGACCACAGTGAGAAAGCCTTTATGTATCCTAGAGGTCATTTGGAGACACTCGGGGGCAAAAAATTAATTTTATTTTGTGGGAGTGGGTGTGGTGAGGGTATGGCCCTCCAAGGTGTCCTAGTGAGCTAATGCAGTCCCCTAGCCTTCCACAGTTGCCCCCCTACTCTGAACAGACCTGTTTATTTCCTTAATTTTCAGACTTCAGGGGCTAAAGTTTTGCAAAACACACATCAAATTAGAAGTCACCCTGTAGTAATATTGTACTGTTAACACAAAATTCAACCATCATTTTAAAGAGAGTTAATCTGACTTTTTAAAGGAGGTATACCGTGAACTGTCTGTACCTGTGGGGGTTCCATTCCAGGACACTCTGTGAACGGGAAATATCACAAATGTTCATGTCCCATATTATAAAATGCTGGCGGCATGTGCACAGACACTTCAGCGCATCCATACATACATCACCACCGTTTTAGGTATAGGACATGGCACTCCACAATTGCTTAAATTTCTAGAGCCAAAGGTCACTTATATGGAGGGTCCACTGTAATTAACATTTACTTTTAAATGCTTTAAAAATCTTTCAACAAAAGAGTTAGGTGAAATACATTCTAGAAAAGTGTCCTTATACTAATTATGGCTGGAATTCACTATCAAAATTGAAGATGCATAACCCAGAATTACAGATCCATTACTGATCCATATTCATGGTCCCTCTGTATTCTTGATCATGGCACTATTGCCATGATCATAAAAGTCCCCCAATCCTGCTTTTACCAGGCAGCAGTTGCTGTGAGCAATGGAGGTTTGTTCTCTTATTAATCGGTACATAGCATACTGATGTTTCTGCTCCCCTCCTGCTAGTGATCTCTGATCTGAGGAAGAATTGCGATGGGGATCCTGCTTTTGACTATGGCATTGGGAGAACAGTGGAGGAAGCAGGTGGAAACATCAGTACACAGTACACAGTACAGCCCTAACTAACAGGAGAACAGATTTCAGTTGCTCACAGTGGCTGCTGCCTGGTAAGGGAGGATTGGTGGGAGTCAGACCAAGAGACTCTACTTAAGTTAAAAATACTTATATCATATATATCATTTATTACACACACAAACACTCACTCTCTCTCACACACACATGATAAATGGTAAATATTACATTACAAGTACTGGCTTCCCCCACTAATCTGACAGGTTAGGGACTAGAGCACTGTCAGAATATAGAATTGGTTGAAAAGCGGGGCTGTACAGTAGGGAGCATGAAGGACTTACGGAGGCTCACTTGTTTCCAACCGTGTGTGCACTGCTTACAAAGTTTCTCCGTTGGCTTAGCACCTTCCCCCATCTAATTACTTTTGAACGTCAAAAGAGTGAGTTGTCAGATAACACAGCATCACAAGGTAAGGATTTTATGTAAAATATGAGTTATAAACCCTCACCCCAGTGTACAAGGACAATTTGACCATACACAGTGGCAAATGCTGTATTTTTAACATGATCCATCTAAATGAAGACCCTGCTGTATCTTTGCATGGTATCATTTTTTAAGACAACTGTCAGATTCTACAAGCAGAGATTAATTGGAACCATCTTTTTTTAAAATAGTAAAAATAAATTGACAAACTGTATTTGATAAATACCTTTAATAATCCCTTCCCAGTAACCAAAGAATAAAACTACAGCACAGTAGTAGAACACATTCCTCTGTTTACTGCTGGATCACAGCTGGAAATTTAAAATAATAATAATAATAATGATGATGATGATGATGATGATGATGATGATGATTACTACTACTACTACTACTACTACTACTACTACTACTATTACTACCACCACCCTGTTTTTTTCCTGGTAGGGACTCAAAGTGGCTTACAATAATTTAAAAAAAATGTTAAAAATCATGGAATACAAAAGTTAAAACACAAATTAAACAATTAAATGAGAACTGAAACAAAGTTAAAATACATAACTAAAACTCGAACATCCATAAATTCCACACATTTAATAATATCCAGTCCTTTTTATCAGGTAGGCCATACTCACTCACTGAACTTGTCAGAAAAAAAATGTCTTTGCTTGACTGTGGAAAGAAAGTAGGGAGGGTGCCAGTCTGACTTGTCTGGGAAGACAGTTCCAGAGCCTGGGAGCAGCCACAAAGAAGGCTCTCTCCCATGTTCCCACCAGATGCACCTGTGAAGGTGGTGGGACAGAGAGAAGAGTGTCTCCAGCAGATCTCAAAGCCAGGCTGGTTCATAGGGAAAGTATATGGTCCTTCAAATAACACAATTATCTGTCACTAGTTACATTTATGCTATAATAAAGTCACATCTCAAAAAACCTATAAGGAGCAGGGATGAAGTCATTTCATCAATGTAATAATTAATGATTTCTAATTACCTCCAAAAGTTACATTTAACACATATTTTTAGAGGCACTTTGATATGAATTTTTCAAATTTTGTGCCATCTCACAAGGTTTCTTTTTTCCCCATGAGATAGAACAGCAGTAATGTAGTATAAGTAACAAAGCAAATTATTTTTTCTAAAGTAACAAAATCAATTACTTTTCCAACCTCCTAATTGCTTACCATTACTTTGGTGTTATTCTTCAAGCACTGCAATGATGAATAGCTTTTAAAAAGTAACTTTCTCAGTTCTGTGCTGGATTATTGATTTATGTCATTAGACATTCAAAAATGTCAATTCTTTCTCTTTGTTGATCCGTACTATAAAGCATATGTATAGACAGCCTTTTCAGCTTCTTTTTCAAATAATTTTCTCCACTGACTTTTCAATAAAAGTTAGCTCAGAGAACAATGTGCTACCATCAAAATAGGTTTTTGCAGCACTTAAGTGTGTTCAGTGAAGCTTTCATCATTCTTTTTCACCTGATCAAATAAGTGCTGATAGCCACTGAACTCTCACTTCAATGGCAATTGGTAATGTGCCTTTCTGAAGCTTCACTGCCCTATTTTGACAACAGAAAGTGGGCTCCTATAAAGTGTGCTACATTCATGGGTATTAGAAATGCCACTCAAGTATCCAGTTGCTGATTTGCAGCTCTTTTACTTTTAAAAGCCCCCTGTCAAGTGGTTACATTTATGAAGAAATAAAAGGGCCCTGGTTAAAAGACAAAAAGCAAGTGCACCTGATCTTTTCCTTAAATGTTTGCTTGACTTTCAGGAAAGGTGAGATGAAAGTATAAGGTTAGCCATAGAAGTCAGCACATCATACCCCAGCTTTTTTTTTAACCTGTTTTGCTTCTTTTCTCTTCCATGAGCACCATAGATTAAGGAATGGAAAGAATATTTCTTTAAAAGGTATTTTTCCGTTGAGACATTATAAATACCTCTCCCTAAAATGCAAAGGGAGAGGTATTTATAATCTCTCAACAGGAGAAAAACAAACAAACAATCCTTCCATTCCTCTCCCTAAATTGCAAGTGAGCAAGTAAGGTGTAGTGGTCTAAGCACTACACAGCTTTGGAGACCAGGGTTTGAGTCTGTGCTTGGCCATGGAAACCCACTGTGGCATGTTTTATTCTCTCAGCCTCAGAGGACGGCAAAGGCAAACCCCCTATGAATACATCTTGCCAATAAAACCCTGTGATAGGTTTGCTTTAGGATCACCATAAGTTGGAAATGACTTGAAGGCACACAGCAACAAAAACTGCAAATCCTAAGATTCTATAGGATAGAGCCATGGCAGTTAAAGTGGAATCATAGCACTATAATTGTGAAAGGTGAAAGTGCACACAGTTTCTTGAGTGTTAAGAAACCCTGTTGGGTAGATAATGGAAGCCAGGAGATTCTTTGCACTCTGTGAGGTTTCCCAAAGACTTTGTCTCTGCAAAATTCAACATGGTTTTTCTGCACATTTTTACTCCAAAAACATTTTATTCATGCAGAGAACACCGTATTTTACACAGGAAAATCATTTGAGCATGTCCATACTGTCATTCCAAGCAGGCAGTGTAATACATTTCAATGGTAGAAATTTCCCTGTTGTAAATCAGGTTAGGGAAATCCAGCATGGTGTAGTGGTTTGACTGTTTAAACTAAATAATAATAAATTGTATTATTATTATTATTATTATTATTATTATTATTATTATTATTTCTTCTTCTTTGCCATCTTTCCCTATGGATCAAGGCAGAAAACAACAGATTAAAATACATCAATAAAGAGACACATAACAGAGTTAATAACATAAATACCAATTAAAAATACATAATCAATTAAAAGCATAACATCAGTTAAAAAACATACATACATCTTAAATTCATACTGTAAAAACTTGCAGTTTGAAAACCATCTGGATAGGCCTGCCAGAAGATATTGGACGGGGACTCCAGAGGACCAGGGTTCGAATTCCCACTCAGCCATGGAAACCCACTGGTTGACCTTGGGCAAGTCATTCTCTCTCAGTCAGTCAGCCTCAGACAAAGGCAACAGCACCCCTCCAAAGGAAAAAAAAAATCTTGGCAAGAAAAACTTGTGACAGATTTGTCTTAGGATTGCCCTAAGTCAGAAGTGACTTGGAAGATTAATAACAACAGGATTGCTTCCTTGTTTGGTTACCAATTCAGGGGAAAAAACAAATTAAAAAAAGAAAGAAAGAAAGAAATCCAACAATTTCAGCTTTACTTTGTTAAAAAAAAACAGCCCTGGGAAATTCCAGGAACACTTACCATCAATTTGAATATGAAAAGATGTGTTAATAAGAGCAGAACACATTCTTTAAGCTTTACTAGAGACAGCAATTTATATTAGAAAAAAGAACAGGGGGAAAAAATCACTATTAAATCTTAAGGGGCAACCCCCTCCCTTTCCTCCTACACTATCCATTTTCAGTATTTAACATGCACACATTTTAGCACAATAATGCAGGCCATGCCTTGGGAAGACAATTTAAATTACCCTTCAAATAGCGGGGCTGGTGGGGGGTGGGTGGGGAAGTAACATATCATTAGTATGACAGTTCTTCTTTTCTTAAAATGCACTGAAGTGTTTGTGAGGGTGCATAAAGTGCCAGGTAGGTATAAATGAAAAACACATTCTTTAGTTGGTGATAAAGAAAATGTGGAAACAAAAATGCCAACATGACATTCTGGTTTCTGCTTTTTCTCATTCAAAAAAAAGTTCCACTGACCATTTAAAAATTAATGTTGGCCTGGCATTTTGGAGAGGAAATGTTTTCTATTAGACTTTACCAGCAAATAAATTATGAAGTTGAGGGAGATTCTACATCTTTTCCTCATGAAGTGGCCTTTTAAAAGTCTGTGATATTTCTACATAAAGTATCTTTAACAAGAGATCTGTCTTTTCCCATCTATTCTGTTTTCAAAACAGATATGATGACTGAAAATGAAAATTCAAATGTTGGATTTTCGCGGTAGCCTTGGTGTGTTTTCAGAATTACCGACTGTTTCAAAACAATTAAAGGTGGTAAGCTTTGGGCTTATCATTAGGGGGATGGGAGGACTTTGTGTGGTCCATATTTTTCAGGAAGCCAACCAAACTTGCTGTTTTGGACTTATGTTGGGTTTTGGATTTTGCACTTCTTCAAATTTGTGGTGCAATTCTTCCTCAAAGATTGGACACACACACCTATTATTAAGAAACTGTATAATATGTGTATGCTGAGGAAATAGTGTATGAAAATAAATGTGATATGCTATGTTTTTCATAAAAAAAAATCTCACAGTTGTGAATACTGAATGTAATACACATGATGAAATATGTTATGACTGAATGTACATGAAAAATGCTAGAAATAAGAACAATTTTCCCTTTCCCAGCCTATTTTTTTCCTTCAAAAGATTGTTTATATTAGCAGTAGGAGTATCTTATTGATGGAGGAAAATAAGTGTCCAAATCTGAGAAGAAGCATAAATATTGTACTGTGTTTGTGGTTGTAAAGTCTGCAACACTCATTGGCTGACTTCTTGTGATGGAATAAATATTCACTTCTTGTAGAAGCTGAACCTTTGTAAGTCTAGTTTCTATGTGGGACAGGACAATTATCAGTTTTTGATTTAAACTTCACACATGGACAGCATGAGGATACAGAAAACATTTTAGACAAACTATGTGTGGGAATCGTTTGTTTTGCCAGATGTTGTTGCATTGCAGCTCACAGTGGTCATCCCTATTGGCTTACACTGGCTAGAACTGCTGGAAGTTGCAGTCCAGAAACATCTGGGCAGCTAGCTGATTCTCACTGTGGATCAAGAGAAAGTAAGAGCTCTACTCTATTATCAGGAAGAGAGTGAGCAGCAAGGTAAGTGGCAGACTAGAGAGTACAGTCATCCCTCCACAGTTGCTAGAGTTGGAGGCACAGGACCCCCATGAAAGTGGAAAAACCATGAATAACTGTAGGCCCTCCCAAATCATATTTAACACACAAAAAAGTATGATCGCCATATTTAACCCACCATAGATTCCTTTGAGGCACCAGGGTTCCTTCACAAGGCAGAAGTGGGTGGGTGGTGGGGCTTACTGCCACCTCCACTGCTGCCCCACACCATTTTTAAGAGGGACTTACAAGCCTTGTTCTCAGTTTCTCAGTCTCACGAGGCTTGCAGACCCTATTAAAAATGGCATGGGGGGGCAGTAGAGGTGTCAGTGAATAATCCATGAATAATCAAATCTGCAAAAGTGAAACCCGCAAATGTGGAGGGCTGACTGTGCTGGGCAGGAAACCAAGGGGAAAATGGTTGATCTTCTCGGGTGGCTTTTCTAGTCAGGACTACAGTTAGCGCAGCATCAGAGTGACTTGATATCCTTGAAAGAAAAAAATTAAAAATAGAAGGGGGAGTAGGGGTGCGGACTGAGTGTAACACTTTATTTTTAACTAATCAGCTAATTCTTTGGTTCTTAGCTTCTGTTGTGGTGTAATTCATCCTCCAAAGCTACTTGAACTAATGGAATCATAGCAATGTGATCCTTGTGCTATTGCACCGTAGCATTATAAAATCAGAGTAAGTTCTGCTCAGTAGTGTAGCCATACTCAGATTGTTATTTGTTATGATTTCCTCTCAGAGCTAGTGACTGATTGCTAGCTGTATTCTGTTTTAGCTGTATTCTTTTTTAATCTACATTGTAGGCCTCCTTGGTCCAACAGTGGGGGAAAGATGGATGGCTGGATGCATGGATGAATTGTTGTCCAGCAGTTAAATCCCCAACAAGGCTGATTCAGTAACAGCTATCTTGGCAGGCATTTGTTCCCTTTTACTTTTGCATTTGCTCCCATAGGGGATGGATTACAGCAGCCACACAATTGTATTTCTACAGACTTTCTCTCTGAATGCCAGTCCAGACTGGAATATTATCTCATCACAGGCCTAGTGGATGAAGCAGTGAATGAATGGGCAGGGTATGGTTCTCTTTCCAAGTAGTAACTATATGAATATGAGATGTAACTAGCTAAGAACTTCTCTTGAGCATGGCCATGTTTCTTACAGGTGGTGGGAACTGTAGTCAGGAGGGCACAAAGTTGGGGAAAACTGCCCTGTGCAAACAAATAGACAACACACAAGAGTTCTTGCATTACTGTCAGGTATTTTCATGAGGCTCATATAGCAAGTCTGCCTCGCAGAGTCTATCTCACACAGCTGTTCAGTTAAATAAAGACTGGGAACCAGTAACATATTTGTTGTTATTTGCCATCACATTAGCTTCAACTTCTAGTGAATGGGAGACATCCAAGACACTGTTATGAACAGCCCTGCTCAGATATCACAGCCATTACTTTCTTAAATGAATCAATCTGTCTATACTGCGGTCTTCCTACTGACCTCTACTTTGTTATTGTTGTGTGCCTTTGTTTCTGACTTATAGCAACCCTAAGGAGAACCTATCACAAGGTTTTCTGGGGCTGAGTGTATGTGATGCACCCAAGGTCACTCAGTGAATTTCCATGGCTAAGTGGGGAATTGAATCCTGGTCTCCAGGATCATAGTCCAACACTCAAAGCACCATACCACACTTTACCAAGCATTATTGTCTTTTCTAATGAGTCAAGTCATCTCATGATGTGTCCAAAGTGCAATAGTTTCATTTTAGTTAATTTGGGTTCTGGAGAGACATCGGACTTGTTAGGCATCTTCTTAGCCATCCTTCTGGTTTGGTTGGTTGGTTGGTTGGTTGGTTGGTTGGTTTTTGGCAGTCCATGGTATCCAAGGAACTCTCCTCTAGCACTGCAATTCAAATAACTTATACATCACAACATTACTAAACAGGGACCTTACATATGTTTTCATGAGACTGGCAATCTTTGCTGAATCTCTATCTAGCATTTTTCTTCTAAATATGTTATCTCTCCCCAAAACACACACTCAATTTTTCTTACAGTCAAAGTTGGCCATAAGCAACCTGGCAATTAAAACTTTCATGGTAGAGAAGCAATTGAGATGCATCTAACACATAGCTTCTTCAGATTTTTAAAGCCAAGGTATTAACAGCTGGCTGGACTAGAATCAGTGTGGTAATAGACACAACTCTTTTACTTATTTAATGGTAAAAACAGTATTGGACACAGATACTCAATTTCTCTGCATTATTTGCACCAGTGATGCCAACTGCTCCAAGACTATAGAATCATATAGAATCACAGGGCTGGAGGAGACCACAGGAGCCATCCAGTCTAACCCCCTGCCATGTAGGAATGTACAACCAAAGCAGTCCCAACAGATGGTCATCCAACTTCTGTTTCAAAACCTCCAAAGGAGAGTCTACCACATTCCAAGGAAGCACATTCCACTGTTGAACAGCTCTTCTAATTATTCGAAAAGTTATTGTGTTGGTATAGAATTCTCAGACTCCCAAGCCAGCAGGCATGGGAGTTGTCCTGAATTTAACTGCTCCAGCATTATCGAGGACACTGTGCCTTATGCTGTCACTCCAGTGGTCCTTTTTCTAGATGTGATAAGGTGGCCATCCTGCCAGCTGCATTCTGTACCAGCAGAAGTTTCTGAAGTTGAAAGGTGGCTCAACGCAGAAGAGCTTACATTAATGTAATCTGCTTGTAACCAAAGTATGTGTTGCTGGTATCAGGTCTGCTTTCTCAAGATAGTGTCATAACAGGTGAATGAGCTTAAGCTGGTAAAAATTACTCTCAGCCGCTAACACCATCCGTACCTCCCACAGACAGAGAGAAGTCCAGAAGAATCGTCTGGCTTTGGGACGGGGGGAGTATAACCCTATTCATAACAGGCTGTAAACCTCCAGCCAGACAGCAGTCACCCCCATATAACAGTGCTTCCTCTTGTGTAGCTTGCTTGCCCTCACCCATCTTAAATCTGCCTCCATACTCTTACTTAGGATTTCTACCACCTCCCTGGCATTGGTAGATGGAAAAGAAAGCTGGGGATCATCAGAGTACTGATGACAGCTCAGCCCAAAACTTTGGATGCTCTCTCAAACAAGTTCATGGATCAATATTGAGTGTATTTGTCCTGCCAGGTTCTATGCAAATGCAATCCTACATGTCAGGGTGACATTCAGTCATAATGGGCTCTAATGGGATTTTGCAATGTTGGCGTAACTACAAGAGGGACCCGTTCTATTCACATGGAAGAGAGATAGGTAACCAAAGCTTTAGCCTTCAAATCATATGCTCCAGCCAACTTACACTGTAATACTCTGAGGATATAAAGAAAATAATTCTTATATAAATTATTTAGTGCTATGTTTTATTATTTGAATTGAAAGTAGTAATTTAGAGTGCTAACATATTTTGTGAAAAACTTCCTACGTTTCTCCACCTTCTTTGTTGCATGTTCATAGTAATAACTTCCTTCCGTTTTGCTGATTTTTGTGAATTATCAACAGCCTTCTCACTCTCCTCACTAGTTAGGTTTCCCCCCTTCTTTCCTATGGGTCAAGCTACATGTTAAGGAGAATGCACATTCCGTTTTCCTCTCCTACAATGAAATTTCCCCAGACATGTGTGCCAGTAACCAGAGCTGCAAATTAAGCATATTTTTACTTTCCACAAATTAATCTATTACAAGGGCAAGATACATGGGTGAGGAAAATCACATGCTATGACAAGCTGACATCTTTTACCACAAAACGTGTAATTTAATTCAGGATACTATTTGATACTTTGATGCTATGTGATACTCCTGGTACTCAGTGATACTGTGTAGCCAATCAAATATGCCTATGCACTGACATCACTGAAGACAGATAATGACAATATAAAATGAGGGCAGTGTTTCTAGGATTAGTCACATGATAGAACCTAGCTAATCAGAGAAATGAGGACAATCAAATATTTTCTGAATAGTTGCATATGGTGATTTCTACAAAATGTTCCAAAGGGGAAGGGTTATTATTCAGTGCTGAACAAAGTTCCTTCAAAAATCACTTCCCCACTCTGATATTGCCTCAATCCTCCTGCTGTAGCAATTTTCACATCTTTGGTATGCAACAAAGATTTCAGTTCACTGACTTAATATATCTAGAATGTAACCAATTTAAGTGACTAATCCTTCAACATTCCACAGTATTATTATTTCCACAAGTACTACTACAATATACTCTAATTAATCCAATTCATCTTAATTTGCATTTAGCATTTAACATCATAATTAGCGCAATATTTTGTCTGTCAGATGAGTGTTATGCATTCCTTGAGTTGTGCTTTTTTTTTTTTTTAGAAAAAATCATAAATATATATCACTGACTTTGATGTTGTTTGATTGTGTAGGTGGATGTAACACTATTACCTTAAGCAATTCCAAGAGAGAAACATAAGGAGCTGCCAAACTGAATCCTGGAATGATAGGCTACTAACTACGGCCAGAAGCTCATATCAGTACCCCAGTAACATAGCAGACACACGAACTAACCTGAGCCTTAATTATGCGTACAATTTTTCTACACATCACCTGAGCTCGGTCAAGAACTCCAGGACCATACCTAATTTTGACTGTTTATGCTGAAACAAAGTAATAAAAGGCTAATATCTTTTAATTACCTCTCCTTGCATCACATTACATCCTTGAGGCTTTCCCTAAATATCACCATTATGTCAGTGCAGCTGGAATGGGCATGTGCAAAACGTACTGTGCATGTCTCACCAGGCAAACTCTGAAAGGATCCTCCCTGTCTGGAGCTTAAGAATACAATGCACTGAAGTCATAACCTTGAGATATGGGATTCATATCAAAGGGCTTACCTATGGTTTCTGATCAAGAGCTCCACGCTTAAATGGAGATTCCACAGAAACTGACATCAGATGCAAAGTGTAGAATAGGTACCTTCTGGACTGTAGTTCCTGCACTGCTCCAACCACCAAGGCTAGCAGCTACTGTAGGTAATGTAGTCTAAAAAATAACTTTTCTAAGATCTGGAATTGAAGCTCTATGAGTCTTTCCCCATATGTTTTCATGGCTCACAGTAGAGGTACAGTTAGGCAGGCACACTGAGGTGGGGCAGAGGCACATGTACCTGGAGCTGGTATTGCAAGTTCTTCTTGCAACTGATTCCATAGCAGAAGGAATGGGCTTATTTTCCACTGAAAATAGGAGTGGGTGAATTGTGGCCCTGGAACTGTATGTGGGCCCTCCAAGGATGTTTTGAGGTCCCTGATACCTGCGGGATCTTCAGGCTGACCTCCTTCTAGCTAAAAAAGAAGCTAAACTGCTGCTGCCTTTTAAATAGGTTACAAAGCCTCCTTGTACCATTTAACATAAAAAATACCCATTTTTGAAAACTAGATGTGGACTTGTGGCCACTCTGTGTGTGTGTGTGTGTGTGTGTGTGTGTGTGTGTTACTTTTCAGTAACCCATGTAGCCACCTGAGGATCCTAGAACATAAAATTGGTCCCTGGGCCTATAACAGTTGCCCAACCTGATTTAAATCTGTTGCTAATCTGTTCAACCAGTTCAATGACTGCAGTCAACCCCACAAAAGCTCTGATCATCATGCCTCCCTCCATCCCCTGCATCAGTTCCTGCAAATTTGGGGCAACACCTTTCTTGACTGAAGCAATCTACCTGCAGTGCAGTCTCTTTTACCAACTGCTTTGCACTTTACCCAGCATTATCATCTTTTCCAGTTAGTCACGTCATCTCAGTAAAATGTAAAGTCTATATACTTCGGTTTCCCACATATAGTTCAGCTCAACAATGTCATGTGAAGGTATTGCTCTTTTGTTCTGTTCCCCTTCCCCCAGTTTCTTTCTATAAAAATGTCTCATTTTGGTAAAAAAGTCTCATTCAGCAATAAATGATTGACCCAATCAGATATGGACATAGTGATCACTTGTTAGCAGAGACTTTCACTGTCTCAGTCTTGCAATTCAAGATGCTGCAAAACTTTGGCTCTTCAGGTACATCGAGAAGAAAAATTCTTATACAATGGTTTAACATTCTCATTTAATATGCAGAGTCAAGACTCTGCATGAGTAAGTTCTGTTGGAAGATAGGTTCTCTAACACGCACTTTCATTTCAAAATGCGTGAGAAAATAATATATTATCTCCAGTCTACTTACAGATGTTAGCAATGAGACCACTTGTTGCCAGCCTCATTGACTGGGAATAACCCCAAGACTCTGAATGGAGGTACTATGACAAAGAAGTTTAAAGAGACATTCTGTCTTGCTTATAATTAAGAGGTATACTGACTTCTTCCTTTAGGCTGACTTGCCCTCGAGTATTAGGGCTTTCTGGGAAACAAATGTCAGTAAAGGAATGTGACTTGCTCAGGTGCTTAAAGATTATTTAAGAATTTTCCTTTCCTCTTAACACTCGGCCTCTGCTGTTTCAATAAAACTGGCTGTTTACACACATATCATGCTCTTATACTTCACTTGTATGACTGCATACCTGAAACCAAGATAAATGATCCCACTGAAAGTGGTCTACTCATTAGAAAGAAAGAAAGAAAGAAAGAAAGAAAGAAAGAAAGAAAGAAAGAAAGAAACTCAAAGCCCTTCCATTCTATCAGTGAGGAGCAATTCCTAGCAAAACTGAATCAATATTTTGAATCCACAAGGATTCTAAGATTTAGGTCAAGAAATCTTTTTCTAGATGTAAATAACAGTAAATAATAAAAATGAAAGCAGTGAAAAAAGAAATGGAAAACATAAAAATAAGAAATAAAAAGTATACTTTGTGATTACCATTTTGTTTTGTTCCTGCTGTGTTGTTGTGTGCACTTAAGTCATTTCCAACTTATGGTGACCCTAAGCCAAACCTATCACAGGTTTTTCTGAGGGCTGAGAGTGTGTGGCATGCCCAAGGTCACCCAATGAGTTGCCATGGCTGAGTGGGTAGTCAAACCCTGGTCTCCAGGGTTGTACACTCCACTGGCTCTCACATTTGTTTTGTTATGATTTTGTACTTTTTATTGGTCTGTATCCCATAGGTTAATCCCAACTAGAGGAAATTCATTGACTTAGCTGCTGAATAGTGAGTCTAAATAAACCCCATTGATTCAATGAATCTACATAGATAATACTTGTGACTCACTTTGTAAAATTGTATTTTTAAAAAAGGAGGGTGTAAAGAGTAAACTAAAGTAACTACATTTCCAATAAATAATGAAATGTTGATTCAAAGAAACCTTTTAACATCATAAATGCCCTTAGACTGCCTTTGCCCCATTGTTGTCAGATTAAATATAAATAAATATCTGTAGTATAAAATTAAAAAATGCAGTTTTGAAGAGAGTTCAATAGCTTGTAAAGCTCATACTAATGAATCCCACTATTAATTAATACAAAATATATTTTACCGTGTAGCTAGAGGTGCTACATGGTAATCTGTAATGTAATCTCTTACATTAAAGAATGCAACAGATACCCAATGCACAGATTTTTTAAAAAATTTGTTCTACATATGAAATAAAACATGTTACAGCAAAGAACGAAATTTGATGAGGATTCTACCTTAAGGACAAGGAGGAGGGAAAAAGAATCACCTTTTATAATAACAAATAGTTGGAACCAGTGCACTGCTTCAGTGACATTGTTCACTTCAAGACAAGTCTAAACTGTTCAGCATTATGAAAACTCTGCCTATTGCTTTGTAACAGAAAATTTATTACCCCCAAATCATTTACAACAGACAGCATGCATTCCAAAACTGATTTGTTACTTTAGGCCACAACAACTCACTTTTAAAGTCTAAAGAATTCATTATATTGTACCGGAGGAAGAACATGAATGAAACAACTCACTGGAAGTTGGTTTTAATGAACACCTACTCTCATATCAGCAGTTTCACTTTAGGCCAGCTGCATCCTTGTTTGTAATTTGGCAAAACACTTTACAACTGCTCTACAACTAATTTAAACCATGGATTTTCAGGCCTCCGGTCCACAGGTGAATCCTCTCTTTCTTTCCACCTGGCCCCATAGATTTATGGGCTTATTTAGACCAAACTGCCACAGGATTTAGTGTAGTCCCAACTGGATGTGCACATATTAGCTAGGGATGGTGCACAGAAAAAAACCCTGTTTATTGATATGTGAAATACAAATTCTTTGAGTTGAAGGCATTCCCTTTAAAACGCACATACGCACATGCACACACAAGAAACCTGTCTCTGAGCTTTCCTCCAAGAAGTGTAGGGTGATGAGCATGGTCCTCAACCACTCATTTTATCCTCACCCCTAGGAAGAGGGGCAGCCTGTGACACAAACACAAGTGGATACCTCACAACAGAAACGGGTGAATGAGGCAAACCTTTCCCCCAATGCTTAGACTATGAACTGTTTGTGTGAGCGGTCACCCAAAGTCACCCTGTGAACTTGATTTAGAAATTTGAACCAGAGTCTCCCTGTACCTAGTTTGACACTCTAATCTTTACATCATATTTGGGGCTCAGGTGTTATGCTATGCAGTCTTCTCAATGTAATTTGTAAGCCACCTTGAGCCCCAGTTTTGAGATATGGGCGGGTTATAAATAAAATTTATGTTCAGTAGTTACGAGATTGTAAGCCTATCTCGTAACTTTGGAGATTCACATATATGGCTGATAATAATATCTGAATATGGTTGTCAAACTCTTGTCTTTTCAGCCAAGCTCAGAGCGCTGGGAAATGACATCTGCAGTGCTCTCCAAATCACAAGGTGCATGAAGAGAAGCAGATGTGGTGGGACCCCGAGGGGTTTCTCCAGGTACCTGCTATCAGTGTGCCCCACAGCTAGGTGAGCACTGCAGATGTCATTTTCAAGTGCCTCAGTTGGCAACACTTCATAAACTTTTCAGCTGGGATGCTGCCTGGCACAAAAAATATTTTTTATTTTTTGGGGAGGGGGTGGTGTCAGACATAGCTACAGTGATGGAGCCCATGTCATAGCTACATCTGATGACGAAGGATCTTGACCACTGATCATAATACTGAGTTTCTGCCGAAGGTAGGGTTTTGTAGAGCTAGAGTCTGGGGAGGTAGGGTTTTGAGGATTCCTTTTTCTGTGTCACAACCAATATACTAGTTCTGCAAATGCCACAAGACACTTCTGGGATTTTGCTGACATACTTACACAGTTATCACCTGTGGCTACATGAACTCATCCTTTGAAGAGTGAAGAACAAATACACACAGCTTATATATATAAATAAATATATATAAAATGCTGCTATTACCTATGTTCTTTGATTTATAAGTGCTTTATACACTTCGGGATATTTTTCTTTCCCTTTATTGCCATGACCTCATCTACTACCTCTAGATTAATGTGGGAGTATTATAGCATAGTGCTTGAGACTAAAAAGCAGGGACCGTGTGACATGTTCAGTTTTCCTTCTCTGTGTTTGTGTTTTCCAAGCCCTGCTCTCCAATCCTCTGCACCATCATGTTATCTTGCAAAATTTCAAGCATGCAATACACAGTTTTATATTCTCTAGCACTGGACAAGGCAACTGCCAAGCACTAGGAGTACCACATAGGCCTTGCTCCATTCCTGATTTTGTAATTTTTTAAAATGTTTTAAAAGGGTTTGAAATGTTTTTCAGCCCCAAATGCTTCTCCTTGAGCCATTCTGCTGTATTTTTGCCCCATTGGCTCATTTCACTACTTATAAATAATATTCTTATTATTTATTTATTATTTATAAATAAATTTATTATTTATTATTTGTAAAAAATATTCTTATTTATTCTATTTAAACCATTAATTTGTCACCTCTTGGGCTTCTAGAGTCGCTATGGTGATATACAAATTATATTTAAAATATTCAATATAAATCAATTAAAAAAATAAACAATTTGTTTAAAATGTTTAAAAATAGTTCAAAGAGACAGAGTTCAAAGAGACAGTGCAGCTACCCCTGGTTTTAGGGCATGACCATGTGAAATAATACAATCCTAGCATCTGTTGGAAGGTCAGAAGGGACAGAGCCAGCTTAACGTTCCTTGCAACGGAGTTCCACCAGTGGGGTAGCTACTACAGAGGAAGGCCTACAGTAAACTTCTGGTTCATTTGGTGTATAAAAGGGTGATTCTTCTGCCCTGAAATTGTCCAGCACTCCCACAATATGGCAAACATGCTCCTATGTGCTGTAGACATGGGGGTCCATCGCGGAGGACAGAATAAAACTGGGGGATGCTGGAGGTCGCTTGGAGCCTCAATATCAGCTCTGGACCACATGTTCTCCTTCACTGCCGCAGCAATTCTTTGTGGCCCTCCAGAATATTGCTTGACTCCAGGTGTTATCTACCCCAGCCAAGATGACCATTGGTCAAGGATGAGGGGAGTTGTATATCAAAACATCTGGAGAGCCATTTCTGCTGTAGCTCTTAATAGCATTCACTGACTCCTACCATGGTGAGCAAGGAAACTCCAGTACTTACCTAATGGGTCAAGGAGGACATTGCTATTTTTGAAATATATAAATTTTCCAAGCTCACACGTAGCACTACCCTGACCAAAACACTAGTCCCTTTAGAGGAAACAAGCAGGAGAATATGTGAATAAAGTGGTGTATGACATACCCCCCCCCCCAACATTTCACAATTGAAAACCAGGATGCATGTGGTGAAATAACACCAGAGTGTGGTCACAGCAACAAAAGTTTTTGATGAGGAAGAACAGACAAGCCAGGAGGGACTGTAGCAGTTTGCCTTTGCTTGTGTCAAGGGCAAGATTATATCCCCTCTGGTTCTTTTCCGCCACTGAGGTAATTAAGGTAACTACTTTTGCACCTTGAGCTCAGTTTGCAACAATTAAAGTAAGCTGAGGACAAAGTGATAAGGTAGGAGGAGGAGACAGAAGTTGGAACACTTTTAAAAGCAACTGAAAAAGTGGAATGACAGAGGATTAATTGGGACTGTCCCTGCTAAATTGGGACAGTAGGAGGGCATCTTTTCTGAGATAAACTATAATGTATTTTCCTTTTTAAACAATACTAATAATGTCAGATATACATACTGCCTTAAAGAGAGCAATTAAGGTTGCAGTCTTATATCCACCTGCCTACTGCACTCGTTGGGACTTACTCTGTACTTTATACATTTAGATGTAAGACAGCCATTCCCTACAGCCTACTTAAGCTCAACTTTTGAAAAATTAAATTGGGCAAGTGCTATGGCATATCAAGGAACACATAGTATTTTGTTGTTAGAGAGCAGAAAGCAAGCTGATTTTTTTTTTTTTTTTTGGGAGCAGGAAGGCTGGACTGCCAATGGAGAGGTTGGATTGCCTTACCTGCAGCACCAAGTTTTTCCAAGCCCTATGCTGCTGTTGGGGTTTGTAGGAGGCTTCTTGCCAGCTCTCAGGTACCTTTTTCCCCAGGCTGTGTGATGCTGCTGCCAGGACTTGTGCTACAAGAAGGTTCATGAGTTGCAGTGCTGGCATTCCACTCACCTCTTTGCTCCAAATGGGTCTACGTCCATGCATGCATTTCTCTCACTCCCCATTCCTCTTCCCTCACTCCTGACTCTTCACGCATTCATGTTATACAAGCCAAAAATGCATATAAACATCTTCACATTGAGCCTGAAAGCCTTGGTGCCAGCTGGAAATGGATAGGAATGGGTGTCTAGACTTGAAAGCCAACTCATACCTAAAATTGGAACTTTACCCTTCCTCAGTGTCCATCACCATGGCCCTTTTCACACAGCATTTTCCATGCGAAAGGGCGCCTGGAGCGTTGCATGATTGTGAGGAGTGATCTGCACGATGCACCCACAATTGCGCAATGCTCCAGGGGCCGGCAGGTGCCAACCGCGCACCTTGTCATTTTCGGCTAGAAGCCGAAAATGGTGTGCGATCATGTATTGCTCCCAGGCCGCATGAGCACTCACCTGGCGTGCAGAGCCTCTGGAGCTGCGCCGGTCACGCTTCCTGCCCCAGTGCAGCCTGAGAAGGTCCCAGGCTGCACTGCAGAAGGAAGAGGCAGGGCTCTCATGAGAGCAGGCAGCTTGTGCAGAGCTGAAGGACCCCGGATGCGACAGCCTCTCGCCAGAGGCTGCTCGCGTAATCTCCGCACCCTAGCGCCGGAAGAAGGTAAGGTGCGGAAAGGGCCCTTGACTTTTGTCTCTCTAGTTGAAGGCTTGCAGCAAATATAGCAAGTCCTTGGTCCTTCAGTCAGTATTCTGAGACCTGGTAGCATTACACAAGGCTCATAAGCAACTTCTTAATTTAAAATATATCTCTCTTTTATTTAGAAAACATATCTCTTTAATGTCTTTTTAATGTCCATATGTAACAAAACCATAGAGTGCAACACATATTTTGCATTCTCTTGTCACAACCAGGCTGGTTGTACTTTTTCAGAGTCTTAAAATTCTGCCTATACCAATATGATAGCATCAGCCTTTATGGTCCTTTTTTTCAATTTCAAACCCGATTGATTTGTTCTAGATGACAAAAAAATCATTAAAACATGGCATCACTGATTAAGTCAGCATTAAAAATACTATAATAACAACAAAAGAAAGCTGTAACTCAGTGGCAGGAAGACTTGTCTCCTTGGGTGCTATTCTTCTGGGACAGGCTCTACATGGCTGTTGCATCTGAGGTCGTAAACTTGAACCTATTCATCCTCAAATTTCTAAATCTTACAGAAGGAGTTAAATACCCCATAAACAAAGATTAAAGGAGACTGGAAAGATCTCAAAGTTTTGGTTGATCTTTGGAATAGATCACATGCTTCCTCAATTCATTGTCATAGGGTGGCTAATATGAGACTGCCGTTTATGGGTTTAAGTTCAAAAGGATGTGTTTCTAGTTTTCAAAACAAACAAACTGCAAAGCATTTCTGCTTTAATGCAAAGTCACGACGTGCTAACAGATAGGCAGGCAGCCCCACACAGAATGTCAGTAGAAGGATCCATCATCAACCTTTGTTACAGCAAAGCCTCCCTTAGCCAGGTGTTGAAAGTGTGGTTGGAAGGGCATGCTCTTAAAGGCCTCCAATCTTCCCTGAACAGATGAAAGCATAAGATCTTGAAATCACTAAGTCTGTTTTCCTCCCTCTCATAGGCTTTATAGGGCAAATTAAAAAGGCATGCAGCTTATGCATGGAATATATCAGAAAGAAATGTATGCAACTGTATACTTATCTGACAGATAATCTTCTGGACTACCTATTCAAATAGTGGTCTAAATCTAATTTTATGCTAGAGCTACCTGCTAGTGCACAAGACTTTCTTCTGTCCCTTGCAACCCTCCATGCTGCAGAAGATTTCCCACCCCTCAGAACAAGTTTTATAGCAGTATTACAGAGCTCTGTGAGCGAAGACCGATTGCCGCCCCCTCTAGTCAGGTCCACTGGGTGATGCTCTTCTGTCAGCAGAGCCATTCTGCTTGTTCCTGGCTGGTGCCATGAAGTGACAGTGAACATGAAGACTCTGTGTTCTGACCCTGTTGTTGTTGTTGTTTGCCTTCAAGGCATTTCTAACTTATGGAGACCCTAAGATGAACCCACCACAGGCTAAGAGTGTGTGACATACCCAAGGGCACCCACTGGTGTTACTCTAGAAGGGGACTTTGAGATCCACCCACAATGCCAGCATCTCCTTAGAAACAGGAGGAATTATAGCTCAAAGGAAGCCAGCAAGAGGCGTGTAACAGCAGGATCTTTTCACATGTGTATACCAGTACTAACTGTTGAGAGAACTCTAGTTAAAAGGTTAAACAGAGAATTTTATTGGAAATTAATAGACATGCATGAGAAATCAAACAACCTCATGAACCGCACAAGGCTACTGAAGGAGAAAGCAAGAAAAGTCGGGTAGAGAGAGGTTTGGGGTGGAAGGCACGATATTTACTGGTCCTGAAGCAGAAGACCATGATGGAGTGGCTCAAAAAAACACGGAATAATGGGAGTCTGAGGCACCATGTGCAGCATGACATCCAATGTACTACAAATTACCTGGGCACGAGCCAGAGTTTTTATACTCTGTTTCCTGCCTTGAAACAGGGTGTGTGGACAAAGCAGTAACTGCTTTTCCACAACTCTGCCAAAGGAGTCTGGAATGGGCTGATTGTCTTAACCCTAGGTGACAAAACATTTATGGGAGTCCTGACAATCTCTTAATGACTTGGTTGGGCAAGGTAAATAGAAAAGGTCTCTGTAAGATATGCTCACAACAGGGATGCTTGACTGCTTCACCTGGGCAGTTTTGTCTTCTATTATTTCTAGGAGTGCTTGTACCTTGCAGCCTTTTGAAAGAATCATCCCAAACCCATTGGCACTGGGTTTTCCTGTCTAATCTTCTCTGAACTTATGACCTGGCCCTGCTGAGGTCATCCTGACCTGGCTATGTGCATAGAGTCAGCACTTATCCAAACATGCTTTCAGCCATAAATATGTCTAATTTATGTAAAATAGCACACCCCTCAAAGTGGGGGTGTTGGGTGTGGTAACAATAGGTTTCCATGGCTGAGTAGGGAGTCAAAGCACTTCTGAATACCATCTGCAAGAAGCTGGGACAAAGTTTGTGAATAATGGTGTTCAGCATTCTTTAGATGTATGTGTCATAAAAACACCTGTCCTGAATACCAGACTAAAGGAAGCTTTGGTCTCAAGTAGTAGAGGTCTTTTTATGTTGTTATTATTCATAATCAACAGCTCCTTCTCCACTTGGAATGAAGTCACAATGACATATTGAGAGGGCTCTGCCTTGGTTCCTGAAAGCTTTAGTATCCTTCTAAATTATTTAGACAAATGAGTGGAAGTGATGGCCATTGTATTTGCAGATTACACCATGCTGGGAGGGGTAGCTAATACCATAGAAAACAGAAAGATGATTCAGGATGTTCTTGATAGGACAGAGAACAGGGGCCAAACCAACAAAATGAATTTAAATAGAGGTACATGTAAAGTTATATATTTAAGACAGAAAAAAAGAGAGGCACAAATATGTGCCTGGCTTTACAACAGTAGCTGTCGAAAGGATCTAAAAGTTTTAGTGAAGCACAGTCTAAATATGAGTCATTAGAGGGGTGCAGAAGCTAAAGATACTGAAGTTGCATCAACAGAGGGAGAGATTCCATATAACAAGAAACAACGGGTCCATTCTATTTTGCTTTTTTGAGACCTTGTTTTGTGTATTGTGTCCAGTTCATTGCATCACAGCATAAGAAGGAATTCCACAAACTATGTGTGTCTGGAGGGAGCTCACTGGATATCTGTGAAGGGAGAATATATCTATAGGAAGGCCTAGAGGTGAGCAGCCTGGAGATTAAGTCCTATGGGAAAGGTTGAAGGAGCAGGCATGTACCTTGATGAAGAGATATTTGTAAGATTATATGACAGCCAAGTACTTGAAATGCTATAGGAAATGTGTTTTCTCTTGCTCCAGAGAGTACAATGAGAAACAATGTGTTCAGATTACAAGAACAGAATTTCAATTCAACATTAGCAACAAAGCAAGAACTCTGATGACACACACAAACTGAACTTTGCAACAGACTACTTCAGAAGATGGTATACAGTTGGCCCTCCATATTTGCATGTTTAATTTTCATGGATTTGATTATTTGCAAGTTTCTTCAACCCCTTTCCCACCTACCTCAAGTACTTGTTTTCCTGGGGAACCTTTCCTCTCAGCAGCTCCAATCTGGCTCTGCAGCCATTGAAAAACTCACTCCTAATCCTGATCCTCCTCCTCCATCAACAGTTGCTTGGCTAGTTAAGGACGCCAAGCTAAGGACAGCTGGCATCCTAATTTCTCAACACCACAAACCCTCTCCAAAATCAGCATGGGAGGGGGAGGAGGAGGAGCGGGGGCGGGGGGGCAGGCAGCAGAGATTGTTTCTCCTTCCCCTGCAGCTTACAACAGCAAAAGACCAATGATATCAATTGATTAAATTGCAGGGAAAAATCACCCCTGCAGTTCACCCATATTCTCCAACATTGCACAGATCGAAACTTGGCCTTGTGTGTGGTTACAATGGCAAAAGTTATTAATGAGGAAGAACACACAGGCTAGGAGAGGCTGCAGCAGTTTGCTTTTCCTTGATCCTACCGGGAATGGTAAGATTCTACTACTCCCCTGCTGAATGAATTGACTAAACTACTTTTGTACTTTGAACTCACTTTGCATCAGTTTAAGCAAGCTGAGGACAAAGAGGGAAGTGAGAGGATGAGAAAGAAACTGGGACATTTTAAGAGCAGTCAGTATGAACCATGATATATCCTGGAATTTAAAAAAATAGAGTAGGGATAAAATGTTTCTACTGGTATTAGCAACTGCAGGCAAATAGGCTGGGAAAATATCATCTGGTTACTTATAATAATACAGCTACAGATACCACAAACTGTAGCAACATTTGCCCTGTTTGGAGGAGCCCACTGTTTCCATGTTTTGTTCATAACATTCTGACATTGTCCATTAAAAATATCTCAGCTAAAAGGCTACCGTACGGCTACTGATACTTGCCTGAAACTCTGGAGTGTCAAAGTAAACAGAGCTAGATTAGATGAACCAATGATCTGATGCAGTATAAGACTGTTTCATGGGTACTTCTGGACTGAGAGCTGAACTGGGAGCTTTCTAGGTCACACATGGCCACCTCAGAGTCCTACCTCTACATTTACAAGAGGCCCTGTTACGTTTGAGCAGCAGTGGCATGTGAACCAACCTGCAGGTATGTGTATCCAATCATTAATGATGGGGAGTGGTGCCCCATGCTCAGTGCATGAGCTACCTCTGCATTCATTTCTAGGAACAAAAATTGTTACATCTTAATTTTGTTCAAATATCAGTGTAGGGGGATGCCCGATTTGAATCAAGTGGCCGATGCCTCAGGGAAAGGATTTAATCCTACCCCCTTTCCCATGTCATGACTTCAGTCCAAACTGGAACACCCACCCACCCATACCTTTTTTTTTTTTTTTGAGAGAAAATTATATCAAGATTATATGCATTGGCCCCAATGCATTCAGTAACGGTATTTATTACTTTTGAAACTGCTGGTATTGTCTGATTTTGTTCCCAAGGGAATGCACCATAAAATCCATTCCAGATTGTAATTTTTCCTACCAACAAACATTCAGAATAAATCTACTATATCACTCAGAGCTCCTCAGGATGCATTATCTAATCAGACCAAGAGCTACTACCAATGGGCATTGCTTCAAAAAAATCAGATTGCTGGGAGACATAGTCTGCATTCCTACCTGGTTTCTTGACTCCCACTGAAATGCTCAAGCATTTCACATACATGCCTGTAGTATATTTACTTTGATTGATGCTCTGCTACTTAAAACAATATAGTTAAGGCCCTGATGAGTTATTTATGGGATGGTTCAAAGAGATGTTCTGGGGTGTGTAACTAAGTGTATTTTAATTGCAGCCACATTAAATTAAATGCAATCAAAGTGTGTTTTAATTGGAACAATTCAACAGCAATTAAACTATAGTTTAAACAATGTATTTGTGTATACATACTAGCAAAGGTAAACTGTAGTTTGAAACAAATGGTGTGTATTTAGAGAAGCTAGTAAATAAAACAGGCATTTAATAACAAGTGGCCTCATTTTAAAAATCATGTGTTCTCTAAGTATATTCCCTGGAACAATTCAACTGCATCCTATTTCAAATAAAATCAATTGATTATTTTAGCAAAATTGTTTAATTTAAAATCACAACGGATGAGGGGTTTTTTTTTGGGGGGGGGAGACTTCTAACAGTGGTTTGAATGAGAACACATTGTTTTGCAAAGAATGCCAGGATAGTCACAAAACTTACACTGCAAAATTTCTGCAAAAGTCAACAATGTCTAACATTTCTGCACTACACTGTTATAGTGCAATTATTATACTTTCAACATCCTATGGAATTCTGGGATTCACAGTTTAGAGAGGGGCATTTAGAATTCTCAGCCAGAGCACTCTAGTGCTTCACCAAACTACAAACCCCAGAATTCCACGGGACGCTCAAAGTGGAATAATAGCACTACAACAGTGTAGTGTGGAAATGGCCTATGATCTGGGCCTAAGAGTCAGGATTACACATTGTGTTTGTATGTGCCTTCAAGTCACCTGTCAACTTATGGTGACCCCATGAATTTCACAGGGTATTCTTAGGCAAGGAATACTCAGAGGGGGCTTTGCCAGTTCCTTCCTCTGTAATATAGCCTAGAGCACCTGGTATTCATGGAAAGTCTCCCATCCAAGTACTAAGCAGGGCTGAGTCTGCTTAGGTTCCAAGATCAGATGGGATCTGGTGTCTTTAGGGTGCTTAGAGACATTCTGCAAAATCTCCACATTTTACTAAGTAATTTAAGGGTTGCAAACGAAGAATGACCATTTCAGCTTTTTTTTTTTCAAAGAAAGGCAATGATAAGTAAAAATAGGGTGGTCATGCATCCTGTTTTACAGGGAACAGTCCTTTATTGAAAACAGAAAATAGTCTTCTATTTGAAAGTACCCTGTTTTTGACGGCCTAGGTCACTCATGTACAGTTTGAAAATGATAAGAAGGGAGGGCAGGAGTCTGGAAATTGGTCTCCCACAGAGTATAAGCATGCCAACAGTGGACTGAGCAGGCAGATAGGTCACCTGGTCACTGTCTTACTTTGTCACTTCTATTAAATTATAATAATAAAGTTTAAATGTTCTTCCATGCATATATACTAGAAAAGGCACATTTTATGCAGATGTGTCCTCTTTGTGGGAGAGGAAGGTTGGGATTATTCTAGCATTCTAGCTTATCCTGCTTGTGTTTTCTTGTTCTCTCTCTTGTGCAGAGAGGGCTGCCAGTTGCCAAGGGTTTTTTTTTTTCTACCTAGAGGAGACTAGAACTGTAGTGCTATGCATCAGTGTTGCCATTGCCTTCAAGGAAGGTGGGGCAGATGAGAGAGAATACCCCACCCTCCAACAATTCTCAGATAAAAACCAGGAAACATGTGACCAATCAATTTCAGGGTACAGTCAAGATGGCATTTTTTTAAAATATGAAAGAATGCACAAGCTAGGAGAGATTGCAGCAGTTTACTTTTGCCTAACTCTACTGGGAAGGGCAAGATTCTGTCCCTTCTCTCCTCTCTCACTGCTGAGCTCAATGCAAACTACTTTTGTGCTTTGAATTTAGTTTGCAGCAAGTAAAAAAAGCTGAGGACAAAGGGTAAATAAAGGAGGAAGAGGGGGAAACTGGGACATTTTAAAAACAGCTGAAAAAGTGGGACAATGGGGGATTAATCAGGACTGTCCCTGATAAATCATGACAGTTGGAAAGTATACAATATCAGCTAGCAGCTTTTTCAGGCCTGGATCCCATTGTTACCAACTAGAATAGGATCACGAATCAATAGAGCTACAGTATGTGTTGAGTCATCATTTGTTGTTGCTGTGTGCCTTCAAGTCATTTCCGACATTTGGCAATCATAGGGCAAATTTATCATGGGGTTTTCTGGGGCTGAGGGTGTGTGATGCACCCAAGGTCACCCAGTGGGTTTCCATGTCTGAATGGAGAATCAAATCTCCAAGGAATCTCTAGGGTTGTACTCTAATGCTCAAACCACTACATCATGCTGGCTCTCAGTCACAATTTAACAATTGCTTTAATAGACCTAGACTAGC
Organism: Cyclura pinguis; assembly: GCA_030412105.1. Classification (NCBI taxonomy): domain Eukaryota; kingdom Metazoa; phylum Chordata; class Lepidosauria; order Squamata; family Iguanidae; genus Cyclura; species Cyclura pinguis. The sequence continues at coordinate 85,291,855 of CM059600.1, forward strand.
GTGGACTAATCAATAGGATTAAGGCCTCAGTCTACCAGAGAGGGAGACATGCTTCCAGCTCTTGCTGTCTTTTAAAAATATAGCTTAGTGTGGACTTCCTCTCCCCCACCCCACAATGTTAAGACTGTTGAAAATGCACAAGAAGTGCTGAGTTAGGTCAAAGGTTATAAAATAAAATAAAGCTAATCATTTAATAGAATGCATACATGCTATGAGAACTGGGCTTGAAATGTTGTGGGAAGTGATTAGTAACAATCCAGATAATAACCCTGTGTTGGCATAGTTGTTTTTTCTCCTCACAAACCTTTTCAAAAAAGAATTGGCACACTGCAAGTCATGCACTGCTGCATTAGTTGCTTGGGTACATGAATATATTCTAATCAAAGAAGGAACTAATTAATTATGATTGCTGGTGGAGCATTACTGATAGCAGATGCAGGAATTTCCCCTTTCTGAATAGAGCCAAGTCAGAAGGTCTTGTCACAAGTGAATCTCATTGTAATGCAGACAGTACAGACACATAGCACAATAAAGGAGTGTGGAAGAAGTGTTGCGTGGTATTGCTATCATGAACTGGATTGATATTCAGTGACTTCTAATGCGCCTTGTGGCATTTTCTCCTTTGCTTCTCCACTGTTTGCTAAGGTTTTAGAATCACTTCTTAGTAGGCTCTATGCCAAGTTTGCTTGTCTGAATGATTGTGAAATCTTGTCTAAAGCCCAAGAAAGGAAAAAAGATCAAACCGAAGATGTTCTTATTCTGAGACGTAACCAGACAACCAAAACTAACATAATGGAGAATAAAACAACAAGCTCTTCTGTCAACAGCCATTATAATGAAAACTTCCGAAGTATTATTTTTGTTCTCCTTCATTCATGCACCTAATTTATATTTTCATTGTTGTGTGCCTTCCAGTTGTTTCCAGCTTATGGTGACCCCTAAAGCAAACCTATCATGGGATTTTCTTGGCAAGACTTGTTCAGTGGAGGTTTGACCCTGTCTTCCTCTGAGTCTGAGAGAAGATGACTTGCCCAAAATCATCCACTCGGTTTCTATTGCTTAATGGGGATTCAAACTCTGTTCTTCAGAGCCCTAGTCCAACACTCAAACCACTACAATATGGCTGGCTGTTACTACTTAATTTATATCTCACCTTCTTTGCATCAAGGTGGTCCTCCTGTGCTCTGCATCAGACACGATGTAGGGATTCCTTCTTTATTCCAGGAAACCAAATTTGAAAGCTTTTATCCCTGGGACTTTTCCCAGGATCTGTGTGGGATGCAATAAGCTAACAAAAGAGGAATATTAATAGATAAGACTGTGTGAATATGAAAAGGTAAGCAAGAGAAGGTTTTCCAGTGAGATGGATTGGGAATGGAGTTTTCAACAAATGTTGCTCCTGTTTTCTCTCCTGTCAGACTCAAGGGCCTTTCCACACTACACTGTTATAGTGCTGTTACTGCCCTGGCTAGCCCGAGCTTTGGGGGATATAAAAAGATATCTTTTGATATCAATAATTCGGCCTCACATACCCATTCCCTTCCACGTGTTTGCGAGGCCCCTGGACAAGCACGCATACAGGCTCGGCCGATAATCACCGTAATATTCCAAAACAATACAGGCAGGCCAGACATAGCCGACTCGCAGCTTTAGGAGACCTCAAGGCAAGTACCTTCATTAGGTATGCACACAACTTTCAAAAGATCTTCTGCCCCGCGCTGGCAGCTTGATGATCCGACTATACAACGCTCAGGTACTCCGCGTTTGCATACCGGCTATCCTATTGACAATTTGGCTATAACTCAATCATTCAAATTCTGACCTTTCGGAGGCTTTGTCTCCAGCCCCAAATCTATTGTTTTCCCCAAGTCCGACCTAGCCTGTGGTCACAATTCCCCTTATAAAAACCCCTGACTTTGAGAGCTTCGTTGGATCGCTCTTGGCTTCCATCCTGCCTTGCTGTCGCTTTGTCCAGCGAGCCTTCCCCTCAGCCCCACGTGCTGAGATCCACACTCCCCACCTTCTCCGCTTCCAATCGGGCTTCAGGACAGGTGAAGTATCACCCAAACCAACAACTCCTCTAAAAACCCCTCTATCCCACTCCAACCTTTATTTCTTTAGTTATCTTGTTCGAGTGTGCCGCATACACTGTTTGATTGTGTTTTTAATAAAACCACATTCATTATTTCAACTTCTGTGTGCTCCTTGACTCGGCCTGACCCCGTAGACATAGGGTTCAAGATCCTGCTACATTACCCTGCCTCTCGTATTGACAAAAAGCGGTGCTCAGAGCTAATCTTCCCCACCTATTGTTGAGCACATTTTGGTGTCCCTCACAGGACTCCCAGTAAACAGGGTAACAGTGCTATTATTCCACTTTCAACATCCTGTGGAATTCTGGGGTTTGTAGTTTACTGAGGCCCAAGAGCTTATTGGCTGAGAACTGTAAATGCGCCTCGCTAAACTGCAAACCCCAGGATTCCACAGGATGTTGAAAGTGGAATAATAGCACTATAACAGTGTAGTGCAGAAGGGCCCTCCAGAAAGGAATGAGGTTGGGGCAGCAGCTGAGTAAAATCACCAAGCCATTTTCCAGTTTCATTATGGTAAGGCTTCTGGTGTGGGCTTAAATGGCAATTAAACATAACAGATAAATGTTTTCCAATTCTATCATAAAGTGTTCTACAAGTACATTTTGAGGACATTATTAATGATTACTTACATGAATTAAACTCTTTTCTATTAATTTTGCTATCTCTAATGTCATTCCCCCCAGTCCAGCTCCCTCTCCAGAAAAAAAGAAATGGAAATCAGAAGTGACTTCCTTATTTAGTTAATTAAGTATCTGTAATATCCTTAAATGGTAGTCAGCCTTTCTCTATCAAACTTTTGTTATTTCAAGATAGTGTTATTTCAAGACAGTGGGGTCTCGGCAGCACTGTGGCCTGCTGGAAGGGAAAGGGGACAGACACAGGGGCAAAACTGGTCTCAGCTGGACTTGCCCACTCCTGTTCTAGTTGTCCCTTAAAAAAAAATATTGTTTTTTAATTGAAGGACCAGTGTGGAAGACAAATGAGCACACCACTTGCTTTTGGTGTAAAGGCCAATCCAGCTGTAGATCATAGCATGTCCAACTGAAGCACATTATTAAAAGGGACAAAAGCTTTGTGTAAATGTGTAACTTTAGAGTTGCCGGCATGGATCTTGTCTCTACATACAGATTTGGATTAGGGAGTAAGGAGACTGCCACTGGTGAACAGTCTATGCAGCTGGCATCTCATTACTTCACTGAACCTTATGGGGAGCAGTAAATCATCCAGAGCTTGAGGGATTAGGGAATCCTGCCAAATGCTCTAGAATGCCTGACACTTGATAAGAAACAAATATATGAGTTAATGCTATTTAGTTTCTATGTTTCTCTTTAAGAAAGTATGCCCAGTATTTATACTCAGTGTTCTTAGGTTGTCAGGATGTTTTATGCTACTGTCTTGACCTGTTCTGTGATATCCCAGCTATAATGCCATGACATAATAATGGTGCAAACACATAGATACTGAACTGCATTAGACTCTGAGGCATCCAATGTACCTTCTGAAACCAAAGGCACTGGTTTCAAAAAAGAGCTCAGGGCAAAAGCCTTGATTTTCGCCATTCTCTACAATTTCAAAGGTCTATGCCTATGTTTTCAACATTCAGCCTTTAAAATGCAGGCCTGCATATGTCTGTTCAGAAATGAGATCCACAGACTGTTGTGGGGAAATGTCTAAGTGAACGGGTAGGATATTGCAGCCTAATTCATGCTAATACTATCCTGAAATAACAAAAATTTGATTAACACCGGCTGCCAACCAATTAAGGGTCTTGGAAATGATTAAATAACTAAATGTATTTCCATCCATATTATATGTTGCAATATCTTCGTAAAAATTGAGGGTGTATGGATTTCTTTAGGATCTGAACAAATGTGACAGTTTCCTTTGTAAGTTAACTTAGTGTTGTTGTTTTTCAAGAGCAGTTCTATCACTCTTCACTTACAGCAAGAAAGCTATATTATACTCTTTAGATTTTTGTAACAGATAACACTCCAAAGGGTACAGCTGGACTAGGAATCACAAAACTATATTTGTCCCCAGAGGTCTTTCCCCTCCCTGCCCTGCAAAAAAAATTAGGTCAAAAAAGAAGAATAGTAGTTCATCAGATCTACCAAGAACATAGCTTGCTTTCCAGAGAAAGGCATTGGGTCTTTTTTAAGGGTGTGTATAGGTGATTTCTGTTTCTCCCCCACCCCCAGAAAAAGCCAGTCTTGAACTTTTGGTCACTTAGGCCATTTCTGCAAGGCGTTGGTGTCACACGATGGGGACACGTTGGCAGCAGTCCACAAGTCATGCTTTCATACAACATCATTGCGATCCTGCTGCCAATATGTCCCCGCCCATCGCACTTGCAGGATATTTCATTAATGGGAAAAATCCGTTAATGGCCTGCAATCATGCGATGCTCCTGTCGCTGGCAGCCATGCAGAATGGGTGGAGACATGATGTAGGCACTTTCTTCCCCAGTGCAGCAAGGGAAAGAGGCTAGCTGTGCTGCGGAAGGAAGGAAAGCATGCGTCACCATTTGTGGGCAGACAGCCAGCACAGATGATCAGTGGTTGGCTATTTACTGGCCTCGTATAGAAAAGCTGGTGAAATCTTATTCCCATTGGATAGCAAGATCTTTGTTAAAATTAACAGAGATTAATCTCTGATTGGATAAATAGATGCTGGAGCTAACATACAAGCTCCCTGCTGAGAGACTGAAGGTAAGTCATTTTACAGCAGTATAAAACACAGCTGTCTGTGACTGTTTTCCTGTTCCTAACTGGTAAATATCTTTAAAATGCTGGTAGGAGAAAGAGAGAAAGAACACCTGCTCTCAATATTAAATAGGTTATAGTAAATATGTACTTTTTATCTAGATAGGTAAATGCTTGTGGAAGAGTATTATTTTTTATGGATGTGCCTAATCAATGAGAAGCCAGTGAGTAGTGTGTGTGTGTGTGTGTGTGTGTGTACAGTTTGTTTGTTTTAATAAAAACAGCCTAAAATCATTAAGTTCCTCTGATGATTCTTCCATATTAAGTATCCTGATATTCCTGTACTTAGGAGTGCTTAAGTAGAATGTTGATGCTAAATATGCCTATTAGGACTACACTGTTGATCATGAGTTGGGAGCCCAGGTAACCAGAAGGTGATGAAAGGGATATCCTAATGGACACAGATTAGCTGACAAATGCCAAAGCACCTCAGTCTCCAAGGCTAAAGAAACAGGATTGGAGGAATCAGACCTGTTCCGTCTGAATGCCTCCTGGAAATTATGAGGGCTATTTTGCCTTGTTTTTGGATCCTTGGGCCACTGAAAACAACAACAATAACAAGTTCGTTTTGGTTTTTCTATTCATTCCCCATTTAAATTGCATTCATTCATTGTTCCATTGTTTTCAGTGGGCAAACTTCTACTGATCCTCTATTGATCATAATTTTACAGTAATTTTGCTATCCTTTCATGTCAAGAGTTTGGAAATTTCCTTGATATGGTTGATATGGTACGCTAACGCTATCCACTTTAGACTCAGAGCATCACGTCATCAGAGTTCACATATTGATGGGTTTTGTTCTTAAAAGTAACTCTCCAAGCTCTGACTTCACCTTCATGGTAAGGACCTGATGAATTTCAATGAATTTGGACAAAACTTGCCCATCTTTATGCAGTTTTGAATATGAGAGATAAATAGATGCAAAATCTGTGAGCTGCCCAAAGCTCTTCGGATATGGTCACTGTCTTGAACACTTAATGGTGGATAAGTATTTGTATTGTTTTTTCTAGGTATCTGTGATCCCACTATATTCTTGTATAATTGGGAATAAATAAATATTCATGAAGCATCAGTATTACATAAATTAAATAATTAATAAACAAACAAATAAATAAATAACGATCTTTCTCTATCATCTAAGATTTTTTTCTCATTTCAGGGAAACTTTACTTTGTTTCAGCGTGGCCTCATAATTTCCCTTCACTTGGGGAAGTGAGTACCGTTGGGTAGTTTTCTCCAGCTCCTGTACTGCAGTGTATTTCTCAGCTCCCTTACAATGAGATTCAAACTGAAGCTAATATTCAAAGGCCAAATGAAAAGTTATGTTTGGTACACAAACTTTAGTTTTAACATCTTAGTGCTCAAAAAAGGAAACTGCTTCACAAGTTGTTTTTCACCTTTCCTGTGTCTTTTGAAAATAGTATTGGAAAACTGACTGTGAATTGAACTGACAGGGTACCTTCTCTGGACCATCACGCAGAGGCTGAGTTTGCTGTCCCTAAGAGCTCACCCTATCAAAGGAAGAAGAGAACTGTAGAATAGCCAGGTCCCATAATTACAGATTTCTTTTCAAAATTTGAATTTTTTCCTCCACAATTTTATTGACATATTAATTAGACTATGGATTTATTTTTAAAATATATTGACAGGTCTCCAAATTTTCTCTGTAATCTGTCTCTTGAGGATTATGAAAGTGCTGTACTGAATGGCCCAGAGAGATATGCCAAAATAATGTGGTAACTTTTTCATTAATTTTAATTACTGTCATTCTGTTTGATAGTTAATTTTCTTAATCCTTAGTCTCCACAGAACACACTGGGATTTGTGCCAATTTTCTTTGCACTGTTTAGTTCCCTGAAGCATTGTTTAGTAATGCCAACACTTTAATGTGTTTGAATGAGAAGTTTAAATGTGCTGAATGTGTTTTGAAGGAGAAGGAAGCTATATTGTACATTACAGGGATAAAACCCCAATATCTGCTTTATTCCAATTATGAGAAAGGAAATACATATGCCATTTGAGGTGGCAAGAGGTATATTTTTAACTATACAAGTCAGACAAAATATTTATAAACTTATGATAGGTGTAATAAAATTGAACCATCATTCATATATATGTATATATATATTTATATATATTCATATATATTTACATATATAAAATCACATGCCTAGAAATCAATACAAGAGCCACATGGAAAGAAAACTTGAAAATTTGACTCAATAACAACTACTACCGCAACAATAACAACTTCCTCATCTTTTATGAGGTGTACTAAGCCAACATAAAAGCAAACGTAAATGCATTGTTTCCTTGAACAACACACTGTTGATTTATTCTTTATCATTTATGTCCTTAGAATCACCTGGAGAAAACATTTCAAAATGAGTATCTGATACTTGATTGTAAGAAGTGTAGTTTAGTGGTTACAGTCTCTAACAAGGTCCAAGGAAACCTGGGTTAAGATTTGTGCTTTGCCATAGAGCTCACTGGGTTACAAATCGTTATGGCCTTGTTTAAGCATTATTGACTTGGTTTCAGTCAACACACAAAGAAGGGAGCATCAAGTCCCACTTTGTGGTCAAATATAAAGAGGATGTCTGAGGAGGAGTCTGGAAAGGAAAGACCCCTGTTTGCGTAAAGTGTCTCCATGAAAGTAAGGACAGGGGTAAATCAGGACTCTTGGCTCATGTGGAGACTTTTCACTTGAACAAGAGCTTCAGATCTGTCACTTTCCACACAAGGAAAACAAAATGATGGAGTGAGGAGCAAGCTTGGTACTGCCCTCTTCCCCTGTTGATTGAAAATGAATAATTAATACCATTCTTGACATAATCTACCGCATGAGGTTCTTATGAAGAGAAAATGAAGATGTCAAATCATGCACGCTGACCCCCAGCACTTGGATAAAGGCTGGGATAAAACTCTAGCAAGTAAATTAGAAGCAGCAGAATGTTGGAAAAGTGTGTGCACTTGCCTCAATATAGGCATAAATTATGTAGAATTATGGACTTAGTTCATAGTAGATATGTGGTTTTCAAAACAAATTCAAAATAATTCCATAAAAATCGTAGAATTCATTACCTACTCTGTGTTTACGATGTGCTCATAATTTTCTGGAAGCCTCCACTTAATTTATATGATTTTCTGTCTTGAATCCAGAGCAGAGTTTGGGAAGTTCCTCTCACCTTTTGTCTATGATTTCTCTGCTGCAAAAAGTTTATATGTAAAATATGTGTTTCTTGTTTAACTGTTCAAGTGACAATGAGGAATAGCAAGAGTTGTCATCCTGACCACAGCCACTTACTAGAGAGCTAGCCAAATTAAACAAAGCAGGCCTTACTTTCGTGTAAACACGTTTTCAGGATACTGTTTATGTGTGTTCAAAAGTGCTCTGCTCAGTTTGTTTTTAGCATACTTGCATAACTTGGGCACTTTTATGTACATTATGCAATATGTTTGAATCAAGCCTCGATGCCACAAGGCTTGTCCTTTTTAGGATTCGCTTTCATTGTTTGGCATGAAAAGTTGGACACGTGAAGAGATGTATCTCTCTGCATCAGCAGAATTAGAGAATATACTGTATCCTTTGAAATACAGCAAAGTTGATCCCGCAGGGCAGTCTGCTTCATCAACACAGCTTTTTGTATTATCAGAAAATCTGTATGTTGTGCAATCTCCATTTCACTCTCAAGCAAACATGAGTAAAACGTGTAGAAGTGAAAGCATAATAAAGGAAACAGCACTGCCAAGTTTTAGATCTCTCTTTAAAGGCTAACATCACAAATAATGTACAATTTACAGTCTCTCTTGTGCTAAATCAGGCCCCCTAATTCCTATTACAACTATAATATGGTGGAGCTCATATATTTAACTTCACATCTGGAACTCCTTCATTTCCTATAGAATCATAGAGTTGGAAGAGACTGCTAGGTCTGTCTTTATCTCCTGCCACACAGGAATACACAGCTAAGCATCACAGAGAGATGGCTATTTGCCTTCTCTCGAGAAACAGCCATCCAAATTCTGGGTAAAGACCTCAGAAGAAAGAGAGTTCACCGCGCTCTGGACAGTCGATTACACTGTCAAGCAGCTCTTACCGGCAGTGAGTTCTTCCTAATTTTTTGGTGGAATCTCTTTGCTTTCCATTTGAATCCAGTAGTTTTTATCCTAGTCTCTGGATCAGCAGAAAATATGCTTGCTCCCTCCTTTACATGGCATCCTTTCAGCTATTTAAAGATAATTATCATTCCACTACTCAGTCTTTCTTTTCTCCATGCTAATTATGCCCAGGTCCTCATAGGGGCCTGATTCTGAGATCTTTTACCATTTTGACCACCCTCCTCTGGATCCATTTCAGCTTGTCAATGTCCTCCTTGAACTCTGGTTCCCAGAAGTGTTCCAGGTGAGATTTGACATAAGCAGAACAGAGTGGTTCTGTTACCCCACCCATTGTGGACATGATCCTCTTATTGATACAGCTTGGAATTGCACTGGCTTTTTAGGCTGCTATATGTTGGGAAAAATAAATTGACTAAATAAAAAATAAATGCATAAATAAAGCATACAGTGGAATCACATTTAGCCCATGGTCTCCTAGATCCATTTCACATACTGCTTTCAAGCAAAGTGAAATCCATCCTATATTTGTGCATCTCATTTTTCCTACCTAAATGTAGTACCTTTCATTTTCTCTGTTGAACTTCATTTTTTCCAGTTCTGGCCCAGTGATCAATCCATCAAGGTCACTCTGAATCCTGATTCTGTCCTCTGGGGTATTAACTACCACACTAATTTTGAATTATTTGGAAATTTGATAAGCATGTTTTCTATTCCATTGTTTACATCATTTATAAAGAAGTTAAACAACACAGGGCCCAGGAGACAACCTTGTGGCACCTCACTGGTCACTTCTCTCCAGGATGATGAACAGCTATTGGTGAGGACTCTCTAGCTTCAGCATGTCAACTAGTTACAAATTCACCTAACATTGTCTAGCCCACATTTTACTGGATTGTCTAAATGAATATTATGAGGGACCTAGTCAAAAGTCTTACTGAAATTAAGATCTACTACATCTATGGCTGCTCCCCTGATCTACTAGCTTGTAACTCTACTGAAAAAATGATATAAGATTAATCTAGCAAGACTCATTTTGAGATACCCGTGGTGGCTTTGAGTGATCATGGCACTCCTTTCAAAGTTCCCATACATTGAGTGTATATCTGTCCTAGAAATGTTCCTGACATTGGCGTCAAGCATACTGGTTTGTATTTGCTCAATTCCTCTTTTCCTCCCTTTCTGAAGATGGGGACAACATTAATCTTCCTGCAGTCTGCTAGGACATCTCGCATTCTTCAATGATTATCAATGATTCTCAACAAAGAATGTGAGACTGTATCTGTAAGTTCCTTTAGTACCCTTGGATGCAGTTCATCCAGCCATGGAGACAGTGGGAGAATTTGGAGTATATGGAGGGGAGGCAAGAGGGGAACAGGGCTATGGCATGTGGGGTGTGGCAACGGGCCAGGACACCCCAAAAACGTTGCCACCCAGGGCGACCCACACCCCCCTCATCCCCATCCCTATGTGACTGCATGGAGACTTCAATTCATTTAGCGTAGCTAGGTATTTCTGCACTACCTCTTTAATGGTTCAAGGCTGCAGTCTTTTTGCTGCATCATTTGTCCACTACATACCAGGTTGAGCACTGTTTTTCTTTAGCAAGAATACTGAGGCAAAGAAGGTGCTGAACAGTTCCACCTTCTTTCTGTCCTCCTTAGCTTCATTTTTTCTAGCAAGCCTGAACTTATTCAGAACTTTAGCTTTTCCCATAACAAATTCACAGTATTTGGTTGTATTCCTCTTTGGCGATTTCCTCCTTGCTCCATTTCTTGTACATGTCCATTTTAAACCTCAGCTCATCCATAAATTCTTTATACACATATCTCAGTTAACAAAACCAACTGTAGCCATGTATGCCTGCCTACAACAGGAAAGGTAAAAAAGCATACTCCAGAATCCCTTACTAAGCTGCAAAACAGAGAGAAAAGGGAACAGCAGATAAAGCTGCCTTACCAGCTACCCCCTGTTTGTTTGTTTTTAAAGCTTAGATCTGTAAATTTGGCCAACAAAATGGAAATAATAAGAAAACCGGGGCCTGGTGAAAGAAATGTTGACCCCTGGGTGCATTTTGGATGAAGCCTTCAAGTGGTCTGTGGAAGGTTTAAAATATTGTTGTTTACTTATGTACATTCTCTCTCTCTCCCTCTCTCTCTCTCTTTTCTTCTCTGGTAGCCAGGTTCCTCTTCTGCATAGCTTCCCAGGGTCTTTGTGTGCATGCACGTGTGCATGTGTGCTTCACTAGCCTTGCAATAAGGGGCATGACACTTAGCTCCTTCCCTAGGTGGCAAGAGAGATTTGGTTGACTCTGCATTCAAATTAATTCACACTTCCACACTTATTTTGTTGTGGTATAGCCTTCAAATTGTAGGTTTTGCAGAAGGGCTATCTGCTTCAAAAGGCAGCTTTGCAATTAGTTTAGCAAAACCTCTCCATCCATCTGATCAGCTTGTTTCCTCAATATCACCTGTCTCCACCACTGCTGCTGGGCTCCCCCAAAGATCACCATCTGAGCTCCCTCTAAACTTCGGATGAAGACTGTATGGATTGGGTAGATGAAAGCTGTGAGGAGGGCAGATGTCAGTGTTGCTGTATTTTATTATTAAAATGAAAATGCACAGAAGTTGTGCATATGTTCTTTTTTTTTGTATGGTTGTCTGGTTTAGGTGTTGCTTTGATTGCAGACAGATAAGAAGGACCTTCCTAACATAAATACTAAGTCCCAGATTAAGGTCTTGTACGGTGTAATTATAAGGTACAGACAAGCTAGTGTGAGAAAGAGCACCTTGATGGATAAAATGCTTAAGGGAGTGGCAACAGTAAATATCTCCATTTTTCATTTCTGATACAAAATATGGAAACTATATTCCAAGTATTATTTACATAGCCTGTAGTAATGAATTGAGGAAGAAAATATGTTTCAACTGGATCCAACTTAATTCCATACAGCTTCCCTGCAGAACAATAATGAAAAGCTACCTGAGCTGTCTTGTAGCTTTGGGTCAAAAATATTGAATTGGTTGTGGTTGTATAATAGCAGTAAAAAGTTGTGATACTCTATATAAATCATGGAGCAAAGAGTTTAATTATGTAGTAGTAATTATCAGGCCATATTTACTTCTGGAACCTATCATTAGAGTGTCAAAAAATGTGGATATTGTTTCAAATTGATTGTGAATAACATTACCACTAAGTAACCTGATCATGACGAGTATGCAAGCTTGCATTGCTCTGCATTCATCATAAGAAGGGCTCATAAATATCTTACATTTCGAGCAGGACTTCTACTAGAAACAGGCCCCTGTCCTTGTTGGGAGATCCAGATGTGCTCATCTGAATATTACTGCAGGGAGTGTTGCCATCACACTGAGTGCCTCCACACAAGCTGCTGGAAAAAACAAGTCAGTGCTGGAAGGGGTGAACAGTGGCTTCCATGTCAGGGATCACTGAATCTGCTCCGGGTCTTATTCTAGACTTTAACAGAGCTACCCAAGGTGCTGAACTCTATCTCCCAATAGGAAATTTGAAATAAAACCCAGAGCGTATCCACACTGCAGTGACATTGAAGCCACTGGCCCTATCAGATTCCTGGCATAGAGGGGCTAAACATGCTTCTGCTGATTGCTGTTGCAAGTAATTTAAAAAACAGGTACAACATTATTCCCATGATAGCAGCAGAAGATGGAGAACCATGCTTAATGAAGATGAGTTCCCCTACAAGTCTCTGCTTGTCTACAAAGGTGATTCAGTTAATAACAACAAAAACAGCAGTTTTACCTGGTCAAGTTGAGAATTTCTGGGATAATGCACCCCTAACCTTTGAAACTGTCTTGTGGTGAGGGCAGCAGGGACCACATGCATCTGCACAGGTGGAGAAGCAATGTATGCTCATGCCCCAAATATGCACGTCCATGAGCATATGTGCATATGTGTGTATTCTGTGCGCGTGTGTACAGGTATGTGTGCTCCGCATTCAAGGGTTTGATGTTTGCAAATCTGATAATTCGCGAGATGCATGAGTCCCCCCTATTCTTTTGCCTCCATTGCCTTTTGTCCAGGTGCTCATGCTTTTTTTCTCTGTGCCTGCACAAAAGGCAAGGGAATGGGAGATGGAGGACTGCACATTGAAAAGGCGCACACATATCTTTTCCCCCCAATTCCTTTGCCTTTTGCTCCAAAGTGTGTTCTCCACAAATGGGGGAGGAAGCACGGAGAACATGCACCAGGGCAAAAGGCAAGGGAATGGAGAGGGAGAGCGCTAGCAGGGAAGGGGAGTACATGGGAAGAGTTTTTCAAGGTTTTCCCATTTTTGTGAGAGTTCTACACCCCCCACCTGCATGAAAGTGGATCGGCCACTGTGTATAGAGAGAATTCCTCCTGCTTGCTGCATGCTTTCATCTTCTCTTCCTTTGCTGGATTGAGCTTTTTATATTTTGTTACTTCATTTTGCCTGTATTGGAAAGGGAGGTAAAGTGCAGGAAGGCATGAGAGAGAGAATAAATGGTTTGGGAATAGGACCCTTTCTGAGTCCCACTATTTCTACCCCATTGACCAGTTCATTTCTGTTGGTTAGGATCAAAATAGCTGATCCCCTTGTTGCTTCCTTCCCCTTGTTGCTTCCTTCCCCTTTTGTAGAAAGAAATTGTGTGCAAGGCTAGTGTGGATTTTGTTGGAATTTACATTCTTGGCAGAGTGTGACTTCCAACAAATATCAAGGTGGCTGGAGTCTCCCATTACTACTATACCTTTTTGAAAGTTTGGTCATTTTTTTTTAAAGAAAGTATCATCCTGGCTGGGGGCCTATAATAGATACCTACATTGAAGCTAGTGTTGTTTTTCTCCCCTTTAATTTTTACCCAAATGCTCTCAAACTGTTCTCCACAGTACACATCATTGATCTCACAGGTGTATACGTTGTTGACATATAATGCTATCCCATGCTGTGTGCATTAGTGTAGGGACATCTAAGGATCATTCTCTCCAACTGATTCCTTATTGTTTTTTTTTCTGCCCACTGTTGGGCTCTTGCACTATTGGTCCAATTCCCCCTGTATCAATGAGGCTATTGTCCCCAGTACTTTGTATCCCCCGTTCTGTGGAATACTGTTTTCCTTCCTCATGTAACTCAGTTTAAAACACCTCTGTTTCAGTAAAAATCTGATCAGATTTTAGTTCTTTCGAGCTGTTGTGAGGTAGAACTCATCTCTCGCCAGAATTCCTTTTTCATAAAAGCACATGGTTTATGGTCCTTGATTGCACCCTCTATGGAGTCAGTTGTTCAATTCTTGTTTTCTTCTCCCTTTTTGGAGGCCGTATCCTTCAACAGGGAGAATCAGTGAAATAACAACCTGTGCTCCAAGGTCCTTTAGCTTCCTCACTAGAGCCCTGTAGTCTCTTGAAATATACTGAAGGCTATATCTTGCAGTATCATTTGTTCCAATGTGGATCTGAACAAAAAGGTAATGGTCAGTAGGCTTGAGGAGTCTTGTTAGTCTCTATTATATCCTGGGTCTTTGCCTCTGGGAGACCACACACCTCTTGAGACATATTATTGTCATGGCCCAGGAGTCTGAGGATGAAGATGATTCTCCAGCTTGGTCTGAGGAACAGCAACCTCAAGACACACCAAACCAGGAGTCACCAGAGTGATCAAACACAGGCACTGCCAGAACAGCTAGAACAATCAGATGAGGTGGCATGGCCCCCAAGCCCTCAGACTTGATGGGCAAAGAAGAGAGCAGAACAAAGACTTTCAGTAAGGCTTCTTGCCAAGCAAAAGAAAAAAGCTCTCTTAAACAAGGGCAATTGGCTGCAGCCAATTTAAGAGACAGTTGTCTTCAACAACTGAACTGTGAATAGTCTTCAACAATTTCCTCACAGTGGAAGGAATTTTGTTAAAAATAATTCATTGCTTCCTTTGGGAATGAAATTGATAACCCTTCCTAGGTATCAGTCATGGGCCAAATGTGTACATGTGTGGCTATGAGCATACACACAAAATTCCTCTGTTTTTCCCCCCAGTAGAGGCCAAGCATCAGGAGGTTTATTCACTTTCCTCCCTGCCTTCCTCCAGCAATTTGAGCCTGCTCTTCTTCTGCTGCTACTATCTTAGCAGCATACTCCCTGAGGGTTAGGAGAACCCTTCACCTTTTGCATCCTTCAGCATTCCTTACTGAGAGAATAGTTTTTCTTCAAGCACTGAAGTGGAGAAATTGAAAGTCTCACTGGGCTGGATATGAGACAAATGTCTTTTTGCCTTCCTTGCCCTCATGATCCTGACTAGAGTTATGAAAGCTGAGGGGAAAATGAAAACATACTGGAGGTGGGAGAGACACCCTGATTTCCCCCCTCCATGTTTTCCTAATGACAAATTTTCAATTTTCCTAGTGGAAAAAGAGGAGGGTACATGAAGGGAAACCCATTGTTTTCCTGTTTGCAATAAATGAGACACTTCTTAAAACAGAAGTTTACTCACTCAAAATGCCAGGAATAGAACAATATAAAGTGTGTAAGACAACCTGCCAAATCAGAGAACAATGTAGTGGGATATGCAAGTGTAAAGATGGCTGAGATGTGCATAAGTCTCTTTTTGAATAGGGTGGGGGCTATTCTCTAGTCCTTTGTGTTCCATCCAAAACCTCCACCAGAGCTTCTGCCAAGTCCTGCTTACTGGTGGGGAGGTGGAGGCAACTGATTGGATAAAGATGCAGCTGTTCTGGGCTTCTAGATGAAGGCAAAGAAAGGTGCACTCTATTTTCAAGAGCACCCTTGTTTCTTTCCCCCTTCAAGCTGAGATCAACTGCTTCTTTACCATCTGAATTTCCTCCCCATTCCCTTCCCTCCTCACAAGTAAGCAACACGAGCAGGCGCACTCCTCCTTCATGTTTGTCAGCTACTTGGGCAGGCAGGATGACATAGAAATGCGCTGTGGATGCATCTGCTTAATGTAGAATCTCAGACAATAATTCCTGTGCCTATGGTAGACATAAACAAAACCCAAATCAAAGATGTGTGTTTGCATCTAGTAGATACTTCCTCCATCATGAGAGAATCATGAAGAGGTATCAGCGCTTGTGATGAAAATATACAAAGGTAATATTTGGAGTTTTCAACACTGAGATAAACTTTGCTGCCAAATACACTAGCCTGTTCCTTCAGACAGTGACTTCACAAGACTATTTGTGTCTATACACTCTTACTTCATTTATTACAGAATTTGCAATTTGTTTTCATTTTGCTGCCCCCCCCCCCCCCGGGATCCTCATATGGCAAAAACTAAGATACGAGTTGTTAGATTGCATAAAGTGCAGTGAGTTAGAGCTGTCTTTAGTATGGGGTGTATTCATGATTTTGCTTGTGGGAAACTAAGTATTTATATTTTCAAATCTACAAATATGTCAAGTAGTACAGGTTTACATGCTACCTATCTTGTGAGAAATATTTTATGTTGTTATGGCAATAAAAGAAGTTTAGGCTTGATACAAAAATAATTGTTTAATATATTTCAATGTTTACCAAAATTTCCAACTTTTCCCCCCGGAAAAAACCGGAAAATTTGTTTCCCTTGGCTTTAAACAGTGGCAACTGCTAGTGCTTGTAAGAAGTGAATCTGTTCCAGGTTTATCAAACTTTAATGAAACTATCCAAGGTGCTGAACCTATTTTGGTTGTAGAGTTCAGCATCTTGGATAGCTCCCTTCAAGGTCAGGCTGGAAAAAAAAAAAGAGCCACCAGCTGCCACTGACTTCAGACTTTCCAGAAATGTTACATCCCTTATCCTGACCAAGATCATTGCCATGGAACAGTTTTTCCTACTTCCCATTTGATTAGCTGAGCTGCAGAGAATAGTGTGTGGTGGGCCCCACACGAGGAGTAACTATGGAACTCATGTAACTTACTCCCTGATTTAGAGACAGATCACTTTACAAGACAATTAATTATCATAATTTGGGAGAAGGCTATCTGAAGGTCAGTGATTAACCTATTTATTAATATACATTAGGAATACTTTTAAGAGTCAGTTTGATGTAGTAGTCTGAGTGTTGGACTAGGACATTGGGAGGCCAGCATTTGAATCCCCACTCAGCCATGGAAACCTACTGGGTAACCTTGGGTGAGTCACATGCTTTTAGCCTCAGGAAGGCAAAGGGAAATCTCCTCTGAACAAATTATGCAAAAAATAAATAAAATAAAATAAAATAAAATAAAATAAAATAAAATAATCCTATGACAGGTTTGCCCTAGAGTCTCCATAAGTTAGAAATGACTTGAAGGCACACAGCAACAAGAAGGAAAACTTTACTTATCCAAAATTATTTATTTGAAAGAAGCCTTTCTCCTCATTGTGGGCTGACATCTGGCTTAAGGCGGGGTTTGAGAAGCCATTGCTAGACTAAGTGCCAGTCTTCCTACAAAAGGAAGTTCTTCATTTCTCCTATGATTCCTCTGTTGGATGGATAAAATGCTGTTTATCTTCACACACAATGGTGTCAGAAGGATTAAATAAACTTTTTGGAATGTTTAAACATTTTTGATTGAAGATAAATTGCAGCCTTATTTTTGGCTGCATGTACATCTTGCTATGACCTGTGACATGGCCAGTCATGAATAAAAAGATCCTTAACCCTCTTTCTAATTTTTCTTGCTTCTCATTATTTTAGCTGGCTCCATTTTATATATTTCTGTATGCATTATTTTCATTTCCATGGGAGCAACCTCCAGAAAAGGGCAGGTATTTCCTTCTTTTTGGGCCTACTCCCCATATTTGTTTGAGCCTACCCTTTGCCTTCATGGTTTCATAATGGGAATTAGAAAGGCAACCCAAAAAAAAGAGGAAATGGCTAAAAATGAAGCAATTTCCGGGGTGTAAACAGTAAGCATGATTTTAAAATAAAAAGAACTGATACCGGGTATGAGAACATTTCTGTTTCAGTCAAAAACACTGAGAAGATTTGCTAAAAGATACTATTCAAAAACGAATAACAAATGTGCTCATTTTGCTACTGTTGAAATGAAAAGAGATGCAACCACGTATAAATGCATCATGCCAAATGTCCTATCTGGAGTAGGACATGCCCTGTTTGTTTGAAGCATGTCTTTTCCATTTTTGCTTGTCATTTTCACCTTTGTGGTGATTTATTTTCACAGTGATAGAAGGTTCCTTTGGAATCAGCCACCTCATCCACTCTAAAATGAGGGTTCAGTTTTTAATATGTCTGAGCTCTTGCCTTCTTTCTTCTTCATAATATGAAAACTTGTTTTGCACAAAATTTGCCTATACTTTCGTAAAGACAAAACTGTATATCTGAAATAATTTCAATTCAGTTTCAAATCCTTCTCTCTGAGTAAAAAGTAGAAGCTTCAGGGAAGCAGCACACGGAAATACATTTTGTAAGAACGTAAACCAGAGGACTGGGTTCAGAAACTTTCTCATGAAAGGAAGCAGGTGTCAGCTGTCTTTCTTACCCCATTGGTGTGCTGTATTTCTTATCTTTTATTATGACCTATGTTTTAAATGTGCTTTTAACAGTTTTATACAATTATTTTTAAACAATATGGCTATTTAATGTCTTTTTTAACTTTTGCAAAATAGGAGTTTAATGTAATCTTGTTTTAAATTACTGTAGATTTAAATTATATCCCATCCCCATAGAAAGGTGGGATACTTACTTACTAAATAAATAAATAAATAAATATTCTCCTCACCAACCGCAGCATTCCCCCTCCTTCCTCACATGCACATACAAATTGTTTCTCAAGAGTTGAAGGAAAGCTGCTGGTTGGAATGGACTTTGACATGGTGGCTAGAGGGAGAGGATTCCAATAAACTGGTTGGAGGCAATTTCTTATTTTTCTCAGTGTTGGCAAATATCATGCAGATGTCATATAACCCACCAATCCACACAAAACATGGCCAATGACTAAGGTTAATAGGAATGACAGTTCAACAACCGCTGGAAGCCCTAGGTTGAGAAACAATGGCATAGAAATGCAACAACGAGGATATAGGGGACTAAGTAGAGCAATGGGGATACTTGCTGCTACTCTGCATTTTAGAAAATTTTCTTGCATATTCAGCCTTATCTCCATGCAGTCTCAGTCGCTGTACTAGGAGTACAATGGACAAACTAACTAGTTCAAACATTTATGCAATTGTTCTTGTATTTCTGTTCTATTCTCTCACCAGAGATCAAAGTAGAAGGCATATATCTGCTTGTTAAAGGTATAACATGGAAGAATGAATAATTTCAAACATTTTCAAATAATACTACAAGAATTGTTGTGCATTTTTAAAAATGATTTTCATGGTTCAGGACATTTTTGCAAAAAATTCTTTTGTTGTAAAAAAAACTTATATTTTTTCCAAAAAAACCCCAGCGTATTTTGCACAAAATATACTGATTACTGTGCACAATGGGTTTCTTCATAGAACCATCAAGTGTATTGAACAAAACTCACATTTTTATACAACTTATTTATTGCAAAAAGTCCCCAAATTCAAAAAAATCTAGTGATGATTGATTTTTTTCTCAACAGATTATATCAGTGAATCAAGATATCTTTTTAAATCAAGGATGAGAAAATCTTCAAGCATTCAGACTAGAAGGAGATCTTGAGTGCAGTGCCTTGGGATTCTGTCTTAGGGCCATTACTCTTAAACATTTTTATCAATGACTTAGATGACAGGGTGAAAGGAACCCTTATCAAATTTGCAGATGGCACAAAACTGAGAGGGCTGACTAACACACTGGAAGATAGGAAAAGAATTCAAAAGGACTTCAATAAACCAGAAAACTGGGCAGAAATTAATAAAATAAAAATCAATAGGGACAAATGCAGAAATCTGCATTTAGGCCACAAAAATCAAATGCACAGATACAGGATGTGGGATACAGGGCTCAACAGTAATACATGTAAAAAAGACCTTGGAATTATTGCTGACCATAAGTTAAACATGAGCAGGCATTGTGGTGCTGCAGCTAAGAAGGTGAAAGTTATTTTAGTCTGCATTAATAGAAGCATAGTTTCCAAGTCAAGGGAAGTAAAAGTCCCACTATATTCTGTGCTGCTCAGGCCTCTTCTGGAGAACTGCATTCAGTTTTGGTGTCCTTCATTTTAAGAAGATTATAGACAAGTTGGAGCAGGTTCAGAGAAAGGCAACAAGGATAATAAGTATGGAGAGCAAAACATTTGAGGAAAGGTTGAAGGATCTGGGCACTTTCAGCTTGGTGATGAGAAGACTGAGTGGTGACATGATTGTACTCTTAAAATGCCTCAAGGGCTGACATAGAAAACAGGAGGCAAATCTGCTTCTGGTTGTCCCAGAGGGTAGGACCAGGTCTAATGGTTTTAAGTAACAGTAGAGTAGATTTTGATTGAACATTAAAAGGATCTTCTTGACAGTAAGAGCAGTTCAGCAATGGAAGCAATTGCCTAGCAAGATGGTGGGACCTCTTTCTTTGGATGCTTTCAAAAAGAGGCTAGATCTGCTGGGGATGCTTGAGCTGGAGATCCTACAGTGAGCAGTGGGTTGGACTCAATGGCCCATGAGGCCCCTTCCAAGTCTCTGATTCTATAATTCATTCATTATACCCTTACTATGTATCTATTCATCTATTGATCAATAAAGAGAGCTATGTTACAGGGAAGAAGTCACAATGTATTCCTCACACTCAGAAAACTACATGGAATAGCAACTAGAGCTTCTAAAAGTAACTTTTTAATGACATGAGGTGAATCTGTTAGGTGAAGGGAGCCAAGTTGCTGAAAGTTCCCTCAAAACAACCAGTCTGTGAAGCTTTCCTCTGGTAGTTTCTTGCTGGCAGCCAATGGAAGGCCTCTGGCATCTACACATGCACTTTTGGACAGGGCAGAGGGCTGGAGCTGAACTAATGTTTGGAGCTTTGGGAATGAGTATGGGAGTACATGACAGAGCATGCGTTGGGAAAATGTGGCTCTGTAGATATTGCTGAGCCTCATTTCCTAACCAATCTAGCTAATGTTCCCCAACCCTGTGATAGCATTGTATTAAATGAGGCATGATGCAGAGAAAGTTGGTAGGAGAGTAGTTTTTATTCCCTTTTCATAAAACTAGAACCTGAGGTGATCCAGTGAAGTAGAGTGGTGGGAGAACTGGGAGAGATAAAAGGAAGTACCTCTTCACACAGCACATAATTAAACTGTGGAATCCATTACCACAAGATGCAGTGACTGACAGCACCTTGAAGACGGGATTAGACTCATTCATGACAAGTGAGGCTATAAATGGCTACTGAGTCATGAAGGCTGAGTATTACCTCATTGTAAGAGAAGCAAAGTATTGCTTAATAGCAATTTAGACTAGTCAGGCCTTTGGTCTGATCCACCATGGCTCTTCTGATGTTCTTATGGGAGGTGAGGAATGGCCCTGTTTCCATGGCTAATTGCTGGTTGCACTTGGCACTACATGAACTCTCAGGAGAGCTTGGGAGATGGAAAGGCTCTGCAGACTTTTCCTTAGGATCTTTTACCACAACCACAGCTCTGAACGCAGAGGTGGCATAGGACACACCCTTCTTATTTTTTTCTTTTCTTTGTCAGATAGACTTGCTTCATTACTTCATTACATTATATGGTGGGAGATACAGGAGAGAGATAAAATGAAGCACTTCTTCACACAGCACTCAGCTAAACTGTGGAATTCGCTATAGCAAATTGTAGCACATTAAGCTCCTTTTTAATTTTTTAAAGAGGAGTTTGAAATATCCTGACTAATTTCAGTATGTCCTGACAAATTTCAGTATGTCCTGACTAATTTCAGGATAGATGCATAGATTTCAGTGACTCTGTTCTAAGTCATACTAAGTGTGGACCCAACTCATTATTCTTGTAGCCTGCTGGAGCTTCAGCTACATGGGGAGAAGGGATGGTACAGGAACACCAACCTGATCCATTTTTTGTATGCAAGGGATAGCCATTTAAACCAAGAAAACTGATTCGCCTTAAGTTCAGGAACCCCACCTGCATGTATCATTGGTGCAGATGTTATTGTTAAATATCAAAGGACATAGCCTGTGGAATGTACTAAATGAAGTTCACTACTATAGACTAATTTATCAATGGAGTCTTAACAGTTGCTTAACAGGCACACATTTGTAACAGCAAATAGAAACCACAGTTTGGCAATCCTACACATAGTTTTTGTTAGAAAACCATTCATCCTACCATAATCAGCTTTGGGAAATCATTCACTGGTGGGGAGAAAAATGAACACAATGCACTAGCAGTTGGCTGTGCATCAGTGCTTTCAGACTGTACAGAACTGGCTCAAGAAGGGCAGGACAGCCTTAGCAGCACAGGTTACCTGCAGGATATAACATAACCCACAGGAGGAACCTTTCTAGGGTTAGTATTTCAGGTCAGCTTGTGTTAAAAGTCTGCATTTTGCTTTCGCAGTCAGTGATGTTATGCCTAAATAGGACACTTAAGAAACTGAATAGAAGCTTGTCTATTCTACACCAGCTACTTATTTACGGTTAGCTAGTTATATGTAACTAAGAACATTTCCTGGTCCAGCTCCTTCCAGCCCAGTTGAAGAGCCAGCAGCCAGATAGAGTGAAGGAGGACAATTCAGATGCTGAACAGGGCACAAGGAGAAGGACATTTCTGACCCTATCCTACCAGTGAGCAATGATGCAACAAAGACTTGCAATAGGGATCTTGCTTCTAATTGTCACAGACTTACTTGCTGTCAGAACGGAAGTAGAAATGTCATCCTTCTTGTGCCCTGGTGAGCAACTGAACAGACCTCCTTCACCTGATCTGGTTGCTGGCTGTTAAGGTGGGCTGGGAGTTATAAAGTGGTTTAGCTGCTGGATTAGGGTGCTGGGAGACAAGGGTATGAACCTCTGCTCAGCCATGAAAACTCACAGAGTGCTCTTGAGCAAATCACACTCTCTCAGACTCAGCAGAAGGCAAGGGCAAACTCCCCCTGAACAAATTTTGCCAAGAAAACCCATGATAGGTTTGTCTTAGGGTAGTCATAAGTCAGCAATGACTTGAAGGCACACAACAACACGATGGTAAGACTACCTAGTCTTATGGAATATAGAGCAGTTTCAGATCTCTAACTCTAAATCTGTACCTGTAATACCAAATGCTAGCCAACATTTTTGTGTGCTTAAATAGCAAGTCTGTTCTGATCCCAGGTTTTATCACTGTTAACCACATTGGAAAAAGCCGCTGCTATACTGCTTACAAAGTGATCATAAAAGGAATAAAATAACCAAAGCTGTAACAATACATTTTGCATGAGCCTTCCAGCTTAATATCTATTATTTTTAAAATTATATGGTGAATTGACAGGGAAGTCTAAAATAGGTGTATTCCAGTTACATGAAACAAACAAACAAACACTGTGTGATATACTGAACATGGATTTCTACTTCCTAACCATTTACCATTTTTTAAAATTTTTTTAGAAAAAGAAAGCAAGATAACTTTGGGATCAATACTAAGATCTCAGGGAGGGCTATGGAAGGGCCATAGGATGCCTCACATACACAAGTGCACATGCACGCGCACGCACACACACACACACACACATATACAAAGACATGCTGAAAGAGGGAAAGAGACAGCCAGTCTATAAATAAAGATGGCAATGAAAGTCTCTGCTACTGTCTCTGACCAACCCTGCTATATTCTGTGGACACTGGAGATCAGGGGCCCTTTCAGACTACACAATTATAGTACTATGATATCACTTTAACCGCCACATTTAATTTAATTAAATTGCCACATCTTATGGAATCCTGGGATACGCAGTTTAGGAAGGAGCATTTAGAATGTTCAGCCAGGGATCTCCTCTGGTACCTCACCAAACTATAGGATTCCAATAGGATGTTGCCATGGAGTCAAGGTAGAATATTTGAGAATTAGGAAGGGGGCACATTATATCCTCCTCCTCCTGCCCCCCACACCACCACACCCCTTTGAGAATCAAGGTGGCTTGCCAAGAACACTGTCGCTGAAAATGTGCAAAAGTTTACACTGAAATAACTATTCACAATATTAACACAATATAAAGCATAGAGCTAAAAGAGTAAAACACAGTAAAACCAATTTAATAAAAAATACAGCAATCCCTAAAGCCCTTTCTTTTCTTTTCTTTTCTTTTTTAAAAATAGTTCTAAAACGCTGTTAGAATAAAAGAGTCTTTGCCTGCTGATGACAGCAGGGAGGGGCCCATTCTGGCTTCCCTGGGAAGTTCCAGAGCCTGGGGGCAGCCCCAAGAAGGCCCGTTTTCATGACCCCAACACCTGTGCCTGTGAAGGTGGTAGGACTGAAAGAAGAGCCTTTCCTGAGGATTTCAGGGCCCAGTGAGGCTCATATGGGGAAATACAATCTGTCAAATAGAGTGGACCTATGCTGTAAGGACTTTACTGCACTTTGAATTGTGCCTGGAAGCAGATATACATCCAAGAGACTGTTGTGACAGGGGAGTTGTATGGTCCAGCAATACACTGTGGGGGGCAGGAGGGTTAGAAGAAGGTTGTAGATCTCTCTCCCTGCCATCACCAACCAGGATCTATAACTCTGGCAGACCTTCTTTCTTCTGGCAACCAGTGACCAAGAGAGGGACACTTAGCCCTTTGGCTGCCACAGTCTGTGGCTCCAGATCAGCAAAGAGAGGAATGAAAGTGCTGGAGATCACTTCACATTGTGACAGTATTACACAATAAGTTCAGGAGGGAGAGAAGTATGTAAGAAGATGTTGTCAAGAAATTTCAAAAATGAAGGAGACATGACATGGTCTAGACATTCTCTGTAGGCCTTGTGAACAGAAGAGATTCCAAGGGAGAGAGGAAGAAGGAAGAAGCTGACTTTAATAAGTGAGGGTGAGATGACAGTAAGACATCCATGTGGAAATGTCAGAGACAGAAGTGGGTAAAAACTGAAAAGTCAAGGCACACAAATAATGTCAGATCATATTATCACATTGGCACTGAACAGATACATCGAAACAGCCAAAATTAAAATAATAAAATAAAATAAACACCTCTCATTAACGAAGCCTCTGTCAAAGAAGCTTCTTTTCACAGTCTTTATAAAGGAGCCTAGTCTAGCCCAGCCCAGCCTCCCCTTTTCTTGTTTTCTGCCTACCTGGAAGTGTGGGGTTATTTGTTTGTTTCTTGTTGGGTTGGTTTTGCCGCACTGGCATGGGAGAATGATGAAGGAATGCTGGAGAAAGAAAGAGAGACATCCAGTGTTGAGTTGCAGCAGCTTGTAAATAATGCAGTAAAACCTGATCTGGGAAACCATGAAATTCTACTCTGGATGATTGTACTGTAGCTGTGTGTGCTTATGTACAACAAGCAAGGTAAACAGCTGCCTCTAGAATCGCTTACCAAGCATGCATGGGCAGCAAAACAGAGAAAAAGGGGAACAGATAAGCCTGCCTCAGTACTTACCCCTAGCATGTCAAGAGAGAGAGAGAGAGGATGTACACATAGATCTATACATTTGGATACCAAAATGAAAATCATAAGAAAAGAAGAAGTTGTTGAAAGAAAAAGACAGCCCCGGATTTATTTTGGAAGAAGCCTTCAAGGGTCTTTAGAAGACCTGAAATGCTTTTGTTTATTTATGCAAGGCTTCTCTGACCTGGTTGTTTCACTTCATATGTGCATAGTGTTAGATTTGAATAAGAAGTTTGCAAGAACATGTTGAACTGCCCTTTGTTTATGAATAAATATGTATAAACTTAAAGAAGGTGAGGAATCAAGATGGACAAAGGAAGACCACCGATTTAGTCTTAACAAGCTACAGAGGGAGAAAACATTTATTGAAAACCTGGGTGCTTGTCTGTTTGTAAGAAAGGTATACATTAAAATAAGTGTCAAAAATCCACTTAATTCCAAAAATATGCTATTGAATGGCATTGTATGTTGAGATTTAGCACACTGTAAGGAATGTACACAATCTCCATGGTTAAATGCTCACGTCAGTCTTTGCTGCCAAATCCATGAACAAATGACTTTTCATACTAGTCTTGGCGGCACTCCTGGAGGAAAATCTTTACTGATGACCTTTACGTGCTCCTTTTCATTTGCCTGGCACTGTGGACTTATTTCAGCCTAAACAATAGAGCCAAATGAGTTGGACGGCCATTAAATGTTGTAGATGGGCACCAAACCTGGGCTGATTTTTGTGTTTTGTTTATATGCTACTCTGAATTAGAAATGGAAAGCACATTTGAAAGCCAAACAAAAATGAGTTTCTGAAGTATCAGAAAACCCTGACAAGGTGAGTCCTAAACAAGGAAGAATTTTTGCAGTTCAGGACTTATTCTGTGCAAAATAAAAAGAACACATGCTTTTCCTGTACAGAAAATAGTACTTCCTGCATGGAAAATAACATTTTTGTCATAACATTTTTGCCATTTTCTGGACCAACAAATAAATAAATGCATTTTTTTTTTACGGAATAGTTCCTAAACAAAACAACATCTTCAAAAATGATACAGATTTTGATAACTTTCTTAGAGTAAGGCAAAAAAATGGTAAAATTTGGTAAAATTATTATGCATGTCATTACGTCTCCTTTTTGAACATTCTGCCCAGATAAAATAGTCCTTTTGCCTATGAGCCATGTTGCCTTGCTTAACTGAATGATCTGAAACCTATTTTTATTATTTTTTCTTTTTAAAATTTATTTTATCTATTATTATTATTTATTTATTTATTTATTTTTATTTATATCTCTCATTTCTTCCAGATAGGATTCAAAGTGTCTTACAATATAAATAGAATGGAACATCAGAAACCATATGAAGTACTAAAGTTTAAAAAAGCACCAAACAGTGCATTAAATTAAAACATTGGTTTTAAAACATAAAAATTTAAAACATTTAAAACACAGATTAAAACCCAGCCTTTGAGGCCCCTCCCTAAACTGCAAACCCCAGGATTCCATAGGATGTTGAAAGCGGAATAATAGCACTATAATAGGCTAGTGCAGAAAATGGCCCCATTTGTGTACCAGACACTAGTCAGACAAGGCTGAAGCCTGTTTAAACAAGAAAGTCTTTGTCTGTTGATGAGGAGAGGGGGCGGATCACCTCTTCCTTGGGAAGGAGTTCAAAGCCTAGGAGCAGCCACTGAGAAGGCTCTCTCCTGTGTCTTCAGCAGCCAAGCTTGGGAGGGTGGTGGAGGAAAATTTCAATTTTATTCAATGAAAGTAAGAGGAGGAAATAAAACAAGAAGGAGATAATATGTGGTGGTGATGGAGGGAATAATTGCCTTATTTGTCTCCCTTGTGAAGCTGAAATTAATTTTGATATGCGGAAAACCTTGGTTATGGAAATTTCACTATATTTAAATTAATCATATGCCACCCACATCAATGTACCACATTGTCTCTATCAAGGGATTATTTATGGCCAAAGGAGTTCTGATTGTGCATTGAGCTCTGCATGGGCAAGAGTTTTGCAACAACCCAACCTCCTGAAAGAATGTACAGAGAGGAATGGCCCTCAGAATGGCCTCAGACATCCCTAAAGGAAAGATTGCCTGGGAAATATACATAAGCCTCCCTAAATGAATTATTTAAAGAACAGGGTATAAGTGAAATGCACCCATTACAGACCTGTGGAGTGAATCCACCTGCATGCAAAAGAGCATATATATATTTATATATACCCCTCAGAACTGGGGTTGGTTAATAGTAGTAGAAAACGACTTATTTTCCATTGTCTAGACACATGCATGGTCCAAGGCTTAATGATAACTGGAAAAAATCTGAAAATGGGGCAGTTTTATCTCTGTTTTTAAAACAGGATATGAATGCCTGAATCTAATTGGTTAGTTCCAGCTGGAGTAGACCAATTGATTCAAATGTTGTATGGTTAGAGTCAGCATGTGAGTAAATCCCATTAACTGAATAGGTCTATTCTCACATGGACTAACAACAGGATTCAGGGCATGGTGTCCCCCAGAATGGTTTACTGAGCAGGATGGATGAGCCCTCCTGACTTCCATGCTCTTTCAGGCTTCTATGGGACAGGGCAAAAGGAGGCATGACAGTTCTTCTGCCTTTTCATGATGCAATTCCAAGGTTGGCTTCACCTTTCAGATTGTGAGGGGTTGACTGGCAGAGGGATGAAATAGCTTTGGAGATAACCCTTCCCTTGACCTGCCTTCTGCATGGCCTTTATCCTCTTCCTACTATTACTAGAGCAGGGCCTGACAACATCACCCAAGGAACCACAGAATTTCACTTGAAGATATTTTTCCATCAGCTTATCTATTGAAAATAATAGTTAGCCTCACACTATAGAAAAATGATTATTTTTAACAGGGAATTTTTGCTATTCAGCAATGATAGTTCAGCTGATCTTATTTTTTGTTTTTCATCATTTAAAATACTTCAATGTTTTTATTCAATGTTTTAAGCTTTCTTGTATTTTCCCAGAGGTCAAGTGATATTGGAAATGCAAGACACACCCTATACACATTAATTGTTAACAAACAAAAGCAATATATCAACGAAAAGTAACCTTAAAAACATATTATCGTGAGGAATAACAAAAAATAAGATTTCTTTGGGGACAAATTTAGTCTAAACATTTGTGGAAATTTCCCTTGTGGAATGAAAAATAATCTTCAAAATGGGAAGCAAACAGGGTTAATAGTTCATTGTGCATAAACGTCCCGAGAAAATGACACAGTACTAAAAGCAGACAAGTCAAAATCAAGTAAGCCATAAATATTCAAACATTTAAAGATAAGCTGTCAGCTCCAAACAATAGAGTTTATTGGAAAGTACTGTTAAATTTTCAAAAGAAATGCTGTAGTCATGGCATTAGTCACTACCATTTAGGGTTTTGAGGACTTTAGATCCAAATTACCACAGCAATCATTATCATGACATTTGTCTTGATGAGCTGCTTAATTCCTGGATTACATTAACACAACATGTTCAGCATCTATCCAAGTGGTTATGAATACATTCCTAAATGAACAATGAGAACCTTATCAGGTTAGGTCAAGTCATCACCCGTAAGGAATGTGTCCAGTTCTCCAAGGAAACTTCAGTGTGTAGCTTCTAGTTCACACAGACAAATAACATTTATTTCATGCACACAGTTGGTCAGTTAATTCATCATTAACTTACTGAAGTTTCTCTATAGCCCGGGGTGGACAATTTTGTGGGGTAACGGGACCAGTTTATTCCCAGACACCCACTAGGAACTATCCCCCAAGCCCAGCACACCAACCCAAATAACTGTGAGTTTTTTAAGATCACCTCTCAAAATGGCGACCAGAAACGGTGTGGTTCCACTTCAGATCACCATTTTGAGGAGAACTCCAATGGAAACAGAGTTTACAGGCAGTGGAGTGTTTTGTACATTTTCATGCATGTAGGTGGGCTTTCTGTGTGGTATTTGGATGGATGAAAACTGCCCAAATATCTCACTGAAAAATGTGGTCCCTGCAGATATCTGTTGCAGTGTGTCCAACTACAGGAAAATAGTTGGATGCCTTGCTGTGGATCTCCCCGGATTCTCTAATGACATGGAAATAGTTGGGTTGGAGGGCAGTATCACTTAAAAGGTGAGGTTTTGAGGGTTAGCACCAGGAAACCTAGCTACTGAGATATTGCTGTATGTAGGACGTATGTCTTCTGATGCAGGATTTCAGCCCTAATGAAAAGTTGAAAATATCTTTATAAGCAAGACTTACAAAAAAACAAACATGTGGAAAAGTGAAAGTAACAGATTCATCCAGTGCTATTATGAATAGAATATGATAACTATCACTTCAGTGCACTGTCACAATTAATAACACCACATATCTCAAGTAACGTTTTGTTGGTTGGTAGAAGATATGCTGGGTAGCTATGCTGGTAGTCTAATAGCACAGGAATACAGCTTTATACTGCTACTGCCGGAATCATTAGATGCAGAAGTGTTAGGCAAAGTAGACATATAATATTGCTAACCAGAGAGAGAATGCAGCAAAGGTCACTCAAGATGAATTAGGACATCCAAAAGACATTACAGCCACCACAGAAGAGGTAGTTGATGTCATCTTCATTTTTTAAATTCAGATCGGTAATAATAATGCTTTGCTAATACAAAACAAGGAATCTTGACCTCTATTATTTTGAAGCGTAGCACAAAATCAACTGGACAAAATGAGAGACAGAGGAGCAAAGACACAGATTACTAACAGTATATGTACTGTAAACTACTTTAAAGCTTTTCCCTTCCAAACAGAGGCCCTTTCTGCAACACACCTTTTCATGGAGCTGGGGTGCGGGGATCGAGCAAGCAGCCTCCAGCGAAAAGCTCTCGTGTCCCGGTTCCTTCAGCTCCACAGCTGCCACTCGCTCGCATGAGAGCCCTGCCTCTTCCTTCTGCAGTGCAGCCTGGGATTTTCCAAGGCTGCGCTGGAGCAGGAAGCGCAAGCGCTGCAAGTGCGCACGGGGCCCTGGAGCGATGCACGATCACGCACCATTTTCGGCTCAAAGCCAAAAATGAAAAAGTGCGTGAGTGGCGCCTGCCAGACCCTGCAGTGTTGCACGATTGTGAGTGCGTCATATGGACTGCTCCTCACATTCGCGTGATGCTTTGAGGAGCCCTTTCTCATGGCAAATACCGTGCAAAAAGGGCCAGAGGAAGCAGTTTATGGGCAAGATCCTGTTGGTGGCTTACACCAGTCTGACTGTTTGTTAACATCACTCCTGAGCTGCATGGAAGCCAGCAGATGGTTTTCACTGGTGTTCCCAAACCCTGTGGTTACAGCACCACAGCTCCATCACCTCTGCTGCCCCCCTGCTGCCTATACCTCTTCCTTCTCCTATACTGGAATGGTCACTTTAGCAATTCAGATTGTGGCCTATAGAAACTGATAGACTAATTATTGAATTTCCTTCTGCAACATGGCTAAAACCAAACACTGCTGAAAATTACAACATCATTGATTGATTGATTTAATGCCTTTCATGACTGCTGTACCAACAAACAAATCACAGACTCATACACAGATGTATCATATCATCTCTGCCAAATTCTTTTATATTTGCAGAAAATAATCCTGGTGTAGAAATACTACACAGAAGCTGGGATTTAGTAGCACTTAACATCAAGGAACTGAATTTGACCTTGAAACATTTCCAGACATTTTGACTCATGCATTCTCAGCTGAAAGAAACTCAGTGGTCTTGTCTGTAGGGTGAAGGTGAAGCCATATTTGGAATGATATTTAAACAATTAGATATCAAACAATCAACTGGATTTCATTAAGCAAACTGTTTGTAGGATATGGG
This sequence comes from Cyclura pinguis, assembly GCA_030412105.1. Classification (NCBI taxonomy): domain Eukaryota; kingdom Metazoa; phylum Chordata; class Lepidosauria; order Squamata; family Iguanidae; genus Cyclura; species Cyclura pinguis. The sequence continues at coordinate 85,323,142 of CM059600.1, forward strand.
AACATAATGTGAAGGTAATCCACATTAACAATAGAAATGTTTCAAGGGAAAACCAGACCACATTCTTGTAAAAACAATCATTTTTGTGAGCAGGTTAAATAATTTTTTTGTTATAACATTATTTACTAGTAGACCATGAAGACCTGGGCATACCTAAATGTGTAACTCTTACAACATGCAGAACAGTAAATGGGTTTTGGAATGATATCAAGTAATTTCTCCCAGATTACAATGAAGGTCAGACCACATAGAGTAATCAAAGTCCCAGTTTATTAAAATTTGTAATTTATGAGCTGGAGAAAATATTTCATGTCTGTGTAAGACAAATGAGTTAAAAATTAACCCCTTTTACCGTTGAAGATTGTTTCTAAATTTAATGAAAAAGGAAGCAGATGATTTTCCCTACAAAGCTGATAAAACCAAGATGAGAAACCTCCCACATTCATGTTAACTGATTAGTTTTTACACAATAAATCTGCTACCAAGCATTGCTGTTCTGTAGACTCACAAATGTCTTGACCTGATGGTCATGATTCCCAGCATCCCTCTGGGCAGTCTGATTTCACTGTCAGTATGGAAGTTTCTTTCAGTGAAACTCTGGAAGCAGGGACTGGAGAGAACCTAAACGGCTCTCCCAGGTACCTAGGCATGAAGTAAGATGAATTCTTCTGTAACCAATGGATACAGTAATGCAGTTAGATGTAATGTAAATACTTGAGTGAAATCACCTTTAAGAAGCAAATGTTAGACTATTTTCTAGTACTCTAGGACATCCATACCAATCTAGCCTTGAAGCATACTGAAAGTGGGGGCATCTTCATACGAAGGAAATGAACTAATCTAAAGGCCGGTTGCTCTATGAGAAAATACCTTAGACATACACAGCTTGAAGACTTACTTTTTTGGACTATTTTTGTAGGCTCTGGGCATTTTAACCAGCTCTATGGAGAAAGTAATTTTATTCTAATGGGAGCGTGCAGTTTCCTAGGATTGATTTCTGCAAACACAAGAGGTGAAAAATGTGCCTCAACAAATCATTGCCAGGAAGCTGCATGGTCTTGTCAACTCCTTCAGTGGGGCTGTGATAAAATAACTACTCTGTATGGGGGATTTCAGCCGTGGCATCATTGATTCATCCCAGCACAAGAGATTATATGTCTCAGTGGAGGAACTCTGCAGCCAGATATGCAACCAAATTTAGCAATTCCTTGACTCAGAACATGAACCTCCTTGACTCAGAGTTCTCAATGGAGGAAATGAATATGTTTAACTTTGTGCTATCTGAATAAGTCACTTCAAACCTCTACATGGACCCTGCCATTGACTATAAGTAGGCTTATAAAATTGTGGGATCTAGAATGAAAACCTAGAATACTCTTCAAGGCCATTCCTATACAGCATTAACCCCTGGCACAATTTTATGTTGACTCCCCTCTAGACAGGAACAAAACAAACATCTAGTAGAGTCCCTAGTCATGATAAATAGCATAGATATATACCCACAATTTGCTGCTCAGCATTATCTATACACGTATCTCATAGTTTCCCCCAGAAGAGATCATCTAACAATACAATTAAGGCAATTTTGGTCCTCAGACAGGATCTGAAACTAGTTTTCAATGAATCCAGAGAAGAGTCTCTACAGCTGCACAGCTACCACTTGCTTTATCGTCTCATCCAAGATTGGTAATTTATTTCCAGAATATGAAATAGGTCTATCCAAAACCATGAGGGCAGAAACCATTCCTTCCATTAATACAGTATTTATGATTTCCTTAATAACACAAGTAAACAAATAAAACTTCTTTGATATATATCATGAACTTTTCTGTCTCCTTCAGATGCGGCTGGTTAAAATTTCCCCATATCCAGAAGTTCAGGAAGTGTTTTATTTTATTTTTTTAAATCAAGCAAGCTCAATGCTCTTTTGGTCAGGAAATACTTGTATGGCCTTCTTCATCAGTAAACAGTTTCAAATCAATCTGTAGTGATTTCAGGAAAGGGGAGCTTCAGAACTTGGAACTGGCAACTAATAAGTTCCAGAGGAAGCAATAGAGAATTGTCACCTACTCCAAAGAGTGTCAGGTGCCAGGTTGATTTTCTAATTGCTTGATTTTCTAATTCTTCACTTCCTGAGATTTTGTCTCTCCTTTTTAGCAGATTGTATTGGCTGTCATGACCACTTCCTTATACTTTCTTTTATCAGCCATAAAAGCAAGGGCTGAAGTATTAGTTAAGATGAGCAACTTCATAAATCTAATCCATGTACATCAGCTGTAGTGACATATTCTTATTATGTCACTCCTTGCCCCAAAACTGCAACTAAGGCCCGATAAAACTATTGCAAAAGAGTGAGATCTCTTGCAACATAAAGCTTTATTTGTTATTGGTTGGGAGTTCCTGACAAAGCATTTTCAATCCAGATGGAATTCTCCAGCCAACACGGTGTTAGTAGACATACATCCTGTATATGGTCTAATAGACAAGTGTTAATTGGCATGAAATTAAGAGCCTTTTCGCACCTTACCTTTTTGCAGAGGTGGGGGGCGGAGCTCACACGAGAAGCCTTTGGAGAAAGGCTTTCACGTCCCTGCTGCTTGGGCTCCGCAGCAGCTTCCTGGTCGTGCGAGTGTCCTGCCCGCACCCCGTCCCTTCCTTCTGCAGTGCAGCCTGGGAGCTGTAGGCTGCACTGGGGCAGGAAGCGCGACCGGCCCAGCTCCAGAGGCTCCACAGGGCAGGTAAGTTCGCCCCAGGCCTCTGACTGGTGTGCAAGCACGCACCATTTTTGGCTAAAAGCCAAAAATAAAAAGGTGTGTATGCGCTGCGCGTCACACTCTTGAGCGTCACATAAATGTGAGTGCATCATGCAGACCGCTCCCCACATTTACGCGATGCTCAAGGAGCCCTTTCACTTAGGAAATGCCATGCGAAAAGGGCCTAAGTTATATACACTTATGGCTGAAAGGCAATGTGGGGAAGGGATGCTGGTTGGGAAGCAAAAGTAGGTCAGAGGTGATCCCAGCATGGCCAGGTCATAAATTCACTGTGGATTGACTGGGAAAGCCTTATTTAATGCCTCTAAGCTAACCCTTTCAACTGCCCAACCTCAGAAAACAATAGTCAAAGAAACTGCCCAGGTGCAGCAGGCAAGCACCCCTGCTGTATGCATTTCCTACTGAAACCATCCCCAGTCACATTACCCAACTAGGACACTGAGACAATCAGTCTATTCCAGGCCCTTTTTGGCAGAAAGCAATTAACTCACACTCCTCTCAGGAAGGGAAATAGAGTATAAAAACCCTCAGTTTTCACCAGATGCTGAACATCACTCTGCCACTTTGATTCCTGGTTGGGTACTACCCTTAGATGCAAATCTAAGCCACATCACTGCTTCTTCACTACTTTTCTGGATTGGTAAACATCGCTCATTTTACCCTGAAATCTCACTATCTTAAACTTTCCTCCCTTTTCCTTCAGTTATCCTTGTGTGAGTGCGTGACTGTTTCGATCTTCTATGTGTGTGACTGAATTTCCCTCAATAAAACATGTTTTAGTTTACTTTTGAATCTCTGGCTGGTTCTTCCCTGCAGAAGACCGCATAAGCATTGGTGTCAAAGATCTCATTAGGTTATCCCCCTCTTGCAGGCCTCCTAATTTGAGCTAATGATTCTCCACCTTTGAATGGAGATACTGACATTGCAAGTGGACCCCTGAGTCACCAATGTTTTGGGGTAACAAGGGAGGGGAGGGAGGATGAAGGATCTGGGAAGGAAATTTAAGATGTCATAACGCTGTGGACAGTTAACCAATCATAGATCCCTTTTGTGTCTTTGCTCACTATTGGTCCTGAAGATCTGAATGGGCATGGCCTCTTTTTAAAAGTTACAGTATTCCAAAAATCTTACTGTTCTAGTGTAAAGGCCCTGTGCTCCATCTACCATCTAGTGAAGAGTACTTTAATTAAAACTAGAAAACTGATATGTCCTTAAAAGAGCTGGGGAGGATTGCTGTAGGGTATCCTGGTTTTTTTTTTAAACTGCTTCTGTGTAAGAACAAACGTTCCTGTTTGTTTGGAACTTCCCCTGGATGTTCCATGAAAAAGGGAACATCATGTGGATATTACTCCCTGAACTTTAGGAAAAAATCCACCTCTTTTCTCCTTAAGATGGTGTCACCATCAGCAACTCCCTTCTTCCTCTGTCCACATTGTCACCTGATCTATTGTTCTGAGTTTAAAGCACTGGGCTTATGTTTGCCTTCTGTGTGATTCATTTTGTTTTGTCTTATTAGTGTCCCCCATCATCAAACTGCAGCACATTATACTGGGGTTTGGACTAGAATGACCTAATTTCTTGGCACGGGTGGTTGTGATTAGCTCTGGTGACTGTGTAATCAATGTCTCCTGGATGTAGGCCAAAGTCTGCCATCACATACATGTGCCACTTGCTCTGAATGTAATGAAGCCCAAGCAAGATGAAATGAAGACAGCACTTGGCCTTGTGCAGACAGGAAAGAACCTCCTTCCTTCACTTTTAGGCACCTGCGTCACCATCTTTTAATCATCGCAGAAGAGCAACAGTAAGGCCAAAGGCTTGTGCTTACAACTGCAAAAATTGTTTGCTGCAAGGTTGCTTTCATCAGATTTGCCCTTAATGCTTGTCCTTCCTTTTCTTTGCCACTTCCTCTTTAGATTGCTCATTAACCACACTTTCTCCATTGACATTTCTATCTTCAACTTATTTCCAATCCAGACGATGTAAGGATCAGAAAATTTCTTTCTTTCCTTTGGATAGGGAATGTAAATAGATACAATAGTTAAAATGAGGATTTGATTTTTCAGTGAAGGATTAAAACCTGTACAGTTAACAATCCATTCTTCACATATAAAGAAACCTTATCGTTGCTCAAAACATTGGCACTGGCAGCTGGTGACTCCCATGTCAATAGACAAATGAATTTGCACTGGGTTGTATTCTGGACTCAAGCTTTTCCATGCTGCTGCACCTATTTTAGAGTTCAGCACCTTGAATAGCTGTTTTAAAGTTTGAAGCTGATTCAGTACCCTACTGACCTGAAAGTCACCAAATATCATTCAGCATTAGTGTGCTTATCCTACTATTGTTGGCTTGGATTGGCTATCCAAGGTTTTAGGTAGAATTCTTTCCCAATTCTGCTGGTTAAGAATATGCTTCAGTTGGAATTCCGTGCTTTCTAGACATAAAAGGCATGCTATGCCATAGATGTATCACCATTTCCCCCCAATGAGAAGATACTGAAAGTGATCTCTCTGATCCAGTATTGTCTAGAGTTGGCATAGTTTGGTCCTTGAAAGACAGCATAGACTGTCTTTCCAGAATCAGGTGATATGAACTTTGCCGGCTACCAGAAAAACTTTAGGTGTATGGTAGATGGATGGATAATTGTGTCTAAGTTCTGCTAACAGTAGTAGTTGCTAAGGAACGATAGTAATAAGTCAACATTCTATGCGTGGAACAATATATGGTCCAGATTTGTACATTGGAGTGTGGCTATAGGCTATACCTCACTTTAAACACATTCATAATAGCTTGTGAAAAAGTTATGATGAGTACATGCATTGACACTGTTCATATGACTCAGGATCCTGCTCTTTTCAAGGTTCCTAATTGTCTGAACAAATAACAGTTTATTTTTATCTTTCTATTTTATTTATATGCCACTTTTCCATCCAAAAATATACTGAAAGTAGGCAATAATACAATACAGATCAAAAACAAAAATATTGATTGAAAATTCAGTAACAACAATAAAAGATATGACCAGTACCTGAACAGTTAGAATCCCAGCCCCAACTGGAGACCAACTTACATGCTAAAGGTCTGTTTGAATTAAAAGGTCCTTGTCTTCTGGTGGAAAGGTAACAGGGGAACTCTACAGGGGAACCTCTTCCCTTGATGAGTAGTTCAAGAGTCTGGGAACAGCTATTGAGAAGAGTCTCTTTCATGGTTCCACCAGATCTCTGATAGCAACAGGACCAAAAGAAACCCCCAGTTTGTGCATTTGTAGGTTCTTTAACAAAGTCAAGGTCCATAGATGGGAACTTATAGACGCATTCACACCCCATCCTGTATTTCTGCTGATTACGCCCCAGTTCAACATATAAGGAGTTCTATCAGTGGAGGAGACTGAGATTGAATTGAAAGTAAAATTATGCTCCTTTTCCATATACCTAAAACCCTGTATATTAAAATAATGGCAATAACCTAAGCTTGTCTGCTCTGATGTAAGCCTTGTTGTCTTTAATAGAGTCTATTCCCAAGCTAGTATATACAGGATCATCTCCTTTCTGTCTTAGAAAGATTGGTGTCAGTTTCTTAGCCAGAAAGAACAGACCTTGTAGCTCTCCATTATGAAGCTTTACAGAAGCAAGAAAAAGTGAAGAGAATTAGGTTGATAGAGAAGGTGCTTTCTGTAACTTGTATTCTTATACTGCTTTTGGAACAAGAGTCTTGATCTGGCAATGTGAACAAAATGAAAGAAGAACACTCCTAGCCTCTGGCCAATCATCGGCAGTAATTTAATTGAGTGTCTTAAATCAGATATCTTATTCAATTGACACAATTATATTAAAGGGCTTGTATATTATTCAGAACTAGTCCAAAGAAATGCTCCTGAATGGTTAAAGTGAGCAGCCAGTGCCCCTACCCTCTAGACTGGAATTAAGTAGATTTGATCATGAGATTTTATGCTAATATTAGAATGATAGTAGTGTTAACACTTTCCACTCCCTTTACAGTTTAAATGCTTCAGGCCTAAAGAATGCTTTGCCTGAAGGGAAGCTCTGTTTTAATTGTCTGTGAAGTTTTTATCATCATAATAGCTAAGTGAAATCATTGCTGTTCTGTTGAGCAAACAGACAAACAGAATCTATAAATCAATACATGTTTCTATTAAAATATTAGTTACTGGAAGAACATGTGGCAAAGGAGCAAAATTGGTAAATGAATGTTTTAGAGCGAATCAATATGAAAGGTATTTTAGAATGACAGTGAGAGCTAAATGTCAGGCTGAGAGTACACAGAAAGAGGAGGTGTTTAGTGTCTCCCTTTACATTTCTCCTGTTTATTTATGACAGTTGATCAGGGCTTAGATTTTTTTGGACTGCAACTCTGCATAAAATTTATTTATTCAATTTAGAGCTCATCTTTCTACCAGGATGGGACCCACATCTTTCCATTATAAAGCTCAATCATCTTTTATGTTCACAGGAACCCTGTGAAATATTCTAGAAAGAATGAGGAATACACAGTAACATTATAAACCTACCCTGGTTCTGCAAGATTTTAACCCAGGTCCATCCCACTGGCTCTGCCTTTAGGGCATCAGCTTCCTTGAAAACAATCTTTTAAAGGCTGCATGTTTCACAAAATGCATGCTACTAAGCCCAGATGTTCAAGACTGAAAACCTATCTGCTTCTCTTTTCTTGTTGCCCAGGGAAGGCTAACATGCTTGTTGCTGTCTGCCTTCAACTAATTTCTGACTTATGGTGGCCCTAAGGCAACCCTTTCATGGGCTTTTCTTGGCAAGATTTGTTCAGAGGGGATTTGTCATTGCCTTCTTCTGAAGGTGAGAGAATATGACTTGCCCAAGGTCACCCAGTGGGTTTCCATGGCTGACTGGGGATCCAAACCCTGATCTCCCAGGGTTTTAGTCCAACACTCAAACCACTATACCACACTGACTCTCTGGCCCAACATACTGTATCTCAAAAAGTTGCAAACCGTACCATACAAACAATTTATCTATCATAAGTGATTCTCCTTCCCACTTTGGGTTTTAATTTGGATCTTATTCATAATGTTCAGAGCCTACACACTAGCTGTGGTTATTTCTGCAACCCAAAGATGTGGACAGGATCCCTGGAGAGGTGGGACCCACCACATGTATTCTAGATCGTTGCCCCTCCTGGCTCATTAAACAGGCCAGATGGAGACTGGCTTAGTGGGTAGCTGCAATGGCAAATATTTCTGTACAGAAAGAGAGGGTCCCAATAGCCCTGAAGGAGGCTGTTGTAAGACCTTTACTTTTTTTTTTTTTAGCCACTTTCCCTGAATCTTACTATTTTGGATAACTATCAGGCATTCTCCAACATTTTATTTTTGGATAGGCTACTAGCACATTTAGCTCCAGAGGTTCCAGGATGAGATGGATCCATTCAGTTGGATTTCAGGTGTGACTATGGGATGAAGATGGCTTGGATCACCTTGATGGATAACCTATGTGGAAAACTAGATGGGGCAGTATGTTCTTGTTGGTTCTCCTGGACATCTCAGTGGCTTTCAGTACCATCAACCATGGTATCTTTCTGGACCACCTCACTGGAATGGGACTTGGAGGGACAGTTTTTCAGTGGTTCTGTTCTTTTCTGGGTGTGGGGAAGGCCAGAAAGTTGTGCTGGCCTTCAAATTCCTTTCTTGTCTCACATGCTGTTTAGCAAATACTTGAAACTGCAGGCAAAGGTTGTACTGGAGTTTTGAGATTCACACCAGTATGCTGATGCAAGACAACTCTATCAGTCCTTTCCTTCTAATTCCAGGGGAGCTATTTCAGTAACCCAGCTGGTGCCTGCCATCAGTAATGGACTGAGTGAGGATGAACAAATTAAAGCTGAATCCAGACAAGACGGAGTGCTGCTGATCAGTCGAAAGGAAGATCAGGGAATTCATCCATCAGGCTGGAGGGGTTATTCTCCCGCTGAAATCTCAGTTTAGGTGTAGCCCTGGGTTCATACCTGATCCAGGATGCCCAGGTTTAAGCAATGGTGAGGAACGTGTTTGCACAGTTAGGACTAGTGTGCCAGCAGCACCTGTGATGTCATGAAGTTGTATGGAAATACTTGATTTATTGGTTGTATATTAGAGTTTAAGGTAAGGAGCTGTTGGGAAGGGGGAAAGAATCATAGAACTTGAAGGAACTATAAGGTTCAGCCCCTGGCCATATAGGAATACATAATCAAAGCATTTCTGACAGATTGCCATCCAGCCTGTGTTTAAAAACCTCCTAAGAAGGAGACTCTGCTACATTCTGAGGCAGCGTGTCCACTGTCAAACCGGTCTTACTGTCAAGAAGTTTTTCCTAATGTTATAGGTAGAATCTCTTTTCCTGAAGTTTGAAGCCATTGCTCCATGTCCTATTCATTGGAGTGGCAGAAAACAAACTTGCCTCATTTTCCATATGACATCATTTCAAATATTTAAACATGGTTATCATGTCACTTCTTAACCTTCTCTCCTCCAGGCTAAACATGCCCAGCTCCCTAAGCTGCTCTTAACTGGGCATGGTTTCCAGGCTTTTGAGCCTACCTGTACACTAAGACCTGGGGGAGGGGGGCTGCCTCAGTCCTTTCACCTCTCTAGACATGTTTGGTTAGAAAAAGAGAGAAAACCTTCCCAGCCACTGCTCCCAGGTTTGGAAGTCCCTTCCTAGGGTGACTAGGATGTCTCCTCCTTGTACTTCTGTTAGCAAGTGAAAACGTGTCTAGAAATTTACTACTTGGAATTACAATAGTATACTGTTTCAGTTGTATGGTTAATTTAATTATATTTTTCCAATACATTTTTGTATATTTTAATGATTTTTGAGTGTTTTCAACTGCTTTTGTTCCAAGTTTTGTAAACTGTGTTGATGGGCCTAAATATTCTACAGCAGTGGTTCTTAATCTGAGGTCCAGGGACTCCTTGGGGCCCATAGAGCCCTCACAGGGGGTCCACAAAGCCCTGCTGCTGGACACCAACAGCAGCGGCAGTAACAGGGATGTGGCAGTGGTGGAGTATGGATTCTGAAACTGCTCCAGTGTTTGCAAATGAGTGAATAGCTCAGGTGCACACATACCTGCTACTGTGTCCCTTTTATCAGGGATATGGAAGCAGGGGGTGTGGGTACTGAGGAACATGGCAGCTAGTCTGTGCACACACTCAAACTGCTCCCTTATTTGCAAATGAGGGACCAATTTTGGTGCCTGCAGCCCCCAACTGCTATGTCCCCGATGGAAAAGACATGGTGGAAAGCATGTGCATGCACCCAGCTGCTCTCCCATTTGCAAATAAGGGAGCAGTTTGGGTGCATTCACACACCCTTGCTGCCACCACCACCCTTATGCGGTGTCTCTGATGACAAGAACATGGTAGCAGGCATGTGCGCACCAACAACTGCTCCCTCGTAGAAAACAAGGGAGCAGTTTCAGAACCCACACACACATCTGCATCCCTGACATAAGGGACACGGCAGCAGGTGTGGGTCTACGCCCAAATTATGAGTGAAGGCCAGAGTTTGAGTCCCCACTCAGCCATGGAAACTTAATGGATGACCTCAGGCAAATCACATTCTCTCAGCCTCAGAGTAAGGCAAAGGCAACAAACTAACCAAGGAAACCCCCATGGTAGGTTTTCCTTAGGGCACATGTGTTAAACTAGGGATGGGACAAATCCAGACTTTTCCGAATCCGAATCTGGATCCGAATCCCTGGAAGGTTGTGGGTATCCACGAATCTCACAAATCTCGAATCTTTCAAATCTTTTTTTTTAAAGGGTTTAAAAAGCAAGGGAAAGAAGGATAATCTTGGGCAACGTACGCTCTCTCAACCTTAGCAAAAGCCTAGGCAAAGGCAAACCTCCCTCTGAAGAAATGTGGCCAGCACAATTGTCATAGTTTTGCCCCAGGATCTCCCCAGACTGAAAATGTCATGAAGGCCCTTTGTACACAGGGAGGAAAATGTGGATTAAACCCACATATTCCTGCCTGTGTAAACAGGACCACTACAGTAGAGAGATAATCCAGGTCAAAACTGGCTTTTGTTTGCATAGCTCCTTCTGGCATCCTGGGGTTTATAGTTTGATGATGCACCAGCACACTTTGGCAGAGAAGGCTGTGACACCTTGCAAAACTACAAACCCCAGAATTGTGTATGAAAAAACTTTGCAAGTGAGCTATGCAAAGGACTGTTTCAGCTGTCCTTGAAATCTCAAGCCTGTAGCTTCCAGTCAAGTGCTGATCTTAAATATGAAATGTTCAATTTAAATGTCTTAGAATACAGCCCTAGATGTAATTTGTGAAATTGTTAACAAAGGCCATTATTACTCCTAGGGATAAATTCACCTACTTGCCATCTCCCCTTGTGTGTCTAGTCTCCCAAATTTTCAGGCGTCCTGGTCTCCCAAATTTTCAGGCGTCCCAGTCTCCCTGGTTTTCAGGCTTCCTGGTCTCCAACAAACTGTTTGGGTGGCAGATTTGAAAGATTCGGTTTGCCTATTTTTGCACAGGGATTTGGATTCCCAAATCTCGAATCCCTGCCAAGGATTCGAGGATTCGGTTGGCTCATCCCTGCGTTAAACACAAGGCCTGCAGGCCAAATCTGGTTTGCCAGGCCATTTAATGTGGCCTTTGCACCTCTCCTGCAGCTGCAGCAGGAGCTGCCTGGCGAGCCTGATCCCCACATTGCAGGCCCCCGGCAGCTGGTGTTCTGAAGAGGGAACCAGCAGCCAGCCCTTGCGATCTACTTCTTTTTTAAAAAATTTTTTATTGATTATAAAGAAAAAAACAGAACAAAGAAGAAAAACACTATGTGATACACATAACAGTGAAAAAAGAAAATTTCAACAAAACAACCTTACATTGTTATTTCTCTCCAATTCCATTACAATCATATACTTCTTCAGGATATTCTATATCATACTGCTTATATACTTTTGTTATCTATATCTAGATCTCATTCTCATTATTGTTATTATAATAATTTCATTCTTAATTCTATACTTTTCCATCATATTTAATCTATTACTATTATTAAATATGATCTTATTACTAAACGTATCAAACTGTTCATAAAAGAAAACCCACCATCCAGAGCCAATTATGTTTCAACTTATTCCACCTTCCAGAATTGTAATTCTTCTTGTGGAGGTATGACATCTTCCTCTTTTATTAAAGCCTTTTCACAAATATCTTCCATATTTTCATTATTCCCTTTTTTGGCCTTAATTCAACATGTTAACTTACCATTAATCGTAGATCTACTTCTACTTCTGACTGCTGTTCTGTCCAAACTGACTTCTCCCTTTCCTGTAACTTTGCTCCATATTTCCCAATGCAATCTATATTCAGAGCTATTTACATATACAGTTTGGGTTCCTGAGGAAGTACACTGTCCTCCTCCTTGCTACTAGGCCTCATGTACCTAGCAGCAGGCCTATTTCTGTACCTGTAAATTTTCCCCATATTCCCCAATCCAATCTGTATTCATAGTTGTTAACATACAGAGGTTGCGTTCCTGTGAGAATACACTGTCCTCCTCCTTGCTGCTAGGCATCATCTCCATAGCAAACAGCCTATTCCAGTACCTGTAGCTTTTCCTCATAGGCCATTTCCGCACTGGGAATTTAAAATGGTGCACAGCGACATCCAACGGAGGTCTTCTGCACCATAGAGTGGACTGGGGTGGACTACTTTTTGTAGATCCACACCTCAGTCCGGTTCTGCATGACCAGAAGTGGTCACACAGCGTGGTTTTTAAAAACCTCTTTTTTGAGGTTTTTAAAAAGCATGGAGTGAGTGAAGCTGTGTAGCTCCGTCGCCCGGCTCCGGAGCAGATTTGCAGGTGCGCGCAAGTACATGCCTGCAGATCTTCCGGGGGCGGGCTTTCGGCTGGCGAGCTTCTCTGGTTGGTGGAGAGCCTCCACCAACCGGAAGCCGCCATTTGGGACGCTGGAGGACTGCGGAGCAGCGAACTCTCGCTGCTCCTCGTGGCGACGGACTTGGCCGGCCGGAAAACAAAGCCGGTGAGCTCCGTTTTCAGGCGTTCCCCCCCCCCCCCACATGCGGAAAGGGCCATAGTCCCCAATCCAATCTATGTCCTCTGGCGACGATGATGTACTGGCTTTTGATTTTTTTTGCTTTCTGTTGAATTTGTGCAATGGCTTTACGTTTTTCTGGAAGCATTTTTTGTTTTGAATTTCACCTTTAAGATTCCTCACATATGGAACCCATACAATGTGCTGTGTGAGGTGAGAAGCCCTTGTAACTATGTTGTTTATGTCACTTTAATTTTTCTCACATATGCCTCCCAAATGTTTTCTGACATCCTTATTGATGGTAGGCCTCATCTCCATAGCAACCGGCCTGAGGCCCAAGAGCTCTCTGGCTGAGAATTCTAAAGGCCCCTCCCTGAACTGCCAACCCCAGGATTCCAGAGAATCTTCACAGCCAGCCAATCATATGAGGTCTTCTCACCTCACCCAGCCAATCATATGAGGTCTTTGCCTGCCTAATGCACACAAACAGACAAACTCATAGACAAACTTTGACTTTTATATAGTAGATGGGAAGATGAGTCAGGGACAGAAATTAAATATTAGAGTTGTGAAGGAATAGCAGAGGGTCTGTTGTGGCACACTGTGGAACTTCTACTCCTTAGAGTCCTTAATGATGCCTACATTGACTTTATTCTGGTGTCAAAATAAAACACGGTTTTCTACTAAAATCTTTGGAGCCAAATAGCTTTATTCCAAAAGGCCCATGTACAAGGTTTTAAACTGTTTTAATATTTCAAAGGTTATCTTCTTAACTTGTTTAACTGTTTTATAACTTCTTAACTTGTTTAATATGTTTTTAGTCTGTTTTAATAGTTCATCACTTTACATTTTTAAATTGTTCTGGCTATTAAGTTAATTTTCCTTGTATACTACCCTGAGATCCCATGATATTGGTCAGCGTATAAATATCTTACTACTACTACTACTACTACTACTACCACCACCAGAAACCACCACCTCCACCACTCATTCACCTTCACCAAAACATAATGGTGGCAGAGGCGGGGGATAGGGAAGTACTGAGAATTACTGTCATCATTACAAAATTCCGCACGTTCAGTTTGCATTAATTCTATTGCAATGACCAAGAGAGTCTATGGGGTTGCATCTTCAAATTTATGCTGTAAATATTATGTCAAGAACATCTAGTGCTCATTCCATGTGCTGTACCTTTTATTCTTACTTTACATGGTATAAAGTTATACGCTCACATACAGCAGGGATATACAGTTGATTTCATACATTACAGAAGCAGAGATGTAATTCACAAGTTATTCATGTTTGATTTTATATTTCCCAACTTTAGAATTTAGTTTTTCATTGAACAATAAGGATATTGTTTCTTTCCTAATATTGTTCTGGAAAAATAATATGTTTGTTTCCTGTACTGTTCTCCATGTGGGGAAAAAAGCCCCGTGGATAAATTTTGCACAGAGTATGTCTCAAGCTGTGAAGATTCACATCAGTTCAGGATTGTTTTCATTAGAATTTCCTGATACTCAAGAAACACATTCTTGACCATTTTGGGGGACTATTTTCAAATATTCTTTCCACTACTACTGAACAAAAATTTTAGTGATTGAGAATGCTTAATTTTGAGGATGGGGTGAGCAACACAAGGAGAGACAAACAGAGAGGGAGAGCTTGGTTAAAACTAGTTGCAAAGCGTTACTACAAGATAAAAGCTGAAATCGAAAAGACTTGCAGTTAATAACATGACTTAGCAGTGTAGGCTACTGCTAATGGGAATGAATGTGGTGACCTATATAACTTCAGTATTATGTCCATTAGTTGGGCTTGAAAAGTGGACTTTGAAAAGTAATTGAGAAAGCAGTGGTGTACCAAGATATATTTCCAATGGATCACTAATGTGTCCAGATGTTTAATATAGAATGGCTGGATTCCATTTTGAGGGTGAACTTGTATTGCCCACCTATGATACCCACATGCAACATCACAATCAGTAAAATAAGCAGAACTGTTGCATGATTTTTGCCCGTCTGATACAAACAATTATAATTATCTCATTCAAGAAAAGCAAATTTGTCCAACTGATAGTATTAGAAAAATGAGTTACAGGACCTGTTCATAAATTCATAAATGAAGAAGGAGAAGACGACGATGATGACAAAGGGAAAAGGACAGAAGAAGAATCCCCTGAAGCAATGAGATTCCAATCACTCCACCATCACAAGGTTAGAAAAAGGAAAGGAAGTAAAGCCTGACATATGCATCCAGGTCTCTTTAATCCTTTCTTCCTTTCAGGCAAATTCCACCCAATGCCCATTTTCCACCTGCCTGCTACATAATTGCTGATCAATTATCCTGTTGAACTGAAAGTGAACCTGCTGTGAAGGGTTAAAATGTGCTTTTGCAGAGCCAACTGTCAATTTGGGGATGGGGGAGTTTCACATCAGAAGTGCAGAAAATGCATAGGTTAAGATGGCAACTGAGTGAAAGATCTCAAAGAAATGTGGGGGTGGCATAGTTTTATTTTGTTTTTAAAAAAAGAGAGTACAGAAAGTTAAGTACTATACTTAAGTGCTACTAATAATCTCATAATAATCTTTTAATTTGTTTGAGTATATTGAGACCCAAATCACCAAGGCCACTGAGAGCTGTACTGGGCCTGGAACATTGTCCATAAACACCAACATTTATTAATATGATTCAGGCATGGCAAAGTACCTCATATACCTTGCAGCAAGAATTGCTAAGCCCAAGTAGTAGCAGCAGTTGTAACTTTTGGTTTGTAGGAAGATTTAAGGAAGAGACATGGGCAACATGTTATGAGCATCCAGAAGAGATCTCTCCATCATGGATTAATATCATGCAGGCATCTGGATGTTTCTGAACTGCAACTGCAAACAGGACTAGTCAACAGAGCCGATGGATAGGGATGGAGGGAGTTGCAATTCAACAACATTTGTGGTGCCACATAACTCCCACTGCAGATTCACATGATCAGCTGTCTCATTTGTTTGCATTGTGGTTTTAATGACTGTTTTTAAAAACTATTCTAAAATATTCCAAGGGCATTTTCCAATTGGGGGAGGTATACATTTATTGAATAGATAATTTGGTAACCATGGTCATGATTACACAATTCTTTAAAGAAAATATATGTATTTGGACACCTTAGCAAAAAATTTCAGATCAGTAGGCTGAAAGTAAGTTTTTATTTGCAGTAAATGCCTAAGATTGAAGTTTTTAAAAGTGCATGTCTTCAAATTATATTGGGTCTTTTGTTGAGTCAGAGCAGTGAGTATCATTTACTTCATTTTGAGGTTTGTTAATACACCTCACTGCACGCTGTTCTTCCAATCAGTATATTTTATTGGTGGAATATCAACTTTCTTGCTTTGTTGCCAGATCTATCCACTTAGTTTGCTAGGATGCTGTGAATTCTAAACTGCTGACAATGATCATGTATAGGTTATCACAGAGATATTATATAAAAATTACAAATGTGCATTATTTCAATGTAGTGAGATAAGGCAAATAATGTTAAACTTCTAAAATTATGGTTCTGTAATGCCAGGCAACACCTCTTGAAAATATGTTATTCCTATCTTTTCCTCTGTAACTCAGGAATGGAGAATTTCTGGTCTTTCAGATGTTATTGGACTCCAGGCTCCATAATCTGCAGCCAGCATGGCCAATATTCAGAGACTGGGCAGATTCGGGTCCAATAGTAAACACATAGATGGCTTCATACTCATAATCACGAGTTTGGAAACAGATGAAACAGAGGAAGAACCCAATTTTTAAAATCAATTAAAATATTTAATAAAATGTGTACAGCCCATTCTGTATTGTAAGCTTTCTAGGCAGCTTACAATCAGATCAGTTTAATCATTGAATATTTAAAAATATAATGATCTAAAAAGTTTAAACAATCTAAAACTGTGTATCTATATAGAATTGGATGAAATCATTAGGCCCTCAAAGGCTTTAGTTGAAAACCAAGTTTTAACTCGGTGCTGGAATGAAGTACCAATCAGGCATCAAAGGAGAGATTATTCCATAACTGGAGTGTCACAACAGAGGAGGTCCTCTTTCACATCATCACACAATGGCCATTTCTGCCCTATACTATTATAGTTCTATTATTACACTTTCAACATCCTATGGAATGGCAGTTTAAGGAGGGGCATTTCGAATTCTCAGCCAGAAAGTTCTTTGGCCTCAATAAACTACAAACCTCAGAATTCCACAGGATGTTGAAAGTGGAATAATAATACTATACTGGTGTAGTGCAGAAATGGCCAATGTTTGTCTCCCACTGATAGGGCACAGAAGAGAGATCCTTCAGAAGACCTCAATCTTTGGGCAGGTGAATATAGGAAGGGCAACTCTTCATATAGCAAGTTATTTAGGTTTTTAAATGTCATTACCAGCACCTAGAATTCACCCTGAAAACATACTGACAGCCAGTGAAACTGTCTTTAAAAAGCAACATTATACAGTTTCTATAAGCTGTTCCAGTCAATGAACTAGCTGCTGCATCATGCCCCAGCTGCATCTTCCAAGTTGTCTTCAGGGGTAGCCCCATGTAGGGTGCATTGCAGTAAGCTAATGGGAGGTTACGAGTGCATGGGCTACTGTGGCCAGGTCACCCCTGTCCAAGAAAAGTCATAGCAGGTGAATCAGCCCAGTGAAGCTAGTTTCTCAGCAGTGCTGATAGAAAGGTGCTGCGGTCTTATCTCTTTTTTCTGAAACAGTTAAGCAAGGAGTGTGATGGAACTAGCCTCTGAGCACAGCTGGTGGGATGGCTCTGCTTTGTATCTCTCTTCTAGGCTTGCTTGAGTGGCTGCTTTCAAATGACACTAAGCCATTTTCTTAGCTTCTCACTTCATCTCTAAAGCAATGGATACACATGAATAATATGAGTTTCCGAGTCAGTTAGAGTTGTGAAGATCTTTCAGGCTTGTTTTTATTTCATATCACAGAATCCCCTCCCCTCCCCACCAGCATTCCTATTCTGACCCATTTCTGTACTAGATTGTCAAGCTTATTTTCTTCCCTTGCCATGGAAATTTGTGCATATTTTTGTGATTTTTTTCTGCAAAAATATGAACACTTTTCTACTTTATACCTTACAAATGCATTTTCCCCATGGATTAAAGCGCACAATTACCCTGGACTTCTGGTCTGTCACATTTCTCAAATGTGTGTGTGGTTTTCAAGTGGGTTTATATATAGACAGAGATGCATGCATTTTTTTAAAAAAGTCTTTGCTGTTGATGGAAAGAGAGGAGAAAAGGGGCAAACTGCTGTGGGAGAGAATTCCACAATGTGGGAGCAGCCACTGAGAAGGCTGTCTCCCCATAATGATGGTGGGACCAAGAGAAAGCCTTCTTCTGAAGATCTTAAAACTTAGGCAAGGTCATAGAAGGAGACATACTCTTTCTGAAGAGCACATAAGGCTTTAAAGGCAATAATCAGCACATTGAATTCTGCTTAGAAATGGATTGGCCTGCAGTAGAACTATTTCAACAGGGGGGTTATATGCTCCTTATAGCCAGCCCAGAGCCAGTGTGGTGTAATGGCTATGGAAACCCATTGGGTAACTTTGGACAAGGCACATGTTCAGAGGAAGGGAGAAATCTAGTCAAGAAAACTCTGTGATAAGTTCACCTTAGGGTAGCTATAAGTCAGAAATTACTTGAAGGCACACAACTGAAACATAGCCAGCCCCAGTCACTAGCTTGGCTGCAGCACTTTGTACCTATTGAAGTTTCCAAAGTTCTCAAAGGTGGCCCCATGTAGAGTGCATTATAGTAATCAAACAGGATGTCATCAAGGCATGTGTCAACCATAGCCAGATTTTATACTTCTAAGAATGGGCAAAGCTAGGGCAATGGTTTTAGCTGTGCAAACACATTCCTGGTCACTGCTGAAATCAAGGGCATTGAGGCTCAGTTACGAGTCCTGGAATATGCCCAAGCTGTGAGCCTGAGGTTTTGGGGGATGGGAAATATAAACCCATCCAGCATTGGATGAATATCTATTCCCTGATCTGCCTTTTGAATGATCAGCACACTGCTATCCTATCTAAATTAAGTTTCACTTTGATGTACCTCATTCCATTAATTTCAATGGATATTTCTGTAGGGAAATGCAAATTCAATTAATTTATTTTCACCTACTGGGCCTTTTAATATTTCTTGTACAGGAAACAAAAAAGATATATAAATAAGTACACTGTAATGCTGATACACTGTAATGTAATACGTGGGCCAGAATCCTATTGGAGATTTATGTATGTGTAAACATTCAGTGCTATGCACTGAATCCCAGCCCAGTCCCACAATCTCCACTTACTGGGAAGCAGCTTCTACAATGAATGGAGGTGTGTTTCCTTGTCACTTGGGGAGCAGCTGACTGATGATCTCATTCACCCTCTCCCATGAATGATCTCCAGCACTACAAGCAGAAGCAGGGTCCCTTTCACAATCACACCCACCCACCCATCCGGCACCAGAGGTCACTCACGTGAGGGACAGGGGTGGGGCCATCAGTCAGCTGTCTCCCAATAGGTGGGTGTCTAGCTATTTAACAGTAAATGGAGACTAAGGGACTTTCATAATCCCTGTGTAGCCCATAAACTAAACTAGGGAGTATGTAAGGACTGTTAATATGTAACAGTCATGAGTGTCCAACTCTGGGTTATGCATTCATAACTGTCCAACATGATTCTGGCCACAAATCTTAGTGCTGCTATAACTGTAGTCATGTTTCCTTCCAAAGAAATGACATGGCATGCAAAAACTTGAATGGCACAGCCATTTTGGAAGGCACTCTCAGTGACTACATCAGAATTGTCTTCCTCTAAAGGCTGCTGGTTTTGTCATATGGTAAAAGCTTCAATTAAGCCACAGCAAAAGCTTCAAACAAGCCAAGCTTCTGAACAACCAGGTACAGTGATCACAATCAGACAATGATCATAAACAACCCAGCAAGTATTCACACAGTTGTGTACCTGTGGCTTCCTCGTCTTCTCCTCCTTCTTCAATTTATTCAATTTATATCCCAC
The DNA here is from genome assembly GCA_030412105.1 of Cyclura pinguis. Classification (NCBI taxonomy): domain Eukaryota; kingdom Metazoa; phylum Chordata; class Lepidosauria; order Squamata; family Iguanidae; genus Cyclura; species Cyclura pinguis. The sequence goes on from CM059600.1 coordinate 85,343,027, forward strand.
CTGTTCCTAATTGGACAAAATTATGTCTTACAAATTTAAATGAATACAAAGATAGCTAGAAACATACAAACAAATCAGCACTAGAACAATAGATCAACATTAGAACAAAAGTCAGCCATTAAAAATATTAAAACAACCTAAAGCATAAACTTAATTTTAAAAACAGTTAAAAATATTTAACAGGAATCTAAACCTCAAGCTGCTTTTGAAATAGAGGCCGGCCAGCCCCTCCCTAAACTGTAAACCCCAGGATTCCATACGATGTTGAAAGTGGAATCATAGCGCTATAACAATCTTGTGTGGAAATGGCCATAGTTATTTCCTTTTTGTCTTCTCCTCCTTTGGAGATTACATACACTTGGTTGCCTCAGTTACAGACTTGATTGCCACCTTCTGCCCACTGCATTCCATTGCAGCGTTACAGCAGCATCACTGTGTAGAACATGTACAAATACAGAATGTGGAACAGAGATAGGGATGTCACAGCAGGAAAGCATCAGGAAGCTGCTGAAACCTCTCTGGAAAGGCTAACAAACATGAATCAGTAGTGAATACTTTTGTCCCCTATGATTTAATCTGATGTTTTAAAGTATGTACTATTAGTTCATTTGCAAGTTGCCTTCTGTGGGCTTACTTTCCAATAACAGAGGAGAAATAAACACATAATATAAGTAATAAGTCTTCATTTCATTTGAACTGTCCAAGATGCCTATACTTCTACACATTAGTCATATTTTTTATTTATTTTTTGTATAAGGCTTATTATCCATGATACAATCCACTTTCAAATGGTCCTGCTAACTGTCTCTATCTTTGCCAATATTTTTGTCTCAGTTTCTCCAGTCTGTGGCCATGCAACCTGTCCCCTATAAAATACCCTTGTTACCATACCAGACACCACCACTCTGCAGGTAAGAAAGGCCAGTGCTGATGGGCTGGGGAAAAACTGTAAGTTGTGAGTACTCCCAAAAACAATAGTAGGCAAAACTAACCAAGTGAAGCAATCAGGAGCCTTTCTTTGAGGGTATCCTATGGAGACCTTCCATATTCATTTTTCCTGCCCAAGTATTAAGAGATTGTCAGGACTCCCATCAATGTTTTGTCACCTAAAGTTTAGGCAATCAGCCCATTTCAGACTTCTTTGTCAGTTTCACGGGAAAGACATTACTGCTTTGTCCACATACCTTCCTTTGGACAGTAAATAGGGTATAAAAACCCCAGCTCCAGCCTCCATAATTTGTAGCACTTTGGACATAATATATGGCACCCAGATCTCTGTTCCTTTGTGCCACCCTCAGATGTGCTGTCTGAGCCACTCTGCTTGGACCTTCTGCTTCAGGGATTGACAACTATCACCCTTTCTACCCAATTCCTCTCTCCAGCCTTTCCTGCCTCATTTTCCAATAGCACTGTGTGACTCTTGAGAGTACCTGATTTCTTGTGTGTTTGTTAATTCGAAATAAAATACATGTTAAGCTTTTAACTGGAGTCCTCTCTACAGTTAGTACTGGTATACACAGGTGAAAAGTCCCTGTCTTACCCTCCTCTTGCAGGCCTCCTTTGAGCTATAATTCCCCAAAATTCTATGGAGATGCTGGCATTACAGGTGGACCTCAAAGTTCCGTACTTCTTAGGGCAACACCCTCTTTAAATCTTGCTATACTGCAAACAAGTCAAGACTAAAATTACTCCAATTATAAAACTCTCTGCACTGAAAGTCCTTTTTAATGCTTAATCTATCCTTGACACTTCAGAATATAAATCTAAAATTCCCTTTCATTCATCTGCAATTAATGTGTTTTGCATTGTGACTATACCTGCTTAAACTATTTGGGACTCCCTCACTTTATGGGTTTTCCAGTCTGGCACCACTGAATTGTTATGAGGCATAGTTGAAATTCTTCTAGCCCACATGGCGGAAATATATAAATGACCAGGTACAAGAAGCAGGTGTTTTCACTTCAAAGAAAGGTACAAACAGGGATTAAATAATTGCCACTACATCCCTAATTAGGTAGGCATTATTATTCCATGCTTTTAAAGATGTGGAAACATAAGAGATACAAATATAAGTTATGAGCACACTGGTCTACAGACAAGCAGTGAGTCTTGTGATTTAATGGCTGTCAAAATATGATAAATTCCTTTCATTTTCTCATGAGTTACACAAATAATATTCAGGGATGTGCTGCACTGTTAGGTCAACCTCTTGTAGACCAAGGCAGAATGATTTCTACCAAAAGGGGGTCTGATCATCATTCATCCTTTAGTAATGGGCAAAATTCCAAATACTGAGGGATTATTGATGTATATGTCTGTGTGTATCTCATTCTCTCTCTCTGTGTGAGGAAAGGAGGGAGGAGCGATGGTGGGAGGGAGGGAAAGATGGGGAGGATGGTGGTTTGTTGATTCTGTTTGGATGCTTCCCTACCACTTAACCATGTACACCTGATATCTCCATTTCAAAATCAGGCTTGGAAATCTTCCGGAAGGAGAATTTATTAAGGATGACTTGAAATATTGTACCTAACAAATATTCTAACCTAACAAACAGAAGCATTTTGATTCCCCACACCCTTTAAAAAGTGAACCATAAAAGTGAAACTTGAAAAAAAAAGGTCAGCATCTCTGCATCCAGCTTCAAGAAGGCCTTCCTATTTTTTATTGGCAATAGTACTCCAGATTGATCTGTATCAGGGATTAAATTATACAGCATCCTTATATATTAATATCTTTAGCTAATTTTTCAGACAATTATCACCATCCTTTTCAAATACTTTGGATAGATCTCTCTCTCTCTCTCTCTCTCTCTCTCTCTCAGTCCCCCTGTCTCTTTATATTTTCCTTCATCTCCCAAGTTAGAAATGGATTAAACCCTGAAATGTGTCTTTCTGCTTAAAAAAGAGAAAAGTAATTAAAAGGCTAGCTTTTGACTATTGATCAGCACCTCATTGGCTGAACCATCCATTTTTCTCCCTGCTGCTGTCCTGGATATCATTGCCTCTTGTGGAATACTGCAGCAAATCCATAAAGGGATCTCATCCTAAGCAAAAGTATTCTGCAGCATTTAGGATGTTCCTGCCATGGCACATAGAACAGAAAAGAATGTCCATGTTGGAAATGCAACCATGCCCAGCATGGTCTTTCTTTTCTTGAGAACAACAGTTCATCAATTGCTAGTGGTAATAGCCAAAATGTTACAGAAAGAATTGGGCGAATATTAAAAGAACTGAACAGCGGAAAATAAATAAATAAATAAATAAATAAATAAATAAATAAATATGCAGCTGAGGGAGTGACCCATGGTCTCAGATACCTCTACATTAATGCACAGAGGATGGGAAATAAACAAGATGAACTTGAACTGTTAACACAGCAAGGCAAATATACACTAGGTATCACTGAAACCTGGTGGGATGAATCTCATGATTGGAATGTAGTAATAGAGGCATATATCCTATTTCAGGGAAATAGACCAAACAGAAAAGGAGGAGGAGGAGTAGCGCTATATGTTAAGAATGATTACACTTGTGAAGAGATCTGTGACTTAAATCTTGGAAGCCCGCTTGAGATCATTTGAGTAAAAATTAAGCGGGAGATAGAAAGGGTGCCAGTGCCCAATAGCCCCTGGTCTTGTGGCTGATGGACAGGGCCAGAATCTTTTTCCCTTCTCTTTGGCAGCCCAAGAGAAATTTGAAGATTTTACATATTAAAATTAAACACTAGAATTATCCCCATGGGTGGCCCAAGACTAAGCTATTTAAGATGAAGGACAAGATGGTGTTCTCTCCTATTACATTATGCAGAAGGTGACCAGACTAGTACTTGGTTTTTAATTAGACGCTGGCAATGTCCACAGCTCTGTCCTCTAGCATTTTGCTTCCAATATACCCTAGCATCTGCTACTGCAGGTGACTACCTCTTGGTAAAGCTAGTCTTGTCAATTTGTGGGAAGTCCAGACCAAACTGCAAGTGAAGGTATATTTTCTCCACACATTGTATTCCCAAAGAACCCTAACATTTATCTGCAGGAATAATCTCAAGAGTGAAAATGGTAAGACCTCTCTGAAGGTCTTTCATCTCATTGAATTATCTATTATGACAGCCAAGTGGCAGCACCCCTTATGACACGCTTCCCACCAATTTTCATATGGGAAAGGTAGGGGGTTACAAGCTTTCATTTCAAGGATCAGGAGCCAAATCACCAAGTTCTTGACTGGTTCTTCCCTTGGGAAGGTAGTTGGACACCATTGTTTTAAGATGCCTACAGTGTCTGTAGGTGATAATACCCAACCTGGCATGCTCCCATCTCCCCTTCCCTCAGACAAGTCTAAGCAGATCGGTTATTGGATGCCACCATTGGAGGGCATTCAGACCACTGTCCAGTTGTATCATCCAGGTGATCACACTCTCCACATTCCCTCTCTAGGTGAAAGTCTGGGGTTTTATTAGGCATCGGTGCCTAAAAGTGCTAGGGGCTGCTAGATTATCATTGGGATAAGCGAAGAACCCAGGGAAAGTGAATGCAGTGAACATAGATTGCACAATGGACCTATACTGAAGTTATCATGTAATTCCATAAGCCAGTATTATACTCAAAGCAGATCAACTCAGCTTTCATGATCAGTTCAAGAATTTGATTGCATAAAGAATGAGTGACTCTGTTAAGAGATCCATTGAACACGATAAAGAATCAGTGCAAAGCCAAATAGAAGCTGGATGCAATAAATAGAAAACCCAAGCAGGAACTTGAAAAATAGCTCTAAAAAGCAATTCTAGGGTGTTGGCTACAGTGCCAGTGAGTGTCACTGTCCTTTTTTTTTTATCAGTGAAAAGGAAACAAACAGGAGAGGGCATGGAAAGAGAAAGCAATGGAAAGACCACATGACATAAAAGATGCATTTCGTTGCTGCATAGAGGATCTAGTGAGCCACCCATTTTAAATTTAGCAGCTGAGGTTGTCTTATTTCTATGCTATAGAAATTTTTATTTCTATAACAAGGATGGGGATGTGTCCAAAAAAAAAAAAAAAAAGTTCAGGCATGCAAAGTAAGCACTTGAATAAAGTGAAAGAAAAAATGTGCAGACATACTGCACCTTAAGTGTTTGCATTCCTATTTTGTAATTATCTTAATTAAAGAGTAATTATTGCAGATAGTCTTATCTCTGACAAGAAGCTACATGCCTGTCATTTTTTTTAAAAAAAAAATAAACACAAGAATTGTATTGGTAACATGCTGCAGTGATTGCTCTTAATGTTAAGGCTGTTTTAATCACAAGGAAAATACATTATAAACACCAGTGGTATTCTGTATTCAAATTCATGGGGTGTCAGTTTCCTGACTCTAGAGGTAATATTTCCAGAGGCAGAAGTCAACTTGTCAAATAAGTATGTTGCTTTCCCTTTGAAAAAAGATATTTAAAGCAAGAAATAAATGTTATAGGACAATGTCATTTTTAAGCAATCCCAAACTATAAGACTCAGCAGGTCCTTGTTGTGCTATTAATTAGACTTTGGAAAATCTACTTTTGGACTACAACACCGAGATTCCCTCAGTAATCATGAAACTGTGGGAATTATGGTCCAAAAAATAACTTTTCCAAGCTCTGATATTAGCTGAATTTTGAGAGCTATCTAATACATAGTCAGGATCTGATTCACACAAGAAACCCCCCAAAAAACCCTTTTAGACCAGGCTTAAGAGGTAGACCAGGTTCTCCAACATCCTTATTCCCACCATGGCCAACTAGGTTTTTCTGTGAAAACCTCAACCAGGGATTGCTTAAATGCAAGAGGATTCCTATGTGATTTTCCTCAGCATTTAATAATCAGTGGTAATCTGTGCATGATGGCTGAACTTAGCCATCATGTTTAAATCTGTTCAATTTCATTTTAAAGTTTTTATTTTGTAGTTCTTTCACTGGCGGCTTCTTGAATTGTCTTATTAACACTAATTTTAGTTGTTTTTCTTTAAAAGTACATTACCCAGAGAACTTTTGTTATTAATACTAAACAGAGCAGAAAAAAAGTAATTTTTTTGGAATACAGCTCTCACAATCTTCTACCTAGTATGGTCAGTTGTCATGTTGGCTTTCTGGGGGAATTCTGAGGATGGTAAAAATTTAACTTCCAGACTCTTTTACTACATTACTGTCTACCTTCTCTAAATTTAGGCAGCAACTGAATTAATCCACAAACACAATTCAAGCGTGAATTAGTTCTGATTATATTTGAATGCTCTTGTGTGTGCTCATGGCTGAAAAAATCATAGTATATAAGGAGCAGTGTCTCCCAAGAGTGTCCAAATTTGCTGGTAAAAAGGACTTCAAGAACTGTGGCTATAATTATAGGTACATAATGGCATGTTTGCTATGGATAGTGATTAAAAAAATAAGTGTAATGGTGGGATCATTTTGTAGAAGAAGGAACAAGTTAAATCAGGTCAAACCTATAGCACTCAAGGACCAAAAACTGTTAGTAGCATGCAAAGGAAGCAAAGGTAAGGAAAATACAATCGTACTTTCATTTCTAAGCAACCTCATTTCTGTGGTGTCTTATGTCTTGTTCAGCAAATTGCTGCTTTGATTCCCATTTGGAAGAAAAGTTCCTATAACTTAAATAGATTGGTAGATGATAGGAAGACAGGCAGACAGGATAGGCAAGACAAGATAGGCAAGATAGGCAGACAGGAAGACAGAGAGACAGACAGATTATCTCTGAATGAGAAGCAGACTATGCAAGTTATATATTACATATCATGTAACAGTGACAAGGAAACCTTTACATATACAGGTGTTTAAAGCTACTATGTACTCTTCTGTTCCCTTCAGCCCCCGAGGTTGAGAAGACTGAGGAAGTAAGAAGGTGGCAAGTTCATTCTGACATGAAGAGTGACCAATCTGAGACAGTGCAAAAACGACACCTAACACAATTTGGAAAAGAACTGAAAGGCTATAAACATTTGAGAGGAAATGTGTCATAGATAACATGAAAAGGTTGTTCCTATTTATATGACTTTTTATCTTGACCTTGTAACTCCCATGATTCACACTGCTCTCAATAATGAGTCTACAGACTGAGTGCAAAATAACAGCAAAAGAAATAGATCCCAAATTATAGTAGTTTGTTCTTGGAACAGATAGCAAAAACAAGCAAATATTTTTTACAAAGTTTATCTAGAAATACATTATGCTTCCATGCGCCTGGGGTGCACAACAGCAGCTCCAGCCTCTGAGTCATCCATCAGCTGCTGGGGTCTAATCTGGCATGTTCTGGCTGCCTGTACACACCCAGGGAAGAAGGTATGAGCCTTATGCTTGGGGGTGGGGGGTGCCTGAAGTACTGTCATTGAAAATCCCAGGAAATTCACACTTGGGCCAAGATTGACATAAAATGTGACCCACATTTATCTGGTTTACACTGAAACCTCTTTACTCCTTCTCCAAGTTTGTCACAGCTATATTCATAATATAGGAGTGATGTGATAAAGTCTGACAAAGGATTCTGGCTAGGTTTGAAAGTTCAGAACTAAAATACCCTTAGGACACTTTGTCAAAGCCTCTCGTACATACTCTTCAACTGTTCCAATGTGGCAGGGACCATCTCTGTTAATCCTCTGCTATCCCACTTTCTCCGCAGCTTTTAAAATGTCTTTAAAGTGTCCCAGTTTCTCTCTCCTCCTCCCACTTTCTCACTTTGTCCTCAGCTTACTTTAATTAATGTAAACTGAGTTCATAGTGCAAAAGGAGTATGCATTCAGTTATTTCAGCAGGCAGAAGAGAAGAGGCAGAGCCTTACCCCTCCCTGTAGGCTTCCTTCCCCTTTTCCCCCTCTTCTTTCCTAAATATCCAGGGTTCCTCTGTGTAAAATGGTACTTTTGTGCATTCTTCCTTGTTAATAACTGTTGCTCTCTTGCTGCCTGGCCACACCCTGATGTTGCTCAGTGAAGATGTTCCAGTTTTCATCGATGAAATGCTGAAGGGTATGCTCATATAGAATTCCATTTATAATTTACTAGCGTATATACCCAGTGTTGCCCGGGATTTTATTTTCTCATAGGTAATACTTGTTAGAAAGATTTGAGATCTTGTGTCTCTAATTCCCCAAACTATCTTGTCTAGTACTTGTAACTTTTCCCCATATTCCCCAATCCAATCTGTATTCAGAGTTATTAGCATGCAGAGGTTGGGTTCCTGAGGGAATATCATCCTCCTTGCTGCTAGACCTCCTCCTTGCTGCTAGGCCTTATCTCCATAGCAACTGGCCTATTCTCTGGCTGAGACTTCTAAAGGCCCCTCCCTAAACTGCAAACCTCAGAATTCCATAGAATCTTCTCAGGCAGCCAATCATTTGAGGTCTTAGCCTGACACAGCCAATCATATGAAGCCTTTGCTTTTAGCCAATCATATGAGGTCTTTGCCTGACACAGAGGCCCTTTTCGCATGGCATTTGCATTTGCCATGCGAAAGGGCCTCTGGAGTATCGTGCGATTGCAAGGAGCTGTCCACATGACATCCTCGCAATCGCGCGATGCTGCCGGGGCTCGCAGGCACCAATCATGCACTATTTTATTTTTGGCTTGTAGCTGAAAATGGTGCACAATCACGCATTGCTCCAGGATCCCGCACACACTTACCATTCGTGCGGAGCCTCCGGAGCCACGGCGTTCACGCTTCCTGCCCCAGCAGAAAATCCCGGGCTGCGCTGCGGAAGGAAGAGGCGGAGCCCTCCAGCCAGCAGGCAACAGCTGCAGAGCCGAAGCAGCGGGCACGCGAGAGCCTCTCGCAAGCGTCTGCTCACACGATCCCTGTGCCCCAGTGCCAAGAAAAGGTAAGTTGCGAAAGGGCCAGACAAACGAACTTTGACTTTTATATATTAGATATAGAACCTGTCAAACATGAAAAGCCTACTGAAAGCTTATGATACATATTTAAATTTTATTTTAAATTTTATTTTGAATATTTAAATCCAAATTAATCAGAAAATTAGTCTGAAACATTTGCCAAAAATGACAACAAAACAAAACAAAAAACTCTAGGTGGCTGGTTATGGAAAAGAGATTTTTTTAAATAAAAAAACATTAAAGAGTGCATGAGGTCCTGCAACCTGATGAAAACAAGAATTCCCTCTCTTGGAAGCTTTTTGGCCAGAAAATGAATGGTATAGGACACCTGTAAGAGTTGAGAGTTTCAAAAAGAACCTTGGAGGCCACATACAACTGCACAGCTGCATTTTGCCTCACTCCTGTCTTACAGTGTGGACTGGAAATAGTGTGTGAGGGGGAGAACTCATATCACTCATGTTACCTAACTGTTGGACCATGCTCCAATACAATATGGTCTTTCATTGTCAGTCAAGAATCATAGAACCAAAGAGCTGGAAGGGGCTTCATGGGTCACTGAGTCTAGTTCCTGCTCAGTGCAGGATCTCCAACTAAAGCATTCCTAGCAGGTAAGTCTCCAAAGAAAGAGACCCCACTACCTCTCTAGGCAATTGGTTCATTGCCAGATTGCTCTTACCGTCAAGAAATGCTCTCTAATGTTCAACTGAAATCTATGCTCCTGTAAACTGAGACCATTAGACCTAGTTCTACCCTCTGTAGCTTTTAGAGTTGGTGGCTTTATGGGAAGGGTCCATATTCAAAGACCTAAGGAATCCATTAAGGATGTTAATAGTGAATGTTCCAGTCTCTGGATCTGACAATCCTGTGGAAGTGCTAATATTGCTATGAAAAGGGGCCATTGACATGATTACTCTTGAATTCTTTCTGTGACACTGTAGAAGTTGAAGGGTTTTTTGCTCATCCACAGAGCATTCCTGCCACCACACTCCTGGCAAAGAGCACTTCTGGCAATGAAATCATCTGGAAGATGGAGAGAGCACAAATGTGAAATTGAGGGCTGATCTGTAATTGATGAGGCTCCTGTTACCATGCATTATCATATCTACCACACTGTGGCAAGGGAAGTCCTACTTTGTTTCCTTCACCCTGTTCTCAAGGATGCAAAGCTAGGAATCAAACTAATTTGATAAATAAGATGGTTGAAATACATATCTTAATTTGCACTGATAATTATCTTGGCTTTTTAAAAGGTGTTAAGTCATTTGTATCAAAATAGTTCAGTGTTGAAACATGTGTGCCATTTCATACTAGAAGGTGCATTGTCAGCTGGACCCTCATCTTGTGTCCTGTGAGACACTTAACTGTATGTCTGTTTTGTAATTTGATTCAAAATGTTAAAGTGTGCACAAACCATGGCCCTTGGGCAGCTCCTCATGTGGCACCCCAAGCTACAGGGGAAAAAGAAAAGATGTTATGCCCAAGGTTCTGAAATTTCTGGGATGGAAGAGGCAACAGTATCTCCCAACACAAAGTGATGCTGCTTCCAAGCTGGATGTTTTCTCACTGCTAATATAGAGTTGGCTCTTTGCTGTGACCCTGTATGTGACTCTCTGAGCCCCCTCCTCCCCAAAATGCATCCCTGTTCAAAGAAACAATTAAGGTGGAAATATAGGCTGGGATCCTGTTAGTGACAATGACAGGCATAAATCCGTCTTAGATCTATACATGTTTTTAACGATTGTTGAAAAAATGCAGGAATTCATTACCTCCCAGGCAGTGGGTTTGCCATGCTACTGCCATGGACCTCCCAATACAGACATGTAGAAGCCAACAAAGGGCAGAGGGCAACAAAAATGCATCCAGCTGTGCTGGTAGCTAGATGCACAATGATGATGTCAGCATCCAGGACCTCAGAAGGACTCCTGGGAGGTCCCGGAGGATGCCTTCATCATCATGCATGAAATTATCAGAGCATAATTCAACACTTCTCTGTACAGATAATGAACACTTGATTGGTAAAATGTGCAAACATTTGCTGAAACTGGAGAGGGAAGAGGAACTGGTCAAAGATTGTATGAAGTAGGCACAAAATACTGAACATAATAGAACAGTGGCAAAAATGTAGCCAGAGAGGATTAAATTCACATTGTCTTTTAATCTCAAAGAGAATTTTTATAAGATGATGCATCGGAGTACTTGACTCCAGAAAAAATGGCCAAAATGTATGTGTGTATATGTGTGTGTGTGTGTGTGTGTGTGTGTGTGTGTGTAGAGAGAAAGAGAGAGGGAGAGAGAGCGCTCAAACAGATGTTGGAAATGTGAACAGCAAGTGGGGACTTTTTATCACATGTAGTGGAGTTGTAAAAAGACCAAAAATAAATAAATAAATAAAAATAAAATAAAATTTTGGAATCGAACATATGTTATAGTGCACAATATTTATCGGGACTAGTAAAAGATTGGTTAGAGAAGAAATATTGTAAGATATTAAGATATATGGCCACAGCTGCAAGATTATTATATGTGCAGAAATGGAGAATGCTGAAATCGCAATGAAAGAAGACTGGTTGACAAAATTGCAAGATTGACTGAAATGGACAAATTGATTATCCTGATAAGAGAAAAATAGGTGGCAAATTTGCCAAGGACTGGGAATTATTAACAAGCTCTTTTCAAAATAATAATAATAATAATAATAATAATAATAATAATAATAATAACAATAATAATAATTGTAATATTATAGTAGGATTTGGTAATTAGTATTTTTGTGAAGTGTGGCAGTAGAAGCATTGGAAAGATATCTGCAGTTAGAGAAGTTGTTCTCTTTTCATAAAATCAATAATAACCCGCATTACAAAAGTGGGAAACTATCTTTGTTGTCTCAGTGTTAGTGTTAGCATTAGTGTTAGTATTTTGTATTTAGTGTTAGAGATTAGGATTAGTTTTTTAGTCCTTAGTATTTAGGATATGTTCATGTTGTATTCTGTCTCTTTTTGTGGGGTGGAGTGGGGTAGATGGAGAATACTGAATGTGTGGAGGGGGGATTGGGATGTAGTTTTCCTGTGGCAGTTTATGCTATATCTCCCCATGTAGGATCTCAGCCATAGCATAAGTATTTTTTTAAAGATTATTTAAAGGGATTTTCACTTTAACATCTCTAGTCTACTGAGCCAGAACACAAGACTGTTCTACAATTCTGTTCGTGGCTTTATGTATCTTTTCCCTGGGAGAAAGGATTCAAATAAGTAAATTTTGTTTCTCTCTTTTCCTTTTTAATGTCTGAAACTGGGTGAGAAAGGAGCAGAAACCCAGAGGCTAAAAATGTCTCATTCCAGAAGCTGACACCTAGCATATTTTAAAATGATTATAAAATGGTTCCCCCCTCCCTCCTGGTCATTATTTTCTTTCACAGCACTATTTTTAGGCTTATTCTTGTCAATTAAAAAAAATACCTTAGGTTGCCTTGCTTGATTAGACAACCATATGAATTTGGAGGTATTTTTGGTATGCACATGATTGCAGGATCAGAACAGTTTATCCACCATAATGAACAGAAGTGAAATTGCAGTGTATTTAAATAATAACGTGAGAGAGTAAACACTTGAGATTATCAGAGATTGCTTTTTCCCTAGCATGCAGATTCATTTCTGTTCTGCCCTCCAGTGGCTGCTCAGTGACACAAGCTCAGATGTAAAAACTATTGGGTGTTTCTCACTATTGAATTATGGCACTATGACTCCACTTTAACTGCAACGGCAACATCCTATGGAATCTAGGGGTTTGCAGTTAATGATGAGGCACCTTGAATTCTCAATCACAGAGCCCCTACCTCACAAAACTGCAAATCTCAGGATTCCATAGGATGTAGTCAAGGCCATGAAACTGGAATCATAACCCTGTACTTGTGTAGTGTGAAAGGGTCCTAAATCTGCCAGATGCATTTCATATCTTCAAGAATGTATTGCGTTAAATATATTTAGAAGGCATTGTATTGCCATGCTTCAATTACTGTCATCACTAAATTCTCAGATGACAGATTACAATTAACACATTCTGGAGTGTAGCAATTGGAATCCCGAATTCAGAGGTCTAGCTCAGAAATTTATATATATATATATATTAAATAAATAGATAGCTGTGTTAGTCTGTTACACTATCAAAATAAAAGGGTGTGGCTGAAGCTATTTAGCAGAACCTATAAGAATAAAATAAATAATTTAGTACTAGATGCCTTCATTTCCCCCTTTCTTTTTCATAATTAAATAACACTTCTGCACAGTGAATTGTCAGTGATCATACCCTCCTTTCTAATATTATTGCTATGTGTCTTCAGGTTGATCCTGACTTGTGGAAAATCTAACATAGATTTTTTCCTGTTCAGAGGAGGTTTGGCATTGCCTTCTTCTAAAGCTGAGAGAATGCAATCTCACCCAAGGTCACCCAGTAGTGTCCCTGACTGAGCTGGAGTTTGAACCCTGGTCTCCACAGTCTTTTCCAATACTCAAAGCACTATACCATGCTGGCTCTTGTATGTGACATAAGGCCATTTCCGCACAACATTCTTATAGCGTGATGATTCCACTTTCAACCTCTTATGGAATCCTGGGGTTTGCAGTTTCGGGAGGGGACGGCTGGCCCCTCCCGGAACTGCAAACCCCAGGATTCCACAGGAGGTTGAAAGTGGAATCATCGCACTATAAGAGTGTTGTGCAGAAATGTTCATAAGAGTTTTTTTATGTATATTCCATGTAAATATTTTATGCATATTGTAAGAATCAGAAAAGTGCACTAACCAGACTGTTTCGCTGGTCATTCTGTGTTAGATGCTACATTTGGTTGGAGTTCTTACGGACTGAAAGAAGAATCATAGAATCATAGAAATGTAGAGTTGGAAGAGACCACATGGGCCATCCAGTCCAACCCCCTGCCATGCAGGAACACCCTCAAAGCACTCCCGACAGATGGCCATCCAGCCTCTGCTTAAAAACCTCCAAAGAAGGAGACTCCACCACACTCCGAGGCAGCATATTCCACTGCCGGACAGCCCTGACTGTCAGGAAGTTCTTCCTGAGGTTCAGGTGGAATCTTCTTTCCTGCAGCTTGAATCCATTGCTCCTTGTCCTGGTCTCTGGAGCAGCAGAAAACAAGCCCTTTCCCTCCTCTACATGGCATCCCTTCAAATATTTAAACATAGCTATCATGTCCCCTCTTAACCTTCTCTTCTGCAGACTAAACATACCCAGCTCTCTAAGTCTATCCTCATAGGGCTTGGCTTCCAGGCCCTTCACCATTTTGGTCGCCCTCCTCTGGACCTGCTCCAGCTTGACCATGTCCTTCTTGAATTGGGGTGCCCAGAACTGGACACAGTATTCAAGATGAGGTCTAACCAAAGCAGAGTAGAGTGGTACCAGTACCTCCCTCGATCTAGACACCATACTCCTATTGATGCAGCCGAGAATTGCGTTGGCTTTCTTGGCTGCCGCATCACATTGCTGACTCATGTTCAGCTTGTGGTCTATTAAGACTCCTAGATCCCTTTCACACGTACTGCCATCCAGCCACGTGTCCCCCATCCTATATTTCTGCATTCCATTTTTTCTACCTAAGTGTAGGACCTTACACTTCTCTCTGTTGAATTTCATTTTGTTAGCCTTGGCCCAGCTCTCCAATTTGACCAGGTCATTTTGAATTTTGATCCTGTCCTCTGGTGTATTAGCAACCCCTCCCAATTTGGTGTCATCTGCAAATTTGACCAGCATGCCCTCTATTCCTTCATCCAAGTCGTTGATGAAAATATTGAACAGCACTGGGCCCAGGACAGAACCCTGTGGCACCCCGCTAGTCACTTCTCTCCAGGATGAAAAGCAGCCATTGGTGAGCACCCTTTGGGAACGGTCAGTCAACCGTTTGGGAACGGTCAGTTACAGATCCACATGACAGTAGCCCTGTCCAGCCCACATTTTACTAGCAATGAGAGTTTTCAGTGTTTGCAGATTATAGCAGATTGTTCATTGTTTGTAGTTGTAGCTGACAGTTGAGGTCTGCTGGACAGGTTATCCTCTATGTTCCACCAGTGAGGTCAATATACTGTGTAGAGACATGAAAGAGGGCCTTCTCAGCTATGGCACCTCAATTGTCGAATGCCCTCATCTCAGAGGCCCAACTGGCACCAACACTGGTTTTATTTAGGAGGTGGGTAAACAGCTGGCTGTTCACCAAGGCCTTTGGGCTTCACTGACTTCTCTCAAATGCTTATTCACATGGTTTGAAATTGTTTTCAACATGTACATTTGTTTAAACTTTTAAATTGTGTTTAGTATATTTTCAGTTTATTTAAAGTATTTTTATTGTTTTTAACCTGTTTGTGTTGATTTTACTTGTAAGCTGCCCTGAGATCATTTGATACAGGGTAGTGTAGAAATATTTTAACAACTACAACCACCACAGCAACAACAGTCTAGCAGTGAGAGTTTTCTGTACATTTGAGTGAAGGTCTGCATAACACCAGTCTGCAACTTCCTTGTTGTGCTATGAAGACTATCAAGAAGCAGGAAGGGTATCAGGTTAAAAAAAAAAAATTGAAAACATAGAAAATCAAGGCCATTTATGTACTAGCCTGTTATAGTGCTATTGTTCCACTTTCAACATCCTATGGAATTCTGGGGTTTATAGTTTACTGAGGCCCTATAAATGCCCCTCCGTAAACTGCAAACCCCAGTATTCCACAGGATGTTGAAAGCGGAATAATAGCACTATAACAGGCTGGTGTGGAAATGGCCCAACTGGCATTATGAAATATATAGATACACAGATATATAGATATTATACTAACTGTCTTATTTTGCAATTTATATGTAGAGATTTGCAAATATAGCATTTAAGGCTATTTTTTAAAATTAATTCCTTTCACATTTGAAAAAAATAAGCAGAATTGTTGACTAATTCTGTGTGTGTGTGTGTGTGTGTGTGTGTGTGTGTGTCTGTCTGTCTGTCTGTCTGTCTGCACCAGTGCACATGTGGTATTTAGAGCATTAAACCAAATCTTGAGTGATCCAGGCTGAAGTCTCCACTGAGCTTTCTGGGTGACCTTCTATTAGCATATCTTGATCAATCTCTCTTTCTGTCTCTCAGCCTGATCTCCTTCATAAGGTTGTTGTGTAGATAAAGGAGGAGAGCAATATGTGTCACCTTGAGGTCACTGAAGGAAAGGTGTTGTATGTATGTGTGTGTAATTTAACTAACAAATAAGAAGAATAAGAATACGGAATTACATTCTGTGGTAGTCGCAGGGGCAGGGAGGAAGAAAGATTCAAACAAATCGAACCTTGAGGTCTTGTAATTCCCCATTGCCCTTTGTTGAGAAGGACACCTAAATAATCAAAGGTGGAACTATACATTAGATGAAGTGTGTGGCTGCCCCTGAAAATAGCAACTTTGTGTCTAAATCTCCTCCCATTCATCTCTTTTGCATTATTGTTTTCTAGAATAACTTGGAGTGGTTAGGCTGTTGGGCTGGTAGTTGGTCAACCATGTTCCCTCTTAGCCATAAAACCCATTGGGAAATCTTGGGTCAGTCATTCTCTTACACTCTAAACTACCTCACAAGGTTGTTGGTGGATCAAGTGGTGAAAAGGAGAGCTGTTTATGCCATCTTGAGCCCATGGAAGGAAAAGTAAAGGTAAATGTAAAAAATAAATAAAGCGGTAATGGGGTAATCTATTACTTTTTGTGCAGCTCTCCAACCAAGGCTGCCTCAGAATTAGTGCTGCATGTAACTATCAGCAGCAACATGGAACTGAAAGCCCGCTGCTAGAAAGACACAGCAAGATAAAGTCACTGTAATGCAGTCCACTTCGATCTGGGAGCCTCCAGATGGTCTGATTGGTGTTAATAGAAAGCCAGCATGCTACCCTGTTTTCTTCTGATTTCAGAAGCTAAAAGCCTATAAGTTTGGACCTTGTTAGACCACCTGGGAACACTGGGATCTCTGGATACAGCTAGAAAAAATCCAACTTGATCCTGGACAGTTGTTCCAGTCAAAGGTCCAAATATGAGATAAGTTAGCAGGGAAAGTCAGCTTTCTCTGTTCTTATTCTAAGAGAGCCAGTTACCTCTTCTGCATTTGTGTCTTGTGAATATATGCCAAATATTTTCATTTATTACATGTTTATTTCCCTCTTAAACGCTGTCTCTCGATTTATTTTCCTCCTGGACACCTGCATCTCCACTTCCTCTTGATCAGTTCTTCCAAAGATTTTAATTCTTAAGCACACAAAAGGGGTGGGGCAATCTTTGTCATCTCACTTTTTCTAGAAATGAAGATGATTATGGCTCCTGGAATCTTGGCACCACACACTTTGCGGTAGAGCACATTTACTTGTTACCCTAATTTTCTGGGGGTCTTGGGGGTCCCAGTCACCGAATTAGTTATTTTGAGTTCAGGGGGGTCCCTGTCACTGAATTAGTTATTTTGAGTTCAGGGAGCTCCCGGTCACCAGATAGATTGCCCGAGTCTCTGGAGGTCCCGGTCACTAACCGAGTTTCCGGGCGTCCTGGTCACCAGATAGGTTGCTGGAGCTTCCAGGGGTCCCGGTCACTGCCCGAGTTCCGTGGACTCCCTCAAAGGACACCTAGTCTGAGCCCGATTTTAAGGGGATTTCCAAGTTACACCAAGCACGCGCCCAGCACACCAGACAGGTAGGGTCACCTAGCGAGACCTTGTACCCAGCTTTTACGGGGTCAGGCCGAGTCAAGACCCAGACAAAATACGTTTATAATTATTTTCTTTATTTAAAATCTCAGTCACTGCGCACTTATGCACTCACTCACACAGACCTAAGGAAAATTGATAGGGGATTTAAAGAAGGACATTGGGGGAATAGTACACCTGATCCTGTAGTCCGGGAAGCCAAAATAGAGCCAGAGAGTTGGGAGCAGTGAATCTCAGCACGTGAAGGCTGAGGGGAAGGCTTTGGCCAGCAGAGCCACAACAGGATGGGGAGGAAGCTGAGAGTGGTCCAAGGAAGCACTCAAAATCAGGGGTTTTTATAGGGGAAAATGTACCTGGAGGCTAGCCCTTTCCTGGGGAGAACAATAGATTCTCAAGTGGACACAAAGCCTCCAAAAGGTCAGTGCTTGACTTGATGGGTTTTCGTCTGGGTTGTCAATAGTGCAGACCGTATGCAAATAGGGAGCGCTTGACAGTTGTGTAGTCAGAAGCGCTAATCCTGTCAAGTTGACTGTTCAGGCCTGAGAATCTTTTGTGGGCTTGGCGCATATTTGATTGAGTTTTGATGTGTACTTGCCTGGAGGTCTCCTGAAGCTGCATGACAGAAAGTTACTGGCCTGACCAGGATTTTTCTTGTATTTTTCAGCCGTTCGGCCGTGCCCGTGTGCGTGCTCATCCGGGGGCCTCTCAAGCATGTGGAGGGGTATATTTTTAATAGCCAATTTATATTAAATTGTAGACCCCGGGTTCAGGCATATCCATCGCAGTAACACCCTCCACATACAAAAAGATGAAAGAAACCAGGACAACTGTCCATGTCAGTTGATGATACTTGCACTGCACCAATTGCTGACCCCTCCCCATCATCTGCCACTGTCAATGATTGCTGGCAGCTTCCATGTCAGTGGACAGTGAGTCCAGCCAAAATGTTATCATGAGCATTAAAAGGAGTTCTTAAAAATGCTGAGTCCTACCTTCCTCCAATAAGTGCAGCAGTTTGGATAGCTGCTTTAAAATTCTGACTAAGGCCGTTTCTGCACTACACTGTTATAGTGCTATTATTCCACTTTCAACACTCTTTAGAATTGGGGGGAGGGCATTTAAGAATTCTTAGCCAGAGAACTCTTTAGCCTCAGTAAACTACAAACCTCCGAATTCCACAGGATGTTGAAAGTGGAATAATAGCACTATAACTGTGTAGGGTGGAAATGACCTAAGATCCAGAATGGATTCAATGACTACTCTTTTGTTGGATGCCAATTGCAAATGCCAAGATACCTACCAAAAAAAAAAAAAAATTGCATGTGTTGTATGTTATCTACTTTCTGCCATATAGAATGTTATTTCCATTTCTATTGTTTCATCAGGAAAACCTTGTATTCTAATTCCATTATTTTTTATGTTGAAACACTGATGCAATTATCTTAAACATATTCACAAAACATAGGATCCCTCCTCACTCCCATCCCAAATATTTACTACTTGTGTTTTTGCTGCTGCTGTCTTGAAATTCTGCAGCAAATTCTCTCACACATTCAGACAGCCTATCTCTGCTTCATTTCCTATGCCTGAATAATCTGAAAAATGTACTGGCATTCTATCAACCAAGGTCTCTTTTTTTACTGATAAAATGCATGGTGGAAGTGAATAATTTGTCAAACCTCCCTATCCCTAAACAAAAGGATAGCTGCAAATCAAAATACAAAAGCATTCTCAATTAGAATTTTTACTTCAGAAAGGAAAGGGTCATCCCCATGAACACTTTCTCCGACTTCCATGAGTAAGCATGTGCTCTTCCTATCATTACCAGAAAGGAAATGGAGAAGATAGCATGTGCAGCTACAAGATGGAGGAGTAGCGGGAGGAGGGAGGAGGAATATAATGAAATCACTTCAGTGATAAATTGTTACTGTTTTAGAAATGGGAGAGAAGAAACCGAAATGTGCTGATCATATTGTAAAGTTCATCCTAGATGCAAATTGCCTTTCTTTCTTTTAAAATAATAATAAACAATATACATTCTGCAATCAAAATTAATTGCTACACAATTACAAAAGAACTTCCATGATGCAAACATTAACAATAAGGATTAAATGGATTTCATCCCAGGACTCTGGCCTTTGCTCTGAGCGTTGGCTCAGGAGGATACTGCAGTTGAGGGACTACTGCCAAGATTATTTTTTTCAGCAAGGACAATGCATAGGAAAGGGAGGAAGGTAAGGGGAAGATCTAGGTGTTATATGGAAAAGTATCCTGTGCTAACAAACACCCAGAAATAACTTGCACTCTCTGAGAGTAACTAATAAACTTGTGGGAAGAACTAGCAAACTATTTTGCTGGATGGGTGTAAGCCAAGGGCAACTGCACAGGAGAGGGGTGGGTATTTTTCTCCCATCTTTGCTCACCTACCCAGCCCCACCAATCAGTTTGGCATGCTGAAGGGCTGCCATGTCACTTCTGGCTGCCATTTTGGCTAATTTTCAGCCTGCCTGCCTGCCTGCCTGCCTGCCTGCCTGCCTGCCTGCCTGCCTGCCTGCCTTTCTTTCTTTCTTTCTTTCTTTCTTTCTTTCTTTCTTTCTTTCTTTCTTTCTTTCCTTCTTTCCTTCTTTCTTTCCTTCCTTCCTTCCTTCCTTCCTTCCTTCCCCTATTGGGCTTGTATGAAGGAGAGATTTGGGAGCTCTGGGGGTTAGGGGCAGCAAACTGTCACATTTTCAGGCAGTTTTGTAGACTTTAGCCAGTTTCTGCACCAAAAATCATCTCCAAATTGTCCCTCAATGGGTCAGAAAGCTGAGGACTTTGAAGGGCTCTGAGGGAGGGTGGTCAAATGCTGCATTTAGGGGTCCCAAGAGCTGCAAGCAGCCCATGGCCTACACTTTACCCACCGTTGGTGTAGGCAAATGCAGTATCCTGCTTACACTTGTTTCAAATACTCTGTTAAATATAATATGTAATGATGGCTCCCTATCCAGTAGACCAGAGAACAGGGCAACTTTGTGGGGTCAGGACTCAATGATGAAGGAGGATGTGTGTGTCCTCTTGTACTACAGGCCCTGTAAGATTCCAAGGCAGATAATCTTCTCCTTTTCTTGAAGTTACAGGAAGAGAAGAGAGGAATCAGCTACATCTTTGACAAAATGGATAGTGGTAGAGATGGTGGGAGCTGCTACAAATTCTACAGTGTTGAGTACATTGGAGGGCTACCAAACGTGGGGGCAGAGGCTGCATGGAACCCATGAGGGGCATGTTGTCCCTTCCTCATTCTACAGCATCAGTACTGTTTCTTATTTAATGCTAAAGCTTTCTGCCAAAAAAAAAAAAAAAAGCATGGAATCAGGAAAATAATACATTTCAATGAGATCTAGACAACTTTCTTCTAAATCACAGCCTAATACCTGTGTGCGGTTACAAAAGAGAGCAATTCGGCCTCTCAGAAAGGACACCTGTTCATCCTGAATGTGTTTCAGAAGAGGGGATGCCAAACTCTGACCACTTTCTTCACAGATGACGCCTTATCCTTTTGTTTGGCTTTGGCTTGAATACTATAGACCTCTTGAGTGTAGACATTGAGTGTTTTGTAGATATTGTTATGTGGTGAGTCTACACATAGCTATATTGAGTTGACTCAGTGGCTCTATTCCAGTTGCGACTAACAAAAGGATCTAGGCTTATATTAGTGGGACCTTCTGGATTTTCCATTATTGCTGTTAAATGCCATCAAGTTGCCTAAGACTTATGGTAACCCTATAAAGGAGAAACCTCTTGTCACTTTTTTTAACCACAGCTCTCCTCAGGCTTTGCAAACTCAGGGCCGTGGATTCTTTGACTGGATCTATCTATCCACATGTAATGTGGTCTTCCATTTTTCCTACTGCCTTCCGTATTATCAGACATTGTTGTCTTTTCAAATGAGTGATGTCCTCATATGATATGTCAAAAGTACAGCAGGCTCAGTTTAGACATCTTGGCTTCTAAAGAAGATTTCAGGCTTGATTTGCTCGTTGACCAATTTATATGTGGTTTTTTTTTTGGTAGTCTGTGGTATTCTGTAGAAATTTCCTTCAGCACCACATTTCAGATGAATTTATTATCTTCTTATTAGCTTTCTTCTCTGTCCAGCTTTTACAAACATACATAAAAACTGCAAATACAATGCCAAGGGCTCTTTTTTGATGAGGAAGAGAATGGGTGATTATGATGATGGACATATCCTTACACTTGCTCTCTATTTATTTCTGAGCTCAGTTCAAGGTGCTCTAGCAGCTTCATCCTATGTAACACTTCCAGATAGATAGGTGTAGCAGTTCATGTGGAAAGGGATGAGAAGGATTGTGATTCACTGCTTTTTCCCTTGACCCCTGTTTTTCATACAGACAACGTCTCCATGTTTTTTTCCAACAGGACTGTTGTGTATCCCAGAGCTCCATGAAACCTCAATATCCAGCAGCTTCAAGTTTTTCTCATCAGGACACCTCTGTTCAGGGGTCTCTGGTGGCTTCCATATCAGTGCAAAGGTGAATCTCTGCTGGATTTTACTCTGATCTTTAAAAGAGTCAGCCAAGGTACTGAGCTCTATCCACCAAGAGTTTTGGCACCCTGGGTAGCTCCTTAAAAGTTTGGAGTAAACAGAAAGAAAAAGAAAAAAGTTTAGAGTAAAATCTGGAACAGATTCGCTGCCCCACTGGCATGAAAGCCACCAGCTGCCATGGGTTTCTGTGTAATGGATGGGAATGGATGGGGAAATGCATATATGCTGAATATCTGTTGATTATGCAGCTATTGAAGGTACAAGTCATTGTCAGGAAAAAAGCAGCAATTCTACAGATATGTCAAGTGAGCTTCATGCCATTATATCAGAGACTAGGCATTCCTGGTCAGGTCTGCTCTAGCAGTGCCTAATATACCACAGTCTTTCACCTTTCATATGCCAAAGAACCTGATATTGCAAGTTTCCTAAATTCACAACCAGACAATTCATTGTAATTCAGTTATCACAAACAACAAATCAATAATAGACTTCAAACACTTTCCCTTAGAACTCTTCTTGTTCATGTTGTATACCTTCAAGTCATTTTCTGGCTTAAGAAGGCCCTAAGGTGAATATATCACAGGGTTTTCTTGACAAGATATGTTCATGGGGGATTGCTGTTGCCGTCCTTTAAGGCTTCTGAGAGAGTGTGACTTGCCCAAGCTCATCCAATAGGTCTTCATGGCTAAGCAAAGATTTGAACTCTGCTTTCCAGGATCCCTGGTCCAACATTCAAATCACTATGCCACACTGGCTCACTTGGGAACCCTACCCTTCTTCATAGCTTCAGCACTCTGGGTACTACTTTTAAGTTTAAACTAAAACCTCACAGATATTCACAGACCCACACACATACCACTGGCATGGAAGTCAGCAACCACTACTTCAAAGAATTACTCACTTCCCTTGCTTGTGTGTATATTATGGCGCAGCTCCCAGAACTCTTGTAATAGCTGGGAGATTTTGGAAGTTGTAGTCCAAAAAGTAACTTTTCCATAGTATGATTGTACATGCACATGCACACATGTGTTTAGATCCACTTCAATAGGTTGGGACTTTAAAAAAAAGTTCTACATGAGTTCCTGAGAGCTGCCAATTGCTCCAGAAAGAGAGAGTTGTAACAATTACAAAAATGAACAAGAGCCACTTAGTAGTTTGAGAGTAAACTTTAAGAGTGCTGCACTTAATATGACAGAAATCTATCTATATGCATGCCTTTTCCCTCTGGAAGTCCTAGAAGGTGCCACAGGAAACTGCTAAGAGGCTTCTAAGAGAAGATCAACAATTTGAGAGGGTGTAGACCAGTGGCTATTCAACACTTCAGAACATTCATTAGCATTGTGTCTCTTGGGAAGTTGATTTCCACCCTACCTAAAAATCGTAGTTTCAGAGACACCCTTTATGAATGGCTGCAGAAGCTCCAATCACACATGCACTGTCTCATCTCCCTGAAGCCCTGGTGGATTGTATGTAATTATTCTGAAAACAAAATCCTATGTTGGATTTAGAATTAGTCCTGTACAGTAGGCCCAATGAGTTGAACTCCAGGGGGCCGGAATACCATAAAAGCACCAGATCCCATCTGATCTTGAAAGCTAAGCAGGGTCAATCCTGGTTAGTGCTCTGATGAGGGTCTGCCAAGTAATTCCAAGCAATAGGCAATATTTCAGAAGAAGGCAAACCACCTCTATTCCTTACCTAGACTATTCTTTACCTAAAAACAACAACAACAACAACACTATGAAATTCATACTGTAGTGGCTTGAGCGTTGGACTATGACCCTGGAGACCAGGGTCTGATTCCCCACTTGGACATGGAAACCCACTGGGTGACCTTGGGCACATCACACATTCTCAGCCCCAGAAGACCCCATGATAGGTTCTTCTTAGGGTCACCATAAGTTGGAAACAACTTGAAGGCAATAGCAAGAGCAATAACAGTTATGTTTCCAAACTGCTTATCAGTGCAAAACACTCCCTAAGCAGTTTACAATGTTAGCTAATTGCCCCCAACAAGCTGGGTACTCATTTTACTGACCTATGGAAGGATGGAAGGGCAAGTCAACCTGGAGCCCTGCAGGATTAAACTCACACCATTGTGGCTGCAGTACCAGCCTTTAACCACAGCACCACCAAGGCACACAACAACAACAGACGAAAATGGCCTACAGCTACAAAAGCATGATGAAATTGCCACCAAACTCCCCAGAGATCATTGAGAGGCAAAATGAGGAACCATTCCTTTCATTCTTTTTCTTGTGTTGGCCATGGGCAAAATACATGTCTGACACCCCCCCCCCCCAAAAAGTTTTGAAATCTTACTTTTTGTTAAAAAAATGTGATAGGTAATTTCATGCTGGGTAGCAAGAATGAGTCATTTGCAGCACTCATTTGAATTATGCAGAAGAGGTGACTTGCGTTTCTGGAATGTAGATCCATTGTTTGTAATTGTCAGTAATGTGCATCCTGGTACACTTTATTATCTATGGAGGAAATCAGAAAAGTGGCAGCCTGTTGTTGAGATCCTATTTAAAATTATGTAGCTAGGCTTTATTAAATACTTTTCCCCAAAATTCTTCCAATTGTAACGGCACCTAGGATTGTCAGAAAGAAAACCAGAAGTGCCTTCCCCTCAACTAGGAAAGGGAATTTCAGCAAGTGTTGCTTGTTGCCTGGTTGCATAACAAACAACACCTGCTGAAACTTCCTCTTCTACACAGCCATTAAAGGCACAGGAGCCCTCTCCGGTTTTCACTCTGGCAACTCTGATTGACACCTGATCACTACCAAACAAAGGGAAGCATTTGGAACTTACTATATCAGCTTTTGAGCAAAAATGCCATAGACTGCACAAGCACAGAACAGAGTGCATTCCTGTGTTATGGTTTTAATGCTACTATGAAACTTATATTCTGCTATCAGTGGTACAGTATGAAATGGTACCATGAAAGATTGTTTACATATCAGACACTTTGACTTTCTATAGGATCAGCCGAATGAATTTTGCTGCTTGAAGCAAAAGGCAAGATGTCACCTCTTCCCATTCCAAATGCTAATGCCATCTGGACCAATACTTGAATCGTATTTCACCAATAGAGATGGGCAAATATACAGTTTTAAGAGTGAAAAAGTTGTTCATTGACATTATAGCTGCAGTTTTAGACAGTAGCTCTTTACTTTCTACATCTCTATGAGTAGCCAAATTGATCATGTTGTTGTTGTTCAATTCTTTCCAGCCATTTCAAATTTATGGCAACCCTAAGGCAACCCTATATGAAGTTTTCTTGGCAAGATTTTTTTGGGGGGGGGATCTCCAGGGTCATAGTCCAACGCTCAAACCACTACACCACAATGGCTCTCATAATAATCACACTAACGCCCCCCTCCAATATTTGTTACCTGAAATAATTGTCTCACTTTGTCAAAAGGAAAGACAGGTCTTGTTTGCCAAGTGGGAAGGCTGTGCCAGACAGCTGGTATTTACATTTGTAAGATTTCTAATAGGTTTTAAAATAACAGGTGGCATTGGATGCTGCTGAAACAGACCCATCAGTTCTTTCACTTATACCAACACAACACTTAAAGACATCTCCCCTCCCCGCAACTCATGGCTAGTGTTATTCTGATACAGGCCTTTGACTAAGCATCCTTTTTCTTTGAAGGAAAAATGCTGTTAACATCTGTAGCTGCCTACCAAGCAGCTTTGAACTGGAGGCCTCAGGCAAGCTAATTTGGGACCTGTGAGAAGAGCAGATGCTGCTTCATTTACTAGTGCCATCACTAGGTTATCCTGGGCTCTTTAAATATACATTGCCTTCCAGCAGCAATGCATGGTATAATTATTTATAATCTCATGCAACAAAATAATTTATAATTCATTCCTCACTTCACTACAAAAGAAATTCCTTCAAAAACTTCAAACTATTTTGAGAATCAAATAATCCATTAATTTATTTTTAGAACCGCCCGTCTCTGAAAATGTTAGGGACTGAACTGGAATTCAAGTGCTAGAATTGATCATTTAGTTGGCTGTGCATCTGAAAGGTCTGCTTCTCAATGTTACAGTAAATGGTATGAGGAAAAGACAAGGATGACTAATCTGGTGTAGGTAGAAAGGCTTGGGGAAACCCTTCAACATAGGCCTTTATTTTGGCTGATAGACAACCATTTTGGAATGCTGTTGAAGAAAATTAACAAAGCAAGTGTAACAGCAGGCCTGTTTTTGTTGCCAAAAATAATGACCACATATGATTTGTATAACTTTAAAACAAAAGATGAAGATATTGAAATAGTTAAAGATTTTCCAGATCTTGGTTCAGTCATAAATCAAAATGGGGACAGTAGTCAAGAAATCAGGAGAAAACTAGGACTTGGAAGAGCAACTATGAAGGATCTTGACAAGATCCTCAAGTGCAAAGATCTATTATTGAATATCGAGGTTAAGATTATCCATCCCATAATATTTCCAATTTTTGTATATGGTTGTGAAAGGTTTACAGTATAGAAAGCTGATGGGAAAAGAATAAACTCATTTGAAATGTGGTGCTGGAGGACAATTGTGAGAATACCATGGCCTGCCAAGCAAACAAACAAATGGGTCCAAAACCAAGGCCCTTTCTGCACCTCACCGTCTTCCAGCGCTGGGGTGCGGAGATCACGTAAGCAGCCTCCGGTGAGAGGCTCTCGTGTCGGGGGTCCTTCAACTCTGCATGAGTTGCCTGCTCACGCGAGAGCCCCACCTCTTCCTTCCGCAATGCAGTCTGGGAGTTTCCCAGGCTGCACTGGGGCAGGAAGCATGACCAGCACGGCCCTGGAGGCTCCGCACGCCAGGTAAGTGCATGCGGAGCCCGGGAGCAATGCGCAATCGCGCACCATTTTCAGCTTCTCGCTGAAAATGAAAAGGTGTGTGATCGGCCCCTGCCGGCCCCTGGAGCATTGCATGATTGTGAGTGAGTTGTGCAGATCATGCCTCACAATCACGCGATGCTCCAGCCCTCTTTCGCATGGCAAATGCCATGCGGAAAGGCCCCAAGTCAGGCCTGAATTTGCCCTGCAGCCAAAATAACTAAAAAAAAGCCTATTGTATTCTAGACATTTCATGAAAAGATATGATTCACTAGAAAAGACAATAATACTTGGTAAAGTAGAAAGCAGAAGGAAAAGACTTCATTATAGGTTGTTGATTATGATTATTATTTCTTACCCACCTCTCTTTACGGATCTTGTTGGGAAACGATAGATTAAGCTACAGCAACAAATAGACACATAACAAAGGTAAAAACATGAACACCAATTAAAATACATAACCAGTTAAAGAGGCATAGCATCAGTTTAAAAAGCATACATATTAAAAAAATCAAATTAAAAAATTAAATTAAAAAAATCAATTCATAATTTTAAAACTCATCATTTGAAAACTACTTGGATAGGCCTGCCAAAAGGTCTTTATTATTATTATTATTTTTAATAGAGACAGTGTATCCAGCTGTCAGATCTCTTCTGGCATTCCACACTTTGGAGGTGGTTGATGAAAAAGTGATTTTAACATAGGTGTAATGTGATCACTCCTAGATGTACCAGTAACCAATCTGGCTGCTATGTTTTGCATGAATTAAAGTTTCTGAACTTGGTATAGACTAGGTAGCCCAATGTATAGCACTTTGCAGAAGTCCAGCCTTGAGGTTACCAGTGTCTGCACTACCACCTTGAGGTCCTCCAGCTTTAGAGGGGGGCTCTGCTTGTGTATAAGTCGAAGCTGATAGTAAGCACCCCTGGCCGTCATATTTATCTGGGCTGTCATTTGAAGCAACAGATCCAGAAACACCCCCAAGCTGCACACGCAGTCTTTCAGGGGGTATATAACCCCATCCAGGTCTGGCTGACACACTCCAACTCCAGGTTGGGACCCTTAACAGTAAGCACTCAATCAAGGAAGCCACCATCCTCAACAGGTGCTGAGCAGGGCTGTAGATAACAGGGTGAGTTGGAGATCTGTCATTCATAGGTCCCTCATTTATAGGATCACCATAAGTTAAAGCTGATCTGATAGCAATTAACAACAAAACAGATCCATGCGTGGACTGCTCAGCTGTCTGAACTATCTAGTTGTGATGTAGGTCCAGAGATCTAATGTGATAAAGGACACTGGGAGTGATAAAGGAGAAAACAATCAGAATGCATAATTATCATAATAGACCAGTAGATGTCACCATTGCTGCATTTAAACATCTCTCTCTCTCTCTCTCTCCATCTGCTTTTAGCTTTCTTTCTGCTTCGGCTGTATTTGGTGCTTTCCCTCCAGCATCACCATTTTGTTAGTCATCTTAGTCTTCCTCTCAGTTCCTTAACTCCCATGTCTGCTCCCGGTTGCAACAAATAATGAGACAGTTATCTGGCAACATCCTTGGTTTTACGTTGATGAGTAAGAGACTAAAAGTCCAAAGCTGTCAAACTAAACACAGAATAACAGTCAATCATATTCTGACTAAATAACCATTGTCTTCACTCTTTTACTCAGTCATTCTCTGTTCTGTTGTTAAATTTTGGCAAGAAAAAAAAAGTAACAAAAATGGCAAGAATCCTCAGGGCCAACTGCTATATTTTCAGCAAGTTGCTGACTTGATGCTGTTTTCTCTCACCCTTGTTGTTTTATAAAGTTCGGTGGCACCACAAGGACATTCCTGGTCCTCACCTAGATCTTGGGAGTGGGGGCACACTGTCATGTGGTGTTCCTCTGAACAATTCTGGATTTCCTTGCAGACCTAGTATGGGTTCTTAGTTGTAACTCACTCTTCCCCTCTTCCTGGGCCAGTTTTGTGGTCCATAACTTCTATAAATTCAACATAACTTGCTCAACAGGAAGAATGATATTGGATTATAGTGATGACATTTATGTTCCTTTCAGGGCTCATCAGAACCACTGAACATTCTAATGTCAAAGCACTGCAAGCATGTGCTTTAATAAGCCATGAAATATTATTGCTTCTTGTTTTTCTTCACAGTATTCCATCCTTCTATGTATGCATAAACATATATTTCTCCTTGGCAAGGTCTCCCAAGCTAAGTTGCCCTAATACCAGGACCAACCAAAATAATTTTTTTCTTTGGCCATTTCTGCCCTACACTATTATAGTGCTATTATTCCACTTTCAACATCCTGTGGAATTCTGGAGTTTGTAGTTTAGGGAGGCTAAAAAGCTTTCTGGTTGAGAATTCTAAGGGCCCCTCCCTAAACTGCAAACCCTAGGATTCCATAGGACGTTGAAAGTGGAATAATAGCACTATAATACTCTAGTGCAGAAATGGCCTTTGGTAGTTTTTTTTCGTTGTGGAGGTCTCTCAAGCCTCTCTTTTCAAATCATCTTCAGGTCACTCACTATTTATTTATTTACTAAATTTATATGCCACCTTTCTCCTGTGACGGGATCTAAGGCAGCTTACGATAATTTATAGCAAGATTCAGTCACAATCTTATTTTACAAAAGTTGAGCGAGAGTTAAAGTACATAATTAAAAAACGACTGAAGGAGCCTAAATTACCTAAAAGAGATCAGATCCTGTCTGATGTACAGAGCTAAGCAGGGCTAGCCATGGTTAGTGCTTGCATGAGAGACTGCCAACAAAAAACAGGTGCTGTATATTTCAGGGAAAGGAACTGGCAAAATCACCTCTGAGTGTTCCTTGCCTAAAAATGCCCTATGAAATTGACAAGGTCTCCATCAGTCAAAAGGCAACTTGAAAGAATATGCACATGAATGCATTATTTTTAAAAAAATTGTTAAAAACTATTGAAACACATTTAAAACATAACTACTAATAAAAGTTAAAAACACAGCACACCACACATGTTATTGCTTGTTGTTTTTGGGTGCCTTAAATTGTTTCTGACTTATCGTGATCCCTAAAGTGAAGCTATTACAGACTTTTCTGGAGCAGAGAATGTATGGCACATCCAAGGTCACCCAATGGGTTTCCATGCCAAGTGGGGATTTGAGTCTGGTTTCCAGAGTTGTAGTCCAAGGCCATTTCTACAGTAGCATAGCATAGCATAGCATGTGTATTTCTATACAGCTTATCAGTGAAGAGCTCCCTAAGCGGTTTACAATGTGTTAGCTAATTACCCCCAGCAAGCTGGGTACTCGTTTTACCAACCTGTGGAAGGATGGAAGGCTGAGTCAACCTGGAGCCCGGCAGGATTGAACTCACAACCTTGTGGCTGCAGTACCTGCCTTTGAGACCCCTCCCTAAACTGCAAACCCCAGGATTCCATAGGATGTTGAAAGTGGAATAATAGCCCTGTAACAGTGTGCTGCAGAAATGGTCCAACACTCAAACCACTATACCATGCTGGCTTGCTATGTTATTGCTACATCTCAAAGAATGTAGATGCTCTTACCCATTTCGCTTGGCATACTCTAGTATAAGCTGTAAACACTTACACCCTTCTTGCTCAGCATACTCAAGCTCTGATGAATCTGAGCTTCTTTTGGTTCTAATCCATGATGTCCTTCAGTTGTTTGGGCTAACTTATTTTTCCTAATGAAACACTCATTCCTTCCTCATCATCTCATGTAACCTTAAAGACATACGTGCAGGTGGCATGAGAAACTTAATACTATTTTTTCTTGTATTGACATGAACTGAAGAAACTGGCAGCATCACGCGGATATAGAACTGGTGTAGAAAAATATTTAAACAGTCTCCGACTTTATAAGATGGTGGAGAAAAAGGGAGCCTAGTCCTCATTTTTCAGACCCCAAAAGCAGCAGGACAACCCAAAAGCCTCATTTTTTAAAAAAAATGGTTGAAATCATAACTAAAATTGGAAAGTTATTTTTGCTCCCAAATAACTTCAAACCATACAGAACTGCCCTAAAGCAAGTGTTTTGCCCCTCCCCCACCTCAAGTCACAAAAGGCTGAAAACTGGATAAAACTCAAACCAGAAATGGCATCACATCACTTCTGGCTATGAGAAAATGGGCCTATGAAGCACAAGGGAGGGGAGGCAGAAGTGGTAAATGGCACCCCTGCCAGTCGAGTTGCCTACCCCTGCTTTATAATCCAATAATGCAAACTTGGAAATACACACCATACCCTCCACACACACCACAAGCACTTCTTTTTTTTCCACTCAAAGCTAGTTGATGTAAGAACTGCCAGTTGCATTTATATTTCCAGAGCAACTTTGCCAACCATGAATCCTGATTGGCTCATTTTTCTTTGCTGACAGGCAGGAATCTAGTAAAAATGTAAATGTCTTCTTGCTAACAGTTGGGAAACAAAAATCAATTTGAACAGCTTGCTGAGTAAATGAAATGAATGGAAGGCTCAGAAATGACAAATGCAGCCAAAGAATGAACACAAGGCCAGCAGCGTGGCTTCCACTTAACCCCTTTGACTTGCTTTCCTCTTGCAGTAAACATCCACCAGAGATCTCCTCTAAAGAGCAACAACTCAATATTCCTTCTTCATTTTAAAGGGCAAGGGAGCTGATTGCAAGCCATTAAAATTCTATCCTTGAAAGAAGATGAAATGTACTGATAGCACCAATCTCTCTGTGCGTGGGGCGATGTTGACATTGTTTATTGACTGTTGTATAGAACCCCAGAAGTCAAGTCCTGTTTGACTTAGAGAGTAGCAATCTCTGTCTCCATTGGTATAGAAAGTATAATGTTTACAACTGGAAACTCAATAAATGAGGTAAGCAGGAATATGCAGCAAAGTATCCTAATTAGAACAGAGGAACTGTTACAATAAAAGTAAGGACAGCACTGGACTTAGACAAAAGGAAACTGCATATAGTGTAAGCAATGAAAGAATACAGACAAAATAGATAGTGCTAACCAGCTTTTCCCTGGTCTACTCTGCGGGGCTGCTAGAGATTCAGCTCTCTGGGAAGTTCAATTCATAAAGGGTACTGCCTGCTTAAATCTGTAAGCTAAAGGAACTCTCTCTCTGTATTTGCTTAATTAAAGTTACTCCATTTCGAATTCTAGTCAACTTTAAAGGTTGTTCCTGTTGTCAGCCCCTTGCCCAACTTAAAATTATGCTGACATTAATTGGCAAAGTAAATGCCTGGGTTTCCAGCACTTTCTGTAACAATGGCCACTTCTGCACTACATTGTTATAGTGATATAATTCCACTTTCAACATCCTATGGGATCCTGGAGTTTGCACTTGAGGGAGGGGCATTTAGAATTCTCAGCCAAAGAGCTGTTTGGCCTCAATAAACTACAAACCCCAGAATTCCAAATAATGTTGAAAGTGAAATAATAGCACTATAACAGTGTAGGCTGGAAAGGCCCTATGTGTCTGCTGCCCTAACCTAGGATGGCCAAATCTGTTTCATTTCCTCACACCTTCAATTTTAAAAGCCTCTAGTTCAGACTTTAGTCTCTAACCTCTTTTGGTTGAATTTATGAAGACATTTGTAAATGTTGGTGAGTCTTGCTGTCTTCAGGGACAGTATAACCCCCTCCAGATACAATACCTCCTTTCACAACAAATTTAAAATCACATAAGCTTATGTAAACCCAGCGTATGAGAACATATGTCACCAAAAAGAGTCCAGCCATGGGATCCCCTTACATGGCCTCAAACACCTCATTTTCAAGGCTACTATCTTTCACACATTGTGTGTGGGAGTGATGGGATTTTCCACAGCCTCCACATGAAGACTTCTGCCTGCAGATCTCACTCTGTTGCAAAGGGAGGTTTATGGCATCCAAAAGCCCTTTAGTGGCCCCTCTCAGTAGCTTAGCATTACTCACCAAATCCAGGGCCAACTCTACTATTAGGAAGAGTGAGGCAGCCACCTCAGGACTGTCATGAAAGATTGATGGATTGTTAGTGTATTTGATTTATTATTGCCATATTTTTACAGCCAAGGATTTGGAAAGATGTTTGTATGATCCTCTGGCTCATGTGCGTAAGTAACTTGGCCGACTTTGGGTACTGTGTGTCTTGACTTGGATGAGTAAGGAAGACATTTGGTACTGTGCCTCAAGCTGCAAAATGTTTTCTTGATCAACATTATTCCCAGAATCAGGAATTTAGAAGGGATATTTGCTTACACCTTGTATTGAATGTAGCATTACTGAATACAATAATACTGTTAGCGGCTTCCTTTTAGGTTGAGTTCTGAAAATGATTATCAGTAAGAATTGCTTACAGGGAGAGAGAATCAGACTACTCCCCTCTAGCCTTATCACTCTTTCCACCAGCAACTCATAATAGCAAGTCATGCTGAAAGAGACGCAGGTATTAAAAGCCATGTTCTAAGAAGGTAGTTGATTCAAAGGCAATGGAGCATCTTCTGTCACACATGGTTTTTGCATTATTTAGCATTTTTAAAATTAATGTCTCTAATTCAAAGGCCTCTTTCAAAGTTGGAAATCAGTATTCATAGTGCCAGAGGTAGCAAAGCAAGGATCAGCATTTTTATTACAAATACCTGATTCAGGAGGTTTGATTATGTTTTTTAAAAAAATAGAGAGAGGAAAAGAGAAGAACGGGGAAGGAAATAATGTTGGTAAAATCTGACATCTGGCTGCCAGCCCAGAAACACTTTAAAAATGTTTGAAAACAAAACAGAAAAAAAAACCCATTTGGTGCTCCTTAAATTATAAGAATGTGCAAACACAGAGGTTTACCAATGAAAAGGAAAGTTTAGGAGCACTTACAATATGTGCTGGGATTTTCAAGTGTTTGTTTTAAAATAATAGCCCACTAAACAGAAAATGGATGCTATGCATAGTACATTACTAATCTTTTAATGGGTAAACATATCATAGCATTCCTCTAGTGCCAATCTGTGTTAGGCATTCATACTGATCCCTTCATTGCTCTTTCACTTTTTAGAAACAATTGAGGCATTTAATTTTTTTTTACATAACTCCTAGCCCCAATCATATAGCCAAAACCTCACATGCTGAACAACAATAGCAACTAGAAAGTTGACGAAAACTGAAGGAGTATAAAGAGGATTTGGCAAATCCCTTTGCCAAAAAAAAAAAAAGAGAGAGAGAGGAAGAGAAAAGAAAGGAGGCTGCAATACCAGTTCAAACAACATGGAGAAGATCTGTGGGAAGAGCACCTATTTTGACCTGCTGTGTTTGACTGAGTCCTAAAGGGAGGGGGAGAAGATTGAGGAATCCCTGTTGGTGTCTTCTTCGCTACAAGGAGGGATGGTTAAACATGCCGGGAGACTGAAAGGTAGGATAGACTCTTGAAACCCATCCTGTGTTTTAGCCGTTCCTCCATCCATGAGGATTCTATTTCCCTTACAAGGAAATTTATCTACCTTGGCACCAGCTTTGAGAGTTTGTACCACGTGTTGGGTCAAAGAGTCAGAACAGGAATGGTGCTGCTGTATCACCCACACTACAGCCCCACCACGTGCCTTCCTGAGATAGCCAAGCAGAAGTGGAGAATCCAAAATAAAGTCTTATCTTGATTCCTCTGTTTCATCCTTTTCCTGTCCCCTAGCATAATTATTCCAGATGTGAGGTGCTTCTTGTGATCAGCCTCAGGAATTGTATGTGTGTTTTGTGTGCCTTCAAGTCATTTCCAATTTATGGTGACCCTAAGGTGAACCCGACAAGGGTTTTTTTTTTGGCAAGATTTTTGCCTTACCTTTCCTCTGAGGCTAAGTGTTACATGCCCAAGGTCATCCAGTGGGATTCCATGGGTGAGCAGGGATTAAAACCCTGGTCTCCAGAGTTGTAGTTGAGTGCTCAAACCATTATACCACACTGGATCTCTCTCAGAAAGACCAGGAGTGAAATCATCAGTTGCCTGCTGGGGTAAATTTGCTAAATACTTCAAGGAGAATGTACAGGTATTCACCTAGAACTTGACACTACACAGTGCCTGGAGAAGTCCCCAGTGTTTCATCTAATCAGGCTTCAGTTATTAAGTTGCTGTGGACTGGTGGTGCCCAGGTCCAGAAACTCTGCATGAGGTTGTAGTTTCCAAAAGGAACAGTTACATAGTTTGGGAGTTCTCCTGAAATGTCTCAGTCACTGGAGGTTCTCTGTAGCTCACACAGCTCAGGGATAGCTCTGGCTGGCCTACCAGCTATAGGCTTTCCTAGGGAGGTATAAACTGATCATGACAGCTCATATAATGGTAACATTCTGATCGGCCTACCACAGTGTGATCTGCGTGGGGCTGCTGTACAGATGCTGTAAACAGTGAAAGTGCAGCTGCTGGTCTACATTCAAGAACCATATGATAATTGGAAGAGAGCTAGGGAACAGAACCATCCCTTCAGTTTTGCTCAAAGACTGGTTGCATCAGGCTCCTCTCTCCCTTAACTGCTGCAGCAGAGAGAGAAATGAGACTGCAGGGCCTTTCTATCAGCATTGTTGGGAAAGTAGTTCCACTAGACTGGTCCACCAGCTATGGCCTTCCCTGGACAGGGGTGATCCGGCCATGGTAGTCCATGCACTTATAATGTCCTGATTAGCTTATGGCAGTGAATGCTACTTGAGGATACTCCTGATGACAATTTGGAAGATGCAGCTAGTGCTAAATGCAGCAGGCTAGTTTGCTGACTGGAAGAACTTACAGTACCCATATAACATTGGTTTTAAATTTACTGCACTGGCTGCCAGTATAGTTCTAGACTGAATTCAAAGTGCCAGTGAAGACATTTAAAGCTTGATAGCATGCTACTTGAAGGAAAGCCTTTCCCAATATACACCTAGCCAAAGACTGAAGTCTTCTGGAGGGTCCCTCCTCTGTATTCCATAAATAGGAGTAATATACTTTTTGGATACATGGGAGAAGGCTTTCTTTGCTGTTGAGTCCAGCCTGTGAATTACACATTCCTTGGTAAGTTGATTGAGACTACCACTTCAGTTCAAATGTGGCTCTTTACCAAATCCTATTGGATCTTATACACATACAGTGCATAAACATGGAATTCACGATCACCAGATGTGAAGATAGTGCTGACGGATTTTTAAAATAAGACAGTTTCATGGCTTACCAAAATCTATTCAGTATGAGAGTAAGATGGAACTTCCAGATAGAGAATCCGGTGGCCCTTTCATACTACACAATTACAGCACTGTGATTCGAGGTTTATTGCCATGACTGCACTCTATAAAATCCTGAGGTTTGTAGTTTGGTGAGTCACTAGAGGAGCTCTCTGGCTGAGAATTTGAAATGCCTCTTCCTAATGTGCAACTTCCAGCATCCCAAAAGATGGATCCATTGTACTTAAAGTGGAATTATACTGCCATGATTGTGAAAAGTCCCCAGGGCTGGTGAGACAGAGCAATCCAGTCAAATATTTGTGCAATTTTCAAACTAACGTATGGAGAACTGGTTTATTCTAATGGCTCCCCCCCCCCCAACCGTTTCGCTGATCCATTTCACCAATTCATTAGCACTTTTACTGAAGAGTGTATATTGTCAAATTTGGTAGGGCTTTCTTGTAATTAGATATGCCTAGACCCACCTCCAAAATAAGGCACTGGCATCTTTTTATATTCCAAATTTAGAGTTCTGCCTTGGATCACTCGAAGGTGCTGTGGATAGGGGAATGTTGAAGGGTTGTTAAAGGAAACCATATCTGAGGCCATTTCCACACCACACTGGTATAGTGCCATTATTCCACTTTCAACATCTGTGGAATCCTGGGGTTTGCAGTTTAGGGAGGGGCATTTAGAATTCTCAGCCAGAGAGCTCTTTGGCCTCAGTCAAGTACAAACCCCAGAATTCCAGAGGGTGTTGAAAGTAGAATAATAGCATTATAACAGTGTAGTGTGGAGATGGCCTGAGTTTCCCTCAGACTCATGCTCAGTTTTGCTTGATGGCTTGCGGAAGTCCTCTGAGCTAGAATTCCAGGGAGATGGGCAGGGGCAGAGGTCTTCTATACAAAGTATTAAATGTGTCAGCCAATGAAATAGATGTTTGGCTGATGTTCTGTAGATCGCTTTGAACCATGTTGTAAACCAGTAGCCCTTGACATCCCCTCTGTACAGTCATTGATTTCCTCCATCCCTAGCAATAAATTTTGGAACAAGGCGACAGAGCATAACAAGAGACAATGCAGAGGCAGAGCCCTGGGAAAGAGCAGTGTGAAAGGGAGGAACTGTGAAAGAGAACTCTAACAAGGGCAAGATACTTAGGGAACACATAAGCACTGGAATAGTATGAAAGGCCAAGGAGTTCCCCATTGATCCAAGTCCTAGCCAAGATGTTCCCCACTGATATTTCATCTCTGTCATGAAGACATGAAGCACTCCTAAGGAAATCACCATCTCAGAGTCCCTGACTCCCATCTGGAAAGCAGAAATGATATTACGGGTCTCCCTGTCTTAAAGTAAGTAACAAGATAATGTATCAACTTCTTTGAGTGTTTAAAGCATCTTGTTAAAAGTATTATTAAAAGTATATATTATACTATATTATCTCTTTATGATAATAAGACCAATATTATATTTATTGTGTTATATTTCAATGGGAATTGTACACTGATCTACATAATAGATATATACTTCCACTCCTGATATGATTGAAAGGGAAAACATCTTCATGATATAGTAGTGTATTTTCTACCAAATCAAAGCTGATATGTTACATTTGGAGTGGAACTAGATTCACTGTGTTAGAATTGGTGTGTGTGTGTGTGTGTGTGTGTGTGTGTTCTAAATTGTAGAATATATAGGTATATTGATATATTTAGATTTTAGTAAGGATTCCTCTTTGAACCAGATTGTATTTTATTTTAATTAATTTATTTTAAACTGTATATTCTGGTTTTGGGTTGTTTTTGGAAATAAAAGGACAATGAAGTTTATGAAGGCTTTTTAATAAAATATAATAAAATATGGAGGATGGATATTGTATTATAATATTCTTGTGATCCATCCTTCTCCTTCTCTCTTTTTATTATGATAATCTTTCGGTAGAGGAATACACATCAAAATACCATTGTCACAATCAGAAATGCTAGTAATAAATATTGGCTTTGAATCTGAAAGACCTGAGGCTTTATGTGATACTTCGGAAAACAATACAAAGAAAGGAACAGTGACAGCCACTAGGTGGCATACATGAGCTATGTGAAAGGACCTTAACTCAGCTAAAGTACCCTAGCAGGCTAGAAAGAACTTAAAACCAATGAAATAAC
The DNA here is from genome assembly GCA_030412105.1 of Cyclura pinguis. NCBI lineage: Eukaryota > Metazoa > Chordata > Lepidosauria > Squamata > Iguanidae > Cyclura > Cyclura pinguis. The sequence goes on from CM059600.1 coordinate 85,381,270, forward strand.
ATTAAAAATAATAAAATTTAAAAAAATAAATAAAAGCATAACATCTTCCTAATCAAAAACATAACATCTTCCTGAGGTAAAAGAGAAGCTGCTTCACAGAAATCTGCCCAAATGAGCAACAGGCAGATAAACTTTTGTGAATCCTTCAGGTCTGCTCTTTGAAACTATGGGTTGAAAAGAAGGTGTCTTTTCTGCCTTTCACATATGTAGCTTTGTTAATTGACATTTCCCCAGTAGGAAAGTACCCAATAAGAAAGAAAGAAAGAAAGAAAGAAAGAAAGAAAGAAAGAAAGAAAGAAAGAAAGAAAGAAAGAAAAGAACTTTCTACATTGTCAAAATGCACCTTGGCTCCAGCATAAACATCTCAGGAATGACAGAACAAACTCCATGCAGCCTTTTGATTTAGCAAAACTGTTTGGGAGAATCAAGGGAGGAGGAAAGTGATCTTCCTCAATTCCCATCTCCATGTGGCAGTCCTTTATGTCGTCTCTTCAACATCTCCTCTGAAGAGTCATATTGAATTCTATTTAAATCCAGGGGAAGGTCACATTGAGAAGTTAAAGAAAAACTAGTTTGCACTAATCTCCACTGTCATATTAAAGGCCAAAGTAAAGCTGGAGTTCTAGGAATAAAAAACCAATGAACGAATATATTAAGGTTCCTTTACCCCTTTTCCCTGTAGCTTTGAATGTAGAGATCAGCTACGTACAGGGAAAATACAGCACAACTCATGAACTCCAGCACATATGTACTCCCAACATCCCTCTCTTTGAGTGTGCTGTGCTCTGCTGGGTAGTACTGAGTAGAAAGGCAACCCAAAGAGAACTTTCTACATTCCTACCGAATACCAGTTTAGAAGGAGCTTGGTGACAACGGCCCAGGGACACAAGCAACTCTTTGAGAAAAATCATCACTTATATTCAAAGTTTCCTTCTGTTCCTGCAAAAACCATTAGAAGTTCCATCTAAGAGCAAATTCTTAAAAAGTTTGTTTATGGTGATATTTCAATGGAACTCTATAAAGATGGCTGCAAATTCTCTCTGCAGCAATTGTTTGTGTCCGTTATGGTCAATAATTCTTCCTTTCTCAACTTGGCTTTTCTAGATTAGATGTTAATCTACAGTGCCATCATTCTTAGAAAATGCATCTGGATTTGGCACAGATTGGAGAAGGCTGATAGTTTTATTATTTAACAGAAGGAGGAACAAACTGTTGAATTCCCTCTCTCAACACATGAGGGCAGCCAAAGATTTAGTTAAAGGCAGAGATATTCACAAGACTGTGAGACTTCTGTGATTCTAAGAAGCAAACTAGATGAAAGAATTTCTTGGTTTGTTGTTGTTGTTTTGTTTTTTTAGAGATGCTCTCTCAAACGGTAAAAGATATGTCACAGGATGTTATTTTCCTTCTCTGTGTATTTTGAATTTAACATGTTTTGCTTGTGATTGGCCATTGGAAGATAAACATGGCTTTAATTATAAAGTCTAAGAGCTGAGGAAGATATCTCTTGCCATTCTGGTTGTATGATGAGGGAAAAGACAGAAAATGAAACAACAGTACAGCTGTGCAGAAGCATTCATGTTTCTTGTCTATTTGTTTGCATATCAACTGTGACTTCGCTTAGTCTCTTGACTTATCAGCTCCTCATGTGTTTTGTCATCATGGGTTCATTGCCTGTCCCTGGGACTAGTCCCAGTTTCCTATCTGCAAATGGGCAGATGTGTTTCAGAATATCATCTCTGTGTTTACTGGAATACTGCAAAGATGCATGTCATTCATGTGGCATGATACGTATCTGGATTATGTTGGGGTGACCTATGCAACAATAGTTGTATGGCATTGCTTGGTGGCAGGGAACTCGTAAGTACAAGTATAAGAGTGTAACTACATCACAAAATTATAGCATAACTGCCATGATAACTGCCACGACTCCATCCTACAGTATCCTTGGTCTGTGGAATTCTTTGCTAGAAAGCTCTACTTCACTTGCTTAAACTACAGGGCTAGAACTCTCTGTCGGAGAAATCAAATACCTCACTAAGGCCATTTCCGCACGGGGCGAGGGAATCGCCCTGTGCCGCTACTTACCGGGTCTTATGGCTCCCCGGTCCGGTCCAGGCTGCTCCGGAGCAGTGTATGCTCGTCGCTCTGCACTGCTCCGGTGTCGAAAATGGTGGCTTCTGGTTGGTCGAGGGTCTCGACCAACCGCTGAAGTTTGCCAGCCTAAAGCCCGCCCCCCGCAGATCGCAGGCTTGCACTGGTGTGCTCCGTGCTTTTGAAAAACCGAAAGAAACAGGTTTTTCAAAAGCACGCTGGATGACCACTTGGGGTCGTTCTGGAGCGGGCTGAGGTGTGGATCTACATTTAATAGTCCGGACCCAGTCCGCTCCCAGGTGCAGATGTCCTCCCTGGAGGACAGACTGCACCGTTTCAAATACCCCGTGCGGAAATGGCCTAAATCCCAGAATTTCATAGGAAGGGGCCATGACAGGTAAGGTGATATGAAATGGATAGAACCCTGTAGTTTGGATACACCCTAAGTATACCAAGCTTTCCAAAACTTTCTGAAGGTGCATAGAAAGCATACTATTATCTGTGTCCCAGTCTCTACAAATCCACCAGTCTGATCTATAAGGGTACAATGACTGAGATCCTACATCAAGTAGGAGTAGCATAATGGTCCATCTTCCCAGTTCTGTGTTCTCTCACTCATTAGCTGTCAAGCCCTGGGTAGGGATGCCCTGGCTGCTCCTTACTGACTGAAAGGAGAATGAGGGGGGAGGCAATGTAGAAGAGGAACATCCACCGGGTCCGGATTTCTAGGAGAGAAGAAAGGAGAGGGAGCTCTTAGATGCAGTGCATCATCTTTTTTCCTTCCCCTCAAAATGACACTTCTGAATTCCCACCCCCTCTTTGCCCTCCTCATTGGTGAGAAGCAGCAGCAGTTCCTGCCAAGACATGACGGCTGTGGTGTGGGAAGTTTGGGACCAGTTTACAGGGCCCCATCCAAAAAGACACAGAGGTGTGCACAAGCTTCACTTATGTGTGCATAAGCCACCAACAGGATTCTGCCCAATATTCGGTATATACAGTATTCAGTGAAAGGTATAACATACTTTCCTGTGTGTATGATTCTGTCTGGTCATAGTTCTAATAATTTATAACCTATTCATAAGACTAATTCACAGTTCAGCGTATAAGACAGAGCTTTCTAAACTTTTCATGTTGGTAACACACTTTTTAGACATGAATCATTTCATGACACAGTAATTCAGTTTTACTAGCAAACCAGAGGTTAAACTAACCCCTTATAAGAGATACAAACACATACATAAATTGTAATAACAAAATGTATGAGGATACAACATATCTCATGAAAATCTTTCATATATATTTTTTAAAAAATATATGATTTATACGATTTATATGATTTATAAATAATAACATACATTTCCAAGACTGTAGGCGACACACCTATACATTTCAGGTAACACACTAACATGTCATGGCACTTCATTTGGAAAGCCCTGCAGTAAGATATGATGGAACATAAATTTGCTATGCCAGTCTCCCAGTATTATCTATAGCTCTTCATTTTGTTTTGAATCAATAGCAACTGGTTATCAATAAAATAGGTTCAGTGGTGCATGTAGGTCATTAGAATAGGAAATAATCTACCCTCAGCTACAATAATTAATTTCCCCACAGATTGCCCTGAAAACTAATGAACTAAGATAAAAAAAAATTGCTCACATTTATTCCAGCTTGGATGCTGCAGTTTTGACTAAGTCAACAATGGATTCATCTGGGGCACAGTTTAACTGTGTTGGATAAGCTTTTGCTAGTACAAACTGAGGAGGTAGAACAATTTCTTGGAAGCCCGTGACCTAATCCTTGCTCTTTACATCTTTACCCTTCCTAGAGATGACAATCGGCCAGGAAGGATCAGACCTGGCTGGATCACAGAGATGGTGAATGCTTCTCTAACAGTGAAATATATCCTCTGCTCAGGGAAGTGGTTACCACTTGTTAAAAATGAAAACAAAATTTGGATCTTATACCCTAGTTTTGCGGCAGACTATTAGGTAGCTTATGCTAGAGAACAGAGTGGAGGAACACAGCCCTGTTAGTTCTCCTGAAGGACCTATTCTATGAAAAACAAAAACAAAGTGTTTTTTTGTGCACAAACCTGTTTTCATTCAGTAAAAAAAAAAGGGTTTCCTACACAGAAACAGTGTTTTTCTGCAGAAGACAGGAGACTTGCACAAAAACCTGCATGATTTTCTATGGGGAATAATTCCTGAATTCCTACAGGGCGTTTAAATACAATGGTACAAGATTCTCACTTGTCATCATTCTTCCCAGTGGGATTTTCCAGCTGTCAATAACCCCATTTTTCAATCTGGAGCTGATAGTGAGCATTCTTTCCATTCCTACTACCTTGCAATTATTCCATTACCAGTTATGCATTTGGAAGGAGGGCCAATGTACTAAAACCCTGCAGTTTTTGGATGGTGCCCCATTTCCTGTTCTATATTCTTTTTAGAGAGACAGAATGAAGGTATATGGATTCCATTAGTTTTAAATGTTCAGAACTGTTGCCTAGCATAGCTTTGAAGAAGTGTGACGATTAATGTAGAATTCCCTTTTTTTAAAAAAAGGCAGATTTAGTTACTTTTGAATGGCAGTCATAGCATTCTTCTTACCAAACTTTCTCCTTGCAGGAAAATAAGATGCAGTGAATTTCCTAAACATGGTTAGGTTCAGAATGAAACTGTCTTGAGTCCCCTGCTGGGAAAACGAAAGGGTATAAATAAAATAAAAAACAAATACTTAAATAAAACTATCTGTGCAAGAGGCCAGAATGCTATAGAAGGAGGGATACCTAGAAACAGAAAAGGCTTGTGTGCAGCGGTCCTGCCTATAAAAGATAGCAATCTGTGGTATTTTCAGTGCACAGTCAATTCCTTTCTGCCCTCTAGTAAAGTACTCTGTGCCCTTTAGCTATCAAGGAAGGCTATTTTGGTAGGAAGCTGCTGCCGAATCCATCTTTGTGCAGATCGCTTCAACAACTGCTGAGCTTTACAGTAAAGCACACTGAGAGCCTAATAAAGCCATTGATTTCCTCATTGTCAGGGGAGTGAAAGGTTACACTCATCTTCTCACTCGGGCAATGGCAGTTAATAGGAAGGTCTGAAGAAAGCCCTGCCTCGGCATAAATGCAAAGGGAATAAATGAAGCAAAGAGAAAGATGGTTGCATGAATATTCTGCACTCAACAACTCAAAGACGTCACACCTTTCAGAAATAATGACTGTGGTGGGAGCATTTTAAAATACCACCAGCTCAAAAGACGGATTGTATTTGGAATTATATCGTTACTCAGGATTTCAGAAGAATGTGCATTCTCCCCCTGCTCCCCACCCCCATGTGTGCGTATGTGATGGTTATGTCAAACTTGACAGCAACACTCCCGAGAGAGAGAAAGAATGAGAGAGAGAGAGAAAGAGAGAGAGAGACTGTTGAAGATAAGGAATTTGAATCTGGCTTTTCATCTTTCCCTTTTCAGTGTTCTGGCCACACAATATTTTAGAGAATCTCTGTCTAAGGGAAAACAAAGTACAGGCTAATGCAGTTGAACTATTGGAATGAATTATTAGAGAGCCGGTGTAGTGTACTGGTTTGAGCATCGGACGACCACCCCAGAGACGAGGGTTTGATTGCCCACCTGGCCATGGAGACCCCCTGGGTGACCTTGGGAGTATCACACACTCAGCCCCACAAAACCGCCTGATAGGTTCACCTTAGGGTCACCAAAAGTCAGAAGTGACTTGAAGGCACACAAGAACAACAAGAACAACAACAACAGAGCTCTTAAAGATGCCTTGAAAGTTTCAACTAGTACAGAATACAGCTGCCAGTGTTTTAATTGTTACAGCCAAGTCCGTTCATAATTTTAAAAGAACAGCACAGTCTGCCTCTCCATTTTCTGGCCTATATCAAGGTGCTGCTGGCACTTGCCTCCAAAGTCCCAGAAGTCTTGAGAACCAAATGGCCAAAAGAATGCTCTTTTCTATGTCAACCTTCCCATGTTCTGATATCTTCAGCTTAGCCTTTTGACCAAAGTCGTCTTCTCAAAGGCACACAGTGTGGGGCTGCCCACTAAGTATAGCATGTCCTTCTTAAAAGGGTGCCCCTTCATGCCTATATTAAGATCTTCTTGTGAGCGGGTTAAGTCATTTCTCTATTTCCAGACATTTCAGTTTCAGAAATGTTTTAAATTAATGCTTTAATCTAAGAACTGCTGTAGTATGTTTTCATCACCGCCTCATTTTATTGTAAATGTTTACAGCTTTATTGTATTTTTTAATGTTTCATAACATATTTGTTGTTCACTATCCCACAAGCTGTTGGGTGAAGGACTGCATACAAAATGGTGATGGTAGGGAGAATGTAGGCAAATAAACCAGATTAGAGTTTTAAAGGACAATACATTTTGCACATACTTAGTTCAGACATCTTTGCTAGCAGAAAAGCGACATTGCTTTTGTAACACATTCCATATGTTACCATAGTGGGATGGGAGGCAGGCAGTTTTGTACTGCTATACCCCTGTAGCATCTAAGCAGAGGACCAAACTGGGTCAATGGCATGGTTCCTTCCCAAGCAATGGCAGCTGCTGGCTTCTTTGTCAGGAAGGTGGCCAGTCAACTCCATGTGTTTGTCCATACTGTAAGGAAGCTATCAACAGTGCTGAAGCCTAGCTCCCAAATAGGTTTAGCACCTCTGATGGCACCGTTAAAGTCCAGGCTCAGAATTGTTTGAAATTGTGCTTGAGATATCGAATGCACAATTTCAAACAATTCCAATGAGGAATTAAAAATGGAAGGTTTCTAAAAAGTCCAGGATGGATGTCTAAAGGTCTGTCAACAGAGCTAAGATTTACAAGGGACATGACCTTAACAGATTAGAGAGCTGGGCCAAAATTAACAAAATGACTTCAAAAGGAAGAAGCGCAAAGTACTACACTTGGGAATAAAAAATGAAATGTATAGATATAAGATGAGTGACACCTGGCTTGGCCATAGTACATGTGAAAAGGATCTAGGAGTCTTAGTAGGCTACAAGCTAAACATGAGTCAGAAGTGCGATGCAGCAACTAAAAAGCCAATGCAATTCTTGGCTGCATTAATAGGAGTATAATGTCTCAGTCAAGGGAAGTAACAGTACCACTCTATTCTGCTTTGGCCATACCTCACTTGGATTACTGTGTCCAGTTCTGGGCACCACAGTTCAGGAAGAATATTGATAGGCTGGAGCACGTCCAGAGGAAGGCAACCAAAATGGTAAAATGCCTGGAAATCATGCCATATGAGGAGCAGCTTAGGGAGCTGGGTATGTTTAGCCTGGAGAACAGAAGATTAAGAAGTGACATGATAGCTATATTTAAATATTTGGAGCAAGTCTGTTTTCTGATGCTCCAGAGACTAAGACATGGAGCAATGGCTTCAAACTTCAGGAAAAGAGATTCCACATAAACATTAGGAAGAACTTCCTGACAATAGGAGCAGTTTGACAATGAAAGATGCTTTCTCAGAGTGTGGTGGAGTCTCCTCCTTTGGAGGTTTTTAAACAGAGGCTGGATAGGCCTCTGTTGGGAATGCTTTGATGGTGTTTTCCTGCATGGTGTGGGTTGGACTTGAAGGTCCTTGTAGTCTCTTCCAGCTCTATAATTCTATGATTCTGTGACTAAAATCTGGAGCAGTTTAATCCCTGCTACCACTGATATGGGAATCACTAGATGTCTCTGTTCCCAGGTGAGGATTTTCCTGCTTTTGAGAGCAAAAGTAAATGTAGCCCAAAACAAGACAGGGTGGCTAAGGCAGGTTAATAAGGCTCAGAAAATGCTCCATTTTGCACAAAATATAAATGGGTGGTGATTCTTTTTCTTTTTTACTTCAGCACTTTCTTGAGATGTAAACTAATGAATTCCTTTGTGCTGCAATTTACAATTGTGAAGCATTGTCATTATGAAAAGCAGCCTCTGCCATCCAAGCTGCAATGTTGATGCGAGAAATCAAGTGCATTTGTCAATGTCAATGCTAGAGGATGAAATTTAATGGAAAAAGTCAGCTCTGATGCTGCCTTTGATTTTAACAGGAAGCACATGTGATGGAGGTGCAAGAACACCAATTGGCATAAGAAAATGTGGCCTTGTGCATGAGTGCATTTTTTTTTTGAATGGACAGACATGTTCAGCTCCAGCTTGTTTTCTGCCAGCAGGAACAGAGCTTGAAATTGTTGGGGTTTTGCACTACAACTTCAAGAATCCTCCAGCCAGCATAGCAGACTATGAGAGTTGTAGACCAGAAAAATCACTTTGGTAAGCTCTGAACTGTGGCATTTTTGTCTCTGAAGAAAGTACAATTCAGAATCTTATTTATTATTTTATTTATTTAAAGTATTAATATATTGCCTTCCTGTCCACTAGAGCCCCTGAGGCAATGCACAACAGGTAAAAACATTTGAAATAATACAGAAATGAAAACGTCAAAAACAATTAAGATATTCCTCAAATACTGTTAAAAACAGTCTAAAAATAATCATTAAAAATAATTTTGAAACAAACAATTAAACAGAGCAGTTTAAAAAAACCAAAGGACATGTGGACCAACACCATTTTAGCTGCCCACTGGAATCTCAAAAGAGATGGGTCTAGTCTAACTTCCCTGGCAGGGAGGTCCACAAGCTGGGTGCTGCTACAGAGAAAGACCTTGTCGCATGTGCACACCAACCTAGCCCTGCAAGGTGTTGGGACATACAACAGAGTCTCCAACGAAGATCAGGCTCATATTGGAAGAGGTGGTGTTTCAGACATCCTGCCGCAAGCCACATAGGGCTTTGTAGGCTAAAAACAGCACCTTGAACTGAGCTTGGAAGCAAATTGGAAGCCAGTACTTACTCTAAGGCCGATGCTGTATAATAGCTAAAATACAATATCCAGCATCAGTTTGCATACCACATTTTGCACTAGCTAGAACCAGCACTAGCTTTTTCACATGTGGAAAAGGGGGAGGCAATCTGCTGTTCTCTCCCTTTCTCTGCAGCCATCAGCACCATTCCCCAAATGTTCCAGCATGTCTCTTAAGATTCTAGAGCAGATTTTCAGATATCACAGACAAACACAAGAAGGAGGGGAATAAATTAATATCATTTGCCTCCATAGGAAGGTAAGAACCTAAACCACAAAATCAAAATTGTAAATAATCAAACCTAGGAAATTCAAATAGAATGGGATACTTTAAATGTACATCTACCCACCCACCACAATCAACAAATTAAGAAGACTATGTCTACCGTGATATTTAGGTAGCCAATTAAGTACCCAAATGAACACCCCACTTTTCTAGGTAAACAATCCAAATTCCACATGATAAAAACTATTGATTATGTTATCATTTCAGTTATTCAGAAGGAACTCAGAGATAGATTTGGTAGGATGGCAGCTGTTACTGCCCTGGCTGGCCCGAGCTTGTGGGATATAAAGATATCTTTTGATATCAATAATTCGGCTTCCTTTACCCATTCCCCTCCACGTGCTTGCGAGGTCCCCCAGACAAGCTTGCAGACAGGCACGGCCGATAATTGCCGTAATATTCCAACACAATACAGGCAGGCCAGAAATAGCCGACTCGCAGCTTCAGGAGACCTCAAGGCAAGTACCTCAATTATGTATGCACGCAACTTTCAAAAGATTCTCTGCCCCACGCTGGCAGCTTGATGATCGGACTATACAGCGCTCAAGCACTCTGCGTTTGCATACTGGCTACCCTATTGACAATTTGGCTATAATTCAATCATTCAAATTCTGACCTTTCGGAGGCTTTGTCTCCAGCCCCAAATCCATTGTTTTCCCCAAGTACGAACTAGCCTGCGGTCACAATTTTCCCTATAAGAACCCCTGACTTTGAGCTCTTCCTTGGATCGCTCTTGGCTTCCATCCCACCTTGCTGTTGCTTTGTCCAGCGAGCGTCCCCCTCAGCTCCACGTGCTGAGATTCACGCTCCCCAGCTTCTCCGCTTCCAACTGGGCTTCAGAACAGGTGGAGTATTACCCAAACCAACAACTCCTCTAACATCCCTCTATCCTACTCCAACCTTTATTTCTTTAGTTATCCGTGTGAGTGTGCTGCATACACTGTTTGATTGTATTTTTAATAAAGCAACATTTATTATTTCAACTTCTGTGTGCTCCTTGACTCGGCCTGACCCTATAAACATAGGGTTCAAGATCTTGCTACGTTACCCTGCCTCTCGTATTGCTAGGCTGTGCTCTTCGCTAATTTCCCCAACTTATATAATTGAGAGCGCATTTAGATGTCCCTCTCAGGACCCCCAGAAATCAGGGTAACACAGCCAGATCTGTTTTTCCCAGTGATAGAATCTATGCTGAAACAGCTGAAGCCAGGCTCTTTCAAGGAATAATATTCCACTTACAAAAATAAATCTTTATGTATACAGAAAGCCACTGCACACAGGAGGAAACCAATAGCTGCTCCAGAATAGACATTGTGCTACCATGTCAAAAACAGGCTACAGAAATTGACCACAGGAGGCTTCAGCATCTTCTACATTTGCACAGGCATGGTACAGCACCATTCCAGAGGAGGTGGGGACTTCCACCTCCTAAAATATGGAATTGTAGTCTGGGAGTTGTTATCCATAAAATAATGTAAGTGAATATGTAAATGTGGTTTGTACTGTAAGGTATGTTGTCTCTCTTGATTTCTATGTTTTTCTTAGAGCATGTAACAGGGAATTCAAGGTGCAAAATAACTAGATACTAGGTTTCACTGATTCTGAATGCTGTGTTCTACAAGAATAATTAGATAATACTTTTCAGTACAGAGCAGAATCTGAGAAAAGGTGTGTGTGGGGTATATTCCTGGAAGTATGTTAACACTTAATATGTATCTTGAGTGTATGGTCCAGTTTCAATTAAATTCACATCTTCCGTCAGACAGCTGATGAATGCAAAGATGATCATTAAAGCACTTTGGACCAAATGCACTGCATTACTTTGCATGGAAGCAAAGATGTGATAATCATAGATACTGAGTCATTTATGGATCAAAATTGGCTGGAGCAGTTCCAGCTCTGTCCATACCTATATCTCATGAAACTGCAGGGGACAATGAGTTGACACTGTGGCTTGTTTTTTTTTCCTAGCTGATGTTAAGAAATTATTGCAGAAATTATAAAAGTTTGCATGTTTTATGCATGCCTAGGTTTGTTTGCAAAATAATCCCTTGCTGCCCAGCTTATCTTGGTTATAACTTTTGAAAAGAGAGACTAATTTCCACTTCCTTTCTCAACGTATGATTTGATTTTCTGCCAGTTATCTCTGCCACTTGTTCTCACATATCAAGTGCTATATTTCTGCCCATACTCTGGAATTTCTGTCTTTAAAAAACTATTCCAATTATTTGAAGTACTGTGTGCATTCCATTCCTCTTTGTACATGAACAGTGCAATAAAGATAAGTAAATCCCGCTGAGTTCTAAGTGTGCACAAGACAAGTGAAACACAAAATTTTAGGTAGACATATTCACCAGTTCTGGCAGTAGTCATCTTCACCTTACAGTTTTTTTAAAGTTAATGGGTTTGAATTGCACATTCAAGACTAATCACCCCCAAATATAGCTCAAGGATAATTCACAACAATATATTGTTAACAGGAAATCCACTTTCCTTCCTCTACCTCTGCAGACTACTGGGGGGATTGCTGGTAAATTCACTGGGAACAAGGAAACCTGAAAGAAGTGGCAGATTAGCCAGTCTCTGGTAATCAAAAACTCATGTATTTCAACCCAATGAGCTGTGCCCTGTTACAATACTGTCTTTATATGAGATACACACACACACACACACACACACACACGCACTGATTCAATATATTGGTCATAAGTCATGACTAAATGGCTAATGGTAAATGGACCTCCCATTTACCAATAACATTTGGGGCTGTCCCCTACAGTCATGCAAGACATGATCTATCACAACTTCTGGTGGCAGAAAATTCCTGTTTAAATAGGCATTTTTGACTTGAATCTCCTACCTATATTTCATTAGATCATACTGGTTCTAATATGGTAGCCTAGAAGAGTATTCTCTTCTTGTAATTGTTGCCTTCCCATGATTCCAGACCATTGGCCATGGTGGCTGGGCTGACTTGGAGCATACCAGGTTGGATTTGTAGACCTAGCCTTAAAACACACTGTTTATCTGGTTCAGACTCAAAACTCCGAGCAGTTATATCCTGCATTTTTGCAGTATATGGGGGTCATTTTCTTTGTTGCAGAGGAGGAGGAGGGTCTTCTATCTTTTAACAAGTGTTTTAAAAACATCCAGGGTGTCACCAACACTCCGGACTTAACACTTTATTCCTTAATATTGGTATTTAGCCTTTCCTTCAATGTGTTTGTATTTTCTTTTCTCTCCTCAAGCCAGAAATAAAAGTATACATGTACTATTTGATGATTGAAATGTGTTTGAGGTAGCCCCTGTGTGGTTACAAGTCCATCTGTTTGAATAACAACCATCCTACACATGAAAATATACTTCTGGTGCTGGGGCATGACTTTAAATGAATGAATAAATCCCCAGCAGTCAAATAAATGAAGATGATTGAGCAAACCTTTGCCTTTTTATTTCTCAAATAATCTCTTCTCCACAAGAGAAAGGATAAAGGACTGAAAATTCCCAATCTTTGGCTGGTCGAGGAGATAATACTAAAACCTAGAAACTTGGGAAACATTCCCTAACCCCCCACTCAGATCACATATGTGATTAGAAATCCAGCTGTTACCCTGTAGTCCAGAAAGAGAAACCAGTTTCCTCAATAAACTGCTGGCAGTCAGATGCTGGTCTGAACAGAGATTCCTCAGATATGTCATATTATGAAAGCCTCTTATTTCAGTCAGCTCTTATTTCTAAACCTCACTAGAAATCAATTATTAATTTTCTTGGGGAGTTGATCACCTATCTATTGCCATAGGGTAGCCAACTTTCTCTCTGTCCTCTTTCCCATGCTTTGCCTTCATAATGGACATGAACTGAGCATGTGGCACTTTCCCTATCAGTATATTTCTGTGCTAGGGAATGCATACTACCTGTAGCATGATGGTAAATTCTGAGGTCCAGATGCACATCATGAAGAGTTCCTATACCCACATCCTCAAGAAGAATCCAACAATGCAGGAAGCTACGTTGATCCTTATCTGCAAATAATTTTGATAGATTTTCTTCTCCTCCAGGAGCAGGTCATAAGTAAATTTAGTGGGTTTAAATTAGCCAATTCAGAACATAGCCAACGCAAAATACTTTTCATATTTTCTGATCAAGTGTCACCATGTCTGCAAGAGCTTAGAAACATGGAGATATCACAGCATACTGAAGGGAAAGGATGAATAGGTACATTTGATGTCTTTCACTGAGCTCTTAGGAAGTAGAAAACCAAACTGCAGAATATTCTGGTAATTTAAGAGGCAGAAAATTCACTGGCATAACTCGCTCAGCCTCTTAATTGACGTCATTGTTTTATGGGAGTGAATATCTCCCAGTGCCTGGGTGTTGCATTGAGCAATCCATAGTGGCAGGGCATTTGTATGCCAGGATGCCTCCTTCATTGCTATGATCTTCTCATTAAACCTGGCATTCACCAGAGGCCCTTTCACACTACACAGTTATAGCTCCATTACGCCACCTTAACTGGCATGGCTGAGTCCTGCAGAATCCTGGGGTTTGTAGTTTGGTCAGGCACCCTCTGTCAATTCCAGGATTTCATAGGACACAGCGATAACAGTGAAGACAGTACTATAGTTATGTAATGTGAAAGGGTCCTGGAACTCAATTTTAAAACTATGCTTCTAAATAAAATATATTTATAATAAAGAATTGGATTATATATGATCTAGCTAAGGAAAATATTGCAGAGACATTTGGCTGGATGAGTGCCCTTCATTTATGTAACTTTCTGATTCCTTTGGGAAAAGGTAAATGGAGATTTTTTTCCCCCCTAAACAAAAGAGATTATGAAAATGTCTGAGCGTCATAGCTTTCCTTGATTCACAGAAAGCTGATCACCAGCAATTCCATTTTTTGAGTCATAAAAATGTTATGCAATTTCTGTGTATCATTCTATGCAAGTCACATTGGTGAAATTTACTAAACAGATTTAATTTTATAACTGATTTTATAATACCAGCTAACATATCATTTATTATCTGAAATCATGGCTGGAACAAAATCCCAGTCTCATTATTCATCACCATTCCCAGACAAATACATGTTTTTATTTTTCTTGTACGTGTAGAAGAGTCCCACACCCACCATTCCCTGATAGACTGATTGAGTGATGAATTGATTTACACACTTTTCATATGAGTAGTTTTCAGATTAGATTAAACTTTAAGAACAATGTTTATTCTCTTCTCTTTCTCACAGAAAAGTTTCATCAGAAGTGCTTGCTGAAGCAATAACAGCCACAAATTAAGCTTGTGTTTTCCTTCCAGAGACAAATAAAAAAAAGCAAAGCACATTAAATACAAGATAAGTTATATTGTTGAGGACACTCATGTACTGGGAAAGCAGACATGTTTCATCATTTGAGGGAACCTTTCTGCTAAATATGTGCTAAATGTATTAAATGTATTAAGTTGCCCTTCCCCGAACTCAGAATGCCTATATTTTTTGCCCACCCTGTTTATAAATTTGCCCCAGCCCAAACTAAACTCTGTCCTTGCCTAGCCAAAGGTAACTATGTTTAAGTCCAATTTGATTTCAACAAATAGGAGATTATGTGGTGCTTATTTCCAAGTAAATACATATAGGAATTTGTAGAAAAACAGATGCTTAAGTTTTCCCCTTAAATTCGTTAGGACTTTGGTTGGATCATGTCTTAAATATTTTGCAACATAATGTTATGCTATCAGTTATTTCTGAATTGTCTTCATATGTGAGAGAAGGGATGATATGAAAATCAGTAACCACTCTTGGATGGCTATCCTGCATGGCTCACCTGGGTGCAGTCATTCTGCATGAAGAACTATGTGGTACAGAGCCATTTAACAATCCCCAGATCTGAATGTCTCTATGACCATTCTAGGCTGAGTGGACAGCAGGGGAAGAACTGCAGAAGCAACTCTCTATATTCCCATAGCCAGACATGAAGCAGTTACATCATCCTCTGAGGTCTGCTGGAGTCCTTCAGAGGTCTCAAAGGCTGATACAACCATTTCATGTCCAGCTAAGGGGACATAGCCACATGCTTCTGCAACCCCACCACCACCTTCCACCAGGCACAAAATGGCTATGAGAGGGGTAAGTTCACTGGCTCTGTGGTAGGTGTGAGATGATGCTTTGATCACTGTGGACACAGCACACAAAAACAGACAGATGGAAGCATAAGGTTAATTGATGGTTGCATATGTCACTAACTTGAGAGCCAGAGTGTTGTAGTGGTTTGAGCATTGGACTATGACCCATAAGACACAGCTTCAATTTCCTGCTCAGCCATAGAAACCCACTGGGTGACCTTGGGCACATCACACACTCTCAGCTCCAGAAAAACCCCTGATAGGTTCTCCTTAGGGTGCCATAAGTCAGAAACAACTTGGAGGCACATAACAACAATGTCACTAACAGGATGTCTGCCTCTCAGGTTACCTGGTCTGGCTTCTTGACACCATTCGTATCTTGTTCAAAAAAGTACTCTAGTTTCGAGGAAGAAATGAGGCCACTCTTGTGGTCAAATTAGACAGAGAATGTATATGGTGTTCTTTCACTGAAATCGCTTCCAAGACATATGTTTTAAGGGATGTAGCTTAGTCCTTGGAGGCCAGGGGGCAAGCATCAGGAGTGTGGAGAGTGCTTTCCATGTGGTGCCTTCACTGGGGTTTCTGGAGAGAGAGATAGGGATGAAGAGAGAAGATGGGATGCGAGATGGGGGCACCTCTCTGCTACCAGCCAGCTCCAGCAATGCCTGGCTGTGGCTGCAGGAGATGGAGATGCCAAGATGATGCAAGTGAGTACTCTTGGGAACCACTCTTCCTCTCAGTTGATCTCTCCCCCTCACCTGCCCAATCTCCTCCTCTGCTAACGGTATGGTTCCCCAAGTGGGATGGGCAAGGGAGGTAAGGAGAAGAATGTGACCCTGCGGCAGGAGCCATCAAAACTTTGACAAAGCAGTAATGACTTTCCCATGGAACTGACAAAGCAGTCCAGAATGGGCTCCTTAACTCTAGGTGACAAAACATTGCCTTATCTCTTGGTGACAAAACATTGATGGGAGTCATGACAATCTCTTAATGTCCTGTTTGGGCAGGGGGGATAGAGAAGATGTCCTTAGGGTGAGATTTAAGGGATGGCCCCTGATTGCTTCACCTGGCAGTTTCGCTTTCCATTTTTTTCAGGTGTGCATGGAGCCTGAGGTGATGAAAAGATTAACATAAACCCATTAGTGTTGGGTTTTCTTGCCTAATCAGCTCTGAACTTATGACCTGACCATGTCTAAGGTCATGCTGTCCTGGCCAGTGTGTCTTCAATCATGTTTTCCAGTGATAAATATGTTCATTTATGAAAATAGCACATCCTGCAGCATGGGGGGTATAGGTATGGTAACAATAGTGGTATGCTGTCTACATGTAATGCTATATCATTTCTTCCTTTTCTCCTCCATTACATCACACCCCAAGAAAACGGTGGAGGAGCATGTTAAAAAGGGGTGATTCTTGTATATACACGAGGTTGCATTTGCCCAAGGCCTGTGTGATATGTAAATATTTGTTCTGAAAATGCGGCAGGACTTGCAATTTTGATGAGGTTCTGGTTTTCCCTGCCTGTGGCCTAGCTCTGAGTGCTTACTGTAGTGGTGTTGTGTAATTTTATTACTAGCTTATTCTGGAATATGATTTCATGAAAGTATTCATATTTCAGCATCAGGCTCAGACTCCATGCTAAACCGGCTATAAAATGTTGATTTATTAACTGAAAATTGCAGCCATTTGGATGAACTCTGAGAATAGGTGGGAAGTTAGGAGACTGATTTTCTCCTCTCTTTTTGCTGCCCTACCTAGTTCTGCATAGAAAATCCATTTCATTCTGCCTGCTGTTGATCTTTCTGTCACCAGCCTCTGATCTTTTGTCATATGTGGTGCTGGCAAGTTACCCGTGCAAAGGAGTCTCCCAATGTTACTAGCAGACCCTCCAATTGTCCTGATTTGGCAAGGGCAGTCCTTATTAATTCTCTTTTATCCCACTTTTCCGGCTGTTTTTAATATGTTTCAGTTTTATTTTCCTCCTCTCTCTTTCCTCCTTTGTCCTTAGCATACTCTAGTTGCTGCAAACTGAGTTAAAAGTGCAGAAGTTGTTTGTACTTTATTAATTTGGGACAGGGGGAGATAAGAGAAGATGGTGGAAACTTGCCCTTCCTCATGGACTCAGGTAAAAGCAAACTGCTGCACCTTCTCCCAGATTGTGTGTTCTGCTTTATTAATAACTTTTGCCATCTTGATCATACTCTGATGTTGCTTGGCCACATATGTCCCAATTTTCATTTGTGAAATATTGGAGGCCATGCAGTAGTATATCGACCTGTCCCAGTTTGCCATTTAACAGTTCTCTGTCATCCCACTTTTTTTAGCTCCTTTTAAAATGTCCCCATTTCTCTCTTCTCCTTCCACTTTCTCACTTTGTCCTCAGCTTACTTTAATTGTTGCAAACTGAGTTCAAAGTGCAAAAGTAGTTTGTAGTCAACTCAGTGGGTGGAAAGGACAGTAGGGGACAGAATCTTGCACTTCCCTGTAGACTTGGGCAAAAGCAAACTGGGAGATTTTAGAAGCAGCTGAAAAAGTGGGATGAGAGAGGGTTAATTAGGACTGCCCCAGCTAATTTGGGACAGTTGGAGGATATGACCTTTGCATATTGAGCACAGGGCCTCATCATGGTTTCCACTTCCAGGAGCTGTGTAAGAGGAGCCAGCTGCTCATGGTTTGAAAGCCCTCTGCAGGACTTCTCTCAATGCAAAGCTCTGTGTTGATGCTGGATAGGGAGGGGGCGTACTAGTGTTTCTACCATTTTAGCTCTGCATACATTGAGGTGAACAACTGAACAGATTTTGTTCATTGTGCCTGTAGTACAGTAATCTCTCTATCACTCTCTCTCTCTCTCTCTCTGTCCCACACACACACACACACACACACACACACACATAGTTTTAATTTTTGCACATAGTTTTAATTTTTCACTGTAACTTCATTTTTCAATATGTATTACTTTTCTGGCTGTAATTACAGTGGTCATATCCAATGTTTATATTTCTTGCCATACTTTTATTTTGTGACTTTTGGTTTACCATGCAAATAATATTAACTGGCAATGTACAGTAACTGGATGAGATCTATGCAAAATACTGAAGAAGTTGGAAGTTGAAACTGTGACCTCTGAAATTTGCAGCAGACAAACAAGAGCCAACAATAAACATAATATTTTATGGTTTGGGTTCTTTTCCATGATAAAGTTATCAGAGGAGGGGAAGTCAGAGGGAAACGACATGCTTCATACTCCATAAATATTGTTCTGATTAGAAACATGCCGTTCAAAGAAATTAAAGCCTTTTCATTTCCATGGATATACCCAAATCCTGTACTTCTTTTTGTCCAAACCTAATCCTTTGTCTCAGTGTCAAAATGAGGACTGGGAGCTAAGAAAGATCCAGGCTCTTGCTGAAAGGAGGGTGTATGGAATGAAGGGAAGTGACAGGGAAAACTTTCTGGTAGCTTAGGTACGTGCTTATGGGAAGGCACTTCAGCTTGTGGCACTGTGAGATCCTCCTGTCCTTTTGAACTACTCATATCAGGCATAATGTTCCCTGGGAAAACAGCAACTCTGCAAGTGATTATGGTGGTGACCTGGATCTTTGCCACCCAGCACAGGTTATTCTCAGCAAAAACAGGAAAGGCACTTCTATGATAGAGAAATCCAGCAACTGGTTTTTCTTCCTCTCCTTTTCTTGAGACACATTTTTTTTTGTGCCAAAATTCACATTATAGGTTGTGTCTGTATGAAAGAGGGGGTGTATTTATGCATTGGCTTACTTCTCAATACTTCTCCATACTTCTCTACAGGTTTTATGACTGAAAGCAGGGGGTGAGTACACACCAGCATTTTCACCAGCATGCCCCAGAAGGATTTTTATTTTGACCCATAGATATTTTTCTTGGCTGAAAAAAAAATTGAGAAGAGTCAGTTGTTTGGGGACATCTGATGGGCATGGACTGCTGGGACCCTCCACCCTCCCTAGGTTGGTTGCAACCTATGGACCACATAATTCCTGCCAATGATTTAAGGCAAACAGAAATTGTGCAATGTCTGAAAGAGATGTGTAGTTCAACTTTATTTACTTTTAGCTGGTAGGCCAGCACAAGACATTTTGCTGTCTGAAGCAAATTGGAAGGTGGTTCCTCGCCCCATCCCACTTCATTCCATGGATGGAATCCCAACCAGAGTGGCTATTAAATTTTACTGACAACAGGACAGCATTCTCCGGAGCACCTGATGATCATGATATCACACCCGACTCCCACGTATCTGCTGTCTGAGGCAGCTGTTTCACTCTGCCAAATGTCAGGGCTGGCCTGTTAGCTGCAAAAATCCTTTATGTTCAAAGAAGTTTTCTCTGCATAGATAAGATGACATAGGAATGCATTTTAAAATTTGGATTCTACAGGTTGGATGAAATTGGGCCAAACTTGCTCTCAAAGATATAATTATTCAGTTAATTATAGCCATATTTTCTGTTCAGTTTAAAGCCATAAACATTACAGATTTTTCTGGATTTGTTGTTTTTTAGGAAAAGAACTTTACTTCTATTGCACTTCATTACATTTCAGCATCCATTGTTATACCTTTTTTGAAAAAAAAACGAAACTCACTGTTTCTTCCCTAGAGTTCTGTGTGTTCTGGAGTCAATCCTAGTTACACATCAAGATAAAACTTTGGAGAGTAACACATTCTTTTACAAATGTTTCACGAACCTTTAGGTTCCCTTTGCCATTCCAAATAATGACTTGACTAGATTCATTTCATTTCCTTGCCTTGATTTTCTGGCAAATCAGAATGTGATATTAGACTCTGATAGAAACATAAATCCCCATTTGTATTTCAAAATGTCACTTTTGATTTTGTTTGGTTCAAGGAAATGAGATTTTTGCTTGTAGAACAAGAAAAAAAAACTCAGGCTCTGGACTGATTCCAGAGAAATCAGGTTTAAGAAACCATATATATGACATCAGGCCAGTAAGAAATCTGCTGCAATTTCATTTTAGAGGTATAGACATTGGTTTGAGCAGTGTTTTTTATATCTGATGAGTACATTTTTTTAAAATGAAGCCATTCTGTGTTGTAATACTTGGATGAAGTATTTTAGGTGAATATAGTCAGCCTGTACAGCATTATTGATATGGGGGTCATTATCATAATATATACAATTTATATGAAATTTTTCAAAGTTTCCCTGAAGAAAAGTATCATAGAAGTTCATGACAAGCTTTTATTGTATATTATATCTTTTATTATATATTATTTCATCTAACATAACACTTTCATTACATCTTGTTATTTTCTCATCAAGGAGACGAAGGCCATTTCCACATGATAATGCTCCTGCGTGTCGTTCTATCACAGTCCTAGCAGCACCCCTGCTGGGAAGAGAGTGCACCAGGAAAGCTGCCCTCCACACCTCACCGGCTCCCTGTGGAAAAGAGTGCAGTGGCCCTGCCTCTTCCTTTCACAGTGCAGCCAGGCAGTTTCCATGGCTGCGCTGGGGAAGGAAGCATTGCCAGCATGCTTCTGTCCTTTCCACATGGCCAGGAAGGGCAAGAGCACTGCGCAATGGCAGGTGCAAAATGAATTTTTTTCTGTTTTGCAAATACCATGCGCGTGCGTCACTTGGGGAGAAGATGGTGGCGGGCTGGCGACAATGTCGTGTGGAAGCACAACCAGCTGACCGCTGCCATTCTGGTCCCACAGTGGTAGAAATGGCCTAAGTTTGGAATTGAACTGATAATTTGGGTGTAGAGCTGGGTCTTTCCTTTTGGTAATTTTTTTTTTTCAGAAATGCTGTAAAAATATCAAATGTTTGGGAAAAAATTGCACTGTCTGTGAATCAGCTTCATTTGTTATCAGAGATGGGGAGCATTTCTGCAAGCCCATTAAGCTTTTCAGTGCCTTTAATCCCAGTTTTGGGGGGAAAGTAGGTAAATAAGTTAATAACAGCAACAGCAGCAGAAACAACAACAATTAACTTTCTCACAAATTACAGCATTAATCCACAGATATTGATCACTAGCTAAACAATCTTGCTTCCCCCCAAACAGCTTTCAGAAGGGTTACACTTACTTTTTTTAAAAAAATGAAAGCTTGGAATGTGGGCCAGCTAATGGTTCAGATGGACATCTTGTTGATAATCTGGGTAAAAGCTGGCAAACAAGAAATATGGCAACCTTAAAGGTGCATGCCACATGATCTCAGCACTAGCAAATCACGCTAACTTTCAGTCCTGAAGGCCATGTTTTCAGTTTACAGCAGAAGCTGGTAGCAGTAGTCAGAGTCGCCACTATCTCCACAGAGATCTGGACAATCCCAATCCTATAGGATTATATTAGTAACCAAGGAAAACATTTCAGTTAAGTTGTTCTGTTCCTGTAACATCAGATGTTGCTCCCTGTTCTAGGATAATTTAATAAACAGTGGTTTGTTGAAGGCAACTCTGTTTAGTGCTGTCTCCCATATTTAAAACGTTCACAGTGTAACATCCTATAGCAAGCTGACAAGTTTTATTCACAAATTGAGAAAATGTTTGCCACTCCTATTAGTGGAAAATAAATGCACTAAAAAAGAAGAACAAAAGTGTCTTGCTCCCTGCTTTCATGTTACCTCTATAACATTTGAAAACAGAGTTTATCCTAAGCATACCTTCCACAGGGAAGATAATGTACATTCCTTTTTCAAATGTAGCAGAAGAACCCAATTAAGTTTATGCCTTCTATTTTCTACACTTTTTACTACTTCTGAGAGCATTTGTGCTACCTAATCCTACATGTATTTTCCCAGAAGCAAGTCTCACTACCTTGAGTAACAGGTTACGTATGCTTAGGAGTGAAGATTTGCATGATCTTCTGAGGGTTTGGCTGTGAAAGGCAGCACGTAAATAATTTAAATAACTAGTCAAAATCCATAGGGAAAATAAATGTACCAAAAATTCTTAACGAGCACAAACTAGTCTTTCGAAAACCAGCTTTCAGGATTTATTTTTGTGTTATTGACATTCTAGGCTTTGGAAAGAATCCACCCACTGGGCGACCTTGGGCAAGTCACACTCTCACAGCTTTAGAGGAAGGCTATGACAAACTTTCTTTGAATAAATCTTGCTTTTAAAAAAAAACTATGATACGGTTGTCATCAGTTGGAGTCAACTTTGTCAACTTATCCAGAAAGGGGATATTATTGGAACTTAATATGTGGAATAGACTGTATTTCTTTTTGACTTTTCAAATATTAAAAAAAAGATGCGCTGATGTTTTGGAGCAAGATGAGAAGATGTCTGAAGGCTATTTTTGGCCTAAATGAGCTTCAGGAAATAACTGGTCATGTGAAACATGGCATGACAGATTCTGAAACCGTATCCAAGGAAGATGGACTAGACAGAAATGCTAAAATCTCAACGGGCCATAATGAAATGTACTAGATTATCTGACTGATGTGATGGTTTTGTGGAAGGGGGGAATCAAAACCCCATGTTACTCAACTTGATTGGTTGACATGTTTCTTTTCCCCTATGGCGCTTTCATTCATCATGTTCTCCCTGTGGATGGGTGAGGAATTTGTTGCATTGGCATTTAAATGAAAAATCTCAAGCCAAAGCCAAACGTGGATCCTGAACTCAATTCACAACTGGATTTCTGTACATTTCAGAGCTTGCAGTATGCTTTGCAAACCTCATACCCTTCACCTATCCCAGTCTGGGCAGGGCAGCTGTGTTTTGTTCTCTGTTCTCCTGCTTTCTTCAGTTTTTTTCTTTTTTAATCTGCCTCTCTGCTTCTTCATCCTCAGGCCTAGAGTTTGAGCAAGAACACTCTCATGTCCCTGGCCTCTATAGAAGTGCAGTTATGGGCCATGAAAGGAGCCGTGGCAGCACCAACTTGGGCAGCTCCTCTTGAGGTGACAATGAGGTGCGGCTGCTCAGCATGCCTGGCTAAGTAGCTCAGCTAGGCTAGGGAGGAGGAAGCGGCGGCTGCAAAAACAAGGTGGAAGGTAGCAACAGGCTGTGGCCGCTCAGCCCTTGCTATGGCCATTTCTGCACTATGCTGTTATAGTGCTGTTATTCCACTTTCAAGGTCCTGTGGAATTCTGGGGTTTGTAGTTTACTGAGACCAAAGAGCTCTCTGGCTGAGAATTCTAAAGGCCCCTCCCTACACTGCAAACCCCAGGATTCCATAGGAGGTTGAAAGTGGAATTATATCACTATAACAGTGTCGTGTGGAAATGGCCTTAGTCCTTGCTATGGTAGAGGCCACCACTTCCTCCCCCTCCCTTCCTCCCCCTCCCCCTCCTCCTCTTCTTCTTGTGGAGTTTGAGATGAAGCAAAGCAAGGCAATACTGGAGCAGCCTGGGACCAGCTGTTAATGCTGCTGCCACTCCCCTCATGCTCACTACTTGGCTCTGCCCCTTCTTTATGTACTGTGGCCCTTTGATAATGGGCTCTTCCTGTTACCCAGGCAGTATAGCCAAAGGGGGATAGTTCTCACTCCAGGTAAACACGGGGTTAATGAGGTGTTACATTTAAGTTACATTTATTGGGAGTCAGCATCACAGAGGACATCAGAGATCACAAGAGACAATTGCCCAGTCAGCAAGAGCAGATGGGGGGAAAGGTGAGAAGCTTCAAGATGCTTCAATCAAGAAAGTTTAAAAATGCCTCAGAGACCACGAGGCAGAGAGACAAAGGAACATCAACCAGAAACAGAGGCTGGGTAAAGCTGGGCCTAGCCTCCTGGCTGCTTTCCTCCCTCCCACCCACCAGGAGGCATGGGAGTTCCTTAAAAGGGAGATACTGAAGGCACAGTCTAAAACTGTGCCAATAAGGAGGAAAAATGGAAGGCATCTGAAGAAACCAGAATGGTTGACTAAAGAACTCTCAGCTGAGCTAAGCATTAAGAGAAACCTGTACAGGAAATGGAAGAGGGGGGAAACCACCAAAGAAGAATTTAAGGAAGTAGCCAGGAGATGTAGGGAGGAGGTCAGAAAGGCTAAAGCACAGAACGAACTTAGGCTGGCCAGAGACATCAAAAACAATAAAAAGGGCTTTTTTAAATATGTCCGTAGCAAAAAGAAAAAGAAGGAGGCGATAGGGTCGCTGCGCAGAGAAGATGGCAAATTACTAACAGGGGGAAGAGAAAAGGCAGAACTACTTAACACCTTCTTTGCCTCAGTTTTTTCCCAGAAGGATACAGGCACTCAATCTGGCGGTTGGGGAGCAGGTGAGGAAGCAGGGGAAATGCGGCACATAATAGGTAGAGAGGTGGTACAGGAATACCTGGCCACACTGGATGAATTCAAGTCTCCAGGGCCAGATGAATTGCATCCTAGGATATTAAAAGAACTGGCAGAGCTCATTTCGGAACCGCTTGCTACAATCTTTGTGAAATCTTGGAGGACAGGAGAAGTTCCAGCAGACTGGAAGAGGGCAAATGTTGTCCCCATCTTCAAGAAGGGAAAAAAAGAGGATCCAAATAATTATCGCCCAGTCAACCTGACGCCAGTACCCGGAAAGATTCTGGAGCAGATCATTAAGCAGTCAGTTTCTAATCACTTAGAAAGCAATGCGGTAATCACGAGAAGTCAACATGGATTTCTCAAAAATAAGTCATGCCAGACTAATCTTATCTCTTTTTATGATAGAGTTACTAGCTTGATAGATGAAGGGAATGCTGTGGATGTAGCATATCTCGATTTCAGTAAGGCCTTTGACAAAGTTCCCCATGACATTCTTACAAAGAAGCTAGTAAAATGCGGGCTGGACAGGGCTGCTGTTAGTTGGATTTGTAATTGGTTGACCGACCGAACCCAAAGGGTGATCACCAATGGCTGCTTTTCATCCTGGAGAGAAGTGACTAGCGGGGTGCCACAGGGTTCTGTCCCGGGCCCAGTGTTGTTCAATATCTTCATCAACGACTTGGATGAAGGAATAGAGGGCATTGCCGATGACACCAAATTGGGAGGGGTTGCTAATACGCCAGAGGACAGGATCAAAATTCAAAATGACCTGGATAGATTGGAGAGCTGGGCCAAGGCTAACAAAATGAAATTCAACAGAGAGAAGTGTAAGGTCCTACACTTAGGTAGAAAAAACGGAATACAGAAATATAGGATGGGGGACACATGGCTGGATAGCCGTACGTGTGAAAGGGATCTAGGAGTCTTTATAGACCACAAGCTGAACATGAGTCAGCAGTGTGATGCAGCAGCCAAGAAAGCCAACGCAATTCTCGGCTGCATCAATAGGAGTACGGTGTCTAGATCGAGGGAGGTACTGGTACTACTCTACTCTGCTTTGGTTAGACCTCATCTTGAATACTGTGTCCATTTCTGGGCACCCCAATTCAAGAAGGACATGGTCAGGTCCAGAGGAGGGCAACCAAAATGGTGAGAGGCCTGGAAAACATGCCCTATGAGGATAGACTTAGAGAGCTGGGTATGTTCAGTCTGCAGAAGAGAAGGTTAAGAAGGGACATGATAACCATGTTTAAATATTTGAAGGGATGCCATGTAGAGGAGGGAGAGGGCTTCTTTTCTGCTGCTCCAGAAACCAGGACAAGGAGCAATGGATTCAAGCTGCAGGAAAGGAGATTCCACCTGAACCTCAGGAAGAACTTCCTGACGGTCAGGGCTGTCCAGCAGTGGAATATGCTGCCTCGGAGTGTAGTGGAGTCTCCTTCTTTGGAGGTTTTTAAGCAGAGGCTGGATGGCCATCTGTCAGGAGTGCTTTGAGGGTGTTCCTGCATGGCAGGGGGTTGGACTGGATGGCCTATGTGGTCTCTTCCAACTCTACATTTCTATGATTCTATGATTCTATGATCATCCCAGCGTCTGGATAATAATGCGAGTAGATTAGGAATGTTCTTAGCTAGTTGTGTTACGGGTTTTTGTTCTTTTAAAACTCTACCTGGAATGATCTAGGCTTATCTATAACTTCGCAACTGCTAAGTAATTCTCGTAGGAAGTATCTTTCATGAATAAGACATCTTGCCTGCTTAAGATAAAAGCTTCCTTTAAAGAACTTTCTGTCCACCCTCTCTTCTCCACGTGCCTATCCGTTGCACTTATAGATATATTCCTCCCTTGAGTCCAGATAGTCTTCCCCAGTGGCTTCCTACTGAGTCACAAGAAAGGGGAGTTAAAAAGGAGTTCAAATCAGTAGGTGGTGGCAGCAAGTCTTCCAAGGGCAAGGAGGAGTTCCCATCTCCTGCTCAAGGGCGGGGGACAGCATCGAGTGGGAGAACCCCACCATTGCCCTCACAGGCCGCTGCCCCCTGCCTGGCTCTAGCAGCAATGGTGGCCCGGGCTAACCACCCCACTCCCACAGCCAGGTGGCTGAGCAAGGGTGGTAATGTGGGTGTAGCAGTGACAGTTGGTGCTCATCCAGGGCTCAGAGGAAGAATATAAGGAGGTGATAGTGGCTGCAATGTGTTCCTAGGTATCAATGTGTGTTTACGTGCGTGGAGGGGAAGTGAGTCTATGTGTCCGTGTCACAAGGAGGAGATTAGAGTCTCACTCTCTAATCACAATTATCCATCTAAATTTAAATGCTATTTAAGAGAGAAAGTGCTACTTGTATGTATACCCCATAGGGTGGGTGTTCAGTGACTTCAGCGGGACTTGTTTCCAGATACATATGCTTGTGTTTTGACTGTACTCTGTTGTTCAACTAGTGTTCTGGTTTTCATCTGTGCAATGCTGGAGGGTATGAAACCTAAAATTCTGCATGCAGGAAATGAACCCATCTGAAAAAAAAAGTGGGATTTTTGCACTGGCTCAGCATCTATCTATGGGTGAAAGGAGCCTGTTCATTCACAGAAAGTGAGGTTTGGATCCAATCCAATGCTTGTATGTGGTCAGAATAAGATATGACTGACCTTCGTTCAGGCACTTAACAGAAGCAAAGTCCTATTTTCTTGATGGAGGAACAGTCAAGTAAGTGTATCTCCATGTTTCTCCATTACATCTATCATGTAATATTGCTAATTAGGAACAGACAATTAGAAACTGCCATGTGGCAGAAACAGAATTGTACAATCTCCCTCCCTGCTTGTTCTTCTTTCTGTTTGTCTATGTAGTTTAGGCTGCCATATATGCAGTTCAGAGCAGGCAGAGGGCAGGTGTCATTTGTTGTATCAGACTAGATCCAAAACTTTAAAGGATGATGATGATAATGGTGGTGGTGGTGATGATGATCATGATGATGATGATTTTGGACTGCAGCTTCTAGAATCCCAACCAAGATGATCACTAGCCATGCTGGCTGCTGGAGTTACAGAGCTGCAGTGAGACCAAGTGTGGTATAGTAGTTTTAATATTGGGCTAGGACTCTGGGATACTGGGGTTCAAATACTTGCTCAGGCATAGAAACCCACTGGGTGGCCTCTGGGCATGTCACACTCTCTCAGCCTTAGAGAAAGGCAACAGCAAACCTCCTTTGAATAAATCTTGCTAAGAAAACCTGACAATGGGATTGCCATAAATTGGAGTGTACTTGAAGGCATGTAACTTCAAAGACCAAAAAAAGTAACTTTTCTAAGGTCTGGCTAAGAGCTCATTCAAAGTGATTAAAAAAACCAGGAAGTCCCCAATTTTGTTTCTGTTCTTCTGATTTTGTTGTGGAGATCCATACACTTTTTTTAAATCCGAGAATATTTTCTGTGGCTTCCCAGTACAATCAGAGACTTTTTATACCATTCTCTGTGTCATTTTATTTTAACCCAGTATAAAATCAGAAAGAATGAGAGCAAACGCTGGGACTTTTCAATCAATCTGGATCTGCCCTAAATCAAACACTGCGCTGGCATCTGAAACAGACTTTTTCCATCCCTGCAGTCCTTTGCACTGCCAGAAACTAGTTTTAGAGAGTTTTCCAGCCCTCCATAGGGATTTAGGGCCCAGGTTTCGCAGGATTCAGCTATTCCACTAATAGAAATCTATCAAGAATAACTAGGTACTGATTAAAAGAAAATCATAATCATATACAACAATTGCTGAAAGATCATCTATGGAAGCTGGTGGAATGATTGCAACCAATACAGAATTGTCACCTAGTTTATAGAATTAGCTCTAAGGGAAAATATCACTAAAATGATGCCTTTCTCAGTTTGATGTTTACTAGCTAGTAAAATCAAGACACAACCAACTGTCACAGAGCAAATGAAAATTAATGTGGTATGTGATCTTTTCATTCTTCATTTCTAACACAGAGGATTCATCTATATAAAGATGAGCAAACATGGAAGGATAAACCAAGAGTGCCTTAATTTTTTTTTTACCTTCCTCCACAATTTTTTAAACATAAATGCGCACCAAGAAACCAGAAACAATAAATTTGGCTGTTTTTGAAGAATGCAATGAAGCCAGTCAAACAACACTATTAATGAACTATATATGTTAACAATAGAAAAATGCTTAATCTAGCTACAGTTTCTAATATTGTAGGAACTTAGGCAGGTTATATAACATCCTAAATAGTACTGTTGGCCCTGGCTGAAGCAGATCTACTGAATCAATGAGATTTACTTACGTATTGACTTATCTTTCAACAATTGATTTAATGGATCTATTCTGGTTGGGGCTGACCAACAGGACTCCAATGAATTCACACTGAGATGAACATCATCTAGACATTAAAAAAAAAACTTTCACAAGAAAATGAGCAACACTGAAATACCTTACAATTCAATGGCTATGATGATGATGATGATGATGATGATGATGATGATGATGATGTGTGTCCTCAAATCATTTCCAGCTTATGTTAACTCTAAAGTGATCCTATCACAGGAGTTTCTTGGCAAGTTTTATTCAGAAGGGCTTTGCCATTGTCTTTCTTTAAGGGTGAGACTTAAAGCTTGGTATGACTTGCCCAAAGTCATCCAGTGGGTTGTCATGGCTGATCTCATGGAGTCCTAATCTAACAGTACCTCTGGCAACAGGAAACAAAGTTATGGGGTTGACAAACTGAAGTGCCTTACATTATGTGAAGACAGTAGGACACTGGTCATACGTGAGAAAGCATCCGTACCCAACAAGTGCTCATTAATGATTCTATGTCATTCTAGTGAATGAGTGACTTCTCAAGATGACTGCCACAACTTTTAAGAATGCAGTGCTATTGAAAATATTTTAAACTGATTTGGATGAGACGATAGTGGGGATGCTTATCAATTTGCCAGATGACACAATTTAGGGATGGCTATTAACTAAAGGAGAGAATATCAAGATTCAAGGGGATCTGAACTGGCTGGAAAACTGGGCCAAATCTAATGTGATAAAATTCAATGGAGAAGTCAAAGTCAGTGAGCTATGTAATAGTGGTCAGTTACTCTAAAAAGTGGATATGTTTCCACACTTGATTGCCACCTGCAGCATTCTCTGTGAGCAGAGATCTTGTTAGTGTGGAAACAGTACACAGCAGACAAGTCCATGAGGAGCTTGCTGCTGAAGACTGAAGGTCTGAAAGTCATTGTTCTATCATATTTGCAGCAATAACAATTGCTTCTAAATTTCTTTAAAGCTTCATGAATTTTACATTGTGTTCTGCATTTAATGTTTGTCTGCAGCCTTCTCTAACTTAGTTTCCACTGCTTAATTCTTGGTGTACAAAATTTAATAACTCCTGTGCTCACAATCCCTGATCATTAATGGATGGACTATTCAGCTTTCTCACATCAGTTATCATTAGGCTGCAGTTTCTAAAAGGAGTTGAGGGATCTGGTTGGCAAACTGTTCCTTAAACATTCACTCCAATTATGCAAACCATTAAAGGATTTGAAAACTAAGAGAATGCTAATGAGAATGCTTGGCAGTAATGTTTCCAGTGTAGTTTAACTCAGGATACAAAACTATATTGTTATTTATTGACTAAATATGTCTCCAAACTTTCTGGGCATGAAAAGAGTGATATACAAAATTTGGTTGAGGTTTAAGAACCTCCTCTTCCTAAGCCATGCAGAGTTCATGCTAGCCTGCCAGTGGAAGCTGCTAATTCTGATGTCAATACAGCAGCGAATCTGCTACAGGTTGGATCTATCCAAGGTGCTTAACCCTATTCCCCAAATAGGTTCAGCACTTAGACAGCTCCTTAAAATTCTGGAATAATGGAAATACTCTTCTAGCATCCTGTTACTCCAGAAACTTTTTTTGTTTCAGAACCTTGGATAGATCCTTAAAATAAAGATTAAAACCCAGAGCAGATGCACTGTTCCATTGAAATGGGCCACTAGCTGCCCCTGATCTAAAGATAATCATGCAAACATCATCCATTATGCCACACAACACAAAATGCAATATATATATAAAAAGGAGGGGGAATGCAGGCCGGTGGGGGGATTGATAGCACCCAGGCCTAGGGCCGTGAATCCATTTCAGGTTTTGATCTGAATTGTGAAAGAACTCTCCGAAGTGCTCAAGCCATCTGGGGCACAGGATCTCCAATGAAGCCAGGATGGAGTGGGGAGGGGGATGACTTTTTCACCTTTACTTTTCTTCTTAGCCAGTTTTTCTTTTTTATTTTACTTCTTCCTAGTTCCTGTGCAAGGAAAAAAAAATAATGATGCAAAATCATGGCTGGAGAAATTTTCTGTTGTGGGAAGCAAATATTTATGGAAGAATGAGACTTTGGATCTGATAGACCCCAAATCTCCTTTGATCTGCCCTAACATGCCCATGAAATGCCTCCATTTTGATTTGACTGCCTGCAGGGCTCTGCCCACAGGCAACCACAAAAGCACAATTTTCTCCTTCTAGAAAAGACAGAAGGGGAAGTAATATACTATGGCTCCTGTAAAGCCCTCCAAATGAAAGATATGTTCCTTTTAGAGGGATGCTTTAGTATACTGCTGGTTTTGTGCTGGTACTTCAGGGAAGTGAGTGAGGGGAATGTTGTAACTGATTACACCTGATGGACCTGTTGACTGAGGGCAAGTGAGGATTGTGTCCCTTGTGTGTGATCACTATACTATTTTGATTGCCAATGTATTATGTTAATCCTCAAGAACCCACCCATGTTAATTTAACCATACCTTTTAAAAAGTCCAGGTCCAGTTCCTTCCAATGAAAATATGTGTGTGGGGAGATATATTCTTGACATTTTCATAAAAGCGATGATACTGCTTTATGATGCAAAGTGAAGGCACAGGAGATTTGCTGGAGAGAAATCTGCTGAAGAAAGTCTTTCAAAAATGTTACAACTCTCTCCCAGCTCCTTTTAAAAAAAAAAAAAAAAACTAGGCTGTTCAGGACGCCCACTCCACTTTAGACTTTCTTTATCAATTACCTCTGCTTGAAAATGAAGAGTCGTCATTGCAAACTGCCAGTGACTTAACAAAATGATTGACTGTGGTTGCTTGTAGTCAGCAGAAGGTCTCTCCATTACAAATTGCTTGTCCATTATTCTTCTGACAGGACAGACCACTGGAGCTTGAATGGCACTTACACTCAATCAAATGCTAATGTTGATTGAAAATGTTGAGTTTCATAGCTTCTTGATGTGCCCTGCAGGGGCAAGGAGAACTCCATCACTGCATCATGCGCTTCTTGCACAGAGGCACTTTTAAAGACTTTTCAGTTTCACCACTGTGTTGCCTTCCACATACATGTATATGTGGAGCTGCAGATAGATGTGTTTGATTGTACTATGTCAGTGGGAGGACCTTTCTGACATCTGTTTCATAGTCTGACATCTGTTTCATAGTCTTATGGGACCATGCCAGCATTTCATATTTTCCTGATTTGTTCCAGTGGGATTCATCCGCAGCCGAAACTGCGCTACAGATCTGACACCTGTGGTCGAATGTGGCATTTTATCTAATAACTGTACTTCCAATTAAACCAAGATGCAACCCTCAAGGCCACTTTTGTAGCTATCAAGCACTCACCCCACCCAAAATCTCTTTTGAATTTTTTTTAAAAAATGTTTTTATCCCAAATGCCCCCTGCATCCTCTCAGGACATGGGGTACTGACAGGCTAGACTCTTTCAGATTTTTTTCCCCCAAAACTACAAGTTAATTCCAATCACTTTCTGGTTTGGAAAAACATCTTCTCTAAGGCCTCAAGGAACTAGGGCTGGAGGTACTTGGCAGATTGTCTACACACTCCTAAAGCTTTATAACAAATCAGAAGAAAATCAGAGTGGGTAGAAGCATGTGAGACAGCACTCCATGCAACCCCTTAATCTCAGGAAGTTGTCAACCACAATCCAAATACCTAAACCTTTATGACATGTTTTCAAAGCTGAAAAAGGCCGACAGCTGTGAAGTCTGAAGAAACTTATGAGGCTACAAGTAACGTATCGCAAATTATGGCCTTAATTGTAGCACTTTATTTTTTGACGCTTGTCAGTGACGTGTCTTTTTCTGGGTGAAGCATAGGGGGCTATTCTTTTTAGCATTTTGTGCCCTGTCTGAATTAACAGTTGTCAAGCCTTCTGAGGAAAGGACTATGCACTCTTGTTTCTTTGCCCCACAAGCCAAGATCAGCTGCTTCTTCATCTGAATTAACTCCCTGCTCCTTCCTCTCCCTGCTAGTAAACAGCAGCAACAGCGATTGGGAGGTGGGAAAGTATGGACCTTCAAAGGCAGCGCATTATGCTCCGTCTGCTTGGTGCAAGTTCTCAGCAAATACTTGGTCACATCATTACTATTTTTCTTTAGTGTAACAAGTAGTATTTGCTCATTAATCCTAAATCATTAATTTGGGGGTGGGGTCACTTTGGGAATTTTTGGCTATTTTAATTTTTTTTCAATTAGAAGGAAGACTTTTTATTAAAACTAATGCTAGTAACATGTTGTTGATTCGGCACTGTTATATAAGGAGTAATCATAGCTTAACTATCCATTTATAAAAAAGGAAAATACTGAATTACTTTGTAAATGTAACATTCTGGACTGTGTTCTAGTCCATTTCTACAATTAATTTGCACTCACATGATCCTTTGATGCACGGATAGTCCTGCCCTTGAGCAAGATGGGATAAAGGGCTATATATAAAGCCTTTGAAGTAAGTATCCCTGTAAAGTTGCTAGGGCACCAATCTGCTAAAAATGTTCTCCTACACCCTTCTCTTCAATAGTCCCTTTCCTAATTCTACTCTCCCAATTGCTCTTTTAAGGAAAATCCAGTTGTAGTCCATAATAGATTGGCACTACAAAAATGGGACTACAAAGGATAGAGAAAAAGACCCTCTGGTAGGAGATATTGTTGCTGCATTTCCCCTTGATGGCACCAAATTCTTAAAACAGACAAGCAAGGTCCCCAAGTTGACATCTGGAAATTCTGCTTCCAACTTTAGGATTTTATGTATTTGGATGTAAGTTTTATAGAATTTTTTTTATCAATGGCACCATTTATATCTCTGGACCAAAACTAAAAGGTCTTTTTTTAAAAAAAAAATCAGAAGCAGAAAAATTGTTTTACACAAAGATTATTGATTAAATTTTCACAAAAAAAGTTCCCAATGCAAAAAGAGAGGGAGAGAGAATGCATAAAACATTCCATAATCTTACCCAGTAGGAAGAAAACGGCATTTTTTTTTTCATTCCCACAAATGAGAATGAAAAAGATCTCAATTTAAATCGTTAGTGGGAAATGGGTGAGAAACACTCCAGCTAAGTGACAAACCATGAAATACACAAGAAAAACTATGTATAGTTTCATCTACAACAATTACATTTTACTGTGTACTGAAATTCTGACAAAAATAATATTGACCAAAATAATAACAGCTAATCTCTCCCCACCCCTCAATATAAGAAGCATTTACAGATTTAAACCACAATACAAATCAGTATTTTACATTTCATAATACTGCAGCATTTCATAATACTCTTTACACTACTCATATAAAAGGGCCCTACGGTTTGGCATCTCTCTTGTCTTATGTACAAAATAAGATCTACGGTAACTTAGTGAAAGGATTAAACTCTACCGTATAAAATTATGGCTGGTGTCCTGTTAGTGTCATATACCAGTGGTATCACTGGTGTAAGTCTTTTTGGTTATTATGGAGGGAGGAATGCAACATCATCCTCATGCAAGAACTCCCATTCCCTTACAACTCACTTATCACTTGGTGTCCTTCCTAACATGGCCATGTAGTGGCTGGCAAAAGCATGAAACAGCTGAGAATCTTCTGGCTGTGTTCCTATAGTCAGATACATGATATTGAAGGCATCATCCAGGACAACCCAGAGGCCCTCTGGAGGTTCCAAAAGATGACATCATCACTGAGCATGTGGCTACAGGGACAAAACCAGACGCTTCTTTGCTGTCCCTCACTCTTTATTGTGGCCATGTAAGGGAAGGGACAAAAAGTGGCAGCCAGCTTTTAAAGTAGGGGAAAGGAAAGGTGATATGCAGTTCTGTCTGGGCAGAATTTTTGTCTCATCTCCCAGTGCAGGATGATGGGCAGTATGATGTTGTTGTTGTTATATAATCAACAATGTTTTATAGATTATTACCTATGTCAAATGATGTTCAATAAAAATTTTCGCAGTAGAGACTGTTTTATCTAACAAAACAAACATTTATTTAAATTTTTAGTTGTTCACTGATAAATTTCTACAGGTCTTTGATGATATTAGTTCATGTGGCTCATGGTTTTGGACTTCGTTCCAGTTTTCTATAAAATAAAAGCAATACAAAACCATTTAAAATTTGCATTGTGTTATTAGCATAATATATGGTCGCCATATTAACTTCTCACGTCCACCATGTCATTCAGACACAAAATAAATCCTTTAAAAAAAATCAGCTTTAATCTGAAGGTTCTAATTGAATAGACATGCAAGGTAATAAGGCATTTTAACAGTTTTAGCATCTTTGCTTTGGCATACTTCATCTTTGGCCATTTGCTAGAAAAACTATAATACATCTTGTCTGCACTTAGAAGTTCCTTAAATGTGTTCCTTCAGAACTGCATTTAATGACAAAGGCAGGCAGAGGCCCCAGACTACATTGTAAATTTCAGCAAGAAAGCACAACATAGCTCCCTTTCTCCTTAAACAGAAAAATGTTTTACGATTACTAAATGAGATAAATGTCCAACCAACTTAGGGACAAAAAAGGTTAGATAAAGGTTTATTTTTGCAGATTACCACATATCCTTCAACCCTTCACAGATGAAAACCTGGATACATGTGATCAAGCAACATCAGAGTGTGGTCAAGATGGCAAAAGCTATTAATGAGGCAGAACACACAAGCTAGGAGAGACTATAGCCATTTGCTCTGGCCAGAGCCTACTGGGAAAAGCAAGATGCTGCCTCCTCCTTTCCTCTTCCCCCACTGAGTTAATTGATTGCAAACTACTCTTGTAATTTGAACTCAGTTTGCAGGAAAGAAATTAAGGCAAGGACAAAGGAGGAAAGCAAGAGAAGAGAGAAACGAGGGCATTTTAAAAGCAGATGAAAAAGTGGCACAGCAGAGGATTAATCAGGCCTGTCCCTACCAAATTGGGACAGTTGAAGGGTATGTTAATCTGATAGCATGATCCTGTATACCTCTGTTTCATTGCATAGACATCTATAGATGTATTGAGCTTTGTACAGACCCATCTATATTGCTAAAGTTCAACTGGATTTACTGGTAGGTATATAAGATATCACACGTATCTATCTGGCATATACATTTAAGGCAGGAATGGTTAAAGTGTAGCCCTGCAGGAGGACCTCAGAGGTGTTTTTGTTGCCCTCAGCCCCTCCAAGCCATCCTGTGTTTCCCCTACCCCGCCCCAGTGTCTCTTCTGGAAACCTCTAAGAGACACAAAGTTTTCCCCAGGCCACTCACCCACCTTTTAGATGACTGAGGCAGAAGAACTGTACTGTTTAACTTTTAAAAGAACCAACTGATAACTTCTGACAACTTCTATTTTTGCTTTGTCTTTTTGGCATAGTTTGGAAGTTTGTGTGACAAGGAGTCCTGGAGCAGAAGCCACGCAACCCGTGCCTATCTGCAGTTGCCCACCATTGATGTAAGGGATGTTTCAGTCTTGGAGTATCCAGTTATACCCGGCCCCCACCAAAAACAGGCTAGGCCTCCTGAACCTTTTGTCATTGGGCCAATGCAGGAATTTCAGCAATCAACAGACCATGAAGATGGCTCGCTATCCCATGCAGGTCTACACAGAATTAAATCCGATGGGATTTATTCCCAAATGAATGTAAAGACATATCTCAGTTAATAACCCACTAGCAATGAAGCTTTTTGGGTTTTTTACCAAGGATTTTTAGACCCACCCAATCCTATTCCCTTCTTGCTGTCTGTCTGTCTGTCTATCTAATTTTTTTTTTTCCAACAGAACTGGCAGTGGAATATTAGTGAAGGATGGCTAGAGAAAGGCCATTATTTGGTGTCAGGTTGCAGCAGCAAGTAAAAAGGCAATTTAAAAAACTGAGCTAAGAAAGAACGGGATTTTGGTCTAGCCAGTCCTATGTTGCTAGCTGTGTGTCCCTGCCTACAACAGGCAAGGTAAATAGCAGCTGCCTCCAGAATCCCTTACTGAGCTTGCAAAATAGAAAGAACACATGAGCTTGCCTCACGAGCAACTCCAGGCATGTTAAGAAACCACAGATCTATAAGTTTGGCCACCAAAATGAAATCATAAGAACAGTGGAGGCTGGTGAAAGAAAAAGTCGTTCCTAGATGCATTTTAGAAGCAGTCTTCAAGTGGTCTCTAGAAGGTCCAAAATGTTTTTGTTTATTTATAGAAGGCTTACCTGAACTGGTTAGTTAATGTCATATTGACATACTGTTAGTTTGAAGAAAAGTATGTTGACACATGTTTACTTGCTTTTCTTTTCTGTGGTATAGGACCCTGCACCTATTATTTCCATGTTACTTCTACCTCTGGTGCCAAATTTTCTGTTAAAGAAGTAATTCTCAAGAACATATATAATTTGATATCTGAGGTATATCTATATACAACACTTTCACCTTAATCACTTAAGTTTAAATGGATCATGCTTTCACCCTATGTAACTAATTTTGAAATCATCACTGGTACAGTTCTATAAGAAAGTAAATACTGTACATATATTTGCTTTAAAGCTCAAAGCATTGTTTTCTCATCTAAAAAGCCAAAGTGAATAAAACAAGATTAATATATTTTAAGTTATTTTTACAAAAAGATAAAGAGCTAAAAAAATAATAAAAGAAGCTAGATATAGATTTTCTATCACCATTATGATAAGCTTTGGTAGAAAGATTACAAAGCCATAGCACCAATAAGCTCCAATGGCAGTCTCTATGCCTCAATATGCATGAGAAGTGATGAAGATGTAAATTTTGGCCAGGAAAGTTGTGTATGTCCCTTGACGCCAAAGCTTCATTTCAACATCTAACAAAAAGTCTTTGGGTTCCTTCACTTGTCGCTGAAGGTAGACAATGCCTGTGTAGGAATTCAGCTTTCTGGTGCTGAAGTAGTTCTCTTCATTTCCTTTGTTGATTGTAAGGATTATGTTGTCTCCAGCATAAGCAGGTGAGGGACCAATTCGGAAAATATGAGCTGGGACAACAATGTTAGTTTGGAAGTTAAGCTGATAGTAAGTAATTCGCAATGGAGTACTTTGGCAATCCAGATAGCTGAAGCAGTTGATACGTTCACATCTCCTGAAAGAAGAAGAAGAAGAGGAAATATTTAGCACAGCAGGAACTTAGATTCAAAAGAGACCCATCTGGGTGATTTGCAGAGTCTCTGGGGGAAAAAAAAACCCTCTCTCATGTATTAGGCAAAGACACAGCAGAGCTGCAAACATTGACTGTGCAATTAACAGCTGCTTGTTCTGCTTTTACAACACTCTTTACACTGATGCAATTGTCAGCATAACAGCCAAGTATCAAAAGATCATGAACCTTGAAAGCCTCTGCTGGAAGCACCACAATGAGCACACAGAGGAATACAGACAAAGTCACGCTGTGTATGTTTGCCTGGAAAAGGAATCTGTGATTCATCAAAGTGCTGTGCTCTGATCAGGCTATATGAAATCCAGCCATGCTGACAAAAGCAACTCTCAAAGGCAGCCCTTTTTTTTTTTTGGCTTTCATTTCCAACTGCACAACTATAGAATGAGGAGCCACACCAGCGGTTCACTGTCTTCATTTCTGTTTGCAACATCTCTGAGAATGGGAAATGATACTTTTTAGATTACAGGTCCTTGAGTACTTCACCCATATGGAAGATTGTAGGAGCTGTAGTCCAAAAGGTAACTTTTCCCAGATCTAGAACTTCCAGGGCAGGCTTCCAGGGTATTTGTGCTGTCAGGGATTCTGTCTTTATTCTCACTATATGATATTATTAGAGAAGGTCCCTTGGCACCACTGCAAAGAAATTGATCAGTTTGCCTGTGACTTCTTTATTATTTCTCTTGTGTCACAACTGTGACAAAAGGACCACACGTGGACATGGAAAATGACACTAATATGCCACAGGAGTTTTCCATCTCTGTCAACATAAAGAATACCACTACACTGAGAAGGCTCAAAGAGCTGTTGGAGTATGCTACTACAAAGGGAAAGGGTCATAACTCATTGGTTGCTGTTGTTTACTGCTGTCAAATCAACTTTGATTTATGGAGACACATATAAACGAGAGCCAGCATAGTGTAATGGTTTGAACATTGGACTGCAACCCTGGAGACCGGGGTTCGATTCCCTGCTCAGCCACTGAAACCCACTGGGTGACCTTGGGTACATCACACACACTCAGCCCCATAATTGGTTCACCTTAGGGTCACTGTAAGTCAGAAACAACTTGAAGGTACACAACAACAACATGAATCAGATAAATTGCTCAGGTCTTGCGGACTCAGGGTTATGAGTTCCTAAAGGAGTCTACCCTCCTTTAATGGGCTCTTCCTCTTTTTCTATAGCCAAGTATTGATTTGCTCTAGGAACCATTTATTTGTCTTTTTGGACGTCCAAGGTATCTGCAGAACTCTGTGCTCATTGGTACAGAAAATTATGATACTATGTATGCAGAAAGTTCAGTCCCTTCAGGTTCAATCCCTAGCAGTTCTCAGGATGGCTGGGACCTGGATGGAACCTGGATAGTCATTGTCAGCCAGTGACAACAACACTGAACTGAAAGGATCAAGATCTGACTCAACATAAGCCAGTATCCAATGCTGCTAAGGTAGATTACACCTTGCACAGCTGTAAGAAGTTAACAAGGATGACCACCCTATTGCTGCCTCTTCTCACACAGTGAATCACCTATCAGATATAAGGCTTTCTGAGGGATGGAGAAGAAATTGTTTCAGTTCTGATTCCAAATGAAAATAGACATTTTGCATCTCTCAAGACTGACAGTGGAAGGGAAGATATCTTACCTCTGAAAACCATATATTTAAATCCTGTGATTTATTTCATGAGGCTAGAGGTACACAAAACCACACATTTCAAATATGTCTATGATTAAAGCTGCATGCATTCACACAGATGGACCTCAGTACAAAAAATGCATACAAGAATGCAAAAAAAAAAAAGTGCATACATTTTGAAAAATTCATACGGACATACACATGAATTTATGTGTTCTGCAGGGAAAGGAGTTTTATAATCTATTATGTTAATGGAAATGAACAATAACATGATTCAGAAACTGAGAATGTAAATGAGAACACGATTGATGTATTTCTACATCTCTAGGTTGACTTCAGCAATTCCAAGGTGACACTGTGCCACAGTGTCACTGAACCACAACGGTACATATAGAATCAATCAGAAATTTACTTTCTGTAGTCACTGTAGATAGGCAATTGATTTTACTGCTGCCTGCAACCGCCACCTCTCTGAAGCATGCTTTTCTGAGGCACATAGTGCCTATGAAAAAACTCTCAACCTTTTTGGCTCAGTCCTATCTATCTATCTATCTATCTATCTATCTATCTATCTATCTATCTATCTATCTATCTGATGCAAAGTGGTCCCATTAATATCTGTGGAATACCATGAGGCAGAACCATGGAAGCATTTAGTCATGGTTACTTTAAGAAGTTATCTGTACAGTGATTGCAGTGATATATCAAAAGAAAGCAAAACAAAGGCACTCTCCACTAAGATTAATAAAACAAAATCAGAATCCTTTTCTTTCCACAGTTCAGAGATGGGAAAGTGATCATGTGGCCATCCAGACGTTCTTGGACTGCATTTCCCATTAGCATTGACTAGCATAGTCTGTAGTGAAAAGTCACAGAATCACAGAACTGGAAGGAATCACAAGGGTCACCAGTCCAACCCTCTATCAGGACAGAAATCCAATGTGAAAGCATTGCTGGGAGGGAGCCATCCAACCTCTGTTTGAAAAATTCTAACAAAGAAGAGCCTACCAACACTCAAGATATTTGATTCCACTGCCAATCAGCTCTTATTATTGGGAAGTTATTCCAATTGTGCAATCAGCGTATTCTTTCTTGTAAGCTGAACCTGTTGATTTAGGTTCTACCCTCTGAAACAGGAGGAAACAAGTCAAATCCATCTTCTGCCTGACAGCCCTTTAGATATTGAAACATGGCTATCATATCATCTGTCTTTTTTTCTCTAGGTTACATATAGCCAACTCCCTCATAAGACTTGGTTTCCTTGACCTTTACTATCTTGGTTGTCCTCTTCTGGACATGTTCCAAGTTGCTGTATCCTTCTTAAACTGTGGGGCCTAGAACTGGAAACAGTGCTCTAGGTGAGGTCAGCACAAAGTATAACAAAATGGTACTATTATTTCCCTTGATTTCAATGCTATAGTCCTGTTGATAAAGCCGAGCAAAGCATTGGCCTTTTGACCGCTGCAAGATGCTGCTTTGCTGCCCTCTCACACTGTTTTCCTCCTGTTTAGATTCTGTCTTCTAAGATCCCTAGATCCTTTTCATATATACTATCAATCCAGGTGTCACCCATCCCATATATATGTACCTAATATTTCCTGCTTGAATGTACAACAGTAGCTCACATCTATCTCTGTTGATATTCTTTTTTCTTTTTAAGTATTTGGTTCCGTTTCCCATCCTGAATTCTGATTCTGTCTTCTGAAGCATTAGCTATTTTTCCCAGTTTCATGAGATTAATTTGATGAGCATGTCCTGAATATCTTCCTAAAAATCATTAGAGAGATGTTGAACAACACTAGGACCAGGACAGAGGCCGTAGCACCCCACCGTCACTTCTCTCCAGGAAGATGGAAACTATAGTTCAACACCACATGGAATGTCCCTGTTTCTCCTTCCCACTACAGGTACTAATACCTGTTCTGCTCCAGAAAAAACACTGTAGTTCATGGACAAAGGGTCAGTGTGGGTCTGAGAGACTAGGGTCTAGGCTTACTACCTCTTGGGCAAGTCCCTCTAGCCTCATTTTATAAGCAATTAACCAAGTTGTTGTAAAGGCTGAACTCAATAAAAGATGTAAACTCCTCAAAAAAAACTAAATAAGTTCCACTATTAGTTAGAAGCATTCAAAGACCTTGGAAAGAGCACAAATAATAGAGGTCTAAATCCTGTTATTGGAGGAGATCTGTTGAATTTCTAGTGGCGATTAACAATACAATACAATAAAGACCAGGAGCAGGAGGGATGAAACAAACAGCTTATGATCAGACAAAATAATTACTGAAGAGAATATTTTGAAAACTCTATAATATATGGGAAGTGGGGTAGTTGGTATGGATTTGACTTACATATCAGACACTTTTCTGTAGTTTGGTGGGCACTCAAATAAGAGACATCGGAAGCTCCCTTGAATATTATAACAAGACTCTGATGATGAACAGTTGTGAGTTCCCATTGCACATTCATCGATATCTGGGAGTGAAATATAAAGATTACACATCACAGTCAAAAAGCAGTGTAGTTGCAGCCTTATTCCAAAACTATGGAAAATATGTCACTCATATCAACAGACTGCACATTACAAAACCCAAGCTTCAAAATATATATTGGTGATACCTTTATTAGGCAAACCAGGAGACACTCCCTCCCCCTCTCCAAGCAGCTCTGAGCTCACTGGCTTCTTCATTAGGGTTTAATGCTTGAGACAATGGTCTTCCTGGATTGCCTTGTTTGCGTATTTTTGATAGCTGGTAGAAGATGCCTGGTTTAGGTTCTTGGGTGTGTCCATTTGAATTTGATTCTGTATGTTGGTGGAGAATTCTCTGAGTAATTTGTATCATTCCTTCATCAACGAGATCTTTAGAGAGGATTATGTAAAATTCAGTGTTGGACAGTTGCCTCCAAGTCTCCTATATGTAGTCTTACTTGTTCATGATGATCACAGCTGTCTAGAGCCATTAAGGTATCTGGACATATGAACTCAGTTCTCAGGCCATGTTCTATCAGCACTCCAAGCTAAGTGAAGTTTACAACTAATTTCCCAAGGAGAATTCAGTCTGTTCACAACCTCCCTGAGAACACCATCCTAGCCACTATGGATATGGAATCCCTATACACCAATATCCTACACCCGGATAAACTACAAGCCATCAAGAATACCATCCTGAATGAGGCTACAGCACACCGAACCACCAAACTCTGCCAGATTGTGCTCACTCATAGCTACTTTACTTTTGAGAATAACATGTACCTCCAAGTCAGTGGCACTGCCATGGGCACCTGCATGGTACCACAAATGCAAACATCTTCATGGCTGACTTGGAACAAAGCTTTCTCAGTGTATGTACCCAAAAATCTCTCCTTTACCTATGACAACTTGATGACATTTCTGTTTTCTGGACATATGGAAAGCAATCACTTCAGAAGTTTTACCAAGATTTCAACAACTTCCACCCTACTATTAACCTGAGCCTGGAAGAATCCACACAACAAATTCACTTTCTTGACACCACTATGCAACTGCACAGTGGACTTCTAAGCGATATGCTCTATTGAAAACCCACAGATAGCTCCATTTACTTGCATGCCTCCAGTTTCAACCAAGAATACACTACCAAAGCAATTATTTACTGCCAAGCCCTTTGATACAACCGCATCTGCTCAGACCTGCAAGAAGAGACTCAACGCTCTTGGATTTACAATAGAGTACAATATCAAGCTACAATATACACATAAGGACATGAAGAAACAAATCAACAAGCCAACAAGCCAGGAACATCTACTACAGGACAGACCAAACAGACAAGATTACAGAACACTCCTAGTGGTTACCTATAGTCCCCAGTTGAAACCACTCAAACACATCATCAGTGAGCTGCAACCAGTTCTGCAGGAAAATACAGCCCTCTCATAACCTCTCTAGTTGGTCTACAAAAAGCCTCCAAATCTTAAACAACTATAGGGGCCCCTCCACCTTCATGTGGGTTTGGGGCACAGAACCCTTGTGAAAGTGGAAAAACAGCAAATAATCCCCCCCCCAATTCCCTTCTGGGGCTTCCCCTTCCCATTCCCTTGCTTTTTGCATTGCAGGGCCAAAGGCAAGGTAACAGGAAGGCGAGCTCTGCAGGGGAGAAGGAAGGCTCATGCAAGCCTCCCCCCTATTCCCTTGCCTTTTGCTTCAGTGCAGGTTCTCAGCACTGGGGCCAGAGGCAAGGGAGTGAGAGGAGGAGAATGAGAGGGGAAAGGCAGACAAGCACCTTACAAGTAATCAAATTCACAAAGGTCAAACCTGCAAATGTGGAGGGAGGACTGTGCTCCAAACAGGACACATGACATAGATGGTAATACATGGACAAGATCCTGCCACAAGCCCTGATACCAACCCTGTCCCCACATCTATTCTGGGAGCAATACTACACAGGCAAATATATCCAACGTGATGTATTCCATTCTATTCCAGCAATGCCCCTCTACATTCTACACTCGATAAACAGGGGAGTCTCTGTGTAAGAGGCTAAATGGACACAAATGTGACATTAAAAGTGGGAATAACCAAAAACCTGTTGCAGAACATATCCACCTTCCTGGACATAAAGGACAAATACAGGATTTAAAGGTTTCAGTCCTTGTAAAGGGAAATTACAAACATAGGCTAGAGAGACTGCTGAATTGAACTGTATTTACAAATTCCAATCTATTAACCGAGGTATGAACAAAAACAATGGCCATTTCCACACTAGCCTGTTATAGTGCTATTATTCCACTTTCAACATCCTATGGAATCCTGGGGTTTGCAGTTTAGGGAGGGGCCTCAAAGGATGTTGAAAGTGGAATAATAGCACTATAACAGGCTAGTGTGGAAATGGCCAATGTCTTCATGGCACATGACATATATTAATACAAGAGTCCTTGCTATTGTGACAAAAAGAATCTTCTTAAAGGTTTTGAAGCCAAGGAAACTGACTCCTGGTAAGCAGTTCTATTGCTTTCACACATGAACACTAACGGACCACCGTAAAAATACTGAAAGACCCTGTACCACCTTATGCAGCCCTTTGAAAATTTAGGACAAGGGCCATGATTTATATCCTTCTGAATCCT
This sequence comes from Cyclura pinguis, assembly GCA_030412105.1. Taxonomy (NCBI): domain Eukaryota; kingdom Metazoa; phylum Chordata; class Lepidosauria; order Squamata; family Iguanidae; genus Cyclura; species Cyclura pinguis. Next base: position 85,426,063 of record CM059600.1, read on the forward strand.
ATTATATTTCATCCCACTCCCACAACTATGTGCATATATTTATACCTGAGCATTTATTATCATTTTGTAGTGCATCTGAAGACGTGGTTTTATAGTCACAAAAGATCATGTAAAAATAAAAATCAGTTACTCTTAAAAGTCCTGTATATTCCTTTCCTCTCCCTTCCATCTTCTTCTTTATGCTGCAAGAGAACTAACGAGGCCACTTTTTGAAAACTTGGGTTAAATCGTTAGTGGTGCTAGAACACCATAAGTCCAATAAAAATAATAATTAAAAAAAGACCACTAAAGTCAGTAAGTTTTCACACACATATGAGATTGTACATGTGCAGAGTGTCAGTGAGGTGCTGTAGGTAAAGTGTTACACTTGGGAAATCCAGGCTCCAGTTCCCACTAAGCCATGAAATCCAGTCAGTGATTTTGGGCCAGATTTTCTCCCCATTGCAGTCTGACTTACCTTAAAGGGTTGTTATGAGGATAAAGTATGAAAGAAGAAAGCCAAACATGCTACCGTGAGCAAATCCCCAAAATAAAAATATAATATAATAGTGCCTTTTTTTCTTCTATTTGAACCTGCCTTTCATTAGCATTCTATTCAGACACATGTTGCTAATAACATTTTTTTTTCTTTGCGTATACTCCTTTCCATTATTTGAGGCATCAGTGCAGTACTGTTGTTTCTAGTTTTTCAAAAAGGCCGCAGTTGCACATGTGACATTACTTATAGTTCCATAGCATTCAAAAGAGGAGATTTTCACAAATTTTTTTTAGGAGAAAAAAAAGTCCCTTTTGTTACTGGATACAAAAACAATGTTTGAACAATAAAATACGATGGCAAAATATTAAACTGTGGTTCTGAAGATACTAAATACCAGATGCAATGAATCCAGTTCAAGCAGAAGGAAAAGGGGGTGGGGGACTTGGTTCATTTTTTTGTAGCTGCACAGAAAACTCTCAAATGTCTAGACAGCACTTGGAGGTTTGCAAATAAAATAAATGTTACCAGACAATCCATGTGGCAAAGTACTGTGGTGAGATTTGCCAGTTGTCATACAGGAGACTGGCTCCTAAAGAAATACCATAGTCTTCCCTGAGGGTCAAGAATTGCTCTTGCATGGAGTGTGGCTTGCTTTAAAAGCTCAAAGAATATTTTTAAAGAGGAAGTCAAAGAGAATTAAAGTAAATTAAGCCCCTCCTCAATGATTCTTAAAACTAGGTGAAAAGGTAAATTGTTTCCATATGGTACTCCATGTCCCAAAACGATTTACTTCTCCATCTCGGCTCTCTGAAGCTTTACCACACAGCTTTGAAAACAATGATCCATAACATAAAACTTTAGCATGCCAGTTCAAACAGATCAGCTTGAATTCACAAAGCCATAAAAAGACCATGAATGAAAGGGAAAAGGAGGGGGGAAGCCTTTATTAAATCTTAGAATAAAATAACTGAGATAAAAAGATATTTTCGTCTTCATTCTCTCTATATCTGGAGCAGGAGACAGATCAAAGCTTTCTGTGCAAACGTGTCCCATATTCAAGATATCTGCAGTCTGCAAGTGGGTATAATGTTCAAAGAGTCTACATGTCATGTAATTCTAACATGCATGACATCATGTGTCCAATATCTCACCAATATCTAAGAAGGGACCCCACAATATGGACCTACAGCCATTAGCAGTATCTACTCTACTCTAATATTGTAGCTGCACAGGGCTTCAAGAAATCATATGTGAATATTTTTAATCTCACTCCTTGCAAAGTAGTAAGGAGAGTATCAACCAAGTCATTCAAGACTGGGATAATATTCTAAATAACAAACATCGGAGCATCCTCAGTTAAAGGCTCCAAGCACTCCCAGCTTAAAAAAAAAATCCTCAAAAGCCCTTTTAGACTTCAGTGAGTCAGAAATTCTAGTAGAATTTGGGTGTATTAGGACAACCAAGCAAAAACATCAGTTTCTAGTTTCTGACAACAATAATTAATTGTTGTTAATGAGAACATTTTCATAGCCATAGGTTTGAAGGTATATCAAACAACAACGTTATGCAACCAATAGGGCTAAATATTTTCTGAAATGAACTTAAATGAACAATATTTTGTTAGCATTGCTGTGAATGTCTGTAGTCCCAAGGTGATCTGACTACTAACTGTGGGCTAACTATATACTACATTTCATAGCATGCAGCTGAGCTTCCCTTTCATGTTACTGCACCCAATCTAAATTTTGACTACCATGAATATTAGGGGAGATTGAACTTTGCCCTCAAATCTTCCTATATGTGTTTTCCAAAAAAAGGGGGAACTGCAACTGATGCCAATGGAGTCCACCAGCTATTGTAGTTCCCATTGGGCAGAGGGGTAAATAGCTGTGAGGGAACTGTTTAAACAGCCCCTACTTAAGTGTCACGTACCTGATCCAAACAGGGATGCCCTGTACTTAAGACTGTCATTCTTCTCGTATCAGTTAAAGGACAGATAGTTCATGCATGCACACTCACTGATCGAGTCAACCATGATAGAGTCACAAAGAGCAACCAGCTTGGGTGCTTCCCCTGTGAAATGTGGAGACAGTTCTCTTAAAGACAACCGTGCATGGGCATGCCTGGCAAACCAAGGAAGTCCAAGACTCATTGGTTGTGCTAAGACAGCACAGTGTGGCTGAGGCCTTGTCCTGTAATCTCTGTGGGAAAAAAATCAGTGGAATGAAGGACGCTTCTTGTTGCAAAATATACCCAGCTGCAATCAGTAACCTATGATGGTTGACTTATACATCTCAGTGTTAAGAATGAATACTCTTAAGAATAAATAATTTCAAAAGTTCTCTGCTGGGCAAGATTATGAGAGGTCTATGTGCAATTTATAATATTATTTTAGACTTTGGGAATGCCAAGGAACTTTTTTGGGGTTTTGTGCAAATAAAATAAAATAAGATAGAATAGTGACCAGAAAAGATTGGATTCTTGGCCTCAAATTTGAAGACGTGTGCTCTCAAACCATGTTTTTTGCAAATAGTTCTTCTGAAGAAAAAACAAGACACAATGAAAAAAGTTGCCATTGTTGACCAACGGAATGTGTCAAGGTGTTGAGATATCCGTTCTCACTGAAAACGAGTAATTTTGAGAACATTCTTTGCATTGCTAGTTCCTATATACATCTATTTAGACATAAGTCCCAGTGTGTTCAATGCGGCATTGTTGTTGTTGCTACTATTATGTGACTTCAAGCTGACTCTGACTTATGATGACCTCATCACATGGTTTTCTTGGCAGGATTTATTGAGAGTAGGTTTGCCACTAGATTTCTGTTAGACTGAGACAGTTTGAGTTGTCCAAGACCATCCACTGGGTTTCCAATGTCCATGTGGATATTTGAACCCTGGTCTCAAGAACTGTAGTCCAGTGCTCAAACCACGATACCATTAGGGCTCATTAAACACTAGGATTGCAGGTTAAAAATACGCTTAACCTGGATGTGAATGGTTAATGTGGGTCTTCATTGGACCACATATAATATTGCTAGTGATGCAACAGAAGGCAAATGTTTACACAATTATTCTCTACCTCCCCTTCCTCCTACTTATATCAACTCACACAGCACTATGACGAGAAACTGTGCCTTCACCTGGAGAACAAGCAGAACAGCTGTCTGCATTCTTGCACACACATGAGAAACCTTTCCTTTCCTTTCATTCCTCATTTCTCTTTTCATTTTCTCTTATTTTCTAGGGCTTCCACTATATTAGATGTACTAATGTTTATTTTTGTTATAGCCCTATAATACCAACTAGTATGATAAAAGTTCACCAAGGCAACAATAGAACTTTAAAGCTATGGAAGCACCTTAATCTCCTCCTTACCTCGACAAGTTCTTCCATTTGCTGACATTGTGTAGCCTTGGTCAGGACAAGCACACTGATAACTTCCAGGCACATTGAGGCAGCGGAAGGTGCACAGAATACCTGCACTTTGGGCACATTCATCAATATCTGGAACAAAGACAATGACAAACATATAAGCACAGCCCAACTTATTCACCCAGAAGAATTGTCCAAGAGTATTAGCACTGGAAAATTCTAAAGCATACCTTTACAAGAATGACCATCTTCTGCTAACTGATAGCCTTGTCTGCAGTAACATTGATAGGAACCATAAATATTAGCACATTCCTGACTGCATGGATTGTTGTCACACTCATTGACATCTGTATAAAAAAGGGAAATATAGAAATCATATTTAATCAGTCCAACTACTGATTAATCATTTCACAGCTAAAGCTAATGTACCAGCTGCAACCATTCTTGGAGATGTTAGACCTGGCCACAGTAACAGATGCCTTGGTTCCATGCCTTTGCATTACTGTAACACACTGTATGTGGGCTGTCTTTGCAAATTGTTCTGAAACATCAGCAGGTCCAAAATGTTCCAGCCAGACTTGTGACCCAGGTTGGTTATACTCCCATGTTGCAGCAGGTCCACTGGCTACCAATCTACTTCAAGGTAGAAATCATAGGGCTGGTTCCAACCTATATGGCTTGGGTCCAAACTATCTGCAAGACTGCATCTAACTATATGAGCCTTCCTGAGATTTAAGATTTTCGGGGATGCCTTTCTCTTAGTCCCACCACTGTCATAGGTACACGTGGTGGGAACATGTGAGAAAGCCTTTTTGGTAGCAGCTCCCACACTACAGAATTCCCCCCTGCAGCAGGCCAGGATGCCCCATATGTGAACTCTTTTTCCCAGCAAGCAATAACCTTTTATTTTTGACAGGACTTTGACTTGTAAGTAGTCATAACAAAAGGGTCTTTTGAATGGGAACTTTTATCTTTACTATGTTTCAAAGCTATTTTTAAATGATTTAAATTAATGTTTTAATAGGATTCTTTGTTTAATATTTTAAAACTTTTGTACTATGCATTTTGTGTTTTGTTTCAGTTGTGTTTTGTTTTGTAAGTTGCTTTGGGTCTCACATTGGGAGAAAGGTAGGATATAAATGAAATACATTATTCAAGTAAATAAAATGTTTATATCATTGCCAGTATTATTGAAGATGGAAGACATCAATTATACATGAGCACTACTGTATGGTAAGGACGTAATTCTTCACTGATTTTCTCCTCAAAGAAAACAACAGGCAATTTTAGCAATCTTCTTCTTGCAGCAAAGACTATTTGCAGCTTAAGACTTATTCTATGTAAAAGTCACACACAGTATCTTATACAGGAAACAATAGTGGGATAGAATGTAATAGGATCCAGAAAGACACCAAAAAAAAAAAAAATAGGGCAAGGGTCATGATTTGCATCTTTCTGGATCCTATTACATCCTGTCCCATTTCAACTGTATATATATATGCTTTATGCCTGGGGCCTTAATACTACTCAGTGCTGCACCCAAAGAAGTAGGTTTATATCCATCAAAGATCATGCAAAAATCAAAACAAGTTAGTTTTAAAGATGCTGCCACATTTCTTTTTTTCTCTCCCCTTTCCTTCCTCTTTTAAAAATAAAAATTGATTATTTTTTGTTGATTAAGCCCATGTAAAACCACTGATGTCTGCGTTGGATTGTAGTGTTACTGCTTACAAAACTCATGTTGTCCATATTGCAATTCTAGATGTAGTTTGTGTACATGCATTATTTTGATACATTTGACTTCAAAAGAGTTAGCAAACTGATACCTTCACAGTGCTTCCCATCATAAGCCAAACGAAAACCAGAAGAACAGGAACAATAGTAAGACCCCGGGGTATTTTCACATGAGTGTTGACAGAGTCGGCCTGGATAATTCCAGCATTCATTTATATCTGCCAGAAAGAAAGTATCAGCATAAACACAAAACACATATCAGAGACAGAAAGAAAAGGAAATAGCAAACAAGTTGGGGATTATTTGTATAAAGCCATCTATCTCAGATGTTATATTCCCATACTCTAATTAGCATGAACAAATGATAAGGTATAGAAAGTTCTACAATTAAGAATGTCTAGTCTTTCTCTTTTTGTGCATTTGGTTTCCATGTTCTCAGATATTCTTGGATATTTTTTCTCCAATGAGTAAGCACAAGTTTTCATCTGAATATGAAAATTACACTGAAAAGAGTTGGACATAAAAAAGATTTGTTTCTGCACCAGCAAAACTGGAAATTTATTAGAAATTGAACTTTATAGACTCAATATCAACAGGTAGGTGCCTCCTGCAATTTGTTTAGTATTTGAAGTGTTTTAATTGGTATTTACATTTTGTATCTATATTCTGCCCCAATATTTGATGTGCTTTTATTTGGTTTTATGTATCCTGTATGTATTTCATATGTTTATATGTTTGCCATATTGCTGGGTCTTTAGACTATAAAGACTATTAGACTAATAAAGATAATATATAAATAATATCAACAGGTATCAATTTTCCGGGAAAATATGAAGATATTATCTGTCAGTCTGTGTGCTCTATACTAAAGTGTGTGTGTGTACTCTATAGAGTCGAAGAGTTTTTAACTTATGGATAACAACGAGAGGAACAGGTTGACTCCAATCAATGCCTACATTAAAAAAACAAAAACAAACCGGGACATATTCTTAATAGCATGTCTGATAAACAGCCAAGCTGATGTCTGTGTATGAAGCAATTCTAATATCTCCTTCTTTGAGCTCTAGTGCTGGGAAGGTAATAATTGTACTGGCAACAACAGCATGTAAATACTAGCCTGTGTCCATGTCTCATCAATCAGCAGTATTGTCTCTTCCTGTGCTATACATACCAATGCAAGTTCTGCTGAATGAATCGTACTGATATCCCATCTTGCAGTCACAGCGGTAAGCTCCAGGTAGATTGTGACAAATTTGTCCCTCTCCACAACGATGCACGCCGGTCTGACATTCATCAACATCTGCAGAAGCAAATAGTAGCAATTACTCTCACTGCAAGGGGCCAAGCTGCTGGTCACTTTCTGAATATCACTGTTTGCAGTCCTCAGTATTGAATGAAGAAGGTTTGCGTCATGACAATCAAAATGGAACAGAAGCACTGTTAACTTTTTTCCTGCCACTGCAGGAAAAATGATTAGTGATCCCCACTCCCCTTTTGCCAAAGCTGGTTTCATGAAGTTCTGTCTTTCCCCACGGACACATAGTGGTTTAAAAATGAAATGATAATGCAGCTTGCAAGTCCTTCGATAGTTTCTAAGAAGATTCTACCGCCCAAAAAAGTGCCCTTGATGTCATTAGAACAGCTACATTCACACTGACACTTCATCTAGGGTTGATCGTAATGCTCTCGTGTATAAAAACACCATTTTTCAGGAATGGATAAAACTGTCTTTTAATATGAAAATCAATAAATATGAAGCATTCTAAGGAGTGTGCCTCACACAAACCCTTTTCTGCACTCAGATATACTGAGATATATGAAAATATTGCATTTTGGGGGCTAACATCCTACTAACAACAGTAAGTAATGTGATAAGGCAGCAAATCAGGGGATATGACTGACAGTCAGACTTGTATTTGAAAATACAGTTGGTTTCCTCAAATGCAGCAACATACAGCCAAGATTGTGGATGTGTTCTTTTAAAAGATCAGTTCCTGCAGGAGAGAACAAATCAATTCTTCAGTGTTCTCCCCACTGTGGGATCCTCTTAGAAAACTGTTCAGTTTTGGAAGAGTTCCTGCAGTCTCTCACCACTTATCTTTTTCCTGTTCCTCCAGCCATGTAGTGAGGATCACGAAGGTTTCAGCCTTTGAAGATCCTTGCTTGATCTTCCCCTGCCTGCTCCATTGAGGGACAGGTGGTGAAAAAAGCAAGAGATTATCATGTGGGTTATATTTATAACCTAATTTTGCTCCTCCCTCAGGGGGGTTAGTCTCCTACTCAATGCTGTCTCCTGCGCTCAAGTAGGAAATGGGACCCCCCCCCTTTGCCCCTTGGAGATCATCTAGCTGCCACCACCTACTGATTTTAAATCCCCACCATGCAGTAGCACAGTAGGAAGCTACTGGGGAAGGAATCTCTCTGTGGAAGAAGGGAATTCTATCTATGAGCGCAACCAGCAAGGCATGTGGAGAGACAGTATGGACATAGATCTTTAGAAGGAAAATGTTTTTATTCTAAGCAGGCAAACACAATGACAATGACACAATGACTAGAGGGTCGAACAACAGTAATTAATTGATTGGAATCTTTGTTGAGAAAACATAACTTGTAAAGAGGATATTGTATGGGATTTGATTATAGAGTATTGATACATTGAGACATAGGGGAGAGTTGATTAGATTTAATTAAACTAGATTGAGGGGTAGAAGAATTGAAGAGATAGACAGAATTTTAGAAAAATGTAAAATAAAAATTGGTGGAGCTCCTTTAGTAATATTTAAGTGACAGGAATATTAAGTATTAAAATTCAGAACACAAATATAACCAAGAAGTAGAAGAGTTGAGTGAAGTGGAAATATAAGAAGAAATAAATAAAGGGGAAGAAAAGGAGATGGAGGAAGAGAAAAAAGAGAGGAAAAAAGGAGAAATACAAAAAGGAAGAGAGAGGAGAGATAGGTAAATAGTATAGCTTTAGAGGGAGGGGAGACACAAGGATCTATTTATTTAAGTACTTATTAATTTGTAATAACAGAAAATAGAATAAAATATAAGTGAGGAAGGAGTAAAATAAAAAAATAAGATAAAAAGTTTAGTAAAGACATGGAATCAGGACAGAAAAAGACAGCACAGCTTCTCTTACAAACACAAACACAGGGAAGAAGACCATCAATAGAAGGAAAAATAATGGATCCGAATATTAGAATATTTGTAGAAGAAATTCAAAAATTAAGAAGTGAATTAAAAGAAGATCTTAAAGAAATTTGAACAGAACTAAAATAAGATTTCAAAAAAGAAATGGAAAACGTAAATCAAAACTTCAAAAAATCAACACAAGATTTGACAATCATAGATAAAAAGGTAGAGTTATTGCAAGAGAAGACACAAAAAACAGACTCAGAAACTAAGAACTTGAGAAGAGAACAACAAAAAGAAGGCGAGGCACTGTGGAAACTAGAATTGAAATACAGAAATAAATGTGTGAAAATAAGAGGCCTACCAGAACAAACAGGGGAAAATTTGTATGAGAGAATAACGGAATTGTTGGCCACATTTTTAGGACAAAGAGTGGGGAAATTTGAATTAGAGATAGATAAAATGTTTCAGGTGGATTCACCAATTGCTAAAAAGAAACAATTACCATGAGATATAGTGGTTTACTTCACTAGGGAGAAGACAAAGGACCTTGTATTGGAACAGAGTTACAGAGAAAAATTGATGATAGAAGATAAATAAAGATATTTAAAGACATACCAGCAAAATTACTGAGACAGAGAAGAGAATACTCTTTTCTAACAAGTTACAAAGATTAAATATAAGATATAGGTGGGAGATTCCAGAAGGGATCTTCTATTTTAGAGACAAACCACAAAAAACTACGACAATAGACCAAGCAAAAGAGTTTTATAAAAAATATATGCAAGAAGAGCATATGGACAGAAGAGAAGAAAGGAAATAAAAAGAAAGAGTAACTAAAATCATAAGTACAAAAAAGAATTTGGTACTCAACAAGAAAAAGAACAAGAAAGAACAGTAGACATCATAAACCTATCAGATCAAGAAGAGGACTTAAGAAGAGAAGAGGAAGAACTATCAGTAGAGACCTCAGACTAAGAGAAGAGTAAGGAATAAGAAAGTTAGGATGAAGATAATCTCCTGGAACATTCACGGTATAAATTCACAATACAAAACAAGGCAGGTGTTTCATCAGTTAGAGAAGATAAAAGGGGAAATTATATGCCTTCAGGAAACTCATATAGATAAGAAAAATGAGAAATATTTGAAGAACAGAAAATTAGGAGAATGTTTCACAGCACTTTACGAAAAGAAAAAAAGAGGAGTGGTAGTATATGTTCATAAAAAGATTCCAACAAATTAATATTCAAAGATGAAGAGGGAAGGATAATTGGAATAGAGATTCAGATCAATAAGAAGAAAACATTATTTGATGGAACATATGCACCTAATGAAAAAAAAGAGGAATTCTATATAAAAAAAAGATCATTTGATTCAAGAATATGAATACAAGAATTTGATTTTGGCCGGAGACTGGAATGGAGTACTGGGTACAGAAAAAGATAAACAAACAACAAAGAAAAATAAGAGGAAAGCTCAGGGGAGATTGTCAAAGACATATTTCGAAATGACACAAACCTTAACATTAGTAAATTCCTGGAGACTCCTTTACCCGATGGATAAAGACTATACATTCTTCTCGGATGTACATCAATCATTAACAAGAATAGACATGATTATAGTATCTAAGAATTTATTAAAAGAAATTTAAAAAGCAGAAATAGTCCCAAAATTAATGCCCGACCATAACCCAATATCTCTGACTTTCAAACAAATTAAAAAAAAAAAGTTCAATTGGAGATTAAATGATAATCTTTTAAAAGATGAAGAAATTTTTAAAAAGGCAAAGGAGACTCTAAAATTCTTTTTTCAAGAAAATATTAAAGAAGAAACTAAAATGAACATCATCTGGGATACAAGCAAAGCAGTAATGTGAGGCTTCTTACAGCAGCAATATTTACAAAAAAAGAAAAAAGAGGAAAAATTTAGAAAACTGTCATTGGAGCTGAAAAAAAAACATGAGGAATTAAAGGGAAATGTGGATAAGAAAATAATAAATTATGAAATTAAAATAATTCAAAAAGAAATCTCCCAATTGATGACAGAGGAAATAGAAAGGAAATTGGTGTATTTGAAATGTTATCAGTTTGAACATGCTAATAAAATTGAGAAGTGGCTCTCCTATAGATTGAAGAAAAGAGGGAAAGAAACTTAATCACAGAAATAAAAGAAGAAAAGAACTTGATTATAGAACAGGAGAAAATTATGCAGACATTTGTAAAGTATTATAACGAACTATTTCAAGAGAAAGCGATAACCCCTCAACAACAAAATCGAATTGAGTCATACTTAAAAAAGCAAATAATTAATAAGATTTTGGAAGAACATCATAAATATTTGAACTCTCCAATCACAATGAGTGAGGTCAAAGAAACAATTAAAGAATTGAAAGAGGGGAAATCCCCAGGCCCCAACGGATTTACGGCAACTTACTATAAGAAATTACAAAATGAATTGGTAACATCCTATTATATGTTAAAAGCATTACCATCACAAGGAAGTCCTAGTACCTGGGGAGACTCAAATATAATTCTGATCCCCAAAGAAGGGAAAGATACTAAAGATGTTAGGAATTATAGACCAATTCTGTTATTGAACATTGATTACAAATTTTTTACAGCAATATTAAGTAAAAGATTGAAAAAGACACTCCAAGATTACATTCATGAGGACCAAACAGGTTTTTTACCTGGAAGAAGTCTCAAACAAAATATAACGACAGTTATCAATTGTATAGAACATTATGACAAAAACCCAGGAAAGAAGTTTGCAACGGCATTCCTAGCTGCAGAGAAGGCCTGGAAGTTTATGAAAAATATTATAGAAGAATATGGATGTGGAGGAAAGTTTAAAGAATGGATAGATATCATCTACAGAGATTAGAAAGCAAATCTGATAATTAATGGGGAAAGATCCAACCAATTTGAGATATCTAAGGGGATGAGACAAGGTTGCCCGCTCTTGCCTCTTCTTTTTATTATGACACTGGAAATACTGAACAACAAAATCAGAGAGTCTTAAGTCCTCTTAAGAAGAACGAATATAAAATAAGAGCCTTTGCAGATAACATGGTTGTGTTCTTAGAAGAACCAAAAGATGCTCTCCCCAGATTGTTAGGAGAATTGAAGGAATATGGCCAGGTTTTAGGATTAATAAGAATAAATCATCATTACTGACAATGAACCTGACAAAAAAAAAAGAGGAAGAGTTGAAAGAGATTTCAGGATTTAGTATAGATAAAAAAGTTACGTATTTAGGAATTTACATCACAAAGAAAAATTCAGAACTTTATGATAATAATTATCAAAAAACCTGGAATCAAATCAGAATAGACTTACAGAAATGGAATAAGCACAACCTCTCATTATTAGGTCAGATAAATACAATAAAGATGACTGTACTTCCAAAAATAACGTTCCTGTTCCAACATCTTCCAATAATCAATAATAAAAAACCATTTATAAGTTGGAACAAAGAACTATCAAAATTTATATGGGCAGGAAGGAAACCAAGAATAAAAATGAAAATACTTCAAGACAGTAAGGAGAGAAGAGGATTCAGACTGACACACCTGGAAGTATACTATCAAGCATGCTGCCTAGAATGGATTAAAGATTGGATTCAATTGAAAAATTATAAATTATTAAAATTGGAAGGGTTTAATGTTAACTTTGGCTGGCATGGTTACCTCTGCTATAACAAAACAGAGGTAGACAGAGAATTTAGAGATCATTATGTGAGGAGAGTTCTAATTAGAACGTGGCAGACTATCAACAAAAAATTTTATAGTAAATTACCAATGTGGACATCACCCCAAGAAGCCTTCAGAATATCAGAACCAAAATTAGGAGGAATACTAAGATATAAGGATCTAATAAAATGGGAAGGAAGAGTACCAGCGTTAAAGACTAGAGAAGAACTAAAAGAGCAAAACATCGAATTGAATTGGTTCCCATACCGATAATTAAAAGAAAGGTTCAAAATGGATATAAAAACTACTGGGTTGGAGGCAGAAGAGAACAAATTAGATGAAATCCTAATGAAAAATAGGGAAAAAAAAAATTTCAAAAATTTATAGACTTCTACTAGAAAGAGAGTTAGAACAGGAAAGGATCAAGGATTATATGGTAAAGTGGGCCCAAAATATTGTCACAACATAGAGTTGGAAAGATGGGAAAGAGCATGGAGTGAAGACATAAAGTTTACTCAAAGCTTGAGTTTAAGAGAGAAATTTTATAAGTCAATGCATCGGTGGTATATGACCCCTCAAAAATTAATGAAGATAACACAAAAAGGGAATGGTCAATGTTGGAAATGTGGAAAAACAACAGGAACTTATTTTCATACATGGTGGTTATGCCCCATAGCAATATATATATTTATTAAATATGATCATGAGGAACAGCCAAATGAGGACAAAAAGGAAAATATTATTACATTTAATAACAGCAGCAAGATTGAATTATGCAAAGCACTGGAAAGAAGGAATAGAGCCCTCCCATGAAGAATGGAAGATTAAAGTGATGGATATTATTGAAATGGAAAAACTATCCAACATGCTGAAAGGTAACTCAAATCAACAATTTGAAAAGCAATGGAATAAAATTATTAGATGGGTGAAAGAGAAGTAAGATGAAAGTATAGAATCGAATAAAGGATTGAAAAGGGTAACTCTTATATTAAGGTGGGAATATAGATGGAGTAGGAAAAATTAAGGTAGATTACAATAACAAAAAGATTTCACACTAAGGAGGTTTAGAATAAGAAACAAAAAAGAGATTGGAGGGGGGAAAACATGTAAAAAGGAAAGGAAGGCTAGAGGGAGGAGGGGGAAGGGACACAGAGGGAGAAGGGAGGGGTAAGGATGAATTGATGGCAAAAATACATTGCCAATATATAATGTATTGTTAATGGGGCAGGGTCAGGATAGAGGAGTGGGAGGAGGGGTAGATTGAACAATATATTAAGGAAGGAAATAATTATTTAACATTGTACAGAAAATACTAATAATAATAGTAAAGTTATGTAAGAATGGTATACACTATGTAATATTGTAAACAACACGATATATATAAATTTTTGCTTATATGGAATTTTAATTAAAAAAAAGACAACGACACAATGATAAAAGATATCCCCATTCACGAAGGCACCTTCCTTCAGGAATTACTTAGCAATTACAAAGTTACAGATAAGCCTAGGTCATTCCAGCGAGAGTTTGAAAAAAACATAATCCCTAACATAACTAGCTAAAACATTCCTATTCTAGTCACATTACTATCCGGATACTGGGATGGGGCTGGGGAAGGAGTCTGAGCCAGCTTTGCCAAGTCTGCTACTGGCCTTTTGTCTCTTGTTGATGTTCCTTTGTCTCCCTCTCCTTGTGGTCTCTTGAGGACATTTTAGAACTTCTTGACCAAAGTATCTGGAAGCTTCTCGCATCTGCTTTTGCTGATTGGGCAATTGTCTCTCATGATCTCAGATGTCCTTCTGTGATGCTAATCCCCAATAAATGTAAATGAAACTGGACACCTCATTAACCCCTTGTTTACCTGAAGAGAGAACTATCTCCCTTCAGCTATGTTGCCTGGATAATGGGAAGAGCCCATCTATCACAGCCTAGGAGGTGGATTGCACTCCTGCCTGTGTTCTAGGAGCTGGTTCTTGATGGTGGAAACATAGTCATTGTGTGCCAGCTATCGGATCAAAGCATGCTGTAATCCTCCTTGCCCAGGCACTCCCCTGACCTTCTGCTTTCTTGCCCATCACTGGCCATGTTGGGGTGGCGGGGGAAAGTAAGTGAGTCTGTCCCAGGGGGACAGAAGTAGTCTTTCAGCCTTTATGAGGACCAGAGGAAAAAATGAGAAAGGAAGAGTTTGAGGAGGATTCTCCTCAATGAGGTTTCAGAAACTCAAGAAGACCCTTTCTTCTTTTTTTCCTTTTGAATATTATTTCTATTCCTAGCCAAGATATAGCTAGTTTCCATAACCAGACCAGTAATATCTTCTTTCAGTGATAGAAATGAACCACATTTAACATTTAGAAACCATCATGATTATTAAATTTTATTTGGAGCCTCTGGTAGAAGATATTTGTATATTAATTTTGGAATACCCTTTGGCCACAGAATTGTTCTTTAAAATACATTACCAGGACTAAAACAGTGAGAGGTCATACATCCCAGCCTTTCATGTCTTCTTTGTCTATGATTATTTCCTAGCTTCTCTTTTTAACCTGGCTTTAGAGAGACATCTTCTCTGACTATTCTTTACAAACAGATAACTAGAATCACCTGCCCTTCAGAAACTGACCATTTTATCTCACTCATTTCTAAATGGGAAGCCATGTCAGTCTGCTGCAACCAAAACAGCAGAGTCCAGGGGCATCTTAAAGATTAACAAATGTGTCATTGCAGGTATGTTCACAGATTTATAACTCATTTCATCAGAAGTATGAAGCAGTATCTGGAATATTGCACGTATCCATTATACACATGATTGGAGGGTTAATGGTAAGATAGCGAGGTCAGAGAGAAATAGCAGGGAGCACTCACAGTGGCCAGAATCCAGTGGCATATTTATGCCAGATACCATTGTTTTTTCCAGGATTAGCCACCCTTCTTGCACCTGAAGCCTTCCAACGCATCTTAAGAGCCTGCTCTGTGAATCTGAGAAACCTGCTGGAAGGATCCTGATTCCACTGTGTTGGAAGCCAAAATGTACAGCCTGAGATTCTGCACTGAGAGACATACATCTGGCACATCGTTACATTTCCCAGTGCTGTCCCCCCAAACCCACCTTTTAAGTGATACAACACAGCCCTATGTGGCAATTTAAGCATTGTTGGAGATTGGGGTGGGCTACAGGAAAATAGCTGGACATATCTTTGCTGATCCCTTTGCTCTCCAATGACACAGAAATGTTTGGTTTTAGGGGAGGGGCTGTGTCACTTAAAAGGTAGGTGGGGGGGCTTTTAGTCATTGCACAGTAAGTGAAGAATTCTGACCTCTATTATGACCAAAAGAGTGGGTTACAATAGCATAAGTAAATCACTAACATAACTCACTAAGAGAATGCCAGCCACCACTGGAACTTGGACATTCAGTGGTATGAGTCAGGACTAACCACTGGATTTAGGTTGTGGTGTGAGAAGAATCCTCCGTTCTGATCCAAGCTTGTGTAAGACTTCCTTTATCTTTCTTTATCAAGGGTTGTGTCCAAAATAACGTGCAGCCACATAACACACCACATAACACATTAGGTCAATAGCTATACTGGAACCTTGTAAGAGACTGAAGACTCACCGCTAACGGAGCATATGATGCAAAAGGGAAGCTGTTCTACTCTCTAATAAAATAAACAAGACTTCTTTGATGTTTAATGCTGTTCTTTTCTCTTGGGTTGTTGAAAACCTCTCCTCTGCCAATAAGCTTACTTTGCCTGGTATTATGATACAATATTGTTAGGAAAGTGGACAAAGAAACTGGAAAATCTCCTGCATTAAATAAGAAAGGGGTGCATAGACTTAGTGCCTGCTCAGCTGTTCACGCTTTGATGTTTAGTAGGAATATTTGCTTCTCTAGATGTAAATTCACTGTAAGAGTGGAGGCAGCAACCCTGGTCTAGTTTAACTTCTGACAAAGACATAATGTCTTTTACACATTAAAAGACGCCCTGTGAAGGAGTCTAGGCAAATTAGCTCAGTTAGCTGAACCCTCCCAAGTCAAAGAGAGCCCCCATACATAAATGGAACACAGTTTTCTCACCTGTTCCGTCTACTCTTGCATCCTGGATATTCAACACTATATTCAAGTATTTGCTTAACACATGAGGATTAAAAGGGAGTTGTAAAATAGGGACACACATGTATGTACCACTTCCACAGCTGGGCATACACAGAAGGACCCTTCTTTAAACATTTAGGTCTTAAGAAAGTTTTGAATGCATCTAGAAGCCTCTCTGAGATTTGCAACACACGCTTATCAGGTCTGAGGAAGAAAGTGCACTTAGACACACGGACACCGTGGAGGGCTTCCGCGGACATGCAGATGATCCCCAACTTACTTCTAGCCCTCATGCAACCAGATGACTACCTGAAAGGTGTTTGTACATCAACCTACAAGCCCACACTTGGGAAGTGCAAAAATGCCAGTGTCTACAAATCTATTTGATTTAATCCTGCACTGGATAATTTCATAGAATTATAGAAATGTAGAGTTGGAAGAGACCACACGGGCCATCCAGTCCAACCCCCTGCCATGCAGGAACATCCTCAAAGCACTCCCAACAGATGGCCATCCAGCCTCTGCTTAAAAACCTCCAAAGAAGGAGACTCCACCACACTCCGAGGCAGCCTATTCCACTGCCAGACAGCCCTGACTGTCAGGAAGTTCTTCCTGAGGTTCAGGTGGAATCTCCTTACCTGCAGCTTGAATCCATTGCTCCTTGTCCTGGTCTCTGGAGCAGCAGAAAACAAGCCCTCTCCTTCCTCTACATGGCATCCCTTCAAATATTTAAACATGGCTATCATGTCCCCTCTTAACCTTCTCTTCTGCAGACTAAACATACCCAGCTCTCTAAGTCTCCTCATAGGGCATGGCTTCCAGGCCTCTCACCATTTTGGTTGCCCAAATTTATTTAAAAAAATATAGGATAAAAAACATTCTATCAGTATATGATATAAAACACATATATTGTTTGTGACAAGCAGGACTAGATTCCTCCCTCGTATGGGTCCAACCCAATTGCATCTGAAGGAATATTATTAAGAAAGGCTGGAGTGAAAAAATGAAATGCACAAATATAGGAAAGGGATCTAGGAGTCTAAGAAGACCTGAGTCCGCAGTGTGATGCGGCAGTCAAGAAAGCCAACACAATTCTTGGTTACATCAGTAGGAGGATGGTATCTAGATCAAGGAAAGCAATAGTACCACTCTATTCTGTTTTGGTCAGACCTCATCTGGAATACTGTGTCCAGTTCTGGGCACCTCATTTCAAGAAGGATATTGACAAGCTGGAACGTGTCCAGAAGAGGGCAACCAAAATGGTGAAGGGTCTGGAAGGGAGATGGGTATGTTTAGTCTGCAGAAGAGAATGTTGTCATATCGAAGAGGGAGTGGGCTTGTTTTCTGCTGCTCCAGAGACTAGGACAAGGAGCAATGAATTCAAACTACAGGAAAAGAGATTCCACCTGAACTTCAGGAAGAACTTCCTGATGGTCAGAGCTATTCAGCAGCGGAATAGGCTGCCTCAGACAGTGGTGGAGTCTCCTTCTTTGGAGTTTTTTAAACAGAGGCTGGATAGCCATCTGTTGGGAGTACTTTGATGTGTGTTCCTGCATGGCAGGGAGTTGGACTGGATGGCCCCTGTAGTCTCTTCCAACTATATGATTCTATGATTCCATGGTTCTATGAAGGCTGAAGAGAAGGAAACACAGTTTGTCAGTTAAGTAACAGTTAGCAACCAGTTACTAACAGTAACAGTTATTAATCTGGTTTTGGCCAGCTAGGAGCAGTTTGGTAAGAGAAAGAAGTAGAATTTCAGGGAAATATCACAGTAAGGGTAGGCAGCTGACCACAGAGCAGGGGCCAATTTTCCACCCTGCAGCTCCTTAGATGGCTGTACCAGTGTATTTCAACATGCCCAAAATGATTCAACATCACTTACCCATTCTGGGTAATTTTCAGTCAATTTTTTAGATTTATATTGTGTTTTGGGGAAGCTTGGGGGGCTTTGTAGAGTCAAGGGAGGTAAACTACTATGGTTGGATACATTTTGCATTGTTTGGGAGCAACAAAAAAAACACACTGAAAATTGGCCCAATTAGATTTAAAAATTTAGTCTGGAGGCTTTGGAGGTTTCAGGGGCCATGCTTTGGGGTCTCTAGAGATGCACGTGGTCCATGATCTGTACTTTACCATCCCTGGATTAGGGAATCAAAAAATACATGTGAGGGAACTGTGAAGGGGACCTATCATTCCATAGTTATGTATTTTAAAATAAGCCTGGAAATAAAGATTTAACCTTTTCTTTGTAGATCTCTTACCAGACCTATTTTGTACAAAAGAGCTATTAGGTTCTGGCCACGCACCTATAGTGACATGGGGACACATACACCTATTTATTTTGTAACCATCTTATTTCATTTAAAATAACCTCATGGTTGGTTCTGAAGAAGGGTAAAATTTGGATAGGAATTTTGGTGCAGGTAGAGCTGGCCCTCCACATTTGCTAGGGTTAGGGGCACAAGACCCTCACAAAAGGGGAAACGTTGCAAATATCAAAATGTGTGTGTGTCTGTGGGAAGGGGGCCGAGGCATGGTGGGGAGAACTGGCACCCAGGGGCCAAAGCAGGTCAGGGAAAGGAGAGGCAAGGGGACAGTTGGTCAGCATGATGGTTTATATTTTCTCTCTCTCTTGGGTGTGTGTGTGTGTTGGGAGAGGATTTGTGGTGCTGAGAAATCAGGCTGTGAGCCATCCTTGGCTGGCCTGGCACCAGCAGGTGCAGAAGGAGAAGGAAGACAAGAGGCAGGTTTTCAAAGGTCTGCATGCCCTGATCGGAGCCACCGAGCCAGAAGATTACCCAGGGAACGGGGAAAACATGTGAGGTGGTGGTGAGGCCAGGTCTTGAAGAAACACAAATAATCCAATCTGCGAAAGTCAAACCTGCAAATACATAGTGCTGACTGTAATCTTAAGTCCTCTGGCACTGTTGAAATTGAGCAACAAACCTGGATTTGCCACATTTCCTGACCATTTTATTTATTTTTTAATCCACCCTCTTTTAAATAAGCCTAACAATATATGAATCAATAAAAGAACAAGTCAAGAGTTTCATTAAAGCGCTATCTCTTGGCTTCTCCTCCTTGCATCAGAGCAAGCATTACAAAGTTAATTTTAATACAGATTTAAATCTGCAAATTAGCAACTTTAGTTGCCATTAATTCATTTGTTCAGCCTTTTGATTAGTTTCTGTGAAATTGTGTGTTCCACTGAGTCTTGCCTTTAATTAGGTCCAGAGCATTATTCAGTCAGAAGTGCACCATATTTCATGATAGCTACAGTATTTTTCAATTAAATACAAGAGGAAAGTGCTGCTAACCAATCTAGTGAATTAGGAGGAAAGAACATTACTGGGAAGATGAATTTTCTAAACAAAAAGATGTGACCATCCAGTTTTGCTGCAAAGACTTGTCCAGATGATCTATTTCTATCACCATAAGTTAATCCAGTTGAAAGCCATACCTCTTAAAAAAAGAAAGGAAGAAATAGTGAGGTGTGGGGGGAGTAATTAGAATGAATACATGTTCTGATTTTGTTGTTTATGTTTCTTGCTTATTTTTTTTAAAAAAATCATACTAGAATATTTAGACTGTAAGGAAGGTGGTTCACGTGTGCCCAGAATGCAATATGGGTTTTCAATAATAGGACCTTACCAACCTTTCAAGATGGTATCTTATCAGTTTTTCACTTTATAAAGCCCCACTTTTTGTTAGCAATTTTTGCATGCCTTTTGCATTATGGTAATTTTGCTTGTTTTACTACACCAACTCTCTTCCAGCATCACTATAACCTGCAAGCATTTTCTTGTCCATCTTTAGAATAACACCATGTGTTTGATTATGCAGAAGTAATTTGTAAACAAAGCCACTTTTGTGTGTTTTACAAACAGTAAGCTTGCCTCATTCTCTGCTACATCCTGTGAGAGTGTGTGTGAGTGTGGGTGTGACTGGATGTTGTTTAGTACCTGCCTTATGAATTGATCACTCTGTTTGAGAGAACTACTATTATCTCATACACTTCCCAAACATTGCAACCACACCTTTGGCGTTGTCTCAAAGTGAGGAACACAAAGAGAAAGAGAGAGATCTGAGAGATATGATGGCAGTTTTCACAGTAGAACAGATAATGACCTCTCTTTGCTGAAAAACATGCTCCACCCATAAAACTTCAATAATTTCCCCCTTGCACCAGTGGTTTTATCACATCTTGACCATTTTCTAATCTTTTTTTGGAACAGAAGCCCTGCCAAATCAATGCACCACTTTCTGGGTCTAACTCAGAAGAAAGGATTGGAATCATTACAATACTGTACCAAGTCTATTGGGCAATTGTTGTATTTGTTGTTGTCCTTGTCATTATTATTAATATTCCACTTTTCCCAGCAATTTGGGACTCAAAATGGCTCACAATTTAAAAGAACAATACAATTAAAAACATAAAAAAGTGAATATTAAAATAAAATTAAACTATTTATAGCATTAAAACAACTACACCTCAGTAAAGGAATGAAATGCAATTTAAAAAGATAAAAAGCTCATAAAAACAATTAAAACAATACATCACTCCCCCAGCCTGCCTTTAAAAACTTTCTGTTTTAAAAGCCTTTCTGAATGAAAAGGTGTTAACCTGTCAGTGGAAGGACAACAAGGAGCAGGCCATTCTGCCCCTCCCTGGAAAGGGAGTTCCAGAGTCTGAGAAGGACCCTCTCGCATTCCCAGCAACCATGTTTGCAATGGTGGTGGGACTGAGAGGAAGGCCTCTCCTGATGATATCAGACCCTGGGCCACCTCATACAGAGAGACTGTTGTTGGTGTTGATGTTGGTGTTGTGTGCCTTATAGTTATTTCTGACTTATGGTGAACCTACGGCGAACCTATCATGGGTTTTTCTGGAGTTGAGACCATGTGATGAGCCTAAGGAAACCCACTGGATTTCCATGGCCGAGTGGGGAATCGAACCCAGGTCATAGTCTAACACTCAAACCACTACATCATGCTAGCAGTATGCCAAATAGCCTGAAGATGAGTCATATAGGGTTTCATTGGCCATAACCACCACCTTGAATTGTCCCAATGAAGCTGTTTCAACAGGGGCATAATACAGTCTTGGTAACCTGCCCCACTTAATATTCTGGCTGCTGCTCCTTGGCCAGCTGAAGTTTCCAAACACTCCTCAAAGGTAGCCACGAGTACAGCATGTTACAGTAGTCCAAAGGGGATGTAACTAAGGCATGCAGCCCAAATTTCAAAGCTGAATCCAGGAGTATGCCCACATTGTTACATGAGTCTTCAGGAGAAGTGTAACCCCATCTAATACAGGCTGAATTTCTATTTCTTGATCTGATTGCGAGCTGACTAAGAGTGCCTCAGCCTTGTCTGGAATAAGTTTCAATTTGTTTGCCCTCATCCAGGCCATTACTGATGACAGACACTGGTTTAGGACCAGGATAGCTTCCATGGATTGGGATGGAAAGGGATAATAGAGCTGGGTGTCATTCCGCATATTGATGGCACCGAATTCTACTACTCCTTTCCAGTCCAGTCCAATAAGGTTGCCCTGGTTCTAAAGCAGTGTCTGAATCCTGAAATGCAATCCAGAAGCATTCCGAAGTCAAAGATACCAGTGGCCACCAAGCAGTCCAAGAGAATCAATTTGGAAATGAAAAAACCTTGAAGAGCTACCCTAACTCCAGTAACTGGAGTTGCTGGCAACTTCTCCATCAATACAACAATATCATAGTGCATCCATTTGCTTTACAACACAGAACTAGCTTTTGTATATTCACTTTCATATATTCAGAACTTTAATAAACACAGTCCATTTCTTTTCTATACCCCAACAAACGCAATAGAACTTTGAAGAATTATTCAATTTTGCAAAAAGAAAAAGAAAAAGAAAAAGAAAAAAAGAAGTCACTTGTCCTTTCACCAAGTGTTGACTCTTCCAAAAAGGAACCTGATCATCTTTCCTGTGCAAATATGCATGAAATCTGAGTGATCAAGAAATCTGCAGTGTCTGATGTACATCAGTTGCCTTTTTGAATCTGCATACTATATGCAGTAGAAAGAGGAAAGCATGGGTAGCTTATACATCTCTAGCTTTACTGCATGGATGGGTACAAAACTGGCTTCCTTTTGAGGCTGCTAAAGTAATCCAACACAAGACAGAACAGCATTCATATTTCTTCAGCATCATTAAAAGCATCTGCTATAATTTTTTCTGTATACTGATGGGAATTTGGCATAGATGCATTATGTACAAAAGGATTTCCAAACAACATTTGAATATAGGTATTAGAATTCGCAGAACCACTGAATCTAACCAAATAGGCAGTCAGGTTCTTTAATCTGAGTCTTACCAACACATCTGGTCCCATCTTCACTTGAATGATATCCTCTGCTGCACATTAAAAGGTTCCTCTGGCATGTATAAGACCCAACGGTATTGATACAGTTGAACCCAACCTTACATGGCTCAGGAAGTGATGTACATTCATTAATGTCTATGGAAGAAATCATATATTAATGTATCAGTGTATCAGTATCAAATTAATCAGAGACCCATCTTCCAGCTGTTGTTTCTTTCCTATTCATTTGGCTTTGATTTATTGTGCAATAAATCCCTGGCTGATGGGAATCTATTAAGCCAACATTTAGAAATTTAACATTATGTAAATCCCATCTATAATTTTATTTTAACTGTATTTTTTATAAAGGGAAATGAGTTTTAGAGGAAGAAATTATTGGAACGTTAAAGGCTATTAAACATGATCAAATATGGGTAATATAAACGTATCAGCAGCTCATTTATCTGGAAATATATTGTTCAAGTTAAACTCACCGACACAATTACCCTCTGGATCTTGTAAAAATCCGTCCATGCACCGTTGCTTTGATTCACAATAGAATGATCCTTTTGTGTTTTGACATACAAAGTTTATCTTGCAGCTGTGAGTTTTCCTTTCACATTCATCAATGTCTTTAAAATAAGATTAAGAAACCAATTAATTTAGATATTGCTTTTTAAAGTCTCCTGTAGTGGTTGAGGTCCTCTTGAATTTGAATTTGCATATATGTAAACTCAAAAAAAGCGGGTACACTTTTAGAGGGTGACTCTACCATGGGCTGCTACAATAATGTACACTTGGCTCTTCATATCTGTGGATCCTATATCCATGGATTCAACCAACCACGGCTTGAAAATATTAAAAACAAATTTTGCCATTTTATACAAGGAACACCATTTTACTACACCAATGTACATAATGGGATTTGAGCATCCACAAATTTGGGTGTCCTGGAACCTAACCCTAGCAGATACAGAAGACCCGCTGTACATTCTCATGTGCTGGTGATATATTTTACAACAATATGCAATTCTTTTCAACAGTAATATTTGATTGGCTAACAGAGCCCCACTGTGACTTCGTACACCTCTTTGCATTACAGATATAAATGTGAAGGAAACATATGCACCCTATATTCTTTCCTAAATCCTTCAAAATTTGCTGTGCCTCTTCATTCCATGTCAAAGAAGCTATGCTGAGAATATTGAAAGAAACACAGGTCAGACTCTCTATTGTCAAACCATTAGTGTAACCCACTACAGTGTGAGCCTTGGTGAATGTGCAGGGGGAAACTTCTTGCATAAGTGGAGGAGCGGTGACGCAAATGAATGACAGCGGGTAACCGTGGCCATGTATTGCATCTGTATGCCCCTGCCACTGCCATAGGAATCTGAGATCACCCTTCATGTAGCTCCAGTCAGTAGCTGATTCTCTATAGTGCCACCTATATATTCAATATCTGCCACTCAAGGGTCAGAAGATCCAAGGTACTACGGAAGCTGTGGCTTAGGAAATTGTCTGTGCTTTGACCACCAGTCCCATTCATGCCTTGGTTATGATGACTTTGAGACACCAAAGAAATAGAGTCAGCTTCTAGCATGTTATATGATCCTGTGTAACTAGGCCAGTGGGGCTTTCCAGTCCATTGGGATTGCATATGAGCTTGGCCACAACCAACTAGGGAGCCAAACATTCCATTTTTTTAAAAAAAGCAAAATCCATGGAAGCAGAAATCCAATGACTGTGCTGTTAAATGCAAGATCATCACATTTTATGATAATTTCATCATTCTTCAAATTGTGAAGTCTTTCTGCCAAGAAAAGGTGAAACATCCACAAGTTACAATTACGTCTAAGGAGATACACATACAAAACCATGGAAATGAAAGCAAATAATGAGCCATTGCTTATTACAGGGATGCTTGAATTTTAGGCTGGGAGCCAGTCATAAATCTGAGGACCGCTCGGGCACCTGCTTTGTGATTTTTAATATGCTAGACTTGAAATTAGCTAGTATATTACATATGCCTGTGAAATGCTTTATGAATTACATGTTGCAAAACAATCCATGTATCACACTTTTCAAAGTATTTTCCAAGAAATAAGAGCTATATAGAAGGAGGTGATCCCTACAATCCAGAGACAGCCCTACTATTAGGAAGAGGTAGACAGCCAACTTAGGCAGCAGATTTTGGATATCATAGAAGGATTAGTTATTTTGCTTGTATTATTGCATTTTCTTCCTGATAGGGAAGAGGATTTGCTGTCTTCTGTGCACAAAGAACATGGCTTATTTTGAGTACTATGTTCTTTAACTTAGGTGGGTTTGATGGGGTAGTCTGGCAGCTCTTCCTTTGGAAGCATAATTTCTTGACCCATTCTGCTGCTATCTCACTCCAAGAGGCATCTTCATACATATCACATAGTTGATGTCTATCTCTAAAGTTAAAATTTAACTTTGATTTTTTTAAAAAATAAAACAAAACTACCATATCAATGATCTGACCAAGCCACCATATGTAGAGGTACAGGCCTCTCAAAAATCATACCGCAACTCCCCCATCCAAAATATGTTAGAATGTTGGCCAGTTTCAAATTGAACTTACATTGTTGGATGATGTTTCAAAATGGTTGAAGAACTTAAAGGTGAATATTTTGCGTTAACAATCTACTCAGATCACTACCTTTTAATTAATACTTTCTCTCCTTGACATCCCTAAAACTTAATTAATACTTTCTCCCCTTAGCACCCCAAGGCCATTTCCGCAATAGACTGTTATAGTGCTATTATTCCACTTTCAACATCCTGGGTTTTACAGTTTAGGGAGGGGCCTTGAGGTGGAAATGGCCTAAGTCTGCAGCTGTGAAGGGCAAGAAAATATTCAAATTAGGAAAACGTAGATTTGAATATTTGGAAAAAATTCAGCCCACCATGGCACTATCTTTCTGTGGTGGTGAGATTGTGTGCTGCTGTCAAGGAAGAAGCTTTGCTGACCAGCGGTGCTGCTGGATTGGGTCTCCCATGTCAGATAAGGTTTTTTTGTTTGTTCCTGAGGAGCCAGACTAAATATGCGAAACAGCTTCCCGGCAGCAGCAGGAGGAGGTGGCAACTCTGGTGGAGGATCTCTCAGAGACCATGGCAGTGGGTTGCACAGTAAATCCCATTTTAATGTCTTTTATCATGTAAACCCTTTGATGAGAACAAAGGGTTTACAGAATCAAATGAAACAAGGGATAGTGTCAGAAGATGAGATTCTGACGTCAGATGGCACTCATTGAGCTGCTGGGTTGATACTAGGACTCAAGTCAGACTTAAGTCGCTTCAGTGACTCGACTCAGACTCGACTCAGCCATATTTGATGCACTGACTCGACTCAACTCGAGACTTGTATATTTTTAATAACTGACTTGATGCCTTTGGTTCAGTAACATAACGCATTCATCCAGAAACCTTATGACTTTGAACGACATCTCCATCTCTTTTTGCCTACTAGTCACATGGCAATCTCTCTCAAGCCCTAAACGTGGGTGCATTTCTCAGAGCGGAACAGCAAACAGGTTAGGCAATGGGCTTGAGGCAGGCTTGAGGTCTGCTCACCAGCCTGTCCCTGCTGCATATTGGAGGAGCCTTCTAAAACATTTCCTAAGAGCGAAAGACAAGACTCACCCCCAGAGTGCAGGGTGCATTTCTCAGAGGGGAACAGCAAATGTGTTAGGCAATGGGCTTGAGGAATAAGAATCCTTCCTTCTAAGTCTTTTTTATCTTCAGTAATGGGGAGTAAGATAGGATCCTATTCCCCACTTCTAAAGCTGCAGATGGCAAAATTGCAAATGTGGAGAGCCGACTCTGCTTAAATTGTTAAAACTGAATTAATTTCTCTCTATCCAATAATTCTGGAATTTTGGTTGGGGTATAAAGTTGGCTTCCAGACTTGAGACTTGACTTGAAAGTATCATACAAAAATTTGCTCATCACAAACTCATTCTTCATGTAACCAAAGAGGTAATCGTATACACGGACATCACTTGATGGCCAATGTAGAAATTAGATAGACTACATAACAAGAAGCAAAAGATGGTGAAGCTCCATTCTGTCTGCAAAAATATGATCAAGAGCCGGATAGTGGCATAGATCATGAACTGCAAAAATATATGTTAAAATTGAAAGAAGGACACTAAATCAATCATCGTGCCAAAATACAACCTGAAGAACATCCCTGTAGAATTTAAAGATAATGTAAAAAATAGATTTGCACTATTAAGCCTAATTGACTGGGAGCCAGAAGAACTCTGTACTGAACTCTGTACTCTGTATTGAAAGCAGGGACATAGTGAGGAAGAATACAAAAATTCCCTCTAACCAAAAAGAAAGAAAAGCCCCACTAGATGGTAGATGAAACTCTTCAAGCAGTTAAGGACAGACAAGAAGCAAAAGTAAAAGGGGACAGAAATAAGGCCAGAATCCTGAACACAACGGTTCAATGACTTCTGTGCAGGGACAAAGAGAACTACTGTAACCATCAATGCAGAGAAATAGAAGACTACAACAAGAAAAGGTTGAACAAAAGGTCTCCGCCACAAGATCTGAACAGTCAAAGGGTAATTTAAATGAAGAGTAGGGGTGCTTTATGATCAGCAAGGGAACACATTGCCTTATCAGGGAGAAATAAAAGACAGGGAAACAATTCATGGAGAAACTATATAAAAGAGATGAAAGGATGACAGATTCATTCAAGGAAGAACCATTTGAAGATGAACCTATGATTTTAGAAAATGAAGTAGAACCTGCACTCAAACACGTGGAAGAAATAAGTTACCAGGAACAGATGGTATACCAACACAGCTGTTTCAAGCAATGGAGACAGAATCCACTCAAATTTTAACTAAAATCCGTCAACAAATATGGAAAACAAAAGCATGGCCTACAGATTGGAAACACTCAATACACATTCCAGTTCCCAAGATAGAGGACATCAGGGATTGCCACAACCACTGAACCATTCCATTAATTTCCCATGTAAGTAAAATGATGCTCAAAATTCTAACAAAGACATTTACCAAATATGGTATGAGAAATGTCAGATGTCCAAGCTGGATTCAGAAGAACAAGACGCAGGGAGGGGTCATATTGCCAAAATATGTTGGATAATGGAGTGCACCAAAGAATTTCAGAAGAAAATCAGCCTGTGCTTTATAGATTATAGCAAAATCTTTGATTGTGTAGACCATGAAAACCTACAGATCACTCTTAGGGAAACTGGGGCACCAAAACATTTGATTATCTTGATATGTAACCTATATTCAGGCTACCATTAGGATAGAATAGAGATGGAGGGGAAAAAATGATTTCCAATTGGCAAGGGAGCCAGATAAGGCTACATTTTATCACCCCGTTTATTTAACTTGTATGCTGAAGGTATCATATGCAAAGTTGGATTAGATTTTGAAAGAGAAGGTTTGAAAATTGGAGGAAGGAAAATCAACAATTCAAGATAAGCAGATGACATCAAATCACTAGCAGAAAATTACAAAAACTTGAAAGAACTACTGAATAAAGTCAAAGAAGAGGCCAGGTTTTCAGTTAAACATTAAGAAAACAAAAATAAGGACCACTGATGATTTACATAACTTTAAAGCAGACAATGAAGACATAAAAAACATTTCCTATACTTTGGCTCAATCATTAATCCAAATGGGGACTGCAGTCTGCAAATTAGAAGAAAGCTAGGACTTGAACAGCAGCTATTAAGGAGCTAGACAAGATCCTCAAGTGTAAAGATATATCATCTATATATGGTGTGAAAGCTGTGAAGAAAACTGATAGGAAGAAAATCCAAAAAAGACAAATAAATGGGTCCTAGAGCAGTTCAAGCCTGAACTCTCCCTAGAAGCCAAGAGGACTAAACAGAGACCGCTGTACTTTGGACATAGCATGAGAGGACATGACTCACTAGAAAAGACGGTGCTGCTTGGCAAGGTGGAAGGCAGCAGGAGAGGAGGAAGAACCCATTATAGGTGCATAGACTCAATCAAAGAAGCCACAATCCTGAGTTTGTGAGACTTTAGCAGGGTTGTTAATGACAGGGTGACTTGGAAATCTCTCATTCATAGGGTCACCATAAATCAAGGCTGACTAAATGATAGTTAACAAAAAGCAATACAAATTAGAAGAATTTGCTTGAGAATTCATTAGTTTCCCTATGAATGCCTCCAAAACATGAAGAAGAATGAGACCATGGCTACTGGCCTCACAACCAACCTGCACAGATCCAGTGGTCCTATCCTCAACCTCTGCATCCACATAAACACACACATTTAGGGATGTGTAAGATGAGAACTGTGTTTATATATAGTACTCGGTTGTGAGTACAGGCCTTTACATTCTCCCCAGTGCAGACATGTTGAGGAGGGCTTAATACTGTATGGAGGTCAAAGTGGGGACAGCCAAGATGATCCGATCCCCCCACCCCAAGCACTGACTGAACATATAGCAGGGATGTGAGAAGTGGGCTTACAGCTTTCAAAATAATCTATAAGGTCCAGATCATCATAAATAAAAGAAGAAAATGAAGGAAGAAATCCTGTTCCTGAGAGTCTGAATGTGCCAGAGAAGTAAATTACTCCCAGATATTTCAATTCCTTTCGCACAAAGGCCTTTTGGAAGCTCAACCACCATGTGCAATATGGAGTATTTATGTGATTGTATGATTTTCTTATGATTTTTGTCAAGTTTCTTTGCATTTTCTTCCTGGTCTGGTATCAGATTAAGCAACAGGTGTTGTCTTCTTACACTGAAATTCATGCATATTTTTGATGCCCTTTTCCCTATGGCATGCATTTATTATCACAATTTACTTAATTTATGGAACTTTTCCCTATTGACAAATATATGTTTCTGCATATATTTTTTCCTCAGTTTTGCAGATTTTAGTGATTTACATTTCTGAATACATGCATTTTTTGTGTATTTTTTTTCTTGGAAATACCCTGTAAGCCTTGCTAATGTACTCAAAGCAAGTTGCTCAGTTTCTCACAAGTTTTTGTGAAGTGCAAAAATGCTACTTTTGTTGAGTATGTAGGTAAAGTCCTATGGATTTTATTTCCATCCCTAGCCTCTGTCCCATTTGCTAGCAGTACTACTATAACATGCAACAATAGTACCACCTTATTTCACAGTATAGAGGGTATCACTGAAGTTAAGTATGAGTACTTTAGAATCTTTACAGTACTCTATCAATGTTAAGCCTGCAGTCCTAGATTCAGTCACCCAGAAATAAGCTCAATTTATCTCAGTGGCATTGGTGAGAAACCTGCTTCACTAGATTTGGGTGGGTTGGTGCGTAGGATTTCCCTGGTCTACAAAAGGGATACAGACTAGATTCAGATATCTGCATATACCAGCTCTGGCCAAGATGGCTGAGCATTAACAGTATGATTTCCATGCTGCTCATAGCTTTGCAGGATTTATTAGTATCTTTAAATGTACAAAGATATGTAAGGATTCCACAGGGGGAGAAACAGAATCTCCTAAATAACCCCTGAATTCAAGAGTAAGTTGGGGCACTGTCTGGTAGAGATGTGTGCCCTGGAAACTACAGCATGGCCCACTGCAAGGCTGAAGAATCACAAGAATTCATTAAGGTCAGCTAGACAGAAGCTTCTCCAAACAAACAAACATTTATGATATTATCAAAAGACCTTGGATGGCCTATGCTGAACAGGGATGGAGTGGGAAACCTCTCCTGCTTGGTTGGTGATTTATTATATTCAAGTGACTACAAACAATTTTCATCATAAATATACAGAGTGCAGTCTCCATTGACAAAGTACTTGAAAATGAAACTAACTGCTGAGAGAGCTAACACAGCAGTCAAAATTTGAAGATTAAACTAAGTGGCAATTTGGACTGGAAATGAGAAATAATTTGGCATCTACAAGATTTAAACAATTGAAAGGTATATATGGAAGCCATATTTAAGAAAAGGGAAATAAACATTGTCTTTGATGCTGAAATTTAAGCACAGAGTGATTTATATGACATCATAAACACAGCCACCAGAAAAATGGCTAGAGCTGGCCTAGACAAAATTAATCCAGTGCTCATTAAAATCCAAGCCTTAATTTCTAAGACATCTAACCAAATTTTAGACCTGAATAAACATATAACAGAAACTAATGGGAATTTAGAACAGAAACATTAAAAACTGTTCTTATTTTATTTTATCAAATTTTTAGAACATCACAATGACAAAAAGGCTGTTTTGTTTTTGTGGGTTTTTTTTTTTTTTTTGGATGCAGAGAAAGTATTTGATAATATTTCTTGGGGTTATTTATTTCAAGTATTGGAGAGAATGGACTTTGGTAAAAATATTATTCCATCTACTCAGTTCAAAAGGCCCAGACCTTAGTAAATGGCAATGCAATGAGATCTACTGAAATACTAAAGAGGAGCAGACAAGGTTGCCTCCATTCACTTTTACTGTTTATTTTGGTACTTCAGATCCTATTGAGAGATATCAGACAATATGACAGAATTTCTATGGTGAGGATAAGAAAAAATCAGTATAAGCTGAGAGCTTACATGGATGATCTTGTGATAATGACACAAAACCCACTAGATTTGATGAAGGCTCTTTTGGGGAAAAAAAAATAAGGCATGTGGGACATACTCCAGGTTTGAAGTGAATTGTGACAAAACAAAATTGCTGATTAAAAATATATCTTCAGAAGAGATCAATGAACTAACTGTTCTTTCAAATTTAAAATGGAAAAAAGAGATTAAATATTTGGGAGTTACAATCATGAAGAACAACTGTTTATTATTTCAGAACAATTATCAAAAAGAAATTAAAAGAGAGTCAGAAAAATGGAAAAAAAGTTAAATTTATCCCTTTTGGGTAGAATTCAGTAATAAAAGCAAATGTTTTGTCAAGCCTTTTATTTCTCTTTCAAAGGATCCCCATTATAAGAAATGGAATAGCTTTTGTGTAAAGGCAGAAAGAGATGTCTAGATTTGTCTGGCAGGCAAAGAAATCTAGAGTAAAAATTAAAGCACTGCACCATGCTAAGAAAAGGGGAAGCTTGGAAGTCCCTAATGTCAGATTGTATTACAAGACCTCTTGTGTTGTATGGTTGAAGGATTGGATATTCTTAGAGATCTGAGACTCTTGGAACTTGAAAGTCATAATTTAACATTTGGTTGACATGGTTATCTTGCATATGATAAAGTCAAGGCACATGCTGAATTTAAAACTCATTGTATTAGAAAGACTCTCCGATGAGTTTGGCATAAGTATAAACAGAGACGTTTTCCCTAAGATAATATTAGTTACTTCACTGCAGAAAACATTTTTTTAAAAGAAACAATAGGTTAAAAACTGGAATTGGTTGCTCTGTGATCTATCTTTTGCGTTTTGAACAAGATAACTTGAGTTTAAATCAAGAGAGATGATTCTTAAGGAAGGCAAAGTTTTTTTCCCCACCCAACATTAAGAGACATTCCTTACTCCAAATGTATAAAAGCAGCATAGACAAGATTTAGAGGTAACAGAAAGAGGAAGTCCAAGAAAATAGAATTTTCAGAGGCACACCTTCTGCTGCAGAAACACCAGTAGGAACAGGCTATGAATATTTTATGTAGTAATTACAGATGTAAGTCTAATGGGGGAAAGAAAAGGATGCTATGGTCCTGCAAAGTGAAATGGGGGGGGGGGAGCTTTGATTAGGTGTGGAAAATTACAGCAGTGTGCAGAGGTGAGACACTAAAGCCTAAACCAGGAATGGGAATCATGTGATATTGTTGAATAAAAGTTCCCAGAACTCCTGACGATTGCCTATGCTGTCTACCGCTGCTGGGAGACATAGCCCAGTAAGCTCTGGAGCACTACTTGATTTCTACCTCTGGTGGAGACGATATGAGAGAGAACTTATCTGAGGAGCAAGGGGTCTGATAGCCTGCAATGCAAAGTATCAGCATGGGAGCATCACCTTCTCCAAGCACCTGAGCAGTAACATAGCATCAAGCCATGCTTAGTCAGTAAAGGTGGCTGAAGCACCAGTACTCTCTCAAAGAAAGAGTACAGCCTGCTACAAATAATAGCTTTATAATATCTTTTGCATAAGTAATCTTCTGGCATTCCCCTGAACACATGGAGAGCTAAATGAGTGGTGGGGATGTGGGCAGGCATGCAAACCTCACCCTTCACTGCCTCCATGCATCTGATAGTATTGGACACCTTTGTGCATCGGGCATGAAAATCTTCAGAGGGCTTTGCAACCACGCTTGGCTGAATGTGGTTACAGAGGTCTCATGGCTGGAAGCCCTACCTTTTCAGGGTTCTTGATCAAGTAACTCCATTCAAACAAAGGAAAGAAAAAAAGGACCATGATCACAAATTCCTCTACATATTTTTGCTTTCGAAGGATAAAGATCTTTCATAGTGCTAGATGTGGGGAGATCTTTGAGGAACCAGATTTATGTGTGCACCCACACTATACCAACCATTTGGCCCTCCATATATTCAAGCAAATGCTTGAACAGAGCTAAAGTCTCTAATATTTGCCTTTATTTATTTACTTATCTATTTAATCACTCAAGTTTATAAAGAAATGTTGTTCTGATTTTAAACTAACTCCCAGGATTACACAATTGGACTGTAGCCTGTGATTGTCAGACAATTGTAACTGTAATGGCCAGACCATATAATTGCTATTGTATGGTGGGCAAGGGATAGAGAATTCCAAGAAAAAGAACTGCTGCTTCCATACCCTCTATCATTTCCTGAATGAAAACTGGGACACAGGTGGCCAAGCATCATCAGAATATGTTTCAGCTGGCAAAATAATGAGGAGAACTAGGAGAGGTTACAGCAGTTTGCTTTTGCCTGAGAATTCTGGGAAGGGCAGGATTCCACTGCTCTTTTCTGCCCCTCACTGTGTTAAGTGAGTGCAAACTCCTTTTGCACTTTGAACTCAGTTTGCAGCAACTGAAGTAAGCTGAGAATGCAGGAGGAAATGGGACAAAAAGACAGAAAACTGAAAAATTGTAAAAGCAGCTGAAAAAGTGGACAACAAGAGATTAACGGGGATTCTCCCTCCCAAATCGGGAAAGTGCTTTCAAAGCTCTGCAGACCAGCCAGGACAGAAGCTGTATGTGTAGGAACTGCTGGAGGGAAAATAAGTCTAGAAGCTCCAAGGCGGGATGATTTTCTTTTTCTTAACTGGGGTTTATGAAAACAACAGGAGAGTTTCAGATCCTATGGAACACTAACAGTGGAAGAAGAATAGCAATACAACAAGGAGACTGCCATGATGCACCTCCTTCTCTGTCTACAGATGGAGATAGCCCATAATATACTGTGGCCCTAGAACACCTTTACAGGGTTGCAGCCCTAACGTTGCAGCATTTGTTTACATTGGTACAAATCAGTGGTTCCCAAACTTTGATTCTCCAGATGCTTGGGACTTTAGCTCCCTGAATTCCTGACTGTTGGACAAGCTGGTTAAGGCTTTTCGGAGCTGAAACACCTGGAGAACCAATGATGGAGAGCCACTGGTGTAAATTATGTCTATATGCTAAGAACATTGTATATAAATCATATAAATTAGTTTACTCATTTTTCTATAGGCATGGTTCCAAATAATAGATCACTAACTTTATGGGTTAAAAAAGAAAATTACATGTTTTAGTTCAAGATCTTGACAAACAGGATTACTAATAAGACATAGGCCCTTTCCGCACGTGGTTATTAAGGCGGGCCAATGCGTTTTGCCACGGAGGTCTTCTGCATGTTGGAGCAGACTAGGTTCAGTTTATTTACCTTCGCTCCGCACATAATTCCAACTAAATGCGCCCCCATGTGGTGGTAAAGCATGCTATTTGAAAACCGGAAGAAATCGGTTTTCCAATTTTCCAGATCGATCCAATTCGTACTTTCACAGTGGTGTAGACACATACATTCGCACCAAAGAGAATTGGTGGTCAGGGGGAGGGCTCATGGGAGAGGCCAGGGGGTAGTATGAACTTTCGCACATACGCACGTACGCAATGACGTACTAAACCATGCCAAAAAAGGGGGGGGCAATCACAGCCGACGGGGTGGGGTGAGGGGAGTAGCGGGAGTGGCCATGGTGGAGGCAGTGTGGATTCATGAACTCGCACTCCTCCGAATCAGAATGGAACATACGTAGTAGCTGTGCAGAAGGAAACGAGGGAAAGTCCGCCTTGTTTCAAGCCCAGAAAATCCGGTAAGAAACAGCATGAACCGATTCACCAGCCTCGTGCGGAAAGGGCCATGGACTGAGTGCATGAGCCATACATTTGAACAACTGATCAATGCTTGCTCAACAGTAAGTAAAGTTTTGGCCTTACCAACACATTCACCATCCTTAAGTTCATAACCTGATGGGCAGCTGAGTTGCTGAAGACATGTAAAGGATCCAATTGTGTTAACACAGTGTTCCCCTCTCTTACAGGTATGAGCATCTGTTACACATTCATTAATATCTGAAACAGGAAACAGATGTAAGCATATCACACACTAAAGCATTCACCTCTTTTTAAGTCCACTGCAGGCCAAAACCAAAACCAAAACACCATCCCCTGAAATATTTATTAGAAGTGATTTTGTCCCAAAAGAAAGGTTTACATAGTGTTATATTCAGAGCTTGCTGCCAAGGTAGACTAGCTTAGCAGCACTTCCATTTTATAGGTAAAAAGTTATGAGACACACTTCTTCTTTTGATTTTGCACTAAATGATGCATTCATCAAGGTCACAGTGGAAAGAACTGATTAGATACAGAAGTTAGGAAAGCTTTAATAGCAAGCTTTGCAGATCATGCACAGAATGGAACTAGTTAAGACAGCAAGTCAAATTCAGATTTCATGTTCATTAAAACATTTTTAGAAGGGACTCAAACACTTGGGCACCACAGGTCACAAAGGACATCCATCACTGCAGTGATAAAGCAACCTGGAATTAAAGTCACAGAGAAGGACACAAAGAAGAAAAAACTCTTTGGTAAGAGCAATACAACTACCCATTACAAATAGGAGTTTAGAACTGGGTCTGGGAAGAAGACTGATGATTGAAGGGAAGATTCTGGGAGTATTGGCCCTGTGTCAGGATCTTGGTCTACTCACTCAGCTATGCAGTAACAGAATCTGATAATCATTTGATCCCAAGAGAATCCTGGATCCAAGGATGGGATTCTGATCCCCAGTGTAACCCCACTCAGTAACATTTATTAAGCCAGGGACAACCAACCAGGTATCTGAGGGAGATGATAAAAGAGAGCCTAGGCACCAAGGTATCTTAAGGTATAATACAATAATCAAAGAAGCCATGAAAATAAGGTTGAGATTGGGATATTACTAAGTAGCAAATACACAAAAACTATATGTGAAGGATGCAAAATGTGTTGAATGTTAGGAATCTAGAATATGCAAATCTATGATTTGCAAGATCATTGGGTAGTCTGTAGTTGCTAACTCCTGTTTGGGGGCTTCCGTAGATTACGTATCTGAGATAATGAAAGTGTTATAACAACAGATTTTATTCAATATATTCATAATGGAAAACTGCTAAACTGCCTGATCTTACAAATATGCTAGGAAAGTTGTCATCAATTGTTAGTAGGAAAATACCTATTCTGTTCTGTACTTCTATGAGGTTGCTAACTTTGCCTTACATTCTAAATGATAAAGGAGAAAAAGATTAGCTTGGTCTCAAAGTGATTTCTACCAAAATAAATGTCCATATGTTGACAGAGTTTAACTATCTGCTGTCTTTTAAAGTGGGGATATTCAAATATGCTCAGATAATTTCCTAGTGTACAAGAATGGCAAAGGCCTAGAAACATATTTTGATAAAAACCCTGATCAAAGACATAATTTCTCCCTAAGATACAGTGATCTGCTAACAGGTTACTTATCTTAGGTATAACAGAATCATAACAAAAGTAATATATCAGGTGACAATGATATCACCTTATTGGTATAATTAATCATGTTGCCTAGTTACTTTCAAAAGCCATTTTTAAAAGCCATTCTAAGCATTTTAGAAGCAATTTGACACTCTTTTTAAAGGTTCTCTTAGTCCTATTTTTAAGTACTGAAAAGTAAGAAAAAGGAGCAAAAATGTAACTAGCAAGGCAATATGCAATGGAATAAGTTACTTTTAAATGACTGTAGCAAGGAATGACAATGATTTCGTTTTAAACTGTCATGAGCAATGGGAAAGAAATATTTTTTAAAAGTAACTTTTCAGGCTCTATGAAGGCTGTTTAGCCCCACACCAGGCTGAATGTCTCATGCATGTTATAGGTGAACCTCTGCAATGAGATGCTTTCTATCTGTGAAGACTCCTCGTGTGATTTAAAAGCCCAGACAAATGATTCAAGCAATATATAAAAAAAAAAAGGAAAGAAAAGGGGGCAGGGGTAAAACAGTATTGATGTGACTTTGGTGAACGTAAAGACAGGGACATAAGAACCCGTAAAAGGCTAGAATCTCTTCACCTGCTTTCTCCTATTATAAATACCCGTTCAGTTTAATCTAATTGAGAGCTTACACAAGGCTGTATTCCCACATGTAGTAGTAGTAGTGGGGGCAGACTTGTGGCAAGGATGTGGAAATCTGTCAGTTTCATTTTTTTCCCCATATTTGAATTTTTTAAGTTTGAAGTTCTTTCCCTGGAAAATATGAATAAATATGAATAAATATGAAATTCTTGAGAAACTCTTTAAAGATACGCTGAAATGGAATTCTGCCTTGTTTACGCTGACCAAACTCAGTTGGTACACTATTCTCAGCATGAAGAAGACCATCTTACAACTGAAATATAGGTATTAAAGATGAATATCCACTAAGAAAAACAGGAGATAGCAACCTTAATTCATATCTAGTATAGCTGAAGATGTAAGGTTTCAGACTCAGAATTTTAATATAGTTAATGCTTCATAGGCCTGGGCCTGGATGGACAATTTTCCCATACTTGATCTTTTCCCTATAAATGCAAGGGTTTTTTTCCATCTTAAATATGAAGATATAAGGTAAATACTTAAAAAATGAACCGACATGAAATTCTCACATCCCCTACCCCAGGAAAAGACAACTACAGAGACAATCTGTTGTTGTTGTTATATTTATTTTTATCCCACTTTTCTCCCCAAGGAGACTCAAAGTGGCTTACAGCCATTAAAAGAAACATGACTAAAAACTGTCATTTACAAAGGTTAAAACAACGATTAAACTACAATAATAATTATAAACATGTTAAAATACATATAAAAACAGCATTAAAATATCAATTAAATAACAATTAAAATGACCAGCACAGATAGAAATTACATATAAAATGTCTGCTGGAAGAGGAATGTTTTTAGCTGTTTCCTGAAGGTAGGCAGAGAAGGTGCCAGTCTAACCTCTTTGGGCAAGGAGTTCCAGAGCCTGGGGGCAGCCACTTGAGAAGACCCTCTCCCGTACTCCCACCAAATGCACCTGTGAAAGTGGTGAGACCGAGAGAAGGGCCTCTCCTGCAGATCTCAACGCCCCGGCCAGTTCGTAGGGGAGGATACAGTCCTTCAAATAACCTGGACCTGAGCCATGTAGGGCTTTAAAGGTTATCACCAGCACTTTGAACTGTGTCTGGAAACAGATTGGCAGCCAGTAGAGCTGTTGCAGCAGGAGTGTTGTATGATCCCTGTAACCAGCTCCAGTTAGCAACCTGGCTGCAGCTCTTTGGAGCAGCTGAAGTTTCCAAGCGCTCTTCAAAGGCAGCCCCACATACAGCGTGTTACAATAATCCAACCGGGATGTAACCAAGGCATGTGTCACCATGGCCAGGTCTGACATCTCAAGGAATGGGCGCAGCTGGCACAAAAACCTTAATTGTGCAAATGCACTCCTGGCTACTGCTTAGACCTGGGCTTCCAGGCTCAGAGTTGAATCCAGGAGCACTCCCAAGCTGCAAACCTGCATCTTCAGAGGGAGTATGACCCCATTTAACACAGGCTGGATCCCTATTCCCTGATCCACCTTTCTACTGACCAGGAGCACCGCTGTCTTGTCTGGATTTAGTTTCAATTTGTTTGCCCTCATCCAATCCATTACTGATGTCAAGCACTGGTTTAGGACCAAGACAGCTTCCTTGGCTTGTGGTGGAAAGTAGCAATAAAGTTGGGTGTCATCCGCATACTGATGACACCGAACCCCAGAACTCCAGACAACTTCTCCCAGTGGTTTCATGTAGATGCTAAATAGCATGGGGGACAAGACCGAACCCTGAGGGACCCCACAGGCCAAAGGGTAGGAGGTTGAACAGGAGTTCCCCAGCACCACCTTCTGAGTTCGGCCCTCCAGGAAAGAATGGAGCTACTGTAAAACAGTGGCCTCAAGTCCCATCCCCGCAAAGCGACCCAGAAGAGTACCATGGTCGATGGTATCGAAAGCCACTGAGAGGTCCAGCAGAATCAACAGGGACACCTTCTCCCTGTCTAGTTCCCAGCATAGGTCATCCACCAAGACTACCAAAGCCATCTCAGTCCCATAGCCAGGCCTGAAACCAGATTGAAATGGATCTAGATAATCCATTTCATCCAGAAATTCCTGGAGCTGAGAGGCCACCACATGATCCAGAACTTTGCCCAGAAATAGAATATTAGAGACGGGCCAGTAATTATCCAAAATGGTGGCTTTTTTAGTAGTGATTTTATAACAGCCTCTTGAGACAAGTTGGAACCTTACCTTGTCTCAGGGAGGCCTTAACCACACTCTCTACCCAGTCACCCAGTCCCCCTCTGGCTTTTTTAATAAGCCAGGAAGGGCAAGGATCTAGCACACATGTGGTAGCTCTCACATCTCCAAGGATCCTGTCCACATCCTTGGGCTGTACAAATTGAAAAGTATCCATTATCACTGGACAAGCAGAGGCCAGACATCCACATCTACATGGCCAATCCATAATATGCAAACTTTATGTGGTAGAAGTTCAATTTAAAATATATGTATATATTGAAGAAAAAAAAACACCATAGTGCATCTGAAAGATATATGAAGAGGTTTTTGGTTTGTTTTTAAGTAGGACAAAGGCAAAACACACACACTTTAGAAATCCTACTGAGAGTCAAGATATAACTAGTCTTCTGGGCATGATAAAGTCAAAATCAGGTAAAGAGGCTAGTGTGAGGGGACTGAACAAGATGAACAAGAAAACAGAGGACTTTTCAGAGGAGCAATAGTATTGTGCACTAAAGAAGAGTTTCTCTAGTATCCCCCAGCCACCAATAGATCTGGGCATAGAATCAGAACAAGATACTGGCAGGAAAAAAAAAATCTCCCTGCAAAAACATATAACCATATATCCAGGGTCAGATGAATTGTATTCTAGAATACTAAGAGAACTTGTGATCTAACATATTCTCAGAACCTCTATCTGTCATCTTTGAGAACGCCTACACTATCAGTTACAGCTGTTTGATTCCACTTTAACCATGATGGCTATAGTCCATGGAATTCTAGGATTGGTAGTTTGGTCAGATATCAGAAGTCTCTACTGGAGAGAGCTGTAGTACTAGAGCAATGAATTGTGAGTCTTGCCAAACTGCAAAGGGATTATAGGAAAGAACTATGGCTGTTGAAGTGCTATCTGATTGTTATAATTCTGAGGTGCAGATCCACGCTGAGCAAATGTGAAGAACAAGTGACCTGTTAAAAAGCAAATATCCCATTTAAAAAAATAAAAATAAAAAAAAGAGAATCTGCAGGAAACTACAGATCAGTCCACATGAGTTCTGTATCAGGGGAGATCTTAGAACAGGCTATATGGGGGAAATGTAGGTGTGTCTTGATAACCACAACAATATACTGAGAGATGAAGAAAACAAAACAGATGTGCAAAGGACCCAAAGTTGGGAGGGGCAGATCGTACTTCTGAAGGCAGAAATAAACTTCTAGGTGACTTTGAGAGAAAGGAAAACTGGGCAAAAACTAACAAAATGTCAACAGAGGAGAAAATGCAGAGTTCTGCATTTCATCATCCACCCATCCAGAAATACAGAAATAAATGCACATATATAGAATGAGAGAGAGAGCCAGGGTGGTTTAATATTTTGAGTGTTGGACTACAACCCTGGAGACCAGGATTTG
Source organism: Cyclura pinguis (assembly GCA_030412105.1). Lineage (NCBI taxonomy): Eukaryota > Metazoa > Chordata > Lepidosauria > Squamata > Iguanidae > Cyclura > Cyclura pinguis. Next base: position 85,467,056 of record CM059600.1, read on the forward strand.
AATCCTTAGCCGTGGAAATCCACTGGGTGACCTTAAGCAAGTCACACTCTCTCATCTTCAGAGAGTGGCAAAGGCAACCCCCTTCTGACTCAAGCTTGCCAAGAAAACCCCATGATAGGTTTGCTTTAGGTCTGACTTGAAGGAACGTAACCACAACAATATAGACCAGAGGATAGCTGTCTTGGCTTCTAGTTGATCACAAATTTAATTCCTGTGGAATTCACCACCATAAGATATAATTTATCATTGGAGACTTGGATGGTTTTAAAAGAAACATGATAAATTCATGGAGGACGGAGCCATCAGTATGTAACTAGTCAAGGTGGCTATGTACCACCTTCGGTTGCAAAAACAATATGCCTCTGTATATCAGTTGTTAGCAAATGAGAGATGGATGGTACAGTTACTATCATCTCTTTCTGGGATGCCTCCCATAAGCAACTGCCTGATCACTGCCAGGTTTCTTTTGTTTGCCAGACCTAAAGCCTGGAAATATATCTATGGAGTTCATACAGAGTATAACCTATAGGGTATAACATATAAGGTCTAAAATAGAAAGGAGAAAGCCTTGTGCATTACAGAACCTGCATGTTACTGGCCTAGCGACAACCTCATCTCAGCTGGAATGCCTACTCAATGGTAAACAAGATTTCAGAATGTCTAGCAGATTTGACTGAGAATAAATTACTAGCAGGTGCATTGGCTGATGCAGTCAGGATACAAGCAGCTGAAGACCCCAACAGGACCTGGAGTGATGTTGTATTTAAGATCTCTGTTTTGATTAGATAACATCAACAAGGTAATGTGAACACCTTTGTTTTGATAGGATAGCTGATAGATGGGCACAGGCTAGGGAGAGAATAAGAAAGCCAAGAAGAGGCTGAGATCAGACTGCTCCACCAGTCCTCATCGTATGAACAGAATGCTATAATGTAGCTTCTATGATCTGCTGTTCCTGCTAATTGATAAACTGTCCAGGCATGGTGGACCATGGTAGTAAGAGAGAGAAAATCTTTACTCTCATCTAGGCTATGCTAAAATAGATACATATCCCATTATGATTGTGATGGCTGCCCATTAAGATGCTTATGAATATGTAATAGATACTGCTAGATTTAACAACGCTTATGGATATTAATCCTTGAATGCCTGACCACCGTACCCAGATGCCTGTTCAGAAATGTCTAGTTCCCCAGCAAAAGAGATGGTACTTGTAATGGATATATGGCTGTGTTATATTGTTTAAGATGATAATGTTATTCTGTGTAACCATTATAGTTAATCCTGTTACAGAGATGCAGACAGAGAGGTTCAGTCTCTGTGAAGGTGTGACATGTTACCTGTCATATACTATAATGTAATGAAGGTATGATGCCATACATGCAATGTAATATAATATGATGAAAGCAAAGTGCCTAGACATTGAAACGTCTATGATTCTTCCTAAGAGGAATGTATATGTTTTATATCTATGATTGCCTATAATAAACAGCCTAAAAGATCACCAAAGAGCCTGCTCATTTTCTCATACAAATATCCTCAGATTCCAATACTTAAGAATACTTAAGTGAAATCCTGATGTCAACTCTGCCTGTCTGGTTTTCACCATGATTACAAGTTGGACACTCGGGTGGTCAAAAGATGATAATAGGACTCTAGATAGAACCCAGATTAGCTGAAATATGGCAGAGACTCTCTGTTCCTCAGAGGAACCATACCTGTTTCACTGTGTGAAAAGATTTTTGGATACACAAGCCTTTTGTGTGATTCACTGTGGACCACCTAATATTCTTACAAACATAAGTGAGCAGTGAGATGAAGATGCGAAAAATAAAAGGCTAATGGAATTTTACATTAATCAGCTACAATCACAGTTTCCAAAGCACTTATAATTTCAGTTTATTCTGCATTAGCCCTGCCACACCTAGCATACTATGTCTAGTTCTGGGTGACACAATTTAAGGATAATAGAGACAAATTGGAATGGGTTTCCAGGAAGGCAGTGATGATGGTCAGCCTAAAAATGAGAAAAAAAGAAAAGGAAATTGACACGTTTAGCTTTAAGACAAGACTGAGGTGGCAGGGGAAAGACATATCCTAGCCTAGGTCTAATATGTTTAACTTTGCGGGGACAAATTTTGTTTCAACATTATGAGAAATATGTTTGTGGTACATTGAACAACAGAAGCAATTAACAAGAAGGTTGCAAGCACAAAGCTTAGAAAAGTTGTTTTTCAGATTTCAGTTTCCAGATGTCTCCAACCAGCATGGCCACCATGGGATACTGGAAGCTGTAATTCAAAAGCAACTTTTCTGAGTTTTGGCTGGGCTGTCCCTCTCTGAATGCATTGAAGCAGAAGCTGGACAGGAACCTAACATGGGGATGCTCTATCTTTGCCTTTCCTGCCTTGATCAGGAGGTTGGATGAAGTGATTTGAATGATGCTTGCAATTCTATCATTCTCAAAAGAAAAAAAAAAGTGAGTGATTATAGGAGGAAGAAAACAAAATATAGATTGCACACTGAAAGCCCAAGTGACCTTGACATTTAATTAAATCAAGAGTGATATAGAAACATGAAAACATAGAAGTCTCCAATTATATTCCCCATCTGCAAGATTTATAAATAGCTCTTTCCCTAGAAAGATATACAAGTCAAAGAAATTTCACAGGTCTGACTTGTACGTTGATTGATTTCAAATGTACATGTCTTCAAATGTACAAGACTTACTTGTACAAGGAAATGCAATATACTTTTATTTTTGGAAATGTGAACCTGTCCAGAAGCAATCTAATGCTTCCAGTAACTTCTTATCTATCAAAATGTGAGGTTTGATGACTGCCAGCAAAATAAATAAATAAGCAAACAAGTGGAAGGTATCAAAAATAGAAATCTAATGCAAAGCTCAGAGAAAAGTTTATTTGCATCCCAGTGCTATACATGTGATTTTAACTGGACTTCCTTTCAAGCAAGAATGCCCTAGAATATTAACCCTCCTACACTTCTGTGGGCTACATACTGCTTGAAATATCACGGTAGCTGCCACTGTGAGTCCCATTCAGCCTATCTTCCTCTTTTTGATGTTGTTGCTTGCAGCATTGTTGTTGTTTACAGCACTAATAAGTGTTCTCATGTTCTTTTCTAAGCATCAGGCTCACAAATATGCTTAGTGTATGGACAAATACACTGAGACCTAAGGAGAGCTTTTTAAATAAAATCTTTTTAAAGGTTTTAAAATAGATAAATAGTTTTTCTAATATCCACTTCATCTTAGCATTGCATTCTGTGAACATCTGGATAGCTTTATGGAAAGGAACCACAATGACATCAGTCAGACTGTTTCTGAGTACTTGCAGAACTCCCCAGTCTCTATCTATTAATTGCATTTGCTCTAGTGATCTTTCTTCAGGCTGTAACGTGGGATATATTCATAGGCAGACTATCCATCACAAAATGACTGCCAGCAATAATTTCTTGGGATTGGTCCAGATACATGAACACACACTTACATATACATATATATGGTTGGGTGCCGTAGTTGGCTGGGTTCCTATCAGTGCACATTCCTTGAAGCAGCAGTGCGGGTCCATGACATGGTCTCTCAGAGATTAAAAGGGAAATCAGACGATGAGATACAAAAAGAATGGCAAATTGTAACGGGTAATTGCTGGGTACTATCAGATGGAAATCTGTAATTCATGGTTTAAGATAAATTATGAGGGGGCTACAGGATATATATCATGAAGCGGGAATATGGAGATGGAAATGCAAGAATCAACAAGTAATATTAGCAGTAAAATGTAGTACAATATTATAAGCATGTTAAGAAATATTGATAATGAAATCTAGATCAGTGTGGAAGATCAAAAATATTTCAATTAAGCTGACAGTTATAATTGTTTGTTTTATATGTGAATTTGAATAGAAGCAGCAGTGTGGGTCCTGTGATCCTCTGGATGTTGATGAACTATTTATATCATCATCCCTCACCACTAGTCAGACTGATGAGGGATAATGGCCAATGGTCTAACAATCCCTTGGGAAGGACAAGTCCCCCACCCACTGCCTTAATGACACACATGGATCTCCAGACATTAGAAAGACAGAATCACAACACTAGCAAGGACTACTAGGACTATCTAGTCCAACCCCTGCCACGAAGGAAAACACTGCTAAAGTATCCTTGAGAAATGGCCATCCCACCTCTGTTTAGAGAAGCAGAGGAGATTCCACCACCCTATGAGGCAGTTCCACTATTGAGCAGCTCTTACTGTCAGGAAGTTGTTTTTCACATTTAACTGGTATCTTCTTTTTTTTGTAACTTGAACCCATTGTTTCAAATCCTATCATACGAATCTGCAGAAAATAAACTCACTCCATCCCTACATGATAGCCCTTCAGCTATTTGGAGACAGCTGTCACATCACCTCTCAAATTTCTTTTTCTTCAAGTTAAACACACCCAAATCCCTCTACCACTCTGTAAGTGCTTGACTTCCAGACCCCTTAAAACCTTAGTCACTCTGTTAGACCTGGGGTGGGCAAAGTGCAACTACAATGCCAAGACAACAGTGCCTGGTAAAGCTGAAGGCAGTAGGAAAAGACGAAGGTGTTACAGGTGGTTAGACTCACTCAAGGAAGCCACAGCCCTGAGCTTGCAAGTGGGGCTGTTAATAACCAGGCTCTTGGAAGTCTTATTTTCATGGGATTACCATAAATCATAAACTAGCTTGACAGCAAGCAACAACAACAACAAATGAAGACAAAGAGAAGCTGGTTTGATGGAAAACAGCAACTAGGATTGGAGACCCAGAGAAGCACAGCAATTCCCTGAAGCTCAGACTAGTACTGTGAGACCTGGCAATTCTGTCCTTCTCTGAGTCACGGATAAATCCCACAAATGCAACCTCTAGTCTGTCTTAGCTAAAGTAGACACATTGAATCAATCACTGAGTGACCAATAAGATTCATGCCACTGAATCAATTGCTAATGAGCAGGTCAACAGTGAGTAATCCTACTCACTCAGTAAGTCTACTCTTGCTGGAACAAGCAATTCAACTAAAACTCCCAGAATCCCCTAGCCAGCCTGGCAATGGCAGAGTTGTAATCCCCAAAAGTAATTTTACCAAGTTCTGGCTGGATAATGTATAAACAGACAGTAAGTTTTCCATATGTATTCAGGAAATCTACTTCTGACTACATCTGAGCTTTGAATGCTTTTATAATCTAACTTAATGAAAATCAGCATGCAATATTCTTAACTCATCCATTCTGGAGGCATGTCTCACATACTGATGTTATTAAAAACTTCAAACATTAGAAGCATGCAATTTGAAAAGTCCTTTACATTTCTCCCCCAAATACTGCACAACAGAGCATTAAAACAGATTAGCTGGCCAAAAGATTATTTATGGTTTCATCAAGGGACTGAGACAGTGACCCAATAAATTATAAACCATAATATGCTTGTGGTTTTCCCTGTATCCAAAAAGTCAAGAAAACCTTAACAATGGCAAATGTACATCATGCAGCACACGTACCCTTTGAGGCAAATAGAAGGATAGGAAACACGCACAGTGGGAACATGTGTCAGAAACAAAGTTCAGTATTTTGTATATCTTCTTGGTTTTAATCTATCACCATTTGTGCTGCAGCAGGGATGAGGCAAAAAAACAGCCAGAAGGCACACGTGTCTGTCTGAGAGGATACTCATTTCTTCCACCTGTGGCATTTTAAAAGGAAAGGCTTGTATCTTGTACTGATACAAAATCTTCTGCCTCAGTGACAGCACAGGGAAGGAAAGGAAAAACTAAAGCTGGGTTCCCTGCTTCAGGTGCAACCTGGAAGCGTCAGGCAGCATTGAAACCAGGGCACCTAGGTTGCCAGAAGGTGCATTCATTTGTGCACAAGACATTGTTCCTACTGATGTCATTTGAGCCACACGAGGCCAGACAGTTGTTCATCATCATCCTCAAGATCCCCAAAAAGCCCTCTTCATGACTATAGGAGTATAGGAGATGTTCTTCAAGTGAACTGGATTCTTCAAATCGCCAAGCCACACAGAACACCACCCCTTGTCATATCCTTAAACATCTCCACTTAGCTGTGAACTAATCTAGTTATTTTAAAGTACAGTCAGCTGTTACTGCCCTGGCTAGCTCGAGCTTTGGGGATATAAAAAGATATCATTTGATATCACTAATTCGGCTTCACATATCCCTTCTACTTGCTTGCGAGGCCCCCGGACAAGCACGCATACAGGCTCGGCCAATTATCGCCGTAATATTCCTAGACAATACAGGCAGGCCAGAAAATAGCTGACTCGCCGCTTTAGGAGACCTCAAGGCAAGTACCTCCATTAGGTACGTGAGCAGCTCTCAAAAGATCCTCTGCCTCGCGCTGGCAACTTGATGATCGAGCTATACAACGCTCAAGTACTCCGCGTTTGCATACCATCTACTCTATTGATAAATTCGGCACTAATTCAATCATTCAAATTCTGACCTTTCGGAGGCTTTGTCTCCAACTCCAAATCTATTGTTTTCCCCTAAGTCTGACCTAGCCTGCAGTCACAATTCTCCTTATAAAAACCCCTGATTTTGAGCTCTTCTTTGGAATCGCTCCCGAGTTCCAGACTGCCTTGCTGCCACTTTGCTTGGTGAGCTTCCCCTCAGCTCCACGTGCTGAGATACATCGAACCCCAGCTTCGCTCTCCATTTTCTCCCAGACTTCAGGACAGGTTTCGTATCACCCAAACCAACTGTCCCTCTAAAAATCCCACTATCTTACTCACACCTTTATTTTCCTTAGGTATCTGTGTGTTTGTGTTGCATACATTGTGTGCCTGTATTTAATAAAGACTATTCATTATTTTCCAAAAGGTTTGCTTCTTGACTTGGCCTGACCCCGTAGACACTGGGTTGCAAGATTCTGCTAAGTTACCCTGCCTCTCGTTTTGCCAACTTGTGCTCTGAACTAATTTCCCCAACTTATAGCAATTTGGTGTCCCTCCCGGGACCCCCAGACAACAGGGTAACACAGCCCTTCAATGTCAGGCACTTCTTTTCCAGGGCGAATCTTCCTTCTCAGCAGCTCCAAGCAGGCCATGCAGGCCTTTAAAAACCCATCTCTGGTCCTCCTCCACCAGCAGCTGCCTAGCCAGCTAAGGAGAGCTCATAGCCTGATTTCTCAGTGCCACAAATCCCCTCCCAATGCCCCCCCACACCCAAGGAAGGAGATCGATGAAAGACAGGAAGTATAGGACTACCAAGCCAGACCACTCCTTTCGTTCTCTTTTCCCTGACCTGGTTTGGACCCTGGGTGTCTATTCTCTCAACCATGCCTCAGCCTACTGCAGACGCACACACATATTGATATTTGCAACATTTTGAGGGCTGACTGTATTTACATTCTACCTGTTATACACAACATACGCAGGGGAAGCACAGCAATTAAAGTACAAAAGCCATGAAAAGTATTGTTAAAACACAATACAACTTGTGCAACATGGCCAGCAAATCATCAATTAAAAACTGAAACAACGGGTAATACTGACACAAATAAAAAGTTTTCAGTGTGATCCAAAGTGGCACAAAATCAGTATATGTTTGATGAGTTTAACATATAAACCAGTTATCCTTGCAGAGTCTGGGGTCTGAAGATAATGATTTACAACTGTTATGTTGGAATGTGACTAATCAGAATGCTCTTATTGCAATCCAAGCACCAGGTTTTAATTATACATTGTTGTTGTATAAAACCTGCATGCAAAATGGGAGTTTCTACCCAAACAAATGCATAGTAGAAGTCCATGGCATAATAAGAACGCATGCCAACTGCAAAGTTCCACTCCACCTTGCAAGGAGCCATCTCCTAACCAATCTTTGTAAGACACTCTTAGAGCTTCTTTTGGCTGAAGTGGGGATAAAAATGCTTTAAATCACTGGTGGCAGAGTGCACCTCTCCAGATGTCATCGGACTGCAACTCCCATCAGGCCAAGCAAGCATAACCAGTGGTGGCAGAGAGAATAGAAGTTGCAGTCTGACAACTTCTGGAGGGCCACACATTCCCCATCCTTGCTATGAAAAGAAATAAACTACCCCATGCAACAGATCAGCTTCCCATTTCAAACACTTACTTGCTAGGACAGTAAATAGCAGGATGCAACCATCAGTGTTACTATGAGCCCCAAACAGAACAGCAGCTTTATTATGTGACTATTAAATTAGCAAGAGAGTGACAGAGCCACCAAAAAGTTACTCTAAGCATTATAAGTTAGTTATGTATTTTTAAAATCAGGGGTTGGGACAGTTCTCTTTAGGACTACAACTCCCCAATTTGCTTGAATAGGTTGTGGAAGCTGTAATACACAAAGAAACTTTACCAAACTCCGTTCTTTCTTGCATCCCTTCCCCATAGGCACCATATCATGATGCGCAGATTTACATGGCTTTCATATAAATGCATGGTTCTGATTTGCCAAGACTACAAAAGCAAACGCAATAAAAGTCAAATTGTCCAGACCAAGGCAGGTAGTAGAACAGTTGTGTCACTATAACCCATTTTCTCTTTTCTGCTGGAGTTGAGCTACCATAACTGAAATTTTGGGACTGTAAAAATCTGAAGAAGTCATTGCTAGGGCAAAGCCAAACAACACAGAATAGATGATGTTAAAAACAGTTCCAGAAATGGGGCATGTATTTTCACAGATTGAAATACAGATAGAGAGACTTATCACAAACAAGAGCAGGAGCTGAACACATTGCAGAGCATGAAGACTGATGGTGCCAGAGTAAATTGTTCACACCTATCATCTTACCAACACATTTTCTATGCATGTTGAGTACAAAGCCCTCTGCACAGATAACACTGTGGTTGACACAGTAGAATGATCCCCGTGTGTTCACACATAGTTGTCTTCTGGAACAACTGTGAATACCTGTAAGGCACTCATCCAGGTCTTTATCAACACATTGAAGTCAGAAAGGGAGAAATAAAATTATATTAAAATTACTCCTGGGATGAAATAACATTTCTTCCACAGTAGAATGCTCTAATTAACAATGTAACTGAGTTACAGTTCTATAATTTTCTCTGGTTATATTTCCAAATCACTGAACTGATTCAATAATTGTAGGATATGGATCTTCATCAGGATAACTTTGCATTTTCAACTACAGTGTATAGAATGTTTCTTCCTCCGTCTCTTTAGAATTTGTGGGGTTCTTTAAGTCTTCTTTGTGATGTACCAATAGGTCAGCCAGCATGGGATGCTGGTTTGAGCACTGGAATATGACTCTGGAGACCAGAGTTTGAATCCCCGCTCAGTCATGGAAACCTACTGGGTGACCTTGTGCAAGCCACATTCTCTCTGCCTCAGAGGAAGGCAATGGCAAACCCCCTCTGAATAAATCTTACCAAGAAAACCCCAGGATCACCGTAAGTCAGAAATAGCAACAACAACACCCAGTGGGCCAAGGAGGAAAAATTATGGTGAGGAATGTTCCTTGCAGCAAAAGAAGAAATGAACTAACTTCTTGCTTCTACTAGTCATACAGTATGCATGGAAGCCTGCTTTGCATGATATTATCTATGATACCTAAGACAGAACTGCTGGACCAATGCATCTATTATCACATGAGTCTTTTGGGCAACAGCATGGGGGCAGGCAGGAGGCAATCCCCCCCAAATAGCACAACCTGGTGCACGTACTGTTTTTGGCTGAAAAGCTTTGGGGGGTATTCTGGAGGGAAGGCAAGCTTTCAGCTGTTCATGGGCAAAATATAACCGAAACTGAGCCAGGAAAAAGAATTAAATAGGGTGAGTATCCTTTGCGGGACTGCAAGGGTAGTACATCTGATCCAAGGGCTAGTTTCCCCACTCTGATTTAAATTAGCACCACTCTTGATGATTTCCCATGGAAATGCCCTGAAATCAGGGCATTTTCTCCATGCCCTCAATTCCCTGCTTTTAAAAAAATCAAGTTTTGTAGTGCCATAGAGGAATTTTCTTAATTGCTATGCTATGATCATCAGGGTCAGTCCTATCACAGGGCATAGTGAAGCAACCACTTCATGCTGAAGATGCTGGCAGCGGAGAGCAGCAATCTTGCACCTGTTCCTCCTCTTTTCAAGGGCATAGTTGTGTCCTCCACACAGCTTGTCCTGGGAGCAATAAAGTAACCTGCTTCATTGGTGGTGGTGGAAAGTGCCACACCATGGCCAGTGTCGATATAAGGTTATTCTGACAATCCAGGCAGCTTCTTATGTAAAGCAAGGGGAGATTGTCATCTTGTCCTTCATCTCAAGAGCAAAATGCCTTGGGACAATGAGATTTCGTGAAAATAACTCCATATACAACCCCTGTGCCCCTGCACAAGAGCCATTTAAAATAGCCTCCATATTGTGGGTGTTTCATGCTGCGTGAGACTTCAAGTTGTGGGTAGAAGTGGGAGCAAGTTTGCTCTGGTCACAAAGAAGGCAGTGAATGAGATGTTTGTCTGAGTGTGGTAGGTGCTGAGGCCTATACATCTATAAAAGGAAAACTTTATAACAAAGTCATAGGATTATTAGGTACATTGCCTATAGTATTGGGAGGAATGAACAACAGACATCAAAGGCAACAGACATCATCCACATCATAGTAAATCTGCTCATATCTATTTCAAATACACTTTACTCTATAAAACCAAGTAGACAGAACAATGTTTGCTTACCTTCACAAGAAACCCCATCAGACATAAGGGCAAAGCCAGGAAAACATGAGCATTCAATTGCCCCTTCCACGACATTACATACGTGCTTGCAGGGACCATTATCTAGGAAACACAACATGTTGAAATACACAAGAAAAAAATTCAGTGTACAACTCACTTTAAAGTTTCAAGGCTTCCTTCCTCTAATTATAATTCTTGTCATCACTCCCAACTGTAAAACGTAAAAACAAACAATCTATTCTCGTAACCTTAATCACTATGTACAATCCTCTTTTTTATAGGCAAACACACCTGTGTCATTCATTCCCATCTGCAAGTCTGAAATTACCACATACAGCTGTGTTGCCCAAACAATCCTAAATAGCTTGCATGAAATAACCTTGAATTTGGAAGCTACTCTCAAACTACCTCAGCACTGAGCACTGAACCTCTGAGATTCTGCCCATCTCTTTCTTTGGGCTAACACTGGAGACAAGCAATGTGTGGGCATGTATTGAAAAGAAAAGAGCCAAGGAAGCTTTGGAATTTTTTTACAGTATTGTTTAAAAAAACACACCTTCTTCTCCGTTTTGCCTCTAATACATACCTTTACATTTATCTTGTTCTTCACGTAAACCACTGACAGTCACAGGTGGGTTCTTCAAGGTTTCTGGTATAACAGTGGCTTTGTCTCCTAAGGCAGTGTTGGGTCCTTCTTCTTCAAAATCTGTTCATAAAGGGAGGAGGGGAGTCAGCTATAATTGCTTTGCTTTCTATCTGTCAGTTACCACAGAGATAGATTCCAAGCAGTATTTAAGCCAATATGTGTAACTTATGAGGAAACATGTAAACAGCCCTGTCCTGTTGTTTGGATTCCTTTTTGGGATCCTGGGATTCAGGCAGGAATTGTTGAAAAGGTTTGACTGGACTAAAAGCAGTTCATGGTTAGTTGGTGGCTTCCACGTCAGTGTGAGTTCGACTGCTGGAGACCAGGGTTTAAATCCTCGCTTGGCCATGGAAACCTACCGAGTGACCTACAGTCAAGTCACACTCTCTCAGCCTCAGAAGAAGGTAAAAGCAAACCCTATCTGAACAAATCTTGCCAAGAAAACCCCAAGTTTGGATCACTTTAGGTTGCTATAATGACTTGAAGGCACATAATAACAATGTCAATGGGGTTGTGAATACACTTTGGACTGAAGTCTGAACTTTAAAGGAGTTATCCAACATGCTGAAGCCTATCTCTAAAACAAGTTTGGGGCTTTGGACAGATCCTTTAAAGTTCAGACTAAAATCTGTACTTATTACCCCACTGATATGGGATCCACTGGCTGCCACTAAAGGCAAAGACATTCTCAGTCTAAACACCCAAGATCCTGTCATTGGATATGGAACCTTTTGATTGGAACCTAAATTACTCTGTTTTCATAACATAGTACAAGGAACAATATGGATATGTTTGCACTTCTCAGTGGTCTTCATCTACTCAAAAGTGAGAATCAAAACAAATTGTAGGGAGCATTAACATGGTATATCATTTCAAAGATAGTACTTAGTAGTGCTTGAGTCAGAAATGACTGGAAGGCACCCAACAACAAACTTAGTAGCGTTTAACTTAATATGGTTTAATACTGGCTGGAAGATATTCAGAGCCTAGAAATTTAAAAAGTATGCTTTCCAATCATGTAAAAAACAGACATGTAGACATAGATGGTTAGGACTAGATGCAGACACAAATAAAAGATTTCGCAAGATAAGAATATAATAATTAATCTGTAAGTTCTAAATTATTTTTTTCCCAATTTTTTTATTAAATAAAAATTCTGATTAAAACATTTTGTCTTCTTACTACATATATAAATATACATTCATACATATTTTACACAGTTTTCCATATATTTTCATAGAACTTCATATTATTATTCTTCAATCAATTATATCATATCTTATTTCATATATATCTGATTTTTATATCCAACATTGAATAGCATTCTAAACATACAAAATACAATTTATATACCTACCTAAAAACCTTCCCTTATTTCTGCTTCTTATTTCATAGTCGGTTATACCTTAACTGTCATATGACCAACAAATTTCCCCTTTATTTAGTACTTTAACATTTATCCTCTACCTCTGATCATATTTTTCATTTTATAAACGAGATTCTTACCTCTCAAAGTTTCTATCCCAACTTTTTTCCTCTCACAAATTACCTTGACTTAAGTGGTTCTCTTCAATATTCATTCTGTTATCTTTAACCTACTCACAGTCGTTTTCTCCCACTTAGCTGCTCAGAGAGGGGTAATTAACTTCCACTCTTCATTAATTTGTTTTTTAGATTTTTCTGTCAATATCGACGTTAGTTTGTCTACTTCCCATAATTCATATTGTATCCACAGCCAGTCTTCAATATCTGGAACTTCTTTTTGTTTCCATTTTTGTGCAAATACTATCCTGGCTGCTGTAACCATGTAAACTGCCATTTTCTGTAACGGTTTCCTCTTAAAGTACTTAACATCTAGCATATTCAACAAATACATTTCTGGATACATTGGGAAATTAATTTGTAAAGTTTTAGTAATACAGTCGTGTATATCCTTCTAGTATTTCTTAGTTTTATCACAGTTCCACCATATGTGGTACAAAGTACCTTTCTCTGAACACTTCCAACATGTATTTTTTGTCTTTTTGCTTATTTTTGCTATTTGTGTTGGTGTGTAATACCATCTGTAATATATTTTGTAATAATTTTCTTTTAAACTTATGCTCTTACAAAACTTTTTACATCTCTCCATGAGTTTTCCCAACTTTCCAGTGATATTGGGCGTCCAACATTTTGCGCCCATTTTATCATATTGTCTTTGACAGTCTTTTGCTCCATCTGGAAGGTTAACAATATTTTATATATTTTCCCCACTAGGTGGTCAGTTCCAGGTTTCAGCACTTTATCAAATTCTCTTTCTCTCGTTTCAAATCCTAGCGTTTTGGAATCCATCTTGTATCTTTCCTCCAGTTGTCTCTGTAAAAGCCAGTGTGTTGTAATGCCATATTTCATCATTTCCTCTTTATTTTTCCAGACTGTTTTATCTCCTTGAATTTTTAGTAAATCTTTAAGTGTCAACCAATTGCTTAGTTGGGGCTTTTTCTTCTATAAAAAGCTTCATGTGTTGACACCCACAGCAGTAAGTTCTAAATTATCATGTGCAAATCAAACTGCCCTTCTTGATCTACAGTGGGATTTACAGGTATGAAAAATATCTATTTGATATCTTGGATTACATGCTGCAAGGCACTTTTTACCATTGCAAAACAGTAAGACAACAAACTACCTAAACAATAATGAAGGTGATAGTGATGTTTGGCAGTAGAGCTTCAGATTTTCATTGTTATATCCAGAAATCTAGACAGCAAAATACAATGTATCTCAGGTGATAGCCTATTCACCAGAGCAATATGACCAAACCATCCTCTTTGTATGCCTCTGTCTTTATACAATGCTCAGAGACTCTTTCACACACATAATTTTAGTACTGTGGTTTCACTTTAACTGCCAAGACAGCATCCAATGAAATCATATAGTCTGTAGTTTGATGAGGCATTAGAGAAGCTCTCTGTCTGTAATTTCTAAGTGCCCCAAACTACAAATCACAGGATTCTACAGGACAGAACCATGACAATTAAAATGGAATCGTAGCCCTGAAATTGTGCATCGTGAAAGGGTTCCAGGTCTGCTCTCAGATACAGGTTTTTAAGCCTTGACTTTGCTACTATGGATGTGATCTGCACATATGATGATGAAAATAAAGAGCTGCAATTACTGCTCAGCAATTTTAAGCAAAGTTTTCCACTTTAAAGCCTGAAGGTCTGGCAGAACAAAACAAAGCCAGAGCAGCATGACTGGGTTCTCTCCAATAAGACTGACAAATTAATGTCTGATATAACTGGAGTTTCAAATAAGGACTGGTAGCAGAAATGAAATAAATTTAAAATTAATATTATTTCTCCATTTCATTCTCATCTGCCCCACCACACTTAGTTTGTAACAAAATGCAAATATCCAGACCAAAAAAACCACTTCCTTACTGAGGAAAGACTGAAAACGCAAACCAAGTTGCAGCAACATATGTTTTCATTAAAGTTAAACACAAAGCAGTACTGCTGCTAGTGGGACTGGACTAATAGTTCAGTATTCCCTCTGAAACGCTAATGAAACATACAGTTTTTGCTTGGAAAAATCATGACCCTTCTGTGGAGATTTTGTTGGACTTTTCCAAAGTGAAAATAAGTGAGAGGAAAAAAAAAGTGAGGAAGTGAGAAGGCTGTTTATTGCTTTTGGCTGGATGAAAATAAATGACTAAAATAACTTTCTGTTTCTCTTTCTTTCTTTCTGTCTGTCTGTCTGTCTTTTTCTTTTTAGAGAAAACAAAGGTCGGAAGTACAAGGGAAAAGAACTTTACCACATCCTAGGTAGGTGCAGCACTAGGTGATTATGTAGGGCAGGGGTTGGTTCCTTAGATGGAGAAATCTTATTGGGCTCCATTCCCGTGTGTGTATGTGTATGTATATATATACACACACACACACATGCACACACACCCTATAGTCCCCTCAGAGTTACACAGTTGTCTTCTTCTTCTTCTTCTTCGTCTTCTTCGTCTTCTCCTCCTCCTCCTCCTCTTCCTCCTCCTCCTCTCCTCAAATGCTTGTTCTACCCACACTCCCTGTAACTAGGTGAGAAGCAAGCTTGACTAGTATTTCACAAGCCTTCAAAATCTGTAGAAATGGTTTTGCTTTATTTTGTTTTGGCTCATGAAGGGGAAAACCTCACCTCTACCTTTATCCTCAGAGAAGTTTCGATGACATGATGTTCTGCTGGAATCAGTGATTTATTAACACATTCTGAGGATGAAGTGAACCTGGAGATGGCTCTATATGGAAGATTCCTAATTTGCAACAACTTCTGGAAGATTTTTTGCTCTCACCTTTGGCCGAGGGATACTGCAAGATTCCATGTGTTCTCCGTGCCATTAACATGCATGAAACCACTGGGTGATGCCCTACGGAGGCTGGGGCTCCAGGGTTACCAGCATACAGATGATACGTAGCTCTACTTATGTTTTCTATCTACTCATATCAGGTATGCTGGAAAACACCTTAATAAGTCTTTGGAGTGGATTTAGAAAGGATAAGTACTATAGATGTGGAAACACTCTGATCTGAATATGATTCCTTCAGTTGTGTGGATGAGGATGCTCCTGTATTTAGTGCTGTTTGTACAAGCTCAGGTGGCGTCACTAGCCAGGAGGGGCATTTACCAATTTCACTTGGTTGCAGTTATTACCCCACTTGGGGAATGAGGATCTCAGCCAAATTATAGATGCTGTGTTATATCCAGGCTGCACTAATCACTCAGAAACTTTAGTTGCTGCAAAATGTGGCTTACCAAAACCATATTCAGAATGGGGAGCTGGATCATATGATGCCAGTTTTGTACGAGTTGTATTTCTTGCCTGTATGTTAAAAAGGCCTAATTCAATTTTCTGGCTTTGATCTTTAATGCCCCAAACATTTTGAATTTAGATTATATAAAAGATACCCTGCACGCTTACAAATCTGTCCACATGTTAAGAATCTTGCTGGAGGCCCTACTCACTGGCACACCATTACATTTGGTAAGATTAAGGGGCACTAGAGATAGGAACTTTTCAGTGGTGAGCCTTTTACCCTACAAAATTTTTTCGTCAAGAGAGATATGGATAACTCAATCTGTTAAGAGGGTTTTAAAAAGTATTTGCTTTCTTTTGTTATCCACTGGAAGATGATAAACAGACATCTACACACCACAAACACACACAGGTATATTATTTGTTGGTTAAAAAAAGTAGAGTTTTTGGCGTTGGTGCATTGCATTTGCAGTGGTTCTCAGACTTTTTACCCCGTCACCCCTTTAAATCTACATGAGGATGTTGCATCCCTCAGTTCCATGTCACACCCCCAAGTCCTATCCTATGCCCCCTCTCTCTTTCTCACAGGCTCCTCCTGCCATATGCACCCTCCATCTTAATGCTGAGCTCTTATGGTTACTAAGGGACATGTACCTGCCGCTCCAACAACAGAACATCCAGAAAAGCCAAGTGGGAAAAGCATTTTAAAAAGGAAACTGATTTTTGCTGTGTCTGAGATCGGAGGAAGGCATAACAGGGGGACACTCTGCATAGCTCTTTTACAGAGACCAGTCAGTCTTCAATGATGTGCACACATGTATACACACCCACACCCACACATCTTTTTCATATTTACTGTATTTGCAGGCTGATTTCTTCCCCCTTTGAGCAACTATCACCCCCCCCCCAAGGTTCCATCCCACAGTTTGAGGACCACTGTTGTAGTGCATTATAATCATTGCATTCTTAAATTTGTCTTAATTTGTTTTACTATTTTGCAAACTGTGTATTTTCTGTTGTAACCCAACAGGTTACGAAAGGCTGGGACTGAGACTGGGAAGACTGCAATTCCAAAAAGCAGCTAAGAAATATATTAATAAATGTGTTTGGCCTGAGGATCACCAGGTGCTTTGTCATCAACAGAGGAACACTAAATCCTATTCACATGTGAGCTGACACTAGTGCTGTTGCTGTTGTTGTTTCATTCATATCCTACCTTCCTCCCAATAAAGATTGGTGGCTGACAGCATATTTAAACAATACAAATTAAAAACTATACAGATGCATAAATAAAAAGAATAAACAAAAGATTTAGAAAGGAATTAAACAATTTATAAAGTTAAAACATTAGACATTAAAAATATAAAAATCCATTAAAAGGCCATATACAAACCTTAAAAACAGTATTGCACAGCATTAAAAGCCCAGCCCTGGTCAGACTGTAAAAGCCTGATGGCATAAAAACATTTTGACTTGCTGATGGAAGGATAAGCAAGGATGGGGCCATCCTGGACTCTCAAGGGAGGGAGTTCCAAAATCTGGGAGCATCTATCCAGAAGGCTTTCTCTCTTATTCTCATCAAACAAGCCCGGGAAGGTAGTGGGACAGGGATAAGGGCCTCTCCAGATGGTCTCCAGATGTAATAGGCTCATAAAGGGAAATATGGTCCTTCAAATTGTGCTCAGAAATGGGCTAACAGCCAGTGGAGCTGTTGCAACAAGGGAATTGTGTGCTCCCTGCCACCAGCCCCAGCTGACAGCCTGGTGGCAGCTGTTTGGGCCAACTGAAGTTTCTGAGCACTTTTGAAAGGCAGCCCCATGTAGTGCGTATCACAGTAGTCCAAATGGGATGTAACTAAGGCAGGTACCATCATGCTTAGTAAATGAAGAACAACTAAAGATGAAAGTATAACTCTATGTTCACTATGAACTTTCTCAGTTTTGTTTCTGGTGTATTGTCTCACCTGGATTACAGCTGAGCCCATCATCCTGCAAAGTAAATCTTGGGAAACATGAGCACTTGTAGGATCCCACTGTGTTGATACAGAGGTGTTGACAGAGCTCCCCAGGATAGGCAAGGCACTCATCCAGGTCATCTCCAGGTAAGCTGTTTGACAATTCAGCTTCATTACTGATCGACAAAGCTTCATTTCGATCCTCAATCTCTGAAACTGCCAACATTTCTGAGCCATTAATCATGATAAGATGCCAAGGGAAAATGCATTCTCTGTATATAAAAATGAAAAGACTTTGAATATTAGCAAAGAGCTCAGGAATCTGACAGACTTTATCTTAGGCAGCAGAAATACCCCCCCCACACACACACACATACGCACAACACCATCAACCGTGACTTGACCCACCTCTGAATAACATTGGTTGCAATAACAGAGGTGAAAGGAACATAGGCCATTGCATCTCTCTCACCCAGGTTTCGTATTGTCAGCCTTTGCATGGGGTACTGTAGTGGCATTTCCACTGATACCATACCCTTGAGGCACAGCAGAGCTGCTTTCCTGTCCTTTGGTCATACAGAGTTTTCCACTAGACACATGCCCTGCAGACTGGGAAGGTGCTAGGCAGCTAATGGAAAGCCAAATGACCAAAGCCAAATTACTATGTTTATCAAATGGTGGGCAACATGTGGGCCATGGACAAAGGTATGTGGTATGCAGCTTGCAACCCCTCCCCAAATTATGGTGGGCAGAAGGTGAATGCCCTCTAAAACAAGCTACCTCCCCCCCAAAAAGTAGTTTTATAGGAGATTAGTTTGCTCTCCAAATTTGGTGGCTTGCTACAACTCCCTTGAAAATCAGCATCTCCTGTTTGCTGTCAAATTTTGGTAGTGTAGTTTGATAGGCAAGTTGAAGACACATATAGACACACAGTTTCAGAAATGTGGTGGTACACTGTGGCCAGCAACACATTCTGGAAGAAGAACATTATTCCCCAGACCTACCAAAGTTGCCCAAGGCCCTTAGATCTAGTTTACTTCTATAACAATGCAATCAGACACAGTATACATGAGACGACAGAATAAAGCTGCATTGAAAAGATCCAGGAATATGGGATCTTATTCAGAACTGTTATACACGCATACGCTAGCTTACAAAGGGTGAAGCAAATATGCTACAGAGGAAGCAAATCCTAACAGAGGTTCATAGAATTAGCTCCATTCGCCACACATACATACCAAGTACATAAAGTAAAGATGAAAGGAGATATGTACACCCAAGAGGGGGATCTGTTTTGAATGAAGAACATCTTTTTTGATGTTCTATCTAGATCCTTGCCTCTAGGCAAGCTCTGAGGATACAGACACATGAGAGCACATTAGGCAACTTAGCTCTTCTCCATTCATTCTGCTTTCCTTACTTATAAAGAGTTTGGTGGGGGTGGCTCCTTATAAAGGTTAAATGCAATTGATCATGACACTGGAGGGAGGGAAAACTCGGAGAGCAGGAGAATTGAACTTTAAAGTGGTCATTGATTAAAAGGAATTGCTTTAGTTCTTAGTGCACAGTTCATTTGGTCAGCAAATGTGCAGGGCAAAGAAATAAAGGAAAACGGATTTGCCTCAGGCCATGCATAATAGGCAATGGCTAGTGTAACTTCAGTATTCTTAAGACAAATTTCATGCCCTTTCTTAAGAAACATACTTTCTACCACGTAAGAGCTAATCATTATATGTTTATTGCATAGTGACCTATTGATATATTGTACCACTAAGGGCAGGGGGAAGATGGCAAGGGACGTTTTCTTAGTAAGCTTCTACATCAGCCTTTACCAGTCTCTTACACTTCCTGAATGTGTTGACCTTCAGACCACATCATCCTTCAGGCAATATTGTATGAACAGGTGAAATGTTGACTTGTTTCTATGAACATACACACACATACAAACACCTCAAGTAAAATCCAATGTCCTCTATTAGAAAGAAGATTATTACAACAGCAGTGTTTTTGTTCAAAAGTCATTTTTTTAGCAGCATATGGCATGTTATTAAAAAACAGCCAAACCAAAAAAAAAAAAAAAAACCCACACACACAGAAGTAACTGTTTTGGAGTTTTTAGTGTGAGTGTGTGTGTGTAATTTATTATTTGCTATATTTCTAGTTCCCATCTTATAGGGAATATCATTGCATATTAAACAGTCAAACCCCACAATAAACCATTTAAACTGCAATAAATAAAGCAATGAGTAGCAACAATAAGATAAAAAGTAGATGAATAGTTGGATTAAAATGTGTGAAAAGTGGAAGAAAAAAGCAGTGTCCAGATTTAAGAAGGACAGTAAAGGGACATTCTGCAAGAGAGATGACACAACCAAGAAGGCACTGGAACCCTTCTAGAATTTGGACAAGTTTTAGAAAACAGTTCAAGA
The DNA here is from genome assembly GCA_030412105.1 of Cyclura pinguis. Lineage (NCBI taxonomy): Eukaryota > Metazoa > Chordata > Lepidosauria > Squamata > Iguanidae > Cyclura > Cyclura pinguis. Next base: position 85,487,580 of record CM059600.1, read on the forward strand.
AATCCTAACTGACTGCTCCTCACTTTAATTCTTGCTTCAGAACCCTGTCAAATCCCACACTCTGGATCAACTATCAGTGTCATCTTATACATATCTAATTAGAACTAAGTTGTTCACACTGAAATAGTTTACTTTCATAAAAGTCAAAACAGGATTCCAGGTATACCACCAGCCTGGCATCCTGTTTAGGCCTTAGTATCTTGCTCTTGTATTTTTTGAAGTTACTTCTTCCTATATTGTTCTGGCCTTCTGGTGAAAGGCTGTAAGAAGTATGCCATACATCAACTTTTAATATGAAGCATAATTGCTAAATGGCTTTAAGTCATTATTTTATGGATTGAGCTTTATTTTGTTTGTAAATGCAAAGGTAGAATGTTTGCCTTTTCCAAGAAAGGGTGCAAAGTTCCAAATGTACATGGAACTGATGCAGCCTGCTACAGAAGAAGTTCCATGTCTAACTTGCCCACATTTTAATGAGAAATATAAGCTCCTTGAGCATTTCACCAACTTCTCAGGGACCAATTGAGACATTTTCCTGCCTGATGCTAAGTAAAAGATAGTGATGCTTTTCCATCCCCTGCCCTGATGCTTTTCCATCCCCCTGCCCCCTGAGAATCTGTCTTATTGACGGCTGAATCTTACATCACAACACAACATTGGTGTTGTGTTCTCCACTACACCTGAAACAGAAAGCTAATTTAGAGGTGCTATGAAAAGCTGTGTGTCTTCAGTGAGTCTATTCCTGTAACAATGGAGAACTTACCAGTGGTTCATGAGGAAGAGCTGGGTGTTAGCCTGCAACACCTCTCACCTGACACAGTCACTTCACTCCATCTAATGGCAGGGCTGGCTCTGTCATTTTTCATAATGCAACTTATAGCCTTCCTTTTCTCCTCTTGTCTCCTTCCCCACTCCATCTTTGAAATTCAATTACTTTCTCCAGCAGAGAATTGCCTTTCTAATGTTAGTTTGTAAAATACCATACACTGATGGCATGCAATAAATAATAAAAATAATAACTTTCAGTTGTAATGAGCTATTGACCACAAATGAAAGATTTCAGTACTTTCTGCTATTTGAGTGTTTGCCCAAAGTTATTTGTATGCATTTCCAAGTAGCAAGGAAGCTTTCCCTTCATCAGCTATGAAGTAAAGAACCAGTGAAAAACACACACACACACACACACATACATATACATACATACATACATACTTACATATATATAAAAAACTGTAATTTTCAGAATCCCCCAACCAGCTTCATTGTTGGCAATGTTGTCTGGAGGATTCTGAAAAAGTAACTTTTATAGGCTTTACAAAGGAGTAGAGAGGCTTCCTTTCCAAAGTGAATTAGCAGTCTTGTTTTGAAAGCACAGTTCTTCAAAGGGTTGCAAAGGTTCATCAAGTTTCAGTCATTTTGTGCCACTGCATTTCTAACACTCTGAAGAGAGAGAACACATTGCTCCCTTGCTTTGAGCACAGCATTTAAAAAATGTGGGGGGGGGGAATCAAGAAGTAATGAAGGCAGTGAAGGGACAGGAATCAGAACAGTTTCAAAAAGAAGGGAGAGAAAAGAATGAAGAAGAAATAATAATAAGATATTGTAAAAGCCTTCTAAAAAAAAGACAGCCTCTAAAGCACAGCCACATGTTTGTCAAAAGTTGTTCATTCTTCCCTAAAGCAGCTTCAGTCCAGAGGGAAGGAAGGTGTTTGCTTCTGATAAGCTCAGTGTAGCAACTGCAACTGGCTAACCAGTGCTTTGTTTTTGTGTTTTACGATCTCTTTTCTATTTCTTTTGGTGGCCTACCAGCAGTTTTGGATGAGAAGAGAAGCAGTGAGGCCGATATCAATTTATATTTTGACCTGGAGAATTAAAGTAGGCCTCAGTTGAGCTAAGATTTCTTTTAATCCTGCAAATTCTGTCTGAGCCCATAATTCCAGTAGATCAAAATCTTGCATTATAATAAAAGAAAACTCAGGCATGACCATAGCACTAGATACTTTGGTGTCAGAGAAAAGCATTTCATGCTACTACAGCAACTATGTGAAGATTAGCAAAGAAAATATGGGTGCCAGTTCTGCCCTCTTAGCTGCTCTGGCAAGAACATTAAGGTTCAGATGCCACACATAAATTCTCCCACACTATCTAATACACCATACCCTTAACTATCCTGATCTGACAGGGACAGATCCAATTAATCCTCTGTTTTCTCACTTTTCAGCTGCTTTTTAAAATGTCTCAGTTTCTCTCCCTACCACTATTCCCCTTAGCTTACTTCAGTTGCTGCAAACTGAGTTCAAAGTGCAAAAGTAGTTTGTACTCAATTAAATCATTCAGGGGGAAGGGAGAGGAGTGGGTAGAGTCTTGCCCTTCCCAGTAGGTGTAGGGAAAGCAAACTGTTGCAGCCTCTCCTAGCTTGTGTCTGCTTCCTCATTTATAACTTTTGCCGTCTTGACTATAGCCTGATGTTGCTTGGCCACATGTGCCCCAGTTTTCAGCTGTGAAATGTTGGATGATATGATATTTGCTGGGGCTCTCAACCTTTGATTCTTTTGAAGTTGCTGGGCTTCATCTCCAGGAAGTCCCAGCCAAGTATGACTAATTATGAGGTATTCTGGAATGTGAAAGCCAAAACATCTGGAAGGCCAAAGGCTGAAAACTACCAATATGCACTACAAAAATCTAAACATTTTTGTCTAAGTAATGTTTCTCCTTTCACCTATTGTATGAACAGAGGAGAAAAGGATTTTGCCATTCATAAGACTGAAAAGAAAGATGTAGGTTGCACTAGCTCTACTGCACACAGGAATAGCACGGGGACACATACCTCTCCCTTCTTTTTGAAGATCTGAGGACAGATTACAGTCAAGTGAATGACCGGACGGATGTATGGATGGATGGATGGATGGATGGGTGGATGGATGGATGGATGGATGGAGTGAATTCCATCTGAAAAAGTAGGCTGTAGTATACAACAGCTTATGCTGAACTACATTGGTTAGTCTTACTGGTGCCACAAGGTTCCTATTTCCTTCTCTCTTTATACTAAAACAGACTAACATGATTGTGTGTTCACACATGATTCTGATTCACACATGTGTGATTCTGTTCACACATGATTGTGTGCCTTCAAGTTGCCTGCCAACTTGCGGTGATCCCATGAATTTCATGGGATTTTCTTAGGCAAGGAATACTCAGAGGTAGTTTTGCCAGTTTCTTCCTCTGAAATATAGCCTACAGTTCCTGCTGTTCATTGGCAGTCTCCCATAACACAACTAGCTCTTAGAAAATTGCTTCCTCTAAATGTTGCTCCTAAATCTCTCACAGCTTAATACAAACTACATTCCTTTAGTAAGTTTTGGAAAGAACTGAGATAACATGAGTTGAAGAACAGAGAATGATAACAAGAAAGAGAGTGACTGGTTGGCTGTCAAACTACGAAAAATAATTAACCGTGGATATTCTATACAAGTGTCAAAGGTGGGAAAGAGAGTATGAATAGTTTAGGTGTTGTAAGTGTGATCATCATTGGTGGCTTCTGGCTTCTATTTCAGTGGGGCAGTGAATCCACTCCAGGCTTTAATCCAAACTTGAAAGGAGTCATCCAAGATACTGAACCTATTAAAGGGATAGCTCCTTTTAAAATTTGAATAAAAATGTAGAGCAGATTCAGCTCCCCACTGAAATGCAAGCCACTGGCTTGCATTGAGTGTCCATGATGTTCTTTGCCATAATTGTTTTCTTCTAGGTTTATCACTACCTTTGGTAGTTTGCTTTTGTTGCAAACAGGTTGTAAAGGAGCTTGCAGGGAAAAAAATCAGATTAATGCTTTCAGAAATTAACATGGAGAAATATCACGTCTCATTAGAAAAATAAGCTTGAGAGAAAGATTTTAGCCACTTTGCTTCCAAGATACTAACTATAATCACTTATTGATAAGGATTCTAACAGAGCTATGGCTGTGGTGCTCCACAAATGTTTTTTCTTCCCATTCAGTACCATGAAATTATAGCTTTCATGAAACTTTGGAGAGGAAAAATGGAGGATTTCAAGACTCTTGTTTCAGGCCAGGTATTTTGGTTGCCATCTGGGGCCTGAGAATGGACCAATAAGTACAGAATGTTAGCTAGTATAACCTATAAATTATAGCATAAAATTCAAAGCAAATGTTGGATGAATTAGAGTGTGTGTGAGAATTTGGCTTCAGCTTAACTCTGGGGAAACGCATATTTACAAGTCAAGACATGACCAGGAATAAACTACACTGCAGATCGGAGCAGATGTGACCTGTAATAACCTTCTAGCCTGTGCACTGGTTGATGTAATTAGTATCTTTGGGCAGCCAAAGATTCCAACTGCATCTAAGTGATGGATAGCTGGTTATAGACTGAATTCTGTACACAGGGAAGCCTTATGAAATATCTGTATACAGTCTAAACAGACACTACGGAAAATATGAAAGAACCTCTTGATGATGAATACAGAGTTATGTTGGATTGTTAAGATGATAAAGCTACTGTATGTGTTAACTGTTACAAAGCCTCTAAAAAGGTGCAGAGAGATAAAGGTATTGTCCTTATGAAAATGTAACTTCCTGATGGTCATATGATATAAACGAATGTACCATTCCTTACATGCAATGTAATGTAATGAAGCTCAGTGCTCAGAGATTGACACGTCTGCATTTCTCCCTAATTTCTCCCTATTTGTTTGTATATCTATGAATGCATATAATAAATAGCCTAGAAAGTACCAAAGAATGTGATCACTTCCCATGCAAATATCCTGAGATTCCAATACTTTAGAGTGCTTAAGTGGAGTGGTGAAATTAACTCTGACTGTCTGATTTGAACCCCATCATGGACACTCAGGTGACCAAAAGTTGGTAATAGAACCCCAGACAGAATCTAGTTTAGCTGACAAGTGGGAAAAAACCCCCACAGTCCTAAGAGACAGAGGTAAGGAACCAAACCTGTTTCACTCTGGTATAAGGACCACTATATTTACATGGAGAGAATTCAAAGGAAAATTAAAGCAGGATGATTCAGGGCTGGAATTCATTAATAATGTTGTCATGTTTCTTAGAGATTTAAAGATAATGACAATCATTTATTTTACTAGTTTACTTCTCTTACTTGGTCATGCATTACATGTGCCCCTTGCCCACTTACAGGTGTTATTTTTCAGGGGGAACAGTGGGTATGGTGCAGCAGAGGAGATGAGAAAGCCCCTACAGTAGAACTCTGCTCACCATTCTCATATACCCATGTCAGTACATTTAGTACACTGTTAAAAAAGCTTTGTTTAGCCCATCCCTTGCTATATTGGTTTTCAGACCCTGTGCCTGTTCTGTTAATAAATGTTGATGAAACTGAGTATTGATTATAAAAGCACATGTCTCTACAGGATTCAGAGCTGCCATAGCATTAGTATTCCTCCACTCAAACATACACATACGTTCTTTTTAGCTTAAGATAAACCTGCTGTTCTTTTCTATCTAGCTGGCTGCTATGGAAGAAACAGAGCACATTTGCTGAGGACATTAAAAAGTAGGGCAAGGACAACATGTTATCACATGAGATCAGGTTGAGGCCCATGTGTGGTCACAGGGCCACAGTTTTCCTACCCTCTTTTGAAATGAAACAACATTATATATCCAGAGAGACTTTATTGTGTTCATGTAGGAATTTCAAAATGCCAGCCTTGTCTTTAAGAAAAAAAAAAGAAAAAGAAAATCATTAAATACCCATCTCTCTTTTTCACATTATTTCCTGACATGAATTTTGCTGTAATGTATCACTGTTCTGTTTTATGTAAAACCCAATTAAACATCAAAAATAAAAGCATGCTGCATTAATTACTTTATGATCTCTAAAAGCATAATTTATGGGAAATTAAAGGAAAATAATTAAGTTACACTCCCTGAAGGTAAAAGAACTGGAAAAACGGGAAATGATTAGAACCTCCAGGGTGACAGCTGGAAATATTGCATCACCAAACCACCAGAACAGGCACAGTTGTAATAGAAATTATGAAACTTTTCTGCCCATCTACCATTTTATTTTAACCCAGGCTGAATGAGCCCCCCGCACCCCAAGTTTGGTTTCTGCTGCTCCAGAGCCTAGAACACAAACCAATGTATTCAATGACAAGCAATGAGATTTCACCTTGTGAGTGGAATGGGCTGCATTAAAGGGTGCGGAATATCCCTCACTGGAGGCCTTTAAACAGAAGTTGGCTGGACATCTTTGAGAGTGCTTTGGTTGTACACTTCTGCATGGTAGGGTATTGGATAGATCACTTTTGTGGTCCCTTCCAGCTCCTAACATTCTATGATTCCATAAGGCATACATTCACTGATTTCACCAGGATCTGAAAATTGAGAGGGCTTCTGGGTTTCTCACTTTATTCCCCAGCTCAGTCTGTTCCAACTTCCAGTGGAGAAAGAAGTTGCTTACAATTATTTAGTATTTATGGGGAGAGCTCTCAACAGTCCTCCAAAAAGGATTACTTGAAGAGATCAATGAATTCATTTATTTTAAAATACTGTTAAAGTAAATAAAAAATGGCAAATATTATTGCATTAGTAGAATTCCTGTCATTTTAAGACAAGGAAGGCCATGGATCAGCCTAGACAATACTATACAATGGTATGTGCACTTAACAGAGAAATGTAATAGCCTCCATAAGGCCAATGTCCACGCGGTCATTGCCACAGAACGGAAAGAATTATATATAGATAGATATCTGTGCCTGTGTGTGTGCATGTGTGTGCGTGTGTGTGCGTGTGTGTGTGTGTGTATTAGGACACCCTGAAAAGGGAATCCTAGGTAGGTGACAACTTTTGTCATTTGAGACTTATTCCATAGGCAAAAAAAAGCACATTTTTTGTGCAGAAAACAGATTTCTTTGTATAGAAAACAGGTTCCTGTTTCTGTGAGCAGAAAACATGCACAGAAATGCTGGCTTTGGCACAGAAGATATTGTATGTTGTGCAGTAAACTTATTCTTCATCAAAAATTCCATTTTGCCCAAACATTTTGCATAAAAAAAAAAAGTCCTGAACTGTGGTTATGTTACCCTGATTTCTGGGGGTCCCGGGAGGGACACCTAAATGTGCTCACAACAGTGGGGAGGGAATTAGCAAAGAGCACTAGTTAGCACTGCGAGAGGCAGGGTAATGTAGCGAGATCTTGAACCCTATGTCTACGGGGTCAGGCCGAGTCAATGATAAGGCAGAAGTTAATAATAATAATTGTTTTATTGAAGCACAGTCAAACACGTGTATGCAACACACTCACACAAAGAACCATAGAAATAAAAGGTAGGAGTTGGATAGAGGGATTTTGAGAGGAGGTTTGGTATGGGAAATACTATACCTGTCCTGAAGCCCGGTAATAGCAAAGAAGCTGGGGAGCGTGGGTTCTCAGCACGTGGAGGCTGAGGGGAGGCTCGTCAAACGGAGAGGCAGCAAGTCGCGAGGCAAGTCACGAGCGATCCGACGAGACGCTCAAAGTCAGGGGTTCTTATAGGGAAAATTGTGGCCACAGGCTAGTCCGTACTTGGGGATGACAATGAGTTTCCGGCTGGAGACAAAGCTTCCGAAACGTCAGTACTTTAGATGATTGAGTTATGACCAGATTGTCAATAGAGTAGCCAGTATGCAAACGCGGAGTGCTTGAGAGTTGTATAGTCCGCTCATCAAGCTGCCTGCGCGGGGTAGGGGATTTTTTGTAAGTAACGTGCATACATAATGTGGTACTTGTCTTGAGGTCTCCTGAAGCTGCATTCGGCAATGACTGGCCTGCCTGGATTGGGATTTGAATGGTTTGGCTATTTTCGGTCGTGCCTATGTGCGTGCTTGTCGGGGGGCCTCGCAAGCACGTGGAGAGGAAGGGGCAAAGAAGGCCAAATTATTGATATCAAATGATATCTTAATATCCCACAAGCTCGGGCTAGAAACAGTGGTAACAGTTAGCCTTTAAAACCGCAGTTTTCAATTGAAACTGCAATTGAAAACTCCAGTTTTCAATGACTTTCTTGCGGCAAGGATAAAAATGATAAATTATTTATTCTTGCCTGCAAGGTTGAAACTTATAAAGATTTATATCCCTGCATAGAAGCATCTGTCCAGGATGGGACAGAACGATGGCAATGGTATTTATGTATATGCTTTTAATCTGCTTGAACCTTCATTGAGGAATTATACTACTACAGTTCAGAGAATTGTCTATCCTGCCCTCTGAATTCTCTGACCACTGCCTGTCTCTTCAAGACTGACTTGTCAAGTGCAGTCTTGTCACTTTCTTGTAAAAAAAAAAATCAGTTTCAACGTAATTGTAGTTTTACATTCCCTGTAAGGAACAATGGAAAAATAGAAAAGACAACAGCTACCATTCAGTGTCATTTTACATCACTGAATGGAATTGCACATTATGAAAGAAGTAGCTTTGACTAAGGACCTTTTCACACTATCCAGTTATAGCACTATGATTGTACTTTCAATGCTATGGTTTTATCCTCTGAAATTCTGGAATTTAAAGTTTAAGAAGGGGTACTTAGAATTCTCAGCCAAAAGAACTCTGGTTCTTCAGCAGACTACATATCCCAGGATTCCAGGGAATTCAGCCAAGGCAGTTAAAATGGAAACATAGCACTGTAACTGTGTAGCATGGAAGGGTTCAAGGGAAAAACTAATTAGTATACCCACTGAAAAACTGAAGCTACAAGCTGCATGCGAGGCAACTGAAGAACAACATACTTGGTAATATCCTATGCCATGTGAATGGATTTCTTCTTGGAAGTACCCAATTTTGCCACTGTCCCTTGTGTTATCAAACAGGGAATGAACTCACTGCATTCAAGAAGTTCATTCAGAGAAGGAAGCAAAATTACAATATAAAAATAAGAAAGATCTAAATGTAGCTAACTTTAATTAAAACTGAAGTTAAACCTGACGAAAGGTTCTGAAACATTTTTCATTTCTCTACCATGGTGTCATGCAGCCTGAGACAACATTTTCCTAGGTTACAATAGCCTCAAGCACCTCTCTCTCTCGTTTCTATACCTAGGTGGAATGTTGCTGCGTATTATTTTACTGGTAAGTAAGATTATTTCTATATAAAGCTGTGTTATTTTCCTCAGTCACCAAACCCTTTCAGGCAATTCATATTAGTATTTGTCAAGCAGGGTATACATACCTTGAAGGAATTTTATCTTGCCTGATTTTGGAAGCTAAGCGGAATAGGCCTGGTTAGTACTTGGATGGGACACTGCCAGACAGCACTAGGTGCTGTAAATTGTATTTCAAAGGAAGGCAATGGAAGCCACCTCTGAATATTCCTTACCTAAGAAAACACTATGAAATTCAGGGGGTTGCCATAAGTCAACAGGTGAATTGAAGGTGCTTATGTGCATGTGGGCATGCACACACACATACACACTTATCAAATGCATTTATCAAGCAGTAAGATGACAATGTGCTGAGATCATATTTCATCTGCAAGTTTAGCAATTGCATTCTGAGAGAGCTCTACTGATAACAGCTGATCTGTGAAACACATTTTCTACTCAACTGATGTACCATAGTAACTGAAATTCACATGGGATAAATATGATTTTATGCATCTACAGAGCCAATATTTTTATATCTCAGCATATTGGAAATACATTATATACTCTTATTTTACAATGCAATTGGATATCTTTCTGTCCCAAAATTAACAGTAAGAAATTGTACTACTGTTTGACAGTACATGATATTCCTTCTCTTATATCATGTACTGACAGCTAGCACAGTAGTATACCCAGAATACAAGGGCCTCTAAAGGGAGGTTTGTTTTGAGAGGTTTTTGGTTTTTTTTAAAGAGAGAGAGAGAGGCAGAGAGAGGGGGGGAGAGAGATTTAATTTCTTCCACAGTGTGTCTATGTTGTAACTGTCTTTATATTTTAAGGCTAAAAGTTGTCCATTTGTCAATACTAGGACAGATAGGGCAGCTTTGAATTTTAGATATTAAGGCAAAGATATTAGTCAGGGCAGTAAAGGAATGAGAGAGAAGTGTAAACTTCTTACATTATGTTTGCAAGGAGTGTTTTGCCTTTAATGAACAGAGACTCGAGTGAAGATAAAATCACAAATATGAAATATAGCTTTATTGAAGCAGAAATTATGATATCTCTGTATTAGATATATCATATACATGTTATGCCACACATATATTTGTATGCTTTTCTGTAATTTGATTTCATGTGTCTTCTCTCTCAGGAAACAGATTTCATGTTCCATGATGTATGCTGATGGCATGTTCTGTATGCTAACAACCTTCATTTCTGAATCTTTAAGATAAAGGGGAGTGAGCCTAAGGAAACCCTGTGAAGAAGTCATAGGGCTGCCATAAGTTGGCAGCCAACCTGAAGGTGCACACGGACAGAGATGGACACAAACACACTCACATGCACGCACACACATAGACATTGTCCTTAACAACCCCTGCGCAAAACCTGCTTGGTCTCTTGGTAAAAGGGGACACTTTTGAAAAGTGTAGAAACAAGCCATAAACAGAAAAGACAGGAGCAGAATCAGCTGCTGCGCACAGCAAATAACTGCTATAACACTTGGGAATCATTTAAATCTCTTGAAAATGGCTTGCTAGATACAGCAAGTTCCTTAGCTTGACAGTGGAACGCCTTGTCTACCTCCAGATTGACTGTTTTTATGGAGTGAGAAAACTACAACTTGCACTCTGCTTCCTGTAGTTAAGAATGCAACACTTACGTTTCTCTGGTGTCACTGTTGGCAGTGGTTCAGGGTGTCTCTTTAGCTCGGGAGGGATGAGATGGTCTTCTCCTTCACAGCAGGAAAGCATCACATGGTTGCAAGGATAGCCAAGATTCGGATTGGACTCACAGCTCTGTCCCTCACTTTTTACTCGTAAGCCCAGTGTGCAGCAATCACAACATTGCTGTAAGAGAAAGGGACCATGAACACAACAGAGGCAGGAGCTTCCCTGAACACTAGCCTGTCACTGGCAGGAGCAATCACAATCAGAGTTTGCATGCTGCAAGACTCTTAGAGATGCTTTTGTGCTTTACCAACACACCAGACCTTGGAAATGTTACCTTTTTTTTTTTTTTTTGGAAATGCAACAGCACAGCTACTGGGGGATTCTGGGAGTGTAACTTTTCTAGGCTCTGCCAAACACACACAGAGGCAAGAGCTATGTTAAAGGGCACTCAGGATCAGGAGTAACAGGTTAGGTTTTGTTCTAACCACAAAAATGTATTCAACTATATTTTACTCACCTCTCCAAGGGTGGCAAACTTTCATTTACATGACAGAAAGTATTAATGTATTATTCCTACTGGAGAAAGTACAAAGGTATCATTGTACGTTAAAGCATACCGCAGGGGCCAAATCTGCCTGTACTCTGTAATTTGTACATTCAAGTATTTATCTTTCTGTGGGCATGCACAGGTGTGGAAACTTTCTCCTGGGAGAGGCTCTTCTTGCTTCTTCATTAATGGCCTTGTACCAGATGGTTAAAACTATCCCATTTAGGAGAGCTTTGGGGCTGTGAGTGATTTTAAACTTCTGCACTGTTCTGTGTTTTAACTTGTTGTATTGAGCTGTTTCTTATTCCTCAGTGGACATCTAATTGTTTTAACAGGTACTTTGCCCTTTTCTGCCTTCTGCTGATTTTACTAACTCAGTAATTTGATTTATTTGTTTTGATCTGTTATTAATCTTTGGCTTTAGACACCTACCCCCAAATATTTACCTTATCCTTGCTCAGGGCAACATTTAGATGTTCTTCCCACCTTTTAGCCTCACAGCAGGGAAGGGCATGAGCAAGGGGTGACTTTCAAGTGAGTTGGGTGCCCCAGGTTTAGCCTGAAGTTTAAAGGGACAGACCAAGCTGCTGAAACTGTTTGGGTAATAAAGTTTAGCATTTTGGACAACAATCTTCAGCTAAAATTTAGAATGCACTCAATGTCCTACTGACACGGAACTCACCAGTCACCACTAACTAAGGGGTTTAGCTACCGGGGGAGAGGGAAATGAAAGCTTTGCACCCAAACCCAAGAATTCTCCTCCCACCAAAATGAATTTTTCCTACACACTCTGACTAATGTAGGTTTGATATTTGTATTAATAAACATGAAGGTCCTACAGTATAGGGTCTTGTTCAAATTATAGTCTCCCCATCAGAGCTCCAAATCACCAATCTCATTCATTTTCATTACACTGTCTGTCTAGGGATGTGTGTCAGGCGGAGGAGGAGGATTGGGAGCATTATTATGATTAATATCCACTTGTAGGCTCAAGATGGCTTAAAACAGTTAAAACCAACATAATTAAAAATTCACACCATACAAAAGTTTAATATGTAGTTAAACTATAAAAAAAACCTGTTAAAAACATTAAAACTATGAAAAAGAAATCAGCAATTATAAAATCCAGCACATTATGCAAGGTAATCAGCCTTCCAAGGCCTGCCAAAACAAGAAAGGTCTTTGCCTTCCTGTGGAAAGCTAGCAAGAAGGGTGCCAGTTGAATCTCTCTCTAAGAAGGTAGTTTTAGAGTCTGAGATCAGCCCCTGTGAAGGCCCCTTCCCATGTTCCCCCCGCCGGTTAGGTTGCTGGAGTGCAAACTGGAGACAGTTCTGCAACCTCTAATGGTTGTGTAGAAGAGTAATTCCACAACTAGGTAACAATCAATTCCCTGATACTAAGCTTTAGACAAAGAAAGATCCTACAGGGTAACAAGCCAGATAGAATACAGAGGGGAAGAAAGCCACCAAGAGCAGCAGAAAGGCTAGCCCAGCTATGAGGTGGAATGACAGCTGCTGTCAAGAAGGCATCAGTCTCCTGGCATTCCTCACTCCTAAATTAGCCTACTATCTATCGGATAAGGTCAGGATACTATCCTAATGTTAGATTCAACTGCAGTTCAATGAGCTTTTATAGGTGGAATGGGCAGGGGGGGACATTTTCTTTCACCTCAGGCAACAAAACATCTTAAGCCAGCACTTCAGTGTGCCAAGCTCAGTTATGTGATAGTGCTTGAATCCTAGAAAAGTTCCTGAGCATCATGGCTGTGATTTCTGCCATAGGCTGCTTTAGTTGCTTCCTTCTGCCCCTATCTAGGTTTGCCCAGTGTTTGGAAAAGTCACTCTTTTAGATTACATTGCCACTCAAATGTGGAGTTTGCTTGCCCAGCGCAATAAGCCAATCACCACACCGAGGTAGGAATTAGAACAGGAACCCCTTCATTTTTGTCTGTGCAACCTGGTGATAGCTCACAAAGCAGGTTCCACGCACAAAACAACTCTTTTACAGCTCTTTTAGAACTTTTCAGCAAAAATTCTAGCAACTTCTCTTAACTCTGATTGGTCCCCTATCGTGTGTAACCCTTTTGCTACAGGGTACAGGCCTGCCTCATTATACAGCCCCTTTAGACCAGCTTGAACCAGTTCTTTCTGTATTTTCTACTCTGGTATTAAGTGGCATTTAAGTTGACTGCCCCCATCTCTTTTCTTTGCATTTCTGTCAACTACATTCTGTAGTTCTATCAACTACAACTCCCAGAATCTTCAACAGCAGGTAAGTGGTTGCAGTACAAAAACAAACAATCCCCCCCACACACACACACCCCAATTTTCCAGCTTCTAGACTTTATGGGATCCATTTCACAGGGGAACTAAGAGGAGCCCTGGGAAAAAAAATAACTGTGATTTTATGACATTTGAATTAGCGGAGCATTATGGAATGCTTTTGCTTCACTGAGGCATTTCTTTACTTTCTACCTCCTAAGTAGGAGGTACCCCCTGAGCAGGAGGTACCCCCTGAGCTGGGCTAGCAATAACCATTGATACTGCTGCATGTATCTGAAAAACTACAGCACTTCCCGCACTTCACAAGGTATTCTATCTGACAAGGTAGAGAAAAGCTTCGCTTAGCTGCCAACTACAATATCAACACCAATTCCTCAGCAAAGCTGAGAGATGTTGAGCAGTGATTTCTTATACGAGTTTCATTTCTTGTGAAAGGGGAGGGAGAGAATGAGATTTGGGAGCATTGTAAACGGAGTTGCTGTGGATGGCCTAGCGTTGCTTACATGAAATACAGTGCCAACCAGTTTATGTACAGACCCATTGCATAGGTAGGTTTTGGTGGAGGGCGGGAGGTTTGCCATTTCTCTTTTGAGCTCAGTTGCTTTCCTAAATGTAGTAGGAGGGGAGTTTAGCAGCAGATATTGTGAAGGTTGGATGGAAACAAATGTTGTTGCAATGTTCTATTGCCCCCCCCCCCGTTTTCCACAAGTTACATTATTGCTAGCAATGTGATCATATCTTGCTCACGCAAACCATAAAATGTTGCAGTTGTAAGGTGGTGTGACTGCCACCTATTCAGACAGCAATTTACCTACCCAGGGGGTTATCACATGGCACTGTTATACCATGATATTGTGTGCCTTCCAGTCATTTCTGACTTATGGCAATTCTACAGCAAACCTATCACAGCATTTTGTTGGCAAGATTTGTTCAGAGGGAGTTTGCCTTTGTCTCCTTCTGAGTATCGGACAGTGTGACTTGCCCAAGCTCTCCCAGTGGGTTTCCGTGGCTGAGCGGGTATTTGAACCCTGGTCTCCAGAATTGCAGTCTAACACTCAAACCACTATACCATGCTGGCTCTCTTATATTACAGTAGTCCTGTCATTGCCTGGAGCATATGACATCTTGGCTCTCCCGCAGCAGTAACGTTATTGGTCATTTGGGTACTGATTCTTTTACTACTTGAAATACTCCATTAATAGCCCCCTACCCCATCCTGCTTTAGCAAGCACTTTTGGTGTGACTGTCTTGATTCCTTTGTTGCGATTTTTAGGAGCTTAGTGGGTGCGGTTTCGTTGCTTCTTCCTTGGGGATTACCCGGGAACCTCTAGCAGGAAAACCCCAGATGACGTCCGGTGGTTTGGTTGGGAGGACACCAGGATTCCCAAAAGTTCGAAAGACAACAATTTTATGTTTGTTTTGTGGTATCAACATCAGCAGAAGTAGCCACACTATTATTATTATTATTGCTGCTGCTGCTGCTACTACTACTGCTACTGCTACTGCTACTACTATGGGGAATATAGTACAATTGCATAATTTCAATGTAATTCTTTTAGTAAAAGAATTAATAAAAGAATTAATGCACAGAAAATCATAGGGTTCGGGAAAAGTTTAAGGAGTAAACAAAGAGTAAATATACAAAGTTTAAAGAGTAATAAATAAAAGCAGTGCTGGGCAAATACTGGTTCATGGAAAAAAGCACAGAAAAAATGGTGGAAGTGGCATGGTATGAGTTCAGCTTCCCAAGCTGGGTGGGGAGTTGGGTAGTTCCATAAAAGAGTCACGATATAATTGTACAATTGCAGCTTCCTTTTTCACCCGCAACATTACCATGGTACTGTCATATTTAAAATGCAAGAAAGCAAACACAGGAACTAGTGCCACTGAAGCAGAAATGCAGTGATGGTCCAAAATGACTGCATTGCTATTCCACTACTTTTCCAAGTGCAGAAGAGGTTGTTTTCAAATGAAACAGCCTGAAACAATTGACTAGTGTGATAAGCAACATAGTTTCTGGCTTATTTCCTAGGTCCTAGGCATATTTGGTCAGAGTGCAGTAGCTCTATTTCTTCCTGTGTTCTGCTATATGTCAGATCTATTTGTGTGAACCAGCCCCTCAGCGGAGCTGCACGTGATTTAACAGCTAGAGAGGCAGATTATAATGAGGCTTTATGGGGAACATCATTGTGCTAAACCCTGTTTCCAGAACAAAAGCTTCAGAATCATATTCCCCCATAAATATAATTCCTTGTAGACTGTGGCAGAATTTACATTAACGAACATGACAGTTGACCTGTCCCTACTAGTAAATGTTATGATCACCCACAGCTATTTTGGAAGATGTTTAGAAGCTGACAATTCAGGTATAATAGACCTGTTGTCTCTTACTGAGAAAGTTAATTTATCTCAGCAGGTAATTATAGCTGCCTCCAAGGCATCCAGTTTATGATTCTATTTGCAGATTGTTAAATCAAGTCACAACTGCAGAACTGCACATAATTTCCTAACAAATAAAAAAAAAATGAGTAATAAGAGCTATCCCTACCACCAACGCACAGCTTTTGCCAGATCCAACATGATATAAAGTGAATCCCCAAAAGCAGAAGAGACATTTATTTTAATGTCTTTCAATTTATTCCTGCAATTAGATGCAAAAGAGCCAAGATTATGGCAATATATGCCCAAATAACTCCTGCCATGATGGCAAGGAGACAACTTAAGCATCCAGTCAGACCGAGGCATAGTATTTCCATCTTGTACTCCAATTGTCAACTTCTCCTTGACTCAACATGACTGCAGCCATCCTGTCCACATGAGCGGCTAAGCCTGTTTTAATCCTGTTGTCCTCAAAAGGGACACAGCAACAAAAGCTAGGCCTCTTCATGATTGGTCTGGCCTGCAGAGGACATAACTTTGGTTTAAGCCGCCTTGGGTCCCATGACACGAGAAAAGCAGCATGTAAATTAAACAAACAAATATAGCAATTTTCTGAAGACTAAACACTGGTTGCCATTTTTATTCCAGGTTAGCTTTTCCTTGAGATTATTCAGCCTTCTCTGAGTTAACACACTTATCTCACCACATGAGTACTGGGAACTGGAGCCATAGCCCCGTCTACTCCCAACTGTCCCATGTTACCATAGGAGGTCTGGAAAGGAGACCACAGAGCTTCACATGACTAGAAGTCTGCCTTCATCAGGCATCCCATCGCATGGAATTGTGTCATCGCATTCAGCCACACACAGTTACAGCTTCTTCTCAGGCAACAACATGGAAGTGGAAGAGGCTGGGCTGGAGCACTTGCCTCCAGCTCCTTTTTATTCAAGCTAACACTTGAGATAAGCTTAATAACTGCCAGAAAGAGAGCAGGACAGGAGTTGTGGGGATTCATCAGGAGCCTTCCGCTGTGCGTTTAACGAAATTTGTTGGGATGGCTTTATTCCACTGGGCTTTCAGAGAAGCAGAATTTGTTTATAAAGCAGTGAAATATGGCTAGGGTATCGCTATTTGTATCATTTTTATGAACTGCTTTTATAATGTTCTGAAGTATTTGCTGCTTTGTTTTATTATACTCTGCTTTGAGGTCCCTTGTGGTTGAAAAGCAACCAAGAAATTCAAATTTATGTATGTAAATAGATGTTTATATCCTTCCTAGGGGGTCTGCCCTAGACTGAAGAGTCATTATGGATCGTGCATGAATCTTTAATAGGCAAAATCATAGCGCAATCTCCTGCCGCAGTCTTATCTTTTATGTAACACAAAAGACTGTGCACTTTCTTCTCTTCTACCTTTCTTCTTCTTTTATAAATGTTACCTTATTGGAAATTTCCACAGGAGTGGCTCCTATCCTTGGAACAAAGGTGTGAAATAAATCAAAAAAACAGATAAATAAATGTTTCTATATTTGGGTTGTTCTCATATGAGAATATTGACTGCTTTCCTACCTTGGTATGCTTTAAACTGACAGAGAATTTTTAATGATTAAGCACTTGCAAGCCTTTTTCTCAACATTGATTGACTTAATTAAAGAAATCTACTGTTTTATCATCGTTCTTTATTTTATTCCTTCCTTAATAAGAAGGATGAAAAGTGGTAGACATATCATGACACTTAATAATGAGAAATAATTTCAGAGGGCCCTGACAAGAAGCCAGAATATTTGCAGTACCATGGCTAGTTCTCCCATGAGGCAGGGTGAATTCCTCACTTCAGGTGGCACAAGGGGAGGAACAAGAAATGTTGACCGCCAAGTCAGGTTGGGTGAGCCCTCTATTACCACTGGAGTGCTCTCTGTAACACCAACCAGCTCTGCTCTTCCACTCTGACAAATGTCGCATCAGGAGGTTGTTGATAAGGGCCTTCCTCTTAGGACACTATTAGAATGAGGCACAGCAGTTGGAAGAACAGGAAAACTTCTCCTGACACCTTTCCAGCAATGCCTGCCTCTGAGGAATAGCTCTTGTAGATCAAGACATTTGGAGTTGGTTAGGCTTCCCAGACGGCAGGAATGTGTCAGCAGTGGGAGGCGGGGGCTCAGGAGTGAGAGATTTTGTGGTGCTGCTGTGTAGGACTGCTTCTTTAAATATGGTCTCTTGTCTATGTCAATCTCAGTGACACAGGCCACAGCCTTTTTCCCCCAGTAGTGCATCTGCATCTTTTCTGAATCTGAGGTACAAACCTTAAGGTCTACTAATCCAGAGAATAAAAGCATATACACAGGCCATTCCACAATGCATATATGGAGCTGACAGAAAACAAAAGAGAAGACCTGTGTCACACAAAATAGACATGATTTGCGGAAATACACTACTGTTTGCTATCAATCAGTAGGACTGTAAAATATATTGTTGCTGGAAAGCAAAAAGGTCTGTTGAACTTCACAGTGGATTCTAGGCACATTGAAGCCAATGAGAATTTGTTTTTATTTTCCATTTCCAAACAGAAACAAAAAGTAAAAAAAACAACAAAACTTAATGAGGTTTGCAATGTTTTCCCTGCTCGCCCAGACGTTTTATCCTTGCAACACACCTGTGAGGAAGCACAGGTTAAGAATAGATTACTGACCCAGATTCATCCAGTGAGGTCCATCGCTTTGCAATTGCAAACCCATCTTTCCACAATCTTAGTCCAATATTTTACCCACTACCTTGGGAAAATTAACTAATCAGCAAAAGAGAGACAGAAACAAGGAAGACACCAACATCAATTTTTGGTCATTTCAAAATTTAGAAGTGGACATGAGGTCATATTTTCTCTGAGTCCCAAAATATTCTCAGGGTCTTCTTCTTTTTTTGTCATTCTCGAGACTAGTGACAAGAGATTATATGCTAAGAGAAATACATAAAGTGCATTTCCTATTGCAAAATTCTACCATTAAAAACAATTTAGTAAAAGGCGAAAGATTTAGACAATCTGAGGAGAAACCAGAGTATCAGAAAATCTATTATCAAGCATGTTGCTTGGAAATAATGAAAGACTGGGTACAGCTGGAGAATACAACAATAAAAGAAGTGGAAGGAACAAATAATAGATTTGGCTGGCACGGATATCTATGTTATGATAAAGCAATTGTAAATAATGACTTTAATAATCACTGTATAAGGAAGACTTTATTGAAAGTGTGGATACAAATAAAACGTAGATTTTATAGAAGGCTTCCGACGTGGACCTCACCGCAAGAAGCTTTTAAAATTGCTCCAACAAGACAAGGAAATCTTTTAACATATCAAGAGTTGGTAAAATGGGAAGGAGATAAACCAAGAATGTGCACAGAAGAAGAAGTAAAAGAGTTAGGACATGAATTTAGCTGGTTCTCATGGAGACAATTAAGAGAGAGATTCAAGATGGATCAAAAATTGTATGGGTTTGAAAAAAATGATAATGAGATGTGTTGATGAAAGGGGATCTGAAAAAGGGAATCTCTAGATTTTACAAAATATTGTTGCAAAGAAAAATGGAACCAGAGATGATAAAAGACAATATGGTTAAATGGGCGCAAAATATTGGACACTCAATTGAGTTGGATACATGGGTGAGGGCATGGAAAACAGATATAAAATTTACACCAAGTTTGAATTTAAGGGAAAATTTTTATAAAATGTTACATAGATGGTACATGATACCTGTAAGGTTGAAAAACATAACAAAAAATGGGAATGGAAAATGTTGGAAGTGTGATGAAAACGAGAGGTCCTTTTTTCATATGTGGTGGACTTGTAAGGTTGCAAAGAAATTTTGGAAGGTGAATTTCATGATGAAATTCAGAGAATGTATAATTTAAACTTTGAAATGAAACCAGAATTTTATTTGTTGAATATGTTAGGGCAATAAAGTAAAATAAGATCTCGCCAGAAACATTGTTATATGTTATAACTGCAGCAAGAATGACATATGTGCAACATTGGAAAGAAGGAAATTATATTGATATAAAAGAATGGAAATTAAAAGTTCTGGATATGGTAGAGATAGAAAGGTTGGCTTTTTCACTTAAAAATAAAACAATCCAGAACTTTGAAAGAGAATGGCAAGAAGTTTTGAACTGGATAAAGGAATGAGGAAAAGAAATAAAGAAAGAGTGTTGGTAATGATGGAAATGAAAATTAAGGATGTTATAGAATAAGTATAAGCTGAATGTAATAAGGTCAAAAGTAATAATGTAGAATAGAAAAAATGTATTAATAGGATGTAAACACAAACTCAATTGAAAAAATGATGTTCAGAAGCGGGGGGGGTATTTTGTGTAAAACTTTTATATATATATATATATATATATATATATATATAAAAATAAAAATTTAGGAAGCTATTAAACACAGTTGCACTGACAGAATGCAACTCCAGTTCTCTCCAAACTCTAAATTAATATGCCAAAAACTTCACAATGTAAATATACAATGTTCTACTTGCTGAGGCATTCAAGACATAAGCACCATGTAGTAATAATGTACAGCTTAGATAGAATTAGAGTACAACTTCAATATCTTAGCCAGCATGTACAATCCAGTGTGGGAGATAGTGAGTTATAGTTCAAAAAAGTAAGTTTTCCAGGCTCT
Organism: Cyclura pinguis; assembly: GCA_030412105.1. NCBI lineage: Eukaryota > Metazoa > Chordata > Lepidosauria > Squamata > Iguanidae > Cyclura > Cyclura pinguis. The sequence continues at coordinate 85,508,248 of CM059600.1, forward strand.
GGCCTTCATAACAGAGAAGTGATCTGTAAAACAAATCTCAGTACAGCAGTTTGAATTGCGTTTAAAAACTATTGAAGTTATGATCTAAAAATTAAATTATTCTGTAGAGATAATAAATGGCCTCAAAAATTGAACCTTGTGTTGCACTGTGAATGGCCTTACATTTTAGGTACTGACCAAAGTATTTATAATCCATTTTTATATTACAAGATCGGATTGGACTAATACATTTCCAGCTGCAACAGTTAGAAAAAAATTCATGGGGCATTTTCTTTTTTGTTTGTTGTGCTTTTTCCTCTATTTTTTTGTTTTGGTTTTTTTGCTTTTGTTGCTTTGTTTAGTTTTATTTGAAATGTGATGTTGTTTATCGTGTGTCAGATTACTGTAAAATGAAATAAAACTTACTTAATATTTCAAAAGCACTAAAAATATACGGGTATATCCAATTGCTATGTACATTGTGATAATGTTTAATGGAATTCTGAACAGCAAACTTCACTTTGGTTGTGGTTTACGAAAAACGGGGCACAGCCAATAAGAACTCAAACTCTGGACTCCGAGAAATTGACTAAGTTTCATTGTTTGAGATTCACTGGGCTGAATCCAGCCATGCAGATTTTTGCTGTGTAAAGATTCATTCCTTAATTTAGCATCTACACCCTCTTCACTTATGAGACAGAGTTTCTACATTTACTTCTTTAAAGGAGCACTTCTTTTTCAAAGCTGGGTCACTTTAACTGCTTAGTTCAGTTTCAGGTCAACAACTGTATCTAAGCAGGGAGGAAAAACTGAAGTAATCAACTTGCCTGGTTATCTGTAATAAGATTTTTTTTTAAACCCTGTTTGTGATAGGCTTCTTAGCCAAGGCATTAATGAAATTCTTATCAATTAGTTTTTTTTTTTTAAAGAACATGAAAGCTCTGAAATTCAAGACCCACATCTGGTACAGCCAAGAAATTAATGGGAACAGCCAAAATGCTTAGGTAAGTGAAATTTCCATTTCCTGCCCAATGCCTTGCAATTAAACAAAAATTAAACCACACATGCCAAACATCTTAAAATGCAGAAGCTTGAGCTGATTTGTATTAGCAGTAGTGCTACAAAGGTTTCAGCGGAGTATCTTGCCTTATAAAATGATCCTCCACAGGTATCACTTTCATCTGGTCCACACAAATCACCTTCTCTGGCAGCAATCATACCAGCAATGCAGCTGTTTTCCTTTAAATACGAGACACAACACTGCTTCTGAGCAATTCTACAACAAATAAAAGACAGATTGCTTTCAAAAGGCAGGCTGCTATTTCCAGGCACCCTTATGTTATAAAAATGGAAGTCATTGGCTAAACAAAATATCTCAGTGAAGTGAAAGGTCAAGTAAATCATGCCTAGATTGAGTCCCATTGATTTCAGTGGGTCTACTCAAGGCATCATTGATTCTGGACCTAACCCACTAGACATAATCCAATCAAAGTGACACATGAACATAAGCAAGAGCCATGCTGGATGAGTCCAAGTCTACTCCAATGTTCTGTTTACACAGCGGCTGAACTGTTGCTTATGGAAATATCACCAGCAGGAAATGAATGGAACTTCACCCTCCATCTTGTGCTTCACAGTGGCCCTTTCTGCACGGCATTTGCCATGCGAAAGGGCACCTGGAGCATCGCACGATTGTGAGGAGCGATCTGCACGACGCACTCACAATTGCGAGACACTCCAGGGGCTGGTAGGTGCCGATAGCGCACCTTTTCATTTTCAGCTGGAAGCTGAAAATGGTGCACGATCGCGCATTGCTCCCTGGCCCCGTGCACACTTACCTGGTGTGTGGAGCCTCTGGAGCTGCGCCGGTTGCGCTTCCTGCCCCAGCACAGCCTAGGAAACTCCCAGGCTGCACTGCGGAAGGAAGAGGAGGGACTCTCGTGCGAGCAAGCAGCTCATACGGAGCTGAAGCAGCAGGGACACGAGAGTCTCTCGCCGGAGACTGCTTGCGCGATCCCCGCACCCCAGCGCCAGAAAAAGGTAAGGTGCGGAAAGAGCCAGTGATTGGAAAGTGATATATGGACATCTGGACTAATAACCAATGATGACCCTAACCTCCACAAATATATCTAATCCCACTTTAAAACTGCATAAATTGAAAACCTTCAGTATATCTTGTGGCAGTGAATCCCATAGTTTAATGCCACATTATAACTTAATCCACAGAAAACATGGATTCTGTACAGTGCTCTTGTTTGGCATATTGGATCTGGATCATATAGCCAGTCTCCACCTATTGTAGCAATCAAACCATGATACAAGGCAGAACTGTACACTGTGTTCTAAAAGCATACAGTCTGAGGACTTCAGATGACATTCTGAATGTAGCACGTTTTGTACTTTCATCACAAAGTGCACATCTTGCCCATTAAGCCTCTGTACTCCAATCAATATGAAGTTTAGCTATTCTCTTGGTAAATTGTGTCATAGTAAGATACAAACAAAAGCATACAGTCTTATGAACAGTGTGGTACTTACATGTGAAATAAGAGTAAAGGCCATTAATTAAAACACAAAATCTTTCTTTAAGAAGCTCATTCATTTTTCATTTGAACTTTGTTTCCAGTTGTCTTAGACATTTCTTCCTCAGTCCTAAACAGACTTCTCCTCCCCTATTGCAATAGTTTTGCTATTTGGACCAAAATTATTGATTCCTCCATATGTAGGAGATGTGTTTGCATGTGTGTGCATATGCGTATGCACATGTATTCAAATCACTTGTCAACTTATGGCAACCCCATGGATTTCAGAGGGTTTTCTTAGGCAAGGAATACTCAGGGGTGGTTCTGCCAGTTCCTTCCTCTGAAATATATACAGCACTCAATATTCAGTGGTGGTTGTCCATCCAAGTACTAACTAGGGCTGACCATGTTTAGCTTTCAAGACCAGACAGGATCTGGTTCTTTCAACATATTTAGGCCTTTCCTCATAGCAAATTGACACAAGGAATTCAGTGAGATTACTCAGTCCTCCAGTTCCTTCTAACTGTGTGCACTCAGTCTTCCTAAGGCAAAGGAGCCACATCCTGAGAATGTCTGCTGACTTCTAAAGTCTATTTTGGAAAAATTATACTCAATCTCTTGTGTAAGTTACATTTTATCATATGTACATAGATTCTGGAGAAGGGACAGTCTTTAAATTTAACAGACATTCTTGGGATGGGAGAGGTTATTCCCCCTTCAGATATTGTTCTTCATAGCTGTACATAACTCCCAGTGAGTGATCTGCAATAAACCAAGCTACAGTCTTTTGTATTTTGCAGGGCCTACCAAGTTTCCATTTAATCATCTAAATGTTTACATTAAAATACATATATAACATGCACTGACATACACAGACATATAAATTGTTTAATCTGTCTGTTTGCCCGTCTGTTATGCTATGCAAATCCAGATGCTTGATGCTGTCATCAGTGTGTTGCCTAATGGGACCATTAGGCTGTTGTAACACTTTCCATCTAATCCATCAACTACTTTAGACACTTACAAAACAAACACCATTTTTATCCCTACAGTGCACATTTATGAAACAATGGCCCTTTTCACATGTCGGGGGGGAAACGGGCAAAAACGCCCAAAAATGGAGCTTACCTCCAGCCGGGTAAGTCTGTCGCCGCATGGAGCAGCGCGAGCTTGCTGCTCCACACTCCTCCGGCGTCGCAGATGGCAGCTTCCGGTGGGTGGAGGCTCTCCACCAATCGGAGAAGCTCGCCAGCCGGAAGCCCGCCCCCGGCAGATCTGCAGGCACGCACTTGCGCGCACCTGCAGATCCACTTTAGAGCCGGGCGACGGAGCAGCACGGGGCTGCGCGCTCTGTGCTTTTTAGAAACCTCTAAAAAGAAGTTTTTAAAAAACACGCAACCCGGCTAGTTCCGGCCGCTCCTGAGTGGATTCTGGTGTGAAACTGCGAAAAGTAGTCCACGCCAGTCCACTCTACGGTGTAGACGACCTCCGTGAGAGGTCGCTCTACACCGTTCCCCCCCCCCCACATGTGAAGAGGGCCAATGTTGGCCTAGCTCAGAGCTTTCCAAACTTTGTGTTGCAACACGTTAGTGTGTCATCTGCAATGCATAGCTGTGTCGCACAAAAGTAATGGGTGGAGACACTGCTGCCACCACGGTGACCCAGGCCCAGGTGAAGGGGCTGCCTTTGCCACTGCCCCAGACCAAGGAGGACCCCAGTGAGGGCAACAGCTGTGGCAGCAGGCCAGGCTCAGGTGGAAGGGCTATCTCTCTCCCCACCGCTGCAGCCTCCCCAGGCCAAGAAAGACCCTGGTGAGGCCGGCAGCAGGCCAGGCTCGGGTGGAGGGGCTACCTCCACTTACTGAATTAGTGTCACGAAATGATGCGTGTCTAAAAAGTGTGTCACAAACATGAAAAGTTTGGAAAGCTCTGGCCTAGCTGATGAAAAACCACAGCCTCTTACAGAAAATCGCTGGTTTGGGCCCACTTTACACATTAGGTGTGAAACAAATTTAAAGTATTCTAAGCACTCAAATGTTTGCTTCATTCAAATCACAAGCAAAATCATCAACATGAGCCCAGACAATGTCTAGTAAACTTTTATGTGTGTATGTCAGTATCTGCGCATACATCCACAAAAAACCACACCATCATCTGGAAGCTATTCATGAAATGTTTATTCAAGATGGATCATATATCATATTCTAAATTGCCAGGTTTCATGAGTTCTTCAGTTTTAGTTTACATACCTGCAAATATCACCATCAGTTCCACTTACTGGGATTTCTGTACATTCACTGTTGTCAATAGCCCATTGTTGCCCAGCAGCACAGCATGTTTCAATTAAATCTTTTGTTGAACCTGAAAAATGAAAGGCACACCATATGAAGAGAGGCAGCATGGTGGAGACTTTTCAGTATCAGAGTAGGACTCTTGGAGATCAGAATGAGTGCAGACAAGCTGAATACATATGGGTAACTATAGTTAAGTATATAGTATTTAACTAACAGAGGCAGTGTGATATAGAGGTTTGAAAGCTGGATTAGGACTCTGAGAGACCAGGGTCTGAACCCCTGCTTGACCACAGAAACCTACTGGATGATCTTGGGCAAGTCACACTCTCTCAGCCTCAGAGGAAGGCAATGGCAAACCCCTCTCTGAACGAATTGGTCTAAGAAAATGCCATAGGAGATTTGCCTTAGGATCACCATAAGTCAGAAACAACTTGAAGGCACACAATAACAACCACAACTTAATTAAGGGGGTGATACAGAATATTAGTCATATTTCTGTGCTCATCTAAAAAAAGGAAATTAAAAATCTTTGTGATGATAAATCAATACTTACCTGGAATACATATGCCCTAAGGAGAACTGTGTGCACAGCTTGGAAAAGTTACTCATTTCAGGTATACCTTCCTTAAATGCCACTGGCCATGCCATTTGATTGGAAGCTCCCCACACTAAATAACATAGCATAACAAAATAAATTAAATTCCAGAAGTTGCTATTTATCTAAGGCAGGGCTGGATAAGCTCATGAGGGTCAGCAGCTATTTTCTGTCTCTGGAACTTGCAGTTGGGTACACTAATCTCCCTGCCCACCAAAAGTAAAAAACAAAAACAAACCAGAAGTGGCTAAAATTCCCCTTCTGGCTTTTGAAAACTCCTGAGCAAGGAGCAAAACAAGTGGGGTTCTGTCTTGTTTTAAAGGATAATTGCCCTTTCTGAAGTTTTCTAGAAGCAAGAATTTTTGGATGGATGGGAGGACAGGAGGAGAGCCTAGAATGTAAAAGAAAAAAAGATACAAGAGGGTATGTATAGTCTTCAGGCTATATGGTTCCCAGCTGTAATCTAAGGGCCTTTTACAAATCAATTTGGCTGCTAAGGTCTTCAGGAGAGACCTTCTTGAGGATCCCATTACCTGCCTGGGCACAGTTCACCTGAGATTATGGAAAGCAGCACTCCCAGAGGTGATCAGCTTCAAGTTTCACTGGTTTTAGAAAGGATGTTAATGCATATCTTCAGTCTGGTCTCTCAGATTTGATTACTGTAATGACTTTTGACTATGTTGTTTCTTTCAAATGGTTTTAATGACGTTGCTGAGTGCCTTGAATGTTATATTTTAGTGGAAAGGATACACGTGAAATGCAAGAACACATACAAACATACATAAGCATTCTGTCAGTCAGTAAAACTGAGGACTCTTTCACACTATATAACTATAGCACTGTGATTCCACTTCAACTGCCATAGTTCCACCCTTTGGAATTCTGGGATTTGAAGTTTAGGGGGTGGTATTTCAAATTGTCAGCCAAAGTGCTTTAATGTCTCCCCAGTCTACAAACCCTGGGATGCCATAAGATACAGCCATGACAGCTCATATGGAATTATACCGTGTAATGGGAAGGGCCCCCAAGAGAGTCTGTATTTCTTTCTCACTGCATTTTAGAAAGTTTGATGTTTTCTAGAGTACAAGTAAAATACGTTTTAATTTATTTTCTCTGTTGCTCATGGTACGAATGCCATAGCATTCCTTGAACAGTATTTATCAAGGATTTTTAAAAATATTGACCATATATTTTGATCTATGCCGAAATAAGGAATAGTGCAAAAGTGTACTAAATCTTGTACTACACAGCACAGCTAGCCAAGTATTGACTGTATTCAATGAAGAGAAGTCTGAGCAAAGGTAAATCTGAAAAAGCTCAGCTCTGCTTATCTACAGACTTTCAGTGCTCAGGCTCAACATGAAGGTCAAGAGGACAATTCCAAACTGAGTGGTTTGTAGTTTCTAGCCTTAGGCATACTTGGTTAACGAATTAGGGGGACAGCAGCAGCTGGCAACCCATTTAAGAGTCCAGTGCTGTCAGCAAACTAAGAAAATGACAGGATGAACACTATGAATGTTTATTGTTAGTTTACTTTAAAAATCTCACATGTAATTGGTTGTTTTGCAAGCCAGCAATAACAGTGCCTGATGTACTGACAAACACCCCCTCCCTCAAGGAGTATCTTCTGTGATGCCCAAAAATGTATGCAAAGGCTTCTGGAAACAACATGGCTATTATTATCTCAAGACTAAACATTATTTTGTGTGTGTGTGTTTGTGTGTGTGAAGTATAGCAATGAGCACACTTAGTAAGGAGTGCAAAACCCTATGGAATCACTGTAAGTTGACAGGTGGCTTGAAGGTACAAATGTGTGTGCGCACACACATAAAATTAGGCAGATTTTTCTGTCACAGTTGACCATTATTCTTAATATCATATAAAGGAGAGATTGACTTCTCTATGGAATAAATCTATCAACAGTAATACAGATTTCCACATTATTTTCCTGTGGTCAGCTCAGGTGGATGGGGAAGAGAAATATGATTACCCAAACTACTGTTGATTCATTATGGTTGTAACTTGTCACATATTATGTCCATGCTTTGGAAAGAACAGAAGCACTTACTAAGGTCCTCTGAAGCAAGAAATTGGATCAGGACAGCTTGAACTTATTCAATTCATGGAAGTATTGGGTATGTGTTCTGAAAATGGGAAAATCTGTCTGTTTCTGAACCATGGCACCCATATCTCTGTTATTTTGTTCCATTTTCACTTCAGTCTGACTTAAAAAAAAACAGATCCTCAAAAATAATGGGCCAGTGTATTTATTTAATTATGCATTCTATTTGAGAGAAATCACACACAAGTACGTATTTATATGCATTATATGCGTTTTCTAGCAAAATACAAATTTGAAGTCTTGTTTTCTCACCAATATTTAGTTAAATGCACATTTTAATTTGTCAAAAGCTATGTTCACAACATCTGAAAAAGTGTGAGATCTAATAGATAGCTCAGTTCCAATCTGTACATTAGTCTGAGGGTTGTGGATCAAGTTGTTTCACACAGAGATTCTCAAAAATTGAGTTCTTCAAGCATTCCTAGAAAAAAGTGGGAGCAATCATTCTTACTTATGAGGTGGCTTAATATTCTGGAGGAGCATGCAATCACCTTGCTATAAGAGTTTGAAAAAATAAAGTGTAGAAATTAAGTAAAGAACTAAATTAAAAATAAAGAAGTTAGTGTGGATACTTTAGATACTTAACATCTTCAAGGCAGATGCTTCAGGTAAGCACACTGATCCTTTATACTGCTAACAACACTAGGGCCCTTTTCACATGTCGGGGGAGGGAACGGGCGAAAACACGCTAAAACGGAGCTCACCCGCAGCCGGGTAAGTCCGTCGCCACGCGGAGCAGCGCGAGCTCGCTGATCCGCAGTCCTCGGGGGTCCCAAATGGCAGCTTCCGGTTGGTGGAGGCTCTCCACCAACCGGAGAAGCTCGCCAGCCGGAAGCCCGCCCCCGGCAGATCTGCAGGCACGCACTTGCGCGTGCCTGCAAATCCACTGTAGAGCCGGGCGACGGAGCGGTACGGGGCTGCACGCCCCGTGCTTTTTAAAAACCTTGAAAAAGAGGTTTTTAAAAAACACGCAGCCCGGCTAGTTCCGGCCGCTCCTGAGCGTGGAACTAGGAAAAGTAGTCCTCGCCAGTCCACTCTACGGTGTAGAAGACCTCCGTTAGAGGTCGCTCTACACCGTTTTAGAAGCCCAGTATGGAAATGGCCTAGGATTACACTACCAGATACCTTTCACCTTATTTTCTATGATAACTTTCACAGATAGTGTCCAGTTTAGTGAAAGCAATATTCCTGCTCCATTCTGATTTGGTCAGATCTCACCCAGAATACTGTGTCCAGTCCTTGGTACCACAGTTCAAGAAGGATATTGACAAGTTGGGATATATCCAGAGAATGCCTAAGATAGTCAAAGGTCTGGAAACCAAGTCCCATGAAGAGTAGCTTAAGGATCCTGGGTATTTTTGAATCATAGAAGAGAAGGTTGAGGGGTGACATGATAATCATCTTTAAATATCTGATGGGATATCAAACTTGATGGAGTACGTTTGTTTCTGTTGCTGTAGAGACTGAAACACAAACCAATGGATTCACATTGCAAGGAAGAAGATTCCAGCTAAAAATTAGAATGAATTTCCTGACAGTAAGAGCTGTTTGACAGTGGAACTGACTTTCTTGGAGGGAGTGAACTTTCCACCATTGAAACTCTTTAAACAGAGATTAGATAGCCATCTTTCAGTAATGCCTTTTTTTTGTGTGTATGCATATATTGAGGGGGTTGGACTAGATGGCCCTTGCAGTTCTATGATTCTAGCTTAGAAACTAAATGCCAGACCGACGAAAAATAATTTATTGCAACACTTTCAAAAAAGGCTTAGGTGTGGGCCTTTCTAGAGCAAGAAAGATCTAAAGTTGCAGAACTGCTGCCTCAAATACTGTTCCATGTGGTTTTTAAGAGTTGGTTGTTTTAAGCCTTGTTCATTTTTGAGTATGTTAAAATTCAGCACTATTGTTCACCTGGGCTCTTGGAACTCAAGAATATATTTCAGTAGCATGTTAACAATTTTCTTAGAACTAATAAAAGAATTGGTGAATATATAGTATTTCCACTCATGCGTAGCTTGGAAGCCCAAAGGAAATTGGAGAAAATGTTGGGTGTTAAACTATCTTTAACCTTTATTTTTCTAGAGAAATATCTCTAGGGGAGTCACAGGGAAAATAGTAGAGAAGTGAAAGTACATGTTGATTAAAGACCACCACCCAAAAATTCAATCCTACATGCCCTTTCCAGAACGAAGAGTGGTTTTTCTTATTATGTGTCACAGAGTTTCATTATTAAAAGAGACAAGTTTGATTTGGAATGGGCTATATTTGAAAATGAGGCTGAATTGCATTTTTATACAAATAGTATAAATACTATGGCTGAGATTATCAGCATCCACAGCAACATCTAAGTTACACTGAAATATCCATTTGAATAAAAGAGTAACAGAGGTTCTGAATTGCTGTTGCGACTGCTTACTCATACTCTCCAGTCACATAACTTACAGTAATAGAGAGGCAAACACTATTATGCTTTGAAAAAATCTGTACAGATAATTACATATGTTGTAGTTGTGTGCCTTCAAGTTGTTTCCAACTTATGGCATCCCTAAGGTGAACCTATTACAGGGTTTTATTGGCAAGAGTTATTCAGAGAGGGTTTGCCTTTGCCTTCCTCTGAGGCTTAGAGAGTATGACTTGCCCAAGGTCATCCAGCCGGTTTCCATAGATGAACAGGGATTTGAACTCTGGTCTCCAGAGTCATAGTCCAACTCTCAAAGCACTATACCATACTGGCTCTCTAATTATAGATAGATAGGCAAATAATATTATGTCTTGAGTGCAACTCAGCTTATATATAGATAATTTTATACTTAAAATAGTTTATATAGCTTTGTAGGTTTTCCCCTATTTTTTCCTATTCCTTCTGAAATTACAGACCCATTTCCTTCCAAATTCCTGCTATCATATGTGCCTCTTCTTATAATATCCTTCCCATCGTTTCTTTTCTATGATTCCAATAACGTTTTCTTTACATTCATAGACTAAGGTTTGTTTCATATACCTACTAGCTTGGATTCACAAAGTCCATACATCAAAATGCACATATAAGAAGTAGAGAAACAGAACTACTGAACCCAATACATGCATATGTGAACGACTATCAGCCTGAATGATTTTGTTAACTTTGCTCCTAATACAAATGAACAGCCAGGCTAATATGCCTTCTGGCCAGAGTGTTCAATAATCCTTCTCCTTTGAACTCTGAACTATTTGGGACAGAGGTCAAAGAATTTAGCATACTTACTCTGTATTTCTATGAGAGCATCATTAGCTCCAAGTTTAAATGAAAAGAAAGAAGGTCCTACTGGTAAAGATCTTTCAGTCTTAAAGGCTCTGTTCCAGTTTTCCCTAGCATGATGTTGTCCAGATGGGGTAGATGATGACCCCCATAGTGCATCACAACTGGAGGGCACCAAATTCGAGAAGGCCAACTGTTCACTTTAGGAACCACAAAGGTCACATTTGTTTTCCTTAGGTTAAGATTTAAATTGTATCTCTTTGAGTCTCAGAGATAGATTGTTCATCTGTTCACAATGGCTGTTGTACTACATCCTCTGTTTCGCTACTTTCAACCTCAAAAGCGCTAAGCTTCAGAGCTGCTTTTACCACCCCCTTGTAACAACCTTGGCTGCCATTTGGATACTTGTAACCTGAAGCAGTAGCTTCCACTGTAACCTAAAACGGTAGCTTCCACTAAATGATGGCTTCACTTGAATATATTCCATATGTCCTAGTCAAGAGAATCAACATGGTGCAGTGGTTTGAGCACTGGACAACAACTCTGGAGACCAGTGTCCAGTTTCCCACTCAGCCATGGAAACCCACCAGGAGACCATGGGTGCATCACACACTCACAGTCTCAGAACACCCCATGATAGGTTCACCATGTCAGAAACGATTTGAAAGCACTCAACAACAATAACAACGTCCAATTAAAATCAAATCTGGGATCCAGGTGGATCGCTCTGCACTCTGCCTCTACCCAGCTCCAAGTTAACAGTGAAGCTGGAACTAATGATTGCTTACCATAGCATAATAGGTTTGTATTATTTAACTATCACATCCATGATGCCTAAAAATCACAAGCTTTAACAACTGCCATCTTCTGGCCTTTGAAGCTTAATCGAACATGGATTCCTGCAAATGTAACATGTTAAACTGAATTTTATTTGGAATTTTCCCCTTTGTTCTGCTACTGTAACGGGTGTTAGGAGCAATCCTATCCTTTCCAGTGTGCATAATTTGAGATAGTATCATTCTGCTAGTATTTGATCCACATGAATAGGTCTCTTATTAAAGAAATTCCAAAGTTTTCGTGACCGATTTTTTGACAATGTGATTGCATATGGAACATGCTATAAATCCCTTTTAAAATGGTGATGAATGAAACAGAACATATGAAGTCTATCTATTGTGTTACACTGTTCATACAATGCTTCCGTTAGGAAAGTATTCCCCAATATGTTACCCCAGATGTCTTCAACTACAGTTCCCATTATCTGCGCTGGCAAAGAATTGTGCATATTGTAATACAACTCAAGGTAGAGGAAGGCCAGGCTGACCAATTCCAAATAGCATTTCCAATTTATTTCTTCTCTGAGTAAGAGTATCACATTTCTACTTATATTTAAGCCATGTTTCATTGTTAGTAGCCCTGGAGCTCTGCTAAATTTTCCTCTTGTGCTTTCAATGCACAATGCCATTTTATTGCTTACAGACCTGTGGTGCAATTCATTGAGGTAATTTTAAGCTCTGATCCCATCATGCAAATTTTGTATCAACAATGTTTTTTTCTGACTATGTTTTCCACTGCTTCAACCAGCTCTTTAACAAGCATGTTGATCCAAGAGGAATATAATTTGTTACCTCCACCTGATCTGATCTCAATGTATCCATTATTACTCTCAGGCATTCCAGATAACATCAGCAGTAGTGCCAGGAAGATTAGAAACACACTGAGACACTAGTTGGATGAATCATATAGAACTGAGGGTGGGGAGGAGAGATAAATAACCACATGGCATTAGTCCCCAGTTGTCCTATATTACTGTCCAATTCACTGACAGCCCTTGCAGCTTACGTACGTATGAAATACAAATATCTAGCAATATTAGTATATTTAATTGTTTGTATATTATTAAATTGAATTGTTTGTAACAAAAATCATCCCCTGGTGGTGGTTCAGAAAAATTTAGGCATGCTTAACATAGGCCCTTTTCACATGCCAGTCCTGTTGCGAAATGGCCTTGGGAGCGTCACACAATTGCGAGGACCGTTCCACATGACGTCCTCACAATTGCATGGCGCTCCCGAGGCCATTGGGAGGCAATCACACATTATATCATTTTCGGCTTGTCGCCAAAAATGATGCACAATTGCTCATCGCTTCCATGCCCCACACGCACTTACCTTGCGGAGGCTCCGGACGCATGGCCATCACACTTTCTCCCCCAGTGCAGTCTGGGAAAGTACCCAGCTGTGCTGTGGAAGGAAGGGGCGGAGCGCTCACGCTTCCTTCTGGCCAGCACGGAGCTGGTGCAGAGGGAAGCGGAGGGGACACCAGTGCCTCCTGGACAAGGCTTTTAGCACGATCCCCACACAACGCCAGCGGCACCAGGTAAGGTGCAAAAAGGGCCACAGGTTGGAAATCTATAGGAGTTTTAGCTAATAAATCTCTGTCTTTGCAAGAAAAAGGATGTGTGTTTGACTTTTGTTGAATATATTGTTATAGTTATTATTATGTATAATAAATAGCCACACCAAATACTAATATTATACTGTGTTTTCCCCATTAAATTTGAATTTGCACAGCAGGTTGCCTTCTCTCCAAAACTGAAGCAGCAACAGAGATTTAACAATAGAATGAGAAAGGACTCTGAATCTTGTAAAGCTATTAGCAGTAAACTACAATGGATTATTCAATGTTTATGTTTCCAAGGATGTTTCCAACAGGGATGTTTCATTAATTGCAGGGGCAAATGAACTGCATCTCAGCGTATTGAAGGAACTTGCTGACATACACACAGAACCACTTGTTTTGTTTTTGTTTTTGTTTTGTTTTGTTTGAGAAATCTTGGAGAATAGGTAATGTGCCAGAAAATGGAAAATACAAGCCAGCATTGTCCCTCTCTTCAAAAAAGGCAAAAAGGAAGATGCAGGAAACTACAGGCCAGTAAGCCAGACCTCAATACCAGGAAAAATAATAGAACAGATTATATAGGAGTCCTCCACAAGTATCTTGTTGACAGCACCATGATTAGTAGGAGCCAGCATGGGTTTGTCAAGAACAAATTCTGAAACATTGCAAAAGCAATGAGGATGATAAGAAGTATTGAGAACAAAACATATGCGCAGAGGTTTAAGGAGCTGGGAATGTTCCCTTGGTGAAAAGATGCCTGAGTGGTTGCACAATTGCAGCCTTCTTCTCTGCTGCCTCATAGGGTAGAACTGGGTCGAATGGTTTAATATTAGAAGAGGGTAGATTTTGATTGAATGTTAGAAGGAATTTCTTGACAGTAAGAGCAGTTTGGAAATGGATCCCATTGCCTGGAGAGGTGGTGGCTCTCCTTCTCTGGATGATTTCAAAAAGAGGCTCGACATCTACCTGCTGGGGATATTCCACCTGGAGATCCTGAATGGAGCAGGGGGTGGACCTGAGGGACCAAAGGACGCCTTCCAACTCTGTGATCCTATAATTCTGTTAATTATTTACCCTTTTCTTCTTCACTCAAAACTTACCCAGTAGCGCCAAGAGTAATACTGTGCAGAATATTTCTGAGAACAGACAGGTTACATGGCTCTTCATTCCTTATTAAGCACTGAATGAACTAAAATGAGTTTTTAATGGAGATTAGAGGCTGGGGAGAGAGCCAGCATGATGTGCTTTGAGCATTGGATTACAATCCTTGGAGACCACAGTTCAATTCTCTGCTCAGCCATGGAAACCTACTGGATGATATTGGGTGCATCACAGAAAAAAACCCTCTGATAGGGTCACCTTAGGGCTGCCATTAAGTCAGAAATGACTTGAAGGTACACACACCACCACCACCACCACCACCAACAACAACAACAACAACAGCGAGAGGACTGGTAATTTGCCCTAGATGACATTGTTTGCTGCACACTGTGATGCGAGAGGGATAGATCAACATCAGGTTGCACAAGTCTAGGATTAAGGAGGAGGAAAATGGCATATAACAGGGATACACAACCTGTGGTCTTTATCTGAAGCCCCCACAATACCCCTACTGCCACTTCAAATCCCCAACCCTCACCAGTCATGATTATTGGGAAGATTTTTGCTTCTTGCCCCCTCATTAACTGTGATGTAACCAGGATTGCTTCCCTTGCTCTGTCAATGGCTTTGTCGTTTCCCTTCCTTAACAGTCCCAAAACAACCTAGACCACTGCTTCCTGTGCCACTAATGTCATGTGATGGGGTCTTTAGCCTCTCCTTACCCCTCAATGACTCTTAAGCAGTATCTCTCATAGCAGCAATGTTGAATAGGATCACTCGAATGGCATGAGTAGGATTGGAAAAAATACTCAAAGCTATTTGAATGAGAGATTTAAAAAAATAGGAATTCCGAGTGTCAGCAGGAACCCCAGTATGGAGAATACTGGAGGAATGGAACCTTTGCAGTTTGGAAATTATTCTTCACAAAAACACATGCATGAGGGTTTTTTTGCTCAGAAGCCAGCATTTTCTGCAGAGAAAATGGGTCTCCTGTGCATAAATCATTCTTTTGTGCTCAGGAAAAAAAATTATTCAGAAGAATGCTGTTTTCTGTATGGAAAAGGCCATTTGTATGCAGAAAATACTGTTTCCTATGCAGAACCCCCATGTGTGCAATTTTTTGTTGAGTAAGGTCCAGTCTGTGAATAGTTCTTGAAAACTGCACATCTTCTGAGGACTCACTCTCAATGAAGAAGAAAGTAATAAAATTATTCATTCTTGCTACAAGAAACATTTACAGAGATTTACTTCTGTAGGGTGAAGTAAAATGACTTCCCTGATGCAAACCCCATATTTCAAACCACCAACAGTCACAGAAGAACTGATACTGGAAGAATTGTGCACCCCACCAACTCCATATTTCACACCATTTAAAAAAAAGCCTGGATGATCTTTCATTTTGGCTTAAGCAACAAACTTTTGGCTTACTTACTTTTGTCTCCCTTCTATAACCTCTTCCCCCACCAGCATCCTATTCACATTTCCAACACTATCAGCATGGAAAGGGATGTTGACCTGAACTGCAGCTCCACTACTTCTATCAATCATGTCTTCCTGCTTATGATGAAGTTTTGTGCCAGACCTGTACCTATATTCAGGAGTAATTTCGTATTACATAATTATACCACTATATTTCACTTTAACTGCAATAGCCCCATCCTATGGAATCCTGGGATTTGTACTCTGGTGAGGAACTAGTGCTTTGCATTTGCCTTAAATTTGTCTCCTTAAACTACAAATCCTGGGATTCCATGGAATTAGAACTATGGCAGTTAAACTGGAATGACAGTGCTATAATTGTGCAGAATGGAAGGTGCATGAACATAGGTCTGTTTGATTGGGACCCATGGGACTTCTGTAACTGCATTTTGCTTAATGGTGATGCATTGTCTTTTCATACCTTTCCCATGAACAGAAAAAGGTTGCCTGTGGAGAGACTAGGCCATTCCCCTCAACATTTACAACACTGGAATGCATGAAAGAGGCCCTGGTGTAAAACTGGAATCCTGCTTGTCACAGAATGCAGGGAAGTCAATTATCATGAAGGAAAAGGACAGCAGGCATTGTGTCCTTTCTCACTACTTTGGCAATATCAAACGTATGGGCAAGATCTCTAGGTTGCAAGTTGGCCACTCTATCTCGGCTGTCCTGAGTTTCACAGATAACAAGCAGAGCCAAAGGTGATATAAATGTGGCACCGTGGGTTGGAAGTTCCCTTCAAATGCCAAGAGTCTCATTCCAGATAAGGATCTTGACAGGGCATTTTGCCAAGGGTCATTATTAAAGAAAGGAAACTACAGACATTAAAATGTCAAGATCCCTGAATGGCAAGGCCTAGGGCTTGGGTGCTGCTTTTTCATTTGGTTTTAATTCTGCAGACATCTGCTACTTTTTGGTAC
The DNA here is from genome assembly GCA_030412105.1 of Cyclura pinguis. Classification (NCBI taxonomy): domain Eukaryota; kingdom Metazoa; phylum Chordata; class Lepidosauria; order Squamata; family Iguanidae; genus Cyclura; species Cyclura pinguis. Next base: position 85,524,897 of record CM059600.1, read on the forward strand.
TAAGTTTATAATTATAAGTGGTGGTGGCATTTCTTTTACTATATTCTGAAGCACATGCACATAAAGTCTAAGTAAGCTTAGGTACTGGCTTCCTTATATTTTTACTTTATTAGCTCCTGCAATCAGTATCTGTGCAGGAATGCCAGCAGTCATGATCACAGTCCACAGTATTTCCTGGAAAAAAGAAAACTTGCATAGTCCAATTGTCTGTTTTGATCCACTGAACTCAGGTAGCTCCTAAGTCCCCAGGAAATCTCTGCAGCTAGGGTGCTAATTGCTGCTAAAATCCTTTGGGGAACAGATAGCTTAAAGGAATGCAGTTTCCTTTGCCTTTCTCCAGGGGAAAAAAAAACATTTTTTAAATGTCTACAGACATTTAAAGGTGGGAAGAACCAATGGCAAGGATTGTCTATTTAGATTATGAGCAACTCATGGAAATTACTGGCAACTACGAGGAACATGAAGAGCATTATTATATATAGTCATGACTACTAGTTAACCATATAGAAATAACTTTCCATGGAATATATTCTGACAACTAAGCAATTCACATTCAAAAATACTGTACTTCTTAATTGATTAATTTTGTTGCTATGATCAGGATTCAGGAATACACCTAACCTTACAATATATACTTACATATGTGGTGGCCTGATTTATATAGGTAGGATAACCATTACAGCTTAATAAATAGGATAACTGTTAAAATCTGGGATGCACAACTCTCTTAAATACTGACAGGGGAGCACCTCCAGGATTTATGCATGCAGATCTCTTTCTGTCCCCTTCTGCTACCCTCACCCACACAGCTCTGACCAACAACCAAGGCTTACAGAGAGTGGAAGTTGAAATGTTTGAGGCTGTGGTATCACACCACCAATTGGAGAAAAACACTTGGTATCTAATATTGAACTCAAGATTAACTACTGACATCTCTGAGCTGTAGACCAAGGTTCTCATAGATGCCGCCCCACCACCACCACTTGCCAGTCCAGTCCTTCTGAGGCAAAAAGCACCTCCCACTCCACAGCATTATAAAATGGGGAGAGGGGAGAAATCACTCAAAGGTGTTGAAATGCTTGCTTCTGGAGCATATTATCCCATAATCATCATGAAATGAGGGGCTGGAACCTGAAGGAAGTAGTGTGGACACATAAAGTCATAAGATCTTAAAGTCACTTTAAATCTCCATCTTGTATTGCAGCAAGATGCTTTTTGGGGTAAAAAAACTTAATATTGGCCTACCTTGTTGTCCCTGTATGCAGATAATGGGTTTCTCAGAAGGATGTGCTAGGCCACTTTTAAACCATGCCCCTATTAATGTGTTGTTGTGTTTCTTCAAGATGTTTCCAACTGATGGTGACCCTAAGTTGAATGTATTACAGGGTTTTCTTTAAAAGATTTGTTCAGAGGGGGCTTTGTCTTTGCTTCCTTCTGAAGCTGGGAGAGTGTGACCTGCCTAAGGTCACCCAGTGTGTTACCCTGATTTTTGGGGTCCCTTGGGGGACACCTCACTATGCTCCACATGATGGGGAATGGAAACTTGCCAGAGCATGAGCAAAGCAATGCAAGAGGCAGGGTAACCTAGCAGGGTCTTTTTACTCAGTTTTTACGGGGTCAGGCCAAGCCAAAACCAAATGAAGATGTCCAATAAAATGATTTTATTGAATAAAAGTCTCACGCATCAACGCAATCACTCACACACTCACTCAAGACCTATTAAGAAGCAAAAGAGAGGAAACTGGATAGGGGAATATTGAAGGGGTTGTAGCTGGGGTAATACTGCACCTTTTCCTGAAGTCCTTGGTCTGGGAAGAACAGCGGAGAAGTGGAGCTCAGCATGGAGAGGGCTGAGGGGATTACTCAATGGATGGAGAAACGGTCAACTGGGATGACCAGGAGTGATCCAAAGAACCACTCAAAAACTGGAGCTATTTGTAGGGGGAAAAGTACCTGGAGCCCTAATCCTTTCCCGGGGAGAATAATGGGTGTTGCAATGAGAAAGAAGCTCCAAAATGGTAACTTCCTTTGTGTAATGAGATTACAAGGTGTTGCCAAAGTCTCAGGACCTTCGGCGGCATTAGGCTGTGGTGTGACTTTCTGTAAATGGTCCTTGCCTGATAGGATTTTGCTCAACTTGGGGCAAACATGCTAATCCCCTCAAGTCAGCTTCTCAGGGGCTGAGGACCCTTTGTTTATTGTGGGTTTGCACAGCTTGAGATCTCCTCAGGCTACGTGATGGGGGATTTTACTGGCCTGACCTGGTTTTCGATCGTTCGACTGTTGCTGCCTACGTGCTCATCTGGGCGACCTCTTAGGCACATAGAATCATATTTTAATATCAAAATTGTAGGCCCCGGGACAGGGTTTTCCAGTGGAGTAACAAGTGGGTTTCCATGTCCAAGCAGAGAGTTGAACCATAGTCTCCAGAACCGTAGTGCAATGCTTAAACCACTACACCATGCTAGCTCTCTACAAATGTCTTGTGCCTTTAAAAACTCATCTATAGTGCCTAGATATATCAGGCATTTTAATACTATGCATGGGATGTCCTAGAGCGGTGAGTCTTTCTATTTTTGTTTCTATTTTTGTTGTTTTTTGCACATTGAACTTACAGAATCAGACTGTAAGCCCGAAATAACATCCCTTGAAACCAACATACAAGCAAACAGCAGTGCTTTATAGTGGATTAGCTGAAAGAAGAAACAGTATAGAACTGAAAGTTTTACAGAGATAGTCATGGCAATTAGGCATCAAGCTTACATTGAACATAAAGAGGAATCCCATTTACATTTTGCCCTTGAAATTTCTGGCCCTGTATAATTCAAGACAAGCTTTCAGAAGTGCCTCTGTCAATTTAGATAAATTCCCACAGTGGGGGAAGAAGACCCTTCAGCTATATTTAATCATTCTTCCTTCCACAGCATTTCCCTTTTCCAAGCAGTTAACATGTATTGTTTATTACTGAATAACTAGGAGAAAAGTGTCCCCTAATTTCACCATCCTGTTTGAAGTTCATCTACCCCCAGCATCAGGACTAAAAGTGTGGCAACTCTATTAGTGTCAATCGAGTTTTTCCTTTGTTAAGGCCCTGAATGTGGTGAGTAGAGGTTAAGGGGAAAAAATGATTGGGACAGTCCCAAACCTTCCCTACCTTCCCATCTGCCTAGAAGCACTCTGGGCATTTAGCCTCAATTAACTTTAGAAAGATGCTGTCTGTCAGTATAGTGATCTACAAGAAAATAGCCCTGGGGTTTTCACTCTTTAGCTGTTTCATCCTCAGATGTAGGAACAAATAATTTTCATTGTTTTCTCCTTGGTATAGGAGAAAATGGATATTACTGCATGGTATTCACCCCATATTCACTCACTTGACATGTTCCAGGTAAATATATGTAGTGTTTCTGCATTAAAAATGTGCAGATTTTCTGTGCAGAACCCATTTTTTTGCACAGAAAAACCATGCGTAGTTCTGTTCAGGGTAGGTAATCTTGGGCAAGTCACATTCCGTCTACCTCAGAGGAAGGCAATGGCAAACCTCCTCTGAAGAAATCCTGCCAAGAAAATTCCTTGACAGGGTCACCAGAAGTTGACAAATAGCAACAGATTTCCCAGAATACTTCAGGATGCGTGAATACTGTGATTGAATGTGAAGAAACTGCACAAAAAAGCCTCACTGCTGTGTTATCCTTCCTGATGGGATTTCTTGAGTGATCTTTGACTGTTTTTTTCAGCCAGGCATGTATAAGGACAAGTATTCTTTTTGATAATCCTGTCCACTATCAACTGAGATAATAAATAAATCACATAAACTCTGCCGTGACAACTGATAAAGTATACTTTTGCTGGTATTTTTGGGAAAAAGTCAAAGCATAACATGAAAAGAGAGTTCTGTTCATCTTTCACTTTTGGATGAATTTTCGAAAGTGTTTTGATAATGAAAGCAAAAAAAATTGGCTGATTCAAAAGCATCCTCCAAAAGAAAATGGGGAAGGGCAACTTCCCCACATTCAGAGGGACTATGAGAATCACAACTTATTGTTTCTACAGTTTTATAACAGAGGAAGAGTTTTCCGGAAGACTAGATGATGTTTTCCTGGTCTTCTACATTTTGTAGCAGTGAAATATGCTGGAAGAAGTTACCTGGTTACTTAGGCAATGCAAGTTGCACTTTCTGCATAATCCTTTTATGTGAAACAGGAGACATGAAAAACAGCAAAACACACATAAATTACAAAGACCACAAACCAACTAATAATCATTGGGGCACCAATTTGCCCCACCATGAGAAAGAGATGGAAAAAACTTCAAGAGATTCACTCCTATAAAGCAGAGCGGAAGGAGAAATGGAGGGAGCAGTACTGCAGGCAGTGAATATGCCTGCTACGATAATAGGCTCAACTCTAAAATATAAAGAGCATGATGAACTGTCTACCATGCCATTCCCACCCAGGGTCTCAAGAGGGACAGTGCCTCCTCCCCTAGCTGCCAGGACTTGGCTTCTGAAGAACCACATCAACCTCAGGAGAGAGAGAGTCAGAGAAAGAAATGTCGAATAATCTGAATTAAGAGATGAACATGAAAAGATCAGGTCTGAAGATATACTTAAGCTGTCAATTAGCATGTGACAAGCATGGAGGCATGCACCTTGCTTCAAGCATTTTATAAAGGGGAAAGGTAATTCACATATACAAAGGAAGAAAGGAGGTTTCCTTTCTTCTCCCCACCAAAAAAAAAAGGTGGGGTAGGGGAGAAGAAGTTCTAACAAATAGAGACACACATACTATACTGTGAAAATTGGGGCTAAGCACAGAAGCCTGCAGAACATTTGGGATTTTTGTGCAACAAAACACTTTCCAGAAGTACACCTTTCTGTGCAAAAATCATGGGTTTTTATTCACTCTGTCAGGTGAGGATGAAATCCCTACTTTGTATCCAGTACCCCTTTAGCCAAGACATTCCCCACTGATCCACTGAACAACAGGGCAGTTTCAAAACTAATGTGGCATATGGGCACAGCTCTGCCTCTCCACAAACCAGAACAACCACCAGAAAAGCCACTGAAATGATCTAGAACGGCCAACAGAACATCACTTGGAATGTTACCACTTGACAATGCCTTCAACTCCCATCATTCCTTACTACCAGTCATGCTGTCTGGAGCTCGTAGAAACTAGAATCCAACAATATTTGCAGGGCCACATGTTCCACATTTTTACTGTACAGCTAGCCCTGATGCCACTGTTGCTGCTTTGTAGCCTAGTGTTCTGTAGCCTAATAGTGCTACAACATTCAGTTGCCTCTGTGAACTGGTGGTCTCCATGGCTCCTCACTCATAATGACTGACTCTGAGGAAGGCTCTTGAGTCCTTTGGCCCTTGGCAATTCTTGAGAGAGAGAGAGAGAGAGAGAGAGAGAGAGAGAGAGAGAGAGAGAGAGAGAGATGCACTGGGTATCTCTGTGGGATGGACAAAAACCAGCTCACATTCTCCTTACTGTAAGGGGGTAAGGGCTTGCAGGACTCACTGTTCATCTGCCTATTCCTTCTCCTGCCCTCTCTCTCTGATAAGTTCTCTTGCCTCCCCTCTTCCTACCCTCCCCTATGATACCTCACCGAGGCAGTTATTCAACATTCCTCCTCTTCCACTGGCTAAGGGGAGGAGATTCTCTTCAGTTCAGAGAAGAGATGTCAGGCTTTCAGAGAGAGAAGCCAGACTAATGTGTCTCTTAACTTTAGAACAGCTTCATATTACTGCATTTTCCTGTGGAACAAACTAGAACTGCTTCAGATTACATACAGTGTCACCTATAGCTTATATCAATAGTTCAATTAACCTCTATAACACAGAAGAGTGGCCCCATGTATGATGCGTGAAAGAATCCTTCACAAAACTATGAATTAGTAGAAACATTATTTCTATCCAGTAAGCATCTTCTATATTATGGCTTTTTTTAGAATTCCCACACATCAGTTTAATAATACTGAAGCATGCAGAAACTTTGAAGAAAATAAGCTGATTACCTGCTGTACATGGGTTTATATTGAAAACATGTGGGATGCCAGCAAGGATGACTGGCTCATCACAGCTATACTTTATTCCAAAAGAGTGATTACTTTTTCAAAGGAACTGACATGCAATTTGAGGATCAAGAAAACCATGCAAAATATCCTTTCTATCTGGTATTCTGTATATTATATGATTTTTTTAGAAATCTCAAAATCCTGAGAGGTGCTAAAAACATTTCCAATCATCTGGGGGCATGGTATACCAAGAGCCAAAGCTTAGAAAAAACTGCATTGTGTCCAGGAGAAGGCAGCAAAGATAGGAGGGAAAACCTTTCTTAAAGGAGTTGGGATATAGTTAATCTTTAGGTAATTAAGAGGCAATATAAGAACCATCTTCCATTATTTGAAAGGTGGTCATTGTATAAATTTGCTTTATGGTGCTCCTGAATCAAATGGGTTCTAACTAGATATAAGGATAGGAAAAACTTCCTGGCAATATATGTTATTCAATAATGGAAAAGATTCCTGTGGAAAGTGGTTGATATTCCTTTGTTAAAATGCTCTAACTATAGTGTGAAAGACCATTTACCAGGGTGCTATAATAGTGGATTTATAGTATCAAGCAGGGGTTGGGCTAGATCACTTTTAAGTACCTGTGAGGTCTCACTATTTTGTAAGGGACAGAAGGTGATTTGGGATAAAGAGAGGGCAGGTAAAGATGAAAAATGCAAAACTGGACAATATACCTTTTAATTTGAAAAAATGTTAGGGGGTATGTTTGGGGGTAACTAAACTTTAGCCAGCCAGTGTGGTGTAGTGATTTGAGCGCTGGACTATGATTCATAGAATCATAGAGTTGGAAGAGAAGACAGGGACCATCCAGTCCAACCCTTTGCCATGCAGGAACACACATCAAGGCACTCCTGACAGATGGCCATTCAGCCTCTGCTTAAAAACCTCCAAAGAAGGAGACTCCACCACACTCCAAGGCAGCATATTCCATTGCCAAATGGCCCTGAGCATCAGGAAGTTCTTCTTGAGATTCAGGTGGAATCTCCTTTCCTGCAGCTTGAATCCATTGCTCTTTGTCCTAGTCTCTGGAGCCACAGAAAAGAAGGCTGCTCCCTCCTTGATATGACATACCTAAGACGCTCCTTATAGGGCATGGCTTCCAGACCGTTCACCATTTTGGTCGACCTCCTCTGGGTACGCTCCAGCTTGTCAATATCCTTCTTGAAATGAGGTGCCTAGAACTGGACACGGTTTTCCAGATGACGTCTAACCAAAGCAGAATAGAGTAGTTACCTCCCTTGATCTGGACACCATACTCCTATTGACGCAACCAAGAATTGCGTTGGCTTTCTTGGTTGTCACATTACACCGCTGACTCATATTCAGCTTGTGGTCCACGAAGACTCCTAGATCTCTTTCACATGTATTGTTATCCAGCCATGTGTCCCCCATCCTATATTTGTGCATTCCATTTTTTCTGCCTAAGTGTAAGACTTTCCATTGCTCTCTGTTGAAATTCAGTTTCACAGAATCATAGAGTTGGAAGAGACCACGGGGGCCATCCAGTCCAACCCCCTGCCGTGCAGGAACACACATCAAAGCACTCCTGACAGATGACCATCCAGCCTCTACTTAAAAACCTCCAAAGAAGGAGACTTCACCACACTCCGAGGCAGCATATTCCACTGCCAAACAGCTCTGACCGACAGGAAGTTCTTCCTGTTAGCTTTGGCCTAGCTCTCCAACCTGTCAAGATCATTTTGGATTTTGATCCTGTCCTCTGGCATATTAGCAGCCCCTCCCAATTTGGTGTCATCTGCAAATTTGATCAGCATGCCCTCTATTCCTTCATCCAAGTCATTGATGAAGATGTTGAATAGCACTGGGCCCAAGACAGAACTTTATGGCACCCCACTAGTCACTTCTCTCCAGGATGAAGAGAAGCCATTGGTGAACACCCTTTGGGTTTCGTCTGTCAACAAATTACAAATCCATCTAACAGGAGTACTGTCCAGACCGCATTTTACTAGCTTCTTTGCAAGAATGTCATGGGGAACTTTGTGGAAGGCCTTACTAAAATCAAGATATTCTATGTCCACAGCATTCCCATCATTCATCTAACCAGCTTGTAACTCTATCATAAGAAGAGATAAGATTAGTCTGGCATGACTTGTTTTTGAGAAACCCATGTTGACTTTTAATGATCATGGCACAACCAGACATGGCTGCTGTCTGTTTAATGATCTGCTCTAGAATCCTTTCGGGTATTGATGTCAGGCTGACATTCCCTTCCCTTCCCTTTTTGAAGATGGGGACAACATTTGCTCTCCTTCAGTCTGCTGGGACTTCTCCTGTTCTTCAAGAGTTCTCAAAGATTATTGCGAGTGGTTCTGAAATTACTTCTGCTAGTTCTTTTAATATCCTTGGATGTAATTCATCTGGCCTTGGAGACTTAAATTCATCTAGAGTAGCCAGGTATTCTTGTATACTTCTCTGCCTATCCTGTGCTGCATTCTCCCCGTTCCCCACCTGTTCCCCACCCCCCAGGTTGAATATTTCTTTCTTTCTTTCTTTTTTTTTTTTGAAAACTGAGGCAAAGAAGATGTTGAGCAATTCTGTCTTTCCTCTTTTCCCTGTTAATACTTGGCCGTCTTCTCCATGCAGTGACCCTATCACATTCTTGTTTTTCCTTTTGCTGCGGACATATCTAAAAAAGCCATTTTTATTGTTTTTAATCTCTCTGGCAAGCTTGAGTTCATTCTGTGCTTTAGCTTTTCTGACCTTCTCCCTACATATCCTGGCTATTTGTCTGAATTCCTCTTTGATGATTCCACTATTTTTCCATTTCTTGTACATGTTTCTTTTAACACTTAGCTCAGCTGAGAGTTCTTTAGACAACCATTCTGGTTTCTTTAGATACCTGCCATTTTCCCTCCTTACTGGCACAGTTTTAAATTGTGCCTTCAAAATATCACCCTTAAGAAACTACCATCCATCATGAACTCTCTTCTCTTTTAGTATTCCTGACCACAGAATTTCAGTCAGTAATTCCCTAAGTTTATAGAAATCAGCCTTTTTAAAGTTTAGAATGTGAGTCTGGCTACACTTGGCTTCCCCTTCCCACTGAATGACAAATTACAATAGAGCATGGTCACTCCCACCTAAGGATCTCAGCACTTCCACCTCAATAACAACGTCATTCCTCTTGGTCAGGATCATATCTAAAATAGTTGATCCCCTTGTTGCTTCTTCCACCTTCTGGACAATGAAATTGTCTGCAAGGCAAGTGAAGAATTTGTTGGACCTTGTGCTCTTGGCAGAGTTTGACTGCCAAAATATATGAGGATAGTTGAAATCTCCCATTACTACTGTATCTCTCCATTTTGAATGTGTGGTCATCTGCTTCAGGAAAGCATCATCCAAAAGTTGGCTTGGAAGTCTGTAGTAGACCCCCACAATGACATCCCTATTGTTTCTCACTCGCTTAATTCTTACCCATATGCTCTCAACCTGGCCTCCTGGATTTATGTCATGGATCTCTTCACAGGTGTAAACATCCTTGAAATATAAAGCTCTTCCTCCTCCTTTCTTGTTTGGTCTATTTCTCCTAAATAGGTTATACCACCCTATCACTACATTCCAATCATCCCAACCAGTTTCAGTGATGCCTATTATATCATATTTATTTTGTTGTATTAAGAGTTCCAGTTCATCTTGTTTATTTCCCATGCTCTCTGCATTAGGGTCAAGACATTAAAGACCATATGCCCTTCATGCAAGCCCTTTACTAAAGTTGTTTTTCCTCCCACTGTTGGTCTCTAGTACTATTTGGCCTACTCTGTCTATAACATTTGGGTGTTTCTGCCCAGCACTTGCTGAATTCCTGCCTGGAATAATAAGGAGTGTCTCCCTCCCCACCTGAAATTCTGGATTCTGGATAAGAGAATTCAAATCCCCACTTGGCCATGGAAACTCACTGCATGACTTTGGGCAGGTCACAGTCTCTCAGACTCAGAGGAACACACTGGCAAAATCCTCCCTGAACACATCTTGCCAAGAAAACCCCATGACAAGTTCAACTTAGAATCAAGTTAGGTTAGAAATAACATGAAGGCACACAACAACAAAAGCTTTAGATTCATTTGCAGCAAGATTTTCAAAACTTCAGTGAGGTATGATGCAACCCTTGCCACCAGGCTAGCTCATTTTCTAATCAGCCTGGAGAAGGAGACAGCCGCAACAGTGGGCAGATTTTATTGTGAGGGGAAGCTGGGGGGACGAGAGAAAAACAGCAAGGAAGTGGAAAGAGAGGAAAGCATTGGGTCATTTCAGAGGGCTAAGAGAAATTTTAGGCCAAAGAACAAAGGAGTAGAGAAGCAAAAGAAGCAAAGAGGAAAGGTGCACTAGAGGGGATGGAAGGTATTGTCAGTGGGAAAGGAAGGCAAGAAGGATCAGTGGAAAACAAACAATTCTGAAATGCTACAATGCTTGCACTAAAAACCATGAACCCTTTCACAGTACACAAGTCTAGCACTGTGATTCCACTTTAATTTCACAGCAACATCCTATGGAATTCTGAGATTTGCAATTTAGGGAGGGATATTCAAAATTCTCAGCAAGGGAGCTCATCCAGTACCTCACTAGAACACAGGCTATCTGAGGAATTGTACAAATAACAAAAAAATATGTAGTTTGTCTTTTTTGTTGCATATCAGTCTCATTCTTAAGGAGAGTACAGCAGCAACTCCAGAAATTTCTGTTGGATTTATGGTATGTATAAGAATTGTTTTATATATATAATACTATGTTAACTTGACACATTTGACATCTGTGTGTTGCTCTTTTATAGGGATGGGCCAACTGAATCCTTGGATCCTCAAATCCTCCACAAGGATTTGAGATCTACGGATCCAAATCCCCAAGCCAAAATAGGTGAACCGAATCTCTCAAATCCTGCGGTGATGGGGAGTGTGATCTCATGCTCCTCACTCTGTCCCTGCCCATCCCTGGCACGATTCTGCCCAAGGCAGGGGGGGACAAGCTGGTAGGGAGCACGATCTTGAGCTCCCCGCTCTTTCTCTGCCTGCCCCAAGCACAATCCTGCCCGGGGCAGGCGGGAGAAGCTGGTGGGGAGTGCAATCTCGTGCTCCCCGCTCTTCTTCTGCCTGCCTCTAGTGAAGTTTCTAAAGATTCAAGATTCATAGATTCCCAGAACTTTCCAGGGATTCAGATTTGGAAAATTCTGGATTCGTCCCACCCCTATTCTTTTTTATAATATTGTATTTGTTTTTAACACAGCCCCTGAAGAAGGTGAAGCAATTTACAAACAGGCCAAAACATGTTGGGCTTATTTATAAGAACAAAATGTGTTCCATCTATAAGCATGTGGACCCTAGACTCCTTCTTTTGTGCGAATTAGGTACTTAGCCAAATTCAAAATATTCCTTTTGAGTCAAAAGTCCCGATACAGCTCAAGGCCAGGCTGCTGGAGAGACTACCTTCTCCCATATACAACCCTCCAAGTCTTTATGTTCTGAGGTGGAGTTCTCTTTACTGTGCCATAGCCTCTTGTTTGTATTTAGGGTTGCTCAGTGAAATGGGACTGGGCTCCTGTCCCTATAAGAGTTGTGTAGCATAAGAAGCAACACCTGCTGAAATGTCTTCTATGCAACTGTTAAAGGCATAAGAGCCCTGGCCCTTATTTCACCTGGCAATGCTAGTTGTACTACAGAGAAGTACTTCCTTTGTTATGACTCTTACTGTGTGGAACCAAGATTATGTGGCTTCCAAGTGTTAGACGTTTCTGGTAGCTTCCCAGTTGGATACAACAACGGAAGCCTCATCTGTTTATTTGATTATTTTTCTGATTACTTTCATAATTGTTAGTGCTGTCAATCACCACTTGCTATAATAAGACTGATTTTTAAAATTAATTTGTATTATTGTTTTATCGCATAATTCTTTTTGCTTGCTGTTTTTATTACATTTGCATTTTTAAAAAGTATGAAGCACTTTAATTTGTTCAATGAAAAGTGGTATAGCAATACTCTGAACTTATAAATAAATAGTAATAGAAACATGGCTGATAGTTATAGTTCAAAAACAGCCACTAAAAAAATTGTTCTTGTTTCTTTATGTGTCTAAATCAAGTTTCAAGACAAATATTGCAAAATAAACCTTAGTAGACCTTTGAATCCTTGATTGCAGGCATAATAAATACCAGACGTCTGAAGTAATACAATAAACAAATGGCATGATTCATATGATTCATATTCTTTTGGCCACAAAAAGAAGAGAATGTTTTAAACTCATAGTCCCCAAAAGAGACAATTGACGGCAACCATTTCAAATGACAGATAAGCCTGAAAATCACCCACATCAAAAATGCCAAATATATCTTCCAAATCACCAGGCACTAAACAATGTTCTGATAATATTCTTAAGATACAATACTCATATACAACTTAAGAGGTTACTCTCATCTTAACTTACTGTCCTGCTTAATATTAACCTACTCTTCAGCTTAATATCAACATTTAATAAATGAAAAAAAAACACCCAAAGATCATCATGACATCAAAATAATGATTCTAAATTTTTTTAAAAAAATACTGAAGTTTTCACACATACACAGTGTCAGCACAGAATAGAAGGCTGGACTCAAGGGATAGGGAGACAAATTCATAGTGCAAGATTCAATTATATACTTTGGTTTCCAGTATCAGTAGAACTGGCATCCGCTTACCACCACTGCTCTTCATAGTGCCAAAGAACTACTCCAGAGGGTTCCCCAGACCAAGGATTCATGCATACTGCAGAATGATAGTGCTAATATTATACTTTACAAGCCAGCATGGTGTAGTGATTTGAATACTGAACTATGAATCTGGAGACCAGGATTTGAATCCCTGATTGGCCATGGAAATTGGGTGGCCTTGGGCAAGTCAAACTCTCTTAGCCTCAAAGGAAGGCAAAGGCAAATCCGCTCCGAACAAATCTTGCCAAGAAAATCCCATCATAGGTTCACCTTAGGGTTGCCAGGTCAGAAACAATTTGAAAGCCAACAACAAAACAATTCCACTTTAGTAGCCATAGTTCCATCCCATGAAATCCTGGGATAGGCAGTTCAGGGAAAGACATTTAGACTTCTCCAGCAGAGTGTTGCAGTGCCTCACCAAACTACAGTTCCCATGATTCCATGGAATGGAATCAGGAGAATTAAAGTGGAATAATAGCCCTATAATTCTGTGGTGTGAATTGGCACCAGTTCTGTGAAACCAGTGGGATCCATTGAAAGAATAGTACTGATCCTGCAGCATCAAAAGAAGGAGGGGATGGGGAAGGGAAAAGAAATGTAGCGGCATCTTTAAGACTATAAGTGTGTTCATATCCATGAAAGCTCATGCTAAAATAAAAACCAGTTATTCTTAAAAGTGCTGCCACATTCCTTTTTTAATTCCCCCTTCCTTCCTTCTCCTTATGCTTCAAGAGACTAACTGGTCACTACGATGCTAAGCCATGCTTCACTATAGGGTTTAACAAGATCTCTCTCTCTCTCTCTTAACTGAGGGGATGAACTTATCCCATGGTAAAGTTGTGGTGATAACCGGTCTGGTATAGTGATTTGAGCATTGGACTACAAACCCTGGAGACCTGGAACATTTCTGCATGACATTCTTATAGTGTGATGATTCCACTTTCAACCTCCTATGGAATCCTGGGGTTTGCAGTTCCGGGAGGGGCCTACCGGCCCCTCCCGAAACTGCAAACCCCAGGATTCCATAGGAGGTTGAAAGTGGAATCATCACACTATAAGAGTGTTGTGCGGAAATGGCCCAGGGTTTAATACTCACATGGTCATGGAAACCCACAGGGTTACCTTGGGTGCATCATACAGTCTCAGCCCCAGAAAACCCTGGGATAGATTTGCTTTAGGGTTGCCATAAACTGGAAACAGTTTGAAGGTACCCACCACCACCAACAACAACAACCATGTTGTGGTTACGTTAAGTTCAAGAAGCTCAGTTATCTTACAAATTCTTTATTTACATGATTCTCAGAGAACAACAGTGTTGCCATTATGATTAAATAAGGGTTTAGTTTTCAACATAGAAAAGCATCTCCCCACCACCCAGTGCCTCAAGGATGATAGTCTGGCAGTGACCTCCCTTAGTTGTCATCACTGCTGTTGTCCTCATTACACAATGGATTGGCACTAAATACTACAATTACAATAATTTTCAAATTTCCGATGGAACCGTGAATAATTGCAGGCTTGTCAAAGCATACAGGTTTGAAAGGTTACAGTGATGGGAACATATCACATGACTATTTCCTGTATCAACATCTTGACCACGGAGTTTATTCCCAAGGGAGATTAAGTTGGCTCTAAATTTCTGAGTTTCCAGAAGACAGAGAACACTGTGCTATTTTGGTTGGCCTTTAATTTTTAAAGATTGGTTACTTTTAGCTGTTTTTAATTATTTGAGGTTCTAGAATAATTTTTAATAGGAGTTTTACTTTTGTCTTAGGTTGTTTTAGCCATGTATTATATGTTTTTAATTCATCATGCATTGCCTGAACAGCCCTCATGAGTTGAGAGGCAATTGACAGGTAAGTAAATATCCAGTAGTGCCCTAAGCAGTCAGCCAGTGGGTCCAGAGATGACTTCCTGAAAGAATAAGTTTGAAGAAATCAGTTGTTCAAAAGTAAGCCAGTTCTTTCTCAATGCTGGAAAAAGCAATTTTGGAAAAGAGATTACGCATGGCAGGTTGAAGTGTATATGTCCATGGGAATTTCTGTGGAAGGAGAAAGGTGCATACAAGTATTGAGCACAATCTGCAGGCCTAACATGTGCCACCACAGCATGCCCGTGTAATTTAGCTAGAGTATGTGAATATACTTTGTTCCTTTATGACATTTAGAAGTCATTTAGTAAATTACACACAGTGAAAAACATCTTGAGGGCCACACCAGTAATGTAGAACACAAGAGACATCGTGAACCCCACTGGTGGGGAGGGGAACTGATTAGATGTGGAGGTCATGAACTGTGCAAGGGCAGAGGCTTAAAATAAAATGAGAGAGGAAGAGCTTGCCATCTCTTCTCAGCTCTCATTATTCCTTAATAAATTATTCTGCTGTAATAATTGACTATATAGCCTCTTTCTTTCCCCACAAAAAGCCAACACCATGAAGAAATTGGTTAATAGCACTCAACTGCTTGGCTGTGATTGTCATACAATAGAGTAACTCCTGTGAACAAAATGAGTATAACACCAATTACTTTGCAGGGGTGGTGTAACTCACAGTTTAGCTACAGTTCCACATTTTGCAGAAAAGGCATAATAATGATGGAATTTACCTGCAAGAATTGGCAAAATATATCTTTTTAAATGCTTAAAATTTCAGGAAAAAAAAACAAATTATCCTTATTATTTCTGGATTACCTAGTTCTCATGAACATTAGCAGAAGCAGCACCATTAGACCAGAAGAAGCAGGATTCATTGGTACTGCCTGCCATCCTGGGGAAGCTGTCCTCCAGAACATGCAAACAATTGAAGTCAGGCAACTGGTCTCTCAATAGGAGTGGTCCCAGGGATCACTCTAAACTGCTTACTGACTTTCTGCATGGCCAAACCCTAGTGGGTACGAAGGTCCACTGTACATTAAAATAAATAAATTCAGGTGGAGGAAACAACCCCCCAGCTAGTTGCATAGGGATGTGGGGGCAGGGGGGTGATTCACCCGGGGCAGCAATGTGTTTGGGGCATCCCGGCCCTTGGCCATGCCCCCGCATGCCCTGGCCACGCCCACACACACCACAGCCATGCTACCATGCACAATGGCCATGGCCCTCGCACCATAGCCCTGCCTCCCTCCCTCCCACCCCTCCACACACTCCAAACTCTGCCACTGCCCCCAGCTGATCAGGTATCAATGGGCGGGAGAAACATGGTGATCCCTTGCTTCTTTTCCTCAATGATGAGTGTTCAATTATTACTAGAGCTGTTTGTGATTTTTTAAAATTGTCTTCTTTTCACTTTGAGGTCAACTGCCTGTAATGGGAAGGGGGGAAATTAAAATGCTCTAAAGAAGTTAAAGCATTGCAATGGTAATCTTCTTGTCTTCCTCATTTCCAAAGTTTTGGAGTAGTCCAATGAACAAAACAAGCAAAATATAATAATAGTTCATATATATTTACATTTAATATACCCTCACATGCATCAGATATCAAAAGCTAAGTGAATGATAAAAGACAATAATGTTGATGCACTTCATGAAAAAAAGCAACCCCTTTTAATTTTATTCAGTGTCCACAGGTAACATGAACTCCAAAAGTCTCTTTGTTTTGATATGTTTTCCATCATCAGAAGAAAGTTACTTTGGACATTTTCTAACAAAGAAGGGCAACCTAATTAAATTTATGTTTCAGTGAAAGTGATTGATTTAAGTTGATTGATTTAAGTTGGAATTTCAGCATTAAAGAGTCTCCAGAACTAAGTTGTCAGTTAAGTTGCTTGTTAATTAAATGAACCATAGTGTTAAAGAGCCAAGGCATTTTTACATTACTCAGCTGATCTTTTTTTAACCCAAAGCTTCCTTCTCTTGGATTTTTCTAAAACTAGTTCCCCCCATCTATCTCTATCTCTATATAATGTCTATTGGGGCTGGGTAATTAGAGGATCTGGTCACAATGGAAGGGGTGTGGTCCATATGTATCCTCCTATGTTCTATACTGGATATCTCACAGATGTTCCTCATCTGTCCCATAAATGTGAAAGTCCAGTCTTGGGGTTGTTTGCTGGGACCCACACAGAAATCAGTAAGCTAAAGAAAACAATAGGGTAAGAAGATGAGTTGATAAAGACAGTGGCAGAGTTTGGAGTGTGTCGAGAGGGGAGGGGGGGCTACGGCACAAGGGGCACGGCCAGGGTGCGCAGAGGCACGGCGGAGCACATGGGGACGCGGCTACAGGCTGGGACGCCCCAGAGACATTGCCGCCCAGGGCGAATCGCACCCCCCGCCCCCACGTTCCTACACGACTGGATAAAAAGAAGGAAAGAAAGGGACAGCAAGAAGAGTGTTTCTAGTCAGGTGGGTGAGAAAGGAGTCTTTCAAAAATTCATTCTGTTTTCCTCTGTCCAAAGTTGAAAACAGGGATGGGTTTGGCTGTGTAAGAGAAATTATTACAATGGATGGGGGGTGGGGTATAAGCTGCATTTTAGTAAGAGTTCATCTAGCAGTGCAACCTAATTTAAACACCAATTTAGGGCTCATCCAGAAAGGAAAAAAAGGTTTTGAAGGTATCAAGGGTTCCCAGTTCTTTTTGTTTTGATTTTCCCTGCGTATTCCCAGGTCTGCATCCAAACTCTTTCTTGAAATATTCCTGGTTTCCTCCACTCCCTTCTCCTTTGTGTTCATCTTCCTCTCTCTCCCACTAATAACGCAGCACACTTAGACTCAAGGAACGTTTTAGAATTTAGTTTGGATTAATTTCCACTAAGCTTTCTTTATTATTATTCCAAAGTGGTCCAAAGTGCCAAGTTGCTTTAACAATATTACACTAGTTAAACATTTGGCTCTTATTGTTTTGGTGCAAACATTCCTCTTCCCCTTGCCTTCATCTTCCCCTTGCTTCATCTTCAGTCTGTGTCCTGGAAACAACAGCAGTATTTATTAGCAGTAGCTATCTCAGGTAGTTCTATCAACAGACAGCCACAGAAATACATTTCCTTCACTGGCTACCAGTTCCAGCCAGAGCCCAAATCAAACTCTTGGTTCTAGTATTTAAGGCTCTGTGTTCTAATCTCTCCAGTACCTGGCAGCTTGACTAGCATGGTATGTACCATCTAGGAATCTAAGATCTGCAGGCAAAGAAAAATTGTTTGTTCCACTGAAACACACAGCCCTGTCAAGGCTGCAGACCTTTCAAGATTTGGCTTCGTGTTTGTGGAATGGTCTGGAGGAGGATCTCACTCATTTTAATAAGAGATTGACGACATTCCTCTTTGATTCACCAGATTAAGCTGCTGAGTTGCTCCCGAGGTTACTAAAGTGGGTAGTGACTGGTGGGGTGTCAGGGAATTTCATTTTGTGTATATTTATAGTGTTGTTTTATTGTCCTTGTCTTTGACCATAGATGATGTTCCATGCTTTGGGGAAAAGGGCATTATAAATAAACATTGTTGTTGTTTTATTTCAGAAAATACTGGATTAATTTAAGCTGATGTGGCAAGCATGAATGAAAGATCCTTAGTAATGCCAGAAGTTCCCAAGAAATACTTTAGGATGAAGAAAATGTCAAGTGGATCTCCAACATAAAATCAGTTTGTACAGGAATAAAACCTGGGACTTTCAGAGTCTTTTTTCTCAGTTTTCAATCGCTTAAAAAAATCCACCTTCAGTGTAAATACGATTGAATTAGATTTTTAGCATATTAATGAGAAGAACATATTAATAATAATTAATATGATAACTCTTCCCCACTACCTTTCTTATCTCCACTGGGAACAACTAAGGTAACTCTGCATGTATATATCACTAATAATACTTTAGCAGTTTTCAACTCCAGTGACTGAACAACATCAGGATGTGGCCGACATATGTGCTACATTCCTAGCATCCTGAGCAACTTATTACAGTTACATTAGCACACTGGCCTTCGTAGCATGCAAAAATGCATCCCCTGGCACTAAATGCTGGCAACGGTCTCTGCAGAGAACTAGAGCGACTGCACTCAGCCAGCTCCTGAAATAAACTCAGGAAAATGTCAAAAGATTTTTATTACCATAAAATTAGCAAGCAATGCATTCAAGTTCATTATTTGGAACGGAATTCCTTTTTTCTCAGTACAGTAGAAAAGATTGCTATCATATCATCTCATAAATACAAACTCTGAAGTCTCCTATAGAGACTCAAACATATTCAACCACAGAGTGCATTCCAGATACAGTCTGGTTCAGAAATGTAAACACTATGCAGGGTTTGGTTGTCCTTTGCAGCCTGCAACTCATTAAATGCCTATTTCATACCACCTACCAAGGGGAAAAACTGGAAAGGAAATAAAACACAAAAGGCAGACTATACAATTCAAGGGCCAGCATTTTGAGTTGTGTAAATTGGCAAAGCTACATGTACAGCAGCAGAGTCACTGAAATTCAGAACTGCTGTTCTGACTTATGCCATCTGAGAACCTGGCCACAAACCTGTGGGTATACATGCCAAGATATTCATGTGTGTGCGTGCGTGCGTGCGTGTGCGTGCATATGCAGATCTTACCATGCAGAGAGAGAGTTTTTTTTTTCTTTCACACACACAAGAAAAAAAATCCACCCCATGATGGCAAATATGTGTTTATATCAATGTAACTCTTCCTGGATTCAGGGGCTCTTACTACTAGATAAAAATGTTAGGACTGCAGCTTCCATTCCAATCTGTAGATTTCCAGATAGAAATTACACTGAAAACTAGCAAACACCAATCATCAATTGCAATACAGAATTTCAAGCCAGTAAACAGGATTCCTAAACCCACTTATTTTTGTTCTTCCTTCAAAAATAGGCGTAAGTAACATTGTTTTCATTTATTCTCTAAAAAAAAAGAAAAAAGGAGACCAAGCTGACTTCTCTGAAGGGAGGACATTCTAAAGTCTGGGTCCCACTGAGCATCTTTCCCCAAATGCTTTCCTACTGTGGTTGAACTACAGTACCCATTATCCTCAGCCAGTGTTGGGCCAAATTGGAGACAGGCCACGATGGAGAAAAAGGATTGATTGACGCCAACCCATATTTAAGTCCTTGGTACTTGAAGGAGCACCTCTGCATACAAAATTTTGCTTGTGACCAGAGATCTGTGGAAGAGGCCCTCCACTGTGTTTCATTAGTCAGGGCAACGTACTGGGGGAGAATGCAGGAAAAGGCCTTCACGGATGTGGCACCCCAGTGAGACAATATGCTCCGCCTAGGGACCCAACTGATGGCAGTGTTGCTGTCCTTCCAGCACCAAGTGAAAACATGACCGTTTGCTGAAGTGTTTGGGGCCTATTTAGTTCCACACACATCCTCATGGGTACATGGCTATAAATAATTTTCAGCTATTTTATCCAAATTTAATCTGTCCTTTGAACTTGATAAATTGTTTAATGTATTTTTAAAATAATTTCTAGATTTGGATTTTAAAATCTAACATCATCTTTTATTTTTATACTGTTTTTAGTTAGTCATGTTAGTTTTCTATAGAGGGCAGGATATAAATAATTTAATGAACAAATGAAATAAAAATATCACTTTCGACTGGGCCATGATGAACAAGGCTATAAAAAGTCTCTGACCATGAGAATAGCATACTGGCTGACAGTTTTTTTTAAAGTTGCTATTAGCCTTGGGCAGACAGCACAAAAATGTTCTAAACAAAGCCATCAGAGAACAAAGTTTCAATTGCCATCCATCTTGAGACTTCAAAAATCAGTGCCAGCACTGTGAATTGTGCTTGAAGCCAAAAGGATGTAAATCTTCACTAATTTCATTCTTTCAGTAAAAAGGAAAAAAATCAAAAGTTTTCTGTTTGTTTTTAGAGATTCTTGTCATTGTATACCTTCAAGTAATTCCTGACTTATGGCGATGCTAAAGTGAACTAGTCATAACATTTTTCTTGGCAAGATTTGTTGATAGGAGGTTTATCATTGCTTCTCTGTGAGGCTGAGAGTGACACATCCAATGTCAGTTGGTTTCCAAGGATAAGCAGAGATTTGAGTCCTAGTCTAGCAATTGAACCAGTACACTGATGCTCACAAAAGCCTTTGTGTATTTTCCAATTTGTTTTTTGCATTTCTAGGTTTTCCTTGAAAAATGTTTTGTGAAAGGGGCTTTTTTTTGCACAAAATATAACATCTCTGAATAAAAATACATATGTTACACACACACACACATACACACACAAAGAGCATAAACTCCAACCAAAATAGAATAAGAAATGACTGTTCCTTTTGCTTTCACTCCGGAGTAAAAAAATTCATGGCAATTTGCCATGTTTTGATGGGGTATCTCAATAAATGAAACACAATTCAGCATCAAGGATGAGACAATGTGCAAATATTATTTGCATCCCTAAAAACCAAGCTGAAACCATACAGAAAATTATTTAAGTTTACAAACTAAGAGTACTACAACAAGTCCTGGTTTACAGCATCGCTGGCATGTCCCAGATCAGCTGTAGTTTTTGGATACATTTCAGAAGCAGACCTATATGAATTTTTCTGTATTAGTACAGTGGCTGCTTGACCTTTGAGAGGGTTTGGGGTGCAGAAAGTAAGAAAAAAAAAAAAAGCAAATGACTCCCTACTCCCAAATGAGCACTCCCCCTCCCATTCCCTCCTAGGGCTCCCCCCCCCCATTCCCTTGCTTTTTGCCTGGGCAGGTCTGCCTTCCTTCTCTGCACCCAGGCAAAAGACAAGTGAATGGGAAACGTCAGTTCCATGGGTGGAGAAGGAGTACTTGCACCTCCCACCCCCACCCCCAATTCTCCTGTCTGTTGCCCAGGCGCCCTGCCTTCTTTCTGACTGCCTGGGTGAAAGGCAAGCGAATGGAGGTAGAAAGGTTTGCATGCACAAGAACCTTTCCTTAACCCATTCACTTGCCTTTTGCCGAGGTGTGGAGAAAGAAGGCATAGTGCCTGGGCAAAAATCCAGGGAATGGGAGGAGAAGAATGGGGGGAGGCAAGTGAGCACCTAATGAATAATCAAATTCGCAAAGGTCAAATCTACAAATGTGGAGGGAGAACTGTATAACCTGGAAGGTATCAAGATGATGATGATGATGGGGGGGGGGTCAACCTGTCACATCAGAAGATCCTAATTAATGTACTGTATTACTCTGTGGTCTGTAATATTTCTGGTAAGGAATAAAAGGGAAAAAATAGCTCTCCAGGAAAAATGTGGAAGATTTCTTATTTTTCAGATAGAGTTTCCTCATAGCACATCAGTGGTCTTGAGAAATGGTCTATACACTCCTCATACTCCCAGACCAACATTTTAAAAAGTCTTGCTGTATCATTCAGACACCAAATGGATTTTGGTGAGGGATGCCACCTCAGTGGCAAACAGCAAAACTAGGTCCAATACAATTCCAAGGAGAAGTACAGTCCCATTCAAAACAACACATAGCATGCATTTTGTCATAACATGCATTTTGTCTCAGCCAGGCCATTACTGACGCCAAACACCTCTTCAGAACATCAGCTGCGACTCATTCAGTTGAAAAGAAGAAAGACAGTTGAGTGCCATCAATGTAGTGCTAAAACATTTCAAACCCTTGTGTGAATTTCCCCTGCAGATTCATAAATGTTAAAACAGTAAAGGAGACCTTGCGTCATCCCACGTTGTGACTACTGTGAGGCAGAAGGGGGAAAATTTCTCAGTCCTATTTATTGGATCTTCCACCATGGAACCTCTTTTTTTTCCTCAAAACACTGGTTAAGGCTGATGATGACAGCTCCCAGAATCCCCCAATTTATATGGACATTAGGAGCACTGGTCCAAAAAAGTAACTTTTCTGAGCTCTGCAAGTCCATCTATAGAAACACAGATTCATATATGCACAGTGTGTCCATATATACTTTGCAACGTTCACAGTTAGGGGAAAATATTATTGCTTTCTCTAAGTGAGCAACTGCCAGCAATCTCTGAAAATGTCATCATACCATAACAACATTCACAACAAAGACTCCAAGCATATGGTGTAACAGCAACAGCCAAACATTTCAAAGTTCCCAGAGTTGAATTCATTTGTGGCAACCAAAACTTTTGGAAATGCTTGCTATGTGCAAGCCAAAACATGGACATGTTTTATTTGCACATTTTGGAAAGAGATGAAGGTAGAACTGGCATGTTTTCTGATATTACAGACATTTTTATGAGGGGTTTTTTTTTTAAGGAAAATGTAACTTTTTAATGCTGTTTGGCAGAAAACCCCTTTAAAAAGAAAAGCCATCCCTTTTGGTGCAGGAAAACAGTGCACCACAGGAATATTAGAACTTGCCAAGTCTCCTGGGATAAGAAACCAAAAAGCCCTTGACATGTGAAGATTATTATTCTTTTCTTTCCGGAGAATCTGCCAGTACAAATTTATTTGCTTATTTATTTATTTGATTTATACCCTTCCTTTCTCCCTGAATGGGATCCAAGGCAGACAAGGTCTTTTTCTCTTTTCAGTAGCTGCAGAATAACATGAGCAAGCTGTATCTGCAGTCTCCACAGCTATGCTCAGTCTCCGACAATGATAAAATGGGATTCAGTATGACGTTCGACCTAAACAGACCTCAGGAATCTGATGTGCAACATGTTTGAGAGCACTATTCAGACTTCTATTACCACCTCTCTCTTTTAAAATTGTGGTTCTGGAAATTAAGCATTATCTTTGCTTGTTGAAAAAAAGAAGATGAATATAGAATTGTAGAATTGAAAGCCACTACAAGAGTTAGCCAGTCCAACCCCCACCATGCAGGAATATCCAACCAAAGCACTCCCAACAGATGGCCACCTTGACTCTGCTTAAAAATCTCCAAGGAAAGAGACTCTGCCACATTCCAAGCAGCGTATTCCACTGTCCAACAACACTAGGAAGTAGTTGTTATTGTTGCTGCTGTTATCTTTATCTATACTCTGCTTTTTTCCTGGTAGAAACTCAAAGAGGCTTACAATACATTTAAAAAAAAAGTTAAAAATCACAAATACAAACATTTAAACACAAATTAAACGACCAAATAAGGATTAAAACAAAGTTAAAATACATAATTAAAACTCAAGGATCCAAAAATTCTGCACAGTTATTCCTAATGTTTAAGTGGAATCTCTTTTCTTCCAGGAGCAGCAATTCAGTTTTTAAATAGGTTGCTGCCTCATCCTTGGTTTACAATGAAGGAAGGAAGGAAGGAAGGAAGAAAGGCAGGCAGGCAGGCAGGCAGGCAGGCAGGCAAAACTAAACAAAAAACTATTTCTGAAAACCAGAAGTGAACTTCAAGCTGCTTCTGGTTTTCTGTTTTTAGCACTTTTGGTGGACTGCCAAATTGATCAAACATGCCATTGAACAGGGTGCTGGACTAGAAACAGTGTTAGAAGAGTCCAACAGGGCTCTTCTTGCAATAATATAAGAATATAGGAAGCTGCCTAATCCATAGTCAGACCAATGGTCAAGCTAGCCCAGACCTGACAACCTGGACTTCTTTCTGCTTTCCAGGGTTTCAGGCAGGAGTCTTTCCCAATCTTACCTTGAGATCCATTGAATTCCCTGCTGATCTTCCATCCAAATATTACCTAGCAGTGGTGTACCAATGGTGGGGTGGTGGGAGTGATTCATCCTGGGTGCAAGCAACGAAAGGGAGCTAGGAAATACAATTCATCTTTCTTTTCTTCTTCTTTCTTTTTTTCTTTCTTTTTTTGTTTGGAGAATGAGTAGTCTCCAGAGTCTGTACCAGCTTCAAGACCTAGCCCCACACTGGACTCTTGAACAGTCCTGCAGCCCTTTAACACTACACAGTTTTATCGCCATGATTCCACTTTAACTGCCATGGCAACATTTTATGGAATCCTAGGACTTTCAAATTAGAGAGGGGTACTTAAAATTCTTAGCCATAGAGCTCCAGTGCTTTCTCAAAAAACAAACTCCAGAATTCCACAGAATGCAGCCATCATGGTTGAAGTAGAATCCATAGTGCTGTAATCATGTAGTGTGAAAGGGCCCCCACGTAGTTAAAACAGGCAATTGTTGCTTGGAAGAGATTTCAAAGCTCCTGCTCCTTTAAAGACTGTTCATAGTTCAGAAGCTATTCTGCATAAAACTGGCACATGGCATTTTCTATGCAGAATGCTGATTCCTGCACAGAAAATGCTGTTTTTTGTGTAAAAATCTTACATGGCAATTTTGTGCATATAAGCCCTAAGCAATGAAGATTCTTGTCCATCCTAGGATTCTCCTCATCAGGCTTGCTGATCCTTAAGAAACCTTAAAAAAAAACTATTTTCCAAATATTTTCAAATATTCTTTTCAGCCCTTGTGGTTGAGAGCAGAATAGTAAATGAGATTCAGTGTAAGGAACAATAATATCAAGAAATAAAGACTGCACCTGCAAAACCTCTGAGCACAGAAATAGACATTGCACTGAAATAAAATACCACAATCCAAAAGGTCAGCACTATGTTGAGTGTCCTCCTGGATCTGACTCTATTATATATCATGTTGTGGAACACATGCTGACATCATCATAATTATATGATATAATGATATCATCATAATCACGTCATCAAATTTCCTTTTCTCCTTCCTTTCTCTATGGCCATTTCCATACCAGGCTTCTAAAACGGTATAGAGCGACCTCTAATGGAGGTCGTCTACACCGTAGAGTGGACTGGCGTGGACTTCCTTTCGTAGTTCCACACCAGAATCCACTCAGGAGCGGCTGGAACTAGATGCGCTGTGTGTTTTTTAAAAACCTCTTTTTCGAAAAAAAAAAGCACGGAGCCCCGTGCCGCTCTGTCGCCTGGCTCTAAAGTGGATTTGCAGGCGTGCGCAAGTGCGTGCCTGCAGATCTGCCGGGGGTGGGCTTCCGGCTGGCGAGCTTCTCCAGTTGGTGGAGAGCCTCCACCAACCGGAAGCCGCCATTTGAGACCCCGGAGGACTGCGGATCAGCGAGCTCGCGCTGCTCCGCGTGGCGACGGACTTACCCGGCTGCGGGTAAGCTCTGTTTTAGCATGTTTTCACCCGTTCCCCCCCACCACCACATGTGAAAAGGGCCTATGTTTCTCTATTGCTGACAAGGGATGGAAAGAACGTTTTTTATTTTTTTAAAAAAATTACTGAAAAACATGTTTTTGATATCAAGAAATCTTAATGAGAAGAATTCTGGACTGAGAAGAATCTTTGTAGTTCAGGACCTATGCTGGACAAAATTCATGCATAGTTCTTTTGCAAAGAAAACAGCATTTTTGGTGCAGAAAATAATATTTCAAGAACAGAAATATTACCTGTCCAAAAAAAGGTGTTGTAATTCAGGATTTATTCTGCACACAATTCACACATAGTTGGTTTCAGAATTTTCTGCACAAGAAATGTATTTCTTCGTGGAAGTATTTTCTGCAGAAAAAATGCTGTTTCTTATACAGAAAATGTTGTTTTCTGTGCAAAACAACCACACATGATTTTTATAGAATAAGTTCTGAATTTCAAATAGGCTTCAAACACTCCATGGTTTTTGAAGACTTTCTCACAGTGTGAAGAAAATGGCTAAAATTACTCATTGCTTTCTTCATGAAGAAACTTAGTGATGACACGTGCAACACAGTAACACACACAGTCCCACTGGACATAAAGTGGGTTAATACTTTGTGTTTAGAATAGGCTTCAGTATTCATCATGGCAGAACACTCCAGAAGGTATGTTAACTGGCTGTTGCAAAATATGACAGCAATATTTTTCATCTCAATTTTTATGTTTCAAATGCATTTAAAATATTATAAATTAATATTTTCATGCTTTTCATTGGGATTGGTTGTTTAATTGTTTGAACACTTGTATTATAAATTATTATCTTGATTTTGTTAAGCTGCCTCCAGTCCCATGGTCTGTGACAGGAAGGATAGAAATTAAAATATAAATAAATAATAAAGAGGTAAGAACATGAGGCCATTTCCGCACTACACTGTTATAGTGCTATTACTCTACTTTCATCATCTTATGAAATCCTGGGGTTTGCAGTTTAGAGAGGGGTATTTAGAATTCTGAGCCAGAGGGCTTTTTGGCCTCAGCAAACTACAAACCCCAGAATTCCACAGGATATTGAAAGTAGAATAATAACACTATAACAGTGTGCTGCGGAAATGGCCGGAGACAACCACTGTTATTTGATACTTGGGGAATGCATACCCCTCATTTTTGGCCAAGGCATTGAGGAAGTAGCTGCTTGGCTTTTTTGGTCTCAAAGCTGCTAGAAGGGAGAGAAAAACTTGCTTCCACATGGGAAGAATTCATTTGATTGCACCTTTGCTATATAAGTTTTTCTTTGTAGACAGACCTTGGTCTTGCTTTAAAGGGAATGCTTATGCCAGTCTAGACAAACTGTGTTGGCCCTGGAATTGTGTCTACTACTGCCTGGGGATGTAGTTCACCTTTGGCTTTGAGATGACTCCAACTTCGTATCTGCTGAAAGATGTGACACTTTTTTAAAAAAATCTGCTGCATATATTAACCATTGAATAATCTTTTAACCCAATGGCTTTGTCTCACCTTCAGATTTGTTTTGCTGTAGTGGCTTTGATCAGGCCCCACTCCTTTACATTGATGAAGATCGGAATTAGTGTCTGAATGGTGCAGCAAGACTTCTTATAGTGTAAATCTGGGAACGTGGGGAGTGTATGGACCATTTTTGAAGACAATTCATGTATTATGATCACACAAAAAGGTTTCTATCTGCAAAATAATAAATCTCCCACACTTTCGCTGTAGAGCAATTTTTCCTTCTGCTCATTAACTGGAGAACTGGAAATCATACAGAGAAGAGAATAATACAGTACATTAGTTTGGATTCCCTGGTGTGATGGAACTTCTATCCAGGTTGACCTCATAATTCCAGCCCCATGGCATCTATCATTCACTTTGCCCTTCACCCACAAGATCTCTCCCTGGATCTGACCTTGGGCCTCGGGGTGATCACTATCCTGGACAGGTGGCTGTGTTGATCAATGGATTCAGTGTGGTAAAGCATGATCAGTTCTGTCTCCCATTTCTTCATTTAAGAAATGTCAAACACAGAAAATAAAATCAATAAAGATTTATAACAATTAACTCAAAAGTGAATTTCCCAAGCTCTTTCCACATTCCCAGCCCCCAAAACTCTATTCCGATTTACCCATTCTCTTCCTCCTAACCAGCCTTCACTATTTCTCACTGCTCCAACTCTATTTCATTGTGCTGTTGGCTGACTCTTTAACAGATCAGCCTCTTGGTCATATCCTTTCGCCCAAAGGTCACCTTCACAACATTCCATGAGATATTTCTACACAGACTTGCCCAGTTTCACACCTGGATTTTGCATTTCTCAGTATGTTTCCCCAAGGATACTCATAACATGGAAAGTAAAAATTTTAATGAGAAATTCATTATGTAAATCATTAGGAAGCCATACTACATTAATTAGTTACTCTTAATAGCCAAAACAATATTAACCCATCATGCTGCTCATTACTTTTCCATTGTATTTTCAGTATTTTTTCTAAACCTTGGGATTGATAAGAGGTTGGCATAAAACTTGAAAATTGTCACTAAAAATGCTTTTTAAATTGACTTTAAATGCCCTTTAAAATTAATTAGAAATTATTACTCCTTATATCCTTTCCCAAATTAAAATACCATTCACATTCTTGCATTTCTTTTGAAATGTAACTTTGTTATGCCCTCATTATCTTTCTGCCATTGTGTGTGTGTGTGTGTGTGTGCCAATTATATGGTTGTTAGTACAGATTGGTGTATTTTAAAATTATATTCAGAATGAGGAGACAACTCTCACATTATGAAGGATGGATACTGTAGCTTTGTCTTTCATCGGGAAAATTTAGCTCATTACATTCAGCTCATGTATACACTGTGAAGAAATGATGACCACAGAATTAATTTCTTGTATGCTTGGTTGTCATTGTCTTCTGCATCTTCATGTAAATTATTTTCTACCCAGAAGGCGGACATTTCCCGTATGGAATTTGGAAAGCCGAGATAAATAGCTACAATAATATTCATGCATAATTATTGCACATTTCCATGAGGATATATTTTAAATATATCAAGCATAAAGGCACGGAAGAAATGATTTCATTCTTTGATCGTGTTGTTTGTCAGTTGTGGATCTCTGAAGGAGCAGGAAACAGCTGCTGGGAGCAGGAATGGGGCTTTTGGGCTGGGTGTCACCCTGGCAAAAAGGTGGGGCACAGGCTGGGCTCACCAGAGATCAAGCATGGCACTGGAGAAACAAAGATGTTGCTCCAGTAGCAACCATAAACAGTAAATTAAGTGCAGGCCTTCACCTGTACAATCTGTACTGCTTTAAACCCTTGGAGAATCCAAGAATGATCCTAGCTGTGTCGATCTAAAGCAATTTCTAGCAGATCTCATTTCTCCAGATATTGAACTTTCATAAAGATAACCACAAATACTTTCAACTGCAACAAAGATAGCTCCTAATAATTTTTGTACATATCCAGTATGCAAAGGGATCTTGTAGCATTTTTGAGACTGAGAGACAGAAATTGGTAGCATAAGCTTTCACAGATTTAAGTCTGCTTCATCAGATGTATGGGGTGAAAAGACTAGGAACAGACCTTTACAACTATGAACGAGCAGGTTGTATGTGTGAATGGCAACACATATGCTAAACTTGTGGGTATGGTGATTAGGTGACAGATTCAGTTTAATTATGGTTGTTGGGGGATAAAGGCAGGAGAAAAGATGTTTCCTAAAGCCAAGGGGAGTAGATAACCATATGGAGAGAATGTAGTGTGATAAGCCAGTATGGTGTAGTGGTTTGAGCGCTGGACCACGACCATGGAGATCAGGATTCGATTGCATCTCAGCCATGGAAACCCATTGGGTGACCATGGGCCCATCACACACTCTCAGTCCAGAAAACCCTGTAGTAGGTTCACCTTAGGATCGCCATAAGTTGGGAATGACTTGAGGGCACACAACAACCAAGTGTGATGCTGGCTGGGAACCAGAAAGGTGATGTGAGAAACTGGCCAAGAGAACTTTCATTAGACTGAGGTGTTAACCAGAGTTATAATATGCCAGGAAACCACTGTCTCTGTTCAACCCACTATTGATAGACTGGAGCTTGTAGGTATATTCCTATTCTTCTGTTTCTTTTTCCAATCTTCCTTTGTAGTTTTATTGTCCAAAAACTGTTGTTCTGAGATCCAAGATGAAATACCCAGGAAGATGGAAGTGTTCTGCAACTGTTTTTTGTGTATTCCCATTCTTAATATCTGATTTATGTCTATTTATTCTCTGGTCTAATGACTGGCCTTTTTGCCCAGTGTAGAGTGCTGAAGGCATTGTTGACAGACGAGGGATATAACACATAAGAGTATGAACAAGTAGAAGTACTTCTAATATTATGAGTATGATTAGGTCCTGTACTGACATTTCCTGAGTGGAGATGCAGGCAGAGTTGTCATCTAGGTTGTGGCAAGGTCTTGTACCTGTCTCCCCATGTGTGCTGTGTGTCCTCCTGTAGATATGTAGCTGAGATTGGGAGGCTGTCTGTAGGCAAGTAAAGTCCTGCCACCAAGAGCCTTTGAAAGGGCAGCAACATTATAAATAATTACAGTCAGCCGTCCACCTTTGTGGGTTTCACTTTTGCGGATTTGATTATTCACAGGTTATTTGCTGTCACCTCTGCTGCCTCCCTATGCCATTTTTAATAGGTATTGTGCAAGCTTCATGAGACTGAGAAACTGCAAATGAGGCTTGTTAAGTCCCTATTAAAAATGGTGTGGAGCAGCAGTGGAGGTTGCAGTGAGCCCCACCAGCCACCCACTTCTGCCTTGTGAAGGAATCCTGATGCCTCACAGAAATCCGTGGTGGGTTGAATATGGTGATCAAACTTTTTTGTGCGTTAAATATGGTTTGGGAGGGCCTAGAGTTATTCATGGTTTTTCCACTTTCACAGGGGTCCTGTGCCTCTAACCCTAGCGAATGTGGAGGGATGGCTGTATACAGTAATGCTGCCCTCTTTTGGAGGCAGTCCTGTACTTGCTTGAGAGAGAGAGACCCCTGCTAGCCTTGGCTCCACTACACCACTGGCTACAAATAAACAATGTTCTTATGCTGTTCAGACACTCTATCTTTATATTGAGCTGACTAAACACAAAAATGTTTCTTCCTGTGATTTCTGGACAATTTACACAGTCTTTTCACCCTGTATATGAACTGCAGTGCCCCTTTTGCAGTCATCTATGTGCTCATATGTCACATGTCAAAATGTATGTGTGAACCAGCCCATGCATACATACATGTGTCTCCAGAACTACATTCAAATCACTGCTGGTACAGTGCATCATGGTGTGACAATAGTATCACAACTGACCTGAATGCAGGGTAAGCTGACTATGTGAAATGTTATACTGACTGATTCGTAGACTGTATTTCAAAGTATCAAGACAGTTTGCCCTACCTCCATACAAAGTATAAATGTATTTCACAAACCATCCCTACACCATCAATACATCAAGCACACACAAGGAACAGGGTCTTTTCTGCGGTGGTAATTATAATTATGGAACTTCATGTTGCTAATTTGCTTGCTTGCTTGCTTGCTTGCTTGCTTGCTTGCTTGCTTGCCTGCCTGCCTGCCTGCCTGCCTGCCTGCCTGCCTGCCTGCCTGCCTGCCTGCCTGCCTGCCTGCCTTCTCTCTCTTTCTCCCTCTCCCCACATCTTACACTGCTGGTAAAGGCCCTCTTTATATTCCAGTTGGATTTTAATCTGTGATCTTCTGTTTTTCAATTTTTATTATCAGCTGCTAGCAGTTCTGCTTCATTGTTGTAATTTAAAGTCCTGCTGTTTGATTGATTTAAGTGATGCCCTGCACTGTTTAAACAATTATCATCTTATTCTATTGCCTTTACTATTTTGAATCACTTTATTATTGTTGTAATACAAAAGAAGGATACAAATAATTATATAAGAATATGCACTGTTTTCCTTTAAAAAAAAAAAGATCCTGTAGGTTTTACTTGGCTTTATTAGGTACTAACAAAGGCATTGCTCACAGTCTATTTCAGAGGAGAAATTTAATCTAACAACAGATATTGCTAGTCTGTAGCCCAAGGTATGTTGCTGGAAGCATGGATCCTCTTTCTGTCTCCCTGATTACCACCCATGATAAATTACTTGATGATGAGGTCTTGATAATGATGTCTTTACATGAAAAATGAGCTTGAGGAACTGTTATTAGAGAAGAAGCTGTCACCTGTGCTAATCCACACTGATAACAGCATGTTCACTTGTCCTGTAATTCATGAGTTTAAAAACCCGGCAGTCTCCCATGTCTCTTTTGTCTCTCTTTGGAATTAAACTGCCATAAATTGTATTAAGAATTATTTATGAGCTTTGATTCTGAACCAAGGGAAGCACAACTTTTATTATCAATAGGATCAGGTATTACCCACTGTTCAAGTGATTGCAGTGGGGGAAAAAATAAATCTAAAGACAGCTCACAGTACCACCATTTTATAATACCATCATCTGTACAGTTTTGAATGAGGAGATGAAAACTATAAAAGGTTTGGTCCAAAGTGCCATTTAAAGAGGATGGAAATGATTAAAGAACTCATAGAAAGCAAAAAATATGCTGAGTCACAGACACTGAAAAGTTCATTAACCTGGCTGAATCCATAGCAATATGTAGCATTGCTACATAAGTGCAAAATGGAGCATAAGTGCATAAGTGCAAAATGGAACAATAAAGCTATGTTTCCAATTAGAGATTATCTGAAAACTCTGTAACTAAGTGGATATCCCATGGCATCCATCATTGTGAAAGCTGTTCAAAGGGGGGAAAGATCTCTATTGCAGTCCAGCAAGCTATCCATATAATGGTTTTAGACATACCTCTACTTCTTAAGGCAGCTGATGACTGATAATATAACCCATGAAGGTGCTTCTCTGATGACATGATCATGTGTTCTCTTAGACATAAGCTGCTTCTTGTATGACAATTTGATTCTGAATGAATCTTGGTGCACATATTACTAAAACATGTTTATGTCCCAAATTAATAAAACAGACATTTCTAACACTAATAATCTTCCAAATTCAAAAGCTGAATTACTCTTATTCTTTTTCTGACAGCTTTTGCTTAATATCCTACTTGTGATTTATTCTTATCATAACTCACCCCTTACACATGCTCAGCAAGCAATTTTTGTTCACATATTCAGGAAGATTTAGAAATGATTGGCTATGAAGATTGAGAACTGGGGCAGTGTTGTTTACTTGTAACAGGTACCATCAGCTAAGTTGACAGTGAAGAACATATACATCACAGTGGTCCCTCAAATTTCTATGGCCAAAATTCAAAGGGGAAGAGATTATTAATCTTTTCCCTCTTGTTGTGTCATCCCCCATGATCCCCTAAAACTTGCTCTGGATGGCTGAGAAACCCTACAGAAGGTTTCTTGAAAGTGTGGAAAGCTGAACAAAAAAATGAAAATTCTATTACAGTCCTCCCTCCACATTCGTGAGGGTTTGAGGCACAGAATCCTTGTGAAAGTGGAACAATAGTGAATAACTCCCCCATCTGCTCCTTTCCCCTTCCCTGCTGAAGGTCCCCACACTTTCCATTCCCATGCAAAAATGAAGGGAATGGGGTCGGGAGAAGGCTCCCAAGAGCCATCTTTTCCTTCTCCAGTGTTCCCCCTCCCCTTCCCATGCATTTTGTCCCAGCTTGGACAAAATAGATAAGAAGAGGAAGGGGAAAACTCCAGAGCAGGAAACGAAGGCTTTTTAGCCTCTCCCCTCTAGTTCTCTTCCATTGTGCCTCAGCATGAGTTCTCTGTGCTGGAGCAAAATGAATGGGAAGGGGAAGGGGAAGGGGGGAACTCCAGAAGAAGAAAGGAAGAACTCTTGGGAGCCTTTCCCCTCGCCCCATTCACTTCTATTTTGCCTCGGAGAACTCACTCCAGAGCAAAATGCATAGGAATGGAAGGAGGAGAATTGTGAAGGGCAGCAGGACGCCCGTGAATAATCAAATTTGTGAATGTCAAACCTGCAAATGTGGAGGGAGAACTGTATTATGACAGTGTGATCTTGGTTTTAGGCCTATGCATTTTTTACTCTAACACATATGCCTGATTGCTCAGACATAGGCCTGCACATCCACTCTGCCCCCTTCTTAACCTTTATGCCTTAACATTTCCAACATCACAGTCCCAAGGCCTATGCCAACTAGGTTGCCATGGCCTGTTATCTCAGCCATTTTGTCCTTGTCCTTCCAACAGAGTGAAAAAGTGAAATATTCTCTTGGCTTGTAGGTCCAAGTAAGGCAGGGATCATAGAATCACAGAGCTGGAAAGAACTACAAAGGATATCTAGTCCAACCCCTATCATGTTAACTGAATCATTTCCAAGAGATGACCAACCAACTCTGTTTAAAGACTATCAAAAAGGAGAGTCCACTGTCCTCAAAGGCAGTCTATTCTACTATTGAAGAATTCTTAGCTTGAAGAAGTTCTTCCTAATTAGGGTGGGATATGTTTTCTTGTAAGTTGAATCCACTGGTTCAAGTTTTAGTCTCTGGAGAAGCAGAAAACAAGCTTGGTCCATCCTCTATGTGACATCCTTTTCTGTATATACTCATGTATAATTCCAAAAAATTTAGTCAAAAAATTGACCAAAAAACCTGTGTCGACTTATCCACAGGTCAATGTAAGTGCCGTACCCTAACTCTTATAAAAAAAAAAAGGACACATCGCCTTCTCTGAGCAGAGTGGTGAAAGGTGAGTGCTTGGTCAATCCCAAAAGAACCTAAAAGAAACACCAAACTCCCCTACTCTCTCTGTTGTTGTGCTGCTTCTGGCCTTTTTGAATGCCTGGGTGGGAAAATGGTGCTTCCCCTCAAAGGAGCATGAAGAAAGTCGACGAGGTTGGTGTTTTTAGATTCTCCCAGGATGGGCTAAGCTCTCACCTTTCACCACACTACTCAGAGAAAGATATGGTACCTTTTTTGTTTTTTGGTAAAAGTTAATATAGTACCTTAATTTTTATAAAGAGAAGTAGAAAGAGAAGGAGAACCATCCCCTCCTCTGAGTAGAGTGGCAAAAGCCCTTTTTGAATGCCTGGGCAAGAAAATGGTGGTGGCAGTAGTGAGGGATGGTTGGCTCCCTCAGGCAGTGCTTATGTTTTCCCTCTCCACAGAACAACCTTCAACTTATCCATGGCTCATGTCAAAATCCATAATTTTCGCCCCAAAACCTGCCCTCCACTTATACATGAGGTAGATTTATACATGAGTATACATGGTAACTAAGGTTATCATATCACCTCTCGTTCTTCTCTTCTCAAGCTAAACACGTCCAGCTCACTAAGCTATTCCCCATAGGGCTTGATTTCCAGACATTGACCAAGATGACCAAGACAAAAGGTCATCTTTGTTACTGTTCTGTGGACACATCCCATCTTGTCAGTATCCTCTTGAACTAAGGTGCCCAGAACTTTACTCCAGGTAAGGTCTGACCAAAGCAGAATAGAGTGATATTCCTACCCATCAGTCTGGACATTATATTCTTGACAGTACAGTCTGCATTAGGTTTTTTGGCTGCCACATCATACTGTTAAATCATGTTTAATTTATGGCATACTAAAACCTACAGATCCTTGTCCAAGTACTGTTATCAAGCCAGGTGTCACCCATCCTACTGAGTTTCATTTTTCCTGCCTGGTTGTAATTCCTTACATTTATGCCTGCTAAAACACATTTTCTTAGCTTTGGCCTAGCTCTCCAATCTGTCAAGGTCATTTTGAATTCTGTTCCTCTCCTCTGGGATATTAGCTACCCCTCCTAGTTTGGTGTCATCTGCAAATTTGATAACTGTGCCTTCTATTCCATCATTCAGTTATTTATAGAGATGATGAACACTGGGCTTAGGATGAAACCCAGTATGAAGAACTCAAAGTAGAATTTTTGATCTTTTAGATGTTGTTAAATCACAACTCCCTTAATCCCTGACTATCACGGGACTCTACCACCAAAGAAGATTTTCTGTCCCTGAAGAGAGACCACATTGCTTTGCACTGAGCATTGCTTCTCCTTCAAATGATACATAATTCTCACAATGGAGACATAAAAACATCTCAGTCTTGATTTCATTGAATTTCATTGACTCTCACAAGCTTTTTTTTCCCTGTCCTTGTTCTGTACCATGTTGGTAGACTTTAGCTGGGATCATGGTGGTGACATGTGTACACTTTACTCACACACATGTCTTTTTGTAATTTCTGTACCTTTCTTCTCCACAAACTTACAAGAATGGGCAGGTATGCATTCCTCCAGCCAGGGGACAGGGGTCCCTTGGGGAACATCTCAATATGCTCCAAATAATGAGGAATGGGAATTAGCCAGAGCACAAGCTGTAGCAATGCAAGAGGCAGGGCAACTTAGCGAGATCTTAAACCCAATGTTTACGGGGTCAGGCCAAGTCAAAGACCAAGCAGAAGTAAATTATAATTGTTTTCTTTATTTAAAAGACAGTCACGGCGCACACACACTCACACAGACCTAAGAAGATAAAGGGAGGAAATTCGATAGGGGATTTGAAGAATGGTTTTCAGGGGAAATACTACACCTGATCCTGTAGCCCGGGTAGCCAGAAGAAAATCAGTAAGTCTGAAGCAGAGATCCTTAGCACGTGGAAGCTGAGGGGAAGGCTCGGCAAACAGAGTGACAGCAAGGCGGGATGGAAGCCAAGAGGGATCCGAAGAAGCGCTCAAAACCAGGGGTTCTTATAGGGAGAAATGTGCCTGTAGGGCAGTCCGTTCCCGGGGAAAACAGTGGGTTTCGGGTTGGAGACAAAGCCTCCGAAAGGTCAGTATTTTAAATGATTGGATTTTGACGGAGTAGTCAACAGCACAGACAGTATGCAAATTGAGAGTGCTTGACTGTTGAGTAGTCAGAAGCGCTAATCTCGTCAAGCTGCCTGTTCAGGGCACAGAATCTTTTGTATGCTTGGTGCATACGTAATTAGGTTTAAAGTGTACTTGCCTGGAGGTCTCCTGAAGCTGCATGCCGGAAAATTACTGGCCTGCCTGGATTTGTCTTGTATTTTTCAGCTTGTTCGGCCATGTCCGTGTGCGTGCTTGTCCGGGGCCCTCGCAAGCACGTGGAGAGGAACAGTTTGGAATGGCCAATCTTGTGATATCCAATTATATTTAGTAGACCTCGGGCTCAGACACACCACAGTAACATAGCACTATAACAGTGTAGCAAGGAAATGGCCAGGGTATGGAATGCCCAGGCAGCACCTGGGAGAAAAGAATGGCCGTCTTCTTCCCAGATCTCCTATGTTCTTGCTGGAGATCTCAGAAAGGGACAGTTGCTGTTTGCTTATGGCTGGCAGAAGATCAACCAGGTTATTCTCAGGTGCCCCACACCCTTCTTTAGCTAGTAAATGGCTGTGGAAACATGGACCAATCTTTCCAAGTAGACATGCATACCCAGATGGTATACACCTATATGTCTGGGCAGAAATGCATGAGCAGATCATTACGCTCAGCCACACACAATGTAGGATCATGGCTTTTGTGTACCCCGCCCCCAAGTATGTACATTTTAGACATTCCTGTTTTAAAATGTGTCCACCGTTTCGTGCATATTCAGAAATGTCCTGTAATGTGTGAATGCTCAAAGTAAGACATGCAAATTCTTGCAACAAGACTTGAATGGCATGAAAATCCTACTTTCTTTGAGACTGTCAACTCAAATGAAGATTCTTTTGATCCCTGATAAGGATTTCCTCTGCTCTGCACCTCCAAATCTGTTTCTTGCTGGTCACATGCAATATCTTTTAAAACAATTAATACGTTTGCATTCATTTTTTCAAAGGGATGCATTAATGGATGGATGCCCCCATTGACTAATATGTGTGTATGCAAATTTTAGAAATTATGCAGCGGTTTTTCTGCATATTTTTTGAAATGAGAAGTGGGAAGCACAAGCCATCTCTAATATGTCTATTGAACATAGTAACACAATCTATTCCTTTGATGGGCCATGGTACCAGCACCCAATAAATGAACATCTGGCATTGCGTCAGACTGCAGGTCCAACTGGCTGCAGTGTTGATCTACATGACAAGTAGTTCTCCAAGACATAAATAGTTCCTACTGTTGAAATGCTTTTAACTGGAGATTCCGATGTATGAATATCAGCTCTTATTTGACTCTGAGTGACAATATAAAAGTACAATTGCTCAACACCTACTTTGTCTCTGACTTCTCACAAAACAAAAAATGGGGCTCAACCTGCTGAAAATAGAGAGTATGATGCAGTGAGAGGACTGCATCACAAAATAGGTAAAGAGGAACATGTTGCTACTTTAAAGTAACTTCTTTAACTAAAGAAGAATATCTAACCATTTAAAATGAATTCAAGTCTAGAGGGCTGGACAGATTGAATCCAAGGGTAGTAAAGGAACTTACACGTAATCTCAGGGTCTTTGTCTATAATCTTTGAAAATTCTTGGAGAACAGATGATATCCCTGCAAACTTGAGATGGCACATTTTTTTGTCTGTCTTCAAATGGGGGGCAGAGACGATGACCCAGTACAATACCAACCTCCAGGTACCAAAGTTTAAAGAAGATGTCAATAAGCTGGAACTTGTCTAGAGGATAATCACAATGGTAAAAGGTCTGGAAACCAAACTCTGTAGCAAACAGCTAAGAGATCAGGATATGATTACCCTCAGAGTAGACAAAGGTACGATAGAAAAACCATCCTCAGATACCTCAAGGGTTGCCAGATGGATGTGGCATATATATATGTATGTGGAGCAAACTTATTTTCTTCTGCTTCAAAATCTCCTTCAGAGATTCCGGCTAAATATCAGGAATAATTTCCTAATGGAAATGGCTGTTTAACAGCGGAACAGACAATCTCAGAAGTGGGTAGATTCTCATTCACTGGAGGTTTTTAAACAGAAGTCAGATGGTCATTTGTCAGGGATGCTTTAGCTATGAATTCCTCCACTGTAAGGTGTTGGATTAGCTGGCCCTTGAAGTCTCTCCCAATTCTTATTGTTATTCTATGATTCCATTTATAGATTTATATGCCATTTACTGGACAAGGCTCTGAGACAGGTTTGAAAATTTAAAAAAGAACTAAAAAGAAACAGCCAATAAATCAAACAAAATAATATCAAAAGGTTAAAATGTTAAAATTTAGCAATAACATTATTGCACTCTTTAAATACTTCAAGGGTTGTGACAAAGAGAAGGATTCAGGCTTATTCTTTGCTGCCTCAGAGAGTAGAACTAGGTCTACTAATAGAACTAAGTTAGTAGATTTCAGTTGAACATTAGAAGGAACTTCTTGACAGTAAAAGCGGTTTGGCAATGGAATCAATTGCCTAGATAAGTGGTAGGGTTTCCTACTCTGGATGTCTTCAAAAAGAGGCTGGACAGCTACCTGCTGGGGAGGCTTTAGCTGTAGATCCTGCAAGGAGCAGGAGGTTGGACTCAGTGGCCCATGAGGCCCCTTCCAATGCTATGATTCTGTGACTCTATGACTCTGTTAAAGGCAAGAATAAAATCAAAGACTGAATGCCCAGCAGAAAAGGACAGCTTTGTCCCATTTTCTAACATTTACTGTCAGATCCTTTCAGAAAGAAGTCAGACCAGTGTGTCTCTTCTGAAGAACCACTTTATTTAACTAAGGGACAATGCAGAACAAGAGTATGAATAACTGCTTTAAGCTGGACACACCACCACGATAGCTTATTAGTAATACTGAAGTTAAGCTCTACATCACAGTTACTATTGACAATACCAGGTGGATCTCTCACACGTGGTGGGAAGGGAACATTACAGAGAAACCATTCCTACAATAAAAACATTACACTATTTGAGTGGAATCACTAAAGAAGACCCTCTAAAGACCACTTTAACTGGGCAGCAACATATAGGAGTAGCTATTTGTTCAACTACAATAATCCTAAGGTGGTTAGGACATTAAAGGTTAGGACATCAAAGTTTATCACTAAAGTTTATCACACAGCAGACGAATAGACAGAGACCTATGGGCAAAGTTTATCACATACATCTTGAAAAGGGCTGTATTTGCACGTGCTAAGAAACAGACCCCTCGTCCCTTCCATGCAAAGTTCTGTCCTGGCTTCATTAACTTGTCCAGCATAAAAAATTCCACCACCTCCTCCCCACATGTTAGATCAGGGTATAGTTAACAAGATCTGAAGAACGCACACAAGGATAGGGAGCAGGATCACTGACCTAATCTTGAGCCCCATACATTCGTTCAACCTTCTGTTTATATCCTGTGCATATACAGACAAAACATAACCTGAATTTATACATAATGCAGAAGAATAGACAGAGACCTATGAGCATACAGGTTATATACATATAGACTGCAGGCAAAAGTTTAGATAAGTGTATGGGAATCAGGGAGAGAAGCAGCTGGCACACTCACTGATGGTGTGAATCCTATTGTCTTTAGATCATCACTTGTACAGCTGAAACTGGGAAACCAGGCCTGCAGAATTTTACATATAATGAAGAATTATTAGCATGGTACCAACTCCAAGTCCTGCACATTTTGTTAGTACAAACTGTAATAACCACTGTAATTGTAAAGATATTACAAATTATATTTGAATTCCAGATGTCTCTTGTTTCAGAAACTATCATATTTTGGACAGCCAGAAATTCAAATTATCACTCACAAATTATCTTGCCATACAAACTACAGTCACTTGTACAAACAGAAGGAAAACATCCATAAGCATCAAAATCAAAAACAGTATTTAAAGGTATGCTCAAGGGCACATTATTTCATTCCAACCTATTTGTTTGCATTTTCAATTTTTTAAAAAAGCAAGGAAAGCCTTGAAACATGGAAATTCTCTGCCACTCTTCTATGCGGTTTTGTTAATCACAATACAAAATACTCAGCCAAGTTTGAGTTTTTGGGTCCTTGCCATTTTAGATGTAATGTAATTTGATAATGAAGGGCTTAAAGTATTTAATCCCCTAGCAGGGATTTAAAAAGAAATATCAAAAAACAATACAATGAAACAATGGTTCCTCAGGACATTTTGACAAAGGCAGGAAGGGGTCAACTTGCTCTTGAAGTCTGCCTGTTTTTAATGATAATGTTGTAACTTCTACCCTCCAAATGGCATTGGCTAAGAGCCATGCATGGGACTAAAGAGTGAGAAGGAGAACAACTGATTTTGGCAAAAGCAGACTGGTGACAGTCAATAAAATATGAAATCTTTCCCCATCTGAGAGCACTTGTAAACTATCAGTCTTTTCACTTGTTATTTATTAAGTTAAGAGATACTGTCTGCTAGGAGGCCCAGCATGCTTTTGCCCATGGGTGAGAAGATGTTAAAAAGTTCCAACTATGAAATACATGTCTTTAAATCTCATTCATTCAGTAGGACTTGACTCCAGCTAACTGGACACTAAACTGGCATGTAATTCATTGCATATGCCTTAGTTACATCTCGTTTGGATTGAAGGGTGTTCAGAAACATTAGCTGGTACAAACTGCTGCAGCCAGATTGTTAACTGGGGCTAGCTGTACAGGAAATACGCAACTCCCTTGTTGCAATACCTCCACCATCCATTTCCAGGAATAATTCAAAGTGCTTGGGATTACTCATAAAGCCCTATACAGGTCAGGTTACAGTATACTTCCATACAAACCTAGCTATGTTTTGAGGTCTCCTGGAAAGGCCCTTCTCTTTACTGCAACACCCACAAGGTGTTGCAGTAAAGGTGTAGGTGGTAGGAACACAGGGGGGTCTTCTCAATGTCTGCTCCCAGATTCTGGAACTCCTTTGCCAGAGAGGCTAGACTGGCACCCTCCATACTATCTTTCCACAAGCAAGCAAAACCATTTTTATTCCAGAAGGCTATTGAGAATTGAATTTGTTGGGGAAAAACAGCCCTTGTATAATGTGCCAGACTTTTATTTGCTGTTTTTTTATGGTTTATGTTTTGAATTGATTTTAATTTTATTATGGTTTAATTGCTTTATAACTTTTCTATGTTGGGGATTTTTAACTTTGTTTTAACTTTTGTAAGATGCCTTGAGTCTTTAAATAGGTGAGGTATAAACAACAACATCTGCAGCAGTATAATTACAGTTTTCCAAGAAATAAGAAAAATCAAGACAGCAGATTTTTATATTCATTTTTTCTAATAGTTTAAATTTCAACTGTGTATTTCAAAAGACTTGCACAGTTCCAAGAAGTTTGCAATTAAATATCTAGGTGCAGGATTGCAGCTTTGCTGTGAATGTGTACGTAGGTTTTTTCCCCACCCCATTGCCTCACAAAAGCATATTGTATATAGTCTTCTTAAACAACTTATTCTGCATTGAATTGCTGTAATATTTTCATGTCTTCCTGGCACTATTATGTTGTGTTTTTTTTTAATGAAATACTTCTTGACAATGGATTTTACTGGAATCTATCTATAGTGATCTATATATTTCATCATGCTAAACAAGATGGGATGCTCTCCTTTTGTGATCCCCAAAGCC
Organism: Cyclura pinguis; assembly: GCA_030412105.1. Classification (NCBI taxonomy): domain Eukaryota; kingdom Metazoa; phylum Chordata; class Lepidosauria; order Squamata; family Iguanidae; genus Cyclura; species Cyclura pinguis. The sequence continues at coordinate 85,567,235 of CM059600.1, forward strand.
CTTCCAGAGATTCTTCAAGATCCCTGAATTTAATTTTTTTCCCAAGCTAATTTTCAGATGATTCCCTCCCTCCAAAAAAAGAGCAAAATATACTAGTGCCCTCACAGTGGTCCCATTCATCAACTGCCCAAAAGCTCTGAGGGTGTTCCACTGAATATATTTCAGAAAGATTTTTCTGACTGGTCCCACATGTAAATGTGTAATAGTGAACAAAGCTTTTAAGGACTGCTTTTCCATTCTTCCTGACATCTTGGGAATTTGGAAGGTGTTTCAATTCTTCTTCCTTTTTTCTCTGATATGAGTGCACTGTGTGAATGATCCCTGTAAACTCTAGTTTCAGAACAAATTTCTGACCTGGTCGTTTGGGGGAAAAATATTTAATCTATTTAATACTACAATCCCCTGCAGTAGGGCTTACTCCAAGACAAGTGTGCATAGCATTGCATCTTAAATTGCAATTCTATACATGTCTATTTGGAGCCAAGTCTCATGGTGTTCGATTAAGCATACCACCTAAGGCTACAAACTTGGGCCATTATTCCACTTTCAACATCCTGTGGAATCCTGGGGTGTGCAGTTTAGGGAGGGGCATTTAGAATTCTCAGCCAGAGACCTCCTTGGCCTCAGTAAACTACGAACCCCAGAATTCCACAGGATGTTGAAAGAAGAACAGCACTGTAACAGTGTAGTACTCACCTTTTCTGAAAGTTAGCCCCACTGAAGTCATACATAGGATTTTGCTACAAATATCTGGTTGAAACTTCCTGTTAAACTTCCTCTCTTGGAGCAGATGACAAAAGTGTTAACAAGCAAACAAGCCACAAGAAGATGCTTTATAGAGTGTCTTCTTCCATCATCAAGAACATATTTTTAGGGATCACAATAAATAAATTTTCATGTAATTGGTTGTTTTAAGCTTTATTAGCTACAATTCAGTGCAATCCTATTATACAGCTGAAAGGAATAAGAAAACACACCAAAACAAAAACAACCCCAAATAGGCAAAGTAACCAAGCACAATAATAAAGATCTATTGATCAAAAGCCCAGCTCCCTGGAAAAGCAGTAATAGGATTTGGCAGGGATACTTCTGAGATATTTATCCTTATCAGCTTTATTCATGGTTTTCGCAGGATGAAGAAATAGGACAGATGACTATACCCTGTTTCCTTATCCTTGCGAGACTTATAGGACTGGAGTAAAATTAGCCCCATGCAGCAAATGGTATGAAAAAAGGTCAGTCTGTTTCCCTCTGCTTTGGTAATAAAAGTGCTGAAGTAATTAATTTATGACTTGTGAGCTGACTAGCTACTTGTACTTTACTCTAAATGTTCCCAACAAATCCTTATGGAATGTACTAATTAGCATTTTTTTTCCTGTGAGAACAGAGAAAGCGCTAATGTCTTTTCAAAAAAAAAAAGGATGAGTCTGCAGCAAAACAAAAGAAAGAAAGAAAGAATATTTGAGGTGTCTTAGAAGAGAAAAATAACACAAATGGTCAGAAGATATACTCTCAGTCGCTGCAATTTTATGGGTACAGTTTGACTTTTACAGGTAGAGCTAACTTCCAAATTATAGTGTCTCTACTGGGAAGTTACATAGAACTCGACAGAAGCCACAGCTCTCTAACCATGGCCACTAGGATGAAACTAGCTGTATCTAACAGGGTTGGAAAGAATATTCATTGCCTGGCTTAAAAATGGGTTTCCCAACACAGTGGGGAGAATTTTGTGCAATTTTTAAATAGTATTAACATATACTTACATTTTTCGTGAAATTATTCTGCACAGAAGTAGGGTTTTGCAGGTGGAAAAATGTTTTTCTAAGCAAAAATGGCTGTTTCCAGTTAGCCATATGTAATTTTGCTTTTACTGCATACGATTATTCCTATCTGTACAAAAACAGCAATCTGAAGCTATTTTTGCTTTTTTTCAAGTTGTTTTGTTCTGCACAAGACTGCACAAAATTGTGGATGTCTGGAAACAGTGGCCATTTATGCATGACATCACTACAATACAAAGCAGCGGGTTGTTTCTGGTTCAGGAGCCAGGCTACCACATGACATCATCACTATCCAGCTGCTATCCTGTCCCCAAGTATTGCAAAACTGCTGTATTCTATTTAAAAAAAAAAATCTGTTAGGACCCTCCATTAGTGCTTCAATCTCACTAGCCATCTTAGTGCGGAGCCATAATAGCTCTTGATAGCGCTTCCTATTATTGTCGATCCATCTGTGGGGGGGCCCAGCTTGTCCCTCCCTCAGTGACTCCCACGGCATGTTAACTTCAAAATCTATCACCTCTCTGTGTTGATTTTAAATTTCTCCTTTGAGTTGAAACATTTTTTAAATACATTTTTAAGCATCATAGCATGAAAATGCAATAGTGTACTGGTGTGTCCTGCCCTTACAACATTGCTTTGCTAGTACTGCTTCCAAAGAAAAACAAAAAGCAAGACCAGTCAGGGGTGGTGGGGTGGGAAGAAGGCAGAGCAAGGGAGTGTGGCCAAAGACACTGTAATGCGGAAGTAACACCAATGGCAATACCACTACTCATCTGCATAAGGTGGAAGGGTGTGGAAAAGAGTGTTACTAACCTGACAGCATCACACAAATGGCAATGCCAGGATTGTAATGCTACAGCGTGCTAAAGGCGTCTAGAGCAGAAATGGCCAGTGTTTTTTGTGCAAAAAAAAAGAAAAGAAAAGAAAAGAAATCGTTGATTCCCATGCACCCTCCCTTGCATATTTGTGCAAAACAATTTGCCAGAACACTTCAATATATGCAAATACCTGACAAGAAATGCATAGAAATATCCTTTTTCTTCACAGTGAGATAAATACTGTGCAAATTATTCATCTTCACTTATGAGAACAAAATAATCAAATATTCGCATCCTTAATACCTGAGAGGGAAAGACAGCATGTTAGGAGTCGCATCAGAGGAATAAGAGGCTGATTTTTTTAAAAAGAAATTGATGGTGTGAAAAACATTGATTACTTTCTCCCACTCAGAACTCTGGGGAAACAAGGCTTAGCCTGTGATAGCTGGTGGCTCCCATGGCAGTAGAGTGGTGAATCTGCTCTGGGTTTTAGTCTGAACATTGGAAGAGAAACGGGGGTTTGGAGATATGGGGTTCACCATCTTGGGTAGTTCTTTTAAAGTTCAGACTAAAACTAGGAGCAGCATCACCACCCTGCTGACAGAAACCACTACTCGGTCTGGCACCCAAATAAATAAATATGCCCTTTATCCACCCACTGATTTCTTTTCCACTTTACTAATAAAAGTCAATAGTCTGGCACTCACTATATAGAAAAGTCTCCCAGTCAAAAGAATTATTACTGTGGGGTTCACACCTGCAGTGATCACACAAGTTTACTAAAATGATCTACAAGGTTCAAGTGAAGCTAGCCATACGTTGAAGGTACACCAACCATCACTAACCCAAATATATTACATATTAGATCCAGAGACAGAATGAGAGAGACAAAAAGAGAGAGAAAGATCAATCTATTGACCTCTGGAAGAACAAGAAATATTTCATTTCCCATCATTCTGTTCTTCTGTCTCTACATGCTGTGAAGGAACGCACTGAAAACTAGAGAAGCCATCAAAGTTTTGTAACTGACAGACAGATTCAGAGTATGAATGCTGATAGCTCACCTTTAATATCCAGATAAAAATTAGAACCTTTTCAGCTTGAATTTTCACCTAGACTAAAGAAGAATTCCCTGGGATGGCATAAGGCATTTGGTGTCCACTCCATTCCATGCAAAGATATCAAATGGGCTGGCAATTGAACTTTAACTGAACCTCTGTTAAACGCTAATAGTGCAGAGATCTGCACCTAAAGGCAGCAGGACAGTTTAAGATATACATGACAGGCTGAGGAGAATGGCCAGGGTGTCAGGAGGAATGTTTGAGAAGCTTACCACTGCTAACTTCCAGTATCCACTCTTGGAGAAGGTAGGTCCAGCCCTGAGAAATCTAAACTGCCCATATGCCATGCTGCTACAACCACCAGGGCACTTTCTCTGTCTGTCTCTTTCTATCAATCTGACTAATCTCAATCTCAATTTCTCTCTCTCAGTCTCTCTCTCTCTCTCTTACACACACACAGGCTTATTAACTTTCTCTGCTGATGAACATTTGTCAATTGTCTTCTGGAAAATATATTTCCCAAGCTGTTGCTGTGTCACCCTCACAAAGGGTAAGATATGAGACTGTTGGCCCCCCTTTTTTTTTCCTTATAGCACTAGCAGCTGCTGATGTGAGGCGGTTGGGGTTGGGGATAAGGGGGGGATAAGAGCTACTGACAGAGAAAGGAAGAGAAGAAACAGGGAAAATGCTGCGTAGCTTTTGCTGGAGTTCAGTACGAATTGTTAACCACAAAGAATGACAATTTGTGAGGTCACAAGCTAGCTGGGAAGCAAATGGAAGTACATATAGAAGTCCCAAAAGGAGGGGAGGAACTAATGCAATAGCTTTCACTAGCCACTTATTTTGTTGATTGGCAGTGCTGAGGGACAACACTTATTTTTAGACAATCTTTTAAAAGCCACACTGGAATTTCTCCTCTCAGATCACTAAGGCATGTTATGGGCTCCTGTACTTCATCTTCACACTTTCCTGTCTCTCAGAATAAGAGAAAGCTATTTTTGTTGTGAGCCAGCAGAAATAATACTTCCATTGACCTGAGGAGGTTTGCAGTGAGACGAGTTAGCGATAACTGCAAAGTTGCCCAAAGATATATGTATCTGTATATAGCTCCGAGAGCCGGTGTTGTGTACTGGTTTGAGTGCTGGACTCCAGCCTTAGAGACCAGGGTTCGATTTCTCACTCAGCCATGGATGGGTGATCTTGGGTGAATCATACTCTCAGCCACAGAAAAGCCTGTGATAGTTTCACCTTACAGTCGACATAATTTAGAAACCACTTGAGGGCACACAACAACAACATATAAATCTGTAAGACCTATTGAGATTGATGGGTCTTCCTTACTCCCATGCAAGTGGATATAGGATTGAGACCTAAATGTATATGTCGGAGGACAAAACTCAGTGCTTGAGGTTGGGGGTCCTTCATGAGATTTTCAGAAAACATTAGGTCATTTCAGGCATTATTCTTGAGCACCCAATTAAGAGGCGTGGGCACATCACCACTGTCCAGAATGTCACTGTCCCAACCCTCCTTGTTCCTCCCTGCCAGCAAGTTGTTGGAGGAAAACTTCTAACTGTACTCCCTTGGCAACTTAGAACCCTATTTCACTGGGGTTCCTAATCAAGAAAATTGCCTTCAAGAGAATGCAGATAGAAAGTCACGTAGAATTTATCAACTCAGTATCTGGGACATGGTGCATGGTATGTTGGGAAGGGCCCACCTGCCTGTGACCCCATAACATTTTAAGCAGTTTCCTATTCAGAAGAAATGTCAAGGCTGTTGATTCACCATTATTTGTGGCTAATGAGTGAATGTGGCATAAAACAATTGCAGAGGTCAACACCTAGCAATTTCTTTCTTTAGCTATAGTTGACCCAGTGGAAAAGTGCTAGATTTTGGCAACAAACAGACAGAATAATATTGTTCCGCCTCTCCATATTGAAAGTACAGCCCCTAATGACACAGTGTAATCCATCTTCCTCAGCATCAATGAAAGTTTGAGCACCAAGTTCCCTGGAATGTAGACAGTACTCATTATCTTCAAAGCCTCTTGCTTTGATTGGTCTCACTGTCTCAGATTAGCCCACCTGAACCAACAAAGGGCAATTTGCATTCCTTGGTGTCCAAATGATTAGTTTCCTGAATGGCTGCATTGTTTGAAAGTATGCATTTTGTGTTTGTATTGTCAGAATCTTACTTCAATCATTTTCTTTACTTAATTTCCATGCCCATCAGTGTTATTCTTTCCAAAGAGACACTGAAGAGTGCTTAGCAATGAACTATTTTTTTAAAAAAGGAAATTAAAGCTAAAAAAATAAAATAAAATCCAAACTACAGCATATTGTTACATGACATTTCACAGGTTAAAAGCTCAGATGATTCAGATGATGAAATGCAAACACCAAACAAAGGGATTTTAAAGCACACATAAGCTGTAGTAAAGTCAGATGTTTAACCGAAAGCATGAGGGAACTAACCACATCTGACTTTTTTTTTCTTTTTTTGGCCAGGAAAATGTTATTAAGAAAAACAGAAAGATCAGCATTGCTTCCCACTTTGAGAGAACTACAGTCATCCTTCTCAGTCTCCGCAAAGATTTTTGTGAAAAGAAACCCTAATTGTGCAAGCTGTTTATATGGATTATCTTTTTTTATCTTATTTATATTTATGTAAATTTGTTCTTCTATAGGCTGTTAATAGATCAAGAAAACATCCATGGTTTTTTGATGAATATAAGCAGGCAGAAAACTGCAAAGAGAGACACAATGGATATGCACAACAAAGTAGTATTTACATTGCAAACCTATGCATGTGGACTCAAAAGCAATGAGCTCAATGTGGCTTCTTTCAGACATTAGCAAGCAATATGTAGGGCAATACGACAGAGCAGGGAAATTATTTTGGTCCAAGACACAGGAAACTTCCTGGGATGGTCACATAAAGCTTCATCTAGGTAGGAGGAATGATCAGAGTCCAAAGTAGGCATGGCCATCCCATCCTCCCCCATGCTATTCACAAAGAAATACACACACATAGGAAAGGGCCACAGAATCACAGAGCTGGAAGGGACTGAAGAGCCAGCCTAGTCCAACTACTTACTTAGTGCAGAATGCAGCTACAGCATCCCTGACAAAGGCTTAAATACCTCAAGTGAAGGAGTATTTACCACTTCTTAAGGCAGTCTGTTCCATTGCCTAGCAGCTCTCCACTACCATGTGCCCTTTCACACCACTCAGTTATAGTATTATAATTCTACTTTAAATGTCATGGCTTCATCCTATGAATCCTGGAGTTCATCCATTGGTAAGAGATTAGTAGATCTCTCTGGATGAGAATGCTACATAGTCCTCTCCAAACTGAAAAGCTCAGGATTTCACAGGATGGAACCATGGCAATTAAAGTGTAATCAGGATCCCATGAGAAGCTGCCACCTTACATATAGCCAAAAGATATTTCCTCGCAATCTCTACCCAATTTTCCATCTTTCATGTTTCAAAACTTCAGTTTGAGGTTTAGGGCAAAGGACAAGTTCTAATGTCCTCTTCTGGTGGTATAAATATTATTTTCGCATGTGTATACTCTGTCTAAAAGCATTCATATTCGTGCCTTTCGCAGTTTTTCTCCTGAAGTTGTCCATGCAGATCTGCTGAAGAGAAATAGTTTCCTACTAACTGGTAGGACCACAGCTTCAGTCCCTGAGAAATAACATTGACCAGACTCCCCATATTGGGAGGGGAGGTTTGAGCTTTTAGGTGATTGTATAACAATAAAGTTTCCCTGCTTTCCCTCTCTGATATCTCATGCCTCTGTGGTGTGGCTGGGCAGAGAGATTTAAAACTCTCCACCCACAGTATACCACTATCTGTGATGGTGAATGGACATCTGACTGGTTGGGAATGAAGAGATTCCAGTCTTTGGCCATTTCCTCACCGGGTGAGGGAATTGCCCCATGCCGCTACTTACCGGATCTTCTGGCTTCCCGGTCCGGTCCAGGCTGCTCCGGAGCAGTGCATGGCCATTGCTCCGCACTGCTCCAGTGTCCAAAATGGCAGCTTCCAGTTGGTCCAGCCTAAAGCCCACCCTCTGCAGATCTCAGGCTGGCATTGGTGCAAGCCTGCGAACCTGCATGGGAGAGCAGGCATGCAATGGCACGCACCGGCTTTTTGAAAAACCTGAAAAATCAGATTTTTCAAAAACACGCTGGAGGACCACTTTGGGTTGCTCCGGAGCGGACTGAGGTGCGCTTCTCCACTAAGTAATCCAGACCCAGTCCACTCCAAGGTGCAGACATCTTCCGTGGAGGACACACTGCACCGTTTTATTTAACTCGTGCGGAAATGGCCTTTGTCCCCATCATGGTACACTGATTAGAGAGGTTTAAGTTGATTATTAAAGATAGGAGTTTGTCTCTGCTTGAAGAGAGGGGATGGGGATCAGGGAACAAACTAGCAAGCCAATAAGAAATCTTTGTGAGCTCTGTACAGTTTGTGGGAAAGAGGTTCCCAATGCCTCCTATAAGAGACAACCAATACAGTTTGATATTTACACTGAGAGCTGTACTGAGTTCCACAAGAACAGAGAACTGTAGTGTGAAGTATGGTACCATAGACCAAATTAAAGGCTTTGGTGTCCTTTTATGCTGACACAAATTATATTCATGATGTTCATTATGATTAAAAATGAACCTCAGCCTCGACAAGAATTTTGGGGCTAAATCCAGTGTTCTGCTGGAAGAATTTTCAGAACGTTATACCCCCTCCCATCCACACCTCCTGGAAACTAGCTCTAGAAGGTTTCCCTGCTCCCCAGTGCCAGTTTTAGGGGTGCAGAGCGGGCTCCAATGGGGAAGGCTGACTGCTTCCTCCTGGTTCCACTGGAATCTCCCATTTACCCTAGTGGAAATCCAACACTGAATCATGCCCTTAATTATCATGTGTCTTTTTGCCAATCCATTTTTCACTGCATTGAAAAGCCCATTCAGCCATTAAACTTCTGTGAACCCGAAAAATAACAGAGCCTCTCATTTGGTTACCATTTTGGCCTGCACTGCTCAGGCTTAGTGACAACCCTTAAAGAGGCCCTTTCCGCCTCTTGCCTTTTTTCAGTGCTGGGGTGTGGGGATCACGCTAGCAGCCTCCAGCAAGAGGCTCTCACATCCCCGGTGCTTCAGCTCCACACGAGCTGCCTGCTCCCGAGCAGGTAGCGTGAGAGCCCCGCCTCTTCCTTCTGCAGCACAGCCTGGGACTTTCCCAGGCTGCGCTGGGGCAGGAAGCGCGACTGCCGCGGTTCCAGAGGCTCCGCACACACAGCAAGTGCGCATGGGGCCCTGGAGCAATGCACGATCGCGCACCATTTTTGGCTGAAAGCCAAAAATGAAAAAGTGCTCGAACAGTGCCTGCCAGGCCCTGGAGCATCGCGCGATTGTGAGTGCATCGTGTGGATCGCTCCTCACAATCGCACGACGCTCCAGGTGCCCTTTCGCATGGCAAATGCCATGCAAAAAGAGCCAGAGATTCAAGCCTTCCCAGAAGTGAATTAAATTTACCAAGCAGACAGACTGCCTTATGCAGTGACTTTGGTACTTGCTCAATTAGAAATGACAAATGGATTTCACCTTATTTGAACTACTAGAAAGAGAGATTAACAGTTGTCATTTTAACATGATTATCTCATTGGTTGTTTTTTTTTGGGGGGGGGGGTTGCCAGTGACTGTAATTATGCTAGCTTTCTGAAACAGAAGCACTACAAGGCAATTTTAATGTCTGCACAAATGTGTACATTAGACGTGGCCTAACAAATCTGTTTGCTTCTATTCTCATATCCTTTGTCATTTTTTTTCAGGAAGGAGGAGGAGGAGGAGGAGAAGAAGAAGAGCAAAAGGGGGAGAAGAAGAAGGGAACTCAACATGTGTGGTTAATCATGAAACACATATGGATACACTCATATGAGTCATTGTTATCCCCAATTAAAGACTCTACCATTACCAGACAGTAATTTAGTTCCACTCCTAACAATGACAGAAGACATTCCTAATTATGACATACTTTTATAGGTCCTTTGTAATTTTCCTGTTATAAATGTGTTAATGTTACATATTTGCATAGGAAAATATAAAACAAATGCTTCAATATCTGCAGTTTGTGTTGTCGTGACCACTAAAGCAGTCTTTTGCAAACGTAGCAGTCTTGTTTGACTAAAGTCTAATCTTTTTATAAGTTAATAAAAAGAATAAAGTCCTTCCATGGTTACCAATGCTCTGGAATAGACTACTGCCATACCTTTACAAAGGGCCACCCTTGCCAACAGAATGGAAAATGATAGCTGGCATAGTATACAGCTGCTTGAATTGAACTGGGATATACCAAAGGAGAAAAGATTTCTCTCCAGTTTTGAAAATGGTTTGCTAGCTGCCAGTTCATTTTTACCCTAATTTAAGAGGACTGTGCTTACTTATAAAACCCTAAATTGCCTGGGACCAAGTACTTAACTAAACACCTCCTCCCATATGTATCTGACTGAGTGCTATGGCCATCACCTAAAGCTTTGCTTCAAGGGCTCCTAACAGTAAAAGTGTAACACATGGGAACCAGAGAGGCTTTTGGCTGTGGCATCACATGTATGAAACACTCTCCCCATGGAAGATATCTGGCACGTTATTGTTGTTGTTACTGCTGCCTTTTAAGTGAAGGATTTAAAAAACCAAAAAACTTTTCATTCCTGCATGCCCTTTAGCAGGGTGGACAACTGGTGATGCTCCATATGTTGTAGGCCATAACTCCCAGCACCTTCTAGGCCCTTTCCGCACCTTACTTTTTTCCAGCACTGGGGTGCAGGGATCACACAAGCAGCCGCCAGCAAGAGGCTCTCACGTCCCCACAGCTTCAGCTACGTATAAGCTGCCTGCTTGCACGAGAGCCCCGCCTCTTCCTTCCGCAGTGCAGCCTGGGAGTTTCCCAGGCTGCACTGGGGCAGGAAGCACGACCGGTATGGCTCTGGAGGCTCTGCACGCCAGGTAAGTGTGCGCGGGACCCGGGAGCAATGCGCGATCGCGCACCATTTTCCGCTTCCAGAAATGCAAAGGTGTGCGATCGGCGCCTGCCAGCCCCTGGATCATCGCGCAATTGTGAGTGCATTGTGCAGATTGCTCCTCACAATCACGTGATGCTCCAAGCACCCTTTCGCATGGCAAATGCCATGTGGAAAGGGCCTTAATCAGCAGTGAGAAATTATAGGACTTACAGTGAGCAATATCTGAGGTGCCACACAAATCCCTCCCTGCTTATCTATTTAAAAAACTTGCTCTTGTGAACACTCTATATTGCTGCTGTTGATGGTTCTTTTCAAAGTGCATCAATTATAAAGATTCTATACTTATTAGTCTAATTATTGCAAACTACTGTAAAGGCCTTTCCACACTATACTGTTATAGTGGTATTATTCCACTTTCAACATCCTGTGGAATCCTGAGGTTTGCAGTTTAGGGAAGAGAGCTCTTTGGCATCAGTAAACTACAAATCCTAGAATTCCACAGGATGTTGAAAAGGGAATAATAGCACTATAACAGTGTAGTGCAGAAAGGCCCTAAGATTACTAGATGAAGAGCAGAATTGAAAAAAAAATAACTTCTAAGTAAATGAAACCAGAAAATGATTTTTTTCCTTTTTTTCTAATCCTGATTTTGTTCCTTCTGTTATTGTTTAATGGTGGTTTGTCAGTAAACTCCCTGTCATGGCTAAGAGGAGAGTCTTTCAGGATAGAACAGGGGTCCAGGCGAGGGAAGGACAGAATCAGGCAAAAGTGTGGCAGTCCTGACCTATTGGAGAGGACTTGTGGCAGCCCCACTTGTTGGATGTTCCAGCCACCTCTATCCTTCCTCGAATGGAACATATGGTTCAGGTCTGTGGTTTAGAAAAAGTTGCTGGTACTGCTACAAAACCTATCCAGCCCATGTCAGCAAAAATAGTGTCAATGTAATGCGATTTCTGTCAGCTTTTTAAAAATGCTTTTTAAATGATGCCAACGTTAGTCATAGTGGCTGCCCTTGGAACCATGATTTTAATATAATGAAGAAAACTGAAAGATTTGAAGGGCTTAGATCTGGTGTCTGAAACAGTGCTCAAAACAATCCTGTACATTACAGGATCCTGTAATGAAGTGTAGCCACTCTGCATTGATTTCTTTCTTATGTGCCGATTACCATCTCTCACTACATCTCATAATCAAGCTGCATGCTGAGTTAAACAAATAGGCAAGTCCACACAAAAGGTCCTCAGCTGTAAAAAGCCAACTCAAGAGGATTGCCAAGTTTTCCCCATGTTGAGCAATGCTTGCTTCAACGAATCCTACAAGGGCAATGTCCATTTACATGAACCAATCATGCAAACCATCAAGTTACTATTGTGCAGTATTTTTTCTTTTATTTTGGCCATTGTTCTTTCTTCCTGGGAGAGGGCCTGCCCCCAAGGTACGTTCTGCCCTATAAGTAGTCCCGTTTTCGAGACTTTCTTCAGAGAATTCCCCGCTACGCTAGCAGACTGCCACTCTGTTAATTGAGTGCTCCCCTCAGCCACCTCTCTTTGCTGAGCTCCTTCTTCCTCGCCGCTTCTCAGACTGAAGACTTCTGGACAGGTGCAGAATCAACGCCTTTACACCCTCTCCACTTTATCCCCTACAGTTTTTCACCTCTTTTCCTTTTAGATAGGCCTTGTGTCCACGAAACCCCAGGGGACCCCCAGAAGTCAGGGTAACAGCTATCCAAACTTTTCATGTTGGTGACACACTTTTTAGTAGGGAGGGGACAAATCCAGAATTTTCCAAATCTGAATCTGGATCCGAATCCCTGGAAGGTTCTGGGAATCTAGTCCCAAATCTTAAATCTTTCAAATCCTTTTTTAAAAAAGGCTTTAAAAAGCAAGAACTTCTACTGAAAAGTGCTTTTGAACCAGAATTTGACATCTTTGTTTAATGAAAAACATATTAAAAAATAGTTTTCAGGAAAATATACTCATACTTCTTACTAAGAAGATACAAATGCAATTGGCATGTTCATCTACTACATGAAGCACATAACTCTCAAGTCACAAGAATACAGATTATTACCTTGCAGAGGGAAGCAGCCGTGAACACAGGCAGCCCCAGCGGGCATAGGCAGCCTCAGCGGGCACAGGCAGCCCCAGCGGGCACAGGCAGCAGCCCCAGGCACAGGCAGCCTCTAGTGTGCCTGCAGCTTTATGCCATGAGTTTCACGTACCCAGGGGCCCACCAGCCAATCAGGCCTTTGGCGGGCCCCAGAGGTGCCAATTTTGAAAAACCTGACCATGTTCTGCAGCCAGCCTTGGCAGGATCCTGCCAGCAGGAGTGCAAGGTTGCACTTCCCACCACCTTTTGCCACCCACTCCAGGCAGGATCGAGCCCATGGCCGGTGGAAGCAGAGCAGGGAGCACGAGATCACACTCTCCACTACCTTTTCTCGCTCACTCCGGGAAGGATCGGGTCCAAGGGTGGTAGCAGCAGAGCAGGGAGCATGAAATCATGCTCTCCACCACCTCTTCTAACCCACCCAGGCAGGATTGGGCCCGCAGCAGGCAGCAGCAGAGCGGGGAGTGTGATATCATGCTCTCTGCCCCCTTTTCTTGCCTGCACCAAACAGGATCAGGCCGCGGCCAGAGGGAGACCGGGGAAGGATTTGAGAGATTCAATTCACCTGTTTTGGTGGGGAAATTCAGATCTCCAAATCTCGAATCCTTGCTCAGGATTCGAGGATTCAGTGGCCCATCCCTACTTTTTAGACATGCATCATTTCACAACACAGTAATTCAGTAAGTGGAAGCAGCCCCTCCACCTGAGTCTGGCCTGCCGCCACTGCCACCACCCTTGCAGGGGTCTTCCTCGGCCTGGAGCAGCAGCAGAGGCAGCCCCTTCACCCGGGCCTGGCCCACCACTGTGGCGAGAGAGGCAGCTCCACCTGTTACATTTGCATGACACACCTACACACTGCAGCTGGCACACTAACATGTCGCAACACACAGTTTGGAAAGCTCTGAGTTATAGGTTTGAATTTTTCCCCATGAAACAGAAAATTTCCAGGCTGGTCACTGACTTTCTTTACCAAGCTGCCACTGAATATAGCCTTGTGTCTTCTCCTTGCAGCCCTGGGGACATATTATAATGCAAGACTTGAAGTCACCACGCTCCATTTCATATCTCCAGCTCAAAAGCTTGGAGAAGTTACTTTGTTGGACTACAACTCCAAGAATTCACCCTGACAGCATGGCCACTGGTGAGCTTAGGGAGTTAGTCCAAAAAGATACTTTTTCCCCCCTTTCTGCTGCAGCTTCAATGTATATTATTTGCAAGGCATGGATGTGCACTGTGTGTTGTTATGATATCATATATTTCATATTATTAATTTACTACAAATTAGGGGGAGAGGAAAATGAGGATGCTCAAGTCCTTCTGGTGTAAGTAATGTCTCTTCTAAAGCTCTGTGTCTTATCACACAGTATATTTTCCCAACTTGGCACCCTCCAGATTTCCAGCTCTCAGAATTAGTGAGCTTTCACCAGTGTGGGTGGGCCTAATGGAAGCTGGCAATCCTAAATATCTGGAAGGCACCAGGGTGTCACACACTGCCAAAGAAAATCCAAAAACAACAAAATCTTGAATCCTATTTTTAGTCCCAATTAAAGGAAACTCGTTAAATCAATTTATCTATGTGTTAACTGACTCTTCAACAATTTATTCAGTGGGTCCACTCCAGTTGGGGGTGGGGGAGAGTGAGAGTCCAGCAGCATCTGAAAGCCTAAGAAATTTATTATAACATAACTTTGCTAGACAATGACATTTCATGCTATAATAAATATGCTAGTCCTTGAGGAGTCATGGGATTCCTTGTTCTTTTGCTGCAACAGACCAACAAAAGTACAGTGACACTTTCACAAAGGGTCAAGGTGCAGAAAAGGGGAAAAACCATGAATAACTCACAAAAATGGGAAAACTATGAATAATTCCCGGCCATACTCCCCCTCCCATTCCCTTCCGGGGCTCCTTCCCTGTTCTCATGTTTTTTGCCTTAGCATGCATTCTTCAACTCACTGGAACTCAGAGCCTCTGCAGTGGTGGGGGCCTGACTGAGATGATCTGCCCCAATAGATTTATAGATCCAGATGGATTCCTGGTAGATCTTGGGGAGTTTCCTGTTTCCTTGGCAGAGGATCCTGTCAAAGTCTTGGCTGATCTCTGGAATAGGGAAATGGCCAGGGTGATGGAAACGATTGCTCTTCAGTGTCCTCTCTCACAGGGTGTAGCCAAGCAAGCAACCTGTTTCACTAAGGAGCTGGCAGTGATGAAATAAGTGGGATGGAGACTAGAGCAATAATAGTGGAAGACTCAGAGTGAGTCTGACTGAACACTATGCTATGGCAAGGGTGGCTGCGAAGAAATTCTTCTTCGCTGCCACCATTGATTGTATCAGCACAGTCTCATGCAGAAGAGTTGTTTCAAGTGATCAGGGCCCTTTTATATTCTGCCCCACAACAGCAGTATATAAACCACTTGGCAGCCCATTGTGAAGAGTTTGCAGAGCAGTTTGTGGATAAAATCACCCAGATCCACTCTGACTTCAATGCTGTAGTTGATATAAGAGTGGTGGACGTAACTTGAGCCCCTGCTTGTCCAGCATTATTGCATACATTTCAATTTGTGCAACCTGAGCATGTGGACAGTATACTTGGAGAGGTGAGAGCCACCACTATCACTTCTTTCCATCCAATTCCAAGGAAGCCGTTTCTGTACTAAGCCAGTGTCTGCTGTGAGTGATGGACTAGATGAGGGTGAAAAAAATGAAACTTAATTCAGACAAGACAGAGGTGTTCCTGGTCACTCAGAAGGCTGATCAGGGAATAGGGATTTAACCTGTGCTGGGTGGAGTTACACTCCTCCTGAAATCTCAGACTCTTGGCTTGGGTGTGCTCCTGGAGTCAGATCTAAGTCTGGATGCCCAGGTTTTGGCTGCTGCCAGGACAGCATTTGCACAGTTAACTAGTGTGCCAGCTGCACCATTCTTTAAGAAGTCAGACATTGCTATGGTGACACATGCCTTGATTACATGTTGTTTGGACTACTGTAACATGGTCTAGGCTGGGCCGCCTTTGGAAACTGTTTAGAAGATTTGGCTTGTTCAAAATGCTGCAGCCAGGCTATTGACTGGGGCTGGCTACAGGGATCAAAACAACAACATTGGCAGTGGTCCATTTCTGGGCATAATTCAAAGTGCTTTTTTTTTTTTACCTTTAAAGTCACAAATAGCTTGGGTCCAGACTATCTGAAAGCGTATGTATCCTTACATAAGCCAACACAGGCACTAAGATCTTCAGCGGAGAGCTTTCTCATCACCCTCCCTGGTGCAGTTGGTGAGGACTCAGAAGAGAGCCTTCTCCATGGCTGCTTCAAGACTGTGGAACTCCCTTCCATGGGAGATCTTATTGGCCCCCTCCCAGATCTCTTTCCATCAGCAGGTGAAGACATTTTTATTTAGGCAGGCTTTTAGATCTTAAATTTTAATCATGGAGCTGCAGAGTGCATGTGTGAAGTGGTGTACTATATTTTTTTAATCTGTATTTTTAAATCTTTTTTGAAATAATGTTTTAAATGTGTTTTACGTGTTATAACGGATACTAAGCACACTTTAATAATCAGAATATTTATTTCCTTTTTAACTTTTATAAAATAAATGTTTTAGCTGTATCTTTTTAGATTATTGCAAACTGTGTTGGATTAGGAGAAAGGTGAGATATAAACTCAACAAATGAATGAATGAATGAATGAATGAATGAATGAATGAATGAATGAATGAAGAATTTTTCTATTACCTTCCTCTGATGCACTGTGATTTGCTCAGCATCACCCAGTGGGTTTTCATGGCTGAGCAGAGATCTGATCCCCGGTCTCCTGGAGTCCTGGTGCAACTCTCAAATTGTTACACCCCAAAGTAACCCCAAGAGAGGACCCCTAAAAATTGGCTTGGCTCCCCAACCTGGATATTGGTTAGCAAAGGTCAGTTGCAGTTAAAAACAACATTGGGGTTGAATGGGAAATCCTTAACAACAATACCGTCTCCCTCTGCTGTATGAGAACGTAGACAACGTTCTTTAGGCTAGAAGACTGACCTATTGTTCCGAGTCACGTACCTCTAGGCAGACAATAGATTCGCTCCTGGACACTATCACACCCCAAGCTACGCTGATGAACTGTGCAAAGCCAGACAATCAAAACCTATCAATTTGGAATTTTAAACCTATCACGCACCTGGCCTTCCCAGTACAAAAACAATACCGAGGAGGGGTCGTGATACTTACCTAACATTATATTCCGCACTTATCGCCCATTAACGATACTTTGCTAGCCGACACCTGGCCTGAGGACAGAAATTAGCTACAAAACTCCCCACTTTTGGAGCCTCTTTGGAAAGCCTCCTAAACCAGACAGAAAGGCCCTTTTCGCTGCTACCGAAGCCTCCCATACTAGCCTCTCAGACGCTGCTGAGAGCCAAACGCGACTCACGTTCCTACTCATCCGCGAGACCCTGCTACTACCATCCATCCAGCCCGGGATCCAGCCTCCCCTTGGTGCTTTACACCGAGCCTGCGCTAATCTTATACTTCCCCCAGGATGTCTAGACTAAGGTCCGTATGCCCTCTCTCCCACTTGGTTTCTTATTTCCATCTTTATTTCTGTAGCCCTTATATGAGTGCAAGAATATTTGTTAACGTGTGTACGTGACTTTCTCTCTCTCTGTTGGTTTTGTTAATAAAAGCCATTTTGGCTCATTTCTCTGACTCTTGCATGGTTCTGACCCCGTAGACATAGGGTTGAAGATCCCTTGCCCTGACCTCTCGCAAGTTTTGCTGGGTAGCTCCGCTAATTCCTTAATTGTTGAAGCGTGGTTTGGGTGTCCTCAAGATACCCCCAATTTCCAGGGTAACAAAACCACTAACCATGCTGGTTCTCTATCTGATATTCCTCCTCAGATACTAAAATAGCTAATCCTTTTTTTTTAATTAAAAAATGTTCCTTCTCTATCTCTCCTACTCAGCAGTCAGAGCTAAGGCAACAAATGACCCTTCTTCTTCTTTCCTGTGTGCTCTCTGCCAGTACTCCCAGGAGGCTCTAAGGACCAGTGGGAAAAAACTACCCCTCCATCCTCCCCCTCTCTGCACAAAGGGTAGGGGCTGGCAAGTGCCCACTGAGACCCTTTCTTTTCACCGCCCTCATCCTCAACTATGGAAGTTGAGGAGAAGAGCAAAGTAAGAGGCCCAGCACAAGATAGAACTTAGCCATGTGATTCCTCCTCCACTTTTTAGTAAGGCCGCCTCCCCCTTAACATTAACAGCAACAAAATTAATCCTCATTAACTCAGAAGCAAAGCCAGTGTCATGCAGTGGTCTGAGTGTTGGACAACGAGCCTGGATACCAGGGCCTGATTCCCCATTCAGCCATGGAAGCATCACACATTCTCAGCATCTCCCTCACCCCCCCAAAAAAACCATGATAGGTTTGCCTTAGGGATGCCATAAATTGGAAATGACTTGAAGGCACACAACAACAACAACAACAACAACAACAGCAACACAAGAAGCAGGGAGAGCCTTTTAGCTCTCATTTGTTGCCAGTTAAAATGGATGTGTTACTAATAAACTCTGTATTCTCCAAGCATACAAGCATTGACCACAGTACCCTCCTCCCCTTGACCTCCCGGTTCCTATTTAGCTGGGCTGTGGATTCAGCCTTGATAAGGAAAGTGAAGGAATAAACGGCCACTGATGGATGTGGCAAGGGATGGAGCAAGGCCTGCTGGGGACATTTTGCCCAAGGCTCTCCACCCAAAGCCAAAACCTAACCATCCATTTCTGCATGTCCTCCACAGGACACTGGGGAAATTACTGTCTTAATCTACCTGGAGACTGTTAGGGCTGCAGACAGCTTTAAAAACACATCCGCGCACAAGCACACCCACAAATCTCTACCTTTCTCCTTCTGGGTGCATGCATTCCTACAAGTCATGAAATGGCACCTTCCCAACTGTAACATTCACCAGTCAGGAACGCAGCCCCCTTATGGTACAAATGAATATATTTTATCTTTTGGCACTGGGATATTTGACCTAGTTCAGGATATTATTATACCATAGTTTGAACACATCAGGTCTCCGTCTGATTAGGATGGCAATCATGACTGATTAGATCAGCCTGGTAACTAAACAAATGAGAAACATAAGTACAAGGGCTCTCAGATTGGCAGGAAAGGGAGTGGCAGGCATCCTAATCTTTAGATCGTGAACACGGCTTGTTTTGGACAATAGCCATGACAATCTGATCTCAGTTCTCATCAGACTGGGAACAGGAAAGGGTCGCTTTATAGCTTATTGTTACCATGAACAAATGCAACCAAAGGCAAGCCTACAAATAATACCTGCTTCCTGAACATTATTAAGCATGAACATAAATAAACAGGATTGTGAGCTTATTAAAATATTTGAATGTATAAAGGTGACATTAAGTCTGCTGGAAAATGAACAGGAAGTGTACCATGTCTTGGTCCCCAATCAGTACCTATGGCCTTTACTTTCATACCTCTAATAAGAAAGACATACAGGTTATCATTCATGGCTTGTTTCTTTTTCTTTCTTTTTTTTTTTCCTCCTCTTTGGTTGCAGATCTCCAGACTGTTCCAAAATATATAAACCCTATTCAGTTGTTATCAAAACACATCCAAGCATCACAGGAAGAAGAACATGAGGAGTCCGATTGCTCTTGGTCTCCAGTTCTGCCACCCTCCTCAAGGGGAGAGTGGCATGCCTGGACAGGAAAGCATCCCCTATGAATGGACATTCTCTGTGTGAGAAGGAACAAAAACCAGAGTCCCCAGCAGAATGTGCAGAATGTCAACACATAAGAAAGCCCTTCTATTCCAATTCTGGAACTGGGGATGGAGGTGGATGGGCTAGCCTGCTCCCTTCTTCATTTGTTGACTGAAAATTTTTAAATAATGACTAGATAAGACAATAGTGTTCTGCATTTGAGTGAACTTTATTCAAACAGATTGAATGGTGACAGGTGGCAATTTATCTCATGTGAGTTTCTCTCATTGTGCATGCACACATATTCTGCATTGAAAAAGCACCTGCATTTTAGCATTTTTTTCTGAAAAGAGTCCAAAAGTGCAACTAGTGGTCCAATATTGCATGGAAACCTTTCCATTATTCTCCAGCAAAAAAACAAATGCCTAAATTGTTCACTCGTGTGTGCAAGAACAAAATATGTGGATATTTCATCACCAGGTGTCCAAGAGCAATTGCAGAACTCTTCTGACATCATTCATGAGACAGCTACATAGCACTGAAAGGTGATCTCTCACAATGTGCAAAATACAAAAAGTTTATGAAAGGCTCTGTGTTTCAGACTCAGACACTTCTAATGTGCTATTATGTACTAATCACATTTATAAACTAGAATCCTGTTGATCATTCTGCATTAGTAAACAGCTGTCAAGTACATTAGCAACACTTATTTTCTTTAACAAAATAGTCATATTTTAGCATTTTCTCTATTTGTTACTATAATTCTGTAACTATAATTCTAATATTTACAACTACATTCAAACTTCAACTTTTTCCCATTTGCAAACAGTTTTTCTGATGCATAACATCAGACAATCATGGCAAGAACAGTCTATGAATTAAAGCACACAAGATGTTTTATAGAACTAACCAATTATTCGGGCAAAACTGTTAGGTCCTTTATTTCAAATAGGAAATTAATTAGCTATGCTGAAGCTGTTAAGCCAATCCGAAACGTTGCTACTGCAGTAATAGCCACTCTTAAACAGATGCACCAATGCAACAGTTCAGGAGAGTCTCAAAATGAGAATGAGTCAATCAAGATTACAATCACACTAGATGCAATACAGGGCATCAAAAAATTATCTGTCAAATTTCACTTGTATATAGAATTGAAATTGTAAAGATAATTTTTGGACATCCTGTTCAATGTAGAAAGCAAAAAAAAACAAGATTCCATTCTACTTTTTAGAATGCTTCAACTGTATGGGACCTTACCCACATCTTACCTTCTGGCAACCTGGAGGAAGTATGAACAGAATTGGGATCCACATCTTCATCAGGCTGGTAATGATAAAGTGTCTGAGACTGTTTTTGCGATATCCGGTTGTTATCTTCTTTCAACGCAATCAAAGATGGTGGGGTTGGATTAAATTTAACTTTTGGGAAATTATCTCCTTTTTCCTGCAAAGTGTTTAGCCCATGCGACTGAGTACTATTGGCCTCTTTTAAGCCCAGTAATTTGCTCTCCTTCTGTTTGTTGTCTTTTTTCATATTCAGTTTGATTCTAAACCGGGCATTCTCCTCTTGCTCATTCCTCCCTCGGTGGGCCAGGTTCTTCCTCTCTCCTTCTGCCGTATTTCTGGGCATCTCAGTGGTAACTGCAACTTTTTTTCCTTTTAAAATGCTCTTCTCAGTAGTGATTTTATGATGTCTCTGCTGCCCTTTTGGTGTTGACACTGTGCTTGTATAAATCCTTTCCTCCTTGTTTTCAGTGGTGTGACTAGTTTCAGAGTAGTCTATGGTGGGAGCATTTGTGACTGTCAGTGAAACAGCAGTCGGGTATGAAACCAGGTCAGTTGTTGAAGGGGGTGCAACACTGTTTGCAAGATAGTCATAATCCTCACTTTGCTCATGGCCAAGGCTCTCCTGTTCTGTATGTGCTGAGTAACTGTAATACTTTTTAGGGGGATCCACCTGAGTAGTGTCTCCTTCTGGGGCCTCCTGATCATAACTGTAGGGGTCATCGTAGTGTCTGTCTGCTTCAGCATCTCCAGGATCAGATGGCTTGTGGGAGTTTAATGTAGATTCATTACAGTCTGGGAGCTGATAGCACATGAGGTCGCCTCCTGCATTGGGGCAATGGCACACCTTGCAGGGTGGCATATGGAAGGTGTGTCCTGCTGCGTACTTCTGATCTTCATGGACACAGCCTATCCTTCCACACTGAGGGCACCCATCCGCTGGCAGCACAGCATCGATGCAGTTGGGAGGAAGGTCTGGACAGAGCATAAACTGACAGCTGATCTTGCCTCCCCCTTTGGGACATGAACATTCAGTGCTTCCAAAATCGACAAAGTAAGACTGCCCTTCGGGGACTTTGCCATTGATAAAACCTACATTGACACAGTCGTAGTACTGGTAGCCCTCACAGGTGCACCCATTCTGTAGACAGGAGGCACAGCATTCACCCGGCTCAAGCACTTCTTCAATGCAATTTTCCAGCTGTTTACACTCCACACCTGTGCAATCCTTCTGAGCTTCTGAGGTGCCAGTCCAAATAAGCACCAGGAGAACTGTGCTCACAGAGCGTAAATATAACACTCGGTGCCTACCCATAATCTTCCTAAGCAAGTAAGGCAAAAATCTAGCTTCCCTTATCTTCTATGGGTTTCTTTCTCTTTCTCTCTCTTCTTTTCCCTCTTGGAATTTCTGTTTACTCAGCTCCCTGGTCCAAAATATTTCTCCGGATTCTGTTTTGCAACGAGAGCCTAGGTTTATGAAAGAGAACTTTGTTAAAGGTTATACTCCATGCATATCCTGTTAAACACTACAGATACTTTAAAATTGGGATAATATTCCAACATCTGGAAACCTACATATTAAATTAATCATCGTGTCACCCTAGCAACCGTAGACACCAAAGTCCAAGCATCACGTTTTTCATTTCTCTATGTCTTTCTTTTCCCGATTCTACCTCTAAGAAACAAAAGTGCCATTTTTGTCCATTCATAAAATACACACATAGTAACACAGAAGGCAAGATGTTGGACTTCAACATCTTTTTTAAAAGTGCTTTTGAAAAAAGAGAACTTATTGGCAGACAAATATACAGTTCTTCTTCACATATGAGCTATTCCTGTTGTTCAGTATTTGATCAATGTAGTATGATGGCACCAAACTTAAATGGGGAAAAATATCTTCTACTTTTAATTCTCCAGAGCCCATTCTGAAGTGGACACATAGCCCTCAGGAATTCTCATTTGGCTTAAAATGAGCTCCTGTCAGCAGCCTTACTACGAGCCCTTGTTAGCAATATGTCAGGTTTCCTAAGGTACTTTGCCAGTGAGTGTACAAGTACGGGACCTTCATAAGGCCTAACCCCCCCCCTTCTCCTCCTCCCATTCTCTTGTGTCTTGCCAGGTGCAGAGACGGAGGGCAAGCAGATGGACAAAAGGCAAGGAAATGGGAGGGTAGGCTTGCATGAATCTTCCTTCTCCCTTCTGGATCTCTCCCTTCCCATTCCCTTGCCTCTGTTCCCCTGTGGTAAGAACCTGTGCTGAGACAAAAGGGAAGGTGGGAGGGGGGGAGGAAAGTTTGTGCAAGCCTTCCTTCTCCCTTCCAGAGCTCCCTCTTCCCATTCCCTTGCCTCTGGCCCTGGCAGAGAACTCAGGATGAGGCAAAAGGCAAGGAAATGACGAGAGAGGCTTGCACATGCCTTCCTTCTCTCCTCTGGAGCTACCCTCATTCCCTTGCATCTAGCCCCAGCATGCAAAAGGCAAGGGAACGGGAGGGAGGAGCCCTGGGAGGGAATGAGAGCGGGATCACGGGGGGGGGGGATTATTTGCAGTTTTTCTACCTTAATGAGGGTTCTGCACCCTGAACCTTCACAACAAATGGAGGGGCCACTGTATTTCAGTTGCCTGCCAATTGTTACTTATGTTCTTAAAGGGATTTACTTCTCTCAGTGGGTTTCAGCGAAACTGCCATCAATACTTTTGGACTATGGTTCACAAGATCACATACTGCCAGAGTTTAGAAGTAACTAGTAAGAAACAACTAGTTGTTTGTGATTACTTTTTTCCAATAACAAAGATATAAACACAGTATGTTACAGTATGTGGCAACTGCACAAGGGAAAACGTTTCTCCTTTTGTGGTGTACCTGCCAATTTTAATTCCTTTGCTACTTGCAGGGATCTGGCCTCACTAAAAGATAGAGGAGGAATATCAAATGGTGGCTTGTACTTTTCCTTATGCTACTGCCTCCTGCTCTGTTCTGGCCACTGAAGGAACAAGAAGGGGGATGGGGTAGGGTGTGTTACATACTATAGGCCAACAACTTGTACAATTCAGATCTTTACAAGTATTTAAAGTAACTACTTTCATAACTATTGAGAAATGGGAAAGAGTTATATTTTAAGGTTGTAATTATAGTGGAAGTGCCCTCGAGGGCCTTGCAGCTATAATTCTAATTACTTTTTAAACATAACTTTCATGAGTCTTCAGTGGTGTGATGGAGGATGTACGAAAGGAAGTATTGATCCAGTGAATGGCAGCCTGGCACATCCTTCCCAAAATGGCAAGTTCCAAAAAACAGGGAGAAAAAAAATCTCCTTCAATCTCTTCCCTACCTCCTGTTTAAAAAATGTGTTGATTTTTCATTTTCTTTGCCATTTGCAATCCTGAGAGCTGCTGTTTGTAGCAATGATGTGAACACAGCAAAGTTTGACAAATGTACGATCGTAAAAATACCAAATATAATAATATGTTTACTAGGCATTGAAAAAAAAAATGAATTTTTTTTAAAAGGTTGAAAAACACATTTCATGTATGTTGGGAAACATTAACAAAGAGAATTTTGGACTGATGAAATCTTTGTAGTTCAGTACTTATTCTGTTGAAAATGATTGGTTTTTTGCACAGAAAGCATGTTCTTTCCCCTACAGAAAATGTAGTTTTCTGTGCAAAAACCCAAAGGTGAATTTTGCACAGAAGAGATCATGAACTGCAAATACTCTTTGTGCCAAGTGTTTAAAGATTTTCTCTCAGTAGGAAAAAGATTCCTAAAATTACTCACTGCTTCCTTTGAGAACAATATCAGCAATGAATCACATCCATAAATTACTTACTTTTCAGCCTGGTTGCTGAAAAGTTAGAGCCAGGTCTGCTGGTAGATCTCGGGGTGATTCACAATATATTCTCAAGGATTTCTGATTCCCAGTTGTTTAAAGTTAGGAGACAGAATATAACTGCCCCCATGTGACCCTAAAATATTAAGAATTAATTAAGAAAGCTTGGGATATAACCAGGAGTGGCTTTTTATGTAGCAAGGTTAGATTCAAAACACTTGAACTCAGCATTCTCTAATCCTAAATTTGTGGCTTTTGCAGCAATTATGTCATTACCTTGACTAGTTGGTGGGCTATGCTAGCAGAGAAAAGTGAGTATCTAGAAGAGTAAAACATTCCTGCTGGGGGAGCAGGACGAGAAATACATTCTTGGGTGGCATGGAGCCCTGAATGAATGGTGAGGAAAACAGGATAGTTCAACGACCATAAAAAGAAGTGTTAACAATAAAGGAAGAAAATGAACAGTGAAGAAACTGCCATATACTGTGGGCCTTTCAGATTTGCTAGAGTTTAGTTCCCCTATGGATATCAAAATGTGTGGATGCTCAAATCCTTTATGTACAATGGTCTAGTAAAATGGTGTTCCTTATATAAAATGGCAAAATCAACGATTGCCTTTTGGATTTTTTTTTTCTTTTTAATATTTTCAAGTTGTGGTTGACTGAATCTGTGAGAATCCACAGATAGGACTGACTGTAGACTTGCTATCACAGACAGTAGAAAGAAAACTTCATTAATGATAGCTAAAAGAAAAACAGCAGACACCACCAATTTTCTGTTTTTCTGTGTTATTGATCATGGCTTTATTACACCAGCCTGTTGTCTCACACCAGCTGCATTACTTAAAGAAACAAAAATATACTGGTATAGAAACAATCACTATCATACCATCTCCATAATAATGTTATGCTGTCCATTTGGTGAAGCACACTCCTGCAATCAGTCTTCTGCACCACCTCACTGACCGTGCCTCCCTTCCCCTATCCATGCAACCTAGCACATCCACTATATATTTTTTCTTTGCACAATTTCAGCATGTTGGGAGACTTTCCCCCCATCATTCCATTTATAATAGGAAGATACAAGAAGATAATGCTGAATAAGAAGTTCGAATGGGCATGCACATGCGTTTTAAGATCAGTTTGATGCAGGCATGCAAATAAGCCTTCCATTTTGCTAATTTTCCAGATAACTTTAAAAAAAAACATTTCTTGGATAAATTGAATAAACAGGTATTTCCACTTTTCTATATTCAAGCTTATGTGCAAGTTCAGAAATAATCTGGTGATTTTGTCCTTCAGATAACATATTCATTCAGGCATTCAGCTTCTTGTTTCCTCCCCTAAGAATTCACATTCCACTTTCATATCTGAGTACTTGCCTCTCCTGCTTTTAGTTCACAGAGTGCCTACATTTTTTTTCTACTGGGAACTTCTAAAAACTATGGAGAGCCTATAAGTAAAACCAAAAGCATTCTTCAGCCACTAGAAATATTATCTTTAGGGTTGATTCTTAAATAAATCGTGTATTCTCCTTTAGTGCTTAATCTGGTGATATATTTGAACGTTACTCTAAAATCTATGAATAGCCAGTTGTTTTACCAGGGCTGATTGAGGGAATGTGTCTTTGGAAAGATCATACACCTGGGCTAATCTCAGGAGACCCTTCCCTTTCCTTTCCCTTGCAGTAGTATAATTAATCACATATTTTCCAGTCAGAGAAAACCAAGTTTGCATTTTAAATGGGCCCCTTGAATCCATGTGAACATACTGTTATCGTTAGTGCTGTTTCAGTAGACCCTTTACCCTGAATTGTTCTTATCAATATGAGTAAAATCACTTGAGATACAAGTCATCAATACTGTTTGGAAGCATCACAAAAGTGAGAGAAGATGAAAGCTGAGTTGTAGTCCAGCTGAACAGCTTATTCTTTTCCTGTGCAAGTTGCCACCATCTTAATACTACAGCACTGCTGACAGGCTTTCATTGAAAAAATCTCTCATGTAGCATAGAAAGAACTAGAAATAGGTAAACTGTTTTCTACACACCAAGAGAGAAACACTGTCATCAAACAGACACATTGAAATTTGTCTTTTCCAAAGGAACTGCCTGACAATGTAACTACTGAAGTAATACAAGTGTAAAAAAAAACTTGGTTTCTTCCAGCTGTTTTGGACTACAATACTACAATCCAGGGTCTTCCAACAATACTAGATTTGTGACAGAGAAAAAAAAAAGTGTTTTCATATAGCACAAAGTTAAATTATGAAATCTATCAGAGCAAAACAGTGACGGTCACCATCTTGGATGGTTGAAGACACCATAACAAATCCATGAAGGATGCACCTATTAACTGCTACCAGCCATGATGACTGTAATGCCACGTTCAGGATCAGTAGGAGTCTACCTCTGAAAAAAAAATGTCAAAGAACAACAGCAGAAGGTTATTGCCCCATCCATGTTCTGCTTGAGGACTTGCTATATACTTCTTGGCTGGCCACTGTTGGAAATAGGATGCTGGACTAGATAGGTCTTTGGGCCGATCCAGCAGGGCATTTTTTTATATTCTTATGAGTAAGAATGTTGTAGCACAAAGAAAAGAAAAGAAAAGAAAAGAAAAGAAAAGAAAAGAAAAGAAAAGAAAAGAAAAGAAAAGAAAAGAGAAATGAGCTTCAAGCATCTCTATGGCCCTTGAAGTAACCAAAGCAAAACAACACCAATGCCAGTTCTCTCATAAGGTGGGATGAATCTGTTGCCTCAGGAGGTGGACTGGAAGGGGAAGAAAATCCAGCACCCCTTGATAGCAGGAAAGAGCCACTATTGCCTGTGGCCATGCAGTATAACCAGTGTAGCTACTCCAGAGAGCTTCCTTGGCCAGTTGTCCACAGCAGTAAATGCTACAATAGGAGGAAAACCATCATAGCTCTTCTCATCCAGTGCCTTATGTTCACCCAATGCCTTATGCTAAAGAGACCGCTCAGAGACAGACAGTGAACAGGCTCTCTAAACAGCATGCTACTACAACCGTGCAGACAGCTAGTTGGGCTCAATTGTTTCAGCACAATGAACTGTTACTTTCTATGTGTTTTATGGAATACTATGACAAATATGCACAGGTGTTAATTGTTACAGATTGTGCAATGAAACCTGACTGCAGTAATCCTTTGTTGTATTTCTGGGTGCAAATAATGCAGGAAGCAGTCAGACCTCAGCCAGTGACCCATGGTACAGCTTAGTATAACTCACCATCAGCCTGGATACCCTGGAAATGTTAAATCCAATGACAAATCATTGGATAAGGAAGGTAAAACAGCTTTAGGACACTCCCAGTTTTGTTCTGGCCATTTAATCTGTTCTAAGCGCATTTTTTCTAGATCAACCACATTGCAAATTTAGATGGATGCTAATAAAAATAAGCTCTCATTATTCCACAGTGATGCCATGGTAGATTAGAAGTTCATTAAGACTCTCTGAACATATCTGCACATCATATGCTGAAAGAAATCAGCATACAGCCTGGGAAGATATTCACTTACTTAGGGCTTCTAAGTTCATTATTCATCTTTGCATAGCTGAAACAAGAAACAAATTATCTAATTCAGCATATTTCTGGTTTCCATAATTACATATAAAGCATACATGCAGCATTAAAATGCACAGCACCAAAAAACTTCCGTAGAAAGAATGGCAACAGGCAGTCAACTGAATCCTCTCAATGCTCATTAATTATAGTATAAATAAGGCTACAGTGCAAATGTACTCGGTTAACTTATTCTACCAGATGCGTGGAACATAAAAAAAGCACAGCAGTAACACTGTTCAAGGAACATTGTAATTAACAACCATCAGACTTGGAGGCCATCAAAACAGATTACGGTTTGATCTTCAGTTAATTTTCAGTTAATCAAAATAACAGTTAAATTGAATTTGACAGGAAATTACCTGAGAAATCTTGTTTTGGTTGGACCATATACTAGGGCATACAGGTTGCAGATATGTTGTTGTTGTGTGTTTTCAAGTCATTTCCAACTTATTGCTAAGGTGAACCTCTCATGGGGTTTTCTGGGGCTGACAGTGCATGATTTCCCCAAGATCACCCAGTGGGTTTCCATGGCCAAGTGGGGAATTGAACCCTGGTCTCCAGAGTCATAGTCCAATGCTCAGGCCACTACACCACACTGGCTCATTGCAACTATAGTAGGTCAGATATGAGGGAGCATGTTGGTAGGAAGCATGTTGGTAAAGAGACAACAAGAGAGATGGAATAAGTAGACTTCTCAACAGAGGAATCTGGACTATGTTCATACATCTTTGTACTTCCCTTCATTTTTGTGCATTGTATATTCTAAAGTGTGCAACTGCTGCTCTTCTTCTGAAATACAGCTCAATCCAGCTGCAGCTTCTGTTAGGAGAAGGGAGGGAGATGATTTTCAGTGAGTCCACTCTGTTAGCCAGCATATGGTATAATGGTTTGAGTGCTGGACTAGAACCCTGGGAGACCAGGGTTTGAACGGTCATTCAGTCATGGAAACCTACTGGGTGACTTTGGGTAAGTTACACTTTCTCAACCTCAGAGAAAGGCAGTGACAAATCTTTGAATAAACCATACCAAGAAAACCCTATGATAGGGTTGCCATAAGTAAAAAACAACTTGAAGGTACATATCATCATAAGCAACAACAACAACACTCCCTCTGTAGCTACTGTGCACCCTTACAAAAATCTGTTCTGTAGGTTTGGGGAACCATTTAAAATAGTATAGGAGATGATGCAAAGGAGAAATGCAATGCAAGGAGAAGGGAAATTCCAGAAAAATGCCTCCCCTCCCATTCTGACAGATGCCACTACTGGATCAAAAAGGTTTCCAACAGCTGATGGTAATTTTGGGTTATGATATTATCCATCTTTGGGATAAACAAGAAAAAATGGCTGTGTACATGCATATATTCTCTGATCTTGCCATGTTACATAATTTGTGCCCTTTTTCCTTGCACTCATATTCTTGTATTAACTTGTATTAATAATTAATATTAATTATTATTCATAGCTTGTATTCAGTTCTCCAACTCATATACATCCTAGCCCTAAGGAATACAAAAACCACCCAGAAGACTGGCATTGGTGGGCAAGTTCCCTGAAGGATTTTTTTATAATATTGTACAACATAATGCAGAAAGTTAAGATAAGAAGGTCCCATTCACTCATAGCATTTTTGCTGTTGAATTTCCTCCAGGTGACTGTATGGTGATTATAGGGGTAGGCAAATATGCCTCTTTGGCCATTTCCATACCGGGCTTCTGAAATGGTGCAGAGCGACCTCTCACGGAGGTCTTCTACACCATAGAGTGGACTGGCGTGGACTACTTTTTGTAGTCCCACACCAGAATCCACTCAGGAGCGGCCGGAACTAGCCGTGCTGTGTGTTTTTTAAAAACCTCTTTTTCGAGGTTTTTAAAAAGCACGGAGCGCGCAGCCCCGCGCCGCTCCGTCGCCCGGCTCCGAAGCGGATTTGCAGGCACGCACAAGTGCGTGCCTGCAGATCCGCCAGGGGCAGGTTTCCAGCTGGCGAGCTTCTCCGGTTGGTGGAGAGCCTCCACCAACCGGAAGCCGCCATTTGGGATGCCGGAGGACTGCGGAGCAGCAAGCTCGCGCTGCTCCACGTAGTGACAGACTTACCCGGCTGCCGGTAAGCTCCGTTTTTGGGCGTTTTCGACCGTTTCCCCCCCCACATGTGGAAAGGGCCCTAGTCACAGAAGCTCTTTTGGACATGGCCTCCATCAAAGACCATATTCACTTGACTCAGAGCAGCATCTTCTCCAGGTTGAAATATTCATCCAAATCATCAGATGAGAATGATTCCTACCACTCCCTGTTCTGCTTTGTCTCAGGTTACAATCCAAGTGCCTGAGCTTCCCTCTCTCATTAGTACCTTGAATGTTGGAATGGCAGGATACTAAGTGTCAGAGGCCTTCACATAAATAGTTTTCCTGGGGCACATGAATCTTTCTGAAGACTGCATGTTCCAGGAGTCCTTGCACCAGAGGCACTGCTAACAATGCCAGGTAGGGGGATGACAAGGAGGCAGCAGGATATGGTATAGGTTCCAATTGTTCTCATACTGTTAACATTAGGGCCACAGCAGGGTCCAGATTTTGGAGCTGGGCTCAGAAAAAAGTTGAACTAGTTTCCAATTTCTTTTTTAAAACAATAGTGCAGTTTGCCAATCTCAGCTCATCACAGGCAAGGATCAAGGATTTGATCACACATGGAAAAAAGTGGCTGTCTCTGAACTAACACGAGAGAAAAAGTAATTAGATAATATAGTTTGTGTGTTTTTTTCACTGTGGATTCATCAACTGGGTTTCTTTTCCTTTCTTTTTCCACTAAAGCAAGGCTGGATTGCATCTTTCCATTTGATGACTTATTCATATATTTATTTTCAGCGCAGCCACTCAATGTATTTCTCTGAGTGGTTTACAAAATTAAAATCATAAAACAGTATGAACTAAACATCAAATAGATTTAAACCATGGCACAGTATTAACTAAACAGAAAAAACAAAACCAGTAATGCTAAACCAGTAATGCTAAAACCAGTAATGCTAAAACAATAGCCACAGGAGAAAATAAAACACTGGTGATCTTAAACTATCTTGGCCTAAATCCAACACTGTCCTTTCTTCACCTTCCCCCACAGCCCTCTGAAAAGCCAAAAGTCTTTTCTAGAAGGTTTTCTAGTTTTCTACAGTAGGTTTTCAGGATGCATGGGGGTGGGTAGCAGGCTGACAGACAATAAATAAATGCACAGAGGGTTGCAGAAGGAGAGGAAGATCACATGCACCCACACCAAAGCTGTCATATCTGCTGTTGGTAGCACCCTGTTGGATCCTGCCTTTCAAAAACAAACATGTAAAAAACATCTGTCGATGTCTGAACTTCATGTTGGGGGAAAACTGTCAGAAAAAAAAACAGATCTAGAAAGAACACTTTAGCATCCATAGATCTTCCACTGTAAGTCACTCTTTGTTACTCTTCCCTGAATTTCCCATTGCATGTAGTGATTCTACATACTGGTCTAAAATCACAAGTAACATTTAAGTGATGCTGAACTCCTAAGAAAGCATGGCCCACTGGTGTCATGATTAACTTCACTGTTAAGTGTCCAGATTGTATTTCTTGTGGTGCAGAATAAATTATCAGTCAAAGTTGTCTAGACAAGCAACAGTTCCATGATAAATAGTAAAGTCCTATTGCAATGTACAATAACATGTTAATTGCACTATATTTTTGCTCTCTCCACATCAGTCTCCAGCATGTTTTGATTGCAGCTGTTTCCATTATTTTGCACACTTTCTGACAGCATGAGACTGATCACCACAGATAAAGTTGAACTTCTATTAATGAGTTTATACTTTGATCTTCAAAATACTCATGCACTAAGAATTTTCATTCTCCTCAGAGTAAGCTGCAAACCATCCTTCCCCCTCCTCAGACTGGTTGATGGTCTTGTAATTCAGGCATATGTGCACTGAGAATTTAATGTCCCCTTCCTTTCTCTTTGTGATTCACGAAGAGTAAACCCTGCTGTTTCTCAAATAACATGGTTCAGATTAATTTAAATGTATTAACAAACTGGTTTCTAGCACCTACTGTACACACATCTATTATTCTTTCTTAGACGTTTGGGAGCACGTAGTAAGCAATCAGCTACTCTGCATGAGTCCAAAAGGGGGGGGGGGGTGTCTTTAAAGAGATGAAATCTTGGAACCTGAACTTTTTTTTTTAAAGGGTACATTTGGATCAGCAGTGGTTCAAGTCTATGGTAGCGGGAAAGTGATAGTGCTAATCCCCGACCAACCGCCTTTGCAAATGCCGGGCCACCACCACCCATTTCTTTCACCTCCCTTCACAGCCTCCTACATACATACATACATACATACATACATACATACATATATATACACATACATACATACATACATACATACATACTGGCATACATTGCATAAAGATGTGCCAGGTTCTTCAAGGAGCGTTTTACTGATAAAGCTGGTGGGCAGCAGTAAAAAGAGAAGGATCATGGGGGACAAGATGGATCATGTTATATTCATTAATGGCTAGTATGTATTATGGGGGCTTCCTGTTTGCTCATTCTATCACACCCACTTTCTTTTTGCATTACTTTAACTTGCAGCCATTTTCTGTTCTCTCTCTGATCTCTTTGGGACCACATATTTGACTATGCACAAGCAATCTGTCAGTAAAATTACTTCAAGTGTTTTTGCAATACATGTAAACACCCCGTTGGTGGTGGGTGTGGGCTTGCTGGTTGTCCAGCTTCTGCCTTGCCAATTTGGCTACCGTATGGGATAGCCACTACTACCTCTCATATCCCTACAACCCCAAGGTGCTCCTTGCCAAGGCACTGATTTTCTCAGGTTCAACCCTGCCAATGACAAAAGGAACCAATGAATATTTTGCAGGCATCTGATGGGCCTGGCCCTTCACTCTGAGCAATGTACACAGACTATATGTCTCTGTCATGGGGCAGTCTGACTGCTCAGCCTTGTACTATCTCACTACTATCTCCTCTTCTGTACACTGTCAGCACTCATGTTTTATCTGTAACTATCACAAAGCTATGAATACACACTCAACAGTCCTTTAAAGCAGGCACAGCAGAATAAATAGTTTAATTAAATTGCCAGAAATTAAGATGTGACAGTAATGCATGCACCTTTACTGCCCACATCAACAGCTTGTTTCATTTACTGTGAAAATGAATTGACAAAACAAACTTTCCCAACAAGGATGTATAAATACCAATTAGTGACTTTTAGCTGAAGGCTAAAAATGGAGGACAGACTGCAGCACTTGTTTGAAATGCTTTAGACAAAATGTTAATTATGATCATAAAGTTCAAATAAACTAAATTCAGATAAATACATTTTGATAATGGGAGTTTTTATGAAAGAAAACCCAAATATGCTGAAACAGAAAATCTACATTGTCTATTTTTTTTCTCTTGGATAGTAGTGAAATCCTTGAAACTGAAGTTTCAGTCTTATCATTCCTCTAATGTGTTTTCTGTAACCACAGATGCAAACCGTCAGTCAAAACAGCTTGTGCAGAACACTGCCATAAAAAGATAATGGAACTAATTTGATTTATTAGAATACTACGATCTACACATTTCTGCTTCACGTTAAACATTTTCATTCAGAAATAACAGTATCACCAGCTGTAGAAGTTTCTCCAACAATTTCTCCTATGGAACATATGTTTATTTTTCAGTGGACTGAACTTAAATAGTTATAGCTGGATTGCCAGGTGTCCCCTATTATAAGGTATGTCCCTTATTTGAAGGTTACAAAGCTTGCAGCTTATCAGACTAGCAGGTGTCCCTTATTACAAAGGAAGCCTCTATGTGTGGGTTGGAAAGCTTTTCATTTTATACAGACTGAGCAAGATATCTCCCCTCAAACCCCATATTTTGGAGTGTGGGCCCTCCACAAAGACAGAAATGTAATTTATGAATGTATGCAAAATGTTGACTTTACAGAGAACACATGGCTAAGCTGGCTCAAATCATTACTTTCTCATTTGAATATTTAAGCAGAACACAAACTTGCTAATAATGGCTTCTTGATTATCAACCCTGCATGCCAGGGATTTTGACTGTTCCTTATTGCTATTTTGAAAAACTGACAAGACTAGCTTATAGCAGAGATCAACAACTGTGGTCTTCTGGACATTGCTGGACCTCAGCTTTCATCAGTCATAATCAGCCCAGCCAAAGGTGAGGCAGCAAAAGCCTTTTTCCCAAAGGAACAATTAGTCCTTAGGATTCTGTCTGTCCAGGAAAATCATCACAGGATGGTGGTGGCAGCTAGATTCTGAAACACTTTCCACTTCGATAAACCATACAGCATCTTCCCTTTTGGTATGTTGTTATCTTGTAAAATCATTACACTTCACTTCAATAGACCTTTCATGATCGATGTTTTCCCTATTTTAGACTGTGAAAACTGCTGTCAGGGAACAGCCATCCAAGTTACACAGCGTAGAGGAAAACAGTTGCTCTATCCTGGGGGAAGAGTTTACAATATGGTGTTAGTCACTTCCAAGCAGTCTCCCCTTCCAAATAATGTGGATATTCATTGCAGCAACTCCCCTAGGTTGAAAATGCTGCTGCTTAATGTCACGTCAGTAAATTGTAAACCAGTTGCCATTCAGGACTCGATCCTAGATGAACAAGCTGGCCTGGCATGTATTATAGAGACTTGATTGGATGAGGCTGGGGGTGTTGATCTTTTTCATCTTTGCCCACCAGGATGATCTGTGCAGCAGTAGCTGAGACCTGGGGTGGGGAGGTGGGGTTGCAGTGGTCTATCAGGATAATATCCACATGACCAGAAGACCTATCCCTCAGTCTGCAAAGTCTGAAGTCTTATTTAAAGGTGGGAGCTGGGACAGATTAGGATTTCTGTTTGTGCACTGCTCACCCCACTGCTCAGCAGTCTCCCTTCCTGAGCTAGCTGAGGTGATCTTGTGGGCGGTGTTAGAGTCCCCGCAGCTGGTAATGCAGCTGCTAATGCTGAGGGGCTTCAACATCCATGCTGAGGCTACCCTATCAGGAGTGGCTTAGGACTTCATCTCCACCATGACAACCATGGATCTGTCCCATTCATGATGCTGGACACACTCTGGACCTTGTTTTCTATACAAAGAGAGGTGATGGAAGTCTACTGTTCCATTGCTGTGGATGGATAGATCACTTCTTGGTCTTCTTTAGAGTTCCTGGGACTCGGAGCCTCTGTAGGGGTGGATGAACCCATTAAGACAATCCACCCAGAAGGCTTATAGATCCAGATGGATTCCTGGTGGCTTTTGGGGAATTTCCTGCAAGTGATCCTGATGAAGCCCTGGTTAAACTTTCGCATGCAAAATGACCTGGGTGGTGGACACAATTGCTGCTAAGTGTCCCTCCTCATGGAGCAGAGCTAAACCAGTTCCTGGTTTTCTAAGGAGCTCGCAGTAATGAAACAAACAAGATGGAGACTACAGTGACAGTGGCAGAAAACTGAGAGTGAATGTGACCAAAAACAGACTAAATCTATCTGGAGGCATATGGTGGGACAGGATATTGACAGGAACCTTGGGGAAGTGAGAGCCACTACATGTGTACTAGGCCCTTGTCCTTCCTGCCTAATTAATCAGGCCAGAGCAGGGCTGGATAGGTATCAACATGCCTGAATGAGGCTGTGGTAAGACCTCTTCTGAAAAAATCTTCCCTGAATCCTACTATACTGGGTAACTATAGGCAACTGTCTAAAATTCCATTTTTGGCAAGGTACTAGAGCATGTGGTAGCTTCTCAACTCCAAGGTTCTTGGATGAGATGGATTATCTAGATGTATTTCAGTCTGGTTTCAGGCTTGGTTATGGCGTGGAGACAGCTTTGGTTGTTGCAGGGAACTGGAAAAGGTGTGTGTGCCCCTGTTGGTTCTGCTGGGCCCCTCAGCAGCTTTCAGTACCATCAACTGCAGTATCCTTCTGAGTCATCTCTCTGGGATATATTGTCCTACAGTGGCTCCATTCTTTCCTGGAGGGGCAGTCTCAGAGGATGGTGCCGGGGCTTCCTGCTCAATTCCTTAGCCATTGACTTGTGGGTTCCCTCAGAGTTTTCTCTTCTCCCCTGTGCTTTTTTAACATCTACATGAAATCTCTGGGAAAGATTGTCCAGAGTATTAAGATGTCTCCAGTATGCTGATGATACCCAGCCCTACTAGTCCTTTATACCTAATTCCAAGAAAGCTGTTCCTGTGCTAAACCAGTGTCTGGCAGCTGTAAGGGACTGGATGAGGACAAACAAATTGAAGCTTAATCCAGACAAGACAGAGGTATTCTTGGTCAGTCGAAATACAGCTCTGGGAATAGAGATTCAGCCTGTGTTAGATGGGGTTACACTCCCCCGCAAAATGCAGGTTCACAGTTTGAGGGTGCTCCTAGGTTCACTTTTGAGCCTAGAGGCCCAGGTCAGCAGCGATCAGGAGCATTTTTGCACAGTTAAAGCTAGCACATCATTGCATCTATTCCTGGGGAAGTCAGATCTGGTCACAGTAATACATGCTTTGGTTACATCCCATTTCAGTTGCTATAATGTGCGGTACATGGGGCTGCCTTTGAAAAGCGCCCAGTTGGCCCAAAGAGCTGCAGCCAGGTCATAACCGGGGCTGCCATGGGGGTACATGGCTCTTTTGTTGTAACAGTTCCCCTGGCTGCCAATCCGTTTCTGGGCCCAATTCCAAGTGCTGATTTTGACATATAAAGCCATATATGGCTTGTGTCCAGATTATTTCAAGGACTATATCTCCTTTTATGAGCCAATTAGAGATCTAAGATCATCTGGAGAGGCCTTTCTTTCTGTTCCAGCACCTTTGCAGACTTGTTGAGTGGGAATAAAGGAGACGGCCTTCTCAGTGGCTGATCCCAGACATTGGAACTTCCTCCCTAGAGACGTCAGGATGACTCCTTCCGTGCAGTCCCTCCATCAGCAGATCAAAACATTTCTGATGATTAGAGTTGGACTTTTAATGCTGTATGGTGCTGTTTTTAAGATTTGTACATAGTCTTTTAATGAATTTTAATATTTAACAGCAAAAATATTAAAATTTTGTAGTTTATATTTTATTTATAAATAGCTTGTTTTTTAAATCTTATATTTATGCTTTTATTAATGCTCTTATGTAGTTTTTATTTGTATTGTTCTAATTAATCTGTCAGCTGCCTT
This sequence comes from Cyclura pinguis, assembly GCA_030412105.1. Taxonomy (NCBI): domain Eukaryota; kingdom Metazoa; phylum Chordata; class Lepidosauria; order Squamata; family Iguanidae; genus Cyclura; species Cyclura pinguis. The sequence goes on from CM059600.1 coordinate 85,604,651, forward strand.
AAGTCCTATTATTGGGAGAAAGCTGGGATATAACAACAACAACAACAACAACAACAACAACAACAACAGTATAGTTTGCTGTGATTATTCTGATGTATTTTTAACTGTGTTTTCCTTTTATCTTTTAACTGTACTGCGAGCCAGTTTGGTGGTCTTTGAGTGGAAGAACAGCATAAAAATGCTGATGGGGGAAGTTAGTTACCTAGCTAAACATGATATTTACGCCATTAAATGGAACCTATGCTCTGATAAATACACACATAAGATTTTAGCCTTAAACACAGAACTGAAATACCATAGACATTTGGCTGTGCTGTAATACCCTTGTAATAATCCCCAATGCAGGAATCCACCATTATGAGAACTGACCCTGAAACACTCTAGTCTCAAGTTCTTTTCACATGTTCTGTTCACATGTTGAGGAAATACGGAAATATGGAGACAGGGGGATGATAGCTGTTTACGTCCCTGTGCTTTCCTAACAATTCAGTGGATTATTTGGATGTCAAATTAAGCTAGAATTCTAAATAAATGAAATAATACATGCCACTCAACCACACCTACTTGGCACCTTTTCCAAGTGGGAGTGGCTAAGCAGCAGGTGTTCTTTTTGTGGTTTGGTATAGAGTGACATTTGAACCAGAAACTCTGGTTGGTCAGTAGGTCGGCATGTCAGAGTTCCTAGTTGCCCCTCAAACATTTAACCAACCACATATATAAAATCCATCATTTATTTAGCAGCTCATCCTTGTAGTAGGAATGATGGGGCAGCGCACACATACACACGCCATATGCAACCACTAAGCCACCCCCTGTAGCATGCAAATTGTGCCAATGTATTTGTGATTATTTTCAGGCAGGAAAAAAAAAACAGCAAATTGATATGTGTTGGGGGCCAAACAGGGTGTACCTCTTTCGAAAATCACCAAAATTAAAATGGTGGAACTGTTCCTTAACCTATTCAGAATTGCTTTTTGGGAAACGAAAACAGACTTGAGCTGGCAGATCTTGACAGAGCTTGCTCTTGTGCTATGTGTAGTTGAATGTAATTTAACATAAGACTGTTATTTCCCTTTTTTATTCCCATCAGCAACTAAAGACAGCACAACTTTGTGCATCCATAGAAAATGAATATATTATCTCATAAAATGGGGAAAAATTATGATAACCTACATATCAATACTGTGCATGATATCAATGTATCAATACTGCAGGCAAGACACAAATTAAGATGAAGCAAGCTCTTGTGTGTATGTCTGGGATTTCAGCATATGCAGCAGGATTATCAGCTTCTTCTTCTTTCACTTTGAAGAGTATACTTCCATGAAATGAGGTGCTTTTGGAAAGGTAACTCAGTTTCCAAAGCAGATTCCATGTGGCATGTGGAGAAGTTAATGTTTGAGAACTGCAAGCTGTAGGCTTGTGGACTCAGCCCAAAAATTCAAGTTAATTGAAAGAATTGAGGCTGGTTTCTAACATTACCAGGCTATAGAAAACAGTCCAAATATCTACATTATATTGTTAATGTAATTTTGTTTACAAAATCTTTGAGTTCTGGCTTTTTTTTGGTTTTGTATCATAGACTGATAGAGACAAAAACATTTGTGAGTATAGTAATTGCAAATGCCAGTCTTTCTGGGATTCCTGGGAAAATGCTTATACCCAATTTATGTGTGTGGTTCTTAGGTTCTTAATGAGCTTGGAACTTGGTACCAGGTTTCCTCTATAAACCAGAATCCCTTTACCATATCTGTTTTTGTTTCTTTTGTAAATTATAGATTATGTTCCCATATTACCACAGGAAGTTGTTGTGGTCTTTTCCAGAAGTACCATGTGGTTTACAAACCAACTCTGTGCTGAATGTGAGATAGCTGATTAACAAATCCAACAAAAAGCCTAGAGCTAAAGGCTACATCCTGCAAATGTTTTAGTATTGTGCCCAGTCTCAGTGACCTAAGTTTCCTTGCTTGTTTATGGAATCAAGAAGAAGTATTCTAAAGGAAAAAGAATGAATAACCAAACACAGTTATGAACATGGTTCCAAATACTATATGCAGGAGCTCGAGTCTAATGTCAATGATGACCTTAAACTTTTCACCCCATGAGGAAATATTACCACCTGCAACCCACTTCTTAAGCAGTGGGTCTCTACTGTCCACCTACTCGATTAGCCTTGGCTGATGCTTTCCAGGTCCCACCAACAGATGGCTCCTTTTTGGTCTTCCTGCAAGAGCTCAAAAGAGTATCCAGGAGGCTATCAATGGCCCTTTCCGCACCAAGCAATTAGAACGGGGCAGTGTGTCCTCTCACGGAGGTTGTCTGCACCTTGGAGCGGACTAGGAGTGGACTACTTACCAGAGATCCACACCTCAGTCTGCTCCAAAACGACTCCAAGTGGTCCTCCAATGTGTTTTCTAAAGACCGCAAAAAAGAGGTCTTTATTTTCCTGGAACCGCCATTGCGTTCCAGCTCCCTTGTGCAGACTTGCAGGCTCGCACCAATGCGAGCCTGTGATCTGAGGAGGGTGGGCTTTAGACGTGGCAAGCTTCAGCGGTTGGTCGGGACCCACGACCAACCGGAAGCCACCATTTTGGAAGCCGGAACTGCCATTTTGGAAGCTGGAAGCCACCATTTTGGAAGCCAGAAGCCACTGTTTTGGAAGCCGGAAGCTGCCGTTTTGGAAGCTGGAAGCCGCCATTTTGGAAGCCGGAGCAGTGCGGATCTACAGACCTCGCACTGCTCCGATTCACCCTGGACCAAGGAGGAGCCCTGCGGAAGGGCTTCAAGGACAGTCCACGTTGCTTCGGACGCCAGAAGAAGCGGTAGGTAATGGCACAGAGCGATTCCCTCGCCTCGTGCAGAAAGGGCCAATATCTTATAGTAGTGTTTATTATATGGATCCTTGCGAGAGATATTTGATATTCAATAAATCAAGTACTGTTTTGGATTCTGTGGCAACCAATATCTGCTCCCATCTTTTTGAAAGCCCTTGGGTAAAGCACATTCAATATCACTCCTTCTCCCAGTGAGTGTACCTACTCTCTGCTATTGTCACCAACAACAGTTGCTGCTCCTCCTCTTCTTCCTCCTCTTCCTCCTCCTCCTCTTTCTCTTCTTCTTTCTCTGTAACCATTTGTTTGCTTGGCAGGCAGGGAGTAAGCAGACAGTGGCACCTACTGTTCCTGCTTCCTGCTGCCATTATAGTCTGGCCCAAAATGAGGAGCAAATAAAAAGCAAGCCAAGATGGTGAAGAGGAAGACCGCATTTACAGTCTCTCATCAGTGGACTCTGCTGAGATACAGGGACCTTCACAGATTCCTACCATTGCCTCACCTTTGCTGCTAATTAGAAATTGTTCTCCAATGTGGCTTCCTTCTCCTGCAAAAGCTAGGAAAATATTATCTTATTGCAGCCAACATCTGGTTCTCCCTAGCTAGATTGGTGTAAAAGTAATTAAACATTGTAAGTCAGAGAAAAGGTATCCAATTGTGAAAAAAAGCATTAATACAGTTTCCTTGGTGTACCCATCTTATCATTTCTGGTATATAAATCTTAGCCAGAATCCTGTTCAGGTCTTATATCTTTGTAAGTGGACTTACAGCTGCAAGAATTAGAATTGGGCAGTTCTGTAATGTTAGGAGAGGGCTGCTGTCACAGTATTACTTAGCAGAGTCAGCATAGTGACTGACATGCAATGGGACTCTGAGCAACGGAAACAATAGAAAGCACATCGCATCAGTCCCAATGCAGATTGCATTAGTCCTGGCATGCATCAGGCAGTCTTGCTAGAGTCCTGTTACACATCTTTGCAAATCAGTGAAAGGGTTTCTTAGCACTTCTACTTTGTAGCTAGATATATATGAAGTTACCTAACATAAAAGGTCATATAGGATTTCAGCCCTTAACTTTAACAATGTGCTTCACAGAGCAAGTGTGATGCAATTATGCAGTTTGGAGGGGGGGTTTTGTTTCTGTTTTTGCTTGTTAGATGGTTTCTATGGTGTTTGCTTTTGTGCTATGACTAGCTGTATTCTTTTAAGCCTTGACTGTAAGCCATATTGGATAAGTTTTATAGAAAGGGGGTTCATAAAAGCTCACAATAAATAAATAAAATGATCTATAAAACAGATATTACACAATACTATATCTACACAATATCTGTATCCAGTATTGATATGCTGTCACTTCTCATTTCTTAGGGCAGTGGAATATGCATGACACTGATGACAAGAGTAGACTCTGTTACCTCTCCCAAACACTGATTACCTTTTTTTAAACCAAACATTCCAGGGAGATCTCTGCATCAGCAGAGATGGTAATTAGCTCTCACACAGGGTATCAGCTGATCATGAAGAAATATTAATTTTCTTTTGGGAAAGCTAAGACTGATATCAGTCACCTTTTCAAGGTGATATCAGACCCACAAAAGCATTATGTGATTCATTCAGTAGACATTTGACTCACACTATTCTGTCATTGAGAAGACTCAGCAGAAGACGGATGAAACTCTTCAAGCAGTTAAAGACAGATGAGAATCAAATGTAAAAGGTGACATAGGATCAGAACAATTGTTCAGTGACTTGTGCACAGGGACGAGGAAAACTACTATAATAATCGATGTGGAGAAATAGAAGATGACAACAAAAAAGGAAGGACAAGAGACCTCTTCTACAACATTTGAGAAATCAAAAAGGAATTTAAACCAAGAGTGGGGATGCTGTATGACCAGCAGGGGGACACATTAAAATAATAGAATCATAGAGTTGGAAGAGACCACAGGGGCCATCCAGTCCAACCCCCTGCTATGCAGGAACACACATCAAAGCATTCCCAACAGATGGCCATCCAGCCTCTGCTTAAAAACAATCAAAGAAGGAGACTCTACCACACTCCAAGGCAGCATATTCCACTGCTGGACAGTTCTGACCATCAGGAAGTTCTTGTTGAGGTTCAAGTGGAATCTCCTTTCCTGCAGCTTGAATCCATTGCTCCTTGTCCTAGTCTCGGGAGCAGCAGAAAACAAGCCCGCTCCATCCTCAACATGCATCCCTTCAAATATTTAAACATGGCTATCATGTCCCCTCTTAACCTTCTCTTCTGCAGACTAAACATACCCAGCTCCCTAAGCCACTCCTCAGAGGGCATGGCTTCCAGACCCTTCACCATTTTGGTTGCCGTCCTTTGGACACGTTCCAGCTTGTCGATATCCTTCTTGAATTGAGATGCCCAGAGCTGAAAACAACACACTGAAGAACTATATAAAAGAGATGAAAGTATGATAGGCCCATTCAAGGAAGAACTGTTTGAAGATGAATGTACAATTTTTGAATGTGAAGTAGAAGCTGCACTCATGGCACTTGGGAGAAATAAATCATCAAAGAGGGCATATCAATACCACCAGAGACTGCATACTGTGCTTCAAGCTACCGAGACAAAATCTGCTCTAGTTCTTACTAAATCTGTAAAAAAAAAAAGGGGGGGGGGACAGAACCATGGCCCACAGGTTGAAAAAGTTCGACATACATTCCAGTCCCCAAGAAAGGGGACATGAGAGATTGCAGTAGCCATAGGACCAATGCGTTGACTTCTCATGCAAGCAAAGTGATGCTCAAAGTTCTACAACAAAGACTTTTTACGATATATAAAGTGAGAAAGGCCAGATATTCCAGGTGGGTTCAGGTTAAGGAGAGGTACTAGGGATCATATTACAAACATATGTTGGATAATGAAGCACACCAAAGAATTTCAGAATAATATCAGCCTGTGTTTTATAGATTACAGCAAAGCCTTTAACTGTGTATATCATGAAAAACTTTGAATCTCCCTTAAAAAAAAAAGAGTGTGCCACAACATTTGATTGTCCTGATGTATAACCTCTACTCAGGACAAGAGGCTACTATCAGGACAGAATACGAAGAAACAGAATGGTTTCCAGTTGGCAAGGGAATCAGGTAAGGCTGCATTTCATTGCTCTGTTTAACTTGTATGCTGAATACATCATCCATAAAGCAGTGTTAGACACAGAGGAAGGAGGCATAAAAACTAGAAGAAGGAACATTAACAATTTAAGATACGCAGATGATACCAAACTACTAGCAGTAAACAGAAAAGACTTAGAATGATTACGGAAGAAAGTAAAGAAAGGAAGTGCAAAGGCAGGTTTACAACTGAACATTAAGAAAACAAAAATAAAGACTGCAGATGATTTACACAATTTTAAAGCGGACAACAAAGACACTGAAATGGTTCAATATTTTCCATACTCTGGCTCAGTCATTAGTCAGAATGAGACTGCAGGCCAAGAAATCAGAAGACTAAGGCCTTTTTCGCACGGCATTTTCCCTGCAAAAGGGTGCCTGGAGCATCACGTGATTGTAAGGAGCAATCTGCATGGTGCACTCACAATCGCGCAATGCTCCAGGGGCCGGCAGGCGCCAATCGTGCACCTTTTCATTTTCAGCTGGAAGCCGAACATGGTGCACGATCGTGCATTGCTCCAGGGCCCCATGCGCACTTACCTGGCGTATAGAGTCTCCGGAGCTGCACCAGTTGCGCTTCCTGCCCCAGCGCAGCTCGGGAAACTCCCAGGCTGCACTGCAGAAGGAAGAGACGGGGCTCTCGTGCACGCAGGCAGCTCGTGCAGAGCTGAAGGACCCCAGATGCGAGAGCCTCTTGCCAGAGGCTGCTTGCGCGATCCCTGCACCCCAGTGCTGGAAGAAGGTAAGGTGCGGAAAGGGCCTAAGACTTGGAAGGGCAGCTATGAAGGAACTAGATGAGCTCCTGAAATGTATAGGCATATAACTGAATACCAAAGTTAGGACTCTCTATGCCATCAGATTTCCAATTTCTATGTATGGTTGTGAAAGCTGGAATTATCTGAAAAGTACTGCTGGAGAAGAATTCTAAGGATACTGTGGACCACTAAAAAGAGAAACAAATGGGCCCTAGAGCAAATCAAGCCTGAACTCTCCCTAGAAGCCAAGATGACTAAACTGAGATAGTCATCCTTTGCACATACCACAAGAAGGCATGACTCACTAAATAAAGAAAAAGAAAAGAACAATAATGCTTGCAAAGATGGAAGAAAGTAGGACAATGGGGCCATTGCCTCACCAGACTGTTATAGTGCTATTATTCCACTTTCAACATCCCATGGAATCTTGGGGTTTGCAGTTTAGGGAGACGCCTCAAGGCTAAACTGCAAACCCCAGGATTCCATAGGATATTGAAAGTGGAATAATAGCACTATAACAGTCTAGTGCGGAAATGGCCGGTGTTAGATTCAATCAAGGAAGCCATGGCCCTGAGTCTGCAAGTCCTGAGCAGAGCTGTTGATGATAGGATGACCTGAAAGTATTGCATTTATAGGTTTACCATAAGCCAAAATCTAATTTCACAACAGTTAACAACAATGAACAATTCAGTCATGGGCACAGGATCTGGGTGTGATCAGGGGACATAGCTGGACAAAAGACACAAAAGAGACAAGACCACTGTCAACTAAAAAGGAGTCCCAGCACTAGATGCTGGCTAAAGCAAGGCCTCTTCCTCCTCAGGACAAAAGAAAGATGCCACTGCAGTAACTAGTCATACTGAGGTGGAGATGTCCCAGATTTTACATGAATGTGGTCATCTTGGAACAACTACACTGCATTGTGATCATTTCTCAACCCCTTCAAAAGATTTTGTCTGTGTCATGACACCAAGGGTGGATTTCTCCATCACGGTTTTCACAATTTGTGCGAAATATAATTTATTTTAAACTTGTGTTTTGATGCAATACTAATGCATTTTGACTTTGTGAAGCTAAGCATGCAGGCATGTGTACATATACATGCACATATACGCACCTACGTACACACAAAGAGAACAAGTAAAAAAGAGTAGAACATTATTTTATTACAAACACTCAATCCACCCAACCTACTTTTACCTAACCAGGAGGTAAGGCAAGAGTTAATTGCATTTTCTGATAGTGTTCATTTTTATAGAAATGCACAAAAACTACTCATGAAAATGCACAGATTTTCTCTTAATCTAGAAAGCAAGCAAGCAAGAAACTCTCTCACAATGACTCTCATAAAATTAAAAAAAATGAAATTTTCCTTTTTACCACACAAGGATTCACTTCCCTCCCTATACCAAAGCCCTTTGTTATACAAATGCTTGTAAAGGAGGTGAGGCTTATAACTGGAACAAGCTCTGCAAATACACTGAGTACCTTTTCATTATCTTATTTGGGCAGATACTCAAGTTCCTCAGAGAAGCCCCAGTGTAATCTCCATTTGCATTCAAGTTAATTCTCCAAATGAGTTTGCTTTGCTACATGCCAATTAATAATTACTCCTCACTATCTCAGTTTCATCATCTACCAGGTGTTTCTGACTAGAGTGCTGAACAATCAGTGTTTTGGATTCTGCCCAAGAATCAAGGAATCAGTGTGTGTGAGGAGGTCATGTTCCAAATAGTGTCACCTTTTATAATTGTGCTATTGTGGTCCTATCCATGGCAATTTCCATTGTCAGTTGCTTTGGAATTGTTCCTAGAGTGCTTATCACCACTGGAATCACAGTTTTCTTTTCGCAGAGGGGCTGAATCTCAGTTTGTAGGAATAGGTATATAAAAATCCTTTCGCTCTCCTTGCCTTCAGTTCTGCTGTCTGCAAGGATCTCCGCATCTATAATACAGACATTATTGCTGCTATATCATCATCATCATCATCATCATCATCATCATTATCATCATCACCACCACCACCACCATTATCGTGTTGTTGTTGCTGTTGTCGTCATCATCACCACAACCACCATTAACGTCACAGTGGAAACACTTTAATTCCTACAATATCTACAGAGAGATTTTTAAAACAATTAAAAATTCAAAGCTCTGAGTTTTTAAAATTATGGAGCAGACTTTTTCAGGATCCTGACTGTGCACAACTAACTGAAATGTATGAAAATTGTTCAGGAACACGGCAGTGCATTGATGCTCAACCATTTAATAAAGAGATCAAACACAAATTTGGGTTAACTAAGGGCACTTTATTTTGACCTGACCTATTTAAAATTGCATTGGCCTGAAAGATACAAGGGGGTGGAGAGCAAATTGATATGGGTCCAGCTGATGCCAGGGTCACTACCTGACAACCTGCTCAGCCTACCCATGCGTGATAACACCTCAGCCCCAGAGGCAATCCAAATTGCTTTGGTTTCTCCCCAGTCCAGCATCTTGGAAGGTAACCCAGGGACTCCCACTCAAGCCTCATGGATCTAAAAGTGAGAGCCTTATTCCCAAATCAACCTCAAGGATAGCCTCCTTTACCACCCTTCTGGGACCCAGGGCCCTAAAGAGGGGCTCCAAAGCCCTACCCTACACCAAAGAGATGCCAAGAAGTGATCACCAAAATTTTGTTCTCCCCCATTATCTGCTAAAGGACAGCCTATTTACGACACCATCCAGAGCCAATTTTCCTAATTCCATCAAATATAGTATGGGGGGGGGGGACTGAGAAAAGGGGGGAAAATCTGGCCCCAAAGCGACCAGATTAACTCACACTGCATTGAGGGCAGGAAGGTGGGTCAACGTTGAGCTCCAAGTGACATGTATAGGAGGCAAACTGCTTCACTGTCTCCTTTGCCCCCATCACATGTCTTGGTGCTTAGCACCAATCAAACATAACACTCTGGTTTCACTGCATGGCGACTATTAAAAGCTTAGGTTCCTCTGCAGTGATGTGCATTGAGCATGTCCACGTAAGTATTGTACACGTAGATCTATTACTACCAACAGGTTCGAAAAATCAATCAAATCAAACCAACTTTCAGTTTATGGGCCACCTAGCTAATGAAAATTTGTTTCCTTCTTCTATGTCAACATCTTGCTTTTGTTGACCATAAGAAATTATAGCTGAGATTCACCAAAATTAATATTTCCAGCAATAAACGCACAAACCGTTTGAGCATAGTAGCTACGATATGAAATGTTCCATGTTTGCCAAGTCTTCTTCCCTTTGAAATCAAGTGACTTTTCATTCATCTTCCAGTAAATGGACACCATAAACACAGGAAGAATTAAGCAAGGGAACATGTAACTCATAATTACAAAGGAGAAAGTAAATGAACTAACGTCAAGCTATCTGCACATCCTGCCTATAGTTCCTTGACAACAGATAAAGTAGAGACATTTAAAATTAATGCAACAGAAGTAAGCATGTGGAAACCAGTGATACACAGAAAGAGGCCTTCAAGGAGATACAGTTTCAATCTGATAGAAAGTGCCCCACGTTATCTTTAAAAATAACACTCAGCACATATGGCTACAACACATCTGATAAGAATAAGAATCAAACATTGGCCCAAGATTGGATTTTGGTTGATAAGAATCATAAAATAAGCTAAAAGGGAGGGTTCAGATGTAAATCCTGAGTTAAGTAAACTTCCCAGAGGCTTCCTAGACACTATTATCAGATTGATGTAGTATAAGGGCTAATCTAAGGCCCATTCCTTGCATATTTCCAGTATAAGAAATGGGACTATTCCAGTTCTAGGAAACTGAGTGGAAGCAAAGCCAAGCATGGACAACGAAGCACACTTCCACCAGGAAGAGCAAATATGGGCAGCATCTATCATTCCCAGTTCTAGACGAAACCCCCCTTGTCCAGAACAAATGCATATACTAGCTACTACCTGCAAAGAAACTTTAAAAGTCAATGCTTTGTCTGTGACATGTGAACATACATAATGGAGAAGAGTCACACTTTGTACCATCCTTAGCAGCCTTCCCAAATGCGTTGCATGATCATTTTCAATCCAATCACTGGAAGTGGGATGCGCTGTCTCTGTGAAAGGAATTCATGATTTAAAGCAGGGGTGTTAAGACCCATGTCCGGCTACCAGTAATGGTATGGTCTGGATGGCACCATATCTAATTGGCATCATATTTAATTGGCAATATATTTTAATTTGCTCTGATATCAAATCAAACCTGAAGGTGACCGGGAGGCCAAGCCAGAAAGAAGAAGGATTCTGACTGTAAAAATGAGGTCACAGGCAGGTCAGCCTAAAACATCCTTTAGGTATAACTGTCATGAACTGAATTCATGCACGCAAATGGAATAGTGCTTAAACACTATTTACTAGGAGCATGGTATGTCGTACAGGACTTCAGTGAGTGAACTGGAGGCAATTAGCAAGATTCAAAACATAAAATACAAAGAGTACATCTTCCCGTCCACAAGAGACCTTGAAGACTTGGTGCAGCCTGGCTATGCTTATCAGTGCATTCCTAGCTTTTGTTTATCTAATGGTCTCTGGTTCTCATACTTTGTTACAAGCAAACTGCTACATATCCCATTACTAAAATATGGAGGACAATAACCTAGGTCATTTATCAGGTAAATCACTGCTGTTTTAGAGAATGATTGTCTTAAGCAGAAGTCAGAATCTCTTCTGTGAATACAATAGTCAGAAGGGAGATGTCTCCCAGCAGGGCATTGATTGCTTCAGTCCTGTTCCTGTACCCTTGGATGTTTTCCCTGTTGTCCTGTCCTACCCACAATATAGAGCTATTACAGCAATCATTATCTCTTTGTCATCTAAGTACAAACCATCAGCACCATCTAGACCCCATTGCCGATGTTGCAATTCCCATTGTCCTCCAGGCTCGGAGAGCAATTAACTCACACCCTTCAGGGAGAGAAATAGGATATGTAAACCCTTGATTTCGAGAAGTCAGGTCCAGTCAGATGAAATGCTGGACCCCACTAGGTCGCTCTGAATCCTGATCCATCTGCTCTTAGACAGAAGTCTAAGCCACATTTCAACTTCTTCACTACTCTTCTCAACTGGTAATTATAAAAATCCAAAAACTCTCAGCCTCTCTATACACAATTTTTCCTCCCTTCATCCTTCAGTCAGCTCTTGTGTGAATGTTTGACTGTGTGTATGCATGAGTAACCCCCCCCCCCCAAAAAAACACATTTTTAGCTTACTTTTGAATCTCTGGCTGGTTCTTTTTCTGCATGAGCCCATAAACATTGGTTAAGTTACCCCCCTCTTGCAAGCCTCCTCTTTGAGCTAATTAAATCCCCAGTTTTGCACAGAGCTACAGGCATCACAGGATGGCCCTTGTGGCACCTATGTTTTGGGGTAACAGGGGCTTCATAAATGTCATCACTAGAGATGGGACGAATCCAGAATTTTCGGAATCCGAATCCAGATCCAAACCCCTGGAAGTTCTGCGAATCCATGAAGTTCAAATCTCTCGAATCCTTTTTTAAAAAAGGGTTTAAAAAGCAAGGGAAACAACGCACTTCTACTGAAAAGTGTTTTGAAGCAGAATTTGACATCTTTGTTTAATGAAGAACAAATTAAATAATGGTTTTCACTTTCAGGAAAACATACTCATATACTTCTTATTAAGAATTACATGTAATTGGGAAGTAGCTTGAGATATTGGAGGATGCCCAAGATGATGCCATCTCCTGGATTGACTATTACAAAATAAAACAAAAAGGACAAGGATAATCTTGGGCAAGACACACTCTCTCAGCCCTAGCAAAACCCTAGGCAAAGGCAAACCTCCCTCTGAAGAAATCTGGCCAGGACAATTATCATAGTTTTGCCTCAGGATCTCCCCAGATTGAAAATGACATGAAGGCCCTTTCTACCCATTTTCCTGCCTGTGTAAACAGGGCCACATACTACAGTAGAGAGATAATCCAGGTCAAAACTGGCTTTTCTTTGCATAGCTCCTTATGGCAAGCTGGGGTTTGTAGTTTGATGATGCACCAGCACACTTTGGCAGAGAAGGCTGTAACACCTTGTAAAACTACAAACACCAGAATTGTGTATGAAAGAGCTTTGCAAGGGAGCTATGCAAAGGAATCTTTTTCAGCTGTCCTTGAAATCTCAAGAACACTATACTTTCCAGTCAAGTCTCAAGTCCTGCAACAAGGAAGGCACTTTAAAAAAACAAAAAACAAAAACACCAGCCTCTAGCTCAGTCTCAATTCTCTACCCTGATGTCCAGTCTCAAGTCCTAAAACAAGAAAGGCACTTAACAAAAACAAATTAACACCAGCTTCTAGTCCAGTCCCAATCTCTACCCTCCAGTGTCAAATCAAAAGAATAGGATGAAGAGAATAATTACCTTGCAGAAGGAGGCAGCCACAGGGGCAGGCAGCAGGAATGAGCTTGATCTGGAGCACTTGCATGAGCTCAGGCCCTGGGACGTGCAGGGACGCAGCTCTCACTGGCCTTCCACACCCGTGCGGGTCTGATCCAGGGCATTCGTGCCAGCTCAGGCCCCGGGGCGTGCAGGGACATGGCTCTTGCCGGCCTTGCACACTCGTGTGGGCCTGATCTGGGGCGCTCACACCAGCTCAGGCCCCAGAACGTGCAAGGATTCTAAAGATTCAATTTGCCTGTTTTGGCCCAGGGATTCAGATCCGCGAATCTCAAATCCTTCCCAAAGACTGGAGGGTTCGCAGATTCCGTTGGCCCATCCCTAGTCATCACGGTGAGCCTCCCCAAGTGAAGAAATAACTCAAGAAACAGAAAACAGCCTGAAGTCAGTTGCTGTTAGACCATCTGATGAAGAATGTTCTAGGCTACTTTAGCTGTTTGTATAGCAGCATGGCAGCAACTGATGAGAAAAACAAGGTACAAGGTGTATATTAACTGCATGGGAAGCCTTATTTGTTAAATTGTTTATCTGCATAATTTAGATGATCTCAGCCAACGATCACAAACAGCAGATAGAAAGATCTGCAGTCCCTCTAGCTCAGAATTATTTACATTGATTGGTTCTCCAAAGTCTCAAACAAGAGTCTTGCCAGTTCTAACTGAGATCAAATGATGGTTTCCATATCAATGGGCTGGTTGATCAGCTCAGATTTTGGTTGAAATTCTGAAGGAGATGTCTAAAACCTTACCCTCAAAATAAGTTTAATGCCTAGGACAATGTATTTCAAACTCAGACTAAAACCCAAAAGATTCACCACCCCACTGATATTAAAGCAACCGGTTGCAACAGCTAGAACTACCAGTGACTGTGCTGGAAATCTTTTATGTGCTCTGACATTGAGCCTGATGGTTTCCTAAGTGAGAGTTGTACTAGCATTCAACAAATAATTTGAACTGCATAGGAAGACAAGCAGACTACAGCCTGTTTATATGTTTCAGAAACCTGCATGTGTATTATTTCTATTATCACCCACAGCATGTTTTTAAAACATTGGAATCTCACAAAAATTCACCACTCCAACTTTGAAAAATGAGGAAATTATAGGTAAAGTGAAAACTGAAAATGGAAGAAGAGCTTTCTCTTCTTATTTTGCTTTCCTTTCCACTGGAGCAAAAAAGCACAGAAGCAGTATTATGCAGCCCTGCCTTGAAAGCTTTCCAGCTGACTTAAGAGCTTGGAAAAGCCACCTTTTTTGTTTTACTACAACCTCCAGAATCCCCCAGTCAGCATGGAATTCTGGGAGCTGTAGTTCAAAAAAGTGACTTTCCCAAAGTCAGGCAAGTATCTGGCTCACTTGAAAACAGAATATTGGCCTATCAAGCAGAGTTCTTCTTAATGCCTTTATATTTTTATCCCAGCAGATCTTGTGCTGGAGTTGGTCTAAAATCTAGCCAATGTTGGCACAATAAATGCAATGCTTGGTGCCTCTCATTCACATATATTTATACAAACAGAGAACATCTTGCTGTTATTGGCTGCTTGTAACAGACATCAGTTATTCTCTGGAGTTATTATGCTAAGCAGTGCTCAGTGTTCAGCACAATGAGCATTCCATTCCTTGATTGCTTTTAGCTTGCACCCATCTGACAAAAATGACACATTTAAATGTACATAATGTTTCTTGATTGGGTAAAGGTTAGGCTACATAACACAGCCATCTGGAAGAGCAGGTCAGTGTGTAGTATTCCTTTAAACCCTGCTTTTTCCTCAAGATTGATTCAAATTCTTTAAATTTATCTTGTTTACTTTATGCAAACCCGATTTCTTCCTTACAGATGGATGCGATCTGTCAAAGACTTGGAACTTTTTACTCCATACCAACAAAAATTGTTTAAACTACCATCTGTTCTTTCTTGAAGGGCACAATAAGACCAGAAACTATCTACCATTACATAAATTAAGAGCAGAATATGATTTGAATAGCCCATTAAAAAATAGGAATGACGTGGCTTGGAATCTGATGACAGACCTTTTCACTGAGACATTCTTCATAAAGGAGTATCAAGGACAGTCCTTTGTTGGAGGGCTAAGTAATCAAGAGACAATTTCAGTTACTTTAAGGGAGATACGCCTGGGCAAGTCATGTGGTTCAGTCTCCCACCAATCCATGCTGCATCTATTCTATATAGTGTTACTAGACATAGAGATGTTTTGAGACAACATATTCTGGATCTTCAGTTAAATACAGATCTTTCAATTTTGCATGTCTAAGACCCTTTCTGCACGAGGCCAATGAATCGCTCTGTGCCGTTCCTTACTGGTTCTTCTGGCTCGAAGCAACGCCCTTCCACAGGGCTGTATGTATGTTCCACGCCGATTTGGAGCAGTGCAAGGTCATAGATCCGCACTGGTGAGGCTTAGAAAATGGTGGCTTCCTGTCGTTTATGGGGCCGGACCAACCGCTGAAGCTAACCACGCCCACAGCCTGCCCTCCGCTGATCACCAGTTCGCATTGGTGCGAATCTGTGCATCTGCACAACTGCGCAGGTACGAACTGGCGCGCTCCAGCAAATTGAAAAACTGTTTTTTTCCGTTCTTCAGATAGCGCGCAGGAGGACCACTTGGGGGCATATTTAATCAGACTTAGGTGCGGCACTAAGGGAAACAGTCCGAACCTAGTTTGCTCCAAGGTGCAGACAACCTCTGTGACAGGACGCATTGGCCTGTCTTAATTTCCTCATGCGGAAAGGGCCACAGTCATATAATCTTATGTTCAGTGCTCATTTCCTGCTCTAGATTTCCTCCTTTCAGAGGGTCTTCTCTGCTCTTTTCTCATTTTCTTCACTTTTTTGGAGCTTTCAATTAACCCCTTATTCCTGTAAAAGTTTCTTCCCTTTACATGCTATCTTCTTGAACCCACTGTTCCCTTCTTGCTTGCTTACTTCTTTCTTTCCTCAGTTTTGCTTTGCTGGTGTCTAGAATCTGAGGACATGAACCAAAGACCTCTAAAAATGGTACTACCTTCCATATGCTATGGCAGCTCAAGCAATTGTTGTGAGACATTTTACCATCGCTATAAAATCTTCCAGTATAGATGAGGAGTTCTTATATATTATTGTAATGCATTTGTCATATTGCATGATTTTAAAAGAACATATGAAAGAACCACAACAAAATACTTAGTTCGTTGTTGTTGTTGTTGTTGTTGTTGTTGTTGTTGTTGTGTGCCTTCAAGTCATTTCTGACTTATGGCAACCCTAAGGCTTTTCATAGTTTTTTGGGGGCTGAGAGTGTGTGACGGGTTCAAGGTCACTTAGGGCTGAGAGAGGAATGAAACCCTGGTCTCCAGGGCCATAGCCCATCATTCAAACCACTACACCACACTGGCTCTACTTAGTCCCTAGTTGTGCAAATTGCTGCAGGTTTAGGTGAAGTTTAAAAGCAAAGAGAAACTCAAATGTATTTTGACATATCCTGGAGAAACTTCATGACTAACCAATAACAGAGGTGATTATGTTATTCTCCCATAGACACAAATATCTTTTATTGATCTTCTATAGAGTCAAGAAAAGAAATATCAAAATCCCACATGGAGCAGGGGCCCAGGAGGCCCCTTCCAAGTCACTTCTATGACTCAATGGCTCTATCAGATTGGAAAACAACCTATAAATCAAAATGTCATTTAAAGACACCACACACAGACACAAATACCCGCTGCCTGAGGCTGGAAGTCTATTCATTGTTATAGACCAGTGTTGATCAGAGTCAACATGCAGTTTCTGTTTCAGTAGTGTTAATAGGAGTCGTGTGAGCTACATTCCATCACGTGCCACAAAGAAAATGTAATCTTTATTAAGAGAAGACTGATTCTTGAAGCAAGCCATGCCTCACTGTGTTGATTGCCTGTGTATTTGTGTGTGTGTGAGACAGAGACAGAGACAGATTGAGTTAAGGAAATAAGACATAACTATTTTTTAAAAAAAACTTTTAAAACACTCTTAATTTTGATTAATCAGAAGTCATCTGAAGTAATGTGTATAATTAGTCATATGCTGTATGAGCAGTAAATTAAGATACTGCAGTCTATTTGCTAATCCTTACAATTTACAAGATTTTCTGATACACAGTCCACACCACTGTAAAGGAAATTCTGTGACAGAAATATGGCTATTTCAGGCATTTTCCACCACACAACATAATGGAATGAGAAAGAAGGGGAGGAAAGTTTTGAAGGAGCAGACGCCGTCAGCATCTAAATTATTCTCTGATATTTTGCAACACACGCAATCAGCTTTTGCAAGGGCTTAACTCTGTACAGTCTCATATGGCTCACATTCAGCATGTCACATTGAATCAAGTCTCCTTCTTGACTTCCACTAAAGAAAACAAACTTAACTTTCCCAAAATATGTGAGATTAAAGAAAAGTTCCTTACTTTACAGGCCAAAGGCCAGGAGCAACTTCTGAACTAATTGCTTCTCATTTGCAAAAAGGGACAAAACATTTCATTAAGATGCAACTAATAATACAAATACTTTTTTCCTTTTCCTTTTTCATTTGAAATAGACTGCAGGAAGATAGATTGCAAAGAAATTCTGTGCAATGCAGCCATACAGTTCTTATATTTAGTAGCTAAAATAGTATCCAATAAAGCCCTATGAAATCTGCTAAACATTTTCAAAGTTTGTCAGACAGAAGACATTTAGCAACAATTTGAATCATGGAGAGTTAAATGAAAAACAAAGTCAAACAGTAGCAGAGCAAGATACAATCTTTAGAAACAAGAGAGCACAAAAGAAAGCAAAATTAAAACTAAGCAACATATTTTAAGGTTTATGTGTGCAAATAATAAAATCTCCACTAGAAATATTTAGTCAAGCATTGCAGTTAACATGTAGGTTTACAGACCTGTGAATGCAGTTACTGTTTCTTATAAGCTTTTGTCTCCAGTCATATTACTAGTGCTCTGTTTCCAAGGGCTGCCTACAGCTCACAAGTTCCTTTTCCCAGCCTTGTCCAAAGGAACAGCCCGGATTTTGTGGTGTAATCTGAGCAGGGAAGTACCATGTGCCTATGATACGGTTAATTCACTTTTTACCTTCCTCTGATGTACCACGGGGGGGGGGGGGGGGGAGATGAAAATGAAAAGATTGTTTTCTCTCAAGAAGGTTCTAGTAATTAACAGCAGCACATTTATATATGTGGCAATTTATTTATTTACTATGCATTGAAATATATTCTCTGCCTTGAAATGTCATAACTTGAACATTCAGAAAAATCTGGCTTTAATCCTACATGCCTGCCAGGTACACATCTTTTTCTAACTTTTCTAGACACTCTGGGGGGAGTGGAAGGGAGGTGGAGATCAATCATACTCAAAGTAACAATCATACATTGCACAGCAACATAGACTTGCCTAAAAAATATACAGTAATTGCTTGTTTCATTCCTCTGCTTTTGAATAATTTCTGCTGCATCCTGGAATTTGCTCTGCTTACAGTCATCTGAAGTGTTTGTTTACATCTTCGCTGATATCCTCTAATTGGCCATGAAGATAAATTGGAAGATAAGATTTACGAAACATCAACATGCCTTCCAACATTTCTCAGATGAAAACCATGACGTGTTGCCAAACAACATCAGAGTGTTGTCAAAAGTTAACAATGAGGAAGAAGACAAGGTCTAGGAGAGGCTGTGCACAGTTTGCTTTCCCTGAACCTACAGGAAAAGGAAAGATTGCACCTCCTCTTCTTCTCTTCCCCTGTCATTAATTGAGTGAAAATTGTTTTGAAATCAGTTTACTGCAACTGAAGTAAGCTGAGGACAAAAGGGGAAAGTGAGAGGAAGAGAAAGAAAGCAGGACACTTTAAAAGCAGCTGACAAAGTGGGACAACAGAGGTTTAATCAGGACTGTCCCTGCCAAATCAGGACAGTGGGAGGGTAATAAAATCAGAATTCCTTGCCAGAGACCACCATTTGGACAAGTTAAAATAGCCACACAAGCAGTGAAAGAACTGGATTTTGAGTCAAACCAGAACTTCATGTGCTTCTTCTACAAGTCAGTTAAGATAGGCATAGTAAGCTTGGCTAGATCACAGTGCAGCTGCTTGCATTTTCTTAGCTCTTCAAAATTAAGACAAACATAAGCTTTGCAAGAGTCAAGTTCCAGGCTAAGTATCTTTGGTTTTTAACTTCTTAAGATTTTTAATGGTACGTGGAGAACCATCTGCTTTAAAATCAACCATATTGATCACTAAGATATACTTCAGATCATCAGATGCCCTTCTCTGGATGTTCTTACTATCAAAAATAATGGAGAGGGGTGATGAATAAGGACATGGCCTTCTCAGTGGTCGTCCCTCATCTTTGAAATGCCCCTTCCTGAACAGACTCATGAGGTGCCAACACTGGCTGCCATCCTGTTAGTGACATATGTGCATCACTAATATGTTTACATGTCTGTATGTCCTTTTTTTTTTAATGGTAAAAAAAGGGGGACTATTGAAACTGCCAACCCAGCCGCCAGCCAAGCTCCACTGCTACAGGGAAGAAGGAAAGAGGGATGGAGGCATGCAGATACCTGAGAAGGCCTTTTTATCTCCATGCAGTTTTACAAACCGCAGGCAGATGAAAGGCAGTTGCAACTCTCCAGTCAATTTCCACCTCCCCTACATGTCTGGTTATTGTCCAAAGGAGCAGCCCCAGGGGGATTGGCTGCAACTTTTAGTGGGGGCAGGCCAGTCGCGTAGGGATGTGGGAGTCGGGGGGGTGATTCGCCCCAGGCGGCAATGTTTTTGGGGGGTCCCAGCCTGTAGCCATGCCCCTGCGTGCCCTGGCCATGCCCCCATGCACCACAGTCATGCCCCTGTATGGAGTGGCCCCGCCCCCTCCCGCCCCCCCTCTACACACACCAAGCTCCACCACTGGAGCAGGCAGCCATGGAGCCACAAATGTGGCCACACTTACAACTCTGAATGTGCCATCTAGGATTGTGACCTTTATTGTCATTGACTTCAGCTTATGGTAATACTATGAATGAGAGCCCTTTGAGAGCTGTGGTTATCAACTGCCTTCCTCAGGTTTTGCAAACTGAGATCTATGGCTTCTTCAACTGAATTGGTCATTTCTCAGGACAGTCTCCCTCTTTTCCTATTGCCTTCTACTTTACTAAGCATTATCATCTTTTTGAATGTGTTCTGTCATCCCATGATATGCCCAAAGTATGACAGCACCCATGCATCTTTACTTCTGATGAGATATCAAGCTTGATTTGTTCTTGGACCCACTCATTTATCCTTCTAGCCATCCATGGTATCCCTACAACCCTTCTCCAGGACCAAATTTCAAATAAGTTTATTTTCTTCCTGTTACCTTTCATCACTGTCCAGCTGGTTATACATAGGAATCAGAAATGCTATAGCCAGGACAATTCTGATTTTAGTATTTAATGATGTAGCTTTATAATTGAGGATCTTACCTAGTTTTTTCATGGCTGCTGTTCCAAGTCTTAGTCTTCTTCTGATTTCTTGACTACCATCCTCATTTTGGTTAATGACTGAGCCAAAGTATAGAAAACCTTTAACTACTGCAATATCTTCATTGCTCACTTGGAAATTATGTAAATTAGCTGTGGTCATTATTTTTGTCTTTATATTTGTCAGCTGGCGCCCTACATTTGCACTTTCTTAACTTTCATCAGTAGTCATCCCAAGTCTGCCATTTTCTGTAAGTAATATGGTGTAATTTGCATATCTTAAGGTGCTGATGTTCCTTCTCCTACTGTTCATATCTGTCATCATTACTGGCATGCACACTGCCCAGATTTGATATGGTTTAGTTGGTGAAATATGATTTAATTGGCAAATTATATATGAATTAGCATTGATATAAAATGGACCCTGACATGACTGTAAGGCCAAGCTGGGCAGAGGAAAAACACTGGCTGAACCTGTGCAGTGCAAAGTAGGTCAGAGATCCCCTACAAATGTAGTCAGATCATATTCAGGAAGTCACCAGGTAACTCCAGGGATAACAGTCTTAAGCTAAGTAGTAATGACTCTGCTGTCAGGCGATAGTGATGAGGAACTTCCCACCAAACCACTGATTGTTTCAACCCTTCTTCCCACTGACCAGTGCATTTTCCCCATTAGCTACACACCTAACCACTATTACAAAGCTATCATGATGGCCATTAACTCCTTGTCACCTAACACTAAGACTATTAACACAACCTCCATTGTTTACTTGGCCAGAGACCCATTAACATCCTCGCCTTCCAGGCAGATTTTGGGTACAAAAATCCTGTTACCTCACAGTATCTCAATTGCTGAATGCCATGCTGTCACTCTGATTTCTGAACAAGTAATGTCCTTCAGCACAAGTCTAAGTCACATTGCTGTCTCTTCCCTGCTCTCCAGATTGGTAAATATTGCCCTCATTGCCCTTAAACTTCACTATCAACAATCTTTCCTCCCTCTTCCTTCAGATAGTCTTGTGTGGTTGCATGAATGCTTGTGTTTTTCATGTGTTTGTTAATTCCCACAATACCTTTTGAATCTCTGACTGGTTTTTCCCTACACGAGACCTTGTAAACATTGGTGGAAGATCTTGCTCGGTTAACTCCCTTCTCTCAGGCCTCCCACTTGAGCTAAATAATTCCCTACCATCAAGTGGAGCTACTGGCATCGCAGGTGGACCCCAAGTCACCCATGTTTTGGGGTAACAAGACAAAGTGGCTGAGTTTCTAGATCAGAGGGGATGATGCTATTTAGTTGGCTAAGTACCACCCAAACTTGCCATCCTGCTCTATCAAGCAGCAGCTGCTGAGAGTGATCTCATCTCTCGTTGACTGTGATACAGCATACTGGCATTTCCACCTCCTCTCACCAGCTATCTCAGGTACAACAATCAGAAGCAGGATCTGTCTTACAATTCCTTCTCTGACCAGAGATCACTGGTGGAAGGGTAGTGGAAATGTCAGTCTGCTTTGTCCTGATCAACAGGAGGGACCACCGTGGTTTGCAGAGGCTGCTGCCTGGTAGGACACAATTAGGGAACTTTTATGATCTCTGTGTATTCCCTGCATTATTGCCATGATGTGAATACTTAGGGATCAAGAATACAGATCACTTATAGATGCATAATTCTAAGTCACAATTTGTAACTGCACCTGTGAATTCCAGTCTGTGTCTTTTTGCATTCTTCCCTGTCAATGTTCCTGCCTTCAGTCCATAGTTCTTTTGGTTCCCTGTCAATTAGGCTCAGTCATGTTCTTTACATGGCCTTTAAATTCTACAGGCACCATTTATTTTTATTCACTATGTCCTTTAAATAGATATTGCTTTTGATGTATTCCGTTCCTATTAATTTTACTGGCAGCTACTGCTTCCATTGTTTGTTTGTTTGTTTATATACTTGGTGCTAATCTTGGAAGCTGCTACTGTTCTTTTTGAAAATTGGGTTGGATTCAGAGTTCCCATGAGCACGGCTGCATCCTTGGGATGTTCCATTGGAGAACAGAAGTGATTTTTGCTAATCCTGCTTTCTTCCTACAGTTTCCTATACTTCCTGAAAAACTGCTGGGTTGAGGGACTTTAAAAATGAGAGCAGTGGAAGTTGTCATTGCATGGGGATTCAGCAAAAATCTCTCTCTCTCTCCCTCTCTCTCTCTCTCTCTCTCTCTCTCTCTCGCACATACACACTCTATCCTCCAGTGCAACTTTTTGCGGGATCTCATTTCCTTCTCTCAGTAGAAGAATAATGAAGCCATCCCATCCCATTCAGCAGAGCAAGTGGTGTAAGTAGCAGAGTGAGAGGCAGAAGTGAGGGACTGGAAGAAAAGAGCCAGGTGAGGCAAGACTGTGAGTAAGGGAGGGGAGGGAAGATGAAAGGAGCAGTGGTAGGTTGCAAGAGCAAGAGAGGAAGGTATCATGAGGGGCAGGTTCTAAGGGAGGGAAATGTGGTATCACAAGGTTAAAGAAGGAGGAAAAGGGGTAGGAGGTGCAGCAGCAGAGTGTGAAGAACAAAATGGGGGGGGGGGAATGCCAGAGTATGAGTCCAGGAAGAGAGAAAAATGAGGGTGGTGCAAATTAGGAGCACAGAAAGGAGGCACGGAAGCAGCTGAGGTCACCCAGAAAGAGGGGAGCAATACAATCCATTGCTCCAGTTCTCTCCTTCCCGAGGCAGCCACCTCATGATGACAGTCTGAGGAAAGAAAGGGCTAGGAAAAGGTAAGAGGAGATGGTAGACAGAAGTTTATGAAGGTAGATTTTTGATGTGTATGTTCAGAGTTTTGGGAGATGGAGCCAAAGAATTAGAAAGAAAAGATAAAGTCTTATGTTGATGGACTAATTCCGCATACGATTGTCTGGGGAGTATGTCATGGGCGTTCAAACTGTTTACTGACACAAGTTAGGTGCCTTCAAGTCATTTTTGACTTATGGCGACCCTAACGTGAACCCATCACAAGGTTTTCTTGGCAAGATTTGTTCAGAGGAGGTATGCCTTTCCCTCCCTCTGAGGTTGAGGAAGTATGACTTGCCCAAGGTCACCCAGTGGGTTTCATAGCCAAGTACGCATTCGACCCCTGGTCTCTAGAGTTGTAGTCAAGTGCTTAAACCACTACGCCACATTGACTCTCATGTACTGGTATCTGTGCTGTATCAAATTAAACACACATAAGAGGGGAGTAGAATTTACCTCAATAGGGTGAACACTACCACGTAAACAAAATATCAGCTACAAGTGTGAGGACATGGACAGGATTTATGTTGAGAGAATGAGGGTAGGTGGTAAGATATGCAGCAGCAGAGTGCAAAGAACAAGGGTGGGATCTGGCAAAGATATTGGGGGACATCTGCCTCATTAGATCGGAACTATTTTGACTTTTCCTTACATCAAGGCAAGCTCTTAAAGTTTTCAAGGAGTAGTTGTGTTAATTTTTTTTTGCAGAAAAAGCAATAGGATCTAATATCTTCCCCTATCTATCAAACAGTATCAAGCCTTAAAGACAAACAAGTTTTATTTGGCAGAAGAAGCTTTTGCAAACTGCAGCCCACATCATCAAATACATGGAGCACTGCCTCAGTTGGCAGATATGGATGCATATGTTTGGGGTAGAAGACTATAATTAGTGACATGAAAAAGAATGGAAATATAAAAATGCAAATATTTATGATTACCTTAACTGGCATTAGCAAACAACAATTTGGTGGGAACACAGACATCCTAGCATAGATGAGCAGCTCATCATATACCTTTTGAAGAAAGGCCAAAGGTGAAAGACTACTAAAGTAGACTGCTTACTGCTTTTAATAAAATACTTATCCTATGTCTCTGAAGGAGACAGACAGCATGCTGTATTGGTCTGAGCAGTGGACTGCAGCTCTCCAGACCAGCGTTCAGATCCCCACTTAGCCATGGAAGCCCCGTGGGTGACCTTGGGCAAGTCAGCCTCTCTCAGCCTCAGAGGAAGGCAAAGGCAAACCCCCTCTGGACGCAAGAAAACCCCATGTTAGGTTTGCTTTAGGAACTTGACGGCACACACAATAACTACAATCTCTGAAAGAAATCAGAGCATGTTTTCCCCCTTTCAGTCACTGCTGTTTCTCCAACTTCCATCTGCATCTTGCCCTGTAAATAAGATGGCAGTCCCTCTTGGGAGCTTTTTGTGGTATTCTGATTGATCTTAGCATTTTACTATCCGTGAAAAATTGATAGCAAAAAAACAAAACCCAAACAAAACAAAAAAGAGTGTTCTGATGAGATTACCACTAGCTTGGCAAACTGTTAATATTGTTGGGGGTGGGGGTTATTTGTTTGTTTTGTTTTATATTATACTAGGAATGTTCATGCCCATCCTACATGATTTCCCTCTTGCTGTTAATCCCCACAGCAATCCTGTAAGGTAGGTTTATTGAGAGGCATTGGTGACCCATAGTCACCTGGTTAATTCCATGACTAAGCAGAGACTGAGACTTGGGTCACAGCCTTTAAACATTACTCTATACTGGTTCTCTCAGATCAGTTGTAACTGTAAAAAACTGTATGGAATTTGAAACAGAGTGGGAGAAAAAAAAGTAACAATTAATGTCCCTAATTTGCATAAAGAGAACACAAACAAGCATAATTTGTATGATAAGAATACTATGCATACTATGGAAATTAGATACCTGGATTTGAGGAAGTAGAATATGATAACCCTAGTGTAATTGGCCAATTCAGGCCAGCTCTCCCACTGGAAGGGATTGCTTGGGGCCTGTTTTAGACCCAAGAGACCTTAAAAAAAGTTACCTCTACTTCCTGGCCTAAATACCTAAAAATGTACTTGAGGATCACATTTTGCTGTTCCATCACTTAAAACAATGATATGCACTGGGTTTCATCCAGCCTCTTCTGACTTCAATATGTGATGAATCTTTAAAGAACATCTTACTTGGAGATAAGATCATGTTCTATGATGGTATGAGAGGACCTCACACTCCCTGTAACAGTTTGGCATTAGGCCTGCATCATGCCTATGTTATCTCTCTCCCCCTCTCCTTCACACACACACACACACACACACACACACACACACACACTTCTAGTATTTATTAATCATATTAAGTATTTTCTAAGAGGGTTGGAGGGAGAGGGGAGAGGGAGGGAGAGGAGAGGAAGAAGCAGAAATATACTGCTTCTCACTTGGACAAATATGACACTTCTATCTACAACACCACAACAAAGCAGTTAGAGGTGACTGATGACTCCTTTGTTACTAGGGAAATAAATCTAATCTGGATTTAAGTCTGAAGGTTAAAATATTTTAGCCTCACGTATTCGGGGTTTATGATTCAGTACCTTGGATAGGTCCATGGACTAAAACCCTAAGTGGGTTGACCACCCTGCTGACATGGAAGCCACAAGATACCATTGAAAGCTATTCAATACAAACATAGTAATACAAAATAGGGGAGAGTTCCAAATTGCTCACAACTAGGGGCCTTGTTAAGAGCCAGCATGGGGTAGTGGTTTAAGTGTTGGACTATAACCCTGGAGACCAGGGATCAGTTCTCCACTCAGCCATGGAAACTCATTGGGTGACCTTGGATGTGATACATCCTAGGGACTCCATAAGTTGGAAACAATTTGAAGGCACACAACGACAACACCAATAACAACAACGGTTTGTTATTCTTGTTATTTGACATCAAATCATCTTCAATGTAAGGTGGTTCTATGGTTGAGAGAGCTCCATAACCCCTGGTCATCTACAGCCTTGCTTAGGTCTAACAAACTCAGGGTAGCCTTGTCTTCCTTGATTGAGGTCAAATCCCTGTAATGTGACCTTCTACATTTCCTACTGCCTCCAACAGGATCAGCAGAAAGCATTCTTTTGTTTGCCTGCTGCATAAATGCCACAAATAACTGGGCTTCTTTTTGGTGGCAGTGTTCACTACACATCCAATATGATACTATCACAATAGAAGCAGGTGGGGGAAATCTCATAACATCAAAATCTGGGCTACTATTCTATGTCAGCTACTTAGGTAAGTATATATGAATACAAAACAGTTACTCAGATTTATTCATCTGTAACAGCTCTGTATTTACAATTGCTACCTAGTCATGATACTATTGCCATGGTCGTAACTCCCCCCAACCTAC
Organism: Cyclura pinguis; assembly: GCA_030412105.1. Lineage (NCBI taxonomy): Eukaryota > Metazoa > Chordata > Lepidosauria > Squamata > Iguanidae > Cyclura > Cyclura pinguis. The sequence continues at coordinate 85,631,482 of CM059600.1, forward strand.
TTTGCCAGGCAACAGCTGCATAGAAAGAGGTCAATTCATCCAGCGATTGGAGCATGAGTGAATTATGTTTCTGTCACATCTGTGGGGGCTGCATCAAGAGAGGTTACTTCCTTATGTATACTTAAGTAAGTAGCTGATGGAGAATAGAATGGCCATGCAGTCCCAATCCTGGGGCCAAATTTTGCTGCCTCTTTGAATGAAATCAAGGATAAAATTTAAATAAAATGAAGATGATGAAAACTTTCATTGCCTTGCCAGACACCTTTAAAGAGGGGAAAAAACTGGAAAGGAAAGTTACAAACAGCTGTAAGAAAAGGTTAAAGAGACACAAGAGCAAGAAATCTCAAAAAAGAAGAAATAGATATAAAGCTAGGTGAAACAGAAAACCTGAAACAACTGGTTACAATTAACGTCCAAGCTGGAATCTTTAGAAGAAAGCCAGTTTTAAAAATTTGCGCATAGATTAGACCCTTTAGAAAAACAAGGCATTTTTTTTTTTTGCAATGTATACTGGTTAGAATATAGTACTAGCACTGGGAAGTTTTGGGTTCAAATCCCCCCTCAGCTCTAGTTCACTAGGTGACCTTGCCCAACCACCAGCTCTCAGCTTAGCCTACCTCACTAAACTGAGCTGTGTCTTGAGACCCTGGAAAGAAAAAGATATGGGATAGAATTGTAATTGATTTGTTAATTGATTAATGAATGTGGATGTCCAAAAGTTACTGTGTGTGTAAGTGCTGTACATGTGGATCCAACCAAGAACTTTGATACACAGCAGCATGTTAACACAGGCCATTTCCGCACTACATTGTTATAGCGTGATTATTCCACTTTCAACATCCTATGGAATCCTGGGGTTTACAGTTTCCGGAGGGGCTGGCTGGCAACTTGCAACTCCTTGCAACTCTGGCCGGCCCCTCCCAAAACTGCAAACCCCAGGATTCCATAGGATGTTGAAAGTGGAATAATCACGCTATAAGAGTGTAATGCGGAAATGGCCACAGTCAGAAACTGGGAGGAGGAATGAGAAACCAGGACATTTTAAAAGCAGATGAAATAGTGAGATGACAAAGGGTTAACCAGGACTGTCCCTACCAAATCAGGACAGTTGAGAGGTATGTACAGCTATAAGTAAGTAAGTAAATAAATAAATAAATAAATAACATGTATTTCTTGCCCAGCTCTCCCCATGGATTGAGGTGGAAGACAACAATAGATTAACATATAACAGTTAAAAACAGAGCACCAATCAAAACAGTAGTCAAAATAGACATCATCTAATAGGAAAAAAAATAATACAAACATCTAAAAAGAGATAATACATATTTAAAATTCGTTGTTAAAATTTACAATTTAAAATTGTCAGGTTAGTCCTGCCAGAAGAGACTGGTCTTTAATGCCGTTTTAAATTCAGAGAGCATATTCAGCACTTGAATCTCTTCTGGCAGGTCATTCCACAGTCTAGGGGCAGCTGAAGAGAAAGTCCTCTGGGTGACCATTGCCAGTCTACTCCTGGCCACTTGAAGTAAATGTCCCCCAGAGGATCTGAGTGTGAGGGTTCTGTTTTTTAATCCTTCATTATTGTGTTATTCTTGTTAGGAAAGAATTTCAATATTGCCATCATATTCTTTTGATGAGAAAGACAAAATCTAAGTCCACGGAAGGCTTCCTTTTGGTATGTGACACTATTATTTCTGTCATCCACTCCACTGCCAATGAGCTTCTCACATTTCCTCTATTAACATCCTTGTTTACAGCTGTTAAAGCATCATGGGACAAAGTATCTTCTGTTCCTCCCATTATGTTGTAAGTTGAGGAACTCATACAAAGTTCAAGATGACAACAGTGAATTCCTGTCCAAACATGCTCTCTCAAACTTCACTACAGTTAGTCTTCAGCCAAAAACCCTGGTCAGAAATGACAACTGACTTCTTCATGCAGAAGGCCATAAAACCTATGGAACTACTGTGCTATCTTTCCACACTGCTACTTATCAAACTTCCTTGGGTCATTGTCAGTTCTTTTTGTGAAGGAAACTGCCGGCATTAAGATAGCATCCCTCTCCCAACAAGACACTCTCCCTCCCTGTCCCTCTCTCTCTAAAAAAGCAAACCAACAGCACATCTCCCAAATTTGTCTTGGATCTCATAAGAGTGCAATTAATCACCCTCTCTCCTTCTTTCTCTCTCACACACAGAAGAGTAACAAACAAAACTCTCTCTCTGTCTCCCCTCGTCCCTCCCTGAGCCACAATGTTTCAGCTCCCACCTTCTTCAGTTGCTAAAGATGAAACTAGTTCGATAAATACGCACACAAACATGCACAATAGATTAGGTAAATAGATGATAGATAGGCTAGAGACATGATAGGGATAGATCAATAGATCGATCTCTGGAGGGGTGGAGTAGAGTGGGAGCTGGCAAGATATCCAGACAAGGAATTAGTTCAGCTCATGCTGCAACACATACAACATTTACACACATAGAAACCTCCCTAGGCATCCACAATTCTAACTCTACATGGTTAGCACATATAAAATACATATAAATGTGCAGTAACTTAGAAGTTATGTACTTAGGCTGTGGAAAAAGCTTCATCTGGGTGACTGCGGCTGTTTGTTTTATTGATTTCCCTCCATATTTCTAATTTGTTCTTTGTTTTAATTGTTATTTGTTTTAATGTACTTAATCATTGTTAGGCATCTTGAGATGCTTAAATCCAACTAAATAAGGAGACAACATGGATCCTCAACTCTTGTGAATGGAGTTCTACTGACAGAACACTGCTGCTGTCATAAAGGGACAAGGGGATTTTCACCAATACCCCTTTCTCCTTGCAATCCCTTTACCTTACAATTATATGCCCTGAAAAATTCTGGAATTCTCCAGAACAACGCAGGAAGGAGCACAGGGTGCTGTTGGGGAAACGAGAAACTGGCAGAAATCTCTCTCTGTCTCTCTCACACACACACTTACACACAGAAACACACACACACACCCCTCCAAGAGCAGGGTGGCTAGTGAATCAAATGTTTTTCTACAATAGAACTAGCCTGGGAAGGTAACTCTGGACACAAGACTTACTGGGCAGATATCAACATCACAAGTATCAGTAAATTTACTTGCCATTTTGGGCTTTTATAAGCATGTTAACTTGACACCCACAGTTGATTTAGTCTTCTACTTTGTCAACAGTTAATTCTATTAATATTTGGTAAAAGACTGATGTGCTTTTATTATTTCATGAGACTTAAAAACCACTCTGCAATTTGTAGACTGCAGGCATCCTGACTAAATTAAAATAAACATTCTAGCTTATTAATCTAGTTCATAAATCCATTAATGGAGTGTTCCTGAAATTATGCCTTTAAACATTCTTGGTCCCAAATTGTTCCAATTAACCTCATGCTCTCAGGCTCCAAGCTACAAAAGTATGTTAGCCAATTAGTAAATCAGAGAGTTCCAACTCAAACAGAATTGGTATACTCTGTTCAGAGGTGCATAATGGGCACAACTGACTTTTCCCATTGAAATAGACAACAAAGGCCCCATTGATTTCAGAAGAGACGCATTGTACCCCCTGGTCCAAAGACCAAATATGTCAAACATTAAGTCAGTAGTTGATCACCTAAGAGACTAATGGTTTAATCTAGATAAATACTAGCCCCATTCAGTCATTTTGTCCCTCAGATGGTCACAATTATATGAACAGCTAGAAAGAATCCACTTGTGGTCCTGTTCTCTTGGTAATTTCACCATTGACTAGCCCTGTTGCCTTCCTCCTCATCTGAAGTAGTGAGTCTGCAATTAGCGTGTAGGCACCCTAAAGCACGTACAAAATTAAGCAACCATGGTTCTATACAAACAGGTCCCTGTTCTCATCAGAGTGGGGGTGGGGGTGGGTGGGATTCCCACTTCCCTATAAAAACACATTGAAGGTGCTGAGGCAGGCCCAAAGGGGTATGTCCAAGACCATAGTGTCAGCAGACATGGCCACATTCTGTCTCATTGCCTAAAAGATATTCCTGCCTCTGGATGATGCAGCATCCAAGCATTCTATGAAAATAGAATGGCGGGCATCAATAATACCATGAAAACTAGTTCCTCTGTTCTGCTGGCAGAGAGAAGCTATGCTGCTCCCCCTCCTTAGTGCTGGATTTAAGCACAATGCAAGTAGTCTACAGTGTAGGGTTGCAGATTCTGCGAGACCTCTAAATAAATAAAAAATATGCAACATATTGTACTATCTCCTCCCCATGCCAAAAAAATCCAAAAAACAAAACCCTGTGATATCAATGCATATGTATGCATGTGCGTATAATACTATTATCTTAAAATTGACATAGCTTACAACTTCAGCAGGCCTCAATTTGCCATGCCGTCACCTCTTAGAGAGGGAAAGATTAGCTCACATGGGACTCTTTCACTCTACACAGTTATAGGGCTATTATTCCACTAACCACCATGGTTACACCCTATGGAATCCTGGGATTTACAATTTCAGGGTATTTGCAATTCTGAAACAGAAAATGGTAGTACCCCCTTGAACTACAATATGCAAGATTCCACATGATACAGCCAAGGCAGTTAAAGTGGAATCATGGTGTTATAATCGTATAGTTTGAAAAGGTCTGTAATAAAGATGTAAGTACTGAACAGCAAACCTGTTCATACCCATTCACCACTCATGGTACAAATTCTGGAACCAATAAAAAATAAGCTACCTGGAGGTCTTTGAGTTCATTTTTTTAATTATTTAATTATGAAACAAATAAAAACCCTTTGCTGTTGAGAGGTACGTTCTGACAGGGATCATGCATTGCTCTAAAAGTTCTTGTCCCAGACCTGTGATTATTTCACTTTCTTTACCCCGCCCACAGAAAAGGCAGAAGTTTACATCAGCAAATATAATTCCCAGGTAAGTACAGTGAAATTTTATTTACTTTGTGAGTCCTAAAGGAACAAGTGAAATTTAATATATAGTTATTTCTTCAGATCTTCACAAGAAAATCAGTAACAGTGCAAATGGCCAATTTTTCCCTGATCGTTTTAAAGGGGGAATGTTAAAGAAGAAGGGGAAAAAAACCAACATGTTCAAACTAAGCCTTTTAAAATAGAAATTTCCATTTCAGTTGCCAACAGTGAGAGAAATATCTCTCAACTCTAATATAACTTTCAATATCAAGAAGGAACCCGGCTTCTTCAGAGTCCTTCATGAGCAAGGATGCCGTAACAATCTTTTGGACAAAAGACATGTATCAATGAAATGAATCTAGATAAATGTAAAATCATGTGGGGAAGACAGTTGAGATGTTCTGTGTCTACAAATACAGGAAGATCTAGGTTGTCGAAACTGATATTACAATACAGTGCAATACAATGTACAATAGGTAGGTGCATTCTCTTAACTGTTTAATGAGATGGAAATTTCAATGTATATAGATTTCTCTCTCCCCCCCCCATCTCTCTCTCTCTCTCTCTCTCTCTCTCTCTCTCTCTCTCTCTCTCTCACACACACACACACACACACACACAGAGGCACACAAGACATGGGTGTTTGTCTCATCAACATCACCTCAGAAGCATGTGGTTCCACCTATGCAACAGCATAGATTCATAGACCTGTCTCCTCCCAAAGAAACAAAGGGCATAGTGACACTTGGTGCCTTCCAGGTCAGGGGGCAGTGAATCTGTTCTGAGTTTTAATGTGGATTTTAAAGGAGCTATCCAAGGTGCTGAATCCTCTCCCTAAAATAGGATCTGCACCTTGGATAGCTTCTTTAAAGTTCAGACTATAATCCAGAGTAGATTCAAACCCATCCCTATTCACACACACCAGGTACCAATGATAGTGTGCCAGAGTATTGGAGCCCACATGGATATCCAGATATGAAGTATATTTTTTCAGTGTTTTTTCCCCTAGTAACAACCATAAAGTAAGGGCAACCTAATCTTATCACGCTGGAAGGCAACCATGGCTTTTGCACCGGGTAGCTAAAGCAGGTCCTGTGGCTGGCAAGCAAGATAGATGGTAATCAGCCCTCCAAGAGCTTGGCATATGAAAGCAGCCTCATCACATGGGTTTGCATGGAAGGAAAAAGCAGAAATACTTTTGGGATTAGATCAGTATGTGTTGCTATCTTGCTATAAAACCTCAGCACACCAAACTGCTGATAACAGTGAACTGATTATCACAGGCACCAAGCCTGTTCTGTAGTCTGTTGTACTTGCAGTAAACCAGAAACATATAAAGTAAAGAACAGATAAAGAACTTTAAGGAAGAAAGGCCTTTTTGCTATCAAATATAAAATCCTTTCCACATGCCAAAACCGAAAATCCCTATGGATTTCAAAGGAAGTTACACAAGTAATTTGGAATGGAAGCAATACATTTAACAGTGTAGTAAAGAAACATTTACTATAACAATATTGCAGATACAGTAAGTCTTCTACAAATAGAAGACTTTCTTTTAAAAACAAAGAAGATTTAGAATATTTACAATATATATTACAATATTTACCATACCACAATAAAACATTAAAGTAGATTTTTAAAGGACTTCTTAAATGTACACTTTTTTCTTTTTCTTTATTTTTGCTATACACTACTGTATCATGAGCAACATAGTTCTTGTTTATTGTGCTTCACTCAAACTCATATTAAACACACAGGATATAAGGAATTATTCAATTTGCTTTGGGTGTTGCAAACCTAGCTGCTACAAACATAATGTAAAATACTTTACATGCTGTGAAAGGGAACTGATAACAAATAACTATTTTCAAGCTCCAGATGGCTAGGGACTCCATTCAAATTTTAGCCAAATTGTGAACCTGATAAGTATAACTTCATCTCTCACCTATATTACTATGTCACTGTAAAACTGATAGATGCATATACAGATTATTGAAAAATAGACATTTGTGGAATATACTGAGCATTTAGGGAAAGGTAATACAGGATTAACAAGCTGGAATGTGTCCAGAGAGGGACAACAATAGTAAAGGGTCTGGAAATCAAACCCTATGAAAAACAATTGAGGGAGTTGGGCAGGTTAGCTTGGGGAACAGAAGACTGAGACTTGATATGAAAGCCATCTACAAAGATCTAAAGGGCTGTTACATGGAAGACGGAACAAGCTAGTTTTTTGCTGCTTCAGAAACTAGGATGTGAATTCATGGATTTAAATTAGAAGGAAAGAGATTCCAAATAAACATTAAGAAGAACGTCCCAACAATATAAGCTGTTTTACAATGGAACAGTCTCAGAAGGTTGTAAGTTCTTCTTCACTGGAGAGTTTTAAACAGAGTTTGGATGGTCAATCCCCATGAATGCCTCAGCCATAGATTCCTGCATTGGCAGGTAGCTAGAACAGATGGTATTAACATCTGATTATATGAATCTGTACTTCTATTATATTTATTTTATTTATGTCCTACCTTTCTCCCAGCACAGTGCCCAAGGTGGCTCACATCAAAATTTGTGTATTTTGATATAAAGATCCAGAATGTTAAATAGTTAAATCCATGTGTAAATTTGGCCCATATTAAAACTTATCAAGACATCAAAATTATTTCATAGATTTGTATGAACTTCACATGGGTTTACTAGCCATTCAGAGTATTTGGCCATTCTGACCAAAGTAAGACGGAATAATTAAAGTCCCTCCATGTTTTTGGAGCTAATCAGGGAGAGAGTGGACTGGGACCTCAGCTTCAAACAAGGCAAAGTGTGTCAGAACAGTCCAATGGGTTTAAATCGACTTGTTCCCAGGCAAGCTGGTATAGGACTGTAGGCTTTATCTTGTGCAATCCTGTAGCATACAAGTTGTCATCAACATGCAGCCAAAGGAGCAATTACAACTCTCTCTGCTTATTATTACCAATTATGGTTTATAGCTAGCTAGTTGATACCTAGCTAGAAATATTTTTATGCTTCAGCCAAAAGACTTCCCACAATTCCATGTACAGCCAGGGTGCGAATCGTGGAGCCCTCCAAGTGTTGGTGGACTGCAAGTCTCATCATCCCTAAACAACATAGTCAAAAATGACAGATGCTTGAAACTGTAGTCCATCAACATCAGGAGGGCCACATGAGTCCCACCCATGTTGCACAAGAATCCAACTGCAAAAGCAATAGAAATTTACTTCAATACTGACAATACTCTGTTGAACCTATGCATTATGCTGTCTAATACTGAGCTCTCCCTGATGCAGGGTTAGGAAAAGCATAGCCAGCAGGCTGCCTCATTTTGCAGTCCCAGAGCTCCCAGATCCAAAATGGCCAAAAACCACAAAAAAGATACCCCAATGCCACAAAAATGTTGCTCCTCACTACATCAACTCACAAAAATCAGCTATAATTGGGGCAATTCCCAGAACTGGGAGTTGCAAAGTGTCACTTCCTATCATGACAGGAACAACCATTCCCATTACCTGCCCCTGGTCTAATGGTTGATCCAGCCCTGCTCATTCCTCACTCAACACATTTTAAGCAACCTACCAGTCAATAGGTGTCCCTATGGTAACTGTATGTGCATCTAATTTAGGAAGGTCAACATTTCAGCATAGCTAATGGCAAGTAATTCTGGGAGCTGCAGTCCAACATCTGAAGAGTTGTGTGTGACGCACAGATACACATACCAACTGGACCATCACAACTTCTAATTCATATTTTCATTCATAAAATGAATGTTGGTTCAGAATTTTTTTTAAGCATCAAAACAATTATTTCTAATCACAATTAAATTCTTTTGGTCATATTTCATCACTAGCAGCATGAAATCAAGGGTATTCATATTTTCTCTGTGGTTTCTTGGACTGAATCCAGGGGCAGAGTTCATTAGCAAGCAAGTCAAAAAGGAAACGTTCAAACCCTTCAGAACAGTAATTACTGTAAATTGGAACAGCTTCCTTTTAGAGAACACAAAAAGCATGCAGTACAGGTAACCAGAAGATAAAAACCACTCAACAAAAATCTGCTTCTCTTAATGCCTTGAGTGCAGGGCTAAATCAAGAAAAGTGTGACCACCGCGTTCAACTCAGAACTTGGAAAAATTACGTCTGGGGACTATAGCTTCAGGAACCAAGCAGCCAGCAAAGACGCTGACCATATACTCTCAAACTATCCCGATTTGGCAGGACAATCTCAATTAACCCACTGTCCTCTTAACTTTTTCAGTTGCTTTAAGAATGTCCCAGTTTCTCTCTTCTCATCCCACCCTCCCCTTTATCTTCAGCCTACTAAAATTGTTGGAAAATGAGTTCAAACTGCAAAATGACTTTGTACTCCATTAGCTCAGCAGGGGAGGGGAGGGGAATAATCTTGGCCTTCCCTGTTGACTCTGGCAAAAGCAGACTGCTTCAGCCTCTTCTGACTTGTGTGTTTTTCCTCATTAATAACTTTTGCCACCTTGACCACACTCTGATGTTGCTTAATGTCCCAGCCAATGGCTGGATATTAAAGGAGTTGCCATCCAAAAGAGTATTTTTCCCAACTCTGAAAAAGATACATCTTTTCATTAGCAAGACATTTTCTGAAAAACAATAATGTACTCTGCACGTTAGTGATGGGGAACAATGTGCTCCTCCAGATGTTCTTGGATTCTAATGGTCCCCAGCTCCAACTGGGAGGATTAACAGCCACAATGATCAGAGTTCTAGTCTAAAACTACAAATGGAGGGCAGATGTTATCTCATATTTAATACTGTTTCACTGAGCAGGCTGGAAACTCAGAAGATTCTCACTATCAGGAAATCTTCAGTAATGGAGAGAAGAATTTGAAAGAAAATGACACCAAGTTTTTACAGTTCAGCTTTAGCCACTGTCACTAGAAGCCAAAATGACTAAATTGAAGCTGTTGTGCTTGCGACACATCATGAGATGACACGACTCATTGGAAAAGACAATAATGTTTGGTGAAATAGAAGTGGAAAAAGAGGAAGAGCACAATAGAAATGGATAGACTCAATAATGGAAGACGCAGCTCTGAGTTTGTTAGATCTGAGTGGTGTTCTGGGTACCTGGGAACTCTTGAAGGTTTCTTATTCATAAGGCCACTTTAGGTTGAACCCAGCAAATAATAAGAACATCAGGTCCTTGCTACAACAAAGAAATGCTCCTCTGGACCTCCCAGGGGTGTTCTGCACATATACAGCTGAGTATTTCAGTGTTTCAAACAGTAGCTCCAGCCAGTGGCAAGTGGTGAACGTTTTATGTAAGGGTACATGAAACATAGGACATTTCCATGTTCCTAAATTGTAGGTTTGTTTATTTGACCTCTGATGGGTTTATGCATAAATGTAGTCTTGTCAGACATAGGAAGCACGTAGGATGCATAGTTTCTTTTATTTGAAAAGATACATATATAGCAACATGGGAAGCTGCCTTTTATTGAATCAGACCTTAGATCTAGCTAGACCAGCAAAGTCAACACAGACTTACAGCAGCTTAGGTTTCAGACAGGTCTCTTTCCTGTCCATGCCTGAAATGGCCTAATCCCAAAGTAAATCCATCAAATCAATAGTTGATTGGCAAATCAAAGTTATATAGATCCCTTTGATCCATTGGGTCTACTCTAGTTGAGATTAGAAACTGAATTTAGCCCCTGGAATATGAACTTTGGATCATCTGCATACAAATACTATTTTTTCACAGCCCAAATGAACCTTTTTAAAAGGAAATCAGAGAATTTTCTTATACTCATTAAAAAAATACCACAATGGTGCAAAATAGTCACATTTAATTTTCATGCATACAAAAACATTAGTACATCATTATACAAAATATTGTAGTATACTATACTATATTATGGCCAAGACATTAAGTACTTAGACAAATGCAGCATTGGAAACACTGATAGGACTCTTGTCTTCATAATGCTAGGCCACACCTCTTTGAATCTTCCTGTCTGTTGTTGCATAATTATGAAGACCAGAAAACATGATCCTAATCTACCCTCATAAGAAGGAAACTTACCAGCTTTGAGAAATGGAAGAGATAAGGATCTGCATAAAAGAAAAATCTTTTCATATCATGATTGCCATCTTCTCTTTCTAGGATAATATATCTGTATCTGTCTATCTACAGAGTTTATAACTAGATGGGTAGATATGGATAATCCCATTCTGGTCCTTTTTTCGGTTGGCTGAATTGCTGAGTAGAGCAGCTACATTATCAAATATTTAGAGATATATTCATTCACTCTCACACTCTCTCTCTCTCTCTCTCTCTCTCTCACTCACTCACACACACACACACACACACCTGCACACCATGAGTTCCAGTGATTTGTATATCAGTATTATAAATTATAATATATACAATATTATAAAGAAGCTACAATTATGAAGTTGTCAGGCATTTCTGTTCAGTTTAATTCAACTTGCTAACTATGCAACAAGTCAAAGAAAAATGATTCAAAAAGATCATCTTTCCTCCTCGTACACATATGCCCCTTGTTTCTTTGCTAGGGAACTGTCCAGCAAAAGAAAACAAAAAAAATGCAGACGGTACAAGTGCCAGAGGCCACTTTTACTGGGATGCCTCTTACTTCAGAGGGTTTCCCTTTTGTTCCATGACATCTTGCTCCCACAAAACACCATGGGTTACTCTCATGCTTCACACTTCGTTACAGCATAATCTATTCATTTCATTTCCACAGTGTCTCTTGATCATGGATACTTGGTGGAGTCTCCTTCTTTGGAGGCTTTTAAGCAGAGGCTGGATGGCCATCTGTCGGGAGTGCTTTCAGGGTGTTCCTGCATGGCAGGGGTTTGGACTGGATGGCCCGTGTGGTCTCTTCCAACTCTACATTTCTATGATTCTATGATTCTATGACCTCATAGGCTTATGAGTTTGAACCACCTAGAGGACTATGCTGCTGATCAGCCAATATAAATATCATGCACAATATAAATGAATAAATAGTTCTTCTTTACTGGTGCAACATATGGAATCAGCCTTTTTCATAGATCTATCTACCATGAAGTATACCAACAAGCTCGAATGTGTCCAGAAATGGGGACCAAAATGATCAAAGACCCAAAAATCAAGCTTTATGAGAAACGACATAGGGAGCTAGATACGTTTAGCTTGGGGAAGACTGAGAGGTGACATGATAGCTATCTTTACATCCAAAGGAATGTCAGACACAGTCCTCCATCTACATTTGCCAGTTGCTCCTTCACAAACTTGATTATTTGCAAAGCACCTGCTTGTCTTCTCTTCATTCTCCTCCTTCCCCTGTCCTTTGCCTGGGCACATGTGTTTTCATTCCATGGATCTAGGCAAAAGGCAAGTGAATGGCACAGGGAAACCCTGCATGCATAGAAGGCATTCACCTGCCTTCTCCCGTTGTGTCATGGCCTGCTCCCATTCACTTGCCTATTGCCCAGGTGCCTGGAAGGCAGTGCACCCAGGCAAATGCAAGAGAATTGGGAGGGGGCCGTGGAAGGGAATAGAAGGGGAAGCACTCATTTGGGTAGGGGGAAGTTATTTGTGGGGGGGTTTACTTTTGTGAGGGTTCTGCACCTCAAACCCTCATGAAGGTCAAGGTGCCACTGTAGAAGATGAAGCAAGCCTGTTGCTCCAGAGACTAAAACACAAATAAATTATTCAAATAACAAGAAAAAAGATTCCACCTAAACATTAAAAAAGTGGGGATTTTTCCCCCCGTGAACAATAGAAAGGACAGCCTCAGAGGGTGATGACTCTACATCTTTAAACAGAGATTTAAAGAGGGCATCGGCCAGGAGTGTTTCAGTTGTGTGTTCATGCCTGGCAGGGGGTTGGGCCAGATGGTCCTTGTGGTTCATTCCAACTCTATGATTTTGTGACACCAAACCCCCTTCCAGGACAGCCACCATAACACAATTTCAGGCCCTACCAGTATACAGGTGAAGTTTGTGATACATGTGGTGGTATTCTCAGTGTACATACACTGAAGAGAACTTACCATTTTGTTGCCCATTCAGCTTGTTACAAAAATTCCCCTTGGAAGAAAATTAGATCCCAGGGGACTAGTTGTTCTCTCCTGTCATGCTAATTTTCTGTCTGCAGTCATATTTATATACATATAGAAGAGCAGTCTTTTGTGTGAGCTGCCACTCACATGCAGTGAACCACTGTCTGAAATGGTACAGTAGTTATAGGCTGAAGATCTAGGCCCTAGTTATATCAAGTATATTCATGTCACAAATTTAAAACAAGAATTCAGCATGTCAAATAGGGAAACTTTATCCAGCAAACACATTCTTGGGGGATTTTACTTAGGAAAGTAGTACTCTAAAGCTCTTCCTGTGTGAGTTCCTGTTACTTAACCTTGGCAGATAGATAGATAGATTGGTCGTCTATAGACTTTCTGTGTCTTTTTTCCCCATAGAAATAAGTGACTTAAAATCATTCCGCTCATGCAGGATTATAATCCTTTTACTGTAGAAATTTTTTCACTTCCTCATGATTCAGGTTTACCTTTCTGTAGCAAGGATGATAATAAAGCATCGTCATCACCATTCACATCGCTTCCATCTTCTATCTGCTTGTTTGTAGGAGAGGGAGAAAGATCACAAGTTCTGCCAAAAACTTTTGTCAGTGTAGAAGAATATTTTGGTTTGTTGCTGTTGTTTTTAGCCTTAAAAGTTTACACTTATGAAAACACTGCCTCCTTTTACAATTTCTGACTGGCAGGATCTTGTGCCTTTTTAAAAATAATGCTGATGTTGATGACCTACAGAACGAAACAGCAGCCACAGCCACAACAATGCATTTTGTACAATCAGCATGCCCTTCCTTGAGGAATTTCCAGTCTAAAATTTGGAAAAGGGAAAAGAATAGCAAAAGGGAACAGAAACAAAGATAAACAAGGTGTTGTTGTTGGCATGTTGCATTTGCATGAGTTGCACTAGAGCATGGAAGCAAGGATTTATGCCAAGAACTTCACAGAAGTGGTGGGTTGTAAGGAGTGTGTCAAAGATTATAACACAGGTCGTATCATGGAGCTGTTCTAGAAGTTTGTTCAAAGACAAGAAACAGAAGAGTAGAAAGGACAGCATAAGGCAGGGAAGGACAGAGGAATAAATACCACAAGCCAGGATCTGTTAGGATATAACCACAATGAGATAAGGGAAGTAAGAACATGGAGGGGTTAAAAGGTAAAGACAAGGAGCTAGGTAAAGACAGGCATCCTCTGGGGGATTTTCATGAAGAATATCATTTGACAGAAACAATAGGAGATGCACATTTTGGCAACATGATATTGGAGAGGAGATTCAGGCACATGGGATTGTGGAAGACTGGAGAAGACAGCTACAGTTTAGGTAGGAAAGAACAAGGCCATGAACCAACTTTTGCCAAAGAGACAGAGAGGAAGGGCTGTATTTTTGTTATGTTGTAAAGGAGATGGTGCCTCCAGATATTGTTAGCAGTAAGGAATACTGGGAGTTGCAATCCACTGAGGACCACGCAATTCCCACTTCAGGGAGAAGCGGCTTCAATATGGGAAACAAGGAAAAGAGGTGATAAATATGAGGGTAGGTTGTAATATCGTCAGTGGATAAGAGAAGAATATGCAGAGGGAGGAACAGAAAGGAAAGGACAGGACAGGACAGGACAGGACAGGAAAGGAAAGGAAAGGAAAGGAAAGGAAAGGAAAGGAAAGGAAAGGAAAGGAAAGGAAAGGAAAGGAAAGGAAAGGAAAGATGAGAAGTTTAGTCTTGTGGTTCGTCATGCCATGCTTGAGCTTTAGTCTATGAGCTTTTCATCTATGAGGCAGTTGAAAATGCAAGATTAGATCAAAGGGAGAGGAACAATTTGGAGGTAGAGAGACAGAACTGAGTATCATCACTGTACAGGTAGTACAAAATTCCATACAATTTGCTAACATCACCCCAGGTCAGTTTGCAGAAATGACAAGAAGAGACAGCCACCAAAGACAGAGTGTCTTCCTATGGAAATGCTGAAATAATGATGAGACAAGCAGAAGAACCACCAGCTAAGGAGAGAATCATGAAAGTCAATGGCTAGATCCAATGTGAAATCAGCAGATTGAAAAACCCTGCTAGTGTGTAGCTGTACTGGATTTATCTGTTGTGTAAACAACAGTGTGCAAAACAGCACAGACATATGTGATCTTCTAGGCTAGTTATTGACCAAGTGGGAAACTATGGTGGATTCTGCCCTTGTGCTAATCCTACAAATGTGTATTTGGCAGCACAGAGGTGGGGAAACTGAAGCCTGCAGGCGACATATTGTCCTGGGACCCTTTGTTACAGACCTCAAAGAACCCCAGAAGACCCTCAAAGGCCCCAGACCCTCCCAAATTTTGAAAAATGTCCCAGAACTTTTTTCAGCTGAAAAGCACCTCCAAATTTGACAAAAAATGGCATTTCATATACCCTTGCCTCCCATTATGCCCATAACCATGACCAAAACCTGTAAAATTACCAGGACTGACCCATGGGAAGATTATGGGGGAAAGGCCCCTGTCTACTTTATAGCTATTCCTCTAAGTGATAACACAATGGATCATGGATTAGTGCAACAATACTATTGGATACAGATCATAGAACATGGAAGAAATCAAGGAAGTGAGACTGCTGAACTGTACCAGAAATCACCCAAAGCCCAGGGACTGCACACACACTGCTCACTGGCCCTCAGAGGCCCACACACCAAAGCTTCTCCTCCACACCCATCATATTTATTTACTTTTTAAAAATTACTCAAAATGTTTCTCCGCACACTCTAGGATGGCAACTTTGCATGTTTTTTTTGCTCCCTCATATAAGGATTTGTCCTGGGCCTAAAAGAGTCCATGGGGAGGGGAAACATAGTGCAATTGCCCTTCCATGATTTTTACAAGGCTTGGGAGGGATGTTGAATTATCAAAAAAATAAAATAAAAATTGTTGGGTGATGGCTTTAAAGCTACCTCATTCCTTCAACGAAATTACTCGCCTTTGTCTCCTGGACAGCAGGAAAAGTATGGCAATCCCCTGAGACTTTGGTTGGCGCCCTGAGGCCTGGCAACTTTGAGTACAATACCCATTTCAACACTCTACTCTTTCATTTTCCCCCATATATTTCATAGCCTGAGTTAACTGCATTCCATTCTCACCCCACCCTGATTTTTTTTATGCTTGCTGTGGTTTATTGTATTTTTATTCATCTCATCTTCAACAGAAATTGGAAACATT
Source organism: Cyclura pinguis (assembly GCA_030412105.1). Taxonomy (NCBI): domain Eukaryota; kingdom Metazoa; phylum Chordata; class Lepidosauria; order Squamata; family Iguanidae; genus Cyclura; species Cyclura pinguis. The sequence continues at coordinate 85,647,673 of CM059600.1, forward strand.
TTTTTTTTCAGACTACAGTGGCCACATTCAGACTACTTTTCCAAAACTGTAGGTAAGATGGCTGGGGAGTTGTAGACTTAAAAAGACTTAATTCAAAGTTCTGCTCTTCAGCCATCTCACAAGTGTGTGTGCCTTCAAGTTGCCTTTCAATCTTTGGTGACCCAACGAATTTCATAGGGGTTTTAGGCAAGGAATATTCAAAGGTTGTTTTGCCAGTTCCTTCCTCTGAAATGTAGCCTGTAGCACCCGGTACTTGTTGATAGACTCTCAGACAATTATTATCCAGAGCTAACCCTGCTTAGCTTCTAAGATCAGATAGCATCCCATGCCATCAAGGTATTTAGGCCCTGATCCTAAAAATAGGGTCTTTGTTTAAATGTTGTGTGTGAGAGTCACTGAGTGAGAGACAGTGACTACATCACAACTGTCTTTTTACATAACTCCCACTCATGTGTATGTGCTGGCTGTCAGCTTCTATCCCCTCTCCTCAAGGTGAAGCTGTCAGTCATTCTGAATGTCATGCTTAAGGGATGAGTCATCCCCAACTGATGCTTCCCAACACCTGCTGGCTTCCTCCAGGTGCATTCCGAAGCCCAAAGTGGTTAACGTTCTTGTCAGATGTGATGTCTGCTCAGCTGTATTGTTTCGGGAAGGAGTTTTGAGAGGCTTCATAAAGGAGAAGAGGGAGAAGGTATAGATGATCTAAGAGGTAACAGAGATCTCTTGTTTGTTACACATCGTTTAGAATCCAATTATTATATCAATAGCCCAAGGGATGTAACTATGTTTGGCAAGTGCTGGGGCTGGTAATTTGACACATATACTACTGAGCAAAAGTGAAACATACCCTTTCCAGAGGCAAAGATTCATCTTTTTATTCAAAACCATAAGGTGTTATAGGTCAGCTCCTATAAGAAAGCCAATGCCAGGGATCAAAGAGCTTGCGTCAATGTCATTTGTCCAATTTCCTTTTCTTATCCAGCTCAGATTTCTCAGATATGGCCCTGACGAGAAAGTCTAGTTAAAGGAATACTTTTTGTGGCAATGAGAAGAGATAAGAAGCATACTGAGAGATTTAAAACTCATCTTCTTGATGACACAGTGGTCCAGACTCCTATATGCTACTACATAGAATTTAAGTAGCTCTTTCAACAGTTCAAACCCACTTCACACCCAGTCACTTGTAACCTGGGCAACTACCGGGCAAGATGGATCAATCTCAGGATTAAGGCAGGATATAAATAAAATAATAAAAAATTGCCCATGTTGCTGATGGGAAGGAGAAAAAAGTGATGGTAGGGCCCAAGTAAGACTTCTCGGCATCTCTTTTCTTTACATCCTGTCTGTTTTACTCACGCTATAAAATAGTGTAGAGACAGACCATGGGGAGTCTGTATATATAAGAGTATTTCACCACGTATTATACCATTTGAGGTGTGGCATAAAAATAAATCCTCTTTTTAATGATAAGAATCAGACAGATATAACCAAGCCACCAAAAGAAACAAACTTATTCCAAGAATAACTTTTGCAGACCCTGGTTGAGATTCAATATGACTGATGGAGGAACACAGATCTGCCCCGGTGGACTTACGCTGGTGGTTTGGTAAGGGAAGAATGGCTGTTTTTCCTTTTATGAAATGTAAAAGGTCAGTCTGAGACTCTTGGAATGATTCTACACTGCCGCTGCCACCCAAAACTGATTGACCATGGGAGCTTTCATTTCATACATGGGCTGAGTTGGCAGGTTGAAAAGGGGACAGGGCTGCTGTCCTCTTAATAGTCTTGTAGAAGAGGGGATTTCAGCTGGTGCTCTTTGCTATATGACCAACACCTGCTGAAATTCCCTCTTCATGTATAACCATTAAAGGGATGAGAGTCCTGTTCCTGGCAACCTGAGCTGAAGAAAAGAAAAGGAAGAAGAGTCCCCCTGCCAGCTGTGCCAGAGGTTATTGGGGATGATTTCTTCCCCCAGCCACTGACTGGCTACAAATGTGTGCCCCAGGAGATATCCCATACTTCTTTTCCTCAGCTAGGATTGCCAGGGACAGGACTCCCATCAAGATGCTGCATAAGGAGGCATACAAGACCTCTTTCAACAATGTCTTTAAGGCCCCTTCCAAGTTGGTCTACAGAATTTCTTGTGATATGGCTCCTTGTTTCTGTCTGTTGTTGTCACCTCCTTGTTCAATTGTTCTGCTCTTGGGGTGGGAGAGCTGCTTGTAGAGATTTCTTTGATCTGTACTACGGCTCTTCCAAAGTTTTTAAAGAACCCATGGCAGAGTTTGCTGAGGTGTTCCTGTGGTTTGAAGAGCAAATTTTCTCCTCGCTGCTCTTTAAAAAATTCCTATAATTATAGGGCTATAGTAAAAAAGTGCCATTTCAGTGATGCGTTATAACTCTATAACTACTTTAAAAAAGAGGAGGGGGCAACAAAAAGAAGAAGAGAATGATACCTTTTTGTTCCAATATCTTATGGAATTAAGAAGAAACCTGCTCAAGAGTGGGAATAAAATAATGCAGCGGGGGCTGAGAATTGCCGGAAAATAGTCCAGGACACCATTTGGATATATTAAAGAAACCCAAGAACTAGAGCAAGAAACAGCATAATTTCTTAACACAGTACTCATCCTTGGAGGAGCATTAAGTCACCAGCAGCATCTGGCCTCAAACTCACTTTTGTGTTTGCTATGCACCACGTCATGTTTGGACCGGCTTTGGGAGAACCAGGTTCAAGTTCTTATTAAGCTATTAAACGCACTGGGTATCCTTACTTACTTTGTCTTGCTCTCATTTTTTCCCTCTGCCAGGCCTACCTTCAGAGGTTTACTGTGAACCATGGAGGTTACTTTGAGCTTACTGGAGAAGAGGTGGAATACCAATGAAACCAACAGAATACTGAATGCCACACAATACACATTATATAACATAGGGAGGAGGAAAGTTACTACAAAAACGATTATCTTCACACGCTCTTTTCCCTGTTGTTCAGTGCTGGATCCCTTACAATATGGTTTCTTTTTTAACCCTCTCCTTGCAAGCTCTCGGTAAAAATCATCACCCGGAAATCACAGCCTTGAAACAAAGTTTTCTTCCTGGTTCTCAAAACAATTCCTGAAGCATCCCTTGAACTGCAAGCATCCACTCAAAAGTGTCCACCCGGGCAACAGTCTGCAGCAAAGCAACGCCTTAGACGCATCTTAAAAGGGGTTTTGTTTTGTGTCTTTCCCTCGCACCCTCCTCTGTCTGCAACTCGCCAACAGAACCCAAGGCAGTGTTGTAAAAATAATAATTCGCTGGAGCCTCAGACCATCTTTCCTGGCTCGTATAATCTCATAATCTACGGGCCAACGGCGGATTTATACGTGCTATTACAGTTTCCATCACTTAGGGCGGGCCACATGCTGTTCAGTCACATTCACGGGACTCAGAGTTCTCAGAGCCCGAACTTCTCAGACTTCAGACCGGGCTGCGTGGGTTTTTCTCGAAAAGGGTTACAAAAGGAAGCCCCGCTAAGCTTCCGAGGAGAAGCCGCAAATTTCGGCCCCTCGCGCCCTTTCCTTCCTTGGCAACGCGTGGAGAAAAAGCGAGAAGTTGGCACCCCCTCGCTCTCTCTCCCCGCCAGCGCCTTCTTTTTAAAAAGGCAAAGTTGGTGTCTGATGCTCTGCACCTATGAGCCGGGCAGGAGAGGGAAGGAGGTTCCCAAAGCCTCGCCGAAAGGAAGGCGGGCGGAACGAGGAATTCCGGGCTCGGCAAAGCGAGGCGCCCCCGTTTTGCAGAGAACTTGAGCTCGGGGGGGGGGGCGCTGAGCGTTCCTCCGGAGCCTGCGCGCCTTCCCGATGCGCCGGGTTCGACCCGCCTTCCCTCGTCTTGGCAGCCGCTGCCTCCCGCCTCCCGCATCCTTCTCCCTCGACTGCCCCCCGGCTCCCCCACCCAAAGGAAACTTACCCCCAAACACCCGCCAGGCTCGTAGGCTGCGGCTGCGGCTGTTCCCTCCTCTATTTCAGCTGCCTTGCAGAAGGGGGATTTAGGAAACTAGGAGGAGAAGGAGGAGGAAGAAGAAGAGGGGGAGGGAAGGAGGGACTTTTTTTTTAAAAAAAAAAAAGTTACAGGGAAACTGACCAACTGCGCGAATTGTTTATCTAACCTGAAACCCGGAGGCAGTGGCCCATCAATCACTGTTAATTACACTCTGGTGCCAAAGCCTTCAGCCGGGGACCCCTTGATCTCTCTCCCGCTCTCTCTTTCTCCGTCTCTCTCGATTCATCCCCGCCCCAGCGCGTACAGAATATCCCCCTTCACCTTTTTTCACGAGAAATACCAGTGTGACCCCTCGCGTTCTCCCTGAGGACCGGGGAGGGGTGGGGAGGAACGCCTCGCTTCAAGGGGGGAAAAAAGGTCGGAGAGAAATGGGTGCCCTCTCGATTGCCTACAAACGCGTCGTTGGAAGTCGCTTCTTTCGGTGGCTTCCTGGTTCAGCTTTAGGGGGATCCCCATAGGTGTAGAACTCATCCCGTGAACACCTAGGGCACGGGCATAACTTTGTAACTCGTCAGTGGACATTTCCGCACTGATAGTGCTATGATTCCACTTTCAACATCCTATGGAATCCTGGGGTTTGCAGTTGAGGGAGGGGCCTCAAAGGCAAACCCCAGAATAATAGCACTATCACAGGCTAGTGCGGAAATGGCCAATGTCTGTAAGAGGAAGACTGCACACACACATGTGCGCGGAAGAGAACTGGACAAAGCGAGAGCTGAAATGTAGGGAAAAGGCCTGGAAGAAGTTGAGAGAAATCTGGAAATCTTTCGCACTGGAATGAAAGGGAGAGGGGTGGGTCTCTCCTCGGCATCGTCCCCTTCAAAACTACACAGCATCGTCCCAAAGTGAACACACCATAAACGCGGCTCTCTTTCCGCGGCCAGAGGGACAATTGGGCACAAGGAAACAAGGAAATAATGCCTTCCAAAGTGTTAGTGTAGGAAAGAGGGAGGAAGAGCTGCCTAGAGTTTAATTGCCGTTTGAAACAACAACAGCATTTCTTAGGAAGCAGTCTGTTTTATGTCATCCAAACTATAGTGAGGGTAAGCAAAAGCTGCTTGGTAGTTTTAACCAACTTAAATACACACACACACACACACAAACATGTACACATAGATATTCAGGAAGGATTGTCTCACTTGTATGAAAGAAGAAAGAACCATTACTGACCATCCTTATCTGCAAGAAGAGGGATACCTTCATTGGCCAATCAAAATGCACAAAATGCATCATGGCAAGCTTTGGAAGCTTCACTGGTTTCTTCAGCAGGCAAAGATGTTAAAAACCATATAGGAGAAGAAAGTTCTCTACCCTTTTTCTTAGATGTTACTTCTGTTCTCAGTTAAGATGGTCTGGAGGGATCTCAATGCGGACAGAGGCCGCTCCCATTCTCAGCTACGTGGGGAGGAGGGATAAAGGGGAGTAAGTCATTACTGACCACGATGCTCTAAGATGCCATTTGAGATGAAGAATGGTGTTCCATCTTATCAGTAATGGTATTTTTATACGAGATTCTGTATAAAGAAAAATTTTATACCTTTTGTCATCATCATCTTATTACCAGGAGCATTAATATGAAAGCAGGTCCCTACTCCAAGTCCTTACAACCTGAGATTCGATGGGCAGAGATGGCCAAAACACAGCCCACAGATTGCATGCTGCCCTCAAGGTCTGTTTTCACAGCCACCTGGGACACCTGGAGCCTCTGCATCAGCCATGTAAAAAGCGGGGGGAGAGGGAAATGCTCAATTTGACCACTCAAAGCCACTGAGAATGCAAACTGTTCTTTTGGGGGGCATTTCCAGGCAGACCCAGGCCCATATTAATCTTGGTGGATTTTATCAAAATAGGAAGTGCCCTTTCCTGACACTGTAAAAGAAACAGAGGAAGGGGTGGAAATAGGGTCAGTGATGTAGAGAGAAGAAACATGTAATTCTTCAAGTGACATGTACATAGGCTTTGTTAAATTCTGGGTTTCGGCGGGGCATAAAGCAGGGTTTAGGTGGATAAAAAGAGAAAATTGAAGGAGGTTGTATCCCATTAATAATATGTCTTTGATAAACTTGGAAAATAATTGCTGGCCACATCATGCCTTACTTTATTATTTCTTTGTAAAGCTCTTGGGATTCCAGGAATTAAAGCAGTGAAGTAGAGTGGTTCCCAGCCTTTGTCCCTCTCAGTATTTTTGGGCTACAACATCTAGAAGTCCCAACAGTGTGGCTAATGGTAAGGGATTATTGAAGTCCAAAACACTTGAAGGACCAAGAACCAAGAGTTGGGGAAGATAAATAAATGATGGTATAAGACATAGAGCAGTTCAACACTACACTGTCATAGCACTGTTATTCTACTTTCAACATGCTACGGCATCCTGTGGATTGCAGTTTAGGGAGGGGCATTTAGAATTCTCAGCCAGAGAGCTCTTCACCTTAGAAAACTACAAAACCCAGAATTCCACAGGATGTTGGAAGTGGAATAACAGCACTATAACAGTGTAGGGCAGAAAGGCCCATTATTATTATATTATTATAATTTCTTTTCACACTAGTGGAATTGTGTACTCTTGTGAGGCAAGAGGCTATGCTGACAGTTGCAATGCTGCTCATAGGGTCTTCCATGTCAGATGGGCTTTTGCTGAGGAGCCAGACTAAAGGTGCCAACCAGCTACTGGGCAGCAGCGGTAGTGAGGGATTACGCTGGCAGAGGACTTCTCAGAGACAAGGGCAGTAGGTTGCACAGTAAAGCCCTTTTTAATGTCTTTTACCTTGAACACTTTAGGATGAGACAGTCCTAAATGAAACAAGAGATAGTGCCAGAAGATGACACTCCCAGGTCAGAAGGCACTCAACAGCAGAGAACAACTATGAGTTACATTGTAGCTAATGACACAACTGGATGCAAGCTACATTGGCAGAAAAAGAAATGGAAAGATTTTGTGCTGGAGTCCAGGAGGAAATTGATGACACACCTAAACATGATTTCTTCTTAATCATAGGTTATTTGAATACAAAATTAGGAAACAAAGCAGAATCAAAAATTGCAGGAAAATTTGGCCTAGGATCAAGAAATGAAGCAGGAGAGTGATTAAGTGAATTTTGCAAGGCCAACAGTTTGTTAAGCACAAACACATTCTTCAAGCAACCAAAGAGGGAAATGCACACATGGACATCACCTGATGGCCAATATAGAAATCAAATAGACTACATAATCAGAAAAGGATGAAGAAATTCCATGGTCACTGCAAAAACCAGGAGCAGATTGTGGTACAGACTATGAACTGCTAATATCAAAAATTAGAGTAAAGCTAAAGAGGAATACTGAACACACCATTGTGCCAAAATACAACCTGAAGAACATTCCCACAGAATTCAAACAGAATGTAAAAAATAGATCCTCAAATCAGAGAGTTGGAAGAGACCACAATGGCCATCGATACTAAATATTAAATACACAATGGCCGTAGATACTAAATGTGATCTAAATACCCTGAAGGCAGCAGATCCCATCTGATCTTGGAAGCTAACTAGGATCAGCCCTGGTTAATACTTGAATAGGAGCCTACCAAGGAATTCCAGGTGCTATAGGAAGCATTTTAGAAGAAGAAACTGGCAAAATACTCTTGAGTATTTCTCGCCTAAGAAAACTGCATGAAATTTATGGTGTCACCATACATTGACAGGTGACTTGAAGGTGCATCTGCATGTGTGTGCGCGCACACACACACAATCCTAAATGCCCATATGCTGAATCACTTGGGGTCTTTCCAGATGAATGGCTTCTTGACCTCCCAATCAAAAGGCTTTGCGGAGGCATTTCATCTTTCCCTTTTTAATTTACAGTATTCTTGCAGGGGTAGGGGGGAAGGAAAATGGTGGGAAAATTTTTAAGGAAAAGTGTGTAATCTTAACTTCTCTCTAAAATTCTGTGACTGATTGTGTAATAAAAGTCTCACCTGGAAGTAGCCATTCAGGAAGGATGGGATAAATAAATGAATTCATTTCTTCTATGTTCATTTCCAGGCAATTGAAATCTTAGTACCTGTGAATACATTATTTAAATGCTTTCAAAGTTGAAGCATTATAACTTGTTTGTATCCATCTGGAAAATGGCAGTATTGCCCTTTTTTTGAGAAACTGCTTCAAAGGGCATGCAGCTGAATCAGTACAGTGTAACATCCACTTAAATTCATCTACGCATCAATCACTCAGAATAAGTGATTGGAAAAGTGAAGGGAGTGTCAGTCTCTCTCCGCCCCAGAAAACCCAATGATAAGTTTGTCTTAGGGCTGCCATAATTGGAAACAACCTGAAGACACACCACCACCACCACCACCACCACAACATGAGAATTCAAAGCCTCAGGCAGATTTTTTTTTCAAGGGGGTTCTGCCAGGTGTGTAATTTCAGGAAGTCACTGCCTCCCAAATAAGAATATCCCTCCCCAAGATATTTTCCTTCATTCCCCAAATTTATTGCATTGCAGTAAATGCAATGCAGTAACTTGAAACCACAACTGAACATATAGGAATGTAGTCTAAGCTTTTGAAGAAATGGGACAGGCAAAGATACCAAGGGAGCTTAAACACAGCATTGAACATTTTCCAATATATCACTTTTTGCAATGCTAGAAATTTGCACGCTGAAGGAAAATTTTGTTCTGGGACCTGCATTCCTATTGGTGGGCAATGCTCTCATTTTGCCTCCCTCACCTGTAGCTCCATCCTGGATTCCTCCCAAACATCTTTGAAGTGAGGGGTGAAACTGCTTTTTAAAGTGAAAAGGCTTAAGGGAAGAAGCTATGCATTGTCTCTTCCTGTCATAGTCAACCACATTTCTGGGACAATAGCTTCACTGAAGGAAAAAATGTCTAGAGGGGAACATACTATGAGGATCTCCTATCTGTACACCCCTTTCTTTTTGCTCTGAAACCTGGATGCCACCTCTTCCTTTGTGTGTGACTGTCAGAGGGCACCATTACCTCTGCCATACCCAGCTTAGCCACACTGTAGCCATCTTCTTGTGTTTTCTTCAATGCTGGGTTTCTTTTATTGTTTGGGTGATGGGAGAGGGAAGTTGTGCCAAAGTATCAGAACCCAAGGTCATTTCAACAGACTGATACAGGCTAGTGCAGAGTGATGTATTTAAGTCTTTTAGTCTCAAGTCAAATCAAGTCTCAAGTCTCTACTTTTGAGTCTCAAGTCCTTGCAAGATATTTTGAAGTCAAGTCTCGAGTCAAGTCTCAAGTTTGGGAGCTAACTCTATACCCCAATCTTTATTCCAGAATTTCTGGACAGTTGAATAAAGTCAGTTTTAACAATTTAAGTAGAGACAGCCCTCTAGTTTTGTAATTTTGCCATCTGCAGCTTCAGAAGTGGGGAACAGATCCTTCTTACTTCCCATTTACAAAGCTAGAGGCTTTATCAGAAGTGAGGAATAGAGTCCTTCTTATTCCCCATTACTGAAGCTTCAAGGCCTTTAGAAGGAAGGATCCTTCCTCCTCAAGCCCATTGCCTAACACATTTTCTGTTTCCCCGTCAGATATGTACCCTGTACTCTGGGCATGAGTCTTGCCTTCTGCTCCTAGGAAAAGTTTTAGAAAGTTTCTCCTATATGTAGTGGGGACAGGCTGCTGAGCAGACCTCAACCCCATCTCAAGTCCATTGCCTAACCCATTTGCTGTTCCCTCTGAGAAATGTGTCCACACTTTGAGCTTGAGACAGATTGTCATGTGACCAATAAGTTGTAAAGTTTCTGGTTGAATGTATTAGGTTACTGAATCAAGTGCAGCAAGTCAATCACTAAAAATATGCAAGTCTCAAGTCGAGTGGAGTCAGTGTGTAATTTTTGCCAAGTCAAGTCTGAGTCGAGTCATTGAAGTGACTTAAGTTTGACTTGAGTCCGAATCTATCAACTCAAATCTACATCACTGCTAGTGCATGAGAATGGAACGTGAGTGGGAAAAGAGCTTGGAGGGTGAGAGTTTTTTTAAAAAATAATAAAGTTGTCCGTGCAGCCTCAGTTCTGGCAAGAACATTGTCTATGTGCTGAACTAATCTTTAATAAAAGCTATCTGGATCTATCCATGAATACTACTTACTGAGTTAGGGTAAGACCAGACATTACAGTGATTGAAACAAAACCAGGTTAATGACACCAAGCACCCTGCAGAAGCATAGCCATCACTGTTTCAGTAGGCACATGTTCATTTTGGTTTTCCTGTCATAGATGTCATCTAATGGAAGAAACACCGTATTTTTTTTCAAAAAAAAAAAACTAAACTAAGCAATTTATAATGATAGATTGTTGTTTTGTGTCTTCAAGTTGACTATGAATTATGGTGACCACATTTTAAGGTTTCCTTAGCAACATTGATTCAAAGGAAGTTTCCCTTTCTCTTCCTCTAATGTTGAGAGAGTGACTCACCCAGTAAGTTTCCATGGGTGAGCAGCGATTAAAAGCATCATCTCCCAAACCACTACACAATGCTGGCTCTCCAACAATGGATATGTAAAATAAATATAAGATGATGCATAATATTTTACACCATATTAAAAGATGGTAAAATGTGTGACACATAATCAAAGGCAAAGAGAATAATCAAGTTATCCAAAAACTCCTAATGTACCCCATATGTTCATCCTTAAGATGTCAGTCTGAATAGTATTTATGGACAAAATCCATTGTCATCCAACTGTTCTGTTCATGCAGCAGAACTTTCTCCATTTTCCCCCTGCCAGTCATCCATGCCCTGCTGTGCCTCTTCAGATCTTCTCTAGACAGTCCTTCAACTTTTCATAGCTGATTTTGAACACATGTAGCAGACTGCAAAGGGAAGAAGAAATCACCCCCAAGCAGATAAATCAGCGGAAGGATCTCACTGGATTCCATCTTGTGTTGAGAACAACTGTACACATGATAAACCTTTTGTTCCTTGCCCCACTTTTTCTTCTGAAGCTCTCTTTTAGCCTGATTTCACTTTCTAATACACAGCCATCTTGATGTGTGCTGTTGAAATTTAATGCAGTTTGAAAAATTGTGGTACATCCATGACTGCTTGCAGTCTCTTCCCCACTGACACTTAAATGCACATAGACTTAACAGAAGCTTTTTTTTTTTTGCAGCATAGATCTCGCAGATATGCACATCAATATTTTTTAAGTCTATGTTTAAAATATAAAAGTGTGGGTGCAACTTATTTCAAGTGGTCCTATTTCTCAAAGCATGGTGACTGACAGAGACTCAACAGAGAGAGCATCATCAGCATCATCACCATTACTACCAATAGTACCATTATCCCACTTTTACCTCAGAACTGTAGCTCAAGGCTTAGTGACAAATCTAGTACCCTTAGTGGGAAACACAGGTTGCTGCTATTTAAAAGGCAACCCTTTATATCACCTGATAGAAGACAAACACTCTCAAGAATAGCTATCAAAGAATTATAACAGTGAAAACTGATATTTATTCTCCAATAACTACATATTTTCTCTGCCCTTTGTACTGGAAACTGTAGTACAGATGAATAAAAGTCTTGTTTGAGTTGGAAAATGCACCTCCTCTTACTCTAGACAGTCCCACTTCATGCTTTCCATTTCCAATCCTGCTGCAACTTCTCAAACACACTTGGTGCTCCATCTCTAGCCACTTCCCTGTGGGGTCCATTGACCCAAGGGAAGCTTCTGTGAAGTTGTGGGGATGTAAGGAGGAAGAGGAAACCCCCCACACCAAAAGCATGAAATGAGTGCAATTCCACTTCACTGGATCCAATCCAAAATTTGCCATTTTATCCCCTATTCTGCATTTGCATCAAAAGATGCAAGGGACAACTCCCAAAGAGAAGCCATGTTTACTTTCCAGTTTCTTGCTGAATTTGTATGTTACTGTGAACCACCCTGCAAGGGCAGAAAAACATTCTCAATGGCTGGATGTAAATATACTGAATGAATAAACAAATGAAACAGATGCATATGGAGCAGACTCAGATGGTTCACTGGCTGATTTCCCCATTTCTTTTGGCTTGAATAGAATTGAAAACTGGTTGAATAAGCACTGGTCTTTGCAGGGCAAATGTCTAAGCCGTGGTTCCAGTGAAACAAAGTATGGAATTCCATTTGTCAAATTATCTGTTTGATGTCAGGAAAAGGGGTTTATTGTGAAGCTGAAGAGTGCTGATCCTACTGAGGTAATGGTTCTTACAAGGTCAACCGTCTCCCTTTCACTTCCTTAATCTCATCTGTTGATGCTTGGTGTGATCCCCATCTGCAGGTAGCTTGCCTAATACTTAGCATCTGGGATCCAACTTTCAAGGAAATGGCTTGACTGGATGGGGAGCACATGTCAAATGTCAGTTGAGAAGAGGTTGCTCATTAGGGAGCAGGCAGCTTAAACCTGACACTGATACAAATGGTCAGATGTTAGCTACAGTTTGATTTTTCCAGCAACCCAGCCTTGGAATTTCCGTTCACCTCTTTGTAATCATATTCCCCCTCTTTCAGAAAAAAAATGAGATCTGTAAATTAGGCCAAGTGAAGTCAGTGACAAAGACTTTGCAATCAGCCTTTTTCATTCATTCTCTCATTTACTTTCATATCTTTCTTTCTTTTTTCTTTTTTCCAAAGATCTCCATCATTTGCAAGGATTTTTTTTTAAAAAAACTGAAACCTCAAAATATGGCTACATTTAAATGAAAGAAAGCAAGCTAGTAATTTTTTAAAAAAAGAAACAATACTAATAGTAGCATGCTTCAGTGGACTGGGAAATAACATTTTGATTAAATAAACTTTGGATTTAAATCTAAGAAACATGCTGGATAAAATACAAACTGTATTATAAGTATTTGTCTGACACAAAAACCAAATTATTTGGGTTCCAATTTTGTGTTCCTGTTGGGGACACAACAATTGGATACTTTCAAGACAAAGGAAATGTCTTTGGTCTTTGAGTTACAGTCACGCAAAAATTTACCAGAGAAACAACAGGTATTGCTTCTGTTCCACATTCCAGACACTTGATAAACAAATTTCAATGTTTAATCTTCCTGTCAAAGTATACCTTGCAAGGGTATCATGATTTCACAAGCTGTTGTTTTGCTTGTGCATGTCAGATTTTGCGAGATTCATTTAAATAAAATTAGTACAGCTATATGGGAACAGCATACCTGAATACAATCAATATGGGAACAGGGTATTGGATTGCACTGTTGCTGCTCCAGTTTTGCTCTAAACCAGTGCAAAACCAAGCTGTAAGTACATGCATTTTTTACTTTGCATATGCCATGTAGAAAAATGCAGGGCACAACATGTAGTCTAGACAGGTACAGCTTCTAAGCATTTGGTCTCTGTGTAGAAGTCTAAATGGACAAGTGAAGTGCAATGGACTGATCCTGTTGCCCTTCATCCATACATTGACTGCACAGAGATGTGTAATCTGCATTAAGATCTTGACTTCCAAAATGTGTTATTTTGCTGCCTGAGGAACAGAACAAGATGGTGCTTCTTTCCATTTCACAAACAAAAGCCAAATGGATGGATGGTTGATTTAAGAATCTTTCACTGCACCTGAGAGCAGCACTCAAGTTTAGGGGAGGTAGGGATAACAATGTAGCACATACGGTTCTGGTCCTTCTACCCAGTAGCTGCAGCCAGAGACAAGCGGCTCAAGTCTTCTAATGGTATAGCCAACATAATCTTTATACTGCTCTTGTACACATTCATGATGTGACCACTTCTTATCACCACACCTTAAAAGGATATTGTAGAGCCAGGAAAAACTACAGAAGTGGTAAACCAAAATGATCAGGGACGAGAGCAACTGCTCTACAAGGAATGGTCACAACACTGGATCCATTAGCTTGGTGAAAAAGACAAGTAAGGGTAGACATGATCAAGGTGCATAAAATTATGCATGATATAGTAAAAGTAGATAGGGATGTGCTTTTCTCCTTTTCTCACAATACTAGGATCCAAGGTTATCCAATAAAGCTGAGTCTTAGGAGATTCAGAATTGTTAATTAGAAGTACTCCTTCATAACATGCATAGTTGAACTGTGGGAATTCATTGCCACAAGACGAATTGATACTACCAACTTGGAAGGCTTGAAAAGGGGACTTGATAAATTCATGGACTAAGAGACCATCAGTGACTGCTAGTCAGGATGGCTATACGTCACCTCTGATACCAGATGGAATATGCTTCTGTATGTCAGTCGCTGGGGGGTGCAAGATGGAGGTATAGTTACACTCACATCCTGTTAGCAGGCTTCCTATGGGCACCTGATTGGCCACAGTATGAACATTGGACTCCATAGACCCTTGGTCTCATCCAACATGGCTCTTCTTACATCCTTATGTTCTAACAGTCCCCAGGACAGCTTTGCATGACATCGCACATGTGGTAATAATTTTGTCTTTATAGGCCTCAGTGCAAGACAAAAGAAAGTGTCAAAACATCTGCAGTTTGTCACTTTCGCTTTATTTTTTCCTATGAAACCAAATATGTCTGCATACTGAGAGTTAGTTCCATAAAGTCACAATGCTACACACTTGAGTTTTCAATATAAAGAAATTTTGCTGGGGAAAAATATTAGGTAGTGTTACCCTGATTTCTGGGGGTCCCGAGAGGGACACCTAAATGTGCTCTCAATTATATAAGTTGGGGAAATTAGCCAAGAGCACAGCCTAGCAATACAAGAGGCAGGGTAACGTAGCAAGATCTTGAACCCTATGTTTACAGGGTCAGGCCGAGTCAAGGAGCACACAGAAGTTGAAATAATAAATGATGTTTTATTAAAACACAATCAAACAGTGTATGTAGCACACTCACACAGATAACTAAGGAAATAAAGGCTGGAGTGGGATAGAGGGATGTTAGAGGAGTTGTTGGTTTGGGTGATACTTCACCCTGTCCTGAAGCCCGGTTAGAAGCGGAGAAGCTGGGGAGCGTGCATCTCAGCACGTGGGGCTGAGGGGAAGGCTCGCTGGACAAAGCGACAGCATAGCGGGATGGAAGCCAAGAGCGATCCAAGGAAGCGCTCAAAGTCAGGGGTTTTTATAAGGAGAATTGTGACCACAGGCTAGTTCGTACTTGGGGAAAACAATGGATTTGGGGCTGGAGACAAAGCCTCCGAAAGGTCAGAATTTGAATGATTGAGTTATAGCCAAATTGTCAATAGGGTAGCCAGTATGCAAACGCGGAGTACTTGAGCGTTGTATAGTCTGATCATCAAGCTGCCAGCATGGGGCAGAGGATCTTTTGAAAGTTGCGTGCATACATAATTGAGGTACTTGCCTTGAGGTCTCCTGAAGCTGCGAGTCAGCTATTTCTGGCCTACCTGTATTGTGTTGGAATATTACGGCGATTCTCGGCCGAGCCGGTGTGCGTGCTTGTCCGGGGGCCTCGCAAGCACATGGAGGGGAATGGGTATGTGAGGCCGAATTATTGATATCAAGAGATATCTTTATATCCCACAAGCTTGGGCTAGCCAGGGCAGTAACTGTAGGAAAAACAATAATAAATACTAAACACACAAGCACACATGCATACACAGAGAGACAATAAATCTGCACAGTTTTACTCATTTAATGTTTTTAAAGAAAACTCCAGGCTGGAGGAGTATATTCAAAACATTATGCACAGCAAGTGACCCTACACCCAGTGATATTTAAAATTTTTCCAAATTAGTTTTGCATACTACATATAGTTTTCTAGTTCTATGTGCAGTGACCAACACTTTATTGTATGATAGACTCTTCCTTGCATGCATTTAAAACTTGATTTTTAAAATTTGTTTTTCATTAACATTGTGAATTGGTTTAATGTGGTTTTTAAGGGACCACTGCACAGCACTGCAAGTATGGATTCACCATTACCAATTGATTAAACATACTACAGTGGTGAGTCCAGAATTTGGGACAGCCACGACCAAAACTCTCTTCCTCTTTCTGTTCTTCATAATCCTCTTTCCCTTCTCCTTTACTCCTCTACACACACTCTCTCTCTCTGTCACTGATGTCTTTAAATAAGAGTACTCAGTCTATTTTACAGGATACATTCCATTCAATTCAGTTCATAATTCCCTCTGGAATTACGCAGACTGTTCAAAGACTGCTCCTTTCTGCCATCAACCTAAAAATGCTTAGCCACAATTTTCGCACAGTTTGTTCTTCTTTCTGTAGCAACGATGTTATGCCTTTTTTTTTCCAGCGTAAGTTTTCATGGCGTACAGTTCACCTGATTAGATGCATGAAATATTATCTTCAGGTGGCATAAATACAAACAAATACAGATGTAGAGGGAAATGCTGTAAACAGTGGGGTCAAACAGCTATGAGCGGCAGAAAAGTATAGTCTGTGACAACTCAATTAAAGCTCAGATAAAGCAAAATTAGCAATTACCTCTGAGAACAGCAATAAGTGGTATTAACAAAATTGTCCTAGACTTCCTGTTTTAACAAACACTTCTTGAGAGTCAGGATGTTCTTCTTCTATGCATTGCTGTACATTAAAATGTGTGAATATAAAAATAGATCCAATGCTAATTATCTCTCTCTTCACCCTCTCCTGTACCATCATCAGTTTACTAATATCCCAAACCACTGAGTAGTTATTGGAGGGAGAAAGCGAAGGGGTTGTTGATGGTAGAAGGTCAAGGAACTCTACCTTTGCCAGTCCAATAACAGACACCTAACCCGGGAACCAACCCATAGACTTCCTGTTGCACAATTTTGAAGTCTCAGTCTTCCTGGAAACCATACGCAACAACCTGTCTCTTACCTTCTTTTGCTGTGGAGGGGGGCAGACAGCAGTACAGTCTGGAGACCAGACGTTTAGTTACTGGGGGTGGGGAGAGGATAAAAGCATTGTCCACCAGTAAGAATTTTGCCCCCCACAACTTTTCCTTCAGCCCTGAAATTTTTAGCATGGCAGAGAGTGAAATATTGGTGAATGTTTTTAATTCCCACCCACTCCAAACAGTGCAGTTTATCCCATAACCCTCCCCCACCTCCAAAACACTATGCCCCCAAATTGAACCAAACAGAATCTAAAAGCAATGTGCCAGTGCAGCCCACTAGGGCGATGTGAGGGCAAAAATGGACCCTGGCACTCTTACTCTATATCATTCCAATTTTAGCATATGTGCTGCCAAAACGAGCATGGGCACTGTTACTGTTAATATCTCTGCTTTATGGGAGGGTCTTTAGTGTCTGACCAACATAAATTTATTAGATAAGGTTTCCCCACCCCCAGAAATGCTCTCTAAAAGTATTTTACCCTGTGTTTTGAAGAGTTAATACACAAGCGTACATTATATACTAACATACTGTGATGCAATGCAATTCATGACAGCTACTTTTTCCTCTCTCTCAGATTTCTGGAGCCAACGTGGCTAATAGAAAATTCTGGCTGAGGAATGCTGAGAGCTGGAATGCAAAAGGGAAACTTTTCCAAGCTCTGATTCATAAAGACCAACATGAATTATCTACAGATCTCAGTACTCTCGGGGGATAACAAGAAGGAGGAGCCCAACCCAAGCTCCCACCATCCATTCCTAAAGAAACCATTGAAGACCTGAAAGAACTCTACAATTTTGTTTTTTCTCCTCAGTAAGTTTTATTTCATACTGTAGCCTGGTGTGCCTTGGTAGAAATCTGGTATACCAAGTAAGCAAGGAAAGGAGAAGCTGCTTCGAGACCCACTCTGGAGAAAATCAGCATACATACATACATACATACATACATACATACATATATATATATAAAATAAATAAAATAACAAAAATAAGAGAATATGTACCAAGAGGGTCCCAGCATTAGAATGTGGATTCAGATATAAAGGGAATTTGGTTGACACATGCCTATCTTCAATGCATCATTCTGATTCATTGAAATAGGTTGTTGTTGCTGCTATGTTATTGTTGTTCTTCTTAATGAAATGAAGATTCATCTACTTGGAAAAAGTACAGTAACAATGATATATAGTCAACAAAGAACGAACGAAAGTACTGAAGGAAGGAAGGAAGGAAGGAAGGAAGGAAGGAAGGAAGGAAGGAAGGAAGGAAGGAACAAAGAAAGAAAGAAAGGTGGGCCAGTACCTCTTTCTCCTTCATTTTTTTCCCTGTGTATACATAAAATGCTTGTCTCTGGAAACTGTCCCAAAGGGAGCTGGTGTTTTGTTGATTCTTCCAACAAGACTAAAGTAGACCAAACCTAGATATTACTGAAGGCAGACCCCTTGCAGAAATGCAGTAGCAGGAGAAGGGTTTCAGCTTTAAAATGTCCATCTATTCCTTCAGAAGACTATGGGGGACAGCTAGTTTCAGAAACATTTTTTTCACCATCCTGTTTAATCTGCCCTCCCTACTGAGAATACCTTTTGAGTCTGAAAGCTCATCACTAGCAACCCATTCGAAAATTCATTCACTGGTGCTGACATCCATGCACTACCACATGAGAAAACAGCATAGCTCTTACGATTGTATTTCCTGAGCTGGATTCTATTTAAAAGCCAAACATGCTGAAACATGTACTGTTATACTGAATGCTGCTCTCAGATTTCTGTAAAAAGACTACATGATCCTCACAGAAATGAAGCAAGGTTTCCTTTGCAGCTGTCTGCAATTTTATTCCTAAATTTTCACCAGATATTCCCTCGTAGGTCCAAATCATAAACACAAGCAATTGGTGCAGAAGAGGGGTGAAAGGTGGAGTATATTCCATTTTCTTCTTAATGGCACTAAAGAGGATGAAATGTGGTCTTGTGTTTTATAGCTTCATCAAAAACACCATTGTTAAGATTCCAATTATAGCAGCCGAGTCTGTTTCTTCTTACACTATTTGCTATTTGGGGCAGATGAATTACCGTAAGTGGCAGACGGTGGCCTGCCTGTGACTCATATGGTGGTCTTCTATATATATGTGTGTGTGTGTGTACACACACACACACACACACACACACAAGGAAAACCAAAGCCTCTATGAGCCAACTGCTATATATATATATATATATATATATATATATATATATATATATGTATGTATGTATATAAAAGCAGTAGGCTCATAGAGGCTTTGGTTTTCCTTTAAAAAATCTATATCAAAGCCTTTTCAGTGTTACATTACTCATGTGTCTTGAAGGTTTATATGTTTGGTTGGGGACATACACTTCAACATAAAATCATCTATTTTATGTTACATGTAATTAGGAGGAGGGATATTAAAGAATTCTCAATCCACAAACAGAGCACTGGGGGAAAATAAAGCTACAGGTTTATATTATAACTCCTACATCAGTGGACCTGATTCTACCACTTTGTATTATTTTCTCTGCAGCTCAGAGAGTCCTAAATGGGGTCTTGGAAATTATAGAATTAGGATGAACTAGGCCATCCATGAATGATGTCACGACATTTTTCTCCCTTCTAAATGCAAGGGAACTGCTAATCTGATATAGGACACAGCATGAGGGTTGGAGAAATTCAGTGTATGGGAAATGGGAAATCAACACAATCTGGTGCTGGAAGAGTGCTGCACAAATACCACGGTCTGCCTGAAAGATAAATAAATTGGCTTCAGAGCAAATCAAACCTGAACTCTCCATAGAGGCCAACTTAAATTGACACTGTAGCACTTTGGACCTATCATGAGATGACATGATTCACAATGTGAAAGGCAGTAGGAAAAGAAGAAGACAACACTGCAGGTAGGTAGTGTCAATTAAAAAACCACAATCCTGAGTCTGGAAGATCTTAACAGGACTGTTAATAACAGGGGCTCTTGCAGATCTCTCGTTTATAGGGACACCAAAAGTCCAAGTCATCTTGATGGCAAATAACAATAAATGAGAGTTGGAGTGGTCTTTGCTGCAATTTGCTGGAAGAAGGGATATCATCATAATGCAGACATGCTGTATCTCCATTGTAGATGCTACTTATATGTAGAAGGTATGTGCAGAGAAAGGACATTTTAACTGCACCCTTACCTCAAGGATAGATTTGCTACATTATTAGAGATGGAAATTTAGGTATCTCAGGCCTTGAAGCCTCGAAGGGTACTTACTTTTTAGACTCTAGCTAAAAGGTAGTTCCCAATTTCCATTTGTGGCTTGTTCATTTCATCTTTAAGAAGGAACATGAAGAGAAAAAGTCACATATCAACAGAAGGAAAAGGACATGCATACATCATTTAAGATAAAATTTAAAAATTAAAAGTGGAGACATGTTGTGAACTAGACCTGGAATATGAATATTGAGTCTTTTAAAATAAGACAATATTTACTTAATGAGCACATGCAGCCAGGTATTTCACAAAATCATTATGTTAGCTTCATTTGTGCCCCTTGAAGGACATCAGTAAAAACTGGAGGGGTAAGGGCGGGGAATTTAAAAACCTGCTGTCAATTTGCCTCTTTCTGGAGTATAAAATAGGTTGCAGAAATGGCTGTATTGGAAATTCACTGGATCAACTATAAGGGGGACTGAGCACAGGAGAACAGACTGGTTGAGAAACCTAGAATGGAAAGAGAAGTATTAATTGCACTATGAAGCACGTTGCATCTTGACTTTTAAGGTGACCTTTACTGCATTGCAGAGCATGAAAAGGCAGCATTCGTTTTAAAAACCTAACCAACATGTTGCGCATAATTAACACATTCCAAGAGAACCGCAACACTTAAATTTTATTACAACTTAGACTTCAAAATGTGATGGAAGCAAGGCTTTTAATTTAATTTGTCCACAGAGCAATTACTAGTATTTGTTAAAAGTATTTGTAGCCTCAACTGAGAGCATTACTAGCCACAGGATTTGGTGAGTGACCATCATTTGATACCTACAAGCCAGATGGTCATAATACTGCTGCAGCAACTGGAAGGTGGCAAATAGCAATATCACCAATAGTCCCTCATACAGTTAATACAGTGGCCCTTCTTTTCGTCCCTGTTTTGTAGCCTAGTCACTGGAGAAAAAATAGCATCTTAAGCTGTAATTCAGATTGTCTGAGGATTGAGGTATGATCATATACATGTGACGCTAAAGTACAACTACTATTCAGCAGCAATTTCATTGCAAATTGCCAGCCAAACTTTTTTTTGAAACCCTGGCCACAAAGCTTTTCAGATCTCTTTGTTGCTCTCACTCCAGTTTCCTTTTCACATAAACCAGTGCTCTTCCCACAGTTGCTCTCAGGCAGATCTAGTGCTACATGCCACTTTATCCCAGACAATGCCCTAGCTCTCTCTCAGGAACTATATAGTCTTTCCATACTTTGTATGTAATACTCTGCTGGTAACCATTAATTGTTCTTGTTACTTTTACTATGATCTCCCTACCTCTTCCTCCTTTCAATTGATATTTAACCTTCCTTTCTGGAAAAATATATTCATCCAAGGTGCTTTTCAACAGTCTGTAAAACAATATAATAAGACCATACAATGTCCTGACAGAATTCCATCACTTATCAAATGGCATTTTCACACTATACTGTTACACCGCTACTATTCCACTTTTGACATCCTGTGGAATCCTGGGGTTTGCAGTCTAGGGAGGGGCCTTTAGAATTCTCAGCCAGAGAGCTCTTTGGCCTCAGCAAACTACAAACCCCTGAATTCCACAGGATATTGAAAGTGGAATAATAGCACTATAACAGTGAAGGGCAGAAAGGCCCAAAGACTTTGGGCTGCATCCAGCATTCCACTGGTAGAACATCTAGAACTTTCTTCCCCTCTTTTTCAATTGCAATCCTCCATGCCTTCTGGAAGCCATCTCTAGGGCCCCTTGGAGATATACAAAGAACTGCAGTGGAGAGGATCACTGCTCCACCTACATTTCCACTGGAACACACCCACGCACCAGCAGAGAACAACTTTTGGGTCCTTGCCAGTTCTGTTTAGACAGATATTTGCTTAATGAGTGTTAACTAAGGGTAGTGTAATCTGTCTAAATCAGGAATGGGAGGGGAGGAGTCTAGTGCGCCTTTAAGACTAACTTATTTATTTCACCCTGAGCTTTCATGGATATCAATTGATAGAATCATAAAATCATAGAGTTGGAAGAAACCCCAGGTGCCATCATGTCCAACCCCATGCTATGCAGGAACAGCCATCAAAGCACTCCCGACAGATGGCCATCCAGCCTCTGCTTAAAAACCTCCAAAGAAGGAGACTCCACCACACTCCGAGGCAGCATATTCCACTGCCGGACAGCTCTGACCATCAGGAAGTTCTTCTTGAGGTTCAAGTAGAATCTTCTTTCCTGCAACTTGAATGCATTGCTCCTTGTCCTAGTCTCTGGAGCAGCAGAAAACAAGCCCACTTCCTCCTCAACATGACATCCCTTCAAATATTTAAACATGGCTATCATGTCCCCTCTTAACCTTCTCTTTTGCAGACTAAACATACCCAGCTCCCTAAGACGTTCTTCATAGGGCATGGCTTCCATTTGATTCTCTGCATCAAATGCACTGAAGGAGTGCAGTATTAACCGCATGATGGGGCTCTTGTGAGTTGTCCCATTGTAGTCCCAACAGGGAAGAGAGTGCAACAAGAATGCTCTCCTCCACATGAGACCAGCTCCCTGAAGAAGGGAGCATGATGGCCACACCTCTTCCTTCCACACTGCAGCCAGGCACTTTTCCAGGCTGTGCTGGGGAAGGAAGCATCAACATCGCGTGACCTGCCATTCTGCAGGATAGGTAGGTACAGGAGCATCATACAATCATGAGTGCTAAAAGGATTCTAGCCATTCAGTGAATACCTCATGAGCGCGATGCACAGGAACGGGATGGCAGTGGGCCAGCAACAACATTGTGTGGTATCACAACCAGCTGACCACTGCCATCCTGTCCCCATAGCAGGACAGCCCCATAGTGCAGAAATGCTCAAAGCCACAGGCATGCCTTCAATCCCACTTCAACAACTACACAACTGTGTTTAAACATCTGCAGTTTAATATCGTACTTCTTCAGTGCATCTGAAGTAAATTAATATCCACAGAAGTGCATTCTGGGATGAAGTTGGTCTTAAAGGTGCCAATAGATTCCATTTGTGTTTCTCCCTTCCCTCCATTTCCCCCTTTATGCTGGGACAGACTAATATGACTATCTCTTTCGAAACAGTACTTATTCTCTGTTTTTCTTGTTTTGTGCATGTAATTCTGTTAGATTTTGTAGTATTATGGAACACAAAGTAGAATACAATAGAAAACATTAATGTGTTAAAATAACCGCAACACATATATGATAGTTTTAAAAATCAAGTCTAAATCAGCAGGAGACAAAACAACAACATTAAAATAGTGCCAGCAAAGAACACAGTTACAGCAGTAAAAAAAATGCAAAATCCAACTGGAAAACAGAGTACTATATGTGGACAAAAAGGAAGGGGGGGAATAGATCCTGAAAAGCACACATTGTGAATTAGCAGAACAAAGAAACTAGACACCATGTGCTTATTGGTGGCCTGAATTTATTCTTTAAAAATGCCTAATGAGTTTTGGCCTGAATATAAACTGATTGGCCTTCTTCAGGGGCTGCATTAAAAATAAACACAAATGCAAGTATTATCTTAAAATCTTTTACAAAAGGATAACACACAAATAAAAATATTATAAATTGCCATAGTGCAATACACAGTGGACCTTCAGTACCCACCAGGGTTTGGTTCCAGTACCCCCTGTGGATACCAACATTTATGGATGCTTAAGGCGCACTATATACAATGATGTATTAAAAATGGCATCCCTTATATAAAATGGCAAAATCAAAGTTTGCTTTTTGGATTTTTTAAAAAATATTTTCAATCCATGGTTTGTTGAATGGAGGATTGCTATATTAGTTTACTATCAGATTATATACATACCATTAATTAAATCAACAGGATAAATTTCTGGAGTTGAAAATACATTCTCTCCATTAGTGTGAGGGATAAGCAATAAAAGAAACCAGTCTCATTTTCTTTATTATTGTCATTTATACGTTTCCACAGATGGTCAGAAATAAGGGAGGGCCTATAGAATGTGATGTAACCAGTTTCAAAGACATCTGAAACAATCTGGCTGAAAACTTACCATACTTTTTTTTATTTAAATATTTTATGAGTGGGGTGGAGGGGCCTTACATTGCTGAAAGGAGATCCAGATTGAGACCTCATGGTACCTAAGATTTTAACTTTAAAATCCACTTTCTCTTCATTATTAGCTATCTTTTCCAGCAACCAAAACCTGAGATCTGATGAGTGTTGTATTACAAAACTGGTATTACAAGGGTTAAAGTGCTTTTAGAGAGTCTAAACAAACTCCCCCAAAATACTATAATGGATGCCGCTAGTCCCACAGGACACCACCACTGCATATATTGCATATATTGCAAACACATGTCCAAAATGACTGAACTTATAAATCATAATTATCAACAGATATATATATTGACTCAGTTTAGCACATGTAATACAGCAATTTCAATAGCAGTTTTGTAATATGTGCCATTCAAGGCAAGGGGAAAATGCATGTGGCATGGACTTCCAAGATCCCTGAAAAAAGAAATAGGGGAACATCTCTCTAATTTCAGGAACAGAAGAATGAGTGCTCCTTTAAGCAATCATTTGAAGAATTTCAGCTCTCTACGTCAGATCTCAGGTTCTGGTTTTAAGGGCAGAAAGGAATTTCCCTAGATTCAATAGTCTATCCCTAAAGTAGGCTTTTTGTACCTCTTGAAATCTGTGAGAGGAAATATGTCTCATCTGAGAATCCACACATTTGGCAGCATTATGAGGCACTTCAGAGAAAAGCAGCCTGTTCTTAATAAGAGAACAATGCTAACAAGAATTATTAAAAATGCAAGTAGCAGTGCTACTATCTCTGAAGTACAGACAAAGGTTGTCTTGCCACTTCTCCTACCTCACAAGTATGAAAAGCTAAGTGGATTGGCAACTGAGTCTTATTTCAGCATTGGTGAGGAGCCAGCAATATCTATCATACCTAAAGAAGCAAACTAGAATGGAAAGACCAGGGCCAATCTGTCTTCCAGCACCCAGTATCTGGTGCCCAAATTGGTTGCCTCACTCTTCCTACTTTTAAGACCCTGAAAATATCCGGTCAGTTATATCTATTAAAAATATGGTGTACCATGCCAATCTCACAAATGAACATGAGCTGTGTACATATAATCTGTGCACAAGAGTTGAAAAGAATAGTGAGCATGAAGTCAGCAAGGCAGCTTTATCAATCTTGCTTAACACCATTGATTTAGACCAGAACATGCAAAGTGTTGTTCGACTGCAGTTCCCAGCAACCATAGTCAGCATAACCAACAGGGAAGAATTCTGAGAGATGCAGTTCAACAAGTTTACGATAGGGTTACAGGCTTGATAGATGAAGGGAATGCTGTAGACTTAGCATATCTTGAGTTCAGTAAGGCCTTTCGACAACATTCTCCATGACATTCTTGCAAAGAAGCTAGTAAAACACAGGCTGGGCAGGGCTGCTGTCAGGTGGATTTGTAATCGGTTGACTGACCGACCCCAAAAGGTACTCATCAGTGGCTGCTTTTCATCCTGGAAAGAAGTGACTAGTGGGGTGCCAAAGGGTTCTGTCCTGGGCCCAGTGCTACTCAACATCTTCATCAGTGATTTGGATGAAGGAGTAGAGGACATGATGATCAAATCTGCAGATGACACCAAATTGGGAGGGGTTGCTAATATGCTAGAGGACAGGATCAAAATTCAAAATGACCTGGACAGATTGGAGAGCTGGGCCAAGGCTAACAAAATGAAATTCAACAGAGAGAAGTGTAAGGTCCTACACTTAGATAGAAAAAATGGAATACAGAAATATAGGATGGGGGACACGTGGCTGGATAGCAGTACGTGTGAAAGGGATCTAGGAGTCTTTTTAGATCACAAGCTGAACATGAATCAGCAGTGTGATGAGGCAGTCAAGAAAGCGAATGCGATTCTTGGTTGCATCAATAGGAGTATGGTGTCTAGATTGAGGGAGGTAATGGTACCATTCTATTCTGCATTGGTTAGACCTCATTTGGAATACCGTGTCCAGTTCTGGGCACCTCAATTCAAGAAGGATGTCGACAAGCTGGAATGTGTCCAGAGGAGGGCAACCAAAATGGTGAAAGGTCTGGATGCCATGCCCTATGAGGAACGGCTTAGGGAGCTGGGTATGTTTAGCCTGAAGAAGAAAAGGTTAAGAAGGGACATGATAGCCATGTTTAAATATTTGAAGGGATGTCATGTTGAGGAGGGAGCGGGCTTATTTTCTGCTGCTCCAAAGACTAGGACAAGCAGCAATGGATTCAAGCAGCAGGAAAGGAGATTCCACCTGAACCTCAGGAAGAACTTCCTGATAGTCAGAGCTGTCTGGCAGTGGAATATGCTGCCTTGGAGTGCGGTGGAGTCTCCTTCTTTGGAGGTTTTTAAGCAGAGGCTTAAAATTCCCATCTGCTGGGAATGCTTTGATGTGTGTTCCTGCATAGCAAGGGGTTGGACTGGATGGCCTCTGTGGTCTCTTCCAACTCTATGATTCTGTGATTCTAAGTTCTGGAGAACTGCACAATGCACACACCCAATTTAGACTACAAAAATGTCCTGGCATCAGTGAAACTAAGTACAATCCTATGAATCATTGTTGTGTGTCTCTGAGTCATTTCCAATTATGGCAACCCTACACTGGGTGACCATGGGCTTGTCACATACTCTCAGCCCCCGGACAACTTCATTATAGGTTCTCCTTAGGGCCATCATAAGTCAGAAATGACTTGAAGGCACACACAACAACAATAACAGGAACTGTCACCCACTGGATTTCCATGGCTGAGCAGGGATCCAAACTATGGTCTCCAGAGTCATAGACCAATGCTCAAGGCACTAAACTACACTGGTTGTCCTATGAATATCTACTCAGAAATAAGTCCTACTGAATTCAGGGAATGCTACTGAATTAATGGTATGTATTCCCATTAAGTAAGAATCAGATGTGATTTCATACTTTGTGCAGGTAGATACTACAAACTATTGACTAGTTTTAAACCAATATATCTAAACTTTCCCCTTAAGAATACCTAGGATTTTAGTTTTAGAAGGATACTGAAAATTATACTTGAGTCATTGACGTCTTTCAAATTTATAATTCCCTTCATGGTGAAAAGAGCCGAGACAAATCAAGCGATTAAGACTTGCGATAGAAACTCAGTTGAAATGCAAGTACTTTGGATTAAACTTTTGCGGCTCAGTATGTAAATTTCAAAAATAACTAGTTGTATGCATTTTTAAAAGTTAGAATCTTGGGTTTATGTATGTAAATTTTATAATGCAGCAATTCAGCTCCATTTCCTTTACAGAAACTGTCGCTTATTGTGACTCACAGTTTTCCTGCAATTTGAAGCTATTCTGGCAGCCTATAGTTATTTTTCTCAAATCAATTTGGTTTCATTACTTTGAGAAGGAACTCAAAGGCAGTAAGTTGTTCCTTCCCACCAGATGCCTTACTTACAGGTGATTTACATGAGAAATAAGAGTGCAAGGAATAATCAACACTTGCATTTCTAGCATTATTTCAAGATGCCTTCTCATTCATTTTCTGCTTTCAGTTTTCAATATATGTTGAAGGCTTCCTTTGATTTTACTACAGGAGCACATGAATCTCGTTAGCTTAATGATGTGCTTAGATATTCTTTATCAAAATGCTGGCAGAGGAGTTTCTTTAACTGTAGCAAAAGGCCAGATGAATTGCATTTGTTTTCAAGGTGCAGAACAACTCAGTCTGTAATTGACTTAAGAAATGACCTAAGCAATATCAGATATCAATAACCAGATCTACATAGTTTGTCCTTTTTAGATGCTTATTTCATTTTTTAAAAACAAGGAATTTAAACTCTCTTAGTGGTTGAGTTTACAGTCTTTCTTGGAGCATCCTCAGTCCAATTATCTGTTCTTTCTACTGCATCTGTGCAAAACAGAATTCTGGAACACTCCTTTTTTTCTCTCCTCCCAGTAGTGCCATATGCTTGCATGAAAATACAAAATACATCTTAGTGGAGAATAGGTATTGCTGAGTTCATACATTTCTGGTATGCACATGTAAATGTGGCTTGGATCCAGGTTCATGTTCTTGAAGAGGGAAGGCCTCCATCCATGTGCAGAAGGCTTTTGACTGAATTGCTCATTTGCTGATAGAAGAAGAAAGCCATCTTTGCCTAGTCTGTTTTCCCTCCACATTCTTTTGTCCTTTGTCTACTCTAAACATCTGCATCTATGGCCAGGGACCTTATGGAACAACATGGGTAGTGGAAGTGATGGTTTAGAAGGACGAGTAACCAGCAAAGATCGCTTCCCCACTCCTCAAACACACAGGCAGATATAGGCCTTCTTCCTAGAGGTTGGTAGGTCATTAAGAGACTTCTGCTGTGAAGGTGTTTCCACAGATGGTCAAGAAACCTAGGTACAACTTAATGAAATGGGGAGTACACACTCTAAGCAAGGTAAAATCTACGTATTCCTAACCCCAGTCCATGAAATAATTTTTTTTCATGTACCTTAAGTGCCATTGATTGCAATGGTCATGATTTCCTCTCAGTTATGGCTATGAACCACACAATAAAAGCTTTCAAATGTTAACCATAAGCTACGATCAAATTCAAAACAATACAGATGATTGCAAAGAAAGGGTCAATAAAAAAAAATGGATTTCCTACCCCAGCTCCCAGCTTCCCTTTGCCTGAAAGTTCTCTGTGCCACATTCCAAATATCGAAATTCTGCTGGGCTCCTGGAATCACAAACACACTTCTTCAAGAAGACAGAAACAGTAGAGACAAAGTGATCTATTTATTATTACATGTGTTCAATTTGACTCCAGTTTATGGTGACCCTATTATAGTTTTGCAAGATTTGTTCAGAGGAGATTTGTCACTGCCTTCCATCAAAACATAGCTT
Source organism: Cyclura pinguis (assembly GCA_030412105.1). Taxonomy (NCBI): domain Eukaryota; kingdom Metazoa; phylum Chordata; class Lepidosauria; order Squamata; family Iguanidae; genus Cyclura; species Cyclura pinguis. The sequence continues at coordinate 85,676,640 of CM059600.1, forward strand.
ATGTATAGTTAAAATATAGCCTGCCTAACATTCCCTGGCAGTCCCCCTTCCAAGTACTAACCTGGCCTGACACTGCTTACCTTTTGAGATTAGAGAATATCTGATGCCTTCAGATGATTTAAAAGGCTAAGATGATATATAACCAGAGGCATTTCACCACTGTTCCATTCTTTACACATGGATTTTCTGCAGATAGGATATAAGAGGTTTTCTAGAATAGGGTGGACAAATTAACTGGTTTTTTGTTTTGTTTTATACCATATGAAAATTTTGGAAATGTTATCACATTCTGATTTTTAAAAAAGTGAACCCGGAAAAAGACAGAGAACATGGAGGAGCAATTAACTAAGCAAACAAAGCATGCCAATTCTGCACACAGCACCTAGAGATAAATCTAAACTTAGTCCTACAGAGGCCCTTTCCACACTACACTGTTATAGTGCTATTATTCCAGTTTCAACATCCTGTGGAATAATTCTGTGGTGTATAGTTTACTGAGGCCAAAGAGCTCTCTGGCTGAGAATTCTAAATGCCCCTCCCTAAACTGCAAACCCCAGGATTCCACAGGATGTTAAAAGTGGAATAATAGCACTATAACAGTGTAGTGTGGAAATGGCTATAGAGTATAGTTACTGGGACACACTAAGCCCAATTCCTGCTGCAGAAACACCATATATCTGTATGTAACTCAAGCAGAAACTCCTAGAATCCTCACCTGAAGGCTGCAGCTAGAGAGCAAGTGAGTGTCATGTCTCTGATATTCCACTACCCCAGTCTTCCTGGGGCTGGTTACCTCCATTAGCCAACTGGCTAGGAAAAAGGAAGGAGACATGATTCATATCATCTGGACGGAACATGGTTAAGGGAGGCTGCAAATCCTTTATTAGGAATTGGCTCCTGCTGACCAAGTTGTCAATGGTAATTCCTGTCACAGATGCCAGAGACAGCTGTATCTGTATGAAGTTTTTATTTCATTTAGCAATATATAAATCATAATTCATTTATATACTGTGCATAATTGTGTGCATTATATTGTATATATTCCTGCATATATGATGTGAAAGAGGGAATGTATGATCTAGAGAAGGTATTCTGTACAGAATGAAATTTCCTTTTTACAGTCTGAAAGACTGCAATGCTAAAAGGAAGAAATGTGAAGCATTGCTCAGTAACACATAACATGTCTATTCTGTAGTACAGGAAACAGTTTTATTAGCAAAGGAAAAGGACATGTGACGGGAAACATCCTGCTAGCCAGTAATAATGGAAAACCTTACCAGACTAATTAGTAACTGTTGTGTCCATAGCACTTTATAGCTTTGTGTACTAAACCACATGAAGAAATATGTATCATAAAATTGTGCATACTGGTTGTGAGGTGGTTTTCATTTCCTAGGAATTGTTTTCTGTAACCTGATTCTATATTGGTCTGATAGTTGGAGACCAGCTTATAAACCTAGAAGGCAATGTGATGTTTTGGGCTGTTTACCCACTCCAGGAGAGATGCTAACTGAAAGACCTTGTTCCCAGGTATCTACTGGGAACCAGCCAAACTCTTAGGCAAGAGGAACAAAAAGCCTGGAGACAGGGCAAAGAGATTAAGTGGAGAATTAAATGAATTAAACAGACTGTAGAGCTCCCAGTCTCTTTATACCAGCCATTACACCAGCCTAGGCAGGATAAAACTGTTTTTTAAAATAATCTCTGTGTGGTGATTCTTGCCTCATCTGAAATTTTATTCCCGGAGCAGTTTAGAAAAAGGATAAAAGAATTACATGCTAGTGGGGAGAAATGAACTTAAACTACACCAGTACAAAAGCAATGCAAAATAGAAAGAAAAAAATGCATTGTACAAGGTTTGGAAAAATCATTGTTCTTTGTTGGTTATCATGAGGACAATAAAATAGGTGCTAGGAGACTATTTCTAAGAAGATTCTACACTTATTCTTCTGAATAATCAGCCACCAAACTTAGGTATGTACACAGCGGAGACATACACAGGGACCAGCCACGTAACAGAAGGACATACACAGCAAAACCTTGAGTTAGGCAGCTATCTTATCTTCATGCTGCTCCATAATATCATTTAATGTATCAGTAAGGACCTACAGAAATAGGCAGAACTTCAAGCAACCTGGTCCCAGACCTTAATGGCTTTTAAAGGTCAAAACCAACATTCCAAATTGTATACAAAAACAGACTGAGAGCCAGAACACACTATCATCTGATTCTAAACTCCAGCCTGGAATAGTAGCCTAGCAGCTACATTCTGCATTTGGTGCGTGAACAGTTGTCAAAGATAGTCCCACATACAGTGGTTTACTGGAGGCTATCAGAGCACTGATTACTGACAGTGTGCTCTCTCAGTCCTAGTAGAATCGCAATTGGTGTATCAGCCAAAGTGGATAAAGATCTTCTGTGGTTGAAATCCTGTATCACTTCAGGTACAACTTATGCTTGCATATGTCACTAATAGGAGGGCAATCTAGGAAAGCACAGCAGCAAGGATTCATTAAGGGGCACCTCACAACTGAGAACTTATTTCTTCACTTGAGTTTGCAACCTTATCTAGCACTTCTCTTTTGGCAGATATACGATTTGCCCAATGTATTTGCATCACATCTGGGCTAAACTTCAGCTTATTACCCCTTATCCAATCCATTACTATAACCAAGTGCCACTTCACCTGAAATTTGTCGTTATTAAAAAAAAAAAATAGGTGGCATATACATTCTCCTTGTTCCAAACTCCTGGAAGACCCCACCCAGCAGCTTCAGTATAGCAGAAGACAGAAAATCTACGTGGGCCATTCATTTCATAAATGCCAAGGAGATAAGGAGTGCCCCATTCACTGTTTTAGATAATGTAATGTTTTAATTGGACAGAGTGTTTAGCACCTTTCAAATGTATATACCAATACTGTTTTAGCTATTAACTATAGCTATTAACTTAAATTATAAGCTGCTCTGAGATTCATTTTGGAAGAAAAGAAGGATGAAAGCAAATCGCTTTCTGGAACTGCAGGCTCCAGCAAAGGACTTCTATTGCAAAAGAGCTACAATTCTTGTCTCATTCACCCCACCCAGCAACATAGCTTCCTTGATCTGAGAGAGCTCAGTGAAACAACAGGAGCACAACCCCCAACTTTCTCCCAACATAACTGGGGCAACACCTCCAAAGCTCTCATGATACCAAAACCAAGCTTGAATTCCAGTTGAAATAAATCTAGAAAGTCAGTCTCTTCCAAAAGTGCCCGGAATAATCTAGTAAACCTGCCTTTTATTTGTCTCTTCATTGGTCATCCCTAAGTATCTTGTTACTGATGATGTGTGCAGAAGTCAATATTCCTGTTTACTTTTAGTCTGGGAAACTCATCTCAGGGAAAACACTCATTAACCACGTTAACAGGACACTGTGGTGAGTGTTACTTGAGACTGTTGAAGATTAAAGGAGACCAGTCAGAATTGTCTGAATTCTCTCACCCTGCTAAATGAAGCAAAGCCTTCTGGAAAATGGTTTAGTCAGTTCTTGTGGGTTCATTGAGACAGTGAGACCAAAGAAGCAAGTCATTTCCTGAAAGTAAGACAGGAGCTTTATAATTAAAATACTAATACATTGAAAAGTTTCCAATAGTCAGCTGACAGGAGGACAGTGCACACTAAGAACTTTGACCATACATTATGTTATATTTAAGTTATGAAAAATAATTAAAAGGCAAAAACTTTTTTTTCATGTAGGTTTTTAGCATTTGAATGGCTGATGAGAAGGGGATTTTTTACATATGTAGGGGAGTGCTCTATTTTTATGCCAATGTCTTTTCAATTGCTTTTTAATTCAGCACTGTTTCCCTATTGTATTTTGTTACTTTTTGTGATTTTACCTGCAGCTCTTTTAATCTTGCGAGTGACTTTCAGTCTTAGTTTTGAGAAGAATAAATCCAGAAATGAATAAAAAATAAATATTTAATTAGAATTTTAGGAGAGCAAGTCTTTTTTCCATCTGTCCATCCATTCATTTGGGTACTATGTACCTTGGCTGGGTAGTGGGATGTGCTCCTGGGGATAGGGCAGCATTTAGAGCAGCAGTGAAATGAGGAGGGAAGTAACGACAAAAGTCAAGCAAAGCTCATAGGAGAAAAAGAGCCATGTTGAACTCACAGTTAAATAGTATTGGTCCTTTGAGTGTAACTGATTAAGATAGTTCCTCTGTTGTCTATATTGAGAGCTGCAAGTGAGATAAAGTTCCCCTGTTCTTGAATAGGAGCATGGCCTTTCCTCTTCATTTGTTGACATTGGATAAACCAGAGAGAAGTGATCTGATGATAAGCAAGCCATTGTCCATGCTCTCCATTAAATAAATGCTATTTGAGATTCCTGAGACATCTAAAGAGGCTCAAAATAGTTTTCTTTCTCCTTATAATCCCACTGAGCAAAAGCTTCCACATAATGATTGGATTAATTTTCTTTATATCTAATGAAATGTTCGAAAGAGCAAAACAAATTATCCAGTCTAACCTATTAAGACGATAACAAATAGAATCTCATTAGTATGTTCAAATGGTGATTTAAGAGCCCAAAATGGATTAAATGGCATTTAAGAATTAGATAGCAATTAGGTTCAATATCCTCGAAGTCTGTATTATCGCACATGTGGTGACAGAGCACAATGAAATATTCATTCAAGCCACCACTTTTTAATTTACAGAGAACAGTACTTATCAGCATTTCAGGATCTACTCATGAGCTCCTTTATTTCAGACTCAGGGCTGTGAGGTCTTTAATGCATGGTGTCTTTCCCATTGCATGTGGGTATGATAACAAAATTGCTATGGAGAGAAAACAGTTCTCAAGACATGATAATTAATACTTCCTCATATAGTCCTCTGGTATAGACTCAGAGTCTGAAAAATAACTTGTTTTTAAAATTCAATGTTGTTTTAAATTTCATTATTTTAACCATTAATATGAGTGGTATTATATATATATATTTAAACAATTAACAGTTCTCACTGGTTTAGCACATTATTGCTAACTTCTAATTGTTTTTCAAAAAATAGAAGCTGGCATCTTGTTCAGTAATTTCAATGTCATAAGCCCCACTTATAATTTATGACATCAAAATTGCACTATTTTCCTTTTACGGTTGTTGCACCATCACCATGCCAATAATGCCCCCCCCCCAAGCTACCTTTTAAGCCATACAGCCCACCCAAGACCCTGAAGACAAAGATGATGAGTGATCCCACATCCATAGCCATTATTGGGCTTTGAGAGGCAATGGCTTAAAAGCTAGGTTTTGGGGTGTTATCATGGGTACGTTGTCATAGTTATCTCTCCCAGTGCAGGATCTTGGCCAAAATTTAAGAATTTAACAGGCAAATTAACAGATGAAAGAATGAATACATTTTGCATACTTTGTAATATTAACAAATTAATATTCTTTTGTGGTTCAACTTCAGCATAGCACCATTATTAACTTTTGAAAGCACTGTAGAAAATGGATTTCCCAACATTTCTGGAATATACAACATTGGAGATTATGTGGTCAGTCAGCATCATGTTCAGCTGATACTTTGGCAACAGCAGTTGTTTGGAGGCTAGGGCCATTTCCACAGGATGGCACCCTCCTGGCATGGGGTCACAAGAGGATGTGATGATGCTTTTGCATGACGTCATTGCAATCCTACCCTTCTTACATCCCCAACTGGTGTGATCATGGGATATATCACTGACAGAAAAGTCAGTCAATGGTCCCTGATCATGCAAGGCTTCTGTCATCACCAGCCATGCAGAAGGGCCAGAAATGTTACCATGTGCTTCCTTCCCCACTGCAGCATGGGAAAAAGGCCGGCTGCAGTGGAAAAGGAAGGAACATGTCCCTCATGCTCCATTCCACAGGCAGCCGGCCAGCTGCAGAGGGAAGCATTGGGGACACACTCCCATCCCAGCAGAGGCACTGCTGGGATTGTGACAGGATGACATGGGAGACCATGATTGTGTGGAAATGGCCTAGGTTTAAGTTAAGCCTTTCACTGTTTGTTTGAGGAGCCCTGCCTATTTCACCATCTTAGAATTAAGAAGGTAGATTTGGCTTATTGAACCTCACCCTGGTCCTCTGAGCAAGAATCAAGAAGGGTCAGTTTTACAGTTTGCCAAACAAGAGCAGATGTTTATAACACAATCCTTGTAATTATCCACAAAGAGCTCTCTTAAGTCCAGTGATGCTAACAATACCATAGTTGTTTTGGACTGCAGTTCAATGCATGCCTAACAGAAATCAAGTCCCATTGAACACATTGATGGTTTCGTAAGTGTAGGATTGCATTTGATCAGTTACAATCTTGTTGAAGTACTGGAAATGAAAGAAGGGAAATGTTAAGTCAGGGGGTTTTTTTCTCTCTCTATTTTGCTTATTGCTTCTTTTTTAGAATCATTCTGAATCACTGGGCTGCATGTAATATAAATTATTCAACAACACATTGCTCAACCACAGATTAAGAATTACTGAATCATTTATGTGTGATCCAGAAACTGATTTAATAACAGAGACATTTGTTCAATTAATTGATTCAGCTTAAATGGAGGAAATATTCATTGGATCTCTTATGTGCTATTAGTATTCAAGCATATCTAATTGAGGAATATTTTAATCTATAATTTGGCATGGAAAGAAGTACACAGGAAATTACTAAATGCAGTTGTGGCTTTCTGTTCAGCAGAAAGAGCAAGAAACTATTCTCTCAAGGGCAGAAGGGAAAACCACTACAAAGATCAGTATGTCTTGACTTTTTCCAGTGTAGTGGGAGTTCATCTCCACTACTTTTTTCAAATCAGGAGCAATTGCCAGCATGACAAACCCTCCTGGATCTAATGGTAACTGAGGAGCTAAAGAGGCTTTCAAATTTCTTCTGTTGTTTCTGATAAATCAACATACAGGAGAGCCAGAAAATAATTGAGCCAAAGCACAATACTGCCTTACTACTACTGCTGCTGCTGCTGCTGCTGCTGCTGCTGCTGCTGCTACTACTACTACTACTACTACTACTATTATTATTATTATTATTATTATTATTATTACAGTTCCTACTTCAGTTGGCCTTTTAAAGGACAGCACTTTTTGCAAGACTTTTGTGTTTATAATGAAAATGTTTATGGCTGCATATAACTGGGTGAAAATCTTTCTCTCAGGTTCAATGTGTTGTGCAAACTGAATCTATACAATCAAAGGTAAGCACCATTGATTTCAGTGAAACTTGATCTGGAGCGCTATAGGCCCATGGTCCAAGCAAGGTGAAGACAGCCCCTGTCCCACTGTGGCAGAATGAGCCCTATGCCTTTTGGACCAAAAATTACTCATGCTCAGACATTACTAATATTCCAGAGCAATTATACTTTGGAGTGCAATCATGTCCCATGTGTCACTGAGATTTTATTAGTTTTCATTTATTTTGGAAGCCATTTTATTTTGGACTTTTTATACAGAGTACTAGTTCTTTCGCCTATAGGAGAAAACACTTGGTTTGTTTGTGTGTTTCTCCTGGGAACATGGCTGCAGATTCTTCTTGGGAACATGGGAGCTGCCACAAGTGAGTTCCTATACTTCAGATTTTACCACTATACCACTGGTGTTTGGCTGTTGTGCTCAAAGGCTTTCATTGCTGGATCCAAGAAAAGTGTTGGCCTATGTATATACTAATATATACCAGTATGGTTTAGTGCTTTCAGTGCTGACCTAGGACTCCCATGGTTGTTGCTAGCCAACTTTGACTCATGGTGACCCATAAGCATGGTGATCCATACTTTGACTCATGATGAATGAGAAGCCTCCAGGTCATTCCATCATCAACAGCCCTGCTCAGGTCTACCAGAGTCAGGGCCATAGACTCTTGGATTGCCATGATTCCATGGTTTCTAGGGACAATTCAGGCCTGATTTGCTCTAGGACCTATTTATTGGTTTTTTAGCAGTTCATGGTATCCACAGAATGGTTCTCCAGAACCACATTTCAAATGAGTCAATCTTCTTCCTGTCAGCTTTCTTCATTGTCTAGCTTTCACAGCCATACATAGAAACTAGAATTACAATGGCATGGACAATCCTAACATTGGGATTCAATGATATATCTTTACACTTCAGGATCTTATCTAGTTACTTCATAGTTGCCCTTCTAAGTTCTAGTCTTCTTCTAATTTCTTGACCACAGTCTCCATATTGATCAGCAACTGAGCCAAGGTGTGGATGATCTCAAACCATTTCAATATATTCACCATCTGCTTTTAAGTTATCTAAATCATCCGTTGTCATTATTTTTATTTTCTTAATATCCAGCTGTAAACCTGTCTTTGTACTTTCTTCCTTAACCTATTTCAATAATCATTCCAAGTCTTTGCCATTTTCTGCTAATAACATGGTGTAATCTCTAATCTGTTCTTCAGTATATTGTTTCCATTGTCTTTTTGTTTCTACTTGGTCATGTAATGTGTTCCCTTGCTCACCACTCCACTTTCTCAGCACTTGTGGAAGAGGTCTCTTGTTCTTTTTTTGTTTTTCCATCTATTTCTTTGTATTGATGATTATAGTAGTTCTCCTTGTCCTTGCAAACAAGTATTTGAACAGTGGCATTCAGTGTTCTGACTTTGTTTCTATCACCTATTACTTTTGCTTCTTGTTGGTCCTTAAAAGCTTGAAGAGTTTCATCTGTCATCCATTGAGTTCTTTTGGCTCCCAGTCAATTAGGCAGAATAGCACATTTTTTAAACATTCTCCTTAAATTCTACCAGGATGTTCTTCAGGTTGCATTCTGGCATGATGACTTGTTTAGTGTTCTTCTTTAGCTTTATTCTAGTTTTTAGTATTAGCAGTTCATGGGCCACAGTCTGTTCCCGGTCTTGTTTATGCAGAGAGAGCAGAACTTCTCTATGTTCTGTTTCCAATTATGCAATCTATTTAAGTTCTCTGTTGTGCATCAGGTGTGGTCCATATATACAGTCACCTCTTCAGCTGCTTGAACAATGTGTTTGCAAAGAACAAACTGTTGGCCTTGCAAAATGCAATCAGTTGCTCTCCTCCTTCATTACTTGATCCCAGGCCAGTTTTTCCTACAATCTTTGATTTTGCTCTGTTTCCCAATTTTGCATTTATCATTGCATATGGCTGACCATCGGGGGTCAGCTTCTTTTGTGTCAGCAAAGGAGTAAATTTGTCCTATGATTAATAATAATTCTCATTTCAAATATTTATAGAATCATAGAATCATAGAAATGTAGAGTTGGAAGAGACCACATGAGCCATCCAGTCCAACCCCCTGCCATGCAGGAATACCCTCAAAGCACTCCCGACAGATGGCCATCCAGCCTCTGCTTAAAAACCTCCAAGGAAGGAGACTCCACTACACTCTGAGGCAGCATATTCCACTGCCGGACAGCCCTGACCGTCAGGAAGTTCTTCCTGAGGTTCAGGTGGAATCTCCTTTCCTGCAGCTTGAATCCATTGCTCCTTGTCCTGGTCTCTGGAGCAGCAGAAAACAAGCCCTCTCCCTCCTCTACATGGCATCCCTTCAAATATTCAAACATAGCTATCATGTCCCCTTTTAACCTTCTCTTCTGCAGGCTAAACATACCCAGCTCTCTAAGTCTATCCTCATAGGGCTGGGCTTCCAGGCCCCTCACCATTTTGGTCGCCCTCCTCTGGACCTGCTCCAGCTTGACCATGTCCTTCTTGAATTGGGGTGCCCAGAACTGGACACAGTATTCAAGATGAGGTCTAACCAAAGCAGAGTAGAATGGTACCAGTACCTCCCTCGATCTAGACACCATACTCCTATTGATGCAGCCGAGAATTGCATTGGCTTTCTTGGCTGCCACATCACACTGCTGACTCATGTTCAGCTTGTGGTCTATTAAGACTCCTAGATCCCTTTCACACGTACTGCTATCCAGCCACGTGTCCCCCATCCTATATTTCTGTATTCCATTTTTTCTATCTAAGTGTAGGGCCTTACACTTCTCTCTGTTGAATTTCAGTTTGTTAGCCTTGGCCCAGCTCTCCAATCTGTCCAGGTCATTTTGAATTTTGATCCTGTCCTCTGGCGTATTAGCAACCCCTCTCAATTTGGTGTCATCTGCAAATTTGATGAGCATGCCCTCTATTCCTTCATACAAGTTGTTGATGAAGATATTGAACAGCACTGGGCCCAGGACAGAACCCTGTGGCACCCCGCTAGTCACTTCTCTCCAGGATGAAAAGCAGTCATGGGTGATCACCCTTTGGGAACGGTCAGTCAACCAGTTACAGATCCACCTGACAGTAGCTCTGTCCAGCCCACATTTTACTAGTTTCTTTGCAAGAATGTCATGGGGAACTTTGTCAAAGGCCCTACTGAAATCGAGATATGCTACATCTACAGCACTCCCTTCATCTATCAAGCCTGTAACCCTATCATAAAAAGAGATAAGATTAGTCTGGCATGACTTATTTTTGAGAAATCCATGTTGACTTCTCGTGATTACCGCATTGCTTTCTAAGTGATTAGAAACTGACTGCTTAATGATCTGTTCCAGGATCTTTCCGGATACTGACGTCAGACTAACTGGGCGATAATTATTTGGGTCCTCCTTTTTTCCCTTCTTGAAGATGGGGACAACATTTGCCCTCTTCCAGTCTGCTGGAACTTCTCCTGTCCTCCAAGATTTCTCAAAGATTATAGCAAGCGGTTCCGAAATGACCTCTGCCAGTTCTTTTAATATCCTAGGATGTAATTCATCTGGCCCTGGAGACTTGAATTCATCCAGTGTGGCCAGGTATTCCTGTACCACCTCTCTACCTATTATGTGCCACATTTCCTCTGCTTCCTCCCCTGCTCCCCAACTAGTGTTTTTCTTTCTTTCTTTCTTTCTTTCTTTCTTTCTTTCTTTCTTTCTTTCTTTCTTTCTTTCAATAGCTTTGTCCCATGTTGATACACTGTTTAGGCCTTTTTCTAATTTGCAGGTGAACAGAAAATAAAATGTGCAACAGGGAATAGCTTTTTGTGTAATTGGCAACAAAGGCTTTAATCAGAAACATTGGCCAAAACAAATAAATGAGAAAGAGTTAAAAATACTGGAAGGGTGACTACTGTTACCTCTCAGCCTTCAAAACCTTAAATTAACAGTATATAATAGGTATCAACATTGGTTCCACCAAAGAAGATGCATGCATGAAGATAGGTGTAGCTGCTATGCTATATGTACAAGAACCTAAATCTACAGCCATTTCATTACGCGTTCTTCCTCATATCTGCTTCTAATAAACTCTACAGATCATTTGGGAGGATGAAGCAGGTGTCTCTAGGAAGGTTTTGCTTCCTCTTTTCTTGACAGAAAGATCACTCCAGTTGCCAGTTACTCTGGGCCTCCAGTGTTGAAGGGAAGCACACTGGCCTATCCTCTGCCACCAGCCAAGACCCTGTGGATGCCTGCACCTTTTTCTCCCAGGAAGTACATCATGGTCAGAGAAAGACTGGTCTGGTCTTATCCATCAGTGGCAAGAGGAACAACCGTTTCCCTTGTGCTCCCTGGCAGAGGAAAGGGGGGAGGGGACACTTCAGTGCTTGTGTTTAGATTCCCCTTCATTTCCCATTCCCTTTTTTTTATTTTCCTTCTTTAAAAATTAGGTATATTAGATTTTGCGCTTTTAGGCTGGGGCTACCTCCATAGACACCATTGTTACCAGGCCATATACCCCACACTTTGATATGACTTAATTGGTGAAATATAACTTAATTAACAAAATATATTAATTGGTTTTAATATAAGATGTACCCTAAGGTGACTAAATGACCATGCTGGGCAAGAGGAAGAAGCTGGCCAAACACATGCACTGCAAATTAGGTTAGAAACCCTCTCTAGGTGTAGCCAGGCCATAGTCAGGAAATCAACAGGTAACTCCAGAGATAATAGACTTAACCACTCTGCATTTTGGACAGTAGCATCTGGGAAATTCCCACCAAACCACTGATTATTTCAACCACTCTTCCCTCTGACCTTTAAATTTCTCCATTATTCTCACACCTGTCCAACCATTACAGAGCTATCACGATGCCCATTAGCCCATTCTGGACCTCATTGTCCACTCTGTGAACTCTAGTGTTTATTCAGCTGGAGAACCATTCACACCCATGCCTTCCAAGTAGAAATCAGGTATATAAACCCCAAGTTTTGGCCAGTTAAGACACAGTACACTGCTTGCTGGTCCCCATGCTGTCACTCCAATCTCTGATCGTGTACTTTCCTTAAACATGAGTCTAAGCCACATTGCTGTTTCTTTGCTGCTCTCCAAGACTGGTAAATATTACTCACTATGCCCTTAATCTTGCTATCCAAAACCTTTTCTCTCGTATTCCTTCAGTTATCTTTGTGTGAGTGCGAGACTATGTGTATATAGTTAATTCCCCCAATAAAGCACATTTGAACTTACTTTTGAATCTCTGGCTGGTTTGTCCCTGCAAGGACCCTGTAAACATTGGTGGAAAGATCTTGCTAAGATACCCCACCCTTGCAGCCCTCCCAAATTGAGCTAATTTTCCCCATCTTTGCAAGGAGGTACTGGCATCACAGGTGAACCCTTGAGTTACCTATGTTTTGGGGTAAGACCGTAAGTTTGGCTAGGTTCAGGGGGGTAACTGATTCCATCACTGGAAGGCAAAGTCCTCTGGATGTGATCCCAGATTTCTGTCTTATCTTTTAACCCCTGCTTATCCATTTTAGATTCTTACTTATTTAATCAATTTATGTCTCAACTTTCTTCCAATAAAACAAATATAGTTAAAACAATGAATAATGCAAAAGTTAAAAAATAATAATCATATTAATAATAATGATGAAAAACAAATAGAATGCACCACAGTTAAAAGACCTTCTGCAACTGACAGCTAACACTCTAAGGCCTATGTGAACAGGTGGACCTTCTCCTGGTTGCAGAAAGAAAGCAGCAAGTGGGCCAACTGGACCTCCCATGGAAGGGAATTCCACAGCCTGAGAGCAGTCACTGAGAAGACTCTCTCCTGAATCCTTACCAAATGTGCCTGTTGTGAAGTTGGGACTGAGAGAAAGTCCTCCACCCCATCTCCGATATTAAAACTGGGGCAGGCTCATATTGGGGGATATGGGTAGATGTCACCCAAGCTGCATTTTAGTCTTTATAAAATAAGTAGCAGTGATTGTATTATTAGCTGTTCAGTCATTAACATGGACTCTAAATTATGGATTATGTAAGTATGTGTACTTTCTAAACTATGTGTATGTCCTGGTGAATAAACTAATAAATGTCAGTCACTTGGTATCATATGCAAAATAGTTATCATGGCTGTTCAAGTGGAACCATAGCACTGTTGTTGTATAATGCGAAAGGGTTCCAAAATGAAAAGTAAAAGTCAGCCTACTGAATCTCACGAGGTGGGGAGGGGGGATCCAACATCAAATTTCTATTCTATTCAGTACTCACTTAATATAATTATACATTATATTAACTATTTAAAAAAACAGCTACTGTTAGCCTCTACTGCAGTAGACCTACCAACTCAATGGGATCTCCTAATGTGTTAGCTAATGATTGATTCAGTGTTGCAGAAGATACACAGATGCACCATTTAAACCAAGATTTCTCAAGCAGCTGCCTTCCAGCTGCGTTGCAGTCCATTTCCCAGTTTCTCCAGTCAGCATGCCCCTGATGAAAGTGCCAACCAGAGCTTGGAGACGTAACTTTTCCAAGCTCTGGTTTCAATCCAGCACCTCCGTAGGTTCTAGCTTTGAGAAAGATGTTTTCAACAATGAAGCAAATTTCAGCTTCATGCAGTCATTTCCAGCATTTTAGCAACACTCCCACCATTTAGACCACCTCTTAACTTCGATTTTAACTAGCCTCTTAAATGAGGTGCCATTATATGCCAATGTAGTATTTCTTTGGCAATTAAAAAATGAAAGGCAGCACAAACCAGGTCACTGCTGCTAAATCCGTCTGCATTACCAAGTGCCAAGGCATGGTAAAATGCCAAGAAGAATCCTGGGAGAAAAATTGTTTAAAGAACTTGGAGAAAAGGTTTAAAATCTAAGACCTGTAAAAGAACAGAAAATCTGGCTACATCATAACCTATAAAACAGAATAAGAGTCATAGGTGTCCATGCAGGGGAAACTTTCTCCCCCCACAACCCTAAATTTATTTATTTATTTATTTTAATGTATAGCCTAAAGCCCCCAGATTCTGTCTGATCTTGGAAGCTAAGCAGGGTCAGCCCTGGTTTGTACCTGGATGGGAGACTGCCAGTGAATCCCAATTGTTTTAGGATATATTTCAGAGGAAGGAAGTGGCAAAACCCCCTCTGAGTATACCTTGCCTAAGAAAATCCTATGAAATTCATGGGGTTACCATGAGTCAACAGGTGACTTGAAGGCAGAGAGAGAGAGAGAGAGAGAGAGAGAGAGAGAGATCCAGCATCTCAGATCTCTGGAACCCCTCCTCTTGAGTTTGGCTGCTATACTTGAACTCCATGTCCTATTCTGGAGGACCTGGATCTGCAGTAGCTGAAGTGAATGGTGCTTGTTCTGATCTAATGATGCTGTTTCTGCAAATGTTACATGTTTGAGATATATAAATAAATGTGCTCCTAGAAATACAATGATAATATAAACTCAGTGGGATGTAAGATTTGGATAAATATGAACCTTAATGTTAGTATAGCTTTTATAGTTTGCAGTAGCCTCCAGAATTTCCCTACTGCATCATTTCCTCCTTTTTATAACACAGCAACACTGGGAGACAACCTGTGGTATTATAACCCCATATTTATTGAATATGTTATCACAGCAGCCATGGGCATCTGCTAGTATGAGAGCAAGGGAGCACAGGTTCTCAGATCAGCCATAAATCCCTGATGCCAAGCTTTTGTGGTGGTTGTAAAGCTCCAGAACTTGTAGAAATGACAATATGAGGCAAAATATGCTGACCATTTATTTTGTAAGTAACTAGTCTAATCCTGCAGTATTTCAATGTTTTTAGCTAACAAATTAAGGACTCTTCCAAACTGGTCAAATGTCTCAGAAAGGCATAGGTTTTATTTTTTTATATACCACTTCCTTTTTTTGTCCAATCAATCCAACATTTTCCTTATCACAGGCTGATTACATCTTTCTTGACATTTTTATTCCTGCCTGAAATTATTCCTCCTTGATATTAACCAGCACCTCTCTGTGTCACTGGTGAGAGTGCATGTGTGTTTGTCTACCTTCTTCTCCTTTTTTCCCTGGAGTCATTTTGTTACCAGATGCATCTTCTTTCTCTTTTTCTCTACAATAAACAATTTACATGTACAGAGCCCTTTTACCACTGCACCTAAAAGAAAGGTAGTTGGAGGACATGCCTTCCTCACTGTTTTGTCCCCCAGCCCATCCTCTTCTTTCTCCTGGCCTTCCTTGTAAAATTTCAGTAGAGGGGAAGTTCAGTAGAGTACCCCCTTTTGAACCCAGGCAAGCTTCTTCCATCTTGTTGGGAAGACCGCTCCTCATTCACACCCAGAGTTCCTTTCACTA
This sequence comes from Cyclura pinguis, assembly GCA_030412105.1. NCBI lineage: Eukaryota > Metazoa > Chordata > Lepidosauria > Squamata > Iguanidae > Cyclura > Cyclura pinguis. Next base: position 85,692,200 of record CM059600.1, read on the forward strand.
GGGATGTGCTTTTTAAATTATTCCTTCCCACAGAGAAGAACAAATGATTTAATAAATTTTCTCCCAGGCACAGGAACTTCTTCAAAATCTATGCAGTTGTTGAGGATGCTCTTACAGGGAGAGCAAGTCTTCATCCTCCAAACTCACCTTTTTTCTGACCCCCACTCCCCGCCATGTAATGGCTAGTGGGAGAGGCCAGTGAGCAGCTGAAAACTGCAGCTTTGGAAGACATTCTCACTGGGAAAGAAAGTCTCCATCCCCAGACTCCCTTTTTTTCTTACCTCCACTTCCAGTGCAGTCATGTAGTTGTCATCAGGAGGGCAAAGAACTGCCAAGTGAGGAGGGTCATCACTGGATACATTTTGATAGCTGATACACAATACACAACCGCAAGAGGTCCCAGAGGATGACATTATTGCCATATACTGACTGTCACAACACAGCCAAGAACAATCCTCTTTGCTTGGCCACCCCAGCTTTCTCACTGGCTACTATATAGTCATGCTGTGAGGATCAGAAAAAAAAGTGAATCAGGACAGTAGGGAGCAGGATTAGCCCTTGAATCAGTTGGAAGAGGGAAAATGGGCTTCAGAGAGATTTTCTTTGTTGAGGTTTTCTGACTTTCATTGGAAGTCTCAGAGATGGTTCTTGGGACACCCACCCTTTACATTATCTTACATTAGGTATAAACATATTTGAGAAATATGCTTTTCTGTCATTAAGCTTCTAAAGAGTTTTTGCATTTCACTTCTAAAAGTGTTTTGTTTAAATCCAAAAACCTTTTTAAAAAGGTGTTGTAGAATAAAGGAAATAAGAATCACATTTGGGACCCAAATGGAGAAGCACAACGGGATTTTTAGCACACCTGCATATACCATCATAATCCACAGGACACACATCTCCAGTGGTGACCAGACATTTCACAATCTCACATTTGGACAAGCTAGCAGCGACAAGCGACAAGAACCATTAAATGTACAAAGGAGGCTGACAACAATGTGAAAAGGAAAATGAGCAGTCTAGGACTAATTAAGTACAGATATTTCTCCATTCCCTCCCAAAGATATTCCATGGACAACACTCTCAACAGAGTGTTCACCAGTGTTTCCAAGATGGAGGACATCATTCTAAAACAGAAGAATCCTTTTGTGGACAAGTTTAGTGAAGCTGTTAATGTTATAATAAGGGCAATGAAGCAAGAACATTCCCGATGTATTCTTTAGTTTTGTATATCTTCATTTGGATTACCAAATGGTCACGAAGTGGCCACCTTAGTTGTAGGGGGCAGGAAGAATTTACATGCCCTGGAAATGAAGAAGAAACACAGTGACAAAATCATACAATTATACAGTTGAAAGTGGACCAATAGGCCATCAAGTCCACACACACACTCATCAGTGGCGGAGCTTGGAGTGTGTGGAGGGGGGGTGGGAGGGGGCAGGGACATGGTGCATGGGGGTGTTGCCTCCAGCATGCAGGGGCATGGCCATGGGGCATCGGGTTGTGGCCAGGGCATGCGGGGGGACCCGGGACTCCCCCAAAACATTGCTGCCTGGGGCAAAGTGCCCCCCACCCCCGTTCCTATGCCACTGAAACTCATGCACCACTCAAAGCAGGGACTCTAGCTACAGCATTCCCAGCAGGAGGTTGTCCAGCATCTCTTTTGGAAAAAGTCCAGAGACAGAGACCCCACCATCTCTCTGGGTGATGTCACAACATTTTGTGTTGCCATATTTCTGATGCTGGAGGTAGGAGAAAGCAAGGCTTTAAAGTGTTCCCCGTCATAGAGATGGCCATTTTCACCTCCTTCACTGTAAACTCAGTGCAAGTATTGTTAGTCACTTTAGGGTGGGAAATGACTTTTTAGCTCTTGTCTTCTGACAGATATATTGAACAAAAGGAGTCAGACATTTGTTTGTTTGTTTGTTTGTCTGTCTATCTTGTCCTAGGTACCTACAGTACATTGAGGAAGATTGGCCAGGCTGGTGAGTTTATATAGGTGGTCTCATTGGCAAGTTAGTGCAGAAGAGGGAAACAAGGGAACATCAGTGACCATCCAGCAGATGTCTGTTTTTGTGGAAAGGGAGTTCCTTGACTGGGTGGGGTACTGAGTGCTGGGAAGGAAATTACCTTTGGGACTGGCTCAGAGTGTCTCCTGAGTCATAATGGACCAGCCAACCAGTAAGAGGCTGCAGACATACAGCATAGCATCAAAGGCTGGGTGCTCACCCTGACAGTTGAGGAGGAGGTCAGAGATGACCAACACCTAAGCTCAGTCCTGCACTTGGAAGGCCCGGCTACACATTAGAGTTTAATCAAATTAATAAATAAATGTGCAACTAATTTATCCCATCTCGTGCGTACCACCTCTTTATTTCTAGTGGGTACACATGCTTCTACCCCATTGCTTCTTTCATTGTTGTTGTTGTTTCAAAGGTCCTTCATTCCACAACAAAGTTTGGCTGCAATTTTCAATACCTCTTTTATTATCAAATTCAAGGTCTGAGGATTTCCTTCCCACAGTTTGTAGAGCTCTAAATGTCACTGAATGGAAAGCTAAAATGCACAGGGGTGTTATACAAGCATAGGCTATGCATATAAATCATGCTCCTACGCCACTACACAACTTTGTATCCCAGTCATCAAGGCCTTTTACAAAAGTTTTGATGACTTCACACACCGCTTTTTAGCATATGTTTTGATACTCTGAAACCTTTTAAACTTCCAGTTAATTATTCTGAGAGAATTCTGTCACGTTGTAACAGCCGGCAGCAATCTGTTGTCATATCCTTGACAGCATACTTGTGATCTTTCTTTCTTTCTTTCTTTCTTTCTTTCTTTCTTTCTTTCTTTCTTTCTTTCTTTCTTTCTCACTCACTTTCAGCAAGGAAGAATAGTAGTGCTTCCATTTGCTGTTCTTTTGCTAAAAAAGAACTCAACCGTAATCCGAAAAATGGTGTGTGTGTGTGGGGAGGGGATTCAAGAAAACTCAAGATAGAAATCCATACAGACTATGTGATATAACAAGTTTAAAGTGATTAAATAATACACCATGGAGAATATTGTTCTATGAGCTTGGGGGGAAAGTAAAAGAAACAATGATCTCTTTAAATGTTCATTTTTCTTTGCAAAATTGCCTACGGACTAATTCCATTATTAAACATGACTGAGTAGCTTTAATATGCTAACGATAGATTATGTCACAGCAACCTATTTCAATAATTGGGTTCCTTTCAGCTCAGTATACACTAATGGCATACTTATGGCCATTATTAAAATTCATTGGAAGAAGAAGAAGAAGCGGGGGGGAAAGACCATTTTGAAATTAATCCAAAATGATGAGAGCAGCTACAGTTAGCTAAGAGTCAAGCTTGATATGATAGTGCCAGATGTGTGTACTCACTGTTTATGTCTATGGAGGCAGAGAGGTCCTTGGAATTTGTTATCACATTTGGATAGCATAAGAAAGGTTATTAGTCAAAGTCATGGAAGACAAGGGCTATAGATTACCTCCGGTATTAAAGGCAATACATCCCTATGTATTAGTTGCTGGGCAGCATGAATGGGAGGCTGCTGTTGCCCTCCTGTCCTACCTGTGGGCTTCTCATGAGAAAGCAGTTGGTTCCTGCTGGAACAGATTGGCAGGCCAGATAAGCCTTTGGCCTGTTCAAATATGGTGTTTAATATGTTCTTAGGAATAAATGAAACATGTAGGAAATGGTTGAGGGATACGTCCTCCGCCTCCCCTTGTCTCACTCTCCTGGTGTTTCAGGCATGTTTTTCTGTCCTTGGCTCACTACCAGGATCGCATCCAGGGGTGTTGCTACAGGGGAGGGTCAAAACTGGACATTGCTTCCCAAATAATAATTTTGTCATTGAAAATGAAATTGGCCTTAAGTCTCCAAATGTTTAATATTCCAGAAAGAGAGACGTTGAAAATTGTTCACACCTACAGCACTTACGTATATTTGATTATTTGCATTCCCTGGGTCACTGTGCCTGCCCGTTCTCTTTGGACACCTAAACTCTGTTTCTAAATGCTCAGCTGAAATGTTAAGTTACTTTAATGCTAGAAATTAGAGGACCAAAGGAAAATTTCATAGGAGGACAGAATTCTTATTTGGAGGCAACACCCTCATCCCTCCCTCCCCCAGCCGCATCCCTGGTCCCATCTGGGAATGGAGCAAAGTGATAATAGACTGAAGGGGGCTAAGGTAAGACTGTCTTCCCATGCACTCCATTTACTGTTAAATTAATACAAACACCAAGGCCCATTTGCACTACAAATTTTTTTCTCTATGATTCCATAACCATGGTTCCACCCAATGAAATCCTGCAATTGGCAGTTGAGGGAAGGGTATATAGAATTCTCCATCAGATCATTCCAGTGCCTGACCTAAATACAAACCATAAGATTCCATAGGATGCAGTCATAGCAATTAAAGTGGAATCATAGCGCTACAAGTGCATAGTATGAATTGGCCGTAGGCTGCCATCCTGTTAATGAATTGTGCAGGTGTAACTCTAGTTTATGTCTGTAGAACTCCCTTATTTGGTCATTGTGAAGGTTGCAATCCTCTACCTCCCCCACACAATGACCCAAATGACTTGTAAAACCAGCTTTTGTGTGCTGCCTGCCCCTAACACAGTCATATTGTTGGGGATGTCTGAGGTCAGACATACAGGGGGATGCCTGAGAAGCATCTTGGTATGTGCTGTTCCCAAACTCATTACAATGACATCATCCTCTAAGTTCTCTGGAAAACCCAGTAGGGACATATGCAGATGCTTCTCGGATGTCTTCCCCTTGCCATTGGACTCTGTATGGCTATGTTGAGGATGAGCAGAATGAAAAAATGGTGTGGGGAGTGTACGATGATAGGAGGCAGGCAGTGTGGCTTAGTTCTGCCTGTGGAACTTTTATGCTATGTCCTGATGTCACAGGATCACTGTCACTCATTTGATATATGAATGGATCAGACACATAAATAATAGGCCCACTACAATGTGTTTGACTCTTAGAGGCTAGAAATGAAAGTATTAAGAATGAATTCACAAAGAAGTGGTGTGGCTACTGGGACAACGAATTCCTTGGCGGAGATTCATTCTTTCTCTAACAGGATGGTGTGGTTGCTATGGGCTTTTCCCCATAGAATTGCTGACTTATCGAGTGCCAGCATACCCATAAAAATAATTCATTACTCACCCTTGGCTTCCCACACCTGCAAAAACAGTCAATGGAGGCAAAGGATTGTGAATAAACCTTGCCCTGTTTTTACATTTTTATTCAACTTATAACAGCATCATCTGTCTAAGGGCTGTTAAAAGAAAGACACTGGCAACTCAAAGCAACGTATTTAAATGGAAAATAAGTCCCAGTGGAATTTAGTCCTAGCTAAATGTAGGTAGGAATGTGGTCTTATTTAACCACCAGTTAGTGGCCTATGGTCCATTTTAATAGGAAACAAGCAGAAAGTATCTTTCTTTTATTTGCTACATTCTGTTGAGAATTCATCTTAGCATTCTCATCTTTGAAGAATTGCCTAGAGTTTCACACTGAAATGCTCCAGAATATTATGCTTTAAAAAATGCTGCATCTAGAAAATCTCCTTTCTATGTTATTAATAAATCATAAGAGCATATATTAATTGTATTCCATAGTGTCAGTCCACCAAAAGAATGACCACGACTGATGGAGTGAACATCCTCTTCCCTGTGCAGATGACATCTTCCTAAAATCTGCTCTGAAGGATTGTGGAAATTGTTAGAGAAGTTTTGGGGACAAAGAGGGAGATAGAAAGTGAAGGAAGGAAAGAGTAAGTCATGTGGCACCATCAGGAAGCAATTTGTATGAATGATGCCCGGCATGAATTAATTTGAACAATAATGCCCGTTCTAACAATAGGCAAAATATTGTTATTCTGGATTTGATTGCATTTTTAATATTCTGACAGGAAACAAGGTAGTGAAAATGAAACAGAGTCATAGAACTTAAAGATATTGTACGACTATATTTCCTCATCTCATTGGAGCCAATTTATTCCACAACTGGACTTCACCCCAGAGCTAGCTGCTAGGCTATCTAGATTTTGCTATGAATCTGCAACACTGGCACCAGGAAGGCAATTTCTCATGCAGTTTACACACCACCCTCAAAGCCAGCTGTATACATATCTGCGATGGCCAAATGTCCCACTACTACCATGAGCCCTTGATTCACCTTCAGGTATAACCGTGTGATCTTGCAGCCTGACAGCGAGCAGCTTACTGTACTGAGCACACAAAAACAAGCTCTGTCCAGCAGTCAAATCCTCACATGTGTGTTCCTCTGCACCTTTATGCTGGTGATTTTCTACTTCTCCATCTTCTTCTCATTCTTGCATTCAGGGATAATTGACAACTGAGTATATTTAAAGGCATCCCCCACTTATCTGATGGAATACGGACCAGAGTGCTGTCAGAAAGTGGAATTGGTTGAAAGCGGACCCCGGTCTTCTTCCTGTAGGGAACATGGGGGAACTATAGAGGTGTGCTTGGGAACTGACTGACCACCCACCCACTGCTTGCAAAATCTGCCAGTGCATTTGGTGCCTTTCCTCCCATCTCAGCTCACTTTGGACTAGACACGTATACACACTGCTTGCAAAGTCTCTCAGTCATCTTGGTGCCCTTTTCCGCCTGAGCTCATTTTGCAAGCAGCACACATATGCATGCATGGTCCAAAGTGAGCTGAAAAGGGGGAAAGGCATTGAGCCAACTGACAGACTTTGCAAGCAATGTGAGCACACATGCGAGCAGTCCCAAGCAAGCCTCTGTAGGCAAGAAGAACTAATGAAAGAGTGGACCCCTGATTGCGTTAACAGAACATGCCTGTAATTTACAAGGATTGAAAGAGCAGAATGTTGGGGAAAAATGAATCAACTGAAAGGAGAGGATGTCTTTACTGATAAAACAAAATCCTACCTACGGCTTCACTTTTGTATGCTTCCCATTTACAATATTAGGAGAAACTATAGTGCCAAATGATGACTGGCCCCACCGTAAGTCAAATAGCCTGGACAGCCTTGATGACAGTCCAGTGCAGTGGCACTGCAGGAGGCAAAGAAATTATTTTTTGCTGCCACCATTGCATCTGCAAGGAGCCATTCATGTAGTCAGAGATCTCTTACACATTGCTCCTCAAGTAGAAAATACAGACCACTTGACAGCCCTCTGTGAAGAACTTGCATGACACTTTGCAGATAAAGTCATTCAGATCTGCTCTGGCTTGGATGCTGTAGTTGATACAGTTCCAGTGGATGTAACTTTGCTCCTGTTTGTCCAGTGTTATTGCATACTTCTCAATTTCTGCAGCCTGAGGATGTGGACAGGATCTGTGGGCAGTTGAGAGCCATCACATATGTGCTAGACCATTGCCCTTCCTAGCCTCTCAAACAAGCCAGAGAGGGACTGGCTGAGTGAGGGAAAGGGGTAGTCACTGCTTCCTTACAACTAGGCAGCATCCAACTTGCCTAAAAATGCAGTTGTGAGAATTTTTTTGAAAAAAACATTCTTGAATCCCTCTATAATGGAAAATTATCAGCCAGTGTGCAACATACTATTTTTGGGCAAAGTATTAGAGATTATGGTAGCCTCCCAACCCCAGAGGTTTCTAGATGAAATGGATTATCTAGATCCATTCCAATCTGGTTTCAGGCCTGCCTTTGGGACAGAGATAGCTTTGGTTGCCTTGATGGATGACCTACACAGGGAACTGGACCAGAAGAGTGTGCTTCTGTTGGTTCTGCTGGATCTCTCAGTGGTTTTCAATACCATCAAGCATGGTCTCCTTCAGGGCCACTTCAATGAGATGGGCATTGTTTTACAGTGGCTCCATTTTTTCCTGGAGAGGCAAACCCAGAAGCCGGTGCTGGAGGACTCCTGTTTGACCCCTGTGACCATTGGTAATGCTATAAATATGGGGATGACACTCAACTATACTATTCCTTTCCATCCCAATCCAAAGACGCTGTTCTGGTCCTAAAGCAGTGTCTGTTATCAGTGACAGACTGAAGGAGGACAAACAAATTAAAACTTAATCCAAACAAAACAGAGGTGTTCTTGGTCAGTCAAAAGACAGAACAGGGAATAGGGATTCAGCCTGTGTTAGATGGGGTTGCACTCCCTGAAGACATAGGTTCACAGTTTGGGTTTATTCCTGGATTCAGCTTTGTGGTGGCCAGGGGTGCTTTTGCACATTTAAAGCATGTCAACTGTGCCCATTCCTTGATACACCAGATTTGGCCACAGTGGTACATGGCTTCGTTATATTCTGTTTGGCTTATTGTAATGAGCTGTACTTGGGGCTGTCTTTGAAGACTGTTCGGAAGCTTCAGCTGTGCAAAGAGTTACAGCCAGACTGTTAACTAGGGCAGGTTACAGAGACCACACTACATCCTTGTTGAAACAGCTCCACTGGCTGCCAGTTTGTTTTCAGGCACAATTAAAAGTACTGGTTATGACTTATAAAGCACTATATCACTCAAACTATTCGGCAGACCGTATCTTCCTGTATGAATCAGCCTGGGCTCTGAGATCATCAGCAGAGGCTCTTCGCTCAGTCCCAGCACCATCACAAGCACAGTTGATGGGGATGCAAGAGAAGCTCCTCTTGATGGCTGCCTCTAGACTCTGAGAGCCTTTCCCCACTACACTGCTATTGTGCTATTATGCCACTTTCAACTTCCTGTGGCATTCTGGGGCTTGAAGTTTCCTGGTGTCAAAGAGCTCTCTGGCTGAGAATTCTAAATGCCCCTCCCTAAATTGCAAACTCCAAGATTCCACAGGATGTTGAAAGTGGAATAACAGCACTATAACAGTGTAGTGTGGAAAGGCCCGAAACTCCCTTCACAAGGAGGCCAGAAAGAGACCTTCTTTACTGTCCTTCCATCAGCAGGCTAAAACCTTTTTATTCAGGCAGGCTTTTAAATCAGACATTTTTAAAGAATGGGCTAGGGAGTGCTGCCTTGTTTTAAATGAGCTGTTTTTAAGAATTTTTATCTTTTTAAATGGCAGTTTATTCCATTACACAAGTGTGAATTGTTTAATTCTATCTTAATGTTCAATTTTTATATGTTTTTAATTAGGAGGAGGAAGAAGAGGAGGAGGAGAGGAAGAAGAAGAAGAAGAAGAAGAAGAAGAAGAAGAAGAGGGGAGGAAGTAGAAGCTGTTTCTTGTTTCAGGGTCTATGGCAGAAATAGATAAGGCACAAGAATTATAGAGAGCTATTTAATTGTTAGGCATATAAAACACAATAGCTGATATAAACATCAGAACTGAAAACTTTAATCAATTCTATCAGCAGATCAATCAAAAGGAGATTTAATTGCAAATTAAAATTCTCCTCTGATTAAGCAGTGGTGTTAAGACTGAAGGGCACACTATTATTCAGGCTGCACAATGCACCAACTCCTCTGTGTGAGTAGTCTGATTAAACAGCGCCATTAAAAATGGCTTTTCCTTCCACTTTGTATCTAAGGCCCTTTTCACATGTGGGGGGGGGAAACGGTGTAGAGCTACCTCTCACGGAGGTCGTCTACACTGTAGAGTGGACTGGCGTGGACTACTTTTCGTAGTTCCACACCAGAATCCACTCAGGAGCGGCCGGAACTAGCCGCGCTCCGTGTTTTTTAAAAACCTCTTTGGCCCTTTTCGCATGTGGAGGGGGGGGATGGGCGAAAACACCCAAAAACAGAGCTTACCTCCAGCCGGGTAAGTCCGTCGCCACGTGGAGCAGCACGAGCTCAGTGCTCCACACTCCTCCAGCGTCGCAGATGGCAGCTTCCGGTTGGTGGAGGCTCTCCACCAACCGGAGAAGCTTGCCAGCCGGAAGCCCGCCCCCGGCAGATCTGCAGGCACGCACTTGCGCGCGCCTGCAGATCCACTTTAGAGCCGGGCGACGGAGCGGCACGGGGCTGCGTGCTCCGTGCTTTTTAAAGACCTCTAAAAAGAGGTTTTTAAAAAACACGGAGCGCGGCTAGTTCCGGCCGCTCCTGAGTGGATTCTGGTGTGGAACTACGAAAAGTAGTCCACTCCAGTCCACTCTACAGTGTAGACGATCTCCGTCAGAGGTCGCTCTACATCGTCCCCCCCCCCCGCACCTGTGAAAAGGGCCTTTTTAGAGGTTTTTAAAAAGCACGGAGCGCGCAGCCCCGTGTCGCTCCATCGCCCGGCTCTAAAGTGGATCTGCAGGCGCGCGCAAGTGCGTGCCTGCAGATCTACCGGGGGCGGGCTTCCTGCTGGCGAGCTTCTCCAGTTGGTGGAGAGCCTCCACCAACCGGAAGCTGCCATCTGCGACGCCGGAGGAGTGTGGAGCAGCGAGCTTGCGCTGCTCCACGTGGCGACGGACTTACCCGACTGGAGGTAAGCTCCATTTTTGGGCGTTTTTGCCCGTTCCCTTACCCCCCCCCACATGCGAAAAGGGCCTAAGATGGCAGCATATTTTATCTATTTTAGGAAACAGGTGGGCAACTGTGGCCCGACAGGTTTTTTTTTAATTGAAACCCCCATAATCCTTTATCATTAATAATGGTCTGGCAGAAAATGTAGGTCACAAATGGCATGCCCTATTTTAGAAATTATGACGGGTTCCTTTGTAGCACTAGCCTTTTCAGTTTGGCTCTTAAGAACATCGACTGGTTTTACTGGAAAGACATATATTCAATGGTGGGATTATTTTATGTACTATCTAGTTATCGTCTATCAATCAATCAATCAATCTATTATCTACACATCCTATTTATTTTGGCCTTGACAGACCAAAATGGTCTTGTGAGTTGCAGGGGAATTATGGGCTACTTTTTTCCAACCCCTTCTTAAAATGAATGGATTTCATGTTGTACAGTTTAATTTGTGATTATGATTCCTTTGTTTGAAAAATAAAATAGATAGGTTATAGAAGAAGTATACTTTTTTTATTTTATCTAATGTTTAATTTGTGTTAGCACTCCTGATTTTGTTAAACATCTTTCTGTCTCTTGGGTTAGTTGCTGAATAAAATATTATTAAGCAAAACAGGGCATGTTTTGAAACACAAGAGAATTTATTATTCAGAATGACTAAAATTACACAGCAATTGTTTGCATAGTTATCTAAAATGAGCTTCTGGGGAAAAGTCCTGTGGTCTGTGGAAAACTAATCTAAAATGAAGCATATTTAATATGAAAAGTATTCCCAGTTCACGATATCTTAGAATAAAAATTTAACTTGTGTGTGTGTGTGTGTGTGTGTGTGTGTGTGTGCACGCCACGGCCAAAGTTATTACCAAACTAATATAACAAGTAAAAGGCCGAAATTTCTAAGATACCAACATGAAAATCAATCAGTTTAATACTTTGAGTCTCCATGACAATTTATGGCAATTTTATCTAACTCTCTCTTTCAGACCTTTTTTGCAACCAAGGCAAAAAGGACCACCTTATGTGTTATGTAGTCATTTGTATCACTCAGTAAAAATTGGGCCAAATCTACTACGGAGCTCCCATCTCCATTTATCAGCAAAGGTGTTAGAAATCTCTCTCTGGGGTTGCTATACATGGGACAAGTTAGAATGTAGTGCACAACGTCTTCTACCTGTCTTTGACTCTAAATACACCGTCTGTTTTCAAATGGCACCTTATTATACAGTAAATCTAAAACTGAGTTGGCATTACTTGAAATCGCAGTTCTGAGAAGGCAGTTCTTAAGGTAGATGGCTTGAGTTTGATCAGATATCTGGCTCTAAAACATTCTGCTTTCAAAAAGGCAAACCACAGTGAAAATTTTGAGGTCTAAATGGACTGTAGCACCCTTCTTGAATCCATCCAATATAGCCAGTCTCTTAATTGCCCCTTATTCATCTCCAAGGCAGAGTTGAACTCAGGGAACTAGTAACTATGCAGAAGCTTTTGTTAAGTTTGATTTCCAATATTGATTGTTACTCATTTCCATATAATACAATCTTGGAAGGTGGGCAGTTAATAAAGTGGCAATTTGTTTGAAGTACCTTCACTGGGCACAATCTGTTCTCATTTTAACTGATGGCCAACCAGATTCAGTACACAAAAGAGCTGCAAGAGTTCCAGTTGGAAGAGAGTAAAGTTTTCGAAGAAATTTATTCTGTACCATTGCCAAGAATTTGCAAGTATTAATATCTGGCCCCCAAATTTCCACTCCATAAAGCATTTGTGCAATCACTTTACTACTAAAGATTTCTAAGGTAGGTTCAAACAGCTGACCACCCTGTTTGTAATAAAATGTCATCAGAGCTCCTATCATTATCTCAGCCTTCAGTTTCACTGCTTCCCTATGCCATTTCCAAGAAAGAGACTCCCTAAAAACAATGCCCAGATATCTGAATATGTGAGTTTGTTCTATATCACGTTGATCTAAGATTCATTTATGTCTTGGACTATTTCTATCAAAAACCATTACCTTGGTCTTACAATAATTTATAGAGAATTGTTCCTGTTGGCAATAAACACTAAATGAATTCAAAAGATTTTTGAATCCCAAACGAGAGAGGGAGATGAGCACTAAATCAGCTGCATACATCAAGGTATATAATAGTACCATTCTACTCAGCTGTGTCAGACCTCACCTGAAGTACCTCGTCCAGTTCTGGGCACCATAAGCTGGACTATGTTCAGAGGAGGGTGACCAAGACTGTAGGGGCCTGGAAACCATGTCCTATGAATAATGGCTTAGGGAACTGGGATGTTAAGCTTGGAGAAGAGAAGACTGAGATATGTTAGCTATTTTTAAATATTTGAAGGGATGTCACATTGAAGATGGAACCAGCTGCTATAGAGAGTAGAGCACAAACTGATGGATTCAAGTTGCAAGAAAAGAGATATTGCGCAACCATTAAGAAGAACTTCCTGACAGTGAGAGCTGTTCCACAGTAGAAAACACTGACTTGGAGTGTGGTGGATTCTCTTTCTTTGAAAGTCTCTAAACAGAGGTTGGAAGACTGTCTCTCAGGAGTACTTTGGTCACATGTCCTGTATGGCAAAGGTTAGATTAGATGGCCCTTCTCGTACCTTCCAATCTATGATTCTATGCTACTATGATTCAACCTGAAGCAGCTGTAAGAGGAGCAACTATAAAGACCAGAGTAGACATGCCACCTCTGTGACAGTGGATCCACCAGCTGTCCCTGCAAGATAATAGAATCGCTGAATCAGGAAAACATGGAATCATAGATTTGGAAGGGACCACAAGAGCCATCTTGTCCAACTACCTAGCATGAATGTTGAACCATTCTTCTAAAATAGGAACAGCACCTTGGTTAGTTCCTTGAAAATTTGGGCAGAAATCTGGTATGGATTCACCCCCCAGTGTCACTAGAGCAACCAGGCACCAGGCACCATGTGTGTGTAATGCCATAAGCTTTTGTTCTTTGGGTGGATAGCATGTGGGTGGGTGTTCATTTCAAACTTCTGCATCACTTGATTGTGACATAACAAAATTCTCAGCATGCCCTGTTGTTTAAACACTTGCTGAAAATAACTTGCAGTGATTTTGGTCAAAGTGCCAGTGGTGCCCATCATCTTTACAAGAGAGATTCACATGTTTGCACACACATCTCTTCCACTTCTTTCAGCACTGAGCACTTACGGTTGTGCTCATAATTCTCCTGTATGGCGGATGTACCACTAAATAGAGAGGACAATCCAAAACATGTGGTTCTTCTCAAATAGTTTTGATGCTGATTGTATACGCCATATGAGAAAGCTGGAGGAGGACAGAAACTAGTGTGACAAACTAGTGATAATAATTACATAGCTGTCTCCTAGTAATATGAGAGTGTAGTATGGTGGTTTGAGTTTTGGACTAGAAGTCCAGGAGACCGAGGTTTGTATTCATACTTAGCCATGAAAAGAGGAAGGCAATAACCCAATTCCTTTGAATAAACCCTGCCATGAAAACCCTGTAACAGAGCCTCTATAAGGCAGAATCAAACTGCAGGCACGTAACACCTCCTATAACAAGTGAGAATTTAATGTCCATTCCTTTCAGTTCACTTGCTTTTTTCCATCTTTGAGACAGACTAGATTTAATATTTGAACTGAAATGGACAGATATGAGCATCCAAACCCAGGGTTTTTGATTGCTTCATTCTGAAAAATGTTGTATCCTTGTGTGTTCAGTATGGTCTGTTGGGAGTGGCAACCTTTGCGTGTTTAATTAACTGGCTAGTTAGTTTGCATGTGTATTGTAGGCATAGAGGGGACTTCCTAGAGTAAACTTCCTGTTGTTTGGTCAATACCCACTTTCCCTTGCATGTTCTCTCCCTCTTCCCCATTTGTTGTTCTTCGGCTTCCCTGCAAGCATGTGGTCTCTGATCCTCTGGCAAGCATGCCTCCCTGTAAGCATGTGACTGTTTAATTTCTTCTTACTTTGTTCAAGAATTGAACCTGTGTAGGCTATGCACAAGATTTTGTGAGTAAACTTTTCATACTTTTTAGCCAAACTGTTTGTTTTTATTTTGAGCTAGATTAGGTGTGTCTAGGATGGAAATGATAAAGTGGTACTGGTAATTTGTTCAACTTCTCCCTGTGCATTACAAAATACTCTGCTGATTGGAAGACTTATTATTATAAATCTCTCAATTCCCCAACATGGTCAAATCAGGGTTGCCGCTTCATTTTTTTTCATGAGAGGCTCCTCATTTTGAACACTTTTGTCAGGCAGGTAAAAGACAACATTATTCCATGGTAGGAATAGCTGCACCTATTGAATTTTCCCACTGAAGTTGGGAGAGAATTTCAACTCAGTTAATTTTGAGATAGTTTACCCAAACTTGCCAATTTCTTTGCCTTTGAGATAGAGAGAGCCCAAGATTTAAAAAATGTGAATGTCCTAGAAAGTGAAATTAGCAAAGTTTCCCATCTGCCTACTGCACTTAGCTCTTGGAGAGCCAGCTCACATGAATAAAAAATAAACGAGTTGAAAGTAAATGCAAAATGCCATCACTAACAGCTGTATCCCTTTTTTTGTTTTAACTTAACACCGAAAAATTTATAAAGTGCATTGCTGAATTATAAGAGATATCTCTAATCAGATTCTATAATGAATGAATTTGTACAATGGGCATACAAAAACACAACGTGAAATGAGATGAAAATTATTGCTAATTCTTGCAATTTTAAAAAATACACTGGCAGCAGAAATTTTGGATCCATAAAGTGGTGCTGAAATGTGCTTTGCTAGACTGTCATTACCTTTGCCACTTACAGATTAACAAAATTTAAAAGATTGTGGGATCATCACATGCTTTTATCTTTATTTCTGGCACTGGTTTACAGATGGTGATCTCTACCTAAATTGCAAAGTCATCCCTGATACAATTACTTTCTGAGATCCACCCTGTTCTTTCCATTTCCTGTTAAGCAATTTTTTTTTTGTACCCAGCAGCTAAGAGGGGATGTTGAGGTTGAAATGTGGATTGCTTCTCTTGCTGAAATGTCCTAGTCTTCACAATACAGTGTAGGTCAAATATTTCCTCTTTATATTTCCTTAACTCCAGAGGGAATTAATATTACCATTTGGCACATGGGAAAGTCACCTCTTACCCCTTTGATGCTCATCACTGCCATGGAGAGGAAGAAGCCCAGAATACAACAGAGCAGAAATACTGTAAAGTTTTCCTTCTCTTTCCACTGAAAAAGCACTTAATCTGCAGAATGATACAAAGGCAGAGGAAGCCATGTGAACCGCAAAACAAATTCTCTT
Organism: Cyclura pinguis; assembly: GCA_030412105.1. NCBI lineage: Eukaryota > Metazoa > Chordata > Lepidosauria > Squamata > Iguanidae > Cyclura > Cyclura pinguis. Next base: position 85,707,953 of record CM059600.1, read on the forward strand.
CCTTGCCTCCCACCATCACCAAAATCCATATGGTGATAATGTCTTTCTTAACCAACCGAAAACAGATGTTTTCGTCAGGTAAAACAATACAAAAAGTATACAGTGGAAGCAAAAGGAAAGAGGGAGAGAAGAAGACCATCTTAAAGTCATATCTTCTGCATGATTCCTTGAGACACTGTCGCTTTCCACAATGCACCTTTATGCGGAGCTGGGGTGCGGGGATCGCGTGAGCAGCCTCTAGCGAGGGGTTCTCGTGTCCCGGTTCCTTCAGCTCCGCAGCTGCCGCCTGCTCACGCGAGAGCCCTGCTTCTTCCTTCTGCAGTGCAGCCTGGGAGTTTCCCAGGCTGCACTGGGGGCAGGAAGCACGAGCACCGCGGCTCCGGAGCTCTGCGTGCATGGCAAATGCACGTGGGCCCCCAGAGCGATGCGCGATCGAGCACCATTTTCGGCTCACAGTCGAAAATGAAAAAGTGCGCAGTTGGCACCTGCCAGCCCCTGGAGCGTCGTTCAATTGTGAGTGCGTCATGTGGACCACTCCTCACATTCACGCAACACTTGAGGGGCCCTTTCGCATGGCAAATGCCATGTGAAAAGGCCCACAAAGAGGAAGAGTCTACAGCCACTCAAATGAGGATCACCACTAATGCAACAATTTCAGGTTTCACCTAGAATAGACCATAGGCTTGCTGGAAGAAGAAAAAGCAGAGCAGTTTGCCCTTTCTGAAAATACAATACCACGGGATAAACTTGGAATTGTCTCCATCCTGGGGAATGTTGACAGGCTCCTTTGTTTGGTGGAATATGGAGAACATATATGGGCTCACATGCATTTAACCCTACTTTTCTATATAAGATATTCAAAGCAGTTTACAAAATATGCTAGCAGAAGACAGTGCCATACATCTAATCTTCTACATGTGGTTTTGAGGCAGCTCCAGCAAAATATCTTAACAGTGATCATCCTTGTTCCATGAATTCTACATACACTCCAACTGTCCCAGTTTGGCAGGAACAGTCCTGATTAATCCTTTGTCATCCAATTTTTTCAGCTGCTTTTAAAATGCCCTATTTTCTTTCTCCTTCTCCCACTTTCCACCTTGGTTATCAGATGACTTCAACTGTTGCTGAGTTCAAAGCGCAAAAGTAATTTCCTATCAAGTAACTCAGCAGAAGAAGAGGAGGGAGCGGAATCTTGCCCTTCCCAGTAAGCTCAGGCAAAAGCAAACTGCTACAGCCTCTCCTTGCTTATGTGTTATTCCACATTTATAACTCTTGCTGTCTGATCATACTCTGATGTTATTTCATCACAGACATTCCAGTTTTCACATGTGAAATATTGGAGGGCTTATGGATCTACGTTGGAGGGCCTATTTGGCCTAAAAGTCTTATTTGGCCTACAATGAGGTGAACCGAGAAATATATGCAGGGCAGTACTCTCAAGCCCACTCTTCACCTTTTTGTAGCAAGAGACCATTTTAAGTGAAGCTGCAGAATGCACCTCACACTAATCTGGCTGTAAACTCTTCACAGTCACTTCTTCACAGATTACAAACAGGTTCTTACTTCCTGCACCAGAATGAGGCATTTAAAATTTAGGTGAATCCCTAACATTAGGAATTTAGACATTTGCTTGGATCCAAGCAAATCCATTTTCTTTTCGTCAGTTCAAGAAAAGATGTGGTTTAAGATTCAGACATAGCAGGTGCTTTCTATAACTTCTTGATAATTTTCAAGGTTTTCCCTCCCCTTCAAATCCTTTAGCTATATGCACAAGTTTTTATCATTGACAAATGTGGAGGCATTCCATTGAACAGAGCTTATAGTTTTATGTTTCCTTATGGGAAAAAGAAATACTGCATATGTATTGTAGAGGCAAGTTGGTTCAATCTATCTCACTGCCAATTCATACCTAGAAAGGCATCCCATCTCACGTTCATTTGGCCTCATGTACTTAGTCGCAGTAGATCAGATAGCTTTCATTTAAGAACCCACCAAACATATTTCTTCCATTAATATAATTTGTGGTGACCTAGCTAGAAACTTACCACTGACTGACTCCAGCCTTGGCTGGATGTCACACTATATCTGCACACCTCAAAGAAGTTCTGTGAAGCCATTATTTAAAGTGGTGTACTTCAATTGCCCTAAAGCTAGGTCATTGCTTCCCTCATTTGGTATTTTTTTTAAAAAAAACAAACCTCTGTTTTGTTAAGTTGTAATTCAGGTGCAAACATTGTATGTGGTTATAGAAATCCGCTCTGAAATATCTTGGTCCTTGGGATATCTCAGTCCATTTCTGCACTAGAATGTTATAGTGCTATTATTCCACTTTCAACATCCTCAAAGGCCCCTCCCTAAACTGCAAACCCCAGGATTCCATAGGATGTTCAAAGTGGAATAATAGCACTATAACAGTCTAGTGCGGAAATGGCCTTGGTCCCAGCTACTTCAGGATCTTAAAGGTCAAAACCATCAGACTGAACTGGGCATGGAGCGAATTGGTAACCAGTGAAGATTACAGGCCACATACCAGAGCATGGTACTGGGAAATTCTTCTTATTCCCTTACCTTCAAAGTAAATGTGCTGTGAGGTGCCTCAGGGTACTATCTTGTCCCTAGTGTTGTTTAATGTCCCTATGAAGTCATTAGAAGTGGTCATCAAGAGCATGTGAACTGGTTTGATGCTGATTATGCCAGTTCAACTTCTCTTTCACATCTGAATGAGGCAGAGCCATGTAAGCCTTGGCTAATGCTTGGGTGAGGTGGGTGAAGGATAAAGACTAATAAACTGAAACCAAATCTCAGTTAGACAAATGCCTTGCTCTCCCATTTGGGAGATGAATAGGCTGCCTGTTCTCGAGAGGGTTGCATAGCCCAGAGGCACTCCTGGATTCATTTTTGTTGCTCACACCATGCAACCTTTGGAGCCGAGAATGCCTTTTACTAGCTTTGACTGGTATGTCAGCTCTGGCTATTCTTAGAGATAGCTTGGCCATAGTAGTCCACATACAGGTAACCTCAAGGTTAGACTATCTCAATGTGTTCCATACCAGACAGCCCTTATGGCTGGCCTGGAAACTATAGCTGGTACAAGAAGGCTTCATATTTCTAGCAATAAGTAACACTTCTTCTGAAGGAATTGCACTGGTTGCCTGTTCAGCCCTGTGCTAAGTTTTTGGTTTTTTTAAAATTAGTATACCCTAAACAACTTGGGAACTTGTTGTCTGAGAAACCACTTTCTTCCTTACAGACTTCCTTATAGAACCATTCAGTCCTTGTGGTGTTCTGGGAAGGCCTTCCTGGTGTTATGTACTACTAAGATGCTCTTTGTACTTGTTCAAAACAGAATGTTCAACATGGTAGAACACATAATTTGGAGTGCTCTTCTCTGTGATCTCAAGGATTGCCAACAATTCTTATTTTTAGGCGTATAGTGAAGAGATCCATTTTTTGTAAGCCTTTCTGCCTTACCTTTTATTATCTGAGTTTGATATACTGCTTTATACAGTTTCATGTGTGCATTCAAGTTGTGTCAACTTATGACAACTCCATCAATTTCATAAGGTTTTCTTAGGCAAGAAACATTCCAAAGTGGTTTTGCCAGTTCCTTACTCAGTAATATTGCTTATAGCACCTGGCATTCATTGAAAGTCTCCCATCCAAGTACTAACCAGGGCTGATCCTACTTAGTTTCCACAGTCAGATTGGATCTGGTACTTTTAGGGGATTTATACAGTTTCATTATTGTTTTAATCAACTATTGTTTTAAACAACTTTGAAACTTTCAGATATAAGCAGTTTATAAATATTCACAAAAGCAGTTTATAAACATTCACAAAAAATAAACAAAATGGAATTTAATGGGGAAAGGGGAATATAAGAGCTGCCGTCTTCCCAACAACTTCCCCAAGCTCTGATTGAGAGCACATTAATAGTTCTCATAGCTCCATGATACTTCAAGGTATATTTGAAAGCCACGTGAGTCAGTAGCAGAATCCCATCCCTCTTTATGCAGGGAAAGACTTTCCTGTTCATTACAAATGTTCCTGTTAAAAGAAAGGCAACCTGCCAAAGCCTTTGGTGAGTCTGCAGGATAAAATGATCATTTCAATTCTCTATGATATTTATTCAATATTTAATGTTATATTTAATTTTATTAAAATACTTGGGAAAATATACTCCTAAGAAATAAGCTTAAATATCAGCTGCAAAACCTTCGTGTCAAGTAAAACTGGGCAGATCCCAACAACTTTGTCTGCCTCATGATCAGTGCAGAAGGCAAATCATCACTAAGCCAGCATTGTCTTAAGATCAGTCCTCAAGGCTTCCATGTCAGCAGTGTGGTCAATCCACACTGGTTGTTGTTTCAGACTTTAAAGGACCTATCCACGTCCTCTAAAGTCTAAAAAAGTCTTTAAAGTCCGAAAACCAATGAACTTATTTGGTCGATAGGCTTCAGCAGCTTGGATAACTCCTTTAGTGTCTGGAATAGTATAAAACCTAGGGTGGATTCACCAACTGCTGACATGAAAGGCCCCATCCCGCAATCAATATTGCTCAGTGGAAGACGTCCCTCGGCGGGGTATTCGAAGACAAAAGTGCCATAATCAAGAAAATTTTGCAGTGTATAGATGAGGGGGACACAAAGAAAGATTTCTGATGCTGAACTGTATGGTTACAGAAGTCTACCCTTAAATACCTTGGTGCCTGAGATATCTTGCTCATATAGAGATCAGGATCACATATATCAAAGCAAATATTTGAGCTGATCCACAGAATCACAGAATCTTGGAGCTAGAAGGAGCTACAAGGGCCATCTAATCCAGTTCTCTGCCACATAGGAATTCACAATTATAGCACTCCTGAAAGATGGCCATCCTATCTCTATTTAAAGACCTCCAAGAAAAAGAAGAGTCCACCAATATCAGAGGCAGTCTATTCCGCTGTCAAACAGTTCTTTTAGTAAAGATGTTCTCCATAATATTTAGCTGGAATCTTTCTCCTCGTAATTTGAATCCATTGTTTCATGTTCTAGTCTCTGGAACAGCAGGAAAAAAGTTCTCTTCATCTTCTGTATGAACTGAACTGAGAACCAAGCTGGTAAGGAGTGAAGATAGTAAAATGATGGAATAATATACTACATTTTAAACTAAGGCAACACCACTAGAGCTGCACAGTTAATATAGTTTGCTATATAAAGACATGAATAATTATCACCAAATGTACCATAGAAGTGCTAAGTTGGATTTCTATTTTTTTTATATTGCCATAGAGAATTGATGTGTTAATATGGTAGTTTTTAAAATTGTTTTAAAACATTTTAAAACTAGATTTTCATTCTTATAACTTGTTTTTATTTAGATTGTGGGCTTCCATGGTCCCATGCAGAAGAAAGTTAGGACATAAACTCAAAAGAACAAACAACTTCAACCATTCTTTATCCCCATAGCTATATTTTCCTGGTTTCTAGGTGCATTGTTGTTGTTGTTGTGTACCTTCAAGTTGTTTCTGACTTATAGCAACCCTAAGGCGAACCTATCATGGGGTTTTCTGAGGCTGAGAGTATATGACACGCCCATGGTCATCCAGTCGGGAATTGAACTCTGGTCTCCAGGGCCCCAGCTCAAACCACTACACTACACTGGCTCCTTAGGTGCATACTGGTGTCATTAAAACTATTTCTGAGCATTTCACCAAATCTAATAGTATGTGATAGTCTAAAATTCACATCATATAGATTTCTTAAAGATAAGGCTAAATATATGTATATTTATACATTTACTCATAAATAAGAAAATACTAAGGATATTAAGTACTGTACTTCTGCTTAGCAGAATAGGCCTTCCCTTTGAACAGGTGAATAGGAGTGCTCTGTCAATCCAATTACATTGGGGGAAGTTTTCATATGAAACATATGAAAAATATGAAACTGCCTTCTATGGAACTAGACCACTGGGCCATCTGCTCCTGCTGTTTCCAGCTTTGACTAGCTTTGCAAAATCTCCATTCTTGTTAGCTGAACTCCCATGAATCAGAATTAATCTATAGTCTGTTACATTTCAAAGCTTAATTCTTTGAAGCACCTAGTTCTGAGCCGTAGAAGCAATTTCTTGTTTTGCTTCATTTCAGCCAATTACGTTAATGTAACCCAATGGGCCAAGTCTAGGGAGTTTCCAGTGAGTACAATGGAAATTGTGACAATGCTAATCTGAGTCTCACTCAGCTCTTCGTTTTATTTCCTTAATGGAATGCAATGGCTAGAATCCAAAAACACACCCCTCCCTCTTGGCAGCCCCTGGTGCCACCCCCAAATCTGCCCTGGAGTGTTTCCCAGCCTTCCTGAGCCTGTTTGGAGGGTATGTAGCAGACTGCATAGGGAGGAGGTATTTTCCTGTCCCAGTTCTACTGCCAGAAACCGTTCCTTCAGTGGAACAAACCTACTGACCGATATATACATTAATTATAAATGCAATACGTTTTGTTCACATGATACCCATTGGTACTTGACCTTTCATAATGCTACTGTGGGTGTCTCCTCATTAACTTCACAGCTTGCAGAATAATTAAGAAATGTGCCTGAATCTGCAGCAGCAATATAATAAGTGGTGTTTTTGCTGAACAGCTCCCAAAATTTCACATTGCTATAAATCTAATGTCAATGTTCCTGCAGGTTGAAAATCCAAGTGTAGCCCTTGGGAGGTGAGTCATTTCCCCATACATTTCCATTCTGCTGCAGCTGCAACACTCCCAGTCTTCAGTTGCACTTAGTGAAAGAGAGAGATTCATTTAAAACTTTTAATCACACTATCTGGGGATGGAAAAATGTTATTTATATAGGGAAACTTAAGTATTCATAATCGGTCTCATATAGTGATTAAATAATGATACTAGGGATGTATAGGTTAATAGCTTGGGGGTAAACTTAAGTGGTAGGCCGACTATAACGTCACTTAGACGCAGAAACTGATCACAATGACCTCTTTTGTAATGCACAGATATCTTTGGAATCATACTAATCAACTGTTTCATTTAACAGGTCCACAAACAGGATTTGTGCAAATCCTGAATACGGCAACATTTCCAATAATTACTCTTGGAGGGAAATGTATTACATAAATGGGACATACGCTTGTAACATGAGGTAGAAATCTCACATCTGCTGTGTTTATAACAAGCCAGCTTTCAAGTTCTTTGGGGATATGATTCTTTTTTTTTTTTTTTTTTGGTTACAAACCAGACACACCCCTGCATTTCTACTATTGATATTAAGAAAAGCTTTCCTTGTAGGGAAGTTAATTTCTGAACCAGAGTAATGGGAAATAGACAGTCCAGAATTGTTACTAAACTAAAAAGCCAACATTTTCTCAGCACTTGTGACTTGCCGTGTATTTACATGTGAATAAAATAGATTTACATCTGACTATACTTGATTTGATATTCAAATATAATGATATTTTGAGAATCCTCTCTGGATTATTCAGTTTGACTTGGGGAAAACTGGTAAGTTCATTTCATTTGGGACATTTTTAGAGGAAATAGATCCATTGCTAAAATGCAGAGTGTGTTGCATGTTCTCCCATTTTGTGCACTGCGTAAGAGAATAATACATAATTGCCTGTTAAACTGTTGGCTTTACTCTCTTGACAACACAATGCACTAAAATGAAAATTGGCTCAACAATCAAGCAATGTGTGCACAGTGCATGCTTTCATGTAGATAAGTCATTCCAGACTCATATTTACTACTTGGCCCAGCTGAAATAACATGCAGACCTGTATGAACCAAATGTCCACAGTGGACACATTTTTCCTCCTTCTGTTTGCAATTTTTTAAAAAAGAAAGAAAGAGAGAGAGACAGAGAGACAGAGAATCAAATGCAAACAGTAATGCTTGAGTCTATCTATGCTGATGGAAGACAGCGTGAGAACATCAGTGAAGTTTTGACCAAGAGCATGGGTGTGTCTTACACTGACGTTATCATGGAGTGAAACAAAAACAAAAAGGCAAAAACACTTATATGCACTTAAAGGAGTTTAGTTTTTGATGCACATACTATGAAGATGAAGCCAACACAATTTTATCTACTATATAACATTTGGCAAAAGTTTAGGCCAGTAAATAATAGATTGTAGAACATCTTGGCTCCAGTACATCCTCCTCCTCCTCCTCCTCCTCCTCCTTTGTTTTTTGTTTGATTGTTTGATTGTTTGTTTGTTTGTTTTGCATACCTTTTTAAATCTTATTTCATATTCTACAAATATTGGCCTAGATTCTGTTGCTAGTCCTGCCTGAAGTAGATCCCATTGAATCAGTGGATTTGCTTATGTGTTGACTTACCATTCAACAAATCACTGAATGAGTCTACTCTAGCTTGACTAACCAACAGGATTCAAGGTACTAAATTCAGGTGCAAAAGTCCAGGACAGTGCATTAAAGGATTAATCAGACTACATCAAGATGAAGACAAGATTCATCAAGATCTGGTGTTATTTTGGGAATCATACATATTTTTCCATTTATTAATTATCATTTCTCTTCATTCTCTTTCTCTCATCCTTTTTTCACTAGCAGTGCTGATATTGGAAGGAAACAAAATTGCCTATATTGCTTTTTTTTTTCCCAGAGTGACAAAAGTGTCTCTTATTCATTCATCTTGCACCTTTCTCCCAATAATGGGACTCAAGACGGCTTATGACATACAGTGGTCCCTCAACTTTCGCAAGGGTTCGGGGTGCAGAATGTTGCAAAAGTTTAAAAAAACTGTGAATAGCCCCTCCCAGTGAGTACTTCCCCTCCGTCCTCCTGCATTCTTTCTGCAGCTGGCCCGGCAGAAAGGTAGGAGAGTGCGGGGGGGGGATTTCCCCCCTCCAGTCTGATGCCTGTTGCCAGAGCAGCCTTCCTTCTTCCTGTGCGCCCGTGCAGGCAAGGATCAGCAAAGGGGAGATGGGGGGGGGTCTTTCCCCTGTGCTCTACTGCCTCCCAGTGCCATCACGGGCTTCCTTCTTTCATGTGCCCATGCAGGCGAAGGGCAGGAGAGTGGAGAGGAGAGAAGGTTTTTTCCCCTGCACTCTCCTGCCTGCTGCCCACTCAGGCAACAGGCACAATCCTGGAGGGAGGGAAGATCTTTCCCCCTGCATTCTCCTGCATTTGACCCATGTGCATTACCTTTGTTCTGTGCACCCGCTAGGCTACAGGCTGGAGAGTTAAGGGGGAAAGATCTGCATGCCCACAAACCTTTCCTCCTCCTGTTCACTTGCCTTTTGCTAAGGTAGTGCACCTGGGCAAAAGGCCAGGGAGTGGAAGGGGGAGAATGAGGCGGGGGAGGCAAGCAGGCACCTCGCAAATAATCAGATTCATAAAGGTCAAACCCACGAATGTGAGGGGATGATTGTATTTTAAAATAATATCACTTAAAAACTATACAAACCTCACTAGTCATAGAGTCATATGGCCCTTTCCACAGCTTACCTGTTTTTGGCGCTGGGGTGCGGGGATCAAGCGAGCAGCCTCTAGCAAGAGGCTCTCGTGTCCTGGTTCCTTCAGCTCCGTAGTTGCTGCCTGCTTACAGGAGAGCCCCTCTCTTCCTTCCACAGCGCAGCCTAGGAGTTTCCAAGGCTGCGCTGGGGCAGGAAGCATGAGTGCCCCAGCTCCGGAGCTCCACACGCACAGCATGTGCGCACAGGGTCTCAGAGCAATGCGCGATCATGCACCATTTTCGGCTCACAGCCGAAAATGAAAAAGTGCGGGGTTGGCGCCTGCCAGCCCCTGGAGCATTGTGCGATTGCGAGTGCATTGTGTAGATCACTCCTCGCAGTTGTGCAACACTCGAGGGGCCCTTTCGCATGGCAAATACCATGCGAAAAGGGCCATAGAGTCATAGAGTTGGAAGAGACCACAGGGGCCATCCAGTCCAACCTCCTGCCATGCAGGAACCCACATCAAAGCACTCCTGACAGATGGCCATCCAACCTCTGCTTAAAAACCCCCAAGAAGGAGTAAGAATAAAAGTTTTTTGAAAGATGATTAAACAATCCGTGAAATTCTAAACATTAAAATTCATTAAAGACTATATACAAACCATTAAAAGCCAATCCCAGTCAGTTTCTAAAAACCTGACAGCATAAGAATGTTTTAACTCACCAGTGGAAGGTGAGTAAGGATGGGGCCATCCTGACCTCTCTAGCTAGGAAGTTCCAAAGTCTCTGAACAGCCAACAACAAGGCCCTATCCCTTGTTTCCACTAAACAATTCTGAGAAGATGCAGAGTGGAAGGACAAACGGAAGCACATTTCCAGAAGATATTACAGCTTTAATGAGCTCAGAAAGGGAAATACAGTCCTTCAAATTGCCAAGTCCAAAGCTGTATAGGGCTTTATAGGTCATCGATAGCACTTTGAATTGTGCCCTGAAACAGACTGGAAGCCCACTAGAAGGTTGAAGTCGTGTGTTCTCTGTAGCCAACACCAGTTAATAGTTTGGCTGCAGCAATTTGGTCCCATTTGAGTTTCTGAGCACTTTTCAAAGGAAGCTCCACACAGAGAAAATTACAGTAGTCTAAATGGGATCTAACCAAGGCCCTTTCCGCACCTCACCATTTTCCAGCGCTGGGGTGCGGGGATCATGCGAGCAGCCTTCGGCAAGAGGCTCTCGCATCCGGGGTCCTTAGGCTCCGCACGAGCTGCCTGCTCGCATGAGAACCCCACCTCTTCCCCAGTGCAGCGCAGCGCAGCCTGGGAATTCCCCAGGCTGCCCTGGGGCAGGAAGCGCAACTGGCGCGGCTCCAGAGGCTCCGCATGCCAGATACGTGCACATGGGGCCTGGAAGCAATGCGCGATTGCTTCTAGCAGAAAATGAAAAGGTGCTCAATCAGCACCTACCAGCCCCTGGAGCATCGCATAATTGTGAGTGCGTCGACGCTCCAGGCCCTCTTTCGCATGGCAAATGCCATGCGAAAAGGGCCCAAGGCACATATTACCATGGCCAGATCCAACTTCTCCAAGAAGTGGCACAGTTGAGGGCCCTCATTTTGTTTTGTTTGTTAGTCAGCAACCTTAAAAATGCATTCTTCCACTGTCAGTCCTTCAGACTATTTCCAAGTTCAAGCAAACAATGTTTTTGCTGCTGTTCTCATATATAAAAGAAAAAAACTATTTTTATTTTCCAATTCTTTATCCATAATGCCCAACAAAAACATCTCTTATTAATTTTTTTGGCTTAACATATGTATCTTAGCCAGGTGATGTTTTGCTTTCTTACACATCCAACACACATGGAAAAAAGGAGCCCTTCTTATTTTGACGTCCCCATATTGGTTTGATACATTCTGGGGCATTTTTGACAGCTTATTTGGGGTAAAATGTCATCTATACATCATCTTATACAGGTTTTCTTTTAAATTACTGTACAAACTAAATCTTCAGACCATGTTTTCCACTATACATCTATATGTACATTATGCCCCAAATTTTGGGCCCATTTTATCATTTCTCTTTTACAGGTTTATCTTCTGTCTCTAATTTTAAAAGCCATTTAGGTACTTTTTAAATTACATGGTCAACATTTTTACTCTAAATAAAATTCATTTTCTCTTACCTCAATGGCTGCATTTCTGTCATCTTGATTAAATCTGTACTTAAGTTCTATATAAGCAATCCAGTTAAGATCTTTGCCTTCCTTAAGATTTAAACTTCCAGCAGTCTTGTTCAAAATATAAAAGAACATCGTAGAGCAACTCTTTCCAATTTTAACCCATTCTCTCCTTTAAGAAAGGTGGGGAGGTGGAGAGTGTAACCAAATCTAACACAGGCTGAATTCCTATTCTCAGATCTGTCTTTTGATTGACCAGGAGCACCTCTGTCTTGTCTGGATTGAGCTTCAGTTTGTTGCCCTCAGCCTGTCCATTACAGCTTTCAGGCACTGGTTTAGGACAGAAACAGCTTCCTTGGAATTAAATAGAAAGGAGTAATGGACCTGGGAATCTGCACACTCATCACACTTGACCACAAACTCCAGGCCACCTCTCCCAGCAGTTTTATGTATAAATAGCTCAGTGGACAAGACAGAATCTTGAGGGACTCCACAGGCCAGTGGCCAAAGAGTCAATGATCAACAGTCGTGTAGGGATGGGGGGCAGGGGAGCGGTTTGCCCTGGGCAGCAATGCTTTTGGGGCATCCCGGCCCGTAGCCATGCCCTCATACACCCTGGCCATACCTCCATGCACCACAGCCATGCCCCCATGCAGTGGCCACATCCCTCATGCCATAGCACCACCCCCTCCTGTCCCCCCTCCCCATACTCCAAGCTCCACCACTGATCATCAATCCCCTAGCACCATCCTCTGAGAGGGCCGTTTCAAGAAAGAATAGAACCAGTGTAAATCAGTACCTCCAAGCCCCATCCCAGCAAGGTGAGTCAGAAAGATACCATGATCAACGATAACAAAATATCTGTTTTTTAAAAAAGTAATGACTGCTGATGTCATTACTTTGTTGTGTAACCATTAATTCTTTTCTTGATACTGGATAAGAGGAACTAAGATGCTTTCTCCAGGGATTTGGGAGGGTTTAGGATCAGTTTCTTACCTTTAAGATCATTTATAGGACATAAAAAGTAACAGGAAAGAGGGCATTTCTGCATAACAGAGTTGTCCCGCTTTGAGGACAAGATGGCAGCGGTCAGCTGGTCATGCTTCTGCATGACGTCGTTGCCATCCCACTGCCGGCCCATCTCCAAGCATCATGCTCACGTGGTATTTGAAAAATAGAAAAAGCCATTTTGCACTTATGATTGCACAGCACTCTCATCCTTACCATCATGTGGAAGAGCAGGGAAGCATGATGGCGACCCTTTCTTCCATAGTGCAACATGAGAAAGTGCCTGAGTGCACTGTAGAAGGAAGAGGTGGGGCCATTGCACTCCCTTCTACAGGGAGCTGGTGAGGTACGAGGGGAAGCATTCCTGTCACACTCCCTTCCCTGCTGGGACTGCCACGGGACAATACGCGAGACCGTTGTAATGCAGAAATGGCCAAACAATGTAATGAGAAAATTAATGAGTTGCTTTTTTTGCCACCATTTACAATCTACAAGTTACATAACTACCTACTTCTAAAAAGTATCATTCCAAACTCTGAGCACTGCTATGTCCATCCAGCCCCCAGTGGACTTTCCATCCACAACTATTGGAGGAACTACCTCTGCTGTATATTTCCCTTCAGAATACTTCCAAAGCCATCTATAATATAGCAGATCAACAAGAATGGCTGGTAGCTGGACAAAAATGAAAGGGTCCTTTGTTCCCAGCTGTTAGGAATCCAGCTACCTAGTATCACCAATAAGGGTGAATTCCCAGTCTCTGCCTTTGCTTCAAAGTTTTATGATTTATGGTTGTTCTCCAGCATCTAGGACAACTCTGCTTACTTTGTGTCTCCAAGGTAGACTTCCTTCTTTCATAAATAAGCTCCAGATGGAGAAGACTCTGCTTAAACAAGCATCTACTGACTTTCTCTGTGTTTCCCTGACTTATTTTATGTGTTGGTAGCTCCACAGTAAGGCAACAGTAATAATAAGTGCATGAATTTGGTACCGTTTATACTTGAAATGAAAGCAAAACAAAACAAAACAAGATCATACTCATGCCATTTCCAGGCATTTTAAAGATATAATTCGGTGACCATGGTGGATTTCAGTGGGACCATACTATTGACTTATTTAAAAGCTCATCATGTTACTGAACTGTGAGAATATGAATTTCATATGAATGGCAGTTTTGAAGGTATGTTATTTCTTTTATTTTTCACAGACATCCACTACAGAGTAGCTAACATGCTTGAATATAGCATGTAAAGGCACCTCTAAAATATTTAAACAATTTGCCTGTGAGGATTTTTCTTCACACAACACATCAGTCATTATATCCAATGCAGCAGTATTCTGCTCAAGATTTATAGCCCTTGCTAGGCTCCATTATAAACCTCTGAACCCATGACACAAAAAGTAGCCTTGACATTTTCCAAAGTGTGCTATTCCCATCTCATGAGAGAAATCTATACAGAAAAAAGGCATGAAAAATGGCTTCCCCAACAGCTTTATTGGAAAGGAAAGAAAAAGAGCACATGGCAAATAGAGCAACAGTAATGATGTACAGTATGTCTTCACTTTTTCACAAAAGTGATGGGAGAGAAGAAACCAGCTCTGAGCTGGCACACTTGGGTATGCAAAGGAATAAAGCTTGTAGAGCAGAGCCCAGAGAAAACATCTACTAAGATGGTTTCTCTTGCATTGGCTTCCAAGGACCATTAAAAGATAGCAAATAGTCTTGGAATGGAATATTTTCTTCCCATTAAAAAGATAGTAGGGTTGCAATCTGTCAGTAAATAGAAGGATTAGCATAATTCAGAGGTTGTAAAACCTTTTTGGGCTATAGCTCCCAGAATCATCTAACCAGCAGTTGTGGGATTCTGGGAATTGTAATTGAAAAAAGAAACACTGACAGGCTGTGGCAAAATCATGGTAACAGCACGGTTCTATAAATCTGTGTGTAAGAAAAACCTATAATAATAAAGAGATACACTAATAATTGGACCATTGGACAAAAGCAATACGGCTGGATCATAAAATTGTATAATCCACACAGTACAGTTGTATATGGAATATTGACAATCACAGGTCACACTTTTAATACCGTCTACATGTGCTGCATACAAATGGACTGACTCAGTAAAGGAAACCAGAGCTCTGAGTCTGCAAGACATGAGCAGGGCTGTTGATGACAGGGCTTCTTGCAGATCTCTCATTCATAGCCAACGTGATAGCAAATAGTAACAACAAAAATGTATGCCGCTGGTACTGAACAGTAGGAAACGTTCAGAAGGGCACTTACATGAACTGAGAGAAACACATTCTTTCTATTGAGCTGGACAGCTTTATGCGCTTTATTTTTTGCCAATTTAATATCTTGGGTTAATGAACACAGTAGCTTTTATGATAAAAGAAGCAAAGGTGGGAAAAAGCAAAGGGTTGCTCCAGGCAAGTTAAGCAGATCCACTGAAACCTACAGGACTTAAGATAGTCATTTACTGACTATTCTAAACATGACCAACTCTGGATCCAACCCATAGATTACAACTATACTTTCCAAGCACCTTTACATTGCCTCTTACTTTTCCCTTTGCTTGAGTAAAGGAATGACACTTTCATGAAGTTTCTTTTTTTAAAACAAAGTGTAGAGCCATAGTCAATCATTTTTAGAAGATTTGGCTCTTTTATTGGCCTTGTAGATCATTTTTCTATTCAGACTAAAAGAACGTGATGTCTTTCTAATATAAAATCTGGCAGTGATTTTTGAAGCTAGTGTAAGAAAAATGAAAAGAATGTGTAATGTCTTTTTAAAGATGCTGCTACATGTAAGAGGAAAATCTGAACATTAATCTGATACACACTTAGCGTGGACTTTTAAATATATATATTAACTTTGAAAGGAAGAATGAGGAGTACTTCTCAGAGAAGGGCTGTAGAGGTGTCTAATGAACAGCAGATGGTACATTCAGTTTCAAGAGACTTTGAAAAATGTTACCAAAAATATATACTTAAATACCACACTACATAACACTGCCTGAATTGTCACAGGACAAGTTGCAAATATTTAGTACTATATGGATTGGTGCTTTTGTTCAACTTGAGGTCATGATTCCAAAGAGCTGATACATGCATAACATAAGTATAACTATACCTCTTCCATAACACATGCACATCACTCATAATTAAACTCTTCATAGTACCTGGAAACGCTTGTCAGTACAATTAGCCATATAAGTAAGCATAGCCTTCCAAAAGAGAAAATAACAAATCTGTTGTGGCATGAATCTTTTCTTCATTAAGTTAATTTTTAAAAAATGACCAGGAGTAAAGAGTGATGTGTTCTTTCTAAACCCAAACGACAAAAGTCAAAGGCATATATGTACCAGAGCAGCAACTAGACTGAGATTTCACTGAGTTGTCCAGACAGCAACCATGTACTTGCAGAAAACCACTAGAGCAGACCTGACATCCAGCACAGTAATAACAACAAATCACACTCTAGGGAGCAAGATTATCAAGATTGCTTATATTAATTGGATGAATTCATTGACTGAGCATGAATATGAAAACAGTCATGAGTGCGTAGCTGCCCAACAGGATCCCAGCTGCCTTGTTTTGACTTGGTGCCAAAACGAAAGCAGCATCAGCACCAGTTAGACTTCCAAGGGGAGAGCAGTCTACAACTGGAGCACCCCAGCAGAGAAGGCCTTCTGCCGTATTGTCCCCCTCCTCCAGTGTATTGCTTTACAGAAGAGGGCTTGCCAGCACATCTCAGTCCTCAGGCAGGCATATTTAGGAAAAGGCATTCCTTCAAGTATCTAGTTAATAAAAATTACCAAGAGCTAGGAGGTTCCATTGGATCCTTGTTCTCACCAACAATGGGAGGTTCCCTTCAGTTTGCAGAAGGAAAACTCTGGCTCCCACTTAGTTTCTATTAAATCAGTCCAGGCAGCCTATAATTACAAACATGTAGATGATGGTTGCTTATTTTAGTTTTCCAGATAAATCTGCCATTGATGTATCATGTGAAGATGAAAGATAGAAGCACCTCTGGCCATTGAGACTAAAAAATCCAGGATCAGAGAAACTAGGACAAGTCAAAAGGGCATACATAGGCTCTGAACTTCAGTAAGTAGAAATTAGGAAAGTAAGCTTTTCCAGCCAGCATCATGTCCATCTTATCTGCATTCAGCCTAATTTTGTTATCCTTCACCCATCCAATCATCTGCCCACCCAACCAGATGCCAGCAAGGAACAGGGTCTGTTTTATTTAGATCACACATTAAAGGACACCTGTGCTTCATATTGCTAACATATTTGATGGCTCAGTTTTTCAAATCTCTTGATCATCTCTTTAAGTGATAGTACAAAGATTCTTAAGCTACAGTGGTGGTCTCCTCAGATAATGAAGAGAAGAACCAAGATAAGAGGCTAAAGTTGGAACCAAAGGAGGCTGGCAGTTTTGCCCTGGAAGTGGAATGAAGTGAAACCTGACCATCCCATGTAGACCCTAAAAGCAGGAGTGAGCCATTTCATCCTTTTGGATTTTTTTAGACTGAAACAGCAGTGACAAAAACACAAAAAAGACCTTTACCTGCCTTAAAAGGAAGCTGCTGAGGTAATTAGGCCAGTTGTGGTAAGTTACAGCTAACTGTAATGCTGTTTAAGAGCCAGCATGGTGTAGCGGTTTGAATGTTGGACTACGACTCTGGAGAGCAGGATCTGAATTCCCACTCAAACACAGAAACTCAATGGGTGGTCTTGGGCAAGTCACACTCTTTTACTTTGGAGAAGGCAAAGGCACACCCTCTCAAAGAAATCTTTCCAAGAAATCCCCATGAAAAAGTTTATCTTAGAATCATTGTAAGTCAGAAACAACTTGAAGGCACATAACAGCATAATGCTTTTTCTTTACATCTGGCTTTACATGACATTGCTTCTTTGTTGGTTTTGGCTTCCTCCTTGGTGACTCTTTAAATAGCATTTGATTCTGCTTGGTCTCTCTTTTCTGCTTTCTTGGACCATTCTTCTGCTCTTTTTGCCATTCCATGTATGACCCTGGACTGGCTTCATTTCTCCACTGACTGTTCTCTCAGACTGTAAGTGTACTAACCTGATCACTAGCCCTATTTAAAAATATCGTGAACATTGTACCAATACAGAGATTGTGCTTTTCTAGCAGTGTTCAAGTCATTATTTTACCCAGGAGTAGAAAATTCTATCAGTTTCACTTTTTCCCAAATTCAGTATGTTTAAACCTCAAGTTCTTTATATTTTGTGTGTGAATTTTGGTAAATTCTTCAAAAACAACCAAAATGAATTTATCCTCCAAGATCAGAATGCACAGCAATTGCAGGGCAATGTTGTATCTGTGTGCTATGTGAGTGTTCAAGATGAGGCGCCTCTTGGAGGAGGGAGCGGAAGAGTTAATGTTAAGTTTTCAATCTGTTTGGGGTTCTTCCACATATGATGGAGGAATTCAGTGGCAGTTATGAAAGTAGGACCTAGAGTTGCA
Source organism: Cyclura pinguis (assembly GCA_030412105.1). NCBI lineage: Eukaryota > Metazoa > Chordata > Lepidosauria > Squamata > Iguanidae > Cyclura > Cyclura pinguis. Next base: position 85,726,047 of record CM059600.1, read on the forward strand.
CGTTTGTAACTGATTCATATTTATGAACCCTGCATATTTAATAGAGTAGGAAATACATAGGAATCATAGAAGTCCACCTGTCCTGACTTACTAGGCAGCAGCTGCTAAGAGTGATGGAAGTCTGTTGTCTTGTCAATCAGGAATCAGCAGACTGATGTTTCCACCTTCCTCCTGCAAGCAGTCTCCAGTACAACAATCAGAAGCAGGATTGCTGTTGGAAGTCCTCCTTGTACTGGAGATCACTCATTGTAGGGACATGAGAACATCAGCCGGCACGACCTCAATCAACATGAGAACAGACTTCTGTCTTTTGCAGAGGCTGCTGCCTGGTAAGTCAGTTCAAGGAGGCTGGGCCAGGAGAGGACAGTTAATTAAGTATAATTAGTTAAAGCTAGAACATTGGTCAATTAAAAAAACTTTTTTTTTACCCTGAATATGGAGAAATTTGTGAATTTTGGCAAATTATTAGCAAAATGAACTGGAAAAAAAGTCACCTTATTTTTGGTTGATTGATCCTCACAAATCTTTGTCATCTTATATTTCCTGTATATACTGAGCTTTCTTTGCAATGCTAACACAAGAGCAGTTCCCCTGGCTGAAAAAAGCATCCAGCTCAGGAAAACAAATTAAGGTAAATAGCCAATATCACCTGAGGTGGCTCACTTGGAGCCCTGAAAAGTATCTTGGAAAAATGCTGTCTTTCTTCAAAGATATAGTGGGGATGTCAATGGATATGGTTTGCTGTTGGAGTTTTTAAGGTGCAATGTAAAGTCGAAGGCTTTCATGGCCAGAATCCATAGGTTGTTGTGGGTTTTCCAAACTTTGAGGCTGTGTTCTACTAATATTTTCTCCTGACGTTTTGCCTGCATCTGTGGCTGGCATCTTCAGAGGATCTGGCGGTATGGAAGTGAGACAGAGCATATATACTAGCGTAGTCCCTGGGTGGGAGGGAGCAGTTTGCATACTTTACGGTTGGCCTTTGTGATGGCCTGTTGTCAAATGGGATATCCCCCAGGGTTGTATTGTTAGTCAGGGGATATGCATAACAGTGAATTAAGTACATTAGCAATCCATTGTATTGTTGCCTGTAGAGGGACCTCCAAAGTCTGGGTGGTGTTCACTGGCATATTTTTGAGTCTTGATTTTAGTGTTCTTCAATACTGGTAGCCAAATTTTGTTTACTTTCCAAGTTTCTTCTTTCTTGTTGAAAGGTGTGCCACAAGGTATGTTTATAAATAACTGCAAATATTACAAATTACTCCAATTACATTTTTCCAAACTTTGAACTGCCCACCAACTTGAGAAATGTGGTGTGTGCAACAATATGTCCTGAACATCTTGAACTTCATGGAAATAAGATGGGTTCTTACTAAGAAAATAGTTAAGAAAATAGCTAACCAAATATCGCAGCCAGATATCCTCATATCACACTGGGAGTGGGAATTCAGGAAGCCTGAAGTTGCCTGGTTGATAGATTATATACAGACTTGGTTTCCTGGCTTATTTCTCCCCAAAAGGGTGGGGGGAGGCCGTAAGAGCTAAGGGGAAAGCTGCAAGGACTAGTACCCTCAAAGGCAGCATAGTTCTGAAAGTCTGTTCATGCACAGCATCTCAGATACACAAAGACATACACAAGTAGCCAACAAAGAAATTGTACTGTTCTCCCCTCCTTTTCATTCATTCTTTCTCTCCTTTATCATGCAAATACACTCAAACACACTTATTTCTCTTCTTTCTGTCTTTCAAAGAGAATGAGTAAAAATCTGGGAAAGTGAAGGACTGACATTTAAAAAATTCACCTTCCTGCCTACCTGCAGCCCCATCCCCCATGGAATACCATTTTAAAAATGGAGATGCCACAATTTATTTGTCTATTTATTAATTTATTTTAAAGGGAGGCATGAATGTTCTTAATCTCTCCTGTCTAGATGTCCTGGTGCCATGACATTTAGTGGGGAATAAACATGTAAACCTTTAAGGTGTTGCAAGACTTTTTGTTTTTGTTTATGCCCAGTCACAGGTCCACACAGGCCTCCTGGCAGCTGCCTTCCCAACTTGGTGAAATGTGTTGACCCAAGAACAGTTTTATAGTGAATAAGGGATCAATACTGGCAGGCAGGTTATTAACTTTGCTTACTTGCATGTCTTTGTTGGGGAAGCAAAAATTTCTTTTCCTATCTATTCTTACTTGAAAAAGGCTTAAACACAGGCCATTTCCGCATGAAGGGGTTGTGCCACTGTGGGACCAGGATGCCAGCAGTTGGCTGGTTGTGCTTCTGCACAATGTCAGCACCGGCCTACTGCCATCTTGCCCCCAAGCGGCATGTGCACACAGTATTTGCAAAAAGGAGAAAATCCATTTTACACCTACCATTGCATGGCACTGCTGACCTTCCTGGCCATGCAGAAGGATAGAAGCGCACTGGCAATGCTTCCCTTCCCAGTGCAGCAATGCCAAGTGCCTGACTGCACTAAGGAAGGAGAAGGTGGGGCCAGCTCTCCACTCCACAGTGAGCCAGTGAGGATCCAAGTTCATCAGGCACAGGGGAGGGGGTTATCAAAGCTTGGTGGCTACTGACAAGCATGTCAGTGGTATGGTAAATCCACTCTGGCATTTAGATGTAACTTTAAAAGACTTATCCAAGGTGAAAACCCCATTACTAAAATAGGATCAGCACTGTCCAGAATCATAGAATCACAGAGTTGGAAGATCCCACAAGAGCCATCCAGTCCAACCCGCTGCCATGCAGAAATATACATACATACGTACATACATACATACATACATACATACATACAATCAAAGCACTCCTGACAGATGGCCATCCAGCCCGTTTAAAAATCTCCAAAGAAGGAGACTCCACCACACTACAAGGCAGCATATTCCACTGTTGAGCTGCTCTTAACATCAGAAAGTTCTTCCTAATATTTAGGTGGAATGTCTTTTCCTGTAGTTTGAAGCCATGCTTACATGTCCTAGTCTCCAGAACAGCAGAAAACAAGCTTGCGCCATCTTCAATATGATATTTTTTTCAAATATTTAGACATGGCTATAACATCACCTCTTAACCTTCTCTTCTCCAGGCTAAAGATATCCAGCTCCCTAAGCTGTTCCCCATAGGGCATGGTCTTTTACCATTTTGGTCACCCTCCTCTGGACACATTCCAGCTTGTCAATATCCTTCTTGAATTGTGGTACCCAGTACTGGATACAGTATTACAGATGAGGTCTGACCAAAGCAGATTAGAGTGGTACTATTATTTCTCTTGATTGTCTCTTCTCTTGATCCTATTGGTACAGCCTAGAAGCACAATTTTGGGGCTTGTTTGGTTTTGTTTTTTAGTTGCCACATTACACTGGTGACTGACATTCTGCTTGTGGACTACTAAGATTTCTAGATCCCATTTACATGTACTGTGGTCAAACCAGGTCTCACCCATCTTATATCTATACATTTCATTTTTTTTTCTGCCTAAGTGTAATACCTTACATTTCTCCCTGTTGAAATTCATTTGGTAAGTTTTGGTCTAGCTCTCTAACCTGCTAAACTCATTTTGAATTCTGATCTTGTTCTCTGGGATATTAGCTATCCCTCCTAATTTAGTGTCATCTAATTTGGTGTCATCTTACTCATCCAAGATGTTGAATAGCACTGGACCCAGGACAGTGCCCTGTGGCTTCCCTCTAGTCACTTCTTTCCGGGATGAAAAAGAGCCATTAGTGAACATTTTTTGGATTGTGTTGATCAACCCAAATCCACCTAAAAGTGGCACTGTCTAGTAAACATTTCACTAACTTGTTTGCAGGAATATCATGTGGGACCTTGTAAAAGGCCTCATTGAAATCAAGTTATGATACATCCACAGTATTCCCTTCATCTACCAAGGTTGTAACTCTATTTATAAAAAGAGATAAGGTTGATCTGGTATGACTTGTTTTTGAGAAACCCATTTTGACTTTTAGTGACCATGGCATTCCTTTCTAAGTGCTTACAAACTGTCTGTTTGATGATCTGCTCTAGAATCTTTTCTGATAGGGAGGTAGTTGTTGAATCCTATTGTTTTCTCCTTTTTGAAGATGGGGACAACTTTTGGCCTTCTCCAGTTTACCAGAACTTCTTCTGTTCTCCAGGAAATCTCAAAGATTATTACCAAGGGTCCTGAGGGTACTTTTGCCAGTTCTTTAGTACTCTTGGATGTAGGTCATCTGACCCTGGAGACCTGAATTCATTTATAACAGCCAGGTTTCCTGTACTACCTCTTTACCTATTCTGTGTTGCTTTTCCTCTACTGCATCATCTGCTCCATTTTCCCCAGGCTGAACACTGTTTTCCTTTTGGGAGAAGACTTAGACAAAGAAGGTGTTGAGTAGTTCTGCCTTTTCTCTGTCCCCTATCAGAATTTTGCCATCTTTTCATACAGCGGCCCTACCATTTCCTTGTTTGTCCTTTTCCTAGAGACATAACCAGAAAATACTCTTTTATTGTTTTATTGTTGTTTCTCTCCCTGTTAATTTTTACCCAGATGCTCTCAACTTAGCTTCCAGGATGTAAGTCATGGATCTCTTCACAGGTGTAAACATCTTTGACATATAGCACTACTACTACTCCTTTCCTGTTTGGTCTGTTTCTCTGAAATATGTTATACCTCTCTATTACTACATTTCAATCATGAGATTCACCCTACTAGGTTTCAGGGATACCTATTGTATCATTTTGTTTTGCTGTGTTAACGAGTTCCAGTTCATCTTGTTTATTTCCCATGCTCTGTGCATTAGTGTAGAAACATCTAAGACAATGGGTCATTTCCCCTAGCTGCTTATTTAGGTTATTTTTTCCTTACCCCTGCTGGGTTCTTGAACTATTTGCTCAGTTCTCTATAATATTTGAGCCATTATCCCCATCACTTGATGAACCCCTGCCCTCAAGAATACTGTCTCTCTTCCCCATATAACTCAATTTAAAGCAAAAAACATTCCTGCTGACTGCTGTGAAGTGCAACTCATCACCTACCAGAAGTCTATCTTCATGAAACCTCAGGTCATAGTCCAAGAAGCCAAATTATTCCCAGTGGCACTATCCATGGAGCCAATTGTTCACCTCCACTATTCTTCTTTCCTTTCATGGGCCATGTCCTTCAACTGGGAGGAGATACAAAATGACAACTTGTGCATCAAGGTCCTTCAGCTTCCTACCCAGAGCCTCATAATCCCTTGTGATGTCTTGAAAGCTATGACTTGTAGTGTCATTGGTTCCCACATGGACCAAAAAGAAGGGGTAATGGTCAGTGGGCTTGATGAGACTTGACAACCTTGAATAGCTCCCTTAAATTTGAACTATGATCCACTGCCCATAGACATGGGAGCTACTGGTCACCACTGGATCAAGTCAACAAATATAATCTGCCAGATTTTGGCCCTTTTCACATGGCATTTTCCATGCAAAAGGGCCCCTCGTGAGGAGCGGTCCACATGACGCACTCACATTTGCGTGATGCTCCAGGGCCTGGCAGGCACCGCTCATGCACTTTTTCATTTTCCGCTTTAAGCTGAAAATGGTGCATGGTTGCGCATTGGTCTCAGGCCCTGCGTGCACTTACCTTGTGTGCGGAGCCTCGGGAGCCGGGCCAGTTACGCTTCCTGTCTCAGTGCAGCCTGGGAAGGTCCCAGGCTGCACTGCGAAAAGAAGAGGCGGGGCTCTCACGTGAGCAGGAAGCTCATGTGGAGCTGAAGAAACCTGGACGTAAGGGTCTGTCACAAGAGGCTGCTCACATGAGCACCGCACCCCAGCACCGAGAAAAGGTAGGATGCAGAGAGGGCCTTTGTGAGTAAAGCATACATAGCTCATAGGATTACTACTTTATAGGAGAGGGGATGTGTGTGTGTTTTGTGTGTGGTGTGTGTGTGTGTGTGTGTGTGTGTGTGGTGGGCAAACTGATTTTCTTCTCCCAGAAACAGCCTGATGTTTGAAAGTATGTCTGGCACCTTCTGGGCACTGACATCTGAGAATATTGTTCTGAGTATCGCAACATGAACTCCAGCAGGAAATATAATTCCATGCATGATGCTAAATATCTAATGTGTATATACATAACCATGTGGTTCTCATTCATGGACTGTGCAGAGAAAAAAAACTAAAAAAAAAGGAAACGCAAACCCCATGCTTTGTTCAATGATTCTTGATTCATTTATACCCAGTCATGTATAAGGTAGTGAAGGTCTGATTTCTGAAATCCATTAAAGTTAATACTTGCTGGAGGGGGTGGGATGTGAATCAAATACTGGTTTAAAATTTGTTTCTTTTAAAGAGGATCCAAGTTTTCTGGGCATATTTCTTGATAGGTTTAATACAAAATTTAATTATTCCACCTTTACATAAAACCTGAGACATTTCCCCCCTTTACAATCATGTCAATCAATACAAAACAGAAATCAATCAATACAGTTAAGATCATCCTTGGACCCTTCCCATTAAATTTCTGTATTGAGTTGCTAGTCCCAATTGGACTGTTCAATAAATTGCTGAATGGCATGTAGATCCAATTAGTCTACTCTAGTTGGGAGTATAAGCTGGATTTAGGCTATGGAAAGATCTATCTGTTTATTCTTCTGCTTATCAGATGTACAATATTTTGACAAATTTGAAATTTGAAATGTAAAAATTCACTAGTTAAATATTCATGTCATCTATGAATGAGCACAGAATAAAATAACGAAGGCTTCTGAGCTTCAGAATCTAATGTGTACTTATGTGATGATGTCTAACAATGCTTGCTCACAATTGATGTCCTTTAGTCTTCTGTGCATTATGCTAGGAGGTATGAGAACATCAAGAATATCAGCTATCTATGATGACTCAATGTGAATTTCAGGGCTGATCAAAAAGAGATTCTGGAGCTCTCTGAGTAGCCCTCTCTTCTCTAACTGTTATGCATAGATTGCATTTTATGCATACATCCTGGACTTCAGATCAAAGCTGGGCTATGATCAAAGCTTGGGGTCCACAAAAGACCTCTCCTGCGCCTAAAATGGCTCAAAAGGGCAAGAAAAGATGAAGAAAAGGTCCCTGTGACAGTTAGGTGGTATTGGAGGCTATTTGGAGCCAAAAATGTTTTGAATTTTTTTTTTTTTTTTTTGCAGGGGTTACAGCAGGGGGGAGTGGCTCTCTGAGGTCTCCTTAGGGGCCAACTAAGGAGACCTCAGAGAGCCACTCCCTCCTGCTGTAACCCCTGCAAAAAAAAAAAAAAAAAATCAAAACATTTTTGGCTCCAAACAGCCTCCAATACCACCTAACTGTCATGGGGACCTTTTCTTCATGTTTTCTTGCCCTTTTGAGCCATTTTAGGCACAGGAGAGGTCTTTTGTATAACAGGAAGTGGCCAAGAAATCAACGTCTGGTTCACTTCTTGTTAGAAAAAAAAGGCCTTCCCTTGGTCTAAACATGGTAAAATTGTCACCACACCCCCTAGAAGACGTTTGGCAGGAAAAAATTGGGATCATGAGGCCCCAAAAATGGTCCTAGGGGCCACATTTTCCCTACACCTACTCTAAGCAGAGATTAGGATAATGTACTGAATTATAACTCCCAGAATACCTTGGTCAATGTGGATGCTGGCTGGAGCATTCCAGCATTCATAATTCAAAACAGTCCTCTTCCCAAGATCTACTCTGAATGTGTATATAAAGCTGCAGGTTTCAATGCAGGGTTAATTGATCTGGAGTTCTTGTTACACCTATTCCCTTCAGTGTTCTACTCAAAACTTCACACTCTGTGCTACAAATGTGTCTTTTGGCACATCTTGCACCCCTCTGATGAGAAATACATGCTTGCCACTCTTGAACCTCTCTGATGGAAAATACAAGAAGGTCCCATTCTAATTTCATTTCAGCAACACGAGAGTTGCTCCCTTGTGACTGCCGTTTTGACACACTGACACCTGGAACACTGCCAGCAGCTTTCTGGGATGCAGTAGATAAGAAAAGCAACCACAATTCAAGTGACCGGGCTTCATTAAAAGCTAAGAAATGTTTGCAGATGGTGCCTTACACCTCCTGATGCTTTGCAACAATGGTAGTGTCAGCAGGGTGAAGAGAGGATTTTTAGGCCATGTTTTGAAAGGGGCTTTTATTACCAGCAGTTGTTATTCTCTTCCAGTGAGATGTTGCAGATTCTGCGAACAGAGGCTTAGGCAAAGCATTCTGACATAAACCTTTATTATGCTTCGGCTTCTCAATCCAGCTCTTCCACTCAAAGAAGCACTGGGGACTTTGACCTCTGTAAAAGCCATGAGATCTAAAGGGAGAAAGCTACACTTGTCTAAGGTTAAAGTTCAGTAACAGATTGTAATGGTGACAGCAAAACAAAACAGAACCAAATCATCACCCCGGACTAATGTAATAATGGTTGTAATGTGATGTAATGATGGTTAATGCAAATGTTTGTACAGGTGAAGTATCCCTTATCCAAAATGCTTGGGACCAGAGGTGTTTTGGATTTTTTTTCCTTCTTTTTTTGTGGGGCGGAGGGGGATTTTGGAATATTTGCATACACAAATAGTGGGACCCAAGTTTAAACATGAAATTTATTTATGTTTCCTATACATTTTATGCACATAGTCTGAGGATGATTTTATACAATATTTTCAATATTTTTGATTATTAAAAAAAATGGAACACAGTCTTCTTCCTGTAGGGAACACGAAGGAATTACGGAGGGATGATGCAGGTATGCATGCACTATTTGCGAAGTCTCTGAGTCAGTTTGGCACTCTTTTCCCCTTGCTTTGGATCATGTGCCTCACACATGCTACTCTCAAAGCAAACTGAGAAGGGAAAAAAGGGTGCCAGGTCAACTGAAAGATTTTGCAAGCAGTGGTCCAAAGCAAAGTGGTCCATAATTCGTGTTCCCTACAGGAAGAAGTCTGGGCTCTGCTTTTCACATGTTTTGGATTTTGGAGCATTTTCAATTTCAGATTTTTGGATAGGGGAAACTAAGCCTATAAATGTAATGGCAACCCAGAAAATTGGTTGGGCAGGAGGTAGGAAATGAGGCTAGACAAAGCCAGAGTGTGAAGTTCAGAATTAAAAATGTTAATAGACAAAATTGATGATCCTCAACAAAATGTCTAATAATAATTTTTAAAGGCATATATTTGGAATGGGCTATAAGTCACTGCTAAAATCTAGATTGATTGATTGATTGATTGATTTTATGCACCCTTTTGCCCAGTATGGGACCCAAGACAGCTCACTATATGTATATATATAAAATAACTCAAGCAATTATGTAATGGTTACTTTTTAATGGCTGACATATTTTATATGTTTTATGATGATGATGTTGTATGGTTATATATCTCTTTCTAACCAATTGACTATTTATATGTATCTTGTATGCTGTTTGTCCTTGTATACTGGTCTGTGACCATAATAAAGTTGATTGATTGATTGATTGATTGATTGATTGATTGATTGATTGATTGAATGGCTGACATCAGTAAGGCATTTAAAAATACAAAGGTCTGGGGTAGGGATTTATCTCTGATGTGTCATTTATGTAGCCGATAATTTTGAGAAGGGTATTTGATAATACTGTGCCCATGGTGATTACTTCTTCTGGGAACTGCAGCCTGAGGAACCACCAGAAGGACTCAGTCTGTCCTCAGGTACTCTTTAGTACCATAGCCTGCTCCAAGTCTAACCTTCCCAACCCCCAGGTTTCCAGTTTCCACTGTATCTCAGAAGGGGAGGGAAGAGGTAGTGAGGATACTCAAAGTGTAGGCTTTTTGTCAGCGGAGCTTATGTAGTAGTGTATAAATCTGTCTGTGTGTTCTTTCTTGTGTTGGCCATGGAAGCTTTCATTGCTGCTGCTCACTTTCTGCCAGAATCAGAGTGGTTAGCCATTTATGCCATTGCTCACCACTCTGAGTGAAATACTAGCTCAAACTGGAGGTGAGATTATAGCAAATACTACACTACCAAGTTTACTAATGAAAACTGTCTCACTTGTGATGTTGGACTTACTTTATGGATTCACACTTTTCCTGTTTTCCTGGTGGCAATAATATTCTTACCCTGAGAAGAGAAGACATCACCAGTTGTGTTCCATGCACATGTGGTTGTTGTGGGCCATCCTGTGAGTTACTACAGTTTTACATATTACCTGAGGCAGTCTGTTTTTGTATGGAGTAGCAAGGTGGATGACATTCCTTGTGCAAGATTAGATGGGCCACTGAATATACATAAGACCTGCAGTTCTAAGGTGGATAGCCAAGTCTTGCAGACCACAACCCACTGCAGTACACCCCCAGTTACCTTTTTGGGAAGCTGGGCCCTGACAACTCTAAGAACAATCAAACAGACTGTGATGGAATATAAATGATGCCAATCCATATAGCTCTGTTCCTGAAATTTCACACATTACCTAGATCTTTTCCTTCTGCTGCAGGTGTTCACATGTATGATATGAATACCTGACAAAGGGAGACTACAAAGGTATAGTTGTACGTGTGTCATCTTCCATGTGAACTGGCATGCTTCACCATCAGGTTCCAGGTCACACTGAAGCTGACGTGCATACAGCTGTATAACCCTAGACTTTTCTTGGGCAGACATTTGTGCAATATGTGGAAATACTGGGTAGTGTGGTGTTCTAGCTCATGTATGGCATTGGGTAGGAGATGAGACACATGGCATGGCCCTTCTCCCCACCTGTATGATAAGGTAACCAGGTTTTTAAATATCTGAATAGGGCTAAGGTATCATTTGTGGTGAGGGAGATTTTGCAAAGGCAGAGAGATATTTTCACAGCAATCTCTGGAATGCAACAATGAGTTTGAAAGCAGATTCCAGAGTAAAGTCTTTAAGAGTACTGGCACAAATTACACCCAGAAAGAGTAGTTATGGCATCCAAATATGTAAAGCCACCCTCTCTGTGAGACATTTAGGGCTCTGTCTTGAGATTTGCATCTACTGGTGTGTGATTATATCCTAGTACTGGCTGTCACCACAAAGTCTTAACTTTATACTGTAGAATCATTTAATTACAGAGGCTATAATAGACATTCAGACTATCATCTGAAATCAAAATGTAAATACACATTGTTAGCTTTCCTTGTTTTGAAAATGTCAAAGGGAGGGATCTTACCCTTAGTCTGGATAAAAGTACTTAGATTTTATCTCCTGCCCCATGGAATCTAGGTTATCCAGACTGTCATTAGCCAACACCTAAAACAGAATTTGTATGAAGTAGATAATATTTGTGAATTCTGGGTAAAACACAAAATCAAAACCGTGTGACATAGTAACAAAAAAATAAAAATAAAAGGAACTCTATGTGTAATGAAAAATGCATAAGAAATTCATATCTGTATTTTTTTTAAAAAGTTATGGAGATTATTTCATTAAACATGTAGACTCAAGGGCAATTTTGAACAAAGGAAAGTAAGAAAGTCACAAAATAATTGATAATGTATTACTCTGAGTCTGTTCAAGACAGAAGAACATAATAAATCTTCTTGTGGTGGACATACCTTGGAAAAATGCCTTGGATATGTACAAGCAAATTCCCAGTGCAGTCATAACAAATTATGGATATAGCACTTATTCACACATTTGAAGATGCCAGAGATTGGGTTGTAGAAACATGAATATAGGAGAACAGATTACACAGAAAATACATTACTGCAGAAGAAGAAGAAACTCTTCAGCATCTTGGCAAGGAAAACAGAAAGTTATAATGGAAAAGATGGACTATATAAAATGTGCCGCCTACATGTCTTGGGACTTCACTGTAATGCCTTGGCTGCAGTTCTCAAACCACTTGTTCTGGAATAGTCCTACTGACCTCAATATAATTTGTTCAAAGAACAGGGCTTAAAGAATAGGAGCCTTTTTCAAATCAAAGGATGCAATATGATCATATTATGTGTTACCAACTGAGGAAGAGGAGGAGGAGGAGGAGGATTTCTGAAATTTATACATTGTGCCTCAGTGTTTGATTGGAATTCCAAGAGGGGTTTTTTTCAAACAAACATTATTTAACACCAAAAATAACAATAAGACAAAAGCACAGTATAGAACTACTTACTAAATGAAATTGGCAAAACACTTATGGAATGAAATAAATCTTCTTTGCAATAGCAGACCTTAACTGCCAGTTGGGTATTGAGAGGTAAATTACCTCATATTTTCATGGTTCTGACTTATGGAATTTTCCACTTTTGTTTGTGACCTGTAACACAACTTGCTTCATCTCACAGTTTTCTGTCGCACAGGCATGTGCGTTTTCACGTAAGCACACATATACACATCAAAATCAAGATATGTTAACCTCAGTTTGAGCACCACATTTTAAAAGTTCTTAGCTCCTCATCCCTGGGAGGGGCAGTATGATCAGCAGCAACAAACATCAGCAGTAACATCTATTTCACAGTCTGTCACATGTTAGCAACTGGGCTTTTGAACTGCCAGTGATTCAGATTCTACTCAAGAATTTGTGAATTAGTGAAAAATGTGGCAAGTTCAAAAATTCAAAATTCAAAAATGTGGCAAGTTCCAAGCAGTGATGGTGGTAGTGTTGGCGCTGTCACTGCTGTCTCCTCCTCCTCCTCCTCCTCCTCCTCCTCCTCCTCCTCCTCCTCCTCCTCTCCTTCTCCATCTCTTTCTCCTTCTCTTCATTCCCCATCTTTTTTTCAAATCCAGGACTCAATGTGCCATATATTATACCTATAATGTTAACTCTCTCTCCATTATTAAGTTTCACTGTAAAGTAAGATACTGATAATAGGAGTATTCAAACTCATGATGCCTCCATATATCTATGGATTATACAAGTGAACTGCAATACCTGAGATGATACTCAGCTTTCATGTGATAGATGGAGCAGAGAGAGAGCGATGAAATTCAGCTGTAGGCAAGAGATACAGGGCGTACCTGCAATACGCAATCAAGCACTTTGACCCCACTCTAACTGTGATGGCACAATTCTATGGAATCCAAGAATTTCTAGTTTGGTGAGATGCTTGGTTAGAATTCTCTGCAAGAGAGCTCTTGTGCTGTAGTTCAGGGCAACTACAGCCCGAGTTCACATACTTCACCAGGCTTCAAACAAGCTTCTGTAGGGTAGAGTCATAGCAGTTTAAGTGGTATCCCATAGTATTGTTTTCAAATTATCTGAGATACCAAGGACTGGTAGAGAAAGACAGGAAAGATAGGAGCTTGGCAGAAACAAGATATCAAGAAATATGTGTAGAGTTCACTGGTAATGTTTCAGCCCTCTTTTGCCATTCTTCTGTGTTGATGTTGTTGTTGTTATCCCCCCATCATCATCCCACCTTTCCCCAGTCTAGGATCAAGACAGCTTACACGAGTTAAAACAGACAGAGCTATAGAAATTAGGCTTCATGTGTTAAATACTTTTGAAAAAAATTGTCAGGAATGTATTGCTTGAGCTGAGGGACCCTAACAATACAAAACATTAGACTGGTCACCTGTGGATCACCAAAAAAGGGAGGAGGGGACATTTTTGCATAAAACTTGTGTATGCAGACCTAAGTGTATAGATGTAAAATTAGAAATCATTCCTATACCTTATAATATAATACTTCCCACCGCCGTGGGGAAGATGACAACCAGGGGCCCATTCACATTACAGAATTATATCACTGTGATTCCACTTTATCTGCCATGGTTCTGTCCTATAGAACCCAGGAATTAAAAGTTCAGGGAGGGAACTCTCAATCAGAGAGCACACCAAACTACAAATCCCAAGAGTCCATGAGATAAAATCTCAGCAGTTAAAGTGGAATAATGGAACTATAATTGTGTCATGTGAATGTTCTCCTCAAGACCCTTGCTGTCATTCTTTAGTTCAAATACAAACTTGCATGTGAAAGTTCTCTCCAAACAGAGAATGCCTTCAAAAAGAAGACTGTTCTCTACTATCTTATATGACTTGCATAAAGATACACGCATAAAGTCCACAACAAACAAACAAGAAAAAAAATAAGCTACCCAAAATTAGCTGTTGCCATCTTGAAGACCAGGGCCTAAATACCCAAAGACATCAGATTCTGTCTGATCATAGAAGCTAAGCAGGATCAGTCCAGGTTGGTACTTGGATAGGAGACTGGCAACGAATACCAGGTGCTGTAGCCTATATTTCAGAGGAAAGAACTGGGAAAATCACCTCTGAGTATTCTGTGCATTAAAAAATCCCTATGAAATTCATGAGGTTTCTATAAGCCAACAGGTGAGTTGAATATACACATACACACACAGCTTGTAGATCAGTTGTATTTTGCTAATATACTAAGGAGCTGTTGCCAAAACATAGTACATGTCATTTAATAAAATCACTGAGAAAGGATTCTTGTTGCTTCAGAAACACATCTATACATACATATTTGTGAATTTTTCCATTTTGTTCATTGCAAGAATTTTGAAAAAACCCTAGGAGACAGGACCTGATTGACTCATCTCAAGATCTTTTGTTTTAGCAAACTTTTTTAACAGCTTGTAGCATCTTTGTCACCAACACTATTATACTATAAATGTAGGAATTAGAATTTAGAAAGTAAAATCATGTTTCAATGTATTGTTCACCTTATACGGCAGTGTGAGACATCTGCATGACTGCAAATATTAAAATAGTTCTACCAGGACATGAATACACTTTTGCACAGGTTTTGTATGCTTTGGTAGAGAAGGAAACTCAACATATATGTGAAACCTCCCTAAAAGTAGTTGGGATTGCAAATTAAATTATAGCAGTAGACAAATGTTGACCATTTCCGCATGAGATTGTTGTAGCGCTATGATTCCACTTTCAACATCATATGGAATCCTGGGGTTTGCAGTTACGGGAGGGGCCAGGCCGACCCTCCCGAAACTGCAAACTCCAGGATTTCATAGGATGTTGAAAGTGGAATCATAGCGCTAGAACACTCTCCTGCGGAAATGGCCGTTGTTAAGAAAGTTACTGGAAAAGCAGAATGTTTAAAACTTAAATCTGAAAAAATACAAAACTTAAGGTGAGAAATCTGTTTATTTAAATCCTAAGTAACTAGTTTGAGTGAGACTAGCTTGTCTTCACTTGGACTATAGTTTAAGCCATTTCCACACTACACTGTTCTAGTGCTATTGTTCCACTTTCAACATCCTGTGGGATCCTAGGATTTGCAGGAGGGGCATTTAGAATTCTCAACCAGAGAGTTCTTTGGCCTCAGTAAACTACAAACCCCAGAATTCTACAGGATATTGAAAGTGGAATAGCAGCACTAAAACAGTGTAGGGTAGAAATGGCCTTGGTAAAAGCATGTAATTTAAAGGCCCCAGAAATGGCCAAGAAAGAGTTTTAGCAGTTACCTCAGTGAGCTGTGTAACAATCCGACTAGGGAACCACTGTTCTTCAAGATGAATTGACTTATAATTCCTGTCATCCGCACCCCACATAGATAATGGTAAAAGACTGTGAATCTCCAGTCCGAAACATCTAGAAAACTAAAGGTTCCCAGCATCTACAAAAGACGCTTTTGAGGTAGATGCCCCAAAGGCATGACTATGTTTAAAGCAGTGTTTTGTGTTCCTAGTTTGAAAGAATGTCAGAGATATCTTAGTCTGTAGAACTTCTTTTTAGTAATGAGGAACACACACACACCTACTTATGCTGTACTGTTGTATCTTCCACCTTTTCCAAACAATACTGTGCTTCTCTCACATATTTTGACCTTAGATGTTTTAGAATATCAAATCCAATGCATCACTCTGTCAAAAATATGTTTCTCATCTGGATGCCTTTCGACCAAGAGTAAACCTCAAGAGACCTCTGCATTAAATGACTGTTAGTTGACAGCATTCCTTTTTCAACTATTGTAAGAATAAGAAGGGATTTAAAACAGTAAATGGGTAAGAATGTATAATGAGAGAGAAAACAGACAATTGCATTCATTTTTATTACTTATTTAAAGCCCTGCTTCCGCAATGAAGAGACCTTAGATAAAAACTTGAAGATAATTCCTGTACTACATTACCACATATACCAGTTTGCCTTCAAGGCACTGTTCTTCTTGGCTTTTTTTTCCCACCAGGAACATACTTTTTGGATTACATAAGCTCTTCCCTCTCAAGAGGACCATGTTGTTTTTCCTTCTTTGTCAAAATTTCAGGCATTATTTGCCTATGGATTTCTAGCATAGCCATAGCAGATTTTTGATATTAAATATTTTCTTTTAAAAAAAAGTCATGACACTGTATATTTTATGGGGTGCCAAGGGTATTCTGATTATTAAAGCTATTCTGAGGGGAAGCTGCTGCATATCAACAGTGAAAGATGTTATAGGAAAACATAAAAGTATACTTGATGCAATGCACATGGCTATCCCAATCCCATGTAGTGTGTTGCATCTGTATTGACTGTTCAAAACCTTTGAGGCATCAAGTTTCACCATGATCATACAATCACTTATTGGAGCTGACTTCAGATCTGCAGACTTTCTCTTCAAGTCCCAAGGACTGCACAAACCCAGCTCTCAATAATTCAGACCAGTGAATGGTCTATTTGTGTCTAACAGTCTTCAGTGTGCAGTATTAGCAACCACCAATTAAGAATAGAAGAATGTGGGTGATTCATCAGAAAAGATTTTCAAATACCTTGGAGTTGTACATTACCACATCAATTATTCAACAGATTTAAGTAAATGATTTTATTGGCATGCCTAGTGTTTCTCTGGTTCTAAATGTATTTCAGTGCCAAGTTGGATAAAACACTAACTGTAGGTATGCATTTAATGTGTTAGGTTTTTATTTGAATAGGGGGATCAGTACTGGGGCCATACTGCATATAGAATGGCCTTCCTTCCATCACACCATGTATCCAGGCCTACAGTGTTCAGTGTCACTAGGACTAAAATAGACTAGGGAGATCCAGGCTGAAATCAACACTCATCCATAGGAATTAGGACTGTGAGCCCAAGTTTTCTAATCCTGAATAATGAAAGGATTTGAGCTAATTCTAGTACTTTGTCTCACCTCTAGACTGAATCAGATTTTCCAAATTCACTTCTGGAGCAAAAAAGCACAGCTTAAAATGAACTAAACCCAGCTGGAGATCCAGACATGAAAAATAATCATGAAAAAGTCAGTCTCTCTCTAATATGACCATATAGGGAAAATCTCAAAATGGTGTAATGTGGAAGAAGAAGAGGGAAGCTAGGTTTTGCTCACTGACAGCTCTGGTTTGTGAACTGGGACAAGAATCTGACTAGCAATTTCCAGTCATAGTGCTTATGGAGAGGGATTTTGGGAAGCCACTGGTGATATATAGTGGAACTGTGCAGCTGATCCTGAATAAAGGGATTGGGGCTGATTTGGACCAATTTATATCAGCCTTGGATTGAATCATATTGGCTCGATTCCATTTTGGAGCACAACAACAGTTTCTGATGATCTAGATAAGAAAAATAAGTGGGGAAAATAAATACGCTTCCAGTGTGTTCAAATAAGGAAGATACAGATCCATTCTGACTTGGACACATAGCTTATGCAAGTCTAGTGGATGCAGTGTTGGCTCCCAGTTGTCTTGTGTCATTGTTTCTGTTTCAACTTGTGCAGCCCAACAATTTGGACAGGATCCGTGGAGGGATGAGAGCCACCACATGTGTACTGGACCTGTGCCCTTCCTGGCTCATAAATGAAGCCAGAGGATATTTGGCCAAGTGAGCAAGGGGAGTAAGTACCATCTCACTGCATTAAATTAGGTTCCCATTCTTCTTCAAAAGACTGTGGGGAGGCGATAACTGAAACAGAAACAAAACCTTCCTAAACCCTGCAATAATAGTGAATTACTGACCAGTTTCCAATGTACTTTTTTAAACAATTTTCTAGAGCATGCGATAGCCTCCCAATCCCAGAGGTGCCTGGATGAAATCTTGATAAATGCTTCTCAGGCTATCAGATCTGAAGGAGTAGCAGTTATTGTTTTCAAGTGTGCCAGAGACTAGCACCATGTCATTCTCATAGGCTAAAACTGCTTCTTTCTTCCCTAGAAATTTGCCAGGGACTGGCAACTCATGGTCCAGAAACTGGCACTGAGCCAGGGACACCACTTGAAGTAGTATTACTCTTGATCCACTTCAATCTAGATTCACCTCTGGTAATGAGATAGAGATAGTTTTGCTAACCAGGATAAGCTAGGTCAGTAACTAGACAGAAGGAGTATGTCACTGCTGCGTCTCCTGGACCTTGTAGTGGATTTCAATACCATCAGCCACAGCATTTTTTGAGCTGCCTCTCTGGGATGGGGAACTAATCTGCAGTTGTCCCAGTCCTTCTCGGAGGTGTGAACTCAGAAAATGGTGCTAAGGGATTCCTGTTTGATACATTGGCCATTAGCCTGGGGGCACCATTGTCACAAGCCGTTCTGGTGAGGATACAGGAGAGAATCTTCTCAGTGGTTGCTCCCAGACTGTGGCGTTCCCTCTCAGAGTAGGCCAGGCTGACCTCTTTCTGCTTTCCTTACCCTGGCAGGCCAAAAGAAAGAAAGAAAGAAAGAAAGAAAGAAAGAAAGAAAGAAAGAAAGAAAGAAAGAAAGCAAGCAAGCAAGCAAGCAAGCAACCAAGCAAGCAAGCAAGCAAGCAAGCGAGGGAGCGAGGGAGAGGAAAGAAAGAACTTGTTATTTAAAGAGAGATTTGGTGATTTACTGGTTGTGCAGCAGATTTTTTTTCCTTTTTTTAATGGGCTACACTTTTGTCCATATAGTAATTGTTATGTTTCTAACATGATTTTATACTGTTTAAAATTAGTGCTGTTTTTAATCTGATATCTGATTTAACTGTGTGAGGGTTTTGTTGCTTTTGTTTTTACTTTGGTATCATTGGGGTTTTAGTTACCTCATTTTAACCTTGTGGTCATCCACCTTGGGTCACATATTGGTAGAAGGGCAGGATATAAATGAATGAAGGGGAGGAAGTGTAATGTAGAGGAGGGAGAAAAGGGAGCTGGGCTTTGCTCATTGACAGCTCTATAATGCAGTCTGGGACAAGAATCTCCCCAGTACTTTCCAGTCATCATACTTACAGGGAGGAATTGTGTGCAGTTGTGTGGTCTGTTGTCTCCTGCATCTCTTTGTTCATTTGCTAAAGCTGTTAACAACAGATTAAAAGAGCTGTGCTGAAGTTTTGAGGTAGGTGTTTGTTGATTGTTGTCTAAGTTTGGTCTTACTAAATCTCTCTTTTAGCAAAACCTATTCTCCCTCCCTATTAGAAGTCTCAGTCTATGGGGAGGGGGGCAATTTTGGTCTGCTAGCAAGCACATATATTTAATTCAAAAAGCTCAAATATTGTTTTTATTATAGTCCATATTTTATACATATTGGTAAGCAAAGTAAAGAACAAATAATTTACTGGCCATTTGGTTGAATAAGCTAACCACTAAATTTAATTTCCTCTAGGCCTCCAAATTAGTTAAGCAAATATATATTTTACGCTGTAAATTTTGGAGTTTAAAAATGGTTATTACTACGATTACAGCTGATCATTAGTTTGACTTAATCCTGAAGCATCTCTGCAGCAGTAATATACATCTGCATGGTCTCTGTAGGGACGCAGGAAGCAGACGGGTTCCTCCCCACTAAAACTCCTTTAAAAGTTATAAAGAACAGAGATTTGACAACACTCTTTCACATCGCCACCCATCTCGAGCCCTTTATTTAGAGACACCAGGGACTGAAACTGTAAACATCTACATGTAAATCATGTGCCATATCATGGAGCTGTGTACAGTCCTGGTTCCCTTTCATACTATCCAGTTATAGCATTTTGATACCACTGTAACTGCCATCGATATAAGGTATGGAATCCTGTTGTTTAAGGACCCACTAATGCTCTCTGGCTGAAAATTCTAAATACCACTCCGTAGAATTCCTTATGGTGGAACCGTAACCGTTAAAGTAAAATCATAATACTGTAATTGTGGAGTGTGAAGAGGTCCCTAGATTAACTGAGCAACCTAAAGATGCCTTCAGACACATTCTAGAGTTCTTTGTTCTACTAGCTAAGCTAAATAAATAGATGTGGTTTTTCTGAGACATAACATAGAAATCCTTTGTAAGATGTTAATGACTGGCTCCAGAAATCCTGTATTCCATTCTCTGCTCTGCTATTTTTGCTTTATTTGGCAAAGCAACTCTACTTTGGGAGTGAGTTCTGTTTGATAATTAACAGGTGCTCAGCATTGTATGTATATCCAACCCCAACTTACCTTCAAACACCCATTAAAGTTTTCTGAGCCTTCATGGGATGACTAGATGGAAACAAGAGGTACAAGTTATCGATGTCCTGGTGACACTGCAGCCCTGACACCCAAATGACTTCTTCCAGTGGTTTTGTGAAGCTGTCAAATAGCATGGGAAACAAAAATAGAACCCTGAACCATAAGCTGACAAAGCAGAAACCCTCAGCACTGCCTTTCAGAAGTGGCCCTTTGGGAAAAATTGGAAGCTTCCTAACAAGACAGCTCCTAAACCCAACCCAGCCAAGTAGCCCAGAAGCTAATCCATTTGTGACTCATTACCAGTTAAAATTATGGCATCCAAGTGTGTACAGATGCAAATAAATTTATCTGGAAAAGATACAACAAAATTGGTTACTCCAAGCCTCCACTTCACAGATGCCAAAGCCTGCATTCCAAAGAGCCTTCACCTCTTGGAAAGTGTTTGCAGACACTGACACTTATGTTCTTTCCCATTTGCTACAGTCCTTTTGCTTTTTGTGTTCTATAATCACAGTGATAGCCATAAACTCTATGAGGAGCAAGCCCTCACAGACAGTCTCTATAGCAATAACCGCACAGAGAGTCCAAAACTATAGATGGCTAAACATTTCTAGTAGTTTTCATTTGTAACAGTTCTCATCTGCTATTCTTTTGTAAAACCAGCCCAACTGGCTACATCAGTGTTGGGAAAATCAATTTCTCCTGCCCTTACTTTGGGGATAGCTGCTGAATTCAGGGGGAACAACATTGTCCTAAGAGGGTATACGATGATGTCATTGTCTCATCTCATCAAAAAGTCCTGGATGTTTGATTCTGTGGCTCCAAGTACCACTGCACCAGTGTCTTAACTATCAATTGATGTGTCAGATACGTTGTCCTCAGTCCTTTAGAATGCCGAAGAAATGATATGGCTCTACAGGTAGGTGAAGGATGTTCAGAAGTGATTATAATTATAAGCCGAGTCAGGAGCCTTGGTAGGCTGACCTGCTAAACCTGGCTTAAAAATCCATAAGGTCAACCATCAGAAAACCATTAAATTTCATCAGTCTTCAGGGGAGAACTTGGAACACCACTGTTTTGGAGGTTACAGGAAACCTGATCATTTAACAATCTGCTCGTTACATTGGAGTCAACATGGTCTTCCAGTGCCACAAATAACTATCTGCTGCTCCAGTATAGAAAACCAAGTTTAAAACAGTTCCTAACGTATGTGCCAAGCCTGTTACATTTGAGACAATTCCCACAGCTGACATGAGGTCATAAAGTTGTCTTAACATCAAACTTTGGGAGTCCACAGCACTGCATTTCAGCCTGCACTCTAGGCTGGAGCAGCCTACCTTGGAAGGTGGTGAATACTTGTAGAAAAATAGGAAGCTTCCTTGCATTGAGTGAGACCCATAGTCCACATAGCTCAGTACTGTCAGTTTTGACTGATAGGTCTCTAAGGTTTCAGGCAGGATGCTTTTATAGCCCTTCCTGGAGATCCCTGGTGTTCCCTGGTGGTCTCATCTAAGTTTTACCCTGTTCAGCTTCTGAATCTGACAAGCTCAGGTGCATTCAAAGTGGTATGGTGTTAATCACCTCCTACTTTGAACATTTTTAAGGAGAAGTTAAAGGGACACCTGTCAGGGAAGTTTGAACTGTGTTTTTTCCTACAATGGCAGAGGGTTGATGAACATAGGGACTAGGTGGTCCTTGGGCTTCCTTCTAATTCTGTGATTCCATGATACTATTAGCTTAGCCAAGGAGGGTGGTTGGTAAACCAGCAGAATCTCCATACTGTTTTGATTCAGCAGTATCAGATATGGACATTCAAGACTGGCACAATGTTATACAGGGAGAGAGATGGAGTTGTTACACATCCATACTCTCCCATCTCCCTGCCCTTACTTTATGTTTGGTGCTCTAGCCAAGAACTCGATGGGCAGGTTGAAGATCTCCCACTCCATTCTTAGGCCATTTCCGCACTAGCCTGTTACAGCACAATGATTCATCTTTCAACATCCTCTGGAATCCTGGGGTTTGCAGTTTAGGGAGGGGCCGGCTATATTCTTCTATATTTTTATTATATTTTTGTGGATGAGCTATAATTTAAATATATTTACATGAACACTTGCTTTAATAATGCTCTTATCAATTCCCATGCTTGGAGTTGCTGAAAAAAATTGACCAGTTACTAGTTTCTGAATCTGCTTCTACCTTGTAATATACTTTAAAGAGTAACCAGCCATTCCAGTTTTAAATGAAAGGACTTCTCTGTAACCAGGTGTACTATAGTCCTTGAGCCTCTAATGAAATATCATATTTTTATGCCTCCTTCTGTAGGCACAACAATCTATTTTTTGTTTATTTTTTTTAAGGCAAGGAAATAAAGTCTCCATAAAGTAAGGTCAAATGCACTCAAATGATGATATATCACAGGAGAGCTTTGAAGTTATTCCCATTATTATTGGCTGATAAGCTCAAGGATTTTTCAATACACCATTGTAAATAATGTCCATTTTGAATTGTGTCAGTTATAAAGCTTGGCCTAGACTTAAAACAGACAGGTTCAGTGCTAAAATCTGCGGTGGTACTTCTTTAGTTAATGGAGGAGAATTGAATCTCTTCGAAATACATGCAGAGTCCATCTCCACAGGTTTAATGTATGGTTTAAGAAAACCCTTTAATGCAATACTGGAAGAAGCTCACAGCATGAAATTGGAGAAGGTGAAACTTGGCATAGTGCAATGTTGTCCATGCTCAGAGTACTATATAGCATGTATATTTGAAATTAATACTCAAACTCATCGTAAAATTGGTAGTTTTCCAAATTTTAATCAGGTTGCTACACTGGAAACATATTTCTGTGGAATTCGATGAAAGGCAATATTCCAGCTATAATTTTTTTTTCAGACACAGTGGGAGTCCTGGAATTTTTCAGACCATGGCACATATTTCCACATTGCTACTTCAGCCAAAATCAGCAGGCTTCATTCATTGTTAAATGGCTCTCCTGGGCATTTGCAGTGGAGACAGGAGTTCTAATCTCTTTTCAACTGAGCCAGATCCACCTTCCAAATTCCACACAGATTCAAAAGAGATTTCCTCCAGTAAAAATACAAATTCACAGGTCTCTCTAACAAAGTCTTTAAGAAAGGACATTTTTTTACTAATACCAGGACCAAAACACACCATAATAATGGTATCATGGGAAAGAATTCTAGGATAATTGGCTGCCAGAGTAAATGTATATGAGAGTATATAAGTGGCAGCTTGAAGATGGTGGTATTCATTATTTTCGGTATCCATTACATTCTAGAACAGAGTGACCCTCTGCAGCATGGGATAGGTGTTGTAGTGCCTGAATCCAACACACCTCTTGGCCTCAGGTTAACTAAAAACATAATCTTGCACAAAACAAAAAAACATAATCTAATCAGAGGTAAGACATATTGTGTTAAATGGGGCTTACTTCCAGTTAAGTGTGCAAAAAACAGCTGAAGTACTATTAAATATGTTACTATAGGAACGCATTTGTGCAAACCCCTTCTTGCCACAGTTTTTGCAATATGGGGGATAGTTTCACTTATTTTAGAGGACTGCTGTAAAGACAAAGTAATGGAAAGTGAATAATACAAATATTTTCAAATATGTATTAATATTATTTTAAAAAAACCCAGCTCATAGGACTTTGTTCAGCCAAACCAAATACCCTTAAGTGTCAAATTTTGTTGTTATATGCCTTCAGGTTGACTCTGGCCATTTCGGCACTATGCTGTTATAGTGCTATTATTCTACTTTCAACATCCTATGGAATCCTATGGGCCTCAAAGGCCCCTCCCTAAACTGCAAAGCCCAGGATTCCATAGGATGTTGAAAGTAGAATAATAGCACTATAACAGCCTAGTGTGGAAATAGCCTCTGGCTAGTCTCAGGTGTGGGGGGGATGAGACTGGGACCCTTGCAATTGGAAGAAGCACTGACTCTGGCCCTCAAAGCTGTTTGGCTCAGAATGAAAGTTCCCACTGCCAAGAAGCACTTCCTCTTTACTGGTGATAAAAATTGGGTGGCATGATTTGGAGAGATTGGGAAAGTTACTTTTTTGGACTACAGCTCCCAGAATTTCCTAATCAGTATTTTGTGATTGTGAAAAAGGAATTAACTTTTCAAGCTCTGGTGAGTTTCATCAGCATTAGAAGGAGATACATTACCTCCCTGTACATGTGGACGCAAGCCTTGTCATCCTGCCTCCCCCACCCCACCCCGGTTATTTAAATTACAAATAAGGCTCATCAATTGCAGTGACACAATTAGCATAACAGATAGCAAGACCCTATGTTTCACTGATTTCACTGGAAGAGTTAAGCACAGACTTAACAGTTACCAACTGTAATCAATTGTGGACAGAATTCTGCAAAGGAATTTTATTTTGTTATAATCTCCTGTATCTATACAACTTGCTTAGAAGTAATTGAAGTGATATAGACAAAGCACTGTGGGCAATAGTCTTTTCTTTGGTCTAATGTAGCTAATTGTCACAATATGTGCTTGGAAAGAAATGAGAGAGAATCCACTGAAGTCAACTGACAAAGAACTTGGCAGGCCTGCCTGTGAAACTTTGTCCATTAATTCAAGGATCTTGCTGGTATCCATTTGGTAACATTTACATACAAGCCAATGACGACAAAGCCAAAGGTATAGTTTAGATTACAAATCCAAAGTTACAGTTTACAGAGAAATGTCATGTCAATACATCTTATCTCTGCCCATAAACGGGTTCCACGTTCCAGCATGCATAGACAACATATATTTAACTATTGTATTATTCTAATTCACTCCCAGTGATAAATGTTTTAAAAATATTATTATTCTTTAGATTCATTTTCTACCAAAACTCAGGATTATAAAAATGGGTCAGCACTAAACTAACTTGCTTCCAGACTGAGCCAAATATAACAAAAGCTTAACCATGCATTTAGACTGATGTTGTGACTGCTGGAAATGGTGGAGGTGAAGAGTTCTATAAAGGAAGTTCTCTGAGTACATGAATCTATAATCCTATACCAGCTGTAATTCATTCCAGGTTGCTTTGTGTCAGCCAAAGGTGATGTGCTCTGAATCAAGTTGCATGTGTTTGACCTGGCACTAGAAAAACTGGATTGCCAAAGTTATTGCTCCCAATGTATAAAAGGCCCCTTTTCCACATTATGCCTATTCACTTTGCCTATTGTGTGGGCAGTTCTAAGCAGTCACTAAATGCATACCAAGTTGCTTCAGGGTAGTCTTAGCCAGTTCCAGGCTTCTTCTTGTTTAGCCTACTCCCTGTCCTTGGCTTCAGCTTCATTCTCAGTAGTGAAAAGGGCCTCCAGCCACATCTCCATTCTAGACATTACACTAGAAGGTTGTAGCCATGGAGACAGATGTAAACCTCAAGCTATTCAATCCCTTCTTGCCTCTTAACTCTTGAAAGAGGCGTATAGCAAAATATAAGAGCCATTTTTGAAATTTCACCCATCTTCTCAAACTGAACAACTGAAAATCAGGCAGCACTTGCTGCCTGATGGGTCTGAAATGTGAGGAAGTTGGAGAAGACAATGAGAATAGAAAAGAAATTGTCATTATCTGAATTTTTAAAAAACACAATCAACACTGCTAATTAAAGCCCTCACATATCTCTTGAATTCCTGTCATCAGGAGGAAGTCATTCATGTCCAGTTCTTTTTTCCCTTCTTCGTTTTCAAACTATACACAAATAAATGTGTACACAACTAAACACATTCATCTCTGGAAAATGTGCACAGGGATAAATTACTAAAAATAAATATGTACATTAAGAAGACTACAATAAAAGATTATGTGCACTAGGAAAATTGTAAACACAATTACACATGATCTTCTACCCAAGATATAAATCAAGGGGCCCTTTTTAACTACATTATTAATTATAGAACTGTGATTTCACTTTAACTATCATGGCAATATCCTGGGATCTGCTGTTTAGAGAGGGGAATTTAGAATTCTCACCCAGAGAAGTCATCTAGTGCCTCACCAAACTATTAATCTCAGGATTGTCACACCCAAAAATATAGCAGAGATTGTGCCCAGCAGCAGAGAATATCTAAGCAGCAATGCACTGTAGCCAGGAAAAACTCACCTACTCCAATTGTTCTCTTCCATCAAGGAGGCAATTTATTCTTGAGTTACACTGTATACATATTTACAAGAATCTTCAGAAGGCATTCCAGTATCCCTCTGCTTGCTCTTTCTGGCAGAGCCTCCAACAGACACATCAGGCACCACATGCAACTTGCTAACTAGCTCTCAGCTACATTTATACTCACTAGCTGATGCAATCCTGTCAGCCTTTGCATTCTCCCCACACCTGATGCAACCTTCTCCCCTGGTTGCTCATCAGCATGACTCAGCTAAAGTCACATGGCTCTCCACAGGTGCACTTAATGACCCACATCACAAAGTATTTTCTACAGGTTTGGTCCAACCTTTACTGACAAGGATTCCACAAGATGCTGTCATGGCAGTTAAAGTGGAATCATAGTGCATTAATTTTGTAATGAGAAAGGCTCTCTGGTCTAATATGATTTGAGTCAGGGGCACAAAGAAAATATGGGTAGGATTTATCTCCTCTCATTTGAATCTGCTTGCAAATTAGAACCTTCTCTGAGATGCAGTTTGGTTGGAGGGAAGGTGGTTCAGGGCCTTTTCTATGGCAGCACTCCAAATTCCCCAAGCTTACAAATGTTACTTCTTTGCACTACAACTCCCAGAATCTTCCAGCCACATACATATATTTTTAAAAATGGCCAAGCCATTTTGAGATTTTTTTTAAAAAAAAGAAAAAATATTCTCCCAATCTTTTCCCTCTCCAAGCCACATCATGTCATAGTTGTGGCATGCAGTAGAAACATTTCCGTTCCAGTTGGTTTTGATGAATTTTAATGTAATAGATACTAAATTAAAAGCCAAATAGAACAAAAATTGTTTTTACTCCCTTCCTAAAATTAAGCAAAGATACAGATTGAGAACGGAAAACTTGGTGGATTTAAAACAAATGATGGATTTTAACATGATATTATAGATATACCACACTGGTGCTAACTTTCTGTGGTAGCAGGATTTTGTAGCACATTTGAGACTAACCGAGAGAAAGAAGTTATTGTGGCTGTTGCTATCATCATCATCATCATCATCATCATCATCATCATCATCATTTTTTCCCAGGTTGGGACTTGCAACAATGAAAAAGACATAGGCCCTTTCCGCACAGCATTTTCCATGTGAAAGGGCCCCTGGAGCATCGCGCGATTGTGAGGAGCGATTTACACGACGCACTCACAATTGCGCAACGCTCGAGGGGCTGGCAGGTGCTGATCATGCACCTTTTCATTTTCGGTTGGAAGCCAAAAATGGTGCATGATCACGCATTGCACCCGGGCCCCACGCACACTTACCTGGCGTGCAGAGCCTCCGCAGCCACACCAGTCACGCTTCCTGCCCCAGCACAGCCTGGGAAACTCACAGGCTGTGCTGCGGAAGGAAGAGGCGGAGATCTTGTGCGAGCAGGCAGCTCGTGCGGAGCTGAAGCAGCAGGGACATGACAGCCTCTCGCCGGAGGCTCGCGCAATCCCCGCACCCCAGCGCCAGAAAAAGGTAAGGTGCAGAAAGAGCCATAGTTAAGACCCATAGAATACAAAAGTGAAAAAATATGAAACAATCAAAGAGAATTAAAACAATGTTAAGATACATAATTAAAAATCCACAGGTCATCAGCAATACAATATCCAGCATATTGTATCAAACAGACCACATATAACCACGCATCGAACATCTGTCTGAATAGAAACATTTTTACTTGATTGCAGAAAGACAGTAAGGAGACTGACATCTCTGGTAAGGGAGTTCCAGAGCCTGGGGACAGCCACTGAGAAGGGCCTCTCCCATATTCCCACCAGATGCACCTGTGAAGGTGGCAGGAAGAAAGAAGGTCCTTTCCAGCAGATCTCAAAGTCCGGACTGTTTCATAAGGGAGAATAGAGTCCTCTAAATAACCTTTAAATAAAAATGTGTAGGGTTTTAAGCATCATCACCGAGTAATTAGTAGCATAAACTTTCACAGACTTAAGGCCCTTTCTGCATGGTGTGGCTGCCCTGCAGTTGGGACACAATGGCAGTGCTCCACGGGTCATGCTTCTGCACAACGTCATGGTGGTCCCACCATCATCTTGTGCCCATGCATTACGCAAGCACAGTATTTGTAGAATGGAAAAAATCTGTTTTACACCTACCATCGCACCACACTGCTGCCTTTCCCGGCCATGCAGAAGAGTGGAAGTGAGCTGGCAACGCCTCCCTCCCCAGCACAGCAATGGCAAATGCTCGGTTGCACTGTAGAAGGGAAGAGGTGGAGCCAGAGTGCTCTCCTTCACAGTGCCTAGGCGAGGTGCAGAGGGGAGCATTCCTGGCATGCTTTCCCTCCCCACCAAGGTTGCAACAAAAGGACTTCGCAGTGGCCTGTCATGTGGAAATGGCCTCTACCTACTTCATCAGATGCATGGAGTGAAGTGCCCAGAAATAGACCTTTATAGCTAAGAATGAGCAGGTCGTGTGTGTAAAAAGCAATAAAATTGCCAAAATTGTAGGTGTGGTGATGAGATGACACACTCAGTTTTAGTGACGCTTGTTGAGGGACAAAGGCAGGAGGAAAGATTTGCCTAAACCCAAGGTGGGTAGATAACCATATGCATGGTGGAGGGTGTTACTGGAATGTAATGTGAGGCTGGCTGGGAACCAGAAAGGAGATGTGATAGACTGGGCAAGAGATCCCTCTTGAGACTGGGTGTTCCTACCATACATATTATGTGTGGTGTGCAAGGAAACCATTGTCTCTGTTCAGCTCTGTCAATAGACTGGAGTTTTGAATATATTCCAATTGTTCTGTTTCTCTTTCAAACCTTCCTTTGTAGTATTTTTGTTCAAGTGCTGCTGTTTTGAGTTTGAGACGGAATGTCCAGGAAGACTGAAGTGTTGTGCATCTGGTTTCTGTGTATTCCCATTCCTAATGTCTGATTAATGTCAGTTTATCCTCTGGTACAAAGATTGGTCTATTTGACCAATGTAGATAGCTGAAAGGCATTGTTGACAGAGGATGGCATATATCATGTTAGAGGATGACCAAGTGAAATATAATATTGTAGGTGATGTGATTAGGTCCTGAGATGACTTTTTTCCAAGGAGATATTTGGCCAGAGTTAGCATCCAGGTGGTGGCAAAGTATCTCCCTATCCATGTTGTGTTTCCTCCCATGGGTAAATAACTGCTTGAGTTTGGGAGGCTATCTGTAGGCAAGTAAAGGTCCACTCCCAGTGTCCTTGAGAGGGCAGTATTATTGTCTGGAATAGGTTGTAGTTCACTGATAATACACCTGTGGTCTCACTTGTAAACTGAATGTGACAACTACTGGGATTCTGCCATTTCCTGTTTTCAGTCTGTACTGTAATAGATTAGCCCTGGGTGCAAGCCTTGCTTTATTGATTTTCTTAAAAAACTACATATGCTGGGTATGTAGCTTGAGCAATGTGATTCCCTCAGTTTGGCATCCCTGTCTTGTGAGTCTGAGCAGATATGATTGTATCAGAGGGGTTGGCCATAAACTGTGGATTTGGTAGTGTTTCAGGGTTGAAATCTGTGGAATTAAATATGTATAACAGTCAGTAGGTTTTTGATATAGTGTAATGCGTAGGTTTCTGTTGTGTAACTGTATGGTGGTGTCCAGAAAGAAAACTTGTTCTGTTGATAGTTCCTGTCTGAGATTGATGGTAGAGTGGACATTGTTGAAATTCTGGTGGAAATACTGATCCAGACTAATGCAGCTATGTCTTTAAATGCTCCACTGAGTAAGAACTATGCTGATGATAGCATTGCTGCTGGTAGGATATCCCAAGTCAGATAGGCTTGTGCTGAGGAGCCAGACTAAATGTGCCAAACAGCTATTGGCCAACAACAGTCATTGGGAGGTAACACTGCCAGAAGATCTCTCAGAGACAACAGCAGTGGCATTGTAGCTAAATCACTTCTGAAGCCCTTCGCCTTGAGAATTTTATGAAGAGACAACCAAAAATGAAACAAAATATAGTGCTGGAAGATGAAACTCCCAGGTCAGAAGGCACTCAACCAACTACTGGGGAATTGCAGAAGACAAGTATGAGTAGCATTGTGTCTAGTGATACAGCAGGACTCAAGCCAAATGGACGGTCAGCTGCTGGCCTGCACAGAATTGAAAGAAAAGCCTGAAGCTGCACAACATGCAAAGTAGAAACTTGGATTTTTAGGAGCAGGAATCGGGGAAAGCTAGAAATTATAAAATAAGAAATGGAACATATAGACACCACATGGAACACCAGCCATATCTGGTGTAAACGAGCTAAAGTAGACAGATATGAGATATTTTGATTCAGATAATTACACAGTGTCCTACGCTTCAAATGACAATCAAAGAAGAAAGGACAGTAGGAAAAAAGGGAGAATGCCCTACAAGTGTATTGAATCGACCGAGGAAGCCTTAACCACAAGTTTGGAATACCTGAGGAGTGGAGATGATCAACAGAAATCTTGGAAGTCTCTTATTCATAGGGTTGCCTTAAGTCAAAGTCAGCTTGATAGCAAATAGCAACAAATTGGGGGTGTACTCTTTTGTGTTTTTTAAAAGACCTTTTATTGGTTGATTAAATTTACTTTAAGATTATTTTGTATACTACCTTGGATCCTGTATAAGGAGAAAGGCAAGATAATCAAACAATTCATCAATCAATCTACCTCCAGGGATGAAAGTCAGCTGATAAATGTTTCTATAAATCTATCTATCTATCTATCATTTCATTTATATTCCTGACTTTTTCCCATAAGTGGAACTTCAGAGAAATATAAATTGCCAAATACATACAAAAAGTTAAGAATGAAAAAAAAACTACACTGTCTATAGATTTAAAAACCCTGTAAAACATTAATTTAAATGCATAATTTAAAACATCCTGAATAAAGAACAGGGAGACCCAAAATTTATAAAACGTCCACTATGCTTTGAAACAAAGAGCAGTTCTATATGCAAGCACTCCCTTCCCTCTAAACAGTTAACTTTCCATAAGATGGCTGGAAGGGGAAAGCATGCATTTGCCCATAGGTTTTCATACTGTAAACATTTCAGATGCTAAAAGCAGACCAAAGAAATAGTAACCCCTGAAATTAATTTGATATATATTGTCTATTCAGGAGGTTATTTTAATTTATCTTATCTTCTCATTCATCTGTTATCCACTTTAGAGAAGTAAATCTTAAAATGACTGTATCATTTGGGTCAAGCAATATATTGTTATTTCCTCTTGGAAAATGGAAACACTAAATCATACATTTTTTTTCCTCTGCCAATATTTTGAAAGGTCTGCATTCTTACATATTTCAGCCTCAAGTCTTCCCACATCTCAAAGCTATTACAGAGCCATTCAAGTTCATAGGCCATTCCCACTCTAGCCAGCTAATTAATCCAAACACAAAGCTGCTTAACATGCAGACTTGTAATCATACACTTATCCAAAATAAATAATTGTGCTTTCTCAAGAGATATTTATTATCGTAATGTACTTGGCTACATTGCTGGCTTTTAAATAGAAGTCTGGTGTTTTGTTTTATTCTACAGAAATGCCCATACACCCCCCAAATAAAATTCTAATGCCCCTAGTGGTATGAAATTCAATTACGAGGCAGATGGAAATGATAATTATCATGAAATAAAACCATCATATTAGGTATCCACCTCACATTTGCTTTCTTCCTTGCATATATTTCTTATTTTCAGTGTTATTAATTATTAGAACTTAACTTTAACTCTTCTAAACTATAGAACAAGTACAGTCAGAGATTAAATTAAAGTTCTTGAATTTTTTTCCTTTGTTTATTCACTTGACAGTTCAATCTTACACATATTCAGAAGTAAACCTCACTGAATTCACTAAGAGTTAAGATAAGTGAGCCTAGGGTTATAGCCTAAATGACACTAATAAGAGTTCTTCAGAAAAAAAATTACAGTAGCAGCTCAGGTTGGTCTAGAAGCAATGGCATTTATATATTCAGTATACTTGTAGGGTGCTGGCAGTAAGAGCTTCTGTTTCATTTGCCCTTAGTGTACAATGATAGGGGAAAAAGATCCAAATTACAAATCTCTGGTAAGAGGTGCAACAATTCATTGGTATCACTGCCTATATCTCACTTTTAGATTTATAATTTTCACTCTAAGAGTCACTCTGTGAGTTGGCAATTAAAAATATAATGCCCTATGTAATAATCAAATCAGTACAAATTCTGAAAATTGAACCTTTAATGGCTCTTGTTGCATAAAAGGTAGCATAAAAGTGCAAGTGAAGTCTGTTGTGACAAGGAGAAGGATATCCCGTGTGAGTGGAGTGGTGCATCCACTCCACATTATAGCTGGAACTTCAAAGAAGTGAGCCAACATGGCAGACTTTATCCTCCAAATGTGTGCAGCACCTTGGATAGCACCTTTAAAGTCCACCCAGTGAACTAAAAGGCTCCAGTTACCAAACTCAGCATATACATGTTTTCAAGAGCCAGTCTCTTTTTAAAATAAAAGAAGGAAGGAAGGAAGGAAGGAAGGAAGGAAGGAAGGAAGGAAGGAAGGAAGGAAGGAAGGAAGGAAGGAGACATTAAAATATGTTTTTGTGTTTCACAACTCACAACACCTGTCACTTCACAAACTCAACACAAGCTGTGATAACTCACAATGACGTACTAATTGTTACTGTAATCTCTACCAAAACAAGAGAAACAACTCTCCATTCTTGCCACTACATGTCATCTCCTATGTTTCATCTGAGAAGGTTATTAGGATCCTGTATCACCTTTGACTTAACATAGGCCATTTCCATACCGGGTTTCTGAAATGGTGCAGAGCGACCTCTCACGGAGGTCTTCTACACCGTAGAGTGGACTGGCGTGGACTACTTTTTGTAGTTCCACACCAGAATCCACTCAGGAGCGGCTGGAACTAGCCGCGCTGCATGTTTTTTAAAAACCTCTTTTTCAAGGTTTTTAAAAAGCATGGAGCGTGCAGCCCCGTGCCGCTCCGTCGCCCAGCTCCGAAGTGGATTTGCAGGTGCGCACAAGTACGTGCCTGCAGATCTGCTGGGGGCAGGTTTCCAGCTGGCGAGCTTCTCCGGTTGGTGGAGAGCCTCCACCAACCGGAAGCCACCATTTGGGACGCCGGAGGACTGTGGAGCAGCGAGCTTGCGCTGCTCCACGTAGCAACAGACTTACCCAGCTGCCGGTAAGCTCCGTTTTTGGGTGTTTTCGCCCACTCCCCCCCCACACATGTGGAAAGGGCCATAATTTTACATATACTTAGCTAAGGAGCAAAGGCACTAAGAAACCCTGTTAGTGAATTGCAAAGACTCATATCGGGGAACCACCAGGATGTCCAATGGACATCAGGACTAATATGCATCAGTACACAATATACATCAGTGTGCAATGCACATTGGGCACATTGCTGGATCTCTACTGGATACAGACATAATGAAACTGACTGATTCTTCAAATCCATTTTGATAGGTTATATTAATATTTTATTTCTGAAGTTTGGCTTACTCCTTCAGTATATCTCCTTCTAACTCCACTTCTTCTTGTTCCAAAGTTCCTTGTGCTGCTTCTGTTGCTTCCTCTTGTTCTCCATCATCTTCTTCTTCTTGTAGTTGTTCTCTTTCCTCCTCTGGATGTAACTGTTCCTGATCTTTCTCTCCTTCGGGGGTAGCTTTTTGTGAGTCTTTCTTTAATCTGTCCATCATTTCTTTTGCTTTGTGTACTGAGTTGATCCTATATCTCTGCTGTTGATAAGTAAAGGACAAGCCTTCGACTTTTTCCCATCGATAATTAATCTGACGCTTTCGCAGAACGTTTGCCAACGGTTTGTATTCTTGTCTTTTCTTTAGGATTTGATAAGGTATATCTTTAAAAATTCTGACATCTTTATCTTCAATCTTCAGTAATCCATCATAGCTTCGTTGTAATATTTTGTCTCTAACCATTGTCCGCGTAAAAGTTATAATAATGTCTCTTGGTAATTTCCTCTCTCTCACTACTCTGGAGGAAACTCTGAACATTCTGTCAATATAAGTCTCCATCTTTTCCTCTTCAATATCAATGAATTCTGCCAAAGCCGGTACAATTTTTTCGTACAAATTCTCTGCTGAGGCCTCTGGAACACCTCTAAATCGAAGACATCTTTCCCAATATCGTAACTCCTGCTGGGTAATTTGACATTCATCTTCTTGTTGCTTCCCCTTCATCTCAGTCATCTCCTTTTCGACTTGTTTAACTTGTTGTTTTATCTCCTTTGTTTCTGTTTTTAACTTTGTCACATCCTTTGTTATGTTTTCCAATTTCTTCCCCAGTTTGTCTATTTCTTGTTTCATGTCAGCTCTCATCTCTTTCCTTGTTTCTTTTATATCACTTCTTATGTCATCTTTCATGCTTTTAAACTCTTCCATCATTTGTAGCATGAAATCTTGAGGTTTCTGGGGTATATCCACTGATGTCCATCTGGTTGTCTGGGAAGTTGTTGTTGTCGCCGCTACCACCACTCCTCTTCTTGTCCTTTGATCCATGTTTAATTATTTTGTAGTACCTAATACTGAATGCTTGTTGTTTAGCTTAATCCATGTTCAATGTAAAATTCAATTCATTATATATATGTTTTCTACAGTTACCACATAAAAATGCTTACTATTTATAACCTTGTCATTTTCAAATTCTTATAAAGTTCAAATTATTGTATCTATAGTTCCTTCACATTAAATTAAATTCATTTCATATAAAAGTCAATCACATAGATCCTTAGCTTAAATTAATTGCTTTAAATTGAAATTACCACTACCCAATCACTATAACAAATGAAATAAAAATAAAAATAGCCATATATGTGTAGATTGTGCAAGTATCTAATGTATCAATTTATATAGATATATAGATTTATTCTATGAGATTGTATATAGCTAACTAAAAAAGGCCACTTACATAATGAAATTTATTACATTATATTCAATTCATACAGCAAATTCATTCAATAAAATCGTACAGCAAGTTCATTCAATAAAATCAGTGGACTGTGCCTGGACCCAATTCTTTCACTTCCCCTTCCCCAGGAATGCTGTATCTCCTCTCTCTTCTGGAACTGTTCCCAGACCTTGACTGTGAGAGCTTCTCCTCCGATGTTGATAACAGAAATCTGAGCCGCACCACTGCGTGGGGGTAAGAGTCTCTCTGTCTTTCCTGTCCTTCCAGCACAGCCACAAAAAAAAACTCCCTTATGAATATTTTTAGGTCCACGAATTGTTCTCAAAAGCCAAACGGACAAAAAATAAAAAGAACAGACGTAGTTACAAAGCAAAGTTCGCAGTTTTAAAAATCAAGCCACAATCCGAGTGTCACAGTTCCGAATTTCAATATTCAGTGTTTCATTGTTCCATGTGCAATGTTCAATAGTCCAAAACGAAAAGAATCCAAAAGGAAATACCAATGTCCTGTCTCATTGCGAAAAGAACACTATAATCCACAAGAATCCGTCCCAGCCACATCTTAACTCCAATACTCCCAAAAACACAGATGTAAGGTCCCAAACAAACCCGAACAGACCTATTTATGTTACCAAAATTCCAAAATTCCAAGTCAGTTCAGTCAAAGTGTAGGGCGAGGAAAACAGAAAGGCAAAAACTTAAGTTTAAACCAGAGATAGCCATGTTCTCAGTCCGGTCTCTTCATACCGAACAAAGACAAAAAAAAGCGCAAAAAACAATCCCGTCTCTGTAGCTTTCCGCTTATGCTCTTTTAATCAAAACTAGACTCATCAAATGTCATTTACCATGTCTTCTTAAAAAAAACCACTAGGGAGATCTGTTACGTTCTTAATATACAGTCTATCTTCAGAATGTTATAATCTTCCTAAAAAATTATCCACCATTTCATACTCACTGTCTGCTGGGTCACTTCGTATTGCCACTCCTGTTCACCAATGCTAGTTCCAAATTGTTGCAATATCAACAGAATAAAAACTAGATCAGATGCTTACTGTCTCAAATCGTGTCTTCTTTTTTAAAAGGCGGCGGCGTCCCTGCTGGATCTGTCATAGCCCTTCGGCCCCCCTGACGCCTCCCACTCCTCCTTGTCAGAAAGAGCTCGGCACCAGTTATGGAGCCCCCTTTGAGCAATCTTCTGCACCCCCTTTACCGGGGGGGTGTCTAGCCGCTTATCCGATGAAAAAAAGCGGCTGGATTCCAGCAGGAGATAGCACGGAGTTGCGAAGCTCACTCCATGTGACCACTCACACGCGCCATGCTATAAGAGAAGATAAAGATATAAGAGGAGTCCAAATTAAGAAATATCAATACAAGTTAAAAGCTTTCGCTGATGATTTGGTCTTATTATTGGATGATCCAGGGAGATGTATTGAAAAATTGATTACTATAGTTCAAGAATATGGAGAATTCTCTGGTTTTAAAGTTAATAAGGAAAAAACAGTCTTCTTAACCAAAAATATGACTGAAAGAAAAGAGTTGGAATTAGTACAAAAAACAGGATTTAATAGAGAACAAAAGGGAAAATATTTAGGTATTTGGATAGCTAAAAGAAACAATGAGCTATTTCAAAATAATTATGAAAAAAAATGGAAAGAAATAACAAAAGACTTGGAAAGTTGCACTTCTATGCGTTTGTCAATGATGGGGAGGATAGCTGCAATAAAGATGAACGTTCTGCCAAAAATGAACTTTTTGTTCCAAAATCTTCCTATTATAATGAACATGAAACGTTTTATACAATGGAAGAGAGAACTAACTAAGTTTATATGGCAAGGGAAAAAAACTAGGATAAAATAGAATACTATGACAGACCTGAAAAGTAGATGAGGAATGGGACTACCAGACTTTCAGACATATTATAAGGCAGTGGCCTTTACGTGGATAAAAGATTGGGTAGACCTACAAGATACGAGAATGTTGGCACTGGAGGGAGTAGACCTGAGGATGGGGTGGCATGCCTATATGTTTTATGATAAAGCAAAAATAGATAAAGACTTTACACATCATTATATCAGAAAACTGCTTTTGAAAACTTGGGATGATTATAAAACTAAAAACATACGGCAGCTCCCCACTTGGGTCTCACCGCAAAAGGCATTTTTTGGAAGATGGACAGAAACAGATAAATGGTTGCGGTACAATGATATAATTGAGAGATCAACGTCCAACAATCTTAAGATTAAAACAAGAGAAAAATTAGAACAAGAGCAAATAACATTAAGCTGGTTCCCTTACAGACAGTTAGCAGAAAGGGTCCAGATGGACTTAAAAACATATGGAATTGAACTAAAAGAGAAAACTGGAGTAATTAAATGGCTGTTAGAAAATCCACCTCATCTACTAGCCCACATGTGTCAAACACTAGGTCCGTGGGCCAAATCTGGCCCACCAGGCCATTTCATGTGGCCCTCGTACCTCTCTTGCAGCTACAGCACTCCCCCTACCTGAAGAGCCCAATGCCCACATTGCAGGCTCTCCACCTGCCAGTATCCTGAAGAGGAGCCCAGCAACCAGCACTCATGATCTACTTCTACTTCTGACTGCTCCTCTGTCCAAGTCTCGCCATCAGACCATTGCCATGGGTTACCATCGCAATGCTCCACACAGCTCATGAGAGTTGGATAGAGGAGCAGTCAGAAGTAGATTGTGAGTGCTGGCTGCTGGGCCGCTCTTCAGAATACAGGCAGTCGGGGGCCCACAATGTGGGAATCAGACTCATCAGAACAGAGAGGGGCGGAGGGGGCAGAAAGAGGCACAGGGGGTGGGTGGAGCAGAGAGAGGCACAGAGGCAATTATTTAATATGATAAAAGAGCAGATACGTTTATATAGTCTTACAGATATAACCGGCCCTTTGAGGGCAACCATAGTGCTGATGTGGCCCAAGATGAAATTGAGTTTGACACTCCTGTACTAGCCCATATGCATCAAGAAAT
Source organism: Cyclura pinguis (assembly GCA_030412105.1). Classification (NCBI taxonomy): domain Eukaryota; kingdom Metazoa; phylum Chordata; class Lepidosauria; order Squamata; family Iguanidae; genus Cyclura; species Cyclura pinguis. The sequence continues at coordinate 85,764,384 of CM059600.1, forward strand.
ACTACACCAGGAGAGGCAAGAAGAAACAGTAAAGGCAACAATGATTTCATGGGCTCAAAATATCGGACATTCAATTCAGCTAGAGTCTTGGGAGTAGAGCTGGAAAAAAACACAGAAATTTACAGTAGCCCAGAATCTGAAAGAGAACTATTATAAGATATTTCATAGATGGTACATGACACCAGACAAATTAAAAAAGATTTATAATACAGGTACTGGACTCTGTTGGAAATATCAGAAAGAGGTCGGTACGATATACCACATGTGGTGGACATGTCCAAAAGCTAAGAAATACTGGAGTGAAATACATAACAAAATTTGTGCATTAATGAAAGTTCAGTTTGCTAAGAAACCGGAATTTTATTTGTTAAATATGACTGATATATTAGAAGATACTGGTATAAAGAAGTATTGGAGAATATTACTGTACATGATAACAACAGCTCGTATTGAATATGCAAAGTTGTGGAAAACTCAGCAAATATCCACAATAGAACAATGGTGGGGTACACTTATTGAAAACAAAAATGCTGACATGGTCTCTCAGAGATTAAAAGGGAAATCAGATGATAAGATACAAAAAGAATGGCAAATTGTAACGGGTAATTGCTGGGTACTATCAGATGGAAATCTGTAATTCATGGTTTAAGATAAATTATGAGGGGGCTACAGGATATATATCATGAAGCGGGATTATGGAGATGGAAATGCAAGAATCAACAAGTAATATTAGCAGTAAAATGTAGTACAATATTATAAGCATGTTAAGAAATATTGATAATGAAATCTAGATCAGTGTGGAAGATCAAAAATATTTCAATTAAGCTGACAGTTATAATTGTTTGTTTTATATGTGAATTTGAATAAAATGATTATAAAAAAAAAAAGAAAGAAAGAAACTGACCGATTCTAATTCCCACATACACAAAATCACTTTTGAAGACTTAACTCCCATACAGGTTTCCAGCCACTATTTTTTGACTTATACCTCTGTATAGCCTGGGCCCATTATGCTTACCTGTGTACTCCCCACTTTTCTGCCACAACTCCATTATTGGTCTGTGAAGAGAGATATTTTCACTGTCTCTTTTTCCAGCTCTGAAATGTCTTCTGAACTTTGATGCTGGAAATTTGTGAGGCAATATTTGGCATTTTATATCAGTGATCAGGACTGATTAGGCAAAGTGGAGCAACCACCTCAGGCAACTGATTTTTCTGTGTGCATAGGGAGATTATTTGATGGTCTGATCTGCCTCAGGCAGCAAAAATATCGGGCAACACAAACAACAGGGTTTAGCTGGTTAAGGATAACTATGTGTTATTTTTTGAAGTGTACTTGGATAAAGGTAGTTGTCTTTTTTAGATGTCATTTCATGAATGATTTTATAAACAGAAACTATGACTAAAATTCAATATTGCAGTTATAGATGTGTAACGTTGAGTTACAGATCCTTAAGTTGATCTGTATTCATGAACATGATATAGTCACCATCATGGTACTATTGCCATGATCATGAATGCCTTCCTACACCTACTTTACCAGGAAGCAGTTAGATTGGGCGAAGAAGGTCCATTTAGCGTGAAACTGGAGTGAAGGAAGATATTTCCACACACTTCCTGGTTCCAGCCAAAAAGGCTAAAACAATCAGAAGTAGGACCCCTGTTGCAAGTCCTTGCCAGAGCCTCACTGGCTGGCAGTGGAAGGGTGGAAGGATCACCCTATTTGCATCCCAGTCATCAGCTGAACAGACCTCCTTTGCCCAGTTTTGCAGCTGCCTGGTCAAGTAGGTTAGGGAGATGAGCCAGGAGAGGCTACTTAGTTATGCATACACATATGTAACTAAGCCAAATTCTGGCCTATATTTTGGCATCACTTTTCATAGGGATGTAGGAAAGACCTTCACAGATCATCTTTTTTGCTTCCAAAGAAGATTTGAGGAACATCCTTTCAGACAAAGAATGCAGATAAGAAATGTTTGGGAGCAATTATGGACAGTGCTGTCAACCAGCACAGGTATATCAGGGTATATACCATTTGGAAGGAATATAATTGGAAATTTTCTACCAAAGTCTCACATGCCCAGTAAAACATTGGCTTGGCATATTTCCTACCAAACAAATAAACAATAAATCTTGGTGTGTATAACTATTCTGAATTTATCATAGATCCAGAATGGTTTTATGTAAGAAATCAATTTTATTCTCCCTAGCAATGTGTCTATAGCCAAAATCTCTCTTTCTAAGAGGGCTGGTAAATCATATCCACACAGTTGAACATTGTTCTTGCTGAAGAATTGTACAGTAAATCAAGCACACTGGCAGTAGCTATACCCACTCCAGATTAAGCAGAAGAGCATTTTCTGTGTTCCACATTTACAAAGGCCTGAATGGAATAACCACTGAGATGGACTGTCTCCTGGCCAGGTAACTTGGGCAAGTGATTCAAGGCAGCAGGGCCCAACAGCTCAGAATGGTCCAATCTGCATCAGCTCCCAGCTCCTTTTGCCACTCGTCTTTCTTGGCTTTGGTGTCTCTCCATTCATCTTTGTCTACTCTGTGCCTACCCACCCACCCACTCAGGGTACCAAGCAAGAGGCAGGTATAGGAAGCAGGGAGAAAGAACCACCTACTCAAGATAGTGACATCCAAACAACCAGTGAGAGATAGGCATGGAAAATAAAGACAAGAAGATTGATTAAAATAGCCAAAAGGAGTATAGTTTCCAGACTCCAGTGTGGCTGTTTCCCCTCTACCCCTCAAACTCAGGCACAACTCTATTATCTGGGGACAAAGAAACCACTCTCTTTCCATGGCTACAAATTTTCTTTTTGCTCTTTAGAAGCTGGGCTGAAAGAAGATTGTTTAATCCATTACTAATATGAAAGTGTTGACTGTTGACTGCTGTACATATGCAAACTGTTAATGTTATAATCCTAAGGCGCTTGCCAGGACTAAATAAGCCCCACTGAACTTGGTAAGATAATAACAAGAAAGCAGTTTGTAAACCCAATAGCATAATTGTATACATACCTACTTGGAAGTTCAGCCCATTCTATCTAATTGGAGCTTTCTTACATGGAAGTGAGGAAGTGGTGACGATGATGGGTCAAGATCCAGCATTGTTGTTTGCAGAGGGTAAAGCTCCACATGCACAGTTCCTTACTTCCCTCAACAGTTGTCAAGCCTGGGAAGGCTGAGGGTGGAAGAAGGAGAGAGGCAGTCTAAGCCACCAAGAAGTAGTCAATTTCAGCGGCAAATGTGGTAAAATGAGAAGCACCCATTCTTTTTGTTCCAAGATTTATTTATTTTTTTATGAAGACTTGAGCATGTATTTCATAGGGACAAGATGCCACTATGTTTCTTCTTTCTGTTGTTGTTGCTGTTGTGTGCCTTGAAGTCAGTGTCAACTTGTGGTGGACCTAAAGCAAATCTGTCATGGCACTTTTTGGGAGGGGGGGCAAGGTTTCTTTAGAGCAGGTTTGTCTTTGCCTTCCTCTGAGGTCAATAGTATGTGATTTGCCCAAGCAGGGACTTGAAATCTGGTTTACAGAATCCAATACTCAAACTGTTACATCACATTGGCTTGCCTTCCTCTTTATACCCCCACTCAAAAAAATGCCTTGAGTGAAAAACTGAGAGACCCGTGACCCATTAATCTCTCTCTTTCTCTCCCTCCCTCCCTCCCTCAGAGATAGGTTTATCAAGATAGCTGCCCATTCTACCTCCCTGGGCCCCCTCCACGCACATACCGTATCCAATATAGATCCTGAGATATATATATCTTCAGACTGAGATAATACAATCCTGTGATGGTAAAATGGACTCCCAGTGAGAGAATCCATTTGTGATTTTACATTGAAAAAAAAAATAGCCCTGCTAGTAGAAAACTAAATGGAGCATAAAGAGGGCTGGCTAGAATATTTTTCCTATTATGCATTAGTTTTTATTTGCCAACAGGCTTTTATGTGGATAAGCATTTTTTTAAAAAGCCTGTATCCATCATTTAGCTCTTGATGTGGAATACTCCATCTACATCTCAAGACTGTGCTGAATGTATTGGTGTATATAAATATTCCTTCCTTCTGAGAGAGCCCCCCACCACCATTTCTCACTGTGAAAGACTTATAGATAAACCTTTTGGCAAAGGGAAGGAGGAGCTGCTAGCTACACACTCATATTTCATTAATTGGTGGTTCACAGTAATACCTCTTCCAGGAAATAAACTCCTAGCTTACTGAAATGAAATCCCCATTCGTATTTGATGGATCATCATATTTGCTGTGACTATTTTCTGTTTTCTTTGATGATGAAATTTCAGCCCCACCCTTCTTAAAGGGTCCTCCTACATAATTATGCCTGGTTATGTATTTCCAGACAGCCTTTCACAAATTCCCTTTTAGAGGTTAAAATGGCTGATTTGTGACCTCACACAGATGTAGTAATGATAAAGTGAAGTAGAATAGAACCATGTACACAACCCTGAGCACACTGCAGGACAGAGTATCTAGAAGGGCAAAGAAGAGATCACCTCAGACACACTCCTTACCACTAACACAGTGCCATGAAAGTTTAAGGATTTTGTTCCAATGTTCCATTCCCAGTGGAGAGCAGTAGCAGCCAACCACCCCTTTCCTCCATCACTGCGACTTTCACAAGCCAAGGGGGACAGAAATCTCTTCTCCTAACTTCTAAGAGGGTAAAACCCCACTTTTCTTCTTCCTTCCTTGTTCCTTACTGGTCTGTATGAGAAGACTCAAGATGAGCCTTCCTCCCTTACAGCCATCACAACCCACGCCATCACTGAAAAGCCACCCCTCTAAGCTTGCCCACAGGTGTTTGGTGAAAATCATGGACCTCTGAGAAGACAACCACCTTCATTCAGACAACCCCCCGGTTGACTGAAGAGCTATAACTTATAGCTCTCTCACTCTCTCTGGAAATTTCACGGAAGGCATCTCTAAAATCCAAGTCACTGGGCCTAATACAGATCTTCTCCTCACAAACCTCCGCCCTTTCCTTTCACCAGTGGGCTGGGTTTTTCCTCATACACAGAGCCAATTTATTTACTTGACAACCTGTTGCTAGGGCTGCGCTGCCACTCAGGCTAGCCACATCCCCAAGTTCTATCACAGTCATGATTTCTTTTTAACAAAAATAATAAGAGTTGAGAACCAGAACACCAAAGCCAGCACCATCAATAATGATGAATGTAGATGTGTATGGAAACTAGCACCCTTTCCGCACCTTACTGTCTTCCAGCGCTGGGGTGCGGGGATCACGCGAGCAGCCTCCGGCGAGAGGCTCTCGTGTCCCTGCTGCTTCAGCTCCACACGAGCTGCCTGCTCGCGCAAGAGCCCCGCCTCTTCCTTCCGCAGTGCAGCCTGGGAATTTCCCAGGCTGCACTGGGGCAGAAAGTGCGACCGGTGTGGCTCCAGAGATTCCACATGCCAAGTAAGTGTGCACGAGGCCTAGGAGCAATGCGTGATTGCGCACCATTTTCAGCTTCTAGCTGAAAATGAAAAGGTGCGTGATTGGCGCCTGCTGGCCCCTGAAGCATTGCGTGATTGTGAGTGCATCATGCAGATCACTCCTCACAATCACGCGACGCTCCAGGCCCTCTTTCACATGGCAAATGCCATGCAAAAAGGGCCCAAATTAGGAAGGTGGACAAAATATTTTTTGCACCAGGTCCACAATGTACCATGGCTGCTCCTAGCTACAGTTTTCTCAGCAAGATTTGTTCAGAGAAGGTTTGCCACTGAGGCTGAGAGTGTGTGATTCACCTAGTGGGTTTCCATGGCTGAACAGGGATTTGAACCCCGGTCCCCCAGGATTCTAATCCAACACTCCAACATTACACCATACTGTCTTTCTGTGTACCATGCTGGCTCTCACTTACAGTAGTCTAGTTTCTAGGTTTCATAATACATTAGCTGCAATAGAAAGAGAAGTTTTATTAGAATAATAAATAATTTAGTGAAATACATCCTGAGGTCTTAGTACCAGTATGAATGTTATTTCTCTTGGCATATTAATTTAAAAATACCAGTGCCATCTAAAATATATACAGTTTCTCTTTTACAATTATGTGTGCTTACTCACTCATGATAAACCAAAATGTTGACATGACACTAGAATGGCACAAACTGTTTTTTTAAACAAATTGTGCCTTATCTTAACCACATAATTAAAATTTTATTAAGATACCTATGGGATTCTAATAAAAAAAAGTATATTGTAGATTTTAAAGACAGTTTGTAATTCATATATTTATTGGGAGGTGTACTAAAACTTACACTGTATTATTCAGAAGTACCTGAAGTTGTAGCAAAGATAATATGAACTAATTTGTCTATAATGAGGTTTTGACTGACATGTTTTTAGATAAAAATGTGTGAGGGATGTTGTAGGAATATGTTAGCAATGATATCAACTGGTTTGGAAGGAGCAATGTAGGCTTAGGTTAACAGCTTCCTGCTTGGCCTCATTCATTCCCACTGCTATTACAGACTGTTACTATGTGGGAAGCGATTAATTGATACAATAAAATATGGCAGCAGAACTCAAAGACAGCTGTGTTAGTCTGGATCAGTATGGAAAAGGATCTTGTAGCACCTTGAAGATTAACCAAGAGAAAGTTAGTAGTGTAAGCCAGCAAAGTGTAGTGGTTTGAAGCATTGGAGACCAGGGCCATTTTTGCACTAGACTGTTATAGCGCTATTGTTCCACTTGCAACATCCTATGGAATCCTGGGGTTTGCAGTTTCAGGAGGGGCACAACAGCGCTATAACAGTCCAGTGCGGAAATGGCCCAGGGTTTGATTCCCTGCTCAGCCATGGAAACCCACTGGGTGACCATGGGTGTATTACACACTCTCACCTGCCAGAAAACCCCAGGATAGGTTCATCTTAGGGTCACCATATATCCAAAATTACTTGAAGGCACACAACAACAAAGCATAAATTTTTGTAGACTTAAGTCTGCTTCATCAGAGGCAGTAGGGTTGCCATAAATCAGAAATAGCTTGAAGGTATACAACAACAACAATAACAACAACATTGGCTCTTTGGAGGCTGCCCCCCTAGCTACTTTAGCTACTGCAAAGAACTGTTGTCCAGTGGGTAATGGTTCAAGTCAGCATTCTCATATCAAAATCTAGGCCCTTTCCGCATCCTACCTCTTCTCAGCGCTGGGGTACGGTGCTCGCGCGAGTGGCTTCTTGTGAGAGGCCCTCGCGTCCAGGTTTCTTCAGCTCTGCATGAGCTTCCTGCTCACATGAGAGTCCCACCTCTTCCTTTCACAGTGCAGCCTGGGACCTTCCCAGGCTGCACTGAGACAGGAAGCGTGACCAGCCTGGCTCCCGAGGCTCCGCACACCAGGTTAGTGCACGCGGGGCCCGGGAGCAATGCACAATCACGCAGCATTTTCGGCTTAAAGCTGAAAATGCAAAGGTGCGCAATCGTTGCCTGCTGGCCCTTGGAGCCTTGTCCGATTGCGAGGGCATCATGCAGATCACTCCTCACAATCGCACGAGGCTCCAGGCCCTCTTTCACATGGCATATGCCACGCGAAAAGGGCCCTAGACAAGATTTGCTTAACACCGTGCTGTCATTATACCTTGTGTAATGGCTGTCTTTAAAAAAAAAAATTGAAAAGGCATACGGCTAAATTCAGCTTGAGTTATCTGTTTATCCACAAAGATTCTTCAAGCATATTTCAATCATAATTCAAAAGCATTGGTGCAGTGGCCGGGTGTTCATGTGTGTGTGCCTTAAGGTACATACTGAGCAAAAGGTTCACCAAACAAAAATTAAATATAATTCATAAGAAGGGATGGCAGCAAGGCGGGGTTGGTTTATTTCTTCACTAGCATGCTCTTCACCCATACAGTAGTGTTCTTTGTTAGCTAATAATAGCCCTAGAGTAAGAAGCAAGGCAAATTTACATTAGGACTGCATCAGAGAGAATCAATAATGAGGCACATGAAACTCTGCGCTGAATCATGATTTCACCTGCTTCCTCAAGAGTCAAATCTGTCTGGATCTAGGGGGAGATCTGAAAGATTCTGTCCAAAACAATGTTTATATCTATAAACAATGAGGATATGAAATGTTACACATAGACATATTTATTCAGGAGATACTGAAACAAACTACTCTCTTTATATCTTTACCTCAGAATGCAACACTAACAAAAATGTTGTTTCTACCTGTCAAGGCTGTTGAGACACTTGTTTCCAAAATCATTTTGATTTTATGATCTTTATGACTAACTTTATTCATATCTTTGTCTCAGCTGTCGTATAGAAAATTCCCTTTTTGAATATCCACTCCCAGATATTGAATATCCACTCCCAGAAATATAACCATTTGGTCCTCTAATTCTATAACACAGGAACAGAAATAATAGAAGAAAACAAAAGTATAGTTGTTTCCTAAAGTGTGGTTACTGCTGCTAATTCAAGTGAACCTGTACTGACATAAAGCTGAATGTATGCGTCACAACAACCAAACTGCAATCAAAGGTTAAAACTGCAGAGACAATAACAAAGGTTTTTCAATAAAATTACTGGCAATGTGGACAAATAAGTATGTGCAGTGGCAGAGCCTCATTTTAAATGTATATTTTCCCATTTTGTCATCAAAGTTCACTGATTTATATGCAACAGTTTCCAAAGCTTATAAGTAACATACAAAGGTAACTTTGTTTCTCATTATTTTGAGCAATAAGAAATAATGTGGCTACTTTTAAATGTTTTAATGAAACTGGGGAAATGTTAGGAGGCTTTCACAATGAGTAACATTTATTTGTTACTACCAAGATGTTTCTTTTTAGAAGAATTTTTAGTTTTGTGTCATTTTTGCCATATTTGATGAAATTTTGTCTTTAAAAACTGGGAGGGGATCACTGATAGCAACACCTTATATCTACCTTCCTACCTACCTACCTATCTATCTATTTTACATCCACCTTGCTGCTCTGCCTAGTGGGACTCAAGCATAGTATCAATTAATAAAACATATCCAAACTAAAACCTAACGCTGTAATAAAAGGTTACAAAGCAAACTACCATAGTAAAACAGAAATCCTCTAAAACAATATAAAATTCATTTCAAAACATGACAAGAACAATAAAAACACAGCAAACAAAAGCCCTTTCTGCACCCCCTACCTTTTAGCAAAGACGTTTTCTGGGGATCCTGGTAGCAGCTCTGCTAGGAGGGGAGTGCAACAGGAGCACTCCCCTCCACACAGGCTGGTTCCCTGCAGAAGGGAGCACAATGGCCTCACCTCTTCCTTCCACAGCACAAGCAGGTACCTTCCCAGGCTGTGTTGGGGCAGGAAGAGAAGCCATTGCACTTCCCAAGCTTCTGCAGGACAAGTAAGTCCGCAATGGTGGCACAGTCACGGGTCACTGACAGGGAAAACCTATCGATTTAATCCGTGATTTCACCGCCTGGGGAGGGGAGAAGGATGGGACCACAACAATGTCATGCAGAATTGTTGTTGCAGTCTTGTCCTTCTCCCATCCCCCTGGCGGGTTGGGAGAGTGATGTGGAAAGGGCCACACACTCCATAGCCATGTAGTTACCAAAGTCTTGCTAAAATAAAAAAGTCTTCACCTGCCATCAAGAAGGAGATCAAAGAGAGAATCTAATCTCCCATGGCAGAGAGTTCCACAGCCTGGAAGCAGCCACCAAGAAGGCCCTCTCCTGTGTCCTGAGAAGGCAGTGGGACCAATAGAAAGTATACACATGGTTAATATTTTTTATTCCTCATTACTTGTAGGGACAAAAACACGTCACTCATAAAATTAATAAGTAAAACTTTGCTTTTCTTATTTTTTTCAATAATTTTTTCTTTTATTTAACACAAACATACCATACAACAAAAAAACCTAATAATACATACAATCTACACAAAACTAAAACAAAAACTAACAATAGTGACAGTACAGAACATGATATAACATAAGATATTATAACAAAAAATAACTAAAAATGGTGGTTCCCATTCCTGATGCAAACAGTCCATATGACTTAAACAACAGCATTTAAGTATTTAAATCTATTCTTTTATACCATAACTATTAATTGTTACCGATCATTTATGATTTAACTTATCTACTTACTTACTTATCTACCTATTTAATTTTCCAAATTAAATCATTATTAACTAATTCTATATTGGTTTCATTAATATAATATGATCATATAATGATAGTCAATCAACAAGGTAATAATACTAATAATTGCAAGACATTGCTTTTAAAGAAAAAGTTTCACCTTCAATCTGTTTCCAATATATGGTGATTGGATCAACGAGATGCATCAGTTTCTAAACAGATAAAAAAGAAAATGATGGTATAACATTTGTTTCCTTGGGAAATAAATGAAAATATAGGTATTAATGGGAGGTGGGGGTGGGGAGAATGAATTAAAATTCCTTTCATTTTGTTAATTAGTTTGTTAGAGGAAGGCTTCCTGAAAATGGTAGGATGAACATTGTGTTCTACAGCAGTGGTAGTGCACTAAGTACACTTTTTCCAGTGTTCTAAATGGGACCTGGAAAAGCTCCAAGTTTAATAATAAAAGTATGGACAATTAAGAGCATCATACATATCCTTTTTAATAATTTGCAAAAGGAAGAGTTTTTCTCCAAGTTGTCTTTCAAAGATCTCATGTCACATGGGAACAGTATCATTCAGGAAATGGTCCCATTTGAATACAACACCACAAAGTTATAGATATTAGAAGACAGACTGAGTCTCCACGGTAGTGAACGGCAAAAGAAGACAAAGAAAAATCCCAATACATAACATAGCTTACAGATTTGATGAACTACAACTCCTTTTGGCTTTACTCTACCTCCAATCAGAAGGTCAACCTGCATCTGTAACACTGCATGGGGGGGGGGGGCTTGCATGAGTAAGTTCTCCTTCATCTGTCCCTCAGCCTTCTCTTTCACAGCTCTTTTTCTGGTGGTGAAGAAAGGTTTCAAATGAGAGCAGCTTTCTTTCAGCCGTGTGTTTTGCCGCTCCCAGCTCAAAATGATACAGCTCAGAGAAAGGTTTCACACCTGAGTGGGAGGTAAGCCTTTCACAGTAAATGTTTACGGCACTTCTGAGAAGTGAGGAAATTGCATACCATCCTACGCTGTGAGGATGATTATCTCTTTTGAGATCAGTGGCTAAGAATCTCCTGTGGTCAAGTGCCAGCAATAAATTGTTTTCTATAAATGTTCTGTATCAACAGCAGCACTGAAAATTTTTTACTTTTAAAAAAATCAGAACAGTACCATTCAGTTATTATTTTTATTACTGCACATTGTTTTCTAATTATGTGCTTATGCCTTCTTGTATCTTTTTACTCACTGCTTCTTACGGTAGTCCATGACGGTGACAGAAATGCTTCTTTATGGTGACTTTTTATATGTCTGTGCTTTCAGGTTTACTGAAGAATATATGATCAGCTAAACATCTTGTAAAATGGTGGGGATAAGTTCTGGAAAACATCTGAGGGAACCACAGTGTGTTCAGGGTGACAACTGCCAAATACATTCATTTCCCAGACATCTGCAAAAACAGTTACTGTCTGCAAAAGCTTACTTAGGTGTGGAGGGGAGTTTTCTAAAAGATAACAGTGGATACTAATGTAAGTACAGAGGATACGAATGTAAAAATCCTGGCCAATAGGGAGAGAGAGAGAGAAAGAGAGAGCATACGTGTGTGTGTGTGTGTGTGTATACACACACACGCACACATACAGAGTGTGTGTGTGCGTGTGCGTGTGCCTTCAAGTTGACTTAAGGTGACCCTATGAATTTCATAGGGTTTTCATAGGCAAGGAATACTCAGAGATGGTTTTGCTAGTCCCTTCCTCTGAAGCATAGCTTACGGCAATTGGCATTTATTGACAATCTCCATTCCAGTACGAACAAGGGCTGACCCTGTTTAGCTTCCAAGATCAGGCAGAATCTGGTGCCACTATATCACCATCAAGAATCTAGGTGTTTTGATGAAAACTGATTTTATTTGCTGTGTAAAAGCATTGCCAGTGATGGCTGGAGGTTTCTGGGATTTGTAGTCAAAGCCAGTAGCTTTTCCAATCTTTGGCTCTGAACCAACTATTTATCTTTCCATCTGTAAGTGATAAGGAGATTGGCAAGCAGATTGCTAGCTGCATCACAAGTCCAGCTCATCCAGAGCCAGACTAGTAGTGAAAATTGTACAAGTACAATGTGCAAAAGGTTTGACATGGAGGTTCATAAATTATAGCCATAAAATTTAATAAGACACTCCCTTCCATCACCAGCTTTTAAAATGGTCAAATGATTTAGGACTGCACTATGCAAACATTTACTTGACATAACAAATGAGTCTGTTGATCATCATGGAGCTACAGGGTCTAGAGGGAACATGACGGGAGCACTGCCAGAACATGCTAGCACTTTATAGAGCAACACTAATGTATCTTTTCCTGAACTGAGTGACCTTGTTTAACATACAACTTACACAATATTGTTGTCATGGATTGTTGTGTGCCTTCAAGTTATTTCCAATGTATGGTGACTCAGGCAGAACCTATAACAGGGTTTTCTTGGCAAGATTTGTTCAGAGGGGTTTTTGTCTTTGCTTTCCTCTGAGGCTGAGAGAATGCAAGCTGCCCAAAGTCACCCAGTGGGTTTCCATCACTGAGTGGAGATTTCAACCCTGGTCTCCAGAGCTGTAGTCCAACGCTCAAACCACTACACCACCCTGGAAGATACAAATAAAAATGGTTAGATCACTTTATTTCATTAGCTGATATTTTTCTATTTATTTGGTTTTTGAAAGAAATCTTCTTTTTTTTTTCATACTTAGTTCATTCATCCCATGCAGAGGTGGAGAAAGTTGACTACATGTGTTCAACGGGACCCCATTTTTGCGGTCACTGAAGCTACCAGACCACTACTTTTTAAAACAAATGTGAATTTTTGACCAAAAATAGCTCAACAATGCTGTCATACATTGTGATTTTGTCCCAACAACCACAATGCACAACTTCTTCCCAATGCAAAAAAAAAAAAAAAAAAAAATCTATTGAAAATTGACCAAAAGCAGAACATGTCAAGAATGGTAAGTGAAGCCCCCATAAGTGGGTATGGAAGTCAAAAATGGCCTCCACCTCCTCCACAGTTCCCTCAGCACATTTAGCCTAGTTATATGTTGCATTTTTTTTAAAAAAAAGTCATTCCTAGCATTAATATTGTTGTACCCCTTAGAAGAAATTTATCTTTCTCATTGTTAGCATCTTGAACATGCAGATGGGAGATACAGCTTCTTGTAGGTGACATTCAGCCATCTGCCCTCATTCATCCTTGCTTAATGAGAAGAATGGATGAATAATGCTAATTTTTGAACAGAGCTGGAAACAGAGAGGTGAAACACAGGTGAATATTTGAGTTTAACTAAAGTAGCATTTATCTAATACTCTGTCAAGATGTCTGAGGTAACTCTAAGGAAAGCAAAATCTGTATTCTCCAGCCCTTAAATGCTAACCAGTTTCAAGTTGTACTGGAATGACTTCCCCATTCAGATGGGGGATGCCAATGGTTTGAATGGCTCTTTCCAGTGTCAGAAAAAATCAAGTCTCCATTTCAAGGAGCATAACATTTTAAAATCAACATGGGACAGTAAAGGTGAGAAGATGGAGATGACAGTAAAAAGGAAATGAATATGCATTCAATTCAGCTGCAACATACCACAGTATCATTTCTGTAGAGAGGGGGGAACCTGCCCTTACTTGCCTTGGATTAGTTTGGAAAGCACAGTCTGATTTTTGTTGGAAAAAAAAACTCTGTTCACTGTTTGAGCCTCTCCCAACAGATCAAGAACAAGACAATATGTTCTAAGGCTGTGGTCTCACTTATAGAAATTCAGTTCTTAATCAAGCAGTAAAATAAATGACAGTATTTGGATGTGAGCAGTGGGAACATTAAAGTAATATTCTGGCTTCTAAAAGAAACCTTTTGTTCATATACCTCCTGTGTCATTATGAAATATCCAATATTTCCCATAAATCATTATTTATATTAAATAATTGCCATTTCACATTGGATTCAACCAATCTATGCAGTTCAGTTACTTTTCTACTGGAACAATGACAAGCACGGCAGAGGCCACAGCTGTGTCAGAAGTTGGAACTCCTGGAACACCAACAGAGGCCCACATCCTAGCAGAGACCCACTGCCTTTGAAGCCTTCTCGCTCCCTATTTCTCATGCTGGTTCTCCTTGCTGTTCTTGCCTACTTGCCTTACCTCTCTGAGCAAATGAGAAGTGATGGGGCAAGAAAGAAGAATAGCAGTTTCTGTTCACCTTGCTTTCCATCTCTGGTGAGCTTCGTAGACAAAGCCCAAGGGGAGAAGTTAAGTGAATGGGCAGTTACAACAACTGTGTGGAACAGATGGGTCATTCAGGATATGAAGCCCATGGAGTGCATCTTGCCTTTACTCTTCTAAAAACACAGTAGCAAGCAACAATATAGGCCTCAGCCAGTAGGCACTGAGCAATGGCATTATATGTCAGTGGATACTAGATGCGGTGGAAGCACACATACAAGGGCCAGCATCTTTTTAGTGAGTTACAGTAGTCCAACTTACACTACTGTAACTCTCTCTGCCTTTTTGTTGTTGTTGTTGTTTGTTCTTGATAAGGACAAGAATACTTTACCTAACCGGCAATGATCAAAATCTGTCCCAAATCTACCTTTTAAGTGAGGAAGCCCGCCGCCCAACATGAACATTTCCATGTCACTGGGGGTTGGTGAGGGATTGCCAGAGATGTGTCCAGCTATTTTCCTCTAGTCAGATGTACTATAAGAATATCATCTGTGGCGACCTCCTGAGGACCCCCAGAAGATGACTGTTGCAGCACATCCAGCTAAAAGAAAAATAGTTGTATGTATTGCCACTGATCCCCCTGCTCTCCAGTGATATGTTGGGTTTTGGATGTGGCACCTGGAGATGTAACTATAGAGGCATAGCTACATGCTACATATAGATCTCCCAATGCACACTTCTCAACAAGTTCTTTTATCTCATTCTTTTCTAATCTCAAAAACATCCGTACTTTCCATGTCCCGGGATTCTTCTGAACAAGAACCCTTTTATTCAAGCTGCCTTGAGTACTATATTGGGAGAAAGGATACGGATTCAATAAACAAACAAGTTTATCTCTGTCTATAGTAGAGGTGGAAATTGTGCAGTTCTCCCTTTACTGGCTGATAGTAAGGGCAATATTCATGATGTCATAAGCTGAACCTATGACATTTCAAATATTGGAATTCACACCAACCAGCACAACAACCAAAGGTGCCCTGTAAAACCTCGTGAGCAGGAAGCATGAGAGCCCCTCCTCTTCCTTCCACAGCTCAGCCTGGGATTTTCCCAGGCTGCACTGGGGCAGGAAGCATGAGCACTGTGGCTCCGCAGCCCCACACACACAGTAAGTGCGCGCAGGGCCCTGGAGCGATGTGCAATCTTGCACCATTTTCAACTCAAAGCCAAAAATGAAATAGTACGTGATTGGCACCTGCCAGCCCCGGCAGCGTCGTGCAATTGTGAGGACGTCACGTGGACAACTCCTCACAATTGCGCGATGCTCCAGTGGTCTTTTCGCATGGCAAATGCCGTGCGAAAAGGGCCTATGTGTCTTGATGCAAGATCTTGGACACTGTTGGAGTGTTACCCCTAGCATCTCTCACCATTGACTATGCTGGCTAGGGATGCTGAGACTCGCAGTCCAACAATATCTGCATGGCCACAGTATGCTCAACCCTGATCTACAGATTGATGACATTTTCCAAGATTTTTCTTTTATGTCCTCTAAAGAAGTCTCTGCAAACATAAGTTCATTTCAGTAACAAGAATCCACTACAGGACTTGCCACCCATGTGAAATATGGGGCTGTACACACAGCACAAGGGGCAAAAAGGATTCAGTACAGGGTAGCAACAGGGAGAGGAAGGAGCAGACTCATTTATTTCGCAACCCTGCTCTTAAATGCATTCACATCATTATTTCCACTTAGTGCCTTTAATAGGAACTAAAAATTGTACTCCAAGGGACACATCTCACAGTCATTTCCTCTCAGTGCATCTTTGTTGCTATGGTATGTTTACAAAAGTGTTGAGACCAAACAAGAGCGGAGAAATAAGAAACAGCAGTATCCATTCTCTAACACATTGCCCTGGCAACCTACTCCTTCTGAGCAGCTGCAACAATCTAAGCAGAAGTGGTTACTGTGTCTGAATTCATCCTTTGCCAAGTCTCAGCTAGTGGTACTATCCCCTTGTGTGAACAAAACTGTGCATGAATGGAACATCCAAAAAGGACTTCTTGCCAATGAAAAAGTCCTTCGGGAAACAACTGCTTCCTGTCTAAATCTTTTCCACAACACTTCTGTTGTCTTATGGTAGACCAGCTCTGAATTGGATTCAGCAGCCTAAAATAAAGGCCTCAACTCTACTTCATTTCTTTAACATTGTTAACAATCTCAATGTCTCATGGTCTTGCTTAATAGTGGTAGCCAAATACTACAAAGTCCTGTTTAAATAAAGATGCAAGCTATCAGAGCTGTTTATCATTCAGTTTAAAACTTAAGTGCAAAGAATGCTTTGTGGACCATCTGGATTAAACTCTGGTTAACATCCATCAGATAAAGAGAATGACTAGGTAGAATAGTGTTTTAACACACACACACACACACTCACAGAACCTTAGAGCTGAAAGCCCACCCACCCCCACACACAGCTGGAAGTGCCTCCCTCTGCCAAGCAAGAAAGCACAACTAAAGGATGGACATTCAACTTCTTCCAAAGAAGTAAAGGATACATAGTACAACATACTTCACTGTTGAGCCCTGAATTATCTTGTCTGGATTACAACTCTCAAAATTCACCAGCCAGCACAGTCAATGGCCATGCTGTTGAGGAATTCTGGGAGCTGTAGACCCAGGAATAACTGTTCCAAACTATACATCCCAAAGCCTCCAACTGTCCCAATTTGGTAAAGACAACAGTCCTATTTTCTAAGTTGCCTTCAAAATGTTCTCCTTCTCTGATTTTTCCCTTCATTCTTGGCATATTTCAATTGCCACAAACTGAGTTCAGAGTGCTGAAGTAATGTGAAGTCAGTCAATTCAACAGAAAGAAGAGGAGAAAGGGGTGGAGTCTTGCCATTCTCAAACTCATTACCTAAATTCCATAGTTCATCTGCTTGAAATACCAGTTTTGGGTATTCTTCTTCATTAATAACCATTACCTCTTGTTGCCTAGTCACACCCTTTTGACAACACTTCTGATGTGGCTTGGCCAGATGTGCCCAAGTTTTCATCTGTAAAATGTTGGAGGACATAGTATCTTTATAGTCCAAAGTAATCACAAATTACTACTACTCTGCATCCTAACTCTCCACTGTACTGCTTGTGAATTGAAAAGAATGATTCTGTGTTAAAAAGAAAATACGACAATTAACTACTCTCATTGTGAACAGAGAAGAATGATTAAGCAAGTTAGTCAGCACATGACAATCAAGATCTGACTGCAGGTTCCACACATTTATTTATTTATTAATTTGACTTAAAATCCCACCTTGATACATCATCCCTAGCAGGTTGTTCACAGAGAAAACAACGCTGTGCTCTTGTCTCCCACATTGTCCATAAAACTTTTCCTTAGCCCTAAAGCAGTTACAGCACTGGACAAGTAGATGTGTTCTAGTTTGTATATGCATACTTTATTTTGGGTTTTTATATGCATACCTTATTTCCTCTCAAAACCCCCCAAATAAATGACACTCAAGGTGAGATGTAAAAAAGTAACAATAATCAAAGTTTTACTGAATAACATATTGCCTGAGATTCTGCATGGGGAGATGTAATTACAAGGATGGAGCTCCAAGGTACTAGAGAAGCACTGGAGAGCAGCACATTGATTGATGATGCATCAAGCATTCTTCCAGCAGTGAGGTTTGATAAGACAACCAGCAGACTGGGCCCCTTCACAGCATTCAGAAGGCTGTGTTTGGCTGGCTATGCGTATGCTTGTCAGCCTTCTGCCCTGCTACTCTTCACATCCACATTTCCCCAGGATTCAAACTTACTTCATAACAAGGTTAAAACAGATAATGATAAATAACAGGTACAGATTAAAAACAAGCAGAAAATTACAACACTAGAACTCAATAATTATAGCATTTTTTCAAAAAAGCTACCAAGTTTAAAAAAATTAAACAGCCAATTGATTGCGAAAAGGCCACCTGTATATAATGGTCTTTCACTGCCCAATAAAGGGACAAGAATGAAGGTCCTTCTGGCCTAACCTCACTTCGAAGTAAGCTTTACATTCTGGGAATAGTACCAAGTTCTTCTCTAATTTTACCACCAAATGTGTTTCTGAATGTAGCAGGGTTATATGAATGGCCTCCCGCAAAGAACAAGGCAAACTCATAGTGGAGCTACTTCAAATAGTGTGAATCCAAGTGGTACAGAACATAACCATCCTCTTAAATTATTCCTGGAAGTAGATGTCTAGCCTATGAAGCTGCTGCAATGAAGGAAACATGTGTTGCTGTAACCAGGCATACATTCTGGACCAGCTGAAATTTCCAGGCACTTTTCAAAGGTAGCCCCATGTAGAGCACATTGCAGTAATCTAAACCTGCTATAACTAAGGAATGCATAACGGTGGCCAAATGAGATTGCTCCAGTCACACTAGTTTTAAATATGTAAATTCAACTTTGGTCATCACAGAAACTTGAACATCCAGGCTCACATCTGAATACAAGAGTATATTTCTATCCACATACCGTTTAATAAACATAGCCATTTGAATCAAAGGCAGCATGGTAATGATAGTGGTGAGTGTGATGAAGCTTGGGGGTGTGGCTAGCAGAGCAGCCTAGTAACAGAGGGTGATCTAATCCAATTGACTGTCTAAGTGAAGAACCCAGCCCTAGCCAGAGGGAGGGTCCATGTGGGAGAGACAGCAGATAGCACATATATACCAGGAGTGTGGGTTAGAATATGTGATTCCTTCAGTGAGTTTCGTAGGGTTAGAGTGTCAAATAAACCAAAAGAGAGTTTTCTGGGAGAGGGTTAGCTTCTCAGAAGCCTAAGTGTGGGGCAAAGAGGAAACCAAGCCATCTCTGAAAGGGGTCAGAGAGTGGAACACTGAGTAGGGGAAACAGACCTTTGTGCTGGGAGGGCCAAAGGGGTGTGTGAGTGAAAGTTCTGTTGAGGAAACACTGAGATGTCTGAAGAAAATAGTTAAATATCTATGAGAAAGTGTTATTTTATTTCAGTCTTTTGAATCCTCAATACCTTTTCCCTTGTTAGTTCTTTTAATAAAAATTTTATTCTATTTTCTTTTATAAGTACAGCCTCCATAGAGTGTTTTAGTTTTATTTCAATATCACACTACCAGAGGTTATCCATTTCTTGTTGGAGTAGCCATTATTAATCTTTGCTTTATCCACAAAGGTTGTGGGTTTTTAGGGAAAGCAGGGGTGTGATTAAGTGTGGGGAGGGAGCCAGCGTGTGATAATAGTATTAAAAGGGGTGCTGCTATTCCAGTGAAGTAAAAAGAAAGCAGGCCTGGTTTGTCTGTGTCCTGGGCTAGTCCAAGCAAGCTTTGCCAAGCAAGCCTTCCTTTCCTTTTGTACCCCCTTCCCACACAGCCCAGACACACAATCCACTCTTCCGTGATTGTTAGCACTGAAAGAAAAACAATTCAGGTCATGTAAAGCATGGGACTTCTTGAGGAGTGATCCAAAAGAGGGGAGATTCCAGAAACTCCCTGATATCTGTGGTCACATAGAGGACGCTCCCTCTTTTCTGTCCCTCTTCCTTCCTCCTTCAGGATGGTGGGTGCCAGCTCTACTGCCATACACCATGCTCACTCCCATGAGATGTTTCAGTGTAATTAGAAAACTTTTTAACTATGTTACTTAAATACTGCTTCTTTGCTTTGTTTTCTCAAAGTGTCTGCAACAGAGCCAGTTCATTTCTCTGTAAACTGTACTAAAGGAGACTGCCTCTGAACTGAACCAGTCATTACCTTTTGCAAAAATGGGCTAAAACCCAGCAAACTACTCCTGATCCCACAAAAGATATAACATGTTCCCACCAATCCTAGCAATTACAGGGCTAAAGTATCAAAGTATAGCATTTTGAATGGGCCAAAAATGACTGGGTGGCAATGCTAAGGCTGGAATGTTGTTGGTCACTCATGCCATTGAAAGGCTCACTTATGTCAATGTAAGTCCTTTCTCAGCTGAGGTTCAGTGATGGCTGGATGGCTGGGGGAAGGCAGCAAAGTCTGTCTCTGTCAGGAGCTAAAACTACTTTGATGGTTCTGGGGCTGCTCAAAACTGCTCTGAGGCAGTTGTGTCTCCTGGAAGGCACAGCTCTCTCTACCACTCTCTCTGCTGTTCCAATGTCCATTGCCCTTTTCTTCTGTAACTGTGCCACTGCCACCTCCTCTATAACTACATGCCAACAAACAGAATCTTCACTGAGCACCTTATAAAGTCCCATGGAACAGAAGAAAGTGCTGGAAGTGGAAAAGAGTACAAGAGTGCTTTACACAAAGAAATCAAGAAAAACAACATGGAGTAGTAGTAATGGAGTGAGTTAGGATTTGTTTATTTGTCTTAAAGTGGTCTCTTGCTCTTTAATTGCATCCCACACACAAATCCCGCACTCAGTCTTTTAGAAATGCAACTTAAAATCATAGCACAATCGTTCAGAAAGGCTGCTCTGTTAAGCTCTAAAACTACATTGCGACTTTTAGCAGGTCAGTGGGAAACTGAACAGAACTGAGCCCAAAGTCTTAAATACCACAATATATAGGCAATTAAGCATGGCTTGCTTCTATTTCTCTTAAATGTTTGGCACAAAGAAGTGGCATTTATAAACTCCAAGCACATTTTTACACCAGTACACAGCTTTGCACTCTGTAATTTCAGCCTTTATGACAAAAGTTGTTTTGCCCTTTTAGCTTAATAATTTCACATGAAGTGTTAGAAGACACAAATTGTAGATAACAGTGGTAGGATATGGCAAGAATACCTTTAATATCTGGAGCACTGTGGGCAGTTGTGAAAGATCAATAGATGTTAATTTGTTGTTTTTTTTAAAGTAACATTATTTTTACCACCTTCTAATGACTCATTTTTCTTACTTTGTGTGTTTTGTTACTGCCTGATGGATTTTTATATTACAAAGCTCTGTATTTAATAACAAAAATATTGGTACTTATGGTACCACAGAGCTTTCCAAACTTTTCATGTTGGTGACGCACTATTTAGATATGCATCATTTTGCGACACAGTGATTCAGTTTTACTAGCAAACTGGAGGTTAAACTAACCCCTTATAAGAAATACAGCCAAATACATATTTTGTAATAACAAAATGTATGGGGACACAACATATCTCATGAAAACATTTCATATATTTTTAAAAACATATGATTAATAAATAATAACATATATTTCCAAGATTGTAGACAACACACCCTCACAGTTCAGGCAACACACTAATGTGTCACGGCACACCTTTTGGAAAGCCCTGTGGTACTAGATAGAACCTGATGGTCAGAAATTAACAAATTATCTTAGTCACTCATAATGAATTGGTTTCATGCTGAATGTATCAGCTTCAAACTGAATATTTACCACTAAGTGTTTGTATGTGCATGCACTGCTATCTATCAAATGTTTTCTTCTGAAATGGAAGACCAATTGAGACTGTTCAGTGGATTTTGTGGTTAAGGAAATCCAGCAATGAACTTTGCTACTTCTTCTACTCCATCCATAGATAGGTAAAATATGGTTTTTGATTAAAACCTTTGAGAACTAATTTATTTCAAAATGTACATGTACATGGTTTTAAACTGTTGTAACATTTTTAAACTGTTGTTTTGTTTAATATTTTCTTATCTTCAAAGATATAGCCATGGTAGTCTGGACTGGTAGACAAAGGGATCTTAGAGCACCTTTGAGATTAATTGAGAGACAGAAATCGACAGCATAAGCTTTTGTAGACTAAGGGACTTTCCACACTACATTAACCCTTTCCGCACCTTACCTTTTTGCGGAGATGGGGGGCGGCACTCGCACAAGAAGCCTTTGGAGGAAGGCTTTCACGTCCCTGCTGCTTGGGCTCCGCAGCAGCTTCCTGGTCACGCGAGCACCTCACCCACACCCCGCCTCTTCCTTCCACAGTGCAGCCTGGCAGCTGTAGGCTGCACTGAGGACAGGAAGCATGACCGGCCTGGCTCCAGAGGCTCCACAGGGCAGGTAAGTTCGCCCCAGGCCCCTGACCGGTACACAAGCATGCACCATTTTGGCTAAAAGCCAAAAATAAAAAGGTGCGTATGCGCTGCGCATGAGGCTCTTGAGCATCGTGTAAATGGGAGTGCATCATGCAGACCACTCTTCCCATTTACGCGATGCTCAAGGGGCCCTTTCACTTAAGAAATGCCATGCGAAAAGGGCCATTGTTAGAGTGCTATTATTCCACTTTCAACATCCTGTGGAATTCTGGGGTTTGTAGTTTACTGAGGCCAAAGAACTCTCTGGCTGAGAATTTTAAGTGCCCCTCCCTAAACTACAAACCCCAGGATTTCACAGGATGTTGAAAGTGGAATAATAGCACCATAACAGTGTAGTGAGGAAAGGCCCTACTTCATCAGATGTGTGGTGTGAAGCCCCTGTGTACAGACATTTATACAAATGAATGAGCAGGTTGTGCATGTGAATAGCATAGAAATGCAACATTGGTATGGTGATGAGGTGGCAAGTTCAGTTTTAACTATGGTTGTTAGGATAGATGGGAAGAAAAAGATTGACTACGGCCAAGGTAAGTAGATAACCCCATGAATGATGGAGGGAGTTATTGGAATGTACCATGATGCTGGGTGTGAACCAGACAGAAATCACATTCTGACGACTCATCATCATACCCACAAGTTCTGCATTTCTTTTGCTATTCATAGAGACAACCTGCCCATTCATGGATATATATGTTTACCCATAGGCATATTTGTCTTGTTTACATTATTTATGAAAGTGTTTTAAATTGTTTCTATTGAGTGCTACCAGGAGAGCCCACAATAAAGGATAGGATATAAATATTTAAATACATACATACATACCTATATGCCTTGGAGACTGAACCAAAGTCTTAACAAATTGAAACTGGACATGTGGATACAATGGAAATAAAGGAAATAAAACTAATAGATCAATTTTTCTACCCTTTTTGACCTGGAACAAAAGGGCTTTTGATCTACAGGGGAAATTAGAGATATATAAAGGAGTTAATAAACTTGTGTAAATGTATCAGAAAGAATAGTATGTTAGCATACTTGGCATTTAGAACAAGTTTGAATTTGTAGTATATCATGTATCTATAACGCTAAAAGGACATATGTATATGTCTGTAGTCCACAAAACTGGGTTCTTCCCTGGTGCATACCAGCCACTGAATGCCCGCAATGGAGAGCAAGGAAAGATCCAAACTATTTTATTTGTTTGAGCAAAGAGATGCCCAGGGATAAAGTTCCACAAAGCAGGCACACCACACAAAAGAATTAACAATTACCAGAAATGTATACATTTCTATATGATGATTAGCAACTTTCTAAAATTGCATCACAATGACATCAGTTCATGAGGATGAGATATCTATTTGTGAAACAGATTGATTTTATTTAATTATATTGACAGCCTATAGTAATGTTCAGTAACTAGTTGGCAGCCTGTCATGTACCAGATAACCCACACTCCACAAACTTCACTCTGAGGCAGTAATTTTATTTTTAGAAATGCAAGCAACATAGCATACTTCTTCTGAAGTTGCTGAGACTAAAGCACAAGGAGCTTACACTTTTTACAGGTACAATTCCAAATTTAAGTGTGCAAAGCTATATTGGAGAGAGTCATAAATTTAAGCATCACACCACTCCTCAGACAGTTCCCAGACCTGTACTTGGTTCCCACATCTCACCAGCCTTGACCAGTTTGACCCAAGCACATATTACCTGCCTCTTATCTTATAGACACCAGGTTCCCAAAACACAAACCTCCTCCAACTACCCTTTCCGTTTCCTCCTGGCTCTGACCTTTTCCCCCTCACCAGATACATTGTAGCAATAACGCAATTAGCTATTGATACTTTGTAACAAACCAGGCAGGCTAAAACAGATCCATTGTTGCAATCATCAATTAACACTGAATACTTTGTAGCAGTTACAGCTAGGCTTAATGGAGTTCTACAGCAGCTAGTTCTCACTTGCTTACAATACATTATTTCAATACACATGCAGCAGACCAACACATTATCATGGCAAAGGCTACACATCCTACACCGCCATGCTTAAAGCTGCCTAGAGATAATATTCATTTATGCACAGGACATCTAGGCAATTAGTGAGAAAGACCATATTCAGCTGCCCTCTACATGAACTTCACATTGCTCAGCCACTGCCCTTTCCCCCCTACCCTGTCATGAGAGAGACATTACCATGGATAACTCTTGGGGAGGGGTTGAAGGGAACGACCATGTAAACCATCTGGCACTCCATATCAGGCCTCAGAAGCTGCACATTTCTGGCCCTGGTTATTCTCCCTCTATTTAGAGGGTGGGTGGTGGGAACAGGGAAGGGGATGTGTGATTTTCACAAACCAAGCAACAGACATTGAGCACAGAGCCAGGCCTGAGTAGCTGCATGCTCTTGATGCCTAAAGTAAGGAACAAGATGGCACTTCTTCCCCAACTCCTTTTACAGAGGCCTACTGGTAGTTTGATCTTCAACTCCGGCAGCAGGTACTGTACCTATATCAGCATGTAGCTTAAAGCACTGTGCAGCATATACACCCCGGCTTCTAAAACTGGGGAACTGCTGGCATTCCTGGCTTCTAGGAAAAGTGCTACTGCTGCTGCCAAAAACAATCACATCTCTGTGCTACATGCTGGTGCCAGACCTGGAGGACTGCTCAGCCTTTTTCCTTTTGCCTTCCTCAGACCAAAAAGTAGTAGGAAGGGGAGGCACAATCCGTGAGGCCTAGACCTCCGGGCTTCTTTGGGCCCAAACAGTGAGAAAACAAGCAATACATTACAAAATAAATGTTGGTATGTCAGCAGACCACAAAGTGGCTATAAGTTCTGTTTTTAAATTTCAGCACATCCAGCTCTTCCATGAACACCAGCTTTTATGAACATGTATCTACATGGCAAAGGACAGCATAAATCAAAGTGCAGCAAATCACGAAACCCCAATAGTAGACCCAAGTTCAGAGAATTACTAGACCCCAATTCAGTTTGTTCAAGAAGCTGCTCTTATAACTATTTTTGGAGAAGGTTTTTTTTAAAAAAAAAGATCTTGTTTTGTTTTGTTTTTGGTTGTGATAACAATCCTGGAATAAAAATACTATTGGTAAAGGAAAGTATCACTATGGGAAAAAAAATAAAGATGCTACTTTGATGGTTAAAAAATTAAAAAACAATAAAAAATAAAGAGCGCCCTGGTGGCGCAGTGGTTAAATGCCAGTACTGCAGCTACAACATTGTGAGTTCATTCATGGAGGGTTCCAGATTGACTCAGCCTTCCATCCTTCCACAGATCAGGAAAATGAGTACCCAGCTTGTTGCAAGCAATTAGCTAAAAACATTGTAAACCACTTAGGGAGAGCTTTGCCGTGATAAGCAATATAGAAATGTAACTGCTGTTGCTATATAGCTTTCTTAGAGGAACAATTTACAAAAATGGGAGATGAGCTAGAAGATAATACTTGGGAGCATGTGTCACCTCTTCTCACTTGGTCTGTTGCTAGAACAAGTCTACATGAGTTCTGGCGTTACTTGAAGTGAAATTATAATTATGGCATACAAAAAAAGTCTGGAGCACAGAAGAGAAAAATGAGAAAAATAGGAAGAAACAGTCAGAGTGGTTTTCATTCAATTAACGCTATGAAATAAGTCATTTAGAAATGCAGTAGTGCTTAAAATGTAATCTTTATTTTCACTAGGATTTGTGAACTATTTTTTTTAAATGAGCAAGTTAAGTACACCATTCTGATAATTCTTTTTTTTATTTTTTAAATATTTCTCAACTTAAATCAAACCTGTAAGTAACTTGTTCAAAGAAAGCAGTAACATTCTATCTGTATGAAGAATTAGAGAGGGGGGGCTCAGTCATCCATCTTGCCTCGGGGTCAGTACCAGACTTCAGTTGTGCCCACTCCTCCACTTTGTTGTCAACAGGGCTTCTTGTTATCTGCCTTCAAGTCATTTGCAAATTTTGGCAACCCTAAGATGTCCCTAATCATGGGGTTTTCCAGGCAAGATTTATTCAGTGGGGGTTTGTCTATGCCTTCCTCTGAGGCTCAGAGAGTGTGACTTCCCCAAGGTCACCCAGTGGGTTTGGCTGAACAGGGATTCCTATCCTGGTCTCCAGTGCCATGTGCCAACACTCAGACCACTACACCACACTGGCTATTGCCAACAGGGCTAGTGCATGTATATTCTCTGAGACTTCTCTCAGTGCTCTATAAACAGACAAACAACACAGCATGATTCTGCTTCTTTCTCTCAACTGACATTGGATAAAGGGGAGAAAAGTGTCACACATTCATCCACATGCTGTAGCTGTCTTGATTTAGAAGGGACACTCCCAATTAATCCTCTGTTGTCCCATTATTTCAGCTGCTTTTAAAATGTTCGCTCCCCCTACTTCCCCCCTTTGTTTACTTTACTGCAAAAGGAATGCAAAATGCAAAAGTAGTTCACACTCAGTTTTCTCAGCAGGAGGGAGAGGACAGAAGGGGACAAAATCTTACCTTTCTCTGTAGACTCAGGTAAACCCAAATTACTGCAGCCTAGCTTGTGTGTTCTTCCTCATTAATAACTTTTGCCATCTTGCCTGTTTGTTCTGTGAAATGTTGGAGGGGTATGATTCCTCTCTTTTCCCTCCCTCTAGCTATGAAGGTTGAATACAGAAGAATCCCCTCTGCACTGACTACCACTGGACCTGAAAGAAAGGGTGAGAATACAAGAGTTCATCAAAAATGGGATAAGCAGAAAGGGCCGAGCAACTGTTATTTTATTTAGTTTACACTATTATACACTACTGAACTATCAAGGTTCTCTGGGCAGTTTGTACTAAAAAGAATTTTTTAAAAAAGCCCAGGACCATACGATGAAACACCGTAAGACCAAAGTAAAACAAAGCAAGTAACATGACTGCAAAGGATCTAAAAACTGATAAAAGCAATTAGGTTTTAAAAGCATTAAACAGTCTTTACTTGGCAGTAAACAAGGAAAGGAAACTAACATCTAATTTTCACATAGCTCCCTTAAAGTATATTTTTCAATGCATTTAGGAATATGCCCTAAATAAACATTTCTGTATCCCTTTGTTTTTATTATCAGTGAAATAGGGAAGGCTTTGACATCAAGGAGAGGACATTTTCTTGTTTTGATTTTCAAAAGTTGGCAAGTGTGATCATAATTATTTCCAATCAATCAAGTTAGCAAACAGTATACAAACACTTCCTCCAGCAATCTGCTAAATATTCTGACATTCAAAGGTTTAGTGTGACCTTCAACATTTTCTTCCGCCATTTGGAAATCTCTCTGTAGCCCTACTGCAAACTGCTCATATGAGTGCTGAACTGAGGAGGGAAACAGAGATATGCACTCATTACAGAGCTTGGAAAAGGTACATTTGTGGGCAATTCCCTAGGTAGCAAGGCCAGGGTTTTGCCAAGCTCTGACACAAGTTCCATGACCAACATTTCCATCCTCCTCCTTTCCCCCAATTGTACTGAATGGAGGGGTCTCAAGGGGCCTTTATTGAAGCTGACTTGAATGTCTTAAGCTCCTGAACTATCAGGAATTCTGTTACTTTAGGATTCCCAATTGTCCCAAGGCTTGTCCTAGTACTAGAACAAATCCTGATAGGCAGACAGGACCCCTACTCAACAGAGGGTAGGGTGAGGATTTAGCAAGTGTGAGATTGCATGTCTCCTCATTTTTAGCCCTCAGATGAACAGAATGAATGCCTGCATAAGGCTGAGGTACAGCCCAGTTGCCAGCCACTGGACATTCATTGCAAGGACAGCTGTAAATGAGGATAGGCCAGATAATCAGATGTGACTTTCGTCAACAATGGCAGCTGGACATAAGATAAACCTGTGCTTCAATACGCTTAGATAGAACTTCCTAGCAGACAACAAAATCAACCTGTAACTGAGCCACATGTTGCTCAGGCTGTTGAGCCAGACGACATTCAGTGGTTCTGGAGGGTCTAGTCTGATCTTACAGTAAAAGTATCCTAGCTCTGCCATGCTGAATGCCACAATACAGCCATTTGCACAGCACTGCAGAGGACACTAGGCTGCTCTCCGCCTTGGTGAAGAATGAAGCAATATCTGCCCCTATGGAGAACTTCCTTGGATCCTCCAGGTATCCTGCCATCTGAGCTAAAATAGGACACAATCAAGAAGGAAGCTTTCTCAATGGTGATGTCTTATCTAATTTTTGGAATGCACCCTCCATGGAGGGGCTTGCCTGATGCTTGCCATGCTTTCCATTCGGGAAATGAAGATACATTTCTTTCCTCCAAATTTTTATCTCTTTGAAGCAGATTTTTTTTTTTTGGGGGGTTGGTTGGTTGGTTGGTTGGTTGGTTGGTTGGTTAGTTGGTTGGTTGGGATTTTTTTTTAAGAAAGAGAACTAACCATGTTGTTCTGATTTTATTTTATATTATGCTATTGAGCATTTTTATTGATCGATTGATATTTTATTGGTAGATTGTTATCTTATTCTTATTAAGTTTTTTTCCCCACATATTTTCTTCTGAGATTGTCAGCCAGTTATCCACTGCCAATATAGCACTGAGAGCGTGAGAGATTCCAGGCTCTGGGTTCAATCCAAAGACCCAAACTGTGAAGGAAATAGTCCAGTATTTCAGATTAGCAGGAACTTGTGCTGGTTGGGGAGTTTAGGAGCTAATATTTTAGCCTGTTTAAAGTCGCTTTCTTTTTTTAAAAAAAGTTGTTTATGTGAAAACCCAGACCAGTGTTTTGTCTCATTGTTTGGATCAGTTGCAAATACCCATAATAAACGTGTGGAATATAGAGACTTCTGTACGTGCAGCCATTCTCCAGTAAGAGAATTATAAGCAGTACAATTCCAGCTATTTTTAATCATCAGTTTATTTCATTTTGTTGCATTTTTATCATATAAACAGGGCTCAAAAGAGCCTACGGGTCAGCTTATTTCAATGTAATGTACCAATAGGTACATTATATATTTACACAGATCTGCACTTGCAGGCACTTTTTGATGAATATTTTTGGATCTTCTTTAACCACACAATTTGCACTTCTGAGGATATGCCCAATAAAACCTGAATCAAAATAAAACCTTTGAAATATATTTTTTTTCCTTTATCTTTATTTCAGGGAAGAAACAGAGAAACTGATTGTCACATTTTTATAATACCAAGTCCACAGAAAAGCCAACATCCAATGATATTTCTCCATCTCCTCAAAGCCTTATCTTTATTTCTCAGAGATTTTCTATAACGGCAGATACTTTCAGGTTTGGCCTGAGCTTCTCTAACATCATAAAAATTCTGAAAGTTTAAATTTCCATAAGGATGACAGAAAGATCCATTTTACGGAAAAAAGAAGCTATTTTTCCTACACCATTTCTACCATTTATGCAGTAGAGGTGTCTGATTAAAACCCACAAGAACCAATGGCTGTGAAAGCCTTCGACTCTACATGTCTGATTAAAATTCCAGTTCAAACATCATTTTAGATTCTACCATATTGTTTTATTGTACTGTTCACTCACTTGAATTCACTTAACCTACACAGTATAGGTTACTAGTACATTACTTGGATTATAAATTATCTGGGAAGTATTTCAATTAAAGATCACTTGATACTTTGTAAAAGAGAATTCTACACCCAGAAATCTGCATGGATGTTTTCCAATCTAAAAATAAGGGTCTATAAAATATTTTGGAATTGATTTTATTCACAGAATGCTTTAATTTGAAAAGAAAGAGGTGGCTCCTTCTTTCTTTTCAAATTCATTAAAAGCCTCAAATGGTTCCAAAGTACTTTCAAATAATATAAAGCCTCAAATGGCTAACTAAATCAGTATCTGTGCATTTTCTTTCTTTGAAAATCAAACAGCAAAACTCTAGAAATTAGTCATATACATAGGAAATAATGTGTATTACTCTCATTACTCTCAGTTGTTGTTGTTGTTATTATTATTATTATTTGTAGACTATAAATACAGGCATACCATACTTTAACAAAGAAGCTCCTTTTTACAAAGTCTTTTTACACTTATTCAGATGCTACCTTTCTCTCCTTATCCTCTGTCTAACTGGAAATATTTTAGTAGTATTGATAGAGAAAGGGAATTTAATGAAGGAGGTCTGGAGAAACACAGACTTTCAGTTTTAGGTTAAAGTGTCCTGTCTGCAGTAAACAACGTAATAAAGCTTGAGCTGGAAAAGAATGGGATTCTATTCTGTCCAAGCATACTGTTGCTGTGTATATCTGCCTGTCTACAAAAGAAGGGGTAAACAGTACCTGTCTGTAGAATGCCTTACTGAGCTTTTGTGAACAGCAAAACAGAGAAGAAGGGGGAAAGTGAATAAGTCTATCTCATCAACTCCTTTCAGTGTATTAAAAAGCAGAGATCTATAAGTGTAGCCACCAAATGGGAAACCATAAGAAAAATGAAGAGTGCTGAAAGAAAAATTCATCCTTGGATACATTTTGGAAGAAACCTCCAAGTGGTCTCTAAAGGTTCAAAATATTTTTGTTCAGTTCTGCAAGGCTTGCCTGATTTGGTTGTTTCATTTCACATCTGCAGTTCTTAGTTTTGAATAAAAACTTTGTTGAAAACAAGTTTAGCTGCTCATCTTTTTTTGTGAACTGTTCTTTCCATGTTACTGCTGCCTCTGGTACCAAATTTTTTGTTAAAGAAGTCATGTCTGAAGGCACATCTACTTCATTAACCGAGGTAAACCTGTACAAATACTGGATTTCATTTTATTCCACAGGGTACATTACAAAATAGTAGGTTTACTCTCTGTCCTTTAGTGTAGCATCTCCTCTCCCATTCCAGTACTGAAGGTCAAACTCATCTGTTGGAGAAAGTGCTGCAGTGATTATGCCGGCTGACCTGATTAGAATTCTCTTTGAGAGTCTCTGGTATTCTAGAGTCTAGCAAGAATGCCTAATGTATTGCAATGTTTATGCTAGTCAACTAGAATATATTTTTACATTCCAGCCACATGATGGAGCTACAAGGCAAACTAAATTTATTATGCAGAGTATTGTTTAATTAGCTGCAACTCCTCAGTCAAAGACTGGAAGGGAATGTAGCAACATAAATCAGTGGACTTAAATAATCAAATGCAATAGCTGATTATTTAATAATGTTTATGCCCAGTGAATGACGTTGCCACTGTTTTTACATTTTTGGCACGCAGCTCTACTAACAATGCTATACACTGTGGGTTAAACCTAGGCCATTTCTGCTCTACACTGTTCAAGTGCTATCATTCCACTTTCAACCTCCTGTGGAATTCTGGGGGTTGTAGTTTACTGAGCCCAAAGAGCTCTCTGGCTGAGAATTCTAAAGGCCCCTCCCTAAACTGCAAACCCCAGGATTCCATAGGATGCTGAAAGTGGAATAATAGCACTAGAACACCATAGAGCAGAAATGACCCTGGGGTTGCCCCTTTTAGTAAGGTTATTGTCATTATTGTTGTCATTGTGTGCCTTCAAGTCATTTTCAACTATGGCAACCCTATGGCAAACATTTTATGAGGTTTTCTGGGGCTGAGAGTGTGTAATCCACCCAAGTTTACCCACTGGGTTTCCATGGCCAAGTGGAAGACCAAACCCTGGTCTCCAGAGTCATAGTTCAGTGCTCAAAATGCTATGCCATGCTGGCTCTCTCCCAGTAAGGACACATCCTCAAATAGGGTTCCACCTAGAATGGAAAAAAGAGAGGGAGGTTTTTTTAAGAAGGCACAGAGAGCTGGAAAGCACAAAAGCAGAGTTACAGTTGAGCATTTAAAAAAAATGACCACAGATGATTTATATAACTTCAAAGTGAATGATGAAGACATTGAACTAAACTGATTTTGTATACCTTGTCTTAGGCCCTTTCCGCACGAGGCGTGTGAAGCAGTTCGTGCTGTTTCTTACCGTGTCTTATGGGATCCAAATAATGTGGGCTTTCCCTCATTTGCTTCTGCACAGCTCCTCGGTATGTTTCGTTTTGATTCGGAGGAGTGCGAGTTCATGCATCCGCACTACTTCAGTGGTGGTCACTACCACTACTCTCCTCACCCCACCCCAGCGGCTATGATTGGCTTCTTTTTTTTCTCTTTTAGGTTGGTACGTTTGTATGTACCTATCTACCTATGTAGGTATGTATCTGCCGGTATATAAGAGGCATTTTTCCCTCCAAAATGCCTTCTGAAAGTGGGGTGCGAATATGATAACTCCCCCACCCAGGCAGATCACCTGGTAGAGCAAAGTTGGGAGAGTGATCTCACGTTCCCCACTCATCTTCGCCCCGCTGCTGGCAGGATCCTGTCCCAGAGAGGAATGGGGGGAAGGAGCTTCTTACACACACACACACACACTCCTCTTCCAACCTCAGCAGGAAAGTTTCCTTGTGAGGAGGAGAGGAATGGGGAGGAGGGGACTTCTTACACCCAGAGAGAGAGAGAGAGAGAGAGAGAGAGAGAGAGAGATTCTTCTTTCTGCCTGGGCAGGGAAGTCCCCCCACCCAAGCAGATAGGACAGAAACCAGGAACGGAGTATTAAAATATTTTTTTCTAAATAATATAGTCTGAAAGTAGGGTGCTCTTATACAGTAGTGCATCTAATGCTGGCAAATATGGTAAAACATTTGCAAAGTAGAAAACAGTTCTCTCGTTTTAATATGCCTGTGCCATGTTTTGTCCTGTTACTCCATTTTCTAAAGTTTGCTTAACAAAACAAAAAATGGCACCTGCCTGTCCTTTGGTGGGCGGGGACAGCTGGAGAAGGTGAGCAGGCCCACAGCCCTGCTCCGCTGCCCACCAATTCGCAGCAGTGCAAATGTACATATCTGCACCACTGTGAAAGTCCAAATCTGCTTGATCTTGAAAATTATTTCAGATTTTTTCTGGTTTTCAAACAGCGTACTTTCCCCCCACATGGAGGCACATTAACTCAGGATTATGTGCGGAACAACAGTAAATAAAGCAAACCTAATTCACTCTCACATGCAGAACAGTTCCATGCCAAAACACGTTGACACGCATTACTAGCCCCGTGAGGAAAGGGCCACAGTCGTCTGAAATGTGGTGCTGAAGGAGAGTTCTGTGGAGACCATGGACTGCCAAAAAGACAAATAAATGGATCTGAGAGCAAAATAAAGCTGAACTCTCCCTAGAAGCCAAAATCACTTAAATGGTACTTTTGTACTTTGGCCATATCATGAGATAACATGACTCACTGAAAAAAATAATGCTTCGTAAAGTGGTCAGCAGTAGGAAAAGTGGAAGATCTCATTACAAGTGAGTTGACTCAGTAAAGGAAGCCATGACCCTGAGTTTGCAAGACTTGTACAGGGCTGTTGATCAAAGGGTGTCTTGCTAGTCTCTCACACATAGGGATGCCATAAATCAAAGTGATGTGATGGCAATTACCATCAGGGATCTGGACTGGGATCCTCTGATTCTGTCGGTGAAAATGCTCTGCCAGATCATATGTCTTTCATAGACAGATGAAACCACCTCCTTGTGGGAGGCAAATGCTGGATTTGTGGTTGTTTTATCTATTTTGTTTTATCTGTGGTTGTTTTATCTATTTTTACTTTTAAGAACATAAAAATCCTGTTGGGTCAGACCTAGTCCAGTGCTCTGATCTCCATGGTGGCTAGGTAGATGTATAAGGAACGCCCACAAGCAAGACTCTTTTGCTAGGGTTCCCTAGCAACTGGAATTCAGGCGGAGACAAGTGTCTGAATAAGCTGTTTGCAAGCTTTTACAACCTGCTTGAGTTTATATGCTGCAATCTGTGCCTGAATCTGCAAAGACAATAATGCTTGGTAAGACAGAAGGCCATAGTAAAAGAGGAAGACTCAATCAAGGAAGCCATGTTCCTGAATCTGCAAGATCTAAGCAGGGCAGTTGATGATAGAGTGGCTTGGAAGTCTCTTAGGGTTGCATAAGTCAAGATCAACTTGATGGCAGTTAAAAACAACAACAAAGTGTGTATGGAAGTTCAGCCTTATACACAGTTGCACTAGTTTGAGACCACTTTAATTGCCTTGCCTCCATTCTAGAAAATGTTTTAATTTGTTGCTAGATGGGACACTTACAACTTTCTAAGCATTTTCTAATTTTCTTAACATGTTCTAATCTACTTGTCTAAATTACTGCATTAAACTTTTCTCACAGAGAACTCTAAGTAACTCACCAAACTATAAATCTCAAGATAGGATGGAGCCATGACAATTCATATTATATCAGAATCCTATAAATGTGAAATGCAAGTACAGTCTTAGAAGCCAGGTGTTTTGGAAAATATCAGTGCCACTACAACCATTAAGATACTGAGCAGATTGCTTCATTAGTGATGCTCCATTAGTCAGGAACATACAAATACTAACGGAGTCCCTAAAGATTCTGCACTGTCTTTCTTGTATCCTTTCACAATCAATGTTGTTCCTGAACATTAAACAGTCTTCAGAAACTGAAAGTAACCAAACTGTCTCTTCCAGTTTCTAATAAACTGTGGGTCAATGGGGTTGAAATTACATTTAAATAGCAATCTGCAGGTCCCAGAAGTTCGTGGAAGCATGAATTACCATTTGAGGTTATCTGGGGGCAGGGAATTCAGAGTCATTGACGGGAAGTCCCAGGGCCTGTTGAAATGGGATTTACAGGTTGCAGTCCGTGAACAAGGAAATTACCAAAGAAGATGAGCAACAGAATCTGCTGAATTAAATAATATTCACAAATTTCAATCCATTAGCAGGGATATGAATAAAGACAATGGTTTCATGGCACACTGCATATTAATACAAGAGTCCTTGCTACTGCACATGTAACAGTTCTCAAAGAGAGTTTCGAACCTTGGGAAACTCACTTTTGGTAAGCAGATTTTCAAAAATTTATTAATAATATCAAAAAAGAGTAAAACTACAAGTGCATAAAAGTAAGAATAAAACAACATAAATAAAACATGAAATACATGAATTTAGAAATTCAAAAACAGAGAAAAAGTCAAAAGAAAAAGAGGGGAAAAGAGATAAAGAATCAACTTCCATCCTTCCTTTAAACCCTCCCTTTATAGCCATCTAATTAATTCAAGCCTCTCAGAGATAATTTCCAATATTTCTCTTCTTCCCCTCCCCCAGTTCATACTTTCATGAAAAAAGGAGAGAAAATGAACTTTCTTCTGCCAGTGTTAACATATCTAGCATAGTATCTCAACATTATTTTTAATTACATGCCATGACATATCACGTTTATATGACAAATTACATTATGTGATAAATGATACTACTATTAAATTGTGCTTGCTGACTTGATTACATAATATTTTCACTAGTTAAAACTGTAAATCTATTATATATTATATGACATTCCTAAATCTAAATATTTCTATACTATTTTATATTGCAGAATTCTTTACAGTATTTACTAAGCCAATCTAGTTTTCACTGTCTTATATTTATTTCATATTGAATTTACCTCCCCTCTTCCTTTGTAACCTTCATGGAATCTCCCCATCTTCTCATATTCATTATTTCAAGTTTCTTCACATTTGGTATTTTGGAACAATTGTCCTGGAACAGCACCTTTTTCCCAGTCACATAGGGATGTGGGGGCGGGGGGGGCAATTCACCCCGGGGCGGCAACGTTTTGGGGGCATCCCAGCCCTTAGCCATGGCCCCGCACGCTCTGGCCACGCCCTAACATGCCCTGGCCATGCCCCCATGCACCCTGGCCATGCCCCTTCCCACCCCCCTCCTCTCATTTTTCTCTCACCTCCTTCAATCACACAGGCTAAATCAATTTGGTTCTGCTCAACTATTAAAATAGTTTGACTACAAATCAAGTATAGATTAGCCTTCCCCATATTTCCTCCCTTAGACTGCAAACCAAAGGTTCTTGTTCATACATTTCCCCCACATTAGTAGCTTCCTCCCTTAGTTCAGCTTGAATTTATCCCTCCATGTGATTTTCGTCTACCTTTACTTCCATATTGCTAACTTCTGTGTTCCCCTCTTGTCTTACATCACTCCACAGTTCCTTAGTCTCATTGATCTCATTCCTCAGGGCCTCTATCATATTCCTCTTCGAGTTTAGGAATTCCACACATAACTCCTCTGTCATCCATTGTAAAAAGTCCTGAGAGCATTACTCAGGAAAGTTCCATTTTTCATTCAATCTAGCAGTTTCAGAGTTAGCAACTTCTTGTGTCTAGCCAAAAGCTGCCAGCAAGTGAGTTTTATCAGCATCGAATAGATAACGTCTGTACTTTCTAATGCTGTAATTTCTTTCATGCTAAATTCAATTCTGTCTTGCCAATAACACTATTCAGTCTATTCACAAAATATATGCAACTTAAAACCTTAATTATTGTCTTTTGAGGATGTCAGCCCCCAATTTTCTAATTTATTAGCGCCAGTCCTGTGAGGTAAACAAACTGACTCAACTCTTTACCCTTTCCACACTCCACATTCTGGCGTGGTCCTCCAGTGGTGATCCCGCCAGCAACTCTGCTGGGAAGGGATTGTGATGGGAGCACTTCCTACCACACCAGCCCAGCTCCCTGCAGAAAAGAGTGCAATGGTCATGGGAGGGGAGGCTACTGCAGAAAGGTCCTCTGTTGCAAAAAAGAAGGGAGATGTGGAGGCTCCACTGCTCCAATTCTTCACTTTTATGGTTTCAAGGGTTCAGTTAAAACTTCTCTTCTTTTAAAAGGCAGGTTTCTGGCATGGGTCCATCACATCCTCAGATCCAAAGAGCTATGTCTCATGGCCAGGCAAGATATCACTCCTTCAGTCCTCCCCATTTATAACACATCATGAGTAAGTGAAAGTAATGGGAATTCCTGGCCCTAACGGGTAATCTACCTCTCCCCCTTTAACCCAGGGGGAGTTTCTCAGCAAGAGAGCCCTCTGTCCAGCACTTTTACCAGGAAAGCTGTCCTCACTGCAAAGCTGGAGCTAGAACATCTTGCCTGGTTGGCCTTCCAGAAGTCAGATCTTGGTAAGCAGATTTACTGCTTTTACATATCAACACTAACTGACCACTGTAAGGACCTGAAAGATGTGTACCACCTTACAAACTCTTTGAAAATTTAGGGCATGGGACATGATTTGCATCTTTCTGGATCCTATTACATTCTATCCCACTCCCACAACTCTATACATAGGGGTTGTAGTACAATGGTCAAACAACAACAATAGCCCCTTCACATTCGTGGGTTTGACCTTTGCAAATTTGATTATTTGCAGGGCATGTGCTTGGCTCCCCCACCCCCTTTTCCTCCTCCCATCCTTGCATTGCTTGCAAGGCTTCTGTTTAAAATGGACATTTTTTTTCCTTTTGGGTGAGCAAAGCCCCTTCCCACTGCTGAAGGCATGGCCTCTCTGCCATGCGGTTGCACATGCTGATGCATATTGGCTGCTGATTGATCAGGTGCTATTTTCTCAA
The DNA here is from genome assembly GCA_030412105.1 of Cyclura pinguis. Taxonomy (NCBI): domain Eukaryota; kingdom Metazoa; phylum Chordata; class Lepidosauria; order Squamata; family Iguanidae; genus Cyclura; species Cyclura pinguis. The sequence goes on from CM059600.1 coordinate 85,802,199, forward strand.
GATGGCCACCAGAAGTAATTAGAACTCCAGAACTCCTGTCTTCTCGGAGGAGACAGTACCAGTAAGCCTTTTAAGTTGTCTTTTTTATCCCCACTCCCAACACCAGGGCCAGAGGCAAAGGAATGGGAGGGGAGAGGTTCCAGAGAGGAATAGGAGGAGAATCATGGGGGGAGGGAGTTACTCACATTTTTTTCCACTTTCACAAGGGTTCTGTGCCCTGAACTCTCATGAATGTGAAGGGGACACTACATACCACACTGGCTATCACTTACCAATTACTTCTGTGTAATCAATAACATGGTCTTAAAAAGGAGAGAGGGATGAGACAAGAAGAGAAAAAATGGCTGCAGGTTAGAGTAATGCAGGAAGACAGAGGGTATGGCGGAACCTATAAACAGAAAGTTACCATAAATATATGCTGTGCCTTTTCTCCTAGAGAACAACATGTAAACAAACAATTAGTGAGTATAGGCACACAAAGGTTAATAACCATGCCATCTCATAATAGACCTTTCGCAGGTTTTGGAAAACATGTTAAGATAGCTCCTTACACCCAATTTTCCCAGGTCATTTCAGTCATAAGCCTATAAAAGTTATCAAATATTTAATTTTTGTAGCAATATACAAAACTGATTTCAAAAGCACTGGTCTTAGAACTTAATGAAACGCAGACTGTGCTCCTTTTAGGTTATGTAAGAAAAATGATATTACAGCATTTGGGGGGGGGGGACTGTATCATTCTATACAATCAAACTCATCTCTTTAAAAGCATCATTTATGTGAATACTAAACATCAACAATTTGCAGATTGGAACAGTCTGTATAATCTGTATATCACAATGAAAGCAATTTCCTTTTTATGATGTTTATTCATAATAGCTGAATGCTTTAGAAATGCAGCATGGGGGAGGGGGGATTAAAGGAAAACCCCAAATGTATTATTCCAGTGTTCTGCTTTAATTTAAAATATTAGGCCACAATCCAAAAAAGAAATTTAAAAACTGTGCATGAAGGAAAAGGCTTTTTTTGTGTTATTTCAAGTTTTCAGCACCCTGGTTCCCATTACGTAGTACCACATACAATAAGGCACAGAGTACCAGTGTACTTATTAGGGGTTAGCCTCAATTTCAAAAAAGATAAAATGGGTTCTTGCAGACAAAAACCAGCCAATGAAATGCCCCACTACATAGAGACCTAGTAATGTAGTGCCCAGCCACATTTCAAGCTCCACCTATGCTTTTCTTCCCCATTTTATAAGTTGTATTAACATTTTCCAAAATAAATGCTACAAACACATAAATGAGTACATATAAAAAAGGGAGGGAAAGGGGCAACATCTGAGCACACAAAAAGGTCTGTCAATTAACATATGAGTTATAAAGTAGCAGAGAAAAAGAAAAAAGAGAAGGAAAAAAACCAGAAAGGAATCAACCTCCCCATTCCTTTGGATGGAATATGGTTTATCCCCCATAATCCATGCCTTTCAAAAAAAAAGTCTAACCTTTTCTTCTCCCCGCCATACTTTTTAACAAAGAAAACATATAAACTTTCTATTTTTTCTTAATGTGCCTAACCACATATCCATATTCCTTCTTTCAACTTCTGTTACAGTCTGTTACTATTACTCAGGGCTGTCCGGCAGTGGAATCTGCTGCCTCGGAGTGTGGTGGAGTCTCCTTCTTTGGAGGTTTTTAAGCAGAGGCTGGATGGCCATCTGTCGGGCGTGCTTTGAGGGTGTTCCTGCATGGCAGGGGGCAGGACTGGATGGCCCCGTGGTCTCTTCCAACTCTACATTGCTATGAGTCTATGGTTACAGCAGTGGTTGTCAAACTTTTTACCCCTGTGGCCCCCTTTACATCTTCATGTGGATCTTGTGCTCCCCGCTGAATATTGCACCTCCATGTCCTCTTCTGCGACTCTCTCTCTGTCTTTCAGACCCCTTGTATCGCACACACCCTAGGTCTTAATGCTGAATTCTTGCACTCTTTGCCTTCTGTCTTCACTTTCCTCCTCCTGCCTGAGCAACTGCCTCGTGGTCACTAAGGGGCATGCGCCTGCTGTGCCAGTGACGGAACACCTGGAGCAGCTGAGTGGGAAGAGCAAAAAAGAAAGAAAGAAAAAGGAAAAAAGGAAGCCTATTTTTGTTATGTCTGAGGTTGGAGGAAGGCATAACAAGGAAAAGACACTTTGTGTTGCTCTTTTGTAAAGACTGGTCAATCCTCAACGGTGCATACACGCTCACGTACATGAGAGGAGATTCTTGCCCTTCTTTTTCACATTTCCTGACTCGCAGGCTGACTTTTCCACACCCCTTCCTTGAGCAACTCTTGTGCCCTCTCTTAGGCCATTTCCTCACTAGACTGTTATAGTGCTATTATTCCACTTTCCACATCCTATGGAATCCTGGGGTTTGCGACTCTCTCTCTCTCTCTTTCAGACCCCTTGTGTCACACACCCCCTCGGTCTTAATGCTGAACTCTTGCACTCTTTGCCTCTTTTCTTCACTTCTCTCCTCCTGCTTGAGCAACTGCCTCATGGTCACTAAGGGGCCTGCCCCTCCCTAAACTGCAAACCGCAGGATTCCATAGGATGTGGAAAGTGGAATAACAGCACTATAACAGTCTAGTGCGGAAACGGCCTTTGTGTTCCACCCCACAGTTTGAGAACCACTGTATTACAGCATACTTGCACAATAAAAAAAATTATATCACAAATAACCTTAACACTGCTAAATAATAATGCAACTAATTTTTCTAAATACTGCAAGACAACAAGTAGTTAATAATCCCACGTGTCCATATCCTATATGCACCTATATCATTACAGAATCCATATTATCATCCTTAATCTGTCCCATATTAACCTATTTTATCCAAATCTTCATCTTAAATTTCATTCCTCACTTTACAGAAAAGCATCCTTTTCCCGATTTCTTCTCAGATAACTTTTTTAAAATGTTATCCTGAGACAGAACCATTATTTTAGATACATTTCACAGGGTAAATCAACCCTCACATACAGCTCTAAAAAATCACAGTCTTGAAACAACATCCTTTTTGTTTTTGTTCTGGTTTTGTTCAGTTTATATAGAGATCCCAAATAAATTCAAACCTCCCTTCTGCACTCCTTGAAGTGTCATCTCTGTTTCATCAACCAAACACTCCTGGTCATAAACCACCCCTAAAGCAGAAAATCTCCTCTTGAGTTCTGCTTTTGTTTCTTCTTGTCCAACTGCCTGCTTTCCATCTTGTTTCACTTCCATGTTTCACTTTCACATCTTTTATCTTCTTCTGAATCTCTTCCTCTGTTATCTTCAGTTCCTTGAATTCTTCCTTGAATTCTTGCATTGTAATCTAGAGGTAGTTGCTCCATCATGGATCATAGAAGACTCTCTAACTTATCTAGGGAAGGTTCTGTTTTTCACTCAATCGAGCAGTTGTAGAGTTAACATTTTACTTTCCTGAAATCTGGCTGGAGCTGACAAAACAAGTAGCACCTGCTGATAACAGTCAGTTCTTTTTCACGCTTTAATTTTCTTTGCTTTTCTTATTAGTGTCCAATGTCTTTTTGCAAGTAAAACACAAGTCAATCTGTTAAAAAAAATACACTTATATTTTTTGTTCTTAATTCTTCTCTTTTTTAAACATCAACCTCAATTTTTAAATTCAACTATCCAGGTCTTATGGGGCAAAGAGCCTAAGTCAGCTCTTGGTTTAAGGAAGAGTACAGCTGCAAGAGGCTGCTCTGATCCTTCTTAATCAGAAGTTATCTCTACTTTTATGACTTCCAAAGTTCATTGAAGTTTCTTCTAAGAATGAAGGTTGTTGGCATAAGGCTGTCAGATCTTACAATCTAAATACCTGCATTTCATGGCAAGGGCAAGATGTTATTCCTGTGATTCTTCCCATTCACACTACACTTACTGAAATGTAGATGCATATAGTGGGAATTCCAGACCCAAATTGGTAATCTTCCACTCCCCCTTTATCTGTGGAGGTAAAAAAGTGAAAGCTCTCTTCACTGCAGAGCTGCAGCAAAAAACATCTTCCAAACAAGCCTGCCAGAATCTGAGTCAAGCGTCACCTATGCTTGAATTACTTGCTTATTATTCTTGTCTATCATACAATTAGACTAGAACACTACCAAACTTCATAACCTGTGTTTCATCTTCCTAGGTTGCTGAAAGGTACAAGTGACCTCCCAAGAAGCTCCTTTGCCTGTATTTTGCATGGACCAAATCTCAAATGTCTAAAATTTCTTCCTTGACAAGTTCAAGTCCAGATGACAGTACTTGATTAGAAGATGTTCCTCAGCTCTTTCTCTTTATTCTATGAAGTCTTTTTTTTAAAAAAAATGGGGATTGTTCTGTATGACAAATCATCATTTACTGAACACAATGGATGATCTTTACTCCTTGAAAGAATCCTCTTTAAGAACATTTAGCCTAGGTTGCTTAAAGAATAAAGTCTTTGGGGCATGATTTTTAAAATTCTGCCAGTTTTTCCATCATCCCAGGGACACTCTAGATACTCAGGGACCACATACATTTTCTGTTAATAATTTTGACCTTGAAGCAAAGATCAGGGTCCTGCACTGCTCTGAATAACATAGGATTTTTATTTACAGGTTTAAAAATAGACACCTCCCCCTGCAAAAAAGCTGGGGGGGGTCTTTCTCATACAATTAAGGCAAGACATCCCCCCCCAGTCCTCATTTGAAATGAATAAGCTTTTTGTTTGTTGTTGTTGTCTCCTGTCTTATGGCAACCTGTGAATGTGAGATATTTAAGACCATTTTGAATTGTCTCATTATATGATTTTCAAGGTAAAAGGCATTCAGGAGTGTTTTACGATTGGCTTTTTCTGTGCAGTACTAAACCCTTTAGAATTAGCTAAAGTGCCACTGCCTTTGTCTCTGAGAAATCCTTCACTATTGTCATCTCATGTTACCGCTCCTGCCCAGTAGCTATTTGGAACATTTAGTCTGGCCTCAGCAAGAGTCTATCTGACATAGAAGACCCTACTAGTAGCAAAACATCAGCATAGCATCTTGCCTCACAGGAACATGTAGTCCCACCACCACACAAAGGCAGTGCCAAGGTAGATTAAGTCACTGGATATCGATGATGATGATGATGATGATGATGATGATGATGATGATGATGATGATGATAGACTCTGAAGCCACTGCATTTTTTTTAATTTTCTTTTTATTGTGTGCATACAAATAATAAAGTCCGTATTAGAAAGTTATACATTTCTGATTCAATTGTTCATATATACAATACTGTACAAATATACTATATAAATATACATCTTTTCTTGACAATATAAAAATATCCTACTTATACTTTTACATTGCCTTAACTTCCTATCATCTACCGAGAGTCGCTATTCAAGCTATTTTAAGTATAAAGAAACTCCCCAATTCAAAATTTCTATGTATTTTTTGTTATCATGTCTTCTACAATGTATTCATATAGACTCACAAATAAAGAAAACACTGCATGACTTTACTTTTTTTTCACGTTATTTTTCAATTTTCCTGTCCTGGTTATGTTATTGGACATATCCCCGTATTTAATTACCCTTCTGACTGAGTTTCTTCCATTCTCACTATTTTATTTTTTTTCCCTTTTTTCTTCCCCTTTCTTCTTCTTTCCCTTCTCTTTTTCTTCTTTTTCTTTAAAGCCAATACCCATATTTCCTTATAAACTTTGTCACTGGATTCCAATCATTTTCTATCTGTTCCATTTGTTTCCCTTTTAACCTCGTGGAAAACACATCAAATTGTTTATATTCAGCTATTTTCTGGGCCCATTGCTCTATGTCCGGCATTGCTATTGTTTTCCATAATCTTGCAAACACCATTCTTGCAGCTGTTATCAAATACAGTAAAACTCTCTTATTCTTCAATTGAAAAGTTTTATCAAACATAAATATCATATTTAATAAAAACAATTCAGGCATCATGGGAAATGTCACGTTAAATATTTCTTTCATAGCTTCATATATTTTCAACCAGAATTTTCTTGTACATGGGCATGTCCGCCAAATGTGGTAAAATGTACCAGGATTATCTTTACATTTCCAGCACTTATTTTCACCAGTATGGTACATCTTATCAATTTTTTCAGGTGTTAAATAAGTTCTGTGCATCATTTTGATATAATTTTCTTTTAAGTCTTGCGAACTAGTAAATTCTGCAGTGTTTTTCCATGATGCTTCCCAGTTTTCTAATAATATGTCGTGCTGTACATTTCTTGCCGATTTGATCATGACATCGTTTATGGGTTCATCCTCCAGCTTACGCGCATTAAGGTATTTATAAAAAAATGAAATTTTTTGCTTAGACTTCAAGAATATTATTGTTTCCAGTTCATTGTACGTCTTTTGCATTGATATTCCTTCTAATTTAGAGTCCATTGTAAATCTCTCTTTAAGCTGTAGATAGGGGAACCAGTTTAATTTTTTGCCATCTCGTTCTAATTCTTCACGTGTCTTTATTCTATTCTTTTCAGGGTTGACTTGTTTTATCAAATCTTCATATCTAAACCAATCTTGAATCTTGTCTGTCCATTGACCACAGAAAGCTTCCTGGGGTGAAATCCAAAGTGGTATTCTACTATATGTGAAGCCACTGCATTAACTTGAAAAGGGGACACCATTGTTCCCTCATTATCCCTCACAGTTATTCATTACAGGTAAGAACTGTTACTTGAACAGAGTGCCTCCAAGTTGGCAGCAACTTCAGAGGTTCAACAGAGCTGACTCTCTCCACAGTGTGTTCTAATTTTTATACTCTTCTATCTTCCAAATCTATCTGTCAGTGACAAGGAGACATAGCTGTATGTCAATTTCTATTACTTCACTTCTTTCTCTTCCCATTTACAGGTCCTGTCAGGTCCTACTGCTCTTTTACCACCATGTTTTCAAAATCTGCCATTTGCTCTTCAGTACTACTGGATAAATATACTCCAGTCTCACCGGTCCTCTGGTTCCATGGCTTTTCGGGTATTGTCCATTTTAAGCTTTGTACAGTTATTCTCTAATATATCATTGCATTTCTCTTCCTGTTGAGCTGTTCTGGGTAGTTATGGGTAGGATATTAATATTAATGTTATTAATATTATTAATATTAATATTAAGTGCAAAAAAACTTTTATCTTGATCTCCCATTCTCCTTTATGTAAACGTACAGTAACTCCTATCAGTCATTTCCTAATACCTTATTTACAATTCAACTTGATATCAAATCAACTTTGAAATCAGGAACAAGCATATAAATAGAATAAATAAAATAATTTAATAAACTGTAAGCATCTAATGTTCCTTGAAAGTTATTTCCTATTCTATTCTGGTTTTTTTTCTCTGCTCATTATATTTGGCTATATTTGGCTAGCTGGTTTGCTCAGCTGACCCCTTTTTGGAACATTCTCTGTCTGGCTTGTTCCCTTTTCTCATAGAAATGCTTTGGTCACCCTAACTAATCCCAGGAGAACAGAAAGAGTGTGCCTTTCCCCTGCTCCTGAACCTCTAGGCAGCTTCCAGGATAACCATTGTTCTTTCTGGACAGACTTCTATACATTAGGAATTGGGCTACATATTTTTAATGATTCTGCCCCCAGTTGGATAGTTGTTTCCAGAAGACTGAGCTATACGATTATGCTATATGCCAAGCCATTTCCGCACTGGCTGACTGGCCCCTCCCTAAACTGCAACGCCCAGGATTCCATAGGATGTTGAAAGTGGAATAATAGCACTATAACAGTCTAGTGCAGAAATGGCCCCAGTTTCAAATGTTGTTGGGTTATACAGTCCTTCTTAATTTAAAATAGGCAGCATAAGTTACTCAAGCTTCAGATGAGAGATTCTTGTGGAAAAAGCTGAATTTATAGGAGTTTGTGCTCCTCTGAAGGTAGGCAGCTTTTGCACTTAACTCCAATAGAAACCCTAGAGATGGATGAAGTACAGCTCCATTTTTAATTCTGAAAAAAGGTGGCACAATTATGAGAAATGCTGGAAACACAACTTTTAAAACTGATAGCTCCCTGGAGTTTTGCTGATGCTATGAAGAGCCAGGTACTTTGACAGTGTTACATAAATAATATGAAAGCCTATTCTAGAAGCTGTAGGAAGGATATGAATATGGCTGTATTTCTAATGATTAAATCGGGGTAAGCTTTGCACAGAACCAACTACTGCCAATGTAGCAATAACATAACATATTAAGACCTAATGAAATTATTCTAAGTTCATTTTTTCCTGAATATTTGCCAATTCCTCATATTAAAAATTCTTATTTGTTTTATACTTCATCTTTTACTCAAAAATTAGCACTTCTGATAGCTATTAAGAGCCATCGTGATGTAGCAGTTTGAGCGTTAGACTACGACCCTGGAGACCAGGGTTTGATTCTCCACTCAGCCATGGAAATCCACTGGGTTACTCTGAGAGCATCATATACTCTCAGCCCCAGAAAACTGCATGATTGGTTCGCCTTAGAGTCACCATAGGTCAGGAACAACTTCAAAGCATACAGCAAGAAGGATAGCCATTAATGATGTTAAAATCCTTCTGGAAAAAGCCCCTTCCACAGCCTACTTTTAACTGTCTGAAGTTCTTCCTTGAGTAAACACTTCTAAAGCTCCATACCCAGTTCCACACAATTGAACACTATCAATCATCAGTTGGGAAATGGGGTGTTTGAATTCAACCCCCATCCTCAGAGTTAAGGAGCTGTATCTGAAGTGCCCTTGCTAGTTATCAGTTTGAGAGCCAGCATGGCATAGTGGTTTGAGCACTGGACAATGACCTGGAGAGCAAGGTTCGATTCCCCCCACCCCACTTAGCCATGGAAATGCACTGGATGACCTTGGATGCATCACACACTCTCAGCCTGAGAAGACCCTGTGATACATTCCTCTCAGAGTCACTATATGTCAAAAATGTCTTGAAGGCATGCAACAACAACTACAACAACAACAACAACACAATGAAGTCATCACTTTGCCACTACCTGCATATTTCTAAATTGAAGAGGGTGCCCTTTTTGGACATACACAAGGACAGATTCATTGTATCCATCTCCCAACCCAACCCAACCCCACCACCCCAGAACAGAGATGCAAGGAAGGAATACCACTCCTGGATCAGATCACATGAAATAAAACTTTATCAGTATAATCTCTATTGTGGATTTTGAAAAAATAATTCCTAGCCAGGTACTATAAAAGCAAAACAAGTATAATGTGAAACTACTGAGTCTTATTAATTCTTAAAAATCTGTCAATACCCAGTTGTTAATCATTCTTTATTAACTGTCCACAGTATATCATTTAAAAAATAAACCAAAAGAAAAAATTCAGGAATATAGGAAAGATGGGAACATGCTCCTCAATGGAGGTATTTCTAATTATCCTTAAATGAATCTAAAAACTTATTATGTGAAACTACTTAATACTGACAAAAGTAAAGTATTATTTATTCTTCAGAATAACGTTTAAAAAAATCTTCAATTTAACAGATATTATATGATTCAATCATAATTTGTTATTTCATATTTAATATTAAATTTGCTATGTAAAGTTGAACACTGACCCCTAGTAGTGAAAGTGGAAAATGCATTATATATGATCTCTTTAAGATTTGAAAACTGCTAGTGCACACATATACTTAATGAAATTTCAGTTCATAGAGGAAGCAATAAACTAATGAAGATTTTGGCATTTTACCTGAAGTATCATTTGTAGTGGGAATTTGTTTTTGTATAGAATTACCACCAGTTTCCTTACATCTTTAGTAAGAAACAATGAAAGAAATAAAATGGGGGAGGTAGCAGTAATCTAAAACAAAATTTTATTTGAACAAAGATATTTTGCCACTCATATTGTATGAGCAGTATCATTCAGAATGCTCAACAAATCCAGAGTTTTGCTGTTACTATGAAATAAATTTAATTACCATACTGAGAAATGCATTTAATATGGTAACATTTACCCTATGTGTCATCCATCAAAATTAATAAGTCCGATGCCAGCCGAAATCTCATACAGAAGTATTCTGTCAAAAGAATGGTATGGGCTATATGTTGGACACATACTCTTGCACATCAAAACCTTCTCACAACAGCCAATTGCAGGACATGCCCAACAAATATTGACATTCATATTTAAATGGATTGGCAGATGATACTTTCAGCAAGACATAAAATCAATTCATTCCTACCGTGATCAAGAGAGAAATTACCATTTTTTAATACCTTGGTCAATTGGCATTTATAATACAAATAATAAGGGTAAGATTCTATTGCCCTCGTAAGTTTAAGGCAATTAGTACCACTGTGAGAGGAAAACAAGATAATGGCCTAAATCTCTTGTGCTTGGTCCTGCAGGACCAGTGTGACAGAAATTTCTTCCCTTTCCTCTTTCTCTTAATTTCTCCACAGCTAGAGCAGGTGAGGGCTCAGCCTTTCAAAGCCAGGTAGAAAGGGATTGCCTAAGGGGAAGGGAACAGAGAATGAGGTCAATACCCCTACAAATAAAAAATTTTCTTCCGTTTCAAATTTCTAGTACTGGAGTAAGTTAAAACTTCAGTTAAACATTTAGAAATACAGTTGAGGGCCCTTTCTGCAAATTTCTGGATCTTGGAAGCATCCCACAAGGATCCCAGTAGAGTCACTTTTGGGAGGGGAGCGTGACAGGAGCACTCCCTTCCACAACTGCCTGCAGGAATGGAGGAGGCGCGATGGCCATGACTCTTCCTTCTGCAGTGCAGCCAGGCACTGTTCCAGGCTGCACTGGGACAAGAAGTGTGACCATTGCACTTCCTGACTCTCTGCAGCTTAGGTAAGTGTGGGAGGGTGGTCGGAGGGCTGAACAATCGCCGGTCATTGACAGGTAAAACCCATCAATGATTTGTGGTGTGATTGTGCTGCCTGGGGATAGGAAAAATGACAGGACATGGATGATGTCATGCGTAAGTGTTGTCCAAGTCCCATCCTTCTCCCATCCCCAATGCGGGATGACGACATCCTGAGGAAAGGGCCTAGGTATCCAGAGAAAAGAGGGAATTAAAACGAACAAGGGTATGCAAACATAAAAGAAGAGTGAATGATTTTCAATGTCTCAACCTGTGAAATGTAAAAATTTGAGAATTCAAAGAACATTCGTTAGGAGTCAATACCCTAATTCCTCCCATAGCTACACCCATACTTTCTCCCTTTTTGATTGGCTTCTGCTGTTCATACAATGGAAGTACATGACTGTTCTGTGAAAACATTGAGTTAGATCCAGAGGCAACCATGTTTATTCAGCCTCCACTGATTTCAATGGGACAAGTTTGGGTATTGAATAATGTGTATCCCATTGTTGATGCATCTAACCTCTGCACACATTATGGCCACTGATTTCAGTGAATATGTTAGTAATGGATGAGTGAAGTCCTATTGCAAAGATCTAATCTCTGCATGACTAAGTCTAGTCCCATCCCACTTTCCTCATGATTCTTATTTCTCTTGTTTATGTTCTTAGCAAAATTAGCACACTGCCCAGACCTTTGACTCTGGCATGTCATACTGCATGGCTGCTTGGGCAGAGGATTACAGAAAGTCATTCAGAGAACCACACACAGCTCAAGGGGAGCATGTGAGTTTTTCAGGTCCTGTGAATGAGTTCATTTCATACTTCCATTTCTAAAGAAAATAAATACTGTTCTTGTCAGTAAAACAATTTTTCTATTGGAATATGCACAATGGGGAACATACACAGCTCTATGAACCAAGCACTCTGGGGAACTGATTGCAGAAAATGTGGCGAAGACCTGAAACAGGCATTTTACTACCTCAGTCTGAACTTTTATTTTCCGCATTGATATTGACATTTTAAAATTAAACAAAAATAATCAAAGAATAGACAGTTCCTACAAAGGTGGAAGGTACAAGCCAGTGACTGTTGTTGCCTTCAAGTTATTTCAGACTTATAGGGACCCTAAGGTGAACCTATCATGGGGTTTTCTGGGGTTCACAGTGTGTGATGAGCCCGAGGTCACCTAGTGGGTTTCCATAGCTGAGCAAGAAATTGAACCCTGATCTCCAAAGTCATAATCCAGTGCTCAAACCACTACACCATCCTGGGTCTCAGACCAGTGATAGATACCAAAAATTATCTTAAAGTAGTATGTAGCTCAAGAAGGCTGCTGTTATTACTGCTGTTAGCAAAACCACACAATTAAAATGACAACACAATAACGCGTATTTTATAGTCGTAGGGAAAGCATAACATGGTTTCTGGAACACAGCTTCAGAGTTATATGCTATAAGCTTCTGCAAACATGAAAAAAAAGTTGAAGAAAATATGTTCAGACATTCTGAATAACTAGTATTCCATCTAATTTCCAAATTTCACATTGTTTCCAATTACTATTTCAAAGGTGCATTTGAGTATCAGATAGGATTCCTCTTCATGGTTCTTGGTAGGAAACATAGGAGATACATGCTAAAGTACAACATGACAAGACATATAAGTGACTACCACAAGCGCATATATTGTATTACCTCTGTTATGATATGACCACTATAGCAGCATGAGTTTTACTATTTTGCATTTTAAGGACTAGTTCAGAATTTTCAAAACTACACAGTGAATTACAATTTAGAAAGATATTTCAAGGAGTTATAATGTGGCCTACTACAAAAGTATGAATTTTAAATCTATGCATCTTAAAAGCTATTATGAAAAGCTCTATTATAACTTTGGGCTAGGATAATCTAGGAAACATAATAACAGAGTCCTTATTTTCTTCTGGTTATCTCCAGTTTCAGTCTGACACTCTAACCATTGTACTATACTGCGAACGCAGAATTATAGCATTAGCATAGGCATATCTTCACTATGTATAGTTGTTTATTTACAACCAATTTTTCCTGATTCACACTAATATCAATATATCAATTTAGCTGGCAATTTTTAAAAAATACATCTTGATACTGGTTAATATCTTATGAAAAGATAGTTGAAAGGCATTGACCTCATGCTATCCCATTATTTAAATAACTTAAACAAACACACAACCAACCAAACATGGGTTTCCATTAACTTTAAAAAAATACTGAAGAACCTTAGTGATTTAGAAGCCATGAGAGCAAAGTTTTGATGAAGGATCACAGTTCTTTGGGAGACACTGAGAAGAGTGTTGCATTTTTTAACAGCACATGTATCTAGAGGGATTCTTCCAGACATGCAAGCAAAGCTGTACAGTGCTATGTGCTTGTACTTTGTGTATGTAGTATGTATTGGTATAGAACACTTCTGCATTTTCCTTTGTTGCTTAGCCACATTTAATGGCATTTAAAAGCCTACAAAGTGCAGAGAACAATCCGATGAATTTGACAGCGGGAATGGAGAAGAATGTGATGCTCACAGGAAGCATAAGGAACCCTAGGAAATCTTTGCTTAAAAAGTAATAACAACAATGACAATGTAAGAATAAGAGAGAAAAACAGATGCACAAACATAGTACAGTCGATTTAAAAACATAGTGGATTATTTTCTGGTATCAGAACCTATCTTGTAACCACACATTTTAAGAAGCAGATAAAATAAAAGCAGTTAGAGACAGAGAAGGATGGCATAAGATAGAGAAAATGGGAGGGGAATAACCATGAAAAAGAGAGTTTTCAAATTATAAAGACTGCATAGTTAAGACTACAGTCCCACACAGTTGTTTCACAGGTCTGAGTAGATAACCATAGGATTTTGTTTGAAATCATTAATTCTTGAGGATTGTATAACCTTGGTGTTTTACTTTAAACATGATTCCGTTTTTTAACATTTCAAAAACAGAAAATAAGCACATTCATTTGAAACTTGTTTTTATACTTTTTATACTTCCAACACATCAATCAGCCTGGAAACAATTATTTCGTATTATTATTGGCGGCAACTCATAGTCTAAGTAGAATAACACCCTCACCACCTGCCTTGGACGATGCCCTACATCTCATATTATCTGACAGCAACAAAAATGATAAAGACTGTACAGTTAAGACTACAATCCTACACAATCCTTTAACAGGTTTGTGTATATTTTCATAATTCAGCTAAAAGACATTTGAGTATTATTTAACTGTATATGTGAATCTGGACTAGTTAATCCACAGTGACAATAATATAAATGGGTTCTCATGTGCACCTTGTCACAGGATTGAAATACATGAGTCGTTTGCCATACATTCATAAAAAGCTAATGTCAAAGCCAGCGTGGTGTAGAGGTTTGAGCACTGGACTACAACTCTGGAGACCATGGTTTGAATCCCAACTCACTATAGAAACCCACTGAGTGACCATGGGCTAGTCACACTCTCTCAGCCTCAGAGGGAAGCAAAGAGAAACCCCTCTCTGAAGAAATCCTGCCAAGAAAACCCAATGATAGGTTCATCTTAGGGTCACCATAAGCCAGAAATGGCTTGAAGGCAGATAACAGCAACTTTTGAGACATAAATGTACTTGGCTTTCACTGAACAATGTTATATTGAAATGAGTGCCTTTTATAATGAAAAAAAAATGCAATACATATGTAAAACTATTGTTGGGTTTCACTATGAATTATTTTCTTTATACAGCAGCCCTGTAAAATAGCTGGCATTTTCCACCATATTGGAAACCTTGTGGTAGGCTCACCTTAGAATCACTATACATTGGAAGGTAGGTATGCTTGGCTTGGGTGCACCCTGGAAGAAAGAAGGGGAGAAGGAGTTGGTGTCATCTAGCCATTCTGTTTCTCGGTAAATTACCTGCTTTTCCTCTTCCTTCTTACCACCACTGTAGTGCCTAGTATCACCCTCTGCTGGTGGCCACAACATTTAAAATAAATAGTAGCTCTTACCTGATTTCTTAAAAAGCTGCAAATGAGCAAAAGCAACTGTTACTGTGGTGTATAGTCCGAGCCGGAGGTCTACCGAATATAATTTGATATCACAAGATTGGCCATTCCAAACTGCTCCCCTCCAGGTGCTTGCGAGGCCCCTGGACAAGCATGCACACGGACACGGCCGAACAAGCTGAAAAATACAAAACAAATCCAGGCAGGCCAGTAATTTTCTGGCACGCAGCTTCAGGAGTGCCAGGCAAGTACACTTTAAACCTACATTAAGTATGCACGAGGCATACAAAAGATTCTCTGCCCCGAACAGGCAGCTTGACGAGATTAGCGCTTCTGACTACTCAACTGTCAAGCACTCTCTATTTGCATACTGTCTGCGCTATTGACAGCACCGTCAAAATCCAATCATGCTAAATACTGACCTTTCGGAGGCTTTGTCTCCAACCCGAAACCCATTGTTTTCCCTGGGAACAGACTACCCTACAGGCACATTTTCCCCTATAAGAACGCCTGGTTTTGAGCGCTTCTTCAGATCGCTCTTGGCTTCCATCCTGCCTTGCTGCCGCTCTGTTTGCTGAGCCTTCCCCTCAGCTTCCACGTGCTGAGAACCTCCGCTCCAACTGACTTTCTGCAGGCTACCCGGGCTACAGGATCAGGTGTAGTATTCCCCCTGAAAAATCCTCCTTAAAATCCCCCATCTGCTTTCCTCCCTTTATTTTCTTAGGTCTGTGTGTGTGAGCATGCAAGTATGCAGTGTTTCTTAGTTCTGTGTGAGTACGCAAGTGTGCTGTGACCTTACAAATAAAAGAACAAAATTATAACTTCACTGTATCGTGGTCTTGACTCGGCCTGACCCCATAAACATTGGGTAAAAGATCTTGCTAAGTTACCCTGCCTCTCGTAGTGCTACAACTTGTGCTCTGGCTAATTCCCATTCCCCATTATTTGAAGCACACTGAGGTGTCCCCCACGGGATCCCAGAAATCAGGGTAACACAACAATACACAGGATATTTGTCCATGTTCAGAGGTATCTCCCCTACATTGCTGGTGCTCCAAAAAGAGTGCTGTGGAGAGAAGGCTTAAACAATGACAGATCATATACAGAGAATAGCTTCTTCTGAATCACAGGCTACAAGATTAATAGGTCTTTCCAATAACCCTTTCTCTGCTTACAAATCCAGATGGAAAGCATCTAGATTCAAACCCTGAGGGAATGATCTTCTGTATCATTCTACAGTTCCATTAACTGATTTAATTTGTTCATACAATATAATCTTTCAAGAAGAAGTCCTTCCAATTAGGTAGTGTTTTCTATGTAGCTTTAATATAGAGAGATCTGTCAGCTGATTTCTCAAGCTTTTCAAATACAGATGCATGCGAGATTGTAATTACAGCCTGCCTCACCCCTTGGGCAGTCACTCCAGTTTTTTCCTTGTTTTGTATTCTGCTACTACTGGTGCTTCTTGAAGTATAAAACCTTTTTTTTTCTTTCAAGAAATAGATGCAAAGTATTTCCTGAACAAATGTCCTAAAATTACGTAATAATTGCCTGATGGTTTCAGGTTTTGTATTTATAGAAGAACATCTTGTATGGCAGAGTTCTATTTTTAACACTAAGTTCAATGCCCTCCCACTCCACCTCACTACAATCTTATACTATGTCCATTTCCTCACTAGACTGTTATAGTGCTTTTATTCCACTTTCAACATCCTATGAAATCCTGGGGGTTGCAGTTTAGGGAGGGGCCCTATGGCCTCTCCCAAAACTGGAAACCCCAGGATTCCATAGGATATTGAAAGTGGAATAATAGCGCTATAATGGTCTAGTTCGGAAATGACCTATGTCTCTAACTTAACCCTTTTCAAAAATCATCTGTGGATACGAGAGTCCTAAAACTATGGAGGAAATTTCTTGTGGCCTCATTTCTTCAAATTTCCTCAAATTCATGAGATAGAGGAAGGATTCTGTGTGTGTGTTTATGTGTATGCATGCACACACGCACACATTTGTGTGTGCAAGAGAAAGAAGGGAAGGAAGACAGTGGGAATGAAAATTTCTTCCAAAAATAACATCTCTGACTGATTCTACTAGTATCTTATGTGCATAATTATGAGGATTTAAGTTGTTTTTCCTATTTATACTATCAAATAATCTGCAATTAGGTTTTTTTTATTCTGACCTGTAAAAGTAACAATGATCAGTAACATCCAAGGACGATTAACCTTTCAGTACTAAGAATGCTAGTATAGCACTTTCCTCTAAACCAGAAGTGTCCAGGCCTTTTCAGCCTTAAAGGTCACATCTACATATGCAGGAGACACCAATGAACAACCATGAATGCTTCTCAGTTCTGTGCAGATATACTCAGAAATTTCAGACACACGAAGTACAGCTCATTTCTATATATAGCAACCCAGGTATGTTAGGTACACAAAGCACAGTTACAAGCAATGTGTAACAAGCCACACAGGACACAAGATCATAAAAACTACACTGCACAAATATTGTATTGAAGGTGAATAATGTTACTTTATTGGTGCAATGATCACTGTTTAACATCTAAAATTTACTTTTAAAGGATAGCGTTAGCATTTTTGGAAACATTTTGGTGGAATATTCATACTTTATGTCAATCTCATAAAAATCTTAAGGATTGTTTTTGTTAAGTAGCTGAAAATTAATGAAATGAGTTCCTTCATAAGAGATACAAAGGATAACAACAAAATGCTTTTCAGATACAATCATAAGTTAACAGGTATGAATTACTTCAAAAATTAATTTTCCAAGCTCTTTGAATGTTTCTTCAGAATTCTTAGTACAACATTTAAAATGTTAAAACAGTTGCAAACTGAGGAAGAAGTATAATATTTCATTTGTGTACCAATAATAAACTTTGTGAACGAATATTAAAATGTTCAGTATGTTTGTAATGTTGCATGAATGTTGCTGTATGATCAGTTTAAAGTAATGTTGGGGAACATTAATGGAGAACATGTGACGTTAACAAAAGAATAAATATCAAAGGATATTTCTGTGCCAAACACAAACTGGAGCCCCAAGCCATTAATTATTGACCTCCACTCTTTATTGTGATTTACTGCAAAAATCCACAGACAACTACTAGCATTTAATTCCCTAAATCATTAGAGCAGAAAATGCCAAAATTCAAAGAAAAATAATTACTTAGAGAAGTGTGATAATACATGAACACTTAGGATTAATTGGAACATTTAGCATTGTCAACCCCCTATTGATATTTAATTTGCAAAAGCTTGAAAGCAACTATTCCTAGCACTTCTTCTTTCTGATCAACAGGTAGCTTAGCTGCAACTTGGGATAGATGTAGATAATATGTTTCCAAAAAGTTAAAACAGGTTGTCATACTGCTCATTTGGTCAGGAATCTAGACATGCCATCTGGTATCCCTTTATGTTATTAACTTGCTGAGATTCCAAAGTGGTTTTCTCTTTTCTTTTCTTTTACTCAGCACACCTTGAGCCCTTCTAGAAGCATGGTGTCATTCAGGAAATGAGTTTCAAGAAAGAGGTGGCAAAATTCAAGAGGTTAGGTGGGGGACAACCTAAGGAGGCAAGGGGAGAGGGCTGGAGGCAAAGTCCAAAGGGGAGAAATACAGAGGTGAAGAAAGGGTGGGGAGAGATCTGAGGACATGGTGGTATGGGATAAGGAAGGAGATGTGTCAGTTCAAGGTAAAGCAAGAGGAAACAGAGTGGGAGGCATGGCAATGTGGTGAGGTAAGGCAAAGAGGAAGAGAGCTTGGGAAGCACAATAGCAGAGTATGAGGTTCAAGGGAGGAAGGTAAAGCAACACAAAATGAAGCAAGAGACCAGAGAGAGTGGGAGCGGGAGTGGCAGGGTTCAACTTGCAAGGGCAGGAAACATGGTATCACAAGACATGGCAAGAGGGGAAAAAAGGATAGGAAATAAAGGGTACAGAGATGTGAGATGAGCCTGGAGGAAAGAAAGAAGGAAAGAGGATTGGAAAGGTAGTGGCTACACATTGTAGAAGATGGAATGGGAAATGATGAGCCAGCAGTACTGGAAGACCTGCAGATACCTTTCTTACAAAGCAGTTCTACTACAGTAGTCTTTATTTACTGAATCAGATCAGTATAGGCATTCTCATTTTGT
The DNA here is from genome assembly GCA_030412105.1 of Cyclura pinguis. NCBI lineage: Eukaryota > Metazoa > Chordata > Lepidosauria > Squamata > Iguanidae > Cyclura > Cyclura pinguis. The sequence goes on from CM059600.1 coordinate 85,821,229, forward strand.
AAATATGGGCATAAGGTTAAGCATTGGTGAACTCAGGTATGTACGCACTATCCAGCACAAGACCCAAGGGAAAGCTGCACAAAGTACAAAGTAAAATCCTATTATACAAGAGTTTACAACCAATTAAATGATTATATTAAAAGCACAACGTTAAAACAATTCAAAACACATTTAAAACATAATGAAAAGATAAAAGGGCAGGACACCATATTAAAATACTCTTCTACCACATCAGTTAAGAACCAACATCTTGCCTAAATATACAAGTACTGCCGGTAGAAAGAGAGCTGAAGGGAGCAACTGTACCTCCCATGGAAAAAGGCTCCACAGGTTGGGAGCAGCCACTGAGAAGACCTTCTCCGACATCCTCATCAAATGTCTGTGTGATGGTTGTGGGAGGGAGAGAAAGCAAAGGAGTTTGGAGGCAATTTCTGATAGGAGATATGGTTAGGTAATGTTATGCTCCATAGCTGATTGTTGTATGCATAGAGTCTGTTTAATCTTTAATGTGTATTATTTTGCTCAGTTCAAAATGGTTATGAAACTCTTCCTTAGCTTAACTGTTTGTACACTCTGCATATGGTACATGGTACAGGTACACTTTCCCTGCTTTGAAACTAGTGTTTGCAAATTATTTTTTCCTGCTGTTGTCTACTTGCTGGAACAATTTGAAAGTTATTTTGTACATTGAAGGTCCCTAGGTACGAACACTTTTCTAGGTCTGAAATGGGTGCCTATAACGCTCCTTTTACTCGTGTCCACACTCTGTATGTGCTTCTGTATACTGCTCACATCTTGTTCTGATCATTTTCCCTGCTTTGAAATGTTTTTGGAACACTTTTGTTCATTTCTGCTAAGAAGGTATTATTTTATATCAGTTATTTTCTTTGGAATCGTGCACAATAATGGCTAGGGTTACCAGGTTTTCAAAACAGCAATAAGGAACAGTCAATACCCATGACACTGCAAAGCTGACAATTAGGAAGTAGTGGCAATAAGATTCATCAGTCTTTAAAGTGCTACAGGTTTGGTTGTTTTAAACTTTGAGCCCATATCCTAAGTTTTTGCTTCTGTTTGACATTGTTATTACCTATCTTTACGTTTTGTTTTTCAGTTCTTTCTGCTCCCTGGTTTACAATCCGTGTATATAAAGCTGACTACTGAGCCAACATTTCATGCATCTGGTGGATACAGTGCTTTCAAAAGCTTATGAGATAATAAAATTAATTAGTCTTTACAGCTCCACAAGACTTTTGTATTAAACTAATAACCTATATATTGTGTTCTTCCTTCTCTCACATGGAAGTTACCACTTAGAATCAAGTTACAACATAGATTTACCACTTAAAATCAAGTTATTCCCTTATTTAAGGGAACATCCCTTACAATAAGAGACACCTGGTGACTCCAATCATAGCACCTATCTATTAATGTACCCTTACCATATGTAGCAAAGATGAAAACCTATGGTCCTCCAGATAATATTGGACCACAGTTCCCTTCAGCCCTGTCAATTGACAGACTGGCTAGGGCTGATAGGAGCTAGACAGATATAAAATTTGGAAGGCTCCATGTGCCCACCCTTCAGTATACAAGATAGTTAGCATTTAACCTTGTTGACACCAATTTGGTGAGAAGAGAGAACTAGAATTAATTATCTTTCTATATGAGTCTGGCACAGTTAGACTTAAGAGCTCTGATATTTCAACAAAATGGTACCAGAACAGCTGGAATTTGAAGTGCCCGTAGGTGCAGCTGTACATATGGAACTTCTGCCAAAGCAGCTCCTTAAGCACAGGGATTCCTCTACAACAATCATAGCCAGTTTCTGGCTGTTAGAATGTGGACCTTGGACATGAAATCGAGGATATGGCCAGGAGCATAAACTCATCCTGAGGTCAGTGACTTTTATGTGAAAAAAAATGCTTGACTAGAGCTTTTGTGTGCTAGGAACTAACTATTAAGTTGTAAGAGGAGTAACTTAACTAAATTTATTTAACTAAGACAGAGCTTTCCAAACTTTTCATGTTGGTGACACACTCTTTTAGACATGCATCATTTCGAGACACAGTAATTCAGTTTTACTAGCAAACCAGAGGTTAAACTAACCCCTTATAAGAGATACTGACACATACATAAATTATAATAACAAAATGTATGGGGCCACAACATATCTCATGAAAACCTTTCATGTCTTTTTTTTAAATATCATTTTATTCAAAATTCTCATTATAAAACATACGTATTTGATTGTCAGCTTCATTGAAATATATCTGATCTTCCACATTGATCTAGATTTCATTTTCCAGATTTCTACAAGCTTTAGGTACTGTACAACATTTTACTGTTAGTTTATCTGATAGTTCTTACATTTCATTCTTCATACTTCCGCTTCATGATACATATCCTGTCGCCCCCACGTAATATAACTTTGACCATGACTTACGTATTTCCAGCTGTTAAAACCCAGCAATTACCCGTTACAATTTGCCATTCTTTGTGTATATCATCGTCTGATTTCCCCTTTAATCTCTGGGAGACCATGTCCGCATTTTTATTTTCAATAAGTGTAGCCCACCATTGTCCTATTGTGGGTATTTGCTGAGTTTTCCATAACTTTGCATATTCAATACGAGCTGTTGTTATCATGTACAATAATATTCTCCAATGCTTCTTTATACCAATACCCTCTAGTATATCAGTCATATTTAACAAATACAATTCAGGTGTCTTAGCAAACTGGCCTTTCACTAATGTACAAATTACATTATGTACTCCATTCCAATACTTCTTAGCTTTTGAGCATGTCCACCACATATGATATATCGTACCGACCTCCTTCTGACATTTCCAGCACTGTCCGGTACCTGTATTATAAATCCTTTTCAGTTTATCTGGTGTCATATACCATCTGTGAAATAGTTTGTAATAGTTCTCTCTCAAATTCTGGGCTACTGTAAATTTCTGCGTTTTTTTCCAACTCTGCTCCCAAGACTCTAATTGAATTGAATGTAAAACCTTTCATGTATTTTTAAATTTACATGATTTATAAATACTAACATAGATTTCCAAGATTGTAGGCGACACACCTACACACTTCAGGTAACACACTAACGTGTCATGGCATACCATTTGGAAAACCCTCAACTAAGATGATGGACTTTCATAAATAACTTAATTCCAGAATTACATTATTAAGTTATTCATCAGTTAAATGAAAGATAGTACACCTGTGCTAACATGCCAAGAAATTTTACATTTCCCACAAGGTTCTTTACCCAAACCTAGCTCTCTTGGATTTTTTGCAAAACTATTTCTCACTTTTTTAAAAAAAAAAGTTCCTTGTGTTGGATAGTTACAAAGTTTAGCTCACAGGATCCAGAAAAATAGACTAAAGAAGGGGAGGGTAAGAAGAAAGAGGGAAGGAAGGAAGGAAAGGCAGGAGAAAGGTTTTTGGTGGGATGGATGAGAAATGCACTTTTCAAATTCCATTCATTCAGCTGTTTCCTTCTCTACCAAGCTCAAAATAACAAAGGATGGGTAGATGCTGATGTAAAATCATGAATAGGATTTTTCAACTTCATTCTGGTAACGCTTATAGTGCAAACATTTAACTTAAGTTTAAATAACAATTCGACACTAAAATGATTAGTTAAATCTCCCTTCTTAACGTGAATAATGTAAAGGATAAATAATAAAAATAAATGCATATGAACTAGATTTTGGAGATTATGAATGATTAACTAGTTTCATTAACATTTTTATGTTAATTTTCCTATTTCTGTCCGGCTCCTCCTTGAAAAATTCTGGGGGAAAAAAGGAAGAAGTACCAGTATGGTTCCAATAGAGGGACAAAACATTTCAGTGGCAGTTTTAATTATGTTTTGTAATGTAAAATGGGAAAGATGGTATGTTTTCTTCCCACATAGCCTTTAGCTAACAAAGAAGAAAGACTGGCAGAAGAGCTGGCTTTCTAAAAGTTGTGTGAGCAGCCTGAGTGTGGAAAAATTATTTTTATGAACTAAACTTCCCAGAATCCCACTGGCCATGAAGGGTGGATGTTCTGGGAGTTGCAATATCAAATAATAACTTTTCCAGGCTCTGGAACAACGAAGACCATTGGAGAAAACAACAAGAACCAAATGTTTCCCATGTGTCCATGATATCTATCTGAAAGATGTAGTGATAGGCATTGAAGAATACCTGGCACAGGTCCTCAGTGCAGTTTCATTTTCAGATGTGTTTCACCTCTTTCTTACAGTTGTATTGATCCAGAAAAAAACAGTACAGGACTGAACCGTGTGGGGGGTCTTTTTCCTACATAGTCCTTTTAAAGAGCCTGGCTGAGCTTATTCTTTGAAGCTACTGTAGAACATCTGTTGAATATATTGAATATGTCTTGCTTTTTCCTGTCCATTTCTCAAGAAAAATAAAAAGTGGAAACAAAACATTTAGAGAAATATATCAGAACCTTGTTGCTCCAGCTCACTAACATAATAGCTACAATAAGCAGGGGAGAGCAACAGGCCCTTAAAAATAGCCTTTAGCGAAAGTGAAAATCTATCCATATTGTTACCAGGTCGTACACCTCCATGCTTTGATATGGTCTAATTGGCAAAATATATTAATTGGCAGATGTGTTGGCATAAAATATAAATTATACTTATGGCTGGCAAGGCCATGTGGAAAGGGACACTGGCTGGGAGTAGGTTAGAGGTGACCTCAGCATGGCCAGGTCAAAAGTTCTCTGAAATTAGCCAAGAAAGTCTGACTTAATGGCTCTGAGCTAATCCTATCGACTGCCAACATTAGAAAACAATAAGGTGCCCAGGACCCCTACTATGTGCATATCCTACTGTAGATAGCCCAGAAACCCCCTCTCAACCAAAACATTGAAACCAATCAGTCCATTCCAGACCCCATTGTCTGTGTTGCAATTCCCATTGTTCACTAGGCAGGGAGGGCAATCAACCCACACTCCTTCAGGGAGGAAAAGAGAATATATAAACCCTTGGTTTTGAGAAGTCAGTTGCAGTCAGATGAAATGCAAGACTCCACTATGTCGCTCTGAATCCTGATCTATTTGCCCTTAGACAAAAGTCTAAGTGACATTTCAAACTCTTCACTACTCTTCTGGAATGGTAACTACATAACCCAAAAAACCTTCAGCCTCTCTATCCATAATTTTTTTCCCTCTCTTTCTCCTTCAGTTAGCTTTTGTGTGAATGCTTGACTGTATGTATCTTGTGTGCATGTATGAGCGAATTCTCCAAATAAAAACACATTTTTAGCTTACTTTTTAATCTTTGGCTGACTTTTTCTTGGTCTGACCCCACCAAAATTAGTTTGAAGGTCTTGCTGGGTTACCCTGCCCCTCATTCTGCTATGGCCAGTGCTCTGCTGATTTCCCCAGTCCTTTCATTCTTGGGAGTGAATCAAGGTGTCCCCCAGAGGACCTCCAGAAGTCAGGGTAACAGTACGGTTTGAAAAACATACAGTGTTTGGCAAACCAGTTAAACTGGATGGCAGACAAATATATGAACCTAGTACTCTCTATCCCTGTTTATTCACTTTCCGCTATAAGCTGATCCTCCTGTTTAATATACCACACAAAAAAAGGGTAAATTAAATGCAACAACATTCAGACTTTTTCCACACGAGACAGCTTTACTGAGTTGTAGCGTTGTAATGTCAGGTTTACTATTACCGCTTTAGGGAATCTTGTGCTGCACCAATCCCGTTTAATTCGAGTTGCATTGGGATTGCTGCTGGTGTACATTCTGCATTACAGTGTCCTTCACCACTCCTCTTGACTGCCTACACCCTGCCTTCACTCCACCCCATCGACCCCAATTGGTGGGTGGGTTTTTTTGAGTGCCAGTACTGTGTTGCTACATTAGTACGTAGATACTTTGACACAAACATCCGTGTCAACAGGAAAACTGTCACTGGAACCCAGAAACTGAGTAACTGACAGGACAGTGGCAGGACAGTCCCATTTCCCTGCTAGCGGTAGCTGTGTGTCTACTGCTACTTTGCCTTCCTTTCCCCATCATCTGTGTAGGTATGGACGTGGATTTCATATTCCATATTTGCATTATAGCTCTGTGGCTGCATATCCTGGTCCTTAGCTCTGCCATTGTGCTGTTACGAAGAGAATGGGAGTGTGACCAGAGAAAATCAAAATCCTTGGTGTCTGTCTGCTGCCACGTCTGACAATGCCACCACCTCTGTCATGAACAGAATTCACACACACAAATAGAACAGTGCTTAACCACTATTTATTAGAAGTGTGACACATCGTACAGGACTTCAGTGAGTGAACTGGAGGGAATTAGCAAGATTCAAAACATAAAATACAAAGAGTACATCTTCCTGCCGCAGGAGACCTTGAAGTCTTGGTGCAGGCTGGCTATGCTTATCAGTGCATTCCTAGCTTTTGTTTATCTAACAGTCTCTGGTTCTCATACCTTGTTACAAGCAAGCTGCTACTTAACTCCTACTACATATCCCATTACTAAAATATGGAGGGCTACCCAACAATCTCATTTCTGCTGCCCTTGCTGTAGATGATTTTGATGAGCCAGTCACACTCTCTCTGCACCTTTATGCAATTTGCTGGATGGGGAGCCTTCTGCAGCCAAGGAAATGGTGGATAAGGGAGCATATGCAGCACAGCCGGTGGACAACGGAGGTTTTGGCAACATGGGACGTCAATATGTGGCTGTATCACCTTCAGATGACCTGGGCCACTTTTTTTCGAAATTGTGGAGCATCTGCGCCCTCACCTGGAGTGATCAGCCACTGTGATGAGGGATCTCATTCCTGTAAAGGAACGAGTTGCCATAGCAGTGTGATGGCTAACAACTCCCCTCATATACAGGAAGACAGCCAATACCTTTGGCCTTTGAATTTCCACTGTGGTCAAGATTGCTGTTGAGGTCTGTTTGGCGATAAAGCATGTACTGCTTCTATCCACCATTTGCTTGGGTGACTATCGCAAGGTGAGTTCTTACTTCCCCTCCCCAACCAAACACAGGTAATGCTGCCCAGTGTCATTCTGAACCAGGGTTCTAAAGTTCTGTAAGGGTTCCCCTGACAACACATGATGTGTGATACATCTATGCTGATAGTAGGTGTTGTGGCAATGTGTGCTGAACACGCAAGCTAAATATGTGTGCAGTTAAAAGGTGGCTTTGCTGAACATGCAAGTTAGATGTGTGAGAAGTCAAAAGATGGCTTTGCAGAAATGTTGCCCATAACAATTTCTGTGCCAACAGAGTTCTGATTGCTCTGACATGCCTACTTTCTGTATATTCCTCTTTCCTCCCACTCACAGATCAAGGATGGCTTCCATGAATTGGAATTGCCTCAGTGTGTTGGCGCAGTAGCTGGCACCCACATCCTTGTGTGTCCACCAAAAGGAAGAGCAGATGAATTCATAAACCGAAAGGATTTGTTCTCCTGCTGCAGGGGACTACAGATCACTCTGGGAGATTTGTGGACATAGAACTGGGATACACGGGGAAAATCCAGGATGCCCATATCTTCTGCCACCCTGCCCTGTGGCAGGCTATGGAGGCTGGTGTTTTTGTCCCAGAAAACCCCACTGTCACCATTAACAGGGTGCAGGTTGGCCCATTCATCCTCGTGGATGGTGCCTACTCCCTTTGCCATTGGCTGTTGAAGCCTTATGAAGGTCATTTGAATGCCCAACAAATTGCCTTCAATAGGGTTTTCAACCGCTGCCATAATGTTGTGGAGCATGCCTTTGGAAGGCTGAAAGCCAAATGGGGCTGTCTCTCAACTCTACTAACAGTGTCTGAGAAGAATTACCTGCCTGTGATCTCTGCCTGTGTTGTTCTCCATAATATTTGTGAATCTAAGGCCACATTCTACACCCTGACTTGCAGCCACTGCCACCTGTGAATATACCTCCTACTGATGTTGCTTACCAGGCAACTGGTGATAGGAGGCTTGGGGAGGGGGAGAGGGGGAAAGCAGCAATTGCAAGAAGCATTGTCAGCTAGACCAGTCATGTCTTGTTCTGCCAGTGTATGGGCTGCCTTCCCTGTTCAGAAATATTCCCTACTCATGCTATGCTGTTCTTCGTTACCTGTTTGAGCTTCTGGACATGTTCCATTTTAAACTGCCATGTTCTATTGTAATGTTCCCAGTAAAGATGTTCTGGTTGTTGGTATGCATGTTCTCTGTGTATTGTGATGTGGGCTGGAATGCTCTCTGCCCTTTGTGCATTGTAGAGACTGGAGTTCCAGAGGGAATGGGAGGGGGGCCCTGCAGATGTTGCTGCTGCTGACAGTAATGCTGATGCTCAAACCCCACCATTGCTCACCAAAGACCCAGGGACAAGGGGTTGGGATGCTTCCAGGGGATTGTTCTGACTACAAATGCCATCTTTCCACTTGGACTATTGTGACTAAAAATCTCATATTCCCACTCCCCTGCAAGTGCCAGGAGGCCTGATCGTGGTAACACACAACACAGGTGGCACACATTACTCTGCATTCATCATCACGCCCCTACACCAACCATTCACTAATGGTTGTCTGGGATCTTCAGTTTGCCAAGGATGGAGAGTGTTCCACCACAGGAAAAGTACAGGACCCTGGAGCACTTTAGGTCCCAGAGTTGAAGAGGAGAAGGATTGTTTGGTGGTTGGTTGCAGTAACACAGGATTCTTTGGGTTGTCTTCAGCCACCTCTGCACTAGAATGTTATACTGCTATTATTCCACTTCCAGGAATTTAAAAATGAGATGTTGACAGTGGAAATCTTGCACCACTACAGTCTGTTGCAGAAGTGGCCTGGTTGCTGAAGAAATGCTCTTGTTCCTCTATCAACTCCTTGGAGGATAATGGTGTTTAAGGCACCTACATTGTAAGTTGCAATTCCACTTCAACCCAAATTCAGATGCTTGGAACAGCTACACAGAGGGAGGAGATTACACTTCTGTACTGAAAAAAATATAAAAAAAGCTTGTAGACTAAATGCCTGAACAGTGACAGTTTAATAACACTACAAAGGTAACATGTGCATAAAGGCTCACTTCTCCTTCTTTTTTTGCAACAGTTAGATGTACTGAAAACTGTAATTAAGCATGACTATCAAGGTACTCAAATAATCCAGACAACTCCCCCTGTGGAAGTAGTTAGGAGTTCCCATGCATACCTTTTACATGCAGGTATGACCTCTCTTTTCAATCAAACCATAGCACAACACATCTTCCACACAACACATTTTCCAAATAATATACCCTTCTCCTTTGTAATGCTATAACAAAATTGCCTCCTAAAAGATGGGGCCTACTATCTCCATCCCTATCCTGCCATCTCAGGGGCTATAACACTCAAGTTGCTTTTTGGGACATACTGACTTTTCTGTTCTATGCCCTCCCTGTGACCCCCCTTTAGAGACTGGCAAACTTGCATGGGGAAGTTCAAAAGCATTTCCCATTGAAGTAGATGGAGAGGCATCATGGTTTGTGGATGCTCCTCCAGTCTAGTGTATCAGACTCTCCAAGGAGTCGAGCATAGAGGAGATTACCCTGTTGCTTATGTGGAGGAGCGACAGAATCTGTTGCCTCTCCTCTGCACAACCCATCAAGTCATGATTCATGTTGTCCACTAACTCTGAAAATCTGGTTCCCATCATCCAGCTTGCCAAGAAGTCCATTGATCCCCTCCCTGTGAAATTCATGGTTCATCTGATGTTGTTCTCTGGATGAAGCACCTTCCTCTTTTATCTGCTCCATCATTGCTATGATGATGGCCTCACCCCTTTTTACAGAACTATCATGGGCCCACACATGCCTAAGTCTGGAATGGGGACAAAGAAGTGCTGGGCCCATGGTGCTGGGAGTGATGGGCTCCTCTTCTTGTGGTCCTGGAAAGAGCAGGTAGAGAAAGGTGGTTAACCTGAGGCATGCAGGCTCATGCCTGCCCATGACAAGGGATGCAAATGCAAAGGTCCTAATGCACTGACTTTAAGGGGAGGAACTCCCTTGAACAGGAACACTTGGTGTCCTGCAAGGGGAAATGGAATACTGTGTGACAGGTTTTCCCATTCTTGTCTTTCCTGTGCTTATACTCACCAACCACATTCTAAAGGCCATTGGCTATGTACAATAAAAATTACAACAACATACTCACCAATCCGAGATAGCGTTGGAGTGCTGGCTACCTCCTCAGAAGCTCCTGCATCAAAGTTCTCCACAAGCTCGTCATTGCCTGGAAAGTACAAGTAGGAGCTGTTAAGCACACTTCCTTCATGCACTTCTATTCCTGTGTCAGTACCCAAGATGCGATGCATTTTTACCCTTCCTGCCCTGCTGCTCCTACCTGCTGTGCCTTCACTGGATTCAAAGAGGTCAGTGGAGTTCCCATCTTCCTTCCTCACTTTCAACTGTATCACTGCAGGGGAAAGATATGGCTGCCATGTGTCTAGCCAGGGAAGGTTGAGAGACATTTCCCCTCCCCCTATTTAGAGCGCAGTGTGACATTCCCTGCGTATTCCACAGGACCACCCCTCCTCAATGCCCCTCTCCCGTGCTTGCATTGGTACCCAAGGAGGTGGGAGATCTTTCCTCCTGGTTCTGTGAGAAAGTGTGCTGCTGCACAGCAGCAGATGCCTCCTCACTGACTTCACTGCTACTCCCCTGTACTCCGATTTTATGGCTGCAGCACATGCACTTTGGCTACTCACTCGCATCCCCTTTCAGGATACAATGTAGGTTCCTGTAGAAGAGACAGGTTTTCCTAGGTCTCCCTGTGAGCCAGTTCCACTCAGCTACCCATCTATATTCTAGATGCATCACCTTCGTCTTTGAGCAACATTCCTCCATGGTCCGACAACAACCTCTTTTCCTCAACTCCCTTGCCATGTCAATAAAAATATTTCCGTGGTTGGACTTCAGTTCTGCTTGCACACTCTGCTCCCCCCAAATGGCTAATAAGTCCTTAATCTCTGCTTTTTGCCATGCTCTTCCCCTCCCTTTTGACCTGGCTGCTTCAATTTCCTCCTCCATCTTCCCGCCACTACAAAACACAACGTATGAACAAAAGAACAAAGAGCTGTGTAGTGATGATGGCTGGCGTTATTACGTTAGACATTCGATTCAATAAGAACACTGTGCTATTACCATGTGGTTTTGTTTGTGATTGGTTGAGGTATTGTCAGGGAAATGTGGTCCCCATCGTACTTTGATGGGAAAGGTTCAAATTGTTGGTTTTTTTGGTGTGGCACGCTTGTGAAGATTTGGGTGTTGGTGCTTGGATTTGACTTCTGTTCCTGGGTGAATGCTTCTGTGTGTGTGTTGTTGTGTGGTGGCATGGGTGCTTATCTCTGCATGCTTGTGTTGCTACATTGTTTTCTATGTGGTCTACTCTTGTTGTTTGTTGTGCTGGCTTGGTTATTTTTTTCCTCTATCTGTCAGTGTGAGTGGTTTCCTTGGTGTTTCTGCCTTTACTTTACTTTCCCTTCCCTGTACTTGGTTGTCAGTGTGAGTGGTTTCCACTTTCCCTGTGTGTGGGTGTCTGTGTCTGGTGTTTGGAATGCCTAAGGAGGCAACTCTGTGGACCTTTCAGAAGGTCAGGTTGCTGCTCAGACTTGTTGGTCAGAGCTCCGGGTTGGAGACGCTAATGAAGAGCATCCCAATGCCCAACCAGCGCTGATGTCATGAGCCAGGCTGAGCTCGCTCCCGATTCGGACTTGGACTCCGAGCCTGGGGAGGATCCCTTGGAGGGGCCTTCTGGAGAGGGGTCTCCTTCAGAGCCTATGGAGGAGTCTGCCTGCGACTCCACAGCTGTCCCTGGTGCGGAGCCCGGGCCAGCACCTGCAGCAGAGGTTTGCGCTCCAGAGGCAGAGGCCGGGGTTTCTGACTCCAGTCTGGAGTTTGCAGCGGCCCCTCCCCCCACGTTCCTCCAGAGGCGACTGGAGAAGGGGGCGGTCCGGAGGTCTCAGCGACTGTGGGAGAAGCGCTTGATGAATCGGCCCTGAACTCTTGAGAGGCTTCAGCTGTGAGTTGGGCCAACGGACATTTGATCGGCCTCAGCTGGGCTAAAACTGAGTATTTAAGTCAGATGCTGTTGGGGTTGGGCACGGGGCAACAACCGTCTACCAACCGGGAATCTGCGTCTCGTGTCGGGGGCTCTCTGTTCCAGTCGGACCTCGCTGCTTCAAGTTTGCTGCTCCTGGAACTTTGCTGTTTGTTTACATTGACATTTGGTGAAGTAACCTCTTTGATTTATTGCCACTAAAGCTATAAAACCCCGCTTCTGCCTCCGCATCTGCTTAGCCACCGCCTTGACATTGACAGTTATTATGAAGAGATAGTGTCCGCCCTGACTGAAAGAGGCTTCCAAAGAAGGCCAGGTCAGGTTACTTCAAAGTCGAAGAACCTGAAATGTCATTTCTATGATGTGATGGAGGTGTATGAAGGACATCCTCCAAGGAGAATATGCCCCCCCTTCTTTGTCGCCATGCACAGGCTGTGGAGGGACATGGGATGGCCTCATTGGTCAGAAAGACATAAGTGTGGAAAGTTCCTTGCTGTGCCAACTCTCTTGCCATTCTACTCTTTTTGTTTTCTTGTTTCTTGCTGTGTGCTTATGGCCGTGCACAGTGCACACAGACATGGTGTCAGCAGAGGTCCCTTTCACTTGTGTTGCCCTGTGCTTGTGGGGCTGGAACCTTGCCTTTACCAAGGTATATGCACATCTCTCAGTAGGCAGGCAGATATGCCAGAGACATCCCTGGAGGGCCAGGGCACTCACAGAACAAGGAGAAGGGCAAGATAAGGAACGCGTGGGGTTTCACTCACTTTCAGAAAGTGCTGGGAAGGGAGCAAACAAACTCCCAACCCCCATCCTCCAAAGCCATGGTTGTGGTAGTGAGCATGGCATGGGTATCAAAAGTCCACTTTTCATACACCTTTGTGTGTGGCAAAGGTGCTTCAGTCATCCCCTCCTTTTTTCAGACAGAATACCTTAAGAAGGGGCTGTGGGTTAATTACTCCCCCCCCCCCAGAGCAGGACCCAGTCGTGAAGTGGGTGAGCCAAAACCAGATCCTTTTCTGGCATGTGAATGCATTTTCTTTTTTAATGCTCTATTTTTAATATTAGTTTTTACTTTGTGGCTAGGTGGACAGGCATGTAAATCTGTAAGGAGTTGGAAATTCAACACTCTTGCTTATCACATTTTCTTTCCCTCATAGCAGCAGAGCACGTGTCACCCATAATTATCCTGTCCTCCTCCTCAGACCTGGAAATGGAGGCTGCAGCAACAGCTGGAGACCATTGTCCCTCTCCTGCAGCCAGCCCCATGCTCGGTAAGTGCAAGAGCATGGAACCCAGCCGAGATGTGGCAATGATATTATTGCATCATTGCTGTCCCTTTGAGAGAGAAAAATCAAAACACCAAAAGTCTCTTTCTATCCTTGTTTTTATTTAACAGTGGCTGAACATGTATACCTTCCAGAGGAGGTAGAGGAGGAGAAAGAGGCAGAAGGGCTCCCTTCCATTGCAGGGCCTTCTTTAGGGGGTGAGTTCTGAGGGGGTGGTCAAGTCAGCACATGGCAAGAGCAGGGAGTCATATACCTCCTCTGCCAACTGCTTCCAGGATTGGCCATGTAAGATACATGTGGGTTGGCACCAAAGCACAGGTAGATGCTGTCCAGTGACTAACCACACCTGCTTTCTTTCTGCAGCTATATGTGGGGCCAGGACAGAGGAGGCGCATGCACCTGTCAGCAATGAGTTTGTCCTCCAACACATGTAGGACATGGAGGAGCGGATTATGGGCCACTGTGAGTAAAATGTTGTTTATGAGCGTGTCTACCCCTTTCTGCTGTTACCTGTAAAGGGTTTTGTGGCATCCTATGCACCACAGACTGCCTGTACCAATTTTTTTTTTCTATAGGTGACAACTTCCATCGCTTTGTTGAGAACTCGTTGGTGGGGTTATCTGCTGAAGTGATAAACCTCCAGACGGTGTTCTCAAACAGTTTGGAGAGGGTGGAGACACCTTAACACAGGGTGCAGCCACAGAAATGGCCAACCTGCACATGGAAATGACCCATTGGATTGACGGGCTGCAGTGTGCTTTCCTACAGGGTGTGGCTGCTGTGGTGTTGGCAGTATGGGGTCCACATGCCCATAGACAGATGTGTGGATTGGTTTTGGGGCAGGGAGGGGTTTAACGTCGCTTCTGTAAATTTAAGGGGAAGCATGGTGTGTGGCTTCTCAGTCCCTTCCCATGCTTCTGACAATGTCTTTCTAATGTTCTCTATTCCTGTTTATGTTCTGTTATGTGTGATTACAATTCCGATTCTATTCCTTTTATGTTGTCAAGCTAATATTACCAGATGAATGAATCTTCTTTTTTTATGTTTAAGTACTGTACAATAAAAAAAATCGTGGTTTGTAACCTGCCTTTTATCTTTTATTCATGGGTTTGTTACTGTATCGCCCATCATCCCTTGCTGTGGGGGCAGCAGACGTGATGCAGAATGGTTTCTCTGCTTGAGAGGAGGCCCAGGAGGGGGGAGGAGAGTGGCATGGGCCCATCAAAACTTTTTCCTTTCTTTGGTAATATGTCTCCCATCAGCCCTGGCCGTGGGAGCAAGGGCAACCCACTAATTGTTCACAGGAAGGACATTTTAGGGAGACTAGACAAACACATGCATGGGTGCAGAAAGAGACACTGAAAGTCCCATCAGCCCCAACCACCATACCTGATGACGATAGATCTTGGTTCTCGCAGCTTACCATTGCTTCCTCTGCAGATGGCGTCCTCCCCCCCCCCCAATACCAAAAGCAGGGAACGTAGGAAGACAAATCACCTTGCATGACCTCAGTGGTGGTTTGCCGCCATTCCTGTTGTCTTCTTGGGAGCATTCCTGAGGGGAAAACATTTAAGAAAAATATTATGTTACAATGTTTGAACGTAATAATGAACATAATAATATTACAAAATATAAAGCTACATACATGGGAAGGTGGAACACCCCTGCCCACACCAGACCCAGGCAAAACACTTACCACAACTCATAGAATCATAGAATCATAGAATCATAGAAATGTAGAGTTGGAAGAGACCACACGGGCCATCCAGTCCAACCCCCTGCCATGCAGGAACACTCTCAAATCACTCCCGACAGATGGCCATCCAGCCTCTGCTTAAAAACCTCCAAAGAAGGAGACTCCACCACACTCCGAGGCAGCATATTCCACTGCCGGACAGCCCTGACTGTCAGGAAGTTCTTCCTGAGGTTCAGGTGGAATCTCCTTTCCTGCAGCTTGAATCCATTGCTCCTTGTTCTGGTCTCTGGAGCGGCAGAAAACAAGCCCTCTCCCTCCTCTACATGGCATCCCTTCAAATATTTAAACAGAGCTATCATGTCCCCTCTTAACCTTCTCTTCTGCAGACTAAACATACCCAGCTCTCTAAGTCTATCCTCATAGGGCTTGGCTTCCAGGCCCTTCACCATTTTGGTCACCCTCCTCTGGACCTGCTCCAGCTTGACCATGTCCTTTTTGAATTGGGGTGCCCAGAACTGGACACAGTATTCAAGATGAGGTCTAACCAAAGCAGAGTAGAGTGGTACCAGTACCTCCCTCGATCTAGACACCATACTCCTATTGATGCAGCCGAGAATTGCATTGGCTTTCTTGGCTGCCGCGTCACATTGCTGACTCATGTTCAGCTTGTGGTCTATTAAGACTCCTAGATCCCTTTCACACGTACTGCCATCCAGCCACGTGTCCCCCATCCTATATTTCAGCATTCCATTTTTTCTACCTACGTGTAGGACCTTACACTTCTCTCTGTTGAATTTCATTTTGTTAGCCTTGGCCCAGCTCTCCAATCTGTCCAGGTCATTTTGAATTTTGATCCTGTCCTCTGGCGTATTAGCAACCCCTCCCAATTTGGTGTCATCTGCAAATTTGATGAGCATGCCCTCTATTCCTTCATCCAAGTCATTGATGAAAATATTGAACAGCACTGGGCCCAGGACAGAACCCTGTGGCACCCCGCTAGTCACTTTTCTCCAGGATGAAAAGCAGCCATTGGTGAGCACCCTTTGGGAACGGTCAGTCAACCAGTTACAGATCCACCTGACAGTAGCTCTGTCCAGCCCACATTGTACTAGCTTCTTTGCAAGAATGTCATGTGGAACTTTGTCAAAGGCCTTACTGAAATCAAGATATGCTACATCCACAGCATTCCCTTCATCTATCAAGCTAGTAACTCTATCATAAAAAGAGATCAGATTAGTCTGGCATGACTTATTTTTGAGAAATCCATGTTGACTTCTCGTGATTACCGCGTTGCTTTCTAAGTGATTAGAAACTGACTGCTTAATGATCTGCTCCAGGATCTTTCCGGGTACAGACGTCAGGCTGACTGGGCGATAATTATTTGGGTCCTCTTTTTTTCCCTTCTTGAAGATG
This sequence comes from Cyclura pinguis, assembly GCA_030412105.1. Taxonomy (NCBI): domain Eukaryota; kingdom Metazoa; phylum Chordata; class Lepidosauria; order Squamata; family Iguanidae; genus Cyclura; species Cyclura pinguis. The sequence continues at coordinate 85,837,697 of CM059600.1, forward strand.
GGGACAACGTTTGCCCTCTTCCAGTCTGCTGGAACTTCTCCTGTCCTCCAAGATTTCTCAAAGATTATAGCAAGCGGTTCCGAAATGACCTCTGCCAGTTCTTTTAATATCCTAGGATGCAATTCATCTGGCCCTGGAGACTTGAATTCATCCAGTGTGGCCAGGTATTCTTGTACCACCTCTCTACCTATTATGTGCCGCATTTCCCCTGCTTCCTCACCTGCTCCCCAACCACCAGGTTGAGTGCTTGTATCCTTCTGGGAAAAAACTGAGGCAAAGAAGGTGTTAAGTAGTTCTGCCTTTTCTCTTCCCCCTGTTAGTAATTCGCCATCTTCTCTGCGCAGCGACCCTATCGCCTCTTTCTTTTTCCTTTTGCTGCGGACATATTTAAAAAAGCCCTTTTTATTGTGTTTAATGTCTCTGGCCAGCCTAAGTTCGTTCTGTGCTTTAGCCTTTCTGACCTCCTCCCTACATTTCCTGGCTACTTGCTTAAATTCTTCTTTGGTGGTTTCCCCCCTCTTCCATTTCCTGTACACGTTTCTCTTAACGCTTAGCTCAGCTGAGAGTTCTTTAGTCAACCATTCTGGTTTCTTCAGATGCCTTCCATTTTTCCTCCTTATTGGCACAGTTTTAGACTGTGCCTTCAGTATCTCCCTTTTAAGGAACTCCCATGCCTCCTGAACTCCTTTCCCTTTCACTATTCCTGACCACGGAATTTCAGCCAGCAGCTCCTTAAGTTTACAGAAGTCCGCTTTTTTAAAATCTAAGATGAGTGTCTGGCTACACTTATCTTCTCCTTCCCACTGAATGCCAAATTCCAATAGGGCATGGTCACTCCCCCCTAAAGATCCAACCACTTCTACCTCATTAACAAGGTCATCCCTATTGGTCAGGATCAGATCTAGAATATTTGATCCCCTTGTGGCCTCTTCCACCTTCTGGACCATGAAATTGTCTGCAAGACAAGCAAGAAACTTGCTGGACCTTGCTGTCTTGGCAGAGTTTGACTGCCAACATATATCCGGGTAATTGAAATCTCCTATTATTACTGTATCTCTCCTTTTTGAATGCGCGGTCATTTGGTTGAGGAAGGCATCATCAAGGTCCTCAGTCTGGGCTGGAGGTCTGTAGTAAACCCCCACCAGAATATCCCTATTGTTTCTCGCTCCCTTAATTTTTACCCAGATGCTCTCGACCTGGCTTTCTGGGTTCAAGTCATGGATCTCTTCACAGGTGAAAACATCCTTGACATACAAGGCTACTCCTCCTCCTTTCTTGTTTGGTCTATTTTTACAAAATAGGCTATACCCCTCTATTCCTACATTCCAATCATGAGACTCATCCCACCAGGTCTCAGTGATGCCTATCAAATCGTATTTATTTTGTTGTACTAGGAGTTCAAGTTCATCTTGCTTGTTTCCCATACTCTGCGCGTTAGTGTAGAGACACTTAAATCCCCGGGCCCTTCCTGCAAGTCCTGTACTATAGTTTCTACTCCTCCCACCACTGGACGCTTGTACTACTTGGTCAGTATAATTTGGGCCTTTCTCCCCTGCACTCGCCGTGTCTTTGCCCTGAATAATATTGTCTCCCTCCCCAGCAGAACTTAGTTTAAAGACCTCTTAATCCTCCATGCAAGACTGTTTGCAAAAACATTCTTGCCAAGTTTCGTGAGGTGCAGCCCATCCCTTGCCAGAAGCCCACGTTCATGGAAATTCAGACCGTGTTCCAAAAACCCAAACCGTTGCTGGCGGCACCATGTGCGGAGCCAGTTGTTGACCTCTGCTATTGCCCTTTCCCTTTGTGCACCATATCCTTGAACAGGGAGGAGAGATGAAATGACCACCTGCGCACCAAGGTCCTTAAGCTTTGTCCCCATAAGCTCGTAGTCCTTTGCGATGTGGTAAAAGCTGCGCCTCGCAGTGTCATTGGTTCCGACATGAACCACAATGAGGGGCTTATGGTCAGTGGGCTTGACCAGCCTGGTTAGCCTCTCTGTTATGTGGTTGATCTTACTCACCCCATTTCTCCCCACGTTCACCACATGGAGCATAAAATGGCGGCATCCTCCGTACTTGTGGTTAGGGACAAGGTTTAAACTCAGTGCTGCCTCTGTCGTTTTCTGAAACTGCAATGATGAGCTATAATGTTACCACATTAATCCGCTTGATGGGATTACAGCGCTATTGGCGCTGCAAAACAGATTTTTTCCAGAGGTAGAAAGAAGTGTTCTTGTGACGCTTAAGGATGAAAAGTCTACAAGATGACAATGACGTCATGTGGATTCACGAGACCCTAACCAGCTGCAACCTGCTTTGATTCTGCTTTAGCGACACCATGCAGAAAGGTCCTCAGTGTAATGTGTAGTTTGCCCCTTAAAATGAGGCTTGGACTAGCAAGAAGCCTATGCTACAACCAAGAGGGAAACATCAAGAAACACACTGGATATGAACTAAATACTGCACTTCTGTTCTTCCCCAAAGATTAACTATGAAAAGATAGCTCAGGGCTGAGAAAGATCCTTTTTTAAAAGGCATAGATAAGTACTAAATCAGTTTGCAAACCTCTGTATGTTGCTGCTGTACATTGCCTGTGATTGTAGTACTCAACATGTCATCCTTGGACCATGACTGTCAACCAGACACATTCAGCCCAAAGGTAGCCTCAAAATGACCTCCTACATTGTCTTGTTCTTTCCTAAACACCACAGAACCAAGGGCAAAGAGGAATCTTTGATGCTTATGAGTACCTATAATTACAATTCTAATTGAAAAAGTATGTGCTGCCAATTAAGAATCATATAGGTAGAAGAGACGCTAACAGCCATCTAGTTCAACCCATATAATGGACATCAAGAGCAAGAGAATAATCAGAACTGGTACCTCTATCAGTACAGATAAATCAATAAAATTATTTCCTGTAAATTATCTTCACAGAAAGCATCAGGCTAGGACCATTTCCACAAACTTCAAGGCCTTCTGCTTTGATATTGTTATAATCTCAAAGAAACGTATGACTTTCCCTCACTTCCTAGAATCAAGTGGACATAGTATGAATCTCATAGGTTTAATTTTCCAGTTTCAGGAATTACAATGCTTGTACTGTTTAGTCCTTTGAGATTTGAGCCATTACAGAAAAAGGAACAGTGGCACTACAGACCTAAATTATTGATGAGGAAATAAATGATGGGGTACCCAGATGTTTCCAAAGCATGTAAGTATTATTTATAAATGTAGAAAAAAATGTTGTTTGCAAATGGAATAAGCTGAACTGTTGTACCCTTTCCCATACGATTATGTTCTTGCCCTCTGTGACGCCAGAGGGCAAAGGAATGAGGTTGCATACAAGAGAATAGGCATGATGGAGTGGAGGACAGATATGAAAGAGAAAAGTAATGGAGTTTGGTTTTTTCTTAACCTTTTCTCTTACATTTATTTTTATAAAACATTAGTCTCCTAAACAAAGAGATTTCCTTAAGGTGGTTTATTGTAGAGGAATAGTCATCACTTTTCAATATCATTTGTAATGGATGCTTTCGTGATTCATCTGCATTTATAGCTTTGTTTCTGTAATCTCTTCTTACATAAGCTGCTAGCAGTTTTTGTCCAGAGGACAGCTCATCTGCTTACAAGCATAGGGAAATCAAACTATTATCCTTTCCCCTAAATTATCTGCTTACAAGCCTAGGGAAATCAAACTATTAACCTCTCCCTTATTTTTTTAAAAAATTATACTGTCCTATTTTCTTTACAACTGGCTCTAAAACAGACTGTCACAGAAATATGATACCCATTGACTCAGAAGTTCAGTGAGTTCAGTTGGTCTTACTGCTAAGTACATGTGCATAAGCACAAAGCCTAGACTTAAAGAACAGTACTTGGACCCATGTTCAAGTTTCAAATATGAATGCACATGATACTAAATCACACCACTGGACTGCTAAAGACAGTGACAGTATTGTACTGGGAGATCCAGGGTTTAGAGGCTACTGTGCTTTTCTTTCTCTCTCTCAGCTGCCCTGCCTCACAGAGTTGTTGATGGGATAAAGGTGGATGCCACTTTGAGCTCACTGGAGAGAAAAGCAAGAAATAAATAAAACTGGGCTGCTAAAGACAGTGACAGTGTTGTACTGGGAGTTCCAGGGTTTAGAGCCAGATATAACTATCTGCTGTACATGGTGAACACCTTATAAGGAGCAGGATTCTCCCAGCTCTGCCAGCTGAGATGGTGATGATGATGACAATGGCTATAATGATGATGATCATCACCATCGTTCTCTATATACCACCTTTTCCCCAAACATTTAACTGGAGATGCTGAGTCTGGCATTTTTACGTGACTTTTACACACTTCTTTTATGTACCTGGACAAACTGATTCTAAAGAAAGTTTTAATTATTTACTGAGTGTCCTGAAAGCCAGGTTCATGCAATTCTTGCGTATTCATTCCATTATTGTCTTCAGATCAGGAGAGTGAATGTCTGTTGTATTATTTTATGTGCAAATCTATTTTTAAGCAAAAATCATTAAAATAAAATTTAAGTACAGTAACTGCAATTATTACAAAAACAGGCTTTTGTCCAATTTAATATTCTTACAATGCATGTCCCAATAATCAATAAAACTAACTCATTTATCTGCAACAGTGATTGTTTGTTGTGACCCTGTTCTTCTGGGGAGTGTTTCCATTAACTCATCCATTCTGGCTAAGTCCAAGTATTTTAATAACTGGACTTGTGGAGGAGGATTTTTCAAATGCCTAGCTTAAACAGTTTTGACTGCAATCAATACTATTATAGTTAAAGATTTAAGCCTCTTAGGAATATTCTTTCTAACAATACAATGCAGCTGGTTCACTAACTTAAACGCCAAATCTTTCCTATTTATTACAGAGGACACTTCTTTGACTTCCATTGTTCGCATAAGCTGTCAGTTTCTTGTGGCATCAATCTCTCTCTCTCTCTTTTTTTTTCCTTCTTAAAAAAGAAAAGTCTGGGACAATTGGTGTCACAGTGAGATGTTATAAATGGTTCCTGTGCTTATCTTGTATATTAAGTAGAATTGTCAGACTGCTTTTAGCATTTTATAGGAATATGACCTCAAGTGTTTACCATCCCACTCACCCCCTGCCCATAATATACAGATAAGAATATACACAAATTGAGGATGAAATGCCTCACACAACTGATGAAGAGGGCTGTCGTAATAAATCTCTTAAACGTTTGTTGCTTTGCCTCCACTTCTTAGATGCCTTGCCGTTAACTCTACCATTAGAAACCAAGTACATCTATCTATCAGTCCATCTATTCCTCCCTACATGCCAAAAGCTACCTTTCCTCTTCCCCTGAAGCTACCAGGCCATTATGCCATCTAGTACTGGACATTTCCAGTTCACCTACGTGTACTCAGGCATATCACATGAAGACTCCTAACCCAGTTTGTCCTCATCTGTTCCCCTGCTTTGTCTAGGTACAGTCACTAGAAAGAGGGCAGGGATAATTTCATCATCAGTATTGAATTTATTTGGAATGAGAGGTAGGGCCATTTTGCAGGGGGAAAAAATCAGAAACAATGTGACTAAGATCACAAGGAGTCTGCCTACAGCTCTTCGTAGTTCATGTTAGAGTTTTATTGTTGAATTAATTTTTGGTAATTATTTGGAAATAGAGAAGGGAAAGAATGCTTCCCTTCAATTTTAACGGGAGGAAAGGGAAGGGAAACACAAAAGAAGGAATGTGTGTTGAAAGAGTTTTGTGAAAGGTTTCACCATCTATTCTAGCTGCTGTGTGCCTTCCAGCTTTTTCCAACTTGTGATGACCCTGAGGTGAACCTATCATGGGGTTTTCTTGACAAAATTTGTTCAGAGGAGGTTTGCTATTGCCTTCCTCTGAATCTGAGTGTGTGTGACATGGTCATCCAAGGGGTTTTCATGGTCGATGAGGATTCTAATTCTGGTCTCTCTGAATCCCAGAGCAACACTCAAACCACTAAACTGTGCTGGATCTCATGCCATCTATAGCTGATTTGGGACAGGGGATATTTTTAAGTCTTCTGAACAAATAACTGAATTCCTGATACCACAAATAGGTGGCTACATTCAAGCTAACAGCAACAACAATTACTATAGCTAACTGCTAGAAAGAAGAATAGGTCTGGGTCCCTGGATGAACAGTAAGTTTTTAGAAGCATGGTTTTCTTGACTTGCCCACGTTCTGAACAAAAATTATCACAAGTTTTTAGGCTAGAGTAGGATTTTTTATTCCCATACTGATTAGTATCTCCTCTTAGGACCAAGATAGATGTAGCACAGGAAACTCATTAGTGGATTTTCTTGGGACCTAAGTGTCTCCTGAACATCTCACATAAACCATCCTGCATACATATATATACAAGAGTCATCATTCTCTGACATTATTCTTCTGGGTGCCTTTCTTTCTGATATTATAGGGACGTTCTGATTGGTGTAGTGACCTGCTTTTGAGGAGACTGGTTTCTGCTGAGGCTCTTTTGGCCTTTTGGATTAAGGTCCCCTTCCATCTACACCTCCCATACTCTGACTGAATCCCTTTTATTTTTTAAAAAAGAAGCTTTTTAACATTTAGGTATGACAAAACTTAATCAACAGATAAAGAATTAATAGGACTCACTGAGGCCATTTCCACACTACACTGTTATAGTGCTATTATTCCACTTCTGACATCCTATGGAATCCTGGAGTTTGCAGTTTTGGGAGGGGCATTGAGAATTCTCAGCCAGAGAGCTCTTTGGCCTCAGTAAACTACAAACCCCAGAATACCACAGGAGGTTAAAAGTGGAATAATAGCGCTATACCAGTGTAGTGTGGAAATGATCTGAGATGAAAAGAGCTGACATTTTTATGCTAAAGCAGAGGTGGGAACTGTTGGGCTCATGGCCTCCATGTGGCCTTTTGGGGAATCCTATACAGCCCTTGTCTCCCAAGCAGCCCAAAAATGTCGAGAAAAAAATTGCCCCCAAATATATTTCTCATCCAAACAGCGGATTCAATTAACTCTAGGAATTACGTTTTGCCACTTAAACAATATTTTAGCCCCCACCCAACATTAAAAAAGCACTGATTTAATGACCAGAACAACTTCCAGACACTGAAATGTCACTTCTGGGCACAGTGGTGCCATACTTTGTGTAGCAAAGGTAAGATATTTAGCGGTTTTTAGTACCATTCCTCCATATACAATCCTGCCTTCTCTTTTACAATGATTATAATCTAGACTAAAAGAACTGTCTATCTAGGGCAGTCACCCTGTGCACATATTCATGGGAATAAATCCCTCTGAACTCAGTATGATTAAATTTCAGATAAATATGCTGAGGATTGGACTCCCAGTATCTGCATTACTGAGAATTGACTCAGCAATAGGGAAAAGGTTTCCGTTGTTTGTTCCACGTAATTTTATTTTTCTCTGTACCTGCTGACTCATTCACCCTTTAGAAGGCAAAATGTTCTCTTTTTAGATAAGACACACGGTTCTATATTTTGCAATATGAAATTACTAAAATATACCATTATACTTAAACTGTCAATATAGAATTCCCTTCATCTGTACACACATTGCTGTGTGATTTTTTTGAACCTTTTAAACAGTTACCATATCCCGTTTTGCCAAAAGGTTAAATTTCTTCTCTACAGAGTAAAGAGACTATGAAGTATTTCAGGATGATGTATGCTCCATGTCTTCAAGGGAGGTGAGTGCTAACATTGTAGAGACTCAGTTTTCTGGAGTCATTGACATTCTCCCATAGTATTCACTGCAGCCAGAGAATAATGATGGACTTGCATAGTATCAAAAATGATTTATACCTCTCTTAATTATATTTAAATGGACTTCCCTTCTATGATGTTTGAGACCATATTACACAATGAACATGCTCTTACTTTCCAACACAAACACTTTTATGTGACAGCATGATTCCAATGATTTCAGTGAGGTGTATTTTTGGTACTTAAGTTGAGCTAAAAACTGACTACATTTCTCTGTAATTTAGGCTGCAAGTCTATGGTAACCTGTAAACAGGTCTCAATGAACTCAGTTGGGCCTATATTTGTGCAGACATTATATGACTGCATCATTCATGAACTGTCTTATTTTTACAGACCACCCGGACAACCAGTGGTTTGGTATAGGGGTGGGGATGTTGCTGATGGCAATGATTAAAAGCATTTATTACCTTTTATTTCACAAGGACTCCAAAAGAGTTGCACAGTAGATAAAAACATTTTCAGAACCATTTTTAAAATCTAGTTTTAAACAAAATCCAGTTGTTCTTTCAAATAAGCTAGTAAAATGTGGGCTAGACAATACTACTGCTAGGTGGATTTGTAACTAGTTGACAGAACAAACCCAAAGGGTGCTCACCAATGGCTTCTCTTCAATCTGGGGAGAAGTGACTAGTGGGGTTCATCTGGGTTCTGTCCTGGGCCCAGTGCTATTTGATATCTTTATCAATGATTTAGACAAGGGAATAGAGAGCTTTCTCATCAAATTTGGAGTTGACACCAAATTAAGAGAAGCAGCTAACACTCCAAAGGACAAGATCAGCATTCAATATGATCTTAACAGATTGTAGAGCTGGGCCAAAACTAACAAAACAAAATTTTATCAGGGAGGAATCTAAGGCACTACACTTGGGCAGAAAAATTGAAATTCACAGATATAAGATGGCTGAAATCTGGCTTGACTACAGCTGATGTGAAAAGGATCTAGGAGTCTTAGTAGATCACAAGCTGAATGTGAGTCAACAGTATGATGGAGCAGCTAAAAAAGCCAATGTGATTTTGGGATGCATTGATAGGAGTATAATAGCTAATATCTAAGTCAAGGGAAGTGATAGTACCACTCTATTCTGTTTTGTTCAGACCCCTCCTGGAATACTGTGTCCAGTTCTGGGCACTACCATTGAGGAAGGATATTGACAAGCTGGAACATGTCCAAAAGGGGGCAACCAAAATGGTAGATGGCCTGGAAACCATGCCCTACGAGGAGCAGCTTAGGGAGCTGGGTATGTTTAGCCTGGAGAAGAGAAGGTTAAAGGTGACATGACAGCTATCTTTAAATATTTGAAGGGATGTCATATGGAAGATGGAACAAGCCTGTTTTCTGCTGCTCCAGAAACTCGGACACAGAACAATGGTTTCAAACTTAAGGGAAAGAGATTCCATCTAAGCATTAGGAAGAAAAATGGATTACACGACCTCAGAGTATGATGGAGTTTCCTTCTTTAGAGGTTTTTAAACAGAGGTTGCCACCTGTCAGGAATGCTTTGACACATTTCTGCATGACAGGGGATTGGACTAGATGGCCCTTGTGGTCTCTTCCAACTCTATGATTCTATGAAAACCAATTTAAAAGAGCCCCCAACCCAACGCTCATTTTAAGCACCAAAGGTCATATGAAGCAATGTTGTCTTGGCAGAGGACCAAAAGCTCAACAGAGGTGGAACCAGCCCAACCTATCTTAGGAGGGAGTTTCTTAACTGATGCACCAGTATGGAGAAAGCCCTGTCTTGTGTCCTCACCAATATAGCTTCTTGCAGTGGTGGTCAGCAAATGCTTTCACTGAGTATCTCAAATTACAGGCAAATTCTTATCAGAAGATGGTTTTTCAGATATACTAGCTCCCAGCTGTTTACAGCGTTGTGGGTCAAAACCAGAATCTTTAACTGAGCTCAGAACCAAACTGGAAGGCAGTGCAGTACAAAAATGGTGGATTTATAGTGTTTGAAGAGCACATTAGATAATAATCTGGCTACCACATTTTACCCTACCTGTAGCATTCAAAGACTTTCCAAGAGCATGTCCATGTAGATAGAACACATTACAGCAATTTAACACTTAAGATAGCATAAAACTGTGTAATTTTTTTTCTTTGAAATCACAATTTCGAGTTAAGTTAGATATAGAGAAAAGAACAGCAGAGGGCAGTAAAGCCTATAAACAATAGACAACTTTTGAGCAATATCAGAGTGCCCTGCACAAATGTGTTATGGAAATATATGGCATTACAATTAGGCTAGTTTTTAAAAAGTTTTTAGTAACATGCCCCTCCCCTGACATACAAAAGGGTAAACCACCCAGTTCTGTAAATAGCTGTAAATACTCAGCTGCATTTGTGCAAATCCTTGAGTCCCATAATAGCAGAACCATGCTTGAGGCAAGCAAAGCAATACTTAAATCAGAGCTGAGTATCTTTCAGCTCTCCAGATGCTGATGAACTACTACTCCCATTGTTTCTCACCAATGGCCAAGCTGGCTGGGTCTGATGGGATCTGGAATGAAAGCATCTGGAAGTTCACAGGTTGTCCAGTCCTGATTTAAATCTTTCTAAGCCTCATCATTCCATTTGCCAGTACAATTCTACTCAGCCATTAGGTGAGGACGGTACATGTCCACTGCCTTCAGGAATCTATGACAGGGCATAAAGACAGGCCAGCCTTTGGCCCTTTTCACATGTGGGGGGGGGAAACGGTGTAGAGCGACCTCCCACGGAGGTCGTCTACACCGTAGAGTGGACTGGCGTGGACTACTTTTCGTAGTTTCACACCAGAATCCACTCAGGAGCGGCCGGAACTAGCCAGGCTGCGTGTTTTTTAAAAACCTTTTTAGAGGTTTTTAAAAAGCATGGAGCGCGCAGCCCCGTGCCGCTCCTTCGCCCGGCTCTAAAGTGAATCTGCAGGCGCGCACAAGTGCGTGCCTGCAGATCTGCCAGGGGCGGGCTTCCGACTGGCCAGCTTCTCCGGTTGGTGGAGAGCCTCCACCAACCGGAAGCTGCCATCTGCGACGCCGGAGGAGTGTGGAGCAGCGAGCTCGCGCTGCTCCATGCGGCGACGGACTTACCCGGCTGGAGGTAAGCTCCGTTTTTGGGCGTTTTCGCCCGTTCCCCCCCCCGGCATGTGAAAAGGGCCTATGAGTGCCACAATTTCCTCAATTCCTAGGCTGTTAGAATAGCAGCCTGAGATAGAAATTAATAGGCCATGCTTTAATGGCTTGGAGATAAAGTGATTTGAAAAGTTTCAGTTGGCGTAAATGTACAGTTAGAAGTTAAAAAAAAAATTCCAGTTCTGAAAATGTCTTTCATTGTTTGCCAAAGTATGGCTTTCCTTAATTCTAGTGTCACAAAAAGTATTTCCTTGTGGCAGCACAAAAAGTTCTGAACTCAGTTCTATTGTGGTCCTAAGTTGCAGGAAGTTAGGTCTGGCTTCATTAGCACAACGCACATTGACTTATAAGGAAAATATCAGTGTTTAGAAACAGTACTTTGTAGGCTACACCTCCTCAAATCTCCTAGCCAGCATGGGCACTCTGGGAGTTACAGAAGAATAAAATAATTTTTCAAATATTAATGAAAAGTATAAAAATTAGATGCTTCCATATGAAATATATATCTCAATGCTGGGATTTGTACAAGTGCTTCAGAGAGCCACAGGGAGGAAGACAAGAGGGACACTTAAAATTATTAAATCAGTAGATATTGCAAACTCTTATTTGATTTGTTAGTGAAGACAATCCAAAATTAAAGTGTTGTTACCAGGTAGTTACAAAGTTTCTCTTCCAAAAACAAAGTATAGAAAGGCATTTCTCATTTCTGAACACTTTAGGACAGCAGAATTAATACTGTCAGCAGCAGCATTGAAAGTTTAAATGCATTTGTTTAACCCTCTCGCATATACACAAAAAAAGGAAATTTCTCTTCTGTGAGCACATCTAATCAGTAAAAGTATACCATAAACAACAAGCAGTGACAATATCCATCAAAGTAGTGATGGGAAAGCTTTATCATTTTCTTTCAGGAACATAAACGATGCCCTGCCTTGACAGCTCCAGATAAATTGTTTCCAATTTAAAACCTCTTTCCTTTGTGTTAATGTTTACTTTTGATGGATGCCTGGACTTCACCTTGGCATTTATTTGGCAATGGGGGCAATTATCCCCTGAATATATTCTGTTCCTTTGACATTATCTTTTAATTAGCATCCCATTTTATCGCATCTTTTAATGCCAATACTTCAGAACAGTAGATCACTTCTAGGAACAGAGGGTTTTTTTTAACTGCTGGTTGCTTAATTTGTTTGCTAATTAGGGTTCAATTTTATTTATTTTACTGCAAAAATAAAAAGAGGTCAGCTCTGGAATATAAATATTCCAATGAATATCAGATTCTGTAGGCTATATTTCAGAGGAAGGGACTGGCAAAATCATGTCTGCATATTCCTTTCCTAAGAAAACCCTATGAAATTCATGGAGTTGCTGTAAGTTGACAGGATACTTGCTTGCGGGGTAACCTTGGATGTATCACTCATTCTCAGTCCCAAAAAAATACTGATAGGTTCACCTTAGGGTCACTTGAAGGCACACAACAACACACACACTGTGCTATCTTACAGACTGACATATTTATTGTGGCATAAACTTTCATTGGCTACTTTGTTAATTGTTAAGATTCCCTGATCTCAGATTCTTTGCTTTTGCTCCAGCTAAGTAACGCTGCTACCCTTCTGAAAATCATTGCATGATATGTATTTAATATGTAGCTGCTTCTTCATGTTTTTTAAAAAAATGTTTTGTGTTTGCAACACCAGTTCTCTTTATGCTATATCTACTGTTAAAAATAATACCTACACAATATTGCCAAGTAACCCACCACCCAGAGCTCAGTAGTCATGCTGGCAGCCATTTGCCCATCAACTTGGCCCTGAAAACCACTTCACCACCAAGGCAGGAGAGAGAGCTTTCCCTAGGTTACTTATGGAGGTGAAAACAGAAGAGTGAAGGCAGCTCAAGGAGATTATCGGACACTGAGTGGCGAGGGAGTGATCTGTGCTTTTGGAAGTGGGTGCCCAGGGGAGAGAAGAATTTAAGATGGTGGGATCCGGAGGACCTCTGTGGGTGAAATTTGCTGCTCTCCATGTTTTGCCAGTATCTACTCCTTTGTCTCTTCTCGGCAACACTGATACATTCTGCTGCTGCTGCTGCTGCTCCTGCTGCCAGTCTTCTGTGTCTCTACCTTGTCTCCTGCCACTTGCCATTTTCTGCTTTTTCATCACCAGAAGAGTGCTCCAGAACAAAGCAGAAGCAGAAGTGACAGGCACAGTGACTAGGAATGGTCTTAATCCCTCTCACAGGTGAACCTGAGAAAGAACTTCCTCTCTGCAATCAATCTGCTAAGAGAAGGGATAGTAAAGCACACAGGCTATTGCAATAAAGCCATTCCTAACAGCAAAGAACAACTGTGGCCCATCAGCTTCACACTCACCTTCATAGGGCAAAAATGGGAAATCTGAGTAGCCAATGTTTGTTGTTTAATTAGCACAACACTAATTAAATGATATAATTAGTTATTATAGATATAGAGCTGGGGTTCAATGTATTTCGTACTGTACTGGGACAACTAAAAGAGCATAATCCTATGTATGTTGATTTGCCACTAAGCACTACTGAAGTCAGTATAAACCAACCACGGATAAGGGTATATACAGTTCAGCCCAAGTCAGCAGCAGCAGAATAAAAACCTAGGACTGTGGCAAAGATAGCAGAGAAGAATGTAGAATTTCATGTAAGATCAGAATCCAAGGTTCCTAGGAAGCCTACCTAAGTAGAGAACTACATGAAAAAGCCTGACATCTCTAGGTATCCATGCCTAATGCGTAGCTATCTAGGTGGGGAAAGCTGTACAACCTTGAGACTGGAGCCAACATGGCTGCCTACTCTCTAGTTATTGTCTAAGGACCTTATCACATTTCACACATGACATTGGAGGGCATTTAATATGTTACATGCAATCCACCACATGCATCTGCTGGGATGGCCATTGTAGCTAAGATGGTAATCCTCTGAGCAGTCCCCACTGAACTTCCAAGAAAACATGTCTACAAGTAAAGTACATAGTTGCAGTCCCATGGAGATTTACTTGCTTGTAAGGTTAAAACCAAATCCTTTGGGGTGTTGGAATTGGTTGGAAGTTCCCACTAAGAACCTGGGGTGGAGGTTTCTGGCTGCCATCAAATAAAATTGTTTGCCTGCTTGTTTGTTTCCTTTGCAGCTCAGTCTGTCAGCTGGAAGCAGTCACTGAACAGAGAACAGCTGGCCAAGGAGATAGAAAGTGGAAGTTATGAAAAGAAGTAAGAAGAAGCTAGGAAAAGTGTGAATGCTTCATACTACCAAGAAAAGCTGGAGGCCTTCTTGAATGGAATTCTTTATTAGGAAGGCAGGCTATAAATCCAAATAATAAATAAACAAATAAATCACTGTGTAGTGAAATAGCTTACCAGACATCTGAAGCAACTTTGCATTGCATTGCCAATTAGAGATGATTCTCCAAGCAAGTTTTTCCCATCATGCATGTTAACAGTAAGGCTGCGCAAAGATTTAAATAAAGGAGAGAAAGGAGATGTCTCGCACTACACAAAATGCACTTCTTTCTTATCTTAGCTCCCCCATAGAGTTTCCTTATATGAATCTCAAAGGTATCTTTAATTAGGGGAACCTGTTCTGCTTAAACCTCTTTGATCCTAAATGCCTTTATCTCTTACAAGATGGAATGATTTAGATCAGAAACCTATTTCCACCATGTGAGGAAAATGTACAACTATTGATTTCTATAATCCAGCAGTGCAGTGAAAAAGGCTATTCTTTTTATAGCACAGAAGCTGCTTTAGTTTTCATATCCTAGTGATACTCTCAGCTGCTGGGAGTTCAAGGCTTAGCTGCTTCTGAAATGCCCCACATTACAATTATATAAGTCTCAGTGTTACCACATGTGGCTCAGACTCACATCCCTGTCAGTAATGAATGTAGTGTAAATTCACCTCTTTTTTTTTAAAAAAAATATTGACTATCCCTAGCCTCTCATTTCCTGAAAGACTTAAAACAAGGCACTCACAATCAACCTAAACAGCGAGAAACCCCACTGTGTCCAAATGAGCTTACTCCTTCCTAAATGAGTTTAGGATTTCAGCCTATGCATGTCTACTCAGGAGTCAGTGTATTGGCTAGGGGATTCTGGGTGTGGCAGTTCCAAAAAATAACTTCTTCACATTTTGCCCTTCCTTCCCTGCTAGACTTTCCACTCTTCCTTTTGGCATCTTTATTGGTTAAGTGGCTCTTATGGGAGTTTGTGGGTGCTGAGACATCATTCTCAGCCTTATTATGTTTACATATGGTTGCCTTCCATTTGTGAATGCTAATGTGATAAGTAGACCTTCTTATTGTCTCCTGTTCATTTTTCACTTGTTGAACTCTGATTATTTGTTGTTCTTGCTGCTTTATTCATTTATCTCCAGCTATTTCACAATGCTGGAACAGGGTAGATTACAGATTATCAAACCATTAAAATTAAAAAACACAGAAAAATACCAGTAAAGATTTAGTAGTTGTGTTGCATGTTATTCTGGTGAGCTGTGCTACATTATTGTGGGAAACCTTTAAACTTACACTTTAGTTCACATTTTTATCATTTTGAATGAGGCAAAGACAACTACCTCTTCTCCACATACTGCTGATTTCTAGGGTGAGAACAGCTTAAACTGAACAATTCCTCCTCCTCCTTCTCCTCCTCCTCCTCATCGTACTTTTACATACATTGACATAACATGTATAATATAAAGCACATAATCCACAATTGAAATTATGTTATATCTTATAAAACAACATTACTTAAAATATTTGAGTGTCTATTAAATACAAAGCATTCTATATATGTAATATTATTTTACACGGTAATATAGTATTGTTAATTTTATTGCTATTTCCAGGGTAGCTATATCTGTTTAATCATAACCTAAGTAAGGTAAATCTTTTATAAGATCATAGATGATAAATGTCTACTTGAATTAATATCCCCTTTTTGTATTTAATGCATATTATTAGAATTCTGAATTTCTACTTCTGGCCCTGGACCATGTCAACTCATCAGCCCTCTAGATCTCTAGCAGCCACTTTTCCCCATTTCTTCTTCCATATTTGTGTAACTTTCTTCCATTCTTCTTTAGCTCTTTTCAGATTTTTGTTACTTAGCATCATAGTCAATTTATCCATTTGGTACATATTGTACAGTTTTAACAACCATTTTGGGAGGGAATTTCTCTTCTTTCCACATTTTTGCATATAACAATCTGGTGGCTGTCACCATATATAACAAAATTCTCTCATATCGTTTTTGTGACTTTGTATCAATTCCTTTAAATATGTTTAATAAGTACAATTCAGAAATTGTTACCATCCCTTACATACCCCATCCTGTGGAATAACAGAATTGGTATGAAATATTACATAAAAATTGGACACTTATGGCTGGGAAACATGAGGTAAGTAGGTCATTTGCTGTACACCTGGGCTAGGTCAGCATTCCCAGGCCATAAGGTTAAGAGTTAAGTGGGGAAGCCTGGCATTAATGAGCTTCAAATAATCCTTTCAATAGTCCCAGCAACCAAGACAATAATAAATGAAACTGCCCAGGTGCAGCAGGCAAGCACCCCTGCTATGCACATTTCTTACAGAGAACTTCCCCATTCACCTTACCCAACCAACACATTAAGAGGCTGTCAGGACTCCCATCGATGTTTTGTCACCCAAAGTAAGCAATCAGTCTGTTCCAGACCCCTTTTATTTACTCTGCCAGAGAGCAATTGACACTCAACCCTTCAGGATAGAAAAAAGGCTATAAAAACCCCAGCTCCAGCCCAGGTTATTTTGCAACATGTTTGCACTTTAGGCTTCATGCTTCACCCTAGATTCCCATTCCCCTGTGCTGCCCTCAAACCCTTACTTGAGCCATTCCTCTTTGATCCTTTGCTTCAAGACTGGTAAATATCACCCTCTACACCCAAAATCTCTATCCAAACTTTCTCGCTTCTCCCTTCACTAGCCTTGTATGATTTGTGAGACTGCTTGATTTCTTATGTGTGTGTCTCTTGATTTCTGATAAAAACAACCTGTTTAAACATTCATCTGGAGTCCTACAGTTAATACTGGCATACACAGGTGAAAAGATCCTGCAGTTACTACTTCTCACAGGCTTCCTTTGAGCTGTAATTCCCCTAATTTCTGAGAAGATGCTGGCACTGCTGGTGGACCTTAAGGTCCTCCAACTTTTGGGGTAATAGAGTCATCAGAAAGTTTATTCCTAATATCTTTGTTACTGAGCTGTGAATATCCTTCGAAAACAACACATTCCCACCACATGTGAAAATACGTTCCCTTTTCTCCCCACGTTTCCAACATTCATTTTATGCATTTTTGTAACTGTCAGCTAATTTTTGTGGGGTAAGATGCCACCCAAGAACATTTTGTCATAGTTTTCTTTTAATATGGAACAGCTGGTAAATGTCAGATTAACCTTCCAAGTTTTTTCCCAGTCTTCCATTTGAATTATATGACCGACATTTTGGGCCCATTTATTCATGTTCTCTTTAATAGTCTCTTGTTCCAAATCTATTTTTAACAAGGTTTTATAACTGAGCAATCTCAAGTGTTCCAGCAGCAGTCCACCCAGCGTGAGCAGCTCAAATTTATGCCTCAATCCATCATCCATCAAGAATCTGTATACAGATTTGGCAACAGACCTCAGATTTGGGGCTATATAAAAAAGTAAACAATAATGTTGAGAAGATTCTACAAAGTAGAGAGGATTTTGAAATTAAAATCTTTGGTTCCTGGAGGACCAAATGAAGAATTCCATCTTTGCCCACTTTTGTAAATTTTGTAAATGGATAAACTGAGAATCTTTAGAAAGAGAAGAGAACATTGAAAAATGTACAACTGTGTGGGATGCAGTACACTTGGGGAGATCTAGTGATAGCAAGTTTTGGGCTTTGAAAGTAATAGATTATATTTAAATATGAACAAGCACTTATAGATTTTTTTACTTAATATAGTTATATAGTGATATGTTATATATGAAAGAAAAATGTCAAAATGGACAAAAGTTATTATGTTTTTAAAATTAAAGAAGTGGAATCATTTTTGGACAGTTTAAATGAAAGGATAAAATATTTATAAATAGGTAAAATCTGAGATTTGTGAAGGGAAAGTAAATGTTCGTGATGAAGATGAGAGATTAAGGATGATTGTGATTGTATGATTGTTGACTTCATTTTGTCCTAATGTTTATTTTAATAAAAAGGAATTTTTTTCAAGCCCAGTTGCATGATATGTCAGGAGATGATTTACAGCACCAGCACAAAATTATCCTCAGAACCGCTGCTCTCTGGACCCAGTGTCTCAGAAGCAAGCATAAACACAGCGGAGTTTCAAACAGCAAAAAGCGTGTGCAGCAGAGTTTAACTACAGCAACATGTACATTATTGCTCTGACCCCTCTATCCACTGGTTAGTAACTCATAGATGCAGAGTTTGTCATCCAGAAATACCTGGAGGCTTTAATCTTCATAGTTGCAATGTGTACATCTATTCACAGGATCCACAGGCAGAGGTTTCTGCAGACAGAGATTCGGGATCAGAGATTCAGAGTCAGAGATTCGGATGCAGAGAGAGAGCAAGCATTCCCGCTCCTCTTTTATACACACCTGCTTCCATGTCATCAGTCAGGGCCGTTTGCATAATGCAACCCCTTGCCATGATTTCACTATCATGACTCAGCCCTTTACTCCATGTCCCCTAGGGAATGTGTCATAACTTGCCCAGTCATTCCCCAGGTGTTCCACATGCTCATCAAATGTATTTTCAACTGGGGCAAATGTCACCGCATTTTTTATCCAACATGATACATCCTTGAAGGTTATCTCACTCCTACCCTCCTTTCCCCCCCAAAAATCTGCAAACTTAAAAAAAAAACACTTGAGCCTAGTTCATGTGTTTCTTTTCCATTCGGCAAAGGAAATGAGATTCACAGATCCAGTAATCTATATTTCTCATTAGTATGTAGAGACTTGAAGCAGTATATAAAGATTAGAATGATGTGTATTATGATCATTAGGTATGAATTTATATATAATGACACAATATATTTATGCATTGCTTTTTCCAAAATAAAAACAGCCATCCACTGAGCACTCAGAGACATGTCTTCTTTTTACCCCTTCTGAAGCTTATAGGGTGCTCTCCACTTTTCGTCTTTTCTATAAATTTGGCAAATCATGTGATTCAGATTACAGCTTAGGAAGACCATTCAAATGTTGCTCACAGGGTTAAGTTGCAGTTTTTCACATGTTTTGTCTGGCCATTTTTCATGGTTTCACACCCTACACGCATCTACATCTCCTTGGTCTACCTAATCGGGTTTAGTTGGGTTGGCTGATAGATTTTATGAGTACATTTTGGAGGGAGTTTTATCATTACCACAAGAATTTAAACTGGATATAGAAAAGGTTTATCATGTTGCTGCCCTTTTCATAGATCTGACAGATCAAGATCTGTGATAGTGCAGCACTTATACAATTCAGCCAAGAAAGATCTCCTGTACCATGCTTGGTCTGAGCTTATCTGAGATCTGATAGAAACTGAATCATGCTTTTTCCAGATTATACTGCAGAATGAGCAAACTAGCATGGGAAACTTACAAAGATATATGAAATGGGAAGTGATTTCCAACTTCAGTGCCGCTTCAAATATCCATCTATCTTTTGTGTCACTTACCAAGGACAACTTAAGAAATTCCAGACTCCTCCAAAGCCAGAACCATACCATACTTTGCACTGGATCTCTTTCTAGTCCTAGATATCAAATTAATCTACTGCTGCATCTGCTGGATCCTTTTAATTTACCTAGAAGGACAGTTAAACAATTGACTGGTTATTATTATTGATTGATTATTATTACCATACTCTGATAACAGTGATGATATTTACACTGAGTCAATAGTTATCTTCTATTTGGCTTTGAGGCAAACCTGGGAACCACACAACCCTGCAGATGTCATTGTACTACAAGTTCCAGGAATTCTAGCCAGCTTAGCCAACACTGAAGAAAGTTGGAGTTGTAGCCCAACAACACTTGGAGGGCTGCATAAGCCCCACTCCTGTGTTAATGACTTCAGCACCTCCAATATTCCTTATGGAACTGTCTCCCCTATTTACATCAGTCTCAGTTTACATCCCAAGTCCAGGAATGCAATCTCAAAATAAATTGTATGTATTTATGTTATCTGTGACAGGCAACTTGAAGGCTATACACACACACACAATCAATGCAGGATCCCAATAAGCAGAAAAGTATTATCCTGAAAAGATCTGAAAACTGATATGACTTTTTTTTTTTACAGGAAACATATTTAATGCCTGAAATAACAGTTTTATATGTAATTCAGGAATACACAAAGTGCAGCCTTGGAATCACATGTGCTGCCTCAAAGATGTGGATCTCAACACCTCCCAAACATGAAAACTGACCATTTCTTGGCCAAAGGTTAGAAGTGAGTTACTGCTTCTGGATGCATCCAAGTGTACTAATTTACCTTTCTAACAGGCTTCAAAGCCTCCTGTCAAATATCACAAATATCCATTTTGAGAAGCAGTAAGGGACGGCCCACTTCAGAGGTTTTTTTCTGTTTTATTTTTGGGTACACCATGCAATCCCTGGAGAGTTCTGGAGCATAAAAGTGGCTTTCAGACCTGCCACAGTCACCCACCCCCAATGTAAAGATTAGGTAAGCAAGGTTGACATATTCTGCTTCTCCAAATTGGGACATCTAATTTATATATTATGAAAATTATTCCAATTGTGCAATTACTCTAATTTGGCTTTGATTTGGATTCTTTGATTTGATTTGGATTCTCAGCACATTAATTGTTGCATTTTTTCTTCCACTGTGTTCCAACCTTATGCCACTTCTTAGTATTACAAGTGATCTCAGAGAACCAGTACAGAGTAATGGCTTGGTCATGGTATTACCCATATGACCTTGGGCCATCACTGCCTGTCAGCAAATCTGCGTTACAAGCACCTTCCTTGCTTCCTGCACTCCACCCCTCAGTCTCCCTTCCTTCCTTCTTTAGTGTATTAGAAGACTTCAAAACACACATGAGGGATCAATTAATATTTGCTCTCAAGCGGAGTGCAAAATCTGAACTGATGTTAGTGGGATACTGAGTGTATTTACTGATTGGTGTTTTAGTGCTATTATTTCTCTAGGAATACTAATTTCCAAAGGGATTTTTCCTTTGTGCTGAATTTGAATGAACTGATTACTGAGATATCTTTTAATCTGGATAGAAGGGTGCCATTAATTTTGACGCTTTGTGGAAAATTTGTACACTTAAAATAAGTATTATACCATTATTAATGCTTCATATTTTTCACATGAAAATCAAAAAGGATCAGTGTAAAACTGGTTCTGTGCAGGGGTTATAGAGATATATGTAAAAGAAAACATAAGGATAATGAACAATTAGATTTAAACATCACTGATTTACAAGCTAAATCAGTGTACATTTTGCAAAGAATCATCGGCATCTAAATTTGTTAAAATGCCAGGTTACCAAAAGATGCTAACCTTTTCAAAATAGTCTGCACTGGTATTGGGCTGAAAGGTTTCATTTGAAACCAAGAACTAGATTTGCTTCAGAAAAAAGACATAGTTGTAAGCTTCGTATCTTAATGTTTAAATTATTTTTCACTCCGATGATGAGAGCTGCATGAAAAATCACATACAGATGGCATTATAATCCAATCAAGTTTAGTTCAATTAACACTGCAATCTCACCTAAATGTTGGAGATGTAGTGGTAATACAGGAACATTAAACCACATATTGATCCAGATTTTTTTAAAGGGTCTAAAATTACAGATTTTTTTTCCAAAGTAGCAGGTCAAGGCATTGTACCATATAGTAAACTAGCATATATATACTACCAGGATTTTATTTTCTCATAGGTAACACTTGTTAGAAATATCTTAGGAATAACCTTACCTTGGGAGTTAGACATGGTTGAAATACACAGATTTGAGATTCTGTGTCTCTATTCCAAACTGCCTTGTCTTGTACTTGTAACTTTTTCCTGTATTCCCCAATCCAATCTGTATTCAGAGTTATTAACATACAGAGTTTGGGTTCCTGAGGGAATACGCTGCCCTCCTTCTTGGTGCTGGGCCTCGTCTACATAGCAACTGGCCTGAGCTCTCCGGCTGAGAATTGTAAAGGCCCCTCTTTGAACTGCCAAGTCCAGGATTCCATAGAATCTTCACAGCCAGCCAATCATATGAGGTCTTCTTACCTCACACAGGCAATCATATGAGGTCTTTGCCTGCCTGACACAGACAAACAGAGAAACACACAGGCCCTTTCCGCACCTTACCTTTTTCCGGTGCTGGGATCATGCGAGTAGCCTCCTGTAAGAGGCTCTCGCGTCCCTGCTGCTTCAGCTCCACATGAGCTGTCTGCTCACACGAGAGCCCCGCCTCTTCCTTCCGCAGCTCAGCCTGGGAGTTTCCCAGGCTGCACTGGGACAGGAAGGGTGACCCGTGTGGCTCCGGAGGCTCTGCATGCCAGGTAAGTGCACAGGGGGCCCGGGAGCAATGCATGATCGTGCGCCATTTTTGGCTTCCAGCCGAAAATCAAAAGGTTCATGATCGGTGCCTGCCGGCCTCTGGAGCATCGCATGATTGTGAGTGCATCGTGCAGATCGCTCCCCCAATCGTGTGATCCTCCAGGCGCCCTTTCGCATGGCAAATGCCGTGCGGAAAGGGCCACAAACACACAGACAAACTTTTACTTTTATATAGTAGATTATTATTGCTCTTGAGATTGCATACAATACTGAAATAAATTAAACAATATGAAGTTTATACCACTACTCTTATCATCAGCCCATTCTGAAGTTACCAGGTGTTTGGAAAAATACAAAGGCACTATATTTTACAACTTGGATAAATAAAATCTGTTATATTTCCCAAAAGGATTTAAAAATATTTATTACTCACCAAATGCAATATTTTGAAATTTAGAAAAAAATGGCATGGTGACTTAGCTCTATTTTGACCAACTAGTCGATTGCAGCTCTAGCTTCCATACCTGGTGTATCTATGGATTTTATACTCCAACTCATATAGCAAATATAGCAAAAACTTTTGTCCTGCATTTACAGCTGGCCTTTCACATTTGCAGATTTCATTTTCATAGATTTGAATATCTCTGAGTTTCTCCAATCTCTGTCCCCACACTTCAAGCACTTCTTTTCTGGGAGAACTTTCCCTCTCAGTGGCTGTGATTAGACCATGCAGCCCCTTAAAAACCATCCTCCGGTTCTTCTTCTCCTCCACCAGTCACTGCCTGGTCAGCTAAGAATGGATTGCAGCCTATTTTCTCAACACCACAAACCCTCACCTGATGCCCCACAAACACCCAAGAAAGGAGATGAACAAGAGAGAGGAAGTATAGGGCCACCGTGCTGACCCAAACATTTTCCCTCTCCTTTTCCTGACCTGTTTGGGACCATGGGTGCCTGTTCTCCTCAGTATGCCTTGGCTCCCTTCTCACAGGCACATACATTTTTGATATTTGTGGCTTTTCTACTCTTATGGGTGTTCTGTGCCTTAATTCTGGTGAATGTGGAGGGCCAACTGTACTGGAAACTATAAAGTTTATTTAGCAAAGAATTGAGTATATCTGCTACCTGCTGGCACTATAATCCGCCTCAAGTATATATTAAACGTTTTGGTGGCATATATTGGAGCACTGGAAAGAAAAATGGCCACCTTGTATTAGTCTGTCATGGGCCAGGAGTCAGGTTCTCCAGTTGAATAGCAGCCTCAAAGGAGGACAAGCAGATGGAAGCACACCAAGAGCTAGTCAAACTGGGATGAGAGCCAGCTGGTTCCAGCCTTTTTTAAAAAGGCAGAGAGTGGTGGCCCGACACTAGAAACAACTTGTATGTTTACCAGTCCTTATCTTTATGTGCCTTCCCTCTCTGACCTTTGGACTATCTGACATTATCTGGGTTCTTAATCTCTTGGACCAACACCTGACTACGCTTCTGCTTCACCCTGAACAGGCAAACTCAACAGAGATACTGTCTGCTGAATATCTCTGCACTCCATTGCCCAGCAATATACAGCTGGCACCTATAACATAGTCAAAGAAGAGAGGATCTCATAAACTTTTCAATAATTGGCCACGTAGCATACGGACATCAACTTCACATGGGCAAACACATGGGCATTTGGTCATTTTTTCTTGAAGTGTATACATAAATGGTTTCTTGTTGACATATTTTCATTCTATTACCTGCTGACTAATTCTTTGATTAATTCACCGTCATTTTAAATGTATTTTCTTCCTGCTATAAATTCTACCTAATAAAAATAAATGAAAAGTACTCATATCTGGTTGGGATGAAATTGTATGGAAAGGATAAACATTTAATCTTTGTTATGGTTGCTATACGGTAAAGATTTAGCTCCAAAAATTTTGAAAAATTATTTTAAAAGAAAAAGTGCTTTTAACTTATTTTTCTAGAGGTAATTACAAAGTTGTTTGTTCAAAAGTAATTGATTTTTTTTAAAAGTAATTTAGCTGTTTGAAATAAATTTATTATTTTAAAATAATTAACTGACTCCTGTATTTTGATTTAAGGCATTTATATTAATTAATTTGAACCCAAAGGCAGAACATACAAACAAACAGAATTTTTTAAAATTTATTTAAATAATCAAAGACTGTGAACAGTTATAGCTGTAAAAAGTCTGTATATTTGTTAATGAGAATTAATAACAATTTTTTTTCAAAAGCCTAAATTGTTCCACAAATCAGACTTATATAGAACACATTTTCCACTGGGAACCCTACATGTGATTACATTTTACAAATGCCAAGCTAAAACTAGCATCTTGTAATTAATTTTGTGAAATTAATGCATAAAGGACATAGAGAAAAAATTCACAAAGGGAAACCACATGCTGCCAAGTAACTTTGAAACCTTATTCCTGTTTTCCATGAATTAGCATTTCAGATATCTATTTATACAGAGAAACTTTGCAATTATCTTTTAATCGGAATAATTTAAAATAAATTACATTGCTCGCCTAGCATGTGATTAACATTGTTGTGATAAGATGAATAAAGAGAATGAGATTTTCTTTTTGATTGTTAAATGATATCAGTTGAAAAGAGAAAGATTAAATTGCAGGTCACTTTTTTTTCCCCACAGTGGAAACCCTGAGTTCAGACCATGATAAGACCATGAATCCAATTTTGCTATGTCTGCAACAGAATTAAAGAACACTCATTTTACATCTTCACTCCAAACAAAAGAGAGCAAAGAAGTTACAGGATTAACAGGATGGGAGCAATAATTTTTCCCTTTCTTTACTTCCTTCTTCTGGGGAAGAATAAACAACATTCCTCTTATCTCCCATCGTGTTCTGAATTAAGATTAAAATTAAGTATTCCCTTTTTGTTCCATCCCAGAGAACAGGACTTCAGATGTGCAGGCTTCAGCTGTTCTAAGGGCCAAGCCAGATGTCAAATAAATTGTGTGACTGCAGTGGTGTATCTAGGCTCAGCAGCGCCTGGGGCAAGCGCAGAAGTTGCACCCCTGGATGCTGCTACTGCCGCTGCTGCCACCTTTGCACTGGGCCAAGAAAAACCCCTGCAGGAGCAGTGGGGATGAGTGGGTACAGGGGGAGGCACAAGGGGGCCGCAGCAGGGTAAGAGGTGGCAAGCATGAGGGGAGCACCAGCAAGTGCAGGGGAAGTAAAAGGGGGCAGCCGTGGGCACAGGGGTGAGGAGGCATGGGATGGTAGCCAGGAGGGCATCCA
Organism: Cyclura pinguis; assembly: GCA_030412105.1. Taxonomy (NCBI): domain Eukaryota; kingdom Metazoa; phylum Chordata; class Lepidosauria; order Squamata; family Iguanidae; genus Cyclura; species Cyclura pinguis. The sequence continues at coordinate 85,863,438 of CM059600.1, forward strand.
CTAGGCATTGGCGCCCAGGGCACACACACCCGTTGCTCTACCCTACATACTCTTCTGTGTGACTGAAGTTAACATTGCAGCTCTTTTGTTGTGTACATAGCAATTAAGGGGAAATTTGTGCAGACTGAAAACCTTGTGGGAGGACAAAGGTTTAAGTCTCTATTTCTTCCAGCTGTAATACAGAAAAAAAAAACACCTTTCCAAAACTGATACCAATGGACAATTCCTTTGAAATGCAAGCAACAGCTCAAGAAAAGCTATTTTTGTTCTCATCTCACACTGACAAGGTTCTAAGCTTCAGGTTTACCTGCATCTAAAAAAAAAAAGATGAATTATTGCAATTGTGCAATTAATGTAATTTTAAATTTGGCTCTAAATTTTCACACAGCATTTATGAAGTCAAAGAAGCATAGCATTAGTTATGTTACACTCCATGAGAGAATTCAAAGACATAGCTGTCTAAGTCTGGATCAGTATGCTCCATGTAGTCCATGGGTGAGTAACATGAGACTTCATGTGGAAGTCACAATGGAAGAAGTAATATCTTACTTTAAAATGTGGAAGGTATGCATCAAATGTATTGTACTGAAAACTTGAAGAATATGAGCTCACAGATTTAATGGCAACTAAGGTAGGGGTCTTCCCTAACTGAATTAATTGCTTTATGACTGAATACTTTTCAGATTTTCAGTAAAGGCATATACTTCCTTGTGATGACTTTAGGACCAAGATATTACTTTCATATGACTTCTCAACATTATGAATGTAATTCTTCACTAATTTTCTTCTCAAAGGAAGCAATGAACAATTTTAGAGAATGAATTCTTGCTGTATGAAAACATTAAAAGAACCACACAGTTTTCAATTACTTTGCATAATTTTAGAGATATTCTGCATTAAATTTTCATGTCATTATTTTGTGTTGTCTTCTCTGCTGCACCAAACATATTTCTGCACTGAAATATTGTTTCCTGGTCAGAAAAAGCTGTTTTCCATGCAGAAGAACCATTTGTGAATCTCACACTAATTGTCCCCAAATACAGCATTTTCTGCGCAGGAAAAGTGCTGTTTCTTTTACAGAAAATACAGCATAGAAAATACTATTTTGTTTACAAAACAACCATGTGCAAATTTCAGCTAAAGCAGGTCCTGCTAAAGCCTTCATTAGTCAAAGATTCTTCTCATCAGAGTTTCTTGACATTCAACATCCTGTGGAATTCTGAGGTTTGTAGTTTATTGAGGCCAAAGAGCTCTCTGGCTAAGAATTCTAAATGCCCCTCCCTAAAATGCAAACCTCAGGATTCCATAGGATGTTGAAAGTGGAATAATAGCACTAGAACAATGTAGTGCAGAAATGGCCACAGTTAGATTGTCAGGTAGGCAGACAAGACATCTATGAAATGAAGCATTTCAGCCTATCTTGGGACTACACTGGATTATTCTAAGTTTGTGGTTGTACTGGTTCTCTGCAAGGTCCCTTCCTGAGTCCAAGTTACACATGATCCTGATAAACCACTTCTAAAATGCATAACTTTTAAGTAGGATGCAATGAAAGTTTAAATGGTTTCAAAGGAAGCTTCCTTAATTGACTAAATCTATCAATGGTTACTAAAATGATTGTTTGTTTACTTATTTTATATCCTGCCTTCCTCCTAGACAGAATCCAAGGCACTGCACAACCTTTTAAAAGCACAATTACAACTCAGAAGCTCTTAGTACAAAAGTTAAAACACAATTAAATTGAAATCCTATTTAAGAAACGCAAGTCAAAATGCAAGGAACAACATTTCTCATTAAGAGCTCCAACAGCTGCTCCATAGTAAAAACAAATGCCTCCATAAATAAAAAGGTCGTTACCCACCAGCAGAAAGGCAGCAGGGAAGGGCCCAGCAAACCTCCTTAAGAAGAGAGTTCCATAATTTGGGTGTAGTCACTGAGAAGTCAATCTCCCATGTCTCACCAGTCATGCCTGTAATGGCTGTTGGAAGGAGAGAAAGCCTTCCCCCACAATTGTCAGAGTTTGGGTAAGCTTATATAGTTTTTCCAATAATCTGAACCCAAGACATGTAAGGATTTAAAGGGCATAACCAGCACATTGATTTAGTACCTTTACATGTGGCACCTGGTAAGCCATGTGGGAGGCGAGCTGCTTAACTGGATGGACCTTGGATCTCATCCAAAGGGCCTCTTATTATCTTGGGGAAATGGTAGTATGAAGAAATCAGAGCAAGACGCCCTGACAATGTCATTTGCACCAGGCTGACAAAATACTCTGAGAGATATGGCCATTGGCTATAGGAAGCTGCACAATGTAGTCCAAAACACAAGATTACATAGGAAAATGAGAAGCCTCAACCTGCATCAGACCATTGGTCCTACTCAATATTGGCAACTCTGGCCGCATCTTTTTCAGACAAATATCTTTCCTAGCCCCACCTGGATACCCCCTTGTATCTAATATGTTTTCCTGTTTAGCTTCTAGTGCATGGAAAATTAGGTGTGTTCAGGGTGGTGTTTTGGAGTTCTGTATATGCAGGGGCTCTGTTCCTGGAACCCTCATGTAAAACAAAAAACACAAATGCTCTGGCCATTTCCACATGACATCCCTATCCCACAACAGCAGCAAATTGTTTCCAGCCTAGGAGTCATGTTACCAGACAACGTTGTTGCTATTCAGCTGCCGTCCCATCCCCAAGCATTGCAAAACCACCTTACCATTTCCAGAAAAAAAATCTGTTAAGAGCCTCCTTTTGTGCTTCTATCCCATCAGTCGGCTCAGTGTGGTACCATAAAAGTGCTTGATAGTCCTCCCTGTCATCGCAGATCCAGGAGTGGGCATAGTATGGGTGTGCCTAGCTAATCCCTCCCTCAGCAACTCCCACAGTGTGGTAAGTTTGGAATCTACCACCTGTCTGTGTTTATTTCAAATTTCTCCTTTGAGTTTTTTTATTTTTTAAATTTTTTTTTAGCATTATAGTGCACAAATGCAATAGTGTACTGGGATGTCATGAGGTTACAATGTGGCAGCACTAGTGCAGCTTACAAAAAAAAACAACAACCAAGCAGTCAGGGGCAGTGGGACAGGGTGAAGGCAGACCAAGGAAGTGGCTAAGGATGGTGTAGCACAGAAGGAACACCAGTGGCAATTCTGCTACTCATCCACTTAAGGTGGAAGGTGCAGAAGAGAGCGTTTCTAACCTGCTACCATCAAATGAATGGCAATGCTGGGATTGCAACTGAAGAATGTGCTAAAGGGGTACAGTGCATAAAGGGCCTCTGTCCCATTATTGTCAATGGACACAGCAAGTGCATGCCTGTGACATCCATTGACAATAATGGAACACGTGATCTTACCTTGCATTCGTGTATGTTGAGGTTGCACCAGCAGAAGGTGCACTGTACTCCACTATTACCCCAAAATGTGGTTGACTCAGGGGTCCACCCATGGTGCCACTGGCTCCATGAAACAGTGGGAATTATTAGCTCAAATTGGGAGACTTGTGAGAGAGGGGTAACTTAACAAGATCTTTTAAACCAATGTTTACCAGTACTTCTGCAGGGAAGAACCAGCCAGAGATTCAAAAGTAAGTTTAGTTGTGTTTCATTAGGGGAATTGCAATCACAAACACAAGATCCAAATAGCCATGCAATCACACAAGGCTAACTGAAGGAAAAGGAAGAAGAGTTTTGGATAGTGAGATTTCAGGTTAAAATGGGTGATATTTACCAACCTAGAAGAACAGCAAAGAATCAGCAATGTGGCTTAGACTCACATCTAAGGACTGTACACAGTCGGGAATCAGAGCAGCAGAGTGACAACCAGCAATCAGTGTACTACTAGTTGATAGCCAAAAATAGGGGTTTATATAGCTGTTTTTTGCCTGGAGGGCAAAGGTGTTAATAGCTCTCTGGCCAAGCAAACAATGGAGTTCACAGAGCAGACAATGAGGTCTGGAATGGGCTAATAATCTTAGTGTTAGATGAAGAAAGGCTAATGGTTGTCCTGATAGCTCAGTACTTGTCAGACAGGTTTTAGGACAAAGGAAAGGTTTGCTTGGTCAGAGGAAAAGGAGTAAAGACAATCAGCAGTCTTGTGGGAATCTCCCAATTGCTATTGGCCAAAGGATGAGTCATTACAGCTAACTGCAAGTCCATTATCTCTGGAGTTTCGCAGTGATTTTCTGATGATAACCTGGCTATGCCTAGAGGGGTTTTCCGACCTAATTTGCAGCACATTTGTTCAGCCAGTCTCTTTCTCTTATTCAGCCCAGCCATGCAGCCATAGCAGGGCATGTTTTATATTAATGCCAATTAATATGTTTTGCCAATTAAATCATATTTCATCAATTAAACCGTATCAAATTGTGGGGATGTACAGCCTGATAACACCACACCGAGTTGCTGTAGGATAGTAACCAGCCCAGAACTACTGGATATGAAGTAGTCATTATTTCTATTTAAATGTTTAACCAACTTTGTAGAAAGAATATATTTTCTAAATCGTTTCCCCACTGTCTAGACATTTTTTTCTAAATCCATTTGTTTATTCCTAGCTAGATTAGACCCAACAAATCAATGAAACTTATATAAATTACCAAGTTTCCATTTATTCAGTTGGATTAAATCTATGAACAATTAAAATAATAAATGGATAAATTAATTTAAGCCTATATAAAGTATTACTCTTGAAAGGAAAAAAATTATATTAGAAACTGCTAAAAGTTTCAGTTGAACAAATATTCTAGTTTCTTATAAACTATGTCCACTAAGGACCTTAAATGGACTATAAAACATGGTATCATTAAGAGGACAACTTGTTACAAAACACAGAGAAGAAAATAGAAAATTCACACTTGTAATCCCTTGATCATAATAACAAAAAATATTTATGGAGTGATGATATCTTGCAGAGAGCTGAACAGTTCCCGTTATAAGTCAGCAGAAATGCTCTGGGAGCATATCATCAATAAACAGAATCACATATAAATAATACAAGCCATGTTATAGCTTCAATTTAAACATAATATGGAAGGGTAAGGGAGAGAGAAAGAAAGAGAGAAGAGAGATGTGTTGGGAAGGTTGCAAAACTGCACAGTTTCTCCCTGAAGTGACATTGTAACAACAGATTACAATGGACTGTAACAACCCAGCATAAGAGAAATGGTGTAAGTAAAACATTGGAAGTAATAAAAGCTGTTGATTCATGAAAGGCCATGTCGTTAATATAATATTTCCAACTTTGACCTGATCATGAATTGTTCTTTTTCGGTAATGGAATACGGCCAAAACAGTGCTACATGTGAAATAAGATGAATACATGTGGTTTATGAAAAGGAACTGCCATTTCGAACCTGATTGAACATACCTACTGTTTCAACAGCAGCCTTGTCTAGATGAAAGTACAAATAATATCCCAGTAATGAATCAAGTTAAGAAATTACATACCAGAAAAAGAAACTGCATTAATAAAGATAATCATTTCCCCTGATCCTTGAAAAGATACTTTGGTGAGTTTAATCTGGAGTCAGTTATGAATGAAGTTCCTTGTTGGGTTAGTTTTGCACTGTTTGCCAAAACCCAAAGGAACAGGCTTCTGCTGTTGGAAAGCAGGGTGGACCCACATGGCAATAATTAGCAGGCCTATTAATATGCCAGAAGTACACACAGTAGAATCACACAAAGGTAACAGCCCAAGATATGTGTCTGGCTGTGCATGCTCACTTTGTCTGTCTCACCACCCTCACAGGTACATCTGGTGGCAACACAGAGGAGGGCCTTCTCAGTAGCGGCTCCCAGGCTCTGGAACTCTCTTCCTAGAGGAGTTGAATTGTCATCATTCTTACTGTTTCCATTGGCAGCTGGAGACTTTTTTGTCTGTATCTTTGTACAGACATTTGAAGACAAACTGCACAATGTGCAGCTCTGGAAATTTGTTGTTTTCTTTTTAATGACATGTTGTAGCTGGTTTTAACTTTATTGATCAGTTAATGGAAAGACAACTGCCATCCAGGACTTGATCCTGGATGAGCATGCCAATCTGGCATGCACTACAGAGACCTGGTTGGATGAGGCTGGAGGGGTCAATCTTTCTCAGCTTTGTCCACCAGGATTCTGTTCAGCAGCAGGCAAGACCCAGGGGCCAGGGAGGTAGAGTCGCAGTAGTCTATTGAAATTCTATCCCCCTGCACAGGTGCCCCATCCCACAGTTCTCTGAGTGCATTTATCTGAAGCTGGAGGGCCGAGACAGATTAGGGATTCTGTTGGTGTACTGCCCACCCCGCTGCACAACAGTCTCTCTTCCTGAGCTAGCTAGTGTGGCTTTGGGGTTGATGTTAGAATCCTCTCGGCTTGTAGTACTGGGAGATTTCAACATCCATGCTGAAACCACCCTGTCAGGAGCAGCTCAGGACTTCATGGCTGCCATGACAACCATGGGTCTGTCCCAAGTGGTATCTGGCCCTACCCATGCTGCTGGGCACACTCTAGACCTTGTTTTCTGTGGTAGGTGGGGGTGAATGTGATCTGGGAGTAGAGGAATTAGCTGTAGTTCTGTTGTCATGGACAGATCACTACCTGGTGAGGTTTAGATTTACTGGGACTCAGAACCTCCACAGGGGTGGGGGACCCATTAAGATGGTCCGCCCAAGGAGGCTTATGGATCCAGATGGAATCCTGATGGCTCTTGGGGAATTTCCTGCTGCTTTGACAGTCCTGTCGAAGTCCTGACTGATTTCTGGAATACACAAGTGGCCAGGCCAGTGGACACGATCGCCCCCGAGCGCCCCCTCTCACGTAGTGGAGCCAAACCATCCCCCTGGTTTTCCAGGGAGCTAGTGGTGATGACACATGTGAAAAGGAGACTAGAGTGACGTTGGCTGAAAACTCGGAATGCATCCAACAGAACATAGGCTAGAGCTTATTTGAAAGCCTACTCTATGGCAATGGAAACAGCAAAGGCAAAATTCTTTTCTGTCTCTATTGCATCTGCAGAGAGCCGTCTGACAGAGCTATTTCAAGTGGTCAGGGGTCTTTTATACTCAGACCCAAGAGAAGAAAATCTAGACCATTCAACGGCCCACTGTGAACAATTTGCCCGGCACTTTGCAGATAAAATCACCCAGATCCACTCTGACTTGGATGCAGATTCTGTGGATGTAACTCCAGCCTCTGCTTGTTCAGTGATAATGGATACTTTTCAATTTGTACAGCCCAAGGACGTGGACAGGATCCTTGGAGATATGAGAGCTACCACATGTGTGCTAGATCCTTGCCCTTCCTGGCTTATTAAAAAAGCTAGAGGGGGACTGGCTGAGTGGGTAGAGAGTGTGGTTAAGGCCTCCCTGAGACAAAGTAAGGTTCCAACGTCTCAAGGAGGCTGTTATAAAACCACTATTAAAAAAGCCATCCCTTGAACCCACCATTTTGGATAATTACTGGCCCATCTCTAATATTCCATTTCTGGGCAAGGTTCTGGAACATGTGATGGCATCTCAGCTCCAGGAGTTTCTGGATGAAATGGATTATCTAGATCCATTTCAATCTGGTTTCAGGCCTTGCTATGGGACTGAGATGGCTTTGGTAGCCTTGGTGTCCCTGTTGGTTCTGCTGGGTCTCTCAGTGGCTTTCAATACCATCTACCATGGTATCCTTCTGGGTTGCCTTGCAGGGATGAGACTCGGGGGCACTGTTTTACAGTGACTCCGTTCCTTCCTGGAGGGCCAAACCCAGAAGGTGGTGCTGGGGGACTCCTGTTCGATCCCCTGCCCTTTGGCCTATGGGGTCACTCAGGGCTCGGTCTTGTCCCCCATGCTAAATAGATGAAGCCGCGGGGAGAGACTGTCCAGAGTTTTGGAGTTCGGTGTCATCAATATTCAGATGACACTCAACTTTATTGCTACTTTCCACCAAACACATTAAAACTTAATCCAGACAAGACAGAGGCGCTCCTGGTCAGCAGAAAGGCAGATCAGGGAATAGGGATTCAGCCTGCATTAGATGGGGTAACACTCCCTCTGAAGATGCAGGTTCACAGCTTGGGAGTGCTCCTGGATTCAACTCTGAGCCTGGAAGCCCAGGTCTCAGCAGTAGCCAGGAGTGCAATTGCACAGTTAAGGCTTTTGCACCAGCTGTGCCCATTTCTTGAGATGTCAGACCTGGGCATGGTGACACATGCCTTGGTTACATCCCGGTTAGATTATTGTAATGCGCTGTATGTGGGGCTCCCTTTGAAGAGTCTTTGGAAACTTCAGCTGGTCCAGAGAGCTGCAGCCAGGTTGTTAACTGCAGCTGGTTACAGGGATCATACAACACCCCTGCTGCAACAGCTCCACTAGTTGCCGATCTGTTTCCAGGCACAGTTCAAAGTGCTGGTGACGACCTTTAAACCTCTACACAGCTCAGGTCCAGGTTATTTGAAGGACCGTGTCTTCCCCTAGAAACCAGCCTGGGCGTTGAGATCCACTGGAGAGGCCCTTCTCTCTGTCCCATCACCCTCACAGGTACATTTGGTGGGAGTACGGGAGAGGGTCTTCTCAGTGGCTGCCCCCAGGCTATGGAACTCCCTGCCCAAAGAGGTTGGACTGGCACCCTCCCTGACTATCTTCAGGAAACAGTTAAAGACATTCCTATTCCAGCAAGCATTTAATATGTAATCTGTATATACAATGGTGCTGGTTATTTTAAATGCTATTTAATTGCTTTTTGTGTTGTTTTTAATATGTATTTTAATATTGTTTTAATCATTACTGATGTTTAATCTGTATTTTAACTTTTGTACATTACAGTTTTTAATTATTTTTTTATGTTTGTAAGCCACGTTGAGTCCCCTTGGGGAGAAAAGCAGGATAGAAATAATGATAGTAATAATAGTAGTAGTAGTAGTAGCAGTAGTAGTAATGGCAGTTTGTCCACATTGGTAACTTTTGTATGAGGTGTTTTTTTTAAAGGCTATGTTTACTATGTTTAACTGTTGTAAGTCACTGGGCTGGGGAAAAAGTGAGATGTAAACAATAACAACAACAGTTTGATTTAAAAAAAGAATATTTGTAAGATTGCACCAAACAAACTGACCTGCTAATAATATCACCAGAACACTTAGAACCAATAACGTGTGTATTATTATGGCTGGGTTGAAGTTCCAAGGATTGCCCAGGAGCACCACTCACACTCAGATTCCTTTCCTTCCACAAAGTTGTCTACCTTTCTGAACTGTAGCCATAGCTTCCATGGATATTGCTCTTTCTTGCATACTAGCTATACCTGTTTGTTCATTTGCTGGTGCCTTCAAGTTGCCTCCCACTTAGACTGACCCTGAGACAAACCTATCATGAGGTTTTCTTGGTAAGCTTTGTTCAGAGGGGGTTTGCCTTTGCATTCCTCTGAGGATGAGGGTGTGTGAGTTGCCGAAGTTCGCCCAGTGGGTTTCCATGGCTGAGTGGGAACTGGAACCCTGGTCTCTAAAGTCATGGTCCAACACTCAGACCACTACATCACACTGGCTCTTTGCTTGTTCATAAGCTGTAATTATTTGTTAGATTTATATTCCATCTTTCTTCCAATATATTTAAGAAAAAAACCTTTAAAAACACAGTACATTGTACTCACTAAAATACAAACTGAGCTGGTCACACTATTACACCTGTAGTTAAAACAGTTGAAAACTCAGTGAGCCCATTGCATCAAATTTCATGGGGTGGAATCATGAAATAAAAACATCTCCTCCTCACTCCTGGAATGCCACGTGTCAAGAATTCTCATTGTACAGGCCATCCTACTATGAAGCTGAGCTCTTACGTAGCTGCAAAGCATCAGACATAGTAGTGCAACAGCCATTATTTTAAGTAATGTAATATCCAATCTGAAGGACCTAATTACCCTAAAGGCACCAGATGCTGTCTGATCTTGGACAGTCAGCAGGGTGAGCCCTGGTTAGTACTTGGATGGGGGACCACCAATTAATATCAGTTCTTATAGTTTATATTTCAGAGAAGGGAACTGGCAAAACCATCTCTGAGTATTCCTTGCCTAAGAAAACCCTATGAAATTCATGGGGTTGCCATAAGTCGGCAAGTAACTTGAAGGCACAAATACACACACAGTATTAAATTGACCTTGTCTAAATTGCAATATCCAAAGGGGTTATTGAATTTGGAGAGGTTTAAAATGGTAGCTAACATTGTTACATGTCTGAAGTTCTAGACAAAAGTGAGGGTTCAGTTCTTACATTAAGACAGTGCTTTCCAAACTTTTCATCTTGGTGAAACTCTTTTTAGACATGCATCATTTTGCGACACAGTAATCCAGTTTTACTAGCAATCTGGAGGTTAAACTAACCCTTTGTAAGAGATACAGACACATACATAAATTGTAATAACAAAATGTATGGGGACACAACATAACAATATGTATGGGGACAAAACTGTTGTCATTTATGAGTAAAAATATGTAAATATGTGCAAGAATTTAAAAAAATTGAATAAAACCAATAATTACTTATCATTTTAATGAGATGTGTCAGATTGATAGGATGAACACAGCTTTTCAACATTTGGTGGAATATTAAATGAAGACACACATATTTTGTCATCAAACATTTTTAAGCTTTCATGTTTCAGCGAGGAAAGACCCCAGTGAAAGTGGTAGCAGCCAAAAAGGCAGCCCTTCGCACCCGATCCTGGCCCACCGCCATCGCCCTCAGCGAGGAAAGACCCTGGCGAGAGTGGCAGCTGCCAGCTAGGCTCAGGGGGCTGGTCCTTCTCAGTCTGTGGAGGCCACACACCTACACACTGCAGGCGACACACTAACATGGCACAACACACCATTTGGAAAGCTCTGGTATATGTGTTACATTTATTTGTGTGATAACCTATCAACAGATGAGGATTTCATGCAGAAATTAAAAATGTATTGTGTTAATGAATTTACCTTCACGTGTATAAAGTATTTAAGACTTTCTGATCAAATTCATATTCAAATCTATCCACCAATTACTGTAGGGTTATCAATAAAAGCAAGACCATTTTTAGCCTGCAGCACCTCTATGCACTTTACACACATTAATACCTCTTCAAGAGCAGGAAGCATATGCTCTTCTGAGAACAATGAAAATCAACGGGGCCACTCCTGAGATATCAATTTTTTTTCGCCTACAGCTCCCATCAGCCCCTGCCAATGGTGAGGGACTGTGGGAGCTGCAGTCCCAAATGGCTCACTAAATATTCTATGTGCAGTGTTCTTCACTACAGAGCTACCCAGAGTGGTAGTCAGCTGACTGGGATCAGCCTGTACTGATTTTCCAGGATACAAATATGATAGTAACATGGCATATATGGCATCAATCTCTGTCACACTGGGGAAAAATATGCCAGTTTTCCACATACTAGATAACTTGAGAGGTACTGTTCTATCACATACACAGTAACAAGAGTATGGCCAAGGAAAATCATCAGGTAGAATCTCTATTTGGGAAGCATGTTGATTTCATATAGTGTGAAAATTATTGTGCTGCTTCTGGGTTTTTCAATTCAGCCCATTTTAATTTGATACCCCTGATTCATACAGATCTGCCTTTAAAAAATTCTAAGTGAATTGCATTCATCTCCATTTTTGTTTCTTCCTTAAACAGCAAAAATTTCATGTCTACTATTTGCTCTATGTTTTCCAGTGAAATATTAGAGTCCCTTGCCTGTAATCAAGTTCTAAAATAGTCAATAGCTTGTTTTCTTTTTGCTAACACTTTTCAGTGAAACCTGAAGGTTTGTTTTTTTAAAAAAAAATGAATACCAGCACTTTGTGTTTTCTGAATTTTGAAGCTGTAAAGTAAAATCTATTTGCAAATTCTAGCTTTGCCTTGGCCCTGTCTTTGGTCTGAGACCCAAAGAAGCAAGTCCCAGTCGCCACCCAGCATGGGCAGAGACTTAATCTGCAGAATGAAATAGTGCTTACCTAACCAGCTGGTGGCAACCTATACCTTACCATATATAATAACAAATGATAATAAGAGAACCAGAACCAGTAATTCTGGAGTTGCCAGTTGCTAGTCCATGCCCCTAAGTGCTTGACTTCACTTTGTTATTTATTTATTTATCTACCTATCTATCAATCATCTTGTTCTATTCCCATTTAAGATTGAAAGTGTTAAGAGATTAATACCCTGAACTCACCTCCATACTCAGAGGCACAAGCCAAAGACAGCTAAAACAGCTTCCCGGCAAATATTTCTTGGTTCCAATAGTTGGTTTCCATTTATTTCATCTGGAAAGACTGCTACCCAGAATACAAAACATTCAGAACTCTTCACGCTGTTTTTGATTGTCCGTATCCTTCCCTTTCTCTAGAATTTAATAGAGGGGGATAAACATAGTCAACAAGTACCTTGATATGGCCCATTAAATTATATAATCAGTTGGTAAGTGACATAGCAACAGTTTCAGTTGCCACGGACAACATAGTATGGCACAAAGAATGTGGAGCAATTGTTGAGTGGGTGAATCACACCTACATGACCCTAAAAATCCTCTGTCCTGGAACTATCTGTAGAACATAGCTCAAAACTTGTCATTTTATTTTATATTCTATGGACTACCACACTGTCTACAGACTTTTTCTGCCATAGCATTCTCAAAGGAGGCTTATATGTACTGTATTCTTTTTGTTATGTAAATGAAAATTTGACTTAACCAAGTAAAGAATAATTTCGCTTGAATCTGATTTTCTAAAACTTCACAGTAGTTTTGTTCTATTTGCACACTGGGTTTTACTGGAAATAAAAATAAATGGAAAGAAATAAATATTCTGCTATGTAGTGGAATAATGATATTACAGAATCATAGAATCATAGAGTTGGAAGAGACCACACTGGCCATCAGGTCCAACCCCCTGACATGCAGGAATAAATACTCAAAGCACCCCCAGCCAATGGCCATCCAGCCTGTTTAAAAGCCTCTGAAAAAGGAGACTCTACCACACTCCAACACAGCATATTCCGCCATTGAACAGCTCTTACCATCAGAAAGTTCTTCCTGATGCTTAGGTGAAATGTCTTTTCCTCTAGTTTGAATTGCTCCATGTCCTAGTCTCTGGAGCAGTAAAAAACAAGTTTACTCCATCTTCAACCCGACATCCCTTCAAATATTTAAACATGGCTTTCATCCATCATAAACTCCTTTCTCTTCTAGTATGCCTGACCATGGGACGAAAGCTAAGATTTCCCTAAGTTCCCTAAGTCAGCTTTCTTAAGAGTCTAGAATGCGGGTCAGACTATGTTTGGCTTCCCCTTTCTACAGTATAACAAACTCCAGGAGAACATGGTCACTCCCATCTAAGGATCCCACCACTTCCACCCCATTAACCAAGTTTTCACTGTTGGTTAGGATCAGGTCCAAAATAATTGATTCCCCTGTTGCCTCTTTCAGCTTCTGGACAAAGAAATTGTCTGCAAGACAAGTGAGGAATTTGTTGGACCTGCTATTCTTGGCAGAATCTGACTTCCAACAAATATCAAGATAGTTGAAACCTCCCATTACTATTTTTTTTCTGAATATGTGGTCATCTGTTTTAGGAAGGCCTCAGTCTGGTTTAGGGGTCTGTAATAGACACGCAAAATGACATGCCTGTTTTTGATCCCCCTCTTAATTTATATCCAGATGCTCTCAACCTGGCTTCCAGGATTTAAGTCATGGATCTCTTCACAGGTGAGAACATCCTTGACATATAATGCTGCTCTTCCTCCCTTCCTATTTGGTCTATTTCTCTGAAATAGATTGTACCCCTCTAGTACTACATTCTAATTCCATATTGGTATGAAGTATATGAAGGCTTGCTCCACTTGTATTGCAGGGTACTGGCAAATGACAGTGCGGCCAGTAAAATTGTTGAGCTCCAGAATCTAGGTGTCAGGTATCACTAAATCCACATGAGTTAAAAATATATAAAACCAAAGTTTCTTTTCAATTACTATCATCATTTCCATAAGTGATCTAACTATCACTGACTGCCTATAATATACGACTTTGTATTATAGATTATAATCATTTAGCTAGTGAGCAACTTTTAGGCACATCATCTTAAGTTAACATGTATTTCTCTCCAGTGCTAAATGAGAAACTAATGTCAGCAATAAAACTGAGCTCTATAAATTCTGCTCTGGTTTTCAAATATGTACTGTAATATTAGTGTGGCAGATTGGAATCAGAGTTTAAAGCAGAAATCCTCCAGCTCACTGGGTCTGCACTAGGATAATATAAACATAAAGAAGGTATCAAAGAAATTATGAACAAATTTTAAACTTCTCCTCTTTAACCAATATAATACAAATATAAGGGCAAAGAAGGAGTATTGTGCAAGGGAAATAATTACAAAAGCAAAACAATAATAACTGTTACATTTTCAAGTGACAGCCACCATGGTGTAGTGATTTGAGTATTGGAGTACAGTTCTGAAGACCAGGATTCAGATTTCCACTTGGCCATGAAAACTCACTGAGTAACCTTGGGCAAGTCACTCTCTCTCAGCCTCAGAGGAAGGCAAAGGCAAACCACCTCTGAACAAAGCTTGCCAAGAAAACCTTGTGATAGGTTCACTTTACGGTCACAATAGGTTGGAAATGATTTGAAGGCACACAATAACAAAATGTTCAATTGTTCAGAGCCTTCAAATGAAATATTTGTCTTCAGGCTTGTCATGCTTGGGTATTTCTCATTCAGACTGACATCCATTCTTCCACTGTTTTGCAATCAGACTGCAATGCAGATTTGCTGGTTTCACAGGAAACCAGCTGGTTGGGGGGGTGGATTAGAAGGAATGTAAAGTGCTAGCTTTAAATGATCAAAAGAGTTCTAGGTACTTTCACAGAATTGTGCATGGTCTGGAGTATCTGAACAAACATGAATGTAACAGAAATAGGTTAAGAGCTGTGGCTGTTTCCTGTATGGACTTCATTAAATGTGCAGCTACTACAAATATTATATTGTTCCAACATTAAATTAAATTTGGAATTTTAGCTCCTGGAAAAAGTGGTATCACTATTATCACTACTTGAGCAATATTACCACTGCTCACTGAAATGGATGGTTTCTTTGTTGTTGTTTTTGTGTGCCTTCAAGCCGTTTCCAACTTTCTTGAGGCAAACCTATCATGGGTTTTGGGGGGCGCTGACAGTGTGTGATGTACCCAAGGACACTCAGTGGGTTTCCATAGCAGAGCAGGGAATCAAACCCAGATCTCCAGGGTCATAGATCAACACTCAAACTACTATACCTGCTGGATCTGCAGAATGGTTAAATATTTGCCTATCCCAGTACCATTGCTGACTTTTGAATCTTTTAGTTCATCTTCTATGTTGCAAGAGCTTGGTCACATGGCATTATTGCTGGTTATAACGGTATCTAGTGTGACACAGTGGTTTGAGCATTGGACTACAACTCCAGAGACCGGAGTTCAAATCCCCGCTTAGCCATGGAAACCCAATGATTGATCCTAGACAAGTCATACTCTCTCGGCCTCAGAAGACGGCAAAGTCAAACCCCTTCTGAACAAATTTTGCCAAGAAAATGCCTGATAGGGTCACCCTAAGTCAGAAATGACTTAAGCAAAACAACAATAGAATACCTAAGAGAGCCAGTCTGGTGTACTGGTTACTATTGGATCAGGACTCCAAGAGATGAGGATTTAAATCTCTACTCATGGAACCTCCTCTGAACAAATCTTGCCAAGAAAACCCTGTGACAGGGACACCTTAGGGTAGTCAGAAGTCAGAAATTACTTACAGGCACACAACTACTTGTGGCTGCATCTCTCACCTCATCTTAGACATTTCTATATGGAAACAAAATGGAAGTAGGCAGCTGAGGTGGCTAGTGATTTGCACATCACAGGGTGGTAAACCAGATCCAGAAGTCAGTCTGAACTTTAAACAATATGTTTGGGGAGACAGAGTTAGCTGCCTTAGACAGCTGTTTTAAAGTTCAGAGCAAACCAGCCCAGAGGGGTGGAAGCCACCATCTGCCACTAAGAAATAGTCAGTTAAACCCTCATTGTCTGCCCTTTTTCTTGGAGGAAGTCCCACCATGTTCAGTGGAACTAATTCTTAGGTTATTGATTGTAGAATTTCAGCCAGCCACTGATATTCTCTGATGCAACAGTTTCAATAAAATCTCTCTCAGAGGGATACATTGTATTCATATTGATCCTAACTGGAATGGATTTAGGCAAGTCACTTTGGGTAAATTAATCTCTTTTACTCAACCCACAGCTCAGCATCTAAGGGAAACCTACCACAAGATTTTCTGGGCTGAGACTGTGTGGGTTTCCATGGCCAAGCAGGGAAGTAAACTCTGCTCTCCAGAGTGATAGTCCAACAATAATATAATATAGGGTTATATTCACACTGTATTGCACTGTTATGCTTAGACGCTCATTTTTTTCCAGTGTGCAACTGTGCACACCCACATACATATATTTTTTAAAAATTGTGTATATAAAAGAGCTAGAGTGGTGTAGTGGTTTGAGTGTTGGACTATAACCCTGCTCAGCCATGGAAACCCACTGGGTGACCTTGGGCGCAACACACTCTGCCCTCAGAAAACCCTGTGATAAGTTTGTCTTAGGTTTGGCATAAGTCAGAAACAACTCAAAGGCATGCAACAACAATACATACAATGTATATATGCATACATATACATATACATATACATACATACATACATATATATATATATATATATATATGTTTTAAAAATGCACATGTATTGGCAAAAATATAAAACACACAGTTGTATATATTATGCTACATACACACATCATTTTAAGCTTGCTATTAGTGACAGTTTGGCAATTTTTGTCCCACTTGTGGACCACATGACAGTTGTCCTAATATTGACAATGTTGTAATATTGACAATTAAGTACTCTGAGAATAAAACTTAAAGCTGGGAATTTTGATCACACTACGGCACAAGTTTGAAAAATAAGTGGCTTGCGTGTGTGTGTGCGCGCGCGCGCGCAAATTATTACTACTGATAGGCAGCAGTATCGCGTGAAGTTCAAACATTTGCTTTTTCCAGACATCCACAGTTTTAAGGGAGAGAAGTGACCGCGCGCCCAGGACTCCTTCTTTAAAACAAAAGTTTTACCAACAAGAACACCAAAAAAGTAGTGCCTCGAAGGAAAACCAAGAGAAAAAGGCAAGCCCTTCTTCAAGGCACCTCCGTACTTCATCCCGTCCCAGGTACCTTTGAGCCTGTAGTTTAAAAGAAACCCCCGCGGAGCCTTTCGAAACGACCGAGGTTGAAAACAAACCGGCTCAAACATTGGCTCCCCGGGGAGGAGGCGGGCCCTTCGAAGGAAGGCGCCCTGCCGTGCCTCCCGCGGCCCGCGTGTGACGCGCGGCACCTGCTGCCGCTTCGTGGCTCGAGGGCCCCGCGCGTCTTCCCCGCCTCCAGAGCCGGGCTCTTCTATCTTGCTCTGCCCGCGCTGTGACGTCCCTCGAATAGCAGCTCGAGGCGGGCGATTCCTGTGAGGAGGCTGTGGTGGTAATAGTGGTAGTAGTAGTAGTAGTAGTAGTCGCGGCTGAAGCTTCTTCCCCTTTTCCTTTGCCTCAGGAAGAGCTTAGAGCGGGTCAGCCAGAGGGCGCGCAGGCACTCCAACACCAGAGGCAGGAGAAACCCGGCGATACGGCCGGCGGTCCTTCCCTTGGGCCAGGCGAAGGGGTTCTGCCGGGCTTCCCCGCAGCATGGCACCCGCCGCCCCTGGGCCTCGGTGGGCGCCGCTTTGCCTTCTTCTCCTCGTGCCTTTGGCCGTCGTGCCTTCCAGGCTGAACATCCCCAAAGTGTTGCTGCCGTTCACGCGGAGCACCAAGATCAACTTCACCCTCGAAGCGAGCGAAGGCTGTTACCGCTGGTGAGTGAAAGAGGGAGGCGGCGGCGGAGGGCGGCTTTAACGCGCAGGGCCTGAAGCGCTGAGGCACAGGCGCAGGTGCGGCGAGGCGCGCTGCTTCAACACGTGGGAAGAGAAAGTCACGGTTGCCCTTGGGGGGGGGGGTTAACCCGCCTCCCTTTAGTACCTGCAGAGGACAGGTTCAGTCTGCGAAATGTTATTACGTTGCCCTCGGGGGTCGTCAGCGAACTTTTTATTCTGTTTTATAATTTTCAGGGCGCCTGCGTCACTGTCGCAGGCCTTAGCTGTGGTGGCGGAAAGCCGGCACCTCACAGCCCGCTGCCTTGCGGAGTTAAGGCGCGTCGCCTCACACCAAAGAGGGAGGGCTCCGTGGCTCGAGTGGGGGCCCTTACAAGTTTGTGTGTGCGTTCGTGCGCCCTTAGTTTCCCACCACAAGCGACAGCGTGCCAAAGGGAGCAGTCCTCTGCTGTGGTATCTCGAAGGAGGGAGAGGTTCAACCCGCACCGGAATTACAGAGCATCCTGGGCAAACAGCGAAGCGACGCTGTGAGCAAAGCCAACCCGACGGGTTTTGAAGCACAAAAGGGACAACCCGCGGTTCTTAGAATATGAAACGGTGAAGTTCTGTGAGGAAAAGGAGAGTGTGTGTTTGGTTCCAAGTTTCTAGGATTTGTAGTTTCTCCACTTCCCTGTATCAAAGGCCGTTTCCACACTACACTGTTACAATGCTATTATTCCACTTTTAGCATCCTGTGGAATTGTGGGATTTTTAGTGTACTGGGGCAGAGAGCTTTCTCGCTGAGAATTCTAAATGCCCCTCCCAAACTGCAAACCCCAGGATTCCGTAGGATGTTGAAAGTGGAATAATAGTGGAAGAACAGTGTAGTGCAGAAATGGCCTAAGAAATGGTTTAGTTTCTTCTGTGCTTGGACATACAGGCATTCAGTAAGCAAGATTTTATCCAGCATAAAGAAACTGATAAAGGAAAATCATTTTTTTTTTTATCCTAGCCCTTTACAGGGCTAGTGAAGTGACATTTCAGTTGCTGGTGTTTATAAGAAAAGAAAAGGCAGCAAGAAATAGAAATTTCAGTGGGGTACTGTGGTACAACTGAAACTTCAAGATGATTGATTCCATCTCACACACTACTGCAATACTTTTTACAATATGTATTCTTACTGGGTTTTTCAAGAGAAGATGAGCAGAAACAGTTCTTTCGGACTCTTTTAAAATAGCAGTTATACAGAGGGTGGTAATTTGTTAATCGGTCAACATTGTAGACACCCTTGAATATTAGTGATATCCTAGTCTTCTTGCTTGTGCAAGATTTAGAAAGGAATCACGTAGCACCTTTAACCATTTTATTTTGGCATGGATGCTTGTGGACGCCAGTCATCTCATGTAGTCCATGAACACTTATGCTGAAATGAACTGAACAGTCTTAAAGCTGCAACGAAATTGCTTTTTGTAGTGAAACAGATTGGCATGGAAGGAAAGACTCAGGATTGCATCGGAAGAAGTGGCTTTAGTATCTGTGAAATCATACAGAAATAAAACTGAGTTGGTCTCAAAGGCGCTGCCATGTTTCTTTTTCTTTTCTCACCCTTCATCCCTGCATTTTATGCTGCAAGAGACTAATATGTCTACTTCTTTGAAAACTACCAGATTGACATGGTCGTGTATCTGAAAACTGATACAAGATTGCATTTCCAAATTTTTAACCAAATGCAATATTGTGTTCTGTAACTACTAAAAACAATATATTTAACAATATAAAGTAGAGAGAGAGAGAGAGAGAGAGAGATTGCCTTTATGGTTGAATATTCGTCTAACACAGCTTGCAATAATCAACATAAAGTGAAAATAACTGTACTGTAACTCTTTTCATAGTCTCTGGAGGCCCAGGAATATATTAACTACTTTGCCATTTTCATTATCACAAAATCCATACATTTGTTGCTAAAGGTTTGAGGGGTAGAGTATGTTAGTGGTACAAATCTGAACTATGTGTCTTTTCAATCCTTTTGTGTGAATATCATCTTGATCCTAAATAAATATGTATAAGATTTACATGGATCTCTGTGAGGACTCCTTGGGATCATGGTGGAAACTTTCTCATCAGTGACCCCCCCAGTTTACTTGATTGGGCTTATTCCCAGGTTAGCATCATTGGACTGCAGCCTTGTTGGGGTGGCCACAGCAGTCTAAAATAGTATAAGATGAGGAGTACTTGTTAGGAGACAACTGTTACTGGGTTCTGTGGTGATTATGCTGAGATTTTAGCATGTGCAACTTGGATACTTTGTTTCATTATCTGTGTGTATCACATTCATTCTCCTTCAGAAATACAAACTTTTGAAATATTCATTGTTACTGACAAACACCAGATGATTGTGAAATGGAGTGGAATTATAACGGTCAAAGGATAAGAGGTGTGTATATAAATATATGAACATCTGGCCATAATTCAATCTGGGAAAACATTTATTTTTTCAAGCAGACAGGTAAACATTCTTGCATCAAGTTTCTGTTTGTCTCAGGAGCCATAATAGACATGGATTTAACCAATATGTTAATTCTGAAAAACTAGATTTTCATCAACATGTAATTCACCTAGCAATATCATTTTGGAGTTACTATTTGAGTTACCATATTTGCTGGCATATAAGACGCACCCGTGTATAAGACACACCCCATTTATATACCAGCAAATACTATTTGCTGGTGTATAAGATGTACCCCATTTTCAAACAGTATTTTTTGGGGAAAAAAGTCAGTCTTATATGCTAGCAAATACAGTATTCTTTCAAGGGAGCATGATGTGGTAAGAGCAGAACTGGTTCACATGCAAAGTCTGTATGAATCTAATTCTACGTTAGTGTCACAGAAGAATTCTCTGATTAGTTAGTTTTTGCAGCCTGTCCTTAGCAAGTTTAATCAGAGATGGTTGAGACTGACTTTGTTGCTTAGGGATGCATATAAATATGGCATAATTCAGGTTTGAAAACAGGTGCTTTTCTGGTCACCTGTGCCACATAGGAATATGTTATCACAAACAGGCAGATGAATTCTTGTAAATGTGAAGAGGGGGTATGAATGGAACTCAGATACTGTTGGACTGAAACTCCCATGATCCTTTGCTGTGCGAGCTAGGGTTGATTGATGCTACTGTTGAACAACATCTTGGGGATCACAAGCATAATTTTATTAATATTCAGCCATTTCTCTAAAACTGGGGTTCAAGGCACTTCATAACAAGATGAAAGAAGATAAAAATACAAACACACAAATTTGAACACTGCAATTAAACAAGTTGTTCTAAAACCCAACCAAATTAAAAACAGTTTAAAAAGCACATCAGTAAAAACTATAGAATGCACTTACAGGTTAAAAGCCCCTTCCTCAGCATCTAATCACTTGCTAAAACCTGACTGAATAAAAAGTGGCTTGCCTGTCATTGGAAAGACAAGAGGGAATGAGGCAGCCTACCTTCCTTTGCAATGGAGTTCTACAACCTGGGAGTTGCCTACCCCACTCCCAAGCAGAAAAAAGGCTGGTTCTTTGTTCCTCTCCCTCTTTTTCAAACTGCCTATGTGCTACAAGTGACCAAGTCTTTATCAGCAGGTGGACTAGCAAAAAGGATTATGAAATAAATTAAATATAAATAAATAATTTATTTTAATATGCATTTAATACATTTAATATGCATATTTCTAAAATGTGAGTGTTGCTCCTTGATGCTTTAATAGCTATCAGGTAGCAGGCAGGAAGGTGGAGTTTAACCACTTCCTCCTCTGCTGCAGTCTCACCAGCAGTCATTCCTCCAAAGCTGCTGTTTGCACCATTGGAAAATACATTTAACCTGTACTTGCACATTTGCCTGATAGCAACAGTGGGACTTAGGCCATTCCTGCACTTGCTTGTTACAGTGCTATTATTCCACTTTCAACGTCATATGGAATCCTGGGGTTTGCAAACCTCAGGATTCCATAGGATGTTGAAAGTAGAATAATGGCACTATAACAGGCTAGTGCAGAAATGGCCCTAGTTGACTAACATCTCTTTCACACTGTACTATGATAGCACTTTGATACCACTTTAACATACTCTCTGGCTGCCCCAGTCTGGCAGGAAGAGTCCTGTTAATACTCTCTTGTCCCACTTTTTCAGCTGCTTTGAAAAGGTCCCATTTTCTTTCTCCTCCGCCCACTTCTCCTTTGCCTTGGGTTGCAGTAAAACAAGTTCAAAGTGCACAAGTAGTTTTCACTCAGTTAATTCATCAGAAGGGAAAAGAGAAGAGGGGATGGAATGTTGCCTTTGACAGTAGGATCAGGCAAAAAGAACTGCCACAGGCTCTTCCTGTCTGATTAACAGCTTTTGCCATCTTGACAACATTCTGATGTTCTTTGACCTCATGTGTCCCAGTTTTCATCTGTGAAATGTTGGAAGGGTATTGTTTAACTACCATGAGTCCATCCTATGAAATTATGGGATCTGTTGTTTAAGGAGGAGCATCTGCAATTTTCAGGCAGAGAGTTCTAGTGCCTCACCAAACTGTCAATCCCAGAATTCTGTAGAATGCAGCCCTGAGAGTTAAAGTAGAATCATGATGCAACACTTCTATAAGAGACATCTAATATTTTCTAATCATATAATTTGGCTCTGAGTTTTCTGAACTGGGTGGAAAACTTATATAAACATACTGATTATGTATTATATATAAGCCGTAGGAAGATAGTTGGTAAGTAGTTCTGTACCGGTGTGTAGTGGTTTGAGTATTGAACTACAGCCCTTGAGACCAGGATTTAATTGTCTGCTCAGCCCTGGAAACCCATTGATTGACCTTGGGTGCATCTGACACACACTCAACCTCAAAAGACCCCATGATAAGTTCACCTTAGGGTTACCGTAAGTTGGAAATGACTTGAAGGCACACAAAAATAGCAACAACAATCCATATTAGAGAAGATTGATCTTAAACTGGCATGTTACATGCATTTAACTGGGATTTCAGTGTCATTTGCTGGAGTTAATATGTTAAAACTTTTTAAAACTATTTTGGTTTCTATATTTATGTATTTTGGTAGTTCCTCCCCCTCTCAGCAAGACTTAGTAAATTCTTTTAGTAAAGTAGCTTTTGATTAAGTAATTTATTAAACTGCTTAAATCTAAGCTTTGGGACAATGAGGAAAATCAAGAGGATATCCAAAGCAATTTCATCTGGTCATGCTAATGCCATTTTCACATTTAAGCCTTTAAACATGACTCATTGGCAGAATTAGATTTATTCTGCACAGACCTGTTCAGATAAAGTAACAGAAATGTGAACAATACTTACTGTGTGTAGGCTGACCCTCTATAAAACCTGCTTGGCATTTGGCATGTGTGTGGGAGCAGCTGTATGCTGTGGATTGGTTTGAATCTATGCCCAAGATGCATTGACATATCAGTTGTTGCAGGCCTTATATAATCAACATAATTGAGTGATTGGACCAATTCCTTGTTCAAGGACAATTGACTCAGTGCTATCGTTAACAAACTCTCTTTCAGGGAAACATACATACACTGGTGAATGCATCATGTTTGTAAATCTAGAATAGTCAGAGCAAAAGTCTGATCCATTAATGTGACTGAATCTCAAACCTCAGGTATCACTAACAGTCATATGTGAACCTTGATCCAGTCAAACCTAAGCAACTTAAGTGCCATCGATTCAGTAAGAATGAATTAAACATTTGCTCAACTCCCACAGCATTCACCACCTGACAATGTTTAGTGAATACAAGAAGGATAATTAGCCCCAGTGAATTCAGCAGCCTTCAGAAATGTGAACAGATGTTAGTATTATTTCAGTCTGTCAGGATTTTCATAGCGGATGAATATTCCCAGTGTAGTGTGTGTGGGCTTTAAAAAAATGAAAGAAAAGCTTATTTGGTACAACCAGAGACAGAAACAATAGACTTAAAGAGATATGAAATTCTATCCAGAACATCTAGATTTATAAGGATAGTTGTGCAGGAAGTTGTCTAAGTCATATGTGCTTATATGAATCTGCTTACTATTTAGGCCTCTTTCATCTTTCTCAGAATTTTGAGTCCCTCATTTTTTTAAATAGATCTAGGAAAAAGGGGCAGAGATTAAGGAGTAGTAACAATGAAAAATATTATGGAAGGTACTACCTTCCAACACCCAACTGTGTTATCCCTGGGTGGTGCAAGAATAAAATCAGGCCAGAACTGTTGCCAGCATCTTCTGCAAGGGAGGAAGTGGTTTTCTAGCATGTTCAAGGCAAGTTGTGTCACCCTGCCACTGCTGCTATCGCTACCTCTGTAGATATTTTACTCTCCTGTGGCCTACTGACTTGCTTACAACTGCCTCTAGGCAGACTCAGGCCTGGGTACTATCTTCCCACACCAAGTTGTGTCATCTCTGAGAACTGGGGGTATAAAATCAGGCCAGAACTGTTCCAGCATCTTATACAAGAAGAATCCAGGAAATGCTATTTGTCAACTGACTGAGAATCCTGGTTTTGTTACTACTGATGTCAGTGTTTCATCCTTTTCTTTGTAACTTATCTCTTTCTTTTTTGGCTGTATTTATTCTTTCACTGGTAACTCTTTTTTTAAACTTTTTCTTTCTTTCTTTCTTTTTTGCTACGGCTCCTGTTTCTTCTGTTTCCCATCTGCTGTCTTCCTTATGCCCAGCTTCTCTTTTCTTGCTCCTCATGGAACTGTTGTTCAGTTGTTCCTAAAGTTGCTACTGTTCATAAATTACTTCTCTCCAGACCTTTCATCTTCTTGCTCTCACTGAGACCTGGCTCCATGATACTGCTGCTTCAGCTGTGCTGTCCTCTGGAGGGCTCTTCTTTTCTCACACAAATTACCATGACAATGGGGGGAGTGAGAGAGGTCTTCCATTATCTAGCTTATGCCGGTTTCAGCCTTTTTCATTTCTACCAACACGCTGCTTCTCTTCTTTTGAGGCCATGGTATAAGACTCTTTTTGCCTCTGCACTTGAGTATTGCAGTCATTTGCCTTCCACCTGGTACATGTTCAACTTTTATTTTTGATTTTGATTCATGGTTGAATTTCTTTCTCTCAGATGCTACTTTTACTCTTATTATGGATGATTTTATTTTTCATATACATTTCCTTGGCCATTGTTTTTATCTTGTTCTTATTAAGAATTGTTCTGTGGCTTCTCTGTTACTGAATTTCCTTTGTCTGATCATCACCTTGTTTCTTTTGTACTTGTTCATAATCCACCTCCTTGGTAATCTGTTGCTGGCCCCTTTGGAGAGCTTCATTTTGTTAATTCTGAGGCCTTTTTTGCAAACATTGGTCTCTTCTCTGTCTTCCTTCAATTCTGTTGGTTCCTTGGATTCAGTTGTTTCTTTACTTAACTTTATCTTCAGCTCTTGATAGTTTTACCCCTTTATCGACAGATACCCTTCCACCAAACCTCAGCCTTGGCTTACTCCTTTTAATTGGTATCTTTGTTCTGCCTCTCATACAACTTTATGGAGGGAGACTAGAGAGTGAACAGATTACATTCATTATAAATTCATTTTTTGCTTCTTTTTCTTGTGCTACCTCTTTGACCAAACAGAAATACTATACGGTCCTCCCTCCACATTCTTAGATTTGACCTTCACAAATTTGATTATACATGAGCATGTGTGATTTCCACCCACATTCTTCTCCTCTGATTCCAGTGCATTTTGTCCTGGCACAAAGAACTCATGCGAAGGCAAAACAGAAGGGAATGGGGGCACAAACTTTCCTTTCCCCCTCCGGAGCTCCCCCCTTCCCCTTACCATGCAAAATGGAAGGGAATTGGGGTGTGGGAGGGCTCATGTGAGCCTTCTTTTACCCATCCGGAGCTCCTCCTGTCATTCCTGTGCATTTTGCACTGGTGCGGAGAACTCGCACCAAGGCCAAACAGGAAGGAATGGAGAGGGGAAGGCTCCTACAGGTTCTCAGCACTGGGGCAAAATGCATAAGAATGGCAAGGGGAGGTCTGCAGGGGGAAAGGAAGGCTCACGCAAACCTTTCCAACCCCCCATATCCTTCCATATTGCATGGGAATGAGACAAAGGAAGCTCCGGAAGGAAAAATGAATACTGCAGTGAGCTTTTCCCCACCCCACCCCACCCCACCCCTTTCCACTTTGCATGGGAACAGGAAGGAGGAGCCTCAGAATGGAATGGGAGGGGGAGCAGGGTGAGTTATTTTGCAGTTTTTCCATTTTCATGTGGATTCTGCACCCCATACCCTTGCGAAAGTGGAGCGGCCACAGTACTTCACTGACCCATGCTAATGCACAGTATTCTTGGTGTCTCCTTTCTACCTGATTCTCTTTTAAAACATTCCCCTCCACCACTTCCTCCATCGTTCTCTTCTAATGTTTTTGCAACTTTCTGTAAAACTAAAATTGAAAATATCTATTCTGATCTTGCTGCTCCTGAACTTTTCTCATTAGCTACATGTAAAATGTCTGTTTCTTCTACATTTTCTGCTCACCGCCCCCAGTCTTGTTAGGTGACCTATGCAAAATGTTGATGTCTTTGAATCCTTCTGCCTGCTCTCTTGGTCGTGTTCCTTCTCACTTCTTAATTGCTGTTGCCCCTGCCATTCTCTCTTCTCTTCCCCAGATTAATAATTTGTCCTTTCTACTGGTTCATTTCCTTCTCAGATTAAACATGCTACTGTTTCTCCAATTTTTAAGAAACCTTTGCTTGATCTATTTTCTCTTTCTGATTATCACCCTGTTTCACTGTTGCCTTTCTTCTTGTCTCTTATTTTGGAATGTGCTGTTTAGCTGTTGCCTCAGCTTTCTTTCTTGTATTTCTGAAATGGATCCCTTCAATCTGAATTTCATCCTTCACACTCTATGGAGACAGTTCTTACAAAAAACACAGATGACCTCCTTCAGGCCAAGTCAAAAGGCCTATATTCAGTCCTTATTCTCATTGATTTCTCTACAGCCTATGACACAGTTGATCATGCTCTTTCATTGGATTTACCTCATGATCTAGGATTGACTGGTTCAGTCCTCAATCAGTTCACATCTTAGCTCTTAGATCGGTCATTTAATGTGTTAGCTGGAGGTTGTGTATCTTCTTATTTTCCCTTTCCCTTATTTTCCCTTTTCAGTTGGGATTCCATAGGATTGTGTTCTGGGCCCTTGTTGTTTTCTCTTTGTATGCTATCTTTACACAATATCATCAGTTCATATAGTTTTCAGTGTCATCTTTATGCCAGTGATACTCAGCTGTATATTTCCACTCCAGACCTCTTTTCTGACATCGAACATCATATTACAGCATGTCTTTCAGGTATCTCAGCATGGACCATCGTCACCTAAAACTTGATATCATAAAGACAGAACGACTTATTTTTCCTCCAAAACCTTCTCTACAACATATATTCTCCATCACTGTTAATAATGTTCCCATTATCCCGTGATGGAAACACACAGTCTTGGCTTTATTTTTTACTGTTCTTTTTTGTTTCTCACACTAAGACTGTAGTAAAGTCATGTCAATTTTTCTTTAAAACATTGCCAAAATCAGACCTTTTCTTTCTGCTCCCTCTGCTAGGACCTCTGTTCATGCCTTGGTCATTTCCTGCCTTGGTTACTTGGTTACTCTTTTCTTTTCTTTTCTTTCTTTTTTTTTTGAATATTTTTATTAAAATTTAAATTGAAAATAAAAAAAAAACCTTCCCCACTTCCAAGCTTTTTTCCAGTTGCATCTGCTTGTTTACATTGCTTTCATACATAGTTTCTGCTTAAAGGGTTATCTTACATTGTTACATTACTGCTTGTTACATTGCCTTATTACATTGTTGCCTTGCATTACATACATTCTTACTTTATTCCTTTTTCTTCCCTTATGCTATATCTTTATCCAATTCAAGACTTCTCTCCATTCCCTTTCAAAGTTCTGGATAGGCTTATTTTTCAATGAAAATGTTAACTTTTCTATCTCTACCATATCCAGGACTTTTAATTTCCATTCTTTTATATCAACATAGTTCCTTCCTTTCCAATATTGCGCATATATCAATCTTGCAGCAGTTATCAAATATAACAATGTCTTCTGGTGACATCTTATTTCTCTTTGTTGCCCTAGCATATTTAACAAATAAAACTCTGGCTTCATTTCAAAATTCAAACTATAAATTCTTTGAATTTCAGCATGTATTTCCTTCCAAAATTTCCTAGCTATCTTACAGGTCCACTACATATGAAAAAAAGTCCCCACCTTTTCATCACATTTCCAACATCCTGTATTTTCATTTTTAGTTATTTTTTGCAACCTTTCAGGTGTCATATACCATCTATGTAGCATTTTATGAAAGTTTTCTCTTAAATTTAGACTTGGTGTAAATTTTATATCTGTTTTCCATGCCCTCACCCATGTGTCCAGCTCAATTGGATGTCCAATATTTTGTGCCCATCTGATCATATTATCTTTGACAGTCTCTGATTCCATTTCTCTTTGCAACAATAATTTATAGATTTTGGAGATTCTCTTCTTCTGGTCCCCCTTCATCAATAAATCTAATTCATTTTCTTTTCTTTCAAATCCATATAATTTTTGATCCATTTTAAATCTCTCTTTAAGTTGTCTCCATGGGAACCAATTAAATTCATGTCCTAAAACTTTTGATTCTTCTTCTGTACACATTCTTAGCTTATCCCCTTCCCATTTCAACAACTCCTGATAAGTTAATAGATTTCCTTGTTTTGTTGGGGCTATTTTATATGCTTCTTGGGGTGAAGTCCACATCGGAAGTCTTCTATAGAATTTATGCTTTATTTGTAACCAAACTTTCAATGATGTCTTTCGAATACAATGATTATTAAACTCTTTATTCACTGTTATTTTGTCATAGCATAAGTATCCATGCCATCCAAACCTATTATTTATTCCTTCCAATGCTTTAATTGTTGTATTTTCTACTTGTATCCAATCTTTGATTAAGTCTAAACAGCATGCTTGGTAATAGGTTTTTAACGATGGAACATCAAATCCTTCTCTCTCTTTTGCATCTTGTAATATTTTGAATCTTATTCTTGGTTTTTTCCCTTGCCAGATAAATTTTCTTAGCTCTTTTTCCCATTCTTTAAAAATCTTCTCTCTTCCTATTATTGGTAAATTCTGAAAGAGAAACATGAGCTTTGGTAGTGACATTTTAAAAGTATTTATACTTCCCAGGAGAGACACGTTAAAATGCATCCACTTTTCCATTTCACTTTTAATCTCCTTCCATATCTTCAAGTAATTATTTTCAGATAATTCTTGATTTTTATTTGTAATTATCATACCTAGGTATTTTACTTTCTTAGTGATTTGATATCCATATCTCCTCTCCAGGTCCGCTTGTTCTTTTTTTGTTGTATTTAATGTCATCATCATTGTCTTTTCTCTATCTTATATCCTGCCATTTGTCCATACTTTTGTAAGATGCCCTGAACTGATTCTTGATTCCTCCAGAAAAATAATTACATCATCAGCAAAAGCTTTGCATTTTATTTCCTTATTCCTTATTCTCAAACTTCGCATCTGCAAGTCTTCATTTATTGCAATCAATAATACTTCCAATACAGCTATAAACAATAATGGTGATAAAGACACCCTTGCCAAACCCCCTTATTTATACCAAAGCTTGTCGTAGTATCTCCATTTATGATTAGCTTCGCTGATTGATCCTGATGAATCATTTCAATCCATTTACAAAAGGCTTCTCCCAGGCCATATTCTTTTAAGACTCAGTGCAAAAATTCCCAGGAAACATTATCAAAAGCTTTTTCTGCATCCAGTAAAATAATAGCTATTTTCTTCCGTGGGTTTTTATCATAATATTCAGTCACATCCAATAGTGTTCTTATATTATTCTTCATATATCTGCCTGGGAGAAAGTCTGTTTGACCTTCGTGAATCTTGTCCTGTATTACACATTTCAATTGTTTTGCCAATATCATTACCAGTATTTTATAATCTATAATTTTATAATTCAGCAAAGAGATTGGTCTATAGTTTTTAACTTCTCTTTTATCCTTATCTTCTTTGGGTATCAATACGATGTTTGCTTCTCCCCAGGATTGTGGTTTCCCATAATTCTCTATTTCTTTCAAAGTTGCTTGATATGGATGGATTAATTCTTTTACAAATCTTTTATAGTATAACGCAGTAAATCCATCCGGTCCTGGTGCCTTATCTGTTTTCAAATCTTTTATAGCCTTTTCTATTTCAATTGATGTTATTGACTTATTTAACTGTTCCTGTTCCTCCAATGGTATTTTTGGAATCTTGATCTTAGTAAAGAATTGTGTCCACTTTCTCTCATTTCGATACTGGTATTATTTTTTTCATAGAATAATTTTTCAAAATATTTTTTAAACTTCTGTTTTATCTTTTCGTGTCGCGTAATCATCTTCTTCCCATTTTTCAGTTCAGCTACTGTGTTCCTCTCTCTTCTTCTTGAGTTTATATGCTAACCATTTCCCAATTTTGTTAGCTTGTTCAGATTGAGCCGATTTCATCTGTTTCATCTTTTTTTCCTATTTCCTCTGATGTATTTAACATTGTCTCTTTTTGTACTTTCTTTATCTCCGCTTGTAGTGATTTTTTCGATGGATTTTCTCTAAATTCTCTTTCTTTCTCTTCAAGTTTAGTCATCAACTCTTGATGTTTCTCTCGCCTTATCTTATTCTGGATTTGCCTTTTTTGTATAAAGAAACCCTCTCATTATTGCTTTAGATGCATCCCAGACCGTCTTCATCTTCATATCTTCTTTTATATTTTCTCTAAAATAATTTTTTAACACTTCTTTCGCTTGTTGCACTATCTCCTCATCATTTAATAAACTGTCATTTAACCACCATTGAAACTGTTTTGTGTTCTCCTGTATTTGCAGCATCACTGGATGATGGTCTGAGATTATCTTGGGTAGTATTTCTATCTTTTTTATCTCTGTTAGCAAATGTTTAGAGATAAAAATCATATCTATTCGAGACCAAGATTGAGGTACTTCCGAAAAATAAGGGAAGTCCTTTACATTGGGATAAAGAGTTCTCCATGCATCCAAAACTGATATTTCTTCACACATCTCAAAAAAAGTTTTTGGCAATTCACCTCTCTTGCCTTGATCTTGCTTATTTGGAGGGGTTATTTTATCCATTTTGACATCCATAATTCCATTCCAATCGCCTGCTAGAATCCAGTCTTCATATTCATATCTGATATCTTTTCTTGCAATTCTTTGTAAAATTTTCTTTTATTTTCATTTGAAGCATATACTCCTACTAAAAATATTTTTTTGCCATTTTAACAAATTCTACTCCTAGTATTCTTCTTTCCTCATCTTCCAATATTTTTTTTTGCTGGGATATCCTTGTCAATATATATTGCCACTCCTCTTTTTTTTCTTCCCATATAGAGAGGTAAAACATTGGCCTAATTTAGAATTATATATATATATTTTTCTTGATTTTTCTTTATATGAGTTTCCAATAGTATCATTATTTGAGGTCTTAATCTTTCTATGTGATGAAAAATCTGTCGTCTCTTTGCTTGTGAATTTATTCCTCAGACATTCCAAGTTATTATCTTCATGTTCGTTTTTTTACTAACTTTCCTTTCCTTTCTTCTTTTTCTCTTCTGGTTCAAACTCTTCCGCTGACATTGGACTCATTTCATCTGCCATTACCGTACCCTTTTTTTGTTGTTTCTGGTGTAGGATCCAATTTCTTTTCTTCTGTTCTCATTATTGCAGTTCCCAATTTCAAAGAATTCTCTTGAAATTCCATTGCTTGTTGAACAGAGTTTATCTTCCTTCTTCTCCCCTCAAAGAAAAAGGAAAGGCCTTCTGGTATCTCCCATCTGTATCTTACTCCCTTTGCTTGCAATTCTTTTACCAGAAATGCATATTCTCTTCTGCTTCTCATCACACTTGGCAGTACATCCTTAAACATTTTTTATTTCTATCTCATCCACTATTAGTTTTTCTTTGTAATTTTGCTCCAAAATCAAATCCCGTGTTTTTTCTCTGGTAAAATATACTACTGTATATCATGGGAGATCTCGTCGTTTAGCCACCACCGATTCAATTCTAAAGGCCTCATCGATCTCATGTTCAAATCTTGCTCTTCTTTGGCCTATATATGGTGCCAAAATGTCTGTTATTCTTTGAATTAAATTTTCCTTTTTCTGTTCAGGAAGTCCCCTCAGTTTCAAACTTCTGCTCCGTTGTCATATTTCCAATAGCATTATAGTTTCTTTGTCTTTTTGTTGCTCTTTCTTCATCTGTTCCAACTGATTTTCCAATTTTTGATATTTTCTTGGATGTCCTCAGCTTTTTGATCTATTGTTGATAAATCTGTCATAAGTTTTTGCAGGCTCTGATTCAGATTTTCTACTCCCCTTTTCTGGTCTTGTTTTATTTCTGTCCTGGTTGTTTTTATCTCTGTCCTTGTTGCTTTTAATTCTTCCATCATATCATTTCTCATTTTTTGAAATTCTTCCAACAGTCTGTTCATCTCCATCGTTTTAGATCCTGTAGATCTTCTTCTTTCTAAAACTTGTGGTTGGATTTGTGCCTGTGTTGTCTTCTTTTGTCCTGTTGCCGTATCTTCCCTCCTTTGTTATTTAATATTCTCTACATTACCCTCCAAAACTTTAATATCATATGATTAAAATGACATATATATAAAAATCACAATATACTTCAATATCACAGTCACTATTATTAACACCATCTAATAGTATCTAACCTTGCTAAGTCTTATTTGTCTTTTAACTTATTTCTATATTTATCTAAACCGAGTTATAAAAGGGAAAGAAATTAAAGCTATTTTACTATTGTATTATTTATATATAATATAACCACAGTTAGTTCATCCACTAGTCAAAGCTCAATAAAATCGGTTCATACACCTGTCATGTCCACTTTTCTTTCTTCCTTGTTGTCTGCCCCAGATTTCCTAGAGTTCAGATCTCTTCCTTTTCTTCAGGTTTCTCAGATCTTTTTTCAGATCAGGTTCCTCAAGTCTTTGTTTTTAAAAGCTTCACCTCTCTTCTTGAGGCTAATCCATTTAACAGATTGGGGGCCAGTCACGCAAATACTTCTATTCACAGTCAACAATTGGAATAGTCACTTTTTAAAAATTCTTACATATAAATCAGGCAACTCCTCCAGTGATGACAGTTTCCTCTTTTTAACTTCACCTCTCTTCCTGAGGCTAATCCATATCAGTTTATTTTTTTAAAATGTTTTATTTTCTTCACCTCTCTTCTAGAGGCTAATCCAAGTCAATTAGAAAAATAAAAAAGCTTTAAAAATGCAATTTCCATTATTTTCCCCTTGCTCTTTTAATCACCTCTGTTATGTCCTCCCTTTATCTTATTGTTTAGTCTGTCCCGTCAACAATGTCCTCGCTCTCTTCTCTTCCCTCTGTTCCACCGCTTTTTGTTTAATTAAACTCCATAAATTGTTTATAGTCTATGTAATTTTACTCAATACAAAGAAAAAGTACCGTTACGGGAGAACCAAAAATACTTTAGCAGTCAGGCAAAGTATTAAAGAAAAATAAAGGATTATAAGTCTTCATGCTTACCAAAGTTTCAAAAGCCAATTATGCCCTCCATTCCTCTCCCCGGACCTTCGCTTGTCCGCAACTCCGCAGCTACGAACTGCCCTGTCTTTCAGATGTTACTCCTTCCTAAACAAGAATTTGTTCTATTTGATTGTATTTTTGAAGCCACTCTTATTCACCCTGCAGATTCAACTGGATTTCTTTCTTTTAGTCGTTCTCTTTTCTTTTAAAAGAGGTTTCTCGTCGGCGCTAAACAGTTTCCTGGCTGTGAATCTGCAGCGCAGCTCTGTCCTCCATCCCGTTCACACCAGTTCCCCTCTCGTTCTCTGCCGATGCTGGGACGATCGCGGACTCTGTGAGCTGCTCTATTCCCCCCCTACCTGCTAAGGAGATACCTTTCCAGGGGGGCACTAGGTCCCCGGGGGATGTTTCCCCTGCAGATTCGCAGTGGTAGCCTGAGCCAGCTGTTCAAGCTACCAGCTGCACTGACATCTTGCCAGAAGTCCCCTGAAATCTTCTTTTCACTGGGCTTTTATTATTTCACCTTAGTTCTCTAGTTTCCATTCAACATTCTGCTGCTGAGATTATTTTTTTGGCCTATTGTTTTGATCATGTTACCACACTTTTAATATATTTTCATTGGTTTACCCATTCCTTCTAGAATTCAGTACAAGCTTCTTGTTTTGATGTTCAAAGCCGTACACAACCTAGCTTCCCATCCTCCCATCTTTCAGCCTTATTTCTTTTCACCGGCTTGCTTGAGATCTCCATTTTAGGAACTCTAGGCTTCTAATGCAATCAAACATTTCCTCCTCCTTGGTTTGGCTTCATCTTTTTCACTTGCTGTTCCATACCTTTAGAATAGCTGTTCCCCCAAACATTTGCAGACTGCACCTTCACTTGCAATTTTTAAATCTCAGTTAAAAACTATTGTTGTCAAAAGCTTTTACAATCTTAGTTTACTATTGTTTGTAATCTTATATAGTTTGATTACATGTACTTGTTAGTTTGTTTCAAATTATATTGTATTTTTGGTGTGTTATATCTGGGTAATTTGTTTTGGAGTTGTAATTTGTTTTGCAGTTGTAAGAGACAGTTTTACTATTTCTTCTCTCTGTGTTTATGGGTATGCACATGTACGTTAAACTGTATGCCTTTGGCAGGACCCCCTCCCTCCCTCCCTCCCTCCCTCCCTCCCTCGCTCGCTCTCTTTCTTTCTTTCTTTCTTTCTTTCTTTCTTTCTTTCTTTCTCTCTCTCTCTCTCTCTCTCTCTTTCTTTCTTTCTTTTTGGCTGTTTTACCTGTAAAGCACCATGTACATACATGGCACTTTATAAGTAAACAACAACAACAATAATGGCGAGACTGAAATTGAGGAAGCCTTTTATCCCTTGTACCCCCAAACAAAATCAAATTCCCTCCAAAACAAAAACAAAATAAAACCGTGCTATAATAGCAGATAAGACGACTGCTGGTTTCCAGATTAAGCAAAAATTGGTTTGGAACTTCAGCATTTTCTCTAGAGATCTGTAAATCTGCTCTTTTGTGCTACTCAGTTAAGAGTACTGCTGAATATATATGATTCTGTATTGAAATATATATTCTGCATTTTGAGGCCTAATATTTTTCATGTGTGTTAGGCCTGTTGGATATGTAAGTTTGCTAGACAGAGCCTCAGGATTGAAAATTGCTTATCATATTGTTGGCATTTACATCAGTCTGATTTTGTAGCTGATTCTAGCTATGTTGTTATGTTATTCTTTAATTTTTTATTTTTGTATTTATGAGTGAACAGAGATCTCTCAGGAGTATATTTGTACTCTGTAAATAAGCTGAGGCCACTAACTAAACTTGTATACAGTAGTCTTGTCCCAATGTTCCCTGCTTCTTAGGCCATTTCCGCACTAGACTGTTATAGTGCTATTATTCCACTTTCAACATCTTATTGAATCCTGGGGTTTGCATTATGACAGTCTACTGCGGAAATGGCCCCACTCTGGTGTATTTTGTTTGTCAGTGTTTGATAACCCTACGTAAAAAGATTTTGCTGCGCAGAAGAACAGGAAACAGAGCTGTTTCACAAGTGTGTTTAATGTTATATTCTCTGTGTAGCAAAGAAAACAGAAGTAAAAGTATGAATGTGGTTTCACGCACAGAGGAATCCTTTGGAACAGTAATACATGTTAACTTACTTTTTCATTTGTGCTTTTTATTGCACAATCCTGTACAATTCTACTCAGAAGTAACCCATTACTCCCATCTATGCTAGTGAAAAGATGCTGCTTGAATATTTTTATTGTTATTACTAGATTGGCGTTTGACTTTTCTTTCCTCGAAATGAAGAACAAAACAGGCCTAGGTTGGAGCATACTCACCTAGACTTTGAACCTAATCATTTTGTTCAGTGTGTGAATGCAAGGGACACTTTAGGTTGAATCAACTAGGAGATGCTTAGAGGTTTGATATTTTCTGGCTGTGTTTGTGATCTACCCTTATTAAGGATGAAAAGGCAAAATTTGGTAACAGCCTCTATAAGCATTATGCCATTGGGATTTTTTTTAATTAAAAAAGGAAAATTGGTTGAACCAATCATGCATCACAGTTAAGAGAAACTATTAATGTGAGTCATTTGCTGCCAGTAAATGTTATAATTAGGTTACCACCAAAAATGTAACGGTGTTTTTGAATTGAATCACTCTGCACCCATTTAGAATTGCAGCTTGCTTCTGCTTTATACTGGGTAATGTAATGTGTTTTAGCAGTCGCAAGATGTGACCACCAAGAAGAACAAAATAGAAACAGTTTAAAGGGTGTATGTTTGGTATATCAGCCATTCAGTCTCTCAAAAGAATGTAGGTGGCATCATGTTCCTTCAGTCAAGAAAGCAGAAGCAGGTCTTTAAATTTCTCAAAATGTCAGCTTGTGGTTGGGCTCATTATCATTTATTCTCTCAAGTTGTTTAGCCCTGCAATGGTTCAAGAATTCATTTATAACAATGAAGAGTGATACTTTCTGGTGGCCACAAATTTATCAGCAGTTTTACGATCCATAGCACTTCCTGTTTCCATCTTGGCCAAGCACATTTTAGCACTTTGAAGTTCAGACTGCAGACTTTTCTTTCAGCAAAATGTAATAAGTATTCTTGACCTGTCTTCAGATTGATCACTAAGACACCACAGGCAGGATGTGTGGGTGATAGCACTATATTTTATTAGAAAGGGTGGGAAGATTTGGGGGCCCCAACAACACAATCCTGTTCGTTCATCAGAAATGAATCCTACTGTTGTACATTGCAGTTTATGACAATTAGCCATTTCATATTCCCATTTTTGCTTTTAAAGGTAGACAAATAAGGGTAATTTAGCACTTAGACAAATGGAGTTAAATGAGTACAGAGGATATTGATGAGTAATTCAAGGCTTCCTGGTACATCTGCACAACAGGTTTAAATCTGTTTTATTTCATTTAACTTTTAAAGCTTTCTTCAGAGGATCCTGGGGATTGTAATCCAATGTGTTGCCCATAATTTTCTGTTGGCAATAGCTTCTACGGTTTACAGAACCAGTTTAGTGGTTTTACAGTTTTCTAGGAGAATGGAACGGCTATGGTATTGTCAACAAGGCCACTGAAGTTTACCCCACCTCCAGTTTGCTCTGTGGTTTTGTTCTTTTTTTGTGGGACTTCTATTGCCTGTCTGAAGCCATTTCTGCACTACACTGTTATAGTGCTATCATTTCACTTTCAACGTCCTGTGGAATCCTGGGGTTTGCAGTTTAGAGAGGGACATTTAGAATTCTCAGCCAGAGAGCTCTTGGGTCTCAGTAAACTACAGACCCCAGAATTCCACAGGATGTTGAAAGTGGAATAATAGCACTATAACAATGTAGTATGGAAATGGCCTGAGTCTACTCATAAGACACCAGAATCCTAGCTCTGCATATTGAGTTCTGTGTTTGCTGCTGCAGAACTGGGCACTAGAAAAATTAAAATGAGTTTTAGCAAAACCACTCCATTGTACAGAGGAAGGAACCTATGTTACATATTAACCCATGTTACACATTGATCTTCAGATGTCCATATGAAAGACAAAATAGGAGAATGGGGTTTCAAGATATACTGTTGATTTTTCCCCTTGATTTTTGGTGGAATGTTAAATGTTCAGAATGAAATGACTATTAATTTTTCATTGGTTAATAGTACACTGGCTAATGGTGTTGAGAGCCAGTGTGGTATAATTTTTTGAGTGTTGGCCTAGGACACTGGGAGACCCAGCTTGGCCATGGAAACCCATTGGGTGACCTTGGGCAAGTCACACTCTCACAGCCACAGAAGAAAGCAAGGGCAAACCCCTTCTGAACAAATTCTGCCAAAATCCCATGGTATGATCACCTTGGAATCACCATAAAAGTTAGAAATGACTTGAAGGCACACAGTAACAGCTACGGTACTGTTCATGAACTGAGAAAGAACTTGAGCTGAATTTTAGTCCTATAGGCCAGTCCTATAGAATGTTGACCTCAGAGCAACAGAGAATTTATTTGCTTATCTTCTGAACCAGTCTTCAGAGGAGAATTTGTCAGTGGAGGCACCAGGAGATTCAGTGGCTCAGAGGATTTTGGGTCAGCTTTAGGTTGTCCATCAGCTATAACCTTTCTGGGGCAGAGATAATCTATCCACAGTGATTCACAGTGCCAATTATTTACTGTAATGTGCACAACATGGGACTGCCCTTGAACATAACTCAAACTCATGGTACAAAACACAGCAGCTAGACTCCTGACCAAAAGACCATGTAAGAATTGCGCTGGCCTGGAAGGAGGGCTTCTCTCTATGTATGATTGCCAGAGGATTGCAGTCTGCAGGAGAGGCCTCCTCCAGGTCACACCAGCATGGTCAATACACTGTGTGAAGATATGTGGAACCTTTTCAGCTGTGACATCTAGGTTGTCGAATGTCCTCCTCTGGAGGCCTGAGTGGAGCCAATGCTGACTTCACTTTGACACAAGTAAAAGCATATTAGTTTCCTAAAGGCTTTGGAGTCCTACTGGTTGACTACAAATGTTTATGAATTTCAGGTTTTTAGCCTACTTTTAGCTTTAAATTTTAAATGATTTTTTAAAATCTGTTTAAACTATTTTTTTATTGTTTTAAATTGTTATAATCTGCTTGCATCAGTCCTACTTGAATGTTGCCCTGAGACTTCATGATTTAGGGCAGGATGTAAATATAATAAATGTTAAGTAAATATAATGTGATTAATACAATTCAGCCCAGTGGCCTTATTCAAGCAATTTAGCCTAGCTCTCCTGAACCTGTATCCTTTCAGATACATTGTATTACATCTTCCATTATAATCAGCCAACATGACTTTCAGGGAGAATTGGACTCACGAGCTCATCCTCCTCCTCCTCTCCTCTGACATTGGCCCCATTTTCAGTTAACCACATTCCAAACCCTAGATTTTTGTTACTTTTCTCTTTAGTTTATTGAAACAAGTTGGTTTCAAAAAGCAGCCCCATCCTGAGAATATATTCATTCCAAACAGCATTCACATAATAGGCTCCTGTTATGTTTTATTCAAATTCAAGTAGATACTTAAAAAGAGAGGGGGGAGAGAGAAAGTCTTAGTGACTCAAGTTAGTAACTGTAAAACTCCCTTCTTCCATTGTTTTATCCTCTGCAGGTTAATTAAAAAACATTTTTAAGAAAATGTTGAGAGGTGAAACTGCTGCAGGGAAGAAGGAAACACCTGGAATTAATTTTTTTGGGACAGAGGAAAAGACTGGATGAGTTCAAATTACATGAGGAGGGAGAGTTCCATGGGAACCTTGGCTTATCATGAATGAGCTGCACATTGGTTAATTGGCTGCAGTTAGAGCAGGAGGATCTGAACAACCCATAGGGCAAAATAGTGGATTTGTCATGTCTGTTTCAGGAGGCAGCTTCATTTTTTGGTTGGTTCTGTTCTAACACAAACCAAAAAAAGATACCAGATTTTGTTCTTGGCTTGTGTCTTTGGTTTGTTGAGAGGGAACAAACATGAGAAGGGAAGCTGACTGCTGCCACATAATACAACAGACCAGCAAACCATGGAACCATTCCAGTTGTGAGCAGAAACAGTTATGCACCATCTGTTTTGAAAGACAGATGTGTGCTATGCTTAGGTTTGCCAGGAAACGGGGATATGTTACATTTTCAGGAAGAGATCTGCAGGAGATTTTGACCCACATGAGACAATTCCATCTGTCCTTCTCTTTACTTTTGCAGCAGGGACACATTGCTACTTGCTGCATGGGAAGGAATAATCACATATTCAGAGAGCTTTTACTGTGTTCCTCCAGCCTGGTGGATTTTTAAAATTTAAATTTATTTATTTGCTGCTTCTAAACCAAGACCAAAATATGTGGAATCCTAAAACTGGCAATACTGAAAAACAAATGTGACATGAATGAACATGAGTTGTAATTTTAATTGTAATCTTTTTAATGTAAGCCACTGAGTTCTAGTCTTGGGGAAAAGGTGGGATATAAATAATGTTAATAACAACACTAGTGTCCCAAAACATCAGCTGAAGTAATGAATAAGTAGCAGTCTCAACTTCAGGAACATTATATACTGTGGCAGGATCTTTGTTTTCCTAGGCTAGCAGAGAAAAGTATTTATAGAGCTTAATTTCCAAAGAAAGAAGAAATGGTGGCACATGCCACAACTGCCTTCTCTGAACACTTAGACTACTGTGAAAAAATATGATTGCCTACAATTAGCAAGAATTCCTGTTCTGGTATGTTATGTTTCCTCTTGGATGTCAGCACAGAATCTTTCAATTTCTTCTTCTTCTGCCTCTGTAGTTGGAATATAAATTTGGCTTATGCTTATACTGATGATTTTCCTTGAAGTCTTATTAATATGATTTGGTCAGATTTTGCATTATATCCTTTGACTACTTTTGCTACATCTGTCTGCAGTATTAATTCCACCCTATTTCATCTTAGATTTTCATTTCCTGATTACAACACAGTGTAATTATCTGACTCAAAATATTCCATTCCTGTCCATTCGTGTCCATTGAAATGTTTATATGTTCCATTTCTCATTTTACAATGTCTAGCTTACCATGATTTATGCTTCTCACGTTCCAGATTCCTATAATATGTGTTGTGAAGCTTCAGACTTTGTTTTCTGAGTGCATCAGCAGCTGAGCTTGAATCCAGTTGCATGATTAACCACAGTGTTGCTCAGAGTTGTTTTCTGCTCTACTCCAGTAGCTGATTCAGTGCCCTCCAACTTAGAAGTGGAATCTTCTGGGACTCTCTCTTGTTCATTTTGGCTTGTCTCATCATAGGGTTTTTATAGCAAAAGACATTCAAGAGGGGTTTACCATGCTTTCTTCTACTAGCAGGTGATAACTATGGTGCCTCTGCTGTTGTCTCAGAGATCCTCCACTAGGTCACACATACACGTGCACACTACTGTTACTGCCCAGTAGTTGGCACGTTTAACAAAAACCTGTCTGACACACAAGAGCCCACTAGTAGCACTTTTACCATCAGCATAGCCTCTTGTCTCACAGAAACATGCAGTCCTGCTGCTGTGGAAAAGTAGTGCCACACTGAGTCTTTCCTTTTAATTTAGGTCAAAACTATTCACAAAGCCCCAATCACACAATGAAATAAGCCGTGCTGGTTTCTCTCTGTGTGTGTTTGTCTCTCCTCCAATGATTAAACTAGATATGTACAAGCTTGCTGGATTGGCTATAGAGCAAACCTAAAAGTTCAGTTTTTATTATTGAATGGCATGCAAATACAACCAAGAGCACCTACCTTCTGACTTATCTTTCTGCAGTACACTGCCCAATACTAGGAG
The DNA here is from genome assembly GCA_030412105.1 of Cyclura pinguis. Lineage (NCBI taxonomy): Eukaryota > Metazoa > Chordata > Lepidosauria > Squamata > Iguanidae > Cyclura > Cyclura pinguis. Next base: position 85,904,794 of record CM059600.1, read on the forward strand.
TGATCAAGCAGCGGATTGCAAGAAGGGAAGATCTTCTCCTTACAGGTCCCCTTTAATAATAAAAATAGATTCTCTCCCCACCTCTGTATTTTTAGCAAACTGGCAGCTGAATGTTTAGCAAATATGTGCACATTGATTTGGCTGACACCAAACCATTTTAGTGGCATAAATTTGTTAAGAGTAAACATTTGCAGAATATTCTACAACCTGAGAGTCTTTGAAAAATTCCTTTTTAACACTTGTCAAATATGGCTGAGATTCTGCTCTGGAGACTAAGATGTGTAACTTTACGATGATGTGGCTATGTTTCTAACATGTTGGGACAGTGTTTCTAGTGAATTGTAGTGATGTGCATTGGGCACCATACATAGTATCACCATCAAGCAATGGGATCTGTCGTATAAGAGAATCCATGGTGCAATGGCCATGCTGCTGTCTCTCCCTGTGCAGTGGTTCCAATGGCCCAATTACATTTCTGCTCCCTTCCTGAGAATACAAAAGTTGCACAACAACTTTACACATTCATAAATCAGTTTATAGTGACATTACTTGCCAACAGTATTCCAGCCTATATTTTAAACAATTTGACTATTGATGAATATCCTTCTCCAGTATAACTTTAGTCATGAAAGCTTTAAGTTTTTAAAAAGAAAAATGAGAGAAAGAGTTCTCAAAAACACAGGAGTGCCTGCTTAAATTACTATAATTCTGCAGCACGGATGAATTCTGAAGTCAGCCCTGCACTGACTCAGTAAAGACCCGTGGCCAGGAAGCAGCAGCAATGGGATTCTCTCTTCCCCATTCTCCAAGAAAAGGAATATGTTGTTGTTTGGTGCCTTCAAGTTGTTGGTATCATGCCCTGCCTTGGAGACTGTGGCAGCAAGGAGAAGGATTCTGACTGTGAGGCAGAGGCTTCACCAGAGGCTGAAGTGTCCCCAGAACCTGTTCCAGGGGGAGATAATGCACAACAACAACAAGGGCCTGAGTCTGGGGAAGAAATAGAGGAAGATGTAGCTGACACACCTACCTTGCAGCAGAGATGCTGTGAAAAGGAGGGCTTGTGTCACTTGGCCTGTTTAAGTAGCAAGCGAGCCCTAATGAGGGAACACCTGTGGTGACAGCAGCCAAAGATAAAAGAGGGCTCCAGCTGGCCTTTCCTCCCAGGGTCAGCAACTGGTCTCTTTGGTCTTGAAACCCTGTGCTGTTGGATCTGGTCATCTTAGAACTCTACCTGTTAAGACTGTGGTTTGGATTTGCCCCTTTGGATTTGTTTGCTCTTGGCTGCCTTTCTGCTTGGACATTCTTTGACTCTCACCTCATGAGCAGGAGCTGTGCTGCTTATGAATTACTGCCTGCTCTGCCACAGACACAACAGTTTCTGACTTCTGGTGATCCTAAGGTGAACCTACCATGGAATTTTCTGGGATAGAGAGTGTGTGAGATACCCAAAGTCAGCCAGTGGGTTTCCATGGCCAAGTAGGGAACTGAACCCTGGTCGCCAGAGTTGTAGTCCTGCCACTTAAATCACTAGAGGAATATAGAGGAAAGCAATGGAAGGAAGAAGAATGGATGGCTGGGACAGTGGAGGAGTCATCAGCACCAGGGGAGATGGAGAAGTACAGCTACAGCTAGGACAAAGATGGAGAATGAGAACAATGGGCGGGGAGTATAGATTTTAGGATGACAACAAAAGTTCATGACATTATGAAATTCTCTGTAAAGCCATCTGAAAACTATAACATTCAGGAATGATCTGAAAGCTCCATAACATTTAGGAATGATCTGAAAATTGAACATAACATATTATTTAGAGTGGTAAAGACAAATTAGCAAATTCTTGGAAAATAAACTTTTGAAGAGTGTTATTTTTCTTGAAGAATAATATTTACAGAATATTCTCGTCTCACATTATTAAGCCATTTTGTAGTAAAAATGTGCATCAGCCTTGGTTTAAGACTAATGTGATTTTAGTATGGACACCATGAGTTAGAACAGTTAGAAGTCTTCTCAACATTTTGAGTTTAAAATGGAAGAATATACTGGGGATGTATGGAGATTTCTAGCTGTCCTGCTGTCTTCCCTTCTGATCACTACAGTGGGCCCTCACTATCTACTGGGATTTGGTTCCAGGATCTCCTGTGGATATCAAAATCTATAGATGTGCAAGTAACATTATATACAATGGTTTAGTAAAATGGTGTCTTTTTGCTTTTTAGAGTTTAAAAAAAATTATGTTTTCAAGCTATGGTTGGTTGAACCCATGGATGCAGAATCATTGGCTACAGCAGGCTGACTGTAATGCTATTAGCCTTCTGCTCCCACAAAACTGATGAAATCCAGTGGCGTAGTTAGAGCTTTTGCCATCCGGGGCGGTCCCTGAGTTTGCCACCCCTCTCAATATACACCAAAAATTGAAATCATTATTTTTGTTATGTGACTTCCTTACAAATTTGAATGCTGGTAAGCATTCCATAGCCTCACAACAAGCAATAGTTGAATTCTTAGACAGTCAAAACAACAGAATTTTAAGTTATGTTTTTACTCTGTAACTAAAGGATTTTCTAATAAACAGTTTGTCTGAAATTGCTGGAAGATGGTGATATTACAGCAGGACTTTGTTTAAAAGTCAAGTAACTTTTTATGAAATTATAGTTAACTTATATTCCAATAATTTTAAGAGGTTTTTTTAAAAAAAAAATTATAGGACTTCTACAAGACCAGAGGTTGCCAGCATAGAAGCTGTTGAACAAGATGACCGCCAGTGTTCACAGAAAGCTATTGTCCAGGCAAAATCATCCCAAGTATCACGTCTGACAAGTATTATTTTGGCTGAAGATATTTGTGAGTACAGTATTCTACTGCCTTCTTGTATGGAGATGTTTTAAAGAGTTTTATTGTGAGGGAATTCTATGGTACAGTAGAGTCTATACATTTTACACCCATTCCCATGAGAGTCTTAATGGATACAGTCACAGTGTGATTCTGTGCATGGTTACTTAGAAATGTTCAGTAAGGTTTATTTCCAGTTATACATAGGATTGCAGCCAAAGCGTAAAAATGGATGCTCCTACATCTGTGTGTATCTGAAGTTTTAACTGTGAAGGAGAAAGAGAAAGATGTAGAATTCAAAATGAAGTATATTTTACCTGTGCCTCCTCTTCATTTCTTCTGGCAACTATGACCTCTTTCCTAGATCAATCAATTTTTATTTTCTGGAAAAAGGCTCCTGAACCCAAGATTTTCTACTATCTAATGGACAGACAATATGTTAAAACCACAGGTAAAGGCACCCCATGGAGATGGAAAGGAAAAGGTGACTTGATCTATGCACATAGTGGAAGGAGAAGCAGAGAGATATTGCTAACTGCCTCTTGTCTGATAGAAGAAAAAGTATAGAAAGCAGGGAAAGAATTTAATACTTAAATTCAGATGGGAGAGTGAAAAGCAAAATGAAAAGATGAATTGTAGGGAAAAGATGAAATTTAAAATGTCTTCATCTTTAAATCTTGCATTTAACCATTTTTAACTTTCTCATAGCAGTTGTATTGCTAGAGAAGCCCAAAGAACTCATTAGTGCACAGGCTAGTGTATTTTAGACTAGTTTATTTTGTGGGGATTTGGTGAAATATAAAGCAGATAAGGGAGCTGTTGTGACTGTGCCTGGTGAGTGTGCAGTTCAAAGAACCACTGCTTGGATCCTCCCTCCCACCCTCTCCAACACACACACACACAAATGCATCAGTGTTCAGCTGTGTGTAGTATGACTTATTTCGGGATGAGTACATAAAAGGATTTTGCTGACTATTGAATTAATCACAATAGTAGTGTTCTGACATAGATTTTAGCCCTCATGCTTCTTTTTTTCCTAAAAACTGAGCAAGGTGGCCTAGATCTAGAGGAATACTGGACCCAAAGTTCCTTGGGGTCAAGAGAAGTAGTGGGGCAGTAAGTTTTAGAGGCTTCATCAAAATCCTAGTAGAGGAACTTTCTAGTACTAGAGCTCCTGGTCACAGGTTGTATCTCCACCAAGCTGAGGACTATTCTGTTCATCCTTAGCCTCCTGAAACAAAATGCACCCCAATCAAGAAGGTTTCTCAGTCCTCAGGAGAGGCTTTTTAGAGGCCGAAGTGATTTCGATGTTGAACAGAAATGTCACTTTGAGTCTTTCCCTTCTGCCAGAGCCTGTATCCCAGGATCCAAGCTTGTAAGTAAATAGAAAACATAGTGATGGAAGACGCGTGTTCTGTGGTGAAGAGTGAAAACAAGAGACTCTGATTGTTGAATGCATATTGAAAACCATGCCCATTACTCTCCATTCTTATGCTGTCAGGTTATAATTGTCTCTACTCTGTGTTGAATAAACCTCAATCCTTACTGCCTAAACGAATGGCTTGTTACCTCAACACGTTTAAAACAGACATTAAGCCATCAGATGAATAGTACTGTAGTGGTTCTTGAGACTAGTAGGACTGAGTCATTGGTTATTTTCTCATATCTTGTCCAGTGACTGGCCAGGTGCTTCGCTGTGATGCTATAGTTGACATTATTCATGAGATCCACATTGTGTCCACTACAAAAGAACTATATCTAGAGGATTCGCCACTGCAACTGAAAATTCAAGCATTAGATTCTGAAGGTAAGAGTCCTTCTGATCTATCCAACAAAGTACTTAGCTTTATGTGGTTACACAGTGTTACTTCCCTACCTGAATGGTAGTTACATTTGATCCATACTGATTTTTTTTCTTTTATAAATTCAAGTTCACTGATAATATTAGGCAAAGGATTTTAAGATATATGTTTTTCAAATACCTTTATTTCCATTTGCCTTTTTTGTATTAATGTGCAGCTACTCAGATGAAAATCCACTGAGTGCCTTAACTTGGGATATTTTCTGACTCCAATGAAAATTCCGGTGTTTCAATATTACGGGGCATAAATATGCCTCGTGTCCACAAGAGTATTTTTTCATATGGAAGCAAGGAGAGAGATTAAAAATCTGAGGAAAAAAATGAGGAGCTAGGGCTGAAATAGCCTAGAAAGACCACATGCAGGTTGCGAGTAGCACTTTCTACACCTGTGTGCTTAATGATTAATGTAAAGTCTCATCTCATGGTTCCAGTCAGAATCCCAGTAGTCAGATTTTGAATCATTTGAAACATCTCAACTTTCTTCAAGGAGAGCCCAAAGTAAAGTGCATTATAATTAACTCAGAAGTTATCAAAGTAGGAATATCCAAGGCTAACTCTGGCTTTTCCAAGGAAAGAAACTGCTGGCACAGACAGTAAAATTGTTAGAAGGCACTTCTGGCTGTTTACTTCTTGAAGATGGGAATAAGGAGTGGGGATGAAGCAAGTAATAGAATTTGTACAGCCAGTGAATAATGCCAGAATTTGTCTACTTTGGATAACAGAGATTCTTGTTCATTAATTGGATTAATGGGTATATCCTGGTATCAGTTAAATAAAGCTGCTTTGAAGAATATTGCTTTGATTTCAAAAAGAGTCAAGCTGGTTCCTGAACATGATGTCCTTGTAATACATGTAATGTAAGACTGCTGTAGCTAATGTCACAGCAGGAATTTAAGTTTTGTTTCGTGTCTCCTACAAAGCTGCGACTTCAGCACTATTGCAGTTCTCTCCACTTAAAAGAAAACTATTCTATTTGCTTTTCCTTTGTTTCAGCAACATTGTGGAAAGATTTATCTTAGCTCTGCAGTGTGAAATCATGTGTCATGAAAACAACCAATTTTGATTGTACATCTTGTATACAATACCCTTAGGCACTGAAATCTGTTTTTTTCCTGTGGTACATTGCATTTTTAAATATGAAGTTTTAGGGTGAAAGAACGACACACAGCACTTCATACTCAGTTTCAGTAACCCATAACTGAAAAATGTATAAAATCCCAGAAAATATGTAAATATATCATTCTTTGAGAAGGACTACAGGAAAGTTAAAGTGTGACTTTGTATTAAATTAAAGTGTGGCATTAACTTCTTAATTCTAGCAACCAGGCACTGAAATTAAAATTGTGTGTTTCAACAGTAAACAGAAAAGGGAGTGCTCTTAATAATAATAAAAAAAACAAATAAAGTTTAAAAAGTGATTTACAAGGTTAGAAAAGCCTCGTAAATTCCTGAATTTGTATTATGAGGTAGTTATAAAACCATATAATGAAACATCTATTTCTGGTATGGGAGAAGCTAATGAATAGGATAATGTTGAAAATATTGTTGTAATGTACAGAAACCATCTGTGAATATTCACTAATGTCCTAAACCAATCAATTAAATTGTTTCAATTTAGGTTATTTTAGAAAGAGTGCTTCTTTACACACCCACTCAGGAATAAGTCCCACTGAGTTTGCTGAGTTATTCTCACCTAACTGTATATACAGTAGGAGTGGGAACCATGCAACCCTACAGGTGCTGGGTTGCATGCCAATTCCAGGAGCCCTAGTAAGCATGGGTAGTTAGCAGGAATGCTCTGAACTGCAGTCACACAACTTCTGTGGGTCATGCAATTCACACCCCTGAGAGTTGCAGCCTCAGTCTCATACATAGGTCATTTCCATTCTTTTGCAAGTTTGAGGCAGGCAGCCAGACTCTTCATTACTCTCTTATCCAAAATTATAATGAGCTAATCTCAAACAGAGTCAGCATGGTGTGGTAGTTTGAACAGTGGACTAGGAATCTGTAGACCAGGACTCAAATCCTGACTTGGCCATGGAAACTCACCGGGTGACTTTGGGCAAGTCACACTCAGCCTCAGAGGAAGGCAAGGGCAAATGCTTTCTGAGCAAATCTTGCCAAGAAAAAACGGTGACAGGTTTACCTTAGGATCACCATACTTTAGAAGTGACTTGAAGGCTCACAGCAGCAACAGTCTCTAACAGAAGAGAAAGGGAAGCCGCTGAATTCTTTTCTTTTAAAAAGTTCATATGGTAATTTGTACAGTAAGGTTTGCAAAAGAATTCAGATGTTACTAGCATGAGATTCTTTGCCGTTATTGCATCAACAAATGTTTGCATGAGCGAAGTAACACTGGGAAAGTATTGAGGTATCCAATTTGTTTCCCATAAGTAGCTGGGAAACAAAGTAACTACTTACAAGAAGTTATAAGTAGCTAGGGAAATGGGAACATTCTGAAGCACTTACTTTATTGCTAACTGCATACTTAGATGACCACTAGGAACAGCATTTGGTTTTTTAAAGTGAGATGGTCTGATGCAGAGTATCTGCATGTTAGATTTCATTGAATTGTGGAGTACCTCACAGACTGTAAGGCTCTGCAAGGAGAGTTGATTAAAAAGAAGCTGTACTTTAAAAAAAAAACTATACACTTAATTTTTCACCTTCGAGGGCTGACAATATACTGATGGCATCAGGCTGCATCCATACTACTAATTTTCCACAGTTGCTCTTTCAGTTCTTTCAAGTTTAATTTGTAACACGCTTCATGACAAATATACCCAGTGTGTATATTATTGAACTTCACAGGTATTAACATCACAGCATACCATATAGAAATTGCTTCCTTCTGTTTGATAAGTTAGCAGTTCTCTGACATGGTCACAGTCATTTCACTCAACAATTAACATTAGCATTGCAACCTACTTCTGCTTTAGGCAATTCATTCCTCTTGTTCTGTAACACATGGATCGACTTTCCTGCTCCTTATGATTCCCAAGCATTTGTGATGTGGTACTTATGATTTCCAAGGCATGGAAAGTGTATACTGCAATTCTGACACTTGTTGATACTTAGTTTCTTGAATTATTTAAAGGAAACACTTTTAGCACTTTGGCGGGGCTTGCCTTTGAGTGGATGGTCATGAAAGATCCAGAAATGAATGGATTCTCAGATTCTCACAATGCACTCCGGTAAGCGTGAGTTATGTTATTTATTTCTCTTATGCAGTAACAAAAATATCTAGCAGCATCTGAGTTGAAAACCTGTCTATTGTTCTTGCTGTCCTTTCCCCTGCCTGTTTTCCTTTTGTGCTAATGTTCTCTTTTTCTTGTCTCTTCCCCCTTCTCTGTACCTTGGTATTCAGTCAACCTGTGTCAATTTTGCCTGGGTTACAGACCCCTTTGTTGGCTATTTCTCTTTTCTTCTTCCACATTGTCTTTCTTTCTCATTGTTCTTTCCCTGTACCTTGATTCCTCAATTCAGCCAACCATATTTACATGTTATGCAAATCGTTTCCTCATTATGCATATATGTGGTGGGGTCATGAATGTGCAGTGCTGATTTCCCACTTAGAAGAAGTCCCTTCAAACATACCTTTCTATATAGAAAGTGGAATATTTGGTATCCTTGGCACACTCTCTCTCTCCTTCTCTTTTAATATATTGGAGGAGCACACAAAACAAGGTGTTTTGTGCATTCCCATGATCCCTTTTCTTTATCATTTTTTAACTATGTATTATCCTCACAGATCTCCTGTACTTTTAACAGCTGCAGGAATAGTAGATATTGCACTGGTACAGTTTTCCAGGAATGAGAATTCTACATACTTTGATATCTTGCTTCAGGCAGTTAAAGTTAGCTGGCTGTGGGTATGTTCAGCCTCAGCAATATCATACGTGTGTCTATGACACTTTCTCATGCTAAAGCCCTCCTCATAGTAGCTTATAGTAGCAGCAGTAGGATGGGCATGGGGAAGGCAGACCTAAGAGTGTCTCCTTTTCACCCTTATTAGACCCAAAGAATTTTTTTAAAAAACTATGTATTTGGATTCTGGATCATGGGAGATTATAGGAGGTTGAAGCCCAAAAAAGTATATTTTCTAAGCTCTGGCACTGACACTCATACACACACATCACCAGATAGCTAAGTTACATAGAAATAAGACCAATGCTATTGTAGCATTGGAGAAGCCAGAAATGTAAGTGCCAAAGTGGAGAGGTAAGGAGCCTGCTTCATACTCCACTGCAAACCAGCTGCTGCTATTTGAACAAAACCTCAAGGGTTCCTTCTCTTGAGGAGCTTTCTTTTTTTGAAGGAGCCTAATGTCATTCACCTCATGGCAGGCTTAGTGTGATACAGTAGATTACAGACAGATTTTAATTAATTGAAGAAAGCTGATAAGAAGAGAAGCAACTCACTTGAAATGTGGTGCTGGAAGAGTGTTTTATGGATATCATGGAATACCAAAAAGACAAATAACTGGGTCCAAGAGCGAATCAAACCTGAACAGTCCCTAGAAGCCAAGATGATTAAACTAAGACTGTTGTCCTTTGGACATAAAATGGGAAGACATGACTCACTAGAAAAGACGGTAATGCTTGGTTAAGGCAGAAGGCAGTGGGAACAGAGGAAGATTGCATTATAGATGAATAGACTCAATCAAGGAAGCCACATCTCTTAATCTGCAAGACCTGAGCAGAACAGTTGATGAGAGAGTGGCTTGGAGGTTTCTCGTCTATAGGATCTCCATAAGTCAAGATCAGCTTGACAGCAAGTAATAACAATAGACATTTTTTAGAACAAAATAATCTCTAGATGCATACTCGTAGGGTCCACTTGAGTATCCATGTTGTGTTTTAGTGGTGGAGTTTCATGGTGTTGGAGCTGTGCTTCAGGCAAACAGACTCACATACATGACTCTGTTACAGATAAAAGTAGTAACTAAAAGGTCGAGCAAAGAGCACATACTGTCATCTCTAAGAGGATACAACATTCCCTAAGATTGAGAACGGACATTAGATTCTTTGTAATATCTTCAACTGATCTGCCATGTTGAATCTGTAATTTCATCCCTGGAAGAATGATGTACTAGCAAACAGATGTATGAACTAATAAAGCAGTCACCATATATCTATCTATCTATCTATCTATCTCCCACAAGCCTTATGTTCCAAGCTGCCATCTAACATACACAAGCACACATACAGCCGAAATAAATTGAGCCTCTGAAAGGCTTCCATAATTGATTGATGGGTTGTTCTCAGCTAATACAATCACAAGTTGTCCAGGTTTGAATTATAGATGCTGATTTGAAGTTAAAATTGGGAATATCTAAAGTACTGTATATGAGTTAATTAGATTTATAAGAGTCATACATTTGATTTGGTACTTTCAGCATATATGTTTCATTAAAAATCACTCATAATTAAAGTAGAATCAGTTCAATAATACATAGTCTCAGTCTTCTGCAGTCTCCAGCAGGTTCCCCAGCTGGATTGGGTTACCTCCCTGGGCTGGGGAGTATAAGTGAGACTGCTGAAGGCTTCTGCAAGCACAATATCACTGCAGAGAGAGTGGAGGACTCCAGAACCATTGGGGAGTGAAGAAGACGAAGGAGCTTGCCAGCTGCTGCACGTACCATCTGCCCCCCCTTCCTTCCTCCAGGACTCTCATCACCACAGAGTGAGTTGCCTCTTTGCAGGACTGAGGCCCAGACAGTAGACTTCAGCAGGTTCTCCAGCTGGATTGTGTTCCCTTCCTAGACTGGGGAATAAGTGTGGGACTACTATGGAAGTGGCCCCACTGCTGATGGGTTGCCGCCAAAGGGGATGACACCCAGGGGGGGTTGCCCCTTTGAGGAAGCCTCTTCAGAGGTGGCACAAGGAAAAGGGCCTATCCTGTTGCTGGTTTGCAGGAAAGAAAACCTTACCAGCTGACTATTTTTGTGGGGAGATAAAATGTGTTGCCAACAAAATTAAGGAGATAATGGTATTTACGGAACATCCATTCAAGTTATATGGGGTAGAAGGATATATGTAAATTGGTCATGGTTTTTTTTATCCTAGGGGTAGAGTTAGTCACTTCCAAGCAGTATCACATCCCAAATAATTGTTGGGAGATGGATTTTACAGCACCTAGCACAAGATCCTCCCTGGAATTGCTGCGCTCTGAACAAAAACGTGGCTCAGAGGCAAGCAATAAGCATACAGCAGAGTATCAAAACAGTAACAAGCGTGAGCAGCAGCAGAGTGTAACATACAGCATCAGCACTGACCCCAATCTACCCACTGGTCAGTAACACTAGCACACAGTGTTGTCATCCATAAAATACCTGGAGGCTTTTATTCTTCAAGTTCCAATATATACGCATCTGTACAAGCAGGATACGCAGATCCTCAGTCATAGGTTCAGCATCACATCAGGCAGAGGTTCGCTTGGACAGAGTTCCGGTGTCATAGAATCAGCAAGAGTCAGAGAAAAAACCTGTCTGAGCTCCCCTCTTATGTACACACCTGCTGATAGCTCATCAGCTAGGGACAATGGCTGATGCAACCCCTTGCCAGGATTTCACATTACCATGACTCAGCCTTACTGTCCCCTAGAGATTACATCATGACTTGCCAAGTCATTCCCCAGGTGTATCCCCACATGCTCATCAAAAGTATTTTTAACTGGGGCAAATGTCACAGCAATTTCCATCCAACAATAATCTGGATAGTCATGGCAGTAACCCTCCAAGGTTGAAAGTACTGCTGTTGGTGAATGATAAAACAGCTGCCATTCAGGACCCGATCCTGGATGAATGTGCTGACCTGGCATGTATTACAGAGACCTGGTTGGGTGAGGCTTGGGGGTTAATGACTCTTAGTTTTGCCCACTAGGATTCTCAGTGCACAAGCAGGTGAGACCTGGGGAAGAGAGGTGGAGTTGCAGTGGTCTGTCAGGATAATATTGCCCTGACCAGGCACCCTGTGCTTCAGGCTGCAGGGTTCAAATGTGTTTATGTAAAGATGGGTAGCTGGGACATAGTAGGGGTTCTGTTGCTGTACCTCCCATCCTGTTGCTCAACAATCTCTCTTCCTGGGGTAGAAAGGGTGGTCTTGGGGGTGGTGTTGGAGTCCCCGCAGTATGTGATTCTGGCAGAGTTCAATATCCATGCTAAGGATACCCTGTCAGGAGTGGCTCAAGACTTCATGGCCGCCATGACAACTGTGGGTCTGTCTCAAGTGGTATTGGCCCCACTCATGCTGCTGTGCACACTCTAGACCTTGTTTTCTGTACAGGGGATGTGACTGATCCGGAAACAGAGGAGCTTTCTTCTGTTCCATTGCCATGGACAGATAACTTCTTTGTCAGGTTTAGACTTACTGAGACTCAGGTCCTCTGTAGGTGTAGGGGACCCGTTAAGATGGATCTGAAGGGATTCTTGATGGCTCTTCAGGTGTTTCCTGCTGCCTTGGCAGGTGATTCTGTTGACTAGGGTGGCAGACATGATTGTTCCTAAGTGTCCCTTCTGATCGAGTGGAGCTAAATCTGGTTTTCTAAGGTGCTGGCAGCAGTGAAACAAGTGAGACAAAGACTAGAGGAATAGTGGCAGAAAACTCGGAGTGATTCTGACTGAAAAGAGGCTAAAATCTATCTGAAGGCCTATGGTGGGGCAACAAAGGTATAAAAAAAATTGGAAAAAAAAACCCAAGCAGTTTTCCTGGCTAATACTCTTGCATCTACACAGAACCATTCAGCAGATGTTTCGAGTGGTCAGGGATCTATTACAGTCTGGCCCAAAGGAAAATGTAAGTCACTCAACATCCCACTGCAAAGAATTTGCCCACCATTTCACAGATAAATTGCTCTGATCCTCTCTGACTTAGATGTCAGAGTTGACACAGTTCTGATGGATGCAACCTTGCCCCCTGCTTGTCCAGTGTTGATGGATAGTTTTCAGTTTGTGCAATCTGAGGAGATGGACAAGAATCTTGGAGAGATGAGAGCCACCACATGTATACCAGACTCTTCTTGACTAATTAAACAGGGCAGAGTAGTGCTTGCTGAGTGGATAAGGGAAGTGTGTAATGCCTCTTTGCATGGGAGGGCCCTAACACAGCTGAAAGAGACCAAGGTAAGACCTTTTTTGGGAAAAAAAAAATCCCTGGATGCTACCATAACTAGGTAACTATAGGCCAGTCTCTAACCTTCCATTTTTGGGCAAGGTACTAGAGCAGGTGGTGGCTTCTCAACTCCAAAGGTTCCTGGATGAGGTGGATTATCTAGATCCATTTCAGTCTGGTTTCAGACCAGGTTATGGGAGGCAGACAGCTTTGATTGCCCTGATGGAAGATCTGTGCAGAGAACTGAAGAATGGAAATGTGTCTCTGTTGGTTCTGCAAGACCTCTCAGCAGCTTTTGATACTGTTGAACATGGTACCTTCTCAGTCACCTAACTGAGATGGGGCTTGGAAGTACTCTTCTACAGTGGCTCTATTCTTTCTTGGAGGGGCATTCTCAGAGGGTGCTGGAAGTTTCCTGCTTGAGTCCTTGGCCATTGGCCTCTAGAGTTCAGGGTTCAGTATTGTCACCTATGCTATATAATATCTCCATGAAATGCTGGGAGATGTTGTCCAGAGTTTTGAGGCTAGATATCAACAGACCCAACTCTGTTACACCTAATTCTGAAGAAGCTGTTCCTGTGCTAAACCAGTGTCTGGCAAGCTGTAATAGACTGGATTAGGGCAAACAAATTGGAGCTTAATCCAGACAAGGCAGAGGTGCTTCTCTCAATTGAAAGACAGGTCTTGGAAAAGTGATTCAGCCTGTGTTGGTTGGGATTACACTACCCCTCAAAATGCAGGTTTGTAATTTTGGGGTCCTCCTGGATTTGGCTCTGAGCCTGGAGGCCCAGGTCAGCAGTGCCCAGGAGTGTTTTTGCATAGTTAAAGTCCATGTGTCAACTATGCCCATTCCTGGAGAAGTTGGATCTGGCTGCAGTGATACATGCCTTTGTTAAATCCTGTTTGGATTACTACATGGGGCTGCCTTTGAAAAGTGCTCAGAAGCTACATTTGGAAGAAAGAGCTGCTGCCAGGTTGTTAAGCGGGGCTGGCTACAGGGAGACCAGCAGAGCATTAAGGTCATCTGGAGAGGCCCTTATTTTAGTCACACCACCCTCACAGGCTCGTTTGATGAGAACAAAAGAAAGGACATTCCTAGAGGGTACTTCCAGACTTTGGAACTCCTTCCCTAGAGAGGCCAGGTTGGCCCCATCCTTGCTCTCCCTTTGTTGGCAGGTCAAAACATTTTTGTGCCATCAGGTTTTCACATACTAATTGTTTTAATTGTTTTTAAAATCTTATACTGATACTTGTACAAATGTTTTGTATTGTTTTTAACTGGTATTTTTAAAATAAGTTGTTAGATGCCTTGAATCCCACTATCAAGAGAAAGGCAGGATAGAAATGAATGAATGATTGATTGATTGTATTTCTAGGCTGCCTTTCTCCCGGAATTGGGACCCAAGGCAGCTTCCAACAATAAATATACACTACCAACCATTAAAAACATTAAATACGGTAAAAACATTCAAACAGTTAAAAAACATTAAATAGATATAAAATCATAAAAATACTTAAAAGCATATTCCAATACAACACTTAATAAATAAAGCTACCCAGCTTACGTGAAAGCCTGTTTGAAGAGCAAAATTTTTACCTGTCGGCAAAGGGAGAACAAGGAGGGGGCATGCCTAGCCTCCTGTGGAAGAGCATTCCACAGGGTGGGAGCAGCCGCCGAGAATGTAATGTAATAATAGTAATAGCAGCAGCAGCAGCAGCAATCATCTTCCATGGCTTTCACCTACAAAGTAGCCATAAACGAAAGGTTATTTCTTCTCCATATTGTTAGCTAACGCAGATCATTCAAGGAATAATTACTGGCTCTAGAAATGAGGAAGACCCACCTTGGTTTGCATCATGGTACTGAAAATTGCTGTTTTTGAAAAATTGGAAATAAGTATTCAGATGAAGATATAATTATAATTTTGCTGCGTAATGCAGCCTGGGTAGTTCTAGTAGCTCCATTGAGAATTCAAAATATTCTTTTTGTGTGGGTTTACATCATTTTAATATTGTAAAAGAAATAAAAGGCGTTTATTAATGCAATAAGTTTATTAATAAATTAATTGACTTAATTTTGCCTGACTTTTCCCTTATAAATTCAACTTGAATTTAAACTCTGGGAAAAGTAAAGAATACAATTTTCTGCCATTGCTTTAGAGATGTTATTTATTTACAGTGTTTGTGTGCCACTTAGTAATGCATGTTCTCTGGAAGTCTTAGATAGAAATTAAAACAAATAAATGAAAACCAAGATAATAAAGCTATAAAACACAATATGAAGGAGTAAAATATCTGTTCTTCCATGTTTCTCTGCTGCTGCTTCTGTAAACCCACTTAGGCATATTATTACCAGGGGAAAAAAACAAGTGTTGCTAGTATTTTCCCCTCTGTTCTTCAGGGCATATGGCACAAAATTCTTCTTTTCTAATACCAATCTTCACTTCCCCAAGAAATTTTGTTTCCTTCCTTCTCTCCAATCTAGTCTTAAATCTCATGGAGGTAGTAAGATTTTAAAAATAACAGATAAATCAAAAGTTTATTGGTTTTATTTGCATAGTGTTTTGAAAATGCACAGCTAATTTGAAAATGCATGAATTCTGACGTAGGCAGACCCCTCGGGAGGGGGGACTCCTGCTTGTTTGAACTTAGCACAAATAATGTTATAAAAGGAAAAAGTATTCTTGGCAGATGGTGTAAGATCATAATGAGATATAAGGGATACAGCGACCTCTCTGGTACATAGGGCCTAAGCCACATTAACTTTTCATGCTTGGCTCCTCTAGTGTGTTGCCTCTGTGGTGGTGGGTTGGAAAGCAGATTCTTTTTTTCTGGTAGGTTATCCTTATTATATCAGCTTAATGATTGCCAGTAAGAGGAACAGGATGAGAAGTCCAAAAATAGGAATGAAAGTTGTTTCTTTTAATTGCTTTGAAATATATGGGTGCTCGCTGTGGGACCCTCAGATAAGGTTATTGAATAATATTTATGAAACCTGTTAGCACAAGAACTGTACGCCCCAGCTGACCTCTTTGGTTCTTGTATTTTGTCATGGATGAAGTTCAACTGCATATATTAGCTGTGCAAACTTGCCAAAAGGACAAGTGTGTTCCTTTCCTGAAAAGAGCCACATTCCACTGCTTTGAGACAGAATTTTGTGTTTGATTTTCCATTTTGGTTTAAATTCATCAGCTTTAAATGGTCTCCAGAACCATTGTCTCTTTGAATATTTTCATGTCAGTCTTCCAATGTCTTGCTATAGCTCTGTTATTGATACTGACTCTTTGAAAATAGGTCTTCAGTGAACCTGAATCCCTTTGTATATCCCAATTTGGCTACTATCCATCATAATAAATGAAACAACAGGCATTGCATTTGTTTAATTTTCATGGAGCCTCCAGACTACTTTTCTGATGTATTTGGGGCTTTTTAGCTACAGTTGAGAAGTACATAAAAGGCTAAATCATTTTTCCCCATATAAACAGGTTTCCTAGATTAAGGCCAAGTAGAACATTAAATATATTGATTATCAGGAAGCAGAGGCACAGTAAATATAAAGTCCGCTTTGGGGTCACAATTTGGTTTTAAAATGAGGAAGATATCAGCAGAAACTAAGTGCAAGTCTGATTACTTACAGCAGGAAGGCTGAACATTACCCAATAATGATAATGAAGACTGAAATCTTTTTACGTCTAGGTGAACTATTTATCTGAAATACATTTGTCTTGCCTTTCCATCAGAGTTCAGTCTTCAGTACTGCTCACAAAGAGGGGTTCAAACAGCGAAATAGTAAATTGATGGTCAGCCATGAAATAATGAGACCAAACACAGAAAATTGGGTTATATAAGGGTGACTTTATTTGGCCTAACCTATTTAAGTTGTGTTGGCCTGGAAGCAGAGCAAGAATGGGGAGGATTTTGATGTGAGTCCAGCATTGGCCAGATGTCACCCCATGACTACCTCCTTAGCCTTCACTTGGGTGAAAACACCTCAGCCCCAAAGGCAATCCAAAAATCTTGGGTTGAACCCCAGCCCAACCTAATTGGAAGATAACTGAGGAAATGCCCACCCAAGCCACAGGGTCCTGTAAGTGAGACTAGAATCCCAGGTTAGCCTCAAAGGTAGCCTCCTTCCTTGCCTGCTGGGATGCAGGACTGTAAAGAGGGAGTTCCAGAGCTGTTGTTGCTACTGTTGTTGTTTGCTTTCAAATTGTTTCTCACTTATAGCAACTCTAAGGTGAACCTGTCATAGGATTTTCTGGCCCTGCTCTACACCAAAATGGTGCGAAAACATGATAATTGAAGTTGTATATCCGCCACCCCCTACCTAGCTGACAAAAGGAAGCCTATTTAATGACATAGAAGTCCATCACAAGCACTGTGGGATAGGCAAAAACCCAGAGGCAAAAATATCTATCCAGCTCCAGTGACCTGCTGAATTTTACATGCTGCACTCAGGGCGGGAGGGTAGGCTATGCTGAGAAGAGCAAAGAGAGCCTATTTAGGGGCAGTCGGGCTTAAATAGCCTTCCATCCTGGCCCTGTCACATGCTGTGATCTGGCACCAATCAGTATTAATCCTAGTCTCTGTCATGGAGACCATGAAATAAATACCTTCACCTGCAGCATCATTCACCATGCAGGTCTAAGTAAACAAAATAACTAACCATACACACGCACACAAATAGTCCAGTAGCTATTAATGGGGTTGTCATAAGTCAACAGGCAATGTGATGGTACATACGCACACACAAAGCTCAGTAAACTTGAGGAAGAATAAACACAAAGATGCCTACTTTGTATTGTGCAAAAGCTTAAGGAACATAGAAATGTTATCAGCTGGTACCTAGAGAATAATGAAGTAAACATCTGGAGAATATGCTTGCAGGAGAGGGTGTTTTGCTGTGGTCACAACCATTGGCAAATGGATGCCAAACTGTAGATCACCTCATTTTAAAAGGTGTTATTGAAGTCCTTTAGAACAGCATAGAGATTATATGTGGTAGGATAGAAAATAAGGTTGTCTAAGAAATTTTTATGTTTATCTTATTGTATTGCAGTGTATGGGTTTGTATTATGTTGTGTTTTTTGTTATGTCTTAGTTGGTGTCAAATGTTATATATTATTTGCTTTGTTGTTTGTTTTTTTAGTGGATTTTGGTGTTCGATTGTTATTGTTATATGTTGAGTGCTTTTTTTTCTTTTTAAATAAATAAAATTAAAAAAATTTTAAAAAAAAGAACAGCATAGAGACAGCATTGTTCCAGCATATATGGAGACAGTTTCATTGAGGTAAGGTACAATGTGGTTTGCCAGAGAATTACACTTCTGTGAATATTCATTGCCAATGCAAGAATTTTTGCATGGAGTGTAGTAGAAGAACAGCAAACCAAAATTTGGGAATTGTGTGAGCAAGCATGCACTTTTGAAAGAAGAGGAGTGGAGGAAAGAGAGCGAAATAGGGCAGAACGTTGGAGCTGGTTTGAGGGGAAAAGGTAAACTAAGGAGTGATCTTTGAAGAAAGGATAAAAACTTAACAGTAGATTATTAAATCTAAAATAATCAAACAATAATAAGCTTAATCATGACTAATAACTTTTGGAGACATTCTGAATTCTTTCTAGTGTTTAAAGGTATAATGTTAGGTAAGGGAGAACGTCCAGAGTTCCTGGTAATCCAGATTAGTTCTCAGCTAAATAAATAACTTTTCCATGTAAAATGTTATCTTTTTATTTGTACAAAAATCTTTTAGCACCACTGACCTCTGTTTTGAAGGTGAAACAATGCAGAGCATGAGCTCATTGAAATTCTTACTATATATAGAGGCTGATACAGAGCTATCCAGGAACCAAGGTTTTTAGGACTTTCAGAAGTTAAAGAACAGAGGCACTGGGAAATCAACATGCATTTTTTAAAAAAATTAAACTGAGTGGTTTCTTGGCTACCATTTTCTGTTCCAGGAACCCCTGCATAAAGCAACAAATGTGTCCATTATAGTCAATGGACGTGACATGAATGTGCCAGTGGCAGTGTGGGCACTGTGTCCATTGACCATAATGGGACACAGCACTTCACACAACCTTGCATTTGTGCATGTGGAGGTCACAGTAAGGGAGAGCCCACTGTAATTTAATGTAGGCATTATCAAGATGTGGATAACTGTCAAAGTCATGCCAGTGGTGCACCAGTCAAAATGGTTCAAGATGGTCTGGAGCATATGTTTCAGAATTTTGTTTTTATTTTTCATTATAAGAACCAAAGAAGTAAGAGAATGAATGTGTGTGTATACACACACACACACACACACACATATAGATAAATCGTTTAATAAAATAAAAATACATTTAGATTAATATCTGATTGCTTCTCTGACTTATAAATGGAAATGCAATCTCTATCAAGTTGGTGACAACCTAATTTCTCCTTACATATTTGACCCCACCTCATTTGGCATTATCTACCTTTGCCTTGCTTTTGGTTTTACTAACTCTTCAAATTCTTTTCTGAACTGTTCTTCTTTCCTTTATAAGTTATCTTACATTAAGCTTCTATTTCCAACTTTCCTTTTGTTAAGTTTGTTACTGTTTTTTTTTTACCTCTTCTCTTCCCATTTAAGTTATTTTTAAGCATTGATTTTCTGCTTGCTCTACATTTCCATACTTTATTCCGATTAACATTATAGACAATATAAGATTAGACTGATTTCTAGTTTACAATCATAACTTTTTAAATTTGGAGCTGTATCACTGTTTAAATTGTCATTTCAAAATTGTTTTATTTCCATATTTTGTCTATGAGAAAACCATTACTGGTTCCCGTTCTTTGTTGTTTTTTTCCTGTATTTTTCTGTTAACCCAGAGTGTCAAATTATCTGGTTCTTTCATTTGTACCAGTTTTATTAGCCAATCATCTGTTTCTGGAACAATATTGTTTTTCCAAACTGATGCATACATGACTCTAATTTGAAATCTCCATAGGAGGGACATTTCTATCTAGAGGAGGCCTACAGTACTGTTCCCCAACCCCACCCCACCCTTTAGCATTTCCTAATCAGCATCTTCTTCATGATCTCATATCTAAATCATTTTTAAGGATCAGCAATGAGTGCTTCACATTTTTTTACAACTTGGGCTTACTAAGCTGATGTTATACACCTTACTAATATTAAAACTAATTTCAGGCATGTTATTAATAATTTCTACAGTATCCTGAAGTTCTCAGAATCAACGTATATACCACCTTCCTATATATTAGAGATGGAAAAAGTTGCCAAACAAGGAGATATTGTTTTAGTCTCTGGAATGAAAACAGGGAGTTCAAAACTAAAAGCAAGAATCCAGGAGCCTGTTTATACGGTAAGTTATACTCAGTGGCTTACAAGGACCCCTTCAGCTCTGTGACTTTGCCTCTCTCCTACTGCTGATTGTTAGAGTTTGGACCGCACATCTATTTTTCTCCCAAAATGTTTCTAGAGACAATAGTTTCAACTGATTATTGTCAGTGTTAATTTATTGATTTTGCTTAGTTAAGGGTGTAGGCTCCTAGGTTATGAAGATTAAAAATTGCAAAACAGTGCATTGTTTTCTCCATATTACAATTCCTCTGGGTATTCAGATGCCTGGCAGATAAAAAATAAGCATCCATAACAAATATGAGCTTTATAGTGCCAACATCAAAATAATAATTAAAAAAAGCAGTAGGATTATCTTGTGGTTGATTATGATTGGCAGAACTATATAGCTTTGAATTGTTTATAGCATTGAAAATGAAGGAAATTAATTGATAAAGTGGAAGTAGAGAAATAATTCACTTCTCATTTAGTGAAATTCATGAGATTTCTCATTTAGGGAAAACCACTAATATAGATCATTTAAATCAGATGGTGGTGGGTTTCTTTTTCTTTACTGGTGAATATATTCCAGAAATGAAACACGTGGCTATTCCTATTCCAGTTTGAATGGAGTTTATTTAAAATTTTTAAAAAATCTACTAAATATTGTTTCTGGGAGTTGAATGAGCATAATAAATTCTTCGGGTGTACTTTACATAACCCCACAGACTGCTATGCAGAATATAGGTTCATGTTCAACTTGCACATTTGAACCACTGTGCCTGGGAATACACTTATGTGGTCTCTTTATTAGTATAATTTGTTGACTTAACCTGACTGCTGAAAGTTTCTAAGGCAGCTCTGTGTGTATGTGTGTATATACCTTCAAGTTGCCTGTCAGCTTATGGCTATCCCATGAATTTCATAGAGTTTTCTTAGGCAAGGAATATGTGGAGGTGGTTTTTCCAGTTCCCTTGATATAGTCTATACCACCTGGTGTTCGTTGGTGGTCTCCCGTTCAAATACTAACCAGAGCTGACTATACTAAATACTAACATGAGTTTCCAAGATCAGATGGGATCTGGTGTCTTGGGATCTGGCTACTTGATGATCATTTAAGTACCTTGAAAATTATTTAGAAATAATCTTTAGGAATTGTTCAGAATTGTTTTTCAGGTGGGGGTGACACAAGGAAAGTATGAGTAGGTATAGAAAAATGAAAGTGATAATGTGTACAAGCAGTGGAGTCTAGATGTATTACTGAAGATTCTGGAAAGCTGTACCCTAGACTTTTGCCTTTAGTGGACGTTAAAGGCCTCCATTTCCCTAGGTTCTAGGACTAGCACATTATTGAAGCTGATGTAAAGAGGAGGAAATGGAAGTAGTTCCTCTAATACTGATGTATGATTTTTGGTGTTTTCAGGCATCCTACATTTAGGAAAAGGTCCTTTTCCCAATGTGTTTGCACGACTTGTATTTAGAATATTCTGTCTCAGGAGTAAACAAAAGGAGCCTACTGTTTTGTTCACTTCCCCAGACTACCATTTTTTGTAGATCTCTGAACAACCTAGGGAAAATTATATTTAAACCCCTGCCTGGAAAAACAACATTATGATTCAGTTGCAAAGTTCTAAATATGCTAGCAGTATAATTGACTCACATTAACAGAGCGTGGTTGGTGAACTGATTGGAGTGTGGGGTCGAGGTGGGGGAATTAAATGTTCCCCTAACATAGTCAACTGTCTTAATTCAAGTAGGAAGCCTTATTTGGAAACCTTAATTTTGCAACACAGTGTAGTTGGCTGATGTGATCGGTTACCTTGATTCAAATGAGAAGCTTTTTATTTGCAATGGAAACCTTGGTTCTACAAACGCATGAAAGGCTTGATGCTGATGCTGTTGGTCCTGCTGCTTCTCCTGTCACTGCTTCTGTCTGAGCTGCTCTACCATAATAAGTTAATATAAAGTTCATGGTCTACAAAGTTGATTAAAGATTTAATCAATTCTGTAATTAACTAGGATCATGCTAAAATGAATTAAATTTATTCTATCCTGAATTACTTTTAATCCTGAATGAACTGTAATTAATACAACAATATTTAATTCATTCAACTAAATCTCTTCAGATGGCAATTAATTAATGAATTCGTAGTGGATTTTGGGGGCATTTTAGTCCTTACTACTAAACTTAATACTAAACCTTTTTCGTATTTTTACCTGACCTTTTTTTTTTTTTTTTTTTACTAATTTTATCCATTCCTCCCTCCTTCTTCTGAGAGAAATTCTGCCCAATTCTCATTAGTCCACTCCACACGCACACGCACAATGCAGTTCTTGAGCAGTCAGCCAACTGGGAAATCAGTCCCTACAGTTTCGCCTTAACTATAGTTAAGCTTCCCCTTAACTATGTTGTGACTTCTTCCTGCCCTGTGAAGTTAAAATTGGAAAGCCTGGATCACATGGGAAGCTCCCATGTTACAGCTTCTCTCAACAGCCGTATCACCCACAGTACTGGCAAGCAGAAGAGCCTTAGTATTGATTTCTTCCAAGTGGACCAAGACCTCTCATGTTAGCTTGTTGTGTTTAAGTCATGCAGCTTCAAGCCAACTCCAGCTTAAGGCAACCCTCTCCTACTGTTTTCTTGACGAGATTTGTTCAGAGGAAATTTGCCATTGCCTTTCGCAAAGGCCAGGAGAACCGGGAGAGTGTGACTTGATTAAGGTAACCCTGCAGGTTTCCATCTCTGAGCAGGGACTTGACCTTTTGTCTTCCTAGTTCTAGTCCAGTGCTCAGATCACTATACCATGCTGGTTAGCTTAATGGTAGAAAAAGGAGACATACTCCAGTTATCTATACTGTTACTGATTATTTACGAGTTATCCGTGAGTCATCCAATGTCTAAGACAGAGCTTTCCAGACTGTGTGTCGCGACACGTTAGTGTGTTGGCTGCAGTATGTAGGTGTGTTGCATAAACATAATGGGTGAAGGGGCTACCTCTCCCACCACCACAGCAAGCCAGGCCCGGGTGAAAGGGCTGCCTCTGCTGCCCCAAGACGAGGAAGACTCCAGTGTGGGTGGTGGTGGATCAGGGCTGGGTGAAGGGGTGCCTCTCCTGCTGCTGCTGCCCAAGGCTGAGGAAGACACCAGCGAAGGTGGCAAAGGCCGGGTCTGGGTGAAAGGGCTGCCTCCACTTACTGAATGACTTACGGAATTACTGTGTTGTGAAATGATGCATGTCTAAAAAGTGTATCACCAATATGAAAGGTTTGGCAAGCCCTGGTCTAAGAGTTCAGGGAACAAACAAGATAAAGTGTTTCAAAGTACAGTGTATCCCACAAACTTAATGTGAGTAAAGGCCCAGAATATGTCGATTTGATCTACAGCAGAAACAACCACATCTGACTATTTCCAGGTGTTCAGTTAGTGGCAGATGGAAATTTGGCTGACACTTTTTCATTGTCAGTGATTTGTATTATCCTGTGGGGCTGCAATCTGGAGTTAGTGATGGGATTTTATTTTGGACAATATTGAGACCTATCAAATTGTTTGTGGAGATAAGCCAGTGGAGGTTCAAGAATTCTTAATGGAAAGTAGTGTGGTCAGTTCTGTTTTCAGATTTTACTGCCCTTAGAGTGCATGTTTACTCAGTTTTATAGCTGCAGTGTTGGATTTGTTTTGTATCGCTTTAGTTTAAAGAAAAGCTAAATGTGATTTGTTATCAAGTTTATTTTATGAAGCTTGTTATCATGTTGTATTGTGGAACTGTTTTGTTCTTAAGGGCCACATGCAAAGTTGCAAGCATTTGGGGACACACTGACACAGAGACACTGACATCATTGAACAGACACAGAAACTCATATTCACTCATCCCCCACCCAACACTCCTTGATGAGAAGACAAGGGGGTTTGAACCACTCTTCCGTGTATACTGAGATCTTATTGAACCTCTTCCTCTCTCCGGAAGAATGGTGGTAAGAATCATTAGGTTAGTGAGACCAGGCTGTGAAGGTTTGCAGGCTTTAAATTGGGAGTGATATTTGGGGATTCTCTCACTGTACTTCACTATTCCCATTTAAATGGTGCAGCACACAGCCTAGTAAATAACTATTTGATGGCTAGTGTGGAGCACAGTTATGCATGAGAAGAAAGTGCAAAGGGGGACTCACTTTCTACCCGCTGATCTTCCCATCGTAAGTAATAATTAATCAGTTGAGCAGCAGGGCAGCTGGCTAGGAACCTGCAGGAACATGGGCTTAGGCACTATCAGGACAGATGGCAGGCTTCAGTGGCTTGCTTAGATATATTGTGGCATTATTGCCATCCTTTTTTCAGTAAAATAGTAAAAATTCACCATGACTGAAATATCAATGAAGAATAGTTTCATTTATTTCTGCTAAGCAATTACTTATGAATAACTTTTTAAATAATCATTTTAAAACACTTTCTACAGATATTGATGACCAACAATAGAATAATTGAACAAAGTAGGTCTTTTTGATAAGGTCATATTTTGAAAGAGTAAATGAAGGGTATAAAAAGGTATGTGACTAGATGCTAATTATTTTCTTCTCCAGAGCAGTTCTGAAAAGGGGACCATTACACACACACACACACACACACAAAGTTTTCTTTCTTCATTCTTTAGTACCTTGTGTTGTGTGTCTGCAAGTATACCTGCCTACCCTATGTTCATGATTTTTCACAAAAATATCATCAGTGCATAGCTGATTTATTTCAGTTAGGTAACAGGGAAGATGTCATAGGAAATTATAAAAAGTACTTTCAGTAAAAGGTGTTTGGAGTTACAGGCTTTACAGATTTACAGAGAAAAAAAATAGTTCTCCTGGTGATGGGACCAAAAAAAAAAAAAGCCATTTTCTACTCTCATTTTCCAGTTCACCTAGTAGCCTATTTTAACTCCCTGCACCTATTAGTTGTCCAAGAATTCTTCATTGAGCTTATCTTCATGTTTACTTTCCAGTAAATGTGAAGTGGACTCAGAATGAGATTTCTAGAACAGAGAAATCATTTTGTTAATTACTTGTTTCTTCACACTAAATTTACCTCATTCATTAATTGTTTGAATGCACACACTGGTTCAGTGCTTGGAAAATTAGAAAGACAATCATTTTGATTGGTATGTGGCAATAAAATGTAATTGTAGTATTGCTGTATGTACAAAAAGATGCTGTGCAACTGCTGTTGGTCTCTCTCAGTCAGTATGTATGTGTATGTATCTGTGTCTGTTTATTTGTTCTACTGATGGAATTTCCGTCAACTGATCGTCTGGCTGCTCTGAAGCCTGTGAATTCATCTGGAGCAAAGGGCTGTAAGGTGAAGGGGTTGTAGTAAGGCGCTAGTGTAATGTTGTACTGAGATCTTTTAAAAAGACTTCAGTATTCAGTGTTCTCTGCAGATCACTCCTTTTACTCTTTCATCCAAATTAAAGTGGAAGGTCTCAACGCGTAGTCACTTTTCTGTTGTGTGTAGGCTGCCTTTTAGATGCACTGGTCTCAGCCTAAGTGTCCCAGACATTTAGTGATTAAAACTTATTATTTTGAATTGCACTGTGAAACCAAAAACCTGCCTGTGTAGATCTTTAGACAGTGTAATAAGCTCTGTAGATCCCAGTTAATAACCTGGCAACTGCTCTTAAGAACCTAAGTTGCAGCCCCACATATAATGCACTGCAGTAGTTTAACGTCTGCACTCCCAAAATACAGGGAAGTATGGCAAGATCTTCAGGAACAGCAACAGGCACATCATGCAAACTCAGGGGCTTTTTCTATCCCTGATTTCCCAACGAAAAGAGAAGGAACAGGTGCTCCCACGTGCAAACATTTGAGAATGCATTGTGACAGCCAGTCTGCACAATCAGCTCAGGAAGCTAGTTTGTGTCCCAGAGCGGGCTGTACCATAATCCTGTTTTGTAGCATCTTTCTCAGTTCATAAAGATTATTGCTAATGTTTGCTGATTAAGACAACTTGATATTTATTCCCATCATACCCTCCACTTCATAAACCCCAAATGGAAGATATTCTAGCATACCTATTATTCACAGAGGATTAAGCCAGGTGGATATTTTGCTGGTGGAACCTCCTCTATCACCCTTGCTAGTATTTGAGTAACAATTCCAGATGCAAAAACTTCATGTCTTTTTTTAAAAAAAGTTTAGCTTCATTGTGGATCAAATTGGCAAATTAAAAATTAGAATACATTAAAATTAATTAATTTAAGATTGATTAAGTTTCAAAAATTACTTTGTTAAGTGAATTAAAAATGCAGTTTTGCATTTAGCAAGCCTGCTTCTTCATTACCACTTTTACCATTGGTTCATCATTTTACCCCTCTCCCCCCATTCATTTAGTTCTCTAGTACTTTTCTGCGCATGTCTTCTTTCTCTTTTCTATCTGAACTGACTGGGCTAGAACAAAATTTATCAGGGGATGTTAAGCATTCTTTTTCATTATATTCTTCATAACCTATGTGTGAGCTCAGAAAAACTTGAAACTATATTTCATTCACCCACATAACAGTACAGAATGCCCATGTGACAGTACTGAACACTACCGGCCTACGTTAACTTGCACATTCAATTTTCTTTGCAAGTTGACATCCATTTATTTTTCCCAAAGTACCAAATCTGCTGCTTTCAAGAAAATTTAATTATAACTATAGTATTTAATAACATACATCTTCTTTGAAAGCCACAGACAAGAATTTGGACAGGGTAGATTTTCAGGAATTCAGTTAAGGTATCTTTTGCATTATTTTTTTCCCCTCCCTTTTGTTACACTATCGATTTTTTTTTTTAAAAGCAGAACAGTATTGTGGGGAAAATGCTATCATGTGTTCCACTTCAAGGGAGAGGTTCCGGTGCAGTGCTTCCCCATGTTTGGTTTCCTTTGAAGGACAAATCACTGGAGAATTTATGTTATACTTGGACTTATTTGCAAAATAGTGTAGAAAGTAATAGTCAACTGTGCACTCGTCCAAAGCAGCAGATCCCCCAGAGAAATAGCCCCAAAAGTTGCTTGCCATAGCTTAAAACTAGCTCAGTTTTCTCTCTCTGTAAATTACAGCTATATTTGTTTTTCAGTAGATCACCTTATTCTTGGCTGGAAGAGAGTCACTCACCCCGTTCAGCTCCATAAAAATGGAGAGCTTTTAAAAGCCATAGAAAGGGACCCATCTCAAATACAAACAAATGCATCCTAATAAAATCAAGACTGAGGTTTCATTAGAAGCCAAAATAACTATGTCTACTCTGCTTTGGACATATCATGAAAAAACATAGTTCATTGGAAAATACAGTAATGCTGGGTTGAAGGCAGAGGGAAAAGAAGGAGACCACATTGCAGATGGATTGATTCAAGAAAGGAAGGCACAGCCCTGAATTTACAGGGCCTGAGCAGGGTTAATAATAGTAGGATTTATTAATAGGTTCTCTCATTGGTGAGTCTGCCATATGGTCAAAGCTGAATTCATAACTCATAACAATAACAAAACAAAGGACAGATATTCAGGTCAGTTGGACCATCATACAGCAGTCATTCAGAATCATTAGCCAGGCTACTTGTCTGATAAAGGACTAGAAAGACAGACTCTGCCACTGACCATTAAGAAGCTATAAGCAGTCTTCCTGACCTCATTAACCATTATATTGATCTGAAACCCAAAAATTATGAGATGTAAAAATTGGAAAATATGGTATTATAATTTTAAAAACCATAATGACTTACTTGTTGTAATTGTATACTGTTGCCTACCTATAGAGTACTCATGATCAAATTTTATATGAGAAAGACTTCTGTAGTTTGGATTTTCTCTTCTTAAATTGCTTGTATCTACTCCCTAGATGGACAAGGAACCTGATGATGTACATTTATGCTTTGGGTTTGGGTAGACAACTGAAGAGGGTTTAGGGACAAATTTTCTGGCCATACATACTGTCAAAAATGTGCGAAGGTGAAAACAAAACAGTTTAGTTCGAGCAGTACAGGCAGTAAAAAGGTGAAATGGGGCTTCTAGGAGAATCAGTTCACCTTTTCTTCTCAATTAAAAAAAAAAAATGGAAGTCTGGAATGGCAACATTGTGTTCACCCTTGTTTTACAAGCCTAAATCCAGTGGCTAGTCCCATTTAGATCAGAGCTAGAGTCAGTAAAATTTGTGTAAACTTAGCATGCAGCAGTTGTTCTAGTAAGTCTACTCTAGTTGGAATTAGTTATTGAATTTTGGTGTCAAAGTTTAATAAATTAAGTATTTATGATGAATCTAATTATTTATCTGGAATTACTTGTATGTTTCTAATATATAAAATTTCATTTTAATTGACAGAATGTACCTGCTGCTGAAGTCAGATTGTTTATTTTGGAAAACATCATTCTAAATCCAGCTTATGATATCTACCTATTGGTAGGAATGTCTGTGCAATATAAAGTTGAGAAAATAAGGCGAGGGAAGATTACAGGTTTGTCTTCTTTCCATTTTTTATATTATTCGTATCCCTAGACCCATGTGCTGATGTAGCCATAATTAAGTCAATAAGATTTCAGCAGAGTCTGTGAGGTGCTTACTGACTCAATTTTTGATATGTCCTTTGATACTCAAATCTGACAGACATAGCTTTGAAATGCTTGTAAATGAAAGGATTTCAGTTAGATGGCATCAGGTGAACCTGAATGAATTACTAGAAGGAACAACATGTGTTTGTGTGTGAATTCAGAATTAGTATCTGAACAACAAAACTTACTTGTGAGAAATCTTAATAACTTTAAGAATGTGACAGGATAGCAGAGGCAAAGCTTGCCGATAGGTGTGTCCGTCTGTGCATGGCATCCTGTTGGTTACTCCCAAGGAAGGTGGACTCATTCTGTCAATTGCTTTATTGATAGTAATTGATAATAGATAAATCCCAGTGATTCAGTGAGCTTACTCTAATCAGCACTAATACTAGAATTAAGGGCTTTGTTTGTGTCATTATGTATTAAAGAAGTTTGTTAAGATTCCTTTAATGTATTGGTCCAAAACTACAGCTTAAAGAACATTTTAAATCTCATTTTCACTGCACTGACCACACTGCCTCAGAAATTCTGGTTGCCCTAAAAAAGTAACATTTCCAAACTGTGAGAAGTGGGTAGCATTAATAACTTGCAGGGGCTCTATTTGCCTTCTAGAGGGAAAGCTGCTCAAATATATCAAAAAATAAAGTTTACTGTATCTGAGAATAAATAAAACTCCCCTTTTTAAGAGTCTGAACGTGACACATTGATTCTAATGTTGAGAAATTGAATATGAATCTGTTTATTCCTTCCTCATAATTTCCAAAATCCTCTTGCTTTGTAAGTAAAAAAAATCGATTGCACTTATGAAAAATATTCATTACTACAAATCAAAATTGTTCTGCTATCAGTGTCTCATAAACATTGATGGAATTTAGCACTCGCAACTTCTCTGAAGAATTCAATTAAGGAAAGTGATATTCTGATACAAACATTTTATTTTTGTTAAATTACCACTGTCTAAACACGTATTTATTGATAACCTGTTTTTCGTATTGACAGGATCCAAATATTTATACCTTTTTGCTGTCATTGCTTCTTCTGCTTTCTTGCTTTTTGTACAGAGCTAATGATGCCTTCTGATCACTATGAACTACAACTTCAGAACAACACAATCAGTCCTGGTGGAAACCTAGCCTGGCCTGTTGCCAAACTGGATCAAGCAACATCCACAGTTACTGCACTACAGCGGGGACAGTCTAACATTGTACTTTCCCACAAAAATATCCTTTCCACATGTTCGTCAGATCAGCTGAATTTCTCCCTTTAGCTCAGAAGCTTGATAAAATGTAGAGATCTGGCTTATAAAACATCCTGTGAACTTGCCACCATGTTTCCAGAAGCCTCTAAGTGCCCGTAGCAACTATCAGAAGCAATAGTTCCAATCTGCAGACAGCCCCCCACTCCAGATTTCCCCATGCTACCCCCCCCCACTCTTCAGCAAATAGCACTGCCTGGAGGCTCCTTTAAATTGCCAAGAGCGGTATGGATGCTTCTGTAACATTCCTTTATTTGTAGTTTCTTTGATCCTTTCTGCCATGAGAAAGGATATTGTCAGAGAGCTGGTGAGTAATCAGATTGTAGCAGGTTATGATGTCATTGACAGGACGGAAAAAGAGATTCAGCAGTTATTATATATGCTACAGTGGAGCCCTCTAGAGGGGTTTTTATGTCTGATCCATCGTATTATTTTTGCACTGCTCGAGTAAAGCCATGTAGCATATTGAACCATATAGTTGTACATAGTTACAAGTGCAGTACCACCACATCCTCTAGTGTTTTTCAGCCTTAACTAGTTGCTGTTAATTGTACACATGCAGAATAGTTCATTTGTGTTTACCACCTTATTTTATTTGTGTGTTCCAGATATAAGTGCTATTATTAAAGTTATAGGCCAATGCAGACATAATGGGATCATTCGCTAAATGAACAAACCATGCTAAACTGAGATCATGCAAAGCCACTACTTTCCAGTTATGAAGAAAAGATCAGAATTATCTGGTTCTCTTTTTGAACAAACTACAATTGCCTATTGTTTCTGTATTTAGGGAGTCGT
Organism: Cyclura pinguis; assembly: GCA_030412105.1. NCBI lineage: Eukaryota > Metazoa > Chordata > Lepidosauria > Squamata > Iguanidae > Cyclura > Cyclura pinguis. The sequence continues at coordinate 85,935,543 of CM059600.1, forward strand.
GTTTTATTTAAACCATGAGTTAGCAACCATGATTCTACAGATCTTGCAAAATTAAACCTCCCATGATCCCTTATCGTTTGTTGTGCTCACTAGGGCTGCTGGGAGTTATTTGGGGAACGCACAGTTGCCTATCTCTGGTTAAATTGTAGTTCATTAAAAAAAAGGCAGTATCAAGGAACTTATGTCAAAAGTGTTATCCTCTCGTTCTGTTAATTTCAACTACTTAGTATGCTTATAATCTTTATAAAACTTCTTTTTCCTTGACTAATTGATAAGCTTTTCAATGCAAGGTGCTTCCAAATTACCAAATGGCACCATTTACGTTGTGGACGCAGCATACTTAGGTTAGTATTGGATGTCCGTGGTCACTCTGTCAGGTTTTTTTCTTTAAAAACCATAAAATAAATAGCTTAATGCAGTCTTCTAGCAGTTACACTTTGGTATTAACTTATTACCAGAGTTAGGTAAATATTGTGTCATTATATACTGTTATAGTATTAGATCTGGTGTTTATAGTGTTGTATCCATAGTTCGATACTATTTATTTATTAAAATATATTTACACCCCCTATATCAAAAGATCTCACAGGGTGGCTTACAAAAAGCGTTAAAGTAACTAGTTTAAAAACAGTAGAATTTAAATATGCTAAAAACATATTAAACAACATGAATGAATTAAAAACAGATTGAAAGGTTTTTAAAATTGTGCATAACAATATCTGGGTTGAATTAATGATGCCCAAAAGCCTTGATGAAGAGCCAGGTTTTAACTTGGTGCCTAAATGAAGTGAGTGTTGGCACCAGTCAGGCCTCCAAGAGGAGGGCATTCCACAGTTGAGGAGCAACAGCAGAGAAGGCCCTCTCCTGTGTCCCAACACAATGTATTAACCTCACTGGTGGGACATGGAGGAGGCTTCCCCATCAGACCTTAATCCCCAAGAGGGCACATATGGGCAGGCAGGAATGTGTTGATGTGTCTCCTCTTGTTGTGTGCCTTTCACATCATTTCCAACTTCTGGTGAACCTAAGGCAAACCCGTCATGAGGTTTTCTTGGCAAAATCTGTTCCGAAGGGTTTTTTTAAGAGAGTATGACTTGGCCAAGGTCACCCAATGGGTTTCCATGGTGGAATAGGGATTCAGACCCTGGTCTCCAGAGTTGTAGACCAGCGCTCAAATTGGCTCTTGTGTTGATGTATATTTACTATAATTCACACCACTTTGAATCTCTAGTTGTTGGCATTGGATTTTGTACAACAACAATTAGAGTCCTGTGGTTCAAATTTTCAAATATCTAGTATCTAATATGCAGGAAACACATTTTTGGTATTATCACATCAGTTTGTGAGCTACCGGATAAATATAGACCTGATCATGACCGGTCTCTCTTTCTTAATTCTGTGCCTGCCTTTGTCTCCACATGCTCTCTTCAACCGTCTTAGACAGGATTTGTATGGGCCATTAGTAATTTATAATGTGCCCTTGTTTTTGATGGATTAAGGATTGACTGGCATTCTTTAGCTTCTTACACTTCTCCTTGGTTAAGCTTCTTTTTCTGGCTGCCTGAAATTATATTCATGAGGTGTATCCACACTTTACAGTTATAGTAATTCAATACCGCTTCAACTACTGTGGCGCCATCTTACTGAATCCTGGAGTCTGTAGTTTGATTGAGATTCTTAGAACAATTCACTACCTTCTCCCACATGAACTTGTCCATGTATTACAGTCTTCCTCTGGACTTTCTCATTGTAAGAGGTGAGGTCTGTAGGGATGAACATTGGGACCTTATTCTTCTTTTAGGTTTCCAGCTTTGGAATCTTTCTCTCTAGGATGCTTCCTCTGATACTGAAGGTGTGTCTATACTACACAGTTGTGGCAGTTGGATAACAGTTTAACTATGATGGATCCATCTTTTGGAATCTTGTGATCTGTAGTTCAGTGAAATACTTTGAATTCATTGTTGGAGAGTTCTGGTGCTATAGTTCAGAGGAGTTTATCAAAACAGAGAAGGATAGGTTGATGTGGGAGAAGACAGGTGCACGAGTATCTATTCAGTGAAAACTGATTTATTTGTCCAGGTCTTTCACGATTTTTAAGCCTAGTGTCTTGAACTTAACTCTGGAGATATTGTTTCCTCTGCTTTTAGTACTTTATTATTTTATTTATAAAAAAATTATTATTATAACATTTTATTGTGTGCCTCCTAAATCCCCTTTTTCTGCTGATAAATATGGTAATAAACACTAAAACAAATAACAAAGACAAAGCATTTTTACTTCAATCTCAGAATTTTACGACTGCTGAGGTGCTGACAAATTCTAGCCCCTAACAGGAAGCTTCTTTATAACCCCCACAAACTGCATTTTATAGAAAACCATTTTGTAGAATAGTTGTTAATATTATTCGTATCTGTTTTGATCAGATATGTGCTATATGGCAATTGTCATCTAACCTATGATTGTCAATGTATTTTTCAGGATTTTTAATTTGTCCAGGTGACAGTTGGGTGTTGGAAACAGAGAGGCTTTATGAAATCACTATCGAAGTGTACGATAAATTAAGCAATAAGGTGTATTTATCTGATGTAAGTAAAATAAGTGTATAGATTTCCTCTTAAATATGTTTGTCTACACGTCTAGTGAAAACATCAGAACTTAATTTGGAATGTGATTTTCCTATTGGTTAAAATTAAGATTGAAGACAGTGGGAAAACCCAAAAGAACAGGGAGAGAAAAGCAGACTTCAAGCTGGTAGTTGCAATAGGCAGTTGATTGAAATCTCAGTATCTCTCTCTGTATGTGTTCTTTCAAGTTAAGCTTGCTTGGTCATTTCTTCTTTACTTTGCCTCTTCCCCTGTATCTTTAACAAGAAGTTGACATGTTTAAGTTCAGCCGTTGACATTTTCTATTGTGTCAGACTGCTGCTAGAGGTTCAGACAGCATAGCCAGTAACAATGGAAGCTGCCTTAAGTGAAAATCAGGATTTGTATCCATTAAGTCCAATGAACGTACTGAAATCTAGTCCTGATAGTTTATGGATCCATGGAGAAAACAATCCAGAGGTGGTGAGAGACTTCCTTAGAACCATCCAAAGCACCAAGAACTTTTTTAAGTTCTTCAGAATTTTTTTTTGTCAGGCATTTGTTCTTTGTGCTTTAAGAAATGAAGATTCACAATGATTTCTTTTCGCCTGAAAGCATTGCCAGATATAATGTTGATATAACCTGATCCCTGCACAGACACCAGTAATTCATTCAGTCTGAGATCTCCACCTGGAAACTAAGTCTAATGAGAATGCAAGACTAGAATGCAGGATTTTGCCCTCAGAGGGAAGGTGTAATTGGATTGAAAGAAACCATAGCCAGAATGTTGCTCAACACTGGATCTCTGAAAGCCATGGCCTTTGGGGTCAAAGTCGTGACACTAAGACTACTTAAGCAGATTCTAAATATGCTAAATAAACTGTTCAGACCTCCACCCAATTTGTAATGTGGCTAGCCTTCCCAGGTGGACCTTAGCCTCCTAGCTGATAATCCAGGACAAGGGTGTTCCCAAGGGATGAGAGTAGTTACTCTCATTCTACAAATGGATTTCCTTGTTCAAAATTGGAACTTTGTATTTACCAAAAAAGAGAAGATTTCACCTCTTTGAGTGGGATTAAAGAAAGAAGACAGCTATCCTCTGAATGCAGAAAAAGCTATTGTAGTTGTCACCTGCACAGATAAAACAGAACAGAGTGAAAGATCATGAAGAGATAAGATTTTAAAGTTTAAAAAAACTAACAGAGAAATGATGGCAAAAGTTTCTTTTTATTTAAAATTTTGTTAAAACAAATCATAAAACAACCAGTTCATTATTGAAAAAGAAATATTACATATAGGCATAAGATTGGTAATTTTCTAAGAAATGACTACAACACATGCACAAACCAGATTAAGTCCAGCATTTTTTTCAGCCAGGGATTGAAAGTACATCAGTGTTGAACTTTGGAGGATTAACAGCATCAAAGTTTTTATGACAAACCTGGAGTACTGCAGCCAAGTAATATGGCAGTTACCTAGTAAAGTTGCATTTTAAAGCAGTTTTACTGGTGTTCTTAGTGTTTTAATAACAGCAATATCCCAGATACATGTGGATCGCCAAACTAATGTCACAGTCTCTTAAGATCTTTCCATACTGTGATACTTTCTGATCTCACTGCAAGGCATATGAATGTAGTAAGATCTTTGCATGACAGATGTTTATTGTCTTTGAGAAAAAGAGATAAGAACTTGCTGGACTAATTTTGCTGACTTCAGAGAAGACATCAGACCAAAATTTTGCTGCATCTGGACATTTCCAGCAAAAATGAATGTATGCACCAACCTCTTCAAACTCTCACCAGCAAGTATCCTTCAAATTGGGGTTAACATTCCTTAAATGTATAGGTATAAGTTACCACATATGAAAGATTTTGAAACTTTTTTGTACAATGGATAGAAGATACAGATTAAAGATGAAGAGAAATACCAAAATTAAGAAATCTTAGCAAGAACCAGACCAGAAATATGGAGGAAGTATTCAAAGTTGTGTTCTGGGTGAGAACAGTAGAACAATTTGCTCCTCTGTACCTTACAATAATGAACATTTACAAGAAGTAATCAGTATTTGAGTTTCAACAGTTTCAGACTGTGAATAAATCACTGGTATGTTTGCAGGTATTAGGTTATCTCTATTGAGGGGCAAAGGGTCCTTTCATGCTATGCAATTATAGTTCTGTGATTACAGTCTAACTGTATGACTGCAACCTGTGAAGTCCTGGGGTTTGTCATTTAGGGAGGGAGACTGAGAATTCTCAACTGGAAAGTTCTAGTACCTCCCCAAACTACAAGCCCATGATTCCAGAGGATGTTGTCAAGGCAGTTAAAGTGACGCCATAGTATTTGTGCAGTGTGAAAGGGTCCAAAGAAGCATTGGCTGGTCTTAGTCCAATTGAAACTCAGAAAGTTATCAGAATTGCAAGTGGCATTCTTATAGTTTCAAAGGTGGTACCAACCAGTTTTAGTTTCTCCTGAAGCAAGGAGAGCAGGTGACTATTTCAGTCACTGTACCTCTGAAAGATACCAATTCCTCTTCCCGTGAAAGAAGGAACAGCGGATATTGTAGATCTAGTAGTTTGCATTCGGTTAATGGTGATAGACACCTTGAACAGGAATGCAAAGAGTTTCACTGCTAATTCCTTGATATTATTTCCACTTAAGAACATTTGAAAAGTTTCCCTTCTGCTATCATCTATCCCAGCTCTTGTTATTATTTTTAAGCAATATTGTGGCTATCTAAAATCCTAGTTTTTCCTTCGTTGTAGAATACCAATCATATTAATATGTTACTTAAAGCTGATTAAATTTTATTGTTTTTTTAAAAAAGTATAATTACAAAAAGAAAAAAAATAGAAAGGGGAGTTCATAAGATATGGATATTGATTAAGTGAATTTTATTGATTTTTTTAAAAAATGCCTCTAATTATTCTGTATGAAAGATATCAGAAACATGGTATAATATATTTCTGTTGCTTTAGTCAGAGCATATTCTGATACTTCATTTCAGAATCTCCGAATTGATGTGCAGCTCTCAAAGGAATACTTCGAGGTTATCCAGTCCTCTCTGAATGGTTCATATCATTATGTGAAAGCAATGAAGGAGGGACATACCATTATTACTGCTGCATTAATCTCTGTTGTGGATCAGGTATATCTCTTGAAATAAAGAGAAGTACTTTCTACTGGTACTTGCACTGTGGATAACAAATCAAATAATTTGAGATTTCAGTAAAGTAGAAAGAAACCAAAATTTCTAGAAGTAAGAAAACACCCTACAACACAATCCTAAGCATATTTATTTGAAAATAAGTCAAATTCATTCCAGTAGGACATGTTTTCAATCCTTTAGTTGCATGTTTGCAATATATTCCTAAAAATATTGCTTAGAAGTATGACTGAATGTAGTTGTCAAGAACCAACCCAGTGCCAGCAGTGCTGGGGTTTTATTTCTCCCCTGACCCCTTGTTTCAGCCCTCTGTGATGCCAAAAAGCTGCTCCCAGGGATCTCCCGGTCTTACAGAGCAGTTTTGCAGGAGGGAAGAAGGAGGAGCAATTGTGTCCAAAGGAGCAAGATCCATCAGAAATGTACCTTTGGATTCTGACCAGTGAGACTTACTTTAAAATAAATACGTTTAGGATTGAGTGGCAACAGTTTTGCTCATAGGACTTATTTCTAGGCGGGGGATTTAAGAGCAAGCACCAGTTTGTACCAGTGTGTACAAACTAAAACATCCAATTTAGGAGAAACTAGGTTGCAACTGCCTCCTAAAGTGATGCTTCTAGATATACAAAATAATAACAACAAGCGAACATCTTTAAACTCACAGGGAAGTATTCAAACATAGAAGCCTCCTTTCATCCTCACGTGGCATAGCTGTAGCCGAGAAGGCCCTCACTCCAGTTGTCACCCACTTTATTTGAAGAGGCCATGTTGAACTGGCCTCTGATGACAACGTATGCGCATCAGTGGGGAAGTAGGTGGAGGCATGAGAGAATAGTTTCTAAGAGCTAAGACCAGCAACTTGTGCCACTGGCTATATATCAAAAATGTATGGAATACTTCTATTTAAAAGTTTGTAAATATGGGAGGCAGCCCTGGGTTTCTTCTGAAATTGTGTATTTTAATACGAGGATAATTATTTTCCTTCTTTTTAAAAATAAGCATTGCATATTTAATAGGATGGAGGTGTTCACACATTACCTGTTCCTGTACAAAACCAACAAGAAGTGGACATTTATGTTCCCATTTCACTTTCGCCAAGCATGTTGACGTTTCCATGGCAGCCAAAAGCAGGAGCATATCAGTATACGATAAAGGTAAGTGTTGAAGAAAGTCATCTAAATGCAAAAATAAAACAAAAAAAAATCCCTGTTCAGCTCCTTAGCATTTCACAATTTCTAGTGTCTGTTGTTAACTTTTGATGCTACAATCCTGTTTCTATTAGGAAATGGGATTCTGTTACTATCCATCTGCAGTATGACACCTGCTGGTCTTTAAAGCTGTGTTTTCTTTTACATCACTCTCTTATGATTAAGGAGTCAAAACATAATTTTATGTATTAGCAAATGACAAATGGAAAACAAATAAAAATGCTTGTGGCTTACCGCATGTGGGTTCCATAAGTCAAGAGCTTTATTGACTGCCAAGAAGATATCCAGCAAAGAATGAAAATCTCCATGGAGCATTGGCAATTAACATACTTCACTTCCTCTGCTTAATTCACCGTTGGAGTAACATTGTTATTGGAAGGCAAAGGCCGTGAGTTTACATGTAGTATGTCTTCCATCCCTGACTTTTCTTTTGTACATGCCACACTTTCTCCCTTTCCTTGGCATCAGTTTAACAAGTCATCTTTTTAAAGAATTTCCTCAGAGTAAACAAATTTTGAGGCAACCATATATTTTTTCATAATATAGATAACTCAGTTAAGGCTACAAAAGCTTTTGAATTGTTTACAGAACTGTTTATCCTCTCCATATAAGAATTATTTCCCTCAAAAGAGATATATGCTTAGGAAAAAAACGACAAGTTGGTTTATTTTGTACAACTTAAAATACTGAACTCAGGGTTCCTTTCTGATCAACTTGTCCAGTTAAATATGGTAGAAAGATACAAGTTTACTTGCATTTTGTGAAATCCTCTATGTGCTTAGCTAGGAGTAAGCCTCTTGAATATATTTCAAAATAAACCTTTATCAAATGGCATAGGGATATTCTTAAAACTTAAACCTGCAACATTAAAGTATTCCTCTTAAAATGAAATCAAAATCCAGAGTTAAGTGTATTTGCACCACAAATACTAATCAAGGATCCTTATGCGGCTAAGATATGTATAAGGTGCTTGGAAGAGATTCATTCAGCCACTCTGTTCTTGATCCTTGCCCATCTTGCCTAACTACTTGAAGGTGAAAAGAATTGATATATCACAGCTGATTTGCGTTGTTTCCATGCCTTCTGTGTTTTATTGTTCTGATGTTTAAAAATTTATATTTTTTTATTGGATTGCATGGTTGATTTTTATGTTGTCATACCTCTGAAATTTTCTTTAGGAAGAAAACAGGTGTCCATAACTTTTAAAATAAATTCATTTTGCAACGACTATCGTAGGACCTGGCAAATGCATAATGTACATTTTCTTGCAAAACACAGCATGAGATGGTTTATTTGTTGTCTTAGATAAATGTAATTCTTTCAGGTGTTTTGACCTAGAAAAAATGGAGGACAATAAATTTTGAAAAATAAAGTTATTTCCAGAGCTTTAAACTCTGTTTTTCTTTTCTACAATATAATGCTCCACCAGAATAGTTGTGTAGTACATTATTATGTGTGCAGACCTCCCCCTCCCTCAGATATGTTCAGTTCTCTGCAGGGAAGAAGGGGATAGGACTAGCAGGAAGCAATTCTGCATGCTAAAGCATTGCATTAAGGAGAGAAGGGAATTTTCAAGGAAAAATGTAGGTACTCGACTGTGCTCTGTTTTTCTCCTTGCCATAATTAATTACACAGATCTGACTGACATTGGCAGTATGCTACTTGTGGTGGTGGCAAAGCTCTATGCTTCTGGACTTTTATGCAGCTACAGAGTTGAAACAGATGGTATACATCCCTGATATCTATAGCACATAGAGCTTTCCTGCTGCTTCTTGTGCAAGGTCATTCATCTTTCCATAGTCACAGGCTATAAAAACAGTATAAATCATATCTTCTGGTTTAACTCACAAAATGAAATAAGTGTTAGATTTTTAAGAATTCTGTAGAACAGTTTTTATTTTTAAGAAGGGCTTAGATGTGATAACACAAATTGTACAGCTACTGAATCCTTGGAGACAGCAAGGCTTTTGTGCACAAAATTGTTCAGACCTCTATGAGAATCATGGTAAATACAGGCACTCTTCATTGTTGTCAGTGACTGACTTTTGATGAATTCTTAGAGATAAGAGTATACACAGGTCACCTCCCCTTAAGGCTAGAAATAAAGACATGATGACAGCAAGAAATCAATTTCTTCCTTTTCTCTCCCCCACCCCCTTGCCATTTATACTTCTTAGCAATTCCCATTGGTAGGAAAAACTTTCAGTAGTGCACAGGTTAGGTGCGCTGGGGCTCAAAACATTCAGTTGGCTGTCTCTAGCCTTCAGTAAAAAGCCTCTTATGTGCTGACATGTGAAATTATATGCTGACTACAGGCTCTATTAATCACTGAGGAATCTCTGAGTATCAAAAAATTTTGCAGGAGATGGACAACCAGAGGTTTAGAGATGTCTTGTAGTAATGGACAAGATGTCTTTGTGAGGAAATACACAGTTAACATGCAGTAGTCTGCAGATCTCTAATGTTCTAATTTAACGAGGATATTTCTCTGTGGATTTCTAACTAGCAATTCTGGATTTTAAATACTCTCTTTGTCAGAGTAATTAGCTAAATGACTAGTTTAGGGGTATAGCTGAGAGCAAGAACAGCCTTAATAATAAAACTAACATTTACAGTTGTTTTGCTTTTTGTTTGTCATCTAGGCTTATGGAGGAAGTGGCAACTTCACCTGGTCCACATCTGACCAGAACATTGCAACGGTAACAGTCAAGGGAGTAATGACAACAGGAAATGAGATTGGTGTTAGTACTATACGTGCCACTGATGTTCAGAATCGGTTACATTATGGAACAATGAAGGTAAACAAGACTTAAACTTTTGCTTCTCCTTACAAGATTCTCTTAGGAACTGCAAACAAGACATGCTGTGTTCTTAGTCAAGAAAAGAAGGAGCTCCTAAGCATGATCTTTCTGTGATTAATCACATAATGGAATTTTCTTGTAAGGGGAACTTGCTTACATTCTTTGTATTTATTAAGCAGCTACAGTTTAGAGTGAGAACTAAACTAAAAATATTTTGAAAGTTGTTTCTGTCATACAAGATACCATGAAGTAGTGTAAAGTTCAAAAACTTTGCACACACTGGAAATGCAAATTCTTTCTACAACCGGCTATAAAAACATAGGTAGATAATTCTGCATTTACTGATTAGGAGATTTACATGTTAATATCTGTCTGGATGAGGGAGGGAAAGGAACCTGTGGTCTTCCAGATGTTGATGAACAACTCCATCACTTATTGGCCAGACTGACAATAGTTTACTGGAAATGCCACTCCATCAACATGCTGAGAGCCATGTGTTTAATAGCCTTTTATAAGTAAATTTGATTAAACATTTTCCAATGCAGTAGAGTCATAGTCTGTTCCTTTTCCAATGCAGATTATAACTCCAAACCATTAAAAATCCTCACAGTCTTGTTCCTTTTCCAATGCAATAGAGAGTCAAAATACATGCAAACAAAGAAAAAATAAACAACAAACAGAAAGAACCAGAGGGGGGAAAAAAAGTAAAAAAGGAAAGATAATAAAGGACAATGGAAAAAAATATATACTTTTGACTTCCAGCTTTTCTAATGCAGATTATACATGATTATATAGAATAACTTCTCCAAAATATTATTCAAATACTTCAGCTGCCTATTTTTCCAAATACACTAATTGCCCAAGCTTACAGTTAAAATACCGTACTCTTTTATCTTGCAAAAAAGACTAGCAAAGGTTATCAGAAAGTCACTGATTATTTTGTCTTATAAATGTTAATTTATCCGTTTCCACTAAATCCGTTAATTTTATTAGCCAGTCATTGGAGTTTCTGTGTTCTTCCATTTCTGAGCATTTAATAATCTTGTATCATACAGTGGTCGTGAATCATAGTAAGTTATACTTGTTCTCCAGTTGGTTGGCTACCAATCCTAACAAATATAATTCAGGTTTCAATTGGACATTGACTTTTAAAAATTTTTTTGCACCATACAGTGAATTTGATTCCAGATTTTTTTGTTCCTTTTCAGATATCTTCCACAAGTGATAAAAATACCTAACCTGTTGCTCACACCTCCAATACTCTTTGCATTTTGACCAGTTTTTCTGGTGTCAAATACTAATGGTACATCATCTTATAAAAGTTCTCTTTAAGATCATAACACAATGTAAATTTCATTCCCTTCAGCCACATTTTCTCTATATACTATGTACAACATTTTTGTGCCCACTTTATCACACAGTCTTTCACGTGTTCCTCTTCCATCTCTATTTTTAACAAAAGTTTATACATCTTGCCAATTGAATATGCATCATCTGAGCACAACCGCTTCTCAAATTCTGATTTACTCAACTCAAAATCATACAGTTTTTTGTTCATTTTAAATCTTTCTATTGTTTTTCTATAACAGAACCATTGAAAACGGTAACCTTCTGACAATAATTCTTCATTTGATTTAATTCTATATTGATCTTGGTCAAATTCCAAGAGATCTTGATAGGTTACCCAATTTTCCTTTGCTGTTGTCTCCATTCTAGAAAAATCTTCTTGCAGTGAAACCCACAAAGGTATCTTAAGGCATAACATTGATTTCTATCTGTTTCGTATTCTTAACAAAGCATGTTATTGGTTATTGAAATCTTCATTCACTTTAGTTTTATCATACCAAAGTTAACCATGTCATTCAAAGCCCAGTTCATGCCCTTCTAAATCAGCCCTTGTAGCACAGTGGTTAAATGCCAGTACTGAAGCTACAACATTGTGAGTTCAATCCTGTAGGGCTCCAGGTTGATCCAGCCTTCCAGCCTTCCGTAGGTCAGTAAAATGAGTACCTGGCTTATTGGGGGCAATTAGCTAAAAAACACATTGTAAACTGCTTAGGAAGTACTTAACACTGATAAGTGGTGTAGAAATGTAAGTTCTAACTGCTATATAAATCCAGCAATCTCTTATTATCAAAAAAAAAAAGTCTTTCAGCCAAACCAAACAGCATGCGGAAAAACACAATTTCATATCCAGTAACCCCAACAATGATAACTTAAGTTTCACCCATCTTTGCAGGTCCAGTTTGATATCATTTCAGTGCATATTTGTCATGGTAATACCTAAATATTTCACCTTTTTCTTAATTTTAAAACCCAGCTTATCCAGCAGTTTTATTTGATCTTCCTTTCTCATATTCACATTATCATCGTCATCAGCTTTTGCTTGTTTTTCTTAAATCCAAACAACTCTCCAAATTCTTTTAGTGTCTCCAACAGCACTTCTAAACTATCCAAAGGATAGTTTACTAGCCTTGTTACCCGTCACCCTATAGAAGATTAAAAACCTAGAGGAGTTATTGGATGGATGCTGAAAAATCTGCTTTCTTTCTACAGTCCTGCAAAACTCATATTGCTAAAATAAAGGCACAAATACACAGATTGATTTATGTGAAGCTTTCTTTGGCCAGAAAGGCAAGAAGAAGATCTCGTAATAGGTTTGCCAAATGATCTAAAATTCCACCCAGAGTGAAATCATAAACTTTTAGAGCTTATGCATAGCCAGGTTTCCCAATTCTCAGCTGGATTTATATATAATGACTGATCCATCTCACTGTGCATGAACATTTCTGCATATTCATATGACAAACAGATGGTTAACTCACTTATCACCTGTTGAGAAACTGAATTTCTCTTGCTTACACCCTCTTTTAATTTTCTGAATAAATGATTGGCTTTGTCTGAGCTTCATATCAGTGAAGAGATGCATATGCAAACATATAGTACAGTTCTCATCAAACTGACTTTGAAGAACAGGAGTTAGTAGGGCTTACTTCCAGGTTATTATTGAAAAAAAAAATGATATTATCATCATTTACTATTATCACTTTTATTCATTCAGTTATATCCCAAAACTAGAATTCAAGGTAGGTTACAAAATTTAAAAGAACAATGAAAAAGCCATCATTATGATGCAATTAAACTATATGTACAATTATAGCCATTTGAGACAAATCTGTTTTTTTAAAAAAAGATGCATGTCAGTATAACAACACACCATTAAAAGTCCTCATAGTCTATCCCTAAAAGCTTGAACTGAAAATTTACAATCTCCAACAGGACAGCAAAAAGGGAGCCATCCTCACTTGTCTTGTTGTTGTGTGCTTTCAAATTGTTTCCAGCTTATGGCAACTCTAAGGCGAACTTATCATGGGATTTTCTGAGTCTGAGAGCTTGTGAAATGGCCAGGGTCACCCAGTGGGCTTCATGGCTGAGCAGGGAACCAAACCCTGGTCTCCAGGGTCACAGATTAATGCTCAAACCACTACACCACACTGGCTGTCCCTCACCTCCTTGCAACAGGCCTAATCCAGTAAGGATCACTGAGTATACAAAATCAGGTCCTGAATCTGCATGTACCGGAGGAGGGGGGAAAGCGGTTTATCTGACAAAGTATTTGTATTTGCTAGATAACTGGTACTTTCCACCCAAGAATGACAAAAGAGAACATCTGTGGCTTTGTGAGAGCCATAAGTCACTTGGATATCATGCTACACTCCTTTAAAAAAGGTGTTCTGGGATGCTACCTAAGTTCCAGTGGTCAGCTTCATGTTGAACTCCTAAAGGAAAGGGCTAATTAGAAGCAAAAGAATGTGCCCACCATTACTCATAACATGTAATAGTAAATGTGTCAGAATTTGACATTGTGTTTTCTGTGGTTCATATTCCAATAGCTAGTTTGAAGGCAAAATTCCAAAGGTTTTTTCCTCCATAGGCAAAAAAGAGAGTTCTGTATACCATCAGCAAATATTTTTTTAGTGTTAGATCATAGGAGATAACTCTTTGAGGTATGGCTGTTAAGATTTTTGAGTCAGAAATACAAGAGAGAACTCTGATGTGCATCTGGTGATATTCCCAAAGTAAAAAAAAAAAAAAACTGGAGATAGGAAAATAAGAGACCCTTTGAATACTTTTTTTTTGGGGGGGGGGTGTTAGGCAGAACCCCAAACAGTGCTGCATACAGTTTACTTAGAAAATAGGAGAGCACTATGTTGCCTACATTGCTGGGGCTCGTAGTGGCAAGAAAACAGAAGAGGGCTAAGGCGTTGCCACTAAGATCCATGAGAGTTGTGAAAGGGCAAGAACAGAAGAAAGAGTGATTTTAGGTACTGCTGGTAAGATTAAAAGAGGGGGGAGTGATAAAACAAGAGGCCCCTGGGAACCTTTACATACAGATTCAGACAATTCCAGATACATTCCAGCTAGTTATGAAATAACTAATGTTCTTTATAACTTTTTTTTTAAAAGCCAATTTTCTTAATAGATGTCTAAGCTCAATGTTGGGACCTAAATTCTCTGATTTTTCTGCACAAAACCCCATATTATCTTCACAAACAGTTTAGTTTTCTGGGGTATTCATGTGGATTAAGTTCCCATCTTGGTTTTTAAGTTAAAAACATTTGCCATGATTTGCAAATGAGGATCTTTGCAACCAGTAGCAATAGTTAGTACTCTAATAGGACTAGCAAAAGCCTGTAAGACACTCAGTGAGCAACTGGGATAGAGCAGGGGACAACTACAAGTAGTAGTGTGACTAACGATGCAGCTGCAGTCAAACCAAAAGGATGTTCAGCTGTTGACATGCTCAGAAGTGAAAGGAAAGTCTGAAGCTAAACACTTATAATGAACACTTATTATAGGAACATGGAATGTGAGAAGCTTGAATCCGGGAAAGCTAGATATAGTAGAACAAGAAATAGAACAAATGAACTTTGCTGTGCTTTGGATGACTGAGCTAAGGCTGACAGGAATAAAAAACAGTGTTTTACTCAGTAAATTACACAGTATTTTACTCAGAAAATGAAAATCTAATAAACTGGGGTGGCATTAATAGTGAGGAGAGTGATAGCAAAAAGCAAAGGATGTTACACAAAGTCTCACCAAATCATATCAGTAACACTTCAGGAAAAACCTATCAGTATAATCATAATCCAAGTTTATGCTCTAACTACAAAGGCAGAAGAAGAAATTGAAAGATTCTGTGCTGAAGTCCAGGGAAAGCTGATCACACACCAAAACATGACATGTTGTTAATCACAGGTGATTAGAATGCTAATGTTGGAAACAGAGCAGAATCAAGGACAATAGGAAACTTTTGCCGGAGATCAAGAAATGAAGCAGAAGAGTGACTGATTGAATTTTGTGAAATTGGCAGTTTGTTCATTGCAAACACATTTTTCAAGCAGTAATTAGAGGATTATGCATGGACATTACCTTCTGGCCAATATAGAAATCAAATAGTCTACATAATTGGAAGCAGAAGATGGAGAAGCTGCATTCTCTCTGCAAAAACAAGACCAGTACAGATTGTAGCGCAGCCCATGAACTGCTAATATTAAAAATTAGAGTAAAGCTAACGAATAATATTAAACCAACTATCATGCCAAAAGACAACTTGAAGAATATCCTGCTGGAATTTAATAATAATGTAAAAAATAGATTTGGATAATTAAACCTAATTGATCAGGAGCCAAAAGGACTCTGGACTGAAGCCAAGGACATTCACAGGGAGTAAGGCAAAAAGACACGATCTGCAGTCGAAGAAAAAGAGGAGCCTCAGTGAATGACAGACAAAGATCTTCAAGCAGTTAAGGACAGCAGAAGTAAAAGCTGACAGAAATAGGGTCAGAATCTTGAATGCAGTTGTTCAGTGGCTTGTGCAGAGGGACAAAGCCAACTACTGTCATAATGAATGCAGAGAAATAAAAGATGACAACAAAAAAGCAAGAACAAGAGACCTCTTCCACAGGAATTCTAGTTCTAACTAAAATCTGTCAACAAATATGAAAGACAAAAGAATTGGAAATGCTCAAGACACACACAAACACACACACACACACACTGTGTGTGTGTGTGTGTGTGTGTGTGTGTGTGTGTGTATTCCAGTCCCCAAGAAAGGGGATACCAAGGATTGCAGTAACCACAGGACCATTGGATTAATCTCCTATGCAAGCAAAGTGACTCTCAGAATTGTATAACCAAAACTTTTATCATATATGGAACAAGTAATGTCTGGTGTCCAAGTTGGGTTCAGAAAAGGAAGAGGCACTAGGAACTGTGTGTTGGATAACACCAAAGAATTTCAAAAGAAAATCAAATTGTGCTTTATGGATTATAGCAAAGCCTTTGATAGTGTAGATCGTAAAAATCTATAGAGTGCTCTTAAAGAAATGAGTGTGCTGCAGCATTTGATTGTTCTGATGTATAACCTCTCCTCAAGATAAGAGGCTACCATCAGGAGAGAATATGAAGAAACAATATGGTTTCCAATTTGAAAGGGGAGACGGCAAGACTGTATTTTATCACCCTATCTGTTTAACTTGTATCCTGAATGTCATATGTAAAGCAGGATTAGATTTGAAGGAAGGTGGCATGAAACTTGTAAGAAGGAACATCAACAATTTAAGATACGTGAATAACACTATACTACTAGCAGAGAATATCAAAGACTTGGAAAAATTACTGAAGAAAGTCAAGAGAGAAAGTGCAAAAGCAGGTTTAGATATTATGAAAACAAAAATAATGACTACAGATGATTTATTTAACTTTAAAGCAGGTGATGAAGACAATGAAATAATTCTGGATTTTCCATTCCTGGGCTCAGTTGCTGATCAGAACGGAGACTGCAGTCAAGAAGCCAGAAGACTAGGGCTTGGAAGAACAGCTATGAAGGAACTAGACAAGCTCCAAGACAGTGAAATAGAGTTAGCCTTGCACATTTGCAGGAGTTGGGTCTTCAGGACCCCCATGAAAGTAGAAAAACCATGAATATCTCTAGGCCCCCCAGACCAGCACACTGCGTCACTCAAAATGTGTGTATGAGTTCTTTCCAACATGAAGAAAGAAACAATGTCTTACGGTGGATGACACTATTGCAAACATGTCCCTCAAACTAAGTACCCTCCGTCCTTCCTATTCCTTCTCCAGATGTCTTCTAGATAGCAGTGGATTTAACTTTCCATGCCAGGATCAAGGGCCTTCTGATGCCTTATAGCCCTTTCCCTTGCAATGTTCCACTTACCATATGCCTGCCTTGGGGCAAAAGAGGGAAAAATGCCATGCTCTGCTTTGCTGCTCTGCCCTACCTCCCCTCTCCAAACCACCAGGCCACTCTCTCCTTTCGCAACTGCTCATCCTCTCTCCTTCTCCCTAGCAGCATTGAGCCTGGCAAAACCAGTACTCCAAGCATTCAGCACCCACGTGGACACAGTCCACTTGCTTGCTTGTTCATTCAGCCCAAGAGGCATTGGGTAGCCTAGCAGGCTAAGTCTCACCCACTGCCTTGTGCCATTGGGCACCAGCAGAAGGGCATGGTTGGGGTAAGGGGAGAATGGTGTCATTCCATGTAACAGAGCAGCATGGGGGGGAGGGACTAGGTGAGGGCTGTTCTCTTTTCCTCAGCCGGACAGCTCAAGAGAATGACTGTTCAACAGGCATTGCCCCACCCCACCCCACCCCATCCGAGATAGCAGCTGAAAAATCCGAGAGTGAGCTGTTCTTATCTGGCCAGGAAGCAGCTGGTGGAGAAGGAAAAGGACCAGAGGTGGGTTTCTAAAGGGCAGCACAGCCTGATCTGAACTGCCAAGAGGAAGTATTCCCTCAGGAAAAAGCCTGGGGAACAGGAGCTGGACAAACTCATGAATAACCAAACCTGTGAAAATTAAGCCCACAGATGAGGAGGGCTAACTGTAGTTCTAGATTTTCCATACCCTTAACTCAGTCATTAATCAGAATAGAGACTGCAGTCAATGAATCAGAACTCTAGAACTTGGAAAGGCAGCTATGAAGGAACTAGGTAGGATCCTGAAGTGTAAAGATAAAGCACTACTAAAGTTAGGATTTTCCTTGCCATTGTATTTCAAACTTCTGTGTATGGTTGTGATTGCTGGACAGTGAAAGAAGATGATAGGAAGAAAATCAACTATTTGAACTGTGGTGCTGGGGGAGAGTTCTGCAGATACCATGGATGCTAAAAAGACAAATGAGTGCTACAGCCTATCAAGCTTGAACTCTCCCTAGAAGCCAAGATGACTAAGCCAAAACTGTCGTACTTTGGACGTGTCATAAGAAGACATTACTCAATAATATTTGGTAAAGTAGAAGGAAGTAGGAAAAGAGGAAGAATACATGACAGATGGATATACTCAATCAAGGAAGCCATATCCCTCAGTCTGCAAGACCTGAGCAGGGCTGTTGATGATAGGGTCGCTTAGAGGTCTCCCATCCATAGGGACACCATAAGTCAAGGTCATCTTGATGGCAGTTAACAACAACAAGGCAGGAGTGGGAAACTGATTGTCCAGGGGGGCTTCAAGAGAGCTTGACTGGCCATACCCCCACTGCAAAAAAAAAATTGCCCTGCAATATCCCTAAACACCCAATAGGAGGCATGTGGAGCATTGTCACCATGTTAGGCCCACAAAGGCCTTTTGTAACAGCAGGAGGTCAGTGAAAATCATTTCTAGTTCACTTCCTTTAAAAAAAAATTACATTTTTGCCTTCTTAAAAGCCTTTTTGTTACTGTTATATTTTGCACAAAGTGATGAAAGTTCCAGAATGAAAAACTGCCTATTGAACTACTATTTCTGGTTTCTAAAAAAGTCACAACCTGTGTCAGGAAATATGTTTCTAAATGACTTAAGCTTACCATAACTACTCCAGAAATTACATTTCTAGTGTCTTTGAAGTTTAAAATAGTTTGGCTTTCCATTTATTTTAAACAGTATATTTATCTTCCCAAATGTAGTTTAAATGGGCATTAAATGTAATGGTTAAATATTAAGTTGAAATGCTTGTTAAACCATTATTAAACCAAGACAGAGGTTAGTTCACATCCTTACACTGATGGACCCTGCAGTAGTTGTATCTTATGGACCCTGCAGTAGTTGTATCCTGAAGATGTTGCTTTTCAGCAAATGACAGTTGCCTGCATGAGACTCAGAAATGATGTGTTTAATTAAAATGTTGCTTTCAGATTCATGATTCAGAGCACATAGCTATAGGAGTGCTTTTCATCCCATTTGAACTTGCAGGAACAAGCATTAAATGAAATGAGTGGCTTCAAGTTAAGATTTTAACAGTCTGCTCAAGCTTTCCATCTTGCATTTGAAGCAGGCATCTGTCTGCTGACCTTGATTATCAGGTTATGCAAGTAGTCTATAAGTTTCATGAGGATTACAATTTTAACACCATACCATATGGTCCAGAATTTAACCTGAAGCAGTAGACAGATGGCTTTAAAAGTTAGACACACCAAATGAAATCTTTGATCAAGCAGTTGTTATGAAATGTTGCTATCCATCTGTGATAGTGTCTTTTATGATAGCTCAGAATAAAAGACAAACATACAATTCTGCGTAGGAATTTTTTCTCCCTTCTACCTGTTTTTTTTCCTACATCACACTGTGTCTGGGGGACTTGATAATAACTGGCTAAGAGAAGAGTCCTTAAATAAGAGGTCACTTGGCAGGTAGTAGAGGAGAAAATTAGCAGTTACTGTGAACACTTTGGCATCCTTTTGGTAAAAGGGAGGGCTCTGGAACTGCCTCATTAGGTCCTGTGACCTGGGGGATGAGAAAGGAGACTATCCTTGAGGCTAGTCTGGGGACTTTACCCTCACTTTAAGTCCTGCAACTTGGGTTTGCCTTCCAGCAGATGTCCAGGTGGGGATCAACCTGGCTAGCGCAAGATACAGTGTGGGGTATGCCAAAAAAGTGGGGGCAGGTAAAGGGGGGGGGAATCCTATGCAGCCCTAAAGTGACTAGCAGTGGAGACAGGAGGGTGAGTCTAGTTTAGCCACCAAAAGTGGATGTGAAGGGGGGGAATGGGAGGATCTTAAATATCCTCCAGCACACACACACGCACACACACCATCCAAGCCCAGTTACAGCTGACATAAAAATACTTAGCATGTCTCCATTGGGAAATCCAGTGTGGTATAGTGATTTGAGCATTGGACTATGACCCTGGAGATACGGGTTCAGTTCCCTGCTCAGCCATGGAAACTCACTGGGTGGTCTTGGGTGTACCACATACTCTCAGCCCCAGAAAACCCCATGAGAGGATTGCCTTAGCAGCCCCATAAGTCAGAAGAGACTTGAAAGCACACAGAACAACATCTCCATTACAGGCTAGCAAAGGTGGTCTGTCTCCTGCAGTGCCTTGCATCACAAAGGTCCAAGGCTACATGATTTCTAAAAGTAATTTTTCAGGCTCTACTCTTCTGAGAGGCTGTGGGGGGGGAAAAAGAATGGATGTGCTTCTTTGTAATCAGAGGTGTATGCATGAAGTGTTTGTATCAAAGAGAGTCTCTGCACCTTGGAAAGACTTTTGTATCATTCTCACTTCTGACCATAACAATGTTGCCTGCATTTTTCAAAATATACTGGTAAAAAAAAATTAACATCAAAAGTTTTGCCTTTCGGCAGTTGATAGCTGTTAAAATAAGACCTTTTTCCAGTTCAGGTTTTGTTTATTATCTCTTATCTGGCTTCTATGTCTCACCTCATTATTGTTTCCTAGGTCTATGTGACAGAACCCAGTGGCATGGAGTTCACACCATGTCAAGTTGAGGCACGTGTGGGTGAGATGTTGGAGCTGCCTCTGAGGATTAATGGCCTAATGAATGAGGAAACCAGTCAGATGGTCACCTTGAGTGATTGCTCTCATTTTGATTTAGTTGTTGAAGTTGAAAACCGTGGTGTGTTCAGCCCATTTGAAGGTGACTAAAAATAATTCATTCATTTCAGCTTTTAAGATAAACAGAAAGACAAATTTGTAATCTACTTTCTGATATGTTACAGTTTATTTTCTCAATAGCAAATGTTTATAACTTTCCAATGAAAATTACACAGATTATTTACATTGGGAAAAACATGCTGAGACTTTGGGGCAGTTGAGCAAAGTTTTATTTTTCTAAGAGGATTAGGAAAAAAAATCTTTAAGAAACAAAACCCTGATCCTCAAGAAGCAATGAAAACTAACAGAAGTAGATGGTGATCTCATTGCCTAGCCATACCTATGCTCCTAAGAAATTGCCCCCCTCAGATCTTGCAAATTCAGGAGCATATCTTCCTTCATTGAATCAATCACCAGTAGTGTATTCTTTGCCTTTTCCTAGTGCCTCCTACTTTGCCAAGCCTGTTATACCAGACAAAAACTTTTTTAATTGATGTACACAAGTTGAGGACAAAAATCATTGCCATAAATTGTATATGCATAAAATATACATATGTACAGGGATATCTTTTAAATGCATAGATTGTTCATATGCTGCTTCTTGTCTCTTTTATTTAGGGAAGGCATGTTTTTATGTACCTCTTTGATTTTTCCATTTATAGCAATGATGTGATCTTGCTATGAGTTAACCAATTACACGAGAAGGAAAGCCTAGAAATGCTGTAATTACAAATGTTGTAAAATGTTGTATATATTAATGTTCTGTTCCTGTTTACTTTTATTGCCAGGGAGGCTGAAGCCAACATCTGAGTTCTGCAGTGGGGTCAGAGTTAAAGCTGAAGGCCAGGGATACACTGAACTGGTAGTCAGTTATACACACGGTCACATTCACCTCAGAGCCAGTATCACCATAGCTGCTTACTTGCCACTGAAGGTAAGCCTGGATTTTATTATACTCACTGTAGTCATGCCTAACCCACCCAAAACTAGCTGGTCAACTCGAAATAGATCATGTACATTGATGGGAGGAGAAGAAACCTGTACGTTGTCCATTAGGCTTGGCTCCAGTGGAGTGGTCTTCTCCCTCATTCCAGGCCATCCATGATGCTTTTGTTCCCCTCTATTCTTTTGATATCTGTATCTTGGCAACTTTTTCAGTTTCAGCCAAAGTTATCTGGTTTCTTTGATAACCTTTGATTACACCTTAGTAATCAGGTATGGATTTGGGTGCTTACATGAGTCCCAGTTATCTTATCTTTGTGTGCTGGTGGTAGTTGTTTTGGAGTGGGGGCCTTTGGAAAGAAGCTTCTGAAATGGAGTTCATACTAAAGGCCCATCTGTTAATCTCCATGTTGCAACTTCTCCTTCTGATCAGATTGTTCTGACCCCTCTCACCCCACCCCTAGGTCTCCAGGATGTATATCTCTTCCTTATGTACACACAGGCTTACTGTCACTCAATATTACAGACCTAGATCTGCATTTCAAAAGTGATATTGTCTCAGACTCAGCCTTCTGATTTCAGGTTGTTTACCTGTTGCCTTTTCTAGACTGAACCTTTGTTATTCTTGACACAGAGAATGATGTTTAATGTGTTAGCTAGAATCAAATAACCAAAGGCAGCACAAATTTGAAATTACAAAGCACATACTCCCAGAGGTTATACTTGTTATATCGATTACATAAGTATTGATGTTACATATATGAGAAAGCATTAGAAACAAGGAACAAAATAGGAATACAATAGGATATCTGGATTTCTGAGTTCTATGTTGAAAGTGAATTTCAGGAATCAAAGTGTAACATTGATTAATATTTATGCATGTAATCAGAAGCAAAGTCTAATTGGTCACAAAATGTTTTAGGTAATTTCAGAATATTTTCTGTATCGTTCCAATTTTTAGTATATGTGCTGCCGAAGCGAGCACATGTAATTTCAGAATATTTTGAAGGTAAAATGATCTTGGATTTCCTAAATGCTGGGATAATAATTTCTGCTCGAGATACAAAAATAAATATAAACCATCTGCCTCCATCCATCTATCTAGTCATTTCGGAAGTATATGTATTATTTATATTTGATAGAAATAAAGTGTTTTTTAAATCCACATTTTATTTTCTTTCCAAACTAAAATTATTCTAAAATGGGTAAGATTCTCATCTTTCCAGCTTTAATAATGAAAATATTAGGAGTTATTTGTTCTTAGTATGTATCACATGTCTGAGTGTGTATGTGTTGTGTGTTGTGCGTGTGTGCCCTCAAGTTGCCTGTCAACTTATGGTGACCGTATGGGTTTCATAGGGATTTTGGGGGGCAAGAAATACTCAGAGGTGGATTTGCAAGTTTCTTCTTCCAAAATATAGCCTATAGTACCTGGTATTCATAGAATCATGGAATAACAGAGTTGGATCAGAAGACAGGGACCATTGAGTCCAACTCCGTGCTATGCAGGAACACACATCAAAGCACTGGATGGCCATCCAGTCTCTGTTTAAAAACCTTCAAAGAAGGAGACTCCACCACACTCCGAGGCAGCATACTCCACTGCTGAACAGTTCTGACCACCAGGAAGTTCTTCCTGAGGTTCAGGTGGAATCTCTTTTCCTGTAGTTTGAGCTGTAGTTTCTTTGATGGTCTCCCATCCAAATAGTTGGGATCTAGTGCCTTAGGTTATTTAGGCCATTGTCAGATCATACTCTAGTTTATTCAATTATAATGAATCTAAATGTAAGTCAAGGAATTAGACTTAACACTTTGTTTAAAGAAAGGGCAAACCCATAGGCCTAAATCTAACTAGAGCAGGCTCACTGAATCAATGGAGTTCACATAAGTGTCAATGTACCAATTTTCCATTGATTTAATGAGTATGGTAAGGACTAACAAGTGTATTCAAATTGTTACTCATAAATTTAAATGAAAAATAAATAAAGAATACTTTACAGTTAATTTTACTGGTCAAATCACATGGAAAACAACATGGGAAGCTGCCAGCACATTTATAAGAAAAAGGGTTTTCTTCCTAATTATTTCCATTGGTACCTAAATAGAATGAATTTTTTATTGATAGGACTAAAGAGCTTGACTTAATGCATAAAAAGAATCTTGATATTTTAGATGAACTGCAATAGCATAGAATATGCTAACCTTACAAAATATTTATAAAACTTGAAAGCTTTCTTATCATCACCCTCCAGAAATACTCAAGACAAAACAGCCAGGCATTTGGCTCATAAATTAACAGGAAAACAAACAAACAAAAAATCATGTTAGCTTAAATCACTTAAAAATATGGATAAACTACATTCTCTTTCATCCCTACTCAGAAGTAAGTCTCATTTGTTCAGTGAGGCTTATCAGATAAGTGAGTATAGAGTAGCTGATGTACAATGCAGAGAGATTGTTTAGTGGCATAGCTAGCAAATCAGTGCAGGTTTTATTCCAATATTCCATTAGACATTTCTGATATCACCTCATTTTCAAACCTCATTCCAAAGCAATTGCAGAAAAAAAGGATTTAACTTGATGATGTGTTAAAATGATAAAGAACTCGTAATAGGAGCAATCTGTTCATTATAAGATAGTATTTTGTATGTGACAGCTAAATATGTGATCAGTTGGAAGAAGTATACCAGTAGTGGAAACTGTTTTTTAATTATCCTATTGCGTTAAGTTTAGGACTATAAATACATCTGTTTCCTCATTCATTTATGTTATGATGTATTATTTAAAATCATCATCATGTTTCCCCTCCCTAAAGAGGGAAATAATATAGCAAAAGCAACAGCAAATACTAAAGCGTCCAATATGTCACATCAGCAAAGATTTCCTGTTTATATAGATTAAACATTAAGACTGTTATGAGATAATGATTTGATACACTTTGGGTGCAAGAGCCATCCAAGTTCTTCAGGGAAGTTAGGGCTCAGCATCCAGAATACTGATAATGGTTTTCAGCAAATTAATGTATCACTTATAATATTTTAATCAGTATAATTTTTTCTTTAGACTGTTGATCCTGTTGCTGCTGCCTTGGTAACTTTGGGCTCCTCCAAAGATATATTGTTTGAAGGAGGACCCAGACCTTGGGTGCAAGAGCCATCCAAGTTCTTCAGGGAAGTTCATGCTGAGCATCCAGAAAATACTGGCTTATCTTTAGTAGGACCACCAACAACTAGGAATCCTTTCCAGCACTGGGTCAGAGCATCTTGCAGAGCCCTGGGGGAACAAGTGAGTAAGACAGATGCATGTGATAAATGTTGCTAAGCCTTACTGTATAGGCACAATAACTGAGAGAAATTATTGTAGCAGACAGCTAAAAATATAAGCCTTTGACAGGTTGCAGTATAATTAGTTATAACACAGTATTATCCCAGAATGCATGAATTAGTTGCTGCTCTTTATTTATTCTTATAAATGTGAAATCACTGTTGAGAATTAAGCATTCTTAAATTGTACCAAAGTTACAAGTATTTTGTCACAGTGTACTAATGTCATGGAAAGGTATTTAAAAGTTAAGTGTATTTCCTGATTACAAGGCCACTGTTTATTCTCTCAGGGCTGTGAACAAAAGCTGGTGCCTTTTTTTAACCTTTTAATTAATTCTTGGGGCCCTTTTCTCTCCAAATTTCTGCACTGAAAACAAAACAAAAAGACAAACAGTCTTGGGTCTTGTAGACAATTTACAAATAAGATTGTGCAATTCTAATTCAAATTTCATGACAATTTGAAAGAAAACATTCATGGCCACCTATATATCCTGAGTCGTTCATCCAATATTATTTTACATGTTAGATGTTTCTTTGAGTACGCTTAGTTACAAGAGTGTCTTAGAGTTTTAGTGTTCTGTGTAAGAATATAATGGCTGAAAGGAAAGTGGGAAGGAAAAGATAGCAGTGCATTTGAAATAAGGAACAGGAGAAGAGTTCTGTGGATACCGTGGGCTGGTAGAAAGACAAATTAATGGATGCTAGAGTAAATCAAGCCTCGACTCTCATTAGAAGTAAAAAATGACTAAATTGAGGTTGTCTTACTTTGGATCTATTATGAGAGACATGATTCATTGGAAAAGCTAATGAAGGTTGCTAAAATGGAAGGCAGTAGGAAGAAACAAAGAACACACTTCTGATGATCGATTCAGTGAAGTAAGACATGGCCCTGAGTTTGCAAGATCTGATGAGAACAATTGATGACTGGAGCTCTTTGGAGGTTTTTCATTCAGAAAGTCAACATACATCGAAGTCAACTTGATGACAGATAAACAAAATGTGAGAGTACACATTCACACATCTATTAAGGTGAAGGTCTCTGTCCTCATACCTGTCCAGACATCTTCCTAAATGATATTCCTTACTTACGACTTACAGTCTTTTGGTAACTGGTTGGTGCCACATGGACTGGAAAACTATTCTGTAGACTGCATCCCTTGTCTTCTACCATCTATAAACATCTATGATCGTTGTTGGTTCTGACCAAATAATGGTTGATCCAGTCGTCATGTATTGGATAGTATAATATTTTCTCATCCATAAATAATCCCTTCTAAAGGAAATAGAAGCAAAAATAGTAGTAATAAAATGTCAGGTTAATCATATTGAAAGCTGTGCTGAATAACACCTGTTTGGTCTGAATCCTCTTATTAAGCCAAAGTGAAAGAGACCCACTGAATCCATGGGATTTGTGGCAAGGGTGAATCACCATTCAGTAATTAACTCTGTGGGGCTACTCTAGTTGGAACTGCTTTGTACATATCTCTTTCTGGCACATCTTGCATACATTTCTTGTGCAAGCATTATTGAAATGGTTTGATGTTGCATAACAATGTTTGGAGAATTGTTCCCATCAGTTCTGATTAATAAAAGAAATTCTAATTGTTTCTTATGAATATTGATTTTCTTGAAGAAAAAATGAGCGCTCTGCCATCTGTTTCAAAACCTCAAAAATATTTTTTTGCAATGTTAATTTGGATAATATAGGAAAAAGAATGGGAACTTATGTCTTGATAATGGACCAGAACTGCTTTTGAAGAAAGGTGTATCATACTGACATTTAATCTTTAAGCAATGCAGGCTATTAATGAAACATCATGTTGGCTTCATTTTTTTGTTTGTTTGTTTGAACTGTGCTTGAAATGGAAGTTTGTACTAAATTATGTGCTATCATCAAAGAGATATTCTTAAACACAATCTTCATATTTTATTTCTTGGATTTTTCATGCAGGTGATATCATTAACAATTGGAAATAAGCCCACTGTTACTAACCCCTTTCCAGCTGCTGAATCTGCTAGTATGAGGTTGGTCTGTGCTATTCCTTCCCGACTCACTTTGGCACCTATCTATGCAAATCCTGAACTTGGTCTCTCATGTCCTTTTCTTCACCAGAACAAGCAAGGGGTAAGTTTGTAAAGAAAGATAATAGACTTTGGTTCATAGCTATCCTTTAGATATTAAGGTAACAATTTCTGTGGTTTCATTCCATAGTACTTCTAAAACATTCAAAGGACCTGTAACTTAGACTGTTAGATTGCAGTACACTGTGGCTTACTTTGATTCTACACATAAATGAAAAGTACTTCTCTTGCAGATTCCCATCTCAAATTATCGCAATCCAGTATTGGAGCTGGACGTTTATGATCAACAGGGGCGTAAATTTGACAATTTTAGTTCCCTTAATATTGTCTGGGAATCAACAAAATATTCATTAGCCAGCATAGAGGCCAGTATGCTGCTGGAGATGTCTCTGAAAGATAATGGAAGCAATGAGAAGAAAATGCGAGGTACAGTTGCACATTGCTACGCATTCAGTTCATTTGTATGAATTTATTATACTTGAGAGTGGATTTAGTGCAAGGTCAAAAAAATTTTGTTTTTGTTAGGTTTATCTCCCCATCACAGCCATTACTGCTATACAATGATAATTTTGGAAGAAATGTTATGTTTTCCTCAGAAAAATCAGTTTTTTATGTAAGCTTAAGAGTATATGAAATGTAGTGGGAGAATGTGCTTTTGTGATGTGTGATTTTGAAAAGTTAATCTCTGTGCTCTTGTATATTGATGAATAGTCACACCATAAGTGCTGCTTTTCCAGTTTTGTCTGTCCCTTTTTCTTAGGTTTCCAAACTGTTTTAGTTCATCATAAACCTGGAACGACGACAATATCTGCTACTGCAGTTGGATATGAACACTTTCATCTCATTGCCAATGAAGTGAATAAACCAGTAATGACATTTTCTTCAAGCTTTTCCTATAATACCCTAATGATGTATATTTTCTACTACCATTTCCTTAGTATAATTTGATATAGTTTAGTAACTTCTTAAAATGTTCATCATAATACAAGCATTAGTGAGTAACTACTTTTTGAGCACCTAAATTTCAGAGCTCTACTTCCCACCCTCCCTTACAATACTTTAAATAAATTATTATACACTGAATACTGGTTCTCCATACAGTAAAGTCATTGGTCTATATTTTCACTTATCCAGACAAGTGGCCTTTTTTCCCTTTAATATTAAAAATCAGTAGTACAGATGTTACTGGAAAGGAAATACATTTATGATTACACTGGAGCATAGAATGAGTGAGTGAAGCTACAATAGGTTCAACAGAATTTTTGCTTGACTTTAGTGGGAATTTGGACTAACTTTTAATTTCTCCTCCTGTCTACCTAATAGTTACTGTATCACAAACTGCTTTTGAAATTGTCCCAAGCTTCTTAAGTTGATTGTCCTAGGAAGATTGCTATTGCAGTGATTTAAAATAGAAATCATTTCAAGTGAAGAGTTGTTAATAGCAGGCTAATGATCCTTACAAATAGTTGAATTTAGATACCTTTCTGAATGCATGTGAACACCCGGGTTTGAACTTGAAGCATAAAGGTGTCTATAGAACAAAAGTAAAGTGTCAAATTTGCTTCCTCACAGTTTATGATGTTGTTTTAATTTTAAGCAATAGTATGCATTTTCCCTAAATTTATAGGTGAGTTGGTCTCTAAAAAAGAATTTTGCCCAGGACTTTGTCATTAAATAATACATGGAACTGAGTAACTGAAGAAGTTGCTCTAAATTGTTTAGCTGAAAGAATAGTCAGAACCACTGATCAATCATTGCTTTAAAATAGTGATCCTTGCTGGATGGGGTTTTGTTCATTTCACGCTATCTCTTCTTCCTCTTTAAAAAGAGTAGGCATAGTTCAGTAGCTTTTGCTGGCTTTAAGACACTTTTCTTACATCATCAATGTAAGTAACCTGTTGAAGGGGAATATAATAAAAACTGTGCCTGCAACCTTGTTTTCTAGTTTCCAGGAAGTTTCACAGAAGATTGTGGCTATTTGGTGTCAAGTGGAATGGAAAAGTCTCTTTCACTAGTGTAAAGATGTGTAACATACAGGTTTACTTACATAAGATGGGCAGCTGCCCTTTCTTAGTAGTGCAGGAACATTTGGAATAATGTGCATATTGCTAAGGTATGTGCTGAGAGGTCTGGTGCCTTTAGGATGTTTAGGCCCACCTTTATTGACAGTACTGAACTAATATGAGGAATTTATGGGATCTAAAGTTCTTTTATATAAAAGTCACAGTTTTTGTGATTTAAATTGTTGAAGACTTGTCTAAAGTTGGAAACTAAGCAGGGTCAGCCCTGGTTAGTACTTGGATGTGAGACTGCCCATGAAGACTGGGCACTGTAGGCTATATTTCATAGAAGGAAACTGGGAAAACCACCTCTGAGTGTTCCTTCCCTTTAAAAACCCTATGGAATTCATGGGGTCGTCATAACACTGAGACATTCTGAAATAAGTGACAGCTGTGAACATATTCTGTAGAAATAAAGAAGTTGGGAATGGCAAGCTAGTTACCAGATATGTCTCTTGCTTCTGTTTCTGTTGTCTGTCTGCTTGTCTATACATCACTACATTACAAAGTGTTTTCTCACAAAATGTCAAATTCAGAATCTTGGTTTTTAATTGTCTACACTACTCCTTGCAGTATGAACCTCTTATACCTGTGTCTGTGACTGTTGAACTACTACTTGTGGAAGATGTAAAAGTGAGTCCTACAGAAGTGACCATCTATAATCACCAGGGGATCAAGGTAAAGGGCTGTCATTACATCTCTCTCTCTCTCTCTCTCTCTCTCTCTCTCTCTCTCTCTCTCTCTCTGTGTGTGTGTGTGTGTGTGTGTGTGTGTGTGTGTGTGTAGAATGAAATGTGAAAATGTGAATTACATATGTTATATACCTTTTTTGGCAGGCTGAACTGCTCATTATGGAGGGCTCTGGATATTTTTCAGTTAATACCAGTGTTGGCAACATTGTGAAAGTGGCTTATGAAGAAGCTCGAGATGTTGTTGTGGTAAGTCTTATAAGGCAAACATATTCTTCCCTCTGTACAGAATAATAGTTTAACAGAGATTTTTGTAAAGTAGATTTGGAGAAGCATTAAGCCATGTTTTATTCAAGTAAACTTAGAACTTCCGCTGGGGTTAATTTGTACGGGTATACCTCAGTTAACAAAGCAGATGTGTTCCTCAGCATTACTTCTTTTGGTACCTGGAGCAGAAATATCATTGAAAGAATAGGGAGAGGTTCCTATGTCACAAAAAAAGAACAGTTCGACTTATAAATTTATTATTTTAAATCCCTAGTGCATTAGTGCTCTTTTTCTTGCAGTTTTGCTGTTCTTACATGTCCAGTAAGGAATTCTTGAGATAGCTGCTGGCAGGAACATGTGGCTACCGTAAGAGTGGACACAGTACTGTACTGCTCTTTCCCACCTCAAGCATTATTATACTGTTTCCTACAGCCAAACTGCTGCAACCTGACACCTAAAGTCTGTGTTCCTACAGCCCTCCTTTGCCATCTTCCCAGTGCAGATGCTGCTAAAAAGTCAGATAGACAGAGGATGATGAGAAAAAGCAGAACTGGGTAGGCATAAAAAGCCTTTGTAAAGAAGTTGCTTCACTATCAGAGGCATTGTTAACTGAGGTATGCTTGTGTAACTAAATTGTAAATGCTTGGCTCTATCCAAATGTTGAGGACAGTCCGTCATCTACAGCAGTGATTCTCAACCTGGGATATGCATACCCCTGGGGTTACAAAGGAGGACATTTAAGGATATGCCAAAAAAAAAAAAAGAATAATGGTGGGAAAAGGCACATACATCAACAGTGTAAGACGAGATACAAGTTAGATGTTGTGAAATTAATTGAACATTTTAACAAGCAGTGGAACTGGTTCCCTTTGTTTTTTAACCTCAAGAAAAGTTCCTTCCCCCCTCTTTGTTATTTTGGCAAATGGTGGAGAGTCCCTCCCTAAACAGTGTGTGGGGAACACATCATTAAAGTGAGCATGCTCAACAGCATGCTCAACAGCGAGTACCTCAGTCAGTCCTCTGA
The DNA here is from genome assembly GCA_030412105.1 of Cyclura pinguis. Taxonomy (NCBI): domain Eukaryota; kingdom Metazoa; phylum Chordata; class Lepidosauria; order Squamata; family Iguanidae; genus Cyclura; species Cyclura pinguis. Next base: position 85,966,577 of record CM059600.1, read on the forward strand.
GCAGTGTTCAATAAGTGAGTTCTTTTGAGTCTTCTCTACCTCTCTACTCTTTGCCATTGTTTTAAGTTTTAAATTTTTCAATTTGTGTATTATGAAGTATGGATCAGTGGTTCAAATCCAGCATAGTAAAAAGGGGCAAACATAATGTAGATAGTAACCAATCACAATTCGTGGGTACAATTTATAGAAATGGGCTACCAAGGGGTACACAAATGAAAAAAGATTGGAAACCACTGATCTACAAGGACTTTCTCCCTTTTTTAAAAAAAGAACAAAACAAAAAACTAGTATTGTATAGAACATAGCATTTATTTGAGAAGTGAGAGAAAAAATATCAATAATTGGCAAATCATATTAATCCATGTAAAATCAAAGACTTTCGTGGCTGGAATCCACAAGTTGTTGTGGGTTTTTCGGGCTATGAGGCCCTGTTCTAGTAGTCTTTGCTCCTGACATTTCACCTGCATCTGTGGCTGGTGATCCTCTGAGGATGCCAGCCATGCCACCTGAAGACGCAGGTGAAACGTCAGGAGCAAAGACTGCTAGAAGACTACTAGAACACGACCTCATAGCCCGAAAAACCCACAACAACCTACATATTAATCCATACTGCATCTGAATTTCTCTGACTTCCAGCAGTAGAATTAGACTGAAGCTTTCACCAATTGTCACACTTTAGCACAACATATTCACTTTGGCAGTTTAAAGAAGTGGTGTTCATATGTTGTGACAGCTGAACATAAAGAGAATAGCTTAATGGCATTATACAAAATTCTGTTAAGTTGTAAAGTTTGTCAAAATACCATTGCAGCTAACTGCATTCACTGAAATGTTAAAATGTTCATCATGAGGGTAAGGTGCCATCAGTTCATTCACGGAGAGGGGTCCTTCACATTTTTTTCTCACCACAGCCTTCTTCTTTTACAAAGCAAGTGGTAATTTTTTTCTGTGATTTGTGCTTTGTTTTTATATGACTAGAGTCAGAGAACGAATGTAGGACTAGAATAGAGGACTAGAGGCTGACCACTACATTAAGGTCTACTAATGCACTAACTCTTGCATGAGACTGCTTAAATATATTTTAGAGCTTTACTTGACAAGGACAGCTTGTTCATGGAAGAAAGAGAGTTCTTAGAGCAATTCGTCCAAGATATCAGTCCTCCGTTTGTTCTTTTCTACCTTAAACAAAATAAGTTTCATTTTAAGTAAGACCAATTTCAAACTGGCAACAATTGGATTTTGTACATTTTAGGTGCCTTTTACAGGAGTGGTGTTTCCTGTACAAAAAATACTGCTTTCTGTGCAAAAAAGCCATGTGCAAATTTCACACAGCATTAAGTCCCAAAGTGAGAAGTTCAATATTCTCCTTGACAGGGAAACATACTTCTCGACCATTTTTTGTACATTTTTTAATATTATTTCCATTCCTTTGCAATCTATGTCCAGGCTATGCTGCACATTCCTACAAATTTTTCTCCTTTCGGTCTTGCAGTGCTGGAAAAACAAGAGCTGCTGTATGCATGTTATGGCACTACATTATAGAAGTCATGAGTGTATCAAGCTGTGTCACAGACCAGTCCCCCATTTCTTAAGAACAATAGGTTCCATTTTAAGTAGGAGAACTTCCAAGCTCTTAAGAATTGCATTTTGTACATTTTTAGGTACATCCATTATCTCCAGGTTCAGTGTCTGTAATGATCCATGATTTGTGTCTTGCCTCTGCTACAATTGCTAAAGCTGAGGTGCATGTTTCTGATATACATGAAGTACATTTGGGAGTTGTTGACAAGGTTAGTATTCATTTCTTAATGTATTTGTTGTTATGAGATGTTTTGCACAAATAATAGGCTTCTTTAGGCCTCATTGCTTACAGGTAGCGGGTTGGAGATTCAGGTAGAGCAAGGGAGGGTAACTGTGGAGGGAAGAGGGGATCCTTCCTCTAGGGCACACCAGCATGACTGGAAGTAGTGTGAGATTGCTTCCAGTTCCAGGATTCGGATGAAAAGCAATAATTTTACCAGCTTTTTTAGGATTGTGGGAGGCAATATAATGTTTTTGAAGTTTGGGGCTGTTTTCAGCCCCCCCCCCATAAATTTTTCAGGAGTCCAGGGGGCATCAGGGTCCACACTTTGTATGCCCCTGAATTAAAACTTACCTGCATCCCCTACATGTTAAAAAAGTGTAATTGCAAGTTCATGGGTTGATCTGAACCTGAACCTGAACTTCTAGGGGCTCCCAGTGTTTTCAGTCACAACCTGGACAAAAGTAGGACTTAAAGTGTGGAAGCCTGTGAGAAACATTCTCATTTTAACAGGTTGAATATTTCTGAGGTTTCTCCAGAACCTCTTTTCATCAAACTGCTGCTCTCACTAAACCATGGCTATGAGCTCAAAATGCAAAAGAAATTGTTTTCTTCCTCAAAAAATGTCAGTCACAATTCAGTTAATCAGGCATCCCACCTATAATGAGGAAGGTTGATTGTTCAAGGGTAAATTGTTTTTGGGATAGATATGGCTTCAGACTGTCTCTTTAGAAAAGAACAAGAATGACAGTCTTTCCATAATACTAGTTCTGATCCAACCTTAGTACCTTGATAATTGTAAAGTATTGACTAAATTGTTGATAAACAGAAAGGTATTTCTTCAGAGGAAAACTGAATATTTATAAATGTATTGCAGGTAGAAATTGGCAAAAAAGTTAAAGCTTTTGTCAGAGTGCTGGATGCTTCCAAGAAGTACTTTCCAGCTAAATACTTCACTTTCATGGACTTAAACCTTAATGCAGCATCTCAAATTGTTTCCTTGAAGTAAGTACTATTTTAATTTGTTCTTATATGCAGAAATAAAATTATAAGGAATTCACAAGAAGGTCATGATAATAATGTGTGTACAGAAACAAAAGGTAGTAACATATACAGTAATAATATCGTGGATCCTCAGTATCTGCAAGGGTTCCATTCCAGGATCCCCCACAAATGGTGAAAAATATGAATGCTCATGTCCCATATTATTAAATGACAGGATTTTGTGCACAGATGCTTCAGCAGGTATGCATTCACACTGCCACCATTTCAGATATAGGACACGATGCTCCACAATTGCCTAAATTTGCAGATCCAGAGGTTGCATGTACAAAGGGGCCACTGTAGTGCTATAACATAATATAATGTGCTAATATATTGGGATGGACTTGAAATATTATTTTATTGTAATAATCTGCATTGTTTTTATTTTTAATTTCTTAAGTTTCCTAATTAAGAAGTTTGAAGTGATTAAAAAACTTAGAAGCAAAACACATTCTTTGAGAACACTACTAATAAAAGTAAACTAACATTCATGAAAGTGTATAGTTGCCCATGACTTGATTAAAAGAATGCTATATGAAACAATAATACCTTTCCATGCCAACAAAAAGAATTCAAAGTGAAAATGAAATGGCTTTATTATAGGAGCTTCTAAATCCATTTTCCCACAGATCTCACTCCTGTAGAGGAAGGAATGTTGAAGCTACTTGGCTTTCCCATTATGGTTATTTAGAACTATGTCCTAGATTTTTTGGTGAAGTCACAAAAACAAGGGGTATGACCCTCACACACATCCAACCGCTATGACTCTGGAAACCGGGGTCTGAATTCCTGCTCAGCCAGGGAAACCCACTGGGTGACCTTGGGCAAGTCACATTCTCTCAGCCTCAGAGTAAAACAAAAGTAAAACTCCCTCTGAACCAGCCTTGCCAAGAACATCCTGTGATAGGTTTGCCTCAGGGTTGCCCTAAGTTGGAAATGACTTGAAGGCTCACAACAACTATCTCACATGAATAGTGTTTCTGCTCGATCCCTTAGCTTCCAAGTTGCCCACCGCTTCTCATTATGACAACACCCCAAAACCTGTTATAAATTCCAGGCCCAAAGCAACTTCAAGAGTACTTAGATTGTTTTCATTTCAAAAACTGTCAGAGTCACAGTTAAGCCTCTTACTTTGAAAATCATTTAGTTAAATTATAGTTTAATCATTTAATATCTTTGAATTCACCTAATTACAGCCTCTGGCCTGAGTTATTGAATTCTGAGAAGCAGAAATAAGTGGAGTGTTTTGTTCTTGTAATCAGTTGGGGTATAATCAAAACAACCTTAGCATATGAACATATTTATAAAATTATTAGTTTTGGATTGCCATGCCTTCTCATCTTCTTTTTTCCTTATATTGTTCAGATGCTAAAGCTTTCACATTTTTTAAGTAGAGTTAGCATTCCAAACAGACCTGACTGTTAATCACATTGGAATCAATAACATTATTTACTGAGATACCAATGTCATGTCCTGGATAAAAATCTACTTAAAATTCAGCCAGCATCTCTACTTTTAATTTGAACCTATAGTGTCTTATATTGCTGAGGACTTAATCATTAACCAGCAACATCTAGCAGTATAAGACAAGATCCTTGCTACAGAAAGTCCTAATTATTTTTATTTTTTTTTACATTAACTCATTTGTCTAATTAATGTATTTTCTTATGGCAGAGCACTCAGTGAGGCTTCAGATGAACACACTGCTGCTTTCCTAGTTCACGGCATTGCTATAGGTCAAACCAGTCTTATAGCTGTTGTCACTGACAAATATGGGGAGAGAATCACTTCGGCTCCACAGCAGATTGAAGTAAACATTTTCATTGTTATTAGATAATCATTTCTGTGTTACTTACTAGGATTGAAAAACAGAAGAATTTGTTCTTCAAAATGATTAAAATTCCTGAAAACAATACTGTTATTTTAATAATCACATGCCTACGGCACTAAGCAGAAATTTGGGGATTTCATTCATTCATTCATTCATTCATTCATTCATTCATTCATTCATTCATTCTATATCCTTCTTTATCTCACATGGGAGACAGTTTTTTAGGTACTCAGCTTGTTAAAGCTGCAAGGTATATTTTATTAATAATGTAGAAAGAATAGCAGTCTAGATGTTCTGTAGAAGAAAGAGGTAGCACAGTTCTTGTACAGGAATCTGTTTTGGCTTCGTTTGTTAAGACTGAACAAAGCACAAAGACAAAGGGAAAGACAGTCTTTGGCTGACAGCAACAGGAGATGAGGGAAGAATTGGAAAGATAAAGAAGACGTGTATGATACAAGGAACAGTTATGGGAAAATGATGAGGACTGAAAAGGGACCAGTGGTGAAAAATACTGAAACTTAATGACAACATGAAGTTAGGGAAAGGGCAGGCAGCAAATTCAAAAAGGAAAGAAAATGGGAAACCAAGCTGTGGAATTGGCAGACCTCAGCCACCAAGTGTCTGGCAGGAAACTAATGAATTGCATTTCAAAAGAGGAAGTGTTAAAGGAAGGAATAGAGAAGTGAATTGAGAATGATATGCATCAGAGAGGAGGTAGTCCATGCCACCATCACATTCTTCACTATAGGAAACAGCGAAAGTAGCATCACTGAGAGGAGCAAGCCAACTATCTGAAAGGAGCACACGTAGAAAATGAGAAGGCACCGTGAGTGGCATATTTAAGTCAGACCTTACAGATTTGGGGACAAAAAGAAAAGAGAGGAAAACTAGCACAGGGAAGGACAAGCAGGACAAAAAGAACTTGGTCAAGTATTGTTTAGTGGTTGAAGTATTGGACTAGGATTCTGAAAAATGAGGAAAATTCCCCAGTTAGCCATGGAGAACCACCCACCTTGGGCAATTCATATCCCCTTAACCTAAGAGGTAGGCAGTGGCAAATATCATCTAACTAAGGCCCTTACCACACAAAGTTGTCATTCTGGCAGAGCAGCGCATTGCTCCTGGTCCAGGACACATGCCGTCGCACCACAATGTCTCTCACCTGCTGCTGTCACATCCCCATCCGTGGGAAATGTATCCTTTTTCATTACCAGAAAAAATCCAGTAATGGTCCCCTTCCCGCCATGATCTCATCAGCTGCAGGCATGCAGGAAAGACCAAAGCACTTGACAGCACTTTCTTCTGCAGTATAGTGGAAGCACCAACCAGTGGTGTGGGAAAAGGGACTCTCCATTGACTCTGCTGTGGAAGGAAGAACAGTGTGCCTGATACTACCCATCCGCGGCAGCCAACCAGGTGCTGTGGGGAGTGTTCAGGCCCCCACCCATCCCATCCCAGCAACGGCAATGCTGGGATCCCACTGGGACAATGTGCTATTGGGGCATAGTGCAGTAAGGGCCTAAATCTTGCCAAGAAAACTCTATAATAGAGTTGACTTGAAGGCACAAAACAAAGCAAAAAAACCAGAAAGAAACACTGTGATGAAAGTTGTTTTGCAATCCATTAAAAACTGATTCTAAAATTTTTAATTCTTGTCCTTTCACTTCTAGGTTTTTCCTCCTTTTAGACTGATACCAAGAAAAGTCATCTTGCTCCTAGGTGCAGTGATTCAAGTGAGCTATTTCTATGATTGGTCGGAACTAATTATTTCTAAAAGAACAATTACTGTAAATGTAATGGAAAGAAGTCATAACCAGTATCCAATAATTTCATTCTGCTACTCCTTACAGTCATCTAGTTCTGGATTAAGCAGAGTAATTGGTTATATAAATACTGGTTGTATGACCAGTTGTATTAACTATTGGGACCACAAAAAAAAAAAGGATACATGCCACTGCTTGTATAACTGGTAAAATCAACAGAACTCTGTTAGTGCATTTTTGATCACTAAAATTATGCTGGATTTAGACATGTAATCTTGCTTATGCATTTCAATATGGTTTTGCTCGCAATGCATATACTGGCATGAACTGAACTGTCACTGAAGAAAAACCTCTTTCTGTCTTCCTATTTAGGCAATATATTAAAACTAAAATAAGTAGATAATCACTGATAATCAGCTCTAGGTTCCCCCACTGCCTTTATCTTCAGAAACAGTCAAGCATGAACCTGAGGAACAATCTGTTAAAAAAAAACTCCGCCAAGCATACTTGCTGCTTTAAGTACTCCACGTTAAAAAAAAAAAAGATTTTCAAAATATTTAGAGTCGTTTTTTTCAAACTATGAATCATTTTTTTATTATACAAGCTGCTATGAATCTTCAAAGATTTGGTGAGTTAAAAATGTGAAAGAAAAGCACATGTCTGGGTAAACTCACCTCCCAACTTTTCAAACAGAAGAATTAGATGGTTTGCTTCTTTCTAGAAAAGGGAGCTAGCAAATAATTTTGTATCAGATTGGCCTTCTGAAAGCTAAAGAATATTTTGGGGAGGGAGAAAGGATGGAAAGAGATGTCTGTGTTGTGTCCAGATACTCTATAATTTATAAATAAAAGAGAAACCAGTTTATCTTGTCCTGTTTTTAACTGTAAATAATTCACTTTTTAAAAATTATTAAAAACAGATTACTTCTGAGGGGGGACCACAGCCTCAGTCCAACCTAATCTTCACCATCAGCGATACCAGTATTGCTTCTGTGAACAACAGTGGCCTTATAACAGGGATATCGGTTGGTAACAGCACTGTAACAGGGATGGTTCAAGCTGCGAATGCTGAGACTGGCCAAGTTGTGGTTGTTTCTCAGGTAACTATTTGATATGTTATGTGGTTATATCTCTGGTTACTCTTTGCTCTCATCATGACAGAAAAATCAAGAGTGCTGTGTAAAAATTAAAGCTCTGTAAAGTCTGTAAATCTGTCAAAATATATTTAATAACCCTGAACAGGAACTTGTTGTTACTCTTGTTTAAGAGTGCATGTAAACACCATTTATGATTTTAAAGCAATGTAAAGCATCTAAGACATCTAGATATTTGTTTTTTATATATAGCATTTTTAAACACAATTACACGTGCAAATTGCAACTAAGAAGTTTTGTGGTTTTTGCAGAATGCAAAGCACTTTGTATTAGGAGGCAGACAGAGCTGACTTGTACTGAACATAGTGATGGTTCTGATCTTTAAAACAGGAAAAAAATGAATTGTCATAGTTCAAATTAGCCCTGGTTCTTCACTGTCAGCCCTCCATGTGAATTACTCCAATAACAGGCCTGCACTACCAGCTTTAACTCTCCAAATCCCAGAACTCCCCCCAGCCCATTACAGTGCAAGGGCTAAATTTGCTACCTGACAGAGCAGTGTAGTCTTTTGGCACAATTGCAAGTAGATTGGTACTTAGAAGTGTGGAAAATGTAGTTCACTTGCTTTCTAATGGGTATAGTTCTTCACTAATTTCTTTCTTGAAGGAAGCAACAAGAAGTTCTAGCAATTGTCCTCTCATTTCAAGAAAGTCCAGTGTTCTATCCTGTTGCATTCTATTAAGTAACTTCAGGAGTTGTTCTGCCAAAATTTATATGTGGTATTTTTGTGCACAAAATAATGTTTCTGTATAGGAAACAAGATTTTCTCTGCAGAGGAAAATATTTGGGACCTATTCTGCACAAAATTTGCACATAGCTGTTTTGTGTAGAAAGCAGCTGGGGGCTTATTCTGCACACAAAAAATCACACATGATTATTTGCACAGGAAACAGCATTTTTCTACTCAGACTGTGCTGTTTCCGAATAGATCCCAAATGATAAAGATTCGTATCAGTCCAGGATTCTGCTCAGGAGGGTTTCCTGACACTTGAGAAACATACTTTCCAAATTATTATTTCCATTCCTTTGTCAGTTCCATGTCCAGGCTTTGCTGTTCATTTCCATAAAGTTCTCTCCTTTCAGCCTTGTAGAGCTGAAGTATGTTTTGAATCTGTCCAGCTGTGTCACATACTTAAGAGTTTGAAGAGCCAAAGTGTTCAAGTGCCAAATCCTTCAAATTTTCCAAGAGCTACAAATTGCCAAATATATTTTTTTAGATTTAGTTAACATTGATTAATTAATTGAAATTAGTTAAAAAGATGACACCAAAAAGATGTGCGAGATTTAGTCAGTTTTGTTACCCAATGAACAAATCCTGCTCCAAGGGGAGTTATACTCATGGAGTGGGTAGTTTGGTGAACATACCCATTCTTTATTCAGTGGCACTCACTCCATTCACAGGGTGACAACCTTGGAATCAACCTGGTAGTTCCTAGATGAGGATGATGGTGGTGGTGGTGGTGGTGATGGTGATGATATAATCCATGGAAATTGCTAATGACTCACAATCTAATTTTGGACAGATAGAAGACAGAAAAACAGAATTTGGAGGGTGGATATTTATTTTATGGCTTAATTTCAGAGGAAGGAACTGGCAAACCACCTCTGAGTATTCCTTACCTAAAATAAAACCCTATGAAAAAATCATGGAGTTGCCATTAAGTCTGCAGGCAACTTGAAGGCAGACACATATGCAAAGGGAGACATCACAACCAAGGGTGTGTGATATCTGTAGAACAGTCTGCAAATAGCACTGACCTGTATGTGTAGGATAGACAACGTTTAGGCCTTCAGATGTTGTTTGATTGCAGTTCATGGAATGCTTCACCACTGACTATGCTGAGTAAAGCTGATGAAAGCTGAAGTCCAGCAGAAAAGCTCTAACTTTCTGGTTACTCCAGGTGATGAAGTGAAATATTATAAAACAATGAAGGAACAATAAAAGAATAACTGGGAACATAATTAGAGTGGTAGTTACTGTATGTTGGTTACATGAATCCTGTAACCCTTTTGCAACTCATCTTTCCAAAGTTACAGTTTTTTTTATCGTATCCCTTTTTCTTTATGCCATACACCACTTGTTATGCTAGAATTTTCAGCAAACACCATAATAATTCAGGAAGAAAAAGCTGGGGAGCACCCAATAAAATGCACAAAAAGAAATGGGGGACATGTCTCAAGGTGTTCAGTTGATGGATGTTTTTACTGGTAAAAAAATGTCCAATCAATTTTAGCATGTATATGCTCCCAAAGTGTACAGATGTGATAATGATTTCATTTAATGTTTTATTATGTATTTATGGGTTGTCTCCTTTTATGATTTTATGTAGTCCTTGAAGAAGGCCTTTGAGAGCATATACAGGCCAAAACATGTTGAGCTTTTTTTACCAATAAAAACATCCATCAGTTGAGTACCTCAAAATGCATCACCAGTTTCTTCTGTGGGCAATAATAATTAAGCTGCAAATCTTGGCCATGAATGTGCAGAAGAAAGGCTTCTCTTTGAGCCCCTTTTATAAATGTTCAGTACATGATTATTATTTATGGTAGCTGACATCATGAAGCACATATAGTAAAAAAAAGCCCTACATGGTTTGGGTCCAGGTTATCTACAGGATAGCTTCCTCCCATTCAATCCACCCTGTACACTTATGTCCTCTGGGGGCTATGTACTTAAATCAGCCAGGACTGGACTGGCAACAGTCACCCTGAAGACCTTTTTGTTGTCCACCCTAGAATGTAGAATGGCCTGCCAAAAGAGATTGGACAACTAGACGTGCTGCCTTGTTTTTAAAAAGTACTAAAGACCTATCTATCTCTTCCAGCAGGCCAGCCAGTCGATTTTCAACTATGAATTTTACAGTAATGTAGTTTATATGGTTTTATGTATTTTTTAGCTGTATTTAAACTGTGACGTACCTAAGCCTTGAGTCTTGGGGAGAGGTGGGTAAGAAAGTAGTAGTAATTGTAGTAATTTTATTATTATTATTAAATACACATTTTTGAAGTAAATTGCTATTGCTACATTTTCATTCATAAAATCTAGACTTAGTAGATATACTATCCTTATTTCATTCATTTCAGGAACAAACCTCTGTAATACCTCACATTTATGCTTGTCTCCAATAGGGAGCAAATATTTACTAATACAACAAAGTTATCCACTGAGTTCATGGCCATGCTAAGACTTGATCTAGACACAACACCTGATATAAATTTTATGTCGGCTCAGATTAAGAATCCATCTTGAATTTCATCTCTTCCTGACCCTCTTTTGTCCTATAAATGTTGTTTACTATCATTTTTATAGTAAGCACTAATTGAATGCCTATATAAATCTGTACTTCTGAATCGGATATCGTGTCTTATACTGTCCTTTTATAACAGATACCCTAAATCCTGTTCTGTTGATGTATGCTTCCTTTGGCTAGATTCTGATGTGTCATTTATGGACAGGTACTTCATACTGAGCTGGCTTTGATCTGTTATTGAATTTTCATAGTGTCCTGATTTATATATCACATCTGTGGTTTTGTCTGCTCTGTTGTTATATATCAGTTAAGTCTTCTGAAAACTTGCTTATAGTGTTTTTTAAAAAAAAAACATTCTGAAGAATAGGTAGGATACAAAAACTATCTGATTTCCAATTAATCAGAGAAACATGAACTTTTATTAAGATTTGGCCTCCCTTCATTCAGATGACTCATATAGTGTTTATATTTGTTTGATTATTAAACTGAACTGTCCAGTTTCCAACCAAAATGAAAGGGTCCCTTGTAAGTTTCATGCTTTAGTAAATGAACAGGAGGCTGTTTAATTCTGTTTGTAAATGGTTTTAACCACAAATTTTAATTTTACTTGACTTCACTATCTGTTGTCCAATGCTTGAGCCTAATTTGTGATATTTTTGAAGTGACTTTTTGTTTCTTTTATTGATCATACTCAACTTGAAAGCCTGATACTGAAGCAGAAAAAAAGGCAGATGTTTCTGATAATCTTCACTTCTTCTGATAGCAAATAAAAGTTGTGAATGGACAACTAAGAAAAAGGAATCAGGGACCCCCAAGCAAGTAAAAAAAAAAAAACTTTGCTTGTTAAAGAACAAAACTACTGAAGTGGTTTAATGATCTGTTAATTATGCAATGTCCAGCAAGAAAAAATGTCCATTTAGAAGAGAGGGCTAAAGTGCAACATACTGAAATCAGATCTCTGTAATACTACACAGCGTAGTAGGGAAGGTCTCAGAAGGCCTTCTGCAGAAATTTCTCCATGATCTGTGAGGCCTGAACAGGAATACAAGGCTCTTGTTTCAGACTGCTTTCACATTTTCTTGTAGGTCTCATTTATAAAATATTTTCAAGAGGTCATTTTCCCATTTTTAACCTCTTCTGTTCATGAATTCGGCATGCGTGTCATATTTTTGTCTCTAACCAAGCTGCATCCATTGTAGCAGTTCTGACTTTTATGATCATGTGTTTTCCAAACAGATGTGTAGAACATAATAAAAGCAAGACTTTCTGCCTTTGTTTTTAGGATAAAGTTGAAGTCGAGGTAATTCAACTTGAGGCTATTAGAATCCATGCACCCATTACAAGAATGAAAACTGGCACTCAGGTAAATGAAATGACTGTTGTTTTGGATTCAGTTCAGTTCTTATATGTGTTATATTCAAATACAAAACTGCTGATGTAATGAAACTGGTGAAGACACAGCAGCTTATTGTTTTAACTTTTTCATGTTGGTAAAGATGTACTCAGCTTTGATGGTGAGTTCTTTTCAGAACCATAGTAAATATATGCTTCTTTTCTTCCAGATGCCAGTGTATGTGATGGGCATCACAAGCAATCAAACTCCTTTTTCATTTGGCAGTGCCATGCCAGGGCTAACGTTTCATTGGTCTGTCACCAAGAGGGATATCCTGGATGTCAAATCAAGATTCAGTGAGGTAAACTTTTCATATTATGATTTGTTTCCTAACTTTGCCAAAAAGCTAAATTTGAGAGTGAGATTAGAAGAAAATTTGAGTCATACACTTTGTGTTCTCTGTCCATGAGTGGATTTATTTTAATGCACGGTTCTGGTGGCCGACCTAGATATCAGAGACATCCAGCAGTGCCAGTGTTTCAGACTCTATATTCTGTTGTTCTTATAGGATATATTATTTTCCTTCAGGACTTTTCCATTTCAAAAGCGGTCATTCTTTCCTGCTGGCAGATGACTGGTGCTTGGTCTTACCAGTGTCCTACGCCAAGTACAGTAGGGTTAACCCATTTTGCTTCCTATTTATATTGGTCATATTTTGTTGTCTGGTGTACATCTGATGCACATTTCCCATTTTTTTTTATGACATCATTCTCTGTATAGATGTACTCAGTGTCAGCCTCCCAACATAGTATCATACTGGCACTGAACCTCATTCAAATACCACAGGAATATTTCCTTGCCTTGCATGTAGTTTGGACAGAAATTGTACCTACAGATTTCTGGGCAAATTGTGGCCTTCTAGCAGATAGATCTTTATTAGGGATTAACAAGAGGCTGCCTGCCTACAGGCTGGTTATTTTGGTGCCCTTTACATGAACGCTTATACATCATAAGGTTTGTGGTCTTTAAATTTGAGCCCGTACACTGCTGTACAAATAGATCCTAATTCTTTTAACTGTTGTTAGGAGAGTTGTTAGGAGACTCAATGGTAACCTATTGTAATCAAAATAAACTCTGAATTTCCACTGATGGCAGAAATTGGTACCACCCTAGTACCAAGCAAAGGATGGATGGCCACCTATAATGCCAGTTCAGTAGCTGTTCTGCATTGACAGGGATTTCAACAAGATGAATCTTTGTGTTCCTTACCACTCAATGATTTAGGACCATTGCATATCTATGGTTGCGTGGACAAGGTGTTTTTGAGAAAAATTGAGATAGTTTGGGAGGGAAGATACAAAGATCAAGCTGTTGGTCCCCTCAAGATATCAAAATAAATACCTTTAGTGATGAACTAATATTTTGTCTTTTAGGCTTCAGTTCAGCTCTCCAGCCAAAATAACTTTGCTGTGGATGTTTATGGAAGAGGAAAAGGAAGGACGGGATTGAAGGTTGTCGTCAAAGCCCTTGATCCCCCAGCTGGACAGTTTTACCACATGACAAGGGAATTATGTGATGAAATCCAAATACAGGTATAATGATGGTAGTTCATACTGCAGAATCCTGTATTGTACATTAAGCAGAGTGGGGTCACTAGTGTCTCTGTGTATATTTCACAATCCCCACTAATTCCACATGCCCATAGACCATAGAGGACTGGAAAAGAGTTAAGAAATTGAGAATGCTGATAAAACTGAGATACTGGAGGTGGACTGCAAATGTATTCAGGGTAGGGATATTCAACCAGTTCTGGATAAGTTGAATTCTTCAGGAAGGATCAGGTCCATAATTATGTTTATTGGTTTTATAATTGTTTTAATGTGCTGTTTCATTATATGTGCCATCCCAGGAGCTTTGGGCTGTAGGCTCTATAAGGTGGTGTGTTGATGAAAATCATAAATAAATTATTACATGGCAAAAAATGGCAATGGCCACAACAGTTGTCATCATGAGAATCTGAGGTTGTTTATTTGCTACAGCTGAAAGGAAGTACCAGATAAAGAGCCAGAAGAGTGGCTCTTGGTCAGTGGGTGTAGCTTAAATAGTATGCGACAGCCTGACCCTCCCTAAATATCAGAGGCTAGAATGTCAGTATGAATATGAATATGAATATGAATATGAACATATATATATATATATATATTATATCCTGCATATCTCCCAAAAAGGGATTCATAATGTACTCAGAGAAAGTGAATATATGCCAATATGTTTTATTTGCAGAAGTGGAAGTTGTAGACTTCATCTCTTTTTGGTACAGAATTAAACTGAGTGCAGCAGAATTCACATTTCAGTTTAACTGTAGAATTACAGTCATTTGACATCAAGCTTTACATCAGGATCCTTTAGATGTTGGACTGTAACTTCCCATATTCCTCACTATTGACTATCCTGGCTAGAAACTGGACACTGCAATTAAACAGTGTCTGGAAGGCTATACATTGTCCACCTCTGCTTTATTTTAATAAGAAGTGGACAGATAAAGAAAATGACAGTACACAATTTACTAGTGAACACGGACTGTTATTCTGTACACATCAAAAAGGGACCACAAGTTAGAACAGCTTTTCAGATTTCTACAAGTGTGTGGGTTAGTTTGCATTTAAAATTACAGTGTTTGACAATAACTTTCTAAGTCTATATCAGATCGGCATTTAATACTTACTCTGAGGTTCTTTGGTTATTCAGATAGTAAACCAATTATACGCAGCAGCTAAGTCTTCAGTGAGTCTGGCACCTCAGTCTTAACACAAATAGTGCAATTTAAGTCCCATTGATTTCATTGGATGTTAATTTGAAAAAAGTGTGCTTAGGATTGTAGTGAAGTGAATGAAACTGAAATGGCATTTTCAAGGTGCTAAATAAATTGCAACGTTAAAGTTTGCTATGAAATGTAAATTCAATGTGAAGAGTTGCCATCCAGATCCAAAAGCAAATCGTGCATACAAACCCTTAACAATCACTTTCAGGTTGTTGTTGTTGTTGTTAATATTTCAAGATTTGTTCTCCAAAGTCTTATGTGCCTGGTACTACAATTATGCCTATTCACATTCTGACAAATTAATAATAAGAGTGGCTGCAGAATGTCATTCAATTTTAAATATGGCATTTGTTTTTTTTAAAAAAAAATTATGGGTGACTGCATTAAACCATGGATATTTAATAGCAAGCATCTAGGTGCTAGAATAGAGTTAAAACTTTTTGCTACAGCAGGTAATAACTGTTCAGCCAGAAAACTTGATAAGTCAGAGGTAGTTGTAACAATAACACTTCTGATTTCATATCTCATTTTTCTGGATGAAAACCATCATTTTGCAAAACAAAGATCCATTCACTTTGAACTATCTTCATGTACTGAGCAAGCAGAGGTGTGGGTTTTTTTACTGTGTGCTACGCAAGAGAGCAAAGTGAGGCTCCAAGCCACTTCCCAAAACAACTTTGGGGAACCTCAGTTCATGTGCGCAGACACACACTCACACACAAAGACACACAGCAAAAAATAAGGATGAAGGCTTTAAATGGGTCAAGGGGAAGTTCCCTTCTCCCCTGCCCCAATAAAAACCCAAAACCAAAAAATTAAAACTGAAAGTGAGTGGTTGTGTTGTGTTGTTTAAATTAACAGGCCTGCAGCAGGTGTTGAAAATTTGGGCTGTAGCTTGCAAAAGTTCCCCTCTAATGAACATTCAGTTTGGAAATTACATGGATCAGAACACTTCCCATAAGTCTTGTACTTGTGGTTGGTGTTGTGTGACTTGAAGTTGTTTCTGACTTATGGTGACTCTAAGGTGAATTATTACAGGGTTTTCTATGGGCCGAACGTGTGTCACCCACCCAAGGTCATCCAGTGGTTTTCCATGGCTAAGTAGGGAATCAAACCCTAGTCTCCAGGCTCACAGTCCAACACTCAAACCACGACATCGCACTGGCTCTCTCTTCCATTTATTGAAATGCCTATATGGTGTTAAAAGCCATGCAGAATTATTTATTATTGTATTTATTATGTCTTACAATATGACCCAAATGGGCTTTCAGTGAGCCTTTTAGAAGATGGATTCATTAAAAATGGTATACTTCCTTGCTTAAAGTTTTCAGCAATCAATAATGGAGGGCAGAACTAACAGGCTGGAGGACAGTCCAGTAATACTATTTTTCCTTCCTTTAAGTAACATTTCGTTTCCACATGGTGGCTCTGATTTAAGTAGGTTGGTAAATCTACTCCACGTTTTAGGCTAAACCATAAAGAAACTATCCAAAGTGCTGCAACTATGTGGGGGACTTTAGTCTTTAAAGTTCAGATTAAAAGCCAGAGTAGATTCACTGCCTAGCTGACAGCAGGTTCCACTGCTCCCATATCTTTCTATACACATGTCCAACCAGTCCCTTATAGCTGTTCCTAGTGACTATCAACTGTCCATGCTTGGTGTGTAGAGCCAAACACAATGGGGCTCACCACACCAAGATATGGACCCTGACTTTTTGGGCTATACATAAAATTAATTGTTTAGGTTGTAATGCAAGGCATTTGGAAAGAAACCCTATCTAATGATAAGGGTGTCAATTGAAAGAGACATATAAAGGAGTGCCTTAAGGTTTTGGAGTGCCTATAATAATTATCTGTGATGGGTTCTTTTTTTCCCAAAGTTCTGTGCATATATTTATCATACAAATAGGTCAACTGACATTAAGCAACTTGTCTTTTTAAAGTTAAGAAATACATCAATCCTTTGCATTTCCCTTCTGAACGGAAACTTGGCAGTAGAGATAAGTCATCTTTCTGTGTTTAAAATAAGTGTTTTCCTTTTAGCATGTCACACTCTTTTGTCAATATTTTTTTTAATGCTTGAAGATGTTTCACTTTACTTTATAAAAAAAGACCTACGTGAAATTATTTCATCTTCTAGGTTTTTGAAAATCTAATTATTCTGGGAGTGGAAGTAGGACAAATCTTAATGTCACCCAACTCTTTTTTTAAAGTCCAAACCAACAGGTAAGTGATGGTCGTGTATTTCAAACTGCAGTTTTATAACAGGGTATTATAAATAATCTGAAGTATCAATACTTGGAAAGTATTGGAAAGCAATGAAATCATGGGCATGGATTCAAAAGTTGAGATATAAAAAAGCCTTATGGGTTAATGTGTTGTTCCTTTGCTCATCTCTTTAATGAGAATGAGCAATGAATAAATCAAAAATTAATTGTTCAGTCAGAATAAGCCAGGATATGAAACCTCCCTCAATTCATGACTGATAACTTTGTCCTATACAAAACCATTAACTAGAATTTCCAATTTCATTGGGATGAAATGGAAAACTATAGTTAATGGAAGAGTTGTTAGTTAGTGATTTTAAACACAATGCAGCCAAAAGCAGTCTTAAGAGTCTTGTGGCATTAACAGATTTATCAGTGTGTAAAATTTCATGGATTAGACCCTACTTCCTAACACATTTGAGAAAGTAACTTCAGGTGACAACAATGGTGATGTAGTGCTACAGAAAGACTAGCATGGCTGCCCTCCAGTAATTATCACATAATTAAAAGATAACATTCATATTTAATGAACCTACTTTGCTTCACAAAACCCCCCATTACCTGACTGGAAATAATTAGGAGAATCATTTGTCTGTGATGGCCATGGAGAACTCATAGACACTTGAGCATTCCTTTCTGGCAGCAATTCTTACAAGTGATTTCCTGATACTGTCTATGCATGCATTTAATATTGATGTGATTTTGAGATTTTTAGTTTATGTATATTGCTTCATATTTTGTGTGGAGCATAATACTATAGAAGAGGTCTAGTAAACGTAAATAATATCTGTTACTAATACAGGAGTTATCTGTTGATTTTTAATCCATAGTGAAAAAAATGTTTAAAAAATGCTACCACTGGAAAAACTGATCAGAGTGAATATATAGTGGACTCTACACTGCTGTGGGGGTTAGGGAACAAGACCTGCATGAAAATGAAAAAACTATGAATATAAATAAAAATCATGTATGCTATTTTTTTTTAACCTGAGAGAACACTTCTGTAGGAATTTCTAGGTCCTCCAGTGCAACTCTGCAGTCAACTTCCAGCAGAAATTGGTCATAGAATTGTGCTGGAGGACCTAGAGATATGTTCTCTCTAGGTACCTGCAGCTCTTCTAACATGACTCTGTGGTCAACTTTCAGTGGAAGTTGTGCTGGATTATGCTGGAGGACCTAGAGATTCCTATAGAGAACATATCAATCAAATCCGCAAAAGGGAAACCAGCAAATTTAGACGGCTGTCTGTATTTTATTATTATTATTATTTATAAAGTTTCAGAAAATGAAAAGCAGTCCTCATCTGTAGAGTATTAATGAAGAACAGTCCCAAAGAAGAATATGAGTTACAAATAAATGGGTGGTGTCATGATTTCCACTTCACACCTATGGACAAGTTAGGTTAACTACTCCTTTATAAATCATTCTGGATTTCAGAGAACAGGATGACATCATTTATATGTTTCTATGAAATGACTAGTTAAACATGAATTTTAAAAATTTTAAAATATAGACACTTCTCTGTATTGTATAGAAGGATGTCTGAGACCCTCTGGATTGGTTTTAGGTTTCCAACTCAATCCATTGCTAAATTCTGTTTGTATGAAAAGAGAAACCAATAAAAATAATCTTTTTCTTCTGAAGACAGTATGTAAGTTTATTCTTCTCAGTGCAGATGAGTCATCTGCTCCTGTGTAACGGGAAGGGAAAAGCCAAATCATGTTGAGAAATGGTAAATGACAGCTGAATAATCCAACCAGAGTGTAAATTATCACAAAAATAATCTATTCTTGTGCAAGACACAGGTATATACAGCCCTTCTGTGTCCCTTTCAAAAGTTTAGGTGGAATTATTGTGCATTATCTATAGATTTGTCTTACTAGCCCCAGAAGCCATTGTCTGCTTTGCTAAACAGAATAAATCCTCTGGTATGATCTTATTGTGTCTTTCCTGCCTATGTCATCTTTGTTGTTCTGATAAGATGGAGCTTAAAATGGCGAATATTTTCTAAACACTGGGTGAGGTAGGGTGGGAGTTTCCAGTACTTTTTGCAGAAATGAAAGTGCTTCCTAAAACCATGTTTGCTCAACAAAATGCTTTTTATATTTACTTGATAAAATCCCAGTACCTCCACCTTTTGTGCTGCCTATAAAAGTATGTGTACTGACACGTAGTTACTTACATTTATAAGGAAAATCTATACTTCTAGCTGAACAAACAAGCTGGTACCATTATATGTGTTATAGATTACATGCCACTCATATTACTAGCCTGTTTATTACTTATGTTTAATGTGTATTAATACAGCAGTGCCATGGAGAGGCATTATTTTAAAAAATCAAAATTATATACAAATAATTTCCAGGAAGCAGCTGTTATCTACTTAGTCATATCCCCATCTTATTCTCTGACACCACCATTGAGCCTGGCAGACTAATCTCATTCTGAAGACACTTTATAGAAAATATTTCTGAAGGCAGCATCTTGTAGTTCTTATCCATTAGCATTCTGAATCAAGTTTGCGTCAGTAAATGATGCTGCTGCAGGACAGCAAGTAGATTGTATTATATGCACAACCACGGATAAAACCATTTACAAGGAGGCTTGAATCAAAATCTGAACCTATGAATTTTAGATAAAAATACTTTGGGGGTTTATAATAACAAGGTGAAGCAATGTGTGGAAAAATGACAATGCAGTTTATATAACAGTATGCCATTAACAGTGATGATTGCATGTTAAGAGTCTTATGGTGATTTTATTTGTAATCATTTACATCTTTGCTTTATCAAGGGACAGAGTTGCTTCTCTGAGCTACCATGTACTGAATGGTCAAAATACAGTCCCTGTGGTCCAGGTTGATGAGAGCGGCCTTCTTAAGTCTGGATCCCTGATAGGGCTGTCAACTTTGGAAGTAATTTCACAAGAGCCATTTGGAATCAACCAGACCCTTATTGTCGCTGTCAAGGTAGTATTTTTCAATTCCTTTCAGTGAGCTCTGAATGCCATCAGAGAGAATGCCATTTACAGTGTTCTAAAATTGTAATTTCCCATTATTCTAGCTAGAGAAAGTAATGGAAGTTTCAGTTCTGAAAAGGCTGCAGTGTAAAAAGTACCCATTAATTCTGTTTTATGAGGATGAGAAAGTGCTAGTTTTAGGCTATGATAAAACCTTGTACCATTGTATATTTGGAAGAGATCAAATATGATGATGATAGCCAAAAAATAAGAAAATATGGATGCACATGACACTTACTGATTTTTGAACCCCATTTGTGGTACACAGGTACAGTAAATGATGGTAGAGGATATATGCATGCAAAATATACAATGCAAGCAATTCCTAAAATAAATGTGGTGTTTAAGCAATGTTTTGTGATAAGTAACTGTCCTCATGTCCATTAGAAACTTTATTCTTGAAAGCTACATACACATTTTGATGATCCTGTGAATTTATCATGATCCACCATTGCTGAAAAAGCACAAAAAGTAATCCTCAAGCTGATGCTATTGTTTTCCCCTAAAGCAGCATGAAAGTTCAGATGCATATACACCCCAAACAGTTTGAACTTGGGAGAGTTACTTATTATATTACAACTTCCAACTGACTGGAAAATTCGGGGAGTTCCAGCTGCCCTCTCCCAAAAAAAACTTTTCCAGGCTTTGGGCATAAGTACAATAAGGAATGGACCTTGCATTGTATATCTCTTTCCTGAATCACAGAATGTGTTTAAATTTAACACATTTTAAGGAATGTTAAAATGTGTTGGAGACATTTGAGGTGTCTAGTATAAAACAGCAAAGGCCATCTTCACAAGGTCTTTCATTCTTGTAAGTGTGTGTCTGTGTTTAAATTATATATATATTACCCTGACTCCTAGTTCTGGGAGAAAAAGTGGCATATAATTAAAGTGTATTAATTAATTAAAAATGGGTGAATTCAAATACTTATGTAGGGAAGTCAGTGGATAATGGATTCATATATATTGTTATGGGAACAGTTGGTGCCAATCTACAGATAGGAGAGAATATCTTCTCTTCTAGACACAGTACACCTTCATTTCCAGCATTTCATCATGGCAGTCATGATAAAAAGTTTTGCCACATCAGTGGTTTCCTACAAAGAAAACAAGGTCATGTCAGTGTGTGCCATTCCTGTCAAATTGCTAGAACTATCTGCCTTATAGCTTGCATGTATAAACTCCGTAATCTATAACTACATTGCAGACTATCTCAGAATTATTGGTTTACATTTTTAGGCTGCCTCTTTTGCTAAAAAGCTATCAGGGCGGAGCACAGCAATTTTGAAATGTCATAAAACCATTAAAAAGCACAAGTAGGAATGAAATGTTAAAGCAGCAGCAATAGAACAGTGCAGCACAATTAGCTCTGGTTTAAGCAGTTTACAGAAATGACAGCCTTTCCCCAATCTTCTTCCTCTCCTACTCTGGGTCCAACTCCTACTTTAGTCATGATTTTTGAGAGGAAGTCCAATACATACTAAGAGTCTTAGTAAGATTTCTTTGGGAGGAAAGCCTCCCATTCAAGGGAGGGAGGACACTACATTCTGATTGGAGGTGTGCATCCCAGAGGCCTGGCCAAAAACCAATACAACAAGAGATACTGGACAGGCTTGGTCCCAACTTCCATCCCACATCATCCATTCCTCTCCCCACTTTTGCCCCTTTTTTTACAATGAGGGAGATGGTTAAGGTTGTCTTTCAGACAGGTCTTGATATACAAGTATTACTTGTGGAAATTCCTCGGTTCTGTCACAACTGTCAACAATGCAACAGTGGAAAAAACAGTACTCTTTGCCTAGGAGGCAATTGTTATGAGTAAATTGTGCAGACCCATATTTTGCAATCTGTCTTATATGGAAAAAATAGGTAAAAGACCGATTATAGGAAAGAAGTTGGAGGAGAAGCCTCCTAGTCTATCTAGAACTGCCTAGGATTCAGTTTGGAACTTTTGGTTCGGTGTATATTAGTCCTAGATAAAGATTCACAGAAATGGAGATTGGGACATCTCAGGTTCCTAGACAGGGAGACTTCCTGTTTGGGTTGAGACCTCACCTCAACAACAAGGTCTTCCTTCCAATGACATACTTCCACATGTTCCTTCAACCCAGAATACCTGAATCAACTCTTGGCTCTTGGTTTTTTGCCTTATAGACCGTCTTGGACTAAGCCTGAAGCTCAGTTCTGACCAGAAGTTGAAATGTTACTTCTGTAGAATTCAGCTCTACTGTCTTGGGCATTCAAGGAATTGTAGCCCAAATAAGTAACTTTCCCAAGCTGTTGTTGTGACATAGTCCAACCCCTAGTCAAGGCTCCAGTCTGCCTCCTTGTGAATATACAAGACACAATAACTATGTGGATGACTGAATAATGACAAGTAGCACACAAAAAAAGTAATTCATAATATCCTTGGAACACCTGGCAATATGAAGTACTAGAATTCTTATTCTTATGTTTTGGTATTGTCAAAACTTTGAATTGCCTCAAAGTGTAAGTAGTTCTTTTTATTCTGTAGCATAAAGTTTGTTTCTAATTTGAGTTTGGAAAATGTGTTCCCCAAGTATAGCAAGCTTTGCAAACAGTGACACAGAGCTAACACCTTTAACGGGTAGGAAGAAAATATATTGTATTGCAGCTTAGAAAATGACATCCTCTGCTTGTACAAAAATAGTCCCAGTCTGGATTTAAAAAAAAAAAGTACAGTAATATTATATTTCTCATTTGCTCAAAGGAGTTAAATATAAAACTAGCTTTAAAATGTTCTTGGAAATAGTGATTTACTAACTGTCTCAATCAGAGGAGATATGTACTGATAGTTCAGTTTGGAATATCATCTACTAGAGAAGAAAGCTATATATACCAATAATTTAGCCATATTTTTCCACCTCTAAAAATGCTGTTTGCTTCAGGCCAAACTTACCCACTTATTAAGAGTAAGTATTCATTTTGCAATAAAACATAAAACTTTTATCGGAGGCTTCTCGGGATGGAACAAAAGGGTTTGCAACAAAGTAGGATTAGAAATAGGAAAAAATTGCAAGTTTTTTTCCCCTTTACATTGGTTTTCTTCAGTTGTTTTTCTAAATTTTACTTAAAAAAATTTCCCCTTTCCTCTTTTAATAGTCTGTATCCCTGCAGTTTAATACTGCTATGCATCCACTTAGACTATTTGGAAGACAGAAGTTGAAGAAATTGAGTAGCATCTCTAGACCAACTGTCACTAAACAGATGAACCATATGTGGGTGAAGTGCATAAATCAGGCCTGTGTAACTCATGACCCATAACTAAAGTAGGGGTGGAATGATACACCTCTCCAGATGCTGTTGGACTGCTGCCAGCATTCCTCAGCATTTGCTGTTTTGGATAGATCTGCTGGGACTTACCATCCAGCAGCATTTAGAGGGCCCATGATTCCCACACCACACTAAACTCTACAATGCCCTGCACAATATGCTATACAACCCAAGGATCTCCCAAACTGCAAGAGAAGATAGGAGTATCAGTAGGCTACAGAGGAGCAGTGGAAACAGCAAACCTGCATTTGTTGAAAGGAAATTGTATTCTGCCCACTGGAGAACAGAACTGCTTTGAGATCATTGTTATGAAAGGGCACCACATTATTAGTTACTCTGTTGTGGTAATTGTGTTTACTGCTGAAATAAAGACAGAAAGAGGTACTTGGAGGATTTTCTTCCTCAAGTACCAAAATAACTAGCCATGGAAATTATGACCTTTCCTGCTCTGCCTCAAGCAGCAAACTATCTTGAGACAGCCTGGATCTAACACATACCACCCGAAGATATAGCTGATATATATTCTTCTAAATACCACAGTTGCTTGTTTAGAGTGTGGTAAGAAGTCAGGATCAAAATATAAAATGATATGACCATTTATATCCATCTTCTGCAAAAGGAAAAATGATGGCATGTTCTGTTCTGCTCTGTTTTCTTCTACATTATACAGGTGGCTCCTGTTTCTTACTTGCGAATATCCATGAACCCAGTTTTCCACACTCACAACCATGAGGCATTGATGGCATTGCCACTGGGTATGACATTGACTTTGATGATCCACTTCCATGACAACCATGGAGATACTTTCCACTCACAAAATTCTGTCCTTGGCTTTGCAGTTAACAGGTAATTGATGCCATCTTAATTTTGTAGGGGCTATAGATAGATCAAAATATGTTGGTTAATTCAACATATTGGACCTTCCACAACTGATATCCCCATTGGGCCCAGTTTCTAAAGGCAGTGAATTAGCAGTCTGAGAAACTGAAGAGTAGGATATTAAGCTGCTGGTAGCATGGCCTGGAATGCGCTCGATGCAATTCTTACATGAAATTATTTCACTACCTGGTTGTCAAAATGATAACTTCGTTGCTTTAAAGTGATAACAACAACAGCACCGATGATGATGGTGGTGATGTTTGAAAAAAATAATCTACTCAGCCTCAGAGCCTAGAAATACTACTTTTGGGCATTGCAACTCTCAGAGTCCCCCAGCTGGTCTGCTGGTAGTCATGCTGGCTGGGGGTATTTTGGGAGTTGCAGTCCCAAAAACTATTTTGCTACCTCTGTATTGGAATTATTTCTACTCTGAGTGGGATTTAATAGTAATTCTTAACATACTTACTTGGAATAAATATCCTTTTTGTAGAACTGATGTATAGTTAGTATCCAGTAATTTACAAATTACTCTGATCATGGCTATTTATACGTGACTAAGACAGAGTATCTCTTATCCAAAATTATTGAGATCAGAAATGTTTTGTATTTTGAATATTTTTAAAATTTTGGAATGCATGTTTGCATAAAATACACAAAATACAGTGCTGTACATGAGATCTCCAGGGAGCCCATGAATGAACGAGCAGGTGCACTGCACCACCATTTCACATTGAGCACTATGCTTTCATTCCTGCCATTTCACAGATCTTTGCATTTCTCTCCAGGTTTTCATCTCTCTCTAGTCTTGTGTCTCATTCATTGGCTACTTGTGTTGTACAAGAGACTGGAGACTGAGAGAGACTGAAAGTCTGACGGATAAATGATCAGGAGTGCCACAGGCACTATCTCAAAATTGGAAATGGGCAGCTGGCAGCTGGCAGCAAAAAGTTCTGGATTCTGGAGGTTTTCAGATTTCTGATTTCCAGATAAGGTATACTCAACCTGCATTTCATCATGTGTATATTTTCTTGGACATTCAAGAATGTGTACACTGGTGTTAAAAAAAACCATTACAAAGATTAGCTTACTGTTAACTGAGTACTCGACACATCTGCCTGTGGTATGCCAGATGCGTATATGGATAGATATATGGATATTTTGACATGATGTCCTTTGACCTTTTTAGAAGCCATGATATTCAGCGACTTAATTAAATGTTATATCCAGAGATGTAATAAAATTAGGCACTACAGTTTTTTTAAAAGAAATATTATTTTTGTCTACAGAGATGATTTTGTACAAGTTGGAAAAGGAGTCTCCAACAACACTTTGATAATCCGAACAATGAATGTAGGCCTCAGTTTGCTTAAGGTTTGGGATGCTGATCATAATAGTATGGCAGATTATGTGCCTCTTCCTATACAACATGCCATCTATCCAGAGCTCAGAGATATTATTGTAGGTGATGTCATTTGCTTAACTTCCTCACTGGTAAATCAAGAAGGTAAGAAATTGTTGAATGACATCTGACTTTAGGCTGAATAAAAGAGCCTCCATCAATTGTTAAATTGTCATGGAAACTTTGTACTGTTGTATGCATGATGCATCTTCAAAACAACCAACTGTATTATTCATTATATTGTACCATCAAATGCCAACCCCTGTTCTTGTTAACAAGATGAACTGATTCAGTCATCTCCTCTGTGTTTAATTACATCAAAAGAATATACTATTTGTTGCGAGTTGTGATTTCTATTGTTCTTTAAGATAATTTATTTAATATATTAAAAATACATGGAGCTGTATGTATATGAAAAGGAATAGACTGACCAGGATTTATGCTCTGTAGGTCACAAGGGAGAATATGTGATTTAACCCAAATATTTATTTATTATGTATTGAAACATTTCTATCCTGCCTTGAATCAAGAGATCTCAGGATGGCATACAGGTAAAAATCAATTCTAACAGGTTAAAACTATTTAAAACAATTTTAAAAAGACTAAAAACATGTTTAACATGTTAGCAAGTTAAAACAGGTTAAAGGCTTGAAACAGTTGTTATGCATAACATTTGTGGTAAATCAGAAGGCCCAAAGGCTTTAATAAATAGTCATGCTTTTACTTGGTCCTAACTGAAACCAGTGCTGGTGCTAACTTGGCCTCCAAGGAGAGGGCATTCCACAGTTGGTGTGCTACAGCTGAGAAGGCCTTTTCCCATGTCCTAACACAGTGTGTTCTTCTCGCTTTTGGAACACAGAGGAGCGCCACCTAGCAGACCACAGTTCTCGGGTAGGCATGTGTAGGCTGTGGCATTTCCTCAGATTTCAATTTCCCAAGCTGTGTGGTACTTTAAATGTCACCAGAAGTGCTTTCAATTCAGGCCAGCAGTGTATAGGCAGTCAGTGCAATTTTTTGAAGACTGGCATTATATGATGTCTATATGATATTCCAGTCAGCAATCAAGCAATTTCATTTCATGATAGCTGTGGCTTCCACATCCGCCTGCAAGGGCAGCCTCACAGAGAGCATATTACAGCAGCCTAATCAAGAATTTACTAGTGTATAAACTACTGGGTAGTTTTTCTCTATCCAGGAAAGGTCACAGCTGATGCATTAGTCAAGGCTGGTACAAAGCATTCTGAACACCACCTATGGTAAATAATGCCCTTATATCATTAAGGATGTACATGCATGTGCTGCTAATAATGCTTTTTACAAAAAGCTGACAGCTTAATTGGAGGCCACCTTTTATGTTTACCTAGTCTAGAAAAAGTGGACAGTCCCATCTAAAAAATGGCCTGGTAGGAATCCTACCTCAAGTGGACCTACCCACTGCGTGAGGCCCTCCTCTGTGTCCTGCCGCTGTCCAAGATTTTGCTGATAGTGATGTAAGAAGGAACTTCTCCAGAGTACTTTCAAGGCTAAAGACCTCACCTTCCCCACAGAAACTCTGCTTGGTTCATATCCTGGCAATGTGCTGCTGCTGTTTGAAACATTATACTACAGGAGACTTGTAGTCTGGCTTGTGTCTGTTTCATAACTTCATTCTTCTTGACTCACCTTAGAACAGTTCTGTCTACTGGGCCACTTCTTTTGCTTTTTGTTTTTTAAAACCAGTCTAATGATTTATCTATAAAAGCTGCTTTGAGTAGCTCATGCAAGTTGGAGCAGCAAGATTTACAATAAAGTAAATATAAATTTACAAATAGCCTTTCTTTAAACAGGTTTGTCAGGTATATGGAGTTCATCCTTGAACAGTATTCTTCAGATTGATCCAAAGGCAGGAGTAGCAGTAGCAAGGAATATTGGAACTGCAACAATATATTATGAGATCCCTGGACTACTAAAGACATACAGGGAGGTGAGGAACTCCTGAAGTCCATTTGTGCTGTTGATATTCTGGAGGGCATGAATTGTCCATCGATACTATTTTCATTAGCTTCAGAGTCTCTATGTTCTTTTTGATGTTCTGTAAGTTTAAAAAGCAATCTTGCGATCTGAACCTCTTTGACACAATGATTTTTTTCTGAATATTCCACAAATGTGTATACCAACACATCTACAAGCCAAACTACATTTTTAAATGAAATACTGAAATGAAAAGGTCTTCTAAAAAAATTTATCATCATACACCTTTTGGATTCCAACCATCATTAATGTCATCTGGTTTGTTATTTTTTCATGTATGCTTATGTTTACTCTTACATCTCCTAAACCATAGTACTTTTAAGCTAAACGG
Organism: Cyclura pinguis; assembly: GCA_030412105.1. NCBI lineage: Eukaryota > Metazoa > Chordata > Lepidosauria > Squamata > Iguanidae > Cyclura > Cyclura pinguis. The sequence goes on from CM059600.1 coordinate 85,994,774, forward strand.
TATCATGGATATCTTCTATTCTTGATAAAGCAGTATATTTAAATTTATATATTAACTAGATTAACCTATACTATAATATTACTCTGAAATATGTCTATAAGTATGTCACCAGATCTTATCTGCTATGCAAGATTCTCTTGTCTTAACAGGTTTTTTGTCCTAGGTAGGCATTCATGCGTTCAGTAAATGGTATCTTTTTCCTTTCAGGTGTCAGTTAATGTTCCTGAAAGGATTGTGGCAACATATGTGAGTGGGATGAAAGCAACTTTGCAGGACACATCATCTACTAAAGTTAACATTAAAATTGGACAGAGAAGTAAAAATATGAAAGGTATGCTTGTTAACTTACTGTATATTTAGTTGTGAAAACTGAAACAAAACAGAAAATCATTATCTTCTGTAGAGTTTTTATGTAACATTAATTTTGTGTGTTACAAATATTACAAATATTGCTGTGTATACCTTATTAAATTTCACTATGGGGAAGCTACCAAATAATTATTTTTAGTATATATCAGGTTTTAGTTAGCTAGATCAGTGAAGCTTTTAGTGGAATAGATTTTTATGGAGCATATACATCTTGTGGAAAATTATCAACATTTTGTTCTTACCACAATAGAAGCATGAAATCCACCAATTCCAGGCCTATTTTACTTCTGCAGTTATATATATTTGCCAGAAAAGGGGCAATCCAGGGAATATAGGGAGGGGCTTTGAGGGTTGCCTTGGAGTTGCATGTGGCCCCAGGGCTGGACTTTGCCAACCTAAGGAAAGATGATTATTAAATTGGGACTTTGTGTGCACTTAAATATAGTTTTTTCTATAGAAATCCTCATTTAATGGCACCCTTATATGCTCAGTGGAGAGGAACATAATCACCCATCCCTTCTACCATAATGAACCAATTTTTATCTCTAGGTCAGTGTGTGAAGAGACCAAACTTGCAATCACTCAACACATTTTTTTTCCTTAAAGTCCCTTAAGTTATTGTTTGAGACTTGTCTGTCTTAAATAATCAACAGAACTTCAAATTGTGACATCAGTATTAGTTTTTGTGGTATAACAGTTTTTTAATGATGTATAAGTAAGTGTATTTTAACAAGGCAGTTCAGAGCACTCAGCAGTTTCTTATGTACTGAAAATATTTCCAAGGGAACTAATACCCATTTCAACCCAGCAATAAATGACACAATTTATCTTCTTGACTACCCCTGGAAAACACATTAGTGAGACTTCCACAGTATGTCAGGCTTAGGGGGTTGCAAGGTCTTGATCCAAAATTTAAATGAAGTGAAATCACATGCAGTTAAATATGACCCCTCACCCAACAACACTTTATACCTCATTCATTCTCAAGTAATGATTGTTGCAAAGCTTTCAGTGTTAAAAGTGTTTCATCAGTAAGAGAAGTCATCTGTTTAAAGTTCTCATGTTCTAACCAACAGCTCTTCTTTTAAAATCCTTAAAATCAAAGAAAAAATACAGTTTTACATGAACTTTCTTACCATGGTACATTATTGAACTGTTGTTTGTTTTTGTAATATTTCACCTCTCTTACTCAATTTTCCTTAGGAGAATGTTCTCCTGCTCAAATTGAAGCAATTGAAGAAATGAAGCCTCAGTCTATTATCAGTTGCCAACTTCATTTCAACAATGATATGTTTGATTTCCCAGCCTCTGAAGTTTTTACTGCAGAACCTGGGTTTGATGTAGTTTCAGGTAAGATAGAAGCACCACGTTAGCATTAGTGTTAAGGGTGTACACCTGCCAAGAAGCCCAAAATAATGGACACAATTTTCAGGGAGGAAAGGAAGGAGGTGTAATGCTAATGCACAAATTCTCCTGCAAGACTGTGATGGCATGGTGAGCAAGCAAGACTGTGATGGCGTGGTGGCTTACCATCAATAAGGATGCCAGAAAACTTTTGGGAGGCATATGTGAGAAAAATTAAAGTGACATACACTACATAGTTTCAAGGTCTTCTCGCCTCACACAGTAGATTGTATCGGTTCCATATGTGAAGAATCTTAAAACTGAAATTCAAAACAAAAAATGCTTCCAGAAAAATGTAAAGCCATTGCACAAATTCAACAGAAAGCAAAAAAAATCAAAAGCCAATCAGATTGGATTGGGAACTATGGGGAAAAGTTACAGGTACTGGAATAGGCTGGTTGCTATGGAGACGATGCCCAGCAGCAAGGAGCAGGACAGTGTATTCCTGCAGGAAGCCAACCTCTCTAAGTTAACTATGAATACAGATTGGACTGGGGAATATGGGGATAAGTTACAGGTACTGGAATAGGCCTGTTGCTATGGAGACGAGGTCTAGCAGCAAGGAAGAGGGCAATGTACTCCCTCAGGAACCCAAACTGTGTATGTAAATAACTCTGAATAAAGATTAGATTGGGGAATATGGAGCAAAGATACAGGAAATGAAGAAGACAGTTTGGTGAGTTCTTAAGAGGGAAATAAAAACCCTGGGCAACACCGGGTAAATACGCTAGTGATTATACAGAAACTAAAGTTGTTTTTATATTAATAAGATATTTCAGTGTTTTCTCAAGTTGGTAAGGCAATTCCTATTTTATTAGCAATTTGTGTTTGTCTGTTCTACAATAAGTTGAAGCACTCAGCAGTAAAACTTACCACTTCCATATAGAGAAAAGAAATAACTTTCCAGTCCATAGTGATATTATTTATTCTGTTACACGACTAATGAATTGAAAAAGCAAAAGTAATAATCCAGCAGATAAGTAATAATAATATGAAGACAGACATATGGCAAGTAAGCTTAATGATGATAAAGTGGTGGTGGTGTGATGTTGATGATGATGATTGTGATTGGCTAGAATTGCCATGTTAAATAGAGATAATACAATAGCTGGTAGAAAATTCAATTTTTAGAATCCGCAAACACCTCTTCTATCTCAGTGCTACAAACAGTTAAGAACTTACACCTGGCAAAGGTCTTCTTCAGAGTTAGTTTAGAGCAATGCATCTGAAGGAATTTATGGTGGGGGGCAGGATTTTATTTCCCAGTGTACCAGAGGCCAGTACCATGTTTGTGTGCATTGGCTACAACTTTTTTTTCTTTGAAACTTGCCAGGGTCTGGCAGCCAGTGGTTTAGGAATCAGTACCAGTCTATAGACCACCACTTCTGAGTAGTGCAGGCTTAGACAACGCTGTTCCATATGGCATCTGGTAACTATAAATATGGTATTGATTGTGGTGATTTCACACTGAGGGTCTCCTGCTGGCAGTAATAGGACTTATTTCTGAATAAGCATGCTTAGATTAGGCTACAGAATGCTCCACAAGTGTATAATCTAGAAAATTAAGAAGGTGGGAAGAAACTATTAACATTCAAATTGGTTTGTGTTTTAGGACACTACACTTGCTCCATCACAACGCAGAGACTTAATGACAAACAGCTAAAGCAACTCAGCATCAGTAGAACCACTATCATTGTTACAGCTTCAGTCCAGGACAACCATTTCTCCATGGAGCAGATCAGTGCTGAAGTGCCATTTAATCCAGGATTTTTTGCTAATCAGACTGAAGTTATCTTAAGTAATCATTACACAAGTTCTGATGTGAAAGTCTTTGGACCCATTGAAGTTCTTGAAAATCTTGAAGTGAGTAATAACAAGTATTTACTCTTAATATGGAACTGTCACTAGAACAAGTTGATACTCTCCAGTCTAATCAGTATGAAAATATGAGCTGAGACAAGAGAAAATCAAAGCAGGGTGGATTTCTACCAAGAACAGAAACTTCTATAAAAGTACAAAGGCATTATCTCAGTCATACTGCCAACCTTTGTACATCAAGTTTAAAACAAAATTGCAAGTGCTTTGTTTTATCCACTAGAGAGGCCACTGAAGTGAGGGCAAAGCAATCATTAAGTTGGATGAATTTTGACTTTCATCTGCACTACAGCACACGTGAATATATCTCAACAAACCTGCTATTTTAATTTCATATTGTTATATGATTTTAGGCCACCTATCACAAATTTCCCTTCAGTTAATTATATTAGGAAGCAAAAAAAATGGAAGTTAATTAATTCATGTTAAAATTTCTTCAAATGTACTCAGGTGTATAAAGTAGATACTGAAACATTTATTAGAGGAAACAAATACTCAGATTTCTATTCAGTTTCATGAACTTGGCAAAAATAGTCGCTAACATTTTAGCGTAGCAATTTGAGCTGCAGAGTAACAGAGAAAGGTGAGATTTTTCAGCAGGCTGGGACAAAACAGGAATACGACACTAAAGCTTTGAAAAAAGAGAGGAGAGAAGGAAAGAAAGAGAGAATATCATCCTATATAGTATTCTAGACCTGTACACATGTTAGTCACCATAGCTGTGCTATGAAACCACTTAGGCCAAATGACAAAGTAAATGGGGCTGATATGGACCAGTTTGTACCAGATCTGTCTCAAATCAGATTGATCCAGTTTGGTTCTGGCTTGAATGACAGAGTCCAAAGCACTTTATAAACCAATCCAAATACATAGATGTTAAAAAAATAAGCAGTGGGAAAGCTTGAAATTGTGTTGGTGCTGTGATGTGAAGGGGGAAGAAGGGAGCTGAGCTTTGCTAATTGATACCTGTGTCATGCAATCTAAGAATCTGACTAACACTCTCCAATCATATTGCTGATGGGAAGGGATTCTCAAGTTATATGGCGTTATAAAACTAGTTACCTCCACCTCTTCATTCATTTCCTAGTTGTAGTAGTGTTAGTAGCATATCATGAAGGTGCTGGGGTGAGAGATGTATAGTTTCCTATCATCTTGTTGAATGCCCTAGCATAATCTTCCCTTGGCTTTCTGGTTAGTTTATTAGTTAGTCTGTTTATGAGTCTCTTGTGTGTTCAAGGTGGCAAAACCTATTCTCTCTACCCCAGTCCCCTTCTCCCTGGCTGTTGTTGTAAGGTATTAAGTAAAAGACAGACATTCTTAAAAATGAGAGCATTGTTTGGGACCATTTTCCATAGTAGCAGATCTCAGGATTGCTATCTGCCTCCACTGTGGGCTGCAAATAAACAGGGGTAAACAGGCAGCAATAGCAACTTGCTCAAGCAACTTAGGAGGTAGTAGCAAGTATGCTTGCTCAGGGCAAAGGCAAGAGGCAGAAAAGTCCTAGCAACTAGGCAGCAGTGTGAAGACCCTGTAGGGCAAGATCAAAAAGTACTAAATTTCCTAAAAGTGGAAGTAATTAGCCTGTCTTTTCCTGTTAGGCTTAGGCAGGTAGCTGTTAAAGAGATGAAGCAAAGAAACTGTAGAGCCATGAAAGGGAAGTTTCCAACATCAGCCCAGATCACCAAATGCATGAAGAATAATCATGAGAATTTGTCGGGTGGCTCTCACCAGTAGGGACTGCTGTTAAAGTATGTTGTCATCACTCCCTTATGCTACATAATTAAATCTCGCCCTTTGGACTGCTGATAGAATAAAAAAACAGTACTTTCTCCTCAGTCTATTATTTCATTATCATGTTTGATCTTAGCTAAATTTTAATGGACATAGCTGACTGGTGCTCTAGAAGGACAGTGGCAGGACAAAAGTAGCATGAATTGCCAAAAGTGAGCAGTCAGCAACTTTTAAACATTCTTTTCGTTTAAAGAAAATAGTAAAATTAACAGATGCCTCATAAAAAAAGCTGGTGTTTATTTGTATGACATTTAGCTGAGGTGAACCTACATAACATTTATGTAGATATGTGAAGAAATTAAAATGTTATAGTCGTTTGGTTTCCCAGTGCAAGTTGCAGGAAGGGACTCGCAATCTGGATTTCTGAATCTCTGTTTGGATTCATAGTCTAGATTGGAACAACTTGAGTCTAGATGAAATCAGGCTTAACTATAAATGTGAAACTGGACTGTGAAATAAATTGGGGGGGTGGAGGATACCACCCTAATTAAGCACAATGCTCAGGGCATCAAAACACAGAAATTCAAAAACCAGATAATTAAACTATCTATGTCCAGGTTGTCATGAAGAGTTAGTATCCATCAAGTAGTTGTTGAACATCCGTGTGAATCAGCTTTCTCATCAGGGAGGTGTGGCATCAAAAGGGGAAGGAAAAATTACACAGAAGCATCCAAATACATCTGTCTTGATAGTTTTATCAAGTGTCAGGCAGGGGCTCATGCAGTTCACAGTAGAAACAGAAAGGAAATGGAGTCTTTAGTACCATTTTTATCTGTCATTCTTGTGTATGTTCAGGAAGAAAACCCTACTGGATGCTTTTGTTACATAATCCATGTGATACATCATTTTTACAGGTAAAACCTGGCTCACCGGTGGTGGTGGTGTTTGAGAAAGACAGATCCTATGGGTTGCCCAGTTATGTAACATATAGTGTTGCCTTATCAGACCCCAGACTCACAAGCAGAGGGTCTTTATCTACTACGCTCACTATATCCAGCACAGTGACTGACCAGTCTATCACTATCCCAGTGACAATTATCTATATGTCTGAGAGGACGCTGTCAGTGAGACGTAAGTTTCTCTTTCTCTATGCCCTTTATTAAATATTAACCATTTTTTTAATATTTAAAACACTCTTTCAGATTTTGGCATCTTTAGGGTAGCGTTCATATTCCAGTGTGTAGTTTTGTAATGTGCTAGCATAGCATTATAAACGTAGAGCTTTTATTAGATAGAACTTTTCCCTCACCTTTCATTCTGAGATAATTTGGAATACTGATGCCAGTCAGAAAGCCAGAGCCTCCATGTTCACCAAGTCGGTCTCTTGCAGCAGTTACCTGTGTTGCTAAAAGTTCTTTCAAAATTTGGAGTACCTAAAGAGTACATTAGATGTACCTTTAGTTGATGGTACCAGAATGCACATACATATTCTTGGTTTCCACTTTGGAAGAAAAAGCAACATATAAATATAATAAAATAAAATAAAATAAATAAATGTACACATAGGAATTTTTGATTTCTTAGCCACCAGAAATTTCACAGGAAGCCCAGCATGATAGTCGTCCATTAGTAGTACTTCAGACATATATATTACTATAACAATTTCAATATATCATTTGTGAGTCTTTGAAAAAAATGTGTTGACATTTCAACATGTTTCCAAGCTATCAGCCACAGGTGTTTTCTGAATGTGGTTTAGGACATTTCTAGCACAATGAGATGTGGCCATGGTGTATTAAAAATTTGTAGCTGGCTAAGCAGGGTCAGCCATGATGATTACTTGGATAGGGGACTTTCAAAGAATACCAGATCATCTACGCTATGTTTCAGAGGAAAGCAATGGCTTTCCTTATGTTTGTTGCCTAAGAAAACCCTGTGAAATTCATAGGGTCTCCATAATCAATAGGCAACTTGAAGGCATTGAAACAGTAGTAAATTATACAGAAAGTTTGTACTTGCATTTCATTTTATTAGGAATTTAAAGTACTTTGAAATCATTGATGACATTATCTTACTTTTTCATTTTCTCAGATGGACAAGGTTTATTCCAACATTTTCTCGATTCCTATCAAGCCATGCTTTTTACTCTTTTTGCCCTGTTAGCAGGGATGGCTGTTATGATCATAGGTAAGATGGTCTAAATGATGGAGAATTTTTAGTTCCTAGATTTTTCAGAATTTGTTGCTGTGATTTAAAATGAACTTCAATGCTGTCATTCTGTAATGTCTTTCAGTACATTATGCTGTATTCTCACCAAAAGAACAGCAAGTCCATCCAGCTTTCATCCCAAGGACAACTCCTCAGCACAGGCAACGTAAGGAAATGTTAACCAATTAAAAATATAGTTGGCCATCCACATTTGTGGGTTTGCCTTTCATGGATTTTATTATTTGTGAGTTTCTTCAATCCCTGCCCCCCACCCAATCTCAAATATTTCTTTTCTGGGGAACCTTCCCTCTCAGCAGCTCTGATCAGGCTGTTCTGCTCAGCCCTTTTAGAAAAACCATCTCTAGTCGTCTTCATCCTCATCCTCATCCTCCTCCAGCACCACCACCACCACCGCTTGCTGCCTGGCCAGCTAAGCATGGCTCTCATCCCAATTTCTCAGCACCACAAATTCTCTCCAATACTCCCTACACACTCAAAGAAGGAGAAGAGTGAGAGAAAGGAATTATAAGGCCATCATGTCAAACCCCCCTTCCCTTTTCATTCCCTGACCTGATTTGGACTCTGGGTGCCCACTCTCTCCACCATGCCTCAGCCCCCTTCCCAGACACATATGTATATTTTGATTTTTTTTTATTTTTCCACTTTGTGAGGTTTACTGTGCCCCTGACTAACCCTAGCAAATGTGGAGGTCCAACAAGCTTTTAACTTTTTTGTAATTGAACAATATTGTGTGTCTCTGTTTCAGAGATGATGCCCAGAGTTAAGTGGCACCACACTGCATTTTTTCTGCAGTGGATTATCCACAGCCTACATGTAGAAATTCAGAACTGTTTTTGTATCCAACCAAGGCACCCCTGAAACCACACCATCAATATACAGTGCATATTATGCTGCTAGAATTTGATTGCAAGTCAAGAAAACCAAATTTAAATCAATGTTTCGCTTGCTTTAAGTTGTTGTGTTTCAGTGAAGTTTGGCTGTGAACCACTACCAGCCATTTAAAAGCAAAGAAAATTAAATGGATTAAATGGGCTTGTCTTCATTTGCAACCAAAATTAGTCAGTACAATTTGCCACCAGATTTTTGGGGAGCAGCTTACAAATTTATCCCACAAGCCCACCAGTATTACTCTCTTTGGCTCTGTGTACTGTCTTCTTACTTATGTGTAGCTTCTCTGGCTTCATTGGAGCTAATTGTGATGCTCACTCCATATTGAAAAAAGAATACAATGAGAATTGGATGACTAAAGCAAATCCCCTCTTTCATATAAAGTTCATATAAGTCAGTAAGTACATGATGAGCCCCACAGAAATGTTTTGATACCTTTCTTTCTTGAACAGTGGAAAGAAACAGGAACTGATGATTAATACATATAATTTTTCTAAAAGCAATAGTTCACAGTAATTTCCAACCCCTTCTCACATGATCGGTGAATCATTGTATAACATTGATATTTAAAAACTGATTCACCATTTTTCCAAATCTCAAAGTGTGTGCATAAATCATTAATGTGAATTGTTGTCAGGTTAGGGTTCCTAAGACGTGATTTTAAAAAGCACAGCTGCTCATGCTGTTCCTTCTTCATTCCCATTCTCACATTTCTCTCAGTCTTCAGTAGTGAGCAGAGCCTGTCCTCTGTTGCAGGCTGGGAATTGTGAAACTGGAAAATAACCCCAAGGCAGGAAAGGGCTGGATCAGCTATGATTTACTTTGCTTCACTGTCACTGCATTTCAAGGCAAAAATTAGTTACTGGGGTGGCTGCTCTTGGCAGAGACTAGATCCAGCTGAAAACTTGAATAATCTCTTTTAGGCCAGTAGTGGGAGCAATGGAAGTTTTGTGGTCAATGCCCTTGCCATTGACTACAGTCACTGGTAGTTGCACTTTGCCAAATATCTAGAGAGCTGCAGAATTCCCACCTCAGCTTTAATAGCTTAGTTCCGTGCTTTCAAATAAGCACATGGGCATGTGTCCTCTTTTTTTTTTTAAATTAGCATTCCTGAAGCATACTGATTCTAAGAATTGTTCTACTTCCTAAAGCTGTGTAATGGAAGAGTGTGCTGGTATTCATTCAAATAAAATAAGTGTGTGCAACTTGTTATATTATTATCCCTCACTGCTGACTGTGCAGGGTAGGGCTGATGGGAATTGCAGGCCAAAACCATGTGCAGGCCACAGTTGCCCACCTCTGAAATAAGTCATCACCTAGAATCTGGAGAAAATAATCCTGAATCTTCTGTAATTCCTGCAAATTTCATCTTCAGCTGGCCTGCGTGCAGGAGGTTCCCTTTGCTTGCATCGCAAAACACAGTGTACACAAGGGATTTTTCTTGTATTAGAAATATTCTCCCATGTTGAGAATGGCCACCTTGCACATAGCCTTCTGTGCCACTTTGGAACCATAATGGTTCTAAAAGCAGTTATTTAGTTACTTACTATAAGTATCCTCTCATAGTTTAAACCCAGCCCCTCAAACTCATATTGTAGGAAATCATTTATTACAAAAAATTGTCATTATTTTAAAACCAAAGTGCAGGTTTACAGCTTTACATTTCTCCTCTATAGAGGACTTTTGATTACGAATATATATCCTTATTAAAATAAAGTCACCTTGCTGTTTTTTATTTAATGGCATTGATCCTTTTATTATCTCACATGAAGGGAACACCTTCATTTCCACAGATACCCACTTTCATAAAGTCCCAGTTCTTTCCTCACTGTCCTGTCTTCTAACAGTGAAAACAGGAAAATGAAAACTTTGCATATAAAGTAAATATTAGATATTTACACCTGAGAGGTAAATTGTAAAAAAAAATATGGAGAGATTTAGAAGAAGTGTGAATCCATGATCAGCAGACTGCTACAATTCTGTAACTACTACCGTAAACTATCCTGCATTTCCAGAACTGTCCTGAGCTGTCCTGCAATTCAAGACTTTGTGGAAATCCAAATGGAAGTCATTTTTCACCTTCAGATTTGCTTGTATCTGAAATGTCGTTTTTTTATCAGAATCCATAGCACTTCCAAGTAGCTGATGGTTTCAAAAAGGAAGAATTATTGATGTTTCTACAGTTGTATGTCCCAGCCCGTGTTTTCTGAGAGATGGAACTTTTCACCCAACAGATTCAACCTCTACCTACACCATGTGTCCCAGTGAGATTTGGGATACCATCTTCATTTTTTTTCCTTTCAATAAAGAAGCACTTCTTACAGAAGATGAAAGGGGCAACAACACAGAATCAAATCATCTACTAGTGTTCCTGCCCTACATCTGCACTGGGCTTGGGTTGTGTCTTTATTTCCTAATACGTACTCTTATCCAGTTACCATAACATCAAACTACCTCTAATGTCTGTCATACTAGTTCATAGAGACTGTACTTCTTTTACTGTCTGTCTGTGTATTAAGTACAGAATCAAGTATGTGTGATTCTAGAAAGAGCTCCTACATCAAACCTGCACAAAAACTGGTAAAATCACTCTCATATAACTATGAATAATCATTCTGTTCTTTGTTTATAGATGCAGGATTTCCTCGTACATCTGCAAGTCCTAACAGTCCTATATCTTCAAGCAACGCAAACATCTCTCCCACTAGGTTGTGGAGTCCAGGTTATGCTTCCCATTAAAGAAGGCTATTTTCTACACAAAGACTCTTAACTTTGATTTTAAAATGCTAGTGCCTTTACTAGTAGTTAGTTGAATACCAGATGGAAGTTGTCAAAGCTTAGGAGTTTTACTAAGCTTATGAATATATTTCTGTTTCAAGAATGCAATATTATTAAGGTATACGTCTTAACACAGATGTCTATAATGTTTCAGTTGTTTAGGATCTGTTCCTGTATGATCTGCCATTCTTCTCAGTATTATTGGAGATGAGGAGGAAGAGAGGAAAATCACAGGATGTACTTTCTGATATTTGTGCTAAGATAGCTTAGCTTTTTTTTCCTGATTTAGGTGCTTCAATTCATTTCAGCTATAGCTTTTGTCTGCATAGATGCATAGCACTGCATTTGTCCATTTGCTTCCTGTGGAAATGATATTTTTATAGTTTTATAATGAGGCTTGAAGCTAGCAAAGAATGGGGGCATAATAATTAAAACATGAGCCAAAAACATGAAAGAATATGCATTCCTAAAGGATTAAAATTTTAACTTAGTTTAAATTTTATTAATTTATTTTGAGACTCAGGAATGAATGTGCTGCACTGACACAGTTTTGCACTATTTAGCCTTACAAATCATTTGAATTTCCTAGTTTAGAAAGTAGTTATACTTGTAATAACTATGAATGGTTGTGCCTTTTTATGTAGGAATTGGAACATAATTGCCTTCTACCACTTCACCAGTTGCAAGACCTTCTCTTGTTTGTTTGTAAACTATGTACCTTTTTTAATTATATGCTATTATATGACTATGCAGATTTTTTTTAAAAAAGGAGAGTTTATTGTAAGCATTTTTTTTCAAAAAAATGTTAATATAATAGTTGTTTGCAAATGTTAAATACCTCAAACAAAATTGAATCTCCATGCACCTCTTCTGATCAGTATCAGCAACATTTATCCTTAATATACTGTACAAATCTGAATACTATCAGAATGTGAATTAAAGACAGCACACTGAAATGTGATCCAGTTATCACCAGCTAATTCATATCACAATATTTCATTTTTGTTATGCATTCTGTAATGTTAAGAACTATGTGCATATTCTAGTGTTACTGGAATTAATGCAAAGTTAACTGCTGATTTCAAACAGCACAAAATTTTACCTGGAAAATACACACCTCAATGATTTACAAATACAGCTGGTACAATCAATACTTCATCCAGATACATACTGATAAATATTACTATTTATGTTATAAAACTGGACATTGTTAATATTTTAGCAGATGTCTGGTTTAATTTGAGTCACTGCCAGGATTTCTTACAGATTCACTCTTTCTTTCTTTCTTTTCTTTCTTCTCTTTCTTTTTCCCCCCTCTTTTTTTTCCTTGCCATTGTTGCACAGATCTGCAAGCTTTTGTTCAGTGGCTGCAACCCATTTCCACCTATTCCCCCCACCAGTGGGAGCATACCATTTGTTTAGCTTTCCTTCCAGGGGCTACTGCACCACATACACAGAGATAGTGCTTCTCTTTGCTGTTGAGGGATCGTCATGGAGGCACCAATAAAAGGGCTTTACTGCTTCAAGCCGTCATCTTTGAGGTTAGGACTGCACTCTAATGCTATGGAAGTTTGACTGTGAACAAACTGCTTCAGTTCCCCATCACCACCACCAAAAAAAAAAGTCTCTGAATGAAGGTATGAAATTTTTAGAAGCTGCACAAATGTTCCTGTGAAAAAAGTTGTACTTTTTATATTATTGAAAATCTAGGGTTTGGGATTTTTTAGATTTTGTTTTCACTATTTAAAGTTGCCTGGTGCTTGAGAAATGAAGATGTGCTTTAAACACATGAGAGTTCTTTGAAAATTATTCTGTATAAGTAAATGTGACCATTTAACATTACATATTTCCACAATTTAATTACAACTGCAGGAATGCATATAGTGGAGATAAAGAGGGAAAAAGAGATCATAGCACAAAAGGGGGGAAGCAATGTAGTCTTTCTCTTTTGAGTGGATTCTCACAGACTGAATAGTTTACAACATGAAAAGAAACTTGGATATACAGGCATATCTCGGTAAGGAAAGTCTCTGATAAAGACGTTCCTGTTTACAAAGACTTTTTATGCCTGGCCAGTCCTCACTTTTCCTTCTCATCTTCCATCTACCCAAAAGTTTATTTAGCAGAAACTGCACCGGGAAAATGTGAAGGAGGGTATCAGATTGCAGCAGCATGTCTGCAGTAAACAGTGCAATAAAGCTCGGGCTGGGGAAAAATGGGATTCTGCGCTATTTGGATCCTATTGTAGCTTTGTGTGCATGTCTGCAACAGACAAGGAAAACAGCAGCTGCCTCCAGAATCCTTTACTGAACATGTGTCAGCAGCAAAACAGAAAGAAAAGGAGAAAGCAGATATGCCTGCCTCACTTCCACCATCAGCACGCTAAAAGAAAAGATTTATAAGTTTAGCCACCAAAATGGAAATAATAAGAAAAGTAGAGGGTAGTGAAAGAAAAAAATAATCCCTGGAAGAAGCTTTCAAGTGATCTCTAGAAGGAGATGTTTCTTTTAACTTATCCAAGGCTTCTCTGACCTGTTTGTTTCATTTCTCATTTGCAATATTTTTAGTTTTGGATAAACTGTTTGCTGCAATGGTTTATCTTTTGTAGTGTAAGAACCTATCCTTATTCTTTCCATGTTATTTCTGCCTCTGGTTTCAAAGTTTCATTTAAAGAAAAAGTACCCAGGAGCACATCTACTTCATTAAGTGAGGTATGCCTGTACTGAGAACATGGTAATCTTGTGTGCCTTCAAGTCATTTCCAACTTACAAGGACCCTAAGGTGAACTTATTACAGTGTTTCCTTGGTAAGGTTTATTCAGAGGGGGGTTGCCATTGCCTTCCTCTGAGACTGAGAGGCTGTGACTTGACCAAGATCAACTAGTGAGTTTCAATGGCTGAACAGGGATTCAGGCCCTGGCTTCCCAGACACCTATTCCAATGTTCAAACCACCACATTCAGTCCTAGTCAAACACTCAAACTACACAATACTCTGGTCTGTATCTGGTAACATAATATATAAGCGCAACATACTTCCTAAGTATAGTATGTTAGGTTTTGGCATGGGGGGTAATATTTGATTCTGTTTCAGTCACTTCCTGCACAGTATATAGTTCTGAATATGAAACAGTTGGAGGAAATACAAATTGCTGTGTTTAATGCTCGTTTTAGAAACTGTACATTGCCTCTAGTAAGCAGTATCATGGTTTAGTTCATAGGTTAAATCCTTTGCGACAGATCTGAACCATTTTGCCAAAGGGTTAGAATGAAATCCTGTACACTGATTCTGCCATGGTATGTATGCTTGAAAAGTACAGGAAAAACCTTAGGGCAACTTTAATTAGGCAAAATAGGCATTTGTGTAGATTGATATGTGAAGAAAGAGCCCTGTAATGTTAATTTCATTCAGGTTACACTTCCACTGTCACCTTTCTGAGGATCATTCATTAATTACTATCTACTCTTGCTCTGCCTTGACTCTCTGGTAACTTGGTAAACATCCTGAGCTTTACTGCTGTGACATTCTCATCCCTTTGAGGAAGTTTGTTCAGTGGCAGATGCCCCAGTTTGACTATGACTTTATCAAACTTATTGTGAGATCATCCACATCACTGTTCCTTTTGTAATCCTAGTAAGTGAATAAACCCACCACAGAAGAGTTGCCTGTGTGCGTGCTGTTACTTTCACGCTTTTAACATTTAAATAATAGTGCAGGAGAACAGATTTTGCGATACATGAGCATTGTTGGGCAAAGAGCTATGAAAACTGCAGTACTTCACAATATAGGAGGCATACTTGCAGATTAAAAAATGGACTATGTATTTCAGACATTCCATGAATTAATTTAGATCAGGAGCCATCCATTCGTCACTTTATCTATGTCCCATGTTTCTCCTGGGCTGGGACTTTTTTGCAAGACAGCTTGCAAAAAAACAGAGAATGCAATAAAATACATATAGTTAAATAGCAACAGAATTAAATTAAAATCTGACTTTAAAATACATTAAAAACAGGACAGTACCATAAAAGCCATTTTTGTTAAAATCAGTTTCCAAAAGCTTGCTGGAAAAGAAAGGTCTTTCCTGTCACCAAAAGAAAAATGAAGGAGCCATCCTGGAGAGAGGGAGTTCCAAAGTGTATTGAGCATTCACAGAGAAGGCCTTCTCTCACTTTCCCACCAACTGTGCCTGTGAACGCAGTGGCATAGACAGATGTGCCTCCCCTACAGATTGCTAACTTCAGGCAGGCTCAGGGGGGAAGATATGATCCTTCAGCATTACTCTTTCAATTAAATGTTTCCAATATGTAATTATAGCTGGTGTGAGTGTGCATGCCATCAAGTCACCTGTTGACTTAGGGTGACCTCACTAATTCCATAGGGTTTTCTTAGGCAAGGAATACTCAGAGGTGGTTTTGCCACTTCCTTCCTCTGCAATGTAGCCTATAAAGCACCTGGTATTTATTGGCAGTCTCTCAGCCAAATACTCACTGGGGATGACTCTGCTTGGCTTCCAAAATCAGATGGGATCTGGTGATTTTAGGATATTTAGGCCCCATGGCACCTGTTGAGATGCATAGAATAATATAAAGAAGAAGGGACAACTTAGAGAAAAAAGGGAACAATAGTACAATCTTTTTTGGAGGGTGAGATTAAACTCACAATAATATAGCAGCAGGCTTATAGGCAATTAAATAAGCATACCACATATATCAGTGATCAAAATACAAGTGTAAAAGAGCCATTAATACAGGAATACACCACAGGACTAACATTGAAAATAACAATAATATTTGACTTAGAATTTCCAAGTGTCCCAACTCAGTAATGCTCAGTTATAACTTCTCTTGATCCCTACAGAGACAATCCAGCTGATATGGGATGCAAGCAAAGATTAAAAGACGCTAACAGCATTGTGTTGGTGACATATGTGTGAGTGAGTTGCACTACATAAGTGGGATAGCATTCTCAGAACTGAGCAATGGACATATTCTGCTGACAGCAGTAGGAGTAGAGCTATACTTACTGAGACACAGGACCACAGAAATAAAAGGTCAATGGCAATCAGCACAGCAGCCGCACAACTAACAGACCACTAGAAGTCACAGCTATCTTGTGCAATACAGGGCAATTTTTTATTTTTTTTAAAAAAACCACAATATTGGCCACAATACAGCAATATGCAAGACAGCTGTGCATGGTGCTCCCACAGAAAAGGAGGGTGGCACAAATTCATGAGGGAGGTCAGGACTGCGACAAAAGCTAAGGTGATAGAGACATCACACATCAAAAAACAACAGCACTGCGTCATGGCCTAGCCAAAGGATCAGCTGCTTTGAAACTGTACAGCCAGCAGACAGGCCTAACAGACATTCGGCATATTAGGTGGTAGGTCAACCAAATTCTCAAGGTCAGGGAGAATGTCATAGTTTGCCATGTTGTGCACAACAGCACCGGCAATGACCATCTGAGGTGCTACATGTAACCTGCCACCCATGCAGTGCAGGATCCAGAATCTGAGCTTAAGCTGCCAGAACACAAGCTCTATCAATGAGCAGGCTACCATGTGGACAGTATTGAAAGAAACTTTCACAGATGTCCTAGCTTATCTGTATGGCATCAAGATGTATGGCAGCAATAGATATCCCATGTCACCTGGAAATAAAAGCACAGCACAGAGGCACACACCACAGCCACACCCTCACACATAGGTATGCACTGGAAACTCATCCATCAGTAAAGCAGATCCCTCAAGCTGCAAACACAGCAGCAACCTGTAATAGCTGGAAGACATGGGTACATGGGGAAGCAGGTGCTTCCAGGGTAAAGTATACACACCCTAGTGATCAGGTACTGAAGGCGAACTGCACATTCAAGCTGTGGAAGCCTTCATGACTTCTGCATGCAGCCTCAGTCCCAGATGATGCAATAATGGTTGTGTGGCTACAGTCCACAATATAGGCAGCATTCTGAATGCCAGCAATAACATAGAACAATAGCAGGAGAAAGGAAGGGCATCACGCCAATAAACAAACACGTTCTTGCACCTCGCAACATCTGTCGCTTCCATCAGGAGCACAGTGAACTCAGATTCAGCCAGACCCTCCCAGTGAAGCCAAGTCCTGTGCCAGTCTCCTGGGTCTATCCTCACTGGCGCACAGCAGTCTGTTGCTGCTTGCATGCCTGTGATACGTGGGATGCTGTCCTCCTCAATCTATCTGCCCCACTTGGTAGCCAGGCCTTGTACTTCTGCCTGCATGGCTCATGCATGGGGGATATATGTGCTGTGTTAGTGAGGCTGCTGTTGTTCATAGCTGCAATCCTGTATCACATTGGGCACCCATACTAGTATCTTCTTTGTTCTCTGGAGTCTGTCAGGTGCAGGTGGCCCAGATGTGTGTATGGCAGGAAGTCATGTGCATCGCCAGCTTCACAGAGTGTCAGTGGCGCTTTTATGGGAATGTACAGCATGTCTCTGGGGGCTCACCATCTGACTGACCAGCTGGCCACACCTTCCACTCACCTGTCTCTCCACTTGTATGTGGGCTACTGGCTGTTGGACAGTGGGGAGGTGTTTTTACCTCTTAGTTATGGGGGAGGGAGGGTTTTGGGGTGAGTGCTTGTTTTTGTGGGTATGGCTAGGGATTGGACATGTTGTTTGGTTCCACCTTCCCCCAGTTCCAGTCAGTGTACCCCCTTTGTTCATCCACTCATGTGTCTCAGGCAGGTGATTTCCTGCAGAGGTGCTCTGTTCCGCTATGCCAGTACGTCATTTCACCATGATAAGAATTTGCCTAATTTTCATGAAGCCACCTTGTGACAGCACATTAATTGTATGAAGAAGTATATTCTTTTGTCTGTTTTGCATCTATTGCCAATCAATGTCGCCACACACCCCTGAATTACTGTATTATGAAAGAGAAGGAAATTGTTCCTATCTACCTTTCTCCACTCCATTCATAATTTGATAAATCTCTTTTTATGACCTCTCTTAGTCATCTTCTTCCCAAACTAAAAAGCCTCAGATTTCTTAGTCATTCCTTATTTTTTTAACAGAAAAAAAAAATTGAAAGCCAACATGAAGAACTTCTTTTTTCTGTAGCTGCTGTCAAAATACAAAGAATTATTTTTTAAAAATACATTGAATAGAAGAGAGCCCACATGAATCTTACAGTTAATGATATAGCAACGAAGGGCTGGATCCAAACTGAACTAGAGCTTCTGAAACCTGGATTCAAGTTAAGACAAGTTTGCTGCTATGGATGGAGTTCTGTGTAGGGAAATAACAAGAAAACCATCTAAATACTTTGGGCAGATGCTGCTCTTGACAAGTGTCAAACAATAACCGGAAATCAGGCCTTTTTAAAATAATGAATTGACTTCCATCAACAGAATGGGAAGGAATAGTCACACCTCCCCTGCAGCTGAAGTTGGACTTCACAAGGTTGCAGAGGAGGAAAGTTCTTCTGGGTTAGCAGATCATGTGACATCGAATTTTGCCATGGCAAAACCTTTAACTCCTGAGGGTGGACAATGGACAGTTCCATTAAAATCAACACACTGAAACAATAAAACCAGTTGCCTTTGGGAATGTGACCTTAATTCATTCAGATATTGAGTTGCATTGCTGCCCTGGTGACTAAAGCATCTAGCCGGCATGTTAATAAAATCTTACAAGCATTGATGTACCTTGTGCATTGCAGTCCACTTAGGGGACTGACAACTCTGCTGTTGTTGTTTAAAGTAGTGACTCAGTGATGTTTTCATGTGTGCTTGCTCTGAGTGCAAGGAAAACAAGGTAGAGAAATGAGGGAAGAAAGAACAGGGGGAAAAAACCAGAAGGCTCTGATGTGGGAAGAATGTTGCTCTGGACAAAGCTGGGAAGAGTTAGTTTTGGGGACTACACTACTGGCTTAGGATGTGGAGGAGGGGATGGGCCTGGAAATGTGCACTACTAGGTCCAAAAAGTTCAAGTTAGCACTCAGCCAAACAACATAGTGCCTGCAAATCTAATAATTAGAATCCAGTCCCAATAATTTCTTACTTAAAGCAGTGAGAGAAAAGATCTCTCTTCTTTCTCACTTGACCCCAAATCTTTCTTTCCATCATTGACAGAAAAGACATCTGGAGAATTTCCAGCTTTGCTAAGCAACCATCATCTGAAGATCCTAATGTATTGTAATCACAAGTATTCTTTTGTACAGTATCTGCCCTCTTGAAAAGCTATTTATATGTGCACATCATATTTTGTAATGCCCCAATTTGTGCAGGCAGATAAATATTTAGTATCATATTATTGTAAATTGAAAAAAAGCCCATGATTACTCTTGGGTACAAGTGCGTGGCGTCATTATCCAGCAGCACTGGAGTTTACGACTGTGTGCTATAGGATCCATAATGAACATTCATTTTCACTTTGCCTCTGGCATGGATAGAAACTACATTGTGCTGTAGTTTTTCTCCCTGTGGCATTTTCATATGATGCAGAGTCTGAGAATACAGTTGAGAGCTGATTTTATATGTGAGGTTGTTTTCTAAAAAACACAAGAGTGTTTTCATTAAGCACCATCTACAGGAAAGTTAAAAAAAACTTTTTACAGCAGCAGCTCCACTTTTGCAAGGATCCAAGGCACAGAACCCTTGCAAAAGTAAAAAACAAAACAAAACAAAAACATGAATAACTCCATTCCCCACCCAAGTGAACAAGTGAAGGAATGTACACTTATGCCTTTCCCCTCTATGTTCCCTTCCTATTCCCTTCCAAGGCTCCCCCCCTACAATTCCTTCCTTCTGCCCAAGCAAAAGGCAAGCAAATGGGGGGGGGGGTGAATGCCTGGAAGCAGAGAATGAAGCTAAGTATGCTAGGCAACAGGGAGGGAGAGAGAGAGAATGGGGGAGAAGGTGTGTGCATGCCTCACAAATAGCCAAGTTTGCAAAGATCAAACCTGTCATGAGCCAGGCTGAGCGTGCTGCCAATTCAGACTTGGACTCCGATTTAGACTTGGACTCCCAGCGGGGGGAGGATCCCCCGGAGGGCCCTTCGGGAGAGGGGGCTCCTTCAGAGTCTAGGGAGGAGTCTGCCAGCGACCCCACAGCTGTCCCGGGCACGGATCCCGAGCCAGTACCTGCAGCAGATGTTTCTGCTCCAGAGGCAGAGGCTAGTGCTTCTGACTTGACAGAGGCTGGTGTTCCTGACTCCAGCCCAGAGTTTGCAGCAGACCCTCCCCCCACGTTCCTCCAGAGGTTGCTGGAGAAGGGGGCGGTTCGGAGGTCTCAGCGGCTGCAGGAGAAGCGTCTGATGAATTGGCCCTGAAGTCTTGAGGGGCTCCAGCTGTGAGCTGGGCCAATGGACATTTGATCAGCCCCAGCTGGGCTAAAGACTGCGTACTTAAGACAGATGCTGTTGGAGTTGGGCACGGGGCAACAACCGGCTACCAACCGGGAATCTGCGTCCTGTGTCATGGGCTTTCTGTTCCAGGCTAAACCTTGCCGTTTGAGTTTGCTGCTCCTGGGACTTGGATGTTTGTTTTGGTGACGTAACCTCTTGATTTATTTATCACTAAAGCCATAAACTCAGCTCCTGCCTCCGTGTCTGCTTAGCCGCCGCCTGACATTGACAGAACCCATGAATGTGGAGGGAGGGCTTATAAGCTTTCCATTTTGTTTTCATTTCTGTGTTGTGTCTTTTCTCATTATTACCAGGTATGTGGTACATGCTTTGGGTTGGGCTGTGTCTTATCTTTGGTAACAGCTTCTGTTGTATTTTTATTGGACTTCAATTTAATGTCTTGTTTTTTATACACTAACTGGCCCAAATCTGACATTCCACAGGCAGAAGTTTTGGAATGTTCATCTTCTCCTTTCTGCAGCCCTCCATGTAGCCTGAAAACACCAATTCAGTTCTTCAAAGCCAGTTTTGGGGTGCACAGGGAGATCACCCCGTAACATCTCCTAGTTTTGCGGACTCTCGCCATTCCAACTGTGGAGCGATCCACCATTGGATCCTGCCTGTTGTGAATTGAACGCCACTCTGAGATGTATGTAGGTACTGAAAAGACAGGATAAAAATTGCTATATAAATATGGAGATGAAATAATCTTAAACAAAAAAGGGAGGCATTTGTAGTTTGCTTTTGGATTGTATGCTGCAGCTCTGGATATACATTAGCCACTGACCTTGTTAAAAATGGATTTTGCTCTTATCACAAAATTTATCCAACTTTGACATGCCTTTCAACAGAGTGCTTGTCTGCAGTGTAATCAGCAATCAGCCACAAAAGATCTAGGAAAAGTTAACTGCTGAACAAGAAACTCTTTCCCTGTAATGAGGTCAGACAAGCTGGTACAATGGTAAAGCCTCTTCAGTTTACTTCTTTGCAATCCTTCTGCAATATCTCAGATAATAAAAAGGGTGATTCTAGACATCCTTTCATGTTCTTTCTCTTCTTGACTTCACAGAAAACCAAAACAAAGGTAACATTTGTTATATAGGAGACAAAATCTTGAAAATAATGTGCAGTGCAAGGACTGTAACATGCTACCATGAATGAGTTGGGGATGTTTGGTCTCTTGGAGATTGTAATATTTCTTCAAACAATTTCTGTTATGCTATCTTTGTCCTTTGCTTGTTTAGGATGTGGACCAAATGCCATCAGAGCAGGGCCCCTTTCACATTACATAATTATAGCACAATTACGCTACTTTATCTGCCAGGGCTGCATCCTATGGAATCCTGGGGTTTATAGTTTGATGAGAGGCACTGCTGGCTGAGATTCTAAATGCCTCCTCCTAAATTGCAAATCAAATGATTCCATAGGATGGAACCATGGCATTTAAAGTGGAATAATACTGCTATAATTGTGTAGTGTGGGTGGGCCCCAGGTAGATCATCACATGTTCAATGAATGGGAAAACTGCTTCTGAGAAAGGCATTGGGAGGGGGAAATATTAGCCCCTATGAATGGCAGTCAGTACAGATGATAAGAGTCTGGCTTTCTAGTCTTTGCCTGCCCTACCAAGCAATATCTTCTGCCTCCAGGTCAAGTCTCTACTTCCAGCAATGAAGCTCACACCAGCCATGCATCTGGGTAGAGTACAGATGGCCACAGCACACTCATCACAGTAATAAGGTAGTGATAAGGCACTCCTAACATTCATTGAAATTTTTTCTTACCTATATGAGGTTTGACCAGGGAGAAGAATGGAACCCATACAGAGGGAATGAAAACTGATGGAGGAATTATGAAGTAATCTAAATCAAAGCAATTTATTTATACTAAGTAAGTACATTCTTAAAGTCCAGAAGGAGCTAGATCTCTCTCTCTCTACTATTACAGAGGAAGGTTCGCAGGCTGAGAAAATGGTCTATAGGCAACCATGGACCTCCTTAATCCTCTGTCACTATGGTTTCTCTGCCACAGTTGCTGTGGACAGCTGTAGGGCTGTCACAGCTGTAGGAAAGGTCTTCATCTGATAGAAGCCAGATCCTCCTTCCTTCCATTCCTCTGTGTGATGAAGCCTGGAAATGTGGTAGGCCTGAGAAACAGGCCAGCCTAAGCAACAGGTTGCCAAGGGACCCAAGAGGTTCTGGCGAAGAAAGGAACTGAGCCCACTGGTGCATGGGAGGAGCTGAGCTTTCTGGGAAGGAGCTCTATCTAAGGGCATGGCTTGCATTTTTGAAGCAGATTCCTTTTAGGAGAGGGAAGGAGGGAGGGATTTGGTGAATGAGAGTTTGTTTTCCTTAGAGGCCTAGTCAGAGGCAGACGAAAGACCAAATTATTGCTGAGTGGGTTAGAAAGGGAAACCGTAACTTACAGATTAGGACTTTGAGCTAGGGAAGCCAAAGGTCTGAGTGGGTATGAAAACTTTATACCTGAACACTGAGTTGAGTTGAGGAATTTGGTTAGACTTTTTGGAAATTCTAGTTTGCCTGTATATACTTATAAACCCCAATACCTTTTCCCTGCTTGTTATTTTAATAAAGATAGCATTCTATTTTTGTAATTCCTGACTCAGCAGAGTACTTTTCTTCCATTCTAATGGAATAGACCACTCGTGAAAAAGCCCTCCCTAGATCCCCTGGAACTTAATAATTATAGACCACTGTATAATCTTCCTTTTTGGTGTGTTGGGTGATCGAGAAGGCAGTTGCCCTCCAGCTGCAAACGGTCTTGGATGACACACACTTCTCTGACTCATGTCAAACTGGCTTCAGAGCAGGATATGGAGTGGAGTATGACACCCGAATATACATCTCCATACTTTCAAAAACAGCTTCTGCTAAGGATAATGTGTCTCCTCTGAATGAATGCTTGAAGGAGATAATGGGCTGGATGAAGAAAAACTGAATCCAGACAAGACAGAGGTGCTTACTATCACGGATCCTAATCTGAGGTTGGAGGTGTGTCAACCAGTTCTGGATAGGGTCACACTCCCCCTGAAAGACTGTGTTTGCTGTTTTGGAGTGCTCCTGGATCTGTCCCTCCACATGTCCACTCAGATAGATGCGACAGTCTGGAGTGCTTATTATCAGCTTCGGCTGACAGGCCAACTGCACTCCTTCCTAGAATTAGATGACCTAAAGATGGTAGTGCATGCGCTGGTAACCTCAAGGTTGGACTTCTGCAATGCATTGCAATACATTGGGCTACCTTTGTAAGTTTGGAAACTCCAACTGGTCCATAATATGGTAGCAAGACTGATTATGGGTACAGTTAAGAGTGAACATATTACACCAATATTAAAATCACTCCACTGGCTGCCAATTAGTTTCTGGGCAAAGTACAAAGTGTTGGTTATTACCTGTAAAGCCCTACATGGTTTGGGTCCAAGTTACCTACAGGATCACCTCCTCCCATACAATCCGCTCTGTACACTTAGGTCCTTTGGGGGCCATTTACTTAAACTGCCTAAATCAAGACTGGCAACGGTCACCCAGATAACCTTCTTGTTGGCCACACTTAGACTGTGGAATGGCCTGCTGGAAGAGATCCAACAGCAACATATCCTGTCTGAATATTTTGTCTCCTAAAGACTTATCTCTTCTGGAAGGCCTACCCAGTCTATTTTTAATTATATTTTTAATTGTTTTTAATTGTATTTTTAATTGCATTTTTAACTGTACTTTAATTGTACTTTTAATCATGATATATTTTAATCATAACATGTTTGTACTAATCATTCTATGTTTTAGCGTATTTTAATTATGATTTTTAGTTCTATATTCTGGACCTCGCCAACAGCCTTGGGGAGAGGTGGGTAATAAATTTATTATTATTATTATTATTATTATTATTATTATTACTACTACTACTACTACTACTACTACTACTACTACTACTATACTACTACTACAACAACTACTACAAATACTATTATTAGGGATATGCTACCACAGATATTCAGATCCTTTTGAATAATACAAAAAAGGTTTTACTTCTTTTCTACTAGGGTGGAGGATTTGGAGAGGAAAGCAGGATTGAATAAGAATGGTGGAGGGTGCCAGTGTGCTATAGAAAGAGCCTGAGAAGGCAGCTACCACTTCCAGTCAGTAAAGAGAAAAGCAGGCCATCCTTCCCCTCCACACTCTGAAATAGAGATGGAAACAATATTCACTGTTAAACATTCCCTGCTGAGAAATGGTCTTCCTGACTCATGAGAAAACCAGGTTAAGAAGAATGATACAGTAGTATCAAGAATTTTGCACAGTTTTTGCCCAAGGTGTTCAGGAAATTATTCTCCACAGAAACATATACTTTTGCTAAACAATTGCAGGTTTTGTGCAAGATTGCTGTTTTCTATGCAAAACCCAGCAATCTTGTTCAACAGAATAAGACTTATCAATCAAATACAGATATCCCTCCACATTCGCTAGGGTTAGGGGCACAGGACCTCCATGAAAGTGAAAAAACTGTGAATAACTCTAAGACCTCCCAATCCATATTTAACACACAAAAAAGTATGATCACCATATTCAACCTACCATGGATTCCTTTGCGACATCAGGGTTTCTTCCCATGGCAGAAGTGGATGGCTGGTGGGGCTCACTGCCACCTCCACTGCTGCCCCACACCATTTTTAATAGGGACTTACTAGCCTTGTTTGCAGTTTCTCAGTCTCATAAGGCTTGCAGTCTCTATTAAAAATGGCATAGGGAGGCAGCAGAAGTGACAGCAAATAATCCGTGAATAATCAAATCCACAAAAGGGAAACCCACAAATGTGGAGGGCTGACTGTACTATATTCATGTTTCTTTCATTCCTCCATATTTGTCACTTCCAAGGTACCTGGTTGATTTGCCAAATATCAAGATAAGAATAACTTGTACTTGGGCAAGATTAAATGTTCTCCCTTTGGCAGATTGGATTGGTCAGCAAAAGGGGACACTTAAATGGGATAGAATATATAGTTGCAATTCTTTATCTGTTGAAGATATTATTCATGAGCTTCTTAATTGTTCCAGCTATAATGATTCTAGAAATAAATATCTCCAGCCACTCTACAAATCAGGGAAGGGAAAGTTACATTCTTTGAAAGTTTTTTTCTGCTTTCTAATGTTGATAAATGTACATCTTTCAGAACACCTAAATTTCTCACCAATGCTTTCCATCTGTGGAAAGCAAGAGTTAAAGGCTGTACACAGAGTCACCCAACTTCTTATAGACCATGGGAAGAGTTTTACATCCTATAATGCTATAATAATTTATCTGTTGAGTTTTAACTATCTAATGGAAAATTGCTGAATTACAATAAATTTCTTGCTAATTTGCACAACAAAATCATATACAAAAGATCTTGCACAAAAGAGAATTTTGAACAACAAAAATATCGCACAAAACCAGCAATCTTGCACACAGATAATAGCCAAGTGGTTTTGTTGCTCATGATATTATGTGAGATTGTTTTCCATGCAAGAATTTTTGTGGTACAAAATTTTTGTTCTGTAAATTTTTTCTCATACAAGATTGCTGAGGGTTTTGTGTAAAAAACAGTAGATGTTCCTTATCCCATGAGAATCTCTGTAACTCAAATTATCTCGATGGTGAACTTTTGAGGCTGGAATGGAGGAAAATATCTGAGCTCAAGACATAGAGGCTGGAAAGTGAAAGGAGCGGAGAGAAGATATCCTGAAGCACCTTACTTCTTTTATAATTTGCCCAACTTCACATATGAACGTCAATTTTAATATCAAACTAATTTTAAAAAATTATTGACCCTAGATTGAATCCCCACTCAGCATGTAAATCCACTGAGTAGAACTTAAGCAAGTCACACTCTCTCAGACTCAGAGAAAGGCAATGACAACCTCTGAACAAATCTTGCCAAGAAAACTCCATGATAGGGTGACCTTAGGGTCACCAAAAGTTGGAGTTAACTTGAACGTACATGACAACAAGGTTTGCTCATCACCTTTACAGAGCTCTTTATTCTGTGAAGTTTACTCCTTCAGAAATATTCAAGCACACTGGAAAGTATCCTATGAACTTTCACATCTCTGAACATTCTGAGCCCAACATTCTGAAGCTCTGATAATTTCATTATCAGGCCTACCATACAAAGATCCTCATTCTTAATGGTGCCACTAGGACTAGATCCAAAGACCAAGACTTCTCAGCCCTGGTATTCCTCAGGCAATGGCAGGACACCAGCAAACAGGGCTGGATAGGGATGTCATATTGCACACTTGCCCAGTGTTTGCAAGATCGGAGGTGGCAACTGTGGAAGTGGTAGAGGCTATTGCTTGCCCCTCACTACACAGTTAGGCTGCTCTGCCATACTTGATGCAACCTGATTTTTTCCAGTTTCAAAATCAGATGATTTGGGGCTGGTATTTCTGCTTTTGTAGAGATTTTGGGTTATGTGAAGAGCTGGGGGTCAAAACCAATGTATTTTGACCCATTTAGGGGGTGAAAATTACCCTTTTAAAAAAATTGAGGGGTAATGGATCCTTTGGGGATTCAGGGCCTATATTTTGCCCATCCCTCACTTAGATAGGCAATCTTTGTTATGTTTTAATTCATACACGCTCCTGAGAACTATTTCAGGAGGGAAATAGCAGGACATAAATAAGTCTGTGAGACCATCAAGTCCAGGATGTCAAATTATTTAGATGCAGCTCTGCCCTTTCTCATTAGTGGTGTCAGCCTTCTGGAGTTTGTACCTAGCGAGGTTCAACAAATTCATTTTCTCACAGCATTCAGCAGCTGAGCAAGGTACTCTCATTTTCAAAGGCCTTTAGAGGAGCCAGCAAGTAAACTTTCATTGCTTCTGCTTATATAATCTTATAGATTTTTAAGCACTGTCTTTATTGTGGCTTCTAGGGTTTTTTTCTATTTTATTGGACTTCTCAGTTGTATTTGGACTGATCTTTAAATGAAAGAAAATAAATGAGTTTTAAAAAAATAAAAATAACAGTAAATACAGTCCTCAGAGTTAATACGGATCCAGACTTATACAGCATGAGGCGCTGTGGAAGAGGACCCACTTTTGTCGGCCTCCAGTCAAGGAGCTGTCAGCATTGATGATATCAGGCACAATGCACCATGACAGCAGGCATTTGGGGGCAGAGCTAGGGGAGCTTATTAGCTCCGTCCACCCCTCTTCACTTTCTTTTGGGTGACACTTTGACCCACCTTCCCACCTCCAGAGAGTTTTGCTGGTCACTTTAGGGCCAAGTAGAAAATTTTGCTCCTTTTACTTCTTTCTGGATTTTGTTCCTTGCTTGTTTGTTGTTGTTGTTCTGTTTGTTGTTTTTGTTTTGATTACCACCCCACACCGTGTCTGTGGGACTGTCAGTTGGCTTGGGGCAGTGCCTTTAAATAGATGGTCACTTAACAGGTGGTGGGAAAAGAAATAAGAGTTATAGTGAACACCTTGGCACCCTTTTGGTGAAAGGGAGGGCTCTGGAACTGCCACTTTAGGTCCTGATACCCAAGGGGTGGGCAAAAAGTCTACCTTTGGGGCTGGCCTGGAGGGCTTTGCCCTTACATAAGTCCTGCAACTTGAGGGTGAGGTTCCTTGGATCTGCCTTCCAGTGGATGGTCAGATGGGGAGCCACCCAGCTATTGGGTAGCCCTTGAAGCTCAGGTGGTTCACCCATGGGAAGGCTAAGGAGGAAGTGAGGGAGACGCTTGGCCTCAGTTGATCCTACACTAAGTTGCTTCCCCCTCTTGCACTTTTCCAGATTCAGCTCCATTTAAATAGGTTCTAGGTTACACGAAGTGGCCCTTTTCAACCCAGTTCTCGGTGTCTGGTCTTGTTATTCCATGGTTGGTCAAGAACTTTATTTAAAGTCATTTTCCACAATTTAGTGGATTTTTTAAAAAAGGCTCCATTTTCTTACCCACCTCTGCTGTTCTTGTAAAAACATAATGATTCAGATTGTTTGTGGGGGTGGAGAAAATCAGAAAATAATGTACAATGCAAAGATGCACATAATTCAACTTCAAGAAGTAATAAGTGACACGTTGGTCTTTTAAAGATTATTCCAAAGAACAAGAACACAGCTAAATGGTTCTGCCACTTCTGAATAACTCTTAGCTGCAGCTATAAATATCTTGGGCAGCCAGTCTTCATTTCAGCAGTAGTTTAAACTAGCTGACATACAGTTTGCTGGTGAACTTCCTTCAACATTGGTTGGAAAATGCATGTTTATTTCAAGCCTCTTACAGTTTTAAATATCTTAAGGAAGTAGTTCATTGAAGGACCCGATTATAGTCTTTTCACTTTAGATCAACACCCAAATGAATTCTTACATGTGTCTGGCCTATATTTGTACATCTTAAATGCATGATGCATTAACTCTGAATGAAATGAGGTGGTTGTTTTGTTTTTAAAATCTTAGAAAACCACACACAGAAAGGCAATGATAAAGGCTGGATGTAGTATAAATGAATTTGGTACACAAGGAAAAGCCCTTATGTCCATATAAGAAATCAATTTATGTTCTACCAAGAGTGATAGTTACTACAGCACATGGTAGCTGAATGGGTCTTCCATTGAATCCTGAATCCTATTGGTTAGCATGGAATAAAGTAAACCTACTGAATAAACTGTTGCATTGTGAGTCAATATCTGTACAAATCCTATTGATTCAATGGGTCTAACTCTACTTAGGACTAACAATAAGATCTAGGTCTATTCAAATAAGATTGGCCCCCAAAACACCCTGCTGAAAGTGACACAACAATGGCTAACAGATATCATTCCTGTAGACTTCTGTAAGTTGAAAAAATGAATTAAATAATGAATTAAATTAAATTAAATTTCCCATACTTCATGTAATATGGGTGCAGGGATGCAAGGTCATTTAACACAGTGAGTTTTCTTGAGTCTTGCCTGGGACTGGATGTGGTTTCAGCAACCATGGCTCAACAAAATAAGGATAGTTTTCCTGTTTAAGCCGAATAAAAACTATCATCCAGGTCAGGCCATAAGAAACTATGCAACTATGCAACATATTTCTTCACTCTCCTTCATATCATCAACATATAAGGCACCATAAGGTGATGAGTCCCAGTTCTGCAGCGCAAGTGAGAAAAACTTTGTGTGAAAAAGATGAAAGGAAGTGCAGCATCAGGGATATGTGAGTGTGGGTTTAGAAAATAATAACTTGTACTCAAAGTTATATCCTGCCAGCTAACCTAGATATAGGTTCTTCAAGCAGCCAACAACAACAAAAAAATTTACTATTTGCTTGCTTAAAGAGATTTCTTTTATGGGCACAATATTACCCCAATGGCATTGGATAAGACTTAGTAAATGCAGAGGTGGGCATTGTGACTGTGATCCTGTATACCAGGAATGGTCCACTTATGACCCTCCAGGTACTGTTCAACTGTACACCCCCCCCCCCCGATTCCTCACTATTTGCTATGCTGGCTACAGCTGATGGGAGTTACAGTGCAACAACATCTGGAAGGCCATTAATTGCTCAGAATACAAATTTACCTGGGAGTAGATCCAAATCAACAGAGCTAACATCTGCGTGGAGGTTTATAGGACTGTATTGCAGAATCTTTGCTTATTCTTTTAAGTAAAAGTAATAGATGATGGTACAGAGAGCAAGAGAGGTGGGCAAAGGAAGAGACATGAAGGTTGAGACAAGAGTTTCTTAGATGGGAGCTACAAAATGTTGATCCTACCTGATTTCTAAAAAGATGGCAAATAAATATCTGAAATCTTTACACTGCAACACATAAATCTTGCTAAATACCTAAAGTTTGTTAGAACTTGAATTCCTAGTTTCTCATGCCAAACCCACATCTTATGCAGCTGCCCATACTCATTAGGAGACACTGGGAACTGTAGCCCAAAAGTAAATTGACCCGGGCTCTGTGTAAAGGGCAGTGCTGTTCCTTGGCCATGCCTGCTGACAGCAATGCCCTTGTCACAGGGCACTTCAATTTCCTCCTTGAAAACTCAGATGCATTGCAGCCTCCTAGCAAAAATCCAGGTGGAAGCATCACCTTCAAATCTCAGCTTGCTGATATTGCCTCTGCATGATAGACCTCCCCTTCAAATTTCCCTCCCGTTTTGTCTGACAGCACTTTGAGGATAATTTTTAAGTAATTTTTGCTGCACAGGCCCTGTTTCAATGAAATTATACTGTTGCTTGCTCAGGTGAACTGTTCCCATTATGGAATCCTATGTGGAATCTTCCACTGATTCATTAAATTAGTGTCATATACTTATGCAACATTGTAATATTATGTTTGAGATTTCTAGTTTCTTTCTCAAGCACATTAAGGTATATTGAATATCCTGTACAACAAAGCAGAAACAATTACAATGCAAATTAACTCCTTTGACAAAATATGTCACCATATTATTTTGGACACTGAAAACTGACTTACCTTTGGATAAAGACTTGCTTTTAAAATAAGCAATCAGTGTCATCATTAAAAAAAATTCTCACCTTCCTCTAGTAAAATAATTACCCAAAATCCTGTTGGGGATGTACTTCTCCATAAGCTGACCTGCATTTCCAGCAATTAGAATTGAGCAGTTCCATAACCTCCATATCCATTAAAGGGCTGCTGTTATGTTACTATGTAGACCAACAAACAGGACAGTTCCTACCAGCATCCTCTTAGGGCAGGACAGGTGAAGAGAGAAATCTTTCAAATCAAATAAACTTCCATTTCCTTGTGAAAGCTGTCAAGGCTGATCTTCCACTCTAGTTTTTGAGCACTGAATGTGGGGCTGTGGGAAAACGTAGCTCTCAGTAGCTGGCTTCCCTGTCTGAAGCATATGCCCAAGGACATCCCTCCTCAGAACACCATCATCTCTACTTTAAGAAGTGTTCTCAGATTTACAAAAAGAAGGAAAGTACATGAATGCACAATTGCTTAGTGTGAGAAGGACTTCAGGCAATTACTTCTCTGAGCAGGCAGCTTAGTTACTGAAAGAAAGAATGTACCTACTTATCCAAGGGGACATCAAACACCAAAAGGTAGTTATATCCATACTGCGTCTTAACTAGACCTTGTAAGATATTCACGCAAATTTGCGGAAGGGGTGGCAGTGCTGGGCCAAAAATGCATTGAGGTGAGAGCCAATTTTTGTCCTTTTAACACTCTCCCATCCCCACATATGAGTTGACTTTTTGGCACTGCTTGTGTTTCATGTAAGTTTGCCTTGTTATAAACTGTGTACATTCGCTACAATTGGATTTTTTACATTGGCTATAGTTATTAATTGCATTTTCTTTTGCCACTACATTGCATTACACTCCTATTGTTGTGTGGGCATAGTTTTTACATCTGCAATGGGTTTTTGATTGTTTGTGTATCTTTGGTTGCAATCCTTCCTTTCAGTTACCATTTTTCCCCCACTACCCAAGAGGTGACACTGGTGCATTGCCAGGAACCAGAAAATGATGTCATGTAATTTCTATCTTTGTGGTTTTGTACAGGTTGATTTTTAACCATTTTATGAGGATCTGGGTGGGCTTGGAGACCACAGCAGTTATTAGAAGGCCAGCCACCTCATTTTCAGATTTATTTATTTGTGCAGGGGGATTTAATTGAAAACTCAGTCCCAAAAACTGAGATGAGGCTTTTGAAGTGTTTTCTGGGGTTTGAGGACTGCAATGGGGTTGGTAGGTGGTGGCGTGCAACTTACAGGGCTCTCTGACCCCTGTCTTGGGGGCTTGAATGAGTTTGGATTGGCCGTAGTTCTGCTACATCGTCCAACAGAGGCTCCTATAACAGGGTCACAGTGTTATAACTTAAGATAATTCTTTATTGCCTTTTTGCTGGCAGAAAAGAGCTTTCTCTTTAAACAGGTCTTCAGTCTTACCTGACCATGGTAAGAGACATGCAAGCAAGTGTGCTAGTCTTACTATGTAATATATATTTCAAATATTTCATTTTAAAATCGTCTTAAAAGTAATGTTTTAATCAGACTGAGGGTTTAATACTTTTCAAGCTTTTGTACTCCGTTATTGTTTTAGCTGTTCTGTTTTAATTTGCATTATAAGCCACTTTCAGTCCCATTTAAGAGAAAAGTGGGATACAAATCAAATTAATGAATTTAATAATAGTCCAGAATGAGGAGTAAGTTTGTTCATTTGTTTTGTTTTGTTTCTTTTCATAACATCCCACCTTTCTTATGGCATGAGACTCAAAGCAATTGATTCTTGTTAAAGGGAAGTTCTCATAGTGACCACTGTGTAAGAAATATTGAGATCTCAATCATTCACTTTATGGCCCTATGAAGCCATGTCTTATGAGGAGTGGCTTAGGGAGCTGGGCATGTTTAGTCTGCAGAAGAGAAGATTAAGAGGGGACATGACAGCCATGTTTAAATATTTGAAGGGGTGTCATGTTGAAGAGGGAGTGGGCGTGTTTTCCGCTGCCCAGAGACCAGAACAAGGAGGAATGGATTTAAACTACAGGAAAGGAGATTCCACCTGAACCTCAGGAAGAACTTCCTGACAGTCAGAGCTGTTCAGGAGTGGAATATGCTGCCTTGGAGTGTGGTGGAGTCTCCTTCTTTGGCAGTTTTTAAGCAGAGGCTGGATGGCCCTCTGTTGGGAGTGTTTGATGTGGGTTCCTGCATGGCAGGGGGTTGGACTGGATGGCTCCTGTGGTCTCTTCCAATTATGATTCTATGGTTATTAATAATATCACAAAGACTGTGGTGGAGGTGTGACACATACTGCTTATGTGTGCCTTCAAGTCAATTCCAACTTACAAGGCCCCTAAGGGGACCCTATTACAGGGTTTTCTTGGCAAAATTTGTTCAGAGGGAGATTGCCTTTGCCTTCTTCTGAGGCTGAGAGTGTGACTTGTCTAAGGTCACCCATGGGTGTATAAGGATTCAAACCCTGGTCTCCAGAGCTGTAGTCCAACACTCAAACCACTACCCCATGCCAGTTTTCATGTGAGGTATACCAGGGCACATGTTGAGAGTCAGTGGACGTTTTTGGCACCTTCCAATTCCAGTCACATTTTCAATGACCAATCAGTGTTTTCTGCTACCAGATGTCACTTCTGTGTGCTCATATGGATTTTTTTCTTGCTTGGGGGCAATTGCCTAGGTTGTTTTCGAGGGTCAGTAGCACTTTTCAGCCATTTTTTAAAAAAATTGGGAGACTGAAGGCAGAAAAGGCTGCCTAGGATGCCCTCATGGGCCACACTGTTCCTGCTCCTGATGTATATGCATACTGTCTGCACATTGCTTTCATCATGGTACAAGTCATTTCTTGCTCAGCACCACACTGGAAATTTTTGAAAAACAATATTAGTAAACTTTCTTATTAAACACACATCCTAAATGATTATGATGATTTTCAAATGGAAGCCATTACCTGACAGTACCCATAAATAAATTATTTACTATGCTATCTTTATAGCCTTTCACCACACCTGTTGTTTTCCTTGTGTTTTCTTTGTTGGTTTTATGCAGCAAGCATTAAAATGCTAAATCTTGTGTGAGCTAACAATACGATATTAAGAGCTGCCCATTAATTTTCGCAGCCAAACTACAAGATGAATCACTTGTACACTGGCAGCATATCATGCTTATTATTCAATACTATTTTTAGTTTATTTCAAAGAAAAGATTAAAATAATGGCTCGTATCATTATACCACTTACTTTGTAGCAAACAGAGATAACCTAGTCCAGCTAATGAAGTCTGAGCTCTCAAGCAACCAAGTTTCTCTACATTTTATGAATTAGGAACTATGGTATTAAATCAGATGCGCACCTAGAATTGTGGATAAACATCCAAAGGGACATTGGAAAACACATCCAAGTCCTCTTGACATCTTTTCATATAATGGGTCCAATGCCAGGGGAAAGGTGGGGTACAAATTTGAAAAGAAATGAAATAACTTGTCTGCATCAGGAGATGTATGTGTCTTGTGTAGGTATGTCTCCCAATGTTTCTGCCCCACCAAACCCTCCTTTGAAGCCATGCAGTCCCCACACCACTGCCATTTTTAAATTGTCGGAAAGCGAGGGATTTGGCAGCAACACATCTAGCTATTTTGCAGTTGTTTCGGTATTAAACCTGTTATTTCAGTACTGAATACAGTTTTTTTGTAGCTGTTTCTGTTTCAGTACTAAACCAGTGCCTGTTGTCAGTACTGGATTGGATGGGGGTAAACAAATGAAAGCTGTCACTATTGGCACTCCATGGCACCATTTTGCCATATGAAAAAAAAAGTGCATCTGAGAACTAGGTTCTTGCACATTTGTTTCCCATTTATTTTTATACAAATTACATACATTATTGTACATGATTATCTCTAGAATCAATACTTTTAGGGCCCTAAAATCTAGATTTTTTTTTATAGATCAGTATTTACTGGATTAGATCAAAATGGTAAAGAGTCTCAAAACCATGTCTTATGAGGAATGGCTTAGGGAGTTGGTTATGTTTAGCCTGGAGAAGAGAAGGTTAAGAGGTGACATGATAGCTATGTTTAATGAGATGTTTGAAGAGATGTGATATTGGAAGATGGAGCAAGCTTGTTTTCTGCTGGCCCAGAAACTAGGACATGGGATAATGGCTTCAAACCTCAGGAAAAGAGATTCTATCTAAAGATTAGGAAGAACTTCCTGACAGTAAGAGCAATTTGACAGTGGAACACTCTGCCTCAGAGTGTGAGCAGGGTCTCCTTCTTTGGTTTTTAAACAGAGGCTGGATGGCCATTTGTTGGGAATGTTTTGATTGTGTCTTCCTGCATGGGAGGGGGTTGGACTCGATGGACCTTGTGGTCTCTTCCAACTCTATGATTCTGTAATCAGGGCTAGAATCCTACTGGCTAATGCTGACTAGAGTAGACACATTCAATCAGTTGTTGAATGGAGAGTTAAGATATGGGTAACTTAGGGTTGCTAGACTGAAAACTAGAGAGGCCTCTTGTGCCACATCCTGTTAAACAAAAAAGAGGCCTTATTTTAACAGGTTGTAGTTCACGGGGTTAACTTTCAGATCACTTCCTGCTGGGAAAAGGACTATCCTGGGCCTAAAACTGTCTTCCCGAAAAATTCTGGAAGTGATTTATATTCTGCCATCAACCAGAGGGGCTATCATACACAGAGAGTTGCAGTCTGAAAACGTAATTCTCTAAGAGGCATTGAGATCATTTTGGAGAGGGATTTTTGGGGGTGTGAGTGGGAAGAATGTGGCTGTCCAGATCCCATATGTGCCAGTGTGGCCCCCTAAGCCCTGATGGTTGCCCACCTCTGGGTTTGATCAACTTCAGATTTCTTCCAACCATAAAGTCATGATTCTCTCCCATTAACTTCTAAGCATATTTCAATACCATTTGTGACAAGAAAATTTAAATACATATTCTTCTTAAGACTGCAGAGACACTGTTGCTGTGTGCCCCCAAGTTGCTTCTGATTTATGGCAACCCTTAGGCAAACCTATCATGATATTTTTCTGGGTCTGAGAGTGTGTGATGCATTCAAGGTTACCCAGTAGGTTTCCATGGCTGAGTGGGGAACCGAACACTGGTGTCCAGGGCCATAATCTAATACTCAAACCATTACACCACACTGGTTTTACATAATAACTGTATGTAAATTATGAAAAGTCAAGATCATTTTACACTAATGCATTCTTACACATAATTTTAGAAAGTTCACTTTTTTTACACTAGAACCATTCTAGCAGGGAACCCCCAGGCACGATTCAGCTGCAGTTTTCCATCTGAGGGGGAAAGAAAAACCATTGGCCTCTTGGATTGCAACCCTGGCATCATCAGCTGGGGTTGCACATGGAGTTATGCATTTATTTATTTATAAATATATCCATCCTATATCCAAGGATTGCAGCATAGGACCATAAATAAAAATAGTAATTTTAAGGCACTAAAAATATATTAAATCGTAATTCATTTAAAATTTTTAAAACATTTAAAATAAAGTTGACCATTGCACATGTGCAAACTGAATGCATTAGGCCCTGAATACTTTAATAAAAATCCATCATAAGATTTGGCACCAGAATGACACCAGCACTGGTACCAGTGGAGCCTCCAAAGGGAAAATATTTCACAACTTGGATGCCACAATAAAGTAGACCCTCTCCCATGCCCTTATGCACTATTCCCCCCCCCCCATAGAGAAGGGCCCCTCCAACAGATATCATTTCTTGGTCAGGCATCGATAGGGAGGGGCACTCCCTCAAGTATTAAGATCCCAGGCCATTTAGGGCTTTAAATGTTAACACTAGCACCTTAAATTTGGATTGGAAGTGTAACAGCAGTCACTACAGTTCCTGGAAAAGAAAGCCTAGCAGAAGAATGCTGATAGAGGTTTATATTCTGCCACTGATCAGACAGGATTTCATCCATAAGGAGTTGTAGTTTGAAAATGTAACTTTTACTTACCTAGCTTCTACATATTCAGAGGCAGTGCAGGAAGGATGCACAAAGGAAATAGAAGGCACGCTTTATGTTCAGGACAAAGTCCAAAACAGCATAAGGGATTTCCAGACCATTCTTGAAATGCTTCCATCTCCTACAAGGTTTATTAAGCATTTTGCAGAAGCCAGCAACAGATCAGCAAGAAAAAGGCTAATGACTGGAGAGCTATCTCTTGCCTAGTAGTTTGGAGCCAAGGATGAATGTATTCTGATTTAGGCTCAGATTACTTTTACAGAAGAAAAGAGGAGGGGGGAAATGCAGAACCAAGAAGTAAAGAAACCTCGAAGGAGATTTATCTTAGCGATCCCAATGCCTTTTGAAGAAGCGGCTCATCGTTAGATGTGCTATAAAAATAAAACTGTATATAATCCATTCAACATCCCCACCAGACAATGTTTTAATTCTCTTACATAAAAACTTAAATGGATCATAAAAATCAGCATCAACATAATATAAAATACCAAAATGCTACAGCAATAAAGCAGGGGATATATTGAATGAATAATGCACACACATGCAGAAAGATAGATCTTGATAGAGGTCTTGGGTGGTACCAAATGGGTGTCTTGTCACTGATGGAAGGTATCCATTGGAAGAACAATAAGGGATGGCTGCCAATGCCTCTTTCCCCTGCAGTCCCATGCCACCTCCCATGCAGTTTTGTAGGGTCGCCAACACTCCACAGAAGATTGTGGGAGCGCACAGAACTTCAGTGAGATCTTCCAGCATCATCAAAGGTAAGATCAGTCATAACCAGACAGATCTTTTCAGCTGGTAGCACCTCTGTTTCTGTATTATTTCTGTTGGTAGGTCTGTAGCCTTTTCGGTGCCAGGTGAAAAGATTTTAGATCTGTTTTTAACTTGAATTTTAATTAATTGGCTTTGCTATAACTGTTGTGGCTTTTCTTGTTCTACATTTTGTGTTTAGAGTTACTCTGGGAACTTTACCCTGCAGAGTGGCATATGAAATGTTCTGTTTAAATGATAATCATTACTAAAAACACTGATCTTATGAAAGGAATGAATGCCACCCCAACAGCACTGGAATGACTCTGGTATGGAGAGGGAGCCTGAGAGTTAATCTCTGCTGATAAGGTAGATAGAAGCACTGGGCCAGGGTAGGTCTCTTGCTGCCTTCTGCCTACTACGTACTTCCTTTTGAATGAACTTTCTAAAAAAATTTAACATTTGTGACGACTCCTGAGATGCAAATTTAAAGGCCACCTCATGTGCTATAAATGTTCTATTGCATCCATAAAGTGACATACTTCAGCTCTAAAGAAAGTTGATCTTACAAGATGCATCCAGTTCTGGGCACCTCATTTAAAGAAGGATAGTGACAAGCTGGAACGTGTCCAGAGGAGGGCGACCAAAATGGTGAAGGATCTGGAAGCCATGCTCTACAAGGAGTGGCTTAGGGAGCTGGGTATGTTTAGTCTGCAGAAGAGAAGGTTAAGAGGGAAAATGATAGCAATGTTTAAATATTTGAAAGGTTGTCATGTTGAGGAGGGAGCGGGCTTGTTTTCCACTGCTCCAGAAACTAGGACAAGGAGCAGTGGATTCAAGCTACAGGAAAAGAGATTCCACCTGAACTTCAGGAAAAACTTCCTGACTGTAAGAGCTGTCCGGCAGTGGAATATGCTACCTCAGAGTGTGGTGGAGTCTCCTTTTTTTTTTGGAGGTTTTTAAGCAGTGACTAGACAGTCATCTGTCAAGAGTGCTCTGATGTGTGTTCCTGCATAGCAGGGAGTTGGACTCGATGGTCCCTGTGGTCTCTTCCAACTCTGATTCTATGTTTCTAAGTGTACTAAAAAAAAAATGTGAAATAGAATTTTTACATTAAAAATAGCAAAAACCAGCATGGCATAGAAAGGAATGAGGTATGCCTGAAAAATACACTTATAGAACAGGAGGAAGAACCAAGAATGTACTTTATAAGCACTGGCCACAGCAGCAGGAAGGAATTTGTAGTCTTCAGTGACTTACTTCAACAACACACACTATATTTTTCAGGTGACACTAAACATCAGAAATGACACTAGAATTTTGATCAGCCCTTGATGCAGCAGTAGCTGTTATCCAGAGTCTCTGAAATAACACTGTTAACACTCCCTGCTTCAGTTCTCTTGTTGTTGTTTCTAATGCGCAGCTATTATTTGAATCTCCAGTTCTCTCCAGGTGGAATGGCATGCCACAATATCTTGTGCCGAAGAGTGGTTTGGCTTTTATGTAAAATTATCTGATACTATGACAGAAAATTGATGGTGGTGTCAAGTAAAGTAGAGTAGTTCTCAGCCCTAGTAGGTCTCTCTCCCTTGCAGTGAGGTCTATTGTCCAGTTACTGCAACTATCTCAGCAAAGATGACCTGAGGGTCAAACATGGGAGATAATAGATCGCTCAATTTTATTGATTCATGCCTGTAAAGTCCTATGAAAATTCAGTGCATGTTGCAAAGGTTAATAAGACAGAACAACTTCTGTTCTGGTTGTCTGACTCCAGCAGAGTATGGCAGAAAAAAATATTGCTCACTTAACCTACTTTTTATTTTTTCAACCTTGCTGTTTTTGTAGACTGTTGTGACAGCTTCAGGATAAGCTTGTCTTCAGTATGTAATCCTTAGGCAAAAGGAGTAGTGGAGCAGGCAGGAGGAGGAGAAGACGAGGAGGAGTTTGAGTTCAATTAAGTAATAATGAAGGTTCCTACAATAGATAGGGGAAGGTCTTTGTTTGTAAGGAATTTGTAAGAAGGAAGCATGGAAGGTAAAATGCAAAATGCCAAGTGTTTCAAGGGGGAAATATCTACTAGCCAGTTCCATGATGCTTTTAATACATAACTGGTAAATTAACTTTACACACAGGATAAGCTCGAAGTCCTACTGCAGGAAGGTAAATATGACTTTATAGGTATAACAGAGACTTGGAGGGATGACTCCCATGACTGGAACATAAAAATTGAAGGATACGATCTGTTCAAAAACAATAGATGGAGAAGAAAAAGAGAGGGGAGTAGCCATTACATGTCAAAGAGAAATTCACTTGTACAGAAATTCATGCAAGTGATCAGACAGGACCAGCAGATAATTTCCTATTTCAACATGTAGAAGAAGGAAGAAGGGGATTGGCAAACCTGGATTTGATCCTAACCAATAGGGGGGAGACAGTCACTGGAATCAAAGTAGTTGATACTTTAGGAGGAAGTGACCGTGTAATGCTAAAATTCACAATTGAAACACAGAGTAAGGAACAGTGTAGTCAAACATGTACTTTCAATCTGAGGAAAGCTGATTTTACCAAGCTAAAAGAAATATTGGCCAGAATCCCAGGGTTAGAGATGCTAAATGATAAAGACACACAGCAAGGGTGGCAGTACTTGAAGAAGGAGCTGCAAAAAGCACACTCACAAACAATCCCATGGAAGAAGAAAAATGGGATACATCTGAAAAGACCAATGTGGCCACACAGCAAACTCAAGGAAGAAGTAAAAAGAAACAGGAGTATGTAACAGGAGAAAGATGTACCACCAAGGAAGAGTACAAAAATTGAATAAAGAAAGGTAGCTCAGAATGCGCTGAGACTGCCTAGGCAGGCAAGAGGCAACCAAAAAAAAATGTTTTTTTCCCAGATATATTTGAGGCAAGAGAATGACCAAGGAGACAGTTTAGTAGAGATCGTAAAATGCTAACCGACCACAACGAAAAAGGTAGATATACCCAATATTGCTTTTGTTTCGTGTTTTTTCTCCCAAAAAAGGAAAACTGTGTGTTTCCATGCAGCAGTAGAAGAGACTGTGGTGAGAAACCTGGATTGTAAATCAAGATTGATAGTGAGTGAGTCAGGAATCATCTGGCTAATCTAAAAGAGTTTAGATCTGTAGGGCTAGACAAACTACATCCCAGAATACTGAATGAGCATGCCTATGTACTCTCTGAACTACCTGCCATTTTTTTTTTTTTTTGGAGAAATCTTGGAGGACAAGTGAGGTGCCAACACACTGGAGAAAGACAAACATTGTCCCTCTCTTCAAAAAAAGCAAAAAAGAAGATCTAAGAAACTACAGACCAGTCAGCCTGACCATAATACCAGAAAAAATATTAAAACAGACTATACAAGGGTCTCTCAGCAAGTATCTTGATCACAGTGCAGTGATCAGTAAGAACCAGCATTGGTTTGTCAAGAAGTTTGTCAAGAAGAATTGGTTTGACAAACATTGGTTTGTCAAGAAGACATCCTGCAAAACTAACCTTATAGCTTTCTTCAGTCAGATCACTAGTGATGACAGGAATGCTGTGGACATCATTTATTTGTATTTTATGAAACAATTTCCTGTGGAAGAGGAGGCCCTATTAGTAGCACTGCCAACTTCTCTGGCCCCAGGAGGAAAGGAGAACCAGCCAGTGACCTCAATTAAAGCCTCTGGGGCGGGGGGGTGAAAAGGCCAATAAAAGAACACTAGTGGACTCTGGACAGTTGGGCGAAAAGACAGAAGTTATATGGCAGGAGAGGGGCTGCCAGAGTCTCCTTTAGATCTGAGCACCAGTGGTATGAAGAAGGAAATGTGTGAGTACCCAGTGGGCTGAGGCTTCTGTTAGCTACTTACCTGGGAATGACCTTGGAGAGAGAGCCAAGAGTCCAGGCAGAGGCATGGAGAGGGTTGAGGACAAGCCTTGCTACCAATGAGAAGGACTTGCTAAGGAGCCAGTGAATAGCGGGCTGAAGGAAGCTGAAGTGAAGCACCCTTTGTGCAGAGACATGCTTGGTATTGAATTGCTGGTGATTCTGCTGCCTTCCTGAGACTCTAGCAATACCTGACTATCCCAGCTTGGGTTCCTCATCCTGCAACCACTTAGTAGGGTCTTGCCAAGGCCTGTATCCTGTATCCAGAAGATAGTTCCAGGGACCTGTGGTATAGTCCTTTTACTTGAGCAAGGACATGTTGAACTTAAAACAAAGTCTTTTATTCCTACTTGAGAGACTCTGAGTTCATGCAGGCAGGGGTGTTTGATGTACTTCTTCCCAGGGTGGTACAGATCCCACAACATTCCCCTATAATATTTTGATTAGCAAACTGATTAAATGTGGAGTAGATGGGAACACTGTCAGATGGTTCCATAATTTATTGAAAAAACAGACTGAAAGAGTCGTTATCAATGGTTGCACTTCAAACTGGAAGGAGGTCTTCAGCAGAGTGCCTCGGAGTTCCGTCCTAGGCTCATTGCTCTTCAACATTTTATCAAAGATTTAGATGATGAGGGGGAGGGAATTGTTATCAAGCTTGCAGATGACATAAAACTTGGAGATGTGGCTAAAACATTGGAAGATATGAACATAATTCAAAAGGAAGTAGATAAACTAGAATATATATATATATATATATATAGAGAGAGTATTTTATTTTATTCATGTATATTCTCATTTATCCCAATAGTGAGACTCAAGGCATCTAACAATATATTTAAAACAATACAATTTAAAAACACCAGAAGTCTAAATATAAGGTTAAAAAATAAGTAATTTATAAAGTTAAAACCTGAAACTTTAACAACATGGGGAAAAATCATTATCAGACTGTATACAAACCTTAAAAACAGCTCTGCACAGCATTAAAAGCCCAACCTTAGTCAGTTTCTGAAAGCCTAATGGCACAAAAATGTTTTGACCTGTCGACAGAAGGACAGGAAGGGCCACCCTGGCCTCTCTAGGCAGGGAGTTCCAAAGTCTAGAAGCAGCCACCAAAAAGGCTCTGTCGCTCGTTTCCACCAAATAGCCTGAGAAGTTTAGCAAACTGATTGGGCAGGGGGTAAACACTGACCATAAATTAATAAAATGAAATTCAAAAGAGGCAAATGCAAAATTCTACGTGTAGGCCACAAAAAACAAAATGTACAGATATAGGATGTGCAGGTATAGATCAACAATACTACATGCAGAGAGGTTCTTGGGAGTATTGTTGATGATAAGTTCAACACTGGTGTGATGTTGCAGAAAAAAGGGCAAATGCTATTTTAGCCTGCATTAATAGAAGCATAGTTTCTAAGCTGAAGGAAGTAATAGTCCCATATAGTAATGGTCAGGTAACATATGGAGTACTGCATTCAGTTATGGGCACCCCATTTTAAGAAGTATATGGATGAGTTGGAGCAGGTTCAGAGAAGAGCAACAAGGATGATAAGAGAAACGGAGAACCAAACACATGAGGAAAAGTTGAAGGAGCTGGGCATATTCAGGTCGGTGAAGAGAAGACTGCACTCTTTAAATACCTCAAGGGCTGTCAGAGAGAAGTGGGTGCAGGGTTTTTTTTCTCTGCTTCCCCAAAGGTTAGGGCTGGATGTCTCATATCCTTTCTCTTTTAGCTCTCAGTGTTTCTAATAATATGGTACACATTCCTTATAGTTAAAGAATTGAGGAAATCTCCTTCAAACAAATTATCCGACTTTGATGAATACTAGTTCTGTATCTGCTTATGACTTTATCTATAAGGCTGTCACTGGAGCAGCATAGCTGCAATTCATCAGTAATGCCCAGACTGCATTTTGAACTGTTGTACATGACTCTAGCGACAACAGTTTATTTTGAGACGTATGCACATCCATTACCTGTCCAGCAGTACACATACTGGTACAATCACATCATGCCTATGCTGCTTTCACATCTTTCCTTAGTGAAATCAGGAACTTCTGCCAAGTAAAAATGGTAAATTTTCACCTATATATCAAGCTATTTCTTAGTACATGTACAAATGGACATACAATTTAATCAAAAAACCCAAAACTGTGGTATTTCTGTACTGGAATACCAACCAGCGGAATTAAATGTCCATGAAACCGAATACAAACCGTAGAACATAGAGGAATAGTACACAATAACTCTTAGGGTTTTTACAAACCACCAGGGTTTGTTTTTGTTTTTGAAAAACTTCTTAACAAAATGTATCTTCTTGTATACTTTGATGTGCAAACGGAATTCATCAAATGTTCACAGGTGAGGACTTAAACCTCAATGGAAGTGCCATAGCTCAAAAGTTTAAATCTGCTTATACCACATCCATCTACTCTACTTAATTTGACATAATATATATGGCTATGGCTATTTACTGATGGAAGGGCGGAGCAGGAAGGCCTACCCTCAAATATGTTTAGAGCAGAGCAGGGTGAATGCCAGGGTCCATGAGCCATTTTTGTTTCCCTGGGGCCCACCATGGGTTGCACCATCCCATCAAAGCAAAAGTGGAAACAACTGTTAAACCTGCTTCTGGTTCTGTAATGCCCCTCAGACGAGGAACAAAGCATGCATGGCTATGTGGCTTCACTTTGTTCCAAAGAAGAACTACTACTCCTGCAACTTGTAGAAACAGCTATTCTTCTCATTCTCAGAATTTTTGAAGAGACCCCAGGACAACAAATACTAGTGGAGGGTGCATGTGATTC
The DNA here is from genome assembly GCA_030412105.1 of Cyclura pinguis. Taxonomy (NCBI): domain Eukaryota; kingdom Metazoa; phylum Chordata; class Lepidosauria; order Squamata; family Iguanidae; genus Cyclura; species Cyclura pinguis. The sequence continues at coordinate 86,039,360 of CM059600.1, forward strand.
CCAGGGCATGTCATTTCTTCCTCTGATTTAGGGGCACGACAGGGGCTTTATTATTAGTGGCTCAGTTTAGCACTGAAATCACACTGCTTCAAGACTGAGAATAGACACAAATTGTATGTTGGATATAGATGAAGTTTGTGTGAGAGACAGTGGGGGCATTTCCACACTAGATTGTTATTGTGTTGTCCTTCCATTTTCAACATCCTATGGAATCCTGAGGTTTGCACTTTAAACTGCAAACCCCAGGATTCCATAGGATGTTGAAATAACGTTGGAATAATATGTTTCATAGGATATTGAAATAATGTTGGAATAATAGCACTGTAACAGTGTAGTGTGGAAATGCCCCCACTTTTTGAAATGTTTGCCCAGATACAACAGCTAACCCTTCCTGTCCTAGTCATTTATAACTGTGTCGATTTCTGACATGTTGATTTCTGACATGTTTCTGAACTCTTTCCCACCTGGGAAGCTATCATATCTCCAATCTAGTAGCAAGAACCCTCACATGCCGAAACAAATGCTTTATCAGGTTGATAATCCAGCCAAACACCTGAAGTCTGTAACAACTGCATGGAGCCCTCAAATAGTTGTGGTTTTTTTTCTTCAAATAAAGAAAATCCCTAATACCACTTCACAGTTTAAAGCACATTATATGGAGGCCAGAGATAATAAATTAGGCAAAAATTGTTGTAGCCAGATATAATGTCAGCTCAGACACATTCTTAGTGCTTGAGCTTTCTGAACTGCCTCTGTTTTGTCAAAACATTGTTATGTACTATATACGCACGATATGTTACTGGTAGAGCTTAAAAAAAAAAAGATCTTTGAAAAAGGAAAGGGGACTCACTTGTCCTTGATCAAAGTCCCATGTCCTGAAGTCAGTTCAAAATCGTACCTACATTTGGAAAGGTATGACCACTCTGCATAGTGTATCGCCAACAGACAAACAGAATGAAGTAGCCATTGAAGTGGTTCCAAATATCTTAAGATTCTTCTGAACATTATGCACACTCTTTAATCTCTGTGTTTTGTATTACAAATGACTCTCCAGGTATCAGTACAGACTCATATGAGCCTCAATACACAAGTTACATCTTCTACTGATGTTCAGATCTTACTTTTTTGTTGTATACATAGAATAAAGTATAAGCATGGATGGCTTTTTTTAAATTTATTTATACCTCAAGCTCATGAATCATAAGAATCCCCCTTCTAGCCTCTAAAGGCTTTTTGGTTGGCCATGCCCCATTTTCAGAGAGACCTTTTGCCTTTGATCTCTCTTCTTTATTGGACTACAATGCCTTTATCCTACCTTTGATCTTACCAAAGAATTTTTAAAGTTTTGTTGTTGGTATTAATCCTTATCGCTGGACGATTGTTTTATGGTATTTATGCTTCTAATGAATGATTCATTATTTTAAAAAGACAAAAATAGTGACTGACCATTCACCCTGTCCATTTTGCCTTTGTTCTGTCTACCACTGGAATGTGGCTTTCCCCAGCTCAGCTCAGCTCAGGATTCAGCCTTAGGCTAATAAAACCCTTGTCTTAGTAAGTATAAAGAACCTGATCATCTGTGGTTACAGAAGCTGCCTGCTGTGACACATAGTATTATATTGTTCTTAATGTTCACACACTGCTTAGCAGAACTGCACCCAAATTAGGTGTTCTCTTCAGATAGGTTACATTAAACCACAACTGCAAAATTTTTCATATTTAAATCTGAAAATCTTTGGGACATCCTTTTGAGCAATGAGTGTGCTGCCTTTTAATATTTAATATCCACTGAATGTATTTTTATTTTCAATTAATGGTTTAATTGGATTGATTGTTTATCTGTTTGATGCTTTTTAAACTTTTGTACCGCACAATAGTTTTAGCTATTTTGCTGTTCCTTATTTTGATTGATGTTATATGCTGCTTTTGCTTCAATACTGAGAGAAAAGCAGGATATAAATCATTCAGGCAAATAAATAAATAAATAAATATTCTGCAGGGTTTTTTAAAAAAACCTTTCTGAGGGGTTAACACTTCTTTATCAATTAGTTTTGTAAACCTCTGGTGCAATCCTATATAATTGCATCCTTAAATATATTTTCTCATGTGAATGGTCTATCACTTTTTTCTGCCATCCTCCCAGTTCCCCCATTGACAAGAACAAGTCCTATACCCATTTATTTATTTGATCTCATAGCCAGAGCTTGCTTCAGAAATGGGACAGGAGCTTTACGATGATTCAGAAAATATACTTCTCTAATTTTTACACTATTAACTCCATACTTTAGCCTATCCTTTCACATCTCAGTCAGAACTGCCACATAATTATAATTCTGAGACTGTTTTTACCCCAGTTTTGCCACAAACTTTCCAACTGTTTTCCTATACCTTCTACATAATGAGTTAAACTTAATCTATTTTGTTCTTTCACAGAGAGTTCTTACTGAACTGAAGGCACACATGTCCAGATTTATTATTAAAGAAGTTAAAATGATACTTCCTACAAGAAGTTAAAATGATCCTTCAATGGAATTTTCAAACCCCTCAAGAATCTATCTTCCCTGCATTTTAGGAATTAATAAGAATTTAAGCTGAACTGTGAGTGGGACTTATCATGCTATTGAGCAGGATTGCTTTCTTTTTATATTCATTTCTTATACCACTTCTCCTAGGTTTGTTGCTGTTAATTAAATTCTGAAACAATCCAATTGGGACATATTTTTGCCTAGTTCAGATGGAATGCAAAAGCATGGTCTATTATTCATGTAAATGTGTCTGTTTAAGATTTGGGCTCAGGCTTTCTTCTCTTCCCGTCTTTAAGGACAGCCACAAGAAAGAGATAGGAAAGAGTCACATTTTAAATTACGCAGTTTGTAATTCCTTCTCTGTCAAGAATTATGGTTAGATTACAAATTATTTCAACAAACCATAATTAGAAAACACAAAACTAATCTTGTTCAGTTTAAACTGATTAGAATTTTGTTCTTGTTAGCTGTAAAAATAAACCATAGTTAGTTTAAATCTCTTTGTCCAAGACTTAAGTACGCTCATTTACACAACACTAAACATTTGTTTGCCGTTATATCCAAACGAGGCCATAATTTTCTAACAGCCAGAACTAAGTCATACAATTTCCCCCAACAGAACTGTGGCTTCATTTCCACTTCAGCAGCACATATAGAGACAAAGGCCAAAATCCTGTGTGGGATTTAGAAATGCATAAGTGCTTATGGTGCTACACAGTGAATCCTGACCTTGTCTCCTCCAATCCCCACTTACCAGGAAGCAGGTACTATGATCATGGGGGGGGGGGTCCCCTGTTGGTTGGGAAACAGCTGGATGCAGTTTCCACACCTTCTCTTGAGCAATCGCCAGTGTTATGGGCAGAAACAGAATTCTCATCACAATTCCCTCTTATGCCAGAGACTGCTCCTGTGAGAGGGGATGGGACCATCAGCCAGCTGCCTCCTGACCAATAGGAGAATTTACTCCCCATCAATCACAGTGGCTGCTTCCCAGTAAGTGGGAGACTTTCACCTAAATGATGGCCTACGTGTGTGTGTGTGTGTGTGTGTGTGTGTGTGTGTGTCCATGCACACCTTCAAGTCACCTGTCAACTTCATAAAGTTTTCCTAGGCCACGAATACTCAGAGGTGATTTTCCCACTTTCTTCCTCTGAAATACAGCCTACAGCACCTGATATTGGTTGGTAATCTCCCATCCAAGTACTAACCAGGGCTGACCTGGCTTAGCTTCCAAGATCAGACAGGATCTGGTACCTTCAGGGTGTTTAGGCCCTTAGCAGCTATATAAGGATTGGGAATATGTAACAATCATAAGTGTGTAGCTCTAGATTACAGTTTCACAGCTGCCATAGGGGATTCCAGCCATAAACATTTTAGTGTTTAACAATAAAACATGCTTTACTGTTACACAGTCACATCTGAACCACAACCAGATTGTACTGTTCTAATACACAAGGATGCCACGGCAACATGGGAGTAATAAAACAGCAGGTGATCCTATTAATCACTTAATGAACACATTCATTCATAGTTGTGTATACCTAAATGGTCAGCTAGCTGCAGATTCACTTTGAATCATGTCCCTCTGTGTGTGTATGTTTGTGTGTGTGTATACCTCTCACCCTGTATTATGAGATCACAAACAGCTTTGAACAATCCCAGATTTAAAATAGTCATAATATAATCTAACCAAGTTAAAACATACAAAACAAGTTAACAAGTTAAAACTACTTAAAAGGTTAAAACAGTTAAAATCTGGCCAAGGAAAAGGCATTGTTAAAACCAGGTATGCTCTTAAGTTTAGATTAAAATGCAGCCATTAAAATGGTGAGACAAATATGATATTGAAAATTATTCAAAGGGATGCTTAAGGCAAACGCAGCCTGAGAGACAAAAGGGCAATAGTACACCACACAATTTCAGCTCTACCGCTACCTGATGCTGCACATGCTTAGAATTTTATTATGCCACTTAGATTTCAGTGCATCTCAGCTGGATGAAATTCAATATGGCTGTGAGGTGCAATAAGTTTGTGGATTTCAGGCTGTGCCGATAATTTAAATGACCAGAAGCTATAAATAAATCCAGCTGTCAAGAACAGGCTCTGTTGCTTTTGCTTTATTCTAACATGTTGTTCCTGATGTGGTTGTAGTACCTCCTCTAAACTATTAATATGGCTTGCTTTATTATAGTAGACCTTTCAAAAGGAAGAAAGAGAAAAGGAAGAAGGACTTGCTTCTTCTTTGAAGCAAGTCTTGTGGTTAGGCTTAATGTTACTGCCACCAAATTCCTTCTGTAACAGAGAGGGAAAAAGCATTCTACAATCACTATGAGGCTGATAACATGGCATCTCCATTTCAGAGTTTGGAAAGTTGCTTTTAAAAAGATTCAGATATGCTTTACATGCTAAATTCATCCATAACTAAATAGCAATAGGATGATAATTGGACATCCAAAGCATCTTCCTACTACTTCTTAGCTATGAAAGGGTTGAACACGTTATTATTTTAACTCTTCTTGAGAGTAATGTTCCACAGACATACAGTCAATGAAACACTGCCAATACAAATGCTCCCCAGAGCATGGGATACTCAGTGCTCTATTTTATTTTTCAATGGAAAGAGTATGCATGAGTGTGGTGTTTAGAACAATCAGAGCTGAAATCCTGCACAGCTTAAGACACTAGTATGCTCATTGCCCATCAGGAATAGTGTAACATAGTGAGATCTCTCCTTAGAAGAAGCAGATGTTTTAAATGATCTTTCTGACCAGGGTCAGACCACATTTATCGTTTGGGTGACTCAAATATATCCTATGACACAAATGACCTATCTGAATCTCTTCTTCATTACAATACCTTTCCATATTTAAGATTATTAAATGTTATTAAAAAATTTTACAGTATACTAGCATATATACCTGGTGTTGCCTGGGATTTTATTTTCTCATAGGTAATACTTGTTAGAATGATTTGAGATCATGTGTCTCTATTTCCCCAAACTGTCTTGTCTAGTACCTGTAACTTTCCCCCATATTCCCCAATCCAATTTGTATTCAAAGTTATTAACATACACAGGTTGGGTTCCTGAGGGAATACACTGCCCTCCTCCTTGCTGCTAGGCCTCATGACTATAGCAACCAGCCTATTTAAGACAAGCACAGTTGACTGAGGCCCAAGAGCTCTCTGGCTGAGAATTCTAAAGGCTCCTCCCTGAATTGCAAACCCCAGGATTCCATAGAATCTTCTTAGGTAGCCAATCACATGAGGTCTTAGCGTGACACAGCCACTCATATGAGGTCTTGACACAGACAAACAAAATTTGACTTGTATATATTAGATAGAGAGAGAATGAACTTTGGATGTGCTAAACCAAAAAAATGCTTGTATCTCTATTATTTGTGCATCCTGGTATTAGGAAAATTCTTCCAAAAAAACAAGCTGACACTGTGAAGGTTACACAGCATGTTTTGTTAACCTGACAGAACACTGTATATAACCAACTGACACTGAGAAGTTTTAACTTCTTTTTTGTTAGCTTGGCGTTTTCCAAACGTATGCACCTTGCTATAGTGACTTGGCAATCTTGGCAAATTATACTAGGATATAAGAGCTAAGAGCTCAGGGCTCCCATTCTGTTCAGATTCTGGTCTGTCTGGGTGGGAAACAGAAATGCACTTCTTTCTCTAAATAAAGTTGAATTCTCGATTCATCAAGCCAGGTCTTCTAGTTTCTATGTCTCCTTCAACATTATTCTTCTCCTCAAAATGGTGTTCAGACTATACTTTTCTTACCTGAGAATCTACAAGATCCTGAAGAACCTGTTCAGGATTTATGGTCTGATTTCCAGTCACCAGAAACTGGTATGTGACTCTTTGTCACTTTTATCATATGACTCTTCCCAGGTCCACTGAAGCCTTGCTGAACATCTCAAGGATTCAAACCTAACCTGCATGTTTATTTATTAGTTTGGTTAGTATCTCACCTTTCGCCCAATAGAAGATCCAAGATAGCTCAAAATAGGAATTGAAACAACATATAGCTAAAACAATGAATACATTTTTTTAAAAAAATAAACAATTGCATTAAAAACATGAAAACAGTTTTAAAATGCAATAGTAAAAAAAAAAAGGCATAAACTGTAATTTAAAGACCTTCTGCAATAGACAGTTAACAGCCCAAGGTCTGGATAAAGAGGCCAGCAGCAGGAAAGTAGTGAAGGGCCCAGCCATTCTTCCTGTGGGAAGGAATTTCACCTGAGCAGCTACTGAGAAGCCTATCTGCCTTGTCCACACTAAGTGTGAGGATGGATGAAACACAGTGAAGAGAACAGCTAGGCCATTTCCACACTAGACTGTTATAGTGCTATTATTCCACTTTCAACATCTTATGGAATCCTGGGAGCCCCTCCCTAAACTGTAAACCCCAGGATTCCATAGGATATTGAAAGTAGAATAATAGCGGTATAACAGTCTAGTGCGGAAATGACCCTAGATATTCCTTAATATGACCTTATCCATGTTAAGACAATGGGCATGTTAATGTGGTGGGCAAATCCCAATGCACTGAGATTTGCCCTTTTAGCACACCAGCAGCAGGCAGACCATCAAAGTATATAAAAAAGATACATTCATAAATCCTTGAAGGAAGGGAAAAACCCTGTTAACTGTAGTAATGTCAAAATGCTGGTATAATAATTGTATTTGCTAAAGTTGTCCCTGGTAATTGTTCTATTGGCTTCAGTAAGACTTGGAATGTATCTACACTAGACAGTTATAGCAGATTGACACCAACAGCTGCAACTCTATTCTATGGGATCCTCAGGTTTTCAAATTTTGTGGGGTCCTTTAAAATTCCTGCTAAAGAGCTATAATCTGAACTGCTCTCCAATAGAGAATTCTAAGGACCTCACCCATGCACAGCCTCAGGGTTCCATAGATGGAGTTATGACAGTCAAAGGGTGCATCTGGACAGATTAAAAAGATGAAAAAGTACCAGATTTTGTTCCTGTTTTTCCAATTTTATGCTGGAGATTGATACCCGTTTTGTTTACCCTGGAATATTTTCTGTAAGCTCTCAGTAGATACCCTCCAAGTCTTACTGAAGCCAACAGAACAATTACCGGGGACAACTTTAGCAAATACATTATTATAACAGCATTTTGACATTACTGCTTTTAACAACCAGAAGGTTCATATACCAACTCCCCAGGCCAGTTTATTTTAACCCAGTAAAAAACTGGAAGTAACAGAAACAAAATCTGGGTTTTTTCAATCAGTTTGAATGTACTCAATGTGGCATCAAACTGTTACAGCTGGGTGATATGTAGATACACTTTTATTCATGTCTGGGATACAAAGATACAGAGAGAGAGAGAGAGAGAGAGAGAGAGAGAGAGACTGGAGAGAATCCTGTGTACAACCAGAGACGACTCCTCTTTTTTTTCTTTTCAACACATCAGGTTTCACTGCTAAAAAGAGAAGCCACTGTTTAATTTCAAAAGTAGCTTCCATTTCCACTGTAAGAACTACTGTTGCAAAGCTTCAGTTAGACTCTTTGTTGTGGGTCTCTCTTACTTGCTTTTCTTTGAACTTAGTTTTGAAATACAACCTTATGACAACAAATGTAAATTGAAAAACGGATGTAACAACATGATCAAAAAGGTCACTGGAACTGTGTTGAAGTAGAACACAGAAACCAAAAATATCTCTAAAAGGTTAACTATATAAAAGCAGTCCAACAATTACTCAGCAATGTATTTACCTCCCACCCCTATCCTGAATCCAGGTCTTTATCATGGGATGTGGAGAATTCCTTTCCATTTTTAATTTTGTGGTAGGTGGCAGGGATGAGAGTGTTAACATTTTCTTAATAGCAAAGCTTTAACTGCTTGTAGAAGGCAAGGCAACAGCATTTGATGAAAATCATGTGTGCTATGTTCTTTCAGGTATGGTAAACTTAGTCCTTGGCCATGTATTAAGAAATGTCAGATAAATTATTCAAATGTGTCAGCTCTTGTCCTTTTTGTAGTATATCATTTAAAAGCTAGGAGACACACCATAAATAAATAAATATTGCTAATAAAACTACACGTGGCATCAAGCTGACAAGTTGACAAAAGTCCAACTATATTTCATAAGGTTTGGAGAAATGGGTGAAACAGACTGTTTAATCAGTAACACAGAATGAAGAAAAGCAAAGAAAAATTTACTGAGGAAAGCCATTATTTAATCCTTATATATAGCAAGCGCCTCCACTCCTGTTTTTTTCATATAAACTGATGAAGCTTTTCCCACATAACAGTGGAACAAATTTATCTTGATAAATGACAGGAAATATATAACATTTTTTCCAAACTCTTCTGGAAACACTGTGTTAGCATCGGAAACACTCTGGTGAAGCCAATCATATTAAATGCTGACAGAAGGTTGCAGAAATGAGAAAAATTATACATGCAGCAATATTTTGTCCAAGAGAGGCAGTACAAGCAAATGGTTCTCTTCAGCTGTGACTCTGAAACTGGCCTAATATTTACAAATGGCCATTGTTTCTCATGGCAGCTGGGCACATTTGGCAATCTACTGAGTGATATGCTAAAAATGATAGAAGTAATGTCTTACACTTCTAGCTAAAACACATTTGTGGGTATAGTCACATTATACAGCTTAGTGTCCCTTATGACTTGGTTGCATCTGGGCACAGTCAGAAGCTTCCTAGTTCTATTCTGTTGCTGTTTGACAGAGAAAAGAAAGTTCTTACCTAATTTCCTGATTCATGGGTCCTTTAAGCCTTCCATTATAAGACTTAGCAGTTAAGTTTCACTGATTCCCAAGTGACTGCTCCTAGCTCTATATCCTTCACTTTCTTTGACAGTAGCATCCAAAAAAAGAAAATTGCTAATGGTTTCTATAGTTGTACGTATGTGCCATCAGCTCTACTCCAACTTACCCTGACCTCATCCTCAGGTTTTCTTGGCAAGATATATTAGAGGAGGTTTTCTATTGTCTTCTCAGGCTGAGAAGGTGTGACTTGCCCGAAGTCACCCATTTGGTTTTCATGTCTGAGCAGGGACTCAAACCCTGGTCCTCCAAAGTACTAGTTCAACTCAAACCACTACGACCATACTATCCCATGATTTTGCACAGAGTGTACATATTTTGGGAATTTTACACAGAGCCTGGACTTTCAAACATTGCCATTTTTATCCTGCCCAAGTGAAGGGACAGACAGTGAGCTTTTCCAAGCATAACTAACAGACGTTAACAGATTCATTTCAATTACTAATATACTATAACACTACTGATACCATTATCAATCTTCTTTCTCTCCCACCCCCTTTCTCCTAGCCAAATAAATTATTCATTTATTTTACTTATATTTTGCCCTTCTCCTGGGACAGGATACAAAATCATCCACTTCTGTTTTCAAAATAAACACAGAGAGGTAGACTGTACTGAAATAACTTGCCAAAAGCGAGTGAGTTTTATTACTGGGCAGGATTTGAACTCAGGTGTCACCTCTTCTACACTTTTTGGCTCAACACTCTACCCAGGACAGCACAATGGCTTTCTAGCATGAAAAAGCCACAGATCAAAAGTCTCTCAGATCACCACCGCATCACTGAAAGGTCTTGGCTTTACTGGTCTCCAGTGTCACTAATCAACACAATAGGCAGAAAAATGTCAAATCAATCATGATAGACTAGAACATGAAAAAGTGTGAAAGTCTTTACAAACACAGACAACAAAGTACTTTCACTTTCTTTAGATGTCCCCATTTTATTTTAAAACAATAAAAAGGAAAACAAATAAAACAGAATGACTAAAGTGCATAGGTTGACAGACAAACATGCATTGAACTACAATAGAGCCAATGTGGTGTGGCTATGTGAGTGCAGAAGTAGGACTCCTGGGAATGGAGTGACCTTGGGTAAGTCACTCTCTCAACCTAGGAGGAAGGCAAATGCAAACCTCTTCTAGATAAATCTTGCCAAGAAGACCCCACGGTAAGGTCATCAAAAGTCAGAGTCAACTTGAAGACACATAGCAACAGGAAACTGAGCTGAAGTAACTTATATCCATACTGAACAATCTAGATTTTCAAGACCAACTTTGCTACTTCAGTAGATGAAAGTGTGTTGTCAGTTAATCTATACAGTACCAAGTACTTCTATGAGCTGTTCCGTTATAGTTTGAAGAGCTGGAAAATTTCACTTTTGAGAAAAGACAAATTTAGAGGAAATCAAGAGTTTCACAAGCAAACTTCAAGTTGTTTTCATAGATGCATGTCATGATTTTAGCACTTGAATGCTCACTTCCCCCAGAGGTAACTCCCACTGGATTCAGTGGGGCTTACTTCTGAGTAGATGTGTATAGGATTGGGTTATTGAACAAATATAGTTTTTCAAGTATCCAAACCTCAAATAACAAATAGTATTTTCATATCAGCTTCAGGCCAAAGCCACCAAGCCTACAGTAGCAAAGTTAGTCACTTAATCAAGCAAGGTATAATTACAAAGCCAAATAAATGTTGTTCCCTCTCCTTCTGTTTTTGGAAAACAGATTCTCCCGCTCAAAAACTTTTCGCAGAAAACTGGCCAATATTCCTGTCTTGAATAACTCAGCAAGTCTTCCTGAAAATGTCCCCTTCCCATTTTCCATAGACTACAAAGGTTGAGGCTTAATTACATCCATTTTCTGGCTAGTTCTCTTTTCTCCACGCTCTGAGTGGCTAAACGAATGCCTATCCCTCTAAGATCCTGGGTGAGCTCAGCTTTTTCTGCCCTGTCACCTTCAAAGGGTTTACACTTATTTCACATTTGAACACAGGATTTATTTTGGTGGATAAATCTATCTGAAGAAAAGCACTATTAAGAAAGGGGAAATGCCTGAGGTATCAACACAAGTTGATCTTACAAAATGCATTCTGCAGCTAAAAAAGATAAACCAGACCTCGGTTCTTTGGGTAAAACATTTTGGACATAACATTGCTACCTTCCATGAGCAGATGTTACCATAGAAAGTTGGGAGGGGAGTACCCAGTCCCAATTCCTTTCACAGGCCATGGTTAACCTCTGTGTCTATGGTCATTTCCACACTACGCTGTTATAGTGCTATTATTCCACTTTCAACATCCTGTGGAATTCTGGGGTTTGTACTTTACTGAGGCCAAAGAGCTCTCTCACTGAGAATTCTAAATGCCCCTCCCTAAACTGCAAAACCCAGGATTCAATAGGATATTGAAAGTGGAATAATAGCACCAGAACAGTGTAGGGTGGAAATGGCCTATGTCTTATCATAGCAATAACCCAGAATCTAGCAGGTGGTCGTCCCACCAGACTGGGACCACAATGCCCACATCACTGTATTAATAATCCATGAATTGATTACCAGCCCCCCTCCACTGTACTTTCCCAAGCGTTGAGATCCTATACCAATCAGGCAGACTGTAACACTCTGCCTACACAGTTCCATGTCCACTCCCTGCATGGGTCTTTGTGTGGATTATGTGCAAGAAGCTATCCTCTAGCCCATCTAAAGCCCTTTTTGCATGGCATTTGCATTGCGAAAGGGCGCCTGGAGCGTTGCGCGATTGTGAGGAGCGATCTGCACGAAGCACTCACAATCACGTGATGCTCCAGGTCAGGGCAGGCACCGCTCGTGCACTTTTTCATTTTTGGCATTCAGCCAAAAATGATGTGCGATCACGCATTGCTCCAGGGCCCCGCGCACACTTGCCGTGCATGTAGAGCCTCCGGAGCTACAGTGGTCGCACTTCCTGCCCCAGCGCAGCCTGGGAAATTCCCAGGCTGCACTGCGGAAGGAAGAGGCGGGGCTCTCACGCTGCCTGCTTGGAAGCAGGCAGCTCGTGTGGACCTGAAGCAGTGGGAACTGCTCACTGGAGGTTGCTCGTGCGATCCCCGCACCCCAGCACCAAAAAAAGGTAAGGTGCGGAAAGGGCCAATAACCTTTCCCCTCACTCTTGTTAAGCCCCAGTGAGGGCTGCTGCTGCCGCCATTGCTGCTGATGAGAGGAGGCAGCAGGGATACAAGTCAGAAGATGAAGTTCTTCTTGATGCAGAGGAGGAATAAGTTAAGAGTGCACTCATTAACAGAGTGCACCCTCCCATCCTTTCCTCTCAGAGCCACAGCCTCTGAACTGCCTCCACACTACCTTCCCTGTCCACGAGTATGCAGTGGCAGCAGTAGCCTTTGCCAGGATTGAACAGCTGTAGGAGGGGAGGAGTTTTGGATGTTGCACAAAGAACTACAGAATAGCTCTTTGTGCTCTGTCCAAAAAGACATACACATAGGTAAATCACACTTGTGCACACATATGTCATCATAATAATATTCTGGCCAAGGTATGACAAATGCAAAAGTGAATAATAGCAGCTACCTCTCCACTGTTTCCCTCCTCTTTATAGCAGTGGTCAGTGTGCCCTTTTACCTATTTTTACCAAAGTTTTAGCTACTTGAGTCTCATCATCCAGCAAAATACTTCAAAATACTTCAGCGCATAGTTAAATCTACAGATATCATAGTTGCCCTTAGCCAACATAAATCAGCTCCATTTGCGCAGTTTGCCACCTCAACACTTTAAAAAATAGAACAGTATCAGTCACTTACCTCCTAGGACTCAGGATTTTTGCATCATGATCAAATTAAACTAAAATTATTTGTCCACAGAGGTCCCATGCAGGAAACATTAAATTTCTAGCCTTCTCTGAATATCATCTTATCAGCAAAATTTATATGTTTGGACCATCTGGGGAATTTTCAGGCTCTCATGGTTCTATTGTTAGCCTGACCAGGGTAGTTTTTAAGACATATAACATTCCTCTGGACAGAGATAACTCTATGTAAAGGAAGATGAGTGTTACCCTGTGACTTGGGGTTTCCGGGAGGGACACCAAAATGTGCTCAACCAAAGGTGGGGAAAATTAGCTCAGAGCACTGCTTAGCGTTACGAGAGGCAGGGTAACGTAGCGAGATCTTGAACCCTATGTCTACGGGGTCGGGTCGAATCAAGGAGAACACAGAAGTTGAAATAATAAATGATGTCGATTAAATACAAGCAAAACAGTGTATGCGACACACTCACACAAGATAACTAAAGAAAATAAAGGTTGGAGTGGTATAGAGGGATTTTTAGAGGGATTGCTGGTTTGGGTGATACTTCATCTGTCCTGAAGCCCAGAAAAATAGAGAGCGAGGCTAGGGTGCGATGTAGCTCAGCATGTGGAGCTGAGGGGAGGCTCGCCAAGCAAAGCGGCAGCAAGGCGGGATGAAACTCGGGAGCGATCCGAGGAAGGTCTCGGAATCAAGGGTTTTTATAAGGAGAATTGTGACTGCAGGCTATGCCGTACTTGGGAGAAAACAATAGATTTGGAGTTGGAGACAAAGCCTCCGAAAGGTCAGAATCTGAATGATTGAGTTATCGTAGCGGTTCTCAATAGAGTAGCCAGTATGCAAACACAGAGTACTTGGGTGTTGCATAGTTTACTCATCAAGCTGCCATCGCGGGGCAGAGGCTCTTTTGTAAGTGGCGTGCATACTTAATTAGAGTACTTGCCTGGAAGTCTCCTGAAGCAGTGAGTCAGCTATTTTCTGGCCTGCCTGTATTGTCCAGGAATCTTACGGCTATTAACAGCCGAGCTTGTTTACGTGCTTGTCCGGTGGCCTCGCAAGCATGTGGAAGAGAAATAGAGAAGTGCAGCAGAATTGTGATATCAAGGGATATCTTTTAATATCCCCAAAGCTCGGACTAGCCAGGGCAGTAACAACAGGCACCCAATAATATATGATAATTGCAGAAGTGTCTAGTATACCACGATTGCACATGTCTCTAAGCTGCAGAATACTGAAACAAAACCTCACAACAGTTATGCAGCTGCTGTGTGGTCGATTCACTTCCTAATCATCTGACTATTATTGTCTCATTTCCATTTGTTTCCTGATTGTCTGCCATTTCTTCACAGAATCTTTTACATTCTACTTCATGTTTTGTTTTGTTTATGTGACATTTTACAAAGACAAACAAAAAGAGAACAGAGGAAAGAACAAGCTGGGCAGAGGGGATAACTGAATAGGACCAACAAAAAAGGCATAACACTGGTTTGTTCATGAGGAACAGTGGAGAAGAGTCAGAGAAAAGAAATGAGTGAGTTGAAGTGGACAGGATCATTAGAATCAGACCTGTCGGAACAGTTACCAAAAAGGCTGGCTACCACAATTTCACATTTATGTTACAAGTCACAGGCTGTAAGGAATGCCTGTCTTTTGGAGTGCTGGTGCAAGACATGCTTGCTGCCTAGTGGGAAACAGCAGAACGGCCCTTCACCACCCAAGTCAAAAGTACCGAAAACTGGCAAAGTTATTGAGACATGAACTTGTAAGCTAATTTCTAATAACAGAAATGTAATAGAAACAAATTAAATCATTAAAAATTTTCTGCCTTTCGTGTTATTCAGATGCTTGAATCCTATTGGTTACTCCTCACTAGAACAGATCCATTGAATCAATAGTTGAATCAACCCTTATGTAAATTCCATGGGTTAAATGGATTGACTATAATTGGGATCACCAGTAAGATTCAGACCAAACACCACTACCTGAGGCGGTTTCCTCATTGTGTCTAAAGATAGGGCTGGCCCTGCTTAATGTATTATAGTTTATTGTTCAGTTTACCTGTTGTACTAAGAATGTTATAGGCCTCAGCTCAAAGCATGATCAGCCACAGCTAGTCTTCCCATACATAACAGCATATAGACTATAGAGCTATTTTGGACTAGGGATGGAAAGAATATTTGGAAATATTTGGAAAATGATTAAAGAAAACATTTTCGAGTGTTGAGAAACCCTGACAAGAACAATTCTGCCCTGATGAGAATCTTTGCATTTTAAGATGTATTCTAAGCAACATTTGCACACTGTTGTTTTGCACAGAAAACAGCATTTTCTCCACAGGAAACAGCAGAAACATTATGTCCTGTGCAGAAAGCACTGTAATTGGGGTTGATTCTGTGTGAAATTCACACACGGTTGATTGGATAGAAAACAACATTCTTTGTTTTAAAAAAAAAGAGACAGAATTTTCTGTGCAGGAGTTAATATTTCTGTGTTAAAATATGTTGAAATGTTTTCTGTGCAGAATTGGGGATTTTTTTGTGTATGAAATTCACACATGGCTAATTTGCATAGAAAACAATATTTCATCAGCAGAAAACAGAATCTCATGCACAGGGATTAATTTTTCTGCATCGAAAAATTATTCTCCATGAAGAAAATTTGTTTTTTTTAATGCAAAACAACCACATGCAAATTTTGCGCACAATGAGTCCTGAATTGTGAATAGCCTTCACAAACTATGTGGTTTTCAAAGATTTTGGCCATTTCTGTCCTACACTGTTATAGTGCTATTATTCCACTTTCTTTTTTTTTTCCCCTATATTTTTTTTTATTAATAATAAAGATGCATAAGTATACAGAAATATCTCTATATATACAACAATAAACATTATACAAATAAGATACAAAGTACTATATAATAGTATTTATATATACAATATTTTTTTTGTAATATTTATATCTATATAAACATTGTACTTTTAAAGAAAAATCAACTCATATCTGTCTGTTTTCATACCTTATTTCATATTATGTATGCTTTACATTCCACTTCCTAACTTCCCTAGAGTTAATTCTTAATAGTCCTGTATTTGTTACTCTTTCAATACCCCTGTCCCAACTTTGCGTGCCTTCTCACAATTCTGTCATTCCGAATCTATGTTTACCCTTTAATGTCTGAACCTTAAAACATTGTTTTCTTACATATTTCTTACGTTGAGAAGAAAAACTTCTCTACTTGTCTCCATTCTATATCATTTAGTTCTTGATTTTTCCCTTGTATCATCCAGGTTAATTTATCCATTTCCCTGTATTCCAAAACCTTTATTTTCCAATCTTCTATTTGTGGAACCTGATCATTTTTCCACTTTCGCGCATATTCTATTCTTGCGGCTGTAATCATATAGAGAATTATTCTCCAAAATTTCTTCCTGTACTCTTTTTGTATTTTCTCAGTCATATTTAATAGAAATAGTTCAGGTATCAAAGGAATATTAAACTGTAATATGTCTGAAATTATTTCTTGTATTCTTTTCCAGTATATTTTGGCTTTGTCGCAGGTCCACCATACATGATAGTAGGTCCCATTTTCTCGACCGCATTTCCAGCACTTATTCTCCCTTGTTTTATATATCTTATTAATTTTCACTGGATCGAGGTGCCATCTATACAGCATCTTTAAATAATTCTCCTTCAAACTTTGGGCTGCTGTAAATTTTTGTGTTTCTAGCCACGACTTCTCCCAGTACTCTAATTGAATCTCATGGCCCATGTTCTGTGCCCATAGAATCATCGAGGGTTTTATTTGTTCTACCTCTAATTCTCTCTCAATTTGGAATTCGTACAATTTAAAAGTCACTTGGTTCTGTGATTTAAATAATATATCTTCGAACTGTTTATTATTTTTGTCTATTTGAAAACCTTCTAATTTCTTATCCATGTTAGCTATTATTCCACTTTCAACATGCTGTGGAATTCTGGGGTTTGCAGTTTAAAGAGGGGCATTTAGAACTCTCAGTCAGAGAGCTCTTTGGCCTCAGTATACTACAAATCCTAGAATTCCACAGGACATTGAACGTAGAATAATAGTACTATAACAGTGTAGGACAGAAATGGCCTTTCTTGCAGTTGGAAGAAAATTGCTGAAATTACTTGTCACTTCCCTTGAGAAGAAATTTATTGAGCAATTACATTCCTGGTTTGAAATAAACAGAGATGCAGTTAGGATGCAGTTTTCCAAGACAGATTCTCTTCCCTCACCCCCTTACCCCAGCATAACATTTCCTTTCATTTAATTCAAGGAATCTTTGCAAGTATATCCCCAGATTTATTTAGGAATGATCTGTATCACTTTCCAATTATGGGTGCTCTGAATCATCACATTAGTTGGATGTTTGTATTACAACATTATGAATTTTTCCATGCAGCTGACAAGGAATTAAGCCAAACGAGTAATAAAATTAATACACAACAACAAGGACAACTGGTGAAAAATTTTTTTAAAAAAGAATCCCAACCAAAACCTTAATTCTATTAAAACCCCTTTGAAAGAAAATGATGTTTACTCATTATCCAAAATTCACTAATGGAGAACACTGTGATAGAGTTTTGGGGATGCGGCTATCCAGACTGCCAGAGCAGCCTTGAAACACACTGCCATGCAACCAGAATAGCTCCTCGGGAGAAAAAACCCAGCCCAGTAGTGTGTGGGAGGGGCTGGTAGCTGAGAGGAAAATGATATATAAAGACAAACACTGGTTGTCATTTGCAGTCCTTCAGTGAGATGTTTAGCCAGCAAGAGCTGTGGATTAAAGTCCCTCAGCTGGCCTGGGGACCGTAGGGGAAGCGTAGAATCTGATCAGAAAGTGTGACCTCAATTGGAGATTGAGACTTCAGTGAAGGTGTAGTCAAAAACCTGTTACGATACTTGTGCTTCTATGAGAGTTTAAAGATATAAGGAAACTGTCTAAAAGTACTCTAAAGAATTGTATTAATTTTGACCTGCATACGAACTCCAGTATTTTGTTTTGGATGTTATCTTAATAAACATTACAGTTTATTTTTATAAATCCTAACTCGGTTCAGTGGTATACAGTGATTAAAAAAACACAGAAGACACACTACCATGAAATATTAAAGGGTTCTAAAGAACCACTGAAAGGCCCCACCTTTTTACACAAGGGTGGTGTTATAAGGAGGAAGGTAGAGCTGTACAGAAAAGACAGGGAGCTTTACCCAGTTGGGAAACTGCCATACCAGTCTGGGAGAGAAAGAAGTAAGTCCCTGACACAAACACCAAACAAACTTCCCAGGGTAGAGAGTTCCTGATTACCATACAGGGACAACACCATTGAGAACTAACATGGCACAGACATGGACACTTGGGAAAACACTTCTTTTGACTATTTCAACACATGGAATGTAGTGAGGAAATTCCTTACAAAAAGCAGTATCCTTTAAGAGTTATTTTAAACACAATCAGTACTTTGAAATCAGCCGAAAAATAAACAGCCAAGTGTTTATAGACCTTTCTAGCTGGTTTCAATATCAGAATGGCTCCACACTGTTCTGCATGGCAATGAAAATGCCTAAGGTTCAAGCTTATCATCAAAGCCTGCTGATGAAATCTCAGTGGGATGCACTTACTCGATTCTAACAAAGCACATTCAATCAAATATCAAATACACCTGCCTGCAGTGCACACAATAAGCAAGAACGTGCTGATAGAAGAGATATGTCCCTAAACAAACATGGAAAGAAGTTGCCACTCATGTTGAACCTCTTCTACTGCCCCTTCACTCTAAGATCTCTCTTTGCCTCTTCCTGTGAGTTGCAATCTTATTCTTCTCCATGAATTTCTATTAACAAAATAACTTATAGTGATGCCTTCCAGGGCCTGGGATGCCATTTCCTATAGTCTCACCTGCTATGGAAATAGGTGCTGCAGAGATCACATAATTTCCTCTTCACTAGCTTATTTTTCCTTTGATACTGCCATTAGTTTTCTCCCTCCTCTTCTCACATCCTGCTCTTAATCCAAACAGATCTACTGGATCTGCAGTATTTTACACAACATGTTAAGTTTAAAAACAATGAGACTAGTAACCTGACTATGAGGAATGGCTTAAGGAGCTGTGTATGTTTAACCTAGAGAAGTTAAGACTGAGAGTGTCACATCTCCGAATACTGATGCTGTCCAGCAGCTGTTTGGCACATTTAGTCTGAATCCTCAGGAAAAACTGTCTGCCATGGGAGGCCCTAGCAGCAATAATACTACTGTCAATATAGCCAATACTATCACCACTGCCATCACCGAAGCATGCAGCCCCACCACCACAGAGAGGTAGTGTCAAGGTGGGAATTCTTGCAGGCAGAAAAATCAACATATTTGAAAAGTGTTGCTGGAGGATAATTCTTTGAATACCATGGAATGTCAAAAAGACAAATGAATCAGCCCTAGAGCAAATCAAGGTGTGAACGGTCACTAGAAACCAAGGTGACTAAACTAAGGCTGTTATACTTTGGACTTATTGTGAGACAACATGACTCCCAGGGACAGAAAATAATGCTTGGTGAGTTAGAAGGCAGTAGGAAAAGAGTCAAACCACATTACAGGTGGATTGATTCAATCAGGGAAGCCACAGCCTTGAATTTGCAAGACCCAAGCAGGGCAGTTGTTGTTGAGCAGGCCAGTGGATGACCAGGGCTATTGGAAGTCACTTTTTCATGCAGTTCCCATAAATCAAAATTGACTTAGTAAATAACAAAAACAACAAAACAGAAGTTAGATGGCCATATTTTAGGAGGGTTTTAGTTAGCTATTCCTGCATGGCATGTATAGGACTAGATGGCCCTTGCTGTCCCTTCCAATTCTGTGATTCTATGGTTCTATGTTTGACAAACCAATTAACTTACAAGGGTTTTGTGTTCCCTGCCGAGTCCTCCATTACCTCCTAAATTAAACCTTTGCAAATGAACAATCACTTTTTTCCCCACCTCATCTCTTTTAGAAATAAAAAAATACAAAGATATGCAATGGATTTAATCCACAGTCTACTTTTGTTAAGACTGAAGGTCAGGCATTGAGCAGAAAGCTCTGGCAGACTGAGATTGGATAGAGAAAATGGTTTTGGTTTGTTTTTGGCGAAATTTCAAAATTTATTTTATTGTCAATGGTAACATAGTAAAACAAGTTGATATTGTGTCAGAAACATCACAACAACATTGCTGGCTTCCTTTGCTCCATGCTGCTGTGGGCTTGGGCTTTACATTTAGGAGGCAGTGACTAAATGTCTCTGTTATGGTAGAAAATACGATAAAAGCAATAGAGAAGGGGATCTATAGCAAAATAATAGAGGTTTCTCTTTCCTTGTGAGCATACCTGTCTGAAGATTTTGCATAATTTGATGGCTTGAGCAAGTCTTCTGCAGAGTGATAACATCACAAAGAAGAATAGGGGAGCTAATATATAATGAGGATACATTCCAGGTTTTTCGTACTGAGTTCTTTAAAAAGTATCTGACTGCATTTTCCCCCTTCTTTAATGGCTTGGGACTATTGTAAAAGAACCAAAATTGGACCAGATTCTTTTCTTTACATCTTTTTCATATTTCATCCACTTCTTGGCAAGTAATATGCTAATCCCACTTTAAACTTTCTCCTTTTACTTCATACATACGTTTAAGATATAATTCTGCCGTTTTAAAGGGAGAAGTTCTCAGGCGACCAGTCTCTGAAATAATCAGATGCTATATTCAGCATCCAACAGCACTTCATAATCTACAAGCCCTAAAGTCTTGCAGCTTTTGCTCAGACGTGTTTTCTTTTTTGCCAGTAGTTCATTTAATTTCCATGGGAATCTCTTCTACAAGAACAACTGCCAATGATGAAAGCTCAAAGTTTCAAACGTTTGTTGGAAATCTTGAGAAAAAGGAAGCATTTCAGCATTAGTTTCCACCTCATATTTCTTCCTCCTCCACTCACAGTTCATCCAATTGAACCAGACTAAATAAGAGAAAGTACTAAGAGTATCTATCTTTGTTAGAATGGTTACTTTCTGAGCTACAACTTCCAAAATCTCCAAACCAACATGGCTATGGGATCTGTAATTTTCCAAACTTTAATCATGATTGAACCAAGGGAGTCCTAGTGAAAGGTTCAAAATGGAAAAATACAGCTTCCTCTTTGATTACACACATTTGCACACATTACCTAGAACTGAGCAATCTTAGAAATCAGAGCTACTAATGTGATTAACCCAACTTTTTAAAAAAATCTGTACAACTAGAGTATACCATATCGGTATCTATGAGCAAGATATCAGAATTGGATTGAAGGGAAACCCAGGACCCCTTCACGCTATGCAATCACTGCACTGTTATTCCATAACCGTTGACTACATGGGTCCATCCCATGAAGTGTTGTGAGGCACTCAAATGCTCTGGTTGAGCATTCTACATGCCCCTCACTACACTGCAAATCCCATGATAGTTAAAGTGGAATCATAGTACCTTCAATGTATGGTGTGAAAGGGATCCTAGTTATAAGATCAGAAAAGCTGGGAAGAAACTTTGTTAACCCTGGACATTTGAAATTTTGATTCAGCGTCATGAAAATTGGTTTGTGATAATACTAGCTCATATCAGATGTTCTGTACATGAGTGAAGAAGGCCATTCAAGAAATGAGAACTCATAGAATGTCTGTCAATACTCTTTCATGGACACAGTACATCTGTGGAAGACTCTCAATAAATAGTGAGTAATTCTGGAAGCCAGAAGCATAAGGTACTGCAGTCTTCATCGAATCACATGCTCCACTGGGAGTTCAGTTAGCAAATGCCGGCCTCTGTATGAATGAGATATGCATACTGATTTATCAAATGGCTGATACAGGTACTAAGATCAATGGGAGAACATCACCCTTGAGGGTGCCAGAAAATGTAGAAGATCATGCCTTCAGCCTCCTTTGTCATGGTGTTTTTTGGCAGAAAAGTCCATTATAAATGTCTTTTTTTCATGAAGATGTTCCAGCCATGTAAATCAGTCTCCCAATAGATAAATGTCATTGTCACTCAAACATCTCATTAGCTTGAAAGTTAAGTCATCTCAAATTTTGGCAGAAAGCTTTGTATAAACCCAGTAAGAAAAGGTCAGTAAACACACCTGTATTTCAGGCTCCTTTAATATGAATAGGCAGCTAATTATACCTTAACAATATCTTCATGATTTCTGGAATCCTGAGCAAAACAAAACAAAACAAAAAATCACTGTAAGTCATCAGGCTCGAATTAGTTTATAGGATTTCAAGAAAAAGCAAATAAAAGTGGCACCGTTCAAGTATGGAATGAGATGACAGTCCAGTGTGTATGTTCCTGGAGTTGTTGCAGCCCTAACACCAAGGAGGTTTTTGATCCAATTGGCTGGCCGTGCAGTGAGAATTCTTAGACACCAACTAAGCCTAAGAGCACAACTTCTTTCCACAGTCCCTAGGGAGGGAATCCCATCCCAGTATCAGTTCTAAACGAACTTCACCAAGTGAAATTGTTGCATAAAGAACAGTCTTTTCAGCACTGACCCAAAGACCTAAACTGTGAAGTAATGTCAGAATCTTGGGTAAAGTTTTCTCTTTGAAGACACCACCAACAGCTAATTGTCCAGACAGTAGAATATGTACACCCTTTGAGTCTGAAGGAAGGAGACTACCATTACCATGCAGTTTTACCAACAACTTTGACACTGTTGAGAGTCTGAAAGGAAGCATGTTGTACTGGTGCATCTCGGTACTGAGACCAAAGTGAAAAAGCCTCAGAAAAAACAGAGGACAAATTACAATGTGGAATCACATGTTCTTTAGAGCAATAGCAGCAAACCCAAATGGCTGATGGAAAGATTCCAAGAGTGATGTTGCATCAGATGTTGTAATGGCAATAAAGTTTGGGTGGATTCAGTGGTTGATGCATAGAAAGAGGTAATGAAGTGCTGAGTGGCATCATGGTACAAGAGTCAAAGCCATGTTTTCAGAGAACAGGAATACTATCCTCCCTCCACATTCTTGGATTTGATCTTCATGAATTTGACTATTCATGAGGCACATGCTTGCCTCCCCACCCCAATTTTCCTCCTCCCATTCCTTTGCATTCCTCACCTCAGGTTTGCGAGGCTTGTGTTTAAAATGGATGGGGTTTTTTTTTCCTTTTTGGGTGAAAAATCCCACCCACCCTCCGCACGCTGGCACATCCTCTCTGCCATGTGGCAGCACATTCAACTGTGTAATGGCTGCTGATTGGTCAGGTGTTCCCTTTGCTCCTACCCCTCCTTTCTCACAATATTAGGGTTGATAAATAAACCAGACCTTCATTGTATCCCCAGGTGGACATGGAGCTGTATTAAACCCCAAACACAAAGTAGGAAGAGTAAATGTGAAAGTAAGAGAATAAAAGAAAACACACTTACACAGTAACTTTGGCCAAAGCATCCATCCAAGTATCACTACTGACAGTAGTGACAAGGAAGGATAATTTTATTCTTTCACACTTCCCTTTTTATATCATTTTTATGTTTACATTAGAGAATGCTCACATGGAAGAAAAGGTTCATGCATCAGAGTCAGCAAAGTTACAGTTTATACATGTGTTGCATTCTGTCTGACCCTTAACTTCCTGAGTCTACATGACCCTGTCAATATCCTGAGTCATCCCCAAAGACATCTCTGACATTTCAAGAGTCTTTCCTTTGTACAGTTTATGCTTCAAGACTCCTTCACTTGTACATACTGATCTAGAAAAAATGTATGCGACAGAGTGAACAATTGTAAGGCAAAGGTTATTTGATGAACTACAAGTGTCTAAAACCAATTAATACCATAGCTAATGGTTAACACACATCAATTCTATAGCAAATTGCCAAGCATTAAAATTTTAAACCTAACAATGATGGTTGCCAGAAGTAGCTAGGACACCAGAACTCTGTTCTTCTCTGTCTGAGGGGAAAGTACCGGTAAGCCCTTTACATCATCTTTTTTTTTCCCCACCTCACCCTGGGAATGCCAGGATCAGAGGCAAAGGAATGAGAGAGGAGAGCTTGGAGGGGAATTGCAGGGGGAGGGTTTGGATTTGTTCATGGTTTTTCCACTTTCATGAGGATACTATGCCCTGAACCCTCACAAATGTGAAGCAGCCACTGTATTTTTTAAGGATTATAGTTGAGGAGATCTATTCCAGGACATGGATGATGAAGAAAAGTATCTCCCAATAATATTGGGATACAATGTGGGTAAGTCCAAAATCTCTTCCAGGGTCCAGTAATGACAAGAGACTGAACAAGGTACTGACTGCTTGTCTATGCCAAAGGCAGTTATATCAGAGATTTGTGGTATGGTAAGGTCATCAGTACTCATTGTCACTGAAACTGAAATTGGGACAAAAAGTGCAGTAGAAATTAGATGTGTAGAAGAAGAAGAGGCCCTTGGAGATAAAACAGGTAAGGAATGCTGAGTACAACATTTCTTGTCTTCAACTTTGTAGACGTCCTTTTCCTTGAAGATTTCCTTTTCTTCTTCTTAATTCTGATGATGCTGAAGGAGGAGTCAATCGCTTTGAGTGTACATGTCTCAGAGCTGGTGTAGGGACTGAGGCCAAGACTAAACAGGCATCCCCTTCTATGGCAAAGGTGGCAGCTCTGAAGACCAAAGTAGCAGAGGTCTCAGAGTTTGAGACAGAGAAGAATGGGATCCTAGATGGATTTGTAGGTAATATCCCTGATCCCAGCAGCAAAGAGGCTGACATTTGAGTAGGCTTCTTGATCATACTCTTGTGAGACTTAGAAAAAAAAGCTGGTGCCATAAGAAGTGGTTTATTAATACAATGACATCAGCAATTTTCAGATGTAGTTTTATATGACAGGGACAGCTGGATCTCAAGAGAATTTACTTTTCTGTTTCTAATGGAGTTGAAATGTTATTACCTGTCTTTTATTTTGCCCTTTGTCCCTAATCCTCATACAGCCAAGAAGAGGAGTGGCCTCTGCCTGCATTGAGATCCTTCAGTATCATTGTAACTGACAGCAGAGTAACAGCTGAGGAAAAATGTAGGCCTGTGTCTTGTCTTCCCTATGATTTTTAACATCTTTGCCTGATGAAGAAGCGATTGAAGCTTCAAAAGCTTGCACGATGTATTTTGTGCTTGTTAGTTGGCCCAATAAAGGTATCCCTGATTTGTGGATTTTGTATTTTGTTGTATTTTCCTGCATGGCCAAAATGGCTACTGAATACGTTATATGGGAGAATGTTTTTCAAGGCTTGACAAGTGAAGCAGTGATAAATGCTGCACTGCTGAATTATATGGGACTCTCCTAATCAAAATAAACAGTGAGTGTTCCCATCAGATAGAGAAGCTTCCTGCTCCAAGAAGAACAAAGCTTAAAGAGAGCTTTGGAGACCATGAAAAAAAGGGGGGAAGGTAGTCCAAAGTCTTGAGAAGACACAAAAGCCTTTTTTAAGATAAGATAAGATGGTATTCAGCCAGAGGAATATCACTCTGAAGATATTGCTTTTGCTCTTGTGACTAATGTAGAGAAAATTGGAGAGAAGAATAGGATGGAGCATACATGTGTGTCGGGGGAGGGGGGGAGAATAAGGTGGGATTCCCACCAGAACTACTTAACTCTACAACACTGTATTGGTGACTCTTGACTTTTGCCTGCCCAGAGCCACCAATAGAGTGTTGTATGCCCATTTGTGTGAGGCACAAAAACCATGAAGAGGAACTATAATTTCTTTTATTTTTGAGATCAGTTTATATGAGTGAGCAAAACAGAATACAAAACTTAAGAGGACAGGTTGCAGGACATCCTGCAGTAAGTCATAATGGAGAAGGACAGGAAAGCAAAACACAACAATATAAGGTGGGTAATAAAAAAATGTGACAAAAGTCTTGAATTGGATAAAGATATAGTATAAGAAAAGAAAAAAAAGAATAAAGCAAGATTGTATGTAATGCAAGGCAACAATGTAATAAGGCAATGTAACAAAGCAGCAATGTAACAATGTAAGATGCAACAATGTAAGATTATCTTTTAAACAGAAACGATGTATGAATGGAATGTAAACAAGCAGATGCAACTGGAAAAAAAAGAAAAAAGCTTGGAAGTGGGGAAGGGGGGTTATTTTCATTTTAAACCTTAATAAAAATACTTTAAAAAAAAAAGATGTAATAAAATTTCTCCCGTTTTTTTATATTTGTTTCTATTTCCTTAAGTCTTATCCTGAACATAGGCACCACTGTTTATGTTTGAACAATTAGTTCAAACAAAGCACAGGACAACCCAGAAAACCAGTTATGCCAAGATATAAAGCTTTAAAACATATTTTTCAGTTATTTTAAAATTAAATTTTATATCCTAAGAATTTTTCAAGAAAGGAAATGTTCTTATTCTTCTCAATGCATCATTTTGCAACTCTGAAAAAGCTTTCTAGGGATGTCACAGTGTAGCTATGATTGGCACTCAAGGCTGACATCCAATCCCACTCAGGCCAGCGGTCCCACTTGACCACCTAGATATCACCGCCAAGGGGGCAATGGCAATAGGCCTAGAAACAACAACTGGGCTGCAAAGGTGTATAATGGTTGCCGGGGCTGTCTAACTTAAGAGCAAAGGTAAGCATGACAGAAAGGTTAAGAACTTTATGAATGGTGTGGAGAAATGGATAGGGACAAGTTTCTCTCTCCTAGACCTCAAGGGCATCCACTGAAATGTAATGGTGAAAGATTTGGGCTATGTAAAAGGAAGAAGTTCTTCACCCAGTGCACTGCTAAACTATAGAATCCTTTGCCTCAAGATGGAGTGAGGACTGATCAATTGGGCAACTTTAAATGGGGATTCCACAGAACCATCAAGGGGGCACACTGGCTACTAGTTGTGACAGACCTATATTTCTTTTTATTCCAGAGACAGCATGCCTCTGTATATCAGTAGCCAGAGATCATGAATGAGAAGGTGCAGTCACACTCACACCACAGAAGCATGTGCCAGTTAGAACAGCAGCTCCTTTCTTTCTTAGCTCTCAAATGCTTTGTCATTGAGGGAAACCAGACAGGTAAGTACACAGTTTATTCTTTTTATCTTAATATATATTATCCTTTTTGTTATAAAATATACTTATTGCTAAATAAAAATGTTTATTATTAGGGAAGAAGGAGGAAAGTCAGGTTTATTCACTGGGGTCAGGAAGGCTTAAGTGAGTCTAAAATGCAAAGCAAATTCTGATAGTATTTTTTTTAAAAAAAAATAGGCTTTTTAAAATGTTTGTTTCTTTGTTTAGCTCTAGTATTTCAGGAATGTAGAATTAGGTATAAAGCAAAGAATGGCCGATGTGAGGGAAAGAGTAATGATAGCTCTGTGCTTCCCACTTGAAATAATGCACGCTATCTTCTATCTTCCACCCGACTCATAAGATCATTAAGTCTTCCAAATTGCTGCACCACTAGTTAGGGAATCATTAGCAAAGACAATAATGCTTGTAAGGTGGAAAGCAGTAGGAAAAGAAGACTGCATTACAGGTGGATAGACTCAGTCAGGAGGCACAGCCCAGAGTTTGCAAAATGCAAACAGGGCTGTTAATAACAGAGTGCCCTGAAGGTCTCTTTTTCACAGGTTTTCCATAAGTCAAAGCTGACTTGAAAGCAATTAACAATAAGAAGTTAGAGAGCCTCTGGAACAGCACGGGAACAGCAGGTCGCATCACCCAAAAATCAGTCAAGAGGCACCTCATGTAAAGGGAGTTCTACTAAGAGAATTCAACCTCTGCCTTCCCATATGTTCAGGAGCATCAAGATCCTCTTGAAAGTATTAGTGGAAGGCTAGGAAATCTTATTATAAGGCATTTGAAATCTGTGCATTTTCTTCCATTTTCAGTTCTTAGGATTCGAGCAAATACATCAATCAATAAATGCATGTATTTTAAACATAAAATACATGTATTTATTTATTTTTAACCCTCTCTTAAGCATTCTTTGAAAAACCAAATCTATCCGGAGATTAAATTTGGGTTTGTTTCTGACCTCAATTAAAATCGTGGGGTTTAAAATATATATGATAGGGTATAAAATTGCTCCCTGTCCATAGGAATGTTTTTCAGGT
Source organism: Cyclura pinguis (assembly GCA_030412105.1). Classification (NCBI taxonomy): domain Eukaryota; kingdom Metazoa; phylum Chordata; class Lepidosauria; order Squamata; family Iguanidae; genus Cyclura; species Cyclura pinguis. Next base: position 86,067,645 of record CM059600.1, read on the forward strand.
CAGGAATAATATGATACCCAAACACCAGAGCCAGGAAACTCAAGAAGTAGGTTTTTTAAGTTGCTGTCAACTCTCCTTGTTTAAAAAGATTGTAACCAATACTAATGCAACAGATCTAATAGAACATTTTTACCCCATCCTTTTACTTTCTCTAAAATACATGGGCGCGTGCACGCACATGCACACATGCACACATGGCAGATGGCTGAAGCTTGGGAACATTGTTTAAAACTTTTCAGGGGACAATAATTTTAAATATCTACCTTGCAGGGCTAGTTCTGTGTTAATTCTTCAAGAAAACATGACTCTGGGGAAGTACGTTTCCCATCTGCCTTGATGAAAGTTAAAACAAAATAATAAATTCCATATTTATTAAATACTTTATTTCAATGATTTCCCATTTTCTTCCTCCATGACTCATTGTTACATGTAGATTTTCTGACAGAAACAGCTACTCATATTCCTGAAGCGTCCCACCTCCCTACCTGCCACCCATGTGCCCCAGTTCCAGGTTCGTGCCATTCCTTTCGTGCAGAAAACAAATAGCCTTGACAAATGGTGGTGTTGATGTTTAGGAAAGCAGCAGCAAACAAATGTTTGAGTGACAGAAAAACATCCGTGCTCCACCACTGCCGCCCCCAACAATGCTCTATTAGCTTGTTTTAGACAGAACTCATTAAAAAATAATGACAGCAATGACAATTGAAATGTCCTCATAGTTGAATGCAATCTGTTCTTTTTCAGCAGGAGGAAAATGGTAATTCTGTGTTGCCTGCATTCCTTCATGTGCTCAGAGGGGAGACAAAAGAGAGTAAAAACACAACAATTATGGCACTCTTCAGCTCTATACTGAGCAGTGTATTACATTACAATTATGATAATTATTTTTGTCACATGAGAAATGTGCTTTGGGGTGGGATCCATCTGTTTCTTGAACATTTTTGGCTGGCTGGAGCAAATTAAAGGCTTATTTAAAACAAGTTATGGACACAGAATTAAATCTCACAGCATTGCGCTTCAACATTTGCTGTCTGACGTTTGGGGACACTGATGGACTAAGACAGGGCAAAATCTATTTTACATCTTATAATAGCAAGAAGGAAATAAAGGTTTGTTCCCCATCATCTTTTTATATGTTATGCTGAAATCAGACACACGGGAAAGTGGTATGACATGTATTGTAGGTCCTTGACCTTCATTGGTTGTATAACTCTGATGCACCAATCTGGTGACAATCAGACTTGAAATCTATTATCTGAAGGTGCAAGAGTTTCATATAAAAACTACTATAATTACATAAGTTGTATGTCTTAAACCTACACTAAAGAATTTACTAAATAAATTTTTTAATATTTTACCTTTCAAAATATTTTCCCACCTAAACTTGCCTGTGTTTTGAGAACTTCTGGGCAGGCCCTTCTCTCTGTTTCACCACCCTCGCAGGTACCTTTGGTAGGAGCATCAGAGAGATCCTTCTCACTGGTGGCTCCCAGACACTGGAACATGCTTCCCAGAGAGGTTAGACTGGCAACCTCTTTGCCATCTTTCCATAAGCATGTAAAGACCTTTTTATTTTGGCAGGCCACTCACTTTTTTAAAAGAGGAAACAGGCCTTGTATAATATAGCAGGGGTTTTTCTTTTATGGTTTTGAATGGTTTAAGATTCAATTGGTTTCAGTTTTAAATTTCTGATAGTTCAATTACGTATTAATTTTTTATATGCTGTGAATTTTTAACTACGTTTGTTTTAACTGATGGAAGCTTCCTTGAGGCCCAAACTGGGACAAAGGTGGGATATAGATGATGATGATGATGATGATAGTTTTAAGCTAAAATTGCTTAAAACTATCATCATCAAAATTCAGGTTGCATTTGGCCCATTCACAACTGGAATGTGACTCTCAAAACTGAATCCAGCCCTTGGGCTGAAAGAGGTTCCCATCCTTGAACTATGTAACATTCATAATTTGGCTTCAACTGACTTTTAAACAGCGAAATGGAGAAGCTCCTATCTTTCTTCTCTTTAAGCAATGGTACCACATACCACATAATTGCTATGTTATTCAGTGCTACTGCTCTGAGACAATACAGCAAGGGTGGGCACACTCTGGAAGGATATACAGCATCATTCTGATTGCTGCTCTGATCAGCTGGTAGTGACCAGCATCAGCATATTTTAGCTTTTAGCACCAGTAGCTAAAATATTTAAATACATTTAATTATCAGTCACCTCCTGGGCCATTTGAGGGGTGGAGCTATGACTGTGTTAAGGTGGGGGGACCCCTGAAACAGCATGTCACAGCCCTGCAAGGGGGGTTCTTCTTTAAAAGGTTTTTTTTTTTTCAGCCTTTTGGATCGGCAGAGCCTATGGGGCCAAAAGTCAGACTCAGTTCCCAAAGGATCACATGCAGCCCATGTGTAGCATGTTTCCCACCCCTGAAATCCAGGAACCAATATCCTTCACAGGCTGCTCAGAGCCTGTCAGTGTTGTAGACAAAGTAGAGATAGACCATAGATTTTATGTCTCTCAAGCTGTAAGCTGATACCATGACTCCAAAAGGTTATTCTCCATCTTGTGATTTAAGACTAACTACAGACCCAAAAACTCCAACACCTGTCTATTTCTCTCTCCCTCCACTCCAAGTCTGATTTATTTTAGCGCGAGTTGTTGTGAACTTCAATCCACTTCTTTAGATGCATCGATAGAATACAATATTTGAGGTCCAGGTATTTAAGTACAATAGCATAGTTTTATTAGTGGGATGAGTATGAAAATCTGCTTTCCAGTATAGTGAAGAATCTATGTTGTAAATAGAAAATGGCAGAGCTTGCAAAAGGAGCAGAGGATAGAAAGGTACTATTACACAAGTCTGTGAGGTAGAATTTGAAAATGTGCTGACATTACTCTAGCATGCAGGAAGGGCATCTTGACACACAAAAGTCATTCTTGACACACAGATCAGATGATCTGAATGGAAGCCTATTACCTTCCTTTTGGACAAAAAAAAATAGCTTGACAAACAGCTTTCATCTTACACTTATGGTTGCCTCTACTATTATGTCTAATAATGAGATTCTTAAAATAAGTCACTCAAAACTGAAAATAAATTGCATCAGACTGATTATGATCATGGTCATCTATGGGATATAGTAGATAATCTTTCTTGGTGATGCCCTCTGTTCTGCTGATGCACTCAGTGGCATAGTTATATTTTAAATAAGTAAAGAATATTTATAGTCTGCCTTTGGAAGGAAATCCCTTTCACTGTAGCCATCAGAATTAGTCCCTGCTCCTACAAGGGCTTATCCCTTGGGCTATCACATGGGATAACAATTAATTACACGTATTCATGGTTTAAGGAATATCAGAGAATGATCACAGGCATATTACACCCATGACAACTGTTAGCACTTACTGCTGTTTTAGTGCAGTTTTGCCCAAATTGACAACTTTTGGATGTGCAGGACTACAGCAACTTTTCTCTCTTATACAGTCTAATACCCAACAGTTGAGTACCAACATACAGTTGAGTACCAATAGGACTGGAGCCCCTATGGAGCCAATGAGAAGTAAGACATAGGCATCAGCATGTACCCATGCAAAGCACAATGTACGTGTAAAATGAGAGAAAATGTGAATTTATGACAGGAATGAGTGAATTGGTCTGTTTGATTTTCTTATCCTGGAGCAGAGCAGGGCTAGCTGGAACCCTGAAGAGGGACATAATTCTTAGGATGTGAGGAACATTACAAGGTTTTGATGTAGGTCCCACTTCTCACCTATATCCGGCATGAAGAGCATGGCTTAGTAGCTACTAGGATGATTTAGACTTGACAGTCTATGAGTAGGGTTGCCAGCTTTTCAACTGGCAGCAGTAGCTATGCCCTTAACAGCTCATTCTTCTGTCCTTCCAATCTGCTACAGCAAATTGCATCTTACAAGAGGGCTGGCCTTCTGTTGTGCCAATGTGTTTTGCATGGTGGGAAAAATTAATGGTATAGGCTTTCCTGGCATAGTAATGCAGTGCAGAGGAAAGTGGCATCTGTTCAGATTTGATTAGTAACACAAGTCCTTTGTACCAGCTCTGTATGAGAAAAATATTAAATGACTATTGTTCCCTCATATCTAAACTCCAACAAGTAGAAGGTCATCATCTCATGTCAGAATTTTAAGATGTGACTGTGATGTTGATACATGCAACAATGAAGGTAGATCAGTTCTTTTTCTTCTTTTTTAAATAACACTACAGCAGCATTTTCCTGAACTCCACAAGTTCTGTGTATCATCTTCGATATTTTAAATATGACATAAAGTAACTGTTGCATGGCACTTAGGTTTGCAATTCTGTCTTTTTAATAAGAAACAAGAGGTAAATGCACAGATAGATTAAAAGTGTTTGCATTTTAAGCTGTTCATACAAAGTACTTGGTTGTTGTATTTTTACAGTATGCTGAAATGAACAGTGAAAAGAAAATATAACACCACTGTGAAGGAATAGATGTGCATTATCTTTGTTCACAGACTGACATGAATTTGGGCTGTGATTGTAAAACATTCCTATTCCATTCCCAACTTCCTCCAATTGTTACCAAAGAAAGGTAATCTAGCTACTGGCCACTAAACAGATCAGTTGCAAACCTTGAGACCAATGCAGAAATGTAAGCAGAAAGAAACAAATCGGGAGTAGCGGATGTCCTACAAAGATTGTTAATTGTAATAGGTCAAACAATTCTGATAAGATTAATTTACACTCCAGATCTCTTCATTAATTGTTCCTGATACAAAATAGTGCCTTATTTTATTTATACTACATACATAGACAAAGGCAGCCTAAATAGCCTAAAGGCACCAGATCCTGTCTGATCTTGGAAGCTTAGCAGGGCCACACCTGGTTAGCACTTGGACAGGAGATCTCCAACAAATACCAGGTGATAGAGACTATATTTCAGAGGAAGGGACTGCAAAATCACCTCTGAGTATTCCTTGCCTAAGAAAACCCTATGAAATTCATGGGCTTGCCATAAGTTGATATGGGATCGGAAGGCACATACACACAGATACATGGCCCTCTTGTCAAAAAGCTCCTGCCCTAATGTGAAACTCCTTAATTCATTTGTTCACTGTCTTTTAACTGTGCAGCAGTTGTATTTTTGCCCAGTGATTGCATACCAAACTTTTAAAGTACAGGAACAGCATGGGAGTGAGGAATAAATTCTCCTTCTGGGGATATTTTTTGTATTTTCAGAAAGATAAAACGTATGTATCTTCATCAGTTTGGTTGCCATGGAGATGATTATGCTGACCCAGATGATTGCAGCTTCAGAGGATGAATAAGCTGCAGCGAAGACGGTGTACTCTAAAGAAACAAACATCTCATTCTCACTTCTCTATAAACGGATAAGTGTATGGGAAACAACAAGATATACCTGAAATATCCTGAAGAAGAAGAAGTCTTATGCTAGTTTTAAGTAAAATGATTCGTTAACTTTGGATGGGGGGGTGGGCTGTGCAATGCCATAGGCTTAAACCTGTATTTTAAATAAGGAAATGGACACAGTTTTCAGAGCAATTTTACCAGTAATAAAAATGGCAATAATTTACCATAATTTCTTGTGCTGCTGCTATGTAGTGATAACTGCTGGTGCCCATACGACCAAAAGAGTCCCGTGAACAAGAGGGAGGGAGCCATAGGATAAAGGAAACTTTGGAGGTTTTAAAAGTACGTAATAATCTTTTAGGTACTTGTTGTCAACTGCTAGCTAGCAATGTTTAACTTCTACTCTGGTTCTGCATCAATGGAATTGCTGAGGTAGGAATCAGCCTACCTATTGCTCAACTTGCCTACTAAGTTTCAGCAGACAATATCCTGTTAGATGGCCAATTTCTGGACATGTACTCCAAAGAAGAAACCTTTCATTTCCCAAGCCATTATTTTTGGATGAAGAATTTTGCATGGGGGTGCATAATTAAAGCATATATGACTTAGTGGCACCTCTACATTTGGGCACAGGTAATGATGCAATTAACAATAATGCTGGTGTTTCTAGTAGATATTGCTTTAATATAGGTGCATAGGACCTATAGGATATCCATCCATCCATCCATCCATCCATCCATCCACCCACCCACCCACCCACCAGGACAGAGCTTTTCCTTAAAACATTGGCTTAAGGCCTAGGTAAATTTCTTAAGAAAAAACTCAGCCATGACAGACAGTGATAACTAGAATGTGTGTTACCTTGCAATAACAAATAAAACCCCTTCTTCTCCAGCTACCATTTACATCAGGTAAGATACCTTCACTGAAAACAATGGATGTTTTCCTCCCAGTGCAAACACCAGCTTGGGGAGGGGGGATAGTTTTCATTCAGATCATAGCAGAAAGAGAAAAAGTTCCCTTCAGACCAAATGCTGCTCAGGCTCCTTCTAAGGTGTAGTTTACATAGCAGAAACTCCCATACATGTAAATTCATTCACAAAAGTAAAAACAATGCATGGTTTTCTACTTACAAGGGTATAAGTAGGAAACATCTGGGGATCAATGGAGACAATAGGTTTGAGATCCCTGAGGCACACCCACCATTTCCTGGAATTTAACCTGCAAACCTTTCTAGCAACCTCACAGCCAGTTTTTATTCACAGTGTACCTTAAAGGGGGGGGCGGTTACACCACAGGTGATTTAGAGCAGGAATTTAAATCATGAAGAGGCTGTTAGTGTCTTTAACTACCAATGAGTTAGGAAAGAAAGTTGACTTTGGCAGCAACCTTTCTTGAGGTGGAGTATAAAGAGGGCACCTTGCCAGTTAGTAGGATAAGAAACATAGATAATCATTAAATCATCCTGAAATGGTTTTACTGTAACGAATATCCCCACTGCACCACTTTCTCTGGAAGTAACTGAGTTAAGAAATCAGAGTAGAGCCAAAGATAAGAGCTGAGAAAATATCAACAACTATATCATGATACTGTGGCAAATTAAAGCCAAATAAAGAGTTGCAATCTTCAAGTTACTTTGCCTTGGCAGAATTTGTACTGAATCCATCTGCAATAACATTTTGCAATATTGCCTACAGCCAGTATTCTTTGTCATATCATTGCTTCTCTTAAACCTCTGAAAAATGTATAATGCGATTAAATTTGCCTGTTACTCTAGATTTATACAGTACTAGTATGGAATAAACTTTGTAAGAGCTCAGCCCAAAAAGATACTTGAATTGTGATTAGAACTTTGCATTAGAGAAGGTCATAGATTTATGTGTCTCATAACCTTCTCATTTCCAAAATATGTTTTTGTTAACACAATGTTTTGTTTCCATTGATTTATTTTAAAGATATAATTTTTGGTTAATAAAAAGAGGAATGAAGAGTCACATTGTTTTCTAAAGTTGATCACATACCCTGTCAATCATCCAAAACAGTACCTGATACTGAGCAGTAATGAGGAGAATCAGCATCCAGCACCCTTACTGTAAGCAACTAGCGACTATGCGTTAAATATGGTTGAGTTGATGGCATCATATTTTTAGTATAGTCTCTCACCTGATACACATCAAAGCCTGTCCCTGAAAACCCAGCAGACCAGGCTGTTCACAGGCAAGAACCCTACACAATGGATACAAAGAGTTGGTGTGGCCTTTGCTGAATGGAGCTTCCTGATATTTATGAAGAAATCACTGAAGCTTGTTAAAGTACTTCACAGTCAATATGTTATGTATCTACAAACTGAACTGGAATGTTCATTCATCAAAATCAATGAACATTGCAGTAGGATAAGAAGCATCTTGGACGTGGTGTCACAAGGTACAAAGCATCTTAGAAGTAATCCAACACAGAATTAAAGAGCTTTAAGTAAAACATAGTGATGATGCTTGATGAATGTTTATATTCTTCTACATTATATCTCTGGGCCAAGAGGTGAAGTATTAAAGCAGCCATCATTTAAGGCCTGGTAGAATAAATAATTCAAAAACATGCAGACATTTGTTTGATTCTACTCATGCATGCCTGTGTCTCCTACTGAGACAACTGTGAAAAGTTCTTGTATTGAAGACAATGTACTCAGACGGGCTGGGAAACACTGCTCACAATAACACCAGTCTACACAGTTGACCCAACAAGATGAAACCTAGCAACTACGTGCAGCAACGTATCAGGTACTTGAAAACTTCTCAGTTTTGCTATTTATCCAAGACTGTAAGTGATTTCTCAGACACCTAGCAGAAAGAGTACATGACCAGTAGGTTGCATTCACACTTAATAAATGTTAAATTGTGCAAGCCTGCAATACTAATTTGCACTATGCATTATGCTTCATCTGACAACCAACAAAAGGGTAAGAAGGAACTGATGCATATCAATTGGCTGATCTATGGGGCACGTTTTAAATTACTGTCCCTTGGCAGCTTTTATTTGCAGATGCTCTCCATCTTTTCTCTCTAATAACAAAACCACTTTTAATTTTCACATTTGTGGTGGAAAGAAGAAAAGTCTTAAAATCCACACAGTAAGCTAATACCCTACCCAAGAAACCAGTCACCAGCAGCAAGCCCCAATGAGTTTTTTTAAGTTGCCACAGGCAAACCATTATTATCCTGCTTCCTTAAGACACTTGCCTCTACATCAAGAATGGATACTTGCCTCTAAAGCCGAGAACCATGGGATTCTGGGCCCCACTGCTCCCCACCACTGAAAAAAAAAATTGGAAGCTACTTTTATGTTCATTGACTAAGTCTTTCACGATCAATGGTCTGTGGAGGAATGTACCAAGTGCCTCTTCTTTCTAAGTCTTGGTAATATTTCTCCTGAGTCCAGAATAGCTGGCCCTCAAACTTGCACCTTTTCCAAATTAGCAGGAACACAGCATCGGTAATGTTGGGGACTTGCTGAGATTTGCAAGAAAGGAGAATGGAACAGACTGAAAATTAAATCTACAAATGGACGTTTATTAAAAGCCAATGACAGATGAAATCATAGCTGAGATATTGAAGGCAATCCTGAGGAAAGAAAAAGTGAGGTGGGAAGGCCAAAGATGTATAGCAGCATTTCTAGGCAAAGGGTAAGCATGACACAGAAAGAATCAGAAAGAGGAGAGGGAATGGAAGAAGACATTTTCACTCTTGTGCATCTGATGAAATAAATGGAGAAAGAGGGAAAAGATCAAGATGTTAATAATGGACTCCTTTCAAAGGTACAGCATTCCCTTGTGCTAACAATTCATGAAGACGCTTCAGTTACTACATTGAAATATTAATCACAGCAGTAGTAGAATACCTCACAACACTAAGGTAACGGAATAATATTTGGTTTTTATATCACAACAGTGGTTTTTATTTATTTCACTTTGGCAGTGCTAATCTCAAGCTGTTATCCATTCAGAAAATTTATCATACTGCAGTTTCCAACAAAATACCAACCCTACTAATGTAAACCAGTTACTAATTGCCAATTCAGTCCATCTTCTACATATTTATGACAAAACCTCTCTGTTCTCCAAAAATTAAAAACAAAAAAAGCCGTATTTATGTCTGATGTCCAGCAACCTAAAACAAGAGAGAAGAGTGAACACAAGGCTTATGTCTTTAGTAAAATGGCTGCTTATCCAGAATGAAATATCATTGGTTTTTTCTAAAACCACGTTGATTTGATGTTCCATGGATCTGCAAGTTTACTCTGGTATGAGCCAGTGTTCTGTACTATCAGAAGCTGCTTAGGGCTCTCTAGTGATGCAGGTTCGAGTCGACTGACTCAGACTCAAGTTGGACCTAAGTCACTTCAGTGATTTGATTGGGCAATAAATGATGCACTGACTCGACTCAATTTGTGACTTGTATATTTTTAGTGACTGACTTGCTGCACTTGGTTCAGTAACATAACATGGGAACCTTACAATTTTGAACAATGCCTTTTCACCTACTGGTCAAATGAAGATCTGTCTCAAGCCCAAGGTGTGGGAGAATTTCTTGAAGGGGAACAGCAAGTGGGTTAGGCAACAGGCATGAGGCAATGTTGAGGTGTGCTCAGTAGCCTGTCTTCCCTGCATATCAGAGGAGCCTCCTAAAACTTTTCCTAAGAGCAGAAGGCAAGGCTCACCCTTGGAGCACAGGCCACGTTTCTCAAAGGGGAACAGCAAATGTGGTAGGCAATGGGATTGATGAGGAGGGATTCATCCTTTTAAAGACTCTGAACCACCAGCATTGGGGAGTAAGAAGGATCCTAATCCCCACTTTCAAAAAAGCCTCCAGCCTCAGGAACAGGAAGTAGGAAGGATCCTATTCCCCATCTGAAGCCACAGACGGCAAAATCGCAAATGTTTAAGGCCAACTCTAGTTAAATTCTTAAAACTGACTATTGAACTCTGCCCAGAAATTCTGAAATATAGGTTGACGTATAAAGTTGGCTCCCAGACTTGAGACTTGACTTGAAAGTATCTTGCAAGGACTTGAGACTTTAAGTAAAAGACTTAAAATACATCACTGAAGCTCTCCAAATCTAATGCAAAACCACACTGGCATACAACAAGATGTTCCTTATAACTAGAGATCATGCATCTAAATAACCATGACTGGTTTTATACTGTATATATAAAGAAACTTACATTTCCTTAAGGTAGTGGGGATATATATATAGTGCTCGCTCTCGCGTGCGCTCTCTCTCTCTCTCTCTCTCTCTATATATATATATACAGTGAAAAAAGACGACATAGCACTATTCCAGCTACCCTAAGGAAATGTAAGTTTCTTTACTGTGTAAGCGCCTTGTTATTCAGAACTGAAGACCTGCTTTTTAAAAGTCTAAAAAGTTTGAGGAGAAACAAAACAAAACTGGACAATGCAACACATTCTTCTCCCATCACTAAGCGTTCTGTTCGGGTACAGAATTGAAATAGATCCAATTACAGTTTCTTTCCATTTTTTAATTTTTATTATTATTTATTTGTTTTTTTAATTATTTATTATTTTTATTATTTTATTTTTATTATTTTATTATTATACATTAGCATGTATTATTTTTATTATCTTTCCATTTTTGTGGGGGTTCAGGGCTGAACCCTCACGAAAGTGAAAAAAAACCTTGAAAAACTCCCATACCCACTCCCACTTCCATGCCCTTCCAGGGCTTCCCCTCCCATTCCCTTGCCTTTTGCCCTGGTGCATGTGCTTTCCTTCTCCACGCCCTGGCAAAAGGCAAGGAAATAGAGGAGGTGGCATGTGCATGCTTTCCTTCTCCACGCATGGTGCTCCCCCCTCCCATTCCCTTGCCTTTTGCTCCAGTGCAGAGAAGGAAGGCACACGCATCTCAGCAAGAGGCAAGGGAATGGGAAGAAAATGGGGTGGGAGGCACATGCACACCTCATGAATAAACAAATTCACAAAGGTCAAACCTGTGAGTGTGGAGGAGTGTACAGTTGAAGAAAAAGAGGATGAGGATGAAACAATGAATAGCAAAATCCTGCATTATGCTTTAGTTTGTATAAAGCACTTGGACTGTGTTTTATTCTTCAGTGAGTCCTTCACTGTTTAGTTGTGGTTAAAGAGCTCTTGTGAAAAAGCAAAAGTGTATTACAACTTCAGGCCTATAAATAATTTAGAACCTGGAGCAGAATTAATTAAAATATAGTCATTGTGCATCATTTATGAATGAAGGCACAGTATTGAAGGTGGGGAAGCTGGAGCATGCAGCACAAGTCTTTTTAAGTTTAATTTAGGGAAATTAGATTCTGTATTAGTAAGGTGGGAAGATTTATTATTAGTTATGAAATAATGGAGGTAAAACGAGAAACAAACTTACATTATTGCAAGTCAATAACATTGTACTTGACCCTGTTTTGTAGCAGCATGAAGCAAGCAGGGGCATATTTAGAGCTGACTGTTTCTACCTACCATATTCAATTTAGCAAGTAAAGGTTATGAGTTAACAAACCACAACCATTAGAGCCAATGTCTCTTCCTATCTTTTACATAATAGGGTGTTCACAGTATTCAGGAGAGAGAAATCATTAGATTTCTACATCTTTTATTTGAATGTTTTTGTGATTTTGAAGCTACTATCTGCTCATGAGGCACTCTCAAAGGAGAAATAAAAAGATGAACACTAAATTATCCTAAAATTAGTAGGTTGGCAAAACAGCAAATACTGTAAATCCCTATTATCACAACAGTTACTTAATTTTTAGCCCTCTCCCAACAAGTTAAAAAATATCAATAGTATTGTACCTGCAGCTTATAGTGTTGTTTCTGGCTTCTTTTTGTCTAAAATTATAAAAAAAAAAATGCAATTGTCCATTTAAATTAATTGCTGTCTAATTAAGTTACCTATATTTTTAAAGGGAAAAACACACAGCCTTCCTTCTGTCCAGACTCATGTATTTGTTTTCCTTTTCAGGAAAGCAGACACAGCTCCCCTTAGACAGAACAGAAACACTCTACGTCATCCATGCTGCAGGAGTTCAGGAGGCCTTCCAACATGTTTCCCTTATCATATACAATTAATAGCTGAACAAGAGTTTTCCACCTGGTATATGCTGACCAGTACCTTTCCCCCTAATCCCCTTTTTCCTTTAATCGAACTACGTATTCAAAACACCAGGAAATGAACATAGGAGCTCTGCTGAATCAGACCGAAGGCCTATCTGATCCGGCATCCTGTTTTCCAGAGCAGCCAAGCAGAGTAGCACCTCTGTATTTTTCAACAACTGGTAATCAGCTGCATGTAGCAGTAACCATTGATAAGTCTTATTCTTCATCATTGAATTCCTTTTCAAAGCCATGTAAGCTGATGATCATCACTACTTCTTGGTGGTGAATTCTGTAGTTTGACTATGCACAGTGTGAAAACACTTTATTTTCCTGCACTGAACTTCCCTCCATTCAGCTGCATTGGCTGATTCCAGGCTATACTATTACGAGGAGGAGAGAATTACTCCCCATCCAAACCCCACATATTGCAATTTTTTCTTACAAGGTAGTTCTCTAGTCACTTGAACCTAACTGACTGTCATTTTCTGCACCTTTTCCAATTTTATAACTGCTAGCAACCAGAACTAGGTACAGTATTCCTCTGTGATAGCACCATCCATGAAGACATGACAATACTGGTAGTTCCATTTTCAGTCTCTTTCCTGATGATCCCCAACATGGATACAATTTAAACATGAGTGGGTGGGAATATGCTTAGCTAAGGCCCAGACAACCAGGAGACCCAGCCAAGTATGCAACCTCTAGTAGTGGGGGGGTGGGGGGGTGGGGAGAATGGAAGTTAAATTGTAGAGTATACTTAAGGATACTTATAGAAGCTGTAGTTAAAATCAACAAATTGTGAGATTACCTGGAACCAATTGGAAGCAGAGCAGAACAAGTAACATTCTGAGCAGCGAATTACTCGGTCATAGACTCTTCATTAGAAAAAAGGCTGTGTGGTTTCATAGTTGAAGCCATGGGTCAAGCGACTTGGTATCTGAGAAAAGAGAGAGAAATTTTTGCTTCCAAACCTAACATCCTTGCTTCTTTTAAAAACTACCAGTGCCAAAATACCTTATAGATAGGCAGGGAGGAGGACAGCTGGAAGGAAAGATAAAAATCAGAGACACTATGCTCAATAACAGTGGAAGTCTGTCTCTGGTAGGATTTATAGGGCCAAAATATATGTCATAAAATGTCTAATGTGTACCCATACCATACTGCTATGTCTGGTGAAATTCAAATCATGAGATTTTATTTACACTGCATATATGAAGTTAGTTTGGTTTTTTTCCCTCAGTCTCCACCACTTTACAGTGATATTGACCCGCATTTACCATTTCATTGTCTATCCACCCATTTTGAAGAACTCGTTTAGGAGACATCTTTGCAAACTCTTTTTATTATTGTCACCATGTGCAATTAGGTGTTGTCAAAACACTTAGCTATTTGACTGTTCAGCTATAATTCTACATTATCTATGAACAAGTTAAAAACTTGCAGTGGCAATACAGATCCTTGGAGAAGCCCACTACTTACTCCTCTCCATCTTCAATACTATTGTCCATTTATTCCTACTCTCTGCTTCTTGTTCTTTAACTGGTTGCTGAGTGTTAAAGTTACCTCCAGACTCTATTGAACATACATAGAGATAGCACAGTAGAAAAGTGTCTAATGTTTTATTGAAGAACTGTCATTTCACTTTGGTCTTTCTCTGTGTGTTTTCTACGGCAATAGACTTGAATGTAGAAATTAAGGCATAATAGCTTGACACTTCTGAAGAGGCAATCACTAGGCAGAACTCAGCTCTTATAGACTGTACTGATGCATGTGGAATTTCAACATAATTACCAGTGATTTCAAAGTACGTAAGCACATAATTGTGCACAGGATTCTAATCGAGTTCCATGGATATAGGGTTCTCATTTGTTTTCTGAAGGGCTATGAGTGCTGCTATAGGGATGGAATAGAATCCTGTATGCGCCAACACACCAAGGCATTCTTCCAACAGCTATCTAGCATTTACTTGGGTTCTCTGTCTTCCAAATTATGTCCACACTCTGCTAGACTCATTTGGGATGACAGAAGGCCAGCTGCAGTATCTCTTAATCATCCAGTCCCGCATCTGCTTTCCAACAATGGCTGACCAGATGATTCTGGCAGGATCATGTCAGTGGTCGGACCCCCAAGCAACTGTTATTCAGAGGAACACAACTGTACAACACAGAATGGCTCTTAAAAGATCTGGAACCAATTATCAGAATCACATCTTGTAAATTCCATAAATTACCAATGATGCTTCTACAGTTCTCAGTCTAGAGCAGGAGTGGCCCTCCAGATGTTGTTCCACCTCAGCTCCCACAATTCATCAACACTGGCAATGCTGACTACAGCTGGTGGTAGCTGCAGAACAGAATATCTGATCTTGCCATTGTCTTTTTCACAGGCTGTTGTAAGCATAACTTTAAAGGCAGAAAGAAAACCTTCATCCAGCCATTTTTTACACAGTTCCCACTCAGAACACAGAAAGAGAAGCTGATCAACCCTTCTTTTCTCTGCATTCATGAACACACTCCTGTTCTGAGGTGAGGGCACTTCCCATTTCATAATGAATACACAAGCAGAAGCACCTAATGCCCTACTGCTTAAGGAGCCTGTAAGAGAGAACACAACTGTACTTATAGGCTTACTGACACAATACTTATTCCTAGAATAAGTATGCATGTATTTGTCTCCCTTCCAGTTAGCTGGACAACAAAGTCAAAAGTGCCAGATTAAAATGGACTTAAATGCGCAGTTTACCTAACACTGCTAATACATTTAATTTTGTTAGGAAAATATATTGTTGGTGGTAACTGTTGCACAGATACCTTTTTTTCCCTTGAGAATACACACTGACACAGTTGCAGCATGAACGAGCCATGCAAATGGGAGGAGGGAGCATTCTCCTGCCTCCTTTTTATCATTTTGCATCCCAGTTGGATATTCTGCATATGAAAACTATGGTGGGTGAGCTTAGTACAAAAGAGTGATTCAGAAAATAGTATAAAAGGCAATTGTTGGCATCCACTGAAGAACATGGCATGACTTCATCCCTCAGTGGTACTGGTACAGCATATGGTTACTTTATCTAAGCCAGGCCTTACTAAAGCTTTCACTTTTACACTAACCCCATATCAGTCTTTGCAATGAAGACCACAAAGCAGACTCATGTTGAGCTGCTTTTCTCTTGCTATCTCTTGTATTAGGTTTCACAGTTACACATATACAGAATCACAGAAGTTTTTTCCTTGACATCACAGGTATACCAACGAATACAACATGATGATTTCTACGGGTACAGTGTTCCAAGTGAAAGCTTAGACATTTGTTTCAGACTCAGAAAGTGATGCTCAATTTCTTTCATTCTGGACCATTGCTGCCTTATATCTGGAAAGCAGAGCACAGCAAACCACACATCCCAAGAAACTGCAGACTGTCTTTTTTTTGTTTTGTTTCTTCTATAACAAAGTCAGACAAATATTAATCATGAGGCATTAATCTCAGACACTGGTAAGGGAGATTTCAAAAGTAAGCAATTCACGAATAATACTATAACTTATCAGCAGTAAAGGAGCAACAAAGTGACATTGGAAAAGAACCAACAACACTAAGCCTTGTATCTCTTCCTTAGGCAGCATAACAGTTATGAGTCAAATGTGGGGAGAACTCTGCAACATAGCACATTATTACTCAGCATCTGAAACACAGATGGTTAGAGGGTGTCACAAAAACCAACTATTTGGCTTAAATAAATACCTATCCGTATTTGCCAGCATATAAGACACATTCCATTTATACATCAGCAAATACTATTTGCCGGTGTATAAGACACACTGGCATATAAGACACATCCCATTTTCAAACAGTATTTTTCAGGGGAAAAGTGAGTCTTATACTCCAGCAAATAGGGTATGTTCATCAGAAAGAGCAGAGATACTATAGAATTATCTACACATATCTCCTGGAAAAAATACTGTTTTATAAGGCACAAGGGTTTAATGAACTTTCCCCTACCAGGCACCCTCCAGCTGTGTTGATCATCCCTTGGTAACCATGGGTTATGCTGAATAGGGAAAATAGGAGTTGTAGTTCAACATGTCTGGTGGTAACATGTTGGGGAAGGCGGATATAAGAACTACTTCACAACCTGCTATCAAGGCTGCCTTTGGAACATCTCTTATGGCCACTTGAAAGAGTCCTCAAGCTTCATCCATTCAAAACATAAGATTGTCACATTAGCTAAGTCAAATGGAATTATTACTGCTGAAATTTAATAAGAATTCCACTGGCAGGTATAAGACAGCATTTAGCAAGAAAAGGCATAAAGAAACCTTCAAAACAAACAGCCGGCAATAAAACTAGTAAACTTGAGAAGACATTCATAACCAAAGAGTGTTCTTGTTGGACAAAATGGAAGTCCACCTAATCCCACATTGTTATTCCAGGATCAGCCAATCAGATACCTTTAGATATCCGGCACATTAAGGTAATTAGCTGTCCATAAACTCTGATATCCAAAGAGATACTGCCTCTGTGCATATAAATTCCCCTTGGCTACCATGGCTAACAACCTTTCACCTAACTACTGTATTCTGGTTCTATCAAACATCTATATAGCACACGAAGAAGATCCCAGATACATTGAAAGGGAAGGCTAACACAAACAGAGGATTTGTATTAATCATGCCTAAAATTCAGTAGGCCTACTCTACATATGACTAAATTTGGATCCAACCCAGGAGACAAGGGTTACAGAAACTTTTTCCAAATTGGAAATGCAAATATGGAACAAGCATGATGGAACAATTTGTTTCAGTAGAGATCAATCTTTAAGTTATTTAGAGAAAGGAGGAGATTGAAAAGCATCCTGTTGAAGGTCCTGCCCAAATGCTAAGGAGATGACAAAGTTTACAGAAAAATCTCCTAGGTAGGTACGATAAGAGCAGGAAAGACCTAATGAGTCTTGGGATGTTAGTGCTGTAATGTATCTAGGAAGCATGCATTGTCTATAAACATAATTTGAACCATAACTTACCATGCTACTGGTGACACAGTTATGACTGTATAAAACCCATTTTGTTTGTAGCTTATTATCACTACAATTCAGATTGTAAGATCAATGGAAATGTGATTCAGGTAAAAGGATAAAAATTCTGTTCCCAGATCACCTTTTGTGGCATGTTCAAAAATAAGAGAGCCTCACTGTTCACATATATGGAAGAGATTTTGAGGGAATTATCCCCTTTTATGTTACAATGTCCTCTTCCTTCCTACCTTCAAGGAATTATTTCATCTGAACAAGCTTATTTTATTGATCCTAAGTCAGCATTCTCCAACCTGGAGCCCTCCAGGCATGTTGGACTAGAACTATACAAAGAGGGAGAGGTGGGGGGAAGACCTTTCTCAGCCATGAACTTGGCTATGTAATGAATTCCAGTGGGACCAATTAAGGAGCATAAATAAAGAGAATGTGAAGTATATTTCCCCTACTTCATCATAGTGAGATTGAAACTGCAGTGATTTGAAGAAGGGGACACAATACATTTTGCTTCAATTTGTCATTGAATAATAGCCATTTACAGGTAATGGACATTTAAGCCTCTGTTCATGTGGAGCCATCTATCTCATTCTTTACCAAAAAACCTCGTATTGGCACAGTCGTGCTTTATAACTGAGCCACACTACATTATTCAAAGAGTCAGCTTCCTTAAATTCTGAGTTGTTTTCTGCTTGTGGTTATAAAAGTAGAGAGTCAGAGGAATAAATTTTCCATGTGTTATTGGAAAGGTTTAGCTATAGCAGCACTATTACTTGTAATAGAGTTGCATGGTTAAATCCCTGTGCATTATGCTGGAAGCTTATCGGATCACACTACTTTAATACACCCTCTTTGGTGATTTAATTTGCTTCTGCCACCAGGTGGCACTTTCAGTGGATTTATTACATTCAAAAAATATATTCAACACTATGAGGCAAAAAGATTGAAATCGATTAAAGGGCAGGACAATGTTTACATATATGATTCTCATATAAGGCTCCTTCGGTGACAACTCGACAGCACTGAAAAGCAGCATTTCAATGTGTGAGTATGGATGGATGGAAAATAATCATATTCACAGTCATAATCATAATGACAAGTGATACTTTTATTGTGATTCATAATGCACAGAATGAGAACTGTACTGATGTGATTATCTCATGATTCCCATTAAATAACGATTATCACATCATGAATAGTAAGGAAGAATCTACCAGTTATCTCTCTTTCTAAAGGCAATATGAGACATTTTAAAACATTTAATACAGTTTCAGAACAAACAGTAGCTTCAATATACTTACAGAATCATCAGAAATTATCAGCATAAATATAACATAACCAAACTACTCAGGTCCATTCCTGAACTTCTAATGGCCCTTTAAATTCATCAACAAAATCCAAAGAAGAGAAATATGTTTGTCATTGTGTGCTTTCAACTTGTTTCTGACTTATGGTTACCCTAAGGCAAACCTATCACAATGTTTTCTGGGGCTGAGAGCATGTCATATGTCCAAGATCACCCAGTGGGTTTCCATGATCAAGTGGGAATTCACACCTAGTTTCTTTGAAGTCTGTACTACAGCCCAGAACAGATTCATTGCTCTCTTGACAGGGAAGCAACCAGCTACCAACTAAGATATTAATAGACTCAGATTAACCCTCGAGTGTGGAGATGTTCCACAACTCTTTAGAAAAAGGCCAAACTGAACTTCCACCCCACAAAAACCAGTTCCATAAGGACTTAGTGGCATGGGACATTGACCAAGTGAAAGGAAAAAGAAAAATGTCATCCTGATTAGAATCGAAAGGCTGGAAAGGGAACAGTAAGAACACCACACGGATATAAAGAGGACAGAATAAGTGATCTCTACTTTCCAATTCATTCTGAGAAACAGTAGTCTGTCTCCAGGGACAAAAATGAAAACTACCTCTAGGTATCAATGGTGAAATGAAAGATTTTAGTGTGGCTGAGACTGGGCACAATGTCTCTCCACCACCACCCCCAAAAAAAACCAAACAGAGAAAAAGATCCCCCAAAATGGGAAAGAACCCCGCCCCACAACTAACATTAGAACTAAATATGATAAATGAGCATAGAATGCTGGATGACTATTGGAGAGGGAATAAAAGAGAAACAGAAGAGGCTGAAATAGAGTGACCAGAAATCTCCCCTCACAGAAGCCAAATAGAGGGGGAAAAAATCCCAAATGAGGAAAAAACGCCTAAACTAATATTAGACTCAACATGACCTAAGTGCACAGAATGCTAGTTGCTTGTTGGAGAGGGAATGAAGGAGAACCAGCAGAGGGTGGACTGGTGTGAATGAAATCTTGAACAGAAAGCATTCCACATGGCAATATTTTGTTGCAAGGACCTACCTGTAAAACTGGACATTGAGTCTTTAAGAATAGTGATTCCTCCTTCCCATGGCTTGTTTTCTATGCAGCAAAGCAATGCTATGCATGTCCGTGAAGAAATATATCCAACAAATAAGCTTTGCAGGACTGCTTCCTCAAAGAACCAATGAGTAGTGGAAAGCATCTGATTCTCAAGATCAAACACTGTTTTGTTCACTGTTGTAGATATATTTCATCAATATTTTATTAGTCTGTTAACCAACCAGAAAAGGCATTAATTTCCCAAATTGTGAAGAATGTTGGTTTTCCCAGTAAGTACCATCCAGTAAGTACCATCCCTTTGCTCACAATCCAACACAACAACTTTGTTCTTATCTTCGAGCAGGTGATCTGGCTTAGTAACCCTGCAGAGGTACAGGAAGGGCCATTCAATAAGACTACAAGTGTTTCAACAACCAGTGTCCTCCCAGTCATAGTAGAATCCAAATCATAATGAACAAAATGAACTAAGATTTTGGATCATGCTCCTAGAACCTATAACGGCTCAGCCCAGTGTGTTTCATTACAGTGACTAAATTGATGTCTGTATTTACTGAAGAAATGTCTGAATTACAAAATGAGAAAGTTGACTAGAGATTTGGGGCAATTTATAGGATCTTGATTTAAATTAATCTATCTTGTTCCCCAGAAATATTAACACACTCAAGCTTTACCAAAATAACAATGGAAAAATGCAAAACTAATCTTGTATACTTAAAAGTTTTCATAATTCTATAAAGTACAACTGCTGCTATTTGTGTTGATCCATGGCAGAAATCAGATACAGACCAACAGTAAACAAAGAACTCTATATACACTGACTTTTTGCATGCTCTTGGGAGAAATGCCAAGAGAGAACTATCTGGAACCTACGTGGAAAGGAGTAACACGAATTAACTACACTGAGTCAACAAGTTTATTTAGAATCAGTCATTATAATTCACTGAGGAATAGTTTCCATGACCACCCCTGGTGCAGATATCTGCCAAGGAGGCAGTAATATACAGAGACAGAACAATGCATGCATTAACATCTCCCCAGTGCTCCAAACTCTGCTGTACTCAAGAGCTCTGTATGCACCATGGGCCTGCACAAAATTACCTCCTCACAGAGTCAGGTGTATCCTGAAGGCAGTAATGAGAATTTACCCTGTGTTCCATGTGCCCTTGAAGAAATTACTAACCATTGAAGGGAACTGAACGTAACACATCTTAGTGCCTCTGTGCATATACTTGGAATCAGGTGTGTCCAAGTATTATTGCTTTTCTCTCTCAGAGATAGTAATACATATTAATTCTTTCTGCACAACACTTTTGCAAAATGGAACTGACTTGTATTACCATAAACTATATACAGAAAGCACTTTTCAGGTTGCCACTGTAATTACCAAAGCTGTAGCAGGAAATGGCTCCATGCACAGATGAATCCTTTTCTCTTAAACTGCAACATTCATGGAAACAAAGAAAAAGCATTTGAGAACACCTATGCAGATCAACACACTTTTTAAATGAAAAACATCTTGTAGTGGAAATTAGATTAAAGAGTGTGGATCACAGTAGCGGTAGCATTGTTTTAGGCTATGTACTCTTACACAGCTAACCACTTCACAGTATGCTTAAAACTATGGTAATAGATGGAAGAGTTTGTTGAACTGAAAAACAGACAGGCTAACAAAGTACCAGTTCATCTAGCAGAAATAAAATACCCCTAGTACTACAGATGGTAAAATGCAGCAACGCACTAATGCTTTTAGCCATCACCTAACATTGGCAAAGATGGAACACTGCGTTTGTACATAATAGCTACATTTTATGACATGACAGGAAATTGTGCTTTAAGAAGAAATGTATTTCATAGAAATAACACATTCAAGACAGATGTTTCTTTGAAACTGGTGGAAGAGAGGACATGATTTGTAACTAGCTACTCTTAGTAAACTGGTTTTCCATTTTATTTATCAGAAAAAACCCTCACATAAACTATGGTTAGAACCTAAAGATGAAAAATTCTGAAGGAGAGAAGTCAGCTCAAGTTTTTTTTGCACAACATCTTTAACCCAAGTCCAAGCTCCATTGATTGGAGTAATCCTGTATTCTGAATTCTTCTGTACTGTATAGTTCTAAAATTTTACAAAACGAAGGAGCAATGTGTTTTCCAGGCTTCTTTTTGCCTGGAAAAAGAAGATACTACATGTTCTAAGGGATCCAAAACTGATCACCCAAAAACAACATGAGAGATAGCACTGGGGGTTGCA
Source organism: Cyclura pinguis (assembly GCA_030412105.1). Classification (NCBI taxonomy): domain Eukaryota; kingdom Metazoa; phylum Chordata; class Lepidosauria; order Squamata; family Iguanidae; genus Cyclura; species Cyclura pinguis. Next base: position 86,089,832 of record CM059600.1, read on the forward strand.
GGAAGATGGAGGAAAACAGGAGGAGGAAAAAAGACTCTCTTCTTCTATTGCTGTTGGCTGTTTTCCAATCAAGCAGAACTTTGCTCATAGGATGCCTCTGCTAGTGGCATAAAATGCTGGATCCAGCCCACTGCTGTAAGCAAAAGTTAATCAATCCGTACTAATTTTCAGGGAATTTATAGGGCCACAGCTTTAAGTATGCAAGTAAATACCATGTGTAAAGCTTCCCTTTTAAAGTAGGTTTGGCTTGAAATTTCCTGTTTGTCTTACTGGGCAAGTTCAGTCCTCTGCATCCTCATTCACAGGCAGCTTGCAACTGGCTTTTATGCATACAGAACTTAAATGTGATACTGATGCTATAAATATGCTCTCCCTCTCTTCTAGTTGGCAAGCTTTCTTAATTCATCTGGTGCAATGAAGTGAATAGGCTGTTTAAAGCTCCTGGGAAGAATTGTGATTTCTTTCTCTAAACACTGCAGGCAGGATCCCAGCAGCATCCAGCAAACCAGTGGCTGTTCTTAGAGAACCTTTAAGCCAGCTTACGCAACACTTGAATTTTTGTTTTTCCTACTTTACAGAAAGCTTGCTCCTTAGGAAAGGAGGTTTGATGTGATTCCACCCAGCCAAATGAAAGTAGCTGTCCTTGACTGACAAGTTAACCTAATTAACCGGTTAATGACCTCTGCAATGTGGATACTACTGCTGATACTCTCAGAAAGTAGAAAGGGACAGAGCCTGTAGGGGAAGTTCTTGACAGACAGATGGAATCTATCTAAGAAAGATTCTTATCTTAGCCTCCCCTGGGTTCTATTAAAACAAGGCAAACTTGGCTTTAAGAAATGAAAAGGTTTTGTTTGTACAAATAAGGACAATACCTGGAATAAGAAGATGTTTCTTGTGATTGAGCAAGCTTGTTAAAGTCAGAAGATTTGGCAAAAAAGGTAGTAAATCTCAAACAAGATATCAGCTCATCAATATTTATTTCCAATATTTGTAATATCTACAGATCATCTTTCAGCCCGCTCTGACATTAAAGACATCCAAATGTCCTACTCTTGATGAGCATCAAAACAGAACATCAGAATGAGCAAAACAGCAGCAGAAGTGACCTAGCATAATTGCTGAAGATAATGTGAATTAAAGTGAAAGGCAAGTTTCCTCTTCCAGAAAGTGTGTGCATTGTTGAATTCCAATGGGAGAGTCTTGTTGCCTACATGTGATTATTCATGACCCACTTTGTCAGAAAGTATACTGGGAAATCCCTCCCAGTAGCAAATACTATAATTACAGATTATTATGATAGTGTAATAATTTATATAGAAATGAAATATTACAAATCAGAATTAAATAAGTAAAAAAACGACAACAAACATGTAATTTATATAAGCATGTTGACAAACTGGAGCCATCTAATAACTGTATAAAGCTGATGTAATAAAATAGACAAAGAAAACCTAAATAATTTTGTTAGTGGTTAGAAATAAAGGGAGTCTCTCTTGAGAGTTTATAAAAACACAAAGACCATAATCCCTGAAATCTCAGGGGTTTCAACTGTAGGCACATTAAACTGGGAATAAGTTCAACTCAGAAAACTCTGGAGTAAACAAAGCTGCAGATTGCCTCATCACCTGATCCTTTTCATGTTTAGTCAAGAAAGAAGCCCCATGAAATCTATTCTACCTTGGGGGCCTTTTTAAAACTAGATTTCAAGAGTTGTTTTGACACAACTGTTCAGTATGTAAGAGTAATACAAAGTGAAAGGAAAGGGAATGTGCATGAACACTACTGTACCACTACATGGAAATTTCTTCAGTCAAGTAACACCCAACTTTGTAAACTTGAAACCATCCTTTTTCTCTCTAGGACACTGCTGGGAATTAGGTGGTCCTCTAGATATTGTTGGACTGCAAGTCCTAACTGCTCCAACCAACAAAGCCAATGGTGAGGAATGCTTGTTGCAGTTCAACATGATAAAGAGCAACATGGCAAAGCCCCTTTTGTCTAGGAAGGCCATCTGGAAGACACTTCACATATTGCTTACTCTAGGGCAGCCTCACCACAATTTCAACATATCCTAACTCTACAACTGAAGCACTTAGGAATTCCTAACAGTAAGGAAACCATACTTGACACATCCACTGGTCAGAGTCCAGACCCAACTCTGTTATTTCCAGTTCTCTCTCACAAACATGAAGTTTAACCAAATGGCTGGACGTAATATGTGAAGATGAATTCTGTTGCAAGGCAAGAAGTCAACCAATTACAGAGTTAAGATTAAAAGGAACAGGTTTATTTAAAACAGTGTATTAAAAAGGATGAAAAGGCAATAAAAATGAAACACATAGTCATAGACTGACCTATGTACTGTCTAAGCTCCCAGACAACGCTTTTAGTTTGCAAATTGCCAACCTTGGCCACAGAATTTTACAAGGGGTTCACACGAGGCAGGCCAAGCTTTCCCATGTTTTCCTACCACTACTTCTGTCTTTTATTAGGAAAAACAGATCAGGGTGGGGTGGCATAGAAGCAGAAGAGATGAGATAATGAAACACCCATCCAGTGCCATTTGACAGGCAGCACTTGGGGCTGTCTGCATGGAAGCTCCAAGCTCTCTCAATGACTTGTATTGGTTACCTCAGAATTTGGAGAGGACATAGTGAGTGACCAGAACTTTTGGAAAATATCTCCAGAGGTTTAGAAGAAGGGCTGTGCAAGATAGGGATATCCAGCCAGTCAGAGAGTAAATATTTCTTGGTATACCAAAAGGATGTCACACAGATGAAGGAATGAGCCACAGGCACTTTTTAATGACTCAGTGGGTTTGGGGGTGTGAATGGGAGCAGTCTCCTCTAGCTGGACTGAATCTAAGAAATGAAAATCTTCAATGTATTCATTCAAAAGCACAGGCTGTCTCAAGTCCTCTTTAGAGGCTTGTGGACAAAAGTGAATCTCTCAGCAGAGTTTAGAAGAGAGGCTCTTTCACAGATTCCGTGAAAACCTTGATATTCACCCATCTAACATTTTAGGGCATTTCTGATCACACAGATTTATTCCCTTGGTATGTCTTGTTACGTCGGAGCCTACAGAAATCTATTAGGACAAGTCACCAGATCCTAATGTAAACAGAGCAGATGTTCACAGCAGATGATAATACCATATATCTCAGTTCTATTTACAAAATGCTTCAGAAATCTGTATTCAGGATACAATTTGTGGTTTGTTTTTGGAAATAAAAAACAGTACAGATATAGCAAAGTTATCTAACTTTTAAAACACTATTTTTCTTTAAGTCTCCTTTTAAATGCTAGTGAAGTGGGAGAAAGAGCCTTAAATGACAGATGTTGTATTGCCACAAGGAAGGAGGCTTGTGGCATCTTAAAGTAACAGTTTCTTTCAACCCAGTTTTTCACAGAGTCCAGTCCACTTCATCAGATGCAGCTTATCTGAAATAAAATGAAAGCTCATGCTGAAATAAATTGGCTACTCTTACAGGCTCCACAAGACTCCTTCCTTCTCTCCATAGTGAAACAGGCTAACACAGCTACCTCTCCCAGAACTTCCACAAAGGAGTCACATATCTTGAACTCTGAAAAACAGGTAATATGGAAAGCAGCTATTTTTCAGAGGAGTCCTTGTAAAGCCCCTGAGCCTGCTCTGGAATGGGTCTGTAATGAGAGGCTGCAGAGAAAAGGGAAGGTGCTCTTACCACCAAGCGCCTGGCTGCCAGGAGCACATTCGGATCACCTCCTCCTCTGCTGAATCACCTGGCTCAGTCAAGCTGCCTCTTCCCTCAAGAGTTAGCAAGACCTGCAGCCCAGGTTCCAGAGGAGCTGACTTTGCAAGAAGAGCAAAATTAGCAAAGCAGCAAAATGCTACTGCTGCATTTGAGCGTTAAACGTGAAAAATTTAGAAACCGGAGGGGACGGGCCTAAAGGAGAGAATGAAGGATGAGGAAAAGGGTAGAAAGAAAACTGATAGGGGAAGGGGTGGGAGGAGAAGAAAATGACTAATGGTCCTAAGCCCTCCTCCCTCCCCTTCAATGAACGGCTTGCAAGCCTTTACTTTCATCCCTCCCTCACCAGCTTGTTTCTGGTCGCCTCCTCAGCGCTCCGTTGCCGCCACTACCCGGGGGTGGGGTCACACGCCCCGGGCAGGCCAGGCGAAGACGCAGGTCCCTCGCCGCCGCCGCCCCCGCCGCCGTTACGCCGGCCGGCAGTGGCCAACGAGGGAGGAAGGAGCGTAACTAGTTGAGGCGTTCGGCTGGAGCTGGAGAGTGGCCGCCAGGAGCGCCCGGGTGGCGATGTTTCCAAACAACCTCGGCTCTCGTCAGCAGCCGGCTTCTGTCAGCCATGGGCCCTCTCCATAACAGCCCCCCTTATCCCCCTCTCCTCCCACTCGGTGGCGGGCGGGAGGGACGGAACGCGCGAGCGCTGAGGTATTCACAGTCCGGTCTCCACTTCTCTCTCTCCTCCTCTCCTCTTTCCTTAGAAATGCAATATTCTTCTATGAAATCGAGGAGCAGTAGTGCCAGTTCCGCGCTACCATTAAAAAGAAAAAGCGAAAAAAAGAAACGGGGAGCGGAGAGCGCGGCTCGGACTGAAGAGCAGGAGGGAGAGAGGGTGGGTGAGTGGGTGGGCGGATGGATGGATGGAGTTCCGCGAGCTCCCCACAAACGGGGGTTGCCTGGTGGGAATAAGAGCAGAGAGATCTCACTCCCTTACCTGTTCGGGGGTTGTCGCCGGTCCAGGTGATGGGGGCTGCAAGAGAGCGGGGCCAAGTCCAATTTGAAAAAAAGACAGCCCAAAGAGCCCTTAGAACTCTGCCCCGCTTTCTTCACACACAGAAAGACTTCGCTTTTGCCGCCGCCGCCCTTTTTTTACCTGCCGGGGGCTGTCGGGCTCGTCAGGCTCCCCACCTGCCGGCAAAGATGCCGCCCACTTCCGCGGGGAGGGGGACGAGCAGGGAAAAGAGCTCCCTTGCTCTTCTCCCCTCAGCCCACCTTTCCGCCCGTAGCGGCGCCGCCAAAAAGAGCAGCAGCTCCGGAGAGGCTTCCTGACAGGCGCTCCCCACAGGAACCTCCCCGGCCGGTCCCCCGCCTCCCCAGCCACCGTCCTGCAGCTGCCACCCTCCGCCCCGCCCTTTTCCCTCGGCTGCTCAGCTGTGCCGGGGAGAGAGAGTTTGTGTGTGTGTGTTTGCGCGAGTGCGCGCGCGCCTGTGCATGTTGTTTGAGAGAAGGAGCGAAGCGCTGTGACTGACTCGCCCGCCGGCGGTCAGCCGAAGGGAGGACGCAAGCGACGCCGTGATAGCAGCAGCAGCAGCTGTGAACAGTAGCGGGGGCTCGGCTCCGTCAGCAGGCAACGCAGCACAGCCCGCCCGCCCCGGACCAGCTCCGCCCCAGAGTCTGTGGAGCAGCGGCGGCAGCAGCGCGACACCCAGTAGGGAAACGCGCACTTTCCAAACTCCGCGCCGGGCTGCCCCTCTCCGCGCCGGCGCCCGTAGGAAACGCCAGCTGCTGTTGGACCTGCAACCACAACAACAGCGGCGGAGGGGGGGGGCAAAGCGCCTGCGTGAGAAGAAGGGCCAAAGAACCGCTGGGGGAAAAGGCGAGAGGAGCGGCGAGGCGAGCGGTTGAAGGGAGCGGAGCTCGTGGGCCGCGGTTTCGTCGGGCGGTCCGCGGAGACACTTTCCCAGGGATTTCGTTGGAGGAGGACGACCCGGTGGTGGTGGCTCCTGCGCCTCCCCTCGCCTGAGGGCGGACAGGAAAGGAAGCCCGCGCGTCCGAGTCGCGGGGCGAGTGGGCTGTTGGCAGCTCGGAGGAGTAACTGCCCCGGCAGCGCCAGCCCGCTTTCCTTGGCCCGAAGCTCTACTGGGAGGGCCCGTGGGCAATGGCGGCCCCGAAGAGGAACGGCGGCGTTGGCTCTTCCTAGCCGAGAAGTGAACTTGCTCCTGCCGCCCCCGGAGCCGGAGGAGGGCTGGTGGTGGGGCGGCGCGGTCGGACTGGCGCTCGGACTCCTCTTCCTTTACCTCCGCTGCCGAGCTGAGCGTCCCAGCGCCGCGGCCGGCGCCCCCCCCAGTGTCCTGCCCGCCAGCCCCCTGGCGCCGAGGTGTGTGGCGGCGGCGGCGGCGGCGGCGGCGGGCAGCGGGGCTGGCCCGGCCATGGAGTCCCCGGCGGAGAACCCGAGCAAGGCGGCGGAGTACCTCAAGGAGCTCAACAAGATCATCGAGACGCAGCAGGAGCTGCTGGAGAAGCAGAAGCTCCGGATAGACGAGCTCGAGCAGCAAGTGGCCAAGCTGTACCACGAGAACGCTCGCCTGCAGGACGAGCACCAGCGGCACCTGGCCACCTGCAAGCTGCTCCTCCTGCAACAGCAACAACCACAGCAGGGCAGCGTACCTGCGCCGCCGCCGCCGCCGCCACCGGCGGGAAACAGCCAGGAACACGCCAAGGATGAAAAGTAAGGGAGGGCTGATTTCCCGGGAGGGGGGAGAGCTGGTGGCCGAGAGAATCTAACCGTCTACATCCTGTTTGAAAACATGAGGAAGCATCTTGAAACGTCCCGTGGGGAAGGGAGGCCCGAGTGATTGCTTCAAGGCGGAAAGGGGTCTCTGTAGAACTCTTGGGGGGTTCATGGGCCACGCAGGCGGGGGGAGAACAAACCTGAGGTTGCTTGTATGTTGGTTGCGCGGCTCTGGCAAGGATATAGGGTTAGCTAAATCAGAGCCCCCCCCCCCCGCGCTTTTTCTTCAGCTCGATTTCGGACTTGAGGGCCGATGGTGGTGGGGACGCCAGTAGGAAAAGAACCGCGCTTCTCTTTGGCATCCCTCATCTACTTAGCTGCGGTAGTAGAACTGGCTTGCAGCCGAAGCCTTCGAGTAATCTGCTCCCGATGCTATTTTGTTTTTATGTTTGGTCCCACGGGGCTTACTTCAGAGTCCGCCAGCCTTGCAGAGTTCGCCTGCAGAAGAAACAGGGCTGGGCTGAAGGGGCGCTGGCCCCGGATCCAAAGGTGGAGGAGGAAGGTGAAAGAAGTGTTTGGTAAAGGAGTCAGTAGACGGGCCCCATTTGGGGCTGCCTTATTCTGGAGAAGGGCTGGCTGGGCCTCTCTCCCAAGGCAAGGTGGTGTGGCGATTAGTGGCGTTGGGAGGCAACGTGAGCAGCTGCTGATGAAACTGACAGAATGAGGGTCAGTAAACATTGGCAGGTGGCCACTTCTTCCGAGCTGTGACTCGTTCAAATTTAAACTTGTTGATCTTCAGAAACCTGTTTGCTCTCAATCTCTACGTCTATTTACGGAGTGCTTTAATCGTTAATTAATCATGTACTGCTTATTAGGTAGGGGGAGCTGCTTAACTGCATTACTGCTTAAAGTAAGGCCGATTCGGGAGTTGTTAAAGAGTTACATTTCCCTATCTCTCTTGAACTACTTAAAATAGAAGTTATTTAAGCAGGGATGTTATAACCTGTTTCTTGAACAAAGTTGTGGAAGGCTTAAGGTGCTTGTTCCCTGGCCCTTGTGGATTTTCTTGAGAGAGTAAAAGTTATGGATCCTTGGAGAAGGGCAACTTGATACCCAGAAGCCTATTTGTTTCTCTCATCTAGAGCTGGAGGGGTTAGTTTATTGGATTGGTTTTTAAAAGTTTCACTGTTTTAAATTTGTCTTTATAATTAATTGGATTAAAGATCTGAAGTTACTAATAATAAAGTATTTAACCCATAAATGGAATCACTTAAAACCATCACTTCAGTCAAAATACCATGTTTCTTCATAATATACACTCCATGGGGAGTGAACATGTATTTAAACATAGATAGAGTTGATTACCTTGTTCCTTTTTCTACATGTATAGGAATAATGGCTTGAGATGGTGGAGCCTTGGGTGTCCAATTAGTACCTTGCAAAGGAAGGGGAAAGGATTGCTTGTGATTTGGTTTATGAGCCTCTAGCCAGAGATTGTTCATGTACTTCTTAAAGGCAATCTATCCAGTTTACATTTTGCATCACAGCAGCAAGAATAGTTACTGCCTGCTTATACAGGATGACAAACCATTCTTTCTTTTCAGTTTGGGGTTCTTATTATCTGCCCTAGTATCTTGAATTTTTTCCCCCCCTATGAATGCAAAGTTCTAGAACTGGACTCTGTGACCAGCACTGGTAGCCACATATTTATTCCTGCAGCAGGCAAAGTTTCTGGTAAATCTGAGGTACATAGATGTATTGCTGCAAGTATATTTCAGTTGTAGAGGTCATCCTTTGGTGTTTGTTTTTAAAGCAGGAATTTTCAAACAGTGCTTTCAAAGGGGCTTCGTCAACTGATTACTCACAAAACTGTTTTTCAGCCAGAGAGCTTACTTCATTGTGGGTTACAGAGAACCATGTTTTTATGCTTTCTATCATCCGTTACTCAACGGGACATCCTAGAAAATCAACTGTGTGTCTGACAGGTTGTTTCTTCAGTCTGCACAGTGCAGAAACATGTTCAAGGGACTTCATTTTCATCCTTGTGTCCATTCCGTCAAAATGCTGCTTGTTCTCAACCTTTTCTTCCCCTGAGGTGGTTTTTTGCCTGAAACTGCCTGTTCAAGAAAGTGTGGTTTGGAAGAAAGTGCAATTCTGCTGGCCTTTTAAAAAATGGTCTAGAAACATTCAATTGCCTTAGGAAAAAAATGTATCCTTTGAAATAAATGAGCTTGTAAAGAGGTGTGTATAGGGCATATGTTACTGTTCAGGGAGCAAATCTACTTTCATAACAAGTGGTCTGTCTTCAATAACTCATTTTTAAATGTCCAGTTGTACACAATAATTCCATGAATAAAACCTGGGAACTGATCCTATACTTGTGCTGAAGAAGCCCTTCTTCATACTCCAGGAATTGTCTTTCCAAGTGACGTACTAGAAGTAATATAACGTTTTGATAAGGTATTTCTCTTGAATGTTTGAGGAAGCAGTCTATCAGCTACAACCTTGACGACTCAGTCTTTTTAAGTCACTAAGTGGATTTGATGTTGGGATCAGAATTAATCTGGGATATTTATGGAATAGTTATAATCGCTCTGAGGTATAGTCTGAAGGGCTCATTGGGAAAGTTCAGATTTATCAGGCTTCTGCAGTCCTGTCCAACACGTAGAAAATGAGCAAGGCAGGGGGCGGGATAGTTGGTGAAGGCTCTTCGATAATGTGAGTGTATGACTGGAAGATGCAAAGATTTAGGCAGAAAATGCCAGCTCTCCTTCTGACTATCAGAAAGCCATCCTTGTTGAGCCATCACAAATTGCTAGAAGCTTCTCTTTGCATTCTCTCCTTTAGACAGACTGCTGAAATTAATGCATCCACATAACAAAACTTTCTATTGTATATGATGATGGTGACAGGAGCCACCGTAATAGCTCCCTACCCTCTACCCACCCCCACCTCTGCCCTTGGTAACTGTGATAAAGAAATGTTGGCTGCTTTTATCATTGCATTCTATTTAAGTTAATTAGGATCACATTAGCTTAGACAATGGGAAGTTCTAAAGTGAATTTTGGTATTCTTTTGTGGGCTGTCTCTGTCCATCACTCTGGTTACTTTGTCTTCAGAGTGTCCCTCCCCCCCCCGAAAATCCCAATGTTAATGTTGGAATTGGTGTACATGCCATAGCTTCCTGTTTATTTAAGCAGTCGCATCCCCATCCCCATCCCCGTTCTGGTAAGGCATTCAGACAGACAAGCATGTCCACTGCAACAGGAGCGCATAAACCTATGTTTTTGTGTGCCTCCATGTCATTTCCAACTTATGGTAACTTTAAAGCGAACCTATCTTTTCTGGGACTGAGACTGTGTGACACGCCCAAGGTCACCGAATGGGTTTCCGTGGCTGAGTGGGGAATAGAACCGTGATCTTCAAGGTCATAATCCAACGCTCAAACCGATACCCTGTGTTGGATCTCTCATAAAACTTTCCCTAGTGTTATTCAGCCTTTCTACCAAAGCATGTAAGTCGTAATGCTTTACAGACCAAGAAGCATGATACAAAAGGAATAGGCAGGGAAGAAGAGAATAAACAAATTTGGTACCAACTCTTTCCTACAGTTTTTCTGTAATCAAATTACAGAGTCATGAACTGCCGAAGACAGTTCTATGGGGAAATAGTCCAAATAGGAGTTGGTCCCAACAGGAAACATCATGCTTTGATGTGACTAGGTTTTTGAATGATTGTTGATGGATAGAGCAACACTGTTTTATTATTTTTCAAAAAATATACCTCATTAGTTCATGTTAGTGTATTTTCTTCCAGCTTTAGTTCATGGTATCCCCAAATTCATTTAAAAGCATGACAGTTCTTTACAATTTATTTATTGATGTCTGTTGCTGTTTTTTTTAAAAAAAAGATATAAAACTCTTCCAAATCCAGTTAAAAAACCAAATAGCTTTCTAAAAATGCTCCCTACCACTCAGAAGTACTTCTTTAGGCAAAAGTTTGTCAAATTTACAAAAGTTGCAAAAATATTAAGATTTTGCAGAGTCAGTAATTTTGATGTGCAGAGCTCAATGTCCTAAAGAATAGATTGAATTATTCACCACCTAAAAGGACAAGGAGGAGCTTATGGCCCTCCAGATGCTGTTGGATTGCAGCTACCATCATTCTTCACTAGATAGGATTGATGGGAGTTACAGTCCCACCACAGATAGAAGGCTAGACATTCTACCTCCCCACCCTAAAGGATCAAGTTCACAGTCCTGGAATACTTCTTGGTCCTGCACTGTAATTAAGAGGATCTAATATTCTCAAGACTCAAAGTCCCTTGTCCCACTTTCATTGCTGTACCAGTTTCTAGATGGAGATAAGCTGTCCATAATCACCCATGTTCCGGTAATTTTCAGTTTAGATTAATACAATACATTCTACGCGGAGCTGACTTTAAAATGGTTCAATAAGTGTGGGTGATCTAAGATTGGAGTACAGATTGCTGGTGGGGCTGGACAATTTGGGCATATTATACCTGTGATTTGTGAACTCCACTGACTGCTATTCAGTTTCTGGGTTCTGTTTAAAGTGTTAACTTTAAACTTTAAAGCCGTTACCACTTGAACCTGAAAAACATCCTATCTGATCTCTTTCTGATGCATTTCTACAAGTAGGCCCCACAAGAAAATGAAATGAGGCAAGTTACTACTAGGGAAAGGGCCTTTACAGTAGTGGCACTCCAGTTATATAGAACAGCAGGCAAACCAAAAAGGTTTGCTTGCTGTCAAGCCATTATCTTTTCAGCATCAGGTAAAAAAAGTTAAGTTAACCCCAGTCTTTTTAGTAACTCATGTAGTCTAGGCCTATCAGTTTTAACATATGTGCATAGAATGTTGGGGTGCACTTAATTATGCTTTGGTGTCATATTTTATGGTGCTCTTTATTTTGTGTTGTATTTTCTGTCTTCAGTATTTTTATGTGTATTACAAGCTGCCTGGAGAACTGTGTATTATGGAGCAACATATAAACATCATAAATAACCAACGATACTTACAAAAACAAAGAGCAAGCGCACTCGTGCTAATAATCTCACTGTGAAAAAAATGTGTGCAGTATTTCATGTGTGTGTCTCATGTACAATTTTTACTCTCTTTCTGTGCAAAGGTATGGAATGCTTAATCTCAAGAGTGGCAGAGGGAAGAGTGTTTCCCTCTTAACTCTCCCCACTGTTGCTTTTCTTTTTCTCCCTGTGAGAAGCCACATTTGGTGACTATGCTTCACAGATGAGCAGAGTGTGTTCCCAGTTCCATGATAGGGAAGAGAACCTTCATGCTGTTCTTGGGATCCGTAATGGGATGGTAATTCCCTTTTTGGCTGACCTTTGCCTTTGCCGGAGCAGGAGTAAGTGAGAGACCTATTCAACTTTCTCTTGGCATTTAATTTTCATGCCAGCTAGACTAGTCTCTCTTAATCCCCACTGATGTAAAGAACTGTCTGATTAGAAAGAGATGGATAAGTATACTTGCAGCACCATAATATAATCCCAGTAGTGTTGTTGTTGTTCTAGTTTGTTTGTGTCTGCTGTTTGTTAAATCTTAAATACTGTTTTTTTAGGATGTTTTTGAATGGGAAGCAGTATGTCCCTGCTATAGCCTCAGCAGTTTCAGATTAGCGGTTTTTGGCTAGGAGTCAGGTGGGTCTGCAAGCAAAGGAAAGAGATAGTTGAAGGAAGCAGGCAAAGAATAGGAAACTCAACAGGGGACAACAGACATGCAATTAGTTTGGACAATTTGTCTCTTAACCTGTACTTGAAAATGATAAATGGTTGAGCAGGATGTTCCTAGCTTGTCCTTGGTCACTTGGCTAAGAAAAATCTTTGTGCACTGAGTGCTTAAGTTTATCTTCATGAACTGTAAGAAAGGAGCATTTTTCCCCCCTTTCAAACTTTCAAGTACCAGCATTGCAAACTAACTTTTGAATAAGGAAAAGCAGACCTGGAACTTTGTCTGGTTTTAATAGTCATCGTGTTTAATATGTATGTGTACCTGTATGTATGAAACCAATCTGAATTTCAGCAAATGCATACTTGGGGATTATATAGTGGCATACAGGTAATGTATTGACTCTTTGACATTTCCCCACCACCAAAATCTCTCAGGTAACTACTTACTTTCTGATACCATTATGCTCTAAGCAGGAAGCTGACGTGGTTTTATTGGTGAGGAAGAACAGAGAAACATGAGCCTGTGACTTAAAACCATTTGTTAGAAAGATGTTTGCTGTATATTCATCTTCCATTACAGGGCCACAGCAAAATTGAAGACAAAGGAAGACTTACTAAAGAACCTCTTTATATTTAAAATGTATTACTGCATAATGGTAAGATAGTACTGTTTAGTATTGTACTTTACATGCAAAAACACTTGAAAGAGATTTAGGCTGCTGCTTCAGCATCAGGAGATACTCCATAGTTCAGTAGTATGACAGATTTTTTGTGTGTAGATAGATAGCCTAGATTTGGCATCTGAAGCGTCTCAGATTAAAAGGAGCCTTAGTTGGCTAACCAAGGCCCCTTTTAATCTGAGATGTTGCACATGCTGCATCTAGACTATCTACAGTTCCCAAATTCAGAAACTGTAGAGATTTGTCTTATTCTCTAATTGTATATTGGTTAAAAATATTAATGGCAGTCTTTCAGTCTCCTGAGATAAGATTTTCAATTCATGAAGAATTGCTTCAAGTTGCAAAGATGTAGATCAACTCTGGGAGCGAGTTGAACCCCCAAGACCTTTTAAAGATAACCGTCTTGCTCACACTTCCACCCATTACTTATAGTAACTGGAGGTGGAAAAGGAATTTCCCAGCAATGATGTATTGTTATGAGCTATTCTTATTATCCAAAAGTGGTTGAGGGCTTTACAAAAGATTTGATTCAGGTAGAGATTAAAACTACTAGAAATTGTTTTAGAAGGATCAACACAGTTACACAAGCACTTCTGGACTCTTCATGGAGGCACTCCTATAGACACTATCATGCTGAGGGCACTTTGAAATTCACCGCTATACCTCTGGGTCCTGTTTCCTCCAAATGGCCCCAAAGTAATTTAGGAGATGAAGTAATAGAATTTCAGCTAAAATTTTATTAATGCTTAAAAATGTTGATAGCAACAATTCATACTTTCCCAGCTAAATATCAGCTGGATTGCCAAGTATCTTCTGGCTTCTTTCTTTGCTTGGCAGGAGGTTATTGGTATGCTTGGAACTGCTTGCTCAATTTAAATGACAGAACTGAATTGAACACTTTTAAGAAGCTGATGACACATTAGTGATTATGTTTACTGAAATGGAATGAGTTGTCTCTTTAGCAAAAATGAAAACAATATGGAGACAACTTAAGACTACCTGGTGATATGGGGTTCTGTAATCAACAGGCTGTTGTATCAGTTGCAGTTTTTACATGCTACAATAAACAACTTGGTCTCCAGGGGAAGTTTCACGCATTACCTTTTTGAATTATGCTGATCTTGTGGATAAACAAGGCTTGATAATATCTGCTAATTGTTTTGTGGGAATGAGCTGTCACAAATCTCGATACAATCATGCTATTCAGTGTTACATCAGATGTGACTTATACAGGATAGTAGTTCACTTGTTTAGCTGTCACTCTTAAAGTGTTAAGGAATCAAGTGAAATGTGTTCATTTACAAACAGCTGAGGTAAATTATTGCCTTTATGTTGTAACAAACTAGTTCTTGTTTTGTTGTGTGCCTTCAGGTTGTTTCCAGCTTATGGTGACTCTAAGATGAACCTGTCATGGGGTTTTCATGGCAAGATTTGTTCAGAGGGGGTTTGCCTTTGCCTACGTCTGAGGCTGAGAGTGTGTGACTTGCCCAGGGTCACCCGGGGGGTTCCCATGACTGAGCGGAGGTTCAAACCTTGGTATCCATAGTCTCTGTGACCTAATTACTTCTCTGAAATTTGATTTTGATAGTAAGTTGTCTCTCAGTGTAATCTATTCTAACTTTTAAAGCTGAGTTTGCTTCAGCTATTATCACAAATCTCGCAGTGACTAAAATACATATCTTCATTATGAACATGCCACTTCTATTTACCCATAAAAATTACAGGTCTGAAAGAGATGCTCAGAAAGAATTTGAGGTTGGCCTATTTAATATTTTAAATTTTATACTAATTAGATGAAAACCTAGTGAGTACGTTCTTTTCCCTTGTGGAGCACTGCATTTGAAAATATTAAAACTCAATTTTTTTTCTAACTTAGGAGTGAATAATTCTTGCTACTCCCATTCTTAAACAATGTGAGATTACTACAGATGCATTAGATAATGCTATAGTTAAAAAGTGTATTCATATAGATGAAAAAAGATAGTTTGGAAAAAAATCAATATTTAATGCATAAATGACACATTAAAAATACAAGGCATACTTTTGTAAAGTAAGATAAAAGGAAATAAGGACATAAAAAATAATTTTAGGATTCATTTTTAGCAATATGCAGGGTCTAGCTCATCAACTAGGCTACCTATTTTAAAATGAGAGATCCAAATCCAATTATATCTCAGTGAAGTTTATACAGATTTCTCAAGTGTAGTGTCCTTTTTGAGTTATGTTGATATTGGTGGTAGACAAGGTTCTTATAAATATGATGTGCTTGTTTATTAAGGCAAAACTGTAAACTTGTTATATGTTAGACTTTGGAAAATATGGGCAGAGTTATTACAAAGTTTAGTCACTAACTAAATTGTATTCTAGCAGAATTAGGAGTTATTGTTTAGTGTTCAATTCTTCAATTCTTAGTTTAACAAGAGCCAGAAAGTTTTTTTTTAAACTTCCTGACTTGCATACCCTTTCAGCCTTCCATGATACTTGCTGTAGATGAAGAATTGGAGTACTGAATATTTTTGCCTGAATATTTTGATTGGGTCAGCCATTAGTCCCATCTAGAGCAAGACTCACTGAATCAATGGAACTTACATTAGTGTTAACTTATTAAACTTGTTTTGATTCAGAGGGTATCTTTGAGTCGATACCAGCAATGGGATTTAGGCCAAAAATTAATAAATGAAAAATAAAGAATATATAAAAATAGAAGTTTATCTATATTCCAAACACATATACTGAGATCCGCTGAACTGGTCACATAACATAAAATTACAGAAGCAGTGCTATACTGCACTACAGGACTCCTCCACTTTCTCAAGTATTCGAGGTGCAGAACCCTCACAAAAGTGGGAAAACCGTGAATAACTCTGCCCTCCCTTTTCCTATTCCTTTCTGGGGCTCTCCCCTCCCATTCCCTTGCCTTTTGCACACCAGGGCCAAAGGCAAGGGAATGGGAGGGGGAGCTCTGGACAGGAGAAGGAAGGCACATGAGTCTCTCCCCTTGCTTTTTCTCCAAATGCTTCTCCATGCCAGGCAAAACACAAGGGAGTGGGAGGAGGAGAATTGGAGGGGAAGACATGTGTGGACCTCACAAATAAGCAATTTGCAAAGGTCAAGCCTATGAACGTGGAGGGAGGATTGTATTGCATTGTACCATTGCAAAGCAGTGAACTAACTCATTATTATTTATTATTATTATTTTTATTTATACCCCACTTTTTCCTGATAAGGACTCAAAGTGGCTTATGATAATTTTTAAAAAATAGTTAAAATTACAGAATACAAAAAGAACACAAATTAAATGATCAAATAAGAATTAAAATAAAGTTAAAATATATAGTTAAAACTCAGATTTTCATAAATTCTGTGAAGTTAGCAATAGCCAACACCTTTGATCAGGCAGGCCAGAATCACACATTGAACACTTATTGGAATAAAAATGACAACAGAATGCTGGCTATAGACTATTACATATTTCAGAAACATTCCTATCATTGCAGATTCTCATTTGCTTGGAATGTATTTATAATTGTGTTGTGATATTTTATTATAAGTTGCTCCAGGACCTTGTTGTTGGCCAGGTTATGAATATATTTAGTAAATAAATACTTGACCCATGCTTGAAACAACCAATTTCCTCAGCAAATAAACTGAACTCTCACTTCATGTAAACAGGAAAAAGAAACCTCCCCAGAATCCATAAAATGGATTAGATATCACTGAAGCTGTCCTGTCCATGTGGTACTTTGTGAAACTTGCTTTCTAGGGTTTTCATGCCTTCAAGCCAAAGGTGGCAATCATATGGTCTGTGGGCTGAGTGCAGCCATTTTTCCTCCTTTCCCCATCCACCTCCCCCAACCTGCCATTAAAAATGTGCTTGAAAATATGAGGATCATGCTTCCACAGTGAACAGGCCACAATAAAATAAATATACCACATGGACTTTATTTTGGACTAAAAAACCCCAAGCCAACCCAAAATGCCATTTTCTCTGATTTTCTGGTCACTTCTAGTTTGTCAGAAAGGGCAGTTACAACCCTCACCACTGTTTTAAGCCATAAGAGGTGTTCTGAATATTAACTTTCCATTCTCTAATACAGCATATCAGTATACTACTTCTCTTATAAATAAAACATGGAGGCAATTCCTTAGTGAAAAGTCTTTCTAGTCTCTGGGCAATTTCAGAATCCCTATGGGCAAACAGTATGCCAAACTATTTTCTTAGAGAGCTGCTTCACTTAGTTCAAATGTAGTAAGTAAATGACTATAAAATTAACTTTAGAATAAACAAAGGGATAGGGTTGATTGTGAGCCCTTTATTAGGAGTAATGATCTAGTACAGAGCAATAACACTAGATGCTTCTTGCAAGAAAGAGCTGAAGCATGGTTTCCTAGAACTAGGAAACCAAGATAACAGCTTCGTCGGCTTAGCCTCTATTTTATACTACAATGTACAGCCAAAAGCTGGCAAATAGAGGTTACTTTATATTACAGGAAGATGTCAAAAAGGCTTAGTCCTGCTCCCAAGCTGCTCCAGCAATTGCAGGGAGAGAGGTCAGAACTGTAAACCCTCTTGTTTCTTGTTCCAGTGTGTGCTGTGATATTTAACTTACCAATCTAAGCACTGCCCTCTAAATGCAGTTCCCAGCATTCCTGTCTGCTGTACTGGGGCAAATGGAGGTTGCAGTCTAACATTGACCACTCCTGATCTAAAGTCAGAAAGGTATTATACTGGAACCTCCTTCAGACAGTCTTCAGAAGGAAAAATTTAAAATACGTTCATTCTGTCTGAAAGGTTGAATCAAGATTATTTTACTACCTTGAAAAGAAACTGATCATTTTCCTTCACCTTTGTACATCCTCATTGTCCTGCTACCACTTCTGAATAAAAAGAGAAAGCTTTGCCATGATTGAAGCAAGTAATACATTTATAATACATACAAATGAAAGCATAATTTTGGCAGTGAATGCACTAAGAGTGACAGCATATAGCAGAAAGACACTTACAGTGTTGGTATTGTCTAGGTCAATTGAAGCTTGCAAACCAGTACCTTAAAATTAATTTAACAGCATTCTTATCTAAAGAATGCCTTCAGGCTTATGAAATTAGTTTATGGTTCACATGTCACTATTAGCACTAAGTGCTAACCTTACTGACAATCTAAGAGACCACACTACATGAACCAGGAGATGGCAAAGCAGATTCAGGAACTGGATGTCTCTATTGCCTTCTTGGTTTTTTAGAAACAGTGTCAGTATTACAGCTGTCATTCTGCGTCATGCTTTTTCCCCTAAGAGGTTGGACAGATGACCCTTCAAGTACTGTGTGTGTGGGAACACGCTCCTTGAAATCTTCATTATCCTTGACAATGTCAGTATATCAAACCAGAAACATCAGAAAATGGCCTACATCACAAATGCAATATAAACTAAATATAACCCTGCCTAATATGATTTTCTTTAAATATTCTGAACATAATCCAGTGAAGGGGAAACTAGAATGGCTTTGCATAGGCTATCACAGAAAAAAATGCTTGTATCCCTTTTAAGTTGCGTGTCTTGGCCCTCAGAAATTTCTTTCGGGACAATAAGCTGACATTGTGAGGGTTACATGTTATATTTCATTTCTTATGACAGCAAGAGACTGAGAATATTTGTTTACCTTAAAGGAGGCTGTACCTGACCAACTGACACCAAGGCTGTAGTTAAACGCTCTATTGAATTTGTTAGTTTGATGGAAGTTTCTTAACATATGAGCTTTGCAGTAGTGACTTGGCAACTTGGCAAACTGTATCAGAGTGTATGAGCTCACACACTCTGGGTTAGGACTTCCATTTTGTTCCGATTCTGCTGTGTCAGAATCTGAGCAATAAAGTTGGATCCTTGATTACCATTATAGCTTACTAATCTTTTGTGGAGTGCCTGGGAGAGACAATTCCATATCACTTTCCAAAAAAGAATACATGGACTTCCTGTTAAATTAAATAGATTAGTTAAGTTTATCATTGATCATAAATTGAACATGAGCCAACTGTGTGATGCTGCAGCAAAGAAGGTAAATGCTATTTTAGCCTGCATTAATAGAAGCATAGTTTTCAAGTCAAGGGAAGTAATAATTCTACTATATTTGATGCTAGTTAGGCCTCATGTGGAATATTGCATTCAGTTCTGGGCATCTCATTTTAAGAAGGGTATGGAGAAGTTGAAACAGATTTAGAGAAGGGCAACAAGAGTGGTAAGTGATATGAAGAACAAAATATGAGGTTGAAGGAGCTGGGCATGTTCAACTTGGTGAAGAGAGAATTAAGGGTGACATGGTTGTTCTCTTTTAATAGTTCAAGGGTTCTCACAGAGAGGAGGTTGCAAGTTTGTTTTCTGTTACCCCAAAGGTTAGGATCAGGTCTAATAGTTTGAAGTTATAGGAGAGTAGATTTTGACTGAATGTTAGAAGGAACCTCTTGACAGTAAGAGTGGTTTGAGAATGGACCAATTCCCCAGAGAAGTTGTGAGGTCTTCTTCTTTGGATGTCTTCAAAAGGAGCCTGGACAGCTATCTGCTGGAGATGCTTTAGTTGGAGATCCTGCTCTGAGCAGAGAGTTGGATTCAGTGGCCCATGAAACCCTTTCCAACTCTGTAATTCTGTGAAGTATATGCTTAAGTCTTTATCTCCTTTTGAAATCAACAGGAATTGTGCTTATCCTTGCCTCATTGTGTCATCTATGTGTTCACCATATGTATTTAAAATAAACTCACTGGCCTATATTCTCTGTCAGCTACTTAGTCAAATATACTTAACTAAGTAACCTCTCGTGGCCTGACCCTCGCCCAAAGTGACAGAAACATAATTCACTCATGCTCTTATTGCTGGCAGAATGAACGTCCTTCTCTCCATGCATCACATGCTCCATAAAGTGCTGTATTTGCTGGCATGTAAGACGCACCAGTGTATAAGATGCACCCCATTTATACACTGGCAAATACTGTTTGCCAGCATGTAAGATGCACTGGCATATAAGAGGCACCCCATTTTCAAGTAGTATTTTTCAGGAAAACAAGTATGTCTTATATGCCAGCAAATAGGCTAGGTTGGGAGGAAGTTATGATTGTGGCAATGGTGTCAAAATTGTGATTAAGTAGCAATCGTGAATACAAAGCAGTTATATAGATAAGTAGAAGTAAGCAATTATTATAGCTTAATGATTGTTACTTAGTCATGATTTTGGCTGGGCCGGGGTTTGAGTCGAAGTAGTTTACATGTTGAGATTCTCTTCCACTATCATACTGCTGCTAGATGTGATTATTCTGAGCACTGCATGTAAGTCTTATTAATGGGACATATGTGTCCATCTGGAAAAGATCACATCCCTTTCATTAAAATAGAGTATGTCTGGCAAAATAGCATGTGACAGTATTATAAGGATATCAGTTGATTGACATGAGTGGAGAGGTTTGTTTGAACTATTTAAATTCAAAACAATAGAAGCCGTTTGGAAAATGTTTATAGAGAGTACTTAGAAAATATTGTGAGACTAACTGGCTCAAGATGCCTTGCATCTCGCCACTTTTTAAAAAAAGGATAAACTATTGTAATATATGTGATACTGTGAATATCTGGTGAAAAGGAAAATTGTATTTCTGAAATTTCATGCCAATTTAATAGAATAACCATTATTAAAAGGTATAGAAAATCATAATTTTGTGTTTGCTGTACTTTTAATTCTCTTAGTCTGAATGTCTGTTTGTCCTTCAGAGTCGGGTAATCCACAACTCAAGCTGATTTAATTGAATGGTAGGATAAAAAAGTGTGTATCTTTTAGTTGATCTACTTTATTTTCCTGTGATATGCTGTTATACTGCAGTGAACTTCAAATATAGGAAAAGTAGACTACTGGCCAGTGCAAAATTGGTTGGTTGATTGATTGGTTGATGTTTTTCCTGGTTCTCATGGAACAACTGTACTGTGAGCCTTTCAAAAAATTACTTTTTTAAAAAAAAGTAAAATGGAATTGTAATCATGATTCCCTGCTGCCTCTGGTTCTGCTTCTTAGACACGTCTAATTTGCTTTTCTAATACTAGTTTGCACATTACTTTTTGATGATGGTAGCTACCAGTATGCTACTCCCCAGTGGCTGATTTGTATACCTGCACTGTAAGATTTGTAACATTTGAACAAATTGACTGCCCCATCTTTTGGGCTTTCTAATTCTAGTAAACACATGTAAAATTAGGCACACAATGTAAACATTCCTAATTGCTGTTATAGTATCAGAAGGACAACCATTGGAAAATAGTCCTGCAGCAGCTACCCGTAGCAGAGAGGTAATAAATGTGTTAGATTCTACATTTGCAAATGATTGGTTGTGAAATTTAGTGCCTATACTGAATAAAATGTGTCTTTTTAAGGGAAAAAGAAGCTGCAAAATATCAGTAGCCCGATGTCTTGGTTTGAATAGCTGAGTGTACAGCAGTTGGAATGCCTGTTCAGAGATGCAGACCTCCAAAAGCCATTTGGGATGAAGCCTCATAGCAAAAGCAAGTTCAGACTTGCTTTTGAAAACTCTGTAGTTGGGTCAACAAAACACATCTGACTCGAAGGAGGCTATCTCCAGGGAGAAATTTCTTTTAATGGCAGATGGTGGAAGCAATGCAGAAAGTGAGATATTTGTGAAACTAGTTTTTAAATTGATATTGCCAAGGGAAATAAATTATTAAATGTAAAACGTGATGAATTATTGAATTCTTGTTGCAACCTCGTATCTCAAAAATGTGATCTCAATAAATACTATTTAAAATTAAGAATGCTTTATTTATGCAATGGTCAAATGATTACAACTATATTCATTACAAGGGTGATGGTGAAGATCCCAGAAGGCAGAAAAAAAATATTTCCAGAAAGATTGCAACACCATGTGTAGTGAGTAATAGAACTGCTTGCTTGCCTTGCCAAATATCTTATACAGGCCATGGTAATGTGTCCAAATTTTAGCCTATAACTTAAGGACTGAAATCTGGTCACAAATTACTAATGAACTGTATGCGTGTCAGTGAGATGTCAGTGAGATGTCAACAGTCTAATAGCAGTCAGAATTACAACTAATGGCCTTCCTTGAGAGCTCTGTGGAAACAATGCTGCTGTCATCTTCTTTAGGTAGAAAATAGCAGTAAACAGAAAATTCAGTCAGCAGTCTTTCATTAAAACATGGACAGAGGAGGATTTCTCATTAATTCAAAAATTTAATTATATCAATATATTGATATATATTATCTCAATAATATACTCAATATATTAAGGTGTCCAGAACATTGCATTTGTCCATCATGCCAGTAATGGAACTCTACTTGGAATCCTATGGCTCACTTTGTCCTTTTACTCTGGATCTAGTACGTGGACAACAAGATGGACAAGGGATATATTGATGACCCAGATGTTGATCATGGGTTCAGTCCTCCTTGCTATGTATTAAATTAAAACAACCAAACAGGGATGTAGGTGATAAAACCAGTAAAGATTTATTATATAACAAGCTAAACATCTAGCCTTATGGTGGTTGCACACGCAGTACACATTTAACACCACAGTTTCAAACAAAGTAATACTCCTCCATGAACTTCTCCACGTTCTTAACTCCTCAAAACACTACTCAGGTCTCCTCTCCCTCTCTCTTGCTAACTGACCCTTTGTAATTGGCCCTATCTTTTGTTCCTGCTTGGCCCTAGCTGATTCTCTAACTGGAGTTCTTTAGGTTATATCTTTTAATCCATACACATACCTTGCCGCATTCCATGAGCTGTAATCTGCTGGCTCTGTCCAGGTTTGGCCAGCTTCTTACTTCACAGTTCCTATCTATTTGCTTATCCAAAAAGAGGGAGGGGAAAACATTTGTCCCTGTTTAGGCTTAACCTGGACATGACCATTTTCTTTCTCTTTTTAAAAAGAACACTCAAAAAATACCACCCCTGTATGTTTTGGCTTCAGTGGCAACTTTACTGTATTATATTTAAAAAAAATTAGTAAAACTGTATGTCACTCTAAGACCATATGATGTAGTGAAGGATATAAATATTTTAATAATACAATAATATTATAAAATCTTAGATAACACATATTGCTTGTCTGGAACCAATGCAAGCCAGACTGTCCTTAGACCTACTTTTGTATTGTTTTAAAAGGTGCATTTTAAACAATATAAATAACGTAGCACTGCGATTTGCACAGAACTTTGAAAGTTACTTGAAAAGTAACTTATGTGACTCACTGAAAAGACACACACACACCAATTTCTTATTAGTGTTGCAAACAATTTTCAGCAGTTCGTCAACATTATTCTGTACTGTTACTTGTGGGAGGATAATTTAGGACTGATATAAGACTTAAAACTCTAAAAAAGTTACTAAAATGCCTTTTGGAAGTAACTTCAAAGTAGTTAGAAAATGTTACATATGTGTTTACATACCAGATCAGCCATTATCACTTATGGCATATTGCTGTTGAAATATGACTTTGTTCTGACCTCATTGCCAGAAAGGGAGAGCAACTCATTACTTGTAATTTGTTACTTCAAAGCTGTGGATTTGAATTTAGTAATATGTATAGTTTGTAACACATGCTGTATGGCTTCTCAGTTAGTGGTTCATACTCCCTCTGCTGGTTCATTAGCAATATTTTACTGTTTTGAAGATACCTCTGATTTATCATAATGTAAACATGGGATTATTGTGATTTATTTATAGTTTGACAGTGTCTAGCCCACCTAGGCACTTACCTGACAGGTGGGGGATATTTATATCTTTCCCAAGTGTTATGTATTATGATGCCAATTCAGAGTATGGATGATGGAAGGTAAAGCATATTACCTCTAGCTCAATTTGATGACTAGGAAGAAAAGACAACTTGGCATAAGAACATAGCCTTCATTTCAATCAGTTTAAAGGAGGTGAATAACATATACTTGGTTTCCAATATTCAGGAATGCTGGTGCTTATGTAGCTAAATTGTCACTATCCTTTGCACAGTTGAGAAGTTTCCTCACATTTGGGGGACCCTTGCCTGAAGGTACATGCACAGTAAGAAACTGTTATTTAAAAAATATCCTAAAAATTAGAAGGAAGATAAAATATAAATAAAAATGAGGAGCTGGGCACAGTGTGTGCTGACATGGGGAGGGGGTGGAATTAAACAAGGCTAAGGGAGACAGCTAAGGGGATAAATAACCTCAAGGCACCAGTTCCCATCTTGGAGATAATCTTGGAGATCAAGCAGGGTCAGCTGTGGTTAGTAGTTGGATGGGAGACTGCCACATACTGCCAGGTAATGTGTGCTATATTTCAGAGGAGGGAATTGGCGAAACCACCTCTCAAGTATATCTTGCCTGAGAAAACCCTGTGAAATTTGTGGGGTCATCATAGGTCAATAGATGAGTTGAAGGCGCGCGCGCGCGCACACACACACACACACACACAAGCTAAAACAGGAATATGGGAGAAAGTCCAGCAAGGAAAAGGGCCAGAGGGACATACCATAACTTTTCCTTGTATAGACATATGTCCTTATTTGGGTGCTGTGGAGGTTAGTGTTCCTTCCTCCTTTTTCAGTTCCCAAAGCCACCTCTTTCAACTCAGTGAACAGCTTCTGAAGACTCCTGCACAGCCATTCCCTGCTTTGGTGAGATGAAGCAGGATCACAGAAGCATCTCCCATAGCTGGATGCAAAATGAAAACATCAGTGCCAAGATCTGACAGGATACTCAGGAGCTCTCAGTAATGCTGTAATCATTTCACATCCACCTGTTGGGAGATTCTTGTGCAATCCTGCCTGCTCCCCATGAAGCAGGCAATGGTCATGGAGGGGGCTTCAGAAGCTGTTCAGTTAGTCTGGTGGTGGTCGTATATGGTTCAGCCTAGTGTAGGTGTGCATGGAGACCTACTATGCTATTCTGAGCCGTGCAGGATTACAGCCACAGAGGTTAAGAGAGAAATTTCTGTCTACATTCTACATTTCTGTCTTCTCCCTCATCTTCATGGCCCTCTTACTCTTGTCTGCATTCCTTGGATTCTGTTAATTTCTGTTCTTTTCAGGCTACCCAAATCATTGAGGCAGTCAACCAAACAATGTGCTGGCCACCTGGTACTCTCTTTAACAGAGGAGTTATCTGTTGATTGGCTTGCTTGTTGCTTGTGACCTGGTCCATGCCTTTGTGCTCTTTCTCAGGCAATGAGGCTGACCAGAAGCTGGTAGCTTTTATGCATGTGGACACACACGCACGCACACACACACTCTACATCATCTTGCTTCAGAGCTCTGCTTGTCTTGGGCTAATGCTAACTTACAGTAGCTTAAAAACCCTTGGTATTTTTCATATTACAGTCAACTTTCCACATTCACTGGGGTTAGGGACACAGGACCCCCACAAAAGTGGAAAAATCTCAAATATCAAAATGTGTGTGTTTAGGGGGAGAGGTGTGGCATAGTGGGGAAGTGGGCACCTGGGGCCCAAACCAGGTCAAGGAAAGAGGATGGGTTGGTACAATGGTCTTATACTTCCTGTCTCTCACCCTTTTCCTTCCTGGGGTGTATGGGTGTTAGAAGAGGGTTGTGCTGCTGAGAAATGGGGCTGTGAGCCATCCTTAGCTTGTCAGGCAGTAGCTGGTGGTAGAGGAGGAGGATGAGAGGCGGGTTTTTAAAGGGCCACGTGGTGTGATCCGAGCTGCCTAGAAGGAAAGTTCACCTGGAAACAAAGTGCGTGTCCGAAGGCAAGGACTGGAGAAACTTTCAGATAATCAAATCTCTGAAAATCAAACCTGTAAATGTGGAGGGCCAACTGTGTCTAGATTCTAGCATGAAAGTGTAACTTTTTAAAATTTAGTTGTACTTATATAAAATCTTCATTCTGCTCCAAGGCTACATGATTTGTTTCACACCTATATGGAGACATATTTCCCACATACAAGCTGAACATTGAAACTGTTGTCCCTTGCTGACTTTCTTGAACATTTCTTCTGTATATGTCTCAGTAAAACTCTCCCCTGACCTCTCTTCTTTTCCTGCTGCTAAAAGTAGAGCACAAGATTTTTGACAAGAGTACAAGTCACTAATTTCAATACAAAAATTTTGCTCACTGCTGTTGTGAGTTGAAGAAAAATAATAGCTTTTAAAATTATGGAGGATAAAAGCAAGCTCTTTTTACTACGATTTCAGTAGCTTGGGAAATGACAAACCATAAACATCTTTAGGAAGTCAGTTTTCTGTTACTCTTATTTTGAGTAGATCTAAAAAGGTCTTTAGCACCCTGTAAAAAGCACGTTGTTGCCCTTTTTTTTAAATAGTTCTTAATTTCTTTTGCTATCATGTCCAGTCATTAGTATCTACTGTGGCTGTCTTGTGGCTGCCTTCATTCTGCTTTCTGCACCTCTCAGCCATTCTTTCCTCCATTGTTCGTGTCAGTTCTGTGCCCCAGTTCTCCACCCTGAACTGCCATCTTCTTCCCTATTTTTTTAAAGCATCCTCCTCTTTTATGAGACCTTCTAAGCTTTCCATCCTCCCCAACAACTGTTCTCTATTACCTCACATAACTTGGCAAGATTTATTGAGGGGGTTTTACCATTGCCTTCCTCTTACTCTGAGGGAGCGTAGCTTTCCCAGGGCCACTCAGTGGACTTCCATGACTGAGAGGGGGTTCAGACCTGGTCTCCCAGAGTCCTAGTCCAACACTCACACAACTATGCCACACTGGCTCAACTTGTCAATATACTTGGAGATCAGTTCATTTATTCTATTACATTTTTATTTCACCTTTCAACAAAAGAACTTCTCAGAGTGCCCGAGAACATCACTGAAAAGTAGTTAAATTATTAAAACCATATGGCCACTAAAAAAGATTAGTAAAAGTATTAAAATCAGTGATCAATAAAGGCTCATTTGGAGGAGCTTGCGATCACCTTCCTAAATTCAGTAAAAATGAGAACTGTGGCCGTGGTTCTAAAGGCAGATCATTATACACTCTGGGGAAAAACATTTTTTCCTTTGTTTGTTCAGCATGTTCTGGGCTTCATCAGTCTTACAGTCTTCATCCAGATTAGTAGCTGACATGCACAAGATCCCCAAACTGCTTTGGCAGGAGTTTCCACTGTGTAAAATACTAGAAAGATTGGCTGCTGTGTTGTACATGCATCTGCCAGCGACACTTAATGAATGCTTACCAGCCTGTCCTATTAAGGTTTTATGACAGTGGTGTCCTTAGCCAGCTTTGTATGATACATTTGTGTTGTTACCTAGTTGACTTCTCCTCCTTGTCTAATTCGAACTGAATATATTTTTAAAACTTCTTTATATATGTTATTTGTTTTATTTATTTATTTATTTATTTAGCTTTCTGGTGAGGTCTAGCAGTTGGTTTTCCTGCTACTTTTTGCTTTGCCCTTCATTGATTAACCTCATACTCTTTCTTGTGGTTCATGCTTCCATATTTTCATTTGTGCTTGGGACATCTCATATGTTTTTAGTATTGTTAGTATTTAGCATTGTAACTACATTGTTTAAAGGCAAGTATTCATCCTTAGTAATTTCTTTTCACAAATGAAATCCTCTCATGAGAGTTCCAGGATCCCACAAGATTAGAGAACTAATCTCACAGGGCTCAAACTGACTGGAAAGCAGGAAGACTTGTGACATGCCAACCCAGATCCCAGTCAGCAGACCTCCAAGCATTTGCCTTAACAGCTGTATACCACATGCTCAATGGTTGGTCTGTTGGGAACATGGCGCTTCACAGATATAGAATTTGGGCATCCCATAAAGCACCAGTATGACACCAGACTCCAAGCCCCCAAATATGGGATGTCCCTATATAAAATGGGATATCTGAGAACCCTAGCGACGACTGTTTTCCTTATGTTCCATCATTGGATGTACTGGAGTCTTTAGTAGCTGTGTAAACTGGGCATCCACTTGCCCATAGCCAATCCTGACAAAGTTATTTCAGCATATTCATTCCATCAGTGACTGCACTGTCTCTCGGGCATTGGAGAGAAGCAGCAGCAGGCAGCATCCCTAATACCACAATAGGGGGAGAGAGAGACAGAGACAGCAAAGATCAGTGGAAGCCAATATGAGAAGACAGGATTTATTTTAGTGTGCTATCTGTGAGAAATGAATCACTTAGTATATGTTGTGCATATTCTATCTGTGCTTCTGTGGGGCTGCGTACGTATGTAAATAGGACAACCTTGTAGAGCCCTGAAAAGATCAGGACCAAACCAATTGGTGAGAATATTTCGATGGACCTTGCAACAATCCTGAAGAGACATCTATTTGGGACTAGATGGAGAGTCTTCTCAGTGGTGGCACCTAGTCTTAAGAACTCTCATCCAAGGGAAGTCCAGTTTATATGCACAGAAAAGAAACATACTGCAAGGCAGGGAAAGCATTCCTTTTTAGAGAAAACACTTACTATGAAATTTTAATTTGCTATCATTAAATGGATTAGTATTAATGTATTGATTCTGTCTTGTGGCTTGCTGTTGTTTTTGCGGTTTCTCTTATGTTTTGTTTTTACTTGTGAAAGTACTGACTTTGTAAGCCTCCTAGAACTCCTGGAGATAAGGCAGGATATACTTGTTTTTAAATAAAGTTCATCATGACATTGGGCTCAGCCCTAAAAATATTCAAAGCTTCACATACAGTATTACACCCAGGCATTGTACAACATTATTTAAGGACTCTAAAAACTAGAATAAATGGTAAAAGTGAGAACTGAGGGCAAGTCCCAGGTTTGTAACATGGCAGAAATAAGGTTCTGGATGACTGCCCGAGCTGTCTTACTGCTGTTACAACCTGTCAGATATAGTTGCATTCACAGTGACACAGGAAAGATAAAGTATCATAAATTTAATCATTTCTAAAGAAGGAAGGAAGGAAGAAAAAGGGACAACCTTAGCAATAAATGTGGAACTCGTTTGCAACTTGGCAGGAAAATAAAACAAATCTAAGCATCCTACCAGTATTTAAGGCTTATATATTACTTAAAGCGAAAAGAGGACTTTACATTTGGTGCTTTTTATCTGAGGGATTCAATCTGCCTAGATTAAAGGGTAATCTTTATTCCTCTAAGTCTTTCAAAGAAAAACAGAAATTTTGTCTTGTGTAAGACTTGTAGGAAAAAATGTGTGTTTTTCATAGGAATATAAAGTGTTAGTAAAGCCCAGTATATCTTAGGTGCTGTTTGAAGGAAATAAACTTATTGTTTAAAACATTTCTGGAAAAATGTCAATTTCTAAATTAGAAAAATTGGTAATTGAACATAGTTTTGGATCAGAAAATGGGCAAGTGAGGAGAAAGGATGTCTTTGTTTTCTTCCCATAATTACATTTTAAAGCTTAGCAAGTACCATATTTGCTGGTATATAAGATGTACTTTTTCCCTAAAAAGTATCCTCTGAAAATGGAGTGTGTCTTATACACCAGCAAATACGGTAACACTAAAAACATAGGGAAGAAAAGGAGAGTGAGAGGAATTTTCTCTGCCCAGGCAAAACAGGAAGTGGGGGGTAGTGGAAGCCTTAATCTACAGGAACATAGATAGATGTTTCTAAAGTTTCTCCTTACCTTCCCCTCCTCTCCTGTGCATTTTGACTCTGCCGGGAGTGTCTGCCCAAGCAAACAGGAAGAGAGGGGTAGTGGTGCAGCACTTTTTCATTCCCCTCCTCTCTTGGTGCAACGGTCCTTCCCTTCCCTTCCCTTCCTCTCCTGTCCATTTTGCTCACCAGAGAACTAAAAAAAATTTTTCCTGAGAAATACCCCTTGAAATGGGGTCCGTATTAGCAAAAGTCTTGGAAAACTGTAAAGTTTTCAAGGCGTATTTGCATCCTGAGACTAATTCTGTGAAAAATTTACGCATGGTTGTTTTTCATAGAAAAGGGCATTTTCTGTATGGGAAGTAAGATTTGTATGCAGAAATATTACTTCCTGAGCAAGAAAAGCTGTTTTCTGTGTAGAAAATACTGCTTCCTGAACAAAATAACGATATGTGGATTTTGCTCAGAATTAGTTCAGAACTGCAAAAATTCTTGCCGATCGCAGATTCTTCTCATCAGTGTTTATTGACACTCAATTATTTTGACAACTTTTTGGATATTTTCAAATATTCTTTCCATCCCTGTTGCAGAGTGTTTTCCCCCCCTCAAATATACAGTACTTATTTACACAAGTAGGCTAAATCACATATTGCTTTTGTGAGGCTGTAGTGTGCTTGCAATAAATTTTCTTCTTTGGTTTTCCTTTACAGTCGAGAGATTATGACAGTGCTATTTTGTGTAGTATATAGTACTTAAGTTGAGAATTAGGCTGTGAAATTTAAAAAAAATCCCTCTATTTTAGAAGAAGATGCAATTTTTCTAGAACATAGTCCTTCTGCTCAGATTGTGGGAGGAGGAGCAGTGAATATAGGTAATAGCTTAGTATTTCAGGTTTTTGAATAGCAGAATCTGTCAAACAGCTCTTACTGTCAAGATATTAATGTTTTAACAATTTGAATACATTGGTTCTTATTCTAGTCTGTGGAGAAGCAGAAAACAGGTTTCCTCCATCTTTTAAATCTTTTGTTTCACTATTTTGTCTTATTTGCTAATGATGAATATATGTTATATTGATAACTATATTGATATGTGGTTCACTGATAAAAGGAATTCAGAGATATAGTATGTGGGACTCTTTTTTAAAAAACCATATATCTTCTGTGAGTTCTCAGCAGACTAAATGGAAACTTTTGACTAAAAAAAACCAAACCAAAACAAACAAACAAAAACAAAACTATCTATACCCCTTAATCAGTTAATTTGAATGTCAGATTTGAGTTACCTTTTTATTTGAAGGATGATATAAATCTGCCCATGTCTTGAGATTTCAGGGGAGGCCCTTCTCCTTATTCTACCACACTCACTGGTACATTTGGTGGGAACAGGAGAGGATGTTCGTAGTGACTGCTCCCAGGCGCTGAAACATCTTTCTCAGGTGCGATTAGTGACTTTTTGGAGATAGGGAAAGATTTCTTCATTTTGGCAGGTCTTTAAGAGCTGTTTATAGATCTTCTGTGCAGTATCTTCTGTATTATTTTTAGGGCGTATTTTAAATTTGCTTTTAATTCTATTTATAATTTAATTCTATTTTAATTTTTGTATATTTCAAAGAAATTGACTTTTATCTCTATCTGTTTTAGCTTTTTATGTTTCCTTACATCCCAGGGCTGTTAGCATATAAATAGATGATAAATTAATAAGTGATACTATTTTAATTGTCATTTGGGTGTAAATAGTTGTACATCTGGAAAAAGGTTTAATGCAGGTTGTCTGCTGTTTTTCTTGAAAAGGGCAAAAGATGGCTAAGCCTTTTTCAAATTTAAATAAAGCTTTACCCTGTAGACTTAAAATCTGAAGGAATCAAAGTGCCACTTTATTCCATATTTTCTAAGTTCTAATAGGGGGCAATAGTGTTTTGGAAGAATGGGAAAGCAGATTGAATGTGTTTAGATGTTTAATTGTGCCCTAGTTCTAAGCAAGGTCTAGTAGAACTGTCTGTGGCTTAGCTGTCACTGAGATGATGGTAATCATCTCAAGCTTTATCAAGCTTCCGACTGAGCAAAACTAGCCATTTGACTGAGGAAGCATCCAGAGGATTGTTTGTCTAGCTAGAACCATCACTAGGGACTAGTGCTGTAATTGTTCGTTTTGAAGTGCAGGAGCTCATCAGGATAATATCTGTCGCTGCGCACGTAGGCAGTGTCTAAAAATGCAATCAATTGTTGAACCATATCCACTGAAGAGTTGTAGAACTGTTCATCTGCACAGTGACCAAGTCTTTTGTAAAACATATGGGTCTTAATTGCATATTCAAGATGAAGGTACAGAATATTTTCTTGCAAGGGTATTTTTCTCCATTCCCTTATTAATATTTCTTAATATTTTCTCCATCCCCTTACCACAAAGGAGGACTATTGTGTGAGGGATGTGGGGTAGTAGATTACATAGGTGACCCATCTATCCAGAAATGCTGGCACTTTTACTTGGCAAGCCACTACTGGCTTTTACTTAGCTCCACCGCTCTACTGATTGAGGAGGCAGCTTCATTCAACTGTTGCCTTTCTTTACTGGGAAAAGAGAGAACAGAGTGAATTAGTCTCCTTTGCTCCATATAAGGTTTTTGTACTTGGAAAATCCTCAGCAGTACAAAGTCTACATAACATGAGGGTTTAAAATGAACAAAACTTTTTGGTATTGTGGAGCAGAGTATAGAAGTACATCTCTGAGAGAAAAATAGATGTTACTTGTAAGCCCCCAACAAATATACAAGGTTCTATATCAGGTTGGCTGGGAAAAATAAGATGACATTTTAAAATGTCTTTTTAGTGCATGGGGAATTTTCAGAGCTTCCAGGGGAAAAAACAGACTGATGAGATTGGTACTGAGATGGGAATTCCTAACATTTATTTTCAGTTAAGATTAATTTTTGAGTGACACATCTAGAAAATAACTGACACATTTAAAATACTAGCCCTTTTCAGAATTCCCTTCCTTTCAGATTCCAACAGGTTTATGTTCAATTCCTGTATTTTCTAGAATTGTTTCAGTATTTTCTTTTTTAAAAAAATATTTTTATTAAAGTTTTCAAGAAAAAATATAGAAATGGGGACATTTCTTCCAAATGTTTGCCTCCTCCTCCCAACTCCCATAACAAATTTTCTTCTCTTCTCCAGTTTTGCCCAGCTGAGTCAATCAAAAAATACAATACAGTACAATACAATGCAAGGAATACAGTCAACTATACTATATAAAATCTCAAGCATAACAATCATAAATTGCCATTTAACCAATCAATACGTTTTACCCTTTTTGCCATGTTATACCATTGTAGTCATTAGCTGTACAGTTGAAACCACTCTTTTATTTCTCTCCATTCTCTATCAGATTGTTGAATAGATTTATTCTTTAATACATTTGTTAGTTTCTCCATCTCTAGCATGTCCATAAGCCTTAATTCCCGTTCATTTAAATTTATTTTAATATCTTTTCAATACTGAGCATATGTTAATCTAGCTGCTGTAATTAAATATAACATTTTTTTATGCTTTCTAATTTCTAACTTTGGTTTTAATATATTCAGTAAATATAATTAAGGTATCATTTCAAAATTCAATTTAAATATTTTGTAAATTTCATCATGTATTTCTTTCCAAAATTTTTTTGCTTTTTTGCAAGTCCACTGCATATGATAAAAAGGTTCCCTCTTTTTCTCTGCACTTCCAACATTTCAAATTACCATTCTTAGTAATTTTTTGTAATCTCTCTGGCGTCGTATACCATCTATGCAACACTTCATAATAGTTTTCTCTTATGTTTAAATTTAATGTAAATCTTAGGTCTGTTTTCCATATCATTCTCCAACTCTCAATATTTATTGGATGTCCTATATTTTGTGACTATCTCACCATCATTTCTTTGATTTCTTCTTGCTCCATTTCTCTCTGTAATAACAGTTTATGAAGCTTAGATATTCTTTTCTTTTGATTCTCTTTCATCAGTACATCCAGTTCATTTTCCTTCTTCTCAAATCCAAATGATTTTAGGTCCATTTTATATCTGTTTTCAGTTACATGTCAAAGCAAGTAAATATTATTTGCTTATGCCCCATGTTGGTTCAACTTAAGCAGCTTTGCCTGGAATCACTTCGTTAAACCTTATGACATTGTAATTAATCCTGTTAGGGCTATTCTACTTAAATTAAGGGCATCATTATGAATACACGTCTAGTGTCATATACTGGGACTAAAAATGAATCAAAATCTTCTAAAGTAGGCATTGGAGTTGCATGGCTGTTGACATGGTGTTGAATATTATTTCCCTGCAGCCTAGCAAGTGATGATAGATGAGGGGAGCTGCAGTTCAGAAACATCTGGAGGGTACACAGTTTCCCCAACTGTTCTAAATCCATTCCACAATTCCAAGTCATCCATTTTACCAGGGTTAGACATTCGTACCACTATAATTTGATATATGTTTCTGTACAGTACTCTGGCAAGGTTCCTAGTGGAATTTTAGCATGATCTAGAGGAAACCAGGAATAACCATGAATGAGCTAATGTCTCTGTTACCAACCATGCACTTTAAATAGGATGTGCAGTGACAATAACATTGGATTATTTAGGCATACTGTAGTATAAGGTTTTGTACTACTGCAGTTGCTACTTTGGCTTTTCAGTATTTTACAAATGTTAGACTCTCTGCTTTTTATTGCCCCTTAGCCATAACTGGGTTAGACAAATATCTCAGTTGGGGTAGTGAGGACTAAGTGAATTTCAAGGTAAATCTTTAGAAGGTTTTTTTTGGGGGGGGGGTACAACAGCACCTGCTGTTTGAGGTCTTTTGTTTTTTGATTATGCTGCAACTGTGGTAGTGACAGAATTCTTAGTAGTGTCCAGTGTCACTTCTCTGGCCCCAGAATGCCCCCAAAATAATGTTGCCTCAAGACAGAATGCCTCTCTAGGGGCATTTTAGCAAGCAATGAGTGTGGCAAGATGCTGAGAGGAGTCTGCTATGCATGTGGCAAAAATAAATTGTTCCCCTCCCACTGATCTCCAGTGTGTCCCTGAAACTCATCATAAAGAATGCTATCTCTATGAAATTCCCACTCTACCAGTCATGTTCCTAACTACCACGAGTGGCACTCCTTCCTCAAAATCCCCACACTTTTCTGAAGGATATACTGAGATCCAGTTCTACAACTCCTGGTTTTAACACAGTATACAATCCACCCATGAAGTGTCTCACTGGTCACATTCAGACCCTCCCTGTCTCATATTCATCCAGACTCTAATCTTATGTGACTCTTATCCTCCTCACTCTCATCAACTCATGTTTGTAGAACCTCCCACTCACCCTCTGCACCAATCACCATCCACTTAAGAAAGGACACATTCAGCATGTGGAACGTGTAATTTAAGTCAGTGTTTTTTAATCTGTTTTATGTGGGGGACTGACAAGGTTTCTTTTCCCCAGTGTACCAGGAGTCAGCATCATATTTGTGTCCTTTGTTGATTACAACTGTTTCTCTCTTTTCTGGAAACTTGCTGTGGACTGGCAGCTAATAGCTTGCAGTCCAGTACAGTCATTTGCGGAAAACCGCTTGTGTTGCTCCCAGATTGTGGAACATGCTCCCCCCAGAGTTGTGATCTGCTTCCACTGTTACTGCTGTGGAGAAGGATATGAAGACATACCTGTTCAAATATGCTTATAAAAGTATTTGATGCTTATTTATTTTTGTAATTATTTTAATTGCTTCATTTGATTTGTTTGTTGATGTTAGTTGGACACTTTGAGCTGGAAACGTGGGATAAAATATAATACATAAAATACATAATGAAGATACAATAATCTTTCCTGCCTTTTTGCCACAAGTAAATGTTGATGCTCTCATTTTATTTATCTGTTTGACTTATATCCTACTCGATATCTAGCAAAATTGGGACTCACAAAAAATTAAAATAGGTATGAATAAAAGCAGTCAAAAGGTGTATTGAACTGCCGCAAGTTGTCTAGCTTCCCTGTAGAAAATGCAGAGAACAATAGGATATGTAATGAAAAATGAAAGGGGCAGGACAAAGACAAATACTTCCCCCTCTGCCTTGCATCTCCACTTATGTTTTCTTCATGGGAACCCCACCAAAGAAGTTAGTTTGCAAGGGGGAGAGAGAATGCCTCTGAACCCAAATAAATTTATCTTCTCTAATTGATTCTGATCAAACCCTGATCATCCACACCCAGAGTTTTTTCCCCTGGGGAGATACTGATCACCTCACCACCATAATCAACTCACAACAGCTTCATTCAGAATCACGTTCAGTGGCTGTATTGGAACATGTTACGAACAGATTTTTAAATTTTCCTATGTGTTGTTTGCATTCAATTTGTTAGAAGAGCAGAGCAGGAGAGACAGCATGTTAGTAGATGGCATTCATCAGCTTGACTCTTGAAAGAATCATCATGGCCATGCGACCAAAGTAGGCTATTTCAAAGCTAAGGTGCCTTATCCTAACATTAACATGTAACATTCAGTAGTGTTTAAGAAGAATATTAAAATAAAGAAAGCAATTTTTAACTTAAAGTTATACTTTTTATTTTGCCCGAATCAGTTATTTACTAAACATAAAAAGGTGCTGTTAAGTTGTGTAGGCAAGTTTAATATTTTACTTCAAGCAATAACTTTTAGTGAACAGACATTAAATAGTTCTGTGACTCTACAAAATACTGTGCTTGTCTACCAACAAGTCCTTTATGTGTCATATTGCTCAAGCCTAAGATAAAATTATTTGAGTTGCAACTCACTAATTTTTGCACTGCAGATGGCATATCCCTGTAAAACATTTCCTACGTACAAATGCAAAATGAACTGCTTGGATGTAGGATGACTACTCACTTTAATATTGTCCTCTTTTAAAAAATGCCTTTGTTTTTCTTAACAAGTGAGGTCATGACTTCTTGCCACCTACATTTTTTGAAGGATTCATTCAGAAATCAGTTTTGAATAATACTGTAAACTGTTTTTCAACAGATAGGAAGAATCTTTTCCAGATAGTAATCCACTGTGGAAAATGTGTGTTTGTGAATAAACCCTTATATGAAATACTTTACTGCATGCTTGGCTTAGATTTTCTTTACCACCAAATAAAAATACTTATGACATTATTTTCATAGTTCAGCACTCAGTGGTTGAGAGAAAGCAGTGTCACACCTTTTCTTCTTTCTCCATAAAGTGAAAAAGAAGGGAGAAGCAATCTACTCTCAATAGGAAAGCCAGTTGATTTTGGTAGTCCCTTAGTGGACTGAATTAGGTTTGTGGACTGAAAGGTTCCCCATCAGCATAATGTTTCGATGTAGCCATAATCTCACAGGCTGCTGAATTAGAGAAATGTTCAGGAAGTGTTGAGACCAGTTATTGCTATGCCTGGACACAGTCTGCTGCCTAGCCAATCAAATACACCTTCTAGAACTTGTTTTATGCTCCTGCCTGAAACTAATGCTAGTACTTTTTGCAGCAGTTCAGATTGACAAGGGATGTATGCATTTGCCTAGTAAAGCATGGTCTGTGACCCTCTGAAGTGTGGTCTATTGTTTGCTTAATCCTTCAGACATCTTATTCCTTTTGATTTGCTGGATTCTTCTTGCTTTATTTCAAAATTGAAACATTTCTCTATTGCAATGTTGACATTTTTTTCCTGTAACTGCAGGGCTCCTTTGAGTGTTTTGATTAGCCTACATTTGGCAATTTATCCTTTTATCCAGAACTCCTTGGGTGTGCATTCATATATTCTGTTGGCTTGGTATTTTGGAATTCTCACTAAATAAATGTTCCACTTGAGGTTTTAGCAAATCCCACAATATTATTACACTTCTTTTTAAAGCAGACATGTTAGAATATTATTATTGTTTTTACCATCTTTGCAGTATGCTTGAAGTTTGTATTTAAACTGTGTGTTTATTTTAAAAATAATACAGTCTTCTAGATATTATTATTTTAGATGCAAGATGGGAAAGCCAGCCATAGTTCACATCGAACTGGCTCAGATATAACTAAAGGTATTACTTGCTTTCTTATCTCAGCCACATTGTAAATAGGTATGGGAGATGCAATGAGGACTAGGGAAGCGGCAGGAGAATTTAATGCTTTCCTCTTGCTGTAATTCTGACAAATATCCCCCAATTACGCTATTTGCATTAGTACCAATTAAAACTTTCATCCGAATGGGTACAGTGCAAGCAATTGTGTATGTGTATATAAATGGGAGGGGGGCATTTTCATCGTGGTTACAGGTGAGTCCAGGTCCAACCAGCCTCCCCACTTGATGTGTTCCTCCTTATGGAGTACCTCATGTCTAGTTTATTACTGTACTTGGCGTTTTTCCCATAAATGTTGTTCATCTTGTTTGTTTGCCTGCTTGCTTTGAAACTGGGTGACAATGGAGTTGAAGGTTTCTAAGTAAAACTGTTGGATGAAGGATGAAAAGGTAGATTTTCTATGGAACTCTAATATTCTGTTTTATTTACTCAGTGTTTTTCATCTGAGCTGTTACATAAAATTCTGTTTAAAAAAAAAGCTGCAAATAAACAATTTCCAAGTGACATATGAAGTAGTGTTATTGCTTGCATGAAGGCATCTTTGTTGCTTTCCTGGTTTAAATGTATTTAAATCAGCTTTGTACTTCCCTTCATCAAATATGATTTCAGGAAGGTTTACATGATATAAGAAAACAAAATTGCTAATGTTTACCTTTTAATGCAGGACAGCCTTTCAAATTCAACAAAGTAATAAACAATTCTAGGCTGCTTGTACATAGATGCAAGCAGCCCAGCTCTTATATAGTATAATAATAATAATAAACAGTTCACAGGAATGCTATTTATATGCCCATATTCACTATATGGAATTTCCACATTTTATAGATCTCCTATCAATATGTCAACCTGACAGAAAAAAGATTGCACCAGAACAACTCTGCATGCAAAGTACATTGCTCTGTTTTTAATACCATTAGATGAATACAAGTACCTTTAGGATTATACAAGTATACCTTAACTGACAAAGTAGATGTGTTCCTATTACTTCTTTAACAGAAAATTTGGTACCAGAGGCAGAAGTAACCTGGAAGGAAATAGATATAGGTTCCTATACCACAAAAAGCAGAAGAGCAGTTCAGCATGTTTCAGCAAAGTTTTTATCCAAACTAACTATATGCATGTGTGAAATGAAACAACCAGGGCAGGTGAGCCTTGCATAAATAAACAAAAACATTTTTATTTTGCTGCATACTACTTGAAGATTTCTTCCGAACTGCATCCAACAATGAAGTTTTCTTTCACTGTTCTCCAATTTTCTTATGATTTCTACTTTGATGATGTACAGATCTGTGGTTTTTTAACATGATGGTGCGAGCTGGTGAGGCAGGCTAAACTCCTGTCTCCTTTTCAAGCTGCTTTGCTCTTCATTCTTGCTGAGTAAGGGATTCTGAAAGAAGCTGGTATTTTTAACTTTCCCATTGTAGGGAAGCACCCATGGCTGCAGTAAGATGGGCTACAGTGGAATCCCATCCTTTCCCAGCTCAAATCTTCCATATTTTTACTGCCAACATGGCTGCTTCTACTCTCCACCAAATGTCTGTTTTTCTAGCCCTCCTTCACCATCCTTCCCGTCCCATTGCTGCTAAAAAAATCTTCCAGGGATTAAAAGGTTACTGGGCAGGTGTTAAAATGCTTTGTAAAAAGGAGCTTCTTTGTCAGAGGCTTTGTTAACTGAGGTAGGCCTGTATTGGATGAAGATTCACTTGGTATTAAATGTTATCTAATTCTGTCTTCTTTAAAAAATAAAATTGTGTACACAATTGACTGTGTCAAGAATTTGTCATTATCTTTTTTGTTTGTCTCTAGACTACTTCCCTGTGGTAAAATTTTTGGATATCAAATTAGTAAACTACTGATCAAACCAATATGCTTTGTGAATTAGGTTTCTGAAAGGAACAGAGGTGGGTGAAGTATGCACAAAATTGTCACAATTGTCATAATTTTATTGAGCTTCACTTTATTTATTTATTTAATTTATATCCCACCTTTCTTCCAGCATGGATTTCAAGCAGCTCACAATGTAAATTACTAATATAATATATGTCACATTGTAACCAAATGTGATTTCTAAACTACTTACTATAACACAGAAAAATTATTTGGGAAATCATATTAGAATGGCTCCTTACATGGGAATGTACTTGGGGCTAGGACATTATGGATTTTCTTGAATGCATCTTAAACCCTTCATTATAAACTATAATTTTAAAACCTTCACATGAGCTTTTTAACTATATTGGCTTGGTCTGTTCATAAGAGTGCTTTAGTTTATTGTTAAATGAGTGATAATTACAAATCTACCTTTCACGATGTAACTGAAGGGAGCACATTTTCTCTACCTGAATGCCAGTCTCCAAAATGGTTAACTCTGCTAGCATCTACAGTGAAGGATTATTTTACTTACTTCCTCCTGAATTCACTAGTCAGGCCATCATAGGCTGTGGTTGGGCTGTGCTAGGAGTTAAAAATTAATCACTGTAAGAATGGGCAGGCTGATAATACCTCACTGCCAAACAAAAGTTGCTACTGTTCCATACTTCTTTAAAGGGCTAGCTTGTACCATTGAGTTTTAGAAAAGTTTTGATTTCATGAGTGTGTCTTCTTGCTGGCACCTCGCAAGAAGTGTACATATCAGGCTACAAGACTGAAGTCATAATCAGAGATGGTAGTGGTTCTTACTAATGGCAAGAAAAGAACAAAGAAAAGTAATTCACATCTCACGGACCCCTTCCTTCATCCCAATGGTGGCCAGCTTGCACTGTAAAGAGAGAGTATGAATTGTGTTCTCTGAGCTCTGTTTGCCAAAACATTCTTTAGCTATCTTTAGGAAGATATACTATTAATAGGGCTACAAAGATGAAGTTGGTGCCACAAGTTGTATGGTGCCTAATGTTCATATACAACTTCTTGACCTTACTGCTGAGTGCTTTTTAAAGGTCCAAATTCCAGTTTAGGGGGGAGTCGGTAAGCAGTTTTAGTGAAATGTATATTGCTTGATGGCTTTTCTGGAAATCACAATATGAGTAGCATTCAACCTCTACTGCAAACTGCTGATATACCCAGCTCTCTTTAAAGAAAAGGTGGGAATTATGTGGCCTGCTAGTTGTTGCTGAATGATTCTGTACATGTGGTTGGGTAAAGGCTAGGGGAGGAGAAAGGAATGGGGCACCATGTTGATACAGTCTTGGGTGGAGGGGATGATGGCCTTGAATGATGATTAGCAGTCTGCTTCTAGGCACAGTTCACAATGTTGGGAATTACTTTTTACAGCCCTAAATACTTTGGCCTAGCATACATTTTTCCATTTTATCTTGCCATCTCCCTGAGATAAAGAGCCACTCACAGTGTCTCATTCAGGATGGAAGTATATTGGAGGAGAATGAGAGAAACTGTCTTCTCAGTGTCTCTATCCTGATTATGGAATGCCCTACTCTGTAAAATAGTGTTGCCCTCTTCACCAGCTATTGAAGACTCCTTTATTTTGACAAGATGGATAATGGGCTAAATTCAATGTTAATTTACCTAGATTTGTTGAAGTAAATGGGGCTTGTTACTTGTGCCTAAGACACATTAATTTTAATAGTTCTACTCTGGCTATGACTGATATTGGGATTTAACCTAAAGCAGTGATAGGTCCTCTGGATGTTACTGAATTGCATCTCCCAGCAAACCCAGCCAGTGGTGAGGAATGCTGGGAGTTGCAGTTCAGTAACATCTGAAGGGTTGCATGATTCCTGTCTCTTCTATAAAGCCATTCCACAGCTCCAAAACTGCCATTACACTAAGGTTACACTTGTAGAGTCTACACCCCTGCTTTTAGCCTAAATCCAGCCTAAACTTTTTATATTTTGCTTTTGGCTTCTGACCTTGTCTCCTTAGTTGATTGATTTGCATTGTTGTTGTTTTTATAAAACTGTAATTTTCCAGTGTTAAAAGCCAGGTGGTACATTTGTATCAGGAGGGTTGGATATAAATGTTTTAATCATGAGAAAAATGTACATTTAGCCTGCATTTTTTGTAATTGAATCAGAGACAACTCTAATTTCCTTGTGTAATCTCACAGTGTCAGAGCTAAATAACATTTATGTAGATTAGTGTGAAAGTCTGGCCAGTGATGACTGCCAAGAACCATCTTATTTCTGATTACCCTGTGATTCTTCAGAAATAAACCAGAGTTTGTTGACATCTACTAAACTGAACTGGTAGGTTTGAAAATTTTAGAATTACTCTGACAGTAGTCACAAAAAAACATACTGTTCTCAGTATTTTCAAGGGAAATGCCAGGACATATTAGTTTCACCAAAAGGGGCTGTAGTAACATTGTCTGCTATTTTACTAGAAAATTTAAAGAAATGTTATATTAGAATACATAGTATCTCCCTAAGAATGTTGGCCCTGGGCTTTTGGAGAGTGATACAGCAGTGAATGTACAAATTTACATGAGAATTTTGGATGTATCAACAGTCTCTGATGTGTTTTAGAAAATGTCTTCACGAGGAGGAATTATCTCCTCCCTTCTCCCTCGTTAGTTTATTAGGCATTTAATTCATTAGACACTGGACACTTCATATTATTATGGTAGTATTTTAACATATGACA
Organism: Cyclura pinguis; assembly: GCA_030412105.1. Taxonomy (NCBI): domain Eukaryota; kingdom Metazoa; phylum Chordata; class Lepidosauria; order Squamata; family Iguanidae; genus Cyclura; species Cyclura pinguis. Next base: position 86,131,933 of record CM059600.1, read on the forward strand.
GAATAATTTTCCTCATTTGTTTCTTGGTTTGTTTGCTTTAAAAAGACCCCAGCACTTGGTAGGAGGAATGAAGGAAAGTTTGCCACATTCTCTTCCAAGCTGTGTTGGGCTGTGGGGCTATCGTCAAAACTGGACTTCACTTTGTAATCTTAGAGTCCTAAAGCAGGACTGTGAAGGGAGAAAGTGTAGAAGACATTGCCCTACAAGCCCGTAGAGGGTACAAACCACTTTTTAAAGTAACAAAACTTGTGGGATATTAGGGGGCATGGAGTGGATGTGACACACTGTGAGTGCTTCTGCTTATGCTATGGCTACCACCAGATGTGAGGACATCCATCTGTACCACCACTATTTCACCAAATGTAGAGACCTTCTAGATGACCTCATGGCTCCTGTGTGAGACTTATTTGTCTAATCCTACTGCTGGACACCACCTGGGTCTGTAGAGTTCGTACACCAAATCTTTGACTCCAGCTCTATTTTTCTGCTTTTCTACTCTGACTCGGACTACCTCATAAGTGAATTATTAGCCTGCTTAGACAGATAGGATCATAAAATATATTTATTTGATTAAAACTTCTGAACAAGAAAACTTTCCTAAGTCCTATGAAGGTAAATATGCAGCAAACTGGGCATGTCATATTATTCACTTTTATATTGAAGCTGAGAAAAGCAGTGGAGCAGCGGAGGCAGCAGAAGTATGTGGGACTTGCTCCTCTTCCACCTTTTGCTGCAAGCCATGTCTGTATCTTGATTTGCCTGGGCCACCAAGGACGCTACTGGCTGTGGGGAGGGAAGGTTGACGTAGTGGCTCCATGGAGTTCCTCTTTCAGGAGCAGCTCTGGCGGGTTGGCTGCAGGATGAGGAGGAGGTGATGGTGGAGCCCTGGCCCTCAGATGCTGCCTTCATGGATATGTCCAGAGCCACCACCTGTGCACAAGAGGGAGAAGAAGAGGCAGCAGTAGAGGAAGATGGAGGTGTGCAGCTCTGGGTTGGGGTGCAGCTGCAGCAGCCAGACATGGGCACTTCCCCTCAAAGAAGAGATCCCAGTAGAGTGGATGCAGCCTCTGTGGCCTGGTGGCAGGTGAGGATGAATGGAGGAGGCAGGGTTGGCAAGTTGCAGTCACTTTCCCTCTGTGCCATTGCCCATCCAAGAGAGAACAAGGAAAGGGACTGTTCAGTCAAAAGGTACCCCCCCACACCTCATGCAGGGATAGGCACACACAGTGGTGAGCTCCAGGCTCAGTTGAAGGAGGAACTGGCCTGTGGAGCTGCCACCCTTCCATTTTCACCTCATCCCAATAGGGAAGGAAAAGAAGAGCAAGACTAGCAGGGAAAGAAGGCTGCCCCTCTGGGAGGAGTAATTTCTTCAGCCAAGAACCAACCTCTCACCAGTTTGCTCCCTCCCTTCTGATGCCCACCCACCAGGCTGAGCTTATTTGTGAGCAAGGGAGGAAGAGAGACAGTAAGTGTGTTAAATGTGGGGAAGGCTCAATGTATTCATGCTTGTTCCACTTTTGTGAAGATCTTGCACCCCTAGCCCCAGTGAATGTGGAGGGCTGACTGTATTGTAAATAATATGACACACATTGGTCTTGTATTTTTATCATATTCCCTTTAAGAGTATTTCTACTGAATATATCATGCAAAAATGGTTGATGCTGGATAGCTTTGTGCTGCTACTTATTCTTACCCATTGACCTTTGCATTTGCTCATTTAATTTAATTGCAGTTGGATTGTTGAGGACATTGGTTTTAGAAGTTCTTGCCTTTTCTCCATCTTGGTGAATGAGAGCAGAGGCGATAAATATCCTGCTGGGCAGAATGTCTTTTTCCATCTTAGTTGCATCTATGAAGGTGGAGGGTAAGCGAAGCAAGCAACTATTTAGCCCAGTAATATATCATTCGAAGAGTCTTAGTTCATAGGAGCCAGACTCTTCATTCTGGTTTGGCAGTTACTACAGCCTCTGCAGCTCATAATTGTTGTTTGCCAAAAAAAGTACAATATAGCCAATTCCCTGGCTTATAAATCAGATGATAGCACTGTTATGGCTACGCACCTTGGATTTAATTTATAGATGGATCTTACTAAAATTGCAGTGGCTGTATTCATATTTGTTTGCCTCTTTTTATTATTTTGGAAGCAGAGTATGAATGTAAGCTCCTGTTGTAAGTTACAAATAGAATTAATTGTGCATACTTTTACATAACATCTTCTTCATTGTATCAGCTGTTCACGTGGGTGAATGGTTAAACTGAGTGCTCTTAAACCATCCACCCGCATTCTCTAAGATCAGCCAACAGCTCCTCTTTGCTGTCATCCATATGCCAAGCTGTATCATGACAAGCTGCAGAGTGGGTTGGGTGGTTGCTCTGCAATTATGAGGGTCACCAAAGCTCAAACAACTTTAAGAAATAGAATCTTGGGTGGATTGTTGATGCTGTCATGTAGCCAAAATCTAATAGATCTTTCTTTCCAGAACAATATATTTCGATTTGGTTATATCTTCTTGTGAATTATTATTTCGCCAAAGCCTTCAATGTGAAATACACTTAAAACACAAATAAATTTGTAAAATCTACCAGTAATACCTAGAATTTTAACACTATTTAATCTAACCCATTGCAGACATTCGCTGTAATGACAGGCCAGCTTGTGCCAAGTACTTGGCAGTAATGAGTGCTGATTTCAGACTAATAATAGTGAATGACAGGAGTGAACTGGCAGGGCTTGCAGGCTCAGCGATTGCAAACTGCTTATAATTCTCTTTATGACAAACATTTTAAATGCTGTAATCTATATCTTGGGATGTAAAGTAATTTGAAATCCCATGTAGATGAAAGAACAAAATGTTGCTATCAAAAAAGGTAGCAAGCTGAATGCTGTTGGACACAAAGCATCATTTGCTGGTAGATGTCAGGGGGGTAGATTCATGTGTAATGTCTGATTAGCTAAGAACAATCAAATTCTTATTACTGGTGGCAAGCACTGCAGGCAGGGAATGTTTCAATTACTCATTCAAAACTAAAATCTGCTTCTGTTTGAAGTTATACCAGATGTTAAATTCCACAGTAATGTTTTATAATCCAAGATTTGTTTTTAAAATACGTAGAAGAAAAGAGAAAACTTCTATTCTTTTTTTAAGTAGCTGATTTTAATTTTTTGTTTTGGACTGTGGTCTGATTTTGCTTGGACTTTGTATGTTGCTACTGAGGTTCTTACTGAGGTTCAGAATGCAAACCCACTATCAGTCAGGAAGCCCACAGTGATGGGAATATTTATTTATTATTGATTTATTCAAGCCATTTATTTATCACCTCTCCACCAACCATACCCTATGTCTGCAGTGGGCTTTCATGGTATGTTAGATGGCGATTAATAGTTTTCCCTGATTGGCAGTGGTTTGATTCAATATGTATTCCAGTTAACCTTTGCTAGAGGTATTCTTTGACAGTTGACTTCAGCTGAAGCACTCTACCTAGAAGACTGCAAGAGCACATTCACTGAACTGTGAAAGACTTTATGTATGCTATCAAGAAATGAGGAGGGTTATTATTTATTGTGAACCTTTCTTCATGCAGTTAGCAAGACAGTGGTATTCTCTGTGGCAGTTATTTTATCTTTAATGTTGTAGTTTTAAGTTCCATCTGGGTGGTGTTGATTCTACGTGCTACCTGGGAGTTTGCAGATTAACAACACTGTCGCTTAACCAAAGATTAATTAATTGAGAAGAATTAAACTAAACATTGGAAAGGTCAGACTAAGGTTTCCAGATAGTATGCACTGGTGGGATTTGAATTACACATCCAAAAGACCTTAATGCTATGAGAAGTTAAGAACAGAGTCATTTGAAAAATCAGAGCTATAGCTAAAACACAGAGAAATGCATAGCAAATTGTGTAACCAGCCTTTAAAGTAAATGTTACAGATTAGCTGTTGCTACATGTGTGGCTAGCAGTGGAGAAAGAAGAGTATAGAGGAAGGTAATAGAATGATTAGCATGGCAAGGAAACAGGGTTGAGGGAGGTGAGAGTGCTTTTGGGGAAGATAAAAGGAAAGCAGCAATCTAGAAGGAACTAAATGGTAAACTTTCCACAGAGAGCTCCAAAGGCATAAGTGATGGGGGATGGGGGTTGGGGGGGTTGGGGGGGGAGGTAGAGGGGGATGAAGTTTCAGAGAGAAAAGCAAAGAGAAGAGAACAAGGAAGAAAAGTGTTGGAGTGCTGAGAAAAGGTGAGCCACAAAAGAGAAGAAAGAAAGATCCAATTGTCTTATAAGTTGTGGTGCAGGAATACAAAATTCTCAAGAGAATCTAGAGGTTTAGGCTCCTCAGTTTTTTAATTCCTTTTGTAAGGAATAATCACTAAAATAAAGCATGCTCAAATTGATGGAATGAGAAACCCATCAGATTGGAAGGCAGATTTTAGAATCAGGAAGATGAGAAGAATGGAAATGGTCCTTCTTCCTCCTTTCTAGGAATAAGGGGAAGGAGAAGTGGAACTTTTCCATTGGTGTCTCTGGCAACTGCTGGACAGCTTTGGCAGGGAGAGGAGGAACATCATGGCTGCCTTAAAAGACCTCACACGCGCTACAAAAAATGGTGACACTGGCTTGTGTTTATCAGACCTCAACTTTTAAAAACAGTGCTGAAAGTGTGAAAAAAAATTAAAAGATAAAGGAAAGTGAATTCAGTTAATAAAATTAAACTAGGATTTTAATTTTATTTTGTTGATTTTTTTTTCCTTTGGGTAATTTCAATGGAGGGAAGAAACAGGGAGCGAAGAAAGAGATTATGATGTAATGGCTTGTCCACAAAGATGCTTGCAGCAAGTCACATATGCAGTTTTCTTTTGACGTGTGCCTGACCTGTGTAGTCCTAATCAAGATTGTATCCATGGTATTTGTTTTGTCTTTTGTCAAGATTTTGTTGAAACTGCATGGTGCCTCCTTCAGAATTTAGGGAGGCATCCAGTACTTCCTCAAAAGCAGATCCCATAATGCTTAATGAGAGTTTTTTAAGTAAATTGGCACAGAATTGCAATCATACAGACCAGTCATATGCATGTTTGCACACAAATGTGATGTTGTTCAGTAGGGCTTATTTACTGGCAAGGTTGCATGGCATTACAGTCTCACGGTGCAATCTTTCTCCCTCAGGCTCACTTACTCACTCATAGGTTCCATTCTGTAAAGCATCTCACTCCCAGGTAAGTGAGTACATGAATGAAGCCTTACTCATCCACATCAAAACCAAATGTTGTTTTGTTGTTGTGTGCCTTCAAGTCTTTTTCAACTTATAGTGACCTTAAGGCAAACCTATGATGGAATTTTCTGGAGCTGAGAGTGTGTGATGTGCCCAAAATCACCCAGTGGGTTTCTATGGCCAAATGGGGAATGATACCCTGGTTTTCAGGGCTGTAGTCCAACTACTACACCATGCTGGCTCTTAATGTTATGTCTCTATTAAATACTAAACTAAACTGAAATGTATAGTGCTGTCTGGTGCGCTATATATACATTGCATTTCCGTTCTAGAGATTCATCATGACACATTAAAGCTTCTTATGAACTGAGGTAGTGATACGCAGTTTTATGTGTCAACTTGCCAAGCTTATTTGAGCCTGCTCATTTGTAGAAGAGGTTGTGATATATTTTTTCCTTTTATGTCAGAAAGCCTACAGATGGGAAACTGGGCAAAATCTGGTAGTGGTGATTGTGCTGGTTCAGTACTGTACCATTTTTTCATCTACTGTACTAACAACAAAGGCAGAGGAATTGTTCTTAATGCATAATGGAATGCAGTGCAAGAAAACTTTGCTAGCCAGCTTCTTGGAATGCTATAGGTAAGGTTTCTGACAGAAGGAGGCTAAAACAGTAAAAAGCAGTCATCTGCCTACCACAGAATTCTTCATGGTTATCTCTTGTCCATGGGTTGAATTCCCTGTGTACAAAGAGGCCATGATGTTTTAGAAGAATGAGGACAATTTTCTTGTAGTGAAGAAAAAGTCCAATGTTGTCCTATTCAGTCTCCCTACATAATAAATTGTTGCAAGGTTATGCAAGAACATTGTACTTCATGTATATACAAATAGATACAGAGAGAATCAAGAAGTAGTTCATGTCTCACCCAGCAACTACTTACGTCTCTTCAGAGCCTTGCAAGATCAGATTTCTAGTCTCATGATTTTGTCAAAAGTTCTGTGCTATATGTGACTTAAATCCTAGAAAAATCTGAGTAAATTTCCCTAAGATTTAAGGTGTCACAGACAGCTGTCATAGTAGTGTTCTAAATCTAGCTCGCTTTAGGGCCATTTTGAGAGAAAGGCAGTTTACAAATAAACAAGCAAATAATCTAAGATAAGATGGAGAAGTGAATCTACGTTACCATGTGGTCATCTTTTGCTGAACCAAAGTTCCATTGGGTATGTTTAATAGAAAATAGCTTTTAACAGATTTTGAGCAAAGAGTTCTTTTTCAGGCAACATCAAAAACAGAAGATACAACAGAATCTAAAATCCACAAAACAATGATAAGATAAACATTTTAAAACATGAAGGAAGTGGGTTTAACACATACTGCTGCATTTTTCTAAGGGCAGAGAATGTGCTTTTTTTGTTATGTGAAGTGTGATCAAAGTAGCAGATTCTCTACTCTTAGGACAAATGGAGCAAGTGTCTGTTTTTCTGTCTTCAGTGACGTGCCCTAAACGCTAAGGCTTCAAAGTACCTACTCAAGTTTGTGAAATCTGGAAGAAAAATGAGCACAGATTTATATTTTCTTAAAACTGACACCATGACATTCTGTAGATGATAGCTAGTCTATGTAGGTGAGTGTGGTCTCAACAATTATGGCATGTTTGGTTGCTTTTGTATGTGCTGGTGTTGGTAATGAAAACTTCCATCCTTACCACTCAGACCTTCTTATGTAAGTGTACTGAAGCATGTGTGTTGGCATGATTATTCAAGCAGGACCGCACGTTCTATATTGATTACCTTTTTGCAGACCAGTTCCCTAAGATTACAGCCAAGGTAGCTAGTTTTTGTGTTGCAGCAATACCTTGTTGGTATAGGATACTCTCTTAGTATTAAGGATAATATCATTCTGTGTTGGCTTTTTATCAAATTACTGTAACTTAAATATTATATATTTAATATTCTTTTAAATTTTCTATTTAGTGTTCAATTTACATTGTTCCTTCTGTCTGCTTGATTGTTTTGCTGGTCATCAACTGAAATAAATATGCGCTCCAATAGTCCAAGTAAAGGCTAAAGAACAACCGTAGGAGCTTCATGAGAGGGAAACTCTAGCCTTGTTAGATGTTCAAAAAATAGGGATGGGTGGTAAGGGCAATGTGCTAGCCCATCATCTTTGTTTTGCTCTCTGTGGCTGGGAGGAACATTCTGAAGAGAAGACTCCTAGCTACATGTGGAAACTGGCTATTTCCACATGGGGTAATAAAAATGGTGCAGTCCATCCTCCACGGAGGATGTCTGCACCTTGGAGCGGACTGGGTCCGGACTACTTACTGTAGATCCACACCTCAGTCCGCTCTGGAACAACCCCAAGTGGTCCTCCAGCGTGCTTTTGAAAGACCTGATTTTTCCGATCTTTCAAAAGCACGGAGCGTGCCACTGCGAGCCTACTCCCTTGTGCAGATTCACAGGCTTGCACCAATGCGAGCCTGCAATCTGTCGAGGGTGGGCTTTAGGCTGGCGAGCTTCAACGGTTGGTCGAGACCCACAACCAATCAGAAGCCATCATTTTGGACGCCGGAGCAGAGCGGATCGATGATCATGCACTGCTCTGGAGCAGCCTGGACCGGACCGGAGAGCCAGAAGATCCGGTAAGTAGCGGCGTGGGGCGATTCCCTCACCCCGTGCGGAAATGGCCTCTGGAAGCCTGAGAAGTCCAAATACCCAACTGTGCGGATAGGCTGCATTTGTAGGGAGCGTTTTTCTCTTCAGACTCTCTCAATGTTGAAAGGTATGGGCCTGGCATACTATCTTTCCTGTGTATTTAATCATATTTGTGAATGCCTGCATAAGAGAGTAATTGGAATTCAGAATGTGATGTTGAATACCAAGTTTAGTCCCACTGGAACTCTAAAGATGTTACACTATGTTTAGTCCCATGCATTTGAGGTTCAAACTTCTTCTCATGCCTACTGATGGAACTAACTGGAAACAGAAATGTGCTCACTCCAGTGTACGCACGCTGAAACACTTTGGGTGTTCCACTTGTTTCATCAGAAATATCTTGAAAGTCTTATAGTTTCATTTCATGATTCCTGATTGTAAGTGCTATCCAGCGACTACTCTGTCAGGATGAAATGGTGTGGTCTGAAGAATCAGGAGGTGAGTGGTCTCCATCCCTTGTCAAGGCAATATGCACCCCCAAAATCAAATCTTAAGGCCTGGAAAACGCTTTGAAGCTTGTTTGAAGTGGCATAGACTGCTGAGGAAGGGAACACTGTAGAGGAAGCTTTGTCTGCAAATATCAGCAGTTGTTGGATTTGGCCTGTTGTGTTTTGTCTGTCTCCTATACATCTGATGGAGACCAGTTACCCACATACGGACTTATGCTGCAGATTGTGACAGTGTAAAAAATCTGGTGGCCAGCTTTCTAAAGTCTGTTATTCAAGCTTTCTAAAGTCTCAGCAGTAACCTTGGGAGACCTCTGGGTGAGGTCTAATTGTAATCTAAGGATTCCTAAGGTCAACTGAACAGAAGTAATGGATCTCATGAAGTAGGTTATTAAGATTTATAGCATTTATACATACCCTTGAGCTTGTAATTTTGAGCTGCTTTGGTGATATATAGAGCATGTCTGAATTATCTTTTACCTATATTGAAGGAATTACTGTTAAATTTATGAGAAAAAATAGGGCATCTTTTTAAAAATAAGCAGCGTTTCGGAAAGCCATAAATCTCATTTAAAATTGCTAATAGTATTTTCAAAACATGGTTTTCTTTTTTATTATACAATATTTATGACATATAGTTAATGTATCAGTCTTTTGGTAGTGTTTTGAGTTCATGGAATTTTGATATTTTCTATGTATGTGCATTCATAGGAGACTGCACAACATTTCCTGAATGAAAGATCCACTCTTCTTTAGATGGACAGTATTATTTTTGGTTTACACAAATTCTGTATTAGAACTAATAATTAACGGTTAATTTTTCTACCTTTGTTACCTCTAATCAAAATGCCAGCAGTGTCAGTCTTTCAGAATAGATCCTTTTACCTTTCGTGTCATCACTAGTTACATTTTTGTAATATCTGTTATCTATCAAGTCCTTTGAATTATACCTCTCTTTCAAGATCAGTGGGGGTTTTTAATAGAGATTTCTAGCAAGTCTATAAACTGTGCAAGTTATATTCTCATTGGCAATGTACACAGCTAGGAAATTCATGATCACAGTCCACAAGTGGATTGTGTATAGAGCTTTGTGTGTTCAGTGCACGGACAAGAAGACTATATGAATTGCCTAAGTAAGAACCCAGCCAATTCTCTGTAGTCTCCAAGTCAATGAATCATTCTCAAACCATTTCAGTGCTCCAGAAACTTCCCTCATATTATCCAATACAAAGAATTTATCAGTTGCAACACGTAAAACCTAAGACCTTGAACCAGAATATAAATATCATCAGAGTTTGTTGTTCCATCTTTCATGGTGTATGTAAATTGAAATGGCATTATGTGCTTAAATAAGGGTTGGTGGTGATGCTGGACTGCAAGATCTAGTAGCCCTAGCCAGCATAGCCAGTGCTGAAGGATGCTGGTGGTAGCAGTTTAGGAGAATCTGGAGAACCCTACAATTTGTATCCCTGCCCTAAATTAAGGGCCAGATTTCTTCTCCCTGTGGAGCAGTAGGCCATTCCTCCTCCATTATTTCTCTCTCTATGTTTATCCTATTCTCTTTTTCTTGCTCTCACTCTTTATCAACTGAAACGTTACAAGCGTAGACCCTTCTAGGATCCCCTAGCAACTGATGCAAACCAATTAGTTAAAAGGGACTGTGTATGCTCAAGATATTCATGTATCACAAAAACTAATGCTGTGATCTATAACCTATAACCCAAGAATGTTCAGATTGGAATATGAGGCCCTCACGACTTGCGTGATTGCAGCAGGGCAATTCATGGTTCCAGTATTGTTTCTGTGGGACAAACTAAGTTTGTATCAGAATGTAGTAAATGTGGCATCTTTTTATTCTTATTGTTATTGACAGCTCTTGGACATTTAAACTCGGTATTGTACATATAAGGACAAGAGCTTCAATCAGTTTACAACTGAGCATAACCAAGTCTTTCGTATTTTTTTCCTCTAATAGTTTTCTCTTCCCTTGGAGAAAATAGGAACTGTATTGTCTTCTCTTGGATTGCCCTCCCACTTCCAGGACAAATGCTCATTTGTACTAATTTGTGCTAAAGCTGCTGCCAATTTGCTGCAGGATGTTCTGCCAGTTCCATAAACCATGTGTGGAACTCTGTAAACACAACCCATCCCAAACCCCCTACCAAGTATATTAGCATATTTGAATGTGCTTTCTATGAAATTAATTCTTTGGCATTGGTTCCGTACATACAAATGCTTCCTTACTCTCTGTTGCTCCCTTTTCTCCCATCTGCTTGTATAAATACAAACACTCCTAGGACTGTAGGGATATAGAGAGAGAGAGAGAGAGAGAGGGAGGGAGGGAGGGAGGGAGGGAGGGAGGGAGAATAATGGGGGCGAGGAGAGGCCCATGAAGAGAAGACCTGTCCTGCTGGCTACCATTCTATGTTGTAAGGATGGGCTAATCTATATGTTTTGGATTCTACAAGTTTCAAACTTACTGAAGCACAAGGTAATTCCATTTTGTGTCCATATTAGTTTGAAATTGTTGGTTAAAAAATCCACATGAGGGTGAATATGCCTTTCTGTATGCCACATCCTCCACACCATGCATTTTTCTATGCATTCCTTCTCCTACAGATATGCATTTGTGATTTCCCTCCTCTGAGGAATACATTTATGTATTATTTATTACTTTTATTTATAGTACTTGTATACTGCTTTGTATAACCTAATATTAAAACAGAATGCATTTCAATTTGTAAAGTATAAAAAATAGTGGAAAAACACTGCAAAAGACTGTGGCTGAAATACTCCTGGTTGTTCCCATGGGCACACCTCTGCCTTTCCATGACTGGAAGGCTATAGGAACATCCTAGAAAGTTGTCCAGAATGGCTGGGAAGCTACCGGCTACATCAACTCCTGTTGCCATCACCCACATCTACTTAAGTAGACTGGGAGAACTTCACCTTTTGTCAACATGAACCAGAATCTTCAGCTAGAAGGACAGAATAGTTATCATAAGCTATTAAACTGATATGTATGAACTGATGGTTTTTCAACAGATTTTTAAAACTGAGTATAGTCTCTGCCTCCCAAACTACGCAAGGGAAAATGTATATCTTCTTGCAGCTGTGTGCGTTTCCTTCCTGGCCACAGAGATGCATTTAGTATATGTACTTCCATTACACAGAGGGTTGCATTTGTGTATGTGTTCTCGCACATCTTCCCCCGCCCCCACATTTGGGGGAAATGCATTCATTCTTTGTGCACATTTTTCCTAAGGATGTATATTTGTATGTGTTTTGCTGAATGGAGAATGTCATCACAAAATTCAACAACTGAAGGATAATTGTGTTCATGTATTAGTTCATCGATTAACTTGTTTCATATTTAAAAGTGCATTGGACAAACTTCTTCCCATCTTGACTACAACAGTGTTATGCCAGCAGCACAGATAAAGTTGGTGTCTGTCTCCTGGAGAAAGTAGTTCACTCCTTGAGATGTGAAGCTAGCACTGTTCACAATGCCAGTCCATTAAATACTTGCATAGAGGCAGGTCAGCAGCAGTTAGAATTTTTGTTGAGAGAGAGCACACAGTATTATGGAAAGCTAGGGAATAGATGTGCCGCAACATTTGTGGCTAAGAGGATATGAATGAGTATAGTTAAGACACCATTGTAACTTTGAGCTGGATTAACTTCATATGTCTAAAAATAGTATTCATGGCCATGAAAAGCAATCCACTCTTTTGTCAGAGTAAATTAAGTGCTCACAGGAAGTAAATATGAATGCACAATGTTTTCTGTGAGATTACTCTGTCAGACCAGGAACAAAAGTAGATAAATAAGGATGCCTATATTATTAACAAAGTATTTTGAGAAAGCCAAAATATTCTGTAAAAATGCTATAAAAAGAATACTAGACAAACTCATATTTTATGTTATACGAATACAGCTGTATCAAGCCTCACTTAACCTAGATTGTTCAGTACTCTACAAAATGTGACAGAGAAGTGAGATAGCATTTCCTGTCTGCATACTTGTACAAATTCTCCAGCAAACCAGATGTAGTTGCAGCTATTTAAAATGGCACAAATGCATAAGATTCAGTGTTGCCAGGCCTGAACATTACGATCAGATTCCTAAAATGGGCTTTATGTGCAAACTCTTAATAAAATAAGATACTCTAGTCTTGTTTATATGTCTAGAAGCCTTAGACATTGGATAGCATAATCAGTGAATGTGAAGAGAATGCTCACTTTTCCTATGCATAGATCTGAGGAAGATTATCATTTGATCTGGCTTGTAGGAAACTACAGGAGGTGGGGGGAGAAGTTGGAATCATTTCCCCTAACATAGTTCTTCTAGGTAAATAACTATTTTAAAGCAAAATTCAGTGATAGGATTCTAGACTCTGAATTGGTGGATATATAGGGTTTGTTTGAATGGGCATGCACACCAGTCTTAGAACACTGTAATGCCATCCTTTCCTAAGATGAGTTGCAACTATTCTTAAGCTAGCCACACTTCAACCGAAGCAAAAACATCAATGTCACATAATATGCATACTGGCATTCAGATAATTCAATAGTTTACGTTAGTGACAATGAACTTGAAATCAAGTCCCATTGATTTCAATTGTTGCTGTTGTGTGCCTTCAAGTTCTTTGTGATCCTGAGGCAAACCTATCACAGGGTTTTCTTGGGTCTAAGAGGGTGTGACTTGCTCAAGGTCACTTAGTGGGCTTCCATGGCTGGTCTACCACTACACTGTGCTGGCTCTCATTGATTTCAGTAGGTCAGTCTAAATATGACTAAGTCTGAATACAACCCAGTGTGGACAGGTGAGTCCATTTTTAGCATTTTTGCATGAAATTTATTATGATAGTGATCAATAATAAAAGCAAGGACCAAATGCTTTCTCAAAATAAAGATCCAAGATACATTGTCCTCACAAACTAGTGATGTATATTCATTTGTGTGTATAACTGAATCTAGGGGTAAGGATATATTAAACTGTACTTAACGTAGTTTCTTACTGTGAACTAAAATAGACTGTAACCAATAGCTGTTGCTGAAGTTCCTGCTTCAGTGACTCTCCTTAGAAGCCTAATTTGAATAGTCTCTTTCAATAAAGTCTCTTCAAAAAATTTAACAAAAATATATTTTCAGTTAATGAGATTTTGAATTCCTGTTAAACTATGAGGATAGATATTGTTTAGAATACAGATGTCAGTTGGAAAATGTAGTGACATGTGTCACTTCCAATTTGAGTTTTTTCTTCCTTAATCATATATTGGAAGGATTTTAGAGAAAAAAAGTAGTTACTACTTTTTTTTGGCAAACTCATTAAGACTAAAAAATGTCTCAAATAGCATTTAATTTTAGGCATGAAAAGTTTAGCAGAACAGTGTGGTGAAGCACAGGGATTAAATATGAAATTTCAGTTTGATCAACTTCTGCTTCTATTTAAAAGTTGTGGAGAATAATTGTACAGTTTCTACAGTATAAAATGTGATTGCATGAAGATCATCCAGGCCACTGAAGAGTGACCTCATCATCTTTGGACAGAAAAAAAAAGATAGAATCTGACAGTATGCTGAGAAGGAAGAAAGATTGACTCCTCATTTCCCAGCTTGATTCCTATTTGTGGCTAATTAATAATTAACTGAAGATAGTGGCACATCACAGGAAGGTTGGTATGTGATTCAAGAAGCAGTAATCTATTTTGCAACTTGCTTTTTGAGCAGGAATTAAAACATAGCATGTATTTACAAATGCAACAAGAGTTGGTAACATAAAGTACAGTAAGACAAGGAGAGCTAACATGGAGACCAGGGTTCAAATCCCTGCTTGGCCACGGAAGCACCCAGGGTGTTCTTGGGCAAACCACATTCTCTCAGCCTCCAGCAAAAGAAAGGGAAAATTCCCTCTGAACAAATCTTGTCAAGAAAATCCTCTGACAGGTTCACCTTAGGGTTGCCATAAGTTTGAAATGAGTTGAAGGCACACAACAACAAACAACTAACAATATGAGATAGCTGAAGATATCACAAAATCTATTTTGAAAGAAAATATAGTTTCACAATGTAAGAGGAGAATCTCAGCCTTGTTCAAAATGTCCAGTTCATAGAAATGGAACAGGGTGAATAGTGGATGTTGTTAAGATTTGTGGCGTTCCCACTCAGCTGGGAATAAATTAAAAGGAAGCAAGTAATTTGTGCCTCCTCTGCTTCATCGAAAGTGACTAGAGTTTGTTACTGTCAATGTGTGATACTTGGTCAGATGGATGATTTCTGTGTTCAAGTAAAGTATTGTGTGGGTTTGTAGCTATTTCCTTTTCAGTTTAGAGTTATCTCTCTTTTTTTCTAAGTCATGATTCTGCTTACTGTAGTATTTTTATAAATCTACAGTTACAGTGAGGGTTACAATAAAAAATGAGTTACAATAAAAAAATAAGTTTGATCTCCTCTTATTTTTTTTCAGATGGCCCCTGAAAATACAATGTATGAAGTTGTGAGACTGGCTAGATTTTACTGATCATGCGTTTCTTATAGAGCTTGACAAATCTGCCTCTATCAGTGTTGAAAATTTGGCGTCCCTTTTTGTTCTAATATTTTGTAATATTTATAAGTTCAAGTTGTATATTCTGGTATAACAGTGTGTGGTTCAGTGAAAAAGATAGCCAAGAGAGGAGTTAGTGCCCTTTCACTGTTAATGGGCTCATTGGCTACATGTCAGTAGTGTGGCTAATTCTGAAAACTGGTTCCACATGGTCAGAGTTTCTTGTGGAACGTATGAAAGGACCTACAGTGTTGTTCATGACCATTATCTTCCACCTCTTGCTTTTCATATTCTCCTGTTGCAGTACCATTAGCAATAATAAACTACATGGGACACTGGCACTTTTGAGGCTGCAGTATTTTTTTTTAAAGCAGCTTACCTACTTTTCCCCCTTGTTTTGTTTATTTACATAGTTTTTCTCCTATCATCTTTGAAGACACTCCAGCATTAAAGAGAAGTTAAGGATTAATAGGTTAATTTACAGTACATAAACCTTTTAGTCCCATATTCCTGAAGTAAATCTATACTATTGGGTTCAAATACCTTAGTAGAAAGTCTGTTTCTTCGTTACTTAAAAAAAATTTCGTTGGTAGGGGCATAGAGTGTGATATGGACGGTGTACATAATCCCTCCTTTTTAGAGAAGCTATTTTTGGTTAAATCACATTTGTAAAACACACATGGTAATAACTCCAGGTTTCTTATGCATCTGCTATGATTGATACTTTCTCTCATTATTTCTGCCACTTTACTTTCTGCCTGTCAAGGAAACCTGCCAACTGTAGCTATCCATCTGGATTACGCTCCTGCTAGCTTGTTCTTTTGCTGGCAGAATCCCTGGCAAACATTGGTGGGGACAGAGGCAAATAGAAGTGATGAAGGACATGGCTACAGGTGATCAGGATATAAGAAGTTGAGGAGTGAGTGGAGGATGACTCATCTTCACTCATTCCACTGATGTTTCCCAGCAAAGTTACTCTTTTCATGCATGGTCACCAAGATTTTGAAATCAGTAAATAAATATTTATATATTAGTATAATAATAAGTTGTAGTAGAAATGGTTTTTCATGTTACTGATAAAAGCAAAGGCCATATTTTGTGTTGATGTGATTGCATATCAGACTAAGCATATCATGTGCTTTGTTGGATATAAAGAAGGATTTGAATAACTTTTTACTTGTGCATTTAAGTGGTATCTGATATAATATAGTCTGATAAATAAATTGTGTCTTCCCTACACAAAAGTTTTATTTTCTTTTTATTAAAAAATATTTTAAGTAGTTCTCATGTGGTGGGACATTGACATTCACAGTAAAATATGTGACTTCCATTGAAATGTTTAAAAATTAAAAATATTCTTAAAAAATTCCCACACAAGTTTAGCACGTCACATGAAAAAGATATTGTGATTAGAACACTCTAAATTGGGCATATCTTTGGGGTATTTATTGCATAGTTTTAATAGAGGAGAAAAGTCAGATATATGTTGTTGGCTAGGTTGGCATTTTGGCTTTACTTAATCTTGCAAAGATTAAATAAATATCCCAAAGCAGCAACATTTCACCTGCATGAGAAATAACCATTATGTAACCTGGAATGTCCATCATCTTCTGTAATCTCATTACCAGTCTGTTCTCCAGATGGTAATCTATGAGCCATTTGTGAGTATATTTGTTTCACATAAAGTAAAATGGAAGGAAATAAATTAAGATGTCACTCCTCAGGGCAACTGTCCTTGTGTTTCTACCCTTGAATTTTTGTTGTCATTGCTGTGTGTCTTCAAGTTGTTTCCAACTCATGGTGAACCTGTCATGGGGCAAGATTTGTTCAAAGCACTTTGCCATTGCCTTCCGCTGACATGGAGAGTGTGTGATTAGCCCAACATCACCCACAAAGGTCCAAATCCTGGTGTTCCATAGTCCTGTACTCAAACCACAGTACCACTCTGGCTCTAAACCAAACCAAACCAAACCAAACCAAACCAAACATTTCTTCTCTCCTCCTTACCAGAATGAAGCTCCCATAGAAGGACTCTGGAACATCAAACAAAAGTGAAATTAAAGCTGTAATAGCAGTAGCAGCAGTACTCTAGACTAACCTAAGCCAAACCATGCTTTAAGTACCACCACATTAAGTACCACCACACTAGAACTGTTTATTAGGAGCAGAAGCCTCTGCTGCCGTTCTGAGTCCCTGGTGTATCAAAGCATTCTATAAAACTCATTGACGGGGCTTACAAGTGTGCTAGCCCAACCCAGACTGCACCCTGTTCCTTCTTTTGAGCAGTTACAAACCTGTGCCCATGTAGATCTTCAGATATTTATAAAGAGACAGAATTCTGTGTGCTTGTGAGTCTTTGTGCAGAAGAACTTACCTATTGAGTTCCATGAAGAAAAGATCAGAGAGATATGCTAAAGAGGAAGCTATGTTGCATACTGCTTTTTATGGAGGAATGAGATGGTTGGAGGTAGCCTGAGCAGGGATGGAGGCAGACAAGGTACCATTATTCCTGACAGACCAGTTTCCACTGCCCATACAACAAGTACATTTTATCTAGACAGAGTATACTCTCTCAGGCATTTTTGATTTTTTCCCCCCTTACCATATCTTGAGCTGTTTCTCTTGCAAAAATATTCTTTTGGTTTACAAGTGAACCTGTCAACAGACATTTTACCACACTTTGATTAAAATATGGTAGGATTGTAAGAGACCAGACAAACTTATTTGGGGCATGGTTGCAGCTGGTCCTCATACAGCCAGTTAGCTGTATTTAATATAGGATACCTAAGAAGACCCTATCAAATTATGGGATTGCCATAAGTCCACAGGCGACTTGAAGGTACATCAAATTTACTTAAATATATAACAACAACTAGACAGAAAGGGCAAACAGAAATAGCAATATCATTCACTACAACTATTAAAACCTGAGTAATAGGGTTAAATTAATACATGATATAGTGATCACAAAGAGCCAGAATGGTGGAGTGGTTTTGGCATTGTACTACAACCTTGGAGACCAGGGTTTGATTCCCTGCTCAGCCATGGAAACCCAATGAGTGACTTTGGGTGCATCACACACTCTCAGCCTCAGAAAACCACATGATAGGATTGCCATAAGGCAGAAACAACTGGAAGGCACACAACAACAACAACGACAATTGTGGCTCCATTCTTTAAATATTGGCTACATAACTCATTGATTAATATTATAATTGATAAAAGTGGATGTCTAAATGTCAGTTTAGTTTCTTGCAAATCAGATTCTGATGTGTGTGCTCAATTTTTCACATGAGGCATACTGGATAAAAACATAAATAAAAGACATTTTCAGAAATTAATAGTGATTTCTCCATGGCTAACTTTGTTTTAAAAATGCAATTGTAAAATATACACAATCTATTAAGAATATGTTTTTGCTGTGTTATAATTAGTGGGAACACTCATATTCTGAAAGTTAAGGTGATATTAATGGCATAATTTTTTATCATCAATTGGTCTAGTAGATGAGAGTCTTGACACAGTGTTCTTTATACTGAAATACAGAATAATTTCATCAAGGTCTGCTGAGATTTTGTCTTTAAAATACTTTGCAGAATGACATTAAGGAGTTTTTCCTGGGATTCTTTGTTAAAAAAAACCAGTGATGTAACAATTTCTTGCTGTTTCCCTTCAGTATAATAGAAGAGCTCTGGCACTGCTGCCTTTGATAACTTACTTTAAGAACGATGTCTCCAGGATGCCACCGATACAGCTGTAGTGATGTCAGAGGGTTTGCAGCTTTGGGGTTCTGCTGCTGGATATTTACATCGGTGAGGGGCATGTTGTTTGTACCTTGTGAGCAGGGCCACTTCTGCCATTAACCAGAGTAAAGCATACTCCTCTGACAGATTATCAGTCATGAAATGGTGGTAAATAGTTATTTACTTGGGTATTATTGTATTTGTACTGTCAGGATAGTGAGAGGCCCATACCAGAATCCTTTCCCCATGTACTAAAATGACTCAGCTGGCATTGGGCTGTCAGATGCTTTGGACGTTAGAATGAGAACATCTTGGAGTCTTTGTCAAAAAGGGATAGACTTTGTAACTGCAAGGAGTTGTCTTGGGGAACCTTAAAGACTAACAAATGTTATTTGGCATAATCTTTCATGGACTGCAGTCCAGTTTATCAGACGTGATCTGATGCAGTCCCTGAAAGCTTATGTCTCATAAAACCTCATAATCTTTAAGGTGACACGAGAATCTTTGTTGGTTTTATCGCAGCTGACTCACATCCTACTCCCTATCCCTGCAGTGTTTAGCTGTATAGAACAAGCCACAGTTTACAGTGTTAACAATGTTATTAGATAATAAAGATAACTGAAATTATCAATAACAGATTTTGATGATTAAGACCTGATTTGCACCTATTTACCTCAACTTAACTTTAATCATTGACTACGGCTTTATTCTTGTTGTAGAGATCTTATTTAATTTACTTATATTTCAGGAGTTTATAATTATAATTATAAGAAAGCACGCAACAATGATGGGGTAGGAAGTCACTCTTTTTATTTGTTGTCATTTTTCTATATTCTTTTTAACTTATGTTTTCTTATTTGCTTTTTCATCAGTGCATGTATCCTTTTTTTTTTGTTATGTTTTTCCACAATATTTTTGAATAGTTTCATTTTTTTTCTCTTAATGAAAAGATAACCTAAAAAAAAAACCCCATACTTTCAGATAGTCTATTGCATTGCAGCTGGAAGAGAAGTAGAATGTGATAGCAAACTTATTCTGTGCCTTTTCATAGCAAATAAAGATGTTTTAATTTAGTGGATAAACTTAGTATGAAATTAATATGTTTCCAGCTACCTCTCACCAGTGAGTAACAAAGCCACAATTGCAGTCTTACTTGGTGGTGGGAAGAGGTGAAAACATTGTCTTCCTGCGCCCTGATTGTCAACAAACCTCATCTCATGAGGTGACTGCTGCCTGGTAAAGTATGTTTAGAGGGGTTGGCCCAGGAGATGTTACTTAGTTATACATTTGTACCTAAGTAGATGATATAGAATATGGGCTCTCATGTTGTAAACAATCTTGACCTTGGTTATGAGAAATCTTCATAGAACTGAGAACTTGATTTGGCGGTAGCCTCAGCACTAAAAGCAAAATATTGGACTAACCTGAACATTAAGTTCTGGAGTTTACAGTTCTTGCAAGCTACTGATTTGAATCTGAGTTTGATAGCAAGAAGAGTATAAGTGGGTGCTGAATAGCACATCTTTTTGAAATGAATTACTGGAATGTCTGATTAAAGCATCCATTCTAAATCATATAAAAACAATTTTATTACAATATACACTCTATATACATTTTGCAGGCAATTTCGTCTAATAAATACATTTTTTATGTAATTATCTTGAATGGGTGCATTTTTTGAATGGAGAGCTGCATTGCAAAACTTAGAGAAGTGTAAAATCATAAAATAATAGCATTCTTTTTCATATATTCATTTAAGAAGAGTATTCAGTCAGTTTATATTAAAATTTAAACCATACTAAATCCTTTCCAGCTGTACTATCAGTTATGATATCTGAAATGAGTACTGTTAGCCTGTGCTAAAATATTTGCCAATACTGATCCTGCCATAAGAGGAATTAAGTACTGCTCTCTTCTGCACACTGCATGACAGAAGCTGAAGTATTTATATTTCAGTAATGCTGGTAGTTGGCATTGAGCAAAAATAATCATGTGAATTGTCATCACTGAGACTTCAATCCTGTGCATACTAATGAATGTTACTTTTGATGGTACAGTTGTATTGTATTTACTGAACATTATAGATGCTCATTATATTTAATATATCTTTTACTCAAATCAAATTTTGGCTACATGCTTATTCTGAATTGTTGATCCTTTAATCCTCTTAACTACCCCTTAGACAGGAAAAAAAAATGATTGAATGCTGATAGTTGTTTTGCATTTTTCTGTTAAATGCATATCCCTAAGACAGAAACCTCATGCCATTCTCTTTTCTAATGATGTATTTTAAACAGGTCACTGCCATACTTATGGGAAAAAATATAAGTAGGGTGATTGAGCAAGAGATAATAATGGCTGAAAGTAGTGAACACAGAGTATTTCTCCTTGTCTAGAGAGTGTATTTGCGTACCAACTAGAAAATGATGAAACCAGATAATAGAGTTGAGTACTAAAGGGTCGAGAGCCAGCATTGTGTGAGAGCCAGTGTAACATAATGGTTTGAGTGTTGGACTACCACCCTGGAGTCCAAGGTTCGATCCCTCACTCAGTGATGTAAACCCACTGGGTGACCTTGGGTACATCGCATACAGTCAACCCCAGAAAACCCCTTGATAGATTCATCCTAGAGTCACCATAAGTCAGAAGAAAACTTAAAGACACACAACAAAAATAAAGGGTCACTTTGTCATAACTCAGCCTCTGAAATCTGAAAAATTGGATGCAGGAATCAGATTACCCTCCAGCTCCTTGCCCTACAGTAACCCATGTCTCAGATCACTTGCTGACAGTAGCACAGAACACACATTATTAATTATTCAAATATTTAACTTTGAACTTTAATGATCTCCAAGGGGAGAATCTTGAAGTAGGTTTCAGCTGAGCTGGGGGTTTCAGCCTGACTCCAACCCCTTCCACATCTGAGTGAAGAACCCAGATTCTGAGTTCCAGCTACTGTTTTGGCTGGGCATCCAGTCAGCTGTCAAGAAGGGAATCCTCCTTCCCCCATGTTGTATAACATAAAAGGAAAACATGCCTAGGCTGGCTCCTAGAGTAGTCTCTTTTCTCACTTCATAGGCCCTGCGACCCATAGGAGAAAATGTGGAGATGTCCCCTATAAACAAATTGGCACCTGGGATGCTCACCATTAATTTCCCTGACACCAAGCTGCCAGTGACATGCTATTTATTATACTGCCCTCACCCACAATTCCATGCGGATACAGTAAATGTGTATTATTGCAGCTTTATTGAAACTGTTAGTATAGAATGATCACAGATAAACAGTGTGCAAGTGAGCTAAAGCTCTCACTTTCAACCTATCCCACTGGTTCATTTTGCTTATTCATTCATTACCTTTTATCTCACCACCACCACAACAAAAATAGCAAAATGAAAAATATCAAGAGCTATTTGGAGAAGGCTTAAATGGTTAAAACTTAAAAACTGGGAGAAATAAAATAGCTTGGTCCTGGTGTTGGGGAAAAAAAACTTTATGTGCTGGGCTTGGTCTTTGGTGAAGGCTTTATATTACTGGGGTTCTAGCAGAAAATATCCTTTCCTTGGTAGCCAGACTGTGCACCTCATTTGGTGGGGCCATCTGGAAAAGGGCCTCAAACAAGATCTCAAAATCTGGAGAGGTATATGTGAGAGAAGGCGATTTGGCCTAAGCTATTAGTGTTTTCAGGATTGCTTTTAATTGGTGATAGTTTGTATTCTGCCCTTTCTCCTCGTCCTTCTACAACTGAAAAGGGCTTACAAAACTTAAAACAGATATAAATCCATGTATATCATACAAAAAGTTACTGCTAAAATATAATAAAACTGTACATCAAATTAAAAACGTGTTTAAACACCCCTTTAAAGGAAAGGAAATAAAAAATACAAAACATGATTAAAAGTCTTTTCCTTATTAACAGTCCATTCCCAGAAACCTGGAAAAATATGAAAGACTTCTCCTGCCAATGGAAGGAGAAAGAGAAGATCCAGTCTCTCTAGAGAGAGAGTGGCGGAGCTCAGGAGATGTTTGTGTGAGAGTGGTGGAGCAGAAAATGTGCCTCCCTGAAAGATCTCAAATCCTGACAAGGTTCAAATTGCCTAGATCCATGCTATATCATCCTAAAGAGATAAAATGAGCTTCTAACCATATATTATTTGAGCTGTAGTGGTTGGATCCAGGTGTCACAGGACAACCCACTATGGCATTGGTGAGGATTGTGTGGTCTTCAAGATTCTTCTGGGCTGCAGGTTCTGTCAACCCTGGCTAGAATAATGAATGGTGAAATGTTCAATAACACTTGGAGAGCAGTGTTATTTCCGTCCCTGTAGTATGAAACTTACAAGTATTTCAAAACCAAGATGTAGAAGTCTGCTGTTCAAAGGAGGAAAATCTAGACTATGTCTAAAGTAGGTCTTTGGATCCTGGCCCATTTAACAGGTTAACTGCCCATGCTTTATGAACACCGTGTTACTACCTCAGCAATGATATTCAGTAAGGAATACCTGCCACCTTTCTGACTTCTGAATCAGCTTAATTAGCTATGCTAAACCCATCTTGGTAGTAGTCATTGCTTCAGTACAGAATATATGTTTTTAAAATCCGTGAACTCCTTGTTTTTGAAAACTACAAAAAAAAATAGAGGCAGACTCTTATGAAGGTCTTACAGAATTACTGCTCATAGGAAAATTTGCTTTGAGTGAGTAGTCTGATTAATTTAATAGCAATTTTCAGGGTGACATGTTTTCAATCTATCATCATCATCATGTGACCCACTTTTTTCCTAGGTTGGGGCTCATTTATAAAGACATAGTTAAAAACTCATAAAATACAAAAGTTATAACGTAATTGAACAATTGAAAAGATTAAAACAGTGGTGAAATATGTAATTAAAATTCAATTATTAATCGAAACACAATACCCAGCACATCATACATTGAATGCCTGTCTAAATAAAAACATCTTTATCTGATTACAGAAGGATAGTAGGGAGGGTGCTAGTCTGACTTCTCTGAGAAGGGAGCTCCAGAGCCTGGGGGCAGCCGCTGAGAAGTCGTATTTCATGAATATATGACTTAATATCCATATGTCACTGTGCATCTCCTGCTTTATCTTTAGTTCTTTATTAAGGTATGCTCTTTCCATACTTTAAATAAGTTACAGCTGAAGGAAGTGAAGTGGAAACATCTTTGCGTAATTCTGTAGGTATATAAGTATTCTGCTTCAAAATTTCACTGAAAGAGGGAATTTGATGGCAAACTTCCACTTCTGTCCAGAGATGAATTATGGCAAAGTTATATCAGTTTCAAAAATCTGGAGGCTTCAGAGATATCATGATGACTTGTCTTTAGCATCAGTAGGGCTGCATATACCAGTATAATGTACTAATAATAACATGGTGCCATGTGAGCTCAGGGGGCCTCTGTATGAGTACAGGTAAGTGAGCTTCCTGAGGACTTTTGAGGTACAGAAACAGTTTTATGACTTCTTGTTTCTTGACCCTTCCTATATTGCGCATTCCGCGGCATGCCATTTTCTAAGGTCTCAGAACTTAATTTTACACAGAAAGGAACATAAGTATGTCTAGTTGAAAAGATCAGACAGCAGACTAAATTTTATGACTTCCTAATACATTTAGCAACATTTAGTGGCATTTACACTGACATGACAGACCCTGAATATATCTCTGATTTCCTTTGCTGTAATTTTTGAAAGCATTGGCAGTCTCTGAAAACACCAACTGTTCTTGATTCTTAACAACCTAATACAAACAGCTGAGTATTAATACTAATAAGGTGGTTGTTTATTCACACTAGTGGGCACACATTACAGCTCCATGGAGGTTGGTGTGACCTGTGGATTATGCCAATTAACAGGGTTATAGGCATGTGGTAGGTGTGTCCAAATTAATTCTGCACATAACGATGCATTTTGTGCTGTATGAACAGGTAATACTGGCATTGACTGCATAAATGGACAAATTATACAGTGATAATTCTCTTCTTATCAAAACATTATGTTCCAGAAGTACATGCATGTGCAGAAATGAAGAATCATAGTACACATAAATGGATGTTCAAACTTTCCAAGTGATTTGGATGCATGTGGCTGGCTATCATGGAAGAACACAAATCAGGAAGCTTAGAGCTGTATATGCTTAGAGCTGGAAGTTAATGGCTATGACAGCAGTATAGGCAGCATACATTCCCTAGTGCTCAGACACACCAATTGTTTTCCCTGTGCAAAAGCAATATGAACAGATATTTCCATGTTGTTTGCTTATTTGGTTGCTAGGATAGGATTTGTAGCAGAAACAGAACATTGGTATCCAAAGCAACTTGTTTACCTTTTGACTTCAGTCCATCAAAAGACAATTACTTTCTTCCTGTTATGTTCATGGTTTATTATAGCAATGAGTGCCAGATTGAGCATTTCCTGATTGGCAGTGATTAGCTGGATATGGCATCTGTGGCTGCAGTCCAGGCCCTCAGTCCCTGAATCTGGACATTAATACACAGCGAAGGGCAAATAAGAGGTGCACAGTTTAAATTACTACATGGGTTGCTAATTAGTTTTCATCATAGATTACAAAAACACAATTTCAAACCATGCAGGAAAGCAATACGTATGCATGACATTGCAGATCTAAGAGGTCCCTAGTTAGAGAGAGTGTTAGTGACGAATGCTGAATCTAGGCAGAGAAAATCATTAGTAAAGGATTAATTCAGCAGGCCGTCATGTTACATTCTGCCCTCAGGGAGATGGTGAAACCCTTTCAACAGCTCATTGTTTCTTCATTTCAAATCTGAACATTAAAATTAATTGTATAGTTGAAGTGGTGGTTCTAGAGAGTAGAAAAGAGTCAAGGTGTACCTTTTCTCTTCTTGAAATAGGCCTGTATAGTACAAGGCCAGAGTTCTTATCTCTCAGCATGCATTCTCTCGAACTTAATCTCCTCCTCACATAAATCCTGTAAAGTCTGTTTTCAATTTACAGCCTATATTCTTCTGCACATCTAGGGAGTCCCCCAAACAGAGACCACTCCCTTATTCCAGAGTGGTACTTGTCACTTGCAGTCTAATAGCACTGCTGAGTTCACTGTTGGAAGCAACAAACTATACCTGCTACAAAACGTAGCAGATATCCTCACCTCTTGGCTTCTGTTCAGCACCCCAGTGTTTCTGCCCAGGGTTCCATTTAGGCATGCCTAACTCCATAACTGTAGAGGCAATGTGGTATAGGGGTTTGAGCTTTTGGACTAGAATACTGGGAGACCAGTTTCGAATCCCTGGTCAGCCCTATTGGAACCCTGTTGGGTGACCTTGAGGAAGTCACACTCTCTCAGGGAAGACAAGGGCAAACCTCCTCTGAACAAACTCTTTCAAGAAAACCCTGTGATAGGTTTGCCGTCTGGTTACTATAAGTCAGAAATGATTTGAAGAGAGAGAACAGCTACTCCAGAACTGTACTCCAGAAGGTTAATGTATGGTAATCTGTAACAGGATGAAGTAGACAAATTCATCTCTATCTTCCACAACACTGTTTTTATCCACTGTTCACTTTTGCTGGAGAGTGGTGACAATGATCATGAATATCCTTTTAAAATAACTCCAAGGCACCTGCATTTTATAAAGGGCCTGGTAGTTTGTTTAGACCCTCTGTGTTTCTGAACAAAAAGAGATTGATTTTTTCCTCTTCACAGGCCACAGGGTAGAATATATACAGACACCATCCTGTTTGTTGAGTAGTCTGTTCAACAGTTCAGTTGTCTGAGGGGCTCCTGCTTGTTGA
The DNA here is from genome assembly GCA_030412105.1 of Cyclura pinguis. Taxonomy (NCBI): domain Eukaryota; kingdom Metazoa; phylum Chordata; class Lepidosauria; order Squamata; family Iguanidae; genus Cyclura; species Cyclura pinguis. The sequence continues at coordinate 86,158,371 of CM059600.1, forward strand.
ATAATACAAAATGTATTATTCCAAACTCCTTAAGATAGGTAACAAAAATTTCCATTTATCATGTTTTTCTTTGGAGCATAGCAGACAGGTTTGTTTTCTTAATCTAAATGTGAATTTTAATTATTCTTGTCCTTCAAAATTATTTCATATGGGATGTGTTTATACTTCTTGCCTCTAAGACTGTATGATGCATGTTTCATTTGGCAATTCTTTGTATCTTCATCCAGGAGGTGCTATCTTCTGTCTGCCTAAATAACGTGTAAGAATCATGTTCTCAGACTCGTACTCCATCTAGAATAACTAGTGTTGAGGGCTGAGATATCTTTGTTTCTGATATGCATATGTTTTCTGGTTGTAATCCACAGACTCACACCATTTTCACACTACCTCAGAATCTTTCAAAATCCTCTCAAAAACTACTGAGAATTGTATCTCAGCATGTAGAGAACTGTAATCCAGAGAGTGGATTTGACACGGGTAGAAGAGTATTGTTATATTTTTGTATGTATCCTGCTTTGGGGATTCACCTGTTTGGCTATTCTGGAAACAGAATGCGGGACTAGATAGACTGCCTGTGGTGTGATCTAATGTGGCTGCTCTTACGAGTTTATGTATAGATCAGGTCATTTAATTTTTGAATTCACAGAAAGTGGATTTGTCTAGGATCTTTCACTTGAGACCAAGGCATGGGTCTCACTGTCCCCAAAGCTATTTGTTTATTGACTTTATATCCCAGTTTTCTCCCAAAATGGGATACAAGTTTGTATAGCTAAACAGCAAAGCATTTTCTGCTGAAATCTTTAACACATTAGGCTAGATTGCTGTGGAAGAGAACTTCTTAGCTCAGCAGTTTTGAAACTCGGAAGTTTATCAAAAGGATGCAGTTGTGATTTATTTTAGTTGTTTTAGTTCCTCCTGTGTAAAAGATATTCTTGGCAGGCTGACTGAAAAGGAAGTTGAAGGGGGAGGCAAGTTGTCAAGAGGTGCTCCCTGTGCTTTAGGGAGAATCAAGAGTAAGAGCAAAGAAAAAGGATATCTCTGTACAAGAAACTTCTGTGGAGTATTTAACTTTTATTTGACCGTAGGGGGATTTATGCTCCAGAATATTTAAATAAATCAATGTTGTGATTGTGTGGTTTTGAAAAGTCTGTTTCTATGGAATGACTTCATGTTGTGAAGCTCTGACTATTCTCAGTGTCAGTATTTTCTCTTCAGCCCCATATCACTGTGCTAGTGTTGCCAGATAATGCACTTATAATCATTGCCCCAGTGTGTGAACTCTCTTAGCGCTGCATACATATGTGTCTTCAGGCCACCTGTTGACTTACAGTGACCCCATGAATTTCATAGGGTTTTCTTAAGCAAGGAATACGCAGTAGTAGTTTCCCCAGTTTCTCCCTCTGAAATATAGCCTACAGGACTTGGTACTCATTGGCAGTCTCCCTTCCAAGTGCAAACCAGGCCTGACCTGGTTAGCTTCCAAGATCAGGTGACATCTCGTGCCTTTAGGGTATTTAGGCTCTGGTCGCCTAGTACTGAAGGCAGCTGAATACATCTTGGGTTCTACATTCGTACTGAAAAAAATCCAGGTTCCAGGGATCTTCCTCTGATTCTCTGTAGCCTTCTAAACATCACAGAATGTAATGTTAAGGATCAAAGTATGGAGATGCAGGCATGTTGTAGCAATATGCATGTGCACACAAATTGTGCTCACATATTGCTCTGCAGCTTACCAATCCCACTGAAAAAAATTTCACAGATATCGCTGAATCACATGTATAGCAAATGGGTTCCACTAGGGTGGACTCCCTCCCCTATTACTTGCCTCTTCGCATTAAAGTAAAAGAGGTAAAGGAGAAAGAACACGAATGAGGAAACACAGCACTTAAGAATGAATTCAGTATTTTCTGGTATTCTCCCCTTCACCTTCACAGCATCATAACCTTCACTAGGCTTGGCCCTAGGATGATTTTCTTCAGCTTGGAAATAGTGGTAAATAATAGTTGGTGCTGCTAGGATTTTTGTTGATTAGTGGGGTAAGAAGTAGCTGATCAGGGTTGATTGTTCAACAGGGGCCTGGTCTGTGTCTTTTACCATTCACATTTTTTTAATGAATATTTAACTGAGTGTTCAGAAATATTAAAAACTGGGTGGGAGGACAAAGGAAAAGAGTGAAGAAAAATAAATAGTTGGTAGGTACATTCTGGTATGCTGCAACAGCTTTTCACATTGTAGTCAGCCCTCTTTTATATCAACTTACATTAAGAAACTTCAAGTACTTTAATTTTTAACGGTACAAATGTTCTTCTGGAATTGCCTGTGTCATGTATGAAAAATGCTGTGATAATTTCAGAGAAGAAGTCTACTGTTTCCAGTAGATTTAGTAGTCAGAGAAGGTCTCCTAGAATTTACTCTCTTTTACCAGAAATTTGCCTTTTCCATGTACACCCTGTACCCTCAGTTCTTTTTCTGATTCCCTTTGCTGCATGTTATGGCCTTCTGCCCCTTAATAAATTGCATTTGTGTTACAGTATAATTGAAGTCTCAGCTGCAATTTCCCTACAAAAAGCCTACATACCAAGTAATTAAATAATAAAACTAGACTACCCTATAGGACTGTCACAGAGTGTTCGAAGCTCCACAACAAAATGAGTATAATGACACTGGGTTACTTTGCAGGGCAAGTACAAGCCACTGTGTCTCAGCTCCAGCTCCTGCAATATAGGAATAATAATGATGGAGTTTTATACCAAAATGAAGAGAAACTTACGCCCACTTATATCCCACTTATTATGCATTATCATTATATTTATGGGTTGTTTAAATCTTGTGAAAATATTGTGGAAGCAGCATAATTATATGCAAACAAGCGATATTTGTTGATATTTGCTGGCCCAGGGAGGTTCTCCTCCAGAACAATGCAGAGGCAGCCAGACTCTCAACGGAGTGGTTAATTCTAAAAGTCTTCCTGAGTAGGTGGATATCCATATCTCTGTGTATCGTACAGTGAATAAATAAATCTAGGTTTTCTGTGGACCAAGCAGCCACTCCTCCTGACACTGATGGTGCTGCTACTGGGAAAAGAGACTCATGATCACAGTGTACCTTTTGTAAAAGAAATGAGATGCATGCTTCATAAAGAGAAGAGTCAATTGTTGGGAAATATTCCAGATACTTGGCAACCAGTCAGATAAAGGTTTGAAGTGAATCTATCAGCAGCAGGAGATGAGGAGAAAAGTGACAGTGATTTATTTATTTTGTTTTATTTTATTTTGTTTGTATGTTGAGGGGAAATAGGATTTGAGTGTTTAAAACCAAGGTCAAAATAATGAGCAGTCTGCAAAACTGATGACATCTGGCAATAAGTGCATGCCAAAAATCTGAGAACTTTGAAAGTCATAGATTTTTATTATTTAAAAAAAGAAAGAAAGAAAAGAAATTGTGCAGCCCAAGTATTAAAAAGTCAGAGATGGGCAATACCTTTTGTTAGGATTGCTGTAATGCTATAAAAGTGGATCACAGGTGGTACAGTTTTCCAAAACCAGAAACCTTTTCCAGAAGTTTTCATTGAGAGTGCAAGAAGCTCGTGAAATTAGACAAAATTTTAAAACTCAACAAGACCAGACAGCCTATTAAGGAAATTGCAGAGTCCCTTGCAGAAGACAGATTTATTTGTGGGATCAGAGAGCATAGTACAAAATTAGCTGAAGAAAACACCATGGTAGAAGAAGTCTGTACCTGTATCAGTGTCACAAATGTGAAGATATAGACTGAAAAACTGAATGCATCTACATTTATGGTCCATAAACGGGAAGGAATATATCATAAAAATGTAATATCAGATTATGAAAGGCTGTGGTGTAAATGCAGTTACAAGATACTACAGGCATGCCTGTAGTAGCTGTTCAATGCACTATGGCTTCAAGCAGTGTTTTCCATTTGAAAAGACTTCCCAAAATAGCTACTTTGTACCATGTTTCAGGTCCTCCAAACAAACACTTTACAAATTAATTAAAAGATTAAACAGAGGACTAGTATATGTGTGCTGATGTACTTGATCAAACCAGACTGGAACAAACCAAGGGTGTTTCATAAAAGAATTAGAGAGCATAGCACCTTTTAATCTTTTTTCCACATGAGACTGTAAAAAATCAAGACTCGAACCAGTATTCACCAACAGTAAACAAATTTTAGTGTATTAAAATGACACTATTAGAGACATGCTCCTGGAGCAAAATTGTTTAGAAAAAGCACATCTGTTGATAAAGTACCTTTGAAAATTAAAAACAAATATTACGCATAAAATACCATTTTATTTAGTTTTTTTAAAAAAAAGATACTATAATTGACTCTTACCTAATGACTCATAGAATCATAGAAATCATAGAATCATAGAAATGTAGAGTTGGAAGAGACCACACGGGCCATCCAGTCCAACCCCCTACCATGCAGGAATACCCTCAAAGCACTCCCGACAGATGGACATCCAGCCTCTGCTTAAAAACCTCCAAGGAAGGAGACTCCACCACACTCCGAGGCAGCATATTCCACTGCCGGACAGCCCTGACTGTCAGGAAGTTCTTCCTGAGGTTCAGGTGGAATCTCCTTTCCTGCAGCTTGAATGCATCGCTCCTTGTCCTGGTCTCTGGAGCGGCAGAAAACAAGCCCTCTCCCTCCTCTACATGGCATCCCTTCAAATATTTAAACATGGCTATCATGTCCCCTCTTAACCTTCTCTTCTGCAGACTGAACATACCCAGCTCTCTAAGTCTATTCTCATAGGGCATGGCTTCCAGGCCCCTCACCATTTTGGTCGCCCTCCTCTGGACCTGCTCCAGCTTGACCATGTCCTTCTTGAATTGGGGTGCCCAGAACTGGACACAGTATTCAAGATGAGGTCTAACCAAAGCAGAGTAGAGTGGTACCAGTACCTCCCTCGATCTAGACACCATACTTCTATTGATGCAGCCGAGAATTGCATTGGCTTTCTTGGCTGCCGCATCACACTGCTGACTCATGTTCAGCTTGTGGTCTATAAAGACTCCTAGATCCCTTTCACACGTACTGCCATCCAGCCACGTGTCCCCCATCCTATATTTCTGTATTCCATTTTTTCTACCTAAGTGTAGGACCTTACACTTCTCTTTGTTGAATTTCATTTTGTTAGCCTTGGCCCAGCTCTCCAATTTGACCAGGTCATTTTGAATTTTGATCCTGTCCTCTGGCGTATTAGCAACCCCTCCTAAGACTCAAAGGAACTTATGCCACAGCAATAACAGGCTTCTTGTGCATGATTTTTAAACTTTTAAAGGATGATCCAGTGGGCTACTTTCCCATCAATACTTTTTACCCTTTCCAGGGGAATGGGAGCAGTAGCGTGATTGAAACTGCACACATCTCTTTGATTTAACTCTCCTGATTCTTTGAACAAGTTATCAGAACTATAATTAGTAATTTTACTGAATTTATTTGTGTGGTGTGCTGGTTTCGGATTTCAGGTATCAAGAATTGTGTGTCCATGAGCTAATTATGGCTACGTATATAGACGTACATGTCCTAAGTGAATTGGAATGTCCTTTACAAATCTGAAGATCAAGTGCTTTAAAACTGTATATTGCACGATACCAATTTAGTGAGATACTTTTTTGAATAGACACTGGACCCATAGTTGCTTCTTTAAGTGGTGTGGTTGGACTATGGAGATTAGGCTGAGAATTGTGGAGCTCTCTAAATGTTGTTGAACTCCAGCATTCCTCACCCTTGGCTGTGTTATCTAGGGATGATGGGAGTTGCAATCCAACAATATATCAAGGGTTGTATGTGTCTATTCTATTTTCGACCTGTTTTTTAATTCTTTAATTCTAATCTTTTTCACTCTGCTTACGATATTTCTGGAGACATTTTGCCTGCATGCTATGTAATTCTCACAACCGATACAGACTGCGTGCAAACACCATAAGCATTACCAGTAGCCAATAAGGACTGGCAACTTAACAGAGGCTGCAAGATTTACCGCCCAGAAAGACTGGACATTAATCTCTCAGATATAAAGCTAAAATGGATAAACTAACTTTATTAAAGATAGGGAAGTACAACAGCTTTGTTAATGAGTTCCTGACATGCTTTTTTATATCCATCCATGCATTACTTTATTTAATACCCCACATTTTTTCCAGACTGAAACTGATATCTAGGTCTGCTTCTACTCATTTCCCTGTCCCCCTCCCACTGAAAATCCCACTGCTGGTCAGAGCTATTATCCTAACAAGATGCCAGGAATAATCTGCTTAACAAAATGGTTTATATAACATGAAATTGTATTTATGTTATTATAATTTTTTTTATTAAAGCCACGGTGGTAAGTGAAGATAACAGTAAATTTTCAACAGAAATCTAATGAATACTTCTGATTTTTCAGTGAGTAATGCCTGTAGAGCCAACATAGCATAGTGGTTTGGGTGCTGGACTATGAGAAAGGGAGACCAGGGTTAATATCCCCTCTCAGCCATGGAAACCCATAGGTGACTTTGGCTAAGTCATTCTCTCTGACTCAGTTATCAAAAGTTCTTTCAAATGTGAACAGTGCAAAATTTCATTGTGCCCTACATGGTGCCCCCTTTACCCTACAACCATTTGTACCACCACCACCACTCACACTGGGAACACAGAAAAATAGTAGCTCTATCCCCTTGTCTTCCCAATATAATCTTTAAACAGGCATCCGAGAACCACCAAATTACCTGAAATACTGTTAAGCAGAATAAGCATGTTAAAAATCATGGCTATTCTAAAGCTTGTATTTTTTTTTCAAGCATTCCCTGTGCATATGCACCAAAAGGATTTGGAATCATGGCAGTGATGTATAAAAGTTAACTGGTTAAAGAAACTTCAAAATTATATCCATATGAGAGGGTGGGGAAAAAAACACAATAAAAATATTTTGAGCAAACATGCCTGTCACAGTCATTATTAATAGTGCTCCCTAAATCATTCCCTATTGATCATGCCATTGGTGTTGGCTGAGGTTTGAGATGCATAGTGTCATTTGCACTTCACTGCACTTCACAGGGCTGCACATTTTTAAAAGGCTAGTGAAGCACATTATATGCACTTTGATTTCTGCTGATTCAGAAGCCAGGGACTTCACAATTTCAGGATGAGTAATGAACATAAATAATTAAACTCTCAGTTCTGGATTTGTACAATGTCCAGGCCAACTTGTGCTGTTATTGATGGTGTGCTTACACATAAAAAACACATCAGTGAAATTCCTCTGTTAAGAGAAGCCTATGGATGTCAGAGCATGAAGCTGTTGCTACTGCAAAGTCAGGTGAAAGTATCTTGTTTTCAACTGGTGGAAGTCCAAGTCTCTTACGTTCAACCCTAGTCATTTGTGTTCAACTGGAAGTACTTGGTATTGTACCTGTTATTGTTCTGTGCCTTCAAGTCATTTCTGGCTTATGGAGGCCATAAAGCAAACCTATCACAGGGGCTTCTGGGAGCTGGGAGTATGTGGCACACCCAACGTTACCTACTGGGTTTCCAAGGCCAAGCAGGGCATTGAACTCTACTCTTCAGAGTCATAGTCCAATACTCAAACTGCTACACTGTGCCGGCTCTATTTACAGACCTGTTTATGGCCAATATGTTGCATTGTGCCATTGATATCCTCTCAGCAGTCTGTGCTGTCCTCTTGCGGGGATCTCCAGGAACATGGCTTTTATTCTACAGATAGTAGCAGAGATCCTGTTTGAAGCTGGCAGAGCATACTTACACCAAAGGTATGTGCGCTGGAGAGAGAGAAGATGAAGGTCACCAGCCTGTGGTGGCATGAGGGAGTTTTTCCAGTTCATACTTATAGACAACCAGTGGCTGTTGGAGTTGGAGGATAGGGCTTGCCCTCACACTGTTCGACAGCCACTGCTGAGCAAAATTATTGCACCAGGAAATACTGGATACCAGATTAGGTTACTTCAGAAAAAGAAGACCAACTAAGTCCCTAAGAGTTAAGATAATTATTAGATACAATTTTATTAAGTCAAAAGATCACATGAAAAACAGATAACCCATATCAAAAAATAACCAAGCACATACTGTATTAGATGTGAAAGAAAATAAATTTTCAAGAAAATTCTGGCTGATAGTTTCTCTTACAACCATGAAAAATGGGGAAAAGTTGTGTGAATGTGTTTAATTCGTCAACTGGAGAACAAAGGAGGATACCACCATTCTCTTTTGCACAACATCTTCCTATTTCCAAGTCCATTCTAATTTAATTGAGCTTAGAGTTTAAGGGTTTTCCAGTCCGAAACAATAACTCCAGGCCTCTAATAGGTTCTGAGTACTGAAGAGTTGAAAAGCATGTAAACACTGTGGGCTAGAATATAATAAATGTGTCATGGAACTTTTCCAGTGCTGGATACTTTCTATCTGGTCCAGGGACTAAAGCAAGGCTTCCCTAGCATTCTTTCCTCCTTGTTTGTATATTTATGCTGGTGCTGGGTTTTTTTTACATTTCTATCAATTATGATTATGTATTTTAACTCTGTTTTAATTACTTAATTGTTTAATTTGTGTTTTAACTTTGTTATGGTTATGTTATGGTTTTTTAACTATTTTTTTAAAGTACTGCAAGCCTCTTTGATTCCTTCCCCCCAAAAAAGTGGGGTGTATTTATTATAAGATAATTAGAATAGGCATCAGCACCAGCACCACCAGCACCACCTGTCATGGGTTTTTCTGAGGCTGAGAGTGTATGATGTGCCCAAGGTTAGCCCGTGCATTTTCATGGGCAAGCGGGGAATAGAATCCTGGTCTCCAGGGTCATAGTGTAACACTCAATCTACTACACCACACTGGCTCTCCCATTAAAAATATATTAAATATATTTCAATTTGAAAATAGAAAATGTAAAAACATGTGCAGCCTGGATAAAATCATTTGGGCCCAAAGGCTTTAATAAGGACCTGTGTCAACCCCCATGGATTTCATTGGGTTTTCTCAGAGGTGGTTTTGTCAGTTCCTTCCTCTGAAATATAGCCTACAACACCTGGTGTTTGTTGGTGGTCTCCCATCCAAATACTAACCAGAATGGGCCCTGCTTAGCTTCCGAGATCAGATAGGATCTGGTACTTTTAGGGTATCTAGGCATATTTTCTCCTTAGGTAGCATAATCATATCAAGCTACTAGTAGCTATATGGCGCTTTGGAGTGTTCAAAATACTTAGCATGCATGCACCATTTTACTGTGCAACTTATAGTAGCCTTGTATTACAGAGGGAAGGAACTGAGATTGAAAGAGAGTGGCTTGTTTAAGATTGTTCCAGAAGTGAAGTTAAGATTTCTTCATTCATAACTTTGTTACATACACTAACTTGCCATCAAAAGAAACCATTATGTAACATTACGAATACTTCTCTGTCCTCCTGAATGGGAAAGGGGCTTCTGAAGTTTTATGTACATTTATGAACAATAGTGACATAAATGCAAATGTTATTAAGCTTAGTAATTCAGCACTTACATAAATTCCATTGATTCAGTGCATCTACTCTATTTAGGATTAACAGATTTAGACCAATAAGAATAATTTGGAGAACATAAAAAGGGTTATCATATGAAAGAAAAGCTCAGTGAACACTGTCTGTGTCTTGCCCAAGAATATATCTCTTTAAATCTCCAACCAGCTGGGCTGACATGTAGTGTAATCTTCTCTGACATTGCCCCCTAACTGGATATAATTGCATCTTGTGCCTACTTAGGTTATTAGGTTTTATGTTTTTCTTTTGACAAATTTCTTCATATATCTTCAATGTACTTGTAAAGCAATTCAAGTAAAATTTATGTCATTAATTGTCCTTTCACATAATTCCAAGTAGTTTTGTGATCTGGTTTTGTGTATTGAAAATTCCTCTTTATCTCAGTATTCTCCTTAGTAATTTCTTTTGGCAAAATAATTTGCTGATTGTTTTAAGCCTAAAAGCTCTTTGACACTTAAGAGATTTGCAGCATGGATTATAAAGTACCATTTAATCTTCACCTACGAATCCATTGTCCGTGGATTATTGATGCAGTTAAGTCATTATGTCTAAGTCTCAACCTTTTAAGTTTGAAGACCTGAGAATGACAATACAAATTGTACTTACAAGCTGAAATATAGAAAGGTCCTACCAAAGGCTGCTCTAACACTCGTGTTTCAAAGACCTCCAGATGTCTTTATTTGCATGCCCAGATAATTCTGAGTTAAACCAGGCAGCTCATGCAGCATTTAGTTACTGCCAAATAATATTTACTTGAAAGTTTTGAAGAGGTCTTTCTGCTTTTCAGATAAGCTGGGTAATACAGTAAACTTTCTGTAGTCAACAACCTTTACATTTTAAATCTCTGTAAGTGGGAATGAATGCCCATGTGTTCAAAGGTGTGTCCTTATTAGCATAGATCCAACTGTGAAATAATATTTGAAATACTTTTTTTTATAATGAGGAAACAGAGTTTTTTTAATGAAATAGAAAAGATGTTCTTGTAAATTATTATTATATAAAAATAGATTATAATGACAATAGAAAGTAACATAGTGGAGCTAGTAATTTCTTATTGATCTCTCACTGTGAACGGACTAAATCTTGTGGCATGGTCTTTGTAGACGGTCCACATAGGGAAATCCATTGAGGGAGGGATCCACCACAGTTTTCTATTGTGCAATGAGTTATGCAATGCAGGCTAAATGTGTGCCTGAGCACTTGTGTAATGTAATTCAGCTCAACAGTGCTAGCAGAGTTTTCACTCATTTCGGAGCTCAGTTTCAACAGAAAAATCTCAATTAAATGATGGAGTAGAACCTCAAATAGTTATGCTAGAAATGGGTAGTGGTGGATGATCTTTTTCCTAATAGATATGAGTCTGTGACTCATATGTCCACCATATATTTATTTGCAGCTAAGAATCACTTGTGTTTATCTGGGACATTGGTAATGAAGAAGCTGTTCCCAGAGCTTGGAACATTAGGTGTTAAAATTAATTTGACAGTGTTAAACATTGGAAAATAATTTACTGTGGCAAACACTAATGATTGCATTTGATTAGTTAATTGAATTATCATTAATCAATTCATTGATCAAAACATTTGTGATTGGCCAGACCATGGGATTTACAGAGAAACAATCTTGGTTTTAGGGGAGGACATTATTGGCTCCTTTAAAAGGGCTCTTTTTCTCCTCCCTCCAGCCTGGACCTTCTTTCTCACATGGGCTATGAAGCCCATAGTAGTATTGTTCCTGGGAGATCTGAGATTCGAGTATGTCTGGGAGCTGTCAAGTTGGGAAAGGCTGTCCCATGGCATGAGATCTCCTTTTGTTACCTGCCTACCTTTCTGTTTTCTTTCCATCCCCACCAGCATGCATACTTCACTCACTCTTCAAATACCCCCTTGGTTAAAGGTTAATAAATTTGTTTATTTCAACTAGAGGGCCCTGATCAACTGTAAGTACAGCAGTAAATATCTATAAATACCAGTCACTGAATCAAGAGTGGAGAATTCTTTATCAAAAATCTTTTGAGAACCTGTAAACATAGCCATGACTGAATCCTTTCTGCCCCTTCACTGCTTGTCAGGAAAAGTGGTCTGGTAAGATCAGTGGTAAAGGATATCATTTGCACTCAGGAGCTACAGATCTCAAATTCAGATTATGCTGTCTCTGGTTTAAAAGATCTAACAACCTCATTATTCTCTGCAGTCATGTTACTATAAAACTTGTTTAAGTCCCTGAAGCTTGTAAAGCGAATGAAATAACAATAAACTTCCACTTATTCTGAATGCATGGATCTTGGTTCAATAACTGGTACTGGCCTAAGTGTTTAAAGGAAGGATTATACCTTAATCTTACAGATCTAAGTTGATCCTCTGTTGGGAAAATTTGACTTATTGGAAATAGGTGAAGCAATCCTGTCCTACTTATCTGGCAGTAAGTGTCACTTACTTGAAGTTAAGACTTACTTCTGAGTAGTCTTACTCCTGGTTAGATTTTAAATGAAAGATTCAGAAGCACAGTAGGATTTGAATTTTTCATAGCTTTATGTTTTGGCTTCAAGCTCCAATCTTCCCAAACTCCTCAAAGTGTATGAAAGGAACCACTGAAGAATGAAGTATGTAAAAACAGAATGGGAAGAATGGAGAAAGAAATGGGGGAGGGATTTAAGGAAAATTTTTTTACTTAATTATTCAGAAACCTAGCACTGTATGACATACTTAAGAAAGGCACAAAGGTTGCAGGTTATCCCAAATAATATATGATTATTTTATATTATACCAGAATACATCATAGAGGCGCGTCAAGAATATAATCAATAGAAGAGAGGTTACTGAAGAGAGTCACAATTCACCACTGCCTCAAACCCCAGAAGGACTCTAAATAGGTTCCTACCATCCAGGGTGGAGGGAGACATCAACCTTTTAAGCCTGTATGACCTTACATTCTGAAGAAGTCTTGGCTGATTGAGGGTCTTAGTCTACCACTATTTTATATCCTTTTTTTTTCTTCCAGTATGAGACCCAAGGGAGTTCAGAATATAAGTTAACACCAAATACAGTTAAAACAGTGGGTAATATAAAAGGTGAAGAACAATTAAACAACCATATTTTAAAAAATGAAGCAGTTAAAGAGCAGTTAAAATACAATGATAACAATGATATTTTTTTTAAAAAAAATACAAACCACGTCTATTAAAAGACCTTTTCCAGTGGCCAGTTAACAGCCAAAGACTTGGGTAAATAAGACGGCCTTTACTTGCCAGCAGAAAAAAAGTGAAAAGTGGCAAGAAACAAACCACTACTCCAATCCCCTTTCCAATCAATTATTCACTTTTTCCTTCTTTTCCTTCTTTTTTCTGCTTTCTAAACCCAGCTGTTCTTCAGCTCCACAAATCCTGCCCTTCTGCCGCTCCCATCCTTCCCTTTACAGATTACCTAACAACAGAATCACGTGATACATTTTCTCTCATTCTAATATTGAGTGATGTAGACTTGAGTCAATTGTCTTGGACTCAAGTCAGACTTAAGTCACTTCAGTGACTCAACTTGGACTTGACTTGACAAAATCACACACTGACCCAACTCAACTCATGATTTGTTTTTAGTGACTGACTTGCTGCCCTTGTTTTAGTAACATAGCACATTCATCCAGAAACCTTCCAACCTTGAACAGTGCTTCCTTCTCTTTTTGCCTACTGGTCACATGATGATCTGTCTCAAGCCCAAAGTGTGGGTGACTTCTCAAAGACATACCGGAAAGAGCTAGGTGATGAGTTTGTGGCAGGGTTGAATTCTGCTCAGCAGCGTGTCCTTGCTGCATGTCGGACGAGCCTTCTAAAACTCCTCCTAAGAGCAGAAGGCAAGACTTGCCCCCAGAGCACAGGGTGCATTCTCAGTGGGGAAGAGAAAACATATTAGACAGTGGGCTTGAGGAGGAAGGACCTTCCTTCAGTAAAGGAGGTAAGAAGGGTCCTTTCCCCCTCTTCTGAAAAAGCCTTCAGCTTCAAAAATGTGAAGTAAGAAGGATCCTTTTCCCCACTTCCAAAGGTACAGATGGGAAAATAGCAAATGTGGAGGACTAAGTCTACATAAATGGTTAAAACTGACTTTATTTGACTGTCCATAAATTCTGGAATGTAGGTTGGGGTATAAAGTTGGCTCCTAGACTTGATACTTGACTTGGAAGTATATTGCAGTGACTTGAGACTCTGTGTGAGACTTGAAGATAGAGTCTTGAGACTTGACTTGAGACTTGGAGTAAAAGGCTTAAATACATCACTGCTAATATTTCTTCTCCGGAGGCAGTAGGTCTTTCTGTTTTCGTGAATGTGATTGAGGGAGAGGGACTCACTCTAATGAATTCTAATCTATTTCACTAAATCTTTTTTTTAAAACTTCAATATTAATTGGGAAATTTAGATGAAATCACCAGTATCATTAATTCAAATAATAATTTAATGAATTAATTCCAAGCTCTGTCTGTTCCATAGGCAGAGAAAGCTTGGATGTGAACAGGATAACTAACCATAGTACACTGTCGCTAAGTCATTCTATTTGTGGTCATGGTGTCATATGCGTGTCAGAATAGCTTTAGGCCCACTCCTGGTTGTTTGAGGCAGAATTTGCATATGTCTGAGGTTTGTTTCTTCTTCTGTTTTGAATATGAAGACTATGGTATAAAGAGAATCTTCAAGACTGATTATTGTGGAAGTTTAGATAGAGATAAGAATAAGTTAATATTTATTTTGGAGGAAAAGGGATGTGAACAGGTTTTGGAGCAATCTGGAAAAAATGAACTATGAGAACACAAAGACATATTTGAAGGCTGGTTATGGTAGAGTTTGGTATCTTCTTTTAAGAAGTCTTTACATATTCTTAACCATAGTTTTGATTATTTTCTGTTGTCTTAATGTTGAAAAAGTTACATTGTGATTACTTGACTGCATCACAGACTAGCACCAGGCCTGATGGTTACACTAAACTGATGTGGCCAAAGTTGAATTGTGTCTGGTGCTGCCTTTCCAGTTACAGACTCTTCAGCAGAAGTTGTCCTGGAGAGAATATAGAGGTAATTTCCACAAATTCTCCCTTTTTGCTAGCAGACCCCCACCTCCCATACCATCCTGTCTTGGGACAGATTTGGGGTAGATTGTTGCAGTGGGAATGGAAAAGGAATGAAAACCACTTCCCTGCCCTTTCGTTTTACAAATTGCTGCCACATCCAAAGAGCCTTTGATAAACTGAGAGTATACTGGGCCCTCTACATTTGCTAGGGTTAGGGGCACAGGACCCTTGCAAAAGTGGAAAAATCACAAATATTAAAATGTGTGGGTGTCTGTGAGAAGGGAGCTGAGGTATGGCGGGGAGAGTGGGCACCTAGGATGCAAACCAGGTCAGGGAAACGAATGGGTTGGTATGGTGGCCCTGTACTTCCTCTCGCTCACCCGTGTCCTTCCTTGGGTGCGCGAGGGCATAGGGAGAGGGTTTGTGGCACTGAGAAATCTGGCTGCAAGACATCTTTAGCTGGCCAGGCAGTGGCTGGTGGAGGAGAAGGAGGCTGCATGGCCTGATTGAAGATGCCAAGAGGGAAAGTTCCCCTGAAAAAGAAGTGCCTGAGATGAGGGCCGGAATTGAAGAAACTTGCAAAAATTCCATGAAAGTCAAACTCACAAATGTGGGAGATCAACTGCATTTATTTATTTATTTAGAGCATTTATAAACCTTCCTTCACCCAGAACTGCTTACAACTTGTTAGTTTGACAGCTCCTTGCTCTCAGGTTTACAGTCTAATAAGACAGAACACACAAAGAAAAGGGAGGCAGTGGGGGAGTGGGATTAAACCCAGCAGCTACTGTTTCTTTTTCTCTCCCTCTGAGGCCAGAGGAGTGCCAGTTGAAATGGAGAAAGAGACTCTTACTGACAGCTGGGACCAAGACATAATGGAGTTGTGCCTGGCTGCTGTTCTCTCCTCGAAGGCCACGATAATGGCAGCTGAAATGAAGGGGGGGTTTCTCAAGATAACCTTCCTTTGCATTCTGCTTAGTTACATATATTCGGTATGTATAGATTTTTTTTTAATCTCCTGAATACTCTGAAGAACCAAGTGTGACATTGAAGTACCAAAAGGAATCCAAATTCTCCCCTGCCACTTTTTGAAGCAACTTCTACACATTAGCAATGAAATCAGTGTTGTGTAATGCCACCTCATTTAGTCCTCTCCTTACAGTTATGTTTAAGCATGACCCTTTAGCGGGCAAAGCTTGGTTAAGCAATCCGTACATTGAGCTTTAAACAAGTGCTACTATAGTTATTAGCTTCAGGCACTGCCACTCACTGAGCACTATTTAAATGCTGCATTCAACTCCCAACAGTAGTTAAATAAAATATTTAAATTTATGTTCACATTGGCAAAATTATAACCATGTTATCATTTACTGAACAAGCATTGTAGCTGAGCATGTCAGATAACATTTGCCAAACTTTTGCTAAAACATTAAATGTCTTTTCTGTTTTCTCACTACTCTTTTACTGTTTTTTTCATTTATTACTACCTTTATTGTGCCTATCTATCCTCCTAATTCAGTAAATATTTCTGTTGGATAAAATGGAGGTCCACATTTCCCGTCTCAGATTCTTGCAGGGTCTTAACTCAGGAAATTCTAACCCAAGAATTAAGGCAGTGATTAATGCTGTGTTCCTGCACTGAATGAAGTGTGCACCAAAACATGTTAAAAGAATAGATATTGAACTGCTGCAGTGAAAAGGATGATAGAAAACAATGCAGGATTTTAGCAGTGGGCCCTTGTTCCTAATTTGTAGGATGATCTTGCTGCTGGCTGAATTTACTGCCCTCTGTTTGCTTTTGTTTTTAAGTTTGATGTGGTGTTGTGAACCACTCCTAAGCATTTTAGCCTTACAGGTAAGGTACAAATGCTTCAATAAAATTAAAAATAAAAAAATACTAACCGTAGCATGAAAGGGTTTCAACTCTGAAATAATAAGTACTCCTGTGCTTCACTTTAAGCAAAAGAATTTATTGTGGGAATTGTGCAGTTCTTCAGGTGTAGCTGAACTGTAATAGTAGTAGCCATAGCCAGGATGGCCAACGGCTCCAGATGCAGTTCAGCAACAAGGAGAGACATCCAGTTCCCACCTCTGCTCTGTGGTAACTTCTGAAGGCTAACTGAATGTTATACTGATTTTTCTGTTTTTATACTTACCTTAGATTCTTTGGCATTAGGGTGTTTGTTTCTTTTTGTTTTAGTTTTTTAGTAAGTTTCTCTGAAAACCCTTTGTAGCAGGCAGCATGTAGATGTTGTTAGATGAATTACATATGTACAAGTCCATCTGAAGCACATTAGCCCTCCCCAAGGTTCCCTGAGGAGGGCTAATGTGGCTTTTTAACTTTCCCATTACTTAGATATAAACCCTTAGCAAGGACTATTCTACAAAATTTGAAATTTATTCCGTTACTTGTAAATTTATTTTCTTTTCTAAAACTTACAAGCAGTATTTGTGTTAGAATGAGGAAGAATTTCAGGGGCAAGATTGGTATTTAACATATGACAATCCTATGAATGAGAGACCTTTAGAGACCCAATCACCCACAGCCTTGTTCAGGTTTTGCAAACTCCGGGATGACTGAGTCAATCCATCTGTAATGTAGCCTTTCTCTTTTCCTGTTCTCTTCAACTTCACTGTGTGCTGTTGTCTTTTCCAGTGGTTGTATTGCTTTGACGTTAGGTTTCTGTTACTGTAAACTGTGTTGATAACTCTTGATAGTAGAGGAATACCTAAAGTAAAATAATTACAATAAAGGTCTACCTTAGTTAACAAAGTACTGTGGATGTGTTCCTGGACATGACTTCTTAACTGAAGATTTGGTACCAGAAGGAGAAATAACATTCAAAGAACAGGGATAGTTTGCTAAATTATGCAACAGAATAGCACATCAACAATTTTCAGCAAACTTTTTATCCGAAACTAACAAACAAATAGCATGCACATGTGAAAGGAAGCACCCAAGTCAGGTAAGCCTTGCATAAGTAAACAGAACCATTTTGAACCTACAAGAGACCACCTGAAGTTTTCTTCCAAAAATGCATCCAGGGATGACCTTTTTTTCCACAACCTCCATTTTGTTTATGATTTCCATTTTGGTGGCCAAGTGTGCTGCTGTTGTTGTGTACCTTCAAGTCATTTCCAGCTTCTGGTGACCCCAAGGTGACTCTGTCATGATGTTTTCTTGGAAAGATTTGTTCATAGGGGGTTGGCCTTTTGCTTCCTCTGAGGCTGAGGAAGTGTGATTTGCCCAAGGTCACCCAGCAGGTTTCCATGGTGAAGTAGCGATTCAAATTCTGGTCTCCAGAGTCCAGTACACAAAACCACTACACCATGTTGACTCAGATGTATAGACCTATGCTTTTTTTTTTTTAACATGTTGGGAAGGTAGCTGTAGGCTTACCTTCTCTTTCCTTTTCTTTCTGTTTTG
The DNA here is from genome assembly GCA_030412105.1 of Cyclura pinguis. NCBI lineage: Eukaryota > Metazoa > Chordata > Lepidosauria > Squamata > Iguanidae > Cyclura > Cyclura pinguis. The sequence goes on from CM059600.1 coordinate 86,176,385, forward strand.
CTATTCATAGTGGAGGTAACTTGTTTACTTTGCCTATTTTAGGGGAGCATGCACTGATACATGAGGATCAGTTAGAGTAATATCTCCTTCTTTCCCAACTCTGATGCAATTCTGCTGCACCACAACACTGAAAATCTGTGTTTCTGTAGCCCTGCTACACCATCCTTTCAATGCCAGTGCTTCTAAAAAAAAAAAAAATTACAGCTAGACAGAGGACAGGGAGGAAAAGGCAGTGCTGGACAGGCATAAAAAGACTTTGTAAAAAGAAGCAGTTTTGTCAGAGGGTTTTTTTTTTTAACTGAGATATGTGTCTGTGTAGTACCTGACATAAAATTGCCTAGGTGCTAATCTAGCAATCAGTGCATCTGCACCTGTATACAGAAATGTTAATGTATGTTACAAAACAGAATGAAAAATCGAATATGCCAGTTCAACATCTTACACTTTATAACCTTTTTAAGAAGTTTGTTCTTTTAATGCATTTTTGTGCATTAAAAAAGAGTTATGGAGTCACAGACTTTTCTTAGCGTTTTCATTTAAACATAAGCAACTAATCAGGTGTCCTAAAAATGTTCAGCTTCTACATTTTAAAGCACAATTATGAAAACGTACGTGAGGATTACATTTCTGGTTTTAACAGTGTTTTAATGTTTTAACACTGTTTTAACAGTGTTTTAATGAACAGAAATATTTTAATGCTTTCTGCTGCTGTTGTGTCAGATTCATTTGTGTTAAGTGGTACCATGTAGATAAATTAAAACATAACAAACTAAAAAAAAATGTTGTTGTTGTAGTCAGTATGCATAGGAGTTTGTAGCATATAAGGGACAGATCCCTACCCTTTGGAGCTTGTAGTCCAGATGAAAAGAAGGGAGGAAAGCAAAACCAGGAATACACAGAAAAAATAATAATACTGTGCTACTATTCCAGTTGCATATGTTTTGCATTTGTTACAAGTTTGTTTTATAGTGTAGCAAGGTGTTCCAAACATTGGACTACAATGGCATCATCTCTAGTATGTATAGCCAACTAATGAGTTATCATGGGAGTTGCAGTCCAACAACATTTGGAAGGCTACAAGTTGTCCACCACTGGAGTGGGATATGGAAAGTTAGGGTCTGTACCAAAGACATCAAGGATAAGGTGGCTTTTGAGGGGGTATTTGAAAAAAGTAGAATCAGTAGTATCACAAAAGTGTTCTATAAGTCTATTTCAAGCATGCATGGCAAAGAAGAAGGAATGGCAGAGGTGACAGGCCCTTTATTCTCCCTCAGATTGGTATGGCAGTTCCACTCCAATAAGACACCCTGTCACTTTATTTTGACTCCACTCTTTTATCACAGCCTTTGTGTAACAAGGCTAGAGTTTTAATTGGTCCTCAGAACCAAACTGTTGATTTAAGATAACATGTTCTCTTTATTACAGTGACTAGATAACTCAGACTGACTCTGTAGTTATAAACCAAACTGTGGTGTTTATTATAGTAACAGTGGAAATAAAGTATCTTGTTGGAGTTCAGTTGTAGTACAGTGTTGATAAATTAGCAGTTAAACTTCTGACAGACCTTTAATTCCTGCCTCAGACACCAATTCTCTATGTCTTTTCCTCAGTTGATTAACCACACCTGAGTCAGCCTGCCTCTGGCTAGTTTTCACTGAAGACTCAAAACATGCACAGAAACTTGTCCTTATATAGAATTCCTCTCATCCATAAGCACTTGTCATGAACACCACTTTGCTGGGTTTCATTTTTGAGGGGCTATTCCAGTTGCCTAGCAACCGGCATCAGGTTGTTCTGGCATTCCAAATAGCCAGCCCCCAAAACAACTTCATCACAGCATAGTACTTTGAGGGAGCAGAGTACCTTTGGACAGCTGACGGTGAATGAACAAAGCTTATGAAATGGAATATACTTGAATGAAGGCTTTGAAACTATGGATTATAACCTGGTGCTGAATCAGGAAGTAGACAGGAAGCTAGTGTAATGATTTAAAGAAAGGCACCCCATGATCGGACAAATGAGAGAGTTGGATGGCAGAGAGACGGACAGAGTGGAGGGCACTGAGAGGAGACAATGAAACACCGGAAGTGTGTACCAGAGTTTTCATCCCAATTGACAGCAAGACCTGGCCTCTTTTTTGTAATGGCGTGAATAAAGTAACCTGACTTGGCAGATTTTGCTGAATACAGATAAGGGAGGGCGAAGAAGAAGAAGAGGAGGAGGAGGAGGGATCCAAAATCAAGGCTTCATGGCTGTTGCAAGATCACACATGGTGACATTGTTAACAAATAAGAAAATTATGAGGAGAGGGTGGCTGTGAGGAGACATGTAAAATCCACTTTTAGATATATTGAGTCTGAAACGTCTGTGAAAGTGCCAACTGGAAATATCAGACAATCACTTGATGGTGAAGGATGGAGAAAGATGGCTCGCTTAAAGAGTTAACAGTGCTTCTTACTACTTAGGACTCTCTCTATGACCAAATGAACAGTACAGAGAGGATTAATTAAATCAGGGCATTAAGTAGTTCCACACCTTTTTAAAATATAGTGTGGGGGTCAGATTTACACTTTCAGAGGAAGTGTCGGCAAGAACTGAGCATAATCTTACCATGCCTTTGCCAGGCAAAATAAAATCTTTGGGGCACCAAGGTCCTGGGGAACACACAAAATGATACTGAAATTGTTCTTTCCTGGCAAGGAACATTTAAAACTAGTCACTTCTTTTTTCTGAGGTAAAAATTTATAGCAAGTATGAATATTCTAGAAGGTAAATTAGACACCTATCTACAGAGGAAATATTTCTGATTCTATTTGTTCCTGAAAATTCAAGGCTCAGATTACTGTATATGTAGTCCCTGTGTATATGTAGTCACCTCTTTCAAGAGACTAAGCATTTAACTTTAGTTTCAAGGTTGTTGGCATTATAGTTGGCTGCAGTTGTCTTTATCCTGTTTTTATTTTTTGGTCCTTGAGACATCTCCACTTGAAATGGCCTTAAGTTCTGCTAGGACAATAAATGATAACTTTGGAGTGGCTGTCACTGTAATATTATATTTTGTTGCTTGCTAGGTTCCTGACCAGCTGAGGAGACATGACAAAAAATGTGTTCTGTTCTAAAGGGTGTCTGTCAGTAGTATTTAATTTACAGTTAAATTGCACTTCACTGAATTGGGTATTTTCAGTTTGATTCTTTCTGGGCGAGGAAGGTGGACTTAGGATGACTGTGAATAACTTGGCCAGAAAAACAAAGCTGATGGTTAAGAGGTAGTAGCAGGACAAAATAGATAGTGACAGTGTTGTAAATATGAACTGCGGCGGGAGTAGGATAGCAAGAGAACAACATTGTATCAGCAGGACCATGGACAGCTCTAACCTAGCAGATAATTTGCTTCGTCTAGTTGCAGAAGACAAATAAGACAAAATACCCTGTCATGGCTTGAATCTCTCCTTGCTTCCAAATAAGGAATAGACTGGGTCTCCTGGGATGGAATACAAGTTGCATATATAGGATTTTCTTGCAGTTTATTTTCCATGCAGTGCTGAAATCCACTCTGGATAGCTAGTTGCATCATGTAATTCGAACCATATGCCAGATTTGACATGCTGATAAAGCAGGGAAAGTTAGGGTTGTTGTTGCTGCTGTTATTACAGTAGCAGAATGTGATTGGGAAGATCCTGTAGGAAAAAATGGACACCTGCATTTTAAAAATAGAAGAATAAGGAGACAACAGCAACAAAATCAAGGAAGGGAGTTTCCTTGGATTGAAGACCTGGTTTATAGTACTTATAAAGCGGAAGGAGGAAATTTGGAACACTTTCACTAAAAGATTTAACCAAACAAAGTATAGATTAAAAAAAAAAAAAGAACCAGACTTGTGTAAGGTGCAATCAGCAATCTCATGTATTAATGTGAGATCATTCTTCCTGCTAAATCTGGCTCTTTTTTAATGCTACTCCTGTTGGAAGTATAAAAGGAAGTAGTCAGGAATAAATTAATATATGTTGATCGTACTGTCTTCAGAAGTTGAAGACACAGACACTTTTTTACTGTGTCACTAATAATGTATACAATTTTAATATTTCATGAGTGAGAGGAACATCCAGTGGGGGGTATGTAAGATCTTTTACCTGATTCTGTCAAACGGCTGCATCAGCATTCTATTTTTATTTGGGAACATAGAAGTTGTGTTGGTTTGAATGATGTTAATCTCCATATTAGAAATTATGAACATAAGAGGAAAAAGAAGGCTGTCTGGATCAGAATGGCCTGTGGTTAACTTTTGAGTATGCTATCATATCCAAAGGCATCCTGCATCCTTTCCTGGCCAACTTTTTGGAAAATAAGCTTTGGATGCAACAAGGGTGTAAACTGCTGCAAGGGAAACTGCTGTAAAAGGACAAAAAGAAAAATCTCTCAGCATGTTTACACAACGTTGTGCATTTGGGGGATTAAGTCCACTTTGCTACCTCTTTGTTTTGGGAGAGAAATGTATTTTTTGTCCTTCCAGTTTGATAATACTGATTTCCACTCTGTCAGTTTGAGAGGTGTAACTGTTTAAAATTCTTATTTTTGTTGAAATGTTTCATAATTCCATTGTGTTATATTGTGATGTGTATTTTCATGATTTTTTGTATACTGTGCTGATACCAAAGAATGAAAGATGAGTTTAGAAATTCTTTAAATGAGAAAATAAAGAAAGAAAGAGAGAAAGATTTGGTTTGTCTTCATAGGCACTTGATAAGTTCTTCCAGAATCAAAACAGGGGAGTAATGAAACTGCATATTTTTATTTGTGAGCCTTTGATGCTGTCCACTGACAAGGAGAGAAACTTTTATAGTTTATAGAAGAACTTGGAAATGTTATATTCTTGGACTTCACCTCCTAGATTACCTAGTCAGTGTGGTTTATGTAACCATATATGCACTGTCTGAAATTAATGACTTTATTCAATGGATCCTAATTTATTAGCATTGCATGAGGAAGTCTGTGAATGTTATTAAGCTGGCATCTGTACACATATCATTCACAGGATCACGAACTGTAGGAATAAATTAGATAAGCTTTCAAAAGCATATCCAGCTGTGGATGCTGTCATCCAACTGCATTGCATTCAGCTGGATGCTTATTGAAATGCATATCTTGCTCCAACTGGTCATGTATAACTAGAGTACATACATTTCAAAGGGTTCACTATGAGCGTTTCTTTTTAGTTTTCATATTTTTGCTGCTGTCAGTATCTTTTCATATCAGTAGTAGTAATTATTTGAGAGCACATACGTTAAAATATAACAGTAAATAAACATTGAGCATCCCCCCTCTGGTAGAGGATATCAAGTTAGTATTAGTATTAGTAAAATTAGTATTCTAAAGCATTTATTTATTTGTTTATTTATTTATTTAACAGGTCTGAAGGCGAAAGTTCAAGAAGCATCAGGTATGTACATGAATTCTTCACCCTTGTTATATGGTATCTGTGAAACTAGTTGTCTTAGGGAACCATTATAAATAAAAAGGAAAATTTTATTTTGAAGCAGTTTAAAAGAACAGGTCTTTTGACATTGCAATGTTGTCAATGCAAGATTATTGACATCTGGTTTCTTAAGCATGCCAAAGTCATTGTGCTTTAGTTAGAAATAACAAGCAAGTTATTTTAAATTTTTTTAAAAAAAATACATATGAAGGAGATTTTCTGTACTTGATAGAAGAAAAGATTCTGAAGCTCTTTTAGAGAGGAGCATACAGATGACATCAGAGATGTGCATATATCCCATGCCCTGTCATATACAATTGTTTTCTCTGTGGGTTAGATTTGAGTTGCCTGCTGTCTGAAAGAAAAGGAAAAATGCTGTGCTCTTTAAAAGTAATTTGATTTCAAGGATACTGATGCTTGAGAGATTCTAATGTGTTTACTTCCAGTTAAAGATGTTTGTTCAGAATTTTGTCCCAACTGTGATAGCATTTAACATAATTTTTTACTGCCAGGTCTCTGTGATAATCATGCTTCTTTTCTTCCATAAAATGATCTCAACTTTTTGTTGTCTGAAGTTAGATACTTTTGTGTCCTATTCAAATGAAACATAACTCATATACAGTGGGGCATAAAAAATTATGACACTAACTAGCACTGCATGTGTATCATTGGTATAAGAATATTCAAGTGCCGAGCATTAAGTCAGTGACTGGGTTGGTTTTAGTGTGATTCAAGAGGTATAGAGAGAGCCATGTTCAGACTACAATCTCATTAAAATAAGTGGGTAGGCAGTATGACAGCCACATTGTACACAACTTTAGAGGAAATTTATGGAAATTTATCACTCGCAGCTCTTATTGCACAGATATTGTGAAATGTAGTGCAACTAATCAGAAGCAATGTTACAGCAAAACAGGTAATATTTGGATAGTGAGTTTAGAAAGTATAGAACCTTCTCTACAACACAGAAAGTATGTTTGTGCAGTTAAACTAGGAACTACAATTTTGGGGAGAAACACTTGTGCTATGTTATGTTGTGTGTTTCCTCAAGAATTCCAGTTTCTGAAATCTTTGTGCACAGGCAGAAAGAAGTGAGAGGGAGAGAAATGGAAGAGAGAGCAAACACTGTAATAGCCGCAAAATATATGTGTATAATTTTCTAGTTCACAAGTAGCGTATCTCTCTGAAACCTTTTCCTATGAAATATGTTTTTGCCAAAGAGGATGAACTATGCCTCCATTATCTTATTAAATATTTACGTCCAAATACAAACTCCACACCAAAAACACATCTGCAACTAATTTTTAGTGGAGTATGTATACCTTTATGGATTTTTTTGTACATTAGCAGTGATGGTGCCAGAAGTTATAAGAAGTGTCAGTGAGCTACCACGCATTAAAATCTGCAAGCATTCTACTGTGAGGCTTAAGCATTTTTGTCTAGCACACGTAAATATGTGAGGAATACTGACTTAAGGTGGACAAGGCATCATTTTTTGCATTCTATTGTAGAGACAATATTGGTTATTCTATAAAATGTTTGCAACGGTGGTGGCCCATGGGGGGAGAGGGGGGAGAGAAAAATATTGACAACTTAGTTAAGACCAATACAAAAGTTGCAAAAGTAGTCCACAAATTTTGTAGTATCCTCTTTCAGGTTGGAAGTTATGTTAAAAGAAAACACCAAAAAAAAAAAAAAGTACTAGAAGGGGATTGTAAAAAAAATTACCCAGAATCATCATGGTATAATTTCAGAAATGTAGAAAATGTGATTCCAGGATTAAAATAGAAGGTTTTATTTCATGACTTGTGGAATGATTTGTATGTATGTATGAGCTCAAGTCACAATTTTGTAGTCTCCTCTCCTCTCAGTGTTAGGTGCTTGAGAATATTATGCAGATTGGCTGTCCTTCTGACTGAGTTGTTAGATAAGTACCACTATCCTACCTTGAATATGTCCAATCTCATCTGATTTTGGAAATGAAACATGGTCAGGTATGGTTAGTATTTCGGTGGAAATTGATAGTACTGAGCCAGATGGGCCAGTGGTCTGATTTAGCATATGTCAACTTTCTATGTTGCTACCAATGCAAACTTGTGTTAGCTCAGTTTCAGCAAAGTAGTTTTAAAATTAGTTGTTCTTGACATTAGCGCACTGGTAGTTGGAAGTTGTGATAATCTATCAAAAATGAATTTTTACCTAGCAACACTGTCCAATATAGATTTGAATTTACACAAACAATTTGTTACAAAAGAATTTAGTATGTGATATGTGTTAATACTTGGAAGAGTTATTCTGCCAGTCATGCAAACCTTTCTGAATCAAATGTTGTAAGTTTCTGCATATGTTAGAATGCCTCTGATTTGTGTGTGTGTATTTTACTTGTAATCAATGGTTTAGCGAATGTTAAGCAATGTTTTTAATGAGACCATTATGTGCTTTCATTTCCACCACTCAAGTCTTGCTTTATGGTAGATGGATTATACTCCAAATTACCAATCTGGCTGTCGTGAAAAGAAAGGAAATGGTATAGGAATGCACCTAGAATACTTTATAAAACAAACCTTGTAAATGATCGTTTAAGCTGTCCTTATAGCTGATGTAGCATTGTGATGTGATATGTTGTACATCCACAAAATTGCCCTAAGATATTTCAGATGGTTTGTGGTATTTTTTTTAATAGGTAGTGGTGGTGATTTTCAATAAGCAAGGTCAAATTCACATAATCCAAACAGTATTATTATTGTTGTTATTTGATGCCAACTTTGACTTGTGACGAGCTGTGAGTGAGGGGTTAGAGTCTCTAAGCTGAATGAGGTGTTTTTCACACAGAGTGGCTGACCTTACTCCCCACCTCTGAAGAATATTTGCTGCTTGCCTTATCTAGAGCAGCTGAATGTTCAGGGAGAATGGTTCAGACAGCTCCAACTGAGCAGCAGGTATCGTGAGCCACTTTTGCACTGCTGGCATATCAAAAGGAGGCATAGCATCTTTTTAGCAGCTCATAGTGTCTGTACAACTCTCCTTCCAGCACTGCATTTCAAATGAGTTGATTTTCTTCCTGTCACCATTCTTCATTGTCCAGCTTTCACAACACTGCATGGAGGACAGCAGTGGGGAGAAGGGGAAGGGAAGCTGCTATTGCTTGATGGGAATCTCATGGCTGTAGTATTTGATTTAGCCTTGTCAAATTACATGAATGCTATGTCCCTGAAATTAATTTTGCATTTCAGCAAATGGAAATGATGCCCATGAATTGCTCATGAACCGTGGAATAAGACTAGACACAGAGAATTGCATTGAACAGGGGTCTCTTTATTTGACCTAAAACCCATTTAAACTATGCTGAACCTGGAAAGGAGCAAGAAAGGGGAGCAAACTAGTGTGGGATCAGCTTAGGCCAAGTATCACCTTTGACTTCCTCAGTCTTCTCCTTGGCGGACCATCTGATTCCGAACGGCAATCCACTAGCTGAGTTGCTCTCTATCCGGCTATCTGCTAGAAGGCAGACCCAAGGCACCACCCCCAAATCACAGGACTTAAAGTGAGGAAAAAGACTCCAGATCTACCCCAAGGCAAGTCTCTCTCCCCCCGCTTCCAGGCCACAGAATCTAAAGAGGCAATTCTAGGGGCCTCCTTTCACCAAAAGGGTGCAAAAATGTTCACTGAAACTCTTAGCTTATCTCCGCCCACTCTGCCAAATGACTGCCTATTTAAAAGCAATCATCAAAGTCCCCCAGGTACTTTGGGTAGGAGCCAAAAAGAGTGGGGGGAGGAATTCCCACCTAGCCCTGAAGCATCCAGCCTTATTTACACTACACTGGAAGGGATTGGGGGGGGCAAAAATGACATCCAAAGAGCTGGCATAGGGGGTGAACAGATCTTAAAAACCCCTCCAGCTCTGCCCCCCAATGCATAATATCATGTTGCTGTGCACCTGATGCAAATAACTCTGGCCCCTCTTCCATGGAGGCCTTCAGCGGTGACCCCTACCTTGTAGCACCTTTTACCATGTGCTGTGCCGTTCCAGAGCTACAATACCTTGATAGCTCAGAGGACAATGAGCTTGCATTGGGTTTGCTCTGTGGATGAGGGATATTGTTGCTATCTTTAAACAACTCATTTAATCCAAAATGTCCATGCACGTTGTTTTCAACTGTTTTTAAATCTGGTTTAACTTGTAAGTCTAGTTAATATACTTTTAGTCTGTTTAAATTATTTTTATAATTTCAAATTGTTTTAGCTGCTTTAATAAATTTTATTAGTATGCTGCCGTAAGTTCTCAGAATACAGGACAGGATTACAATTATTAAAAATTATACAAATATTAACGTATATACCTGGCATTGCCTGGGATTTTATTTTTCTCTTAAGAACTCACCAAAATGTCTTGTACAGTACCTGTAAGTTTTCCTCATATTCCCCAATACAACCTGTATCCCAGGATTTTATTTTCTCATAGGTAATACTTGTCAGTAATACCTTAGGAATTACCTTACCTTACCTTAGGAATTAGATGCAGTTGAAATACACAGATTTGAGATCCTGTGTCTTAATTCCCCAAACTGTCTTGTCCAGTACCTGTAACTTTTTCCCATATTCCCCAATCCAATCTGTATTCAGAGTTGTTAACATACAGAGGTTCGGTTTCTGAGAGAATACACTGCCCTTTGCTTTGCTGCTAGGCCTGATCTCTATAGCAACTGGCCAGGCCTAAGAGGTTCTGGCTGAGGATTCTAAAGGCCTGTCCCTAAACTGCAAACCCCAGGATTCCATAGAATCTTCACAGGCAGCCAGTCATATGAGGTCTTCTCACCTCACACAGCCAATCATATGAGGTCTTCTCTGCCTGACATGGACAAACAGACAAACTTTGGCTTTTATATATTAGATTTAAAAACTGAAGGATTTTCCCCTTGATATGAAGACATGTTGTTGTTGCTGAAATTTGTTAGTTTGATTCTTTTGTAATGTAATTCAGAATATAAATATAAGTCAAATAAAATATAAGTGCAATAAAATGAACAATGCTTTGGAAGCTGATTGAAAATACAGAAAGACCCAAGTGTATGCTTTTTGTTTCATGTATCAAGTTATTAGTCTAAATTCCTGGACATTTCTAATGCAATGCAACAAAAAGATATCAAATAATCTCAAAATCATCTTCTGTCATTTCTTCCCTTAACTAATAGGTTCTAAAAGTCTACTTTTTCCGCAGAGCCAATGTCCAAACTTCGTTGAATCATCTGTGAAATGAAATTCTTTGGGCTTTTGCAGTTTCAGTTCTTACTACACTAAAGAGTATCACGAGTAGATCTTAGTGATTTTCCCCCAATTATGCATTAAAAATTGAGAGTGTCTATACAATTCCATTAGATTCTATGATTTTGTTTGTCATGTCGCTTAAACATTTAATAACTGTTTCCCAGTATTTGGTGACTTTTGAACAGGTGTGGGCAATGTGGTCTTTGGGAGACTGGATGAATTGCCTCAAATACCAAAACTAAACAAAAAAACCTGCAAATGTCTGGAAGTTGACTTCTGGTTCCTACTATGCATTTTATCTGTAAGCGCTGTAATCTGCAATATCTAGAATCGCTTTGGCCAAAGGTTGTCAAGTCTGCTTCTGTCAGGTAGACGTGACTGGAAGGTGCAACTGATCTAAGACTACACAGTGAATATCACAGCTGAGTGAGGATTTGAGCCTGGGTTTTTCCAGTCCTAGTTGAAAACCCTAACTTGCTAGTTCTCAAATAAAGAAATAGAAACATAGATTGAATAACTGAAATGATAAGAAATTAAATGTAGCTCCATGATTTCTTGAGCATGTGTGGGCAACTTGGATTTTAATGTTTTTGTTTTTGGTTTGTTTTTTGGTTTGCTGACAGAATTTAATGCTACATTGCAAAAACCATTTGAAACCAACATTTTCTACTCTATACTCTAGTTCTTTAATGGCTTTTCGTACTTTACAGCCCAAATTTGGAAGGGGAATTTGCTGTTGAATTTTGGTAATGTGGTTTTGGGTCACCATGGTTGGTGCATAAAGCCCATGGGTCAGATGTTGTCCATTCTTGTTCAGGAGCAAGGAATATGCTGAAAAAAGTAAAAATGGAAATTCAAGCACAACCCTCCCTTAAGATTGCAAAGGTGAAGAGGAGAAGCAGGACTGGTCCGTTAGCTCTGCTGAGAGACTAGATCCATATGAACTATTTCCCTTCTATTTTGTCCTTTGGAAAACTAGCAAGAGTTGTTGTTGTTATTCTTCAGATTTCTTGACTACAGTCTCCATTTTGATTAATGAACGGGCCATAGTATATTTGAATGTCTTTATCATCCACTTTAAAATTATATAAATTGTCTGTGGTCACTAATCTTTTTAATGTTCTACAGTAACTCTGCTTTTGGTGGTGTAGCTTCTCTTTTTGTCTTCCATCTTTACTAATTTTCTGTTTGTGTAGTGGACTTTTTAAAATTGTATGCTTGCAGAGAGGCTCTCTGCATTCATCTTTTATAAAAGCTTTTCTGGGAGTTTTTTTTTGGGGGTGTGTGAAAAATATGGCAGATATATTTCAAACCAATTAATATTATTTTCCAGAACCAAAGTAGTCCAATTGCACTTAAATATTATGTATGGTATTTCCTTATGGTTATGAAAAATTTTGTAAAGTTTGGTCCAGCTCTGAAGAAGTAGGCTGGAAAACAGTGTTTCCTTTAATAGCATTGCTAAACATCTGTTACCAAACAATGTGTAAAATGACTGTGATAGTTTAACAAACAAATTTTTCACAAGCATTACACATTATACTACTTTCTGTTAAAGAGAGAGCAGTTTAGCTAGAATAACCTCTTAAGACTATTTTGAAATGTCAGAGTTCCCTTCAGATACTATGCACGTCACTAGCCACCTGTGCAGATTGCTGATGGTACCTCTTTATAATAATTAGAAGAGAGCTTGTCAAATTTCCAGTCTGCGTTCATATTAACAACCCACACAATTTTCCTAGGCAAAAATATTTTTTGTATATCATAAGCAGTGCTGTCCAAATGTGAAAATAATTGTGCAGATGGCTGGTGTCATTTGTTCTAACATCAAAAGGCTGAGAATAACTTTTGCATTTTAAAGTGACCACGTTCAAATCTAAGTTAACTGAAGTACTGGAATATGAGAAAAGGAGGTTGGATAGAACTGATAGGAATTACAAAATAATAAGCCCACTTTCTATAAAGTGAATGACAAACTCATCGAAACAACTGTTGGTTGCTAGGTGCTTTTGTACAGTTTTAAATTAGTGCTATCTTAATAAAGATAGTGTGTTTTTAAAACCTTTTTATTATAATTGGTTTTTTATTGATACATTGTTTTAATCTATGCTGTTAGCTGCCCTAGGTTGCATATTAGAAGAATGGTGGGAGGGGAAGGAAAGAAGGAAGGAAGGAAGGAAGGAAGACAGACAGACAGACAGACAGACAGATAACAGCTGCAAGTTTGTGCTGTTTCACTATATCTCCCAGTAATATTCAGTTGAAACAGGTACATCAACCTTATTTTCAACATTTCCCTTCCCTCATTCCAATTTATTGTCTGTTGTTTGGGAGCAGGTAGGTGCTGCTGATTTCCTTCTTCTTTGTCTGTAATAGGAGGCATACCTGGAAGTTGGCTTCTGAATACAACCTCAATATAAAGGTAGACTTTTTGTCCTGGACCATTATGGCCTTTAAATTTAAGACTTCACACTTCAACTAAGCCCAACAATAGATCAGAAGCGAGTGTGAATGTTTCAGCATTAGCAAAATGTGTTCTCAGTGCTTGGTTCCAGTTAGCTTGATGTATGAAAACTTATTGGATTCCACTTTGGATTCTTATACTGGACATTCACTAGCTTCAGTGTTACTGACTTTTGATAACTCCATAAATGAGAAATGCTAGGAACGTAAGACTTCCAAGACCCCTGGTCATCAAAAGCCCAGCTCAATTCTTGCAAATGCAAGACCTTAACTTAATCCATGTGTAATGTGGTCTTACTTTTTTCTTACTGCCTTCCACTTTAACAAGTATTACTGTCTTTTCCAGTGAGTCGTGTCGTCTCATGATGTGTCCAAAGTAGGATAAGCTCAATTAAATGTTTTTGACTTCTAGAGAGAGTTCAGGCTTAATGTGCTTCCAGATCCATTTCTTTATGTTTTACACAGTCTGTGGTATTTGTAGAACTTTCTTCCAGCATTTCAAATGATCTGATTTTCAAATGAGCTAATTTTCTTCCTGTCAGCTTTCTTCACTGTCCACCTCTCACAATGATACACAGAAATCAGAAATACTGTGGCATAGATGATTCTCCCATTATTCAGTTTGTCAAAGAAAAAGCCTTCCTATATATACATTTTGATTTGTTTTAAACTAATGGAAAGGCAAACAATACTGCAGCATGTAACAGTCATTATCTTTATTATGTGTTGGTTTGAAAATGCCTGTTTCGGTATAAGTGAGTTGTTTTTCTGCCTCCCAGTTCTAGCCCAATTTAATTAACGTGTTTTATCAGGGACTATATGATTCACTACTTGTTTGTGATATTGTAAAAAGACTTAATAGGATGATTTTAAAGTAAATTTAGAGGACGCAATAGTCTTCATGTGGTTTAGTTCTTCATAAAATGCTTTATGATTACTCGTTCCATAGCACCACAGCAGTTTGGTCACCACTTAACTATTCATTTTGTTTAGAATTTGTCCCTTCTTTTACAAAACATTTTAAAGTATTTAGGTTGGGATCCAAAGAAGCGTATAGCTAAGTATATACAAGTCTTACATGCATTCAAATTCTTGATACTACAGGCTGCTGTTATGATACTGTTGATATGATACTCATAATATCTTTCCTGTGTGATGCTTCATTCTGCTAACTTAAAATTTATCAGAAAAATCTTTTTAACAATTTAAATTTTCCCTGAATGCTAAATATAAATTTTTAAGTTCTCATTTCTGTGCATTACATGAGTATGTACTAGCCTGAGATGTTCACTTTTTTGTCTTTATTCACTGTTTCTCTCTCTGTCTGTACAACTATACCCACCCCTCACTATGCCAATTAACAATGTCAAGACTTTACCACCGATATTTATTAAATGTGTGCAGTTGAATAGAGTTATAATTATGTTGCTTATTAAGGGCAAAGATCAGACTGCTGTTTCTGAATAATGACAGGGCAATACAGAAGGTTTGATTGCAGACTACTTTTTTAAAAAAAATGATATCAACTTAGCTGAAGGAAGTAGAAAACTAATGGCCCTGAACCAATGTAGAGCAAAGAGATACAAAATACTATCAGAATAGTATGAAGAGGTGGCAACTTTCAGTTTTAAAGAGGAAGGTGAGGAAAAGGACACATCACAGATCTACTCTATAGCACTCCTACACACTTTTGGCGTGGTATGAGTATACACCAGCATAGTTAAGCTGACTTCCACACAGTGGCCTTGAGCTTCCCTGATGGGTAACAGTTGATCAGCCCTCTCCATTACCACCAAGACAAAAATGAAGAGAACGCACACTTGCAGAATGATTAGCTGCAAAAATCCACATTTACAAGACCTTTGATAAAGGGTAATAAGTGTCCCAGTAGGATTCTGGCACATGTTTTTTGTGCTGCTTACTGACTGCCAAGTAGTATCTAAGAGAAACAACCCAAGTTGAATGTGTCTGGGTGATTACAAAACGGGGGTTCAGAACTGCATAGAATTGAGCCTTCCACACGAGAGAAGCTTCCTACTGCAAACATTCACCATGTACATCTGTGGATCGATAAAGAAGATAATGAACTGGAGAGGAGCATCCCTGCTTTCTCTTCTCGCATGTAGACTCTATGCACTATTTAAAAACAAACAGAGAACAATGTATACGTGAAGCTTGATTTGGTTCAGACAGTGAAGTGCAGACAAACCCTAAGTGAAGGAAGGAATGTCATTAAAGAAGCAGTAGGAAGAGATTTGATTAATTACAGCTGCGAATAGGCATTAAAGTGCGATTTCAAACAGTGGCTTTTCTCTCTGTGTTACCGTGGAAAAAAATCTTGGTTCTTCAAACAACTTCCATGTTTGAAATTGCAGTATGAATGTACTCTCCGTAATTCTGATGATGGTGTCCATAAATGTATCTTAACTCTTTAAAAACAATTGTAATCAAATTCTCTGTCCGTCACCAGTTGAGTGTTAGTGACTCAGGCTATTTTTTAAAAAAACTATATTTTGATAAATTTTAATATAAAGAGATGGAAAATATTGTCGCTGTCTTCCTAATAAGTTGGAATTTAGGTTTTTCAGTGCTCTGGCCAAGAACCACTGGGATTATTCTATTCTATTCATTGTTCTATTCTATTCATTCTATTCTACTCATGACTCAGGATGGTGTTCTGAGATCTAGCAAGCTTACTTTGTTCCCTCCAGAATATTGCAGGCCCTTCCAAACAGGTATTTTAGGAGGTAGAGAAGTTAGAAAATTCTGTTTTGCTAACAGGTAGCCACTAGTACACTTGGATGTAGGTCTTTCACTGTGCCCAATAGTCATGTACATAGTAAATCTTTCTCACCTCCAGCAAAACTGTGGCTGTTTCAACCTTGAATATTCAGCTGTGTTTCGCTAGCTAAATTCAGATGATCAAATATTTGCATGCACAACCAAAGAAAAGATGAGAAAGCATTTTCACTTCTTTGGGATGCAGCTCAAGAATATGAAGGCACCTTCATGTTGCTTGAAAATCTGGTCATTCATGTGTGAAATAAACAGCAGTATCACATAGCCAAGATACAGGTAGAATATTTGGAATACTCTTATTAGTGAATTCTCTTGAGAGCAAGTGAGATACAAGGTCATGCACTTCACATAAAACATTCATTAGTACTAACAATCCTGAAGTGAAAGGCACAGGTATTTCCTCTCGTTAATACTACATGTAGCTGTCTGAATAGAAGTTTCTCCAAATGTATGTTTCTAATCTTAGCAAGCTATTGATGGAAAGACATGCTTTCATTCTCTAGGGCTGACCCACTTCTTGACCCATGCAAAACTCTTCTGGAATCAACTTTTTAGAACAGAAAAAAATTAAAATAAGTGGTTCTTTCTCAGTTGAATGAATACCTTATGAAAGTATAAAATCTAAATGTTATAGAATCATAGAGTTGGAAGGGGCCCCATGGGTCACTGAGTCCAAGCCCACTGCTTTTAATGCAGGATCTCTAGCTAAAGCATCCCCAGCAGGTAGCTGGTCCAGCCTTTTTTTGAAGATGTCCAGTGAAGGAGACCCCACCAGCTGTCTGGGCAACTGGTTCCATTGCTAAACTGCTCTTACTGTCAAGAACTTCCTTCTAACATTCAGTCAAAAGCTACACGAGGCCCTGACTCACAGAGGCTTGGTTCTACCCTCTACAGCAGCAGAGAACAGGCTTGTCCCCTCCTCTCTGTGAAAGCCCTTGAGATATTTAAAGAGTCAGTCATGCCCCCTCTCAGTCTTCTCTTTGCCAAGGTGAACATGTTCAGCGCCTTCAGCCTTACTCATATGTTTTGTTCTCCATACTTCTTATCATGCTTATTGCCCTTATCTGAATTTGCTCCAACTTGTCCATAGCCTTCTTAAAATGGTGTCCGGAACTGAATGCAGTACTCTAGACAAGGCCTGACCAATGCACAACATAGTGGGATTATTACTTCCTTTGACTTGAAAATTATGCTTCTATTAATGGAGGCTAAAATGGCATTTGCCTTCTTTGCTGCAGAATCACATTGCTAGCTCATTTTCAACTTCTGAGTAACAATAATCCTAAGATTCTTTTTGTGTGTGATATGGCTGAGCCATATATCCCCCCATGCTATATTTGTGCGTTTGGATTTTGTGACCTAAATGTAGAGTTTTTATTTGTCTTCACTGAATTTAATTCGTTAATTTCCACCCATTTTTCTAGTTTAACTAGGCCCTTTTGAATTCTGTTCCTATCTTCCAATATGTTAGCTACCCCTCTCTTCCAGTTTTGTATCATCTGCAAATTGATAAGGGTTCCCTCCATCCTGTCATCTGAGTCATTGATAAAAATGTTGAAGACCAATGGTCCAAGGACAGAACTCCGAGGCACTCTACTTGTGAGCCCCTTCCATTCTGAAGTGCAGCCATTGATGACAGTTCTTTGAGCATGGTTTTCCAACCAGTTGTGGATCTATCTGACAGTGTTCCCATCTGTTCATATCTAATCAATTTGCCGGTCAAAATATTGTGGGAGACATTATCAAATGCTTTACTGAAAACCAGGTAAATTACATCCACGGCATTCCAAGCAGCTACGTAAACTAGTGACCTAATCAAAAAAGACCTAAGATTTCTTTGACAGTGTTTGTTCTTGAGAAACCCATACTGGCTTCTGTTGATCACTGCAATGTCATCAAGGTACTTGCTGACAGACTCCTTTAGAATTCATTCTCATATTTTTCCTGATATTGAGGTCAGGTTGATTGGTCTGTAGTTCCTTGGATCTTCTTTCTTTCTTTCTTTTCTCTTTTCTTTTCTTTTCTTTTGCCTCTTTTTGCCTTTTTTTGAAGAGAGGGACAACAGTTGCCCTTCTTTAGTCCTCTGGCACGTCACCCATTCTCCAAGATTTCTCAAAAATAATAGCAAGTGGTTCAGAGAGTACAGCAGCATGTTCTTTCAGTGCTCTGCCTAGCCCTGCAGATTTGAACTCATGTAGGTTAACTAAGTGGTTCCTAACTAACTCCCTAGCAATCTAGATTTACTGTCCAGATCCCTTGCCATGGTCTCTGCAGCTGCATGAAAGCACACGGCTCCCTTTTTGGGAGAAAACTGAAGCAAAATAGGTATTGAATATATCTGCCTTTTTGTTGTGATCTGTTAGTATTTTACCATCCTTACTGAACAGCAGCCCCACTGTTGCCTTGATCATTCTCTTGTCTCGAATGTATTCTATTTGTCTCTCCTTGCTTGACCAACCAGTCCTTTGTTCTTGCAAGCTTCACTTTATGGACAAACTTTAAAATACAAGCTTATTCTGGCTTTTTTCCCCCTGTTCTACTAATTGAAAGGGATGTGAAGAGCAGGTTATTGATTTTGCATCTATAATGGATATACGGCACAACCCAGCACAGGCTTCCATCGATTTCAGTGGCAGGACATGGGAGCTACACGAGGCCCTGACTCACAGAGGCCACTAGGTAAGCCAAACAGGTTGCTAACAGCCTAGGCTGCCCATAGGGATCAGCTCACCACTAATACCCTAAATTTTAGATATCCTGCGTGCCGTGATTTTACAAAGCTTACATGTTAAAGAATTACTTTGGGAAAACTAAACGGGCTGCAGCAGCAATACAGTGTTATTCTATAACTAGCATATTTACCCGGCATTGCCCGGGATTTTTTCTCATAGGTAATACTTGTTAGAAATAGCTTAGAAATTACCTTCTCTTACCATAGGAATTGAATTGATGAAGTTGAAATACACAGATTTGAGCTCCTGTGTCTCTAATTTCCCAAACTGTGTTGCTCAGAATTTTATTTTCCTCTTAAGAACTCACCAAACTGTCTTCTCCAGTACCTGCAACTTTTCCCCATATTCCCCAATCCAGTCTGTATTCAGAGTTGTTTAGATACAGAATTTGGGTTCCTGAGGGAAATACAGTGTCCTCCTCCTTGTCTGCTAGACCTCATCTCCATAACAACCGGCCTGAGCTCTCTGGCTGAGAATTCTAAAGGCCCCTCCCTGAACTGCCAACCCCAGGATTCCATGGAATCTTCACAGCCAGCCAATCATATGAGGTCTTGCCTCACACAGCCAATCATATGAGGTCTTCACCTGCCTGACGCAGATGAACAGACAAACTCACTGGCAAACTTTTGACTTTTATATAGTAGCTTATATAAGATATGTATCATTATATTGAATACTGTCTGCACTTCTTTGGACCATCTCTGTCAGATGGGAGTTAAGAGGCACTGTGTTACAGTGGTTCCATTCTTATCCGTGGGACTGGTCCTAGAGAGGAACTTATTAGAATTTCTGTTCATCCATACTTATTAAGCTGTGCGGTGCCACAAAATTCCATCTTCTCTCGCGTACAGTTTGATAGCTATATAAAGCACCTGGGCAAAGTCATAGTAGGCTGATGACTTTCAGTTTTATTTCTCATTGTTAACCAAGTCTACCAAGACTGTGCAGGTGCTGAACCAGTGCCTGGATGGTGTAGTGGGCTGGATGATGGCCAGTAAACTGAAGTTGAATCCTGATAAAACAGAGTGTTACTGCCCTGGCTAGTCCGAGCTTTGGGGATATTAAAAGATATCCTGTTGATATCACAGTTCGGCTTCACCTCTCTATATTCCACTCCACGTGCTTGCGACGCCACCGGACAAGCACGTAAACAAGCTCGGCCATTAATCACCGTAATAGTCCTGGACAATACAGGCAGGCCAGAAATAGCTGACTCACTGCTTTAGGAGACCTCCAGGCAAGTATTCTAATTAGGTATGCACGCTACTTACAAAAGAGCCTCTGCCCCGCGATGGCAGCTTGATGGGTAACCTATACAATACCCAAATACTCTGCATCTGCATACTGGCTACTCTATTGAGAACCGCTACGATAACTCAATCATTCAGATTCTGACCTTTCGGAGGCTTTGTCTCCAACTCCAAATCTGTTGTTTTCCCCAAGTACGGCATAGCCTGCAGTCACAATTCTCCTTATAAAAACCCTTGATTCCAAGACCTTCCTCGGATCGCTCCCGAGTTTCATCCCGCCTTGCTGCCGCTTTGCTTGGCGAGCCTCTCCTCAGCTCCACGTGCTGAGCTACATCTCACCCCAGCCTCGCTCTCTATTTTTCCGGGCTTCAGGACAGGCGAAGTATCACCCTAACCAGTAATCCCTCTAAAAATCCCTCTATACCACTCCAACCTTTATTTTCTTTAGTTATCTTGTGTGAGTGTGTGGCATACACTGTTTTGCTTGTATTTAATAAACATCATTTATTGTTTCAACTTCTGTGTGCTCCTTGACTCAACCCGACCCCGTAGACATAGGGTTCAAGATCTCGCTACGTTACCCTGCCTCTCGTAACACTAAGCAGTGCTCTAAGCTAATTTTCCCCACCTTGAGTTGAGCACGTTTTGGTGTCACTCCCGGGACCCCCCGTACACAAGGTAACAAGAGGCTGTATGGATTTGAAGTTCTTGAGTCCAATAATTGGGTATATAGCTTGTGAATACTCTTAGATCTAGCTTTGCCACTGGAAAACAAGGTGGACTTTGTGGCTTGGAGTGCTTGGGGTCAGCTCTGATTGGCATGCCAACTGTGGCCTTTCCTGGACTGGGATAACCTAGCCACAGTAATCCACATACTGGTAACCTTGCAGTTAGATTACTGCAATACACTCTACATGGCATTTCCCTTGAAGATGACTGGAAAACTGCAAGTAGTGCAAAATGCAGCAGCTAAGCTGCTGACCAGAAGGCCATACAAAAACCATATAACGCTGAGTATAAATGATTTATACTGGGTACCAGTATATTTCTGGTCTGAAATCAAGATTCCAGGAAAGATATTTAAAGCCCTAAACATCTTGGGACCTCAATAATTGAAGGTACACTTCTCTCTATATATCTGTCTGCTGAGAAGGTCCTCCTCTGTGTCACATCAGTCAGGGCAATCTGCTGTGGAAGGATGCAGGAGAAGGCCTTCTCTGCTGTGGCACCTCAGTTATGAAATACCCTCCCCAGCGGGTATCAGGGTGGCTGGTATTTTCAATGTCAAATGAAAGAGTGGCTGTTCACTGAAACCTTTGGTACCTAATTCATTTTACGAAAACTTTCACATATACATGGTTGATATGATTTTAAACTACTTTAACTAATTGCATTCTGCCTTTTTCAGTCTTTAGAAATCATTATATTTTTACAGTTTGAATTAGTCACATTGATTTTATTGTGTGCTGCCCTGAGATCACTGCATAAGGGTATTATATAAAAATGTTAATAAATAAATATAAAGTTCAGTGGTCGGAGGTTTTTAAAATAAATAAATATTTGGATAGCAGTACAGTGTTATTCCACAGTTAACAGTTTTTTCTCCGGTGGCACCCAAGTTGTGCAATATCCTCTCCCTTAGAGGCCCAACTGGTATTACTTCACCAAGTGAAAACTTAGTGTAAAATGTTTTTAGCACGGTCTTTGAGACCTAATTGATTTCAACCAACTCCATATATGTGCACAGTTTTGAACTGCCTTACATTATTTTAAATGGTTTCCAACAGTCTTCTTTTAACTTGTCAAATTGTTCAGTATGCCTTTAGTCTATCCAAATTATTCTTATCACTTTCAGTTTTTTAAAACTGTTTAAACTGGTTTTATTGTAACTATTCCTGAGATCCTTGGATATAAAGTGATATATAGATATTTGAATAAAATAGATCAATGAACAAATACTATAGGGGTGTGTGTGTGTGTGCGCGAGCGCTAAGATTAAAATTCCTGTATGACAACTTTCACCTCAAAATGCGGTGTTGGTTTGAAGGAGAAAGGGGAACACCCCTGAAAAAATTCAAGGATGGGAAAATATAATTTGGGACAGCAAATCTTGCTATCTACCTCTGGGCTGGTGGCTAAGAGAAGGAGCTTTGGAATCAGGCACAGTGATCCTCAGCACATGGAATGAAATGCCCTCTTGCTATCCATGAATGGAGCAGCAAAATGACAAGTTGTTTCAGCTTCCCCATAGATATCCTTTATTCACGTAAAAAATCATCACAGCTTTTGTTCAGACGATCTATCAAATACTGCTCTTGCTTCACAATAAAAAATGAAACTGAAATAAAATATATGAGGACGGCTGCTCATGTTTTGTTGTTGCAGGAATGTGTACCAAACTACAGCAGACCATTAAACTCCATTAAATTTACTATGGAAGAGTACAGTGAAAGTAGAGACATGCCCAGTTCATTAAACACATTTTAGTGCTTGAAATAAAGCATAAGATATGAACTTCAGTAGATGAGTTGATTTGTGTTCTAGGAACACTTGAGAGTTTTATGTGACACATAAGAGAGGCACGTTCTGCAGAATAATATAAACTGCCAGTAAGATGCCAAAACACCAGCGTTTGGGTCCTCATTTGCTTCCCTTCTAAACTGAAGACCAACATAAAAATTTATGTGTCATGTGGGTCAAAAAAACCTCTTTCATCTCCAGGATGTAACACTCTTTGTGTGCTCTGAGAGAATTCCATGGGCCTCTTTTAAGCCTCCCTTCATCCTTGCAAGTGACTCTCTCTTTCTGTGCTTCCAGTTACAAAAGCATTGTCTCCCCAGCCTAAATGCACTATCTTTGTTTGTCGTTCATCCCTTCCTCTGAGAAAATCAAGCTGATATTGCCTTCTCTCACACAGCAGGGCGTGAAGACAAAACAGGGTTTAAACATTCTGAACAGAAACAATGTGGAGAACAGCAAAGAAAAAATCATCTTTTGCTTTGTTGCAAAAAAACAGACCTGGAAGCCCTACTCAGGGATGGGTACTGCTGCAGCCAGAAGTCTCCCATATTGGGCAGACCTATCATTGGCTAACTTGTGCCAAGATGGGAAAACAGTCAATTGTGTTCATTTACACACACCTCCACAAGTGGGGAAGGATGGCAAAAGCACCCCATCCCATCTATGTGAAGGAGCAGCAGCAAACATGCATGTGAAATAATAAAAGAGATAAATCAGTATTTTTCCTGACTTCCAATAGATATTAGTATTATTTCTGCCTCTAGAGTATTTCTCACATAGCTCAGAGGTGGCTGTAAATGAGATATATAGCTGCCTGGCTCAACGTACATCTGATAAATTAAAGTTCTATGTATAGCATACTGCAGTATATAAAGAGAGCAGGGAAGTTAATCCAACTCTGGCTTGGATGTGAACCTGGGAGTTTGAAAGACCTGAGTGGAAAATGAAAGGCGAGTATTTGCCCCCTCCACAACCGCATCTGTTCCCTTTCCTCTCCCTATTTGGTAATAGAAGTCCTGTAGCTAGAGACTGGACTGACAAGTTCATTCCAGCCACATCAGTTTCATGGGGACCCATTCTTTTAATTATTATTTTTTGATTTGCCGCACAAATATTTGTAAATCACAACAGAGAAAATAAACTTTTGACAAACATACAGCCGACATTTGGCCTGCATTTTTTATTTAAATAATCAGAATAAAAAATATTCTTAACACATACGAAGAGTCATTCAATGAATTCCATCCATCGTGAGTGATTTTTGTTGATCAGTTGTTTAATCCTCATCCAACACAGTACACAAGACAAATATTCCATAAAACTCTCATGAGCATTGCAGCTCAGCTGCGATAACCTACATCTGGAAATCTGTGACTGGTCTGATGGTCTAGTACTGGTTTGAAAATCTCACTACATTAGAGGAGCCGCTTACTCAGCATAACATAACTCCTCCAGCAAACTTCAGAATAAGTCTGTTTCCTGGTGTTTGTTCAATCTTAAGTTCTTTACATTCCCTTTCTATATCAGTTTCTGAATGTCTAATTAAAATACAAAAAGAGAGCAGTATTCCAATGTGCCTTTTGTTTTTATGTACTTTTTATATGTTTCCCTTGTTGTTGCTGGTGTTATTGTGTGTGTCTTCGAGAAGTTCCCAACTTATGGCAACTCTATGATGAACCTATCATGGGACGTGGCAAGATTCATTCAGAGGGGGCTTGTTATTGTCTTCCTCTAAGGCTAAGAGAGTGTGATGTGTCCAAGGTTGCCCAGTGGATTTCTGTGACCAAGCAGGGATTCAGACCCTGGTCTCGAGAAGTCCTAGTCCAATAGTAAACCTATGTATCACTCTGACTCTCAATGTTTCATTACCCCACAAATATATTTTGGTGTGTTTTTTAGGCTGCAAACTATATTGTAATATTCTGTTATATTCCAGTAAGTATGTAATGCCCACCCAGTTATCTGCCTTTCTTCTTTCTTTCTTGCATTTTTACACTGCCTTTATCCTAGGGAGGGACCCAAGGCAACTCACAAACAATAAAACAAATTTGGCTAAAACAATTGACACAATTAAAATATCACTATTGAACAATAAAACATCATTAAGAAACAAACAAAAAAGTCAAACTAGAGTAACTCCTAATTGATTCCAGGAAATCAAATGTAACTTAACCTCTCTTTTTTTTTTCTTTTGTAGACAGCATATTGTGCTGTCTTTTAAATACAAACTTCACATTATATTGAAAGATTTCAGTTTATCAAAGAGCGGGAATGGTGGTGGTAAATAAAAAGCCCAGCTTCATTCTATATTTCCAGAACTCAATTACCTTTTCTCCAACTTTCTGTTGCCCCAAAACATGAGCGACTCAGGATCCACCCATAATGCAAGTACCTCTATTATGACTGAGGGGAATTAATTAGTTTAAAATTAGAAGGCCTGTAAGAGGATGGTAGCTTAATAAGATCTTTCCACCAATGTTTACAGGGTCACACAGGAAAGAACCAGCCAGAGAATCCAAAATGCAAACTAAAAATGTGTTTTATTGAAAGATTCACACATGGATGCAAAAGATCCAGGCACTCATGCATTCATACAAGAGCTAACTGAAAGTAAAGGGAGGAAAGTTGTGGATAGAGAAAATTTAGGGTTTGGGTGGTAATTATCGGTCTGCAGAGGACAGAAGAGAGCAGCAATGTGGCTTAGGTCTGTACCTAAGCACAGTTCTTGTTTGGGAATCTGGGCAACAGCATGGCATTCAGTGTAGAATTCAGCAAGGCAAGAGACTGCACTGAATCACTCATATTTGCCAAGTAAACCATATCAATCTTGGGGATGTGTGAAGCTGTAACATTGTCTAGTACCAGATTCCATCTGATCTTGGAAGCTATGCCAGGTCAGCCCTCATTAGTACTTGGATGGGAGACCACCAACAAATATCTGGTGCAGTAGTTTATATTTCAGAGCAAGGGACTAGCAAAACCCCTTCTAAGTATTCCTTGCCTAAGAACACCCTGTGAAATTCATGGGGTTACCTTAAGTTGATAGGTGACTTGAAGGTACATACACATCTCTGTAATTTATATACCTCAAAGACAAATCTGGCAATTTAAATGCAAAATGCCAATGAATAAAGGTTTACATTGATCAGGAGACTAAAAAATTGCACATACTAAGAGCCAGTTGTAACTACTTCCAGCTTCAGAGTGTTTACCTGTCATTTCCCTTGCCAGGAGGAGGGACACTGACAAGCAGTGGAAAAAAAGCACTCTGTCTATCTCTTTACCTCTTACCCTTTCCATTTATTGTCTCACCTAAATGGTAGGACATGATGTATTATGGTAGAAGTAGTTCTTCCAAGAGATACTTCTTAAGTGGCAATAATGACTTTGAATGAATTTTATAATTTAATTTAACTTTAAGAATAATATTTCAAGGACTTTGAGGTAAGGGAGGCTTTAAGAGAATTTTAATATTTTTACAATGAATAAATAATGTCTTTCATGTTGTTAACAGTGGCTGACTGATATTATTATGTGAATTGAAAATTGGCTGCCAATATTTAATAGCTCTTCCTTGTGGACAATTCCTAATAGAATAAGAGTTTGCAAACTTGAAAAATTATTTGATCTTTTCCAAGTATAAGAGAACAATAAAACTGCAGAGTCGATATTCACGGAACTACATGTGCAATGTTTCAAAAGAACAAATTAAACTTTTTTCTTATCTCAACCAGTAAGTCTTAGGGAATAAAATTAACTTGTCATAATGAGTTCATTGCACAGCTCTAGCCCAGTGTTTTGCCTCTGAGAGTTGCCAGCCAAATGACTCTGATATTAGCGAGTCATGATGATCAGATCTGTTACCAGCTACTTTCGTCAAGAATCTAACACAGAGGGGAACACTGGAAGAGAACATCAATACTCCATTTTCAGTATACTGGTTTCCATTATCCAGAATTGCTAACTTGAACGAATTTGTTGAATTATCTGAAGTTACTAAATTGTTATATATTATTAATGGCAGTATCATGTGAAGGAACATGATTTTATTTGCCCTCAGGATACTTCTGACTGATCTTACTTAACAGAATTCTAGTTTTTGGAGAAAATAAGTTAACTGTATTTCTTCTTTTCACATAACTCACAATTTTATAAACCATTTTTATATTCTCTACCTTCAATATATCTAACAGTTTTAAATAAAGCCTCTTGTTTATGAAGAATACCTTAGGGACTTCAGTCATTTTCTATGTTCTACTTCCTCCAGGTCTAGAACAGAGGCATATCTAGGGTGGGGCAAGTAGGTCTCTTGCCCTGAGCGCCAGTGCCAGGGGGTGCAAAAAAACCATGCCAGAAGATTTAGCACACAAGGAGGAGCAGGAGGGGGAAGCAGCCCCAGAGGAGGACATCCCTATCCAAGAGACATGCAGACCCTTTCCTGCCAAGCGGTGCAGGAAGCTGAAACAAGAGGGCAGCTGGCAAATGCTGCCAGACAACCACAGTCCAGGGCAAGTACCTGCCTGCTTATCTGCCCGACCTTTTTCTAGCAACCTTATATTTGTGTTTATCCCTCTCTTTTGTTAAGATCTTCCCTTGTTTAATGTGCCAAAGCAGGGCAGTGAGGTGACCCTTGTGCATAGGCATTGGTCCGAGGCACTGCCCAGTTCACTAGAAGGCTCCAGGCTGCTGTTGCTGTTCTTGTTGTTTTTGTTGCAATGTGAGTTCTTCTTTGGCACCGGCTGCAGTTTCTCACATGCCTCAATGTGTGGAGCAGCTATGAGGGGAAAGTACCACATCACGGCTGCCTCCCTTTCCCTCCATTGAGGTTGGCAGTTCCTTGGCACCAAGAGGGGGAAGGAAACCCGAGCTGAGCGACCTTCTTGTCTTGGGATGAAGGAAAGGAAGTGCTGTGAGGATGGTGTACCACTGGCTCACCTCAGAGAGAGAGGCTCTTTCGGCCAACCAAGGTAGCAGCAACGACTTCCTGAAGGTAAGCCAACTTTGAAATGTGAGAGAAGGTAGACTGATAGACAGACAGGCTGCAAGGCTGATGGCTGCTGCTACTGCTGCTCTTTCATTGTGTGAGTGGGGATGGTGAGGGAGCCTTTTACCTAAATGCCACCTGGACAACGCTGGCAACTTCCGTGGGTAAGAGCTCCCACATTTTCCTCTGAGGGCTTTGGAGGGGAGCAATGCACTCACACGGGGCGAGGGGAGAGCTTTTCCTGAATTTTGCCTGTGGCTCTCCTTTGTTGGCATGGTGAAGCTCACAGCAGCTGCCAAGGTGGAAAGCAGGTTTAAGATGCCTCATTTTGGGCCCAGCTTAACCATAGGATGCAAGATGCATGACTGGGTGCCCTCAGGTCACAAACTGTCTGGGGCTTCCCAGAGGTTTTTGGAGGAGATGGTGCTGAATCATGCTGGGAATCCAGCCCTAGAGCCTGGGATGTCTTTGGGGCACTGAGGGGTGAGGTAATCATCATATGGGGCTGGGGGAGAGCAGTGAACAAGAACAACCTCTCTCCCTCTCTCTCTGCCAGGGAGCAGCTTAAGGAAACTGTCCTAACTGGGTATGTATGCTTCCTTTTCTGAAGTTGGTTGCTGGTGTGAGGGAGTTTGTTTT
Organism: Cyclura pinguis; assembly: GCA_030412105.1. Taxonomy (NCBI): domain Eukaryota; kingdom Metazoa; phylum Chordata; class Lepidosauria; order Squamata; family Iguanidae; genus Cyclura; species Cyclura pinguis. The sequence continues at coordinate 86,204,510 of CM059600.1, forward strand.
TCTTATTTCAGGGGTGTGGATGTCATCCATGCTGCCTGGATCGTGGCCAATCGGAGAAGAAATAGAGGAAAATGAAAATTTGAGGACATCATAGACAGTTTTGCAGCAATGAAGGCAAGAAAAATAATACTGTAATTTGTTTGTACATGGAAAAGATAAAATATTTTGAATAATGAAGTTTTGTTTTCTCCAGGGTCATAATTATGTTTAACAAAGAAGTAGAAAAGAAAAGATGGAATTGGAATGATATGCACGTAGGGGGTGAGGGATGGGGTAGGGCTACAAAGGTAGAGGTGCAACTTCCATGTTTGCTCTAGGTGCGCCACTGGTCTAGAATAATACATTTCTCATTTAGCTGACCAGCATTGAAGAGAGCATTATAAATTGAGAAGCACATTAGTTTGCATACTTGTGCTATAGTACATAATTCTTTATCCTAAATTGTTTCCTCATAATTCCTACAATTTTTGAATGTAACTTTTGTACAATACTATTCAAATGATTGTGTTATGTTGTATTTTTAAATATGTTCATCTTTGTAATTTTTTAAGAACTTCTCATAGTGATGACTGTAGTCTTAACCTCTGCTGCTTTTAACTAATTGCTGTCTGTAATTGAATGCTTTTATTGTGCTGCTTTTGACTTGGTTTGTATGGATTTGGGATTTTATTGGTGTTTTTATGAGATTTACATGTGATTAACGCATCTTACAAATAAACAAATAAATGTGGAACATGGGGCATTTTGTATTTGCCTTTAAACCAACTGAGTGGTTATATGCCCTGTGAGACTTTGTGAGACTTCAGTTGGAATGCTAATAATGCTGACTCGACACGTTCCAAGGCATGGATCTAATTTCTGTTTCTTTCAATGTCTACTTCACTCTGTCTCTTTTCTCAAATCCTTCAATATCTGACATACAGAAGGTAACTAATCTGGTGTCATATCCCCTTGAGAGGAGAGCCTCTTCATTAGATGTCAGCATCTACAGTATTGTATTTATTAAAAATATGTATATGCTGCCCTTCTACTGTATTAGTAACATTCAAAGTAGCACGGTTTACAGTGCTTCAGTTTGTTTTCATTATTTTTTTGATCCACGGGTTACAGTTCCGATTGAACCACATAGCTCATTTGGGGTGACGTCAGGCCAGTCATCCTCCCTCAGACTCATGTAACTCACAGGGCTGTTTTGAGGAAAATATGGAGAGGAGCTATAAGTGCTTCTTTCTGTTAAACCTGAGCTTTGTCCTGCTGCCACAGAAATGGCCACAACTTTTTATAAGAAAATACTTCAGTATGTGTGTAGTACTTATCAGGCAGATTAGTGATTTGTCAAATGTAATCTAAATTAAAATTCTAAGCTTTGTTCTCCAAACATTACAGAAAACATGAGTTGAGAATATTGTTTTTAAAAAATTTTCTTTGTGATACATTTTCATTCCATGGAAGATTGCTGGAAAAATTATTTTGGAAATGTATTCTTGTTCATATTCTTCAATTTGTTCCAATTTTGTTGCAGTTATTTTCAGTTGCAGTTTTGGAATGCACAGTCCAATTTTTTTTTTTTGGACACGTTAAAATGTCTGCATGGGTGGTGAGCACAATTTTATCTTCCATATTGTAAGCTCAGAAATGCACAGATTTCTGCCCTCAGTTGCATCTGGATCCATGTCTATTTTAAAAAGGTACAGATTGGACAATAGTATTTCTTTTTTTAAAAAATAAAAAAGCTGTGTAAATTCATCATAGGTCTCTTTATTGGTAAATATTGCTGTTTTTTTCGTTTATTATTAATAGGCCATCTGAATGAGAAACAGAAGCAAGAAGTGGTGGCAGAGTGCTAGGAATTCTGAGAATAGCACCAGACCCAAACTAGCAGAGGAAAGAGGGACAAATCCTGGCTAAGCTTCCACTTCAAACAATAACTGTTACTACTTCCTGTCCCACTCTTAAATGACCATGTTAGTTTTGAAAGCAAATCCGGCCTTTAGACTCTTGAGCAGCCAACTTTACTGGTGCTGACTATTGTAGCAAAATATATAGAAGTATGAAATCTTTCACAGGAGGAAGAAGAAAGAAAACATGTTCCACTTGATGTGGCCAAAATGTATATAGTAATTGTCATTGTTGTTGCTGTGCACCTTCAAGTTGGTTTTGACCTATGGTAATCCTGAGGAGAACCTATCATGAGGTTTTCTTGGCAGAGGGTCTTTGCTATTGCTTTACCATGAGGCTGAGAGAGCATGACTTGCCCAAGGTCATGGGTTTCCATAACTGAGTGAGGATTCAGATCCTAGTCTCCAGAATCCTAGTATAACATCGAAACTACTACACCATTCTGGCTCTCTTACAGTAATTTATGATGTTATAATAAATTCATGGGCGGGGGAATGTGAAGATTAGGCTGTATACTCAGCTGCACAGTGTAAAATGTATGTATTCCATATGGAGACGTTGTTTGACCTATGACAATTCTACGTAAGGTGGTGGTCCCTAGACTGGTGCTGTTCCCAAGCTTTTGGCTGCAGGTCCATGAAGAGTTTCCAGGAAAGGAAGAAATAATTGCAGCCAGTGGACACCAATATGGTGTTAGTCTCTGGCATGCTGGTTCCCCAAATCAGATAGCCTGAGAATCACTGATCTAGATGCTGATGTCCTGTAGGGAATAAGTCTAGGTTCATCCTTGGATTCTTCTCCTAAACTGCTGAGGACTGTCAACAAAAATATTCCTCATACCTTTTCAGTAGCATTTTTTCCCCTCTAAACACTGTTAGGTTGTTTGCAAGTTATGTGTAACTTGAGACTAAAGAAAGCAGTACCAAAGCAAATGCTTTTGAATGATGACTATTGATCTACTGTTCTGGGACAGAGAGTTGCTTCAATAATCTCTGTAGAGTTTTGTATCTTTGTCAGCGGGATGCTTTGCTAAGAATGGCTTTTTCATTGTGTGTACTGAGATCTGGGACCAAAGTGCCAATTACATCTATTCAGGATCTGGTGTAAAGGACTGCACTAGCTGTGATATTCCCAGCTGGCCAGCGTTTAATAGGATTATTGACTTTTGAGACTGATGTACAGGAGAATAATATTTCCCACCATTTATTGCATAAGCTGGGATGAGACTATCAAGGGAGGTGTGTAATGTGGATAAATTTTCTGGAGCCACACAATTTCCATGAACAGTAGGACTAAAAACTTGGTTTATGAATTCTTTGCTTATTTTACTGCTTTTCCTTAGGCAAAATTTGTTTGCAGTTCTACTATTTAGTGTCTTAGAAGAAACGAGTTTTGTTTTCCCCCTCATGTATGTATAAATGTTAAGCAAGAGTATCACTAAAAAAGACATGCTTTTAAAAAGAAACCTGTTGATTTAGATATTAGCTGCTGTTAATAGGTAAAGACAATTTTTCTAAAACAAAATGTACAATGCCATGCAAATATATCTCCTACCTCTACCCCCAGTCTTTGTCTTTTCCACATATGGTTGTTATATCCTGGAATTGAAATGGACGTTGAAATGGACATTGTAACCACTTGATGTACACAAGATACTCAACAGTGTGAAGGTACAAAATACTGCATTGTGGTCCAAATTTAGGCAAAAACTGGCATTTGTGGTTGCATAAGTATTCAACCCTTTTGCTTTGACATGCCTAAATAAATTCTGGTCCAATTCACTGTCTCCAGAAGCACATAAGTAGTTGGACTGAGTCCACCTGTGTGTGGTTCTAGTGCTGTGTGATCGCATATTAAAGACAACTATTTCCAGGTGGCCCCAGACTTGATGGAGAGCGTATCTAAACAACCAGCATCAAGTAACTATCAAAACAAAACCAGAATGGTGTTGTGCAGATGTCATGGTTGCATTGCTTTTTAACAAATTTTAGACTGCTAATATTCCCTGAATCCCAGTTAAATCTTTTACTACAAAATGGAAAGCATCCAACACTACCTAGAGAACACTGTCCTCTACCAAAACTCAGTAACCAGATAGGGAAAGCATTAAAGTAAATTACAACAACAGAAAGAAATACAATTTGTCACTGAAGCAGCAAACAATAAGAAGTGCTCTGCTGAAATTAATGCCAGAATAAACAACAGGGTTAAAAAAAAAAGTATGAATGAATTCATGTACATTTAAAACGTGATTAGCTCCTATGGCCAAAGTTTGGCAAGTGAGGCTGTGGGGCACCAGTTGACTAGGAGAGTTCCAGAACAAAGCTTGTAAATGGTACACAGATTGTAGGGGAGAGATTGAAATAACTTAAAAAATGTATCTGTATAGGTACTCTTGTTTGTTGTTACCTGTTCAATCCAATGTTTGGATTAAATCCTATATTTATCTTTTTAAAATGTTGGGACTAAAATATGTTGATCCCAAATAAGCATAGTGCAGAAAAAGCAGGGGAACCCAGAAACTCTTTTCAAGAACTATAAAAGAGGAACACAGCAGAGTCTTTATGTTGTGCTCAAAATGGATTTGTGCTCTGCAAAATGGGACCCTGAGGGCTTGCCTTGTAAATTAATAGTGTGATTCACTCTCTGTTGCTAAATATGGATTTGAAGAGAACGTGGAGATATTAGCTGCCTGTCCATGCATATAAAGTTAATGATTCTTAGAATGCTCTGAGTGCAATGCAAACACTTTCTATCCAGTTGGGGAAAAAAAAGATGGAAGTAACTAGCAGTGATGTTTATGACTTACTCATTGTGACTTTTTCTATCCCTAGGGACAAAAATGCATTTCCTCTGAGCATTAGTTAATATGTTTTGGATTGTACTTGTGTCCATGTGCAAACCCTCCTGTAAATAACAGGTTTGTAAGCCTGGCCTACATATGCAGTAGAACAGTACAAGAACGAATATCAGAGTGAAGGTGGACAACCATAGCTCCTATCTGCAGGCTGAAGAGGTTGAATGCATTCTACCTCCTCAGGGTTTTCTCATCTCCTTCTGTATGAGGAGACCCAGGTCCCTTTCACACTACACAATTATATCACTGAGGTTTCAGTGGTCAGAATTTCAAATGTGTTACAGCAATCACAATATACTCCTGAATATTACAGAAGTAGCTGGGGTTACTGTTACTGGGGCTGCTGGAGTAGTATTAGGTCCTGTTTCAGCAAAAAAGCAGGATATAAACAAAATGAATTAATAAAATACTTTATAACCTATGCTCTTCTGGCTGTGTTGTACATGTTTAAAATTACTTCTGTAAATTAAAAAAAAGCACCAGAATGGTAGATAGAAAAGTCAAATTATAGAATAAGAACAGAATGTGATGAAAAATTCCATCAGACGCAAATTGTCTTTCATCTTCCCCATAATTAGTCAACAAGAATATTCCTTTTGGAATACTTGTTAATGATTCATTTTAATCCTAACAGATGGTCCAGCCTTGAAGTCATTGAACCCTTGCCCTTTTGTACTTCACAATACTGACTTTGAATTTCTGTCTCTTAACAGAACTGGACAAGTTACCTTAGAGCAGGAAACCTGGTTGTGAAAGAACTGCTGTTATCTGAAACAGTTGTACGTGTGTGTGTGTGCGCGTGCGTGCGCATTTTTTTAATGACAATCTGTGGTTCTTCAGTTTTGTAACATAAATAATATTAAGACAGTGAAGAGGAGAGAAATCCACCTGTAATTAGGAGGCTAGAATACTGAATACTATCTCACTATAGATTTTGTTTATGAATGATGCTTAGATAAAAAAATTCAGTTTTCAGTGTGCCATCCTCAATCCTGTATTCTTAACATACGCAGGAAAGTGTTTCTTTGGTTTAATTCTGTCTCAAAGGAGTTTCCATTCATTAAATTTTTAAATGGGCAAATTAGTTATTTTGACTGGATATACAAAAACAGTAAAATAGAATGTAGTATGTTCATGAAACATTTACATCAAACAGATAATAAACTCAAGGAGAAGGTGGATCTTGGCAAAGTGACTTTTTGAACCATAGCTCCCAGAAACCCTTGGAAAGCATGAGTGTGCAAGTTGGGGGACTATGGAAGTTGTAGTCCAAAAAGTCACTTTCCTAAGCTCTGGGAATAGCAGCAGTTAAGGATATACTTGGGGGCAAGAACAGTTTATGTGCTTTAAAAATAAAAGCAAAAAATCTTGGGATTAGAATACTCATGAAGTAGTATTAGATGCTTATCTGTCTGGAGATGATCCATAAGTATTTTACATATAAAACTAGTAACTGACACTAGCTTTTCCCCAAAATTCAACTATTTACCATTACATTTACCATTACTACCATTACTAGGAGAGCCTAGGGTGGAAAAAAAATAAATAAAGGAAAACTAATGGAGAACTATTCCAAGCTGAACTTCATACACTGCATTTGTCCAAGTTCAGTTGGGAAATATCTTCTTATTCCTCATGCTTCCCAGTTTCTCAGCTGCTTTTAAAATGTCCTGCTTTCTCTTTCTTCCCCTATCCCTCTCTGGCTTTGGCTTGGTTCAGTTCCTGCAAACAATGTTTCAGTCCATTAACTGAGCAGCCTGTTTTCTTAAGAGGAAGCAGCACAGTCTTGCCTTTCTTAGTAAGGTCGAAATGAGAGTAAGATTTGCTGCTGCAGCAGCAGCCATTTCTGAGCTTTGGAAAAGAAAACCTGTGCTTGTATGATAACAAATTACACTTTGGGATAAGGAAAAGAAACCTTACCTTTTAAAAAGCCAAAGAAGTAGGACTTTCCTTGAGGAATTCCCCCTTAAATCATAGCATCCCTCAGAATAGTGTACAAGTTTTTCTCATTCTCTTTTTCTCACACACAGATTTCTACTTGTATTGACTTTAGATTTCACCCTCCACCTTTAATTTTTCCTACAGTAAGATCAGTGTCATAGAAGCAATCCAGATTTGAAAATATTTTTTATTTTCCCTTTAGTTGTGAATGCTTGTTTTTTGAGATTTGGATTAACCTTATATTTTAAGGCTGAGTTTTGCTGGTTTTCTTCACTCCCTTCTCTTCCTTTTGAATAACTAATCCTCGGCAGTCGCATAGGGACAGGGAGGTGATGGGGGCGGTTCACCCCTGGTGGCAATGATTTTGGGGCATCTTGGCTTGTAGCCCCGCCCTGCGTGCCACGACCATGCCCCCACACCATAGCCCCACCCTCTCCTGTTCCCCCTCCATGCACTCCAAGCTCTGCCGCTGCCTCTGTGTGTGTGTCTGAAGCTAAGTTTAATTTATGTTAATGATGCAATCATGCACATATCTACCATAAATAATCCTCAATGGTTTCAGTGAGACTTGCTTCTGAGTAAATGCGTACCATATTGTAACCTAAGGGAGGCATTCTAAATGGACCAGTGGAATGCATGCATTTCCCTATGACAGACATAGTTTTTTTCCCCCAACTGTATCTGTTTTAACTTTGTTTATCCACTGGAGTTAAAATTACTGTACATTCTTTTTCCCACCTAATTTTCATCCAGACAAAAGCCTGTGAAGTTAGTCTGAGAGGATGTGATTCGCTCAAGGTGAACATGTGAGAGCTATGGGGAAAATGAGACTTGACCTGATATGTAATGTGCATTAGTCAGAGGGGATTTGGTGTGAACATAGAGTAATGCCCATTGATCTGAGAGAAAATTATTATTTTGAGTAGAGTCTGAGGCATTTTGGCTTTACAGTAATATAATACATTTGCAGTTAATACTGCTGCTTGTGTGCATGCACACATGCACTCACACATATATGGACACAAACACAGAGAGTATATTTATTGATCTGGGTTCCCCTCCCTCTGTTTCAGGACTTCCTAAACTCAGTATATAAATTCCAAGGTTTAGCTGCTTAGTTTCATATATTTTTTCCTCATTTAATAACTTTTGTCCTCTTGATGCCTGGCCACATCCTTTTCACCGTGTTCTGATGTCACTTCGCTACACAAATCCCTGCTTTCACCTGTGAAATGTGTGTAGCTGTTGATCAACATAAACCCAGGCAGAAAATATGCAGACCCTGCCAGTCATTCATTTCCTGCTGCAAAACTCCCAAGTGTTTCAATCCAGTTCATTCACGTGGTCTTCCTGTGTTAGATCTCTTGATTTATCGTGTAAAGGAACAGAACTCAACAATGAAAACCAAAAACAGTTTGCTATGCATATTTTTCAGGAGGTAAAGCTGCCAAGGAAAAAGTTTGCAAGATTTTACTCCCTTTGTAACTGCCCTCTATTTGTATAGCATGGGTTTGTGCAGCTTCTGGAAAACAAGAAATTATAAAAGGGTAATATGTTTGTTTGCAGTTGGATGTTGCTAAAGGTTGCCTATCTTCACATATACCTGCCCAGAGTTTCAGAACATTTTCTGAAATCTTTACTGAGTTTCTTTTTCAAATGAAGTGGGATAAGTGTGATAAGAATGAGATAGTCTTTTTCATGGTGGACCTATTTTTGAAATATGCTTCCTGGCAGCCTTTGCTTTGGATCGTCATAATTAAAATCCCTTCAAAGGTTTTAAATCTTAGATATTCTGGGAATTTGTATTTGTATTGTGTTAAGATTTGTATTGAGGTGTTATTGTGAACTTGAGTTTGTTATGCAGATTTTCTCTTCTTGTTTACCCTATCCAGATAGACAGGAAAAATCAGAATGACCCTGGTTTTGTTCCTGCTCTTTCTGAATTCTTTGTTTGTTTTTGAGATCTACATGATGTTTACCCTTTCTTGAAATATTCCCTCAAGCATTCCCAGCACTTACAAAGACTTTTTGAACCCACTACCCAGGTCAGTTCAAATTTACCCAGTGTTTCCCAAAAATGAAATATATCTTTCCATGACTGTCCGTCTCGATTGTCCCAGAACTAGCTAAGATTGCTGCCACCAAGAAACATAGTTACTGTTCCAGGACAGCAGATTCAACTGAGCCAAGTAAGGAAAAGAGGGCTTAGTGGAAGTTTGTGGAAGTCATGTTTCTGAAATGTTACCTGAGTCTAGAGGTGTCATGTGATCAGTGGGAGTGCAAAGAGAAAGAACACGAGGGAGGGGAGAGTCAGGGAAACCCAGGATTTTCAATAAAGAGTTTGGATACAAAATCATAATATGTAGGTTAAATCAAAACTAAAAGGAGAGATGAGGTTTAATCCTTCTTTTCCCAACTGTAGACCTCTTCACTGTCTCCCTTTCACGGGCAGTTTCTGATAGTGAAAACACTATAGATACTCCAGTTTGGTGACTCATTGGACTTGGTTGCTCATCGCTGTTGGATAAATGTGGCCGTAACACAGAATGCCAATTCTCAGCAGTGTGGCTTAGACATTTTATGGAGAACAAACAATTAAAATGTTGCTATAAATATGCTGTCCAGTTACTCTTTTTTAAAAGGTGTAATATAGTTTCTGTATGTAATATGCCAATTACCCATTTGTTGTTCATTACTGAAGATGAGAGAAACACTTCAAAGTTACCAGCCTGAGTGAAAAAATTGGGTTTCAGCCATCTGTGATACTGTCCTATTATAGAGAACAATTTATTATTTGGTTTTAAGCAATTCTTACATCTTTTTACCTTACATAAAATCAAATGTCAATATTTTTCAAGGACACACTGCTAAGATAAACTACCTTTGAAGAATCTGAAGTTATACATATTAGTGCTAGCATGGATTCAAGTAGCTAACAGACTGAGCAGAACAGATATAATGGGCTGGGTAAGGATTATGTAATGAAATTGTTCCTGAGGATGATGAGAGAGATTTTGCTTACATTATCAGAGGATCTTACATTCCTTTCTTGTGCAAGCTTCTGTTTAGCAGCCTTCTTTTAGTGGATACCTAATAGTAGAATTTTTAAAAATATGTAAGCCTAAGGCTAGCAAAAAGAAACCTCACACTTTAAGAGTACTTTCTGAAAAAGAGGCTCTCGTGATCAGTATTCCTGATTAGACCTCTTGTGCCATATTCGTGTACTTTCAGTGCTTTGCACCAGAGAACTGAGTTCATTCTCAGGCATAAAAATGCTGTTTGTGAGGGTTTTTTCTTTTACTCTTTCCTCTTTTGGCAACTTTGATTCTAAGGATTCAAACTGCAAAGAGACACATTAAAGTTGTATTGTCTGGCAGCCTCAAACTAAACTCTCCTGGGATCTGACTTACAAGAGACCTTGTTTGAGCATTCATGACAGAAATTCATGTTGGGCCATGTAGGGAGTTCCAAAAGACTGGAAAAAATAGTTTTATGCATCTCTTTAAGTACTTACACTGGAAAGTGTAACATACTGCGCTCTCCATCATCATTCTCATATTGTTATTGTTAATGGCTGTCAAGTCAACTCTGACTTAGGGCAATCCTGTGAATAGGAAACCTCCAAGAAACCCTATCATAAACAGCCCTGCTCAGGTCCTTTCGACTCAGGATCATGGCTTCCTTGGTTGTGTCAACCTCTTTGTAATGCAGTCTTCCTCTTTTCGTGTTGCCTGCCACTTTACCAAGCATTATTCTCTTTTCTAGTGAATCATGTCTTCTCAAAGTGCAACAGTCTCAGTTTAGTCATCTTGGCTTCTGTAGAGTGTTCAGACTTTATTTTGGCAGTCCACAACATCTGTAGAACCCTTTTCCAGTACCACATTTCAAATGAGTTGATTTGTGTTTTCCTATCAGCTTTCTTCTCTGTCTGGCTTTCACAACCATGCATAGAAATTGGTGACATGGACAATTCTAACTTCAGTATTCAATGATATATGTTTATGCTTTGGGATCTTGTCTAGTTCCTTCGTAACTAAGTCCTAATCTTCTTCTGATTTCTTGACTGCAGTCTCCATTTTCATTAATGATTGAACCAAGGCATGGAAAATCTTAAACTATTTCAATGTCTTCAATGCCTACTTTCTCATACAGTCAGCTCTCCCTATTTGCAGATTCTGCATACATGGATTCAACCAATCATGGCTTGAAAATATTTTTAAAAAATTCCAGAAAGCAAACTTCAATTTTGCCATTGTATATAAACACCATATTACTACACCATTGTACATAATGGGACTTGAGCATCCATGAATTCTAGTATCCATGAGGGGGTTCTGGAACCAAACCCTATTGGATACCAAGGACCAACTGTATGCGGTACCTTAAGTATGAGTGGGTGGTAGAAGCATGTATACCAGATGTATCCGGGGCGGGAGGCAAAGTTGTTCTTGATTAACATATGGGCTGAAATTCTTTTGTCACTCCTGACTAAAGAAGAGCTGTTTGAATCTACCTGTGTGTTGACTCACCATCCAACAATTAAAGTCAACAAATCTATCCCAATTTGAACTAACCACCAGGAAGTAGGCCATGTGAAGTAGACACTTTCTACATGGCAAAGCAGCTAATAATTTGCTTTAATACCTTTTCAGTAAGTTGCCTTGATACAATGAAATACATAGGTGGGTGTCAGGGATTCCAGGCAGGGAACCCTGGGAAAATGATCAGCCCACTGCAAAGATGTTGCATCATGCCCCAGCTGTGGGTAATTGCAAGGTTGCATAAGAAACTGGGGTCGTGTGCAGATGGTGGAGGGAGGTGTGCAAACCTCTACCTGATTGGTTGTAGATATGTATATAACAAAGCAACGCCAGTATGTATTTGTCTGTTGACCAAACCTGGTGCCTGGCGCAAGCTTTTGTCCGTCTGTCCTATGTTTTGTACATAATGGAACTTTGCTGCAAGATAAAGTGCCTCCTGTTTTGGAAGAAACTCCTCCGTGTGTGAGTATCCTTACTGGGGAACAAGGCTGCTGCTGTTGGCTCGCTGAACTCTGGTTTTTCTGCTGCGTTTCTGTGGGGCTGAAACTCCTATCATCCCCAACAGTGGGGAAGTAGCAATTCTGACTCAGTGTGACCTGTATCCATTACTGTTTATGGTAGTCCCTTATAAAATATTGGTGGAGGGACACCACTGTGTGTACAGATGCTTTCTGCACATGATTGGAACCCTAGAAAATATGATCACGATATGATCAGCATTTAGCTGTATGTGGTAAGATTCTCTATAAGCATTACAATCTACTACTACTGCTTCTGGGAAGGGGGCTGAGGCATGGTGAGGAGAATGGGTACTCAGGGTCCAAACCAGGTCAGTAAAAGGAGAGAGAAATGGGGGAGGGGTCAGCATGGTAGCCCAATATTGCCATTCTCACCTATCAGCTTCCTTGAGTGTGTTGAGAGCATTGGGAGATGGTTTGTGGTGCTGAGAAATCAGACTACAAGCTGCCCTTAGGTGTCCAGGCAGTGGCTGGTGGAGGAAGAGGACGAGGACGAGGGGCAGGTTTTTAATGTGCTGCATGGCTGATTGGAGTTACCAAGAGGGAAAGTCCCTCCAGAAATGAAGCCCCTGAGGTGTGGGGGCAAGGCCTGGAGAAACTCACAGTTAATCAAATCCGTGAAAGTGAAACCTGCAAATGTGGAGGGCCAACTGTAATATTAGTTTTGGATAAAAGATTTGCTGTAACATGTTGAAATGCTCTTCTTTCTCATAAGGCAGGAACCTGTCTTTCCATGTTACTTCTGCCTCTGGCACCAAATCTTGAATTAAAGACGTAATGCTCAGGAACACATCTCCTTTGTCAAGTGTTCTACTGCTTTTTTCCCTTTCTTCACAGTTAAATAAGCCAGAGGGGGGTTTTTTTGCAAATCAGTGAAAGGTTATGATAAGTTGTTTTAATATCATTATAAAGTGTCTTGTGAAATAGCTATCATATTCTCAGGAAGTCAGTGTTTAAAAATGTACCACAATAATCTCATAGTGTGCTCTTTGTTTCATTTCTGCCCTAGAAAGAGGAAGCAACAAGATTTAAGAAAATTATTAAGCTATAAATATGCTTCCACAAGATGTTTAATAGACTGTCAGAGCACCAAAGTATAAAGTTCATGCCAGTGAAATTAAAAAGAACCTAGAGAGAAAGCAACTGTTCTTAGTGGCTTTGTTTTAAATCATAATTCCCTGCCTAATTACTTTGTGTCAGTCATTCTTTACCAATCAAGTACCAGTGTGCCCTGAGGGGTTTAACTGTGATGCCTATGTACGTGAAGAGATGTAGCTTTCTAAAATGTCCCTTTTAAAACTTCAGCTACTGCTTGTAGTCTGGGCTAGTAGTCTGTAGTTGGTGGCTTCATGACAGTTGAAAGGTGAATCAGCTCCAAGTTTTAGTCTGACCTTGAAATGAATTATCTAAGGTGGGGAGAGGATTCAGCATCACCTGGTATGTCACACTCCATGTTTTTGAAAGTTGAAGGAGAGCTTTTCTGGGGCACAAGGGGCTGCCATAAGAAAGACAAAGTGGAAAGAATCCCATTTCTTGTAGAGATCCATGTTTGCATCTCTCCAGGTCCAAACCTGTGTCACTTTCCTTTTTCTGGAATTTTGGTGGTCCCCAAATTGTGTCTGGCAGTGCTATGAATAGGTCTAATTTCCCCAGAATAAAATAAATTTCTGAGCTGTTTTCATTTGTAAGCAACTAGCTACAATAGCCATATACAACTAAACTAAGTTATGACTATGTAGCATGCTGTGTAGGTCTGTTGGCACTTATGCTCAAAAAGCATAACAAAAACAAAGAGGAAAATACAAATTAAAATCACCCAAAGGCAACAGAAGGCACTGATGATGGCATAAATGGAGAACAGATTTGTTGGTATTTGTTTACTTACTAGGTCATTCACATGTGGGCTGTTATGCTGGAAAGCATAAAGTTACTGGCCTGCCTAGAAATCATAGTAAACCATTGTTTTGTGTTAGTGAAAAACAGACTTGCTTAAGTTGCAGTTGCTCCTTCTTGCCCTGAAGAAGGAAGTAAATAAGAACTAGCATTTTCCTTGTTTAGACCAACTGTGGTTTGTCGTTACGTCAAGCTGTGTTTAGTTTACACTGTACTTTACTGAAATACTCCTAGATCAAACTGTGGCTTCTGCTCTTGGAATGTTTCCTTTGATCTTAGTTTAAACTAGCTTGTTTTAGTTAGAAAATCCTGAGAGAGACTTTTAGAATGAATGCTTGTTTCATCAAAATTGGAAATAGATGCACATGAATTTTTCTTCACTATTGCTAAATTGCATTTGTCTCCTTCCTTGGTTGCACTGTATCCTTGCTTATAAATTTCTTAAAAAATAAATGTAGGACACTTCTTATTTTTGGTACTATACTCAAAAAGCACTAATCCATCTCAGCATATAATATATCAGTATTGCAGCCCCCAACAATCTAATGTTATCTACATGTATTGGACTCCCACTCCCATTGCCCCCAGACAGCTTGGGATGATGGAGTCTGGTACAATTGGACCTCATTAGTATGGGAAAGCTGCTTTATTATAGAACAATTATAGAAAATCTGCCTTTTCTGCAGTTGAATTAGAGCAGTTTTTATGAGAGGACTGTAAGCCAATTCAGCATCTATTCTAACATCATTTATTGTTATTTCAATGTCATTCTAAAAGGCTTTGATAGTAGTTAGTTCGGAAGGTGGGAAGAGATATTCTGTGCCTTTCTGTGACTCTTTTCTTTTTAACCTTTGTATAGTCTAGATTCATTCTGCACAGTTTTTACAGTTGCTTTAGATATTTATTTGCTAGAAAGGAATGATATGAAAGTTCTTTTCACCTGCATATCTCCCAAGCTGGGTAGAATTTCTTATATCAAGAAAACAGGTCCTTTGCTTCACTTACCTTAAAAAAAAGAAAGAAAAAAGAAGTCTGTCACTGTTGTACCCCAGAGTCCATCGGGAATGTCAGATGAGTTAAACATTAAAATGGAGGCCAGGTGCAGTATTTAAAGTTGTAAAACTCTGTTAGTGAGATTACATGCTGTTTAATTAAAGTCTCCATTAACGTGCACAATTTTCAGGTTAGATTATACTTTTCACTCTTCTCTGAACTCAATGTCTTGGAACTGTGCCTTGATTATTTGAGTTAATGATTTTATTATTTTCCTTGAGTAGAAATGGCATGTTGTAGTATTTGGCATGTATTTTGTTGGCTGAGTATTTGTTTTATCCATGGGAGATGTGCATGCAAGTTTCAAGCTTGCCTATAATAGAAGAGCAAAGAGCAGAACAAAGAATAGGGAAAAACAGGTTTGACAGTATGTATAGATGTCAGGGTCAGAGACCCAGGCAGCGAGACAGCCCGGAGAAGGGAGTGGGAGAGCTAGCAGAGTCCTGCCAGGAGGAATCAAGGAAGAACTTACTCAAGGGAAGTCCATTTGCCTAAGCCAGAGCAACAAGCAAAAGCCATAGTTAGAGTTCCAAAAGCCAGGGGTCTGGAGCCAAGAGATCAATCCAAGGTATCAGGAGCCAGGTGCTGGAAGCATGAAAAGGGCTTGTAGAAAGTTTGCCACAAGCAAAGGAAAGCTTCCAGGCAGGCAGTTATATAACCCAAGACACAGGTGTGGCTAGTCACTGCTTCTTGAACTTAATGAAGGAAGCCTCCCTTTGCTCAGCTCTCTTGAGTCTCCGCCTTGTTTGTGGGCTGATTGGCACAGGCTCCAAAGCATCTTCAGAATCGGATCCCTGTTGCCCTAAAGGAGCAGGCAGAGGAACGTCCGAGCCTGCTTGGTCCATGGCAGCAGGGGGAGCTCTTGAGCTGCAGGACTCATCTCCAGCCAGAGCCACAGGGACCAACAGCTGCTGCTCGTCATCAGCAGCTCTGACAGGGGCTTCAGTTATCACACTAGACAACAGTAAGGTCAATTTAAAAAACAAAGGAATTAGTACAGGAATGATGATTACTTTAGCAGAACTATCAGAACTGAAAAAGTACTAGCAAGTAAATTAAAACAAAGGATTCTAAAACATAATTTTATGTCATTTAGAGGAATTTTGATGCAGTTATCCTATGTAACAGTTCAGGATTTATGCAGTAGCAATTATACTATGACTAGAGATGTCTAGTAAATCCCTATGGGATCACTATGCTGTGTTCCGTATATTCTTTAAGCATAGTGGTTGCCTAAAGGGAGGTGGGATTGAATCCAGCCCTGGTTGCACATTAACAGGGTCCAGTCATGCAAGGTGGGGCACCTGGTTTGATTGATCGCTCCTACCTGTTGCAAGTCTAATACTCTTGAAAAGCTTCTTGTCATGGATGAGTGATTTCCAAAAGTAGTATTTGAAATGAAGCAGAAGTCTACAGCAAGCAATGACTGAGAACTGGAAAAAATCTTGGTGTCTGGCCTTGCATGGGTGGAAGCACTAGTACCAAGTTATTATTGGCTACAACCAAATGACTAGTTCCAAAAAGCAAGAAGAACTTGTTACATGAGAACTTGTTATATGAGACTTTTGCACAGGGTGTAGATTTGACCACATGGATCCTAAATACTGTAAAGGCACCAGCTCCCATCTGATCTTTGAAGCTAATACCAGGTGCTGTAGGCTATATTTCAGAGGAAGGAACTGGCAAAACCACCTCTAAAAGTTCCTTACCTAAGAAAATTCTCTGAAATTCATGATGTCACCATAAGTCAACAGATGACTTGAAGGCACATACATATGCATGCACGTACACACAAATTTGACCATTGTTGTCTTTAAGTATCTACAATAACTTATATTTAATCTAAGCATCCATAGTAATTTAATCAAAATATTCTGTGGACAACTTAAGTGTTCTTGTCAACATAGACGAAAATGATAGTTTCTGAAGTGTATAAGAATTTCCATTTGATATCTGCATCACTGCCAGAACAGTGTGTACATGATAATGAAAGCAAACTAAAGTACAGATTTCTAAAAATGTTTGGCAATAAGTCCTGCAATTACTTATTTCTAACTTTGAATGTATAGCAGGTCTGCAAACTGGCCAGTCCAGCTTACCATGGAAGTCCCCAGGTAACAAGTTCATGTGGAGGTTTGTTTTTTTGTTCTATTGTATAGGCCAACCTAGTTCAGGCAGCGCAGGGGCATTTACCTCAGTGACAAACAGCTTTGTTGTTGGCCTTTTAAAAAATCTTCTAAATAATTTTTTCTTAATACTGCCTTTGGTGGCATGGGGCACATATTTTAATTAAAATGTTTTATAAAATATCAATTATCACAGTACTGTTAATGAAAGTATATCTTATTTCAAAGTTTTAAGTGACGATCAGCAGAGAGGACTTTACTGTTAATTACGTTTTTGTCATTGGATTGGATTCACCCAAAGCGAAACACTTTTGAAATCCCAGTATCTGGGCTAGAAAGACTGAAGCAGTTGTTCAGCTATCCCATTGAAGTCAATTAGATGCTTAATGCTTTAAATGCCTCATTTGGCTTTCTATTTTGTGTCCCTTTTATCTTTCCCATGTTAAAACAATCAGGAGTCTTGTGACACCTTAACGAGTAATGCCTTTCATTTGGGATAAGCTTTTGTGGACAGCAACCCACTCTACCAGATGTGAATTCTTTTATCTTTAATAGAACATAGTGGTCTTTAAGGTCTCATAAGACCTCTTGCAGTTTTTCCTGCAAGACAGTAATACAGCTACTCCTCTGAAAATTTCTCCATGTCAAAGTATGTTTAATAGGTTGTGCCGCAGTATAATGGACTCACTTATCTGGTTGTTTGCTATATGAGAGATACTTCAGTCATCAGTGCAAGGGAATTATTTTCACTTTGATTTCAATATTAATAGTAAAATAGTGTACAGTCAGCCCTCCACATTTGTGGGTTTGACTCTCATGATTTGATTATTTGCGAGTCTCTTCAGTCCCTGGCTCCCCACCTCAGGAGCTTTATTTTCCTGGGGAGGGGGGAACCTTCCTTCTCTGTGGCTCCAATCAGGCTATGAGGCCCTTCAAAAATCTGTCTCTGGTGCTCCTGCTCCTCTTCTACCAGCTGCTGCCCGGCCATCCTTAGGGATGGCTCACAGCCCAGTTTCTCAGCACAACAAACCCTCTCTCAATATCCCCCCGAGGAAGGACACAAATAAGAGTGAGGAAGTATAAGGCCACTATGCCAACCCCCTCATTCCCTTCCCTTTCCTTTCCCTGACCTGGTTTAGACCCTGGGTGCCTGCTCCTTCCACTGTGCCTTGGCCCCCTTCCTGCAGACACACTCTCTCTCTCTCTCTCTCTCTCTCTCTCTCTCTCTCTCTCTCTCTCTCTCTCACACACACACACACACACACACACACACACACACACACATTTTGATATTGGCAATTTTTCCACTTTTGCAAGGGTTCTGTACCCCTACCCCTAGCGAAGGTGGAGGGTCAACTGTATTGTTCTATGGCTGTTGAATTCTCAAAATAATATTGCAATTACTGAAAGCTAAACAGAACTGATTTTTTTTCAAATACTGGTTTCAAATTATAGTGCCGTAAATTATATACAATATGATAAGCAATAGATTTTATAAAGAAATGGGATTTTTCCATGTGTTAATTCTAAGACAGCACTACTCGAAGTGGCGGTCCTTGAACTGGGGCCAGACTACAAGCCATTGGCTGATGGTTTCTGGTGAGTTTCTAGGAACCACATTTTGCCTCTGGGGAGGTTGGAGGTCTCCATACCACACCCTCTGAAAAAAAAACACATTGACTTCCTTATGCCAGGTGCCCCTGACAAGGTATGTAAGCAATTTTGCCATATTTTTTGCTGTCTTTGGACCATTTTAGTCCTGGGTGAAACCTTTTGTTTTTCAAAAGGAAGTGAGCTGGAACTTGACTTCCAGATTCCTTCCTGTTGAGGAAAAAACTCATCTTATATTAAAAAGGTGAGGGACCAGAAACATGGCAAGATTTCTCCATTATACTCTTCAAGGAGTTTAGTGGTCATTTGGGAGCATTTTTCCCCCAATAGAGGGGAAGCCTAGAGGGATCACAGAAATAGCTCCAGAAGCCTAGTTTTCCTCACTCCTGCCACAGATGATAATCCTACCTCCATCATATATTCCAGTCTCATAAAAAAAAAACTTTTGTTGTTGGTTTTCTTTGTATAGTCTGACCAGAACAAAGCCATATTGGACATAATTGGGGCACAGCTGTGTGGTACCATTAAGATTTTTTATATCCTGTAAAGCATCCTGTACCATTGTTAGGAACAACAGAGGCTGTTCAGATTCTAACCCTAATATTAAATTATAAGTCCCGTCCCCCTTCATTGCTCAGGCAGAGTTGATATCAACATTAATCATATAGCCTCTAAATGAACAGTTGACAGATCCACTAAGGCTTTAATTCAAGGCAACAAAGCAGAGTTTTAAGACTTCGGTTTGAGTTTTTCTTAATTCAGAATGAGAACATACTTGTTTTCTGAGAACTGCAGTGTATAGTGCTTTGATCCTTTCAAATATGCTTCATAAATGTTCAGTCTTTTATCCTTTATTGTTTTCTCCTTGCTTTAATCATTGGCTTGGTTCTGACATGATGGCAACTCTGGATTGTTTGCATGTCTAACTTGATCAAACTTACTAACCAAAATTTGTCTGGGGCCAATAAATCAGGATCATTAGCTAAGGGTGGAAGTTTCGGAATTTCAATGTCAACACCTGTTTTTTTGCTTGCTTGCAAGTAAAGTTTGGATACAAAGAAAAATCACTATCTTTATTGAAAGAGTGGTCACAAGATGTGGTGGAAATCTGCTGTTGGTTTTCAGGTACTGATTGATAGATGGATCAGTGGATTGATTTGGTTTATATCCTGTTCCTCTCTCAGGGATCAGATACAAATTGGGTCACAACATAATTTTAAAAGTTTCAGTAAAAACTCCATATCATACTCATTAAGCCAATTTACTATTAAAAAACATCAGTTAAAACAGTTCAGCAACACAAATAAAATAATAAATAAGTAGTGAAAAATTAAAAAGTACAGCGCTTGCCTTTCATGATATCAGAAACTATCACTTTCGGCACATGTGTTTGGCTGTAGAAAGAAAACAGAGAGGAACCTAACATCTTTTGGAAGGGAATTTCATAACCCACGAGCAGGCAGTGAGAAGGCCCTCTGTTATGTCTGCACCGAACATACTTCTGAAGTTGATGGGAATGAAAGAAAGGACTGCTGTACAGATCTCAAATCTGGACGTGTATGTTCTTTCAGATAGCCTGGATCCAAAACATATAGGGCTTTGTAGGTAATAACCAGAATTTTGTATTGCATCTAGAAATGGACTAGTAGCCAGTGGAGCTGTTGTAAGAGCAGAGTTGTACATTTCATGTAACCAAATCTGGTAAACAGTCTGGCTGCACCAGTTTGGACCATTCAGTTTCTAAGCATCCTTCAAAGGCAGCCACGTGTAGACTGAATTACAGTAATCAATACCGGATGTAAACAAGGCGTGTGTCACTGTGGCTAGAGGAAGAGGCCAGTTGGTACACTGGCATGTATTGTGTAAATGTACTCCCAACCATTGCTAAGATCTAGGATTCTTGATTCCGGGTCAAACCCATGAGTGAACCACCTCTTCAGGGCATGTGTAACTCTGATCAGGACTGGCTGAATCCTTGTAGCTACATTTACCTTTCAAGTGACCAGGAGCATCCTGTCTGGATTACATTTCAATTTGTTCACTTGCATCTAGTTCATTACTGATACCAGATAATGGTTTAGAACTAAAAGTGCTTTCTTGGAATTGTGTGGAAAGAAAAAATAAAGGTGTGTGTCATCAACTTATTGGTTGAACCGTAGCTTGTATGTCCATGCCCCTTATCGTGGCATCTTCACATAAATATTAAATAGCATAGTGGACAAGACAGAGCCCTGAGGGATGCTACAGGATTGCATCCAGGAACCCCCAGCACCATCTTGTGGATCTATCCCTCCAGCAATGACAAAAGCCACTGAAGAACAGTACCTCCAGATTTCACCCCACAGAGGCTGTTAAGAGGAATACAGTGATCAGTGGTATCAAAAGCTCCTGAGAGCTTCAGCAGAGCCAGTTGTATAGGTTGCCTTGAATTCTCCTGATTGTACGGAACAGCAGGTTGTTTGCAACATGCTGCAGCAAGAGGGTTCTTTGGTGTGTCTTATATTTGGCAAGGCTGATGCACATTTGCAACTCCACTGTATCTCCTGAGAAGGTTAATGGTAAAAAGACATTTGAGTTTCCAGGTAATCTTATTGCAACTTCCAGTCGTCTTATGCACTGTGTATACTGAGTTATAGAACGTGGGTGAAAGATACTTTGGATCTCAAAGCTTCAAGGTACAGTGATAAACACAGGGATGGGGAATGTTTTAACCTCTGGATTTTTTGGCGTATAACCACCACAAATCCCATCCAACATGGCTAGTGATAAGGGCTAGTTGGTAGTTATGATCCAAATCCTCTGAAGTTTCCCACTTCAGCTCTAGTATTCATCTCTGTTGCCCATTTACATTTGGGACAAGCAGAGGTTGCTTTTTATGTTTAGCTGATAGTTAATAAATAGTTCCAATGTGTGAGAGAAGGGGGTGTCTAGTATGGAAAGAACTTTCTGGGTACAGTTACATGGAAGTGGTTGGGGGGGGAAGGCAAGGAGGCTTTCTGGGAATGTCTGCAAAGGGGGAAAGGAAGAGATTTTTAGGACAGTGTTTTGTTTTAGAATGTGGTAAGGGTGACTGGAAGTTTCCAGTGTCTGTCCCACCTTCTCCTGCCGAAAGCTAAGAGAACTGACAATACTTCACAGTCTGTTTGTATTACAAATAGCTTCAGTGCAGCAAATCAGAAGGAACAGCAAACCAGCACTGAGTGAAACAAACCATTTCAAATATTTGTGACCCAGAACTTGTTGTGTTCAGCAGACCATAATTGAAATAAATCTTGGCTTAGTATTATATACATACATGTTACATACAAACATAGCCATTCTCTTTTGCCACTAAGGAGTTGATTTAAGAAAAGCCTGTAACAACATAAAACATTCTTTGTTTTGGGTTAGCTGGAAAGTGCTGTTATGAACCATATATAAATTCAGCCCTCCATTTTCATGAATCCTAGAGGTGCAAGACCCTTGTGAAAGTGGAAAACTGACCCCTGCCTGCATGGGTGAACAAATGTGCATGCACGCCCTACTCTGTCCTGTCCCCTTCCCCTTCTGCAAGTGAGCAAGTGAACAAATACATGAACCTTCCCTTCTCCCTTCCTATCTCCTTCCTCCCTCTCACCTGTACAAGTGAGTGAGTGTGTGAGTGAACACATATACATGCCTTCTCTCCTCCCATCTCATACCCTTCCCACCCATGTCAGTGAATGCATACACACCTTCCATTCCATCCCATCCCCTTCTTGCTTCTAAGCATGCAAGTAACCAAATGTATGTGTACCGCCTCCTCCCATCCCATCCTCTTCCCTCCTCCTGCTTGAGTGAGCAAGAGAATGTGCGTATGACCAGGCACAGACACCCTGCCAGTTTGATTTCCGCCCAGTTCCACAATCCATGAATAATCAAAGCCAAGAATGCTTAACCCAGAAATGTGGAGGGGTGACTAACTAGCTAACACATTGTAAACCGCTTAGAGAGCCCTTAGCTGATAAGCGGTATAGAAATACACATGCCATTGCTATTGCTGTGACTGTATTTGCCTTGTCTCTTGCACGTCAAATTTAAAGACTTGAAGCTTTCAGGAACAGCCTGCAATTTCTCATTTCTTTCAGATTTAGGAAACTGTGGCTTGTACAAATTAGGATCAGTCTGGTTATGAACTAGTTATAGTTTGTACAAACCACAGTTTCATGTATCTGGATGAAGGGGAAATTGCAATTTGCTGTATGTTGTTCCTGGAACCTTTGTTTTTCTCTTTCTATATGCAAACAGGAAAAGAAGTAGTAAGCAAAGACTTACACAACACATTCTAATAGTGCTCATGGCTAGCTTTTTATCTGATTTCAACCAAAACAGATCTTGCTTGTGATACTATCTTGGTTATGAAACATACCTCACATGGTAGTTGATGCTGACCTTAAAAACATGCATATCTCCTATATTTCACACAGCTCAACCAACTCTGTTTGTATTAAAATCAGGTTCCAAAGAAATTCTTTATCTATTATGGTTGTGATTATGATTATGCATCTATAAATGCAAAGCATGAAAACAAGTGATATATGAGCACTGCTTCTACATTGATAGCTCATGTCTGTGCATAACAGCTTATGTTTGCCAGGTTCTTTTTCCTAGGTTTTAGTAGCTGAGTTATCATAGTAGGATGTAAACAAACTGGATGAAGTGAAATTTGCAGCAGGTTCCTAACAATGTTTATTCTGTGTTCAATTTGCTTTTAGTGATATTTACTTGCAAGTAACTGTACTTGGGATTGGAGCTTAAGGCAATCATCTGCAGTTAAAGGTGGCACACCTACATGTGGATAGGCTGCTTAGAATCCCGGTGTATCAGACAGTAGATAAGCTTCCTAAATTTGTGTGATTGCACAAGAGAACATCTAGAAAGTGACCTGTAGACCACTCTGTTCACATTTCATTGGATACCCTTTTCACTGTGAGAGATTATCCCACAAGATACAGAGATTTGTCATCCTCATAGAACAGAAGAGAACTAGATAAAAAATAAATAATTTCAGTACCAGTCTCTAAATATTTATGGTATGTTAATGCATTTTACTGTAGTAATCTTCATGTTGATTTATAATATAATATCTTAATGTTTTTTAATATAATGTCATCCCCATATAAGTTACATAATGTCCCAGGTAATGATTTAGAAACAAAACAAAACAAAAAACCTTTGGGTTTCATAATATTTGACTTGTATAAAAGAGGCTCTTGATTAATTAGATATAAATGATACCTCTACAACAATAATCGTTATACATTGATATAAATGTTAATTATTTGTGCTAATTTTTGTATGCTACTCCTCATTTGAAATGGTAAATCAGTGTTTAATTTAAGATATAACCCTCTCTCATCTTAATAGTACAGATGGGCTCAGTGATCTTTTAGTAAATCCTACAAATCCTCTCTCCACCCCCGGCTTTCATAATACACCAGATTTATCAGAGTGGAACAAGCAGAAAGCTCAACCATTCCTTTTCCCTTCCTTCTTCTTCCCATGTTCCTGCTTACAGAGAAGACTTCCCTAGTTCATTAAATATCAGTTTCTCTGTGAAGGCCAAACTAAGCATTATCTGCAGTTAGGATGACAAAGCACAGTTTAATCATGTTTTGCAATTTCTGATTTATGGCAATACAGCACTTACATGATGTTTTCCTGGTTTAAATGTGATACAGAAATAGTGGTTTAACAAACCAGAAGGTTTCCTCTAAAATGTACTAGGCTGTTCTTCTTTCAAAATGAGGTGTCTAGCGTTTAATATGAGGCTGAAAAGGAACCAATATGTGAGATGACTATTCCTCTGTAGAGAATGCCTTTGATACAGCAGCATGAAAAATACAAGTGTGAACGATTACTGCCATCTGTCGGTACATAGAATTTTTAACACTACTTAGATTGAATTTATCAATACGAAGGTTGTATTTCTTGATGCCATTACACTGATAAGCAAAGTGAAAAGATTTAAATACACATGGGTCAATAGGACACTTTTCATCTCATAGATTCAACTGTATTTTGTTTTGTAAATTATATAAGCTGAACTAGTTCTATTATGCAGTTATCTTTGCAGATAAAGACTGTGAGAAAATCAAAATATTATTTTTCTGGAGGTGCTTAAAAGCACCAAACTAGTTATTCCCAAGCACACACACCTCTCTTATTAAACAAAACAAAACAAAAACAAATCAGATTTCCAGCTTATGGGTTGGATGAGTTTTTATTAATCTGTCAGCATTTTGTTAATCTGCCACTATATCTCCATACTGCTAGTCCATAAACAGTATGTTCATAGTTCCATTATAGCAATAATAATGTATAATATATTTATACTGGAAAAAATTAAATATGTTCTGTGAGGAAAGGTAACAGAGTATTGATAACAAAACATTAAGAAATAAGTTTATTTTGCCAGCAGAAAGGCAAGAAAGAATCCCTTCAGCCTTACTAGTTGGTGGTGGCAACAGAAGGAGAATATGGTCGACCAAAGTGTTTTAGAGAAAGGCAGGCCAGTTTGTCATGCTGAAAAGAGGGTAAAATGTTGTCTGGCAGAGCTCTCATTGATGCTGGTCACCAGGGGAAAACAGAAGGAGGATGAACCTAGAAAGAGGCTGGTGCAGTTCCAGATGCTGGAAGAAAGAGGGTAAAGCATTCTTTGGAAGGCCATCTTCCATAAAACCCCCTAGCTCTGCTTAGTTCAACTTAGAATGCTTCTGCTACCAGGAAAGGAGAGATCTATGCCTGTGCCCCCCAGCTGCCACAACTGCCTTCCTTGCTGCTCCAACAGAGTTGTAAAAGAGACTTAGTAGATAGCAGGGGAGGGAGGAATTGCCTGCTTTCTGGAACCAGTGGGATCCTCCTGCTGTATCCTTTGATGGCAATAATTAGAAAATAGGCATCTCTACCGTAGAAGGAATTTTGATTTAAGAAAGATGTGTGTTGCTCATGTTTTGTTATTGTACCACTTTCTTGGGTTCTGTGAGGCCATCTATGACTGAACACTGCAGACGCAATAATAGTTGTTTAGACAGATCCTCTGAAGATGCCAGCCACAGATGCAAGTGAAACGTCAGGAGAAAATGCTAATAGAACATGGCCTCAAAGCTCGGAAAACCCACAACAACCTATGGATTCTGGCCATGAAAGCCTTCAACTTTACAGTTGTTTAAACAGTTTGAAATTTTAAATCACATCTTTACATCAACAGTACAACATATTCTATACTGGAAACACCTCATATACTGTCTCCGAAAGTTCTTGTGCACCCCACAAACCACCAGTTTAGGACATGTTTGCAGAAATGTTGCTGCTTAGTAATTGTTGTAGGCAAACTCAAAGCCCTAAATAATAACCGTATTTGCTGACGTATAAGACTCACTTTTCCCCCCAAAAGATACTGTTTGAAAATGGGGTGTGTCTTATACACCACTGCGTTTTATACACTGGCAAATATGGTAATAGAAAATAGATATAAACAAATAATATGAAGTCTACTATAGGCGTTCCCTTTCATCCTAAATCTAATTGAAATTTAAATCCTAATTTAAATCCTAAATTCAATTCATATTGCTTAATGCAAGGTGACCATGACCCAGTTCTTATCTCTGGCAAATAAAGCTCCTCTCTCCTTCAGCGTTCAATGCAAATTCAGCTGACAAGTACAGCTCCTTCCTTCATGGAGTTCTTACTCACTAGGCTAAACCATTAATTCATAGGGGTTACATTATCATGCTCTCAGAAAGAAGTAGGTATAAGAAGTAATGCATGAACTTGTTTTGTTTATTGAGAGATAGTTACTCAGAAAGAATGTAGTCCATAATTTTTCCATTTTATTTTCCAATTCCCATTTTTAAATTAAATTTGGACACCATCTGTTCTGTCAAAAATGACACTCAAGGCATCTATCAACATGAGGTCAAACAAAAAAGCAAAGTGGATTAAAATACAGCTATAATGCAACCATATAAAATCAGTACTCAGATATTCACTGCTCCCCCAGCAAAATCCCAACACTTGTTTAAACTAGCAGAAACTTAAAATTTCTATGGAACTTGAGAACTTCAATTTGTAGTTTGGAACTATAATCAAATGTGGCTGTATGGGGCACAGTAAAGATATTCTTTATTCACGGTTTAACTGTTTGTTTGTTTTTTTATTAGGACATACAAAAAGGTCAGAAACAGAGAAAAAGTTTTCATCTGCGTGAAATAATTCTGGAGTACTTGGATGCTTGTTCCCAGGTGTTTTGTTTTGTCTTTGACATTTTGGCTGGCTATAAGAAAGTTGAGAGTGAGAGTAGTGGTATAAAACTCTGTGAGTGAATCCCCCACTCAGGCGGGGAAATCTGCTAGGTGGTCTTGGGCAAATTAGTCTCCTTCAGCCTCAAAGGAAGGCAATGGCAATCCCTTCCCCCAGACAAATCTTGCCCAGATAACCCCATGATATGGTCACTATAAGTCGGAAATGACTTGAAGACACACCACAACAATAATAAAGTCATTGCCCAATTGTAGAATTTGTATTAATTATTTCTTCTTATAAACAGTTACCTTTTTTTTTCTTTTCGAAATAGTTAAAATAATTTAACAATCGAAATAAAACAATAGGAAAGAAAGCAGTGGAATCATATGCAAATCTGTTGTTAGAATTAGACACAGACATTCTTTTATGAGCACAGGCACATGGTTGCTCTTGCAAGGCAGCCTAATTCAGTCTTGGTGCCCCATCTCTTATCATTCAGGTTGTCCCTTAAGGCTCAGAGGTGGCTTTTGTGGGCAGAACACGGTGGATTGAAGAAGAGAGAAGTCTTGTTTCATATGCAGAGTTCTTCTACTGATTCAAATCATAGTGTTTTTTCTTTAATTCTTTAGTAATAAATTGTATCTCTTAAAAAATTCCTTTTTCTTGTACTTACTTAAAATGTTGGAATTCCGATCCTCTTGTAGCCAAGTCTGTGCTGTGCTGTGCTGTAAGCAAGCTTATGGGCATACAATGAATTTTATTAAAATGGCTGCTGGTTAAAGGCAAAAAAAATGCTAAAGGCCATTAATGAGATCAAAAAGATGTTCTGTCTCTGAATCCTTTTGAATTTCAGCAAATTTGTGCTACAGTTTTATATTACTGTATCTGTAATTAAGTATATATATTTAAAAATCTTTGGCAAGTCTTAGAACATTTTCCTGTGCAAGTCTCAAGCAACTTGTACTAGAATCTCTTGTACAATTCAAATGTTAATAAAGATGATAAGCAGGAATTCCTTTTGGCCCACAAATAGTTTCCTTTATCCTACAAAATTCTCCGTCAAAGAAGTAATGCCCACAAATACATCTGAAGTATACCTGTAAATAAATAAACCACAGATTCTTATGTTTGCACATTCAGAAAAATCCTGCATAAGAATGAATAGTTTACCACTCTGGCATCTGTTACGGAAGAAGACCATATAGAAAGATGGCCAGGGCAAGCTTTTGTTACCCAATAGTCTTCCTCTTTCTTTTTCTGTTTGCAGTAGGGAGTGGATAGGCTTTCCATTTCTGGGAGGACCTTAATAAATGGCTGCATTAAAGATTTCCATTAAGAGAGAAAGCCTGCTATGCATAAAAAATGTGATAAATAAAAGATACATTGAATGCAATTTGCTAATCCATGTATCTTCACAGATTAGATGCCCTCTTTAAAAATTGTTTTTAGATCCTTTTTAATACACTTCAGGTCTGTTGTTCTTTCTAGGCCTCTTGTTCCTTCTTGGTTTGCTTGTTCAACTATAGTTTATTTCTGGCTGTTAAAGCCAAATGGTTCTCTTGTTTTGTGAAGCTTTCTAATGGATATTACACTCTGGTAGTATGGTAGCTGATTGCATATTCTCCTATGTAATCAGCTATTTGTGCTTCTACATCTGTAATTTTTATGCAAATCACTGATATAAATATACTCTATCTCTAGATGTTTTCTTATAAAAGTTAGAGGGTTGATTTCTTAAAAGTACGTGATTGCCTTAAATACTGTGGTTTGAAAACTATGAACATATTTTTTGAGTTTGCAAAAAGTACATTCAAAGATCACATTAAACTGTAATGGTTTACGTGATGCCAGGGATGGTTATTGTCACTGTGGCAGAACTGTTTATTTTGTTTCTGATTAAGTTGTGCTAAAGAATAAGAAAATAAGTTAATTAACTGACATTTGGCTTTTGTAAATGTTTTGTGTTGCCCCATAAGTGTGTTAGAGAGTGAGTGTGTATGAGTGGAAGAAGCCTTCTGTTACTGGAAAAATATCTTTGGATGTGATCCAAATTCATTGAAATTTTCCCCTAACCATTTGTTTAAGTCTCTTTTTGAGTATATTGTCTGTATATTACATTTATCTCCTGAATTCTGTTTCTATGTACTTCACTGAAAAGATAATCAGATTTCCCTTGAGCTCAGAATCTTTGCATTCAGTTTAAAGTAGCTACAAGAGATAGTTGCAGAAAGTTAACTGTTTTTTTTAATAGTTTGAGGATCTTTCAAATGGGTTAGCAGAGAGTCAAACAGATGTAAACCAAATGCTTTTGTTTGTTCTTTTAGTATTTCCTCCTAAATACTAAGGTTTATAGTCTGGAACTATTAATAGATAGCTTTATACCTGCATTACCTGGTGGTAACTGTGTCCCGCTCTGCCCGTCCCTGAAGCGATCAGAGCTAGATATCGTTAGCATATGCCTTTGTCCAAGGTTTGATGTCCTACACCAGAGCCTCTTTGGAGAAATCTAGAAACTTCATTTAAAATCTCCATCTGATCTAAAATACAACTGTGAGGTTCCTGGTTGGCCCTTTTCCATGAGATTGTATTATATCAGCCCTGCAACCACTGTTCTGTGCACTGATCAGCTTCCAGGCACAATTTGGAGTTCATGAGTACATTTTAAGCCATGTCATCCTGGCCTCTCCCTAAGATTGGAAGTGGAAATCTTTCTCTGTGCCTGATCTCAGATAGATGCCATATTAAGCTGGATCAAAGAGAGGACGTTCTCAGTGGCTGCACCTAGATCGAGGCATGATTTGCCTCCTGGAGTGTGAGTGGCTGCTTCCATTACTTTTTATTCCAGTGGACTTTTGTTAGATGTCTTGTTAGATGGTTTGCCTGCTGATCTGTGTTACTAGTTAATTGTTATATATTGCCCTGAGTGGTACTGTTGCATCAAAGGACGGGATATAAATTGTTGAAGATATCAGTAAAATAAGGCTTGGCAAGCTGTGAATGACTTTCAGCCATCCAGTGACCTCTTGAATGGCAGCTGAATCCTGCAGCAGAAATTGCAACCAACCAGCTAAGTATATAAGAATTAGGGCAGATAATACAAAGGCCTATCCAGCACCCTGGTCAAACAGTGGCCAACCAGATCCTACAAATGCCCCCTCTCCCTCACATACACCTCTGTTCCCCAGCAACTGGTTCTGTAAATAGAACCATACTCTTTCGAAACCAAGAGACAGCATTTAGCCATCATGCCTAATATCTATTATCTTCCATGAGTTTGTTTTATTCCCCTTTAAAGTAATCCAAGTAAATAAATCTTGTGGGTAGAAGATTCTATCACTTAAATATTCATGATGTGGAGCCCCATTTTCTTTTTGCCTGTCCAGAATCTCCCACAATTTGTTCTAGATTGATTCAGTTCCTAGTGTTAAGAGGGAAGCTGTAAAACATGGCCCTGTCTTACTTTCATTACACTGTATATAATTTTATATATGTCTATCATGTCTCCCTGTACTTGCCCTTTTTTAAATAGCTGAGTATCCCCAAGTGTTACAACCACAAGACAATTGATTGTTTTAATTGCCTTCTTATGTTCCTTTTCCAGGTCCACAATATTCTTTTTCAGTTGCGGTGACCAGAACTGTACTGATTACTCCAAGTGTGATCCAAATGTGATGCTGGTGGTTTTATTTTCAACTCAATCTCTTATTATACTCAGAATGTAATTCCTGTTTAGCACTTGAACATGAGAGATCCAAGAACTACTTCTCCCTTCCATCACTTTCTTCTCATCGAAAGTGTTGGGCCTGAAGCAGAGAGGTTGCAGTTGGTAGGGAGTCTACCACATAAATAAGATCCTTGATTTTCAAGGGTTCTTGCTTGCATGGAAAACTTCCATGTGAACGAGAACCATTTCTTTTCAGTTGGATAGCTTTCCACATGTGGAAAGAGGTGACGGGGGCTGAGGTGGGAAGATGATGATGGAAGGGGCATGTTGAACTAAAACAAGGTGAGCAATACTTGAATATGGCTATAAGGTTCAAAAATCTTTTTAACTTGAACATGTTTTCTGCAGGAAATTATACTGTAGGAAAGTGTTTCTTGCGCTCACTGTAATTTTGTGGAAATATTTGCATCTTTGTGTTGTTTCATGATCTTAAGAACAGTTCCCACTGATACCTTTTTCTGAGAAGTCTTTCTTATTTTTTTAACAGATTCAAATCTAAAATATAATAAGATTTCAGTGATCATAATTCACATTTAGGCATCTGATATGGATTGTTGTAAGCATCCCCTTGGGTGTGCAAATTATCTTCACCTCAGGCGTGGATATCTAGGGTGATCTTAGGAGAGAAAGAAGAACCTTGGGGAGAAAATTCCAAAGGTATGGTGTTGCTCTAGTGAACTCCTTCCTGCCTTATAAGTTAGTGCTATCTTGTCTGCACAGATTTGCTCCTTCATGCTTAATTAGTTATTTCATGAATAAGAGGAGATTAACTTCTCCCCCCAAAATCATAACCCTGTAGTGCACTTGGCTCACAGGAGAATTGATCCTGCGGAAGGCATGGAATCCCTTAATGGAGTATCATGGAATGTCTTTATGCCTGGAAAAGTGGAGAACATGAAGTAATACTTTATAATGGGTTGCCCTGATGACTGTGGAGTCCTTCAGCTAATGGGAAATGCAGTGACCTATGAGGAGTAAGTCACTGAACAACACTACTGTTGTGAAGTCTCTCCACTGTACAGTTTTGAAGGCACTGTCAAAGATGCTTTTTTTACCTACATATGTTTCCATTTTGAACAACAGACCTGGTTATCTCCACTGCCATATTGGAGTCTAGACATTCTTGATATAATGTGTGATTTTGGGGTTTGGACAGAGGTTTAAGGAAGTCACATTACTTAGGAATGTGATTGGCTTTCTGTGTTATATTTTGTTTGATTATGTGTGTGTGATGTATAGAATATGTCAAATGTTTTTATGCTTTTGTTTTGTTTATTGAATCTTTGCTTGAAAAATAGTAGAATAAAGATCAAATTAAAATTTATTTGTTACTGTGATTAAGATCGTAATTTCATGTTACGGAGATTGTCCTTGTTTCATTTGTACATTGTGAATGTGCTTAGAGAAGCAGGCAGTAGGTGAATTCAAGCAATAATGGATAAGGAAGTAACTCTATAAAAAGAAGGAACAAAAGGCTCATGTTTCCAGAAATACTTTTTGACAACATTAGCATGGCAAAAGGATGCACAGTTCAATAGGCAACATTTAAAGGCCCAAACTAGAAGCTGTGGATCTAGCAGCGTTTTCTGATGGACCATGACAAAATAAATTATAAATGGATTTTATCTGTTTCTAATGTGTTCTGATCAAAGTTCACTGGAATCAGTTAATTCGTGGTGACATTTGTTTCAGTAGAATACAGATGAGGCATATAATGAATGTTTATCTACACTTTGGTTCCATGCAAGCCCTTCTTTAATATTGTATGTTTATTAAAGTGTGGTAATGGAAAAAGAAGGAAGCAAAAGGGATGTACCTGCTGTTTTTCTCCCTCCTTGCCTTCAGGGAATGTGATTAGTCCTCCAGAAAGCAGTTTCCCCAGACTCAGCCCTCCAAAGCAAACCTTTTGCAAATTGTGGATTTACAAACTCTGGGGACATATGTTGGGGCCTAGGAAAAATTGGTGAATTAACGTTTGATTGGAATTCACCCAAGCTATTTCCTGATTTGGTACAGAAACGGCATTGCTCACTTCTATACCAACATGAATTGAGCTGGAGAGAGCTCATCCATCACTTTCTTATGATACACTGTAATACTGAGGTGCATCAGTAAGTGGGTACATCCATGAAGGAGAATCAAGCTGAATCAGTTCTTAATCCTAAAGGTTCTCAGCGGTACTGGGTATGCATGCACCATTTTTCAGTACTATCTGGTAACAGCATCTTGTTACCTGACCGCCCACTTAGAATCAGGCAGTGATCTCTGCAGAGATAAGTGCTGGATCCCATAGTTGCTTGATGAGACCAAGAGTCCCAAATTCAGTCCCTGCTGTCTCCATTTTCTTATAATTCAGGGCTCTCCAATCTTCTTCTTCTTCTTCTTCCTCCTCCTCCTCCTGAGACCCGGCCCCCTACAATGGATAGAGAGGCTAAACCTCTTAGTTATTAAAACATGGGAATAATACATGTTGTTAACCAGGAAATTTACTATCAAGCATCCTTGAGGAAAGAGGGAAATAAGTCAGTACATAAATCAGTACATTTAAATAATTATTCCCAAAATCCAAGACTGAGTGGCATTAACCAACAACTTAACTAGTTATGCTTCATTGGGCTGAAGGCATTAACTAATTTCCATGTTGTTGTTGTTGTTGTGTGCCTTCAAGTGGCTTCTGACTTATGGCAACCCTAAAGCAAAGCTATCACAGGGTTTTCTTGCCAGGATTTGTTCAAAAGGGGGTTTGCCTTTGCCTTCCTCTTAGGCTGAGAGAATGTGACTGACCCAGTATCACCCAGTCTGTTTCCATGGCTGGGCAGGGAATCAAACCCTGGTCTCCAGAGTCATAGTCCAACTTGAAACCACTACATCACATTAGGTCTCAGTTTCTGCACAGCTAATTCCATTTAGCTGGCTTCAATCTCTGTTACACAATATAAGAAAAACATCAAATACAGCAGGACCCAAAACTGAGTAGGTGACATGATCCTGCAATTCTACTATGCATTTCCTATGCCCGCTTTCTTCAGCATTTTGCATGGTGCTTTAGTTTTAATTTGACACATCTTAATTGGTAGGCATCATTGGCAGTCTCAGTTGACAACTCTGTCATGAATGCTTTCCCTTCAAATAGCTGAAGCAGAACTGAAAAGAAACTATTATTTTTCTGTGCCATGTTCTGTGACAGAAATGAAGCACATTTTAAGGTGGAGCACAAAGTTTAAGTTGGTATCAATTTGTGTGGAGCAGTCACGTAAGTTGCAAGTATTTCGATCTTGGCTTTAATATTCTTAGCATTTACACATGATGCTTATACTAAAAAGCAGTAAATTCTATTTTGTAGTAAATGTTCATATTAATGCAAATTATTTGTCTTAATGACATTACTTGAGGTATTTCGAAAGAGAATAGTGCAAAAAAATCCCATAGGCTCTTGGCAGTACTAACTCCTTGCTGTTTCTGTTAGATTACATTCACCTTGTGGGAAGGCTTCAGTTTTTTCCATGGGAATTGACTGCCCTCTTGTGGATGATAGATGCATTTCATAAAAGAATTAGCATACTCTAACAGATGCTTAGCAGATACATTAAAAAAGTCAGACCACTTTTTTAAAAAATTAAAAATTAACTACAATAACTGGAGTGATTAATTTAAAGTCCTTTCCTGCAATTAATAACTGATTTATTGTTAGACTAAATATTATAATAAATAAATATTGTTAAAGTGAAAAAAACCTATTTTAAGAATTTCTATCCCTCACTTACAGCCAAGGCGACCCTTGTGGTTAGTATTCAGCAAATAACACTAAAACCCCTAAAACACAACAAGTAAAATAAAACCCCATAATTATAAATTAGCAAAAATTCCACAGTAAAAACTCAAAGCCATTCAACCGAGTTGGGGGAGACCACAGAGATGAGACGGTAAGCAGTACATTAATCAGAAGAGCCAGCATGGTGTAATGCAGAGCTTTCCAAACTTTTAATGTTGGTGACACACTTTTTAGACATGCATCATTTCGCGACACAGCAATTCACTTTTACTAGCAAACTGGAGATTAAACTAACCCCTTATAAGAGATACAGACACATACATAAATTGTAATAACAAAATGTATGGGGATA
This sequence comes from Cyclura pinguis, assembly GCA_030412105.1. NCBI lineage: Eukaryota > Metazoa > Chordata > Lepidosauria > Squamata > Iguanidae > Cyclura > Cyclura pinguis. The sequence continues at coordinate 86,239,059 of CM059600.1, forward strand.
TGACATAGCTCATGAAAACCTTTAATATATTTTTAAAAATATATGATTTATAAATACAACAGCAGCAACAGCAACGGTTGTAGATTAATCCACATCACTTCAGGACAGATATCTTCCTTTTGCACACACCCTACACCTACCAATTCTAGTCTATTGTGTAAGGGCGTACAAATTCTGGGCATGGTGGGCATTCCTAGGAAAGCATTCATGATTGCATCACAGCTGAAAAGACCCAATTCTCTGTGGATATCCTCTGTATTTCCTCTGAAAGAGACACTCTTACCACAATATCGTATTAGCAAAAATATGTCTTTTGGGTGCCCAGATCCCAAACTGATTAAGTTTTCAAAAAAATAAAAACCATCATTTTTAATTGATCTGGATATCGAAATGGATAGATAGATAGATAGATAGATAGATAGATAGATAGATACATAGCAGCTTAACATATTCTCTAACTAACAGGGTAAACCAGGACCCTGACAGTGGTAATCTGCACCAATGAGAGCCAGCCTCAGATATTGAGCATTACAGTAAACAAATCTGTAGCGTTAATTATGATGATGAGGTCTGAGTAAATCAACTGAAAAAACAAAACAGTGATTTACTAATTTTGTGGCTTCATCCAGCCCCAGTTAACACTTTTCCTAAGGACTTAGGTCCTATCACATATCTTAGAACTCCTCAAATAAATCCTATAGTTAGGCTGATACTTGCATCCTTAAGATCAGTAACACAGGCATCAAATCAGTGGAGACATCTTAGCTAATACTTCCCAGTGGAGAGGGCTGCATTAAGATTCTGAATGCGCCTGTTCGCTAGTTAGGTGTTTATGAGGCACAGTAATGAGAAGAAACTTCTCAAATGCACAAATCAGTTTAGTGTCTTGAAAAGTCAAAAGGAATAAGTGTGACCTGTAAATCCTGTACCCCACCCTCTGGTAAATCAGCCCGATGACTACCCAGTTTGCTCAAGGAACATAAGATACTCACTATGGGAGTATGGGGCAGAAAATCAATGATGAGATGTGAAATAAAATGAAGTGACCCAAAAAAGGGTATGGCTGACTGACTGAGTAGCAGTCTGAACAGGAGCTGTCTGCACGGGGTGGAAAGAATATCTGAGAGTGTTCCCAAAAAGGGTCAAAAAATACTTTTCTGAGTATTGGAAAACCATGGCAAGAAGAATCCTGGACTGATGAAAATCAATTTGGGACTTATTTACGCAAAATTTGCCCATGAGTTTTTGTTTTGTTTGTTTGTTTTCACAGAAAACAATATTTTCTGCACAGAAATATTATTTTCTGTGTAAAGCTTGTTGTCGCCTGTACATAAAGAAAATCTATTTTTCCATTTTAAACAATAATATTTCAGAGTGCTTCTCAAATAGTTAAACATCATGACTGAAGGACTCGGTAATGATTCTTAAATGCTGAAACAGTCATTCAACAACAGTTCACAGAAGATTCACTACTTGAAATTTTTAATGTGTGTAAGACTTTAAACTTTTGGAGAGGCATCACTAAAATTCAAGGAAATTTTAAAAAGTATATCCTTGGCCAGCTTCCTTCAACTGCAGAGTCTGTAGTTTCTGCTGAACTGCATATGACAAATAAGACAATGTTCTGTGACCTGTGTGGAAAGTTGATCTTAAATTTTTAATATGTTTGTCATTGTGATGCAGTTTTCTTGCTCTTAGGACTGGAGGTGATGTTGGTTGACAACAACATCCAGCAGAACAATCATGACAAGTCTGTCTGCATGTTCAGAAGTGTAGCATCCTGGGCTAGATCAGATTTGTGTGACACAATATTACAGCTGAATATTTCCTCATATGAAAAACAACAAACCCAAAGAATTGAAATGTGGGAAACAGCATATAGGGAGGTAATTCTTCAATAAGCTTCTTCTCAAAGTAATTTCTGCAATTTTCTTCCTACTGTAAGAGTCTTTGAAAACTAAATCGTTGAAGGCTATTTGCAATTCAGGACTTAACTCTGTGCAATAAAGTTGTTTGGTCCAGAAAACAGCATTTTCTGCACATGAAACAACATTATTAATTAATATTAATATTAATTTCTGCACAGAAATTGCTGATTTCTGCACAGAAAATGCTTTTTCTATGCAAATCAACGACACGCAAATTTCATGTAGAATACATGCCCAACTATATCATTTTCTGTTAAGAAAACAGCATTTTCTGTGCAGGAATTAACATTCCTACATTGAAATACTATTTTCTGTGCATAAAATGGTGTTTCCTGCACAGAAAATGCTGTTTTCTGTGCAAAACAATCACATGCAAAGTTTGTACAGAATATATCCCAAACTGCGAATATTCCTACCAGTCAAGGATTCTTCTCATTCAGGTTTCTCAACCCCCTTTTTTAAAAAATATTTTTAAATATTATCTCCTTTCCTAACAACAAATCTTTTCCTAAGTCTGAAGATGGCAGTTGACTAGGTGGTGCAGGGAGGCTTCGGAGGCCAGGGTTGCACTTCCACTTTCATTATAACAGCACAATTCTACTGTTTGCTGACCCAGCTTAACCTAGTCTCTGGGATTTCAGTTTTTACATTTATTACAGTTTTGCAAAATGAAGATGATTGTAGGAAACCTGTCCAGTTCTACAAGAGAGCAAAAGCAGGTCTTTAGTAGCTTGGGTGCTTTATTGTCAATAAATAGGACCCCAGAGCAAAACATTGCAATTCCATGACTTAATTGTAAAATGCTTGTGCAGTCTGCCTTGACTGTAGCTGTATAACTCCATCATCAGCAGAAAAGAACTGTTGAAACTGAACAAAATTTTTAGTTCTTCCTGGAAATACAATTTAGCTGGTAATGTTCAGTTCTTTCATAGCAGGGCTGTCTTTCTTCTCAGACAAAAGGATGGCAAAAATGATTTCTACATATGCACAAGGATTTGACGTGTTGCATAAGGAAATGCCATGTTTTGATTTAAAATTGCTGAACAGATGAATGAGTCATTATAATTACGCATGCAAATATATCTAGTAAGGCTTCCCAAAGTGTCCTTGGCATAATAATAATATAAGCTCAGAGAGAGCAGAATGATTTGTGTGCTATTTTGCTAGCCCCCCCCCCTTTCCAGGGATGCTGCATGATTAGTCAGTGACTCAGATCTCTATAAATAAATGCTAAATATAGGCAATGTAGTACCATCTTATAGCCATGTTTCAATAAAGGCTCAGACTCTGAATACTAGTAGCAATGCGAGTCAGAAAAAAAAAAAAAGTAAGCAACTGAGCCGTATCATCTCAAGATGTATGGAAACATACTTGAGAAGGAGTTATTATGTTCTTTGAATCATCTTGTGAAATAAAATGTAAATTATAAACAGAATAACAAGTAGGATAATAATCAGAAATATTAAACAGTGAAATACTAAAATAGTTTCCTCTTACTGAAGAACAGGTTTTTTATCATAGCCATCTGCCAAATAAACCTTTCATATCATTCATTACATTAAATTATAGAAAAATGTGTTAGCACATATTACTTAAAGCAGAGGAGCCATGCAGAAGACGGTTGGCATGGCTTCTCCAGAGGTAGTCCTTCCTAATTGATCTCATAGAGTTTGAGAAGGCTAATAATCACATGGACAAGATTGATACAGTAGGAATACCATATCTGTACTTTCAGAAACGTGCTGACACTGTGTCTTACCAGAGGTTTCTGACCAAATTTAGCCAATATGGGATAAAATGATAACTTTCTTATAGATCAATAAGTAGTTAAAAGAATAGGAAGCAGTTAAACAGACAAAATGGAGGGTGAAAATGGGTGTTTCCTGAGGATCTGCGCTAGGACTGGTCCTGTTCCGATTATAAATTGTCTGATGCCAAGCATGGTGGCTAGGTTTGTACCTACCATCAGATTATTCAGGGTGTTGAAAGCCAAAGCAGACTGAGAAGACCACGAAAGGATGTCTTAAAAGTGAATTAATGGAGGACAAAAGGAAAGAGGCCATAGATTCATGGTAGGCAGAAGAATGAAGGTATCAGCCAAACTGTAAAAGAAGGCAGATTTATTGGGCATTATTAAGTCAGCAAGCAAAAGTGACTGTACTTTAATGTCTTTTATGCAAAACTGTGTACAGTTCTGCAGACTGCATCCAACTACAACCATTATTTCATCCAGAGAGAGTACTCATTTGTTGTTATTCTTATTGCTGCTGCTGCCGCCAAGGTTAAGAAATGGTTCTTTATGTTCCATTCATGTAAAGTTTGCTTGCAAGTATTTTGTGACTATTTTACTTCTTAATCCCATTTATTCAGGTCTTTCATGGAAAAATACATTAATATTTTATACTTTTGGACCAGAGCTTACAGGGACATTACTGTACAAACCGTATGGCAGATCAGGAAAGGAATGGTGCATGCATGCATATACACCTACACACACACACACACACACACACCACTAATTTTGCACTTAAAGCTTTATAGATAGAAAACAATAAGTTTGGAGTAGTGGTTGAATTCTTTGCTTGTAATGCAGGGGGCAAAAACTGCAGCACAAGATGTTCTGTTGCACCACCATTACCTTTTTTCTTTAGTGTCTTTTTTCCATCCGGAGCCTGTGCCTTTAAGAGCTGTTGGACATGCCTCTATTCAGCAGGTATAGTTTCCCCAGTAATGAGCACTGTGCAGAGTTTAGAAAAATCTTGCTTGAGGCGTCTAAGTTATCTAATTGCACCTCTGCTTAGCCTCATACCTGGAAATCAAAACATTCATACTGACCTGCAAATCCTGCCTGCAAATTGGAACGTTCATGCTAACCTGACTCAGAGAGACTGTATGGTTTACTTGAACTAATGTAAGAAAAGTGCTTTCTGTGCACCAAAAAGAGAGAATGAGAAAGAATGGAGGGAGAAGGAATTGTGCACTGTAATTCCCAGGATTTCCAAGCTAGAATATTTGCTGTAGTGCAGAGACTCTGTTACAGAGTCTAATTCATTCCACTGAACTACAGTTCCAAAGACACTCTGAATGCCTGTTTTCAGTACAGAACTATGCTCATTTCATCCTCAACCTCTTTTCTCAGGATACCTTGATACCACACAAAATATACATCCCAAGCTTCTGTTAAGGGCCATTAGTGGTATGAAACTGATACAGTTGTATACTACAGAGACATTTTTCTCTGCTTTCTAAACTAAATGTATATATAAAAACTGGGATTGAAGCCAACTAATAGAGATGGAAAAAGTATTCAAAAATACATCCATAAAATGGTGCAAACATGTTTTTGAGTGCCAAAACAGTGATGAGAAGAATCCTGGACTGACAATACTCTTTGCCATTCAGGACTTATGCTGTGCAAAATTTTCACAAGGTTGTTTTGCTGCGCAAATATCATTTTCAGTGTAGGAAATTATTTGTGTGCAGAAGTTTCGATTTCTGCACAGAGAAAAACTGTTTCCTGTGCAGACAAAATAATCAACTCTATGCAATTTTTTGGCCCATTACACGATTTTCTACACAGGAAGCAGCATTTCTGTGGAGAAAAGGCTGCTTCCTGTGCCAAAAATGCTGTAATTGCTTATTTGTTTTTTGCAAAATTTTTATGTAAATTGGCATGGAAAAGAGCATTTCTGACTTACAATGATCCAAGACAAACCATCATGTTTTTTTTTTCTTGGCAAGACTAGTTTAGAGGAGGTTTGCCATTGCTTTCCTCTGAGGCTGAGAAAGTGTGACTTGCCCAAGGTCACCTATTAGATGCCCATGGCAAGTGGAGATTTGACTCCTGGTCTTCTTAAGTCCTTATCCACCACACAAACTATTTTGGCTCAGTTTTAAAATGTGTTAAAACAAATGTCCTTCCTAACTCACAGCTTGGAGACTTAAGAGGGCTGTTTTGCTGTTTGTGTACACTGCTGATCTCAGGCCTTTGTCAAAATCACTAGAACTAGTGTCTCTTTGCAATGTTGCCTGAGTCGATGTGGTTACCTGAAAACTGAATACCTGCCCTAGGACTTGTATTGTAAACCACTCACTGTCATACTTCACAAAATCGCAGCTTTGCCAGAAGAGATTAAGCCCTTGTGCATAAGGGGTTAATTCCTCTCTCTGAAGCATCCTGGAATGCATGGATATAGTGCCTCTTCTCCGCTGCTAAATAACTATAGCGAACACACAATGACTACTTTAGTCTGGCTCTACCAGTTTTTCTAGCTTTAAAATTATTAGGTAGGTCCTTCCTAACCCTTCAAAAACTGTTGGCCAACATCTGCCATTGGTTAACGCCAACTGGGAATGATGGGAGTTGTGATCCAGCACATCTGGAAAATACTAGGCTTGGGAAGGCTGGTTTAGATGCTGTGCTCCAGGCAATATTGTGTCAAGCCTGTTAATGTCCTTCATAGTGCATGCAATCTTACTTCCGTGTACTGAAGGATAAACACTTAACACACATACCTTCGTAGCACTGATATCCCATCAGTTGATCCTGAATCAATTATCAGTCTTTGTATGAGTGAATATTACTAAATGTTTGAGCGGCAATTGCAGCCCCCCAAATATTTGAAGATGGCAGTTTCATCACTTCTCAGTTATCTTTAGCTCAGAGAAGAAACCATTAAGAAGTGGTTTGACTGGCATCTTTATATAGCTGAAGGACTGTCACATAAAAAAGCATGTTTTTTTCTTGTTGCTCCAAATTCAGGAGCAAGCCATGCAGGGGTTCAAATCACAAGACAGATTTAGATTAAACATTATGAGGAACTTACTGATAGTAAATACTGTTTGACCATGTAACAGATTGACTTGAAAGGTGGTGCTATCTTCATTAAAGGTTTGTAAGCAGAAGCTGGATAATCACCTATTCAGCATTCTGTAGTAATGGATTTCTTACATTTAAAAGGTAAATGAACTTCTGAAGTTTCCTTCTACTCCATGTCCAGCCGTCAGCATTTCTACTCACCCAAAGCCATGAACAAGAAGGTATTTGAAAGCAGATATCTTCAGGGAAAGAGGTTGCATTAAAACTGCTAAATCAGATTGGCAGGGGGAAAATGGGAAGTTCAGTTCTTAGCTGTCCACGCCAGAATAGCCAGTGGAGGAAAATGCTTGGGAGCTTAAATCCAGCAACATCTGAAGGACTGCATGGTTCCCATCCCTGACATACCAGAGGACAAAGAAAGAGCTGCTGCTGCTGCAGGGAAGATATTAAAATCTGGAGTGGATTTATTTGAGAGAGATAGGCTGTCTCTTATCCTTTCAACCCATGTAGAAAATGTATGCTTGCTGTGCTGTGCTATAGCTTGCTAGGGAAATGGGAGCACTGTGCACTTTTCAAGGGAAAGGGGAATTTCAAGTTTTTCTTGAGCTGTTGAGAAGCAATGCCATTTGTGCTATAAGCCCTTCTCTTTAATTTTATGAGAAAGACCAGGCAGCTACTTAGTAGATGGAAAAAGAAAGGCACTCTGCTTGTGTTCAGAAATGAACTTTTGCTGTATTCTTGTTAATAGAAATTATTTTTGGCTTCTGAGCTAAAGATCCCTATGTATGATTTCATTATTAACTCCATAGTTGGAATACAGGACTTCTCATATATATTCTTAGGTAACGTTTTAGCTTCTGTTAAACATCATAATGTGAGTTTCATTTCACCTTTTGTTTTCCACAGAGCAGGAGCACATGAAAAAGCAGTTGCCTGAGAATTTGATACAGTTCTAATTTGTTTTCCTGGCCAAATATGAAAACTGTTGTGAAGACAGATATTCACTGCCCAGCAGTTGCTGCCTAGTAATGTGAAACTGTAACTTCATAAAACAAGTAAGGTTAAGTAGACCTCCTTTTAAAGTAATACTAATTTAGGAGTGAAGAAGTTAAACTTCGTTACTTCACTCCATCCTTTTTGCTAAAACTCTGTTTTTTAAAAAAAAAAATACAATAAGCACTGTGACAATTTAATAACGTTCTTTTCTGAAAATGGTCACTGGTAGTTAACCTACCCATGAATCCTGCTTACTTTTCTAACTAATGGAAGAAATGCTATTATCTGTCAGAAATTAAAGGTCAAGTAAGGCATAGATTGCTCAGTTGTGTTGGTTTGTCCATTCTGGTAGTAGCTGCAGTAAATTGTAAAAGAACTTTGAATTCCCTGTAAAACTAAGTAGTCAACTTTGACTAATGATCAGGTCTTAACTAGGAATTTTGCAAGATGGTTGCTCAAGATACGTGTATCTATCACATGCCTGAACCTACTTTTAAGTTCAGAAACAGTGGATAAGTGGGGAGATTTAACTTAGTGCACATGGAAAATCTCTTTCCTTTACAGCCTTTGTTTCTGACCCCAGAAAAATAGCATGTAGTTATATCTCTGGCCTGGAAAATGAAAATCTCTGGTGACTGGAACAGATGTTAGCTTAGGTAAGTTAGGACTGTTGGTCTGCATAGTCAAATGTCACTGTGAGATTTCTGAGAATGAAAAACAGCACCAAAACTTCAAGACTTAACCCCCACCCAGGAATTTATTAGAAGAAAGGCAAAATAAGCATTGATTTATGAACCCTTGTTACAAATGTGATTTGGAAGGCTGTGCCGAAAGAAGACAGAGGGCAATAGTGTCAGAATCCCTCCACTATCTCTACCTCCACACTAGCTCCTCTGCCAGAAATACAGCAAAATGTAGCCAATGCTGTGTTCCCTTTGATGTTTGGGTGATGGGAGGGGGAGCCGGGCTGGAGCATGGGAACCTTGGTCATTCAACAAACTCGGATGGACTAGTGCATGAGATTAGAATGTGAATGGGAAACAGTGGGGAAGGACAGAGGTGTTCTGAAAAGCTAAAGTTGCATTGTATCTCCAGTTCTGGCAAGAATGTTGTCTGTGCGCTGAATTTAATCTCTAATAATACTGGATCTCTCCATGAAGATGGCTTATTGAGTTAGGATAAGACCAGACATACAGACTGAAAGGTCTGTGGGGAATGTTACTATCCTTGGGTTGAAGTTTAAAGTATCAGGCAGAATATCATAGCACACCAAACATCACAGTCTGAAGACTGTAGTACTTTAACGAGGGGAAAAACGAGGAGTGTCCACCAAAAAGTAGCATTGTGGGCAAATTGATCCCAGAATTGGTTTCTGGATGGGGAGTTCTATACTGTTCATGTACACATGCAGGGAAAACAGTACAAAGGGCGAGGGCAGTTGGTGTTTATTCATGAATTGCAGGATGTTTCATCAACTGCATGAGAGTATGGAGGGGATTGGCGTAGGACGGCCAAGAATCCCATGGCCAAAGGCATCCATATGCTAAGACTATCTCCTATTTCTATGAAGGGTGGTACATCCTTATCAGCTTGACAGCTACAGGGACAATGGCAGTTTGAGAACAAATCAAAACACTCATGCAGTATGTAGAATAGAAAGGGGTGCTCAGCTGGGATATCTATGTTGGATAGAAAGAATACCCCTTGATGGGACATAGAAAATCTTCAGTTCATTAGGCAGATGCTAACTATGGACTACCAGCAATTTCTCCATGATGTATGCCTTTGTGTGTCTGTTCCCTTTTATGCATAACTCAGGGGTTTTTTAATTAGCCTGAACTTAATTTATTAAAACTTCAGGCATGTTGTAGGTAATAGAAATTCTGATTGATAAGCTGACAAATTAAATGGAGAGAGTGTGTGTGTGCACACATGCATGTGTATTCTCACGTACACACACATATATATGTTTCTTGTTGTGTTGTTGTTGTTGTGTGCTTTCAAGTCATTTCCCATTTAAGGCAACCCCTGAAGTGAACCTATCTCACAGGATTTTCCTGGGGTTAGAGTGTGTGACATCCAAGGTCACTTAGTGGGTTCCCATGGTTGAGTGGGGAATTGAACCCTGCTCTTCAGAAACCATACACCATGGTGGCTCTCAAATATTTATACGTTCACATACACACACACATACATACATATACGTATACATATGCATATACATATACATATAATGTAATGTCTCTTTTGATTTTTTGCACTTAAACAGAATGTACTTGATTTAGAGGACACAAGGTAAAGTGGATACAGCATATATCCCTTCCCTCCCACTGTTATGATGGCTAAAATCAACCTAATGTATCAATTCTACTAAAATGTACTTCTTTCATAAGTCTGCATACGAACTTAGACTTAAAGTCTATTAATATAAAGAAAACATCGATACTTTATTTAATTGTACCAGAGTTTAAACGGATTTGTTTTCTTCCCCCAAAATACTGCAGTGTATTCCAAAATTTGTACAATGTTTTAAAGATGATAAACTACTTCATTAATGTGTGTTTGCCTATATAAGTATCAGCAATAAACTGAATGTTTTTCTTTCTAAGCATGAACAAGAAAAAGTCAATATTAGAACAACATTTGCTTACAGAAAATGTATATTTATCATGAAAAATGCCAACAATGAAAACTGAGCCTGCTTTCTCTCAGTTCATTTGAAACCTGGGCTATTTTGTTTTCAATGGAGCGTACCTTGCGGCACACATTAAAATCTCATAGTTTTGTTATTAGATGTGTGGTTTAAGTATTAAACAAAATAGTCATTTTAGATGTTAAAATGCCAACCTGCTAAACAATGGCTTAGCAAACTGGAAATATCAATCTCATGTATTCCTCCTTCCCCACAGCATCTCCATTTGCATCAGCATCTCAGCTCTGATCTGTTTAAGCCAAAGTTTCTAGTTATGTCTACAGTGGAAAGCTTTAGTTTAGTACAGCTTATTAACCAGGTTCTGAAACACAATTTCAAGTGCAACAGAAGGTATCTCCATTTCAGATATTTTCCGGTTTCCCATATAACGGGGAACAGATCATGGCAGAAGCACCAAAGACAGGTAGAAACAGATGAGCAGTTTGTAAGTCTGATACCTGTACCTGGCTTGCTAAATCACAATGTTCGTAAGACATGTATAGAACATGAGTGTCAAACAGTTATCTTTACATAAAACAATCATGGCATGGAATACAAGCAAGTATCTACGAGCACGATAATACTATGCCAAATAAATTTTTTAAAAAAATAAGCACAGAGCCCAATCCAAGAGGATGTAAATACTGTGTAAATCAGAACACTAAAATAAGGTTAAAAAGAAATGAGAAGCTGAAACAAAGAATGAAATAAAGCTTTAGTTCAAACCCACCAATGGCATGGGTCCAGGATATCTGAAAGACCAGCTCCTCCCATTTGAGCCTGCATGAAGTCTAAGATGATCATCAAAGGCTGGGTTATATCCTCCCACCCCCATTGGGGCTATTCTGATGGGAACATGTGGCCCGGCTTTCTCTCTAGCAGCACTCGACTGTGGAACTCCTTCCCAAGGGTGGTCTGGCTGGTTCCATCCCTTCTGAATTTCCAGCAGGCAGTGGAAACTATGCTGTTTTGGTTGGCCTTTGGACCTTAAAATTGGGGAGGCGTCTCCTCTGGCTGTTAAATTGTTTTTAGAGCTATTTTTAAAGAGAACTCTCTTTAAAAGGTGTTTCATTTGGTTTTTAATTATGTATTTGATGTTTTAAATGTATTTTTATCTATTGTACATTCTTCAGGGGCCCTAATATTTCAAGATGTCATTTTAAAATGCCACAAATAAATAAAAAACATATAATAGGAATTAAAATAAGAAACTTTTAAAAGGCCTTGAGGAATATAAGAGTTTTAACTAATGGCAGAACAAGCAAACAAATGAAACCTAATGTTGATTCTAGGGAGATAAACATAAAGAGAATTTTAATAACAACAACAACAACAACTTCATAATAGCAGTTCATCCAGCACTAAGATTGTTATATCTAAATCAAGACAAATATTGCACTTCCAAACTTAATTGGTTCTACTGGACCCTCATGAATTACTTTCAAGTAGCAGTTAGATTAGTACATGTTTTGAGCTGACCTGTAGTTGTTGGGAATGTGAAAATAGTATTACTTCCTTAAGGCCAGATCATTGTTATATCTGCCTTTATGTTCCTATTTAAATTAGTTGGATTCATCTGCTTTTGCGAAGGACTAGCAATGCCTGAGCTGGGAATACTAGCACATAGATGTGATATGACATGAAGAATAGCTGGGAAAGATGAGAGGTTTTAGCATTCAAAATTTAAACTGAAGGATAAGTAGCTCAGGTTCTGTCAAGTTCTTCATCATTATCGTTCGTTCATTTATATCCTGCCTTTTTCCCAGTAATGGGACTCAAGGCAGCTTACAAGATATTTATAAACAGTACAGATAAAAAACTGAACGAAAACTTCAATAGATGAGAAAGTTGTTTAAAAAGCAATTAAACAGTTTATAAAGTTACAACATTAAAAACATTAAATTCATCAAAAGACAATATAACATAATGCATCATTAAAAGTCCATCCCATTCAGTTTCTAAAAACCTGGTGGCACAAAAATATTTTCAGTTGCCAGCAAAAGGAGAGCAAGGAGGGAGCCATTCTGGCCTTCCTAGAGAGGGAGTTCCAAAGACTAGGAGCAGCCACTGAGAAGAGAAGCCCTGTGTCTTGTACCCACCAAGCAAGGTGAGAAGGTGCTGGGACATTGATAATGATGGCAGAGCTTTTGTCCACCCACTCGGACAAAAAAGACAGACACCAAATGTATCGGTAGGCTAAGGGCCTCTTTAATAGCTATTTAAATCTAATCTCCTGCAGGGCTGCATAGTATGGTATATTTGAAGCAAGTGTGTATTTCCTTCCTCTTCAGCATGCCAAGGGTCCAAGGAACTCAGGCCTAGAGCCGAGTGAATGAACATACTTTGCTCCCAGCTGACCTGCTCCTAGGAAATCAGTGCACATTGACTTCCCTCTCACTCACCAAGCCATAAAGGAAAAAAACAACAACAGTCAGTTGCAGCCCCAGAGTTTGTTCCTTTCCCCATTCCCAGGTTCCAAACACAAAGGGCCTTTCCACTCTATACTATTATAGTGCTCTTATTCCACTTTCAACCTCCTATGGAATCCTGGGGTTTGTAGTTTAGGGAAGGACATTTAGAATTCTCAACCAGAGAGCTCTTGGGCCTCAGTAAACTACAAACCCCAGAATACCACGGGATGTTGAAAGTGAAATAATAGCACTATTAACAGTGTAGTGTGGAAAGGCCCCAAGTCTGAAGAAGCCCCTTTCATCAAAAGGTACCTGTGAGGATTCACTGATAACTGCCCAAGGACCACCTTTCCCATACTAGCCTGCCAAGAAGTGACCAGTTAATGCCAATTATAAGCCAATTAAATGATCATTGAACCAATGATATCAACAAATAACCCAACCACTCAATGATGGATTTAACAAAGTCTATTGAACTAAATCATTTAAAGCCAGTTGTCCTATAGTTGCATGGAGGGACAATCCAAGATATGCAGAACACTCTCCCCTTTGTGAAAGCCAAAAAGGGAGCAAAATTCTTACCAATTCGTGAAAGTGACTTGCTGAAGCAGATAACTTCCAGGAAGAAAGGATGATGAAAGTGAAAAAAGAAAAGGAAAAAGAGGAAACAAAGATGAAAGAGGGAAAAGGAGGAAAGCTGGGTTATGTAGCCATTCACTGTGCCCTTCCCCTCCTGCATTCTGACTCTTCCTGCCTTCTCTTCCTTCTTCTGGAAGGACAAATGATGCTCCCTCCTTTACAGTCACTGCAGTATGCAGTGTGGAGGCAAGGGGTTGGATTTTTTCTTGAGTGGACATCTACTGATGAAACTGCTTCTATCAGCAGAATCAGATGGAACAATCACCCGGTCGCCCACCGTTCCCCCCAACCTGCACCCCCAGAGGATGATGAGAGAAAGAATGTTGCATTATACTGCTGTGGCAAGACATGTGTAATATTGAATTGGTGTATTGAGAAGCTGATCCACAAGATTTCATTCAACTGATCAGTTGCAACAAATTGAAAATAGAAAGATATGTGGTTTAGGGTAGAGGCCACAGCTGATTAGTCCCAGGTTCGTTGCATGGCCCAAATACATACAACATCCTATTTATTTGATATTGTACCCTCATTGTTAGAAACATCAAAATATATTGTGAACATAATTATTTAAACAAAAACAAACTCTAGATTATTGACGTTTAAAGTTTTTAAACTACTAGAAAAAGCATGTTCAAATGAGGTGGCTCAAGAAATGGAGAGATGACATTAAGAGGTTACTAATACTGCTCCCAAAGTGTAGTCAGATTTCAATTTCAGATCACCTTTCCTCACATCCTTCTGTTCTCCAGTTCTGGTTCCAAACTATAATGGAAAGTACAAGAAACCTGAGCTTCTTTGTCTTTTCACTTCTCTCTGCGCAGAGAGGAGGGTGCTGTCCTTCAACAATATACTGGGTGAAGATTGAAAAAGGTTCCCACAACAGGTTTCTCAATACCTTACTATATACACCATGTATATTAAGAAACAAGTATGAAGAAAGAAGGTAAGAGTGCCATGTTCTTGCCTTCTATCAGCATGTGCAAATAATTATTCAAGGTGTGAATTCTCAGATTAATACAAGGCTTGTAATGCTTCAGCTATTTACTGTTAAAATGCTTGGTTGATTGTGGTCTTCTGCAGTCTACATTATTGCAAAATATAAAATAGTATAAAGTATACAGCAGGCTTACAGTTGAAGTGGTAGTATACTTATTCATTTAATCCAATATTTCACTAAGAGTGTTTTTTTCTCCACTTCATTACCTTTTACTAAATGGGAAAATGAGAGTTCACTATATCAATGTTTCATGGTGTGTGCTGGTTTAATACCACTTACAGGACACCTGTTTTAACATATTCTAAACAGAGTACTTTTTGTGTATCTAACAACATTTCTGCTTTTGTACTTTGATTTCTAAGGCCAATGAATAGCATTTTGGATCCTCTTGTCTGTTCCTTTTGTTGTCACCCTTGTTTGAGACATTTGCATCTGTGCATGTTTTAAAACTACTTATTTTATTGTTATTTGAAACCATTCCAGAAGATGAAAGACAGAGGAAAAGAGGTTAATTGTGGCTTCATTCTGCTGAATAAGAAGCTGCTGTGTGTTACCAGGAGCTAGCTCATAAAAGAGCACATTTTACAAATACACAGCATAAGTAACTAATTTAGACAAGGTAGCAGAGTGCCTCTGTAATACCTTTAGAAAGGAGGGACAGAAAGAATATTTGAAAATATTTTTAAAGCATTGAGAAGTATAAAGAAATGCCAGTAGAAAGAATTCTGGACTTAAAAGAATCCTCACAGGTCAGGACTTAATTCTGCACAAAAATTGCACAGAAAAAAATATGTGCATAAAATAATACTTCTGTGCAGAAATATTACTTTCTGCACAGAAGTTGCTGTTTCTGGCAGAGCAAATATTTTCTGTGCAAAACAACCATATGTGAATTTTGCACAGAATAAGTCCTGAATTGTGAATAGTCCTTGAAAACTGTGCAGTTTTTGAAGACTTTCTCACAGCAGGAAGAAATCTGCTAAAATTACTTGCTGCTTCCTTCAAGAAGAAAATTAGTAAAGAATTACATCTCCATTTGAAATCAGTAGATATGAAATCAAACCTTGTGTTGAAATGAAGAGTTATTGTGAGAGAGTTACAGAATGACAACCTACATTAACTGTGTAGGCTGTCCTAGAGGTGGGAGTGGCCACTGCCAACTATGAAGGCTGTGGTGACTGTTTCACTGCTGAGAAAGTTAAACCCAAAGAGATAGGATTGGCAGATCTCAGGACCTGGAGATTTCCAGTGTACATGGGTCATCTCTGGGTAGGAGACAAGGATACAAATTCTCCAGTTTTTACAGGGTCACCTCCAGGCAAGAGAAAATGATGGTGTGCAAATCTCCAGCGTAGTCAGCATCTACCTTCTGGCTAGAAGCAAGTTGGCTACATTAAATGTTCTTTGTCTCACCTCCTTATGAAACTGAGGAGGAATAATCCCTTCATTTCACCTTTATCTGGAAGCAGCCCCTTTAACTAAATCTTAATTTCCAAACTGAGAAAAATATCTCTGTATGTGTATGTGTTTGAATGACAAGCCGAGTGACTGTGGTTGGTACTTAATGCATAACGTTCAATGACATTGCCGTTAGTCTCAGGTTTTCAGCATCTGGGATAATCCTCAATTGGCAACTCTACAAAGAGAGGATAGAAAGAATATTTTCAGATCTGGCAACACCTTACCAGTCAATGTCCATCTAAAGGAGCAGTGGTGAAAAGAATACCACACACAAGTAATATTCTGAAGCAACCTGGAGTTTACAGGTGCAGATGTGAAAGATCAGGCACTCAACTAGAAACACCCCCCCCCCCCAAAATGAAGGTCAGCAGTGCATCTGCCAGCCAAAAGGTCATGCATAAATTATTGGTTGCCCCAATCTCTGAGTTCAAGAAGTCTGAGAGTTATACATTTGCATGAGTTAAGTTAAGAGTTAGGAAGAGTGTCCTAGAATTGCTGTTTCCAGGGGCCCAAAGACAGATGTTAGTCTTCTCTTGCTTAACAAAGGCAAAGGGACATTTAGGTTTTAGTGGAGTTTAAGAGACTAATTTTAAAGGGCATTTGAAATTTTGGGTCTCTTCATAGTCAGTTGAGAGATGATAATAGTGTTCTTTTGATAATAGTAGAAATGGAGTCAGAAAGAATGTTAATGTTTTTCAGAAGGTCCTATGTCAGTTTATAGATGAAAATAGGAAGATACCTTAATAATGAGTCAGAACATTTGTCTGCCTAGCCTTTTATTGTCAGCTCTGATTAGGAACAGCTGCCCAGGGTTTCAGGAAGGCCTACCTGAAGATCCCTGATATTATCTGGCACTCTGCGTAAGCCTAACTCTGCACAGCTTCTGATATCAAGAAACATTGGGTGGATTCAGGGTGGTGTGTCAGTGTGTGTTTTTCCTTAACCATTTTAATAGTACAGAAGTAGGCATCTTCTGTGAACTATGAACTTTGTCCACCTCATAACACTTTGGGGGCCACATTCTTTCCCTATTATAGCCATTGAAGTTGCCGTCGCTACCATACTTGATGGTGAAATTTGCCAGCAACAGCAACATCTTTATGGCATAGGAGGTGCCACAGGGTCCTTCTGCACCCCAAAAAACTTGTATATATTGTCCAGAGCCTCTCAGAGAAGAAAATGGAATGTGAGAACAAAACAACTTGTTCACAATCTGCTCATTCCAAAGTAAGCTTTTATTTGGTGTGTAGGTACGGGGACCAACAGAAAAAGATTGGTGGAATAGTTGGGGCAATGGTAGTGCAATTTGGGCAGTAATAGGGCAGGGACAAACACAATCTTAAGAGCCTCACATGGAACAAGTGTTGGCTATTCTTGCAGTATATGGTTTCACTGAGAGATCCTCATGTTCGCTTTTAGAACCTTACTAGCTCACATTCAAATACAAAATGCAGTCTTTTGAACCAAGGTGTTTCTGAGCAGATGCGTAAAATAGGAGACCGGCAGTCTCTGAAAACTCAACTATGTGCCCCCATGATAGGATGCCAAGCATCCTTGAGTTTGGGAAACTTTTTTTTTTTTTTTTTTTTGGTAGGATTAAACTGCTACTGAAGAGAACAGAGCGAAAATAAGGGAGCCAAAATATGTATAAAGATTGCTACGATGCGCTTAATTTTTGAATTGGATCTGTTCTCAGTTGTTTAGTGTGCTTTTTTCTGAGGTTCAGAGATATATTTTATCCAGAGAAATGTTTTTCTTAAACAAAAAATGCAGGCAATTGGTTTATTTCTACATATCCATCAGATTAAGCTAAAGGGCCTATGGAATGGTCATTTGGATTTTTAAAGTCTATGTATAATTTTGGGATAAATCCAATTGTTTCTTCTAACTAGAATAGACTCTTTGAATCAGTGGGACTTACCAAGTCAATACTTAGGGAGGTCCCATTTATTTAGTGGTTCTGTACTCCAGATAAGACTAGGAATTGGATTTAAACTATTGAGTACTTGTTAATCATTCTATCATTGTACGTAAAAATGTTAACTGCTCATCTTTGGTACCATTTTGGTGACTAGTGGATAGAAATAAGTGGTAAAAGGGGAGTTGAAACAGACTTTAATGAAAGAAAATGTTTAGATTCTCTTTTCAGAGCAAAAGCCTCAGTTTTAACGTTAATAATTTTCAAGTATGTAATTGGTGATAGCATTCACTGGTGAGCTTAAAAGCGCATGAGGAAAGTGGTCAATTATTTGTATTATGTGTAGTAAAACATTCTGTGGAGCAGAAGAAATGGAGTAATTCATCAAGTTAACAAGTTGTGATTTTAAGACTCCTTGCTTGGTGTTTTTCTATCAACCCCCTTTATTGTTTTTAAGAATTCTAACAATTACACAAATGGTTTCAGGAGGATGTGAAGCAGAGCAATGTCTTGAAGAAACGCTTTTTGCCAACAATTGTTTCCCTCGGGAGCACATATAACCTGCAGTTCTGTTAAAGGCCATGGCCCTGTTGTTTTGCTGATGTTACTCACCTGCTTCTAGCAGCCATTATAAGGCTGTTGTTCAAGGAAGTGTCTGCCAGACAGGTTGCAGCTGTTGGACCGCCCAACATTTGCCTGCACACTTCCTCCTCCCATGGGCTTCCCCATTCTCTTTTGCCTTATCCACTTACCCTAAATTTTATCACCCATTTGCTATTTCACCCAAAGCTAGTATGAATCTTGGTATGAATTCAACTTAGCAAAGGCATGCCCCCTCTCCTTTGCTATTTTTGTCCATTAGAATTTGTGCATCAGTGCTTAGATGGAGATTGCCATTTTTCTTTCCCTCACATTGCCTCTGGAACAATGCTTATCTCATGACAGCATTGTTCTACAAAAGCAATATGGAGGTCATAGTGGCCCACAGGGCAATTCATTAAAGGGAGAGCGAGCAAGTATTGCAGAGGAGGAATCCCCACCACCTGCCTCAGCAAGAGAGGTTGGAAATAATCAGAATTCTGAGCATGCAACAAATCATTCATATGTTTTGTGCATTATATTAACTATTTCCCCTACCTGCAAAGTAGGTAGCTTATTGCCTTAATGCTGGTAGGGAAAGAGTAGCACATGTGTGTGAAACTTGCCAAAATTATATAAAAGAATCATGCATTTATGATCTACAGCAACAAATTACAGAAATTTCATGTATATTCTTTCGCTTTTAAGTCAAGGATTGTCCTCTTTCTGCTTTAAAAGAGTAAAGATGGCTAGCTCTTGACTCAGGAGAATATAGACCTTCCTGTCTGTATTTTCACAACTGAGGCCCTTGCTTTCCCATGGAATCCTTTAAACTGTGACACCTTCTGCCCCTTGCCATTGAAAATAACGTGGCCCAAAATGAGGTATGCATCTAATCACGTTTGTACTGCGGCCTGTTCATACTACAGTCTCCCATTTTGGCATGCCTCATATTTGAAAGCTATGAAGACTGTTGTAGCTTCAGCTCTTTTGCATGCTTAGTATTTCTTCTGGCTTGAAAGTCCAGTGACCTAGAGTACCATGAAAACTAAAGTGGGTGTGAGGTTTGGTAGATGAGAGAGAGCGCACCTGTCTTCCAGTGCCTGTGAATGATTTCTGAGAAGTCACTGAAAGGGTTGCATCATAAAAAGGGACCTGTTTATCTCTGTGGTGGCAGAAGATTAAGAATATGAAGTGAAGGGGTGAAGAGAGAGTTGAGAGAGTGGCTAGATAGGAAGGTAAGACTGTGAAAAGCATAGGAAACTGAAAATTCTTGCCCCACAGGATGTTTCCTAAGCTTTTCTTCTTAAGGAGCATCTTCACTGGACATCTTCAAAGTGATTATTATTTGCAAAATATTTTAAACAGGAAAATATTTTAATTGTGCCAGTTTTCTTTTTGCTATTCACTCCCTCACATAACAATTAATTAATAATGGAAATGCTTTCTTGTAGTAGTTATGAATTTTTAAATGCACTGTGTGCTTGTAGACCATCTTAAGTGAAATTTAGGTTACAAAGCTAGTGAGGAAAGACGTGTTCCTTTGCATTCATTCAGCTTCTGTAAGGTATTAAACATATCAGCTATTGCAACACCATATATGTTTATGCTAGTTAACTAATTTATTAGGGTTGCAACAATTGTCAACATTTGTCTGATAATCTTCTAGTTGGTTGAAATCTTTCCAGCCTGTGGGATAGCCTTGAATTCATAACTTATCCACAAATATGAGCTGTCCTTGTAATATATTTAACTTGCTAATGGGAACAGATGGTCATCATAGTGACTCATCATCAGCCAAGGGAGACAGATTGGCCATCTTAATTATATTGAAAGAATGCTGAATCGCTCAAAAATTGAATTGACAGTCAAATCTTTTCTTGTTCAGAATAATAGTGAGTAAGATTGTTAACAGTGATTCTTCAGGTTTCTTGCTTTAGAAGAGGTACATCTCAGAGGTATTCATTCAAAGAAGCTGGCGAAGCTTGTTCTCTTTTGAATTTTAGTAGAGAGTTAAATAAAAAGGTGCAGAGGTAGAAGAGATACCCTCAATTTTGCATAGGCATTATGACAAAATATATGTTAAATACAGTGTAGTAGTAATCTTCTGATGTATAATGTATTGTATATTTGCAACGATAGTCTTAATACATATAATGTATGGTATACTTCTTTTCCACAGTGAAGCATATGTACAGTTTCTTAAAACACTTTCATAAAAAGCTGTGAATAAACTGTCAAGAGTTACACTTCCACAGTGGAAAAAAGGGAGAGGAAAATAATGTCACTAGTGTGATAAAGCTCTCATTTTGGGTAAAATAACTAAAATATATATTCCTTTACTTGTTTTTATTCATTTTTCTATTGAAGTAGTTTATATTAGTGTATATATACACTTTATATTGACTTTGCAGTCAAGGAGGTATAGAATTTGCCTCCACAGATGCTGCTGTTACCATGGAAATAAAAGGACCAATGGCCTTTTTCTAGTTTGGACTGTACTATGCTGTTCATAAAAAGATGGTGAATTCTAAAACTGCATCACAGGATTTTTTTGAAATTATAAACAATAAATATTATCAAATAACACAATTGGGGATTTATTTGAATGCTGTAATGTAATTGTGAACAGATAACTTCTCAAGAGGCAGAAAGTATACGTGCGGACAAATTTGAATTTTGTGCTAGTGGCTTACACGTTTGCTAATCCTCCTCCTTTGAAAAACCTTTTGCCTTGCAAAATATAACCCCTTGGCGTCTTGCATTCATCTGATGCAGCATTTGATGCTGGTTACATCACAGGTTCCCTGATCTGTCTGTGGTGTGCCTCTGTGACTGAGAGTGAATGAGCATGTGGAAGCTGCGAATGTAAATTTGATTCTTAGGAGAGAGAGGTGCTTTACCTTAGGTTTCCGTACAGAGGAAGATTGCTCTTTGAAAAATCAAGGATGGCTTGCAGAAGATGTCATTTGTAAGTATTTTCTTCTTTGTTATAGGTTGGAAATACACATTCCTGAAAAGAAATAGAATCTTTATTACTGAAGGTAGGAATAGGAATGGTGATTAATTCACTGTGCAGCAGCTTTCTCTTCATGAACCATTTTATGGGTGGTACCTCTCAGCATCACACTGATGTGTGTATTTTGGAATTGAACGGTTGGAAGCCTTCCGAACTGCAAAAGAAATAATTCAGCATCCTAGGAAGGAAAAAGAGACTTGTTAGAAATTTGGTTAAAATCTCTTGTTTTAAACCTGAGATTTTCCAGCAAACTAAGATTGAAGGTCTTTGTCCAGTTACTAATCTCTTTCTTTTCGTATAAACAGTTGTTAACAGTTTGTTTGGGAAATGATAGTGGGTCTTCCAGACAGTATGTATTTGATGTTGTTTATGACACAGCAATCTGTAATTTTCATGCTGTTTGTCGTGGTGTTTATGTGCCTGATAAGCCATTGTTATTTTATTAGCACTGCAGGAATTTAGCTGTAAGGGTAAGGTGTGTGCTTTTGGTTCAGGGTTTTGGTTGGATTTTCGTTTTGGTCAATAATAAGATACTAGCATTTGCAGAGTAATAAGACAGTAGCATTTATACTGGTTTTCATGAGACATTTTTTTTTCTTTTGAAAGACCCTAAAGGATTTGATTCTTGACCTGCAGTCATAAAATTGGTTACACCAGTATGTCTTATCAGTTTAAGTAAAATCAAGGCAAGAAAATGCATGGAATTATGTTTCACTGTAATTTGTTAATTCCACCATTTTGTTTGAAGCATACAATTCAAAAGACTTGGCATTCTACATCTGTTATTCCTTGTTCATATATAAAATCTTGCCTTACAGCATCAGCACCCATAGAAGTGTGAGAATGTGACTAGTGTTCAGATACACTATTGTAATTCTGCATATTTTGCCCTTCCAGTTCCCAGTGAGTGACGCTTATTCCACAAATAGACTGCCTGAAATCAGCCACTTTTGAGAGAAATGCTATGCAGCATAGACCCTTTTGTAATTCACCTGCACTGAAGCCTGATTAAAGTAACTCAGATGAAGTTAAATCTAAAGCAGTATTAATTCTTTTTAAAGAAATAATTGATATCAGAGTTGTACATAGTCATTAAACAGATGGAGAGTAGGGCTTGGACCTTGTTTTCAATGGGACTAAATTGGCTTCTGTCCAAGCATCTTGGCTTAGGTGGATTGTGGACCAATCTGTTAGTCTGCAGCCCATTTCAATTAACTTTAATAGAATTGTTGTGGACAATATTTTCGTATGTAGCTTTGAACTTCTTACACTGGAGCAGTATCATAATGAGATGACTGCATTTCAGGACTGTATCCATAGTTTGAAAGTGGGAAGAAGCTCTTTAACTTTGATAATATTGTGCTGTCCTTTGTTCTGGGTATCAATTTTATTTCCTGAGATTCAGGTAAGAACTTAGTTACTGTTCTATGTTGTATGCAACATACTGTGCAACATAGAGTGATTTGTCAGATGAGAAGATGTGAACTGGATTTGACTGCATTGAAACTGAATTCCACTTGTGTTAGTTTGTGGGAGTTCTGGTTTTTGTTGAAGTCAGCAAGTATTACTCAGACTTTGGCTATGCATAGCCTTGCTTTGATGGTAAATTGGAGCCCAACATAGAATTATTGCAATACTTTATTATGGTTATATTTTTTTACAAAGAATATGTTATCAAGAATGTCACCGTTTATATGGCCATGTTGTGAGTATATGGGATTATATATGGCTTCTGATCTCTGTTTAATTCCATGGAACACTACTTTTCTGTCCTGCTATAAGAAGATTTACATGTAAAGGTTGCTTGTTTTGTGAGCAATGCAAGTTCTTCATTTTAAAATCTGTAGCAGTGTCAGTGCTTCTGTGTGTAATTAAAAATAACTTAGTACTACATAAGGTTTTCCTCTAGACGTAGATTAAATTAAGAATTCACAGATGATATATTGATTTTTCAGATAATGTCTAAGTATTTCTATGGGGTGTGGATTCCTGAGACCCACTTGCTCACTCATTCACAATGATACCGCAGATTTCTGCATTGCTAAATATTTCATGAAGATTTTTGTGTGGGAATTACTGTTTTTAGTTCTAGACTGGAAACGTGCATGAGTTCTATAATTTAGCAAAAGAGTTTCTGTGAGACTACATGGAGTATGTATTATTCAATCGTAGAAGGCAATAAACTTTGCTTCTGAAACATTTTCCTTTTGGTGCTTCAGTGTAACTATTTTGTCTTTTGAAAGTCAACACAGTCTCCATATATGATTGTTATAAGAAAACAAGTTGATCTTTTCCTGTGGTTTTTTTTTAAGCATTGGCTAATAAGTGTTGCAAGGAAGTGTGACAGTTAATTATATGGGATATATACAGAGTCTTGTATTTCTTTCACCAATAGTTCAGTTAATTTTTTTATATAAAAAAACCCTTCTTTTATGAAGCTCAGTGCTCATGAGGCTGTTTTTACTACAGCTGAATTGCTTAATTCTGAAAATTGTTTGGAAGCATATGATCTCTTATGGAACTGAAATGCTCCAAAGAGTAGATGACAGTCTATTAGCAATTTAATTAAATTTGCCCTAAAGAATGTTAACTAGGTCGTTCTTTTTCTCTACCACTGATGTGATTCCTTTAAAATAGCAGGACAGAAAAGAATTGAGTATTGTATATGTTCAGAAACTGCTTTAGAGAAATATAATAGGCAAAGTGATATCTGTTATTGGAACAACCTGAGATTGTCTGATTTTCAAGTATAAACATAGTATCAGCTTTCTTCTCAAATGTGGCTGTTTGTGAAAGGTTTGTGAAAGGTGAAAGAGTTGTGATCTGTTTAAAACTGACAGATAAAAATAACCTCTTCAAATATGACTCATAAAAGATGCAACTAGTAAGGATTTTGTTAAAGCTGCACACCATAGAAAAGCTAGTGTCTAGTTTGTGTCTGCTGGTGACAAGGACAAAAAAAAAAAAACCCGTAATTTGAAAATTCCATTAACTGATGGTATATTAGTCATAGGTACAACATAAGTTTTAAAATATTACTAAATCCTTGCCCAAGGAAGAGCAATAAAGTACTTCATGTTTAAAAACAATAACAACACTACACCCTTTAAGGTTTGTGATGTAGTTGTAAGATGCATTAAAAAGCTTTAGAAGATATGCCTTACAGAAACATCTTTAAGTATCTGCAAAGAACCTTCCATGTTTTGTCAAAAGGAGTTTAGGTTGGTTCCCCTCCCCACTTTTTAACTATGCATATGGTCAGATTTGCGATTGATCTCAGTAAGAACATTCTCTTGGGGGAAGCAGAGCAATTTGACCAGTTAACCACATTTCAGTCTATTTCCCCTGTGATGTGTATGCTGAGTTATCTTTAGCACTCCATGCTATAGCAGTATGTCATAAAATAAGTCAAGATGTTGTATCACAGATTTTTTTCTTTGATAGCATCATGCTTGTATGGAATCAGCAGGTGATTTTTTGTTTAATAATCAGAGCAAGAAACGCATGATGTTTATGTTGGCAAAATACAATCTAATTCTTGCTTTCTATTGATATGGTGTATTGTAAAACAAGAATTTAAGTCACAGTACCATCTCCAGTATTTTGTCTCTGGTCAGTAGTGCTGCACAACACTAGCCCAGGTCCTGGAGAGGCATGCTAAGTTGTGTCAGCCCTTTTCCCACAGCTATTATGGTAGAATCATTGCATTCAGGAAGGTGGCACTACTCTGCCAGCTGGATTGATTTACCCAGAAGCTGTGTGCAAGAGAGTCTGTTGGCACTGCCAGATTAACACATGACGTTTGAAGGAGTTCTGTCGTATGCTTCCCTCCAAAAATGGTGGAAACCACTGTGCAGAACAACGTTATATCTGGAAGAACCAGTTGGTCACTGAACATCTGTGCGGCTCATAATGCCTAGTAAATGCCAAATTCCCTTTTAATAGTGAGGCATGGTCTCCCAGTACATGGACTTCTCCTTCCCGCACCTGCCTGATAGGTCTCCACTCACCAGAAGTGGTGAGATCCTTCATGTTCAGATACAGTATCTTTCCTAGTCCCAGATGCTCTGTTTGACGACTTCCAGAAACATTTATGGTCAGACCTTAATAAAACAGCAGTGTATATGGATTTTAATCTAATCTTGGAAGGCTATGTTTACGTTTTACATTGTCAGTGTAGTCCTTGTATCACATGCAAATACATCAGTGGAGGGGGGGTGAGGGGAAGCAGATTGTAAATAACTTGTCATTTCAAGCAGGTCCTATTACCTGGGAGGCTGTTATGTGTGCAATGAATTTGGGACTTGGATTGTGGCATGTCATTGTGTCCGTTCTGGCTGTGCCTCCTGAAATGTGGCACCTGAATAGGAACATTGTGGGGTCTGGATCATGATTATTCTATCTAAATTATCAGTTTCTAGCAGTAGAAGTATAGTCTCGATTACTGTTGAAATTAGTGTTATTGTAATGTGTTTCTAGTAGTTTTCTGTGGATTTGTTGTATTTTGTTGTGTCCTGCTCTGAACGAATAAATTTTAATAAAGATAATATACGAAATGCTGATGGACTAGTACTAAATTTCTTTAGTATGGACTAGTACTAAATTTCTTTAGTAATCTTAGGTGGTTTATTTTGACCGTTGTTCATATACAATACAATAGAATGAAAACCTTCTATGACCTCACAGTAATCTATTAATGGGGATCATGCAAGTGTTAATACAAATTTGTTGTTGTGTACCTTCAAGTCATTTCCAACTTACAGTGACCCTAAGGTGAACTTATCATGGGATTTTCTTCAAACGTATCTAGTTAATTTGTTTCAGAAGGCATCATATATTTTTAGTCCTAAATGTTCATGCATTTTCACAAAGATTTG
Source organism: Cyclura pinguis (assembly GCA_030412105.1). NCBI lineage: Eukaryota > Metazoa > Chordata > Lepidosauria > Squamata > Iguanidae > Cyclura > Cyclura pinguis. The sequence continues at coordinate 86,265,398 of CM059600.1, forward strand.
TACGATTCAGACTCTATTGCCCATTTTTACATCTGTTAGGAGATCAGACCAGAATCAGATCACATGAGACTTTTCATCTTTTCCCAGTCATATTAGACGAACCTGGTTTAAGAATGGCTTAGTCTTATATCTTGTCAACTTTATTGATATTTGAGGATAACCTAGGTCCCCTCCTAATCAGAGTTTCTACCTCATTGACTGTTTTAATCAGAGTCACGTTTTGCACTCAGTTCACTATTAATCATTGTTAGGTTAAATCAAGGAGTATATAATCCACCAGACATTTTCAATTTCTTAATTATTGTTTAGAAATCAAGAATTCAGGCAGGTACACAGGTTCTATCAAAATTGTGGTGTTGTAGTGTGAAGTCTCCCACAGAAACGGAAATTCTCTACTGAATGGAAAAAGCAGCCAGTGGTTTGTTACAACTAAAATTCTAGTAAATAATCTATGCAGTTAGAATGCAGTCTTCTTATCAATTATGCACCTTGTGCACCAACTGACCAGGAAAATACATATGCGTAATGAAGACCAGAATTGCAGTGCTTAATTTTTTAACTATAGTAAATGCATCATAAATGAGATAAATCCATATTGAATTCTACTGCAGAAATGATAATGGACTTCCCCTATATAGTTTGAGGACCTGAATTTATTTTATTAATTTAGGCATGTGCTAATTGCTATGTGTTGTTTTTGTGTTATAATTTTTAGTACTTAACCTATTTGCTCAAATGCAGTGTTCTCAAGCCGAAAGCAAGTGAAAGTGAAAAGCTTGCTATTAATGTCTTTGGAAATAATATTCCTGCAAGTTTAACAATGTACCTGATTAACATGTCAACGGCTGAATGTGAAAGAATCTGATAAAGACCAGGGAACCTGATTCACTACTTATACTGATTCATTTATGGAATACTTATTAACCCTATTCAGTATTCTATATAAGGGTTAAGTAAACATGTGAGGAGAGGGTTGTGCTAGCCCTACTCCTTCTGTTGTCCCTTCACTCATTTCAAAAGCTAAGAGGTTTGTAGAAGTCAGCCTCTTTTATACATTGATGCTCTCCAGGGTAGCTAAAACCATGGAAAATTAGGGTTCAGAAGGAGAACCCCTACATATGCAAGACATTCTCCATTTCAGATTCACTGCCTTTCACATTCTTGCCACAAAGCAAGAATAGAGGAATACGTACCATCCTCGTATGTTTTCTTAATCCTTATATGGTATGCAATATGTGGAACTTCCAACATCAGTAACACTAAATCAGAATAGAATGTGAATGTTACAGCACTGGGTTCTCAAACTCTTTTCCTCCAGGTGTTTAGAACATCAGCTCCCAGAATCCCTGAGCAGAGGCTATACTGGAGGGGGTTCTGGGAGTTGAAATCCAAAACACTTGGAGAACCAGAGCTTGAAAACAGCTGTGTTATACATTGCAACATCCAGAAAAGGGATGTACATGCACAGGGGTATGTCACGGAATTTTGCATCTCTTCCAAAAATTAGGTAAATCCTGAAGGGTGTGGGAACCCTATCAGCTGCAGGCAGGGAAGCAACGCAAAATACCTTGTATGAATTACTGGAGAGAAGGGGTCCAAATGCACATATTCTTGGTGTTCAGTGGGGTGTTTTTTTTGGGGGGGGGCAATTGAGATGGACATCAGTGTTTAATTTCTGAAGAGGGAGATGCTGATGCTTAAATAAATGTAGAAACCATAATTTGTAATTCTACATGAATGGCATGGGTATGGTTGCTCAGTAGTGATGAAAATCCACTCCACACGTTTGCATTAATAAGATGTAGCAGTATTATGGATTCTTCATCTTAGTCATGTCTTGCTATGGTTCAGTAGTCTCTGAATGGGACAAATGTCATGAAGTGCATATTATGTGTATTTTGTCTGCTTTGCATCTGTGGCTTGCCTCGCTGCTTTTGTTGTCAGTATCTATCTGCTTACGTGCACTTCTAATTCCCACTGCTCAGTCTCTGCCCCATCCACCCATACAAGGAGCGTTAAAGGGTATGACACTTGTGAGGGAAGCCAGGCAAATGGATGATAGAATGTTCTGCTGTGAGGATGGCTGAAAAATGGAAACTGACGCAGAGAGACACGTTTACAATTACATGCACCCTTTTTGATGAATACTCCTTATCTTAAAGTGAACAATTTAAAGTTAAGTGAATATTTTTACAATTATAACGAAATATTTTTCCACAGAGTTTTGCAGTTTCTTTTCGTCTGTAATGGTCCTTATTTATCAAGTTTACATGCAAATATTTTTACGATACCGCATGGCATTTTGTCTTCTGCTCCTGTCTTGTGTAATTCAGAATCAATAGTCATATTTACTCAACCAAGAAATTCCAGTTGTAACAATGTTTTATATTTAACATCAGATGGTGTCTCACACTTGGGAAATATTGTTTGATTTACTTAGTAGGGCTATAAATACGTATGTCATTAATTTGGCATGTAGAGTGACAGAATTGCTCACAGCAAAGAAATAGGGATAAAATGTACTATTGATCCACCTTCTTTAATCTAGCTTCTAAAAGTTTCAGTGCTAAATGCCTAAATGATGGAATAATTCAGTAATGGGAAATGTATGGGCATCCAGATAGAATTTGGCTGCAATTTTCATTAGTCTTACCACAGTCACCAGTACTGAGAGGTGAAAGACTAGGATTCTAACAGATCTGGAGGGTCCTGGATTTATTTGTTTGTTAGGCTTGGAAATTTAGTGGAGAATTCATAATTGTTCGTCATTTAATGTAATGCTGATTGATAGTTCGGACAGTTGTACCTCATCAAACAACCTTGCTTTAGAATTGTTTATTCTGTTCTGCTCCTGTTTATAATCAGTATGTACAAGTGAAAGACTCTCGAAAATGACCCAGGATGTTGGCTGGAACACACAGACTGAGGGAAGTTTAAGGGCGGATAAAATACTACATGTGTACAAGCCGTGACTCTGCTAAATGCTGATGCATGAATATTTTTGTCCTGTAAGCATATAAACATAAAAATGGTATAAGAAGGGAAGCCTGAAAGAATAAATCATCCTTCTTAGGATGCTTTGGCCAAAGTACCTGTGTGTGTGTATCTTTCTTTCTTTCTCTTTTCTACCTTCCTACCTTGTGTTTGGGGGTTCATATCAGCTCTGTGTCTATCTGAGGTACAATAAGTTGTGGTCTGTTTATCCATGCTAACATCTTTATTTCTGTTCTCTAGTTTCATTCTGTTCATTCCAAGGAATGGTTTATTTGGTTGTGGGGAAGAACAGGAGTTCAGGATGGAGTATGAGACTGGCAAATTGGCTAGTTGTTAAAAGTACGCATCTGTGACTGAAATGGAGAAAGAAACGAAGAACAGATATTTTTATGGAAGTGAAACGGTGTCAGATACCATGTGCTTGAAAATTATCTGGTCCTATATAAAGTAAGATGGATGAGGGAAAAAAAACAGCAATGCATATACGCATATGCCTTTTGATAGAAAGTTTCTTTAAATTCCTGTTCCCTGGTCTTAAGGATTTGGCCAAAATAAGGATATAGGAATACAGTATAAGAATGAATGTTGATTAACTTTCCCAGGATGTCACTCTGAAGTCCAGACTGTGTGTTATGCTGGAAGTCAATGTTTGGGCAAAGATACAGCATGCTGAAAACAGGTTAGACCACTGAGCAAAATAGGCAGTTTCAATTTCCCACCCTCTTCTTAATTGAAACTTTTACAAATGTTATGTTTCGTGTTCTTCTTTATTGGCTTCTTTCCATTTTGAGTAAACAAGTGAATCTTTGAAATGTAAAGCAAAAGATTGCCTGCAGGAGTAGATGATTTAGTGTTCACTGTGAAAGTATATCTACCACTGGAGATACAGACACCGAGAGTAAGAAAACAGGAACTCATTGTGCAACATGGTAATAAGAGGAATTAAAGGGGAAGGAAACTTTTTTAAAAAAAAAATGCAGTTGTACTTCTAAGATACAGTTTTGCTTATAACAAGTGATAATAATGACATGATAATCCCAGATAATTGTGCTGTAAACATGAAATTCTTCTGATAGCTCCTTTCCACATAGCAAATTCTGAACCAAAGCCCCAGGTCCCAAAACAAAATATTCAAATTTTTCAGCAAGGACTAATTTGTTTCCAACGGCCAAGATGTATTTAACTGTTCTCAAAGGGAAAGAGATGGAATTAAAGGATGTTTAAAATAAATTCAGACTGAAACAAAAAATAAACTTTGTGAAGCATATTTCAAAGTCTTCAAAGAGTGTTGTGAATGAATTTTGAAAACTGAAAATCTTTGCAAAAGATCCGTCAAACATCAAAATGTGGATTTTATTTTGTTTTTAGTGCCAAGACCATATACCAATATAAAGCTCATGAGACTCTTATCACCGCTGCTTGTTTATTCTTAATATTTTGTCTGAGTATTTGGGAATAATAATATGAATGATTTATATAGATTTCATTGTCTATCTTTGGCATCAGTGATATTGTTAGAAATACTGACACTGCCCATCTTTCCTCAGATTTTGTCTTCTTTCAGCACAGTCGACCTTATTCAGCAAAGTTCTCTAAACTGTATCAAAGGTCAAGAGAATAAGCCAAGAAAATGAACATGCTTCTACCTGTCTCCTTCTACAGGCAATTAAATGGATCCAAGCCTCTGTGTCTGGCATGCCACTCATGATAGATTTGTGTCATCAAACTACACTGTGTGCATTTCACCTACATTAAAATAGCCAAAAAAATAGAGAAAGAATTCTATTTTCATTTTAGATTTTGTGTGTTCAGTGATTCATGGAGTGACTTGATGATAAAGTATTTTTAAGGTTAGACATCTGTTTTGAAATTTTTGGAGGAGGAATGTTCTCATCTTACTGGCAGCAAGAATGTGAGAAACCTGAACTTTATTTTAAAGAGGTTAGATTGGCTCCCTCCTGTTTCTAGAGACAGACAGGATGATGTATTTCTGCATAACTCCTCATTTTGATATTTTAAGAAGATGACCTCTTTTCAATCACGTGAAACTAAAAGTGTGTTGTTCTTTTGAAATTCTTTGAAAATTGCTATGAGGGAAAAAAACAGAAAGTCAAGTACAGTAGACCTCCATATCTGTGTGGTTTTCATTCCAGGACCCTTGTGAATGTGAAAACTTGTGAATGTTCACATCCCATATTAGTAAATGACAGTAATGTGTGCACAGATGCGTCAGCATGTCCACACATATGTTGCTGCAATTTTATGCTTTGTGGTCACTAAAATTCACAGATCCGGAGGTCACCTATATGAACGGTCCACTGAAGAGTAGTTTTATAAATAATATTTCAATGTTGTTGTGAATAGTCTCAAGTATTTTTTTTTTTCAAAATGGAACACAGCAAGTAGATACATCTTTTATTTAAACATTGGCTTGGCCTTGCATCACTGCTGTCAGGTAGTCCTGATTGCTACATTCAGGAAATTTGATTTTATGGTTTCATCACACAATAATAATCTGAGCTAAACCAAACAGAACATTTATTTATACATATATACATACGTAAAGTTTGTTTGCTGCTTTGTAGTTGGAAAGGGTCCCATAAGAGATTACTTATCAATAAATCAATAAAAAAGAGTATGCCTGTGCTCAGACTTACAGTTTGGAAAAATAGGATACAAAATGAAAGGAGATTTTGAAAGGAAAAGGAGAGCTGAGAACTTAAAGTCCTTAATGCTTTGAGATTCTAGTTGAATGGCTGCTGGATGTTGGTTTGAGAGAAGAGAAATTTCCTCAGACACATACATGTCAAAGATAAAATATACTTCTTTGTGTTTTAACATTTGTAAGTGGCTTCCTTTAGCTTTATAGTCTTGTATTGCTGTGACCCATTACCAGTATTTTCCTGTGTTCTGCTTTTCCTCAGTCGTGGATGGCTCCTGAAAAAATTATGTTTAAGATAATTTGCCGTAGTTTAGTTAGACTTGAATCTGTGGCATTTATTATAGGAATAAAAGATACTGCATAATTACACACATACAGTTTATTAGAAGAAACTATGCCACAAGCATTTTAAAACTGTATATTTTTTCCATTATCCATTTATTTCCTAATGTCTGAAAGCATTTTGGAGTACCTTGAAAGAACAGCTAGACTGGTGCAGAGTAATCCATTGATCTTGTTTCATATTGCTGTGGAAAACCTAGCCAATCCTTGACTGTCACCTTTGCTACTACGGTTCCACGTAGCACAGCAAAGATATCTAAAATATTGTGAACATTGAGAGATTCTTATCACTACCACCACCATCACAACAACAACATTTTAACTCTTCATTACAATCACTTATCATACTAATTTCTAATGTATACAGAAACTGTATACCTCTTTATTTTCCAGGAATTAGAGCTGAGGATTTGATGTATCTCTACTCTTAGAAAGGACAAACTTATTGAAACATTTTGGATCTAACCATCAGCAACTACCTTTCCGTTAGAAAGCCCCTTACTAGACACTCAGTGTGTTGACTTTGTTTTTCCTTGTGTCGTAGGTCTATAAATACTCTGCACCAGTTTTGCTGTCCAGCTCCATTGTACCATACCCAGCTAACTGTCCCTGCCACACACTCAGAGTACAGGTAAGAGTAGTTATGCTCCACCCACTTGATCCTTTAGAGAGAGGTCTGACCATTTTTTAATTCATTTATTTTTGGTAGCCCTATATGATTTTTTTAAAAAAACATACTGTAAGAATAACAACATATTGAAATATTTTTCTTTTAAAAAAAGCAATACATAAATACAATTAATCTTTTATAGAGCAGGCCTCTGTGGCTTTTGCGCAGAAATTAAACTAGTGTAATTATTTCCCCTAGTATTTATGAAAAGTGGTATGTCTACACAAACATCAGTGGAGATGCTTCCAAACAAAAGCACAGAAGAAAATTGTGAAGGACTTGATCAGACAGACAGACAGACAGACAGACAGACAGACAGACACACACACACACACACACACACACACACCCCTCTTCCTTCCCTCTGGGGCAGGAACGAAAAGAAAGCACAGTACGCAGCTGCAAGCTTTCCTGCCTTCAGTGGAACATCTTCTCTTGGCAGGAAATGACCAAGTAAAAGCTATGGTGTCCCACCAGAGCCTTTTTCCTAAACCCAGAGTAATATGCACAGTGAGATTGCTTTCCCAGTGAAGTTGTGGAGACTATTAGTCACAGCCCCAAGTGGGACAACAGTGTCTAATGGGAACTGGGAGACCCCACAATAGCTGCATATGCCTACCTCAAAGTAATTTTTTTGGATTGAGGCATGAGAGGTTGTGGGATCAGGATGAAGACAACCCTGTTCATATGTATCAGCATCCTCTCCTTAAATGACTCAGCCGGACTTGAGCTCCTTTCTCCTGAAACAAAGAGTTTGATCCAAAGAAGTATAAAATATTACACCACTGTTTGGTAGGCTGTAGGCTCTAAAAGTTGGAACTCAAACAGTTCTCCATTACAAAGCAAGCTTTAATGGCTGGACTGCACATAGTTTCCCTTTGCAGTGTGGAACTGGTTGTGTCTCAGCCGTTAAGGCTTTATTTGCCAAAAAGTACAAAGTATAAAGTTAAAACTACAAAAAATGATATGGAGCCCCTACACCTTAAAAAGGGCTATCTCATAAAAGATAGTTGTGCAAGAAATTATGGAATTGGAAAATATCTGGATTTCTATTCACCATCTTCGAGAATACACTTGTACGAAATAAAAAACCATCTGTTCAATGAGCTGAACTGGCCTTTCGCTGGCAGAATAGTGTCTTTAGACCCAAGCTAATTAATTTTTTTAATGGCACAGGAGGCTAAAGCAGCATGTAAATTAGAGCTGGGTTGCTTTCATTCTGTTTTGAGACTCCAAGAATTTGTGCCAGTGAAAGCCTGAAATAGAGCACAGTCTCAGCATGGAGTGGATTGTTACAAATTAACCCGGAGGAATGAAAGGAACCACTTAACATTCTTCCATCATGATGATGGTGGTGGTGGTAGTGGTGGTGCTGTTGCTGGTGGTGATGGTGATAGCTAAGAAAAAAGCCACCAGTTGTGGTGGTAAGTCTTCCACCCCCTTCCTTGCATTAAAATTTGCTAACTTACTATGTCTCCCTCCATGTTTTATCTCTCAAAATGCCACCTAAATGGTGATACTATCAAAATAATGGCTGTTCAGGTGGTATTGTGGAGTGAGAACATGCTGACAGTAGAGCTCTTGTTCTTACTGGATAATAATGCTAGAAAAGGGAAAAGGTGACATCTTAAAAATGTTGGAAGAGATGTTTTGAACTTGCCAAAATACCCTGGAAACCTCTCTCCCCCTGCCCCTCCAATTTGCAGCCTACCATTTGGGTATTCTTTCTCACTCTTAGTGCACTGGATCTTGTTACTGCTTATGAGAAGACAGGCAGGTTCACACTTACAAGATGTGCTATGAGTCCTTTACTCTTTCTTATCCTTTTATATCCTAGACTTCTTCCAATTCGTGATACAAAATAGATGCACAAAAGAGTCCAGCATCCTTGAACCGAGTAACAAATTGATGTAGAGTTCTTGGAATTCTTAAATCCACTCCACACACAAATGTATATATACTTCGGGCAACTCTGAAGGAGCCATTGGGGGGGGGATTTCCCCCAACATAAACAGACACACAGAATCCTTATAGGCTGCATTACTGCCCTCTCCCCCCAAAAATCTGGAAGTAGTCCACTTCCAGCTTCAAAATTATATTATTTTAAAAAAATTTAGCCTAAGCAGGGCACATGGATGTGCCTTTCTTTCAACAATATTTGCATTGCTGGACCAAAGTTCCCTATGTTTCAGCCGCAGAATGGTGGGGGGCATTTCTCCAGGGGCTGCAAAAATGAATGGAGGCCACATGCAGACCACAGGCTGCATATTATATGTTGCCCAATCCTGAAATAAGATAACCCCCCCCTTTTCTCTTCTAAAGCCATTTCCGCCATTTCCTCACTAGACTGTTACAGTGCTATTACTCCACTTTCAACATCCTGTGGAATCCTGGGGTTTGCAGTTTAGAGAGGGGCCTCAAAGGCTCCTCCCTAAACTGCAAACCCCAGGATTCCATAGGATGTTAAAAGTTGAATAATAGCACTATAACAGTCTACTACGGAAACAGCATAACACTGTTGTCATTAATATTTTACAACCCACAAACTCGGTTAAAACAAATTATTAACTTCATGCCAAAGAGCTGTTTGAATCTTTAGTATTTTATGTATGTTCTGAAATCTCTTGTGATTGAACATAGGATAAAATACATATTGAGAAATCTGAAAATTATATATGACTTGGATATCTAATTTTTGTTTCACCAGTAGAAGTTATTTACATAAAGACAGTGTTAATTTGCCAGCTCATGAATAAAATTAGTCTGAAATCTTGTTGATATGGTACAGTACTTAAAAACACTTTGTACTCTCCTTGTATAAGCAATGAATCCTAAATCTGTAAATGCTCATATATGATTTATTGCTTTCATAAGATGTGTGCTTCCCACATTTCGTGTACTGCATATTTATTTTCTGTGTTTTCAGTGTTTTCCTCTGTTTCTCATTGTGTTTGCCTTTTTTCCCCATTATTAAAAAAAAATATTAAAAATAAGCTATTTGAAGACAGTGAATGTGTTACTCACCTGTATGTGCTCCCAACAAAGTTAACCCAACTCAACAAAGACAGAAGTACTGAAAGATAAAGAAAGAAGTACATATTTGTCTTTGTTGTAGCCTATCAAGTTGAAGGCAGCTTGTATAAGTTAGTCTGCTAAAAGTTCAATAAATATTATATGTTTTATTTTGTTTGTGCTCGCCTGGATTGCAAAAAGAAATGGTTGTCAAGCACCTGATAGATTACCATTTTTGACTAGTGATCTTCATCTCAGCAGGTCACAAACTACAAGACTGCTAAAGCCTAAGAATGCTTCTGAAATAGTTGAAAGTGAAAAACATGTTTGGCTGAAGCAATTAAAAAAAAACAACTAAAGGACTCTTTGCCATGTTATGGAAAAGGGCTTCAGTGAAAACAGCATGCAGTCACTTTAGGGTTGCAACATTATGATTTTATGGTCTGTTGAAACAAATTTAATAATAAAAGTAACAATATATAGCAACTACTTTTGTAAATGTATAGGTGTACGAAAATGATTTCCCTCAGCAGTGAAATTTTCAGTGTTCACCTAGCAGTTGTTGTAATTCTTAAAAGCACATTGTGGCGCCTTTTAAATAGTTGAAAGAATAATATTTTTAGATAATTTTATTATGTTTATTGAAGTATTTATATTCTGCCACATTTCCAAAGATCTCAGAAGTAGGGCACAGGCAATAAAACAACATTAGACATTTTAGCACAGGAAGTCCCCACCTTACTGATGACTCACTCTTTTAATGCTTCTAAGTTAAGGACAAGTTCCATTAATTTGACAGGGGTTCAACTCTTTCATCAGCTCTTCTTGCCCATGGAGGCTCACTTGGAATCACTCACACCTGTGTGCTACTTGCAAAGCAAGCTGAGAGGGGAGAAAGGTGCTAAGCTGGCTGAGAGAGACTGCAGGCAGCACACGTGTGGTCAGTCCAAGTGAGTCTCCATAAGCCTCATTTGCTCCCTATAGTACAGTACATGGGTTCCACTTTTCAACTAACTCTGTTTTCTGACAGTTTTCCATTCCCTAACCTGTCAGATAAGTGGGGGAACCTGTAGTTAAATTCTCTGCTTGTGACAGTATTGTAGAGATACAAACAGGTAATGAAATATATAACTAAATATGCAAAATGTACAAATATTTACACAACCCTTTAAAAAACCGCTTATCCAAATACAAATTTTAAGCCACCCAAAAAGGTAACAGATATTAACCATACATCAGGATGACACAAAATTCTCAAATGTTTGCTGCATGGGCAAAAAAATTGCTGCATTGGCTGCATTTTAGGAGAGTCTACTTTCAATATCCCACAGTAAGAACAGCAAGTGTTTTGTACTGGATTGTCTGCCAAAATTGACAAATACTGAGGCAAAAGAAAGAAAGGAAGAACAGAATAATGAATAGAAAAGATAGAGTGGTAGAGGTTTCAGTATGATCCACTAACACCTTTACTCAGGTTTATGAGGGCTCTGTCAAAAGTGCTGGTGGCATAGTCTGAAACTACAATTCAGTTAATGTTTTCTTTATCTATGTTAATTGATTCTCAGTAAATAGGCTTCATATGATTCCCCATAATCAGGACATAACTTAAAAAAAAACACACTAGACTGAACCAGATTGTTATTTTTTAAAAAAAACACTGTAACTGAACATATTGTCAGGAATCTCTCCCTGCTGACCACTGCCAGCAAGGAAGGAGGGAGGTCGAGAATACTTGCAGGGAGAGTCCAAATATACCAAACACAAGGAAAACACAAGCTGACCAGGTCAAGATCCAGTCCAAAGGTTCAGGAGGCAGAGATCCATCCGGAGGGTTTCAGGGAGCAGGAGACACAAAGGTCGTGAGGGCTTGCTAGTAATTTGCTGCAAGAAAAGAGCAGCCACACCGGCAGACTTAAATAGCCACTGTGAGCAGGTGCTGCTTGTTATTGTTTCCTCAACCTAGTCCATGCAGCCTCCCTCTGAGCAGCCTGTTTCAGCCTTCTTCATGATTGAGGGCTGATGGGCACAGGTGGCTGCCACTCCTCTGCATCGCTGCTGGTTCCCTCTCCGTCATGAGCTGGCCAGGGCAACTCTGTCTCTGTTTGACCTTCCAGTGCAGGGGATGTTTGCAGGTTGACTTGCTCACTCACTAGCCCAGTCCTTGGCACAGTCAGTTGCTCATTAATCTCAGAGGCATAATCTGTCCCACTCACTGGCTCAGCCCCATGCACAATCAGTTGCTCCTGAATCACAGCAGCAGCATCTATCAAACATACCATCCCTCATATTAATTGTGATGAGCTTTAATTGCAATTACAGCTAATTAAACCATGGTGTGCAGCCAGTGTTTTAACTTGGTGCCAATGAGCACCAAGCAGATCTCCAAGAGGCGGACATTCCAAAGCTTTGAAGAACCTATGATGTAGTCTTTTAAATATAAACTCTTTGTACACATACACAAATGTCATGTATAAATGTACCACTATATTATTCAATTCCCTGATCTATATCATAATATCATGTATAGCCAGTGGATGGTTCCTCCTCTTCTTCCTCATCAAATACGTACCAAGTCTAAAAGCGGATTATGTTTTAGCTACTCATACTTTCAGTATGGAAATGAATGGTTTTCATAGGTACTTTCTGACATTTGAAGACATCCATACTTCTCAGTACTAGGAAAAGCACCATGCCTTCTGACAATTTGGTCTTGAATTTTAGATGCATTATATGTGTTTCTTTTCATGCCAAGTGCTTCTTTGGCAACTTGTTAGAAGCCATCCCTTGTCTCAGAATTACTGATCTTATCAAATTGTTGGTTACCTAGTAGCTTCCAGTTAATATTCAGCCAATATTTTATATGTTCACATTTGAGAAGAGGTATTCTTTTTCTTTGTTTGTTTGTGTCCTGCCCTATAACACAGTACGTCAAGACAACATAAGTGAAATCAGTGTTAATAGTTTAAAATACTTTTTTAAAAATTAAATGGATTTTTTTAAAAATTAAAAGAATAAAAGCATACTTAAAAATTGGGCAAGTTGAAACAAGACCGTTTAATATCAGGTAAGGACAATTTAAAGTGATACATATGTGGATGAAATTTGAGTGAAATCCAAGATTTGGAAGAAATCTGAATAAGAATTTGCTTTATTTATATCCCACTTTTTCCCCCCAGAGCTGGGACTCAAGGTAAACTATGAATTGAAGTAGATAGAATATAGATAAAAATGTGAACAACAGATTATTATTAAAATGTAATTGAACAGTCAATAACATTAAAAACAATTTAAACTAAAATAAAATTAAAAGGCAATTAAAAACAGCACAGATGAAAAAGAAATGGGAGTACATATTATAGTGCCATTAAATAAGAACTGTCATTTGATTTTGCTATTAGCTAGTTGATACATTATTATTTACTACTACAACTTTTCTTCCTAACAGATTATTCATAATTTTAATCATTAATAATATGATTCTAAATCCTTACACTGACTTCCTTTTTATGTATTGTGGTCTGCAAAAATTGAACAAAAACATGAAAGAGTGTTTAATTCTAATTTTAGATTTCAGGATTTAAAAAAAAAAAATCAAAGGGGTTAAATATTACAGGCAACAAATGAAAGAGAGATAGATTAGGAAATGAAACAGGAATTGTGCTACCTTAAAATCTGGAACATCTTTTGATTTTTGCTGTTACCTAATCAATAGATATATTACTCACTACAACAATTTTTCCCCTAGGAGAGAGAATGAATAATTTTCAATCTCTAATAAGACAATATATTTCTGTAATTAGCTATTATTCCAAGAAGGCCTTCCTTGCTTATATATGCTTTTCAAAACTGACTGAGTAGAGATATTTCTCTTACGTCTTAGCATTGTCTGCTATGATACAGTCATTTTACTGATCCTGAGCAGATGTAGGTCTAGTCAGCATCTGGATGAGTGACAACCCGGGAACTCCATGTTGTACAGATTCAGTAATGGAAGGAAAGGAATACCTAGTCAAATTTTACTTATGGTTATATCTGAAACATACAGATGGAAGACATTCACTTCTGTGTTGAAACATCTAATGAATTCATTTCCCCAAATGCTTGTTTTATTTTAGATGATCTCTTTTCCAGTAGATATTAATTTATTTTAATTTTGCTACATGACAACTCCATCATAGTCATGCTGACCACCCACCATTTACATGGCTTTACTGATGCCTCTGAATGCTCATGTCCATTTTGTAACACATGTTATCTGAAGACTGTGGTCTAAACATCTTGAAACTGGAGATTTTCTCTCTTCTTTTTCCCCTCCAGTGATGCCTGTGAAATCAAAAAGATATTGCAAAGGATGTTATAGTACCAAAGAAACCCCTTCATTTTCTTGCAGTACCTACCTGCATAATGTTTGTTCAACACCTCTATGAGGTAAAATCATTGTTCTGGGGATATGGTATATACTTAATGATATCCTTTTATTTTTTACAAATCATGGTGCTTAGTATCTTAATATTCTGATTCTGAAGCAATGGAAGGATTAGTGACAGTCAGTCATATTGTTTATCCTGAGGACAAGCAATGTTTCAACGTTTATGGTCACTTCATATCATCGTAGCTCACAGGCTGCTGCTTAAGTGTGATTTAGATGTGCTTGATGATACAGCAGCTACTGGGGCAGAAATATGTGGTTCCAAAAGTGACCATATTTAGTGTAACTGAAAAAATCTGTTTCATATCTTCAATTAGCCAAAGGACTGAAAGCACTAGAAAAGAATAGAGTGCTTTAGAAAAGTTCCTGTAAAAAGAAGAATCTCAATAAGATGGGCAATGATCTAAGCTTATATAACACATGTTATTAAATCTGTTATCAAAACTGCATGGGCATAACTATCCTTTTCCCCTTTTCCTACCTGCATATTTTCCTTCTCATTACTGCTTTCTTAGAAGATCATGCATCCTCATCGTCTTCTAAGAAAAGGCACTTGCCTTTTCAAAGGTTTCTACGATGCTTGTAGAATGGAAAGAGCAATGGTAAGAATGGAACTTTGATAAGACTCTGAAACTGGACATTTTGTAATGACGTTAATAGCAAATGGTTGGTTTGTTCGTCTGTTGACTTACTTACCTTTAACAAACATACACACATATTCTATTAGGAAAGTATTCCAAAATGTGTAACAGTAAGGACTATTAATGGCATTGTTTCTGTCAGACACAAACTGAGAACCTGCATGGCTAGTTGAGATGCTCATCTGGGCTTTTGTCGTGTGTTTCTCAAACAGCATTTCCCAATGCTAGGAGCAGGCTGTTGTTTGAAGAAATAAAACAGTTAAAAGTCATTTTTTTAAATATATACAAAGTACAAAATAAACCTACTTTCTCTTGATTCTTGCTGTGTATTATAAAGAAAAGTATCATCAAATGATACACAGAATAAAAATGTTTAATAGTAAGCATGATTAATTTATATTGTGTGTAAACTGTGTTTGAGTAATCAAATTGCAGAGTGAATTTGTTCTAATTCTAAAATATCTGTGAAGTAGGAAGAGAACAACTTAGTATGTTTATTTTCACCTTGTACTTAGTAACACAAACAAATACCATGAAGGCAATGTTGTCTTTAGCTTTAAATACTTTCCTTTCTTTATCATATTCCTTTCCATCCTTCTTCTTTAGCTATTTAATTAAAGGAAATGGCCATTGGTGTTGGTACTGATAAAGAAGTGACTTCGTGCAACCTTCCTGCTAAGCCGGCATCCTTCCCATCCACCATAGAATACAATGTAGATTTACAGATGTAGGTATTCAGCATTACTTTTGTAATATAAGTGTTTAACTTCTGATTTGTAGCATTATTCATGATGCTGGCAACTCAGGAGACTTCAGAAAAGGGCTAGCTTACCTGTATTTTTGTAAGCAAGTACAGCCATATCTGTTAGAAATAATGGGACTCAAACTCTAGAAAAACCGCAATTGAAATTTGTTTTTCAACCACTGAAACAAAACGCTTGTAAAGTCAGTGAAAGTAATGTCTAATGTACTTCCAAGGAAAAAGTGGAACTTCCCTTCCATACGTTAAACTGCCTTAGAACCTGGATGATAATGTTGCTGGAATTCTGCTTTTAGTTTAGAAATTTCTTAGAATGTGTAGCCTTGAATTTATGGATGTATTACTTACAAAGGGCTGTATTGTTTTTAAATGTTTATTAACATAACATTGTCCCTTTATGATTCTGTTCCTCTATCTCTTTTTTCCCCTCCTTGGCAGGGAAGATCATGTTCAACACCAGTTCTGTTGTCCACCTTCTGGGTCTAGTAGTCCATCTTCAAGATAACAGAGAATCTCTGAGTCGCTATACTGTGCAGTCAGATTACTACATCTGTACACTCCACTCCCTCTTCTTTCTCTGGCTGGTGTGTATGGAACTGACACTAACTTGCATGGATACACTATAAAGATTCTGGTTTACATCAAATCCAAATATACTCCCTGCCTGGCAATTTCCAGTCTGCATTTTCGCCCCCCCCATTTCCTTTATGTGATTTTGAATGCACATGGAATGTAAACTGATATGTAAAATTCACAATTTGCAAACTAAAATAAAAAGCTCTGTAAATCTCCATCCTGTACAGCTTTGTTGTATATAGTTCTAATGACTTTTAGTCCACGTTCTAATCAGCAGATAAATTAGCAAATGACTAGTAGGTCAGTACATTTTGAAATAAATTTCATTCTATCTCTTTCCCTGCCAATATTTCAGAAGATTTTTCTGGGCCTTCATAAGACATTCAAGTTGACATTTTAGTAGCAGGCATGAATTTCTGCACTGCACAATGGGGCAAAGATGTATCAGATTTCATAAGAGATTTCAAATATATTGGTCAAAATCATGTTTCTTTAAGAGAGATGTTTTGCTTCAGCCTGTTAGCTGCATATATACTAAATGGATTTCTGAAATGAAACATATGCCATGTGTGATACTGATAAACTCGCAATATTTTACATGCCCAGGATGTATTTGAGGGAAATGGAAATTATGATAAAAGAAGGTGTCCTTATGCAGAGTGTCAGTTTTTGTTTTGTTTTGTTTTGTTTCATGTTGAAGATAAGACCATGCAGTCTAACCAAGTGATTTTTGTATTTCGTTCCACTAAACCCTTTCTTGGTTTTCTGTGGTTTAGTTTACTTTCCTTTTACCTGGTAAAAGGTTCCCAGCTGCAATATTGTATTCTCTCTTCTGTAGTTCTTGCCATTATGCCACTACAGTCTTTTTTACTAAAGAGACTTTTTAAGGAAGAAAAAAAAATGAACATGTACTCAGATGTTTTGCATACCATGTCTGTGCACAGATAAGTGTTGCAGAATTTCCATTAATAGTATTCTCAATATTGCATTCCTGTTGTTAGATGTTAAATAGCTGCATTATAAAGAACATTAATGTTCATCTTCTGATGTGCATACTTCTGCATTATTAGGAAATATTTGTTTGGTTTGATTCTGTTGGGGGCGAGCATGCTCACATTTATTCAGATCTTTGCTTTTTTAGCAGAGAAAGAATTTATTTTGTGGTGACTTGGGTCACCACAAATAAGCAATTTCTGTTGCTCTCAATGTAGTGAAATATAGCACCATAATCTCTGACTTTCACACACACACATTTCTAAAATATTTTAATCTGATTATAATATTGTTTATATACGTTGAGAAAAGAACAGGTGTGCCTGTCCTATTTAAAAAAAAAAGTTCACAGCATTTGTTTTGGCTGCCAGTTTGCAAGTTCTTAAAAGGAATGCTAATCAGCCTGACCATACTTGCAAGTAATTGTGTCTTGTTTGTTTGTTTGTTTTGTTTTTTTGTTAAAGAGCAATGCATATAGAGCTTTAGACTAATTATGACAGACAGAATTGCATTGCATAGTTCTCGGTCATTTTTTAAAGTTTTCCAATTCACTAGACAATCTTTGGGGGCGGGGTATTTGTTTGTTGTTTTTGTTTTTACAGTAGGCATGTAAAATAATTTGTATTAGTAACCATTATGTCTTTAAAAACAGCATGTTTGTCTATCAGAAAAGCTGAACTTTGCTTCTGAAACAGAAGTTGGATGTCTTGATTTCCTTTTGGAAAATGTGTATCCAATGCCTTCAAGTATTGGAAATGGCAGAATTTGTTTCCCGCATTAACTTGGAAGGGTTTAAGCAGGCAAATTAATTGATTCATAAAATAGAAGGAAATGTTCTACTAGGCATTGAGGATGAGAATGGAAGTTAAAGCCAGCCTGTCTTCCGATACTGTTTAACATTCCGTATGTGACAGCATGTTCTGTACCGTCAATTGTGCATGGGTGGATCTGTCCACAAATAAGTTTTAATGCATGCTTCTTTGAAAAAACAAGAGGGAGCTGGGTAACACTCTTGTCCCGTTAAGTCTCTTGCTTGCTTCACCAGTGTGAAGGTATTCTATTTAGTAGATATGAATTCATAATGAGGCTCCAGTAGTACTTTACAGAACAAAACCATTCGTTTTGCAGTCTGCATGAACATCGCTTAATTATCTAACCATGAATTTCCTTGAAATTAATTAAACTCATACTCTAATTGTTAATTAAAGCTAATGACTTGGCTCTTGTGACATAAACATTTTAAATTTCCCAATGTTAAGAGATTGGCCAAGAAAAGTGGGGGGATCAGTTTTTCAAAAATCCAAGGGAACTAAGTTTTGGGTAAAGAACCAGATAGGAAATGTAAAAGCTCTTAGCTTTTTATCACTATCTCTGATTTAATTAATTAATAACTTAATTAATATCTTGATTCTGGAATTCAGTACATGCTGAAATTCTGTCTTCAGCATAGTTGGAAACCAAGTTTTATTAAGTTGACTATTCTAATTAAAAAAATGTCCAACTTGATTGATTTTAGCTAGTTAGATCTTATCTATGGGTAGTTCTACAGCATTTGTACCTTTTGCCAACATGTTTTACAATCTTTTTTGTAATTACACTTCACTTCTTCCTTACTACTAATGCAATAAAAAAAATTTGAATATTGCTGTAGAATCTGAGCAGATCATACAAAAAGCTGTTTGAAACTTGCAGTTTTGCGGACTCGTTCTTGGCCAACTAGTGAAAGCTATGTTTAGAAGCAGAATAACCATGTGCTGTGTAACTTATAGTAACCTACTTCCATTATGCACTCTTCTCACACTGTGAGGTTGAAATATAAGAGAAAGAATTTCTGGAAGTCAAATAGAACATCTGCAACTACATAGCAGTGGTAGCTGAGTTCTGCTAGAGTTTCTGGGGATTGTGGGAAAGATTCCCATGGCAGACTTCACAGGAGTCAGGGAGTAATTGTCCTAATCTCTTGATGCACATACATTTATTTGCTGTCTGATTTACAGTTCCCTCCTGTGGCCAGAGATGGAGCATAGTACACAGGCTCAATCTCTGCATGAAACCCATCAGTTTATCCTTGGTTCATGTAGGCTTAGAATTCAACTATCTCACCTGAAAACTGACTTTCCCACTTGCCTTAGCTCTGATTCTAGAAAGGTACATTTACAGGTTCATAACTGGCAGTGATGTAGACTTGAGTCGATTGACTCGGACTCAAGTCAGACTTAAGTCACTTCAGTGACTTGACTCAGACTTTACTTAGCAAAAATTACACACTGACTCGACTTGACTTGAGACTTGCATATCGAAAGTGACTGACTTGCTGCCCTTGGTTCAGTAACATAACACATTCCTCCAGAAAACTTACAACTTACTGGTTACATGACAATCTGTCTCAAGCCCAAAGTGTGGACACGTTTCTCAGAGGGAACAGCAAATGGCTTAGGAAATAGGCTTGAGGTGGGGTTGAGGTCTGCTTAGCAGCCTGCCCCTGCTACATATTGGAGGAGCTTTCTAAAACTTTTCCTAAGAGCAGAAGGCAAGACTCGTGCCCAGAGTGCAGGGCGCATATCTCACAGGGAAACAGAAAATGTGTTAGGCAGTGGGTTTGAGATGGAAGGATCATTCCTTCTAAAGCTCTTGAAGCTTCAGTAATGGGGAATAAGAAGGATGCTGTTCCCCACTTCTGAAAAAACCTCCAGCTTTGCAAATGGGGAGTAAGAAGGATCCTATCTTCTATTTCCAAAGCTGCAGATGGCAAAATCACAAAAGTAGAGAACCAATTCTACTTAAATTGTTAAAACCAATTTTATTCGACTGTCTAGAAATTCTGGAATACAGGTTGGAGTATAAAATTGGCTCTAAGACTTAACTTGACTCGAGACTTGACTTGAAAGTATCTTGCAAAGACTTGAGACTCGACTTGAGACTTCAAGGTAGAGACTTGAGACTTGACTTGAGACTTGGAGTAAAAGACTTAACTACATCACTGATAACTGAGTATATGTATGACAGGAGGTTCATAATTAGGCATATGTATGACAGGAATGTAAGATGATATGCATTTTGTTTCATTCATTGTTCTAAAAACTAGTATCACATACCCATTAAACTTGAGTCATAATAAATTCTTGCTTTAAACAAACAGCAGGGCTGTTGAATGCTCAGCTGTGTCAAAACTATAAAAACACTGTGTGAATCATAGTAAAACAACAAGTGCAGTTGGATGTGGGAAGGCTATGAATAGGCTAATCAAGAGTAATTTCCATTAAAGAAAAACTAAGGCAACTTACATTAAGTAAAGTCCTCTTCATACAGAAGCTAGAGGGAGCTCTGATGCAGCAAGTTTAAAAAAGTTTCATTGAGTTATTTACCATGGATTTTTCAGGGTGAACTCTTTTAGTCAGAGCTTATGAAATCTCATGGCTAGAGACCATTCTGGTTGGAAATTTCTGGAACTAAGTAAGCCCTCAAACGTAACTTTTCCAAGCCTTGCGTTCAGTTTTGCGCCTTTAAATAAAAAACATTAGCTATTAGACTTCCTTTATTTTTTTTATACATACATACATACATACATATGTATATTTGACATAGTTGCAAGAGCGTGGGATTTAAGAAAAATAGGATGTCATATATCACAACTTCCTAGTGAATATTGCATTATCTGTTATAGTTTATTAAAATCATATACAGATTATAGTTGTTTCCCAATATTGTCAATGTTCATACTGATGTTTCAGTCTATAGCTAATCTTGTTTTTAACTGATGTTAAATCAACTTCAACTTATGGCAACCCTATGAATGAGAGACCCTGTAAATGACCTGGTCGTCACCAGCCCTGCTTGGGTCTTGCAGACTCGGGGCTATGGCTTCCTTGATTGGGTCTGTCCATGTGTAGTGAGGTCTTTTTCTTTTCCTACTGCCTTCTACTTTACCAAGCAATATTATTTTCTATTGAGTCGCATCTTCTCATGATGTGTCCAAAGTACAACAGTCTCAGTTTAATCATCTAGGGGAATTCAGGGTAGATTTGCTCTAGAACCCATTTATTTGTCCTTTTAGCAGTCCACAGTATCCATAGAACTCTTCTCCAGGACTACATTTCAAATGAATGGATTTTCTTCCTGTCAGCTTTCTTCACCTTCCAGCTTTCACAACCATACATAGAAATTGGAAATATGATGGCATGGACTATCCTAACTTTAATATTTACTGATATCTCTTTACGCTTCAGGATCTTGTCTAGTTCCTTCATAGCTGTCCTTCCAAATCCTAGCCTATTTTTGATTTCTTGACTGCATTGTTCATTCTGATTAATGACTGAGCCAAGGTATGGAAAATCTTTAACTATTTCGATATCTTCATAGTTAATTTTAAAGTTATGTGAATAATCTGTCCTCATTTATTTTGTTTTCTTAATGTCCAACTGTAAATTTGCCTTTATACTTTCTTCCCTGACTCTCTTCAATAATCGTTACAAGTCTTTTTTTATTTTCTGCTAGTAGTATGCTATCATCTGCATATCTTAAAATTGTTGATATTCTTCCTCTAGTTTTCACAGCTCCTTTCTCTAAGTCTAATCCTGCTTTATGTATGATATGTTCAGCACACAAGTTCAACAGATAGCGTGATAAAATGCAACCTTGCCTGATCCCCCATTGCCAATTGGAAACCATTCTGTTTCTCCGTGTTCTGTCCTGACAGTGGCCTCTTCTGCTAAGTGCAGGTTATGCATCAGGACGATCAAATCTTGTGGCACACATGTCTCTTTAAGCACAATCTATAGTCTTTTCATGATCTACACAAATAAAGAATAAAAATTACAGGTTGATTTTCTTTTGACATTCTTTAGTGTGCTACATAATCCAACATATATTTGCAATTGATCCCTAGTTCCTCTTTCTTTCATGAAACCAGATTGGACATCTGGAATTTCTTGTTCCGTATGTGGGCCGTTGTTTTGTTTCCATGTTTGTTGACAGATTTTAGTTAGAAGTAGAGTATAGATAGACAGATAATCTAGTTCTAACTAAAATCTGTCTGTAGCATTGGTGTGCCATCTGTTCCCTGTGATTTATTTTTCCCAAGTGCCCTAAGCACAGCTTCCACTTCACTTTCTAAAATTATAGGATCACCTTCAAATGGTTCTTTCTTTAATGAACCTGTCATCTTCATCTCTTCAATATAGTTTTTCAGTGTATTGTTTCCATCATCTTTTTATTTGTACTGGGTTGCATAATGTGTTCTACTGCTGGTCATACAGCATTCCCTCTCTTGGTTTAAATTTTCCTTTGATTTCTCAGATCTTGTGGAAGAGGTTTCTTGATCTTCCCTTTTTGTTGTCATATTCTATTTCTCTGCATTAATTATTATAGTAGTTCTTTTGTCCCTGTGCACATGTTGTTGAACAGTTGCATTTAGACTTCTGGCCCTCTTTCTGTCACACTTTACTTTTGCTTGTTGTCTTAACTGCTTTTTCATATGTCATCCATTGAGGGTTCTCTTTGTTTTTGGCTACAGATGGTCATTTTGCATGTCCCTGATTTCAGTCCAGAGTTCTTCTGGCTCCCAGTCAATTAGGCTTAGTAGTAAAAATCTATTTTTACATTGTCTTTAAAGTCTATGGGGATGTTGGTTCAAGTTGCATTTGACACAATGGTTGGGTTAGTATTCTTCTTTAGCTTTACTCTAATTTTTGATATTAGCAGTTCATGATCTGTGCCATAATCTGTTCCTGGTCTTGTTTTTGCAGAGAAAATGGAGCTTCTCCATCTTCTCCTTCCAAATAGATAGTTTATTTGATTTCTGCATTGGCCATCAGGTCATGTACATGTACATGTAAACATTCACCTCTTTGGTTGCTGAAAGAATATGCTTGCAGTAAACAAACTGTTGGCTTCAAAAAGTTCAGTCAGTCACTCCCCTGCTTCATTTCTTCATCCTAGGCCAGATCTTCCTAAAATGTTTAGTTCTGTTCTGTTTCCTACTTTTGCATTCCAATCACCTATGATTAACAAGAAGTCCTGTTTTGGTGTGTGGTCAGTTTTGTCCTAGACTGCAACACAAAATCTTTCAATTTCTTCATCTTCTGCCTGTGTAGTTGCAGCATAAACTTGGATTATGGTTATATTAATAGGTTTTCTCTGAAGTCTAATTGATATTATTTGGTCAGACTTTAGATTATCTCTTTTGACTGCTTTTGTTACATCTCTCCCACTATTAATGCCACACTATTTCTTTTTACATTTTCATTTCTTGAGTAAAATACTGTGTAATTTTCTGATTCAAAATCTCCCATTCTAGTCCGATTTAGCTCACTCATCCCAAGTACTGCAATGTTTATATATTCTATTTCTTGTTTTATTATGTCTTTGTTCCCAATTTATGTTTCTCATATTTCATTTTCCAATAAATATGTGTTGTGCAGCTTTGTACCTACCTCTCACCCCTGAGCATGTCAACAGCTGAATGTCCTTTTGGCTTGAATCCAGTCCAGTTAGACTGCAGAGGAGGAGGAGTTCTCCTCTGGTGTACGCTAGTAGCTAGTTGAGTGCTTTCCAACCTGGGAGTGCCGTCTTTTGGCATTATCACTTGTTTCATTTTGGATTGTCTCACCATGGGGTTTTGATGATAAAAGATACTCAGAAGGGGTTTACCTAGCCTCCTTCTTCACAGTGCTAACAAGTGTTAGCTATAGTACCACTGCCATTGTCTCTGAGAGATTCTCGACCAGTGTTCCCCCCACTACTGCTGCTGCCCAATAGCCGTTCAGTACACTTAATCTGGCTCATGAGCAAAAGCCTGTCTGACATGGGAGACCCTGCCAGCAGCACTGCTACTGTCAGCATAGCCTCTTGCCTCACAGGAGCACACAATCCCACCATCATGGAAAGTCAGTTCCACGGTGAAAGAGTTTATTTTAGTCCAGAATATTTCCTAGAAATATACATATGAAATCCAAGGAATGGCAGAATTTGCTATCTGTGGAATCTAGAAACAGGCAGCAATTATGCACATATTAACCATACAGGAAGTACCCTGCGGTCATAAACACAGACATCTCTTGTTAGCTAGCAACACAGAGATGGAAGACAATGTTGAATAATCCTAACCCAGTTTTACAAAAAACTGTTTAATTGAGTTATGCTCCTTTCATCCTCTTGGAGAGGTGACAACAAATGTTTGTAATTTATTTCATAAGTTTAAAATCGTATTATTTTTTACCTAACCAAGATGCTTCATTGTATGGACTAGAATAAAAAAGAAATGGTGCTATTGTTCCTCTGTGCTGTGTGACATCAGGGACTAAAGTCATCTATGGAATATTTTTTGTTTATTTTCCATAACAGCAGCCTTCTTAACATCACGTATAACAATGTGGTTTTGAAACAAAAAAGACTTTCAAAAGCAGAATGGGGGTCACAGCAGCTGCTGTTGAAAGAAAAGCATTCAGAAATGCCCCTGGGTGTGCATAAGCCCTTGGTAAACTAAAATACTTCTTTGAAACTTGGCCCTTAATTTTCTATTTAGACAGTAGAATTTTCTACAGTAGTAGAAGAGCATCAGATGCTTTCAGACAGGCAAAACTGGCAGATCTGTAGGGATAGGATGAGGACGTTAAGCTGTAAAAAAAAAAGAATAGACAAAACGATGACAAATACTAGGACTCTTTGTAAGCAGAACAGTCTCTGCACTACATTAAATTTTAGATAATCTCTTTAGGGGGTTCTCGTACAACAAGAGAAGAAAAATAGTCACTGGGTAAAATTTTCTGCTGTGCAATCTTTAGATGACCATTGGACAAAAATATATTTTATATTTTAAAAAAGACGGAATTAAATGTTGATCTACTTAAGGGGGGCCACATAGTACCAGATGAGGGCCAAGTTTTGCTACCACATGCCCCACAGGCTGCACTTGTGTGCCAAAGCCCCCAGACCCCCTGAAAAATTTTAAATAATTTCTTAGGTGAGTTTTCACCCCCATTCTCCCACAATGGTTCAGAACACTAAAATGCAGCAGTTTTGCTCCCCCAAGTATCTCATATACCTTAAAAACCTGCCAGTTGCAAAAAGTCATCCAAAATTGAAGTAGGAAGTGAGCAACAGTTTTGACTTTAGGCTGTGGGGTTGAGGCAAGTTTTTAAGATGGGGTAGGAAACCTGCATTTAGAAACAGTTTTGAGCTTTTGGTATTGGGTGAAATTTTTCCTCAATTCTCATTTTTTAGGGGAGCTAGGGATTTTCGAGTGCTTCAGGGGCTACACTTTGGGGCCTGAAGTGCTGCATGCAATTTTGCCCACCATCTACATAAAAGATCTAATGATAAATGGAATTATTTCCATTATGTTGAGTGGAATCTGGATATAAAAATGCAAAGAGTTTGTACTTACCATTTTTGCCTTTCTTCTATAAATTTAATATTATTTGAAAACCATATTTTGGTGCTAGATTTAAAAACACACAAGATCTATACTCTAAATTAGTTCATTTCTATCACACCTTTTCTCCAAGAAAAGGAGTCAAGACAGCTTACAGAATAAAAGAAATACCAGTAAAAACCCATATAACTAAAAGTGTACAAAATTAATATTAAACCTAAAACTATAGAATTAAAATCATAGAAAACATTGATTAAAAGCAAAGATTAAAAACAGTAGAGCAGGAAAACAGTTATATAAAACAGTTCCCGAACACCTGCTGGAATAGAAAGCTCTTCACCTGCCAGTGAAAGGACAGCAAGGAGGAAGCCAACCTGGCCTTGCCAGGAGGGGACTTCCAGGGTTTCCAGGCAGCCACAGAGAAGGCCTGCTCTGTATTCCGATCAGATGTACCTGTGATGATGGTGGGATTGAGACAGGTGCCTTTCCTGAAGATTTTAGAATTCAGGCAGGTGCATATAAGAAGATACAGTTCTTCAAATAGCCTGAACCAGAGCCATATAGGGCTTTAATAGGTTATAACCAGCAGAGTGAATTGTGCCCAGTAATGGACTGGCAGCAAGTGGAGCTGTTGTAACGAGGGAGTCCTATGCACCCTGTAAATGTTCTCCATGAAGAATCTGGCTGCAACTCTTTGGACCTGCTTGAAGTTACATTCTCTCCTAATCTTGTATTCTCAGAAGTACACAGGCATATAAAGTCAGTCCTTCATATCCACAAGTTCTGCATCCATTGATTCAATCAACGAGGGCTCAAAAATATTTAAAAAAAAATCCAGAAAGCATACCTTGATTTTACCATTTGCCAAGTATTACACTGAAGTGTCAGCATAACTTGCTGTAGCCTTCTGCCATTTCACAGATCCTCAGGCTCTCTTCAGCACACGTTTGAGTTTTTCACCATTTTATATAAGGGAATGCCATTTTTACTATGCCGTTATATATAATGAGAGTTGAGCATCTGTGGATTTTGATATCCACACAGGTCCTGGAACCAAACCCCCGCAGATACCAAGGGCTCACTGTACTGATATTTTACAGAACATATATAATTTTTACTTCCATTCTGTATGGTGACAAGGCTACTCATAATGCCCCAAATCTTGGAAGATGGTCATGGCTCCCTTCCGAAGTAAAGGAATAGCTCTTATATGATGTTTTGGCAGCATATAGATTAAATCTAGTGCCCTCCCAGGAGATTTATGTAATAGATGATGGCTCAGAGGTCGATGATTGTGCCAGAAGCAGAGCTAGTGATAGAACAAACTATCTTGCCAACACTCCGACCAGCTGAAAGACAAGCTGAGATTGAGTTGTTGCAGCCAGTGCCAGAGGGAGAAGGGACCAGCAATGATTTAGGGGAATTAGGTCCACCTTTGCCCCCCAGCCTTCAGTCACAGAGGAGACAAAAGAGAGCAGCTCAGAGGGAAGCCATTTAGGTGAGATTGAGAAAACAGAACAATAATGAGAAACACCTGTTGTCCTTGGCTATATAAGTCTATTGGCATGGCTTGCTGTTTGCTTGTAGCAAGTCACTGCTCAAGCTCCATGATCCTTGTATTCCAGCTCTGTTGACCTTTTGGGTGGACCTTCTGCATTGTCGACTTTTTGGATTGACCTTGACTTCGGCTCCGGCTCAGCATTTCTACTTGATTGTTATCACTGGACACTCCCCTCTACCTCCTCCTTTTGGGCAACTGCTGTCGCTTTCCTTACTGTACTAGCAGATAAGCACGGGCCAGGAGTTGAATTCTGACAATTGCTGTTAGTGCAACAGGACTTTCTTCTCCTCTCCTGCAGTTGACTTTGCCACTCAAAAACATGCACCAGAGGACATGAGGAACTGGGGGGGAGCTGCCTGTGGAAGCAATTTTCTCAGCAGATTAATAGCAGTAGAACTGCAGTGAAAGTTACTGGGCATAGATAAGATTCAAGAAAGTGCTTGCTTGATTCTGCTTTAGTAGTGGTTGATAGTTGTCCTTTACTATATAGTTGTGTATGGATCATCCCACTGCTTTATGGAAATCACTCACAGTGTCTATTTGTTGAGTGCGACTGTTATTGGCAGGCATTGAATAATGGTTAAAAATATAATGTAGTACATGCAAGTTCAAGTTGACTGTAGAAGTTTATAATGAAAATATGAGCACATAAAAAGGTTGCAGCTTAACAAATGTTCTTTTGGGGTCCCCCCCCCGGTCTTTGTTCCATTTCTGTGCTTCAAACTGTCTACTTTATAAAGTTCATACTAACCATTTTGGAGAGTACATTCATGGATCATTTTTTCAGAAGTGCATTTTGCGACGTCATACTATAAGTGGCCTTCCGAAAGAAAATGCCTTGCACAGGCTGCTTATTTTATTACAAATAAAGTCATCTGACAAGTTTCCTATTCAGTTTTTACAGAAGCCTTACAACCTTTATTGATTACAAGGCAATGTGTATTATTAAACTTGGTGAATATGGGTGACATTCTGAGGACTCTTTCTAAATATGGCAGATGTTTCTGACAAGTTTATTTCGTTGCTAGGCATGAGTCTGATTAAAGCAATTTTAATCTTCTTTGTCTTTAGTTAATCAGTGAGCTGTCAGCAGAGTCCCATCAATGCCAGCTGCCCATGAAATCAACAAGATCTCTACTTTGTCTTCTCCCTCCAGCACTATTAATTAATTAATTAAGATATTTTAAAACTATCTTCACTGAAAGATATCAGAGCAGTGAGCAACTGATGTAACAAAAGAGTACTCAAGAAATCCGCAAAATCCGATAAACAATAAAATGCAACTATAAAAGCAATGCCCATCCCGTAGATGGGATGGGCAACAAACAGCCCACAGAGTCTTTCCCAAGGAACTTCTGTCTGGAAGTTGCTTGTAACTTCTTCCTTTGAGTGAATTGTTTTTCACAAAACTGAATTTTTCTTTGCTCTTCTTTTTTTGGAGTGCAAAGCCTCCAAAACCCTGACATCCCTGAAAGCGAAGGAAGGAAGGGAGGGAGGGAGGGAGGGAGGGAGGGAGGGAGGGAGGGAGGGAGGAAAGCTGGAAGGGTGGAAGGCTGGCTAACTAACTAGCTAACTGACTATCTGGGAAGTGGAGAGTCCAGGATAGCCCATCTCTGACATAGACTGACCAGCTTAAAATGGCTGGGCAAGCAGAAAAGATTTGATTTCACAACACAAGAACTGCAAGGTTGATTTAATGCAATTTTACAAATTTAAGCGCTTCTACTGGGCTGTGTAACGGTGTGTAATTGTCAATTCCACGATGCAAATGTTCTCGTATAGGAGTCACATTGTCAAAATCATGACAATTTGTTTATTTAAGCAGTTTATTTCAAAGTAATTCTGGGCAGTTTATTGAAAAGCAGAGAGTAGGCCCAGCTGTGGTTATCTACCACATCAGAATGCTGCACCGTACAAGCCAACTGATCTTTCCCCATCCAAACCCTGCTATCTCATTAATATTATGCCACTTTCCTTTCAGATATCAAAGATTCAAAGGCTTCCTTGATGAAGCCAAATCATATGCTGACTGCAGCATTTAGGTCCATGGGAGCTACACTTTTTTGTGTTTGAAGATAAGAGCCTTTCCAAACAATTTAACTGCTTAAATATAATTTTCCTTGTCATAATTTTTCTGTTGTAAAGTAGAAATCAGAGCTAAATAGGTTCCCTGTTGCGAATGTCTTATAAAACCTATGGGTTGTCAGCTAGAGGGAGCCTTTGACCCTCTCTGCTGGACAGCTGCATGCCCTGTACTCCATGGTTTTCCTTTGTCTTAAAATGCAAAGTCCTTTTTAAGGATCTTTCTGAATATATTAAATTGCTTCTATTGCTAAAAGTTAATATAGAATACTGATAATAGAACTATAATCAGAAGTCTTCCATTTTCAAATTTGATTATGGTCTTATATTATCTCTTGTCTTTTATGTGAAGGAGATGGGCAATTAAATCAGCTGGGTGGCTGTGAAAATGTCAGGTGGTATATGTATAATCATTCTCAGTTACTGCTTGCTGTAAAATACAAGGCGATTTTTTCTCCTGGATCCTGCATACTATATGTTTCCCTCACAAAGGGAAAGGCAAGGGCCAACATGGTACCTTTTACTTTAATTTCTGTCTCTAGTGTTCATATTGTTTTCTCGGCTGTTTTCAAACTTTGTACTCAACATGACAATGTGATGGTATTTTGCATTTGCTGTTTCTTGAAGCAATTTATAAGCTTCATGTTGTTTGATTCTGCAGTTGGTTAATTCTCTTCTGTAATGCTTTTAGCAAAACTGCAGTCCCTTTCAATTTGTTTCATCGGTCTTTAAACACAGGACAGCTATTAAAGTGTTTATATTCATCAGCTTCTCCCTACTAGAATTTGAGAAGATATCATTTCCTAGAGATTTAGTAAAACTGGCATTGAGTAGTTATGTGTCTAAAGTTAGCCTATGTATCTTACCTTCTATGTTGTTACAGTATTAGAATGGATGAAGTGTATATACTTGTAAATTTATGGTTATTAGTGCATAAATTCGTATATTTCTCCCAAGCTTCACAGAAAACAGTGGGTGGAGAAAACATGTATTAGCATATAACAATCAACCAAATCCATGGGGAGCCAAATATTGTGATCATTTAAAGAATACTTTGGCTGGAAAAAGCTGTGTGTATTGGACTTTGATGTAGTAATTACTTAACATAATAATGTTGAAAATATAATGTTTTTGTCAACTGTAGTTTTCAATTTGAAAATGTTTTCCTAGTTGAGGCTCAAGGGGAATGCCAAAGAGGACAGAAATAATGACAGCTATGAATGTAGGAAACTTCGTGAAGTATATTGGGGAAAATATTAGAATTCTTTCTTATGAGAGGAAGGTCAGACATAAAAGATAATTCTTGTATCTTTGGACCAAAACTTGGGAAAAAGAGGAATCAAACCCCTTGTTGGGGTTCCTACCGAGTCAGTCATCACTTTTCTCCTTGCTGGCCATACAGGAATACTTGTTCCATTCTGGGTTGTCAATATTACATGTCCTGCCTTCTGGGCCTCCACTTACAAAGTTCTCCCCAAAGGTCTTCATCCAAGGCCCGATGGAGACTGCAGCCCTTCATGCAAAATAACCATTTCTCTTTTAAATTATTATTCTCTTTCTTTTCAAAAATCAAAACTGAAGCCACACAAGACGTATCTAATTAACTAAAAGTGTTCTAAAAGCCTTCTGAAAGTCCTTGTGGCATTTTTTTCCCTGTACTTCTCAGAGTTATCGTATCAGAGAACTCACTGTGTTATTGTTGTTTGTGGTCACATTAGAGATGGAAAGAATATTCAAAAATATTTTTTTTTAATGGTAAAAGAATGAAGTGCTGAGATATCCTAACAAGGAAAATCTAGTACTGCTGAGAATTTTGATATACAGACTGCATGCTGGTTTACATTCTAGTTGAATTTAAGCCTCAGCAATGTAAAGAATGGGTTTCTAAAAGCATAAAATATAAAGCAGAAAGTTTTATGTACCTGGCGAAGTACTTGGTGTTACTTCACCTTTACAGAGGAGATTAATTGTTTACATAAATGGAATATAGTGAGCTGCCTGTGTTTTGACTGGATAAGCCATGTCAGCTGATACGCTAGGAAATAAATGAAACAAGCCAAGAATAAAGGCCAGATGACTACTCAGTTCAGTTCCATCCCGTGAAGAAGGCTGTTGATAAAGAGCTCTGTTGCTCCTAACTAAAAACTGCCCAGACTTGCTGACAAAAACTGACCATGCTGGTAAGGAGAATCTTTGCTCACAACTTGGCAATACTAAATAGACATATTTCCCATTATGATTGTAGTGAATGCTCGTTATTGATGCTTATAGATATATAATGGATTCTGCTAGTTATAGCAGTGCAGAGGGATATTAACCCCTTGGATGCCTTTGTGTTAACAGATGCCTGTTCAGAGAAGTGTAGTTCCTCAACAGATGAGAGTATGTTCCCTAGTAGATAAAGGGCTAACTTACTTGTTTAAGATGGTAATGTTCCTTTGTTAACAACAGAGAAGCTTGCTAAAGAGATGATTTATACATGAATATATATGGTTCTTCTCTTTGTCAGATACTGTAGCCTATTAGGATATCTGCCATTTCTGTTTCATCTGTTTCAAGGAAGTACCATTGTGTGATCAGGGATCACATTCAGTTTTCAAAAAGGGCAAGAGCCACCTATTTGGAAGGAAAAAGACACAACTTTATTGGCTACAGATACATATTTGGTAAGGATCCAGGCAGTGATCAACCCACCTGCTGACTGATGAGCTCAAGTCTCTGGCCCAAAGCCAGAATCTGATGAATGACAGGAGGGAACTGACCTTACATACCCTCTTGTCACCAGGGGTGCATGACTCATGTTCTCTCAAGCCAGGCACACCCACCACAACTGTGCACCCCCTGAAATCCATTGGTACCTCTGTACCACTATTGCCAGGTGGTCCTTGGTAGCTACAGTTCAAGATCTAAGACTCATGCAACCACCTTACAAGTTGTGACATAAGTACAGATACTGGGAACCAATTCTAATGACATGCCCACAACAAAAAGGGTGGAGGGGTGGGAGACTTCTTCAGATTGACTGGCCAGCACTGACAGATGGCTGGTTTAAATAATCTGGAGCCCAGCCTGTAGATTTCACTCAAGCCAGGTTCAGACAGCCAATGAATTCAAAGAGGGAACTTTGAATTCATTGTCTACCTTGCTCAGAGGTTCCCCAAGGTCTCACAAGGTAGCCCAGCTTCAGAAAAAGCTTGCCAACCAGAAGCCAGAAGGGGCCAAATCATCATCATGCCCTGATCCATAACAGCATCATGCAGTAAGTCGCGGAGCACGCTTCTTCAGTTAACTGAATTGACTAGAATAAGTATAGAAGTTGCATCAAAGTTCACTGCTCATTTCTTTGTTTGATCATTAAACAAGATTCAGTGAGTGTTTCTGTTGGGATTTTCATTTTCTACTATATATTCCTATGGTAGCTAAGCTGAATACCATCACAAGCGAACTGTTTATCAAAATCACTGCTATATTTTAAATATATTTTTCCTTATGATTGAACTGTAGTTGTTGATCACATATTTATAAGTTCTGCCTGAGTGAAACACAAAGAAACTAATTTTAAAAGTATTATACTAAATGCAGTTACAGTGGGCCTTTGGTATCTGCTAGGGTTTTGTTCCAGGACCACCCGTGGATACCAACATTTGTGGATGCTCAAGTCCCATTATGTACATTGCGTAGTAAAATGGTGTCCTGTATATAAAATGGCAAAGTCAAAGTTTGCTTTTTGGATTTTTTTTTTAATATTTTCAAGCCATGGTTAGTTGAATCCATGTATAAGAATTGATGGATATGGAGGGCCGACTGTACTGGTAGTCTTTTTTGGACTGCATTTTTTTCTCATTGAATTTCCTCTGAAAAGAATCTCGGTTTGCCTTTCTGTTGGCTAGTTTGTATGCTTCTCACAATCCACTGAGATTTGAGGGTGAGGTGGTTGAAATGGAAATTGTAACTCTTAAATTGGGAAATACAAGAGGTTCTTGGATGACAATAATGTATAATTCACCCATTCTTAATTTTCTGAAAAATTAGATCAGGCAATGAGAACATAAAAATGTTTCCTTTAGTTTGTGAAGTGAGCTACTGGAACAGAGGAGTTGTGTGTAAAAACAACAGAGTCAAGGCTTCTGATTGACAGGATATGATATTACTGAAGTGCTGAACATACATAATAAACTGTCGATTTAATTGTGTTCTCCAAGGATGACAAATGTCTTTTTAACTATTATATTCTTTTATTGTAGACCACCCTGAGATCTTCAGATATTGGACAGGATGTATTTTAATAATAAATATTTAAGTGCATATCCATTGTGGGAGCACATCAAAGATATGATTACATTACATGTTTACATTAGGGGCTGACAATCTGTGGGGACAGAGGGCCATATTATGCAACCTCTATTGGCTGTACCAAGTGAACAAGGCTAGCATTGAGTGGAGTAGCAGTGGAGTGACCAATAGAAGTGAGAGAGGCACAGTGATACAGATCCTAAGGTGAGAGAAGGGAGACTTTAACCTTGGACTTGAACAGCTTTTAATGTCATCCCCAACCCAGCAGTCCTACCTGAAATTGCTAGGGTTTGGTGAAGGATTTAACCAAACTGTTGCCTCACATTTTTACCAACCTGGCATCTGATCAAACTGGTGGCAAGAAACAAGGCATTGGGCTGGATTTCTGACAGCCAAAGATCAAGAGAGCAACCAGAGGCCCACTCATTTACAGAAAGATGAATGTTGTCATTTTTTCCCCTTAGTATCTGCTAAAAGTGCCCCATTTTTTTATCAAGCATGTGAAGTTCTGGCTTCATTCCTCTGATCCATTTATGGAGAGACAGTAGTTCCATGAATCCTATATCCCAGTATGTCTATACTTGGAGTTTTCTTTACTATTGAATGTTTGGCATATATAAATCATACATACAAATGGCTTTTTATATGGCCTTTCGAGGTTTTTTTTTAACATATTTCTTCTTCTGTAAACTTTGTTTCTGATGATCCGTTGACAGTTTGGACACATCCACCAGATATGACAGAATATGCCAACTATCTTTATAAATACTTCTAACAAAGTCCATTGTACAAAGGATTTATTCTGTGTGATCTGTAAGGCCATGGCTTAACTTTATATCAGTGGACAAATCTTTACACAATTAGGTTTAAATTAATTTTTAAACTTTGTAAATATTCATAACTGTACTTTTTTTTAATTACAAAATACTGAATTCCGTAGGACTTATCTAATAGAATTGCAGCCTGAATCACAAGAGGTTAGGTTAACACAAATACCTACAGATTAAACTTATTTATATTGTCTCCTTGTACATGTCAAGCAGCTGCCCTTCTCTTGCTTGTAATGGTATCTGCTGTTTACAGCCCCAACTCACAGAAAGGATAGTTGCTCTTGATAGGTATACCTCCTGCTCTGGGAGCAATTCTGCAGAAGGGAACTGAGCTGTCCCTGGGCCTTATTCTTCTTACGCTGTGCAGCATGCCTCCGCTACGACCCCTACCAGTCCAAGAGGCAAAAACCGTGTATCCTGACTTTTGTTATCCCCAAAAACAGATTTTAGAACCTAAAACAAACAAACAAACAAACAAAAACTGCCCATAGGGAAGATGAAAAGAAAACAGAAATTTTGTTTCTCTGCAGGGGTGTAATTGTTTAGACAGCCTACTGTTCTCATTTTCTGGCTTTAGGAAGAATGTGTGCTGTTTTTAACATGTTTGTATACAAGCTCTTTTGTATCTATTTCCTAAGTCCCTAAGACCACAAAAATGCTTAGTAAACACTCTATACAACCAAGGTTTGACTGTAGTGATCAGCTAATCAGTACAGCTTGGTGTCTCATTATCATATCTTTATTATGTGCAATAAATTGTCACTCCAGTGAGTGTACTGTTTAAATATTACAGTAATGAAGCAGACTAGTCCTAATACAGTTTTTAAAATATTATGTTGAACTCAAGACAGCCCCATATTCACAAACTAGTTGACACTTCCATGCAAAGGCTGTTCTAAATGAAACTTAATTACAAGTAAATTAAGCTCACCCTTTACGATTGTCAACTTAACAAAGAGCTTCAAGAAGACATATGTAAGACACCTCCTTAAAATTCATCACTATTCACTTCTACTAGACTGTGCTGAAAGCGAACAAAAGGAGGGAGGAGAAACTGTTTGAAAGTTGTTTTAAAATTATATGTGCAGTGTCACTAAAGGATATGTTAAGCAATATTTTCCAATTTAAATATAAGGAATATGGTTTCTGGCTTCTTCATTCTGTAAAATATATATAGTTTTATAAGTAAATTATACATCATAAAAAGCCCTTCAGGACTTGAAAATTATGTTAGTAAAGTATCTTTTGATATAGTTTATAAACATGACTCAATTAAAATAGAATTAATTCAGTTTTTCCCGCACAAGTTTTGGATTCTGTGGTATGTTATAGTATTTTTCTGTTGCCTGAAAAAGATGGAATTACTTTATTAGTGTATGTCTGTGTGTTTTATTTAAAACACAATTGAAGCACCAAATTGCTAAGTATAGAGCTATTGTATCTTTTAATTAAAAGCTTCTTCTTTATGACTTTTGCCTTTGTGTTTGCTCCTGAACAGTGGCATATTACTGACTACATTGTGATTAAGAAAGTTCTTGTGCCTTATAACATGGGAGCTTTAATTACTGGATTATCATCTTTTAAAAAATTGGTGCTATTTCAATTTTTACATTTTGAAATTAGAGGAGGACTCTGATGGGAAACAGGAAATGATTGATTAGTGATCAAACCATTATTTTTAAAAAAGTCTTGAACCTGCTGAACAGAAAACAAGAGGTAAAAACTGCAGTGGCAAAAGAGTCTAATTAAAGGTTGAGCTGAATGGAACCTAGCCAACAATTATACAGTAATCCCTCTAGGTTTGCTGAGGTTAGGAGCACAGGACCCCCATGAAAGTAGAAAAACTATGAATAACTCTAGCTCCCCCACAAAAAAAAAATACATACTTAACACAAAGAATATGTGAAATGTATTGAACACAAAAAACGTATCTAACCCAACAAGAAAGCTGTTCTGTTTTAAATAATATTACTTAGCCCCGGCCAGATTTTGAGATCGGCTGGAGAGGCCTTTCTCTCTGTCCTACCACCTTCACAGGTGCATCTGGTGGGAACATGGGAGAGGATCTTCTCAATGGCTGCTCCCAGGCTCTGGAACTCCCTTCCCCAAGAAGTCACACTGACACTCTCCCTACCTTCCTTCCATAGACAAGCAAAGACATTTTTATTTTGACAGCTATTCAATATATGATTGTGGCCTGGCTGATGAAATGTGCTGGCTGTTGTTAACTATGCAAAATTTATGAATGCTTGTGTTTTAATTATGTATTTTAACTTTGTTTTAATTCTCACTCTCTTGTATGATGTGATTTTTAACTACCTTTTTAAATTACTGTAAGCCACTTTGAGTCCTTGCCAAGAAAAAAAAGTGGGATTTAAATAAATAAAAATAGTTGGAGCAAATGAGGCCACAAATTTTGATGGTTACAGCTGGACATAGACTTGGCATCCACATTGGTCCAGATACAGGTATCAACTCACCCAACTTTTGGTTGATGAGCCGCACAATTTAGCCTGCTTGCTCAGCAATACCTTTGATGACAGATTTGGGATTCTACATGGGTAGTCATCACTGCGTGGTCCCTTTGCTACATGAGAGTGTGACAAAAGATGGATGCCCTCCCAGTTTTGTGTGGCCCTTCTTGTCCACAACCTCAAAGTCCGATTAAGGGGACCTGCAGCTATTGTGGTGTGTATGCAAACCATAAATAACCTTCTTCAGATCCTATGCTGAAACCATCCCAAAGTCATGACAAGAGGAATAAATTTAAACACAGCATCAGCCAAAAACAAAGGGGGATTGGGTGGGACAAAGCTTCAAAGCCTACTGAGACTGGAACTCTGGGCAGCTGGCTTACACAAGTGACCGCCTGATTGGAAGAGGACCTTCAGCCAGGCTCCTCTAGTCCCACTCACCAGCCAATGAATTTAAATTTCATTGTCTGGAATTTCCCACTTTTTGACAGTCAATAAAAAGGCTAATGGGAAGGAGAAACCACCCTGATGCCATTGCTTTCATGGCCCCTACTACACTACTCTGCCCCAAAACAGCAAATTTGCCTCATGATATGTTGGGGAGCATCCACTCCAGTGGAAGGGTGAAATCCTGCAGTATCCATTCAGCAGTGGAACACACACAATTGGCAGAATAGATTCCCTGTACCCTGTACACTCACAAAATCTGCTTTTGAGGATTGAAGAACACTCCAAAACAGGTTGGAAGTTGTGAGAGTTAACAGAGGGTAACTAGGAAGGGAATGTTCCATTGCATAAATGAAGATCCATTCGTGTGATCCTGGGTGTTGCTTAAATGATTATCATCCAAAGAATAAAATAAGTTTTTACAGGCAACCAAGCAAGTAGGATGATAGTTATTCTTCAGTACAGTTCATTAAAACATTAATTTAAATGCATTTGTACAGTACTTTTCTATATCATTTCAGATATAGCAATCTATATATAAACTGATTAAATCTATAAGTATATTATATTTAAATAGATAATTGTATATTTGCCAATTGTAATCTGAGCTAACAGACTTCTTCAAATAAAGAAAGCCTAGAGCATTATGGGCAATAACATAGAATGTGGTACCCAATTCTGTTACCCCTTTGAGAAGAGCTGACAGAACTATCAAAGCTGTTCCTGTGAGCAACATTTTTTCTTGCATCTTTTCATGCCTTTTCCCCAGGAAAGCCTTGCACTCAGTAAAACATTCTTAGAAGAAATTCACCTCTTTCCTTATTCTGTGCAACCACTGTATTCATATTGGGTATATTAAAGATGAAAGGGACAATTTACATGTATGCCTGTGCGTAATCACAATGATCCCAATTAACATTATTCTTTGATATGATCAGTTAATTCTGACTGTGCTCCTATCTCTCATCTTCCTCTCTGTTAAAGAAGGTCCAAGGGGATTATTGTGCATGGAAGAGTTACACAGCTGTGACTATAAATACTAATAAGGACTGTAGCCAGATTGCCTATGTAGCCAAAATATGTGTCAGCATTTTTAAAAAAAGAAAAAGAGAGAAAAATGTGCTGACAAGTCAAGAATGATTTTAGAAGCTCCGTTCTGTACCCTCTCTGATTATTTTACATACTTCTGACAGGCCAAGAATAATAAGTAATATATAAGATCTTCATATGCTGTAGTTCACTGTGGCATATAACAATATCCATAGGAAATGGTTCCATTTTTTTATTAAGGAAAGAGATCTAATTTTGCAGAGACTGGGGTAGGAGAGAATTGCACATATGAATGTTACTTCTTTCAGAAGGGGTATTTTTGATGCAAATGAGATTTATATTCATATTGTAATGTAATATTTCAAAAATGTCATATCTTCATTGCCAGTGATTTCTAAACAGAAGGACGTGTAACTGAGCATCCCCCCCCCCCCGCGTCGTCATCTTGTATTCCTGTTCCCCCTGAGAAGCCATTTTATTACTGCTGTGAACTCAGCCACTGCTCCTGTGTGAGGAGTGAAGTGCTGTGGTGTCGCAGGCCAGACAGAGCACAACACTGGGTCTCCCATCCAGCTGTCAGTCCTCAAAGGAAGCATCAGCCAAAGGCCATGCTGAACAGCCACTTCAAAGGGTCTTTGATGTTTCTCATTGTGTGGAGGCGTAGGAGGGCAAGGTT
This sequence comes from Cyclura pinguis, assembly GCA_030412105.1. NCBI lineage: Eukaryota > Metazoa > Chordata > Lepidosauria > Squamata > Iguanidae > Cyclura > Cyclura pinguis. The sequence continues at coordinate 86,304,261 of CM059600.1, forward strand.
TTGTCTTGTTTTTGATCTCTTGTCGTTTTACTTGCCTGTATACTGGTCTGAAGCATTTTATTTCCTATAACGCTATATTTTCTTGGGGTACTTTGGAAAAAATGAAAGGGGAAAGCTAAAGTGGTACAGGTTTATTTGTTGTGGTGGTGGTGGTGGTGGTGGTGGAGTAATCCAGTTGCGTCAAGCAGAAAGACTGGTAGTCATATCATTGGATTCTCCTCAGTTCCTCTCAGAACATATTTGGTTAGAAATTGTTCTCCTTTGTAAAAAGAGCAACTGTATTATCAAGTTTATTGAAGGATGAAGGAGTTTACTAGAGTAGAATGCTTGTAACAGTCACCTTTGAGAAGGGAGGGATTTTCATTTGAATTAATTATGCAGGCATCTAAGTGACAGCAAGATATTAAGAACAAGACACAACTGTGCTGGAATTATAGGCTTACATGCCTATGTATTGAAGAGCCCTTTACACGTTCACAACACTCGCGACATCTTAAACCTTACAGTTATTCAGGCTTGTCCTTGGTTTACCCTTTCTCCTCTGGAGAAGTAAAGTGACTGACTCCAGAATAGCTGACATGCTATTTTTTTATTTTTATTTTTTTACCGCATTGTATAGGTAAGATACCCACTGTAAAGTATGTTTAGTTAGTTTCAAGCATAGCTATAACTTCAGCTGTTGAAAATTTTTGGCTATTTTGTGTTCTTTATGATTAGAAATTTTTCATAATCGGCTTTGTTGTGTTGATAAGTTTCCCAGACCCCTCCGATAGGCCAGACTCCCCAACAGCCAGCCCAAATGCCTCCATTTTCCTCTGTAGTCCTTCTCAAGATGGTAACGCGAAGTGATTTTGAGAGGGACCACAGAAAAACATGGAGGTATTTGGGTAGTGGGTTCTGGTGGGCTTATGGAAGTGGACGAAGGTATTTTTGTGTGTTTTCAAGCAAAAATTGCCTCAAAGTCTTACTGATTTTTTAAAACACTTTGGGGTTCATGAACCTTAGGAAACTGGTGTGGGACTCCATGGGCCATAAAAAAGTGGGGTCCAGGGCTGCTTGTACCCCATAGGCCACACTGTGTCCACCCCTGTGTTAAATCATGCATGTTGCAATGGGATATTTTAAAGAAGTATTTAAAATTCTAGATAAACAAAGATAAATGTCTTAAAGCCATCAGCAAAAATATTGAAGTCATCTGAATCTCTCAAGCATATTACATACAATGCAGCGGTAATATATCACTCAACTTATATTTATACAGCATTAAATGTAGTAAGAATTGGAGTCTGTTGGTCAGATTAGAAATGAATAAGTACTGAATATTTACACTTTTGATTTGTAGCATCATATAGAGCAAAATACCTGATTTCTAAAAGCACTACTTTGGCATGCTAGAAGCCTTCTTGATATGGCATTCTGATATATATTGTTTATGAAAAATTTGTAGATTTTAAACCCATGTTAAAATTACATCATTCATTCTGTTCTTGTATAATAATGTTCTTGTATAATGTAATTTTCCAAACTCTGAAATCAAACTTGCTCAATAATTGATATGGGTCTTTTACGCCAGCTTGTCAAATGTTGTGTGTTTAACATTGTTAATTTTATTCTTTTGCAACCATCTCAGGACTTCCTTGGAAACAAGAAGCAGTCTCTCAACTGATCCACTCAGGTAAAATATGCTGCTTATCTTTAGCGGATCAGAGTAAAAAGGTTTCTTTAGTACCACACGTTTGTGACATGATTATACAAATTCACTTTGCTGTTACTAAAACAAAGAAAAACTTGTGGCACATTTTTCAATATTCAAAGCCTGAGACAGGTAAAGTGGCGAAAAACCATTACCTTCCAAATAAAACGTGAGCTAAATGTAAAAGTATGTTTCCTTCGCCCCTCTGTTGTTCCCTTTTTTGAGTTTAAGTCTATGTGTTTGTGCCTTGGGAAAAGATTCACTGAGTGTTAAAACAAGGGACAAACCACTATCAATTTTCCTTGGATGTATCTAAGAATTGCAATAAAATGAAGTCAGTAGACTATCTGCATGTGCAGTATATATGAACGCTTTATAGATACAGCAATTCTTATAGATTACTTCTTTTTTTCCAAGGAATATATGCCCTCATAAATTACAGATGATTAAGGTGACCTTTGACCAAAGTCCGATCAGTAGAAAACTAGGAACTGACCTTAGGCATGGTGTTCTCAGTGCTCTTAAATCAAGATGTTGAATCAAGGACAGCAGTGTGGCTTCATAGCATATGTCCACATTAAAAGAAGGCAACAGAAAATGCTAACACAGTTGATTCTGCCTATTTCCTCTTCTTCTTCCATCCAGGATTTACCTTTTGCCAAGCTGGCGTGAAGTTGGCTGGATCATTATACCACTTGTCAAATCCTTCCCTCTGCCAGCTGTTGAAACGTGAAATGATGATAGTGTAGCAGGAGAAATGGCAGCATTTTTTTTTTCAGTCCTCTTCAAGTCAGTTGAGGGGTTTTGATCTGGAACCTAGTGTCCGGGCTTACTGCCAGTCTGTTTGGTTATCAGGGCAATAAATGATCTTTATAGTGCATTTGAAGAATAGTCTCTGTATTTCATGGTCTGGTCATCCCTTGAGATACAGATAGATTGTACAAAAAATGACTGAGTGCACCAGAAATAAATCTATTGCTAAGAGTAGGAATTTGTATGAATGTAATTGGCATGGCTTTTGCCTGAAATGCTTGTCACTTGTACTATATCTGATTGCACTCAGGATATCTGTCCTGAGCTAAACATTATTTCCACAATGCTGCTGGATCTAAAAGCAGCTTGGTGCCATTTCCAAGAGCGCAAAACAGACTAAGGGACTGTACTGTAGAAGAAACAAAATAACCCATCTGCTTAAAGATTTATTCAGGTTAGAACAACATTTGGTCTAATCTCTGCCAGTGGTGACTGCTTCCCTGTGAATGTATCATACTGGAGCACATGATGCTGTAAACTAAAATAGTTGGCAGCAGTTGGGGGAAAACATGACACATAGTCTCTGAGTGACTGTACAGTCTGGTAAATGTTGCCCAACAAAAGCTTCAAAGATTTAAATGCAACTAAAGATACTTGAATTTCAATTCTTGGTGATACGGTAGTGTGAATTTAATGCTGATACAAAATCTGGGATGGGGAAAGCTTTCACAATTTTTTTTTTCCCTTTGCAAATCTTGGTCACTTACTGTAATTTTTCCATCCCATTCACTTTATGAAGAGCTGGTGCACTCCAAATGGAAATGGGCAGAAGGGAAGATTTTGTGCTGGATTTCAGTGTAGTTCAGAAAGTTTCAATAACTCATGTCCTTCCCACCACACACACAGACACACACACAGACACACAGACACACGTACACCACATCAAGATAAATGTGGCATTTGTCTGTCCTGTGTATAGAAACAAATGAGAAACAGTAGATTGGGAGGTAAAGAAATGTGGCACAGAAATAATAAATGGCCTGTGTGTTATATGTAGATACTGCTGTACCTGATGAAGGGTTCTAGCTCTAAAAAAATTTATACCGCAATAGCTTTAGAATGTATGTTCAGGTGCCCAAAGATTCTGTTCAGTTTCTTTTTCCTGCAAGACAATAAATACAAGCACCAGTCAGGAATGTCTAGACCTGCCATGAACTTCTTGAAATGTGTCTGAGCAGTGGCACAGTAAACGTTGTTTGAACTACAGCTGGATGCAGGCATGGTGAAACCAGAGCAATGTTTATTCACCAGACAGAGCACTCTGCGCAGATATGGTCAGTACCCGATTACAAAGACAGTTGTGTAGTTTGAATAGTTCTGCGAGTATTCTGCATTGGTAGACTTCTACAATTTTTGCTACAAATGAGATAAATCCAACCAGGGTACAATAGAAGATAATACTGTACAGGACCAAATCTACAGTTTGAGTCCTTAACTATAGGCAGTATCACGGTAAAGTAGCATTATACATAATAACAGTATATGTGTCGACAATCCCTATAGAGCTGCCTTTTATTTTACATTCTAAAAGAGCAAAGAAAATTACTCTAAAAGTGATTTTGTCTCACATGCCTAATTTTCATGTATTCAAGTAAATCCTGTTCAGAACACATTATAAGAACATATTGTTTCTCCACATTATATCTGGAGAAACAAATCAACACAGTGGATTAGGACTAAAGTTCCCCCCTTTATTTGTGAGGGAATTGGGATCCAGAGAGCCTTCCTGTCAGCGGAGGATGGTAAGGCAGCAACGTTGTTCTAATCCCTATTCTCCCAGCAGTTCTAATTACTTTTGAAAAAATGCCCATAGCGCTCTGAACACATTTAATGTCATCTAACTTAGAAAATTCATCAGAGTGGGCCAGGTTATTACTTAGATGAAAGACAGCCAGGTGGTATGAGGAATTTCTAGGTAAGGCTGAGGAAGAATCCTGCCTGAAACACTGAAGAGCTGGTGCAAGCAGCCTTCACAATACTGGTCTGACTTAATGGTCTGACTCAGGTCAGTTTGTTCCCTCTGTTCCTGTCATCTTTCTCTGGGTCCACTGGGAATCAGGTTATGCTGACTACAAGCTGGAAAAATACATTGTCATTTAACACATTTGTGTCTAATCATGTCGAAAACATTAGGAGTAGGGTAGGGAAAGACTTAAAAGTTTAGTTACTATATATTGACCAAACTTCTTTTGAATTTGTTGCATAATGAACATTCCATGAAAGAGCAAAGCCACTTTCTTATGCCTATGCAAGAGTAAACATTTTATGCACTTTTCCTTAATTGTGTTGAGGTATTCATTTTGATAGCCCTGGGTTCTATAAAATGCATATGGAGTTCTATAGAATCTGGTGTGGTTAATAATTCAAACACAGAGACTTCTTTTTATTGTCTGTAATTCCTTACATTTTTAATCCAATGGATTGGATCCAGACATTCCTTCTCATGGATGGTAGAACGTCTTTTTACTGACGAGACTGGGATTCAGAGGAGGCTTCAAGCCTAAAGAGGGGAATTTTGTCAATTCTATTACTGCTAGCCTTCCTGCATTCTTGGAGCCCTCTGGCCCCCAAAAATGTCCACAGCAGTTTTTCAGGGAGTACAGTGGGAAGGAGAAATCAATGAAAATCACATTACATTCATCTTTCAGTGAGACCATACCAAGAGCAGAATTCTTATGGGAAGTCTATATCCAACTCATAGAAAGAGGGTAAGCATGCAGTTGCTCTACCTTTACTGTCAATACAGTCACTTGTTATGTTAAAAGAATGGCCAAGGCACTGTTGTCTTAAAAGTTTCTGTAAGAAAGAAGTAAGCAAAAAGAAACTCAAAATCATCATAACTTTGAGGCAGAGTTTGAACTGATGGCATATATGCCATATAGTTCACTTTAAATTTACGGTTAGCCACCTAGAGTAGGCTCACTCAAACAATGAGAACAATTATGTCATTTTTATTGGTATTTTCAGTCCCCTGTTTTCTTACCTGATTTTATTTCTGTTCTGTTGACTGTAATAAATAAATTAATGGTTTAAATGTGTAATCTTGGTCTTCAAATAAAATGGGAAGAACACATTTCAGTGTCTATCAGTATGTATTTATGTATATCTATCTGAAACTTAACTACATCTGACTTTCACGTTTTATGCAAACAGTTGTGAGGATATTTCACTTGTCTCCATTATTCCTTTTCAAGAATATTTCATTAGCATGTAGGCCAGTACAAACCAACTCTAAGCTTACACTGTATTTATTTTGCAGAGCATTATCTCACCAGAAGTGTATTTTATCGAAGCCTTGCTTCTGCATCACTGATTGCTAAGGCAACCATTCTTTAAGAGGAGATGTGCTATACTTTTTCAGCCTATTCATAGCTTCTTCTTAATGGTCTCTCAGAGTACTCTACTCTCGTTTGCTGCTGGCCACTGAATTCCATAAATGAATATACAACAGCTGAATGCGGCTCACTGAACATCACAGTTCGGAAGCTGCACCACATCCAAAAGTTACTATGCTATTTAAGCCTCTGAATTTGGAGACAAAGGAAGTAGCAGGAAAATGCCTTTTGAAAGAGTGTGCTTTATATTCAGGCTGATCGTGAGATGAAACTTAATGCATTTTACTTGTTTGTTTTCCAAGGGAAAAGGGGAAAAGATGGAGAGCATGTATGTTGAGATTGTTGTGCCTTTCATTCACAAAAGTCTCCATTAGCATTTTCTTTGAACACGGTACAGTATAATCAGTATTAGAAGCTGTCAAAGTGTTTGGATGAGTAGCTTTTTAGTCATTAAGCACCTTCATTGAAAATACAGCGGGGCAAACTTTTTCCATGCTTGAAAAGCATGCTGTGTTGATCAGATCCAAAGTCCCACGAGGAACTTCTTCACAGCACATTTGGGGAGACTTGAAAACTTGGTGAAAACTCTTGCATACATTGTGGTTGGAGGCAGAACATACCCATGAAAGAAACATGTTTTTTGCCTCACAAAGTAAGACCGTGGATGTAGCCATCTTCTCCCTCTATATACTACACTGTTCAAAAAGTGATGTTACATCATCATACAGAGTTTTTTCCTAGGAATATTTCTGATTCAATTTGCAAAATATGGAACAGAATCTGTCCTAAGCAGCTCTTATCTGTTAAAAAATGGTGAGAAAGTAAAAAAGACTGCATTGGACGTGTAATTTTACTAATCCACCTTTGAATCCCCCCTCCAATAATTGTTAACAAATTCTCAGCTTTGGCTAGAAAGACAAGTCCTGTGATGGGGGAGGGGGGTGGTTGCTAAGAAAAGGGCTCTGGAAAAAAAGCCTGAGCTTTCTGCCTGTCTAATGATTAGCCTTTCATCTTGCTTCTTTTTCCTCAAAAAGAATTTAAGTGATTCATATTTGCTTCTTGTGTCTATCACATGCGTAGATTTAAATATAAATACAAAATATAGCCCACAGCCAGACAAGGATGGAACAAATGAATATACCATAAATATGCCTGTGTAATAAATTTGTTTCCATTTAGATACAGCTAGCAATGGCCTTTATATGTTTGCATAAGGAACAGTTTCCATAAAGAGATCTAGAGCAGATGCCAAGAAGATACACTCATGAGATGAAAGTGTTCATATTAAACTTTACTCCAGGCCCCCTCAATTTAGCCCTGATGAAAACTCATCTGCCTTGGGTACTTGCACCTCAAAACAATGCTAATGATTATCTTCACACACAGAAATAGCTAAAGCTTTATAAATTACTCTTTAACTGGAGCAGGGCAGATGTAATGCATCACATTTAACTACAACAAACAGTTGCATGGAATATTGAACGTTCAGATTGCCCCAAAGTTTTAAGATAGTATAGTTAACACTGTACTGCAAAAGGATGGAGAAAGGATTCTACATGTAGCCCCTGGCCATATTTTTAGCTCCCAAAGGGTCCACACTCCAGATTTTTTTTAAAAAAAAATAGGATAACATGGGGGGCAATTTGCCATGTTTTATTCCTCACCTCGGGCTGTTTAGGGACCAGGTACGTCCCTCTTTTAAAAATTCTTCTGGTTTACCTCTTGGTTTTAAAAAAAGCCACCTTTAAAGGGTATACAAGCATTATGAAATTATTATTTTTTTTAAGTTGATGATAAGGGATGCTGTGCTCTGAGGTATTATGGCAGCCAGTACAGCTCTGCAGTCCTTAACTTGTGCCAACCCCTGTTGTAGTGCATAATGTATAAGTAATGTCTAAGCTTACTGTGTGCAGCTGTTAACTCTCTGGATTCTGTTTATGGATTCTATAGAAGTCTATGGAATCGATGTGTACAGTTTTCGGATAACTGATAATTTGTTAGGCAGATGTGTTTACTGTACTGACATAGACTGAGCTACTAAACAGGGGGAAAACCTTCTAAACTCTGACTTCTTCACTCTTGATTCATAATATCCAAGCAGAACATTAAAATATAAAATATTTAATGATGATCACTAGAGAAGGCAGTATGGGTCTTACAGAGTGGGATTGCTACCAGTCAGTCAGAAGGTTTTCTCACAAGTGTCTGACGGATGCTTCAGGTTGTGACAATTTCAGGTTCTTGTTTTCCTTTTACAGACACTGCTAAATATGTTGCTTTTTGAACCTTGAAATGCTCAGAATCTTGTTGAATTAATTGTAGCAATATTGACTCTGATATATCTCTCCACTGGTCAGATTTTACTAAATCTATTCAAGACGCAAGATCACACCCAAGTTAATGGCCCGATATTTGATTGTCTTGATGAGCACACAACATTTATTAATGTTGATTTAAAATGTATAAATTTAAGTGGTTAATGAACTTGATTGTTTTTGTACAGCACTCACAACATATTTCATGGTTTGAAAATCATTCTACCAAGTCACTTCTGGCTGGTTAAGTTGGGCAGATACTACATATTTGATACTAATTTTTTTCATTGTGGTATAAAATTCTGTTGAATAGATTTCAGGGCATCTTGTACAGACATTTTGTCCAGTACATCTTGTACAGGCAAAGATGTTTGTGCAAAAAAGTTTTAGAAAACTGTGTATATTGCTTTTCAAAATCACAGATAACATGCTGAACACATTTGGCTTCTTAGAATATCCATCACTACTAGGAATTTTGTACCAAAGAACCAGCTTGAAAGCCTGTGCAAGAATGCATTTATTGATGGGATTCATCTGTGAAAGGCACCAGACTGGGCATATTTTGACAGCTTGATGACAGCCAAGCTTGTTATTGACTGGTTCTTAGTTTGCTCTGGTCATTGTCTTCATACTAACTATGGAAGGGTGTCCCACATAAAATTTCTAGATTTTTGCCCAGTATCTTTTTAAAAATATGCAGATTCCCTATATTAGACAGCTTTGCATGTTTGCACTTTTATGTCTGCTGTGGAGTAAATACAGTGCATGTACTGGCCCAGATTCTTAGCATAGTTCATATATTTATTTTTCTTTTGCTTCAGAGCTGTTGATGTGATAAATAAGAGCTCGGCATGTGTCGTGGACATCTTGACAGCAGTTGGTTGATGTTTCTGCTTTGCACAATTGCCTACCTTCAGTGATAACATATAGAATGTCATAATCACAGACCACTAAGTATAAGGACCATCTCTGAGCATGGACAACAAACATCTGTAATGTCTTTTGTTAGAGGAAAGATGACCCAGCCTATTTGTTGTTGTATGCCTTCAAGTCGTTTATGAATTAAGGGGACTCTAAGGTGAACCTATCATGTGGTTTTCTGAGGGCTGAGAGCATATGACAAGCCCAAGGTTACTCAGTGGGTTTCCGTGGCCATTTCCATGGAAATGGAACCATAGCCTATTTACTACATTTAATTTTCTTAGTAAGCAAGCTTCTTAATTATGCAAATTATGTGTAAAGTTTTATGGGGTGAGAATTTTTGGTTTCTGCTAGTCCATGTCCCAGTAGTCAAATTACAGGCACAAACACCACTCCAGAACCCCTATATTTGAACATTAGACTACAACTCTGGAGACCGGGGTTCAAATCACCACTCTCAGCCATGGAAACCAGTGATGTATTCAAGTCTTTTATTCTAAGTCTCAAGTCAAGTCTCAAGTCTCTACCTTCAAGTCTCAAGTCCTTGAAGATACTTTCAAATCAAGTCTCAAGAGCCAACTTTGTATCCCAACCTATACTCCAGAATTTTTGGACAGAGTTGAAGAAAGTCAGTTTTAACAATTTAAGCAGAGTCAGCCATCCACATTTGTGACTTTGCCATTTGCAGCTTCGGACATGGGGAGTAGGATCCTTCTTACTCCCCATTTGCAAAGCTGGAGGATTTTTCAGAAGTGGGGAATAGGATCCTTCTTATTCCCCATTACTGAAACTTCAAAAGCTTTAGAAAGAAGGATCCTTCCTCCTCAAACCTGTTGCCAAACACATTTGCTGTTCCCCTCTGAGAAATGCACCCTACACTCTGGGGGCAAGTCTTGTCTTCTCCTCTTAGGAAACGTTTTAGAAGACTCCTCCGATATGCAGCAGCACAGGCTGCTGAGCAAATCTCAAGCCTGTCTCAAGCCCACTGCCTAACCCGTTTGCTGTTCCCCTCTGAGAAATGTGCCCACACTTTGGGCTTGAGACAGATTGTCATGTGACAACTATGCGAAAAAAGATGGAAGTGTTGTTCAAAGTCATAAGATTTCTGGATGAATGTGTTATGTTATTGAATCAAGGACAGCAAGTCAGTCACTAAAAATATCCAAGTCTCAAGTCGGGTTGAATCAGTTCATCATTTATTGCTAAGTCAAGTTCGAGTCGAATCACTGAAGCAAATTAGTCAGTCAACTCAAGTCTACACAACTGATGGAAACCCACTGAGTAACCTTGAGCAAACTGCATTCTGTCAGCATCAGAAGAAGGCAAAGCAAACTCCCTCTAACAGATCTTGACAAGAAAGCCTTGTGATAGGGTCACCTTAGGCTATTCTAAACAGACTGAATAATGCACCCATATCTCAGTCCCAGTCCTGCTGAAACACATGATGTTCCTCTAGTTGCAGCGTGAAAACACTTCTATTCAAAACATTTCTTTTCAAAAAAACAACAACAACTCCAGTTTACTCTGCTGTTTGGGGGAAGAACCATTTAAAAAAAAAAAAGTGGATTGACCCCAAATTGGGATTGCAGTACAATCAGGGGTGGGGAGAGGGTGAGGCCAGGAGGAGGAGGGGAAATTACCTAGGTCAGGTGGTCACCTAGGTCACCTGGGTCTCCTAGGTCACAAGGATAGCTCCCTTGTTTGTATTGGTGGTGTTGCCTTTTTTTTTTATAATTCAGTATTTGTTGCACACATTCACTTTTTGGCATTTCACTTCCCCCCTGCTCTACTGGCTTCACTTTATAGATGCACAGATCAGCAATCACAGTGACAGGAAAACAGAGAAAGGCTGTTTGATTAAGTAAATGTGTGTCAGGAATTAGAAAAAAACAACTGCAACTGCTGTGGTCAGGTAACCAGACATAAACTGATAGGACAAACATGTGCAAACAACAGAAACACCCCCCGGCATTGATGTGGCCATGTAATGGGGTCCCGTATGGCTTTCCAAACTGATTTCAGTTTGGATTAAAACAGGTTTATGTGGGCATAACGGGGTCAAACCAGTGCAGGGATACTATGTATTTACTTACTTACTTACTTAATATAAATACATACATACGTATGTACATAATACCCAGTAGAGCTGAGATACTGCCCTCTTGTATATTCAACCTCAGGATTGCCATAATTTGGAAATGACTTGAAGGTGCACAACAACAACAACAAAATCTCTGTATTAGAGACAGAATGCTCAAGATGGAACTAGCTCTTACACAGGTATTTGCCTGCTCACATGTAGAGTTAAAATGGGAGATGTGCACTACTATATGGGTGGGGTTGTCAGATGAAATAACTATGCTGTTGCCAGGTGAAATGAGGGACAAGGCTCCAGTCCCTTTAATGGTTGGTAGAATTTCAGCATGTGTTGCTTGTGTAGACATTAAAGGGACATGAGCCCTGTCCCTTATTTTACCTGGCAGCTGCAGATGTGGGTGCTAATACAACCCTCATCCCCAAATATTGCTGTGCATGTTCTACCTTATCTACATGTGCTGAGTGTGAAGGACTGAAGATGGCTTCTGAACCATATTCAGCTGAACATGGTTCTAGAGTTCCCATAGTTAGGAATCCTGATAAAGCTGGATTTTCAATCATAGGAGCTCAGTAACTAGATTCAACTGAGCACAGTTCCAGAACCCTTTTTGGACCATCATATTCTACATGCAAACATGTAGCATGATTCTAGGTATGTCATGACATTGTGCCTCTGTGTTTTCCCTGTATGTCCTTTCTCAGTTCAGTGTGGCATGTGAGCAAGTAAAAGTCGATATAGAGCTACAGAATCATCTGTGTTTTCAGTGTCTCAGTCAGCAGCGGTTCACTGAAAGAAACCGGTATTATGCTATAGACACACATGAGGAGAAAGATCGCCATGCTGGAAGCGTGGTCAGCAGAGATAAGGCAGACCTATATTGCTTGATCCTTTAGCAATTGTAGCAGTTATTCTTGGAAAACAGAGAGCATTGGTTTGTGTTGTCCCTTGTCTTTGTGACTGTGCTTTGTCATAACTTGTTTTTGTTTTTGTTTTAGAGCAAATGTAATGTTAGAAAATGATACAAGATCTGCAGGCTTTCAGTTTTTAGGGTGCCTTTCTAGTTCTCTTTCTGCTGGATTCTTATCATCTGTTGCCAGTTCCTGAACAGGTAGTCACTTCAAAGGATTGCAAGAGTGTATGAGCGATGGAGGGACTGTGAGTGGGCATGATAAAGCAAATCCAGCCATTTCTGTGTAAGCTATCCAGCCGAACTGTTTGGTAAATTATCCACAAATAAAGCCAATTACAACAGTGAAAAGCATAATGACCTGAAAAACCTACTTTGCTAATTTTCGGTCTTTGAAGTCCATCTGTGTTGAGGATGGATCAGAATATGTTGAGAATGATGTTGTCTGAAAGGCCACCCTTGGGTTCTGTGGCTCCCATAAATATCATCTAGGGGCAACAGAGGAGGAGGTGGCAGTGGGTCTTCAAGTTGGTTGAGTTCAGGTTGGAGAACAGATGTTGAGTGCCAGGTCCACGGCTCAGGTTCCTCAGCCCTACTGTTATTCTCAAGGCAGCTGAAGAGATTCAATCTGGAAATTGGTCTCTGAGGCAGAAAAATCAAGCAAAATGTATTTGGTTTTGTTATTAATCATTTTATAATCCAAATTGAGGGTGAGCTTTTTAGTCTTCCCAGTATTCAGAACTTGTGTGATACATTGGTGACAGATTTTTCAGACACAGACACACACACTATTCTAAATGTTAACTTCTGGGTTATTTCATGTCTGAGATCACAGATCTATTTGTACACTATCTCTTCCTCCACCATTATAATTTATCATGTCTTTCCCAAGGGTGACTGATGGAGCTGTGCCACTCTTAATTTTACATTGAGGTGAATGGGAGCTTTGCCAGGACCAAACCTCTAGTGCTGGAGTGGAAGAGTTTCTCTTTTTCACTCAGAGCAGCCGCAGGAGAAGTAAGATGAGGAATGTATTGACAGCCCTATAGTGGCTCCATTGGCTCTTCTAGTTGTTCCAGTTGTGGCGATCATTTCCTATTCCTTCTGGTTGTGCTTATGACAGGGCTGGGCATCATGTGGCCCTCCAGATGTTTCAGGCTGTCCACACTGTTGGCTGTGCCAGTTGCAGGTTACTGCTGTTTGCCATCAAACAATATCTGAAGCTGCATCTTTCACACTTTGCTTTTTCCAGTCTAATTTGCTCTGAAATCTCAAGACTTTGGTTAAGAAAAATATTCCTGTATAAGAGTCACAGTTTCACCAAAGATTTTGTTACATAAATTCTTTTGTTATGACAACCTGCAAAAGAAGTAGATTGTATCATCCCTCTACTCCAGTAGGTCCAAAATCCAGTTGCTTTCTTCATCTGGAAAGCAATTCATTTAATATCATATGATCTAGTTACCACATGTCCTTTAATCTCATGGGGACCACCCCATCTTTTGATCTTCACAAGGCTCTTCGTGAGGTTCTTGTCACCTCATGCTCCCAACTTGTTCCAGATTATGTGCTGCTTGATGCCAACCACTTGGACTGTGGCTTTATAATGAATTGTTGCCTAAGCCTTCAGCACTCTGCCATCTTAGCCGCTTGTATTTATCTGCTCCATTTTCCTTCATGATATTCAGACTCATTGAGAGGAGTTTCCTGTGTGTGTGACTGGCTGAGCCTGTATCTGTATCTCTAGCTATATGTATACACATACATATACATAGTCCTTTAAAAGTCACTCATTCCAAATTTTCAAGGTTTTATTTTTGCATCCTCGAAACATAAATTGAGTGCTACTTGGATCTTTTTTCTTCTTCTCCCATAGTTCACTTCTAGCCAGTGGGAATATGTGGGAAGGAAGTTACTGCTGAACCTAATTTTTTAAAAATGCAGAATTATGCAGTAGCCTCTCTCTTAAAAGATAAAGAGACCCAAATGGCTTGAGGTTTCAAAAGACCATAAATGAAAGCTGCTTTTATCATTCCCATTTCACCCAAAGGATTTAAATAGAAAATGCTTCTAATTTTAAACTTCCCTTTTCTCCAAGTGTCTCTTTGCTAATTGCTTCTGTGCTCCCCGAAGAATAAAAATGGTTTGCTTTTCCAATGTAACTGAATGAGGGCTAACTGCTGTTTTGCACTGCTGTTAATTAGCCTGGCTCGAAAATCCATCCTCCACTGATGAGATTGCTAAGAGAGTGCCTCAGCATTGCTTGTTACAAATGCATTATATCCCAGTAAGCCAATGAGAAACTGTCATCGGGCTTCCATTTTAGATTTTATCAATGTGTTCTTGTTCCCATAGTAACTGGAATCAACCTATCTGGGGGAGGCGTTATCCTGCTGGCTTTTATAGCGAGGAGCATGCCCCACTGTGCACCATGTGGTTCAGATGATTAGCTGTTGTTTTTTTCCCCTCACGGAGACCTGACTGGCAAAGTGTGCCGGGATTAAGATAACCATAATTTATTTTGTGAGTGGGAAGGGTCCACACTTATGCTTGTCACTTCCCACCTCCCTTCCACTCCCAGTCATGAGGGAGCCAACATTTTTCATAGGTGCTGGCAGACAATGGAGCAGATGTGATTCACACGAGAGGAGCCGCCTTTAAAAAAAAAAAGAAAGGAAGAAAGTTGTATTCAGCTTAGTTGCAGAACTGGGGAGTTTCCATGTGATGCACTCCTAAGTCTTCGGGGGTCCTAGAGTTTTTGTACTCAGCTGACTGGAATATTTGCTTGTAATTTTCCTGATGATTGTGAATAATAGGAATTGTTTTCCGGGATGGGGGTTTGCAGAACCCTGACTGGAAGCGATAATAATTATCAATTAGCTTCTAGAATGGCCTGAAAAGGCAATATTTTTATTCTTTTGTGTGTGTCTGTGTACTTGTATAATAACAATCACTGGTTATGTGTTGCGAACTCTGAGAAGATTAGTGGAAACCAAGAGAAACCAGTTCAGTAAATGAATTTGTAGCCTTTGTGCTACTGTCTCTTTGTATTAAAGTAGTGCACTGTAGCTATGCAGGTGCAGTACCATGTGGATAAAGAGCTTGCATACATTGGGAGCAACAAGAAAACACACACTGCTGTCTGCTTAGAAAAGGGGAGGGGTACTGCATGTAATACTATTTGGTCTCCCTCCCCCCCCGTAAAAAGTGAGATATTCTTCTGCTAAAGATTGCAAACAAGGCTCTACTTACTGCACATTGAACTGTTTTAAAATGCTGAAGTTAAAGGCCTTCTGCTTGGATTATTGGCAGTTTCTGTGTCTCCAGCCTCTACATGGTTTCTATAAAAGGTAAGGAAATATTAAATCTATAATGCTTCTCAAAACTGAGGGACTGCAGGCTGCTGCATTCAGTTGCTGTAAGGCACATTTGCATGGAGAGGAGAGGGGTGTGGTGGGGACATTAATGCAGATTTATTACGAAGGTTGGAAAGCTGTTTGTTTTTCCTTTTAATTATAGTAACCACTGCTGTCTCCATGCCTGAATATAGTTGATGCTGTCTTGTTGATACAATTTAATTTAAATCAAAATCAGCCAAACAGTGAATAATCTCTCTCACAGGCAACATAGCTGTTAAGGTTAATTTCTACTCAACGTACACGGTGTGTAGATACTGTTGTCCGATGGATATTTATGCCATCAATACTTACATAATATTGCTACAAGTACAAAGTTTTAATAGAACAGTTTGTTTCGCATGGTACCAAGTCAATTGCACACCGCAGCAGCTCTGACAGAAAGCTGAAATGATAAATGGAGAGGGATGGTCAAAAGTAATGGGACTGGATGTCAGATGCATTGTTCTTGCTAAAGTAATGGGACTGTAAAATAAGCAATTAATTTGACATGTATACTGCACTTTCCCTGATATTTTATCTAATCTGTGAAGGTCTTACTGTTCAGAACATCTTCATAATGAAGAAAAATATGTAGTTTAATATTCTCATCAACACTAAAAAACTGTTGTTATTTTCCCACAAAATCTTGCAACCCGTTGAAAGTACTGTGTTTTTCTTTTCCTTACCGAAAAATGCTCTGTAGGAATTCTAATTGTAGTTTTATTCATTGTAGAGGGATGATCCTCTTTCAGGAATTTCCTTTGAATTATGCTATTTTAATGATGATCGCTGAGTAGACAGAAATAGTTGTGAGTCTCATGACCCTTTGATTGCAGCAAAGTGAGAAAAGTATTTGAATGCCTTTTGAAGTGAGGTTTCCAAACATTGCCACACTGTGGTGCAGAAGGTCTGACATCACTTTTAATTAGGATATGTAGCTCATTCTTTTATTTACTGTGTCAGCTAGAGAAGTTTCGGCATCAATTTTTTATGTACTCTCTTTATGTTAGAATAGCTTAACTGTAAGATCGCGTTTTTCATTCCTGGCTAACACCTGCCTAATTAGCATCATCTCATATGAACCAAAATAATTTTTAAATAATTTCCCCCATGTTCTGCACATAAAGGAGTTTCTTATTCAATCGTCCTGTATTTAGAACTTACTCTGCAATTGAAAGAGGCTGGATTTACATACAGAATGAGGACTGTATATGCAATAAACAAAGAAAGACATTAAACAGTTACTGTTTTGAAATAGGACAGTTAGGAAATATAGATATTATTTAAACGTTTTTAAAAGGTTTTACACAGTGTGCAGAAAAGTTGGGTGAAGATTAGATGACACAGAATACACAATGAATTTTAAAATGCATTTCCTAGTTTTTCGATCTAGGCAATTCCAGTTCTTCATTAGATTTTCTGAAACCTTGATCCAAATATTTTGTGGAATGTGCCTGAATATCAGAAGTGTTAGGGGTGGGGAAGGGTAAGTATGTTTGTGAGCAAGGGAGAAAGAGAGTATGTGATCGAGAGCTGTACGCCCTGGAGTAGCAATCTGAATAGTAGTTGATTTGCACGGTGCGTATGTAGATATTTGATGGTGACGTGAAGCCTTTATTAATCTTCCATACTAAAAGTCTGCAAAAATGGGGGGGAAAGCTACAGTGGCTCTCAAAATAAACTGAATTTATAAGCCACGAAAGGTAACAGAAGGTGAGCACGACACTGTCATGATTCTGTATCTGATGTCATGACTCCAAACCTTGAATTTAACTTTAATAGGAAAGGATTTGAGATAGTGGGATGTGGTGGATGGATTGTTGGACCAGGAATTGAGGGAACCAGATTCTACTATTATTGACTCACTGGGTGACTTTGAATCAATAAATTTCTCACGCCCTGGTCTACCTTGTAGGATTGTTGTGGGGATAAAGTAGGCGTGAAGAGAGCCAGGTATGCCTCTTTAAGCTAAGTGGAAGAAAGGCAGGATGTAAATGTAATAAATAAATATTATACTACTGTCAAATATATGATGAAATATAGTAGCTGTACTTGTGCTTTGCAAATTAGTCCCTGTATAAGTGCTTTTTGGTCCAAAATGTATAACACAGTTTTTTGTAGGTATACTCATATTACAGCCAGCATAGGATAATGGCTGAGTGTGGACTTTAAAGACCAGAATCCAAATTTCCACATGGCCATGGAAATCTGCCGGATGACCTTGGGCAAGTCACACTGTCTCAGCCTCAGGAGGGTGGTGGGAAATCCCCTCTGAACTAATCTTGCCAGGAATATCCCATGATAAGTTTGCCGTAGAGTTACCATAAGTCTGAAATGAGTTGAAGGCACACAACAACAACAAATACTGATATTGCTGCAGTGGAATTTATTTTACTTGGAGAATAGCGCATGGCTTAAGAAATGCTAGGAAGGGACAAAGTGGCTTTCAGTTAAGAAAAGACGATGTCTTTTGAGGAACCCTGAAAAACTGGCTAAAGGTCAAGGTCTGCTGGGTGATACTTCTTTGCACACTATAGTGCCATCTTTTTTGCAGTAGTTTTTGCAAGTACATAAGTGATTACTGTACACTGCAGGACCTGTTTACACAATCATTAATCTTTCAATAACCTCTGATTTATTAATATATTCCAAGAGAGAAACAAAGGTCAGAGTAAGCTGGTACACACAAGACTGATAGGATCACAGACATTGGGCTCACTTTTTTCTTTTTATCCGAGGACACATGATCTTGGGCTAGACATTAAGTAGGGGTGGACTCAAACTCTGCAACTCCTTACTTTCATTGACATTGATTGTCTCAAAATAGCACTCTTTTGTTAACACCCTTCTTATAGTTTCCAAAACTAGATACTCAGTTAGCAAAGCTTCAGACAAAGAAGCTTCTTTTTTACAAAGTCTTTTTACAAGAGCCCAGTCCAGCCTCCTCCCTTTCTTATCTTCTGTCTAGCTGGAAGGTTTTTTTTTTTTTTTGCAACATTGGCATTGGCACTGGGAGAATGGCGACCATCCTCCCAATGCGAGAGAAAGACTTTCAGTGCTAGCTTGCAGCAGTAAACAATGTACTTTACTAAACAATTTACTAAACTTTAGTAAACAGTGCATTAAATCTGTTGGGACAGTATAGGATTCTACTCTAGGGCCATTTCCACACTAGTCTATTATAGTGCTGTTATTCCACTTTCAACATCCTATGGAATCCTGGGGTTTGCAGTTTAGGGAGGCCTCAAAGGCCCCTCCCTAAACTGCAAACCCCAGGATTCCATAGGATGTTGAAAGTGGAATACTAGCACTATAACAAACTAGTGTGGAAATGGCCCAGGTGATCATACTGTAGGTGGGTGTGTTTATGCTCGAGGTAAACAGCTGTCTCCAGAATCACTTACCAAATATATATGAAGAGCAAAACAAAAAGAAAAGGAGAAAGGAGAGTAGCTTGCCTCACTAGCTGCCCTGGCGTGCTGAAAAAGTATAGATTTATAGTTTTTGCCACCAAAATGGAAACTCCAGGTAAGTGGAGTCTGTTGAAAGAAAATATGACCCTCACGTACATTTTAGAAGAAATGTTTCCTTATTTGAGGCTTATTAGACATAGATGTTTTATTTCATGTATCAGTTTTGAATAAAAAGTTTGCTAAACATGTTGAACTGATCTTTCTTTTTGTGGGATAGGAACCTGTTCCTATTCTTTCCATGTTATTTCTACCTCTGGTACCAGTGTTTCTGTTAAAGAAATAAACCCCAGGTGGCTATCTACTTTGTTAACTGGGGTGTACCTGGAAGGTGAGCAAGTTCTCAATCAAGATCACATCTAACATGCGCATAATGCAAATATTGTTTTAAAGTGCTGTTACTGATCTTTAAAGACATTATCCTTTTCTCTACAACTGGTGACAAAAGTAATTTTCATAATTATAATAGTAATTTCAATGGCTAAATGTCAGCAGCCTTTGAAAATAAAAGAGCTATGGGGATTCTGGGTATCTTTCCCTGGTAGATTGTAGCCCAAATGAACAAGTCACTTCATAATTGTTTTTCTCCATGTATTTTTCTCCATATATTTTTCTATTTGACCATTTAAACTGTAGGACTAAATTGCTGAGCCATATGACATCGCTACAGGTTATGTGAAAAATGACTTAGTCATTTTTTTTCATTTTAACAGCTTTTATAATGTGCCTTCTACAGCTAGTTCAAGTGAGAAATGTTGCTATTAACGCTATATTAAAAATAAAGCAAAAGGTGATGAAAATATCTTCCCACAACGGAAAACACTGACTCTTTAACATTCATTCAAGGACGGTGGCTGACTTAAAGTCAAAAGGAGACATTACATTTTGCCTAATCATTTTATTGAAATGTACTTTTCTATCTCAAGCTATGTGCTTATGCTTTATACTGAAAGATTAGTTACAGTGTAGATTGCTGCCATCATATAGGAGTTTCTGAGAATATGGTGCAGGAGTGTAGATATCCATGGCATAATGGCAACAATCCCTGCAGCAAGCATCCTGCCACACTATTGTGGCCACATGGATTTCTCACAGTACAAAAGCAGTTTTCTGCTGCCTCTCCATGAAGATTGCAACATTCATTCTGTCACCAAGACTTTTGAGATTGGTATGCACTTCATAGCATGTAGTCTGTAAATAAAAGACTGTTCATACCTTTTACACAAATGAATAATGCAACAAACATAGAGGCCTAGTTTGCTTGGTTTACCAAACTGGCACTGAGTATTGGGCCTCTCCCATCCTTTGTTTCACTGGAAAATTTTGCCAAGATTAGAGATGAAATCCTAACTTAATTTGTCATTGTGTGGTAAACCAGATAAATTCAAACCACCATGAGATGGTGGGCCTGGGGTGGTAATATTAGAGAAAATTTGATGCTTTTTCCCAAGTGTTTTTTGTGCATCTATGTAAAATGAAGGATATTAGAAAATGTGATAATAGGCCAGGAGTAAAAGCAGTAGCGGTGGATAGTTTGCTTATGTTCTTGTGATACATCAGTCTTTCCTGTCGTACTTCCTCTGCCTGTCTGTGCTCGTAGCCTCTGAAAGGAGGAATACATTAATTTTGTACAAATGCTGACATACTGAGCTAAGTATATTTCGGGCAAATTACAGAAACCAGGAGATTTTGTGCTGGATGGGAGATCCTACAAGCGAAGTTGGGCGATGCTTGAGAGACTGCCTTGCTGTGTCAAGATGGCCAAGTCTTGGCTTATTGTGAGATTTTTTTCACATTTCTAGCCAAGATTAGGCCTTTCCCTCATCCTCATAATTGTTCACAGTTTCATGAAGCGTGGTTGAGGAAGCAACAAACAACAAAAAATTGTCCAGACAGGCTATTTGATCGGTTAGAAAATCACTGGTTCTTTCCAATAGTTCATGTTGCACAGAACTGTAAGACCTATTTTGCTTTTCTTGTCTACCTTCATCATATTTACACTGTGTTTGAACAATGGAGGCACTCAGGGAGTGATTAGACTTAATTTAGATGCAGTTTGAAGGGAAGGCGCAGATGTTATAGATCATGTGTGTCATGATCATCTGTTTTCGCTTTTGCTTAGATCCCTATTTGGTGTCAATGGCTGATAACAGTGTTACAAGATTAACCGCTTTTAACTAGGTCAATTGGTGATACTTCTAAAACAATGGCTGTAGGAAACAGTTATATTGCATTGTCAGTTCTAGAAATTTGCTGAACACCCAGCATGATTTTGATGGTGTCAGTTTCTGTGGCAATAAAATAAAATAAAATTAAAAAGTGAGTTGTGTTATGCTCCTTCAGTATTATTAGGGAAAGGGATTTCCACGTGCATGGAAATGTATGTACTTCTGAATCTTTGTTCTGAACAGTAATGAATAATGCAAAAAAGTTATATTTTCTAAAATATGTAAGTTTGCCCACATTTTGTTTTTGAAATGACAAAACCATATGCTTAGAACACTGGAGTCGTTAGTCTGGAGGTAGAGGACAAGATGGCTTAATGTCAAGGAAATCCTGGTTTTATGTAGCTTCTGAGAAACAAAGATCATCTCAAGATCATGTAAGATAAGTATCTGATGATCAACTGGGAAAATTAATTATGAATATGTATGTGATGAAAACTGTAGGGACAGCAGTCTGCAAGGAATCTGGCCTTGTGTATACACAGTGCTCTTGAGGTTGTGGGGTAGGCGAATCTTCACTGGCCCCATGTAGAAATGAAGCCAGCAAAGGACAAATACATTATAGTGCAGTTGCACCATGGAAGCCAGGGGCAAAGCTAGAGGATTTATAAGCCTATATCACCCCATGACCTCTTCTTTCATGCGCGATGGTCAGCACATCCATCTGTTTCTAATGAAGGATAGGTTTATCCTGGTCACTTCTGGGCCTAGCTAGAATTTTCCTTTTTGTTTTTTCCTCTACTCCACAATGTATTTTAGAGGACTTGAGACATCAGTATTGGAGGATTCTGTTTAAAAATGTGGTCACATGGTAGGTGGTATGAGAAGAAAGAGTAAGATGTAAGAGATCACACGCAGGCATCATTTAGGTAAAGCGGAGATCTCTGGAAATGCCTCCTTTGGTTGTGAAGCCCTTCAGGTGGGGAAGAAGTCTATTCTTAGGGTTGATCTGGGGCACATCCCACCTTAAAGTCATGAGAGTTGGGGAATGGTCCTTAGGATGGCCTGCCATCAACTAGAGCCAGCTGGATAGCAATCCAGTATGGATTGATCTTGGGGACTAGGTGTTGAACAGGAAGGCTATAGATGACCTCTGCCTCAGTGGATCCCACACTAACTTGCACCCAACCCCCTTACAGTTCACAAGTAAAATAAAATTAAAGTAGCTCCGTTAAACTCAGATTTGGTATTTGGTCTCATTTATTTATTTATTGTTCCAATTATATGGCATCTTTCTCCCAAAGTGAGACCCAAGGTGGCTCACAAAGGTAAAAGATCCTCTAAATACCTAACAATAAAAATTAGAACACAGTTAAAATCACATTAAAACCATTATTTTAAAAAAAATTACATGAACAACATTCAAAAACATAACGAAAGTATGTTTTGATATACAATATATTTATAATGTTTGAGATAGTGACTAAGTTTTTCCATTCTTGCAGTCTGATCCTGTCCGTATAATATTAACTTTGAAGTAATTGCAACTGATTTCAGTGGGGACTTCTTCCAAATAAATGCATTTAGGATTGCTTCCAGAAAGATTACTGTCAATTAGATCACTGTCTGTATTACTTCAGAAATAAGTTCCACTGCTTGGGGTATCTGTAGCGAGAGTGACAGTGTGTTATAAATCAAAAGGGTGGGGGAAAAATAAGCAGAGACTGGCTCTGAACTTGTATGTAAAGTTCATGCCATGGTTGTTAGGAACAAATGGTTTGCTTTCACTTGACAGTGACTTCATCCAGAGCAAGCCTATGAGTCATAGGGGCTGCAGTACAGCTCTCTGAGGAAGCAAGTTCTGGATAAATTTGCTGCAAGTATAGAGCAGTGAGAATGTACATTTTCTCTTCTCTCCTTTGTAGCATATGTTGTAGTTTCGTGGGTTTTAACAATGTGCCCAGTACATTCTGCTGGTATTCTGCTTTATAATAAAATTACAGGAGATAGCTAACTGAAACAAACTTCCAAATAGCATGCACACTGCAAACCCAAAAATGTTATAAAAGCTTTTCAGCATTGTTCATTGCTAAACAGTTAGTACATGTACAATTCTCTCTTCACATTCATGGATTTGAAGTTTGCAAATTAGATTATTCACGAGTGCATGTGCCTCCCCCCACCATTCTCTTCCTCCCATTCCCATGCATTTTGTCCCAGTGCAAAGAACTCACATCGAGGCAAAACGGAAGGAAAAGGGCAGGAAGCTCACACAAGCTTTCTTTCCTCCTCTCCAGAGCTGCCTGTTTCCCCTTCCCATGCAAAACCGAAGGGAAAGGAGTGGGGAAAAGCTCATCCAAGCTTCCCCTCCTCCAGAGCATCCTCTTTCCCCTTTCCATGCAAAACAGGAGGGAAAAGGAGTGGGGAAAAGCTTGTACAAGCCTCCCTTTCTCCTCTCCAGAACTCCCTATGCCATTCCTATGCATTTTGCCCTCGCACAGAGAATTCATGCTGAGGCAAAACAGAAAGGAATGGGGCGGGAGCAGGGGGGAAGGCTCGCACGAATTCTCAGTGCTGGGGCAAAATGCATAGGAATGGCAGGGGGAGCTCCAAAGAGGGAAAGGAAAGCTTGTGTGAGCCTTCCCCCACCCCCCATTCCTTTCCCTTTTGCATGGGGATGGGAAAGGGGGAGCCCTAGAGCAGAATGGGAGGGAGATAAGGGAGAGTTATTCGCAGTTCTACACCTCAAACCCTCATGAGAGCAGAGGGACAACTGTAGTTCTTTCCATTTGTGACCCTTTACTTAGTTCTCAGGTTATGAAAGCAGCAAAATGACACTATCCATCTTATGATGAAATGCACGTTGAGGACTTGCATTCTTAACAGAACAAAAGATAATTGTCCGAAATTGGCAATAACAGATGCTTACTTTGGATTCTCAACCAAAATGAAAAGAAATGACACTCTTTCAACTTTCTTGGTAATTTAGCATGACTTATGAAATTAGAATGCAAGCAGGTATATGTCTGTGCAAGCAGTCAAAGAACTTGGCTTTCTAGGGTTTCCTCAGGTATCCCTTACTTTTAGATAGTTTTTCCCCACGCGTGTCTGCAGTTCTTATATACATCCTGATCTCCAAGGATTATCCTAAAGGGAACTTTCAGGCAATTTCTCATATGACTAAATAGCAGCCAAGGTGAGCTGAGCACCAATTTGGTTAAAGTTTGTGAAATTTAAGCACTTGAAAACATAAATAATGGGTTCATGAGGTGTAGGAGTCCTTGGCTTATTTGACAGGTTAGGAACCGAAGTACTATCAAAAAGTGGAAATTGTCAAAATTTGGAATCCTTACCTTTAAATATACAAAAATACAAACTTATACAGGTGTGTGCTGGATCTCTGTATAGCTTTCCAGAAACCACCCAGCTTATCCTGATAAGTGCACAGCTTTCCATGGAAACTGTTCGGCTTTTGGCATTCCAGTTGTGAAGTTTCCATCAAAAAAATTATATATTTAAATTATTTCTTTGTCATCTCCCAACCAACCAACCAACCAACCAATTAAAATTAATTAAATCAATGCAATAATAAAAATATTGCTTCCAAACAGCTACATGTGTATTTTGTGTTAGGTCAGACAAACAAAAATCTTGCACAGAAAACAGTAATTTGCACAAAGATAGGCATGTGGGTTTGTTGTGCAAGGTTGCTATTTGCTGCACAAGATTGGCTATTGTGTGCAAGATGTTTGTTTTGCAAGATTGCTGTAAAAAAGAGCAATCATGTACACAAAACCCCATATGTGACTGCAGTTTTAGTTGGCCTGAATTTCTTTTCCTGTTGCAATTTCTTTTCCTGTTGGGTTGAGTAACATTCAGGATGGCAAAAGCTGCAACCACAATGATGAATCCTTCACCACATTGTTTGTATAGGGGCATGGCAAGAAATATAGTTCTGTATTTTATGCAGGTTCCCTAAGTACCTAGCGAAAAACAATGTCAGCGTGTGGGGGTTTTTTTTCAGAAAGGTGCATAGTTTTCTACATGTAGTGAAAAGATCGTATGTGACCATATATTTTTAACTGCAAAATTGCATTTTCTCAAAACTCTTGTGCAGTTTTCAAAACATGTACAGTATAAATAGTTTCTGCAGTAACTGTCAATGGCTATTTTTCTTCCTGCATGAGTTTCTCAAAAGGTTGAGAACTTCAAATTCATCCCCTGTCAAATTGATGACTTTCCACTCCATCCCTAACATGCAGTATAGTAAAGTGGTGGTTCAAATTCTTTTCAAACACTGGTGTCCACCTCCTCCTTTTTAGTCACAGACTTACATTTAGTTTACTAGTCCTAGTTGTTGTTGCTGGAATTTTGCCTGCAGTTTGAGGTGTGGTGGTTTTCTAAAAAATTGAAGGAACAGTGGAGCATTACTTTTCAAAATAGTTGCGGACATAAGAGCAGCGCTCTTGGTCAGATAGGCCTCTTTAAGGATCCTGGTCCAGAATTCTGTTTCTATCAGATTTCTCTGAGAGCTCACATGCAGATCCTGAGGTGATTAGAAATGTTGTGAGGAGATGCTCTGGTGCTCGTGAGCCAGTTTGGGATAAATGCCACCTTGCTCAGAGTCCACTATACCATGACAGAAGGAGTGGTGCAGCAGCTAGCAGCTTTAAGTCCTTCAAGTCCCTGGCAAACTTTTTTTCACACTACATACTAGACGTGGTCTACAGGTCCCAGTATCCTTCACAAGGAAATTATTCCATGCGTTCTACTGTCACAAAAGAAAACTTGTTGATCTTGGAATATCAATACTTACCATAACGTCAATTATTCAGAAAAAAAAACATGTATCTGCTGTTTGTTGTCTGCCTTGCAAATTATGCAGCTTACAGGCTTTCCTTTTATCTCTCTGAAATTGTGTGCACTTAGCTGATGCATGTAGGTGCTCAGGCTATTAAATAGCTAATTGGTTATTCAGAGAAATGTGAAGAAGGATATTGGAAATCTTTAGTTCTTTCTCAAGTTCCTTTGGAATCTCTGGATTTAGAGAGAATCCAGGCAAGACAGTGGCAAATATTAAAACATTTGTTCAGATAAGTGTATTCTGACATAATTGGTAAATAACAACTCAGAGTGTATGGGGTCTGGATGCCATCAAATTGTCATAAAATTGTGCTATTATGTTTACATCTCCTCCTCCCCATCCCAGATTGGAAAAATTTCTTTTTTCCAAAATATACTAGAAGCTAGGTTTTTGTTTTGAGATCCTTGGAAAAGAAGCCAGGTACTATGCTGGTAGTTGGATTAATTTAGAAGAGTTTTGCATTTGAGTAAGTATTTTTCTTAATTACTTATAATAGTTGTGGGGGAGACAGTGCTGATCAAATGGCCAAAATTTACTCTGCTTTAAAAAAACTTCTGTGGAAAATTAAACACATGGCTTAGAGGCACATGTCCAAGAGGCATGTCTTTATCAGAACAACAATCAGGAAAGATGCTCTGGGAGCTCTGGTTTCATTAGGGAAAGTTATTCTTTGTCTTGTCCTTGAAACTGTTGGCTTGTCACCTTTATCAAATGACAGAGGCACTCTGCTTATCGAAGTTGTCATGCATACTAACTATGAGTGATTCCAGAAGGAGGAGGAATTCTGTTTATACTTAAAAGAAATGAGAGAGAGAGAGAGAGACCCCAGAAGACACAATAAAGCAGAGATATGAATAATCTAGAACAACTTCCAGAAGTGTTGGACTACAGTTCCCGGTATTCCTCATCACTGGTTTTGCTGAGTAGGGACTTGCAGTCCAATGACATTTGAAGGACCACATGATGCCCAACACTGCAGCAGAGTAACACCTTTTTTAGGACCAGTGAAAATGTGCAATGTGGTAAGTCCCCAGAACCCTTCTTCAGCATGGGTATTAAGCCACACAACACAACAGAGGGAAATATGGGAAAGTTTTGATGGGAACATCCCAAAGTACAGTTTGTAACCTTTCTAATGACAGAGTACAAGATATGTTTTGCAGACCTAATTAAATTAGATCTTGAGATTACAATACAGAGGAAGAATACAAGAAGAGCTATTGAAGAATGATGCTCTTCTCCTTAAAAAAAAATTATAAAAATAGGTCTGTCATTTTTTAAAAACAGGAAATTATCAGTTAGAGGCAAGTAAAACAATTTTAGGGCATTTGATTTTGCTTTTTAGAGCAGATGTTCCATGACTGCAGGGCACTTCATGATATAGCCCTATAGGGAGAACCCTTCTGGATCAGACCAATGATCCAGTATTCTACTTTCCGTAGTGTTAGCCAGATGCTTTCAGGAACTTCACAAGTAGGGCATGAAAGCAATAAGTCTCAATTATTCCCTCCCCACAGACATATATCTGAATTTCTAGGTTCCATTCAGCTGTCATACAATACCTTAATCCTGTTGATGACACTGTTTCAGTTTTGTCTCATAGGAGCTTATATCACAGTAGTTATCATAACATCACAAACATTTTTCAGGAGGCAGGATTGAAGAGACAGAAGTCATGATTAAAACTTGCCAAAATTTATAAAAATGTATCTTGAGCAAAAATAATTTGGAATAGGAGGCCACAGCCTTTCCGTATCCCTTCTTCTCCAAGAAGAATACTCAGCTTAGATTGTCAGTGCAGGGTCTAGAGATACATAACAGAGGCAGTACTATCTGTAGTTTTTGGGTTCACAACCAAGGATTGCTGCACAGCAGTCTGGCAGCTCCTGAAACTCAGTTAATATACTATCTACCTGCTGAGCTTTAAATGTTCAGGAAAAATCCATCTCATGGTCAAGGTAGTGCATTTCAGTGAAGAGGTATTTGGACTTAGTGGTGTGCTAAAGTGTTGCTTGAAATATCCTACTGCTTCATGCAGGCAGTTTTCACTTTGGCAGCCCAAGGTGGACATGATAGTAGATATTTATGCATGTATCTTCCCTATTCAGCTATAAAGTGAAAGGGGTGGCAGTCCACTCTGCAAGGAAAAGCAAGTGAAACGTTTCCCCTTTTCCATCTTACCTTATAGCACTCTGTTGCTTTAACCAGTTCACTTCCTGTCCAGTTCACTTCCAACTGGAGGAGTGTTGTGTCTGTGTTGAATTTCTTCAAATTGTTTCCAACTTACAATGACCCATAAAGCAAACCTATCATGAGATTTTCTGGGGCTGAGAGTGTGTAACCACGTTAGGTCACCTGGTGGGTTTGCATGGCTAAGCAGGGAATTGAATCCTGGTCTTCAATGCTCGTCGAACACTCAAATAACTACACCAGACTGGCTCTCAGAGGAGTATTACTCTGGAAAAAATTGCCTTAGAACATCAAAATGTATTGAAGTAAGTTAGGAAACACAGGGTCCAAGGAATTAGAGTCAAGGTACAACTCTATTACCATGGCAAGGGGGGAAAAAACTAGAAAAAATAATAATTTGTGTTTTTGAACATTTATGGAAAATTGTTTCTCTTGTCTGTACACTAATTGTTCTGACTGTGCGAGATTTTCTGAAGTCAGTCACCCTTACTTGATGTCAGACTAGAGTGAACAAGAGAAGCAGTATCATAGAAGAACAAACAAAATAATCTTAGCAGTGCTTGATGCAATTTTTTTTTTGCACAAAACCCAAAATTTTCCCCATGAATGAAATTTTGCACACACAAACACCCCGAATTCAGGAAGACTAAAAATTTCACAGCAATTGATCTTTTTTTTTAAAGCTGTTGGGAAACCCTTTCTCACTGAAGATGAGAATATTTGTCAAAATTCCATATATCCCTGGGCAAGAACATTTATGCCATCTAGCTAATTTTTTTAATTTCCTTTGTACTAGGAAAAGAAACTGACTTTGTAAAGATAATTCATTATTTTGTAACTAAGAATCTAGCTTTATAAAATGCTTAATTTATAAAATGCTTTTATTTCATATTGTTCCACTTTATTTTTTTTCATAAAATCAAATCGTCAACAGGACAAATGGCTTTATTTGGAAAAGCCAAAGAGATTACAAAATAGATAGATTTTGAAGAACTCATCTTCAAATGTCAATATTAAACAAAATGTCAATATTAAACAAAAACAAGGAGCAACACAGTAAATGTTTTGAGGGCATGTAGTAAAAAGCTTCAGTGTGGTCCCTGTTTAATCGGACAGAAAACATAAACTTTTCTTCCACTACGCATGAAATTGCTTGAAGATGGGGTTGTGATCAGGGGAAAAGAGTAAAGTGTGCCTCTCCTCATGGTGCTTGGATGCTGAAAGGAGGGAGAAGTTTTCACTTCTTTTCCCCATGTTCATTTTTGGGGACAAAGACCCTTCAACCCATTTTATAGGATGAATGGGCCAGACATGGTTGGAGCAATGCCAATTTAGTCCCCAGGAGCAGAGTGCAACATGCTATTTCTCTGTTTAGTAAAATATTTATATGAACTGAAGAGAAATCAGAGTATATTTCTGTGTTTAGTTGAATGTAGATATGGTGAGAAAATAGTGAAATAAAGGCCTGTATTAGCAGAGTAAGATGGCTATGCAGTAGGATTTTTCCTTGAGATAATTGGAACAAGGGTGATAGCTACCTTATGTGAAACATCTTTTCTAGGGTACAGTTGATCCAGCATTATGAGGCTTAATATAACATCTGTAAAATGGAGATGTTATGCCAGCATGAATTGCACAAACTGCTTGAAAGCAGTTCAATTGTGCTACGTTAATTAGGAGTAGGGGGTTCGTAGGACATTTGTGCAGGATTTTCCTAATCATGTACAATGTTTGTTCAGGATTTTTTGTTAAATAGGTAGGGGTTGTTAATAGATAAATACATTTTCTAACATGTGGATTTTTAAACTGCAAAAGGATTAGAATTAGTGTCAATGTGTGTGAGAGAGACAAAACTCAGGATTAATCACTTGAATCAATTAGGGCACCTAAAAATTATTCTGTTGTTACTAATAAAAATTGGTGAACCATTTCTTTGCATGATCGTTGTCAGTATAGAAGTCTGCTTTTTGCCTTAGGCTATATAGCACATTGTTTGACAGAAAACAAAGCACAAATTAAAGCATAAAAGCATCCTTGTTTTGACAATGGCCTGAATTTGGCTCTTTGTTTTCCAGCAGTGCAATGTTATGAATACTTACAGTTTCTTTCATCCCTGTGAATCTGGCTGGGCTCTCTGCCTTGCCTCACATATAAGCTGTCCCGTGAACTCAGTGTGAAGCAACAAGAGAAGAATTTATGTCCTAATAAAATTCCTGACACAGTCTGGCTATGGCTTTGATCTGTAGATGACCATCAACAGAATAAAAATGATTGCTGTTGCATATATGGTAGATGCAAAATGAAGAAAAAGTAATCCTAACTTAACTGTAATAAGTATATTACAAAACACATTGAAAATATTTATGTTCTGTGCTGTAAGTAACTTGCACTGTCTATAGGGAAATCAGCCAGCCACTATACAAAGCTTGATTCCCATGCATAAAGAATGGGTACTTTTTCATTGAAGCATTTCCATTTCAAGTACTTGAGTGTCCTAACTGACTGATATAGTGTTGTATATAACTGGAAGTTTAGACAGTCATTCTTACACTGTGTGTTCATGTACAGCTTTGGAAAATGACTCATTTACTTCTTTTGGCACTTGAAAGTTTATTACAGCAGACAAGTTTTTTTAAAAAAAAAAATCCAACTCTAGGGTTGTTTATACAGCTTCCACTGTATGATTTAAATGTACTTTGTGATCTGCAAATGAACTTTGCAGTTCTAGCAGATGAAATTCTGGCACCCTACAGATCGATGCTTTTAAAGCTAATAAAGCCTATCTGCTCTGTATTTTCTTAACTTGATAATCTGAAACAGTGACATGTAACCTTTCAAACAGTGCTGAATAATCTTTCCTAGTTAGTGAATAATGTAAATTATGAAGAAAGCAGTAATTTGAGACCTCAGATGGGAAAACTGGCTTCCTTCTGTGAGTTTCAGAGTTTTAAGCTAGTGGAGATTGGAGGAATCGTTCTGAGATCATGAATCAGAGCTTGGCTGCTTCTTGAAACTTGGATAACTTTTACTCTGCGCCTGCTACTACTTGACTGTACTTTTAACTGGTTTGTTTGGAATAAGCTTGATTTTTGCAACACTGCTGAAGTGGTCATGAAGGGAGATGGCAGTGCAATGTGGAATCTGATGTGGAAATACTGCATTTCGGTCAGGACCATCAGGTACTGTTTGAAACTAGTATGCCTGCTATATAGGCTAAGGCTGTTAAGTTTCTTTCTGCCTATATTCAGTTTAGATGTCTCCTCCTAACTCTATAGCAGATGCCAGCATATGAAGAGATTATCCTTTCCTTTACTTGGGCTTGGTTTGAAACTGCATTTTAATCTTAAAAAGCTATTACTATTGCAAGTGTTAAATACTATCTTTATTAGGATTTCACCATTACTTCTTGCTTCTTTGAATCACAGTCATTACAAGTTAATTCTGTAGCACATAGGTAAATGAGTAAAAGGATTGTCTGAATGTGAACGGACCTTTCTGTTCTAATGTCAGGGTCTCACCTGTGTGCTCCATATGTTTGAGAATTCATCTGTTCCAATACAATGAAAGACCTTGGCTGCTCTGCAACAAGCAATTTGTGCAATTTGTATTTGGTATGAAGAATGTTCCTGCTTTCCCTAAACTCTGATCTTTTAGGTTTCAATGAAACCTATTAGGGGAAGGGCACCATTAGGCAAGTTAATTGTGTGTACTTGGAATGACTAAGAGAGTTTACTTCCTTGCTCTTTTCATGCTATGACTTCTTTATATAGCAAGGCTGTATATTTTGAATGCGGTGTTTTGTGTGCAAACCTCCCTCAAGGAAATGCATAATCTGAATAATTACTGTATTTCACACTATGTAATTATTCACTGTGCCAAAGAAACAGTCTAGTCTGGATTTCTGCATGAACTTTCACAGCCAGTTAAAAATAAAAGGGGCTTACTATTTGCATTAGAATTTTTTCCCCCTTAAATCTTTGACTTGGATGAAGCAATGGATCCCAAGAGAACTATATGATGAAGAGGTGCTAATTCTAAAAAGTTGTACTGATTCCTCTTGCTTTCCCACAAAGTATGAATAACAGTTTAGGATCAGGATGGGAGATATTAGTAAAGGGACTTCATGATGTCATTTTTATATGGTCACTTTATATATAGTTGCTGTATGCCTTTAAGTTGTTTCCTACTTAGGGAGACCTTTAGGCAAACCTCACAGGGTTTTCTGGGGCTAAGAGTGTATGACACACCCCAGGGCACCCACAGGATTTCCATGGCCAAGTGGCGAATTCATCTCTACTCTCCAGCATAATAGTCCAGCGCTCAAACCACTACCACATACTGGCTCTCCACTATGTATAGAGGTATATATTCTCATGAATATTCTTAGGAAGATTATTCACCCAGACTTTAAGACCACTCGAAAGTAATCCAACTCTGAAAATACATGCACCAAAAGTAAAGACTGGTGATGCACAAAGACTAGTGGTGTGTTACAAATAAAAACAATATGTTTGGAGCATGTCACATAGTTCTTCATTGCAAATGAGAAATTTCTATTTCTATTGTTTGCTCCAAAAATACTATTTTGAGTGTGTAGATTGAGATTTGCCTTCAGTTACGTTTGTACTTTAGCTGTTTTAAATGAATGAACAAGATAAATAGGTGTCACAAATAAGACAAGTGAAAACAATTTCTGTTTACATTTGCTTTTGAATGTTTTGGCTGAGTTGATAGTTTGAAGTATTAACTAAAGATCACATGACTTTCTGGGAGCTAGTTTTAAGTTTGGTTCCCCTTATGCAAAGCTATCACAATGCACTCTTTGTGAAGATAATGACGGTGTCTCAGGGCTGCTCAACAATCAGATTTGCCAGCTCATTTCTGAGGTTTTTACCATGCCCCTACATAGATTCCCAAGAGCCATGTCTGGTTTAAGTAAATAGGAGGGGACAAGTGCTGTAGCCCCACCTCACTCCGGTGTTGCTCTTCTGATCGTGACAATCTAAAGTAGAAAGCCTCATCTAGGCATGGAGGCTCTTTGCATAATTCTGAATGCTGGTTTTCCTACTTCCAGGATCATGTGGGGAGCCTCCCCGAAGTATCTCTGAGATAACAAAGAAAATAATGAACAATTAATAATTTTCTCCTCCTCCTCCCTTCCTGTCAAAGGCTTCAAAATCCATGTTTTGGCTTAAATCCTTGTAGCCCATCAAGTAGTTTTTCCTTCTGTGGTCCACTGCTGATCTGAAAAATGGGCTGGGCATTATCATTATCATCCTTTTTAATTAGTTATGGTGTCTCATAGTATGGCCAAAGTATGATAGCCTCCGTTTGGTCATTTTGACTTCTAGGGAGGCTTCGTGCTTCATTTATTTCTGGACGTATTTATTGATTATTTTGGCAGTCCAAAATGGTATCCATAGAACTCTTCCCCAGCACCACATTCTACTTGAAATTGGAACTGAACCCCAAAGCCAACCACTAACTTAATATGGACAATTTAATACATGAGACAAGTGTTCCTGGTTGGTGGGTTTAGGTAGGAAGTGAATGGACACATTTTCTACTAATTGTAGTGTCCAAAATGTCTTAAAGGACAGGCCAGTGTCAACTATATTATAACTAAGTGGTCCAAGAGGTTGTTCAGATAATGGTGATGACTGATAAATCATCTTGTTGTAGAAGAAAGTACACTATATGAGTTAGATACCATTTCTCACTGTTATCACCTTCACCCTCAACAGCATTTTTTTTGTTTAATGAACTCCCCACACTCTTTTGTTAGGCAGGAAAATCTGGTAAACTATAGACATTTGTTTATTTTTAGCATATGTTTGTCACTTTTCAGACCATCAGGGGAAAATAAGGTACAATAGAACTGACTTTAAAAACAATTTTTGAAACAGGTTAAATAAAATTTAGAAAGCAAAATCCGTGGGAAATACAGTCCTCCCTCCACCTTTGTGGGTTTGACCTTCATGAACTCGATTATTCATGACATGCCTGCTTGCCTCTCCCCCCTTCTCCCCCTCCCATTCCCCTTCCTTTTGTCCAGCTGCATGTGTCTTCCTTCCATGGAGCTGGGCACAAGCAAATGCCAGGCGGCAGCCCACGCATGTGCCTTCTCCACTTGTGTCACTGACACCTCCTATTCACTTACCTATCACCCAGGAGCCTGGAAGGCAGCACAGCCAGGCAAAATGCAAGTGAATGGCAGAGGGGGAGAATACGTGCACACAGCTGCCACCACCACCCCATTCACCTGCCTATCACCTGGGAGCCTGGAAGGGAGCATGGCCAGTGAAACACAAGTGAATGGGGAGGGGGGAGAAAGTGCACATGCACGTGGCTGCCAGCCCCCCCCCCCATTCACTTGCCTATTGCTCGTGATCCTGGAAGGCAGAGCAGTCAGGCAAACTGCAAGTGAATGGTGAGGGGAGCCCTGGAAGAAATTGGGAGGGGACTGCTCACTTGGATGGAGGGAGTTATTTGCCGTTTTTGGCTTGTGCAAGGGTTCTGCTCCCCAAATCCTCCTGAAGGTCAAGGGGGAAAGTCAAGGATTAATCTGTCAGATTACCTGCTGAGCTGCCTTCTCCACTTACCTTTTAGGTTTCTGGTTACCACCCTAATCTTCCTTCTTTCTTTCAAACCCTCCCCTCCTGCCCACTCCAGTGAATAATTGTATGGGTCTGTATGCCTGAGCTGAATTGAGAAAGTCTCCTTCAATGGCTGTTTCAACAAATGGTCCCCGTTGCCAGGTGTTTTTGAAGGTAATTGCCTAAGACAAGAGTAGGAAGTTGTGGGGCAGGCCCTGTGGGAACTGTCAATATGTCTCCCTGATGCAGACATGTTGTCTCTATCTGACTGTATTCTGTACCTCAGTGTATGTCCATTTGATTCTGCTCAAGGACCCAATGCAACCAGACACATGCAAGAGCTTTCAAGCATTGACCCAGTGGACCTCTTGATTTTTATGTGCAAATTTCATTGAAATTGGCAGTTGAGGCCGTAATAAGTTTCAGGAATGATTCCCCAGGAACTGTTGGAATTTATAACACATGAATAGAACAATGTCTCCTGAAGATTTAGTCAAATTGATTGGCTTTTGTCTCCAAAAGTGGGTAAACTTTTGCCATAGGACTATGGCTGTTCTGCTTACCATCATGCACAGAATTAGTACTCTATAAATGAGGACCGTGACTATAAACATCTGTGTAGATTTTAAAGTGAGCTTTACTAAAATGGTGCTATGCAATCCAGTCATTATGAAGGAGAGCTTTACCATTCATTTCAATAGATGGATTGCAGAGCATGTCTGTTGTTTACCCTTTTGTGCTGGGCATTCCAAATATGCACAACCATACAAGTACAAAAACAGAATTATATATACTGTACTAGAGCAGGGATAAAATCAATTAAGTATTGAATTACCAATGTTTTTAATAGCATAGTCTGAAGTAGTTTATTCTAAAGATTTGGTTTAGTGGTTAAAAAAGTAGACTGGAACTTTCTTAGTCAGCAAACCCACAACCCGCAGGGAATAAATTGCAGGGTTTACAAGAGAGTAGTACATAGTTTTATGCTTGCATCTTAAAGTTCCATTTGCAAGGAATGGAAGAAAAGACTTGATGGTTTGCTTTCAGTTTTCCACACATCTGGAAAAAGTAAAATATTTGTTCCTTCAATATGTGAGTTGTCATGGTGCTTTCTTCACTCTTCTATGAACTTTTTCCATGTTGTTTCAGTGGTCTTCCTTTGTATTGGTTATGCTGCATTTTTGGCAAAATACTGTTTGCTGTAGACTAGCATAAAACTAGTATGTTCCCCATATAGTGCATGCCAACTGTATAATCTAAATGGAAGAAGAAATGTTAATATATATCTTTTTTTAAAAAAAAAGAAAGCAGGAAGGTTCTGACCACTGGGAAGAAGAGGATCTGATCAGTTCTACTTTGTTGAGTTTGGCAGATAGCAGAACAGAGTCATCCCATAAGAACTTACAAGATGTTCACTTTTAGGTTGGCAGATTTTTGTGCTTGCTCTATGGGTCCCTGATACCAATGGTTTAATAAAAACACTGTAGTTCTGTGCTGGCATTCTAAATTATGAAGTAAGTTAGACACATTATAAGAGGGGGTTGCATTAGCCCCACCCCTGTTATCAGTTCCATCACTTGTAAACAGCTTCTTGTGTCTATGGAGGTTCTTCACTGTGAATCCACATGGATTGGAAATAGTTTCTCTGTTTCAAACACACATTTCAGCAGAACTGGTGACAGAACTGACAACAAAACTCATCCCATGATGCTTTCATAGGTGCAGTAATATACAAGACTGTGGTAGGGAAATGAGTGCTAATTGCCCTGGTGGTTTTATTTTATATCTGAGCCCTTGGTTGTTCTACCATTGCTGATCACAGCTTTAACACTGAAGTACTATTTAGACTCTGCATGGATCACATCAGTTTCTATGCCAGTCTAGGAATTGAAAGAGAAATAGGCAGTAGAGTCTGTGGCTCTTGAGTAAGACATTATGATTTTATCATCTTAGTTTCACACACAATCGTAGCAAAACTTGAAAAAAAACCTGTCCCAAAATAGATTTTATTTCAAAATCACCTGGCAATAGAATGTTCCATTTATTTTAGCAGTTGAGTTAAGCATATTATAACTCCCTTTGGAATCAGTGATATATAAAAAAGTGTTGAACTGTGGTTGAATTGTGCACAAATTGACTTGAAATGAGTAGAAAATCTCAATTATTCACAAAATGCTATTCATGCAGATTTATACTGAACTGAATTGGGCTCATGCCTCTTGTGTGTTTTTCTCAACAGAATTTTCTAGTTTATACTGCTAGCTGTGGTCTTAAACTATGTTGAATATTTGCCCTTTCATGGAACGGAGAACTGGCAATATGCAGTGAAACACTAGACATTAGAAACCCAATCTAGTCTAGCTAGAGAAGCTAACAGAAACAGTTCCATTACTTATTTACACAACACCAGCTTCGTCTTCACAAAGAGCTTCTTGATGCTGGCATAGAAGTGTTATTGAAATGGTAAAAGTGTTCACTTGAAACAGGAGAATTATTGTAATGATATTTTGCATGTTAGTACTGACTCAACTAGGTGTTTACAGCAACGCATGAAATTTATGTGATCTGTGTATGTTTTAGCCTTTAGCACTGGGGAAAAAAATTGGTGGTATTGAATGTTATTACCCTTTTGCTAGTTTTATTGCTTTGCAAGTTTTTCAGCTTTTCCAGAATACAAAGGTTAGAACCTATGTATTCGGGCCACAAGATTTCTATGTGTTTGAGCAGCTAATCTGTTGAATGTTAGAAGCCATAATTACAAATGTTTTTTTCATTGTGACAGTTCATGGAGCTTAAGTGCAGTACATGACAAAGCAGTCCTGGTTTGAGTAAATGTAAGAAACTTGGTTGGACTGAAACTGAAGACATATATTTAGACACCTTGGTCAAGATACTTTCTTGAAAACACTGTATGTATATGACAAAGTAGTCCTTCTTTGAATCAACATAAGAAACACGGTGGAGCTGAAATTGAAGGCATATATTTAGGTAGCTTGATTGAGATGTTTTCTTGAGGATGCTTTTAAATTGCAGATAAGTATGGAATGGTCTCATTTATAATACTTCCGCATATACAAATATAAGTAATCTATGGCATACAGTTTGCTTCCAGAAATTAGCAGTGTTCTTAAGAGTGCTTTACTACCATGTTTTAAAAAGCATTCGTAATCCTATGTAACGTGTATATATCAGCATGTCTGATCATTTCAGTTTTCTCTTTAAGAAAGATATCATGAAGGTCATGTTTTATGCTACTTCTTAAAAGGTTAGTGCTACTGCTAGAAACATCAAGAAAGAAAACAAACAGCTAGAAAGAAAGCATTTCTCTGAGGAGCATGTGTTTTGATCCTAGTTACACTTACTAAGGAATAAGTCCCATTGAGCTCAAAGGTAAAGTACTGACTTCTGAGGAAACTATTTACAGTGTTGCAAAAATGCTGTCTGATATGTATACGTTTTTGGTTTGGAAAATGTTTCTTGCTTCTAGAATTTGCTATCATCTTTGAGAGCCAGCCTGGTGTAGAGTTTGAGCATTGGAATACAAACTTCAAAACTAGGGTTTGAATTCCTGCTCAGCCATGGAAAATCACAGGTTGACTTTGGGTGTATCACACACTTCCAGCCCCAGAAAGGATCGCCTTAGGGTCGCCATAAGCTGGAAATGACTTGAAAGCAAACAAGAACCAAATTGTTAATGCTAATAACTATACATTTAAAAAAAAACTTAAAATGTTTGTTTTCAACATGTTAAGCATGGTATAAGAACATTGTGGGTAATTAAAAGCTTGAGGCAATAAAAAGGCTGCCTTCCTGAGCCCGAAAGCTATGGGTAAGTGCCAGATGAACCTTCCTTTGGTAAACGTTCTAGAGGAAGGGTGTTGTCAATAAGAAGACCCTCTCTGTTGTCATTTAAATTATTTTAGATATTTCAGAGATATCAATTAATTAATTCAGGAGTGGAATTCACAAAGCCCATTAGATGTTGTTGGCTTGGAAATCCCCGCTACCCAGGGCATTATAGTCAATGGTGAGGAGTGATGGAAATAGCACTTTTTTGTGTACCTGTGAACTATCCTTGGAATGAACCAAGAGTCAGTTAAATTTTTTTGAAAATCAGCAGGATCAGTTCCAAACACCCAGAACTAGCACTGGCCCAGGAAGCATAGAAAGCTAGTGCGGTGTAGTGGTTTTTGCATTGCAGACCAGCGTTCAAATTCCTGCCCAGCCATAGAAAACCAGTGGGTGGCCTTAGAGAAATCATACTCTCTCAGTGTTAGAGGAGGACAATGGCAAACCCCCTCTGAACAAATCTTGCCAAGAAAACCTCATAATAGGTTTGCCTTTCAGTTGCCATAAATTGGAAACATCTTGAAGTCACATAGCAACAACAACCAGGAAGCACACATTACAGACTAAAAACAAGGCACTATGATCTATTTAAAGTGTCTTCCTTCTGAATGGAAGCCTGTATGGGTAAGGTTTCCTTTTTGCATGCTAAATGTCAGAATTCAATTTTACCTACATAAATTGTTCTGGAGTGTAGTTCTAGGCATACCCCTGCTAAGAGACTTTGGGCTCACTTTAAGGTCTTGCATTTCCCCTTCTCAGCTAGATAGTACATACGTTTTAAAATACCAAATGCATTTCAGCTCTAAAACTGGTTTGGAAATACCTAACACTCACGTTTCCTGACACTTCTATCATCATTGCAGGGCTGTTGGTTTAATATATCAACAGACCAGTGTGCTGTGACACTCTTTCTCCCTAGACTTTTCGTCAGTCACGTTAACCTAAATAGTGCTTGGACCATATTGACAGCATGTTTACCTATTCATAAAACTACTTTTAAAAGTTCACTACACAAATTATCATTACAAATAAGCTTGCTTTGATTACATGGCATGCCTTGCCAGTTTAAGCACATGTAGTATTAGTATTTTATCAATTGCAATTGTGTTGACAATTTTTCCTAAATGTAATAAATTACCTAGGATTTTCCTCTTGTATTAGACTATACAAATATTTGCTCAAGCCATTATTTTTCTGTTGAGTGACTTCCATATCGAGGGAATTTGCTAGTGATGAGCATTCCAAACCAATGCATCTCAATTGCTTGGAAAGACTTGATATAATCAAATCCTAGATGCAGCTCATTTATATAACACTCCAAGTTGCATATTTAGCTCTTGAAAGTGAAAAAGACTAAAACACATGGCAAGGTCTCAAAGCAGAGCTTGCTTTTTGTGTGTGTTTCTTTTTAGTGTTTCCTGCTCCTTTGAAGCATAGATCTTGCTAATTAAACAATTAGGACAACAAACACTGTCCAGTCATGGGTCAGGTAGAAAGTTCAAATCCCAGATGGTCCATATCGATGCAAGACCCATCTACCAGATGAGTCCCCACCATGGTGTGTTTTTTTTCCCCAGTATTAAGCCAATTTGTTATAGTCTTAATGAAATATTTATGAGTCTTGCAGCTTTCACTTGGAGAAATTTGGTTTGTGCTTTGCTGACAGAGCTGTCATGTATGTGTGAAATTGCATGATGCTTTGCAAGGAGAAATGGGTGGGGGAGAGATGCTAGACTTCAGTATAGTCTGGGGTTGTCTGATCCATAACATTAATAAGACATATTCGTAGCACAAAAGTCTAAGGTATAGTACAGCCATGTGAAAATCTATTGAACTACATCTAAACTAAATTGGACGTGAAGCTTAAGCCATATGTAATTGTTCATGTGCTTGCCTCTGTTAACTCTTCTTAGGGGAGAAGAGTATATTTTTACAGGAATCAAACATATTGGGAAATGCTTGAAACAAAGGAGTAGTGTGCTGAACAAAGCACAACATTTAGTTCTCTTCACCTCTGTCTTCCTTCTCACATGATAAAACTCCTGCCTAGCCTCACTTTGCATTTTATGTGTGAACAAAAACAAACGTGGCTTGTCTACCATATGTAGTTCGGTCCTATAGAATATTGAATACAATGTAGAATTCACAGAAAGGTTAAGAGTGTGGAAGTGTGGCCCTCTAGATGTTGGACTACAGTCCTCTTCGCCCCTCACCGTTGGTGCCTACACAGGCCAGGACCAATGGGAGTTGCAACACCACAAAGTCGTCACACATTCCCCATCTTTGCCGTAAGTCTTCTAGTATAGTCTGCTGACATAACTGTAGCAGTTTACCTTATAATATTACCTAGAAGCTCCTTCTCCAAGCTTTACCTTGAACATTTCTAAGAAGAGAAATTTCCCATTATGTACAGGAAACGTATCCAATTGCTGTAAAGTTCTCCATTACATGTTCCCTTTAATCATTCGGGTACATCTATAAACCTATAACTAAAAGAAAGGAGTGAGGAGAAATCTTTAATGATAGCTGTTTTTAAGTTTTATTGAGAAACCTCAACTGTTCTAATAATATTGTCTGGGACTGTTTTGTGGCACTGTGTTAGCATAATGGCCCGTTACATTAGCAGTATGATTATTTTCACACTGACACAAGATGGAGGAGGTACCAGAAGGAGAAGGCTGCTAGCTCCCAAATCCCTGCCATCCAGGTGTGTGCAAGTGTGTGTGTGTCGGGGAGGGAGGGGAGAGAGAGAGAGAGAAAGAGTTTATCCAAGCCAGTCCTTCAAGCTGCCTTGTCTGTATGTACTCTTCCCCTAGAAGCCAGGCATTTGGGCATGGAACCAGCAGCCTTCTTCCCCCTCAGCCATTGTTGTCATCTTTCTCCTCCGCCCTCATTGTCACCCTTACCTATTTCTCTACCAGTACTGCCAGTGGAGCCAACAGGATCTTGGCCACTGTTCCTTAAACCTGTGTCATGAAATATATATTGCATAAGAACATGAGAAGAGCCATGATGGATAAGACCCAAGGCCTATTTCATCCAGCATTAACATAGCAATGAGCCAACGACTGTGAGAAGCCTATAAGCAAGACATGTGCAGCTTTGGCCTCCTTTTCATGCTTCTCATCAGTAAATATTCAGAGGCACATCGTATCTGTTGTTGGAGAAACTATATATCCATCCTGACTAGCAGCCAGGGATAACTCCATTGTCCATGAGGTGTTCTAGTAATATATTAAGATAGGAATTGAGCCACAACTAGTTAAATATAATCGATATGGCAATCCTATTCAACAAAAACCCAGTTAACTCATTTAATGAAAATAGCATTTAATGTAAGATTTTTGTTATTACAAGCACACATTCTTTCTTTTTTAAAAAAAACAAAAGGTAGAACAGCAGTGTTTAATTAGATTCTGAGATGCTTGGAATCAATGTTGATAAACCTAAGCATCCTTTAAAGTAGCATCTTGTGAAAGCAAAGGGTGAACATATTCAGGATTTGGGTGAACTGGAAATTTAAGTCAGCTGGAACAATGTTGTGATGTGCCTCAAAGCATTTTGATCTGAAATATTCATTATGCTGGTATCTGATTACAGAGCTTCCTTCATACAAGCTCTGTTAAGCTGCTTAAGGAAAGAGGTTTTTTTCAACTACCCTTATTCATATTATTAGCTGAGATGAAGTTGAATAAATAAGCTGAACAAGTCTTGACAAGCTATGTTTCCAGTTTGAATTTCATGTTCATTATTTTTTACGATATTAGTATATTACAATCTTGGTTTCAAAGAAGTCTGTAGAATCCCCAAAGCTGTTAAACCCTGGGAGCTAATTAAAATAAGTTTCTAAATTTAATTTTAGCTGCAGTATTAAATAAAAATAAAAACAAATATTTCTTGTAAATGTTGCTTTAGACTTCATTCCTATAGACCCATTAAATTGAATCACATTTTTGTATAGACATGCAAAAAAATTGCGTTGTAAATCTTTGATTCCTTGAGCTTCAAGGGGCACTAGTAGGATGTTAGAGTTAATTGTAAGGTATTTATTTATTCTCAAATATGTAATCAAAGTGTCCACAATATTCCAATAATTTTCTTACAACATTTGTAAGCGGGTACTTCTTGGACAGGAAACACATTAAGGATTGATAAATTATATAAGTAACTAATAGAGCTGGATGTAATCTACAGGTCAATTTGTGTTAAAGTTAGCAGTAAGGGAGCTGAGTTTGGTTGGAATAATGTCACAAACAGCCTAAGGAAACAGAGCAAGAGTATTTAACACTAGTGAGCCTC
Source organism: Cyclura pinguis (assembly GCA_030412105.1). NCBI lineage: Eukaryota > Metazoa > Chordata > Lepidosauria > Squamata > Iguanidae > Cyclura > Cyclura pinguis. Next base: position 86,347,174 of record CM059600.1, read on the forward strand.
TAATTTCCACTGGATGTTGTTTGAGATCAATAAATAAATATTGTGTAACACTTCTGTGTGCAAAGTTGTAGTATTTTCTAAGGTGTGTTATTAAATGAAATAACAACACACTCAAGATGCATGATAAAAAGATGTATGCTAGCAGAGGTGCTTTGCCCTGTGACTCTCTTTTTTATATTCCTACTGGCTTAATATACTGCCTTACTCCATCTGTCTTGTGCTTTTTTTTGGTCATGTGAGAGTATACTGGCAGTATTGCTGAACCATATATAAAGAACCATATATACCTGCTATATGAGGTATTAGAAGCCTCAGTTAGAGGATTTCCTTCAGTTTGAAGATCTGCCAAAATATTTAAAAAGAACATTTTATAGAAAAAGAATTACACAGATTTTTTTTAAAAAAAAAATTGTGGGTGGGAGAAATAGTTGTATTTCATTTGTCAAGATTAACCTGTGGAGAGTGAAATGTTAAGTCTGTAGAGCACTTTCTTGATTTTTATGGCAGTTTTATTTATTAATTTATTTTAAAACTGCTTCTTGCTTTTAAAAACTAGTAACTTACATTCTTCCATACAGCAAAATGATAAGGTAAAAAGTAAAAAAGATCAGCATACTATTTTATTTTATTTTATAGCTGGGAAAAAATCAATGTGGGAAAAAACAGAATGGGAAAAGGTATTCTTTACTGCATAAAAATCAGCATAAAAATATAACTTACAACCCAATTTTGTACATTTGCAAGAACTTTTCCATCGTGGTGGATTTGAATACATCCATGTTGTTCGCAGTCAGAATGAAGCATACTTCGTAATGCAACCTATGTCTCAACAAAATGCCTTTTTGTAAATAAGTATGGGCCATGAAAATAAGTTGCAATTATAGATAATACTTATAATTTGAATATAGTGATCACTGAATTTACTGCCTGGTACTGAAGTACTTCACCAGTGGTCCCATCACACTAGGGTTTGGTTCCAGTACCCCCCCCCCGTGGTTACTAGAATTTGTGGATGTTCAAGTCCCATTATGTACAGTGGTGTGGTAATATGGCGTCCCTTATATAAAACCAAAGTTTGCTTTTTGGATTTTTATTTTATTTTATTTTGGAATATTTTCAAGCTGTGGTTGGTTGAATTTGTGGGTACAGACTCCTCAGATATGGGGGGTTGAAATAAATTGTGAAGAAAATGGAGGAAGGGGAAAGAGAAGCACCAAATTTAAATCCACAGAATAAGAACATTGTATGTCCAGTGGTTTTTACCATATGTTTTTTCTAGACTGATAAAACAACAGAGATGTTGTTGATTAAAAAAGCAACTTGGCTTTCACAGCTTCTGTTCTTCTATAGGTTTCGTTGACTTAATTAGATGCTTTTAAGGCTGATTACTCTGTTTGTTCAGTTAAAATGACTTCTGAATTACTGTTGTCCTGCGTTTGACCAGCTATTTTTTTTCCTAGCAAATTAAGCTATCTAGATTTTTTTCACATAAAAAGAAAAGGCCAGCATTTCATACGTTTAAGTTTAATCACTATCGGTTGGCCCAGAAGGGACAGGGCAAGGGGGAACGTCAAACTGACTGGGCAGCTGGTAGGCTCATTTACTCGTTCAGTGGTCCCCGTACGACAGTCTGCCTTCCTGGACTAAATTAAAAGTGGTTTTAGCATATAATTAGCTGTATATTGAAACTGTGCAAGGGGTGTGCAGAGCAAGCCACACTGGGAGATGGGAAAATATGCACATCCTATTATTTTATGTAACATGGTTCACAGTGGAACAGTCAGTTCCTTAAAGGTGCAGATGCAAAGGAACAATATTATAGCTTGACAGTTAATCCTTTCTGAACAGTCATGGGGTACAAACTAAGCTTCCTGTTTTGGATATATAAACTTAACATCAGTGATTCTGATTCTATGTAACATAGCATAAGTCGGAAGCACAATGTCACAAACTTTAAAAACGTACTGGGTAGATTCCTGCCTTCATTTAACATGATATCTTCACCTTAACCCATCTCTGTTAGTAAAGATCCAGGAGCCTAAATCCCAAGCTTTTGATACCAGGACCCAGAATTTTCAGCAACTGTAGCTCATTGAAATGATATTTCATTCTCTGACATGCTCTAGGAAAGATGTCCTTCCTGGAAGAAGTAACAAAAATGTTTGTTGGTTCTCTTGAGGAACAAACAATCTAGTAGTGATCAAGTCTTATTTTGACACCCCATCAGGAAAATTGTGATATAATTCTCTTGCTTAGACAGTATTTAGGACATTATTGCCTATATCTCTAAACAATTTGTTTTGGCAAGGATTTCCTCCTCTGAGTGATGTTAATATCCTATCTTATTCCACTTAAGTGGAGAAGGGAAGATTGAAAACCTATGGTATTTTTTTATTTGTATTTTAACAATTTTAAAGAAAGCAACAATACATCTGAGACTGCACATAAATAAAATCTAATTGTTTTCTTGTACTGCGTCACACTCGACCTGGCATAAATACGAATAATTGCATTGCATTTCCAATTCAGAGACTTGAACATACAATGCTAACTTGAAAAAAATGCTAACGAAGTTGGGAGGCAAAAAAGGAAAACATGGAAACAATACACTTTGCAGTAACAGTTCTATAGACGGAAGGTGGTGCCATTTCCCCAATAACCTGGCTTGCATTTCTAGTTAAATATTCTCTATCAATTAATTCACTTCAGGAACTTAATCAAAAGGTTTATGTTCCCTTGGATTTAACCAGAACTGCCATCTGGTTGACAATTAGTGGTCATAATAGATGAACAAAGAATGGTAAAATATTTAAGCAACATGACACTCAAAGGTATGTGAGTTCCCTAAGGTCTGGGTGTCAAAATAAAGAAAGTTAAAATGGTGACATATTTGCATTCAGTTAAAAAAAATATGATATATTGTGTGATATATTTTAAAGTGTGTTTCATGATTGGTCAGACTTCCTGTATACCAGCAGCATTAGAAATCTTTTAGTTAACCTGTTCAGTCCCATGGTGTTTCTAGGTACAGTTAGGTACCATAGACAAACTTTTAATCTGCTGTCCACTAGCTATCTCCTGAAGGTGAGAGAAATCTCCTATTCCAGTATTTCTTGAATGCATAAGAGAAATCATTCTGCCCTATTTTTTTTTCTTGAAACAACGTATTTTCTTCCTGCTGTGAGAAAGTCTTCAAAAAATGCTGTTCTTGAGAGGCTCAGAATAGGGGCAAGCTATATTCCATCCGAAGGAAGAGGAGACTGTTTCCTCCTTTCTTTTTCGTTTTCCTTTTCTTTCTTTTCTTTTCTTTCTGTTGCTGTTATTTTTTTAATTCATATGTTAATTCATATATTTCTGTGTGTGCTTAGATTTTTTTTCCTGTTTTTCATGTGTGTGTGTGTGTGTGTATTGATTTATGCATTTGTAGTGTTTGTTTTGCAAAATGTTGGTCAAAAATGTCATTCTTGGAGTGTCTTCACAGTTTGAGACTTAAGCTGTGCAAAATTTACTCATTGTTTTGAAGAAAAAAATAGCATTTTCTATGCAGGAAACAGCCTTTTCTATACAGAACATATTGTTTAGTTGTTTCTGTCTTCATTGGATTATACTCTTCCTTTCTGCTGGTCTGGAATTTTTCTGACCAGAAAAATAAAAATAAATAAAAATAATTTTCCTGTGAAGAAAAATAAAATAGCAGTTCTTCATAGAAAATAATATTTTCTGCACAGAGAATTGGCTCTTACATTATAATTTAATGAAGATTTTATGTTAGATTTTAATCTAGTTGCTTTCAATTCTAAATTTGATACTAGCATGCCCTCCAACTTGTCCCAATTTGGTAGGGACAATACCAATTAATCCAGTTTCTCTCTCCTCCACCCAGTCTCCTCCTTCATCTGGGCTTACTTCAATGGCTGTAAACTGAATTCAACTGCAAAGTAGTTTGCACTGAATTCAGCAGAGGGGAGGGGAGAAGTGAGTGGAGTCTTGCTCTTCCATGTAGACTCAGATGAAAGCAAACAACTGCAGCCTCTCCTAGTTTGTGTGTTCTTCCTCTCAAATAACTTTTGTCTCATTCTGCAGTTGCTTGCCAATTATGTGCCATTTTTCATCTGTGAAATGTTGAGTAGTTTCAAATTGCTAGCTACTCTGAGTATCTTTTAGGGATGAAAGATGAGGTATAACTCGGCACATCCTTCCCCAGCATGCTTTCCTAGTCCTATGGAGTTGGGAAAGGGCAGGCAGAATAAATGAATAGGAGTATTCTTTCCTATGACCAAAGTAAGTTTTTTTGTTTATACAGTTCCTTTCCTAGCTTAGGTGATAAAACATTATGAGGAGAAAAAAAACCCTCACAAAGCTACTGATTAAAAATCAGCATGCTTGACTTTTGATATGGTCACACAGATTTGGCTACTCTGATTTGTGGAACTTGGATATGGTAATAGCTACTTAGGCAGGTCTGGTAAATTCCAGTTTGATGGTAGAGGTAGAGCCGTTTTGGATCCTATTTTGGAGAAAGGTGTAATATCAATTCAATAAATAAATAACACCCCCCTCCCTTGGAAATTTGTGAACACCTAATTTTAAGTATGAAAGCTTGAGACATAAGCTTCGTGTTAATTAAGACAGTTAACTTACACTTATTTAAGAGTATGTCCTTACTTCTGAAATGCAGAAGACTAGCCCACGTCCATTTTTATTTCTCCAATAACTGCTCAAACAGTTTCTGAACAATTGCTTCCTACTATGTTGTCAGTCAAAAGTATGTTTTATTTATAAAAATTAATTGAATACAAACCCAGGGAATAGTTCTTTGTAATACAGATGTTTCACATATAGCATTTACTCCTCATAAAAGGTGCTATATTTAGAACCTTATACTAGAAACCTCAGCTAAGTTCCATTTGACTTAAAGGAATATGATCTGTTGCTTTCTTCTGCCTTTCTGTGCCCAGATGCTGGTAATTCAGAGGACAGGCCTCTGAATTGCCTTCCAATGATGGGGCTGAATGTTGCATTCTGTTTCATCAGCTATAATCTGCTTTGTTTTGCTGTGCATCTGGTACACAGAAGAAGAAAGCTGCTTATATCAAATAGACCTTTCTTCCTCCAGTCATAGAGGTTCTTAGATATTTTTGTTTGTGTAGGTTTAAATTAGAATTGTAGTCTATCCACAATGAGATGGGTGGATTGGGATAGATAGGTAGGTAGGTAGATAGATTAAAAAATATTATCAAACAACTGAAAAATGTAACATGAGCAAAATGTTTTGGCTTCTGCCTTCTTCAGTTGCTAAGGTGGCAGTCTTTTGCCAGCATTTTTAGTGGATGATGGTATTGTTCTCTAGGTTGAGGCCATGGGGTATTAGGGTCTTAAATCTATAAATTCAGAAATTCTTTCTTTTGCCCAAACTGTCTGAAGAAGAAGGCACTTCATTACCAAACAAAGACAAATCAGAGAGCCTGTGATGTGCAGAGTTGAAATGCGTGGCTACTGGTTGGTCTAGCTTTCTGATCAAGAATGCAGACTTTTCATTCCTGAAGCAGGGCTGTGGTAGTTTTGCCCTCATACTGCAGATAACATCCTGTATGTTTGCATTCAAGCACATACATAAGATTGCAGGAGCAGCAGGTGATGTATTGTTTAATATAGTAGGTTTTGCCAGGCACTGTCACTCCTAAAAGTGAAAGATTGCTCAAAATATTTACAAGTGATGCAGTGCTTTTAATTGCAAGGATGTGATTCTGGGTTGCTGACTAGTGTTATAAGGACAACTTTTATCAGCAATCTCTGTAGCTTTGGTGATTGGCAGAAAAGCTTACTGATGGAGGATTGCTGATGGCACTAGCAAGGTGTTCAGAATTTGTTAGCCATTATTAGCTTTCTCTTTTGGTGGGAATACTGTGGATATCATTTATTTGGATTTCAGCAAGGCATTCAGTAAGGTCCGCCATAACATTTTGAATAGCAAATTGATTAAATGTGGTATAGATGGGGAAATTGTCAAGTAGATTCATAACTGGTTGAAAAATCATGCTCAAAGAGTCATCATCAGTGGCTGAACTTCAAACTGGAAGGAGGTTTCAAGTGGAGTGCCTCAGGGTTCTGTCCTGGGAGCTTTATTTTTTGACATTTTTATCAATGATTTAGATGACAGGGTGGAAGGAATCTTTATCAAGTTTGCAGATGATACAAAACTGGGAGGGGTGGCTAACACATTGGAACAGAACAAACAGAGGATTGGAACAGAAATCAAAAGGACCTAGATAAGCTAGAAAATTGGGCAGAAATTCAATAAAGACAAATGCAAAATTCTACATTTACAAAAACCAAATGCACACTTATAGGATGAGGGCTATATGGCACAGTAGTACTCCATGTGAAAAGGATTTGGGATTATTGTTGATCATAAACTGAACATGAGTCAATAGTGTGATGTTGCAGCAAAGAAAGTGAATGCTATTTTAGCTTGCATTAATAAAAACATAGTTTTCAAGGCAAGGGAAGTACTAGTCCCACTATATTCTGCACTGGTCAGGCCTCATTTGGAGTACTGTGTTCAGTTTCTGGGCATCTCATTTTAAGAAGGGTATAAATAAGTTGGAGCGAGTTCAGAGAAGGGCAATTAGTATAATAGGTATGAAGAACAAAACATATGAGGAAATGTTGAAGAAGCTAGGCATGATGATGAGAAGACTGAGGAGTGATGTGATTGCACTCATTAAATATCTCAAGGAATGTCACAAAGTGGAGGGAATTAGCCTGTTCCCTGCTGCCTCAGAAGGTAGGACCAGGTCTAATGGTTTGAAGTTACAGAAGGGTAGATTTTGATTGAACATTAAAAGAAACATCTTGATAGTAAAAGCAGTTTGCTAATGGAACTACAGTCATCCCTCCACATTTGCTAGGGTTAGGGGCACAGGACCCCTGTGAAAGTGGAAAAACCATGAATAACTGTAGGCCCTCCAAAACCGTATTTAACACACAAAAAAGTATGGTCACCATATTCAACCTACTGTAGATTCCTTTGAGGCATGGGTTCCTTCCCACAGCAGAAGTGGGTGGCTGGTGGGGCTCACTGCTACCTCCACTGCTGCCCCATACCATTTTTAAGAGGGATTTACAAGCCTCGTTCACAGTTTCTCAGTCTCACAAGTCTTGCTGGCCCTATTAAAAATGGCCCAGGGAGGCAGCAGAGGTGACAGCAAATAATCCATGAATAACCAAATCCGCAAAAGTGAAACCTGCAGATGTGGGAGGCTGACTGTGGTTGCCTAGAGAGATGGTGGGATCGCCTTCTTTGAACATCTTCAAAAAGAGACTGGATAGCTACCTGCTGGGATGCTTTAGCTGGAGATCCTGTGCTGAGCAGGGAGTTGGAGTAGATGGTCCATGAGACCCCTTCCTACTGTATGATTCTATTCTATTCTATTCTATCCCGTTCCATTCTTCTATTGCCGTATGATAGTTAGGAGATTCTGGATGGAAATCAACAAAAGGAATAGATTACGTGACTCCTGTCTTTTGTGGAGTAGATTTTCGCTCAAAATGATGGTTGTTCTCCTGATGTTTTAATCAGTTATATGAGGAGGATATTTGCTTTGAAACAGATGTTACTTGAGTTCTTTGGTTTAGTCATTTCTTCAATGTTACAGATGTGTCTGATTCTTAGAGCTAACCTTTAGATAATATTTCTTTTAATGTGCTTGGGATGGCAGGATTTCCAATCTAGAGTAAGCATTTAGTCCTGACCATAAAGATATCATCAATGTATTGCAACCCTGTGAGAGGTTCGTCAGTTGACTCATTAAGGATGTTATTTTCTGGTTTGCCCATGAAGAGATTTGCATAATAAGGAGTCATGCAAACACCTATAGCTGTAAGTAGTCAGCTGTAGATATGGGAGGAGGCTACCAAAATGAAAAATAAAAGAAGCACTTAAGGATGGGTGAGATGGCTACTGAGGGTATCTTTCTCTCTGTTTGCCCCCCTATATGTTCACATGTGATCACTCCCCACCCTTATATATACTGTACCTCTCTCTTTTCGTCTCTGCTACCAGTAACATGAATTTAAAAATCCAGATCTAGAAGCCCCTGCAGCCGTACCATTCCAAACTGCAGAACAGTAACATTTGAATCAAGCACAATATTATCTAGCAATGCTTTCTCCCAGATGCTACTCTGTTTCCTTGAAAGTAAGTGTGATTCAGGAAAAATAGTAAAGTTGATTTCGATCTGTTTTATTTCTTCTTGATAAGCGCTGGGGCTCAGAGGGATGGACACACCATGACATGGTTAATTGAGTGAGAAGGTAATGCTGGGAAAAGTGGAAGGCAGCAGGATAAAAAGAAGACAGGTGGATTGATTCAGTCAAGGAAGCCATAGGCCTCAGTTTTTAAGTCCTGAGACACCACTGTTGATGGCTGAGGCTCATGGACATCTTTTGTTCACTGTATGTTGAAGATGGCTTGATAGCCAATAATGACAACCAAGTGGGCAGTGTGTGGCACAATTTGTGCCCTGGCAGAAACCATATGCCAGAACCAAAAATGAAGTAACATCACTTCCATTCCCATTTTGTCCTATTTCTGACCATTTTAGAAGTTATGGAAGGGGCAAAAGGCAAGCCACTTCATTTTCAGAGGGTTTTCATATATTTATGTGATTTTGGATGAAAATTCAATCTGCAATTTAAAAAAAAGGGTAGTCTGGCTCCTTGGAAATATCTTAAGGGAGCAGAAGAATATCTTGAAGGGTGAGTGTGGGACTTTTCCCCATCCTTGGCCTATTGTTTTTTCCTGTTGTAATTTCTTTGTTAATTGTCCATTTCTATGTCTGTCAGTTGTGGGAGCTTTTAATTACCCATTTTCTCTCAATTTTTTAGTCTTCATTTTATAGCAGAACAGCACTGCTTTTACTACTAAAAATGTAATTGTAAGAGGAAACCAAGAATTAAAGACCCCTGTTAGACCAGGCAGCAAGAGCAGCCGTTAAGCGAGGGAAATGATGAATGAAAGGAAATGAAAAGAATGCTGCTCTGGTTGCTTCTCAGGTGAAACAAGCATTAAAAGGAAATAAACTTGAGAAAGTAAGGCTATATGAAAGCAGATAAAAAGCATGTGTGCTTACAGATGACATACTTTTAAATGACCCCCTCAGAAAGCCTGGGCTTGTTTTAGATGCTCAGTAGCTGATTTTTCTCCCCTAACAGAGTAATAGGAGGCATGGTTGGTTTAAAAATTGTTTATAACCACCATCAAATTTATTTTCTAAAAGGAGGCACCTTTGAGTCATGAGGTTGTCCAAAACGTTAAGAACAGAGGAAAGGTATGCAAACTCAGCTTGCACAGAGGTACCTTCCACGGTGCATAAAGGTAACCCATACAAACTTGCTTCCAACATACAAATCACTGCAACCGTTAATAGTGGAGGACTAACAATAAAACATTAAGCCCAGCATAATGACAATAACATCAAACAAAATTATGGTAGTTAGAAAAGCACCAAAGCAAACAATGGCAGAGTAAAACAAATGCAAAGGTAATTTTGAACAAATAGATCTTTAAAGCTCACCTAAGCAGCCTACAATGATGTGGCCAAATAGACAGTTGAGTTCCAAAAGTCTGAGGCCAGCACTGAGAAAGCCCTATTCTCACAGCTCCTTGGCTAACTGATCTGACAGGCAATCACACAAGAGTAATAGGAGAATGAGCACCTTATATTCAGTATCACAGGATTATGGTAGCTAGATTGTAAATCATAAATTTGTCTTAGAGAGGATTCATTGTGTTATTGTTGGGTGCCTTCAGACTGATTCCAACTTATGGCAACCCTAAGTTCTCATGGAGTTCTCTGGGGGCTGAGAGTATGTAATTGTGATAACTGAAGCCCCTGTCAGAGCTGCTGATGACGAGCAGCAGCTGTTGGTCCCTGTTGCTCAGGGTGGAGATGACGAGCAGCAGCTCAAGAGCTCCCCTTGCTGCCATGGACCAAGCAGGCTTGGACGTTCCTCTGCCTGCTCCTTTAGGGCAACAGGGATCTGATTCTGAAGATGCTTTGGAGCCTGTGTCAATCAGACCACAAACAAGGCGGACACTCAAGAGAGCTGAGCAAAGGGAGGCTTCCTTGATTAAGTTCAAGAAGCAGTGACTAGCCACACCTGTGTCTTGGGGGGTCTATAACTGCCTGCCTGGAAGCTTTCTTTTGCTTGTGGCAAACTTTCTACAAACCCTCTCCTTGCTTCCAGCACCTGGCTCCTGATACCTTGGATTGATCTCTTGGCTCCAGACCCTTGGCTTTTGGAACTCTGACTATGGCTTTTGCTTGTCGCTCTGGTTTAGGTAAATGGACTTCCCTTGAGTAAGTGCTTCCTTGGCTCCTCCCAGCAGGACTCTGCTAGCTCTCCCTTCTCCGGGCTGTCTCGCCATCAGGTCTCTGACCCTGACAGTAATGCCTCCAAAGATCACCCATGTGTATTCTGGCCTAAGTCCAATATGACATCTGTAGTAGCATTGGAATTGTTGGCCTCCTTCTGCAGTCTTCTGTGGTGATGAAAACATGCTGTGGTCAATATTTCAGTCCTGCAGAACGGGTTTGAGGGTTTCTTGTGGGCTGCAGTAGGAAGGGGAGATTGTTATGTTAGGTTATACTCTGGTGTGATAGACTTTCCAATTTTGGGTACATCTTCTGATTTACTGTAACCTAAAGCTGGATCACACCACCTGATTTGGGGCTGTAGATCAGCCAGAAGTTGCAACTAAAAGTCACTTATGGTCTTGTTGAGCTTACTTTGAAACTTTTCTGAAGAGTTTGGGAGAGTGCTTAGGATTAAGCTTTTGGGGACAAATGTTAGGCAATTTTTCACATACATAACAACTTGTGTTGTATGATGGGGGGAGGGGCTTGGGTCTACAGAAAATACACTAGGATGACTAAAGCTTGACCTTGTTAGGTTTTGATTTCATTCTTGTTGTTCTTGGGCAGCCTGTATTTCTACTCTGCTATTCTGATGTAGACTAGTACAGAGAGCAAGTGTGGGTACATTGACTCTGTACTAGAAAGGCATGCCTGTTGTACCTTGATTGATCTTCAGCTTTCAGACCTCATCTGTTTCCATTACTATGCTCAGTGATCAATTTAGCATTTCACTGCCTCACCTGAATTAGATGAAAATGAGAAACAGAATTCAGTATGTCACCTATTTGTGTTCTCTCACGCATTTTTTTCATATAAACCAGGTGTAGGGAACAAAATTGGTAAGTGCTAAAAGTGTTGAGGAGCAAGCCCTACAGCCTACTTTGGAATCAACAATCCCAGATAGGAATACATTCACTGCAGAATGTTGCATCCTATTTCTAATCTGGATGAACCTATCCAAAAGAATACCATAGCTGATGGTATTCATGGGAGGCTATAGCATTGTTCCAGTGCAGTCCTTTAACCATTTGCTGAACCATTTGTACCATTTTGAAAGTGATCACTGTAAGTTTAAAAAAAAATGAAGTGAGAAAATAGACATCTCTTCTTCTTCTTTTTTCTGCTCATCCTGTTAGAATTTCCTGCAATGTCTTCCTGTTTGCAGATATAGTTAATGAGACCCCTTAAGATGGGTAAAGAATGGTATTGTGGTGTTGCATTTGTTTAATCAATTAAAAGCATGATAAGAGATTAGCAGTGGTTGTCTCGAAGTCCAGATGTGGTGCCATTTATCTACTGCTGTTTGACTTTTAATGATCACTTGTTGTGTCTGGGCTGTCTGTTGAGGATCAGCTTGTTACCAGCAAATGAGTACAAAGCAGTTTCAAATGTGAGCTAGATGTCATTGGGAAACTGCATGAAACTGAGGGAGAAAATACAGTTCTGTAGAATACATGCTAAAGAAAAAAATTGAATGTAGACTGTAGAGGGTTTTTGTTTGTTTGTTTCCTTTGATAATATTTTGTTCTTTGAAAATATACTTATATATAGATACGGGTTAACACACACACAAAGAGACCTGCTATCTTTTTTCTTTCTTGCCATTTTCTCAGAAAAGGTGGCTAAGTAGTGGACAGTTTGTCCAGGTTTTGCCAAGCTGTCTGAATAACATGGGTCAGAGCTACGGATTCCCTCACTGTCTACAGAACCATAGCACACTTAGGATATTGCTTGAAGATTACTGGCATATTTTTAACCTTCTGGGATTCCAGTATCACCAATTAATAGAGGAGACCAAGAAGAAGAGGAGAAAATGAGTATCCTGCTAACATTAGTCATTTTACCTGGGATTTTCAGGCTATTTTTTCAGATACTTTACTTTTTAAATTTTGTATTTGTAAAGCGAGGCCCTCCCAGAATTTCTTCCCATTGACTATGGTGCCTGGGATTGCTAGTAGTTATAATCCATACTTTCTGCAGGGTGGCACAGTTCCCATCTATAACGGAAGGAGTTTGGAGCATCATGCATGAATTTGTTTTGTCTTGACAACAATAGAATGGGTTAGGATGGTCAGACATACAGAAACTTACACAAGGCCATCTTATATGCTATGAAATGGGTGGGCAGGATTTTGATCCAGATCGAAAGTGGCCTCCAATATACCAGATATTATTTCCTACACAATACTTCAATATATAGGAGCCAGTTCCTCATAATGTGAATTCGGTGTAAAAATAGTTAAATTTTAGTTAATCCTAAAACATTCATTCAGAGGCCAACACAGGTACTTGTTTCTGTCACACATATGGCAATCAAAATACATACTGCAAGTGTAGTTATTTGAATTATTTTCTCCATGTTGTTTTGATAATACCTGTGTACAAAAACATGACATAAATAATCACTCTTCGATGCATAGTTAGGGCATAATTAACTACATGTTACATTAAACATTTAGTCTTCCAAGTATGTTCAGTTCTGATCACTTTTGAGAAGTAGTAGCTGTCTGGGGGTCTGATCTGCAGTAGGATCACACCATGCGCAGAGAAGGCATAACCCTTTTATCCACACAGTTTGCTCTGTGTTGCTGTTTGTGCAGAAGGTGCTTTTACTGCAAATAGCAGTGATGGGGCCTGTGTTACTTGGCCAGAAAACCTGGATGGAGCAATAAGGATTAAATGTATCCACACAGCTACTTTTTTTTTCCAAACCAAAGTCATTCTTGTTAAACACCATTTTTGAAATTTAATGCTGGAGAAGAACCTGTTGTATGTCTCAATGTTCTCTTTGCATGGACCCTCTTCCTCTGTCTTGGGACACTAGATCTTGGGGACTGAACAGTCTCAGTCAGATAGACTATATTGCTTTACAGTTGGTTGTTTTGTATAGTAGCATGCTAGTTTAAACAGTGATTCTAGGGACTTTTAAGGAATGCTTAAATGTCAACTGTTAAATGGTGAATGAAACTATTAAGAAAATTACTTGCAACAGCAAAGAGGGAATAGTACATGAGAGCCTTACATGAAGTTAACAGGTAAACTGTGCAATGAGAAGGAACTGGTCCTGGGGGATCTTTAATATTGAATGTTCTCTAATGTTAAGTGTTGAAGGCTTTCAGGTGAAGGACTATTTTATTAAGAAGTAAAGTGCAGCAGAAGCATTTTTAGAGCACTGTGAAATGGTGCATTGTGGGGAGTGACCATTAACCCTGAATGCCGAAGCAAAGGAAGATAACGATCATTCAGTTGAAACTGAGATCTGGTTGTATTAATAATGTGTTTCAGAAGAAGAAGGTGAAGCCAAAGCAATATAACTTGAACAATCTTTGAGGAGAGTGGGAGCTTGGTCACATTTACCTCAGATGTTCTTCTGTTACTTTTGGCTCTGAACCAAAAATAAAACTGAACTACTTGACTGCCAGCCATGGAGATTTTGAAAAGCCCTAGTCCGTTTCCCCTATCCCCAGCCAACAGTCTTGGGTTTCTGAAGCTTTGCTAAGCACAGGGCAAATTCCAATCCCTAATTAACCAAAATTGCTTAAACCTCAGAAGGTGACATAGAATAAATCTTTCATTTCTAAGAGAAATGGATCTCAGCAGTCACTAAGTGAATCTTATTCTTCCATCTTCTGTACCTTGGGCTCTGGCCAGAACTGTGGCTAACAGTTGAGGCACACAGGTCATTCAGGTACTAATGGAAAGCTGCCTATTCTGCCTCCCAGGTCAATTCTTGTGGGCATTAGCTTACTTTTCCATATTAAGGTAAAGAGATGGTTTACGTAAGCTGTATACAAGAGATGCTAAAGAAAGCTCAGGTGTAACTGTGTGAATGGAGTTTAGTTTGCACTTATATAGAATGATGCCACTGAAATGACCAACTGAGACTGGAATTCTCAGCTCAAAGTTTGTTTATCCTCATTGTCTTTAGTGGTTTTGGAAAAGTGACTTTAAAAACTATTTTCTTTAAGAAACTGTGACTATCATAACTCCTAATTCATGGTGCCAGAGGAAGGGAAGAGGTGAATTAGCTACTGTTGAATGATTTCAGAATGTAATACACACCAAAAATAACAAAGTATTGAGGTACAGTTTTCTATATAATAAGCTGAACAGTGAGGAAACCATGTGGACTAGATTTTTGACCTCAGATACCCAGAAGAAGTTTTTTCTGTGTGTGTGTGTGTGTGTTTTAATATTTTAAATGTGAACAAAAAATATCATCTAAAACAATGAGAGAATATTCTCACAAGCAGAGCATGGTAAGCAGGGGCATGTAGCTAAGCTTCCAGTAGCAGCTAAGACTCTATTTAAGGAAGACAGACCAGTTGGATCCTTATATAAACCCATCAGTGGTCATGGATCAGCCAAGACCGCCCCAGCTAGTTCTTTGCATTCCCAGATGCTTAGCTTATGTTAAAGATTTCCCTCCATTCCCCCACATGTTGCTTGTTACAGCCTGCAAACTGAGTTCAAAGTGCAAAACTTGGCACTCTGCTCAGCAGCAAGTGGGTTGTACTCTGGAGAAGAGAGAAGGGGGGAAAATGTTGTTCTTCCCAGTAAGATCAGTACAAATGAACCCAGCTAGATCTTCACCCCGTTTCTTAACCACCTTTTCACTAACATGTGGAAAATTACATCTTGTAACCAAAATGTGCAAAACAGTAATAGAATGTTAAATTAGTAAGAACACCACTTAGATAGTAACAGATGAGATCTAATTTCAGTGCCTAATAAAATGTACTTTAGTCCTTTTGGATACAGAACTAAGAGAAAAAAATATCCTCTGAAGCATATACAAAGCTTCCTAATATTTAAAAGTGTAAAGTAATAAAGTCTAATTTCTAGCATAGTATTACTCTGTGAATTTGTCGGAATTTTTTAGAGCTCTGGCATTTCTTCCAGGGAATACTAATAAAAGTATAAATTCACCAATGTAAAATGGTCTTCTCATTTCATTTTTCTGAATAAATAGTAAAGAGCTGCAGAGTATTTGCATTTGTTAATAGAAAACATTTTACATTTTCTGATCAATGAGATAAAAAAAAAAAGATCCTGGTATGCCAGCGTATATTAACTGTATAAAAGGTTACATATCCTAATGCATGGTGGTATAGGCCTCACAGGTTCACATATAAATGTTGATAGAAAACAAAATCTTAACAAAGAAAATTGATGAAAGAAGAACTTGTATGTGCATAATTTAGGCTTAACTATGTCAGAGGGAATCTATCTGGATTACCAGATGCTGAGGTCAAGGGATAAGATGTCATGGCCAGTTTGTCATGGATTCCTGGGGGCACCCAGATGGCTATATTTGGAGGCACACTGGTAGACTAGATGTTCCCTGGTTTGATCTGATTCAGTAAGCAAATTCTTACAGTGTTATGATCTAAAAGGGACATTTTGTGCCAGTAAAAAAAAGGTTATTCAGTAATGCCACCATAGGCTAATCTATATTAGCATTCCTCTGACAGAATAATTGTGTATCTCTGATCACTCAGCAGGATGGCTATAAAACTAATTGAAAATAATATTATAGTAGAATAAAAGTTTTCTTCTTTTAAATAAGCATCCCAGGGCAGCTTTTTAAAAAAGTGATTATGTCATGTGGAAGAGGTGCCTCTGGGAAGATGATTGGAACATGTTGTTTCAAAGATGAGAAATCTTGAAAGCTTATTTTGGTTTAGTCAATATGTTCCTGCTGTCTCATTTTTGTTGCTGTGGGGCAATACTTGTCAATGCCTCAAGAAATGTAACTATACCCGAGACATGGAGCTGGTGTTTGCAGTTGCGATTTTAATTTTAATTCTACAACATAGAGAAAGTAGAGAAGTTGTAGAAATATTATAAAGTGATTAACAGATAATAAATGTAACAACAATAACAACTAAAACTGAAGTCTCAAGGCAAATAATACATTAAACTGCTTTTAATCAGCTCCCTTCTGCTTTTCTAAAGCTTTCTTCAGAAAAAAAAATGCATGTTCAAGGTGATTCATAATAACAAAAATTAAAACAAAATAAAAAAAACATTTAAACAATCAAAAGGAGAATGGCTAGCAACTGAAGAGTCTGCTCTAGGGAATGAGCCAGTGTTTAAAGCAGGGGCAAGCAAAGCAGCCCCCAAAGGCCATTTTTGCATTCCACATGTTCCCCCACCAGGATTTTCTACTCTTGAACACCTCAGGAGTGGCAGATTTAAATAACACAGCATAAGGATTTTCAGTGCTCCATCTCTGAAATTAGAAAAACAAAATCAGAAGTGGACTTCTGCTAGTAGTAGCAGCAGCAGCAGAATCATCATCGTCCTCGTCATCCTACTGAACGTGGTAAGTTATGTGCTTTTCATATGGCTGACCAAACTGGCTCAAGACTCTAAGAAATCATCCACCCTGATGTAAAGTGAATAAAATGTGGGCCCAATCACGATACACAAATATAGTGCAATATTCCATTTTAACTGCCATGGCTGCATCCTGTGGAATCTTGGGGTCAACGCTGTGAAGCCCCCGGGCTGAGATCTATAAATATGTATGTATGTGCTTTCAAGTCACCTATCAACTTATGGTAAGCCCATGAATTTCATAAGGTTTACTTAGGCAAGGAACACTCAGAGGTATGCTCCCTAAACTGCCAGTCCCAGCATTTCATGGAATGTTGCAATGACAGTGAAAGTTGAATCAGAATGCTATAATTGAATAGTATGAATGAGCCCCCTGTGACCAGAGAAACAAAAGTGTTAGTGGAAACTAAGGATGCAAAATGTTAGTAATATCTCTGTTGATATTAAAATGAGCCTTGGTAGGATAATATAAAAGCAAGGACTGTGGCTTAGCCCCTGAGAAGTTTTGTGTTATACTGCAGTAGAAGACAGAAGCACAGATGTAGTGTAAATTAGAGTTCATTTGTTGAATGAGGGGGTGTGGGGTAAAGAGGTGCACTCATCAATTGTGTGCAGAATTTCTTCTATCAGATGATGTTCTTAGACATCAAAGCTGCTGGGCGTTCCAATTTTTGTCAAGAGAGCTGTAACACATGTAGGCAGAGGCAATTAAATCACATGATTAAAGTATAAGCATACCAAAGGAAAACAGGGTTTAGGAGAATATGTCTTACAGGCGAGATTATGGAGGCACAGTCATGGTAATTGACTGTTTTCCTTCTCCTTTATTTAGGGCCAACATAAACATGATGTAGGATGTCCATGATCAGGACTTAGAAGCAGCTACTGAGGAGGTGTTTGAATAAGACTCAGACTGTGGTGTGTGTTCCTATCTAGATCTTTTCACTGTGTGCCATTTCCCTGACCCTCCATTACTCCAGTTTTGTGTGAAACATACAATTTACTTCAATTCATAATAATTTATGTAAGCTACTGCTGATATAGGGTAAGAGCTTTCATATTAGAAATTAAAGTAGCAGAATTGCTCTTACAATTTAAATCAATGGTCTGGCTTTACTTCTGGTAAATATTCTTACTCAAGAGTTATTAACAACTTAGGTTCTCCTGTAGCTTTGCTGATTTTCTTACACATTTGCATTTGCTTAATCTCCAGTGTCTGCATGCTGGAATGAAAAATCAATAAGGAAATTCATTCTCACCTAAAGGTCAAACTGCTCATTGTGACATCACAGATTATAATTGTGGAGATGACTAATTTCATGGGGTGGTGAGTTTAGGAGGCTTCAGGTAGAGCAATAAACAGCAGGAGCAAATGAACACTTACAAAATAATAATTATGTTTTTATGCAAATATGCTCAATGATAAAGGACAAAAACTCCAAGACATCTGTAATACCTGCATGTAAAAATTTGTGAAGGTACATGCATTGTGTACTGGAGTGGTGTCATGCCTGTGAAATAGACGGCATTTATTAGTAATGATGCTGATTTGTTCCCTGCTGCAATTCTTCCTCTCCAAGATGGTCACTTTCCATATTGATACAAAAGGCAGCTTTCATGATAATATCAGAAATAAATTGGTAGGTTGTGGTATCACAGCTATTAACCTTCACCCACTCTGGCCACAAACACACACTTCACATATCAAATGATGACATGGATCTAATCTTCCAAAAGCAGTACAGTCCTTAATTGCTCCAGCTCTTGGAGCAAGAATTTAGACTATACTTCAAGATAAGAACTCATACCTATTATCCTTTCTTGCCTGCATATTGGCTTCCATGATGTTCTCTCATATGTTGATGTTTCATAGGTCAAATCCACTGTTACAAAACCCCATCAGGAGCATCTCTGGGTGGATTGTTCAGGATGTTCCAGCTCCTGGGAAAGGGAAGAGGCAGTTTTGCCAGTTGCTCCTTCCTCCTCTAGCATCTCACACACTTCTTGGCATTCCAGAGCAGATTTTTTTCCCTCCCCTCTTCCACCGGTGAAAAGACCCTGGTGGATCAGAAGGCTTCTAAGGCCTTCTATCCATGGGAACCTGTCTCTGGCTATCTTCTAGTGTGTTTAATCATACCATCATGGAGTTTAATGAAGACATAATGTTTTATTAACCTCTCACTAATGACTAAAGCTGTAATTCCAAAGTGTGCCATTACAATGATAGAATTAGAGGGGGGGGGATTAGGAATGGAAAGAATATTCACGATTGTTCATTTTCTGGCTAAAAAATGGTCAGGAAGAGGAACACTGATAGAATTTTGTGCAGTGTTCACTAATTATTTATACTTCCTAAAGAGTTTTGGGAAATCATTCTGTTCAGAAATAATGTGGGAGGATGCACCAAAAATCTGTTTCTTGCAAAAAAGAGAGAGAGAGAGAGAGATTTGCACTCAAAAACGTTTTCCAACATCCATGTGGGTTCTTTGTGTAAAACTGTCTCTTATTGCATGAAAAATAGCAGTCTTTCACCAAAATCCTTCCATGTGTTTGTCTGGAAACAGGGCTTATTTTCATACAAAAAAAAATGACTTTCCTGATAACCACATGCAATTTTATGTGCAAAACAACCTTTTTTCCTCCAATACCAGAAATCTTGCACAAAAAAATGATATGGAAAAATATATGTTTATGAAGAATGTTTTTAATTCAAAAAGCATTCCAGATAACCACTTTTTGTGCAAGATAGCTAAGTTTTGTGCAAAAAAAATTTGCGCAAATCTTGCAGAAAAATGTGGCTATCTGGGGTGTTTGTGCACAAAAAATTTGTGTTTTTTTGCCAAAACCCTTACAATTTTCGTGTAGGAATAAAATAGTGAAATGTTTACATCTCTATGAGACAGATGCTAAGTGCTTGTGTTTATGCTGCACACACATCATAGGTTGTGTTTGTAAAAGAAGTGTTCAGGTCAGGCAGAGCTGATCACTCATAATTTTGCCTGACCAACACTTTGAGATATTCAATTCCTTCTTGGAATATATCTCTTTCTGAAAGTTAGGCTTGCTTTAAGATCAGTACTGTAAATATACTGTTATATATTGCGTCCAAACTACATGTTTCCCTCTCCCTTTTCCTTTCGACTCCGGACTGTCTTTGAAACAAGTCTTTCAGTATGTTTTCTCTTGTAACACACTCAGTTGCTCATACAGACACATATTTGTTAGTAAATATCACTGTATCAATCGAATTTACTCCCCAGACATTTTGTACTGGATAATCTCTCTAGATTCTAAAATGAAATTATATAAACAAGGAGCAATTAGGCACAGTTAGTGCAGTGGGGATGACTTTGTTGAAGTTTTTTCTGCAATGTATTATGTGTGTGTGTGAAAAGAAATGAGGAATAATGAGATGAGGAGCAAAATATCTTAGTAGAGCATGGATGGGTGTGAATCCATCAATCTAAGGAGTGCAGAGTGGCCAGAGATACTTCTTCTTCCTTTTGTACATTTTCTAAAGGATCTTTGCATACTAAGAGTGGCACCAGGCTCTTTACTTACAGCCCTTCACACAGACTGCTTCCTGCAGAGTAATCTCATATTGTCACAGAAGAAAGTAATGGGATCAAAGGCTGTGTATTAAAAAAAATGTAAAGAGCTTCACTTTGTTCCCAAACTTTAAAAGTTAAACAAAGAAGAGGTCTCCTTGGCCATTTTAGGAACAGAAGAGCCAGAGGAGCTGTCAAGCTGCAGAGGTTTCTGTGTGCAGCTGAGCCATTTTAATCACCAGCACATTCACTAATTCTTTGCATAGTCCCAAGAAAATATATTTACAGCACCTATGCACAAGAGGCAAAGGAAATTTCAAATAAATCACAGGTTTGTGACATTTAACCAATGTGGAAATAACCTGTGATTGCTGGGGCAACGTCTATGTAATGATATAAACACTGTCAGTATCTTCCCTTTTGCCCATTGTCCACTTAAAAAGCACTGAATCTTCTGGCTCTCTGAAACTTCTGTCAGATTTCCCATAATATAAATATGGCCTAAGTTGTATCTGTGACACAAAGAGACCCAAGGTATTATATTTAGCCGCTAGTCCCTACTAGAGTAGATTGTTTACATTAGGCATAGGCAATTGTGGAAGGATCGGGGGCCAGGTTAGGTCTCCAGGAGACCTTGGAAGGCCACTCCTCCAGCATATACCCAGCATATACAGTGTATACCAAATGGCTTTTAGGGTAGGGGGAGCATTTTCCCATGCTTTTAAGCTCCCCAAGTCATCTTAGGCCCAGGAGAGGCGTTTTTTAAGAACAGGAAGTAAGCAGAAGACTCTTCATGTTTCAAAAAAGGGTTGGCTTGAACCTAAACTGGCCCAGAGAAGGGCAAAAATGAGATGAAAATGCTCCCCAAGCCTCTAGAGAGCATTTTGGAACAAGTGATTTTTGTAAAATTAAAAAACTGACCCCTGGAGGCCCTAGGAGCCACAACAATGGCCCTGCAGGCTGCACTTTGCTCACCCTTGCTCTAAATCAAGGAAATTCATTTGTGTAACTCCTGTCATTCAGTGAATCTGCCCAACTGGAACTAACAGTTATATTAGGGCAGAGGTTTTAAAGGTCAGGAGAATTGCTTGTATTTTTGTTACATTTTTGTCCTTCCTTTCCCCTCAAAGAGCTTGAGGTGACAAACTTTTCTCCTCCATACCCTGTGAGGTAGGTTGGTCTGAGGAGTCATTTATTGAGGCTTAGTGTCAACTAGAGTTTGGGTTTCCCATTTCTACAGTAACCACTTCAATGAACTGACTGGTGAATCTGTTTGCATTTTTACTAAATTTATATCATGCGGCATGTTTTACATGCAGAATTGAGACAAATTGTCTAGTAGAGCAAGGGCTAAATAGGAAGTGCCTGAACTGTAAATAGCTGTATTTCCCAGTGGAGATGGAAAATGAGAGTGGCAGTTTCCCAACATATTTCAGCATCTAGATTTGTGCTTGTTGCTTGTGTCTGATGGCAAACAGAAAAAAAAAAGCCAAACTCAACAAATGAAAATATTACAACATGGAAGTTTGAGTGGTTTTAGGCTTAAATTAATTAGACTTAAACCTATCTGTAACAGACATGAAAAACCAACTTAGTCTAGAATGTGTGTTTGATAGTCTTCTGAATTTTATTGTGAAGTAATAGTACTCACACATGGCAGAAAAAATGTTAAAGATGCTCAGATATACTTTTTAGCACCACATATAAAAACAGGCTTGTTCTTGTTAGAAACTTCTTTATGGTCCCCTTGCACGTTGTGAATTTCTGTGCAGTGTTCCTACATTATAGTTTACTGATTTCATAGGCAGGAGAATAGATGAGGATATCAGAAAACTGACAAATACAATCTAAAATATTATGTTAGAGAATTACCTTTTGCTTATGCACTTTAGATTTGCACCATTCTAGATTGCATTAAAATGTTGCATCTGAGGAGTGAAGATGCCTTACTTCATCTATACTAAAATGCATCTATTTCTAACTCACTATTTTGGTATCACATTCATACTTGCCCTCAAACAGGCACACTAGCACATTCTCTGTCTCCTCCTGTATAAGCTGGAAAAGACCACTGACCTTCCAATGCGATTGTTTTAATGGTCAGAAGCACCATACAGATTAGGTATTACTTGGGTTAGAGTGGCTTCGAAAGCTGCTGAGCAGGGATAGGAGAGGTCCAGCACATCATAACAGCGTTAGGTAAATTTGCTGATCAGCACAGAACATCTATCAGCAAAGAACCCGGCACGCTGCTCTACAGCAAAGCACTGACCCAGCTTCATCCTCCTAAGGACTTAGTGGCTTTCTCTCCCCCCCACCACCACTCCACGATTGTTGTTCTGCCATATTCACTGCAAAGGGAAATACTGACAGAGCTCCACCTGGATGTTTGATTTTATTTTTCATGGCCTGTGGAACAATGAAGTCAGAGGTAGGTGAGTGATGCAGTGCAGGAAGTTACTGCAGCACTAGCATTTGCTGGGGATGTGATCTAATGAGCAAGCATAGCAGTAGGAAAAAAATGTTGTTAAATTCTGTTTGTTCTGCCTGTGTCAGACAGGAGCAGAATAATAGCTGCTTTCTATATTTTCCTTGTTTTGTGTCCTTCAATTGTACTCAGTGTAGCATGGAAAAAAACTGCTTTGCCCCCCCTGCAAAAAAGAAAACAAGAGTTTTATTTTCTAGAGAACAAATATACTGCTCAGATGAAAAGATCAACAGGATTTTATAGTTTATTCCTCTATACTGTAATAAGCTGCTCTGTAGAAATAAACATTCCTGTCATCACAGCTGATGCACTGTTTATATGGATGGTTTTCATTGATTCTGTATTCATGTTCAGTCTTCTTATTTGCATTCAGTCAAGTATATGTGCACATCCTCAATCACTTCTGGTGAGTTTCCTTTTACTGATTGATTAAGGAGATGCAGAATTGTTTATTCATTTTTATTTCTCCTTAAAATCATTTCTGTAAAATAATTGTGCTTTTTAAGTCAGTGAAAGTACTCATCTAATTAATATGACTAAAGTGTGATAGGTAATAGCAAAAGCTAAGTAATTTTATTTTCTAGTATGTCTTGGTACTGACCAGTTTTACTAGGAATTGCATATTTTTAGTTCACAAGCCTGTTTCATTTTAAAATACATTTTTATGTTCAAGTTCTTATGCTGGAGTAGAGAGGTAATTTAAGACACACACACACACACAAACACACACACACACACACTGTAAATAGAGTTCTTACATAGTTTTCAAAATGCATTATGGCTACTGGTTAATATGTTAAGATGCTTTTCATAGCTGTGATGGATTAGAGGCCATATGTGTGGCTAAGAGGTAATGATAATATGTTACTTGATTTATTAAACTATAGTCTATGTTTGTATTTATATGCCTTTGGATAAAATGTCTTACTAAGGTTTAACTATAATTGGGCATGAGGTAATACATCAATACAGACAGATTTCTATACAAAAAAAAAAAGCAGCGTTCAATTTTGTTGTTAGGTTTCATTGGGTACAGTCATCCCGTGTACACGATTCAAAGTTATATTTTCCCCAGCTGCTATTTTTCACTGTACTGCAAAACAAATGCAGGATGTAAGACAGCTGTTGGTTAGTTTAACCAAGAGATAAAATAACACTTCACAGTTGTCAAGACAAGAGAATAACATATTGATAACAGGGTTTTTGTCTTTCCCATAGATTTAGTTTTTTTAAGGGTTGCAAATCTTGACACAATAGGGATAACCCTATTTAGTGAAGTAGAACTTGCTTCTGAGTAAACATGCGTTGGTTTGGTTTGTAAGTATAAAATGTTAGAAACATTTAAAAAGGAGGGTGAATAATCTATTTAAATACTCAGTCAGTGGTTCCGACATAGCCTTCATTAAAATTCATGACCAGGTAAAAGTTTTATGAGAAACTCTGTAAATAGAATGAAATATGACCTTTGTTGCCCATTGGCTTTCTAATATAAAAGTCAAAAATATTTATTAGGTACAACATGACTGCATGGGTTAATTAGAAAATCCAGGTCCTGATTACAGACAGTTAAGCATGTTCCTGTCTGGAGTTTCAGTTAAGACCTTTCCCTTGCATTTTAATATATATGCCTTTAGTTTCCTTTCAGGCCACGTACAATTCTGCTATTTACGTATGCTACCTGTGTATATGTAATTATGCATAGGGAACTAAATATTTACGAAGTTATGTGTTCATACTTTTCTTCAAACTTCCTGTATAGATTTATGGTGTATATGCTGGGTGGGTGCTGAGGGGAAAAAAAGAAAGGGATTGAGATTGGGAGGGGAGGAGTATGTGGGTGAAAAAGGCAGGTGCATTGGTATTTGCTGTGTTTCATTCCTAATTGTCTGTGCTGGAAGAGAGTCCAAAGACCATTTTTTCCAAGTATTTCTGTCTCTCTCATTTAGCTCAGTGTGTTGTAGATTGCTCATCAATGAACAGGTTGGTCTTATGAATAATTGAAAACACGTTCCAGTCACCAGCTCAATATTCTGTGTTCATGGGGATGGTAGGCAATTAAACCTAGTACAATACTATGTGTGTGAGAGATAAATAGTTATCATGCAGTTACAAAGTGTGTTGAATGTATGTATGTATTGTGAGTGCTTGTATGTATGTAATATAATGAATCACTTCCATTCGTTTGTATTAGAAGTGTCAATATCTTGTGTGATCCGTTTCTGCACTATAAGGAAAAGTTTTGTGGTAAATGGGAACCATTTGACTACAAACTTGGTACTCAACCTCCTTTTGTAGTCCATTTGTTTTACATGTAAGCACAATAATATTCTTGTTGACTTCAGCAACTCTGCCTTATCTTTTTAAAATGTTAACAGCTGCTCAGAGGAACTTTTAACAATGGATCTGCCTTTTTGGTGCTGTAATATAGATGCTAGGCAAAAGCTACTCCAGACTTTTAGTGGCCTTTGGGAAGATGGAAAAAGAAACCTCAAAGTTTCTCTTCACTAAAGTCTGCATTAAAAAGATAACTGGGAATCCTACTTGAGAAAGCAGTAATTTTTTATTAGTATTAAAATTATGGCTTTACTGTTAGAGAACTCATAAAAAGCTGCATCCTTCCCCATGTCAAAAAGTCACAAACTAATAATGTCTTTAGTACCTATAGATGCTAATTTTTTGATTTGGAACTTAGTTTATCAAGGGTACTGTCAACATCACAAATAAAATGGTAGCAAAATAAGAAGCCATATAATTAAGTAATATATTTGAACCTTTAAGGGCTCGTCTGAGAGTGGAACATATTTTTAAAGACTTACTATAGATTGCAGTGTTGGCCAGTTAGAAGAAAATGGTAAATACTGGCACATTTTAATACTTCTCTTAGGCATTTTTTCCATAGTGAAAGCTATGTATACACTCCAAGTTTCATTTACACCTTTCTTGGGAGAATATGTATGGTTTTCTCAGAGGTTGTAAAAGGCATTTTTCAGGGTATGCTTTTCAGATAGCAAATAGTTAAGAAGCTACTTCCTTGGTTAGAATTCCTTTTCATATAGAAACTTCCACTAATCTTTGATGTAATTTAAAAAAAGATACCCTTTAAAAGAATGATGGGAATACATGTATAACTCTAAACTTGCCAAGATTGTTGGTGATTTCATAAGCCAATTGGTAATTCCTTTTAAATGGAGTTGTGAGCTGAAATTAAGGACAGGTCTTCTGTAACTTTAAACATTGTCAAGAAGAGGGAATTTCAGCTGGTGCTGCGTCTTGTGCAAAACTATTAAAAGTACTGGAGCTCTGTCCCTTACTTTACCTGGCAAATCTGCTTTTAAATTATACATGCCCACATTTTGCTTGCTGTTGGTGATTCAGATATTTCTACAGATGCAAAAGAATGACTTCTGCCTACAGATTTATGGTTCTGGGTCACCCACAAAAACTTAAAGAAACAGGAGTAACATTATCTAACAATACACAACTTAGAACAAGAAAGATTGCCTTGAGTCCAGTAAACTCAGCCAAGGTAAGAAGACGATATAATATGTGGGGTTAGATACAGAGATGTTCTTATGCAAATGGCAAAACTCCATATACTTATGGAAATGACCAAGGTCCATCAGAGGAGCTTGCTGAAGGAAAGGGAAGAAGTGAACTCCACCTTCCCCCTTCTTGCTACAGCACTATTTCCTTTCCTGTTCCAGAGGGTTTTCCCCGAAAAACTGTTGTGGAAAACATGGGGAAAGGGTTCTTGATAAATACTGTGTTCTCCATCTTCCATCCTTTTGTGAAAGGGAATTCTACTTTCTGGGGGTAGAATTCTACCTACACATTGTCTGGACGCAAAACAAACCCAAGAACTAGTAAAGGTTTGATTTTGAAGGCAAACATGCTGTGCAACAGGTCCAAAATCACCTAATCAAATCTAAAGAGATTCAGAGTCATGCACAAGAACGCAAAATGAGTTGATGATTTGGGGGAAGAAATTGCTTTTGAAATGGGCAACAAGTAGGAATAAGTCCATCAAGTCCTATATGTCCTGGTAATTGGATGCTTAATGTTAGATACCATTAAAAGGTTTGATCTTAAGTAAATAAAGCAGTCATATTGTTCTTTGCTTAGTGAACTTGATAGGCCTCCTTAATATACATAATAACAACCAAAAGAAAAAAAGAAAAGAAAGAGAGATTTTCTGAACAATTGGGATTTCTGTATGGATTGACTTACTTCAAAAGTTCATAGAACCTTAAGAATCTCAGCTTTCATTTAACATTTTTCTAATTAATTTCTTTGGTGCTTCTGTCTACAGTAGATTCCAGTATGGAAAAACAGAGTGCTTTTACATTTGCAGTCAGTTTGTATTCCACTTTGGCTGGTAAGGTTGTATCCCACAGTGACTGTGAGCTTATTTTAAAAGGATGACTTGCTGAAGAAGTCCAGAAGGTGGTTGTCATCAATATACTTTTTCATCTATATGACTATATAGTAGTCAGCAAACATTCTTAGTGCCATGCATGATAGGGAGTTATCAGTACTGTAGCGATATTTGTGCAGCTTTTAGAATAATGGCAAATCAGAAAAAAGGAGAGAGACTGGAGGAGACTTTGAACTGCATGTCACTGAAATCAAGTTGAGAGTTTGGGGTGCAATATGGGTGTTAGTGGACCAAAAGTTCTTGTTATTTGAATGTTTGACATCTGATGTTATCTGGCTTCTCCATTCAAGTATGTGAGCAAATGGTGGTAGTCTATGAGATGGACTTATATGAATGGATTTCTCCCTGATGGTGTGCTGGTAGAATACAGGAGGCAGAGGTTCATCTGAATAATAGCATAGTGTGTACTTGAATAAGTGTAGTGAGGGACAAAAAAAAGGCAGCAATTCCTTTTGACTATTAGAGGCTTTGAGAAATAAATATGATTTTTTTTTTTTCTAGCATGATCAGCATGGTGCACTTTTAAGGGAGAAATATCACTTTTCACTCTGTCACTAAAAGAAAAGTTGATCACACCATTGATTAAGCATGCCAAAAGTCAACTACAAATCTTACAAACATGATGAATTGTTGAGCATTTGATTCTACACATCATACTTGTACATTAGAGTATAAGTTGAGAGCTGCAACCCAGATATTTTGTTTTCAACAGTGGCATACATTGCTATTGTTTTAAATCCCACAGACCTCACTGCAACATCCTATATCTTAAGAATTCAGGTGTCTCCCTCTCTTTTTGATGGCCTACTTTTCAATGATCTCCTTTTTCAACCCTTTTCAATTACAACCAGAACCCTACTCTTTTGACCCCATATCAAATATATGGGTTCTGGTTGTAGTTGAAAAGGGAAGAAAGAGCAAATAATCAAAAAGTGACCATGCGCTACTTTTTCTTTCAGTCAATTCAGTGCTATCATTTTGTTCAGTCTGTACATATACCAAACAGAAGGATGGCACCAAGTCAATTGAGAGAAAAGACAGCATGTGGTCACAAATACTGTATAAGAGATGCGCTGCACACAGTTTCTAAGAGAGGCACCACAAATCTAGAAATTGTGCACCGTGCATCTCTTATATAGTATTTGCAACCATGCACTGCCTTTTCTCCCGATCAACTCAGCACGATCTTTTTGTTCAGTCTGTATACAAGGGTTCTGCTTTTTGACAATTTCCACTTTTTGACAATACTCTGGTCCCTGACTCGTTGAATAAGCATGGGACACCTGTACTGAATCAGTAATATCAGTAGATACTTAAGTAACATTGTATTTTACACAGAGGCTTGTAAAGTGGGTTGTTTGGGTTTCTTTTTTACCTGAAAAACTATTTGTTTTTTAAAAATGTTGCTTTTGATTTCTCTGTGCTATGTCATTTTGGAAGTCTACTGTACAGATAAAAGGGCATTACTTAGGAGAATTGCTGGCCTGTTCACTTTGCAGCATACAATGAGGCAATTTTTTATGGATGGAAGTGTTATAGATTTCTGTCTCCAAGTTGCTGCTTAATATTGATGTTGTATGTTCCAGCTGTATTTTTCCACAATTTAACATCTAAATTGCTTAACTTTGTACAGTCCTCAAGGCAGTAATCAGCAGGGATCAAAGGAGACCTGTTTTGAGAACGGTGCCATCATGACACTATGCCTTTATTGTGTTATTCAGAAGGTATAATAGAGGGTGTTAGTTCAGCTGCAATCACTAGCCCTGTTCTGCTTCATCTAGAGATTCTTACAAAAAGGGAAGCAAAATATTGCTTCTGAGGCATTACTTGTTTTCCTGCCTTTTTATCAACATGAGTTACATTCACATATGTTTCTCTCCAAGACTCAAGATGGGGAAACATTTTCTCTTTAGCTACAGTGGAAAAGACCAGGATTATATTTAACGTAATTTGCAAATGACTTGCACAGAATTTGTCCATAGGTTGGAGATTCCAGAAAATAAAGGAAAACTGTTTCTGAATAGAGGCACAAAAGTGAGCATGCTTCATGCTTGTCAACATAAAGTTTATCTTGAAACAGACAAGAAAGAACTTCTTGCAAACTTAGATAGGCCATGTACCAGATTTCCTGATTGTGTACAAATCTATGAAGGAGAGGAAATGTAAATGAATTGCTTGTTCCCTTTGAAAACCTATATGTAAGAAAGTGTCGTTTTCTCTCATTGTTTTATCAGACTGAAATAATTAAATAAAAAGTCACACCCCTTACTGTTTAAATATCGTGGTCTGTATATATGCCTCTGGACTTTATGCCAGGCCAGTCTTTATCACTGCGTTTGTATTATGAAAGCAATATCATACAGATGTTTGTGTGTATGTTACTGTTTATGCAAAACAATCAATGCAGACTCCCTGACACTAGCAACAAGAGGAGGAGGAGGAGATGATGATGATGATGATGATGACGACGACAATGATGGAGTGCCAGACGTACTTTTGAAAAAATGCCTTCCTATTTTGTTTACATTTTATTTCAAACTCTTTCGACTGGGATGAAACACTAATACCATTCATCTAATCACTTCAGTTTCACTCGTCTTTTATTCTACTTTATAACTTTTGAATATCACTTTCCTGGCTGCCGGTTTTCAGGAATATATTCTGCCTCTAATTAGCAGGATAACCATGTACCATTTGGAATTTAGGCCCCATCACACATACCCATTTATCCTCTCTTCTGCATACATTGTATGCTATAAAGATTAACAGAACCCAGTGTTTCTCTTATTAGGTAGTGACAGGGTAAGATTGAAATGCATAACAGGAATGAGGAATTTTCCTGTAACAGAAAACATACAGTTGTATAGCAGTGTAAGCACTGATCATGCTATAGTAAAATTGTCATTTCAACCATATTGATTAATTAACAGTAATTTAAAAACTCTTGGTGCATAGAAAGAAAGGGGGAAATGGCAGCAGAATATTTTTCACTTAGTGAGGCAGTATAGTAGATTTTAGGAACATAAAGATTTCTGGAAATATTAAGTATATTTAACATACTAGTCAATGCACAGAACTTCGTTAATAAATTTGCATTCCTCCTGTTTTAGTTCCGACTTTCCCTCATAGACTGCTAATTCTTAGTTTTATTTTCTGCCTATACATTTTTAACAGAACAGAGGAGTCAGTGTTGTAAACTGCAGCTCCCTGCTGTCTGGGTGCAAAGTGTTCTAGGGACCTATGCTATTGAAGCTACACACTCAAAACAACAAATAAACTGGAATGCAAAGAGGCAGTGGACTGGATCCAAAGCTGCCTTGCAAAGGCAAGCCAGTAATGCAAAATGATTTCTGCTTTTGAATTCTGCTGATTCTCTCTACTTCTGCACCCTTACAGCTAGGAATCATCATATTCCAGTCTCTCTCACTGGAGCATCTAATTTGCATATTATGAAAATTATCATAATCATGCATATTATTAGTTTGCATTCTAATTATGCAAATTCAAGACAATAATAGTTGCTTTTTCCCATTGCATTTTAGCCTTGATACCTTTCTTCACAGTAATTATTCTTCCAAGAGAACTAGCAAAGAGTAATGTTTAAAGTGCTGGACTTGAAACAGAGAGAGCTAAGTTCAAATACCTGCTTGACCATGGAATTTATCATATGAACTTGGACCATCAACAAATTTACCTAACAGAAGTGTTGTGGATATCAGTGGCAAAATGATGTAAAGTGCTCATGTATATTCCTGTTAGTAAATAGTGATGATAATGATGGCATTTCATCACGTACAGGTTCTGTTGTTTGTTTGTTTTGGTATTTCTGTTTACTGATGGCAGAAATATACAGATCTGTGAACATATCACAGGGAGTTCCCGACAGTGATTGCCATCTGATTCACAGGGGAAAATGCAAAGGAAAGTAAAGACATTTCAACACCTTCTTTTTCAGTTTGCCTGAACTTGTGACAACTACTTCTGATGTATTGTGCACTCTGGAAGCCATGCCCTATGAGGATAGACTTAGAGAGCTGGGTATGTTCAGTCTGCAGAAGAGAAGGTTAAGAGGGGACATGATAGCTATGTTTAAATATTTGAAGGGATGCCATGTAGAGGAGGGAGAGGGCTTGTTTTCTGCTGCTCCAGAGACCAGGACAAGGAGCAATGGATTCAAGCTGCAGGAAAGGAGATTCCACCTGAACCCCAGGAAGAACTTCCTGACAGTCAGGGCTGTCCGGCAGTGGAATCTGCTGCCTCGGAGTGTGGTGGAGTCTCCTTCCATGGAGGTTTTTAAGCAGAGGCTGGAGGGCCATCTGTCGGGAGTGCTTTGAGGGTATTCCTGCATGGTAGGGGGTTGGACTGGATGGCCCGTGTGGTCTCTTCCAACTCTACATTTCTATGATTCTATGATTCTTCCATTTTAACACTCTTCCTCTCTTGCCTCAGCAGATGCCTTCCCAGTGGCTCTCTCCACAGCTACATTGCTCACCCTTTCTTTCCTCACCCTGCACTTTTCACTGTGCTCCCTCCCTTGCTTGTTGCACTCCAACACTTGCGTCTGCCACCCATCCTTGCCCAACTTTGTGCCACCACTCCTCTCTGCCTTGTATTCCCCATCATCTTATGCCATTGCTTCCTTATACCAACCCGTCTTACTTCCATCACCTTATACCTTCCTCTCTTGCCATTGCACCTCTCACTCTCCCTGCCCTCGTCCCCCACCCTTACAGCTTCATAATGCCTGTTTTTCTTACTTACTGCACTCCACCACCTGCTCTTCTCATGGAATCACAGAGTTGGAAGAGACCACAAATGTCACTGAGTCCAGCCCCCTGCCACTCAGCAGTACACCATCAAAGCACTCCTGAGAGAGTTCTCCTTCCTTCCTCTCACCTTGTGCTGCCACGTCTCCCTGCTGTTGCAACTTACATCCACCTCCTACTGTCCCTCCCTTCCCTCAGGTTGCTTCACCTTGCCCCGTGCCGTGCTTCCTTCCCTTGCAGTCACAGCTGCACTTTCTAATCCTCTTTTCCTCCTCCTTGTTAACTTCATGCTGTATGAAGCTGCCTCTTCTCTTTCAAAAACAAAGTTAAAAATTAGTCAAGATGAAGACAGTGGTCCCACCACAACTGCACAACAAGGAGAGGGAGAGGAAGGAAAGCAGGTTGGGGGGTTGTAGCAGAGACAGTTGGGAGAAGGCAATATATGGTGGAAGGAAGGTGACAATAGTAGAAATGGCTCTTTTCAGCCCATATAGGACAGTGGGAGAACCCTACATACCACTCATAAAATGGAACTTGGTTTTCCCCCGTCCATATTAAATAGAAGCACATAATATAACTACATCAAGCAAGTTAGTTTAAAAAAACCTGCTTGCTGATGATATGGGGCTTTCTTTTTGCTGCTTTCATCACACCTTTGGCTATGGTGCATAGACTTAGATCCAGTTAGAAGAAGATGAGGCCAGAGCAAGCATTATGCCCCCAGTGGGTGTTCCCTTAAGGAATCTTGGGATGCAGACCCATCTCGGACACCAGTAACTTGCTTCACTTCCAGGTGATGTGAAGCCACACAATGGCTTATGTCCATGTGAATTCCAAAGTTGCCACTTTGGGATTTCCCCTCATCAGGCAGACAGAAATGGTGATCATCTAACAACAGGTAGGCTGTTTAGTGTGTGGATACATGACCTGCACTGGGCCAGGCCTTATAAATAATGAAATTGTGGCCTCTTTGTTTTCCAGTCATGTCATGTCTGTTCAGGCTGCCTGCATTTTCCTTGCTCTCACTACACCCACAATGTGGAGTGTCTCTTCTGTTCATAGATTCTGGCCTTCATGTTATCAGGCATTCACATAAACAGATGTATTGATTAGTGTCAGATTGAGTTGCATTTGAGAATACTTATTTTTCAACAAACAAATTGAATGTGACCTAGGACTTTTGACTACGGTGTGGATCTTTGTTTCTAACATGGGATAGCAATGTCTTCCTATAACTCAACCAAAAGGAAGGCTATAGATTTAAGTGCAGTCATCCTTTCATGCTTTGGAGTCCTTGATTCTAAAACTAATACTTATTAATTTTAAGAAGAATAAAAAATTGTATAGGCTGCCAAAATATTGTATTCCATTTATAGTCTCCAGTGCTAAAAACAGTATGTTAGACTAACATGCCTGTACCACTGTATTCTTGCCACCGCCAGGGGTTTTGAGGGCAACACGTTACTTTACAGTTTAATTTAAAAATTCAAAGCATGTTGGGTAAATGCTTACTTGTACAAAAAAGGTTATGTTTGGCTTGGTATCACTTACTGCTTCCAATGGAACCCATCAAGGCTCTGCTGTCTGGTTTTGCTCTGTTGTTTAATGCCCATTAGCATTGAAAGCTAATGTATTTTTGTGCATTCTCTAATTTCAATGCTGTATTTTTTCTAGAATGATGGAAGTGGGACAACCAAAAGTTGTGTAGTCAGTCCTTCATTCAAATGACTACAAGACCATTAGTATCCAATCATTCTACACAGTCCAAATCAAGAGATTATGCATATAACACATCACTATCACATCACCGTCACTAATACTGAATGACCATCACTGCAGTAACGTTACAGTATACCAACATCCCAACTGTTACTTTTGTAATATCTCTTTTCTACCGATAGCATTTCATTGATTAAATGTCTGCTCTAACCAGGGATTACAGAAATATAGACACTTAAATGGCAAGTCTTTTCTCTGAAATAAAATTGTTCCAGCTTGGTGTAGTGGTTTGAGTGTTGTACTATAACCCTGGAGACCAGAGTTCAGTTCACCACTTGGCCATGGAAACCCACTAGGTGAACTTAGTGCGTCACACACACCCAGCCCCCAGAAAACCCTGTGATAGGTTTGCTTTTAGGGTTTCCATAAGTTGGAAACAACTTGAAGGCACACAACAACAGTTAGCAGAGATAGCTTCACAATTAAGCAAACTGAGGAAGACTGATGCAGTGGTGGGATGCTGGAGACAGAGCTATTGCATCCTCCATCACCACACTACAACCTCCATCCCTCTTAAGTTAGCCTTCTTCCATCAGGCACACTATTCATCTTCTAGTCTGGTTGGTTTCTATACATAGAGTGGAAGTGGGAGCACCATTTTAGCTTTTAATTAACTCAGGGCACATCCAGATTGATTGAAAAGTCCTAGATTTTGTTTTTGTCCTTTATTTATTTTCTTAAAATGCTTATATCCTGATCTTTATCTGAACTTTATCTGAGCTTATCCTGATCTTTATCTGAACATCTCAGGGCAGCTTACAACAAAACCAATTAAAAACAATAAATAATTACAAAAGTTCAAAAAGATGAATAAGTACATTGAATAATATCTCTGTTCAAAAACAGACAGTTCAAAACTGGTTAAAACAATCTTGAATAATATAACCATAAAACATGTCTAGCCTGGATAAAATCTGTTTTGCCTGAAGCTTTTAACGGAAAGCCAGGTTTTAACCTGGCACTGAAATTATTCCAGTCTTGGCTCCAATCAGGGAGGGAATTTCACAACCAGGGTGCCATCACAGAAAAGGCTCTCTCCCATGTCCTCCCTCAACGTATTTCCCCTACTGATGGGACACAGAGAAGGGCTTCTCCAATAGATCTCAATTCTCAGGCAGAGAGAATTGACAGAGAGGCATTCCCTCAAGTATCGAGGTCCCAAGCCATTTGGGAATTTAAATGTTATTTCCAAATCTTAAATTCAGAATGGAAGTGTATTGGCAGCCTGTGCATTTCCTTCAAAGAGGTGTTATATGGGGAGGGGTGCACACCTTAAGTTGCCTGTCAACTTATAATGAACCCATGAATTTTGTAGGGTTTTCATAGGAAAGGAGTACTCAGAGGTGTTTTTACCAGTTCTTTCCTCTGAAATATAGCCTACAACACTTGGTATTCATTGACAGTTTCACATCTAGTACTAACCAGAGCTGACCCTTCCTAGCTTTGAAGATCAGATGGGATCTGATGTTGTTATGGTATTTAGGTTGGCACATTATGTGGTATCAGAATGGGAATTCCAGTGAGCAGTTTAGCTGCTGCACTTTGCACTAGCTGCATTTTCTAAAACATCTTAGGGTGCATATAGAGTGTGTTGCAGTAATCTAACTGAGAAGTTACCAGTGCATGGACTGCTGTGGCAAAGTTAACCTTGTCCAGGAATGGTTGTAGCCAATGGCTCAGGTGAAGCTGGCCCCAAACACACAGAGCCATCAAGTCTGACTGGGCCTCCAGTGACAAGGATGGATCCAGAAGTACTCCCACACTATGCACCTTCCCCTTCATGGGGAGTGCAGCCCCATCCAGGGCAGGTAACCTACCCAGTTCCCAGACTCAAGAACCACCAAGCCCCAAAGCCTCCATATTATTGGCATTCACTCTCAGTTTATTCACCCTCATCCAGCCCGTTACAGCATCACCTCTACAGCCCCAGTCAACTCAATGACAAGGAGGAGTTGAGCTGACTGCCATTAGCATAGTGATGTCGTCTAACCCCAAAACTTCTAATGACCTCTCCCAGTGACCTTTCTCTAACTTAAAACTGCATTAAACTAAACCAACCCACAGAGCTGGTGCAGTCTCTAGCTGCACTGGGAGCTGATAGAAAATATTCTGGGATAAAAGACAAAATAAATCTAAAGGATGAAGGAAAAATGGGATTTTCTGTTCTTTTTAATCAGTCTGGTTGAGCTCTCAGGAATGTATCTTGGGCCAGCCCTGTTTATAAGCAGGCTTGGCAATGAAGTCCCCGCCCCCACCTCTCTCTCTTCTTCTTTTTTAACCCTGCATAGTTTTTGAACAAAGGAAGAGACCATGCAAAATGTCCAGGATGATATGAAACATTTGTGTATTTTAGTAGTTAATAAGTGGCACACTAAAAAAAAAAATGTTCGGTACAGCCGTTTTAAAATGTGTGTTGTACTATTGCATTGCCTGCTGTAAGTTTTTCCTTTCCAGCTATCTTTTTGAATGGTAATTATAATAATATGCAGATTATGGATGCAGATCTCCATTAATTTCATTCTTGAAGGAAGCAACAAGTGATTTCAGCAAATTTCTGTGAGGAAGTTTCCAAAACCTGTGCAGTTTTAAACATTCTTCATAGATCAGGCCTTTTTTGTGCAAAGTTCTGTGCATGTGCATATTTAGTTATTAATTACAATTAATTATTGTCTACTATTATTTAATTAATATAATTTATATGTGTTTTAATAATTAACACATTTTTCAACCATTTTTCAAATACTTTCGAATATTGTTTCTAACTACTAATTACTAACGCAGATGTAGAATAGTCAGGAGCATTTTGTTCCTGTGTCTGAGAGGGACAGACCACTAAATTGATATCAAAATGAGATTGTATCACTGTAGGAAAATATGAACCCCATCCCATCACTTTTAACATCATCTTAGCCCTTATTACCTGTATTGGTAAGATACACATTAATAGAAAATTTAATTATTTATATTATGAAATTAATATTCTGGGCCAAGGGCTCTAATTGTGGCAAGTGAGCTTACAAAACAACCAATAAATGCAAAACCAACCAAAATAAAACCACTAATAAAGGAAGGAAGGAAGGAAGGAAGGAAGGAAGGAAGGAAGGGTCACTAAATCCTGTCTGATCTTGGAGGCTAAGCAAGGTCAGCCCTGGTAGTACTTGGATGAGGCAGTACCAACAAATGCCATGTACTGTAGGCTATATTTCAGAGGAAGGACCTAACAAAGCTACCTCTGAATATTCATTGTGTAAGATAACCCTATAAAATTCATGGGGTGACCATAAGTCAACAGGCAACTTGAAGGCACATACATAGACACTAAAAATAAACCAAGCAACCCTTATACAATAACTCTGAAATATTTAAAAGCAAGACCAAGTAAACATCTCAGAATAGATCTTACTTTCTGAATAGAAGAGTTGATCATATGTTGATTGATTGATATATAGTGAAACAGAGTTTATGCATGTTAGAAAAAACAAGAGTAGGTTAGCAAGATAAGACAGGGGTTACATTTTAGCTACAAATATAGAGGTAAGCTTGATGCTCTCATTTAATCAGTATGGCCTGTAATATAACATTGTTGACTTTCCTTGGAAGGATGCACCTGGGAAGATTTTTAAAAAGTCTGAAATAAGCAGAGTTTAATGGATAGAGTGTCTCTCCTCTTTGCGGTTAAATGAAATCTTGCTATCAGAACATTTTCCAGTTTCATAAAAACACAGAGGTATTTATTTGAAAGGAAGCAAGCAAGCCATTTAATATATTTCCCAGATGTGGGACAGCTGATGAAATTGAAAGCCAAGGCAAATCCACAAAGCCTTAGTCATAATTAGCATAAGGTGTTCTCAACATATTCAAATAAATGCCAAAAATCCTCAGCTTTTTTTGGACACTACATGTTCACTGAACATTCTTCACTTAGTAAATGTGCTCTACCTGGGTTTTTCATAGGCTATAGGTTGTTTGTTGTGGGAACAGAATTTTGGACTACATAAGATTTAAGTCTGATCCGGTATGGTTCTTACATTCCTGGCTGACTAGAGCACATTCTGAACCCCAATTCTTGTTTTCACACATAATTAAAAGACAGGAATGAACTGAACCTGAATTCTGGTTCATTTCTCTTCCCAGTCACATGAAAGGCAGATGGAAGTATATGCAATTCTAAGGCTTCACACAGGCTCCTTTATGAACAGAGTGCTAAATCATTGTTTTGCACTAAATATTCTCCTTTTGTCAGCATTTTTTTTTAATGTGGAAAACCATCTGGTCTGTCTCCTTATGTTTTATTTTCTCTATGGAAACAGTTCCATTGTTACACACCAATAGTAGAACTTTCAGATTTGAGAAGCTATGGATTTAAGATTTGCATTTCTGTGGAACTCAAACATTTATTTAGGAAGTTATCTTCACTCTGAACTTTTCTACCAGAATTGAAGGACAAATCAGAAGCACATGTACATGGGTGCTATTAACCAAATTTTAATTTTGCAATATTTCACAATAATTATTGATTAAAAAATCAAAAACAATAAACATATTTACCTTTTTATATTCAGCAAAAGCTTTACAAACTGTAAGAAAAATATCATGACTTTCAAAAATACCTTTCAAGAGAACTTCACAAGGGATGTGGCATCAGACTCAGCCAGACTTCTTATAACAATATGAAATTGAAGTCCACATTTGGTCATGAATATACTTAGTGACGTATGACAACATAAAACAAAATGTTCTCATTATGTGTTTCTATAAAGGTATTCGGAAAGCAACCATCAAGTTTCCAAATGTGATTAAATATGTGTATTCAGAAAGTTTGCATATTTGGTTGACTTTTGGCAGTGTCTTTTTCCTCTTGGCAAATCTAAGGAATGTCTACCACACACTGAAGCTTGGCACAGATCAAGCTCAAAGAGTCCAACAGAAGAAGTCTAATCGTCAGAAGGGAACTGAATGAACTATTTATGGATCTGTTGCATAACAAGTTCAGACTTTCCTGGACTGAGGATTCCTTTTAAAATACTTTTAAGAAAGCTGCTGTTCTACATAGGCTTCTGTGAATGCACTAAATGAGCCCTTCAGCTGGTTTTTAAAAAGTGATTCAAAAAAGGTAGTATCTCTAATATAATGAGAAGCTATGGCATGACTTCTGCCCATGTTTGTGTTTAACTTCTTTGGGGCTGGAATTCAGTTGTATCTAGTTCTAAATAAGGTAGAACCTTTCTTCTAGCATCAGTGTGGAAGAATTTCAGACAAGTTTTTCCATGAGGTAAGAAGAGAAAGGATACTGTGAAACAGCCAAATGTCCGACCATCCTGGCCAAATCATTACTTTGGTCATCCCAGTTTTATAGTATATATGCTTTGGGTGAAAAATTTCAATTTATTATACCAGTTTTAGTCTTTTTAACACATCCTAGTGTGTTATGGCTAGTACCAAGTAGACCATCAACCCACTGGAAATCACAGAGCATGTGTAGGATTGGCATCAGTCCTCATTAACCTTGTATCAGCATGCGGAACAGGGCATAGAAAAGGAAGAAATGGACTATGGGCTCCTAAAGGGTTTGAAGACTGTCTGAAGGGTCTGGAAGTCTCCCGCAATTTGGAGGAACATTGGGGAGGTAGTCTGTACAGGAAATGGCACATGGTGTAGCTGGCTCCTATTTTAGTACTTTTAGGGGATCAGGACAGCAAAAAACTGAGGAGAACAAGGGTGAGGATTATGTAGCCCTCTAGGTGTTGCTGAAATGCAACTGCCAACACACCCCACCTTTGACTAAGTTGGCTAGGGCTGCCGAGGATGACTGACTTCTTTGTCCGCTATTTCCTCTGAGTGCATTCAGACACACACACACACACACACACGCCACTTCAGAGCATCTTGCAGTCCTCACAAATAATGTTGGATATGGCCTCTAGGGCCCAACCTAAAACAGAAATTGAGGGAAATTTAGCAGGGGTTGTGGAAGTGCCTTTTTACTTATGCTGGACACTGTCAAAATCCAATTGCTAGTCACAGCTCAAATGTGCCCATTGAATCAATTGCTGAATGACAAGTCATCACTTATGAAAATCCCATTGATTTAATGAGTCTGCACTAGTAGGAACTAAGAACTGGGCTGGAGTCAAAGGTACCAGAAACCTTCTGATCTTGGAAGCTAAGCAAATTCAGCCCTGGTTAGTACTTGGATGGGACACCACCGGGAAATGTCAGGTGCTGTCAGAGGAAGGTTGTGGCAAGCTACCTCTGAGTATTCCTTGCCTAAGAAAACCCTATGAAATTCATGGGGTTGCCATAAGTTGATAGACAACTTGAAGGTACATACACACACATTAACTAGAGTTAAACAGGCTGCCCTGTCTCCAAATGACAATGGATAGACATCAAACCATTGCTAAAGATCTTCTTGTCCCATTGTGTCTTGATTGCTTCCATGGACAGATTGTAAAGGTACGAGTGGGGACAAATCATATAAGTGATGCAAGTCTTCACAAAGCCCGGAAGGCTTTGTGAGCATTTGCAACCAGTGTTCAAAAATACTTAATGTTTTTCTTTTGTTTTTGAGGCAAGCAGCTGACTTATTGTTCTAGAAATGGTAATTCTCTACTAAATTAAAATGGCTGGGCTATTTAGGATGGGCCAACAGTAGTACTTAGCCTTGACAGATGAATATTGGCCATACCACTACGAAAATATGGTCAAAATATCTCACACCATGAACCGTGTATTGGTTGCAACTTTTGTTACTGGAGTATTCATCCCACTATAAAATTAGTATTTTGAGATCCTCTTTGACAATGATCTCGTTTTGAGATCCTCTTTGACAATGAATGAATGAACAATGAAGAACTTGGAATTAAACATGATTCTGTGTAAATATACTAAATGTT
The DNA here is from genome assembly GCA_030412105.1 of Cyclura pinguis. NCBI lineage: Eukaryota > Metazoa > Chordata > Lepidosauria > Squamata > Iguanidae > Cyclura > Cyclura pinguis. The sequence continues at coordinate 86,387,849 of CM059600.1, forward strand.
TTTTTTCCCCTATGTCATGTTGACCATGCTTTCTGAAAATGACTTAATTGAAAGACACATTTACAAGTGAATTCAGAAAAGCTTATTAATTGAAACATTCACGTACATAGTTTTAAACTGGCTTAAGCTTTATAACCTGTTTTGATCTGGTAACTTTTCTTATGTTTTTAGTTTGTTTACATTATTTTTATTATGCTAAATTTAAAATTGTTATAAACTGCTTAAATTGGTTTTATTTGTATGCCTCTCTGAGACTCCCAAACTATATGGCAGGATATAAATATCTTAATAAATAAATAAATTCTAGTATTCTGTGATATTTGGCCCAGACAAAACAGCTTACTGCAATGTATCCATACAACTGATTTTGTAGTTTTGAGTGTACATGTCCTTGGATTTATGGAGGTTTTCATTTTATCAGTAAGTTTATATAAATAATCTTTGCTTAAGCTTTTTTGAAAATCTAGTGCTCTCCCTGCATGAACAGCCTCTTTCAGCTCTTTGTCCCCATTCCCTTACAAAGACACTTAAATCCTTTAATATCCTGGATTAAAACTAATAGGGTTTCTCCTTATGTGACCCCTGAGTGAGTCAGCAAAAATAACAGCACTGCTGTGCAGAACCCATCACTTGATACTGAGAAGTTTCAGAGAACAGCAGTTAATTCCTTTCTGTGTCCAGAATTTGCTACATAGCCCTAGCAGTAAATAGGCGTATAAAATTTGTGTAATTCACCACACAGATATAGATGTCTGATAATAAATCTTGAATGTGTAAGCCATTTACATTAACAGAGTATCAGAGCATTTGTATTTAGTGCTACCTCCAGTGCCTTTTAAGTTGTTGTTTAAAAGGCAAACATATACTTAAAATACTGGCTTCTTCTGAAGATGTTAACTAGCCAGTACAAAGTAACCAGTTTATTTTTCAATCTTTATTTACAAAGATTTCAGTCAAGGGTGAGATCTTATATCAGGAATAGGCATGGAAAGAATACTGGAAAATGGTTGGAAAACTTTGTGTGTGTGTGTGTGTGTGTGTGTGTGTCAAGAAATTCTGTTGAAAAGAATCCTGGAGGGACAAGAATCTTCACAGTTCAGGACTTATTCTGTGCAAAATATGCATGTATTTGTTTTGCATAGAAAATAGCAGTTTCTACACAAGAAACAGCACTTTCTTGGTGAAAAATAATATTTCAATGCAGAAATATTAATTCCTCCCAGAAAATGTTTTCTGTGCAGAAAAAGCTGTAATAGGGAATTTGTTCTATGTAAAATCCACACATGGTTAATTTGCATAGAAAACAGCATTTTCTGCACAAGGATTGATATTTCTGTGTTCAAATATTATTTTTTTTATGCAGAAAATGGAGGTTCCTGCACAGAAAATGCTGTTTTTTGCACGAAACAACCACATGTGAATTTTGCACATAGTAAGTCCTGAACTGAAAATAGCCTTTGACAACTGCAGTTTTCAAAAACTTTCTTGCAGTGGGAAGAAAATGGCTGAAAGTACTTGTAGCTACCTTCAAGAAGAAGAGTTAACATCCGCAGTCAGTAGATGTAGCTACTATGACAGATCCTGTTCTGTAGCTATGTTTCTCAATACGACCACAAAAAAATCTACCTTAGAAACAAGGCAAGCCCCCAGTGGGGGGAATTCTGAGGCATTGGGAAATGGGGCAGTGAGCAAGAAAGCACCCATACCTCTCCTGGCAGTGTACTGTGCAGCAGGCAAAGGATCCATGAGTCCTGTCAAAAAGCTGTTTGTTGCAAAGAACCATGCTTCTAGCAGAGGGGTGGACGCTCCCTAGCACTTCAGTAATCCCTTTGTTGGCAGAGCTGATTGGCTTCTAAGGTAGGTTTTGGGGAGTACTTTCAGGCATTGCAGTGGTTCAGTGACTGTAAACATGAATGCCAAAATTTACAACATAGTAAATTGGACTTACAGCATCATAAATACAGAATAGAATGCCAGCTCATGTTTGCCTAGATCACTTTCATAGCACACCATCACTTTGCAGGAGATATCTGGTTTATTTGACTAACAGTTTCTGATACTGAATAATAATAGTTAATGAAAGTTATACAATTTGTGCATGTATTTCATACAAGATGCAACCATAAAAATAAAAATAATAAAAAGAAGGAAGAAAAAGAATCCATGATCAAATGGAATAGGTCTAAACACTTTAGAGGTATTGGTAGTATTACGGGTCTCCAGAAGTCCTCAATTAGCCACAGGGACTACCAGAAGAACAATATATTGTTCCATAAGCCTACATGCATTTTGGAAGGATGAAACCTACCTGAATATTAATGTATATACACTATAAATAGTAACCATACATTGTCAATGATTAAAGTTGAAAGAATAGTGCAAGTGACTTAAGGCACAGGACTAAATTTGCAAGACCTGAGCAGAGCTCTAAATAATAGGATCAACAAGATTTCTTTTTGTTTGAACCTTTGTCTTGCCAATTCCTATGCTCTAGTAAATATCATGCCTTGGGAGATTTTTGTCTTTTTGCTTGCTGGCAGAAGGTTGTAGCTTTATTTTTCCTACCACAGAACTTCTCCTCCCCACTTGCACCTTTACTCCTGCATTGCAAAGTACTCTTCAATCTGAATTCTAATATTTTAGGTGTGTTCCCAATAAGTGTTAGTCAGTACTGGGAGCAAGTATGGTGTAGTGATTTCAGTTTTGAACTGGAAATCCAGGAAATCAGGGTTTGAATCCCTCCTCCATCATGGAAACCCACTTGGACGAGTCACACTCTCTCTGCCTAAGAGGAAAATAGTGGCAAACCTCTTATGGAGAAACATTTCCAAGAAAACCTCAGGATAGGGCCACCATAGATCAGAAATGACCTGATGACACATTGCAACAAGAATATTAGCTAGTGAATTCTATTTTATATTATTTAAGGGCTGCCTCCCATTGCTTTGCCTTCTTCTGTCTTGGGTCTGTAATAGTTATAGTCTAATTTGAGTTTTTGAGTTCATTAACCTTCTTTTCATAGCCTTGGCTTTATCTTACTCATTCTTTGCACATAATAAATAGTCCAAAAGGTTTCCTAAAACTTAAAGGAAGCTATGACATGCCTTTCTTCTAAGACTTTGATTGAAGTGGCCGATTTTCAACAAAGTTGATCTTAAACTGTCCAAATTTTGTAAATGGGCTGTATGAGGGAGTGGTTTTGGCACCCACACACATGCTGCATCCCTGTTGCTGCTGCTGCTGTTGGTGTCTGGCAGCAGGGCTTCATAGACACCAGGTTAAGAACCACTGTGATGGTACATTAGTTGAATGTATTTTCAATAAGTTTATCAGGGCCAGGAGGACTTAGTGTCATAAATGACCACTAAGATAGTCAGAGAATCCCTACACAGATGCACACATGCTTTGATTGTGGATGCTCTTGTTTCTTTTTTAAAGAGATTGTACTGTACTGATTCATGTTAAACTGTTGTAGCAATTTATATTGAGGCCATTTCCACACTACACCGTTATAGTACTATTAGTCCACTTTCAACATCCTATGGAATCCAGGGGTTTGTAGTTTAGGGAGGGGCCTTTAGAATTCTCAGCCAGAGAGCTCTTTGGCCTCAGTAAACTACAAACCCCAGAATTCCACAGGAGGTTGAAAGTGGAATAATAGCACTATAAGAGTGGAGTGCAGAAATGGCCTGACTATTCTGAAATTTCCCCTTCATCCCACAACATAAAGCTTCTTATACATATTGCAGTTGTTACAGTCCTTTACAAGGATGACTGTGTAGGCATGTGAATAATTCTGTGTGATAAACCAGTGGATGTGCCTCTGTTGATGTTGCCCGGCCCTTGCCCTCATCCTGACACTGCCTACTCTGTCTTTGTTGAGATGCTATTCTACTTTATGCCTCCCAGGAAGCAAGGGACATCATTTTTGCAATGGTGGAGTGTTTGTGGATGTGCATGTATGTGCACAGTCAATCCACTTCCATGGTTCTGCATCTTGCTTCTTGGTGCACAGGGAGGTGGATTGGTTCTCTGTGATGGGAGAGGAGGCAGAAAGGAGAAGCAGTGGCTGCCTGCCTGCTCCTGGCTGAGTTCCTCTGGCAGGTGTCAACTGAACAAACCTTCTTCTGTAGAATTAAATGTGCCACTTCCTAATGTGAACATACCTTTCATGCCACCCACACTCCTCCCTGGAGCCTGGAAACAAGACCCATGCAAAAAGGGCCACACAAGCTTTGCTAGCACAAATAATACTAAGTTTATTAACTTATGTTCTGTGGAGAACCTCTGGAAATGGTGCATGAAAGATAACCTAGTGAACCCCCGTTACGTTTTGGGATGGCATGACAGCACAAACAGATGCTAGGTTGTGGAGGAGACAAATGCTAGAGAGTTAGAAAATGCTGTGTAGCAAGCAAGAGCACCTGTAAATTGTATAACCCAAAGAAAAGTGAGTCTGTTTATTAGACAGGATCAGATGTCCCAAGCATCCGTCATTTGGAAAGGAGGGATTTCCACAGGTTGCACCCCATTGAGGTCAGGGTTCAGAGGGAAGGGAAGCTTCCCCACCTTGTAGCTGACCATGAGCAAACCTTGTTACATGGTGTGCCATCATCCCCCAGACTGTCCCCACACTCTCCTTCCAAGCTGAGCCAGTAGTCTCCAGCATTCCAGGAGGTGCACATGGGCTCACTCCCTACAGAGAGAGGAAGGTCTTTCTCTACTTATCACCCATCCCAAGCCACCCTTCAGGTGCTTCTTTTTTCTAGTCCCTCAGAGAGCAGGCTTCAGCTGCATGCCACGCCTCTACTCCAACATCAAGTGGGACAGCCTGACTGGAGAGGACAGCAGCAGGAGAAAGGGGAAACAATGGGAGAAAGAGAGGAGAGAGATGGTAAAGGATGTGAGTCAGGGAGCAAAGAAGAGAGGAGACCCAGGCAGTGCCGCTGCTGTACCTCCACATGATGATGGCTCACATAGCTTTCAGAGCTGAAAGTGCACATATTCGGTGTGGCCAAATCAACAAGAAAAAGTTGTCAGTGGAATGAGGGGATCAGGACTTTGCTAATGAAGTCAGAATGTCACCAATATTGGAAGAGAAAGAAAAAGAGCTAGGTACTGCAGGATGGCAAGGCGCACATCCCAAAGGAGTGAGTCCATTTGGAAGAATTTTAAATTGTCACTTTTAAAGTGCAACTGAAAAAGTTTTGATGATGGTACAAGGCTGGGAGAATGGTTACCAGTGACTACAGACGTTTGCTTGCACCATGTGAATAAAGAATTTAAGTTGGAAACGTCAGAATACGATCAGGCACAGATGCATAACGTTTACCTCATTTGGATTCCCCCAGTTTCTCATTGTCTTATTGACTCAAAAACTGAAAGTGAGACTTTAGTGTTTTTTAGGTAACAGTATGTACACTGGGTGAGAGCCAATGGGCTGTAGTGGTTTTAGTGCTGGACTAGGTCTCTGGGGGACCAGGGTATAAATCCTTGCTCAACCATCGAAAGTTACTAGGTGATCCTAGGTCACACTTTCTCAGTATGAAATGAGTGCAGTGGCAAACCCCTTCTGAATCAGTCTTGCCAACAAAACCCTGTGATAGGATAAGGAATAAATCAACTTGAAGATACATAAGAACAACAGTTGACAATGGGGCATACAGTGCAGTATTTAAGGCCTGCATTCAGTAACTAGGCCTAATGTAGTAGTCAGTTAAATCAGTGGGATGTACATAAGTGTTGAGATACCATTCAGCAATTGATACAGTGGGTCTCCTCTAGGTGGGATGAGCATTTAGATTTAGATCTTTATTAGCATGTTTTCTGTAACTTGGCTGTCTGCATCTTGAGTTCTATATTTTAGTATACTTTAATTTTAGAATAACATAACTATGACTGTTTTCATATCAGAAATGGGGAAAAAGATGCTCTATAATTGTCTCCCTGGATAAGCTTAAGTCCTTTTTATTTATCTCCTTCGTAACTGAATTGAGGAAAGCAGCGATAGCCAATTCAGAGTATAACATTTTCAGTATCTAAAGGAATAAAATCCTATGTATCTTGGAAAAAAATTAGCACATTTGTCTGCATGTCTTTTGAGAACACTCCTCGAAGTCTTTATTCATTCCTTAGCTTGTTGTGCTAGAAACTGCAAACTCATAAATTATGAAGACGCTGTGACAGTGTAATTATAACAGTCAATTATACAGCTCTTTCATACTGGTGATGTGCCAGAAACTCCATCCAATTTAAAAAATGGCAGTTTGATTACCTGGAGAGGTGTATTTTCCTCTCATTTCATACTAAACACACCCAATTAAGTTTCTGTGGTTGCACCTCATACTGTTACAGAAGATTTGACTTCTCAACCTGCTCTCATCTTATCTTCTGTCTGATACTTTATAGAAGGGAAACTCCCCCTCATGGCTGGGATTTATTAAGAAGCTAGGAACCACCTTGAAGTGTCTGTAGTAGATTATAGTGACTTGCTTTACAGGAACACTTCTGTCATGAGTTCACATGTCCTGTGTGCTATGTAACATCAAGGAGTAGTATGCTTCCAGACTCTGCTATGGTATGATATTTTCACATACTTCTTGAAATGTTCCAACCTCTAGATAGCCTTCAAGGAGTCTGTCACACCTGATGCTATTTTAAGACCTCTATACACATTAGCGCTGTGTGTGAATGACGTATTAGTTACTTAACACAGAAAGCTGTGGGTTTTTTTTAATTAAAAACACACCAAGAAAAAAGTATGTAGGAAAGTTTATAAAGTCAGATATCTGAATAATTTTCTGTTTGGATTAGTACCTTGCAATGCTTTGTTGCATGTACTGTTTGAAAATGTTATCAATGCTGGCTGAATAGAAGCATTAGAACAAAAAGTAAACACTGTAGAATATAAGCCTGGTTAACATGCAACACTGGACTCACCCAGACTGACAAAAAGCTTTGGGATTTGGCAAACATTGTACCTGTTCTGGTCAGTTTTTTGCAACATGCCAACAATATCTTCCTATGACAGTTTATTCTTCATGAATTTTTGACCCCAGCCAGAACTTTCAAGCCCTGGGCAACGGGAGGGGTAGGATTCCTATCCTGAGAGTTACTGGGACAGATAAAGGTTCACATCCCATGTCTGTTTCCATTCACTCACTTCCATCTGTACTTCTTGGCAGTTTGGTGACTTCCACTGATGACAAGTTGCATGTAACAGAATGGGGAGGGAAGGAGACCCTGCCCAGACCACAGTTAACTAAGACAAAGAAGACGGATGAAACCTCACTATATTTACAGCATGACTGGGTGCAAGGAACAGCCACTACAAAGTGTGCAGCAAAGAAACAGAATAGTCCAACCTTTACCGGATCTCTTGTCCATCTGAAGAAATCCACTGTCACCTTAGTGATGTGGGTTCATTTTTAGTTTATCAAGGTGCTTTGGAAATTAATTTCAGTGTAGTCTGCTCTCCGTATTTGTAGGCTTTACTTTCAATGATTTGATTATCTGGGAATTTCTCCAAGTCCTGCCCCCTCACCTCCAACACTTCTTTTCTAGGGCCACCTTCCTCTCAGCAGCTCCAATCAGACCACACGGCCCTTTAAAAACCCACCTTTGGTCCTCCTCCACAAGCAGCTGCCTGGCCAGCTAAGAACAGCTCACAGCCTATTTCTCAGCACCACAAACCCTCTCCCAACACCCTCAGCCACCCAAGGAACAAAATGATTGAGAGAGAGGAAATACAGGGCCACCGTGCCGACCCACCTCCTTTCCCTCTCTTTTCCCTGATCTTTGATTTGGGCTCTGGGTGTCCGTTTTCCCTACCATTCCTTGGCCCCCTTCTCATAGACACATACATACACAGTTTAATAATTGCAACTTCCCCCCTTCTGCAGGGGTCTCGCACTCATAACCCTAGCAAATGAAGAGGGCTGACTGTACTTAGAGTGTAGGATGAGCATACTTGGCTCTCCTCCTGCCCACTTTGTCTTCATAACAACACTGTGGGGTAGGCTGAGCTGAGAGAGAGCAACTGGCCCAAGCTCGACCAATAACTTTCATGGCTTAGGGGATGGGGCTAGAAGCTGAATCTTCCCAGTCCCAATCCTGCACTTTAACCATTATATCACACTGCTTGTTGTGGTAAACCAAAAAAGAGGCCAGGATACTTCCAGTTCCTCACTCTTTGGCTTAATGCCAGTCACTTCTCCCTGACTCCTACGTTGTTGCTAGAGTATGTTTTCAAGCGAGATCTATATTCTGTTTTGCCAAGTCTCATTTAATTCTTCATCAATGAGATTATGACATATATTTGAACTTGCAGATCATTTGGCAGTCATGTAGGATATGCTGTTTAATTTTTGCGCTTTTTCTCTGTGGCATACTGTTATATCTATTCTTACCCTATTTCTTTTCAAAGACAGACATCTGACATGTTATTCCTGTGACATTGTCTTGAGGTCTGCACACTTCAGTTCTGTCTTCAGTTGACAACCTGTGAGTAAACCAAGTGGTAATAGAAAGGAAGGTGAGAGCAAAAGTCCTTTGTCTGATGTCACGGTGACTCGTCTCCGCACCACAGACACAGACGCACATAAAATGAAACACTGAGCACCTTAACTGATTTTAAATTCTTTCAGATATGGAAACTAGGAGCTTATTCAAATGAAGAGCAGAAGGAGGAACTGCTAAGGATATATGAAGTGCCAAAATGTCCATGCCAGGAAAGCTCTCGGCATTCTTGCTTTGACTCCTTTAGGCAGACAGGGCCATATGCTCTTTAACAGTGTCACATAAGATAGTATTTAGTCTGTTCTAGTCTTAATATGTTGGTCTTTGGAAAGAAAGGGAAAAAATATTGCAAGGAAATCAAAAGAGGAAAGCGTAGATGAAAACATTCCCAAAAGCCAAGTTTGCTTCAGCTGTCATCAAGCAAAGATTGTACAAGAGCATTAGGACTGGTGAAAAGTTTGGGTAAGAAGTGGCTATAAACATTGTAACTATCCTTGTTAGGACTTTTGAAGGACCGATGCCTTATGCTCAGAGACGGAGTTCTAGTTGTTAATTTGATCCCGGAAGAGAAATATTCTACTTTTAAGTAGTGAAATGCTTTATATTGGTTTTACCCCTGCATCATCACTAACAAGAAGCTTAGATATAGGCATAGGTATAGATGTAGATGTAAATATAGATACAGATACTGATTTTAATATATCTATATTTAACTATAGATAAGGGAGTGGACTATTAGTTGCTAGAAGGTATATTTTTCTTCCCATTTGACCAAAAACACTAAATTTGAGTGTTTATGTACTCAAATGCTTACAAATGCTTATTATAAAAAAAGCAACGTGGTGATGCTGCTGATGATAACATTATCTTATACTCTCACACTCACTGACAAATGCATATGTATGCATCCACACACACAAACCTGTCATTGCTGATGTACATGTTTAGTACACGCTCAGACTCTATAAACTAGTTTGAAGGCATGGTGAAATGGGGACAACACCTGTTTTCACTGTGATAATTTTAACAACATTCATCCCTTGGTAACATCAAAATATTATGCCTGTATGTGAATCAGATTTTAAAGTATAATGGCAGTCCCTTATCTACTGTGCTGTGTGCTAGGTCAGTCCAGTTAACTTCTGTACACATTTCACTTAGGTAGAGCTGAATATGCTTTGTAGTAGGATGTGTATCTACCAATAGATCCCTCTAGCAGGCATCAGAATCATGCAGCCTTCCAGATGCCATGGAACTGTAACTTCCAGCAGCTCTAGCCAGCTTATGAAATGATATGGCATGCTGCAAGATGCAGTTCAACAAGATCTGGAGAGACATATAAATTCCTATCCATAGTTTAGACACAGGCAAACATATTTAAACCAACACTGTAAAAGAGTTTTACGCTGCCACTATCTTTGTATCTTAGCTGGAGGAGGAAACTGTGTGGTCCTCCAAGTTCCTGACTATTGGCTAGGCTGGCTAGGATCACAGGAGCTTGCAGCCCAACATCTGGAGGACTGTATGATTCCCATCCCTGATGTACAGCAGTGCAGAACATATGGCATGATGTCATTGGACCCTGAGTTTTCCCATCCCAGCAAGCCACCTCCCATAAAGCAAAGCAGAGGTCAGGAAGATCTGGGCATGATGTTCTAACATATGTCCTGTGTTATTACTCAGTATGGGTGTTACCCTATTTTAAGGTAACATGGGAGACAGAAAGAAGTCAATTCAAGGTTACAGCTTACATTTGGCAACAATGATGCACTCCTGGTGATATCTAGTTCTGGCTTAAATATATTGTGTCTAGTAGTATGAACTTCATAGCTATTGATTTCAACCAACGGGAGGGCAGTCCTCCCGGGTGGCTGTTTTGACCCTAGAAATGGCCAATATCGGAACAGTCAGATGTAGTCAAAGATTTGTAACATCTTCCAATCTATTGGCCTCAGCGAGAGAGAAAGAGTGCTTTATGGCTTTCTCAGCCCACCTATTTAAAGTGCCACAATATACTTGTGATTGAAGAGAAAGTGCATGGATTCTTCCTCTGTATGCAATGATGCAGTGCAAGATAAAGGTACACGCATGTCTCTGATAGGAGGGCAGGATTTAGACTTTTTTTCTCATGTTTCTCTCACACAGTTTTGAAGTGAACATCTGATCATAATGCACATAGGAGAGCGCAAAGAGAGGCATTTCTAATGCAAATAAGCACCCTGGAGGTCTTGCATTTGCATTACAAACTGACTGAACCAAGAACTCCTTTGGGACAAAGAACACATGCATTATTAACAAGTGTGCTCCAGCAACGTCCCCACTCCACCCTTTCCCCCTCCGAAAAATGCTGCTGGGCAGACTCCTAATCCAGAATGGAACTGTGGCACATCCAGGGCAGACAAGATTTGGAAGTCTCTGTAGCTTTTGTTACTATCACTGTGGTATCCATCTGGCATGTGGTGTTGGGACAGAACTTCGAAGCACCATTTCTGTTGGTTTGGAGAGGCTGTTCCAGAAGATAATTCTGACAAAGGTGGCAATTCCTGCTTTAATACCTTGGCTGTTTCTCTGTATGGTTTCTCAAGGCTCCGTTTTATCCTGTGTGCTATTTAACAATTACATGAAGCTAGCAGGTGAGACTGTTCTAGGTTTGGGGGATAAATGCCACCATTATGCAGAGACTAGCCAAGTATGCCTCTATTCCATCTTAACCTCAGAAAGCTGTTTATGTTATGAGTCAGTGTTGTGACATCAGTAAATGGAGTACTTGAGGGTGAACAAATGGAAGCTCAATCTAGACAAAACAAAAATTGTTCCCGCTCAGGAAAAAAAAAGGAAAAAGGAAAAAAGGAAAAAAGAAAAGGAATTGGGCCTCTCTTAGATGAATGCTGAAACCCTGGCATGATCTTGATCAGTATGGATGTTCTTTCCAGCTCTTTCCTCTTTGGAAAAAAAGAATAGCGAATGCTAAGCACACCTTTAACAATTTCTCCTTATGGGAACATGTAGTTTCTTGTTTTGCAAAAGCACCATTAATCCCAGCACCATGTCCTCCACAATCAGATAAAAAGTACTAAGTAGTGCAATTCAAAAGGCTAGTACATATACAGGTGAGGGCATGGCATGAATTCTATTCCAAAAAAAACCAAAAAGAATTGTTAGCTTTTTCTTTAGAACATACAGTTGTCCCTCTACTTTCGCAAAAGTTCAGGGTGCAGAACCCTCACAAAAGTGGAAAAACTGTGAATAAATTCTCCCCCTCCCATTCCCTTCCAGGGCTACTGCATTCCTATTCCCATGCAAAAGGGAAGGGAATGAGAGGTGGGGCAAGACTCACACAAGGCTTCCTTTCCCCCTCTGGAGCTCCCCCTGCCATTCCTATGCATTTTGCTGAAAACTCGTGTGAACCTTCCCCCCTCCCCATTCCTTTCTGTTTTGCCCTGGCACAAGTTCTTTGCACTGGGCCAAAATGCATAAGAATGCCAGGGGGAATTCCGGGGCAGGGAGAGAAAGACTTGTGAAAGCTTTCCCGCACCCTCTTTCCCTTCTGTTTCGTGTAGGAAGGGGAAGGAGAGAGCTCCAGAGGGGGAAAGGAAAGCTCACACAAGCTTTCCCCCAGCTTCCTTTCCCTTTTGTTTTACATGGCAAGGGGAAAGCGGGAGCTCCAGAGGGGGGAAAGAAAGGCTTGCACAAGCTTTCCCCCACTCCCCTTTTCTTCCATTTTGTCTCGGTGCAAATTCTTTGCAGCAGGAAAAAGTGCATGAGAGGGGAGGAGAAGGGGGAGGCATGTGTACTTTCAAATAATCAAATTTGTGAACATCAAACCCACAAATGTGGAGGGAGAACTATAATTGTTAACACATGTACCCATGTGTGTGTTCTATCCACGTCTTGTAGCCTTTGCATGATTAGGAAATCCATATGGCACAATTAATTCTGCAAGCTGCCTTACACATTACGTGAAACTGTGAAAAGGAGAGGTACCAGCATGGTGAGGCACCAATGTTTCGCCACTTCTCTCCTGCCGGCATCTATTAGTAAAGAATTATAATTCACATTGTTTAAATGGTATTGATGAGGGTTTTTCAGTCACTAACACAGCTATCAAACCTCAGCATGATTAAAATCTCTGTTAAGAAATTACTGTCATAGAGAACTGTTAATATTTTATTTGCTTTCTGTCTTTGACTTGTTTTCTAGACAACAGTGCATTCATTGAAGCACTGTTCTGTAAGTAAATACAGTACTGAAGAGATACTTCAACTACATGCATTTCACTATTTGAACAAAAGGTGGCATCCTATTCAAGCCTAACTGGAAGAAGGGTCATAATAGCATTCTGAATTTTATTTTATTTTTTGCTATGTATTTCATTCCCCTTGAAGTAAGCAGATCTGATGTACGCACAGATGGACAAAAGATATGGTGCTTTTCATGTTGTTTCTGCTGGGGCAATTTGTTTTCTTCTCACTTCAAATCCCTTTGAAAATCAGTCATTTTAGCTATGTAGGCAAAGAGTAGAAGATAGGGCTTTGTTTGTTTTTCCTAGGAAGGTAAAAGGTTTGCTAAACCCAAATTTTTAACACATTGTCTATTCAATGTGCTATGCTTTGCCATTTTTGAAATAAAACATAGCCTTGGTACCCTTTAAAGTAGTACTGCCCTATTTGCTGGTTTTGAAGTTTCCAGAGCTATGCAACTGAAAGAGAGAGCGTAAGGGAAAGATTTGAGTGTGACAGGAGGAGACGACAGGAAGACAGATCAAAATAAATATTAGAACAATTGAGTACCTAAGAAGACACTGGGGAAATGGAAAATCTAATGTAAATAAGTAGATGTGGTATCATAGTTATTCCTGGATAAAGTATAGTTAGTACAGTTTCTATTAACTGTGTGGGATGAAGTCTCTATTCATCTTACTACCTATATATGTACACATTCACACACACACAGTTGACACATATTGAATGAAGCAGAGCAAGATGTTACTCTTCTCCTTATATTTATCCCTGACTTCCTAGGAATATATTTTTATATATTCTGTAAATAGTTCTTTTGAACTGCTAAACATGAGTCATTAGTGTGATGCAGTGGTAAAAAAAGGCCAATATATTTCCAGGCTACATCAACAGATGTATAGTATCTGGATCAAGGGAACTAATAGTACCACCCTATTTAGCTGTCATCAGATCTTTCTGGAGTACTGAATTTCTGAACATAATGGTTTAAGAAGGATATCAGCAAATTAGAATGGATCTTACCGGCACAGGAACACCTAAATCCAAGGTGCTGTATGCCCCAATAGGGCTGGAGTGAGAGCCAGTGTTTCAACAAAGAGGACAAAAGAGGATGCAGATTTGTGTTAAAATTACATATGCTAATTTATACGCATAGATGCAAATTTAGCCGTAATTACTCTTAATGTGAATAGAAATACAACACATCTGATCACAGTGGGGAAGACGATCTATCTGCTCCATCTGCTGTCCAGGTGCTGTTGAGACTTCAAGGCAGAAAATCTTCTTGTGGTTCTTCATCTTTAAACTGGACTTGAACTGAATATATCCATTAAAAAAAAATAATGTGTTTTTAAATTGTGATTAATACAATAGTGTTTTAATATTATAGCCTGTTTAAAAGTGTTTCAGCATTATAGCATTTTATATGATTTGGTTATATCTGTTTTTATTCATTTTTATCTGTATTTGTTTTAATTTTATAGTGAGCCACCTTTGGTTCCAGTTCTAGAATAAAGACAGGATAAAAACCAAATAAATGAATAAAAATTGTTGCTGCTAATTGCCATCCAGTTGACTGTAACTTATTTCAACTCACTAATGGGGTGTTCTTGACAAGATTCCAGAGGTTTATCATTGCCTGAGTCTTTGGCTGAGAGATTGTGACTTGGCCACAGTCACCCAGTCGCTGAATGGGGATATGAACCCTGGCTTCCAACGCTCCAGCACTCAAATCACTACACTTGTGCTCCCTTTTGAGTAAATATTACCTTCAGATATAGGACACATTTGAAGAAACTAGTGTCCTCTGTCAAGCAGGCCACCCTAGGATAACAGGGAAGGATTCAGGTGTCAGATTCTGATTGGCAGTTTTCAGAGATATGCAGTTGTATTCTAGGAGTGTCATCTATAGTTTAAGACATTATGCTGCATAGTATCCTGGCTCTAGAATTCTCCAGAGGCCCATGTACACTATACAATTCATCAAACTACAAAGCCCAGATTTCCATAAGATGCAGCCATGGCAGTTTAAGTGGAATCATACTGCTGCATCTTATGGAAATCTGGGCTTTGTAGTTTGGTTAGAAGTACAAGGAGGCTCTCTGGCTGAGAATTCTAAATGCCCCCCACCCATGGAAGATCCCAGAATTCCATAAGATGAAACCTCGACAGTTAAAGTGGAATAATAGAATTATAACTGTGTAATGTGAAAGGGCCCCAGGTCTTGGCTGCTTATGCAGGTGCTGAAAGGTGCCCGGCAAAATATGGTAAATGCGCCATAGGCGTATTATGCTGTATATTACTCTATCAATTGATCTTGTTGTTGTGTGCCTTCAAGTTGTTTCTAATTTATGGTGATCTGAAGGTGAACCTATCATGGAGTTTTTTTGGGGGGCTGGAGCATATGTGATGTGCCCAAGTTCACCCAGTGGGTTTCTATGGCCAAGCGGGGAATCAAACCCTGGTTTCTGGGGTCATAATCCAGGCCTCAAGCCACTACACCTTGCTGGCTTAATTACCTTTGCATAAATGCTCAAGATTATATAAACCATACTATACAGTACTACTCCTACTACTGCTGCAAATAAAATGAAGTTGAATTTTAAAAACACAAAAGCCAGCAAAACCATGATTGATACTAAAAGCCAGAACAGACTGAAGGCATACTGATTAAATCAGACTGGAAATGCATTTAGAACAGAAAAGTCTTTGCTCTGCAGTACAACACGGCTGACAATTAAGACTGGCACTATAATTGGTGGTATCTTTTTTTTTTATAGTTTTCCCCGTACTGCTAGCATCAGTTTCATACACTATACGCTGGGTGTTAGCAACTAATCAGAATTTGCTTCTAACTATCACAATGCATTGATAAAATTAAAAACCTAATAGAGAATTAATTTACTATTTAGTTTCATTAGCAAATTAATTATATATTTCTAAAGAATTAGACAAAACCGTTTATTATATATTAAAAACACAGATTGATGGAAGACACTGGGCCCTTCAGATTCCTTTAAATAAATTCCTGTGGTCTTAGCTGTATGATATATTAAAGACAGAAGATAATGCTGATGTAGCACAGTCATCTGATTAAATTTACTGTGGATGCAAGATCTATTACCATATTAAGGACAACAGCAAATGTGTTTTCAGCAGTTTCATTAGCCATGGTTCACTTTAACCTCACAGGACAATAATGAATAGTGCTCATCCATCAGTGGAGCGAAGAGAGGCCTGGGTGTATTCTGATATTTTGTGTTGTACAGGGCAGCTCTGACTGTCTTTAGGCATGCACACAATGTGGTTGAACTTAAAATATTCGCTGTGCCATTGGAAGATATAACCACCAACAGTTCTTAAAACGGCTATTCCACTTCCTCCTCTTTTCCAAGAATGATAAAATAATATTATTATCTAGAGTAGTTTTCTTTGTCTGATTTACCATCTTCTTTCAGATTTCTGAGGTTCTATATAGAACGAAGTTGTAATTGTCTCATGGCTTCCCCAGGATTAAGTCTAGTTTGTTAATTAACATAATGTCTCTTTGATTTATTTATCTTGCATATGCAGTGGACATGATTTACTGAGTATGTTCAGGAAAGTCAGCTGCAACACAGCTGATTAAATAATTTATTTCTGTATAATTAAGGGGATGTGAGTATAAGTTCAACTATTTTTAGATTTGAAAGCAGATAGAGTTACACAGAATGCAACTTCTGCCTACTAAATTCTCCTGACCATCCACCAGTTATTTGTGAATGAAAAGAACTTCTCATTCTAAATATAATTGTCATTTTTGTGTTATCAGGCAGTGTAAGGGAAAATTTAGCAGAGAAGTCTTCTTCCATTTTAATATTTTAGAGTAAACAACAGCACTATTCAGAAATCCCTGTACTCATTTGTATCTGTCTGTCTGTCTGTCTGTCTGTCTGTCTGTCTCGCTCGCTCTCTATCTATCTATCTATCTATCTATCTATCTATCTATCTATCTAGCAAAGAGAAATCAGAACCTGTCAGTATTTGTGCCTAAGCTATGAAATACAATTCAGATTAGTGGTCAACACTCTTCATTGCTTATCTCCCTTTAAAATATCACCATACTTTCTTTTCAGTGCCCAACTGTGGCTAAATATAACCTACAGATACAAGAAAATACTTGAGTTAGATGTGCCTTGACTTAGAACTTAATTAAAGCTAAACTGCAAAAGGTTGCCCAGTTCAATCCCATTAAAGAAAATGAAATCACACACCCATTAAGTCTGGCTGAAGAATATCCCAAGAGGAAAAAAAACCCTCTCCATATCATCAGGCTTCCTCTTGCCAATAACTATACAATCCAGAAGTCATGAGCTACAATGAAAGAAAAAGTTTGCCTTAAGATGAGTGCACAGCATTACCTAATTTTGCGAGTAGTCTGTATGTAACATCTAGAAATTCATTGTGGCTATATTCCGCGTATAGAAAACATGTAGTTTTAGTTATAGGCCATTTCCGCACTAGACTGTTATAGTGCTATTATTCCACTTTCAACCTTTGAGGCCCCTCCTTAAACTGCAAACCCCAGGATTCTATACGATGTTGAAAGTGGAATAATAGCACTATAACAGTCTCGTGCAGAAATGGCCATAGTCAGTGGGACTTCTGTGTGAAACACCACGTAGCCTACAAAGCCTTTTAGGAAAGTTTATCAAAACAAAACAATGTATTGCTTTGCATCCAGGGTATTTTGTTTGGGATCAGACCCTTACATTTGCCTCACTTGACTTTGTAATCCTCTCACTTCATTCTGTTTAATTCCCTGGTGGGTGAAGTACAAAAATCACTGCTGTTGTCATTTCTCATGCACGCTTGAATCAAGATGCGGTAGTATTTGGTGGATGCAAAACATCATTTTTTTAGGATGCTTACTAAACATGTAGATAATGGCAGCTGAAGGCATAGCGTTATTGAAATAAGATTTTCTGCTTTTGGACGAAAGCAGTAACACTGTGAGGTTAATATAAATATTTTCATATATTGTAGACAAGGGAGAAAGTAGTATTATAAACATTGTCCTTTCTACTGTTAAGAACAGAAGCTGACATACTCTGGTGCTTTTAGAAGATTTACTGGCCACGATCACATAGCATGATAAGCAAAGGATGTGTTGGAAACCTGGCTTATCAGTTGTGAACAGCATATTAGCACATGCTGCCTGAGACAATCGCACTTGCTGTGGGAGCAGTTAAGACAAACCGCAGAGCTTTGCTGTGTGGTTTGTTTCATGTTTCGTCCCAACTCACTAACAACTGATACTCTGACTTGTCCCCTACCACAAAACAAGCCGCACAAAGAAACTGGGGTTTTCTCTAATACTTCTTTCTGTAAGTATTACAAAAAGCTCCCGGCATTGCAGGTAGGAGTGTAACCAACAAACCAGGGTTACCAAAGATCCCTGGCTTGTTGTGTCTTGCAACTACACAGCCATGGTACTTAAGAACATATGTGAATGTTCTGCGTAATCCAAGTTGCTAATGTAGATAGATTTGAGCAAATTATGCTCATATTAATCATGATATGCCAGCATATTCCCAATTTAAATCAAGTGTATGCATATTTTCAGGTTGACTCAGATGCTTGCAACCCAGCTAAATAACTTGCTTCCTGTAGATCACAGCAATCACCACAGGGTGGTAATCTGCAGGTTTTGAACTCACAGGATTCGAATGGAGGTACTCCTTGGCCTTGGATTGCTCATTTTAGCATTTATATTACAGTGAAGTCCCATTGACCCCACTAGATGGAATGGTTTCTAAAAAGTTCCTGCATGCTGGGTGAGAAAACAGATTACTCCTCAGAGGTGCATATATGTTTATATGTTTGCTCTTCTGCCCCCAGCCACTCATTAGGTAAAGAAAAGAAATAAAATAACACAACGTATTCACAGAAACCTGCTAGCCTGGTTTTGACTGGCTTACAGCGAGAAGAAAAGCTTCCTTCAGCAGTTCTTACAGTTCCTCTTCCACCATTTTTAAACTGCTATGTCACATTAACTAGGAAACAATGTGCTATAAAATTGTTGCTGTGGATGAAGGCTCATATAGGTTTGTGACCTGTAGTTTAAAGACTCCTCCAGACATGGGAAATGTTTCAGTAAGTTGCCTTTCTGTAGTTCTCATGTAAAAAAAAATCTAAACAATATTTCCATTTTCCTGGATTATTTTCCGACAGTTCAGAGCACCAGCTGCAACATTTTATTCCCACCCATGCCTGGGCTACAAGACATATCAGAACAAAAAAGTCTCCTTCTCTTCCTCCCCTTTAAAAAAAAAATCATTCACACACACACACACACACACACACACACAGTTCTATAGCAGATCTATTCATCATTGAAATGACACTTTTGTGTTCTAACTCTGGGAATTTTTAAGAGGAAATTTGCCCTTGAAATCATAGGATCCTGAACAAACCATTCCCCAATTATTATTTTTTTTAAAAAAATTCAGAACCCTAGTGCACGCACAGGAAATCACTGCAAACAGCTCCTTTAATAGAAAAAAGTAGATATGAGAATGACAACAACTGGCAAAACCCAGGGCCCATTCACACTACACAGTTGTGGCATTGTTATTCCACTTTAACTGCCATGGTTCCATTCTGTGGAATTCAGGGTTTATTGTCTGGAGAGGGACTGGAACACACTGGCTACGAATTCGAAACGCCCCTCCCTAAACTGCCAATGCCAAGATTCTGTGTGACAGAACCATGACAGTTAAAGTAGAATCGTAGCAGTATAATTTTGTGATGTAAATGGGCCTCCATTCAAACCCAAGGAGGTATCTTGCAAGAATTCATACTTCTTCAAGCAGTCTGGAAAAGGATAATCTCTCACTAAGTTGCTTTCTCCAAAAAGTGGCACTATTTGTCTGTTTGATTTGTTGTTCATATGAATAAAATTATTTAGAATGTATGATTTCAGGCCTTAGAGTGAGACACAAATAGCTAGTTTCTTACCATAATTCCATCATGTTCCCCCTTTTTGCCCCCCAATAAGGCATGGTAACTTAGAAACCTCATGATTTAGAAGAAACTGCTGCGGTATTTTGATTCACAGTTCTTATAACTAAGAAATTCACTGCTTCTTTAAGGATTTAAACATTCAATTTTACCTCTTTAGGGACACAAAATTAAATCTGAAGGTATTCTGAACAAACAGAAAGGTATTTCTGCTTTTGCAAGAGCGGATCCTTGAAGTTTGACAGAGTCTTCTCCCATCTGCAGCCAATCCCACCACATCCCCCAGACTTTACACCCGCTAGAGGCAAGGTTACTGGAAAGGCAGAGGAGAAAGGATCCAGCTGTGAAAGCGAAATTCTGCTCACAGAAGTAAAGATATTATAGCAACCCATCATAGTAACCAAGAATCTTATGCTGTCTAATACCTTGGGGAGGACTGAAGATGTGTCTTTGTGAATAAAAGTCTTCTACTCACTTAAGCTTTCCCCACCCATTTTCCAGGAATCCAGCCCCTACCCTACCACAATTTACTCCATTCAGTGGGGACCCTGGACCATCCATGTGGCAATCTGAGGGGGCAAGTAGGGTTGCCATCGGGAGGCAGGGAAGGTAATTCTTTCCAGACCAGATCCCTAAATTAGGATCCAACCATGTGGCATTTTTAGAGAATGCTAAATATTTTGTATTTCTTCCAGATGGAGCCTGATAGCAAGTAGGGTTGCAATAATTAATTGCTTGAGTTAATCAATAATAATAATAAAACTTTGGCTGCTGTCCGAGAAACCAATTAGACTACACTGGATATAGTGAGGGTTACTTCTGAGTAAACATACATTTATACTATTAATCAACCCAGTAAGTGCTTCTGATTGAGCAACAGATTTTTTGTATAAACGCTTTCTTTTGAAAACTAGAAATAGAAAGTTCCATCCTAAAAGAAGCATTCTCCCTACTCACAGACATCTTCTAAAATGATTCCTAGCGCAGGACATGGAAACATCACCTGAAAACTTAGGAAGCTCTAGAATCTGGAGTCCAAATTATGCAGATAATAATAATAACTAAATAAAAATGTAGTTAAGTGATTGCTTGACTAAAGCTCACAAGGCAAATCAACTGATGTTTATTTAATTAGGTTGCAGCTCTAATTGATGTAAATATTTATACTGAAGGACAGACCATAGATCCTTAAAATAAGACATTAAAGGGTAGAATCCCAAGAGCGCCAGTGTGGTACAGTGGTCTGTTCCTTGGACTACAGCACTGTACACCAGGGTTCGATTCCCTGCTTGGCCTTGGAAACCCACTGGGTGACCTTGGGCATGTCATATACTCTCGGCTCAGAAAACCCTGTGATAGGTTCACCTTAGGGTGAACCCATAAGTCAGAAATGGCTTGAAGGCACAAAACACATATCTGAAGAAGAGTGAAACTAGTTCTGTGAACTGAAGCAAGGACCCTGAACCCCATCCCTATTCTGGCCATCTGACAAACTGCTTCTATAACTAGAGAGAGTTTCAAAAGAAGTTTGTGGTATGGCATGTTGGTGGGTTACTTGATCTCATAATTACAGTCTGCTTGGATGAATGACACTTTGTACAAGTCTTAGGCCCTTATCACACTACAGCCCAATAGTGCTCATCCTGATCCCGTCCTGGCACTACCATTGCCAAGATGAGATCAGGACCTGCATGCTCCCCACTGCACCCGGGCAGCTGCTGGCGTACAGGTAGTGTTAGGGACAGTCTCCTCCCTTCTGCAGTACATCCTGCCTCTACCAATACTGTACTGTGGAAGGAAGCACTTGATAGACAATAGTTAGACATTCATTTTAATATAAAATGCATATTAGATACAAAATCCTACAAGCACACATATATTCCTTATCTATAGTATGTATTATTGAAGATACAACACAGACAAATATCTCAGTTTATGTTATTTCATTCTCAAAGCTAACAATATCTTAATATTGCCTTTGCCTTATTGTTCTGCTCAGAAATTCTTATAGATGAATGATTCTTAGCAGTTCCTGTGGAGAGTTTGAACTTTTCAAGTGTTAACATGGAATCCTTCCTGAAAAATAGAGAAACGCATCAGCATATTTGTTTTATCAATATGAAGCAAAGTTGAAAGAAATAGGATTAGGATTGTCCATGCCATTGTATTCCCAGTTTCTTTGTATGCTTGTGAAAGCTGATAGGAAGAAAATCAACTCATTTGAAATGTGGTGCTGGAGAAGGGTTCTACAGATACGTGGACAGCTAAAAAAAATGAATAAATGGATCCTAGAGTGAATCAAGGCTGAATTCTCCCTAGAAGCAAAGATGACTAAACTGAGACTGTCATATTTTGGACATATCATGAGAAGATATGACTCACTAAACAAGGCAATATTTCTCGGTGAGGTAGAAGACAGTAGGAAAAGAGGAAGACTGCATTATAGATGGATAGATTCAATCAAGGAAGCCATGTCGTTGAGTCTGAAAGACCTGAGCAGGGCTGTTGATTATAGAGTGAATTGGAGGTCTCTCATCCATAGGGTCACGATAAGTCAAAGTCGACATCAGTTAACAAAAAAAAAAAATGGTTAGATTTTGGCTTGGTTCAGCACTCCATATAAATCACTGTAATTTACTATGTTAATAGCCAAGATATCAGTGTTTATAAATCCCCTGGAGTGCAACAAATGCAATTTGTAATTACAGCACACACCAATTTGGACCACATGTCATCTAAATCAGCAGTAATTGTTAGCTTGGCAAAGAATAATTCCAAATTTAATCACATTTAAATATATATGAGCTCACACACCCCTAAAAAGTGAGACATATATATTAATCAGATTTTCCTTTTAGTTAGAAAAGAAAAGGTTGTTTGAAAACAAGACAAAAGAAAAAGAACAGGATTATCCGTAAGAATTATCATTAATATCTTTTATGAAAATTAGTATTAATATGGTCATACTTGGATAATAATTGCATAAGCAACATAAAAACACATTATTTGAGTTAGCATTCATTTTTATTTTTATCATGTGGACATAAAGGAATTCATTTCTAGACTAGAAGAACAAACATTACATTACAATCAACTCATCTCCATTTCTGGTATGGCTCATACTTATTCCTGAAGAGAAGAAAGCAATTGAACAGATATTTATTTATTCATTTATTTAAATATTTCTAGCCCATGAGATCTCAAGGTGGCATACAATCAAAACACTATGCAAAGGGATCTCGTAGTGCCTTTGTGAATAACTGAGAGAAAGAAGTTGGTAGCATAAGCTTTTGTAGACTTAAATCTACTTCACCAGATGCAACATAGCTGTTTCTTTGAATTAAAACAATATAAACAGTTTAAAACAATTCCAGATAAAAACAACATAATAAGATAATGTAATGATTAATATAGGGTACAAACATATTGAATAAATTACCAGGTTAAAATAGCAGAAAAGTTAAAACCAAGGATGTGTACAATTTAAGAAATTTGAAATGTGTGTAATTTAAGAAATATTAGGATTAGGGCCCAAAGACTTCAATAAAAAGCCAGGTTTTAACCTGGAACCTAATACAGAGCAATGCTCATACAAACCAGGACAAATAAGTGAGAGCATTCCATAAACAGGCTGTCATAGGAGAGAAGACCTTCTATCATGTCCCTGTATGATGTATCTAGTGGGACACAGAGCAATGCCACAGCAGGAGATCTAAGTTCGTGGGCAAGTATGTATAGTGAGAGGCACCCCTTCAAATATCAAGGTTATTTAAGTCCTTGAATGTCATCACTAGCACCTTGAATTCAGACAAAGCAGATTGGCAGCCAGTGCAACTCATTTAAGACCAATGTTGTGTGTCTATTGCCTCTATGATACTCTGGTCAACAACCTTGTTGCAGCATTTTTTTTTCATTAGCTGTAGCTTCTAAGTCATTTTCAAGGCAGCTCCATGCAGAGTGTGTTACAGTAGTCTAATCAAGAAGTTCCCAGGTATGGATTACTGCGGCTAAGTAATCTCTGTCCATAGCTGGTGCACCAATTAGAGCTGGCACCAAGCACTTTATGCTGCAGAGGGTCCAGTTGGGTCTCCAATGCTAAACATGGATCTAGGGATAGTCCCAAGCTCTTTCTGGGAAAGTAAAACTTATAAAGGGAAGGTTGCTTAGCTAGTTCATGTACTCAAGAACAACCAGTCAATAGAACCTCCATCTTATCGGTATTGAGCTTCAGTTTATTGTCCTCCATCCATCCATCCATCCATCCATCCATCCATCCATCCATCCATCCTAGCATCCAAGCACTGATCCAACACTTACATAGCCTCAGCCAGGTCCAGCAACATGGAGTACAACTGAATGTCATGGGAGCCACACCAACCCCCTGTGACCTCACCCAGCAGCTTCATAGAAGTATTGAACAACGAAGGAGAGAAGGTGGAACCCTGTGTTACCCCACAGCCTAATATCTATGGAACTGAACAGGAATACTCTAGTGCTAAACTCTCAAACTGGCCCTGGAGATAAGAGCAGAACCACTGTAATACAATGCCTCCTACTCCTATAGAGCCTGTTAAGAAAGATACCACAATCAATGGTGTCAAAAGTCACTGAGAGATCTGAGAGGATCAATTTCATCTTTCAACCAAAGTAGGTTGCCAGTCAGAGCAACTAAATCTGTTTTAGTGCTGTGGCCTGGCCTGAAGACAGACTGAAATGGATCCAGGTAATCTGTTTCTTTCAAGAACTTTTGAGGTTGTCCTGCCACCACACACTGAAGCACCTTGTCCAGATCAGGGACATTAGTGATAAGGTAGCAGTTCTCACACATCTTTGGGTCCATGGAGGTCCTGTCCAGGGAGAGTCTCCTTGAAGGCAGTAGGTGCTTTCCCTGGATGGAGGGAAGTATTTACTTCTCCGCTCACCTAATCAATCCACCCCTGTAGATTTTATTAGGGAAGGGCCAAACTTACTTGTGATGGGATGTATTAACTATATCATCTTGTTCACATTGTCAGGCTGCAACAATTGAAACTGGTCATCGAAATCTGAGCATGTGGAACAACGGACATTTCATCAGACCCAGTTGTAACTGTGGTGTCAAGTTACGAGGGAATACAAGCTCCTTTCTCATCAAAGGGCCTAAAAAGTTTGTCATAGCAGGCACCTGAGGGCTCCACTGCTGGTTTCTTCTGGGCCTGATCTCAACAGGCTCCTCAGCATTTGAAATTACTCTGCTGTGTGGTATGTTGAGGACACAATAGCAGATGTGTAGTATGACTTTTTTTCCAACTTCACTCCTGCATAATAGGCACAACAAAGAATTTAGCTGATCTATGGCACTACTTGCTCCAAGATCCACTGTTTATTTGTTTTCCATCTCTCTTCAGATTAATTTCTGAGAAGATTATCTTTATTTCTAGATCTTTAAACATATTGTCCATGTAACTGGAAATTTAACATGGGGAAGATAAAAGTTTGCATACAGTTATTTATTTATGTGTATGTTAGACTATAGATAATCTTGCTTGTATTTGTCAGACTGTAGATATTCAATGTAGTCAGCAAACCTAACCTACTTAGATCCTGTTATACATAGCGAAAACTACCCTTTTGTGTCTATTATAAACTCCATAAACACCTATTTATTTACAACATTGTAATGTCCATGTCTAATTGGTCAGAAGTATTATTCAGGCCTACATGGCCATTAATGGATGGATAACATTAATCATGCAGCTAAGCAAAAAACTAAGTCCCCAGAAATTAAATAATTTGACACAGTAGAAGTTTTTTAAAAATGTCAAGCATTAAAATAAGACCTTTTTTCCCACTCATAATTTTTGTTGTGTTCCTTCAGGTCATTTCCAACTTATGGTGAATGTATCATGGGGTTTTCTTGGCAATATTTGTTCAGAGGAGGTTTGTCTTTCTGTTCCTCTGCATCTGAGAGAGTGTGACACACTGAGAGAGTGTGACTGAGTGGATTTCCATGGCCAAGCAGGGATTTAAACTCTGGTCTCCGGAGTCTTAGCCCAACTCTCAAACCAGCATACTGTGGAGAAAGTATTGTTTCAGTGTGCTTAGGGGCAGAAATATTTTTGGTGGTTCAAATGTACAAATGAATAATAAGTGAAGAATATGGCAGATGTCCCTCATCTTCTTTGGTTGCCAGGCTGTAACAGAGCAGAGGATGAGATAGGAACACTGGAAGAGCCATACTGTCTGACAGAAGATCCCAGTCTATCACGTTAATATTATTATCTTGCTAGGAACTCAGCATTAAGAAAATTCCAGTAACTTCTTTACAATGTGGGGCAGTTTCACATAGTTTTAGACAGCTGATAATATGCTGTCACCACTGCTGTTTCATTTAACTGTCTGTAAAGGAATCACAGAGCTATCAGATAACACCTGCCAGGAATTCAGGTGCTGATAGCAAACTAAGAGGCTAGGCACCTCAACAGAGAAGAGCTTCTCTCTTGGTATTTGGTCAGTAATTCACATTTCAAACCTGAAGTGCAAATTAGTAGAAGTTGTTTGTTAGAACAATGTAAGAAGACATACAAGAAAGCAAGGAAGAATTGGTAAGGAGGGAAAGAATTTTGTAAACTGAGGCCCTTTCCAGACGTGGGGGGGGGGATGACGGAACACGCTACTCACCGGATTTTAACTTCATCCGGGTGAGTCCGTCGCGATGAGGAGGAGTGTGAGCTCGTCGCTCCGCACTCCTCCAGCGTCCTAAATGGCGGCGTCTGGTTGGTGGAGGCCCTCCACCAACCGGAGAAGCTCGCCAGCCGGAAGCCCGCCCCCGGCAGATCTGCAGGCACACACTTGCGTGCGCCTGCAAATCTGGTCCGGAGCCAGGCAACAGAGCAGCACGGGGTTGCTCGCTGTGTGCTTTTTAAAAACCTCTAAAAAGAGGTTTTTAAAAAACACGCCACGCGACCAGTTCCGGTCGCTCCGGAGTGGACTGAGGTATGGAACTACAAAAAGTAGTCCGCCCCAGTCCACTCTACGATGCAGAAGACCTCCGTTGGAGGTCGCTCTGCACCGTTTTAATAGCCCAGTGCAGAAAAGGCCTGAGATAAGTCTTTGAGATAAAATAATCATAACAAAGGTGGCATCTTGAGATTTGCAGCATAGGCTGCATCTTTGCTTGCTTGGCAGAGTCAATGGAAATCCAGTGTGCCAAATAAAAAAGCCTTCCGTAGCTCTCCAGTGTTCTCTATATGTTTTGGACTTCAGAGAGTATATACCACTTCATTAGCAGTGGTGTACTACTGGTATGTTGTTGCTGGGACTGACTCAGGTGGTGGGTCAACAGCAAAAGTATAACCCCGGAGCTGATATGTCCAACATGTCTGTGTGAGTGTTCTTGGGGAACAAAGAAGGGCTAGATCCACCCCATGTTCCTATCCTAGCTCCCTCAGTGAAGGGGATATTGATATGAAGCCCTTTGATTCAGATTTCACAAAAGTAACCATCTGCAAACATACTGTGATTTTATCAGGTCTATCTTGTAGAAAATTAGAAAACTGCACTTGGGATATTTGGAGGATTGTAATTTTCTTGTTTAAATCGGAAACGGTGTGATAGGTTTGCCTTCGGGTTGCCATAAGTCAGAAATGACTTGAAGGCACACAACAACAACAACTTCAGTACAAAGGAACCCATACAATCCCTGTCAACAGCTTTTCCTCTGTCTTTGAGGCCTTGGGCAAAGAAGAGAGGCCACGTCAAACAGGAGTTCCTCACTCCTACACCCATGCACTCTCCGGCACCTTCTTCTCTACCTTTCCCTAGGGAAGTCAGAAATATTAGTCACCCAAAGTAAAATCACTTTTCCCTTCCCTCTTCCTGGAGAAGAAAGGGACTTATTGGGTGTGCTGAATAGTCACAAGCACTCTGAGGCTTAACAGAGAGTTTAACAAAGTTTTATTCTAAGTAAGAAAGATTACATCAGGTTTTTCAGTATTATATCCTGGAGCATCCTTCTCTAGGCATAGCTAGTTGCAAAGTTACAGAAACATGTTAAATTTAGAAGACATCTTGAAACTGACAACTAGTTAGGGAAACATAACAAAAATCTCTGACGCCCCATAACTAAAACTGTCCCTTGTCACTTAGAGGAAGCCCCCAATTTTGATGTCCCATTTTCTGATGACTCAGTCTTTTGACACTTCGAAATTAAGGACAAGTTCCATTAATTTGGCGGAGGTTCCACTCTTTCACCAGTTCTTCTTGCCCACGGAGTCTCACCTGGAACCACTCACATGCATGCGCTGCTTGCGAAGTGAGCTGGGAGGGGAAAAAAGCTGGCTGGGACACTTTAAAAGCAGCACACACATGGTCAGTACCAAGTGAGTAATTCCTTCATGCTCCCTACAGTACAGTACATGAGTTCCAGTCTTCAGCCAGTTCTGTTTTCTGACAATACTTCAGTATTGAGATAGTTGGGGGAAGTCTGTATAGAAAAGTAGATCTTCTGTTCTCAGGTTTTCCCATGACTAAGGAAACAGGAATCTGATCCTTTATCACTCTGTACCAGCCTTCCTCATGCTCATGGTCAGCATCACAACAGGAGCGCTTGAAAGAACAGAGCAACAGGCCCTGAGAATAAAGGTAAGAGATTTTTTGTAAACCACCCCCCAGAACTTTGAAGGTTCCAGATGTTTTTGCATCTCAGTACCCATAGGAAGCATGACTGGCAAAAGGCATCTCCCTTTATTTAACCTAATCTCCTGCAGTCCTAAGTGGTAAATTAATCCCTTGTTAACTGGATTCATGTATAGATAATTGTGACAGACCTGATGGGAGGGGGTCTCAACACCTGAGCCCCCTTGGCAACTGAGAGTGTTTAAGCTGATTGGCTGGTGAAATGGAACCTTGGATAGCCCGGGGAGAAGTGCTGGAAAGAGGAAAATAACATTTTTTAACTGCCTGGGGAGTGATTGAAGGAAGAGTGTGATTTGTGGTGTGTTTGGGGAAGGTTGGAGATTTGAAGAGCTCTGTGGGAGAGAGAACTGAGAAATTGGGTGTATGAAAGATAGTGAATGAATTGATAGAGAGAGAGAGAGAGAAGAATGGTGTGCTGTTTATAAACATTTAGATACAAGACACGTTTAAAGCAACAGTGTTTCAATAAATGTTTGAAGTTCTGTGTTCCTGATAACAGTCTCCCAGAGTCTCATTCTGAATCCTGGAATATATACGCTACCAATAATATCATCTTGACCTTAGTGCCAACAGTACCACAGTCTTGGAAAATATAAATCACTGCTGATCCTTACATTTGGGAGAAGGGCAGATTTAGGGAAGGCCATAAAGGGGGAGAGTCCTGAAAGGAAGAAGCCAAGGGGGGACAAGAGTGAGGAAGGGACTGCGTTCTCAGAGAGGGAGAATTGAGGCAGACCCGTTTGTCCTGGCCCTGGCTTGATTCAGAGATCTCCCTGGCTGTTCAGTTCTGATCACAAAGAGGTGTCAGGCTGGGCAGGCTTGAGTGCGAGGCTTGGGTGCGCCTTTCACACTCGGCACTGACGGGCGGTGGTTTTCGGTTCGCTCGTTACAATAATGTATGAGTGTATCATCATATCCTCCCAGCCACAAAGTTAAGATTTTTTTTTGTATGCCACAGAAACCCCAGTGAAAGGCCTGAAGGGAGTAGGAAGGCTCCTTCTGGAACCCACCCTCCCTTTTCTCCTTGGAGGCTGTCTGTAGGATGGAACAAAAACCTATGTCCAGCCTGCATCATTTTGCAAAATTTTGTTGAAGGTCATTCATCCTTATATATGTAAATACCAAAGCTAAAAGCTCCTGACCTGAGCTCCTGCATTTTTTAATGAGATTTGTGATGAAAAAGCAAATTTAAAATCAACTATAATATTCTGAACTAGCAGTGTTGGCATAATGATGAGGAAAAGGGAGGAATAGCCCTTTCCTTTCATTACATTTCCGCCCAAGGGGAAATACCCCCAACTGTGAAGCTGCTATGAGCCATGCTGCAGGAATATGACAGGTAGCATTGCAGGATTAAGTGCCTATGAGTGTGGTAGTGGTGGAACTCTTTTCCCAGTGTCAATGACCTCATTCTGCCTTTGCCCCCAGCCCTGAAGTTAAGACAAAACACTGTTTGTAATTTTGTTTTGTCACATGTACCGTGGCCCAAACATTTGTGTGTGTGCTTTATCCCACAGTGGGCTAAAAATACATATACTTCTTGTTCAGCACAGTAGTAGCATTCTAATATTTGTCTGCAGCACAAAATAATCTATCGGAGAAAATGTTCTATTTTTGTGACTGTGAACATAAAATCTAACAATGCCCTGAATAATAATTTGGAACATCTACAGTGTTATTTTTGGTGTTACTATTCTAGCCAAATTGCGATTTTAAAGGCATGTGCTTGGAACAAATGTGTGGAGGATGAGAGGACTTCTTTGTTAACCAATCTTTGCATAGTGGCTGACACAGATGAACTTATTTATGTGTGAAACTTTCAAGCGCTCTTACTCTCCCCCTTTTTTTTGCTAAAAGAAGAAAATACAAATCTCTTCTCTTCTTATTTTAGATTTATTTTCTGCACAGTAAGTGCTTGATATTTGTAGAGTTAAATCTAAAAAAACTGAAAGATGAGTATTCACTCAATTGAATAAAAGAATGATTTTACAGTGGTTTTGTAGTAGATATATGTATCTGCTCTTTTAAAAAACAGCTCAAAGGAGTTCAAATTATAATTGGAAAAAGTGGGTTTTTAAAGCAGAAGCAAGTTAAAGAAACATAAATATGTCAGTAAAGTGAAAAGATCAAAAGACCAAGTAAATTGCATGAATAAGACCTGATAGAATGTATAGTGAGTTTTTTTCAATTTTTTAAGATATACTTTATATAGACACAGAATAATGAGATATTTGAGTGAATCTAGTTGAGACTGTAAAATAAAGGCACAGGGCTGATGTGCCAGCATGTGGCAAAGAATAAGAGTTTCCTTCCGTGGGATGGGGAAATTTTGAGACAGACATGGTGAATGTTTCCTTATGATTCAAGGCCAGATATTTCCATGTTTGCAATAATCCACCCTTGAAGGTTTTCCAGGATGTGGTGAACAGAAATCTGTCTTCCCATGTGACAGAGACAGACAAAACTAGTCACCACTTCATTAAAATAAATAGTAAGTTATCAATGATAACTGAGTATTCTTGTAGGTTTCCATATACATTAGGAGACTAAACATGATACGTTTATTTTTTTGTAAGTGAGTTAAGGGATACTACCTGTTGCTGTGCCTGTTTTTTGTAAAGTTGGGATATGCCTTACAGTAGGTGCCCCATAACCATGTGACTGATACCCATGGCTTCATTTACTCACACTCTGCTCCAAGGCCATGTCTGCCACTGCTGGCCAAAGTCCTGATTCTGTGCAGCTGGGCCAAGAGAGGTGCAAGGTGAGGCATGGCTGGGTTTCCCATGCCACTCTTGGAGGAGGAGAGAGACAAATACTCCTTTCTTGGCCCGGAGGCATACAGGGGAAGCCCAGCATGCCCCCTCTGCTTTTCTCAGCAAAGGAAGGAGATAGGTGCTCCTTCCCAGAATGGTTCCCCTACCCACCACTTCTCTCAGCTTATGAAAAAGATGGATGCTCCTTCCTTGGCCAGGAGATGCATACAGCTCCAAGCAGCCAGGCCTTCTACCAGATTTGGTTCCCAGGGAGGGGGGCTGCTCACCAAGCCCTGTTGGGAAGGAAGGAAGGAAGGCAGTTAAGTTACTGTTATGTGAATTTATAGTTATTAGAGGATTGTACTCAAAGAGTGGTTCCTTATCAACTTGGATATACATGACAAGTGGGGTGCCACAGAGTATGTCCAGAGCCAGATGTTGGTTAGCATCTTTAGAAATGGTTTGGAGTAAAGGTGATGCTCATCAACTCTTCGTAGCATTTCAAGGAACGTTTAAAGAATAAGTAAAAGTACAATAAAATACCAGAGAAACTGAATACATTCTTTTATGTCTTTCTTCACTGCCGAAGATACACATATCTGGACTGATGCTTTCAAGAAGAAAGTCTGAGTAAATACTGGTAACCAGAGATGAGATTTTAGAACATATTGACATGGGAAACAAGCAAGATATCTGATCCAGATGATATCCATCATAAAGTTCTTAAAGAACAGAACTCTGAAAGTGCCGATGTTGTAACAAGTATATGCAACATATCCTTAGAAATAGCTCTAAGAAAGTGGGCAGAATTTCCATACACACACAGTGCATCAGTTTATACTTGCTGGAAGTGTGGTTCTGTGTGTGTGTGTGTGTGTGTGTGTGTGTGTGTACACATGCACACACTAATTTCACATGTTATTTATAGGGACTGAGCAGGTGAGAGATATTTTTTAACCAGGAAAGGAATTATGGGATAGTCAAATTAATGAAAGTGATGACCCAGCATGTGGCCTCCCTGAAAAATGCAAAATCCATGTTGGAGGTTCATTAGTGTAATGATTCCAGAGCCCTGATCCACTCCATTCTCAGGCCAGCCCAAATTCAATGGTCTGTCAAAATTAAATTATAGTCAAAGGTACACCAAAACAATGGTTTATTGATTTCATGAAGATATTAATCGGAATGTAGTGATAAAAGCCAAGGCAAAGTTAGGTTATGTCCCTTAGCTGTCTTTTTGTCCCAGCTGCTATTCACTGGGGTGCTCATGATGAACTAGATGTAACGCTAACATACTGGTTTTCTGGGCTGGAGCACAGCTGGATTTCACCTCCTCAGAAACAAAATGGATTATCTGATCTTTAAAAACTGGGAAAGATCAGATAATCCATTATTCTAGAAGTTGCTGACACTTACACAGAGAACGGGGGAATCGCTCCATCCTAACCAACAAAGGAACAGTTTTCCAGGCTTTCTAGTATGGAAACATTCTTATCTATCCCTTCAGAATGAACTGACCTTGCTCAGCCCACTAGCAAAAACTGCAGCTACTGAAAGCTGTATTATTATTACTTTTTGCTACAGGCCTATTTGATTAAGTAGTAAATGCCCAGTAAATGTTATGCATCCCTTAAGCATATAAAATACATGTATAGGGTGAATAGGAGAATGTCTCAACAATTCTTCCAGAAATTTCAAGTCCCTGTAATTGGAGGGGGGGGGATATAAAACTGTCAGTATCATAATGCCTTTATTCAAATTGGTAGTGCAGCCACACTACATACACTTTTGGACACAACACCTCAGGAAATATACTGTAGAAGTGGAAAAGGTGCTTCTCCTGAGACAAAAAGTAAACAAGGTTTGGGAATAAAAAAAAAAAGGCAAGTAACGGATGACAATAGAACTGTATAAAAATACGGACAGTGTGGGGAAAGTGAATAGAGGGAATCTTTCATCAGCTAGATAAATTAAATGGTGGTGGATTCAAGAATAATTTCTTCGTATGGTGTGTATTTAAACTATTGAAACTGACCACCGCAAGGTGTAGCAATGGCTTCTTACTTGAACAGCTTTTAAGAAGAAATTCATACAGGGTATCAGTCAACACTAGTATCACTGTTAGTATAGGCAAACTCCCTCTGAACAAATCATGCCAAGAAAACCTCATGATGGGTTTGCCTTAGGGTGTCATAGATCAGAAACCACTTGAAGGCACACAATAACAAATTAGTCTGAATACAGTCTCAGGGGACAGAAGCACGAAGGAACTCTTCTAGCACTCCTGTCCTGACTATGGATTTCCATAGGCATCTGGTTTGCCACAATGACAGTAGAATGGTGGGCTAGATAGGCTTTTGATCTGATCCAGTTATGATTATCATTGCTTCCTTCAGTTTGTGGATTACTTCCAACTAAGAAAAGCAGCTAATGCCCATAACCGGAAAACTGGGCCAAAATGAATTTCAGTAAAGATCAATGTGGTGTTCTGCATTTAGTCATGGAAAAATATAGTACACATAAATAAAGATCAAGTGACTTCCATCTTAACATTATTTGAAAAGACTAAATGGCTAGATCGGATGTCCCACATGCTTAACTGCAGTGCTGCCTCAACTATGCCCCTCCATTGATTCTTGGCTCTGTTCTACAAGTTTTGGGGTGCACAGAGGCTGCAATGTGAAAAGGAAATTGTTCTTTCCTGTTTCTGCTGGAATCTATGGTTCACTCAGGAGAGGTAGCCCTGTGGATCATTTTGAGGAACTTCTGGTTGAACATAAACACAGTTTAAAGTTCCATCAACAGAAGTGTTGTTTGACATTATGGCTGTGTTGTTGTTGTTGTTGTTGCATGCTTCAAGTCATTTCCAACTTACAGCTACTCTGTGATGGAGTTTTCTGGGGCTGTGCATGTTGACACACCAAAGTTCATCCAGTGGGTTTCCATGGCTGAGTGGGAAATTGAACCCTGCAGCCCAGAGTTGTAGTCCAAAACCCATACTACCCTTCTGGCTCTGGTATCACTCTGTTTTCCTTTGGTCAGAAAGATACCAATAAACTTCAGTTTGTGCGGAGGAAGGTGAAGAAAGACAGTGAGTAATGTGGGGACAAAGTGTCATGACAACAAATTGAAGGAATTGGTGTGTTTAAACTGCAGAAGGGCCATTTTAAGAGAGAGTTCACGTAGCTCATCTTCAGATGTTTGAAATGCTGCTATATAGATGAGGTACTCAGTAGGTTTTTGGTTGCTCTAGATCATCCTTTTATGCCTCCCGTGAGAAGTTCAAATTACAAGAAAAAAAAGATATAGATTTAAAACTAGGGAAAACTTTCTGATGGTGGGATTTTTGTCACGGAGCAAACTACTTCACAGGGTGGTGGACTCCTTTTGCCTAGAAGTTTTTTAGGAAGTGGAAGCTAACATAATACATTATGAAGGAGAGGTGGAGGAAATTTCTTCTATTAGGACAAGTTGGACTAGATGACATTTGAGATTCCTCTCAACTCTGAATCTTAATTTTGACCACATAATCCCAGAGGTATCTGGTGTTTCTAGAGGTGTGCAGATGTGAGATGGACACAGCCTATACTCCACATATCTGATGGTTAAAATCAGATTCGTTTTCTATTCTTCTCTGGCCCAGGCGTTGCAGAACTGCTCAAACCAATTTGAACCTAATTCCTGTGATATTTTGGTTTGAGGTCGTTAATTTGCAACGAATAATGAGTTCTGCCGCATTTTATCTTAATGTTTTAATTTGAATTAACTTTTGAGAGCAGTTGTGTGCAAAAACACGCCCTTCTGAAAAGATGAGGGAGGTTCTGTTTATAGGCTATTTCCGCACTTCACTCTTATAGCGCGATTATTCCACTTCCAACGTCCTATGGAATCCTGGGGTTTGCAGTTTAGGGAGGGGCCCGTGGGCCCCTCCCTAAACTGCAAACCCCAGGATTCCATAGGACGTTGGAAGTGGAATAATCGCGCTATAAGAGTGAAGTGTGGAAATGGCCATCCAGTGCAGAAAGCATCCCAGCTGGAGATGACGGCGTGAGGGAAAGAGGAGAAGAAACGGGGAGGGAACGATGGTGTCCAAGGCATCTCCGAGACATTTCAAAGCCAAGGCAAACATTTGTCGCTCTCTGAGCCAAGCGTGTGCCTGCCTGGGGAAGGAGCAGCTTCCAGTGTCACCAAAGCCGCTGAATAGCAATGAAGGCCGCCTTTCCCAGCCTGAATGCGGCTATTAATAGCGCCGCCGGAGCCCCCGCTCTTTCCCTCACGTGAAAAGGAGCGGGGCGGCGAGCGGGGGGCGGGGGCCTCGCCGTCACGTTCCTGCAACGCC
Organism: Cyclura pinguis; assembly: GCA_030412105.1. Classification (NCBI taxonomy): domain Eukaryota; kingdom Metazoa; phylum Chordata; class Lepidosauria; order Squamata; family Iguanidae; genus Cyclura; species Cyclura pinguis. The sequence continues at coordinate 86,423,377 of CM059600.1, forward strand.
CGGAGAGGCAGGGAGCGCGGGCAAAGAAAACTCCGGCTTCCTCTCCCTCTCCCATCCCCAGACGCCGTTTTCGGTTGTGTATGTGGCGGTAGGGTCTCGCCCCCCGGCCCTGTTGACGGCTTCTCTCCCTTTTCCCGAGCGCGCCAGTGGAAACCAATCTCTGCTGAATAAGATCAGCGCACCCCCTCCCACCTCTGGCATTGGTATTCCCAGCTCGCGCGGCTAGCGGAATGGACGTGTGTGTGTGAGAGAGAAAGAGAGTCGAGGTGGGCGCGCCCGCGGGAGCGCGCGCTCCGGCTGAGCAGGGTGGACCTCCGGCTGCTCACACCGTCCTCTCTTTTTCCCGCCCCGCTCCGCCCCGCCGCCCCGCCGCCCCCCCCCACCCGGTCCGCCCCGCTGCGCCGTTCTCGCTTGACCGCGGCGACGGAGCGGGGCGCCCTCGCCGCCGCCGCCCCCCGTGCCGCGCGTGTGGGTTCCCCGCCCGGTGGCTGAGGCCGTGCGGGGCGGGCCCCGGAGGCGCCAGGCGAGAGCCCTCGGGCGAGGACATGCTGGCCGCCCGGGGCCGCCGCCTTGCTGCTTCCCTCCAGCCATGTGGTGCTTGCACTGCAACTCGGAGAGGACTCAGTCCCTGCTGGAGCTGGAGCTTGACAGCTGGTAAGCCCTTACCCGTCTCGCGGAAGCACCGTGGGGTTTCCTAAAGCGAAGGAGAGCCGGTCCGGAGGGGGAGGAATCTCCCCGCTCCCCTCCGCGCGCCTCCTCCCTCGTGCTTCAGTCTCGGATCTCAGAGCAGCTTTGTTCCGTTCCGGACACTGGCTGTGTGTGATTGTGGAAGCCAGAAAAGGAAGGAAAACCGAGTGGGGGGGGAGGCGAAAGGGCCCGCTCCACATACTGTACTAATCCTCTGGCACAAAGGGTTTTACAGTGTCCGTTCAGTCTGGATGATTTTTTTTTAAAAAAACTGTAAAAGAGAAATCATTTTCTGCAGGAGTGTATTCTTGTGAATAGTCCAAATAGCAGTGTGTGGAGATGGCGGTTTTTCCTCACGCAGACCTCCCCTATACTGAAAAGACGATTAAAAAAAGAAATCCACAGTGGTATACAGTACTCTCTTGCCCTTTTTTTTTTGGTACCATTGTGTGCATGCAAGGGTTCGGTTTGCATATTGCACGATGTAATGAGTCATGTTGCAAAGTTTTAAGTGTTTTGCAAATGTATCTTGATGACAACCAACTGTAGCTTTGTTTCCAGTGTGTCTTCTCATTTTATTATGCTTGTATATTCTGTAGCTCATTTACTTGCTCTTTAGAAACAAAACACTACTGCAGTGCCATCTGTCCTTCACAGAATTCAAATTAACAGCCTGGTCGTTTGAACATAGAAACAAAAGTTGCTGAAATCGTTAGTCTACTGTTACTTACAGTATGAAACTGGAAGCAGTCTGTCTGTGTAAAATGTGTCATTTGTTCCAGGTATTTGTAGTTTCCCACAGTCTCCTCCATTTTTCTCGCATACATTGTCTTCCTTTTGCATTCTCATTATTCCTTAAAAATAAAACACTAGGCACCTTGAAGGTAAATAAAAATGGTTTTATCTTGCTCCTTAAAAAGATGTAATTCTAAGCAGACTTATCTGAAAGTAAAATCTCCTGAAAATCAGTAGTTGAGTAAACATAGGATTTTTTTTTGTACTGCTCTAGTGACTGCCTGCTTCTAGGAAAAGCTGCCACACATGGCATTAAGCATGCATCTGGAAAAGGGTACTAAGCAGTGGCATCTCTATTTTGAAGGAAAAGCAGGCACAAGAAGGGAAGTATGGGCTCACAAGGTAGAATCACCATCACTTCTCTGTCTAAAGGCAGAATTCATGTGAATAAGTGAGAAGATGAGGTAACTGCTCCATCCATTCTCTTAGTCTGCACCATCCAGAGTAAAATTGCAGGTGAGAAAGGAGAGGGAGCTGCTCAGTCTTTGTCTCTGGACAGCACTACAGGCTCAATTCACCCTTCCCCAATACACAGAGAGGTTGAACAACCCTTGGTAGTAGTCTTTGCGTTCTCTTGGATGCATGCTTTCTTGTGAAGAATTGCTTTGTGAGGAGCGTGCATTCAAATGGAGGGAGGGAAGAAAAAGAGGCAGTGGTTTTGGCATCTGCCAGTTCATTCATTGAGTGACCCAAAAGAAAAGGGACCCTTTCACACTTTACAATTATAGCACTGATTCTACTTTAACCACCATGATAATCCCGGGGTTTGCAGTTTAGGGAGGGATACGTAGAATTTTCAGACAGAGAGCTCTAATATCTCACCAAACTACAAACCCCAGGAGTCCGTAGGATGGAAAAATAGCAGTTAAAATGGAATCATAGTGCTATAATAGTGTGGTGTGAAAGAATCCCTTGAGGGGGGTAAGCAAAGGATTGATACATTGTCAAACTACTCTTACCATCAGGAATTTCTTCCTAATGTTTAAACGGAATCTCTTTTCCTGAAGTTTAAAGCCATTGCTCCATGGCCTGGTCTCTGTAGCAGTAGAAAACAGGCTTGCTCCTTCCTCCATATGACATCTCTTCAAATATTTAGGCATAGCTATCATGTCGCCTCTTAACCTTCTCTTCTCCAGTCTAAACATACCCAGCTTCCAAAGCAGCTCCTCATAGGGCATCATTTCCTGACCTTCTCCCATACTCTTTGGAGGAATAGCCGCCGTCTTTCTCTGTGCACACAGCCACTCTAGGCAGGTGGTTGGAGGACAAGGCACAGTGGAGTGCAGCAGAGTGATACTGAGGCCTTTCCGCAGTACCCTGTTATAGTGCTGTTATTCCACTTTCAACATCCTATGGAATTCTGGAGTTTGTAGTTTACCGAGGCCAAAAGGCTCTCTGGCTGAGAATTTTAAAGGCCCCTCTCTAAACTGCAAACCCCAGGATTCCACAGGATGGTGAAAGTGGAATAATATCACTATAGCAGTGCAGTGCAGAAAGGCCCTGAGAATGTGGTGCTGATTCTTTCAGTGGTAACCCTCTATGCTAATGAACCCAAAGGAAGAAGAAGTGTCAGCTGGCTAGGTGGCTTTGTAGGCCAAATCACTGCTGCTGTGGTAATCAGACAGGAGACCTGCTGGGGAGTCCCTCACTTCCAAGCCTTACTTGAAGTGATGGGGAGGGAAGGAGCTATGTCTGTTCCCTCTTTACCATTTGATTGCCCGTTGTTTTCAGTGGCTTTTTCTTCAAAATAAAAGTAGCATTGTTAATACTTTTTCAGGTAATTGTTTCACCAGATGTCTATGGTGATAGCAGTTTGGTACTCACAGTTAAAGATTATGAGAGCTAGTAATTTATGCTCAAGGTTGAAAAAAGTGCAGCGGTTTTTTAAAAAAATCTTCCACTCTCTTTGTAGAACCATTAATTTCCTACGTAAGTGGAGTCTTTGGAAGAAATTCTAATACTTTACATGATAGGTGTGAAGTGGAAGAGTAAAGTTTTTTTCCCCCCTGTATTACTGTCATTTTAAACAGTGGCAATCAGCAGCCTACTTCAGAGATATTTGTTGTGAAACAGAACAACAACAAGAAACGGAATGGTTGCTCCCTCTGGCCATTGATCTATCTTCCTAGCCCCTAAAGGGCTATTTTTGTGAGGTCATTTAGTGCAAACTAAATGCTTCAGCCTGCTAGTACTTGGAACGATAATCTTTGGTATATCCATTCAAACATTTGTGTGATGGTTATCTTCAAATGGATATAGATTCCATTTTTTTCACACAAGCTTCTACTGTTGTTTACCTCTTGTGACTGTACAATAGTACTTGGGTGGTTGCACTGTAGTAATTGTGAATGTGTATTGGCACACAATCTATGTGTGAGAGAGAGGGGAGAGAAGAGAGGGAGGGAGAGTGTCAGTTGGCTTCAGTCGTACTCGCAGGAGAAGTAACACTAAGACTGGGAAGAAGGACAGTGTGAGATTTTTGTACAGACCTGTGATGAAACAGTTTGGTCTGTACCTCTTTAGGTTTTTGTTTTTCCGTGGAACTTGTCGGAAAGGAAAAGAGCACTAAACAGTGACAGATCACTGGAAGCACTGTGCAGTGTTCTTTATGTGGACATGAAGTCTAGTTTACATACACACTTAAGTCACCTCATCACTATACCCACAAGTTTTGTATTTCTGTTACTATTTACCTATTTACTATTTACCTCAGTCATGGATATCAGTGTCTGCTGATAGGTGCTTCACTCCATGCATCTGATTAGACTTAGTATACCAAAGCTTATGCTACCAACTTATTTCTCTCAGTCTCAAAGGCACGTCAAGATCCCGTTGCATACTGATCCAGACTAGCACGGCTGTGTCTTCGGATTTCACACAGCTACGTGATCGTGCTTATTGTCATATCTATGACTGTTCTGAAGTTCACCCAAGTCAGAAAGATATTTTTCACCACCTGCTTAGGGGATCTGTAATCCATGTACCATTTAAGTTATGGATAGGCAGCCATGGAGTATCCAGGGATCATACCTGCCCCATTTTTCCGCACAGTCAGACCTCAGGGCCAGGCAGCCCATGCAAGGAAAGAGAGCTGTTTTGGGCCCATGAAGATGAGGGAAAACGGAATAGCCTTAAAATCACATCCACTGTAAAGTATTATTTTCCATTTGAACCAAGTGTAAGTTCAGACCAAATGGAAGCTCCTTCATGCAAAGAATGTACAATTTGCACAATTTAAATGTTATTTTAGATAACATTTATATACAGTTTTTAAGAAAGAGTGTCTCTCAGTTTCTCTTATTGCTTTCAGTAAAATGCAGTTGATGAGTAGATAAGATGTCATTAGAAACTTGTAGTAAATAAAACCAAAATAAATTCAGAGAGAATATGACAATTCCAGGCCTGTGAAGTAGGACAAGCAGAAGTATACCCTCTGTTGTATATTTCAGAAGTGGGCGTATTGCCACGTACATGATTAATAATCCCATGCCAGAACACGTGAACTTACAGTATGCATTGATTCAGAAAAATAGACACCCTCCGACATTCTCCTTCTTTCATTCTCTTTAGCCTTATTTAGATGTTATTGAAAGTAATGAAGCTAACACATGAGCAAAATGGGATAACATTGAGTAGCTCCACCCTGGCATGTATCCCAGTCTCGCAAGTGCCCACACATACAGCTCAGTTGTCTAGAAAATGGGCTAATTGATAAATCAGGCCAGAGCTCTTTGGTGGAGTCCCATTCTTATCTGCATGCTTATTTTACTACTATTAATAAGTCCTGAGCAGGACCCTGTGATACAGTGCACTAGCTTGTTTAGTGTGCTGGGTGAACCCATTCTATGCTACACAAAATACCGTATTTGCTGGCATATAATACGCACACAGGCGTGTAAGGTGCACCCCGTTTTCAAACAGTATTTTTCAGGGGAAAGAAGTGAGTCTTATATGCCAGCAAATACAGTACCTTCAGATTTCTAACTCAAAATATTTGCAATGCAATATTGTTTATTGCAGTCACAGTAAAAATAATATTTATGCATTAAGCAAAGAGAAGTTTTCAAATCTATTTATTTATTAGATTTGAACCTCCTTTTGTCCCCTAGAATGGGACTCAGAGGAGCTAACAATGAAATGAATAAAATAAAATTTACTGGCAAAAACTCAAAAAAAATGAGTTAAAATGTCTAACATTGTCTAAAATGTCTAACAACAATTTGTAAAATAAATAAAAATGAGTAATTTCTTTTTGAAAAATTAAATGAGAAATGAACTTCCTTGGCTAAAGGTGATTTACCAGGAAACTTCATACTAGAAATAACTCACCAAAGCAGATTGCAGATGTATTTGGGAAGACACTTGGGCCTCTGCAGGATTTAGGAGTTTAGTCTTGTCTTTTACTCAACAGCTGAAGATAAATGAAGAATTCCCAATTACAAATATTTATATAAGGTTTGGGAGCTTCCAGAAAGGAATTGGAAACTCAACTGAAAAAATCAATAGCCTGCAGCAGCCTTGATCATGTGTCCTTACATGATCCCTGCATGATACATTTAACATAAAGCTGAGTTTTATTTCATGGGGGGGGATATTTTAAGCTTCATATGTGGAATAATGTAAAGTTTGTTACTTCTTGATGTCAAGGTCTGTTTCACGTTCAGAAATATATTCTAGGAGAGATAGGAGAAGGCTGGGGTTGTCACAAGGAGAGTAAGAGGCATTTGTACATAAATTTTCCTCTTGTTACCAAAAAATTTAGTAGTATAGTCTTTATTGTCAGGGATTCAGAGCAGGGAACCCTGGGAAAATGTTCAGCCCGCTGCAAGATGTTGCATCATGCTCCAGGTGTATGTGATTGCTGTACATTGCATCAGAAAATGGAGTGGGGTGCAAAAGGTACAGGGTGGGGTGCAGACCCTCTACCTGATTAGTTGTAGACATGTACATAAGGAAGCAATCCCCAGTCTGTAATTGTCTGTTGACCAAACCCGGTTCTTGTCCGTCTTGTCCGTCTACTCTATGTTTTGTATATAACGGAACTTTGATGCAAGATAAAGTGCCTCCTGTTTGGAAGAATACCTTCCGTGTGAGTATCCTTATTGGGGAACAAGGTTGCTGCTGTTAGCTGGCTGTGAAACCTAGTTTTTTCGCTGCGTCTCTGTGGGATTGAAACTCCTATCATCCCCCAACATTTATACATACCTCTCTAGGAGAGAAGTTCATAGACTTTCGCAATTGGTGCTACTGCTACCTTGGAATCTGATTCAATTCAGCATGTGGACGCATCCAGAGAAGCGTGTCTGTTCCAAAAAGAAGCTGATGGCTGGCGGGCTTCTGCTCCTCTAGGTAACCTGTGACCCACCCCTTTTGCGTTTGGAACTAGTGAAGGAAATGAAAAAGTTTTTCTTTGCTGCTTTCAAAGGCAGGAGCTGATGGCTATTAGGCTGCCTCCCTTTGTCCGTCTGAGTGAACATACACAAACACACACCCTCCCTCCCTCCTCAAAATCCCCTCATCTCATCCTCTGCCTGCCTGCATGAGTGAACGAACAGACATGCAGACACCTTCCCTTTTTGCAATACCCTCATCCAATCCTCTTCCCTCCCTACCAACCAGAGAAGGAATGTATGCACAGCTGGGCCCAGCAATGCCACAGATTTGATTTCCTCCCAGCAACACCAGCGCTATTGAAGTGGTAAAAATGGCATGGAGCAGCAGTGGAAGTGGGGCAAATAACCCATGAATGATCAAGGTCAAACCTGCAAACATGGCGGTAGGACTGTAATTGCAACAGTGTGAACAGTCTTTAGTGGCAGGCTGATCTACAGGACATTGTAGTAGTCTAAGAGGTTACTAGCACGTAGATTAGTGTGGCTATACTGTCTCTGTCCAGAAGGGGTCAAAGAGGGTTTACCACCCTCAACCACTGGAAAGCACTTCATGCCACTTAAGGCATTTGGGCTTCCAATGACCAAGGTGGATGATGGAGCACCTCCAAGTTGTGAACCAGATTTTTCAGGATACGGCTACTCTCCCTGCAGTATGTTAAATATTATCTTCCTATACAGGGGAGCCATCCACAAGCAATGATGTTCATAAAGATATTAAGAACTATGAGGGTTGAAACAGAATTTTTCCAAAGTGATGAGCAGTAGTCTGCCAGCACTGCCTTTTGGAATGGGCTGCCCAGGTTAACATACCATGCAGTTAATTTAGAAATTATAAAATGAATTTGTTATAATTGTTCCATTAATTGACTATTTTGAATAAGCATTTAAAAGTGTCTGAATTACCTAGAAGCTTTTTAAATAATGTTTCGTGAGATATAATTGAGTCTTAAGTCTTATTGGTGTTCCACATTTCAGTCCAAAGCTATCTAGTTTCCATTTTTAATAATTAATTCATAAAAAACTATTGTAATTCATACATTTAACAGCTTCCAGGACATTTTAAGATGTAAAATACACAAATATATTCAACAAGCTTGCTAAAGGCAATCTGAAAACAGATTAAAATATAAAGAAATTAATTGACAGTGAATGCAAGAGTGCTATGGTCCCTCCAGAAGGATGTTATAAAAGCTTCAGAGTGCAAGTTATTGCGTTCCATAAAGCAATTATAATGATCACATCTATTTACACGAAATGTATTGAAATGTGGATTAGAAAGCAGTTTAAGCGATTGCTGGAAAGCTCAAGTCTTCTTTGAAAACTGCTGTTTTAAGAAAAATTAGACTTTTAAAGAAGTTAACTAATTGCTTGGAGGACTGATATTGCTTCATTTCAGCTGTGTTGTGATTAAGACTGAGGCTTCTGCCACAACAGTTCAAGCAGCATCCTGCATCGAGCAAGAATATTTCATTAATACTGCTTCACAGACATGAGAAGGCTATGGTAACCCAGCATCTCTTAGGCATAAATAGTTGATTGGTTTTCTGCTCCATCCATCCACCATCCCAGATTGTCCCTTACACAATACATTCATGGTTGTACAGCAGCAAACATAGTTTCAAAGGTAGTTGAATGCCAGCTGACACTAGTTTGTGCCCTAGGTTGTTCTTCCATTTACCCAAGGAAGAGAGCGATTTCCACCAACTCTATTCTCCATCTGTAGTCTCTTTCCATACGGTGTCTGAGAGATTCCACAACCTCCAGGAACTGATTTTCCAGAGTGCATGGTGCTGTAGAATGAAGGAAGAGTTTTCTGTGGACTCTGAATGAATAACATAAATCTGATGCACTCAGGTGTCACAGTCATGAGGGCAGTTAACTATGGCAGTGGGTATTCATGACTGAATCTCTCTGTTCATTAAAAAGGTAAGAGCAGCTACAGGGGTTGGGACCAGACTGCATTGGAGTATCAGTAGGAAGGGGGGCTTGTACCATTTCCCCCCACCTCAAATTATGATATGCCTAACAGGAGAAAATACAAGTACCTTATAAATACCTACATGTTTCCCTGCAGGTCAAATAGAAAGAGATTATATCAGGGTAAAGGTTAAATGATTTCTTGACTCAAGCCCAGGTCCTCCTTTTCAGATGTTATATCTAATTTGGCCCTGAGATCTTAGAAAACTCAACCTCAATGGAGTATTAGCAATTGCTATTTTCTTTTTGGTTTTAAGATTATTCTTTAATAGGAGAAAGAATGGGGGGGGTGAGTAGAATTTATCCTTTAAAAAGCCATAAAATGGATCCCATATTAGAGGTTGGTTAAAAGACACTCTGGCGAATAAATACTGAAGACAATTGTATTAGCTAATGTTCTGTGTTTGACTTGTTTCATGTTCAACTTACATAGTCAGCCCTCCACATTTGTGGGTTTCAGTTTCACAGATTTATATGATACGTTCTCCAACCCATTCCTCCCACCTCTGGTATTTCTGTTCTAGGGGAACATTCTCTCTTGATGGCTCTGATCAGGCCATGCAGCCTTTTAAAAACCTACCTCTGATTCTCCTCCTCCTCCTCTTCCTCCTCCTCCTCCATCAGCCGCTGCCTGGCTAGTGTAAGACGGATTGCAACCTGATTTTCCACCATCTCAAACCCTCTCCTGATGCCGTCCCACACCCAAGGAAGGAGATGGGCAAGAAAGAGGAAGTATAGAACCACCATACCAACCCTCCTTCCCTCTCCTTCCCCTGATCCGTTTTGGGTCCGTTCTGGGTGCCTGTTCTCACCACGTGCATTAGACCCATTCCCACAGACACACACACACATTTTGATATCTGCAATTTTTTCACTTTTGGAGGGGTCCTATGCCCCTAACTCTAGCAAATGCAGAGGGCTGACTGTGTTACCCATTTCTGCTAGGGCAAGTTTTGTATTCATTTTGAGAAGTCTGGATTATATCATGGTAGTAGATACAAGATGAATTGTAGAAGATTTAATTAGTAATAATCATAGTCATTTATGGTTGAGGAATTTGCTCCACTAAGCAAATATCTTTTTGTTATATCAAAGGCTTGGTTTTAACAGAATTTTAACATGATCACAGAAAAGTATGTATACTTTTGGTTTAAATGTTAGTTGACAGGAGTAATCCCATGCTTTCTATTTAAACAATACTGCATATGTAATGAGGACATAAGATCTTTTTCACCATGGAAGCAACCTATTGATCTATGGTGAAAAATAACATTATAAATCCTGAGTTTATTCAAGTAACTGCAATTTATTTGGAATAACACTTTCTAACCTAATATTTTTGAAATTTTGTATTAAAACAATGTAGAAACAACAAAAACAACAAAGTCTTGCAGCACCTTAAAAACTAACAAGTTTTGTTTGACATGAGTTTTCATGGATAGCAGACTGTAGCCCATTTCTTCAAATGCATTAAAGAAGCAGCCTGCAATTAGCAAAAACATGTATTAAATAAAACCTGTCAGGCCTTAAGAGACCGCAAAACAAAACTATTGTTATTTTCTGCATCACGCTAACCATGTCTACTATTCTAGTAATGTATTCATAAACAGATGGTTTACATCTGGTAAAGTTAGATACCTTGTTCAGGACCTCCATATTGGGAGTGCTTTTAGCTGTGACTGAATGATATCTATCTGTCTATCCATCCATCCATCTATGATAAATATAAATAATATGTTATCTTTATTCCGCATACGTGAAGACGTTTATTTTATGAGGCTGCGTGTTTTTCTGAGATTCTTAAGTTAGTCAGTATGTTGTCTTTATCACACTTATCCTTTTGAGTTGTCTTGTGAATTCTTCCTTTGAGATCTTTGCTATTGATACCTCATTACAGATGGCTAAACCACACATCACACTATATGAATAATTTTTGGTTGTGTTTCTTTTAAAATGTTAAATAGCTGGAAATTTTTTTTTCCAGGATCGGGGTTTGATTTGGATAGTTTGGCTTTACTGGGAAACTCCCAGTTGGCTCCTATGTGAACTTTAATCCTATTCATGGGGCAGAGAGGAAGGTTGCCTGTGATGCTATCTCTGTTTTATACTGATTGATTCCCCTCCAATCTGTTATTTCTTGTTTAGAAAGCAGTCACACAACTACGAGTGACGCATTTACTGTCATACAAGAGGCAGAGTTCTATTTGGGACTGTAGTATATATTGACGAATGTAGTATATATTATTGTCTTGATTATTTAATTATGGGTTTTTAGAATTAAAAGGAGATTGGTACTTTAGTATATGGTGTCAGAAATGTTTTCAGATTTAGTTTTAAGAATGTTTAAACGATTACTTGAAATTCTGATTAAGAAGTATTAACTTAAGTATTTACAAAGAAGTCTCAGATTTTGTATTTTACTATTTTGCTAGAAGGTTAACAATAATGGCAGATAAAGTAGCATTCTTTCAGTACTTCATAACACAGTGGACTGGTTCAAGCAAAAGAATCTTAGCCTGATGAGCTCTGTGGCTATGCTTTCCTTCCTCCTTTCACATGCATGTCAGAATCAAAGACTTTCAGGGTTTAATAGATTTAATCTGGATTCATTAACCAATAGATTAAATTAGAAAAGATTTACCAGATTTGATATGTGACTGACACTGATTCATGACTTTCTAACTATGATTGTTTTAAAAAACTGAGGTTATGACTTCTGGACTTCTAGTCTCTAACAGCAAATAATCATAATGTTGGACAGCACACTGCTGGAAGTAAAGAGTTCATAATAAATAGCGTAGTCAAAAGTTGCATGCTTCTCTTACTTTAAAAATATTTCTAAAAACTTTCACCACATATATTTGGAAGTAAGGTCAGTGATAGAGGAAGTAAGGCTACCTCATAAGGCATTATAATAAATTCTGAAGAGCACTTAGACCCTCAACTTATCCTACAAACTATTTTTTCTCCAGTCAAAAACCTTGCCAGATGTTGCAGTTGTTTTTAGAAAGGGTCAATAAATCCTTTTTAAGTTGATGACCTTTAATTGAGAACCACACATAAGAATCTGTGAAATGAAGGGTATACGCTTTTGACTTCTTTCTCATGTGAACTCTTTAAAGAAGCAAAGAAGAGAATTAGATCAAAAGTAGACATAGCCTAGAAATCTACACTTGATACAAGTGCTAATAAAAAGCAGAATAAAAAACACTCTAAAAACTTTTGAAAATTTTGCAGAGATATTGGTGTCTAAGCTTGGTAAGTTTCAGTGTACAGAAGATGTGTTAATATGTGCTTAAACTTGTAGCCTGTAGCTGTAATAGCTAGATTGTGATGATCTTGCAAGTTAAGCAGGGTCATCCTAGGTCATCACATGTGAACAGGAGTATTCTGAGACAAAGCTACCGTAAGCAATGTGATGATTCAGTTAGCAGTGATCTTCCCTTTGAGTTAAAAAGTGAGTTCCATTTGGAACTTATGTTCTTCCTCTTTTAGAAAGGCCTAGACTATTCATACTGCTCCTGGTCTTCTGTTCTTGCTTGGGATTTGAGAGCTTTCTGTAAAGGTAGGAACTTTAAACGTGGGATTCTAATCAAATGCTAGTTTATGTAATTAATCTTCTACACTGTGAATATAGACTCTCAGCTCTGTAACTATTTGGTGGTGGTATGCCGTGGCATTAAAGAACCACAGTAATGTTAATAAGCTTGTCGTATCCGTTCAGTATGGTTGCATTTCATAAGAGAGTCTTGGTTAACACAAATCTTTCGGTTATTTATTGTTGTCCAGCCCATTCTTTATGGTTAGAAAATACTCAAGATTGTGAAACAGAGTGACATCACTTTTAGAGGCTGTATTTTTTTTTTCTACTAGTAGCGATAGCTCTTGACAGGAGAGTCCTTGAGCAATCAGAACATTTGATTTCGGATTATACCAGGAGAAAAGATTTTCAGTGATGGTTTTAGCACTGAGAGAAATGCTTTTAGCTGCTGAAAGCTAAATGCAGTCTCCTTGTCTTTTCTTTGATCGTGTGTAATAAAAAGCAGTTCTAAAAAGGTAAGAAGAAGAAAACACAAATAGAAATGCGCTGTACACCGTCCTACTATTAATGTATTGTATGTATCCCTATGAATCGATGAAACATGGATAATTTAGGTTTATAGCCATTGTGTTTTACTATTTGCAGTGACACCAAAAAACACAGAAACAAATTTTTAGATATTTTTGGAAGGGAGGATTTGGTCATTTTGAAGAATGACACTTGGAAAATAATATTCAGTAATGGCTCACAATCAAATTAAGTAGGATTTTATTGGTGATACTGAGAACTCCTTGTATGTTTACTGCCTTGGAATCCTTTTTTTTCCACATACACTAGTCTAGAATAAAAAATTACAATAAATATTTCCAAAGATTACATTTTTAACCTAAAAATCAGCAAGACAGCAAAATTTCAAAATGGTAGGAAGGAAACAGAAAGAGGATATTTTATTTTATTTTATTTTATTTTATTTTATTTTGACACTCAGTTTAGACACCTCCCCACTTAAGAACCCCTATTTTAAAGTAAAAATTAGAGAAACACTTCCCTGGCTACCTTATACAGGATAAGCAGCAGCAACAGCAGCTCTGCTTTGCAAAAATGAGTAATGACAAGTAATAACTATTCATAACACCAAAAAAGTAAAAAAATTGTCCCATTCTTGCAATTATGACCATATTAGCCCCAAAATAATTTTCTACTGGTACTATACTCCTGACTTGTAACATGTTTCCTCAAAGTTTTCCTTAATTTTCAGAGTTCTCGTTAAGTTCTAAGGGATAAAAATAAATTCATGGTTGCAACTTGCCTTTGCTCTGAACATACCAAAGAATATAGGGGGCAAGGTTAACTCTTATTCCAGTGGTTTTTCTGATTGCACTTCTTGCTTTTACCATTAAGTTTTATGGGGAAAGGTGTTAAAAGGTCATTGTTAAGATGAGATTCTGCAAGCGGGGTTATGTATAAAGAAGGTTCAGAATGATTTGTACATATTAAACTTAACCTGAAATCACTAGGAACTTTCATTTTCTATGCCTGACTGTTTAGCTCAATGTGGAAACATACCAGGTGACCGCGTGCAAGTCACCCTCTCTCAGCTTCAGAGGCAGGCAAATGCAGCCTCCCTCTGAACAAATCTTGCTAAGAAAACAAATCAGTCTTACAGTCACCATAAGTAGGAATGACTTCAAGGCACACAACAACTATATGTTTAAAGCGTTAACCCTGTTAGAACAATGTTTTATTGTTCAGTTTTTGTTGTTAGGAGAGCACAAATATTTTAATGAGGCAAATTGTTTCAGTCGTCCTTCTGGTAATGTAAAATTTAACTTCAAAATTAAGATAACTAATGAATTGCAGTAATTTCTAACCATGTTATGTAAGCTTGTAAGTGAAAAATTTGCACTCCTTGTCTTGGCCTTTTTCCAAGATAAGACTGTAGTTAACAGATTTCTAAAAAAGAAAGAAATGAAGAGAAATAAAGTAAGATGGCAGAAACAATTAGAAGGCTTTAAACTTTTTTTCCTTTATAAAGGCATGTGTTCTAGCTAGGCAAGAGGCCAATTTTTTTTCAGGCCTCGTCATCATCTGTTTAACATGGAGGGAACTGCTCACTGGTTCCTGCGGTCAGCAAACAGGAGTCATCAAATCACGAGCAGTTCTTGGGAGTGACTTTTGCCTCTGATGGCTCCTTGTATTCCTGTTTGGAAAAGTCTGCACTTACAGGTAGCTAGTGAGAGAGAGCTTTGCTGTGCTGCTATTTCACCAGGTGACTGCTGCAGGGGAAGCCTCCTTCATTCCTGCTCTAATGAAATAAAAAGAGGTTGGTCATCGTTTCCAGTTGCATTCTTGGCTTTATAGAATGTTTGACTATATTTGATCACAGTCAAATAACAGGAAGTCATTTGGGGCCATTTGACCAATTAGTTGACTGGCACGCCAACCACAGGAGTGCACATTCCTGCCTTCTCAAGAATGTATGCAAAGTCCACTTTTGTTTTCTTTCCCAAACGGGTCTAAAGTACATGTTGTATGTCTAAGGTAAAGGACATTTGGGAAAAGACCACTTTACACTAGAGAAGCTATAGGCATGTTCCTCTGGCTGTTACTTGCTCCTATATTCTGATGTCTCATCATATCACATAAATCTTTCCCTTTTGGGGAAGGACTGTTACTTTTTCCCTGTAGCATCTCCTCCCTCCCCCATTGCTTTTTTCTTCATAAGATCCAAACATGGTATTTGCAAACTGAACACTTAATCCAAATCTTCATAACTGGTAAGAGGGGAAAGTTATAGTGGTACAGTTTGGTATCATTCTAATTCTCTGAATGCTGCCTCCTCCCAAAACTGCTTTACATAGAATTGGTAATGTGTTTATTACATGCTTTAATTTGTAGTCACATCAATTTGTACTTATGTTATTCTGCACTAGCAGCAGGATAGATTGTAAGTCTTCCATCACTACCATTGTGATAGGCATTTCACTAGAACTTCGTATAAGAATCTCTCAAGTTTTCATAAAGTTAAAAATAGGTTTTTACTAGTATGTTGGTTATTAAAGGGATTCCTTAATCAGTTACAGAATAAAGGTTTCAAAAGTAGACACAGAACTATGCAAAGTTTAGCTAATGTGAAATATTTTGTAACTAGTAGTTGAATTGTGCTGAGGTGGTATTTTTGTCTGTGGCTTAGTGGTTTTTTAAAAGTATGAACTTAATCCTTTTAAAAAATACTGTTATGTCCTTTATCTCATTTTTTAAAAAATGGTTTAAGTCTAAAGCTGCAATTCTGTGCACGTATATTTAGGACTTTGTGTGACTGAAATTAATGGAGCAGACCTGCATGGGATCAGAGGTATATATTGTATGGAAGTAACTATTTCTGTTTTATGTGCTGTGTGATTTTATCCTGTATAACATAGATTGTTGCGTGATGTCACTGGTATGTTCCTACTCTACTGATTTGTTATTTATATTTCCTTAAGTCTGTGAATAAGGGGGTACTACTAGGGGTTGTATGGTTTGGTCAAAAATTGTTCCCAGCTGTTCTTGCTGCACTTTATTAGCATTTGTTTTGAACAGCAGAGGAGAAAATGCTTCCAGAATGAATCAAGTGGCTTTATTTGATTTTTATCCTGGCATAATTGCATTGCCTGCGATGGTACCTTAGCACATGAAACATTAAATGACATTTAATTAAGGCTTAAGTGAGAATTCTCTAAAGTACAATAAACAAATCAGCTAGAAAAAGGGCATTTATGTTAGGAACTGAAGATTGCTGCAGAACAGAAACAGAGCCTAAATATCCAGAAACTGAATGTTCAGGGATGTCTTCACATGTGCCTTCCCACTCCAACTGGCTCAATGCAGCAACTGAATCCACAGTCAGATGGAAATACTCTGTTGACTGGTATGAAGGAAAGGATTATTCCACTGTAGCAAGTGCTGTCCCAGCTGTGCATGCAGATCGTTGGCTTTCTCAGCTTCAAAGAAGCCAAATCATTCTCCTTAGTTTCATGGGAAGGTTTCTGTGTGAACTGCTTCACTTGCCACAAAAGCAAGGCCTTGAGGGTAAATTGTTTTGCCAGTTGAAACAACAAGAAGTTACTGAATAATGCAACAGATCCCTAACTTGTAGCACACTTACGAAGTATATATACAGGACAAAATAATGTCCTTGAAACATCTGAAAACTGTTTGCTTTAAACTAGTAAGTAGTAGTAGAAATAACACCCTAGTACTGTTGTGTTTCCATCCTTCTGAATACTCAAAGCAGTTGCCTTGCGCTATTTCAGTAATCATTTCAGCTTCCTTGAAAATTAGGCTAACTTTTTTTTAATCTGTATATAATTGGAATGGAAAGGAAATGTGAAGAAAAACTGGTAGCAAGAGTAAAATTCGATATATGTGTCCTCAGGAATTAAACCCATTAAAGTATAGCCCAAGTGAGTGTAGGTAGGATAGCCACGTAAGAAGTGGAGTGCAAATCAAAATGTCCCTTCTTCCTATCCTGTCTCTGCCATGAATTCCTGCAGTGACTTTACACAGACCGTGGTCTCTTTATACTGTCTACAGCAGGTGTGGGCAACTATGCCAATTATATCTCAATCTTTGTTGGACTCCTTTACAAAATAGCAATGGGATGTGACATCACATTACTTCCTGTTGCCATTTTGAGAAGGACTCTGATGTAAAACATAGGGAAATCTGTTTGTGTGGAGTAGGGTATGTTTACATGTTTTGAGAGATTTCCATGTGGTTGGGGGCAAAAAAACACCACTCAAAATTGCAGAAATGTTTGTTTTAAGGGTGGAGGGGTCATCAGGGGCTGCAAAAGTAGGGTTCAGGGGTCACATGCAGCTTATAGGCTGCACTTTGCCCACCTTAGTCTACTGTATAAACAGTAACAGCGCAGACTTAGCTCTCAAGGTTGCAAGAATTATATGAATTAGAACTAGATGATACATACGGTGCAGTTTGAACACTTGTTATAACAATTCTAAATGTTATCATTGGCTTCAACTCGCTAGTAGTATTGTTGTTGCTATTATCGTCTAAGCTAAGATTTAAATTAAGGACTTTCAACTGATAATTCAAAATTTTAACATCTGCACTGTGGAAAAAAAGGTAATACTTTGTCTACATATAAATTTTCGTTAGAATAACTTGTTGGCTGCTGTTAAATTAACAACAGTTTGTTCCTTGTCTGTTTTGTGGTTTGGTGCTAATGGCTGGCTGTGTGTTCCCTACACGTGATTAATGTACACAATAGATTTAGAGTACAAATACCCTTGCAATTCTGTGAAGGTGATAGTTAACACAAATTTATTTGTTAAATGGTACTGTTGACCTGTTATCCCCGCTGCTGCTTCTACTGGAGTTGGAAAGTGTTACCCCCTTGGATCAGCTGTATTTGCAAGACACATATAATATATATATAATATATGTATAACTGTGTATGTGTATAACGTTTATTGTATGTGGCAAATTGATTGACCGATCCTGCTTTTTTTATTCCGTAACTTTTTAGAAAGCGCCTTTTCCTTTACATAATTTTGTTTCCGTAGTTTTCAAGTATTGCAAGGACCTCTCCTCCCATTAAGTTGTCCTTTTCCTGGCGGTGCAGATCTCACACTCCTGTTTCACATTTCCTGTGGCTGAAGTTGTGCTTAAGATGATTCAGTATTGTTTAAAAGTAAGAGGGGCTGGAAGAAATCAAAAGAGATAACTGAGTAGGAAGAAGTGGTGGTTTTTTTCAGGGAAGAAAATAAAGTTCCTCTTATTTTAATAGTTTGACATTACCTGGGAGAAATCACTTTCGTGCTTTCCCTTGCCCCTGTCCATGGAATAGCATACTCTGTGCCTTATTGCAAACTGCTTTTAGAAGTTCTTCCTTTTCAAAAGTGGGCTACCTGCCTAAAGCTGCTGCCTGAGAAACACGCCTTGGAAGCCTTATTTAGTATGCAGGACACGTTCCATGTTCTCTAAATACCTGCAATGTGTTTATTCCTGAATAAATATGCACAATGCACGCTATGTGAGTTGTCCTTCCCTTCATCATACATGTCAGCAATATAAATAATTTCTCTGTTTTTATAACACTTTCAAAGCAATTTTTACTAACTATGCTTTTTTTAAAAAATTTGCAGAAAGGGTCACAATTTTTCCCCAAATATAATGCAAAGTAAAGTGTCCCTGGTTCAGTTTATGCCTAATAACATGGAGATACAAATTAATTTTCTGCCAAAGTAAATGTAGTAGTATTGGCTAAGTTATTTTATAATCAATACACAACCTGTCTTGTCAAGGTACACAAATTGTACAGTTAATTTAACTGTGCCATTGCATGAATAGTAATAACACTGCTGTGGCACTGGATGCTTGCAGCATATAAGCTGAACACCTCTGGGATCCTCCATCTCCATCCAGCCTGTCACTGGATTCAAAAAGGCAATTAAACACTAGTCAGAACCTTACGCTACTCAGTTTGTGAGTTCTAGGATGTTTAACCTTCACTGTCTCACCTGGAATCTGGGGCTAATCTCAACTAAGCTCTTTTTAGATGAGTATTTTTAGTACTTAAACCTAAGATCCAAAGCATCTAAAAATGAAAAGTTAAGGGAAGATTTTTTTTTTCTTTTTATAGCCTGCCCTTTCTTTTCTCATGCTCCAAGTTAGAAACTTAATTACCCCTTGGTGTCTGCTTTTAGTTATTCACTGAAGCTTGTGCTGGTTGAAATACACAAAATGTTGCTGCATATATCTCATTTACTGAAAGTCCTTTGCTGTCCATATGGGAGGTTTCTCCTCTGGAATTGTAGCCTCTGCATTAAGGGAGAGATTTCTGTGCTGCCAACAAAGAAAATGGAAATTTTACTGTGTTCAACCGTATGGGCCTCAGATATAAAATTACAATAAAACCATCTGGCATCCTGTGACCTTCATTACCCCCTCATCTCTCAGAACAAAGTTGGGAAACATATAGCCCTCCAGATTTTTGGATTTCAAATCCCATCATCCCTCTCCATTGTCTGTCCTGGATAGAGCTGATCGGAGTTGAAGTCCAACAAAACCTAGAGGTCCACAAGTTGTCACCCTGTTGTAGAAGCACTATACCTTCTTGGAATTTGCCCATAAGCTATACTAACTTAAATTACTTACCATGTGTTGTGGTGAGACTTTGATTTTTTTTTTCTTTTAACAGCAGCATGAGTAACTAAACCTGTACACTTGTCAGCAGGAGAAACTGTCTAGCATTCTTTTTGCTTACCTAATACTTTTAGATAATACATGGCAGTGGCATTTAGTCATCTTTGGATTCCAAACTGGACAGAGGTAGTTGATAAAATGGCTGGCTTTGAACTGAATAAACCAACATTTGCCTTGTGTGTTCAAATGCTACAGAAACCCTTGTAACATAGAATATGCTCAAGATAGTAAAAGTGGCGATACTTATTCAGTACATAAAATATTCAGTATATAAAATAATCTCCTTATTTGTTGACTAGAGTATGTGGTCCTGTCACTAAAAGTTTTATTGTTTTGTTCAGTTATATTACTATATCCTAATAAGAGAGAACTGTCTTCACCACAGTTAGCTGTAACCTTTTATACAGCTATTTCAGAAAACTAATTTTCCCCCTTGTAGGAAAAGGGTCTCAACATTCAGAACAGACTAAAGGCTCACCGCATGTTCTAGTTGGAGCACTGACTCGAAATAAGACCTGTGTACAGCAAAAAGGATTAATAAAATTGCATGCTGAGTTAAGCTAAGATCTTTGAAGAGATATTCCAATATAAGCATGAACTCCTTCACTGACCTACTTTAGAGAGCCCTTCAGGAGATCTACACACAGTTATCAAACAGGTAGACTTGAAATTGGCTCTACATAGTGATGTCCTTTTGCAGTAGTGTGTACAACACAATACTTGAATTTATTTTGCAGCTGTATCTGCCACTGGTAATTATATGGTATTGGAACAGAGCATCTCAATGTAACCTTGAAATACATCATGGTGACTTAACATTTTATGTTGATGGTAGGAAGTTAAGTCATAATGTGAGCAGAGTTCAAGCATTTTCTGTACAAGAACTGGACAGTGTTGGGTATTTTAGCAGAGCTTGAAACAATAACATATTAAAAAGAACATGTTTTTAGCCAAACATTCAGGGTAACATCTTACTCATTTTAACAGTGGTGGTTACGTTTTGAAATTTTTAAGTAATATATTATCGAATGTCAAAACTGCTAAATACTCTGAAGGCCCCAGACCCTGACTGCGCTCAAAAACTATGCAGGGTCAGACCTGATTAATACTTGGAAGAGAGACCACCAAGGAAAACCAGGTCTATATTAAGAGAAGAGATATAGCAAACCACCTCTAACTATTCCTTTTCTGAAAAAGCCTCATTAAACTCATGGGATTACCATAGATGACAGGGGATATGAAGGTTTTGCAAATGACATGTTAGTTTGAAACTCTGTATTTAAGATTCAGTAAATTTTTAAATGAAAAGAAATTAGCCTTACCTTCTAAATATTTCCTTCTTCAAATCTTCCTGGTCATTTATCTCATTTAAAAGTTACATATTTGTTCCTGAAATCAGTAAGTAACTTGGAATCATATGTTTTGGGTTGCAGTTGACAGCTTTTTTCTGATTAAGTTCAGATGTATAGTGATCATACAGTGCCAGTGCCAGAAGTGATTAACTGGAGCCTATAGGTAAAGATGATGCTTTGCTTCAAACTATCAGAATTTCAGAATAATCAGAACCAAACTATCGGCTTGGTTTCTACATGGCCTAAATCTAAATGCAGGAGGGAGGTATTTGCTGCTTGATTTCGTCAGTGCAATCAGGAGAGAGCCAGTCTCCCCTTTCTACCACAGCTCCCACATATTTCAAAAGTCTGCTGTAGAGGGATGGGAAAACCTTGAAGTTAGTTTTCACTGAGTGCTGAGGGTAGCACACAGGACAGGTGAGAAAACAAAATTTTGTCCCATTGACACTGCCAAATTTAGGCCTAAAAAAAGAAAGTTAATAAGGGTTAACCAATACTTCTACCTGTTACTTGCTTCAGTTTATGGAAAGCATATTGAATACAATCCCATAGGGTGGATGACCCATCTGCGACCTGCATCAAGCTGGGTTATCACCAAATCACAAATGAGACCTTTAAGCTTCATTTACCTTGCTTTCTATTTATTTCTTGCGCTCAAGTGTTCTCTCCTTAGATTCAGTTATCTTGGAAATTTCTAAATACAGTAACAGCTGCTTCTACAGCTGCTGTGCTATTTTTTTCAAAGTTAATTTCATTGCTGGTCAGTGAAATCACAGTCATTTCCTTGAATTGTATCAGGTGAAGGGTTTTGAATATTTTAGAAGTAGAATTTAGAAACAATGTGACATTCTCTGAGGAGTGGACACTATTGAAAATCTTTATACATTTGCAGTGTAATGCCGAAATAAGTCTTAGCTGCGAGCCATTGCTGTACTGTTGCACCATACTTGAAAGCGTATATGCTAGAACAGAGGTTTGGTAAACACTGGTTTTTTTAAAAAAAAATAAATTGACAGTCTTTGACCGGAATGCCTTTAGTTTGAGTGAGCAGTGACTTTTCTGTTAATAGCCTTATTTCTGCACTGTTCTCAGTGTTGCACAATGAGCACTTGGTAGTTCAGAAAAGAAGCTTGGCTTTCTTCCTGAGAATTTCTGGTAGACTTAGATTATCTGAATCAGCTGGGAGATATTAAAAACTTTAACATACCAAAACTTTGAATGAAGAGGAGTGCTACTGCAGAGTTTTTTGGCAATACAAAGTAGATAGAATAGCAGTTCACACAGCAAAGAAGGAAACAATAATGTTTTCCCTACTTCTGACATTTATGTCCCCACTATTTGCCAAAAAGCTTGCCTTTCCCTGTCTGGGGAATGTAATATACCTACCAGGTGGATTAAAAAAGACAGAAACCAGCCATTGCATAAAGTACAGACTATATGGACTTTATGCCCCTTACTGTAGTTGACAAGCAGTGTTTTCTGACTGTACTTGCACAGTCAGTGTTGGGCACAGAAGGCGGATAAGAAAAGGCAGCTTCCAGTCTCTGGCACTGCATACCAAATAAGACACGTCCCCTCCCCATCAAGGTCTTATTGATTCAACTGGCTGCATGAGGGTTGTGTGTCAACAGTTTAAGGTAGTAGCCTGGAAGGATGCCCGCACTTCATTTAGCAAGTTAAAAGTGGCATGATGGAGGCTCTGGTGATTGGTTAAACTGTTTGTGTGTGGCTGTTGGTTGGCAAGCATAAGAGACAGGAACTTTATAATTACTCTAGAATATTTTTTGCTAGTTAGCTTTCTTTAGATTTTCTTTCAGGATGTTTTTGATCTTGCCTGGTGTACCAAAGAGCAGAGTGAGTTCAAACTCATGGAACTATTTACTTCATGGAACAGGATCATATTGGGGAAGATATAAAATGTTTTAGAAAGCAAGAAATTCGGGCAGATTAATGATTCAGTAGGGTTTGCTTTTTCTTTCTGCTTTGCAGACTGCGAGGAGACTTGACTCCCCTTTTGGCAAGTGAGGTCAAACCACAGCTGTGCTTTTAAAAGTGGTCTGAATCCTATGGAACAAAATGTGAATATTATCATAGATAAAATGTACAACAGTTTTATTGCCTGAGTACACTCAACAGGAAGACATGTCTGGATTTTGTGTTTTGTTTTGTTTTCCAGGAGGCTGACATACCTTCAAACTAGAAAGCAGTTCATTTCTTTACTTCATAGGTCATTTAGCTTCATTCCAGAGTGCTATTTCAGCTGTTCCAGTTAAAGCAGAAGCTTGACTTGCAGCCGTTAAAGCAGCATGCTAGTCAAGAGCCATTTAGCTTAGCTGTACATCCATTTGCTCTCTCTATTTGATATTAAAATTTGCTTGCACAACATTGTATTCGCATGGGTAAACTTACACTGGTACCCTTCAGATAGCTTGGTAGCCTTTGGTTGATATTCAGAATCTGCTATTCTTCTTCTTTTTAATCTCTAATATATATTTTAAAATGTCATACAATTTTTATTGCTGGGAAGCAAACAGATTAAAAATATGGAAGAGAAGGGAATGTTGCTTTGACCACGTTTTGATAAATTGATAACAACAGTATCTTATGTTGTTTGGCAAAAATCTAAGTTGTGCTATTTTTGAACTACCAAAATTTCTTTACTGTTTAGTATTATTCTAGTCCAGGGCAACTGCATGGAGTACACCCTGCATTGGTGCACCCAGGCATACATGATGTCACTTCTGGTCGCCATTTTTCAGCTAATGAAGTTCTGTGGGTGAGGGAGAGGAAGCCTATGTATTTTTATGTGGTTTGGGTTGATTTGGCATGGTTTGAGGGGCTGGAAAATTTGCCTGAAAATGCCACTGAATTTGAAAATCAAATTTTGGGGCAATGGCCAGGAAGCTCAAGTTTCTCAGAAATTAGGTGTGGGGACTGAATGTCAAAACAGGTTGATACTGCTCTCCACATGGTGCAAAATTAATGTTAGTTTTTTTAAAAAAACTTTTTTAAAACAAGTTTTGAAAAATTTGGAGGGTAAAATTGTGATGGAACATCCCTTTTAAGGGGGACAGTTACAATCTACCAAACATTTGGGTTGCCCCCTTCGCCAATGTAGATCACAGTAGGCTGCATCTGACAGAAGTGTAGCTTTCTGTCTGTTCTTTTTCCACTGTATGCCCCCTTCATCCTTCTGGGAATAGAAGGCCTGGAAGTTACGACAGAAGGAGAGAATTGGGAAAAATCAGGGGGAGACAGCTTAATGGAACTAGAAACAAGATGCTGGTTTGAATAGATCCTTGGTCTGCTCCCATGCTGCTCCTTTTACATTTGTAAATTGGTTTTAGGCTGATACCTTAGGCCTTGAAATAGCTACTTGCCAGGTCACCTATGACACTTTATAGAGATTGCTGTACTTGTTCCTCTAGTCGCTTAAGAAATACTTGGAAGTTTATGTGTGTATTGTTCTAGGCTGAAAAGTGTTTAATTTGTTACTTTTTTCCAGTGTTGTATCAATGACAACACTATTTAAAATGGTTGTGTTTGTGTGAATATCAAATTTTAGACCTATTTTTGGAGAGAATTGAGAAAATAAATAGAAATAGGCTAAATCTAAAGCCTTCTCCAGAATAAAGCTGTTGAAATCGATGGAACTCAAGTTAGTTGCAACAAGTTCCCTTAATTTCACTAGGTCTCCTCTAATTAGGGGTAAGTATGCCTATGCAACTGCATGGAGACCAGGGGCTAATATTCCCCTTCTTCAGACCTCCTCCCCACACAAAGGCTATCACCCAATAGTGCTCCCAAATACCTCTGTCTTCATTTGAGTCTTTCCCAAAATGAGACCAAAAGTGACATTGTATCATTGCCTGTTGGCTTTTTGAGAAGGAAAATAGAGGTGTTTTTGAGCCTGTCTGTGTGGGTTTAGGGGTGTTCTGTACATTTTGGGGTTTATTCAGTTTTCAGGCAAAAAAAAAAGTCCCCAAATGTGCCAGTTTTTAAAAGGAAATGCATGGTTGTGGAACTCTGAGGTACTGGCAGTGATCTACAAAAATGGTGTCCAGGGGTCCCATGTGATCCATGACCCACATTTTGCCCATCCCTGATTTAACAGTGTCATGTTTTTCTCATTTCACTTTTTTTTAAAAAAAATTGTTATTACTAAAGTTTTTAAGATACAGGGAAGATCAGATAAATCAAGAGAATACCTGAAGAAAAGCCAGAGTTAGATCTCTCTCTAGTTCTTGGAGGACACTTGAAGCTGCAGACAGTGTCTACCCTGCCTTACATTTTTATACCAACAAGTGTGAGGATGTTCTGACCAACAAGAAAAAAACTGTTTTTAAAAGAGAATATTGAAACTCCTTTATCTTATGTGAAACAGGTGGCTTGACTTATAAACATAGAATGTTTATATCTTGAGTCTACAAGCCAGAATATAAAATAGGTTTTATTTTTGGTCAGATTATGTTTGCAGGTTAAGTTTTGTTTGTTCATAAGTGATATCCTTTTCCTTTTCTTTAACGGTCAGAATTCAATATCTCTAGTGAGTTAGCCAATCCTTTGTTACTGCTGTCTGATGTGAGACACAGATGATCTTGTTTGTTCATATGTTGGTTCAGATGACATGTTACACTTTAGATTGACATACTGCACTTTAGAAGGAAGTGATAGATGGATACTTGCAAATCACACATATTGAAAAACTATGGAAGAAATGCTGTTTTTCATTGGCAAAGAGAGTGTATGTGTGTTTTACTCTGTGCACATGTGCATATTTTTGTGGTTCTGATGAAGAGGGTGACGAGACCTCTTTGGGGAAGAAAAATGTCTTTAGAGCTTTCTAATTTGAAAAACTGTAGCCCAGTGTCTTAACAATTTATATTTTCAGCAAGGAGTGTGAGCTTGTGGTGGAGACACAGCTCCTAGGATTTCTGGATAAAATTGATTTTCTGGACTTTTTTAGTCTAGCTTTTCATTGGTTGTATACCATCAGCAATTATATGTTTTTGGCCTGCCTTGCAGTGTTAAAAGCTTAGCATAAAGCAGCCATTCTTAATCTATCTGATAAGGGAGACCAGTGTTCCAGCAGCATATTTGTATCCCTTGGATACAGTTACTTTTGTTTTCTGGAAACTTATCAGGGACTGGTAGCCAATGGCTCATGGTCTACAGACCACCACTTTGAGTAGCACTGGCACAGAGAACACAGTGATGGTTTTGCTGGTCTAGGGAGGTTAAACCCAGAAGATGATGCTAGAAAATATTTACTTTTTCCTTACCTGTGACAGTTACTCTTTCATTTGACCTGCAGCCTGTGAAGGAAAGGTCAGGTTCCAGGATTGTAGGATCTACTTTGTTTTCACTAGAACCTTGAGACCAGTCAACCAGAACTTGGTATAAAAGAGCTACAGATAGAATTAAAAGCCTATGTTCAAAAGTTTGTTTGTAGTACCAGAAAAGAATTGAGTTAAAAGTCCTTCACGTGTACGCTAAACTTTACTTCCATGCTGTCATTTAGAGGGGAGTTATTTTGTTGCTACTTTTGTTAAATATATAGGAGTTTTAACATCTACATAAAACTGCTGAGTAGTATCATTCATAGAAGGCATCAATATTTGTGGATGACATCCAGTTCTTTCTTTCACATTTACATCTGATTTTAGGGGGCGGTTTAAATATTGGCTTTTAATCAGTTAAAAGAAATGAGATGAGACAGAAGAAGTTAAAGCTTACTGAAGACAAGATGAACATTCTAGTACTGGGTGGGCCCTGTCACTCACAGTTCCCAGTATACACTACTGTGGGTGGGGATGCATTCTCCTTAAAAATAACCTTTGTAGCTTGGGATTGCAATTGGTACTTCTGTTGGCTGTGGAGGTGGCAACAGCAGCAACCTTCAGTGGGTATACCAGCTCTGATGAAATCACACCACAGCCAATTCCAGTGACCTCCCACTCGGACTTGTAATGCACCCTGCCTCAAGCTGTTCTTTTTTTTTTAAAAAAAAGGAAACTTCAACTTGGTGCCAGGCTGTTGATGATATTGTCATTGTTTTGTCTCGTATGCCTTTGTTACCGGTTTTTTCAAGAATCCTTTTAAGGTACTGATGTAAAACATGGAAATCTTAAACCAGGTTCTCTCAATTTGGTACCATTCACATGGTTTAGACTGCAACAGTTAGTAACCTACTAGCATGGCTGCTAGTCAGGAGTTCTGTTAAGTTGTACTTTAGTCCAAAATTTCTCAAAGGCACCACTTATCTCTTCCCACTGCCATATTTTGGTTTATGGGACTGTTGTGGGGAATTACAGAACATTTAGCATTTCTAAAAGTGATTACTTTTGTCTGAAGTGATGCATGCCCCCCCCCTCAATTTATATATTAAATTGTTGTTGCATGTGATAGTTTGATACAGATTTTCTCACAAAAGAGCCTTGTCCATGAGGGCTATGCTGTGTAATATAGTTCCAGTGAGGTATGTTGGACATCTTATAAAATAGTAAGTGAAAGGGTTAAAACACAAAATCAAATCCTAATAATGTTCCCTGTCCCCAGGCGTTCAGCCTTGTTTTTAGTCTTTGAGAAGGGTTTTGCCATTTTACCATCTTGTCACAGAAATTTGACTGTGCTGAGTGTTTTATTCAGAGCAATCATAAATGGCTTAGAACCTGAGAACCAGAAAAAAAAATCCACAGCTTTCTCCTTGTATTCTCCATTTGACATGTAAGGTCTTGCTCCAGATTCCATGGCCATATGAAGTGCAATGAAATACTAAGAATAGGGCCTTTCTGAAACAACACCAACCTTATGGAATGCTGCTGTATGTGGGATCTGTCACTATATTAATTTAAATTGTTTTGTTAAATGCTGTTGCAGTGGTAGAAATGTTGGCATGGGTGAGAGATGAAGTTCCAAACATCCATTCAGCTATGAAACTCAGGATGACATGGACCAACTACTGTCCATCAGTGTAACAACCTTATGGCCTTGTGAGGATGAAATGGGTAGAGGAGAGCCACGTGCACCATCTTGAATACTTTGGGTAAAAGGCAGCCCATAAATACAATAAATAGTCCAAATCTTCATCTGGCTGTATTTATTTAAACATTGATTGATAACTTAATTATTCTTATGTTGTTGTTCTTATGGTGTGCTCTTTTTTTAAAAAAAGTTATTGGTTAAAAATTGACTGCTTAGGGAAATAGCTGGACTTACATAGTATATATTTTTAAAAGTTGAGGTAAGTTAAAATACGCATTTAGAAAATAAGCTGGAAAAACTCAATTATTTTCTCTCTAAGATCTCTTTATTTGGAATTTTCAGCCATCTCATGCTGTGCCATTCTCCTCATCAATTAGATGTCCCCTTTTATTCTTATTCCTTCCCAAACTTACACCTCAAGAGAAGAAATTAAATACACTTATTTAGAAACAAAAACCACTTACAATTCTGCTTATGTTCAGATAAATTTGTTGTCAATCCTTTCTGAGAGTCAAAACAGCATTCTAAAAGTAATGCAAGTCTTTCAAAAATCTTATTTTGGATAAGGAGCGTGATTATCATGCGTTTGCTTAACATTCATCTAACATCAGCTTTCTATGTCCTCTTGTTTATTCATCTCCACAGAGACTTGGCAGGGACTGCTTCCGTCTCTTTTGAGTTGGCATGTTACTAAATCCTGTCCTGTTAAGACATCTCAGTACTACTGAATCGTTTTATCTCTCACTAGTAGAAAACCAGGTGTATGTGTGTTACTACTTTAGGGAGGTGCTGAAATGCAACGGACAGTAGAGTGGAACGGAAAAGACAATTGAAATAGCATAAGTAGGGGAAAAATGCAGTTATCCCTCTTCCTGTACCATGTGATTTACCATTTTCTGTGATGATACGTACATCATCCTGATATTTGGCTTGTCTTTCATGAAAAATACGTGTTATTCTCTGCCCACAAACTGTCTTGGTAATTTTAAAATAAGTGTAGCTGCACAGCATTGTATAGCAAAAAAACCTTTATGTAGTTCCCACATCTCCATTTTTAACCTTCAGATCAGATGATTAAGAAGTAACTTGTGTTTAAAAATGACAAAGAAGAATTACAATACTGATGAAGTATACTGGAGTTGTTATATTAAACTCATTGGCAAGGAAGAACACTCAAAATAAAAAATAGTTTTCTTTTTTTTGAAGTGTATAGTGAATGATAATGTTGTCTTATCTTGAAAAATTCACCCCTAAAAATGTATCCCCTCTCAGAGTCAAATACAGCTAAGTTTTATTTTAACATCAGAATGAATTTGTGGGACTTTGGGAAATAGATTTAAATCATACTGTTTTCTGATGTCACCTGTCAGTGTTGTTATACTTTTTTCTATTTAGAAATGAGCTCACTTTGTTTTACTGGGACTTGCTTTCATTGGGTTTAGGCTTGTTTACCTTTTTCCGAGGGGAAACTGGCTAGGACAAGAACAGCTCAGGTGTTGAAGGAATTGCTACTAAGATATATCTTACACTGAAATTGGATATGTTATTGCCCATCCAATCTCAGCTGGAAACTTCAAATGTGGAATCAATGTCAGCAGTTTCAGACCACTATCCATAATCAGTTATGGTATATTATGCTTTTATAGTGCATTTGTATACAGGAGGAATAGGGAAGACAGAATATTTGCAAAAACAAGCTTTCTCATGCGGCTGTTGCATACAAAGCAATGAAAATATACTTATGGATTATACAGCAATGGCATTCATTAAAATGCCTGTTGTGTTAAGCACATTTTAAAATGGCTAACAAGATACAACTACTCAATATTCTATTTAGGTATAAATGTATCTGTAATTCAAATAAGAAAGGAAATTGAGAAATTAGTGGTTTTGCTCATACTTTTTGCTTTTCAGAACCAAATGTCCAAGACCATGAAACTTAAACTCCAGAATCTTAGCATACATACTAAGAGGACTCTAGAGAAATGTGTCTGGAGGTCTTTTGTTTCTTAAAAGCACATTTATTCATTTTAATTAGTGTAAATATATCCATATGTTTGAAGCCTGAAGTACCATGTTTAGTCATCGGGTAGCAAACCTGTCAAAGCAGTGAATAGCTTTGCAGTCAATACACTTTAAAGCCTTAGAGCAAGGAACAAGCCCTCTTCCCTGCTGTGGGGCAGACCTTGTTAGCCACGTACAGTAGAGTGGTGGTGATGGTGGCGGTGATGATGGTGATATTCATACCCTGACCAGGAGTCAAGGCAGTTTACAAAAGTCAAAACAGATACAGCTAAAAATATCACATCATACAAAAGTTATAAATATAATTAAACTATCAACAAAAGTAAAAACATAACCATTAAAAAAGAATAACAACAAATGTAAACAACACAGCACATGAAGGGTCCTTTCCTTCTTAGCAGTTAGCTCTCAATGACCTGTTGAAACAAAAAGTTTTTCATCTGCTTATGAAAGGATAGCAAGGAGGGTACCACTCTAACCTCTCTAGGAAGGGAATTCCAGAGCCTGGGAGCAGCCAGGGAGAAAGCTCTCTCCCATGTTCCCACCTGTGAAGGTGGTGGAAAAGAGAGACCAGCACCCCCAGAAGATCTGCAGACATAGACGGGCTTGGTGTAGGGAAACAATGTCTTTATTAACTTTGATCTTCTCTCAATAAGGTCTCTTTCCTAATAAGCTGTGAGGATGCATCTGAGCAGCAGGAGTGCGCAGGGGTCGCAGCCCCACAGCTTCAGCCAAGCCAGGCACACAGAATGGGTCTGCTTTTGGCAGCTCTGTCACTTTGCTTGAAGACATCTATAAATCAAGTGGAAGCCCCATTCCAAATTGTGCAAAGCCACTTGTTTTGTTTTTACAGAAATTGAAAGAAAATGTATTTTTATGTTATATGTATTATAAAAGCTCCTTACTCCCCAGGTGCTTCCAAACTCAGATAAGAAAAGGGTTTCTGACCCACAGAGGCTAACATACTTTATTACACCATAAGCATTTGTAGACAGCAGCCCACTTCATCAAATGAATGAAGTCTTGTGTAGAGAACATGCACATACTGAGGGAGCGATTTGTGAACAGTGGGGTCAGAGGGAATTGAAATGCAGAAAGTGCAGTGAAAATTACCTTAAAAGTGACCATTAACAAAACAAAAGCTGAGCAGTAAAGTAATAAAGCATCTTTGCAGAGATGAGCTGTTTAACACCTGTATTGGGACAAAAAAGCTTTGTCCTTACTCCAGCAATGGAAATAAAGTGGAACTTCTTGATGAATTCTTGCACAGCTATTTCTGCTTGATATCTCTTTTTGAAGTGTCTATGTTCAAGAATGACCACTTTGAGGTCAAAGATTGTGTCCTGGGAAATTGAAGTGCTCCTTCGCTTTTTTTTAAAAAAAATACAGGTATTGCTATTTCTCATGTCAGAATTGTGACCGTTTATCTCTTTGAGTAGAGTACTGGCCTGTTGCTATTATGTGGAATGCTGTGTAGGATATTTTTTGAAAATGATGGCATATTACACAGTAAAAAGATGAATACATAGCTGTAGATGTGCATGTTTCTTTGTTGCAAGGTCTGTCACTGCTGGTCAGAAACCATTTAAAAGTAAACAGCTTTTTGTAAGCAAATAAGTGTACTACTCTTATGAAAGTGAAAGTTTTAGCTGAAAATTGTAGGGGACAAGCAGTATTCTGTTGTTTCTTGTGGTGGTTTTGTCCTATGAAGATAATTCCTGTATACCGTTCTGTTGTTTTGAGTTTTGATTTGCTGTTTTGAATTCCTTCAATGAGTATTGTTTTCTGAAAAATGCCTGATATAAATCATTAATTTCTGGAAAGTAGGGGGAATGAGGTGGGAAAACAAGGGGACATTAGTGTTTGATATACTTCTGAAGCAAAATAGGAACGCTGTATTTTTTTGGTCTTCCATATAAAGAGATTGTGTCATTTTCAAGGGAATGCACATTTCAGCTTATGTCATGTGTGCATGCAAAACAGGAATATGAGGTGGTTCAAATACCAGGCTTGTAAGGGAAGGGTAGGTTATATCATAATAGTCTGTTAATTTCACAATTTAAGGTTATAATTTTATGCAGAAATATATGTTGATAGTTTGGAAACATCAGTATTCTTAGTAAGAATTATTTTACTGAGGATTGTATGAACCACAAAGGTTGTTTAAAATTGCTTCAGAGACTTAAATATGGCTGAAAATCACTAAATCATTCCCTTTGCTCCTTTCTCATTCTTCTTCTTTTATTTTCTTTTCCCCAGTGCACTGCATGAGAGAAACACACATTTTTTTTTTACTAAAAATCTCCATGTGTGCTCAATGTGATAACATATAGCTTCCCAGAGCAAATGATTGCCAATGACTAAGACAGCTAGAATTAATGAAATCAGGATGCACTGATTATATTTGGGACTTCATTTTAATTTGATGGCTTTACCTCTTTCTTCTCTCTTTGTTTAGTGTTGAGGGTGAGGCTCCTGGAAGTGAAACGGGAACGTCATTGGACAGTCCATCTACCTATCATCAAGGGGCTATTACGCACAGCTCAGCTATAAGCCCAGACCATTACGACCATTCTCCCTATGGGCTGTATTCCATCTCTCCTGGGCAGCAGAGACCCCGGAGACCAAAGCTTCAGCACTCAACATCCATATTAAGAAAACAAGCAGAAGAAGAAGCTATTAAAAGATCACGGTCCCTTTCAGAGAGCTATGAACTCTCATCTGACTTGCAGGATAAGCAGGTATTTGAAATCGCTTTTGTATGAATCAGGGCTGTCAAAGCAAATAAATGTGCTGGTTATTGAAATGTTTCTTGAAATAATAGATTTGTTGATGAGATTCCAAATTTTTCCCACAGTTTGGCGTATCTGAGCAGTATACAGAACTAGCATGGTAAAGTGGTTAGAGTATTGGATTATGATGACTCTGGAAACCAGGTTTGAATCCCCACTTGGCCATGGAAACCCACCGGGTAACCTTAGTCATACTCTTTCAACCTCAGAGGGTGGCAAATCCCCTCTGAACAAATCTTGGCAAGAAAACCCCATGATAAATTTGTGTTAGGGTCAGTATAAGTCTGAAATGATTTGAAGGCACACAACAATTTTTCCCTTTTCCCAAATTTTGCTAAAGCAGTGGCAAATATATGCTGAGACATTTAATGTTTAATTTTTAACAAAGAACATTTCCCAGTAGCTGCGTTTTATCACATGTGGCTCATTAAGTAACTTGTGAACCTACCACAGATTTGCTGTTTAAAATCAGGAAGACTTTGTAAATATGAAAACAATGTATTTCCCATGCCTCTGAAATAGCCTAGTTAATGTTTATCACTGCAGTATAACTTGTGTTTCCAGATTTCAGTGTTTGACTCTGAGGGTCAGTTTTTAGGACTTATTATTCAGGCCTCAGGATATTCCATTGAAATGCGTTTAGAAACTCGTTTTTTTATTATCTGTCATTATCTCACATGGTCTAGAGCTGCTACTGCTGCTGGCATTCACATGTTAACACCTTGGCTATTTTTTTTTCTTTTGTCTTGCTTTTGATAAATGATTGCAATGTGGTATTCATTTAGCATGTTGGATGCTGTGGATTAGAGCCTGAGGAGGAACCATTTCTTATGGCCCATTATATGAAACAGGAAGTATGTTTGTAAATGTGGATTCCTTCCTAGCATCTACTGGGGAACTCCTCTGCCTCAGTCTGTGGTTTCCCTCTAATGTATGAAAGAGAAACATGCATATTTTTCCATCCAGTCACAGGAAATGTAGGTTAGTGCTATTTGAAGCAGTGGACCATAGACTAGTCCTAGTTCATGAGCCATCAGCTACTGGCCTGTGGAGAGTTTCCAGAAAATAAAGGAACAGTTGTAGCCAGTGGGCCAAATATGATACCAGTCCCTGGCACATTGAGGGAGAAAACCCTACCAGTTCCCCATATCAGGTAGCTAGCTTAGGAAGCAGTGATGTAGGATGTGCCCTTCAACATCCCACTTCAAATGCTGTCCTGTGTTGTGACAGTGTTACAGAGACATTTGCTGTGATGAATAGTAGTGTTGGTTAGGGAACAGCAAAGTGCAGCTCTCCAGATGGCTCTATCAGCTGTAGCCAGCATAGTCCATGGTGAGAGATATTAGGAGCAGAAATTCTGATGCTATCTGGAGGGCCGTGTTTTGCCCACTTCTAATGTAGGTGAAAATATTTTTCTCTGTATGTACAGTAGCCTCTGCTAACACTGTGTGTATGCGTGTAACTTTTCTTTATTGTTATTACTGAAGATGTATATGCTATTGACTATACAGGTACTATGAGGTTTAGAAAGTAATTCAAGACTTCAAGCTTATGACATCTATTTCCGAGATAGTGACCAAATCCCCAAAATCAGAAATTAGTACAAAAAACACACATGTAGAATCAAAGAATTCTGAGCCCAGAAATTTGTTTTGTGTGTAA
This sequence comes from Cyclura pinguis, assembly GCA_030412105.1. NCBI lineage: Eukaryota > Metazoa > Chordata > Lepidosauria > Squamata > Iguanidae > Cyclura > Cyclura pinguis. The sequence goes on from CM059600.1 coordinate 86,457,794, forward strand.
GTGCTGTTTGAAACTCAGTCTTTCTTGTCCACCTAAACCCACTTTGGTTTACTTCAGGTATTCATCACTTCAGCAGTGCAATTGTGGCTGAGGTGCAGGGAGCATTTGTTGCTGGCATTGTTAATGCACACACTCAGGAGCCAGACATCTTTTGCTGACTTACTGCAGATCACAGAGTGATCTACCAGTAGATCTAAGTATTAGAAGGCACGTTTAGAAGACAGGCTTGCTTTTTCTTCTAGCAGTGTACTTGCTTCCCTCTGTGTCTTGTAGTTTTCAACCTGCAGATCTCTCTCATCAGACAGACCTTAGGTGATTCCACTTCATTAGCCCTTAAATTCATCATAGTGTCGTCATAGTGACACACACACACACAAACACATAGAATTTAAAAGTGTTATGGAAGAATGCACCCCTTGCAACCCAATATCCTATGCACAGGCACTGAAATTTCAGGGAACAGGATGCTGTTGAATGGGCAACTTTCTGTATAGTTTGAAAAAATTATTTAAAATATCTTGAAAAATGTGGGTAAATTTTAATGGAAAATATTGTATAAAAATATTGGGACTGTGAGTTCAAAAATGCTTGTATAAAGTGTATTAGAAAGATACTTAGTGACAGTCATATTTTTTGAGATCTGTCAAGGTTAACCATTGCATGAAGTTCTAAAAAATAATTTGATCACTGTGAATTTCAACTTTATTCTAATTTTAAGATCTCATTTGTATTACTGTCACTAACTGTTTTTTTTAATTGTGTTGATGAAAATCAATGTGTTAGATTAATGTAACCAAGAATTTTCGTAATTGAAAATGCACACTAAATTCTTGCTTGAAAGAATAGAAAATAGATTAATTTGCTCTGTAATAACACTTGTTAAATCTCTCTAAGGAATCTGTGAAATAGATAAGTTTTACCCCGCTTCATAGAAGAAAAACCTGAGGGAGAAAAATTGAGCATAGAATGTAATCACGAAAATTGTTCATAACTGCAAAATCTGACAAGAAATGGATTCAATAAGATTTCAAGGGTACTCAGAATGTCATTTCTTGCTTTTCGGGGAAAAAATGATCATATCTATAGGGTGCTTAATTGGAAACACTTGTGAATGGATACTCTGAATAAAAATGCAAGATTTAATAACTTTTCTATTTAGCTCTCTATGTGTCAAAAAGACTTTCAACTGAATTAAATCCAGCATATATTCTAATATGTTTTGAAATGTTTTGACTTTTGTTTTTTTTTTTTTGGGGGGGGGGGGTTCAAATTAATTGTTGACTTTTACAAATATTCCTGCCTTAAACTTTTTTTTTTTTTTAAAGTTTGTATTGAGCATAGGTAAACAACATTTTTGGAGAAAGCTTTTCAGAAGAAAATGCAAGTTGTACAATATTTTGTTCGACTATTAATTTAATTCCTGTCTAGATGCTAACTGCTTAGATCAAAATGTTATAAATTTCGCTTTAAACCTTCTTCCATATGTTTAATTAAATTGATATTCATACTTTATGTAGAAATAAATTTCACAGTAATGACATTTCTCTTTTATGAGATGTATTTCTGGCAGTTATTAAAATTATCTTCTATCTAGGTGGATAATTTTAATGCAGCTTTATATATACTTTCACATTGTTAGGCTGTCTTTCTTTGCGGATACATTTTCAACTTAGAAAACTTTTTAGATCTTAAGATTACCATTATATACATTTTACTATGGTAAATTTGAAATACTCATCAGTGTGGTATCATGCTCCAGTGATGCGCAGTAAACCATAGACCTTGAATGTTCTAAAATATTTATATCTTCATTTTAGGTTGAAATGCTAGAACGGAAATATGGAGGCCGTCTTATAACTAGACATGCTGCTCGTACTATACAGACTGCTTTCCGCCAGTATCAGATGAACAAAAACTTTGAGCGGCTTAGAAGTTCTATGTCTGAAAATCGTATGTCAAGACGCATTGTACTGTCCAATATGAGAATGCAGTTTTCGTTTGAAGGACCTGAGAAAGTCCATAGTTCCTATTTTGAGGGGAAACAAGTTTCTGTTACGAATGATGGGTCAAAATTAGGAGCCCTTGTGCAGTCTGAATGTAGTGATCTTGGTGAACCAACTGCAATTAAATCTCCAGCAGCATCCACTGACTTTGCTGATGCTATAACAGAACTTGAGGATGCTTTTTCAAGACAAGTAAAGTCTCTTGCAGAGTCAATTGATGATGCACTAAATTGTCGTAGCCTGCACGCTGATGAGGTACAGATACCTGATCAAGTAAGGAGTCGCGAGTTAGAGCGAGACAGTTGTGGTCAGAGTAAACCAACAAGCCATAATGTGGATCATAGGAAACTTGATGAAATGACTGCATCTTATAGTGATGTTACATTATATATTGATGAGGAGGAACTATCCCCACCACTTCCCCTATCCCAATCTGTAGATAGGCCATCAAGCACTGAATCTGACCTAAGGCTTCGGTCAATGAACCCATCTCAAGAGTACTGGTCTATGACACACAAGGATCATAAAATAGACACTGACACAAGCTGCAGGAGTACACCTTCATTAGAGTCCCAGGAGCAGAGGATGAGGATGGATCACCTGCCTTTGCTAACCATAGAACCACCAAGTGACAGCTCAGTGGACTTAAGTGATCGTTCAGAGAGAGGGTCGTTAAAGAGACAGAATGCATATGACCGAGGAGTTACTAGTCAGCAAGGTAGTCCAAAACACATCTCACACGGCATCCCTACCAAGATAATACCTCGAGAAGACCAGGAGACTAGACATAGACCAAGGCCCATTGATAGCCACTTAGCCATTAATGGCACAGCAAACAGACAAAGCAAATCGGAGTCGGATTACTCTGATGGAGATAACGACAGCATCAACAGCACTTCCAATTCCAATGACACTATAAACTGCAGCTCAGAATCTTCTTCTCGAGACAGCCTAAGGGAACAAACTTTGAGTAAGCAAACATATCACAAAGAGACTCGTAATAGCTGGGATTCTCCTGCCTTCAGTAATGACGTCATCAGGAAACGTCACTACAGGATTGGACTGAATCTTTTTAATAAGTGAGTACAGTGCTTTTTTCTGTGTTTTGTTTCAGTAAAATGTATCTGGAGTTCCTGTTCTCCTCTGGATGGGGAAGTAATTAACGCCTGAGCTTTGGATTAATGACTGGCTTTTGACCTATTGTGAGATTTAACAGATGCCCAAACATTGTTGTTTGCCTTTTTCCTCATTTTAGCATGTTCACTGTCTCTCTCTCTTTCATGGGGAAGGAGGCAAATGCAGGGATGGTGGGACTATTTTTTATCTCCTCAATTCTCACAGGGGCTGCATTGGTGCTCCCAATTTGGACAGAAGTAATACCATGTCACATCTGGTTTTCTTTTAGGCTGCTTTTGGAGGCAGACTAGCAGGGGTTTTAAACTATTTGGGGCTGGTTTTAGCCTAAAAATAAGTCACTTTAAAAAAAAAATACAGGCTTCAGAGAGAGCAAAATGGGGCCCTGTAGGCTGCCTGAATCCTGTGGGCTATCACACTTTTTCCCCACCACTACTCTACCACTTGCCAATTGACATACCATTTTTTAAAATTTCAAGGAGTGTGTGTGTGTGTGTGTTTAAAAATGGCCTTTTCTTCCCTGAATAAAATTTGAAAGGGATGAAAGGAATGGAAGGCCTCTTCAAGAAAATCATGGAAGCAAGCAGTATAAAGTATTGAAAAATCAGTAATTTTCTCCATCTCTGAGTCACTACCTCACTTTTTCTCATCTAGCTGTGTTGCCGTATGAAAAACAGCTATAATTATTTTTGATAATAGCAGTTAGAAATGTCCTTTATCAGAAGGGCAAACCATTTCCTTTTCAAAGGTGTGGCATAATAACATGGAGCATATTACGTGTTCAAGAATTAATTCACTGTGCTTCTTATATTAGTTTATATCTAAATAACTTAAAACTGGCTATCTGCATCATAATCCCAGTCAGTGCTGTGCAGGTTAATATTTCTGTTAGGGGAGTGGATCATTGTCAGAAGACCTCTTTGATGTTATATATCCATTATATTTTTCATTTAACACAAAGCATAAACACTATTTCCAGTTGATCATTTCTTCTTTTGAGATAACATGGAACTAATGCAGGTGAAAGAATTTTTTAAAATACTGGCTTTTTAAAATCCATACTAGAGTTTTGTACTAGATTACTGTAAGGCTGAAAATGAAAGGTTGATACCTACTGTGAATGGTCATTCTGGAGAGGCTAAAGTATCAGTCTTCACGATTGGGTCAATTTCCTCACGCCAACCTGGTCCAGGCAGGAGTTCTCAAAATTCTAAACTGTTGTGTCTGTTGACTCCCATCTCTCCCCTCATTTTTTTCTTCCTGCCTTGCCAGCCATTTAAGCTTTAATTTCTCTTTTGCTTGTCTAACCTTTGCTATCATTCTATCAATTTAAACTTAGCTGGTTAAAAGCAAGCTTATTAGGATAGAAGTCATAGTATCAATTGTTATACAGTCTGCAAAGAAGAAACATAAGCAGGATCATCCTGACATTGATAACAGTGGTCCCTGTTTGCCTTCTGAGAAAAGGAGGTGACATAGGAGGAATCTATGAAATTAAATTCCCCTGAGAATGTGAGTATGCAGGTCAAGCAAGGCAAGTCAAGTCAAATGGGCAGATTGGCATAAAAAATAGTTGGTCTTACAAAAAAGTGCCTCAGACTTGGTTGCAAAGTCAGTTTTAAAGGAGATCTTTATCACCTCCAGTGACAGTGAGATTGTAGGCCATTCTCCACACCAGCTAGTGATAGCAGTAAGGCCAAAAAGTACTGAATTGAGGCAGAGAGGCAGAACCAAAGCAAAGAAGTAAAGACATTGAATGGCCAGTCCGGGAAGGTGGCACAGTCAAGTGGGCAGCTGCTTGCAATGATTGACATTGGCAGCATCAACTTAGTTAACACAGCTTACTGCAGATGAAAAAAAAAGAACTCCATTTCAGATTAATCAGGAAATGAGTGCTCAACAGCAATTTTCTTCAGTATTTGTCCAGCAATAGGTTGTTTGGGATGGATAGTTTCAAAGGTTTATTGAAAAAGGTGTTAATTACTTTGGGCTTCGACTCTGGAAGTAGTGCAGGTTGAAACAGTGTTAAGGAACAGCAGAAAGCTTACAGACTTGCAGCAGTTCTTCAACAAGTACCAGCACAAAACACTTTAATTCTGGTACCTGGAATGTTTAAAGTGTTGATTCTGAATGGAACACTTCCTTTAATAATGGGAGGTTTACTAATTATAAGAGGAAGTTATACATGTATGAGAGGAAATGATGGACAAATTGTCTGTGCCATTAGTGGATGGTCCCATTTCAGCTCTTATTTCACCCAGAGTTTTCCTGAGAGAAGAGGACATGGTGTTAAGAGATATGGATGAAAAGAAAACGAATACAGCTCTTAAGAAGGCACATGAGGCATCTGCACTAGCAGTCAGGGCCTCAGTACCATCTTAAGTGTGCACTAGGGCTGGCATGTTATGGCTTCAGGAAATCTGAGACTCAGAAAACATAAGTGCCTGTGCAGAATGCACTGCACAAATTAAATGAGGTGTTTCAGTTTGTGGCTGATGCAGGTTATAATGCAACAGCATTTGCTGCGAGATTGATATCAACAATTACAGTAAGCAGAAAAGCATTATAGCTTAAGCATTGGGAGGCAGAGAAGAAATCAAACACAACATTTAAACAAAGGTTGTTTTTTGTTGAGAAAGCATTAGAGAAGGTGTTGGTGGAAGATAAACAGGTTGTACCAACAATTCAAAAGAAGAAATTGGATTGGAAATATTTCAGGAATAACTATTAAAAGGAAGAACTGGATTTCAAAGAAAAGAGAGTTATAGAGGCTACACACTTTAGTGGGAAAAGCCTAGATTTAACTTTAAATAACAGGGACAACAGCAGCCAAGTAAGGAAGCAAACCATCCCAATAGGGTAGAAGAACTCAGGGGAAGATACTGGTAGAAGGTAGATTTCTTCATTTTGGTCACCTGTGTAAGTTCAGCAACTTTGGACAAGTGGGTCCTTGAGGTAGTGACATCAGGTTACAACATTCAGTTTCACGGAAGCCCAGAAGAAGGGTTTCTCTTATTTTCAGTATCAAGGAATATTTTAAAGCAAGAGGTAGTTCAGAAGAAGATTTGTCATCTATGGGGGATAGCAGCAATAGAGGAAGATCAGAAATTCAGACCAGATATTCAGGGGCATTTATTCCCTGTTCTTCACAGTGCCCAAACACAATGGGGATTTAAGTATGTCTTTTTAATTTTTGTAAGCTGCTCTGAGTCCCAGCCTGGGAAAAGTGGGGCATAAATAGAGATAGTAATAAGAATTCAGGCCCTTCCTAGACCTGAAGTTCCTAAGTGTGTTTGTTTAGGATCTAAGATTCAAGGCACTTTGCAAACTATTTTGGACAACTTGGAGTTAGGGGATTATTTACTATCGAGAGGATTGCAAAAAGTTGTATTTGCATGCTCCCATGGATTTTTGGTGCAGGTCATTCCTCAGCTCAAGTACAACAGTTGTTATTATCATTTTAGGTCCCTTCCCTTTAGCCTGATATCAGCTTACAAGATACTTACCAAAAATGCTGATTCCAATAATAACTTAATCGAGGCAGCGGGAAATATATGTATTCCATATTTAGACAACATTTTGGTGAGGGCAGTTGTTGAGCAGTGGCAGAGTCAGATCTGGGAATGACACTGGATTGTCTGGAACCCCATGGTTTCATGGTGAATTACAAAAAGAGTCATGTGGAGGGAATAGTGAGTTTAACTCATTTGGGAGCATAGATACACTATGAAGGGCTGTATGTGTCTTTCAGAGAACAGAAAAGTGAGAATAAAGTGGACAGTTTCAGAGCTGCTATTAAGAAAAGTGGCAGATTAATTGCACTTTGCAGTAGTATTGGGAATTTTGATATCTAAGATACAAATAGTTACTTGAGTAAGTACTTGAGGTTCCATACCAGGCCCCTACAACTGAGACCACAACAAGTTTTAGTAATAAGAAAATTGAATTTCAACCTGCCATTACCACATCAGGGCCATTTCCGCACTAGCCTGTTATAGTGTTGTTATTCCACTTTCAACATCCTATGGAATCCTGGGGTTTGCAGTTTAGGGAGGGGGCCTCAACGACTCCCTGAGGGAAAGGGGAGTCTGCTGAGGGTGAAGGGGCCAATTTTTATCTCCGTATTCCCATAGCAGTCTGCAGGACACTCAAAAACACTTAGATTATCTAACAAAGATTTCCAGATTATTTTCCCCCAGTGCTTCCCCATTACTCAAGACTGCTACAAAATGCAGTGGTTTTGCACCCTACCTACAAACATTCCTGTATTTCCCCAGAAACCAAAAAAGTCTGTTAAAAAACCCTAAAATAGAAGCAGGAAGTAAATGACATCACTTCTGATTTCTGTTTCACCCAATTTTTGACTTTCGGGAGTGTTCAAGATATATGAGGTGGGGGTGGGGGCAATACTACTGGCGTTTACAGCAGTTTTTCACCGTTTGGGGGAGTTTGTAGAGCAAATAATTGTCTAGATTTGTTTTTATTTGGGGGGGGCTGGGGGCTTTGGGGTTCCAGGGCCAAGAAGTACATTTTCTCTGAAATCCATAGCATTTTAGGCAAGGCCATGCCATGTCATGGTGTTATATGGCTGAGCCTTTGGATAACTTATTCCCTTTCTTTTCCTCTCCTAGTGTAGGAAATACATGGTCTGGTGTTGCATCTGCACTGGCAGACTATTGTTTTCTGCTGTCTTTTGAAATCTGAGTTGGATAGCTGAGTTTGAAGGAGAAAATGGAAATTTGCGAGTAAATGACAGAAAGTGTTAATTGGGGCTCACTTCTATAGTGCCAACCATAGTTTACCATTATGTATCAGGCAGGCTAATGCCAAATTCATCACGTTCATAAATTCTGGCTTTGGATGAGACATATTAAGCTTGACTGGTTATGCGGGATAATGTTAAACTTATCTATAGAAATGCAGGGGATTTGTGGCCATTGCTAGTAGTATTTAACAAATAATCTGCTCTACATAGTTTTAATAAAGTCTTTGCTTTCATAGAATCATAGAAATGTAGAGTTGGAAGAGACCACACGGGCCATCCAGTCCAACCCCCTGCCATGCAGGAACACCCTCAAGGCACTCCCAACAGATGGCCATCCAGCCTCTGCTTAAAAACCTCCAAAGAAGGAGGCTCCACCACACTCCAAGGCAGCATATTCCACTGCCGGACAGCCCTGACTGTCAGGAAGTTCCTCCTGAGGTTCAGGTGGAATCTCCTTTCCTGCAGCTTGAATCCATTGCTCCTTGTCCTGGTCTCTGGAGCAGCAGAAAACAAGCCTTCTCCTTCCTCTACATGGCATCCCTTCAAATATTTAAACATGGCTATCATGTCCCTTCTTAACCTTCTCTTCTGGTTATCTCTTTTATCAAGTTGAACAATAGAGTTGAGCATCTATTGCATTACTCTTTGGACTATGGTAGGGTAAAATCAAATTATGGGTTTTGCATGAATAAAATGAATTATTAAATATAATAAATAGTAATTTAATAATAATAATAATAAACCTTATAAAATCAGATCATGAGTAACATGGTGTAAAAAATACATTCCTGAATTCCTAATTGTGTGAATTACAAAGTAATCAAGATTTTCCTGCTTTGAAAAAAACTTTGAAGGATTCTATACATTTTGATTCAGTTAAACATTCACTTTAGCCAAACCATTCAATTTAGTTGAAAATTTAATTATGATTGTGTTGTTTGTCCAGACACATCTGTAATTACCCTCTCCTACTAGGGAGTTTACCTAGGTGATATCTGTTGTTGTAATCAGAGTTTTGTTGTTGCTGATGTGTCTTGTTTTGACACAGACGCACTGTTTTTGTGGTCTTATAAGGAAAAGGTTGCTCAGATAAATAGCTATGACTTATGGGGAATTATCAGATTATTCCCCTGCCTAGTCAGTGTGGGGATGCTAATGGAAATCCCAAAACAGTATCCCACATAAAGAAAATAGGTCTTCATAACATAGTAAAGTGGTTTTGTCGCATTGGTGGCTATTAAAGTAGAAGAAAAATGTGCTTTTTGTTGATGTTGTAGTTTTGGAAACCTAGAGTAGGAACATTGTATAATAACCTTGTTTGTCTACTGTGCAAATTTTGTCAGTTTCATACTTTTCAGTTCAGTTTTCCTGTCTAGTTGGTTTCCTTAGTCTTAGACACATACTGAATCATACATACTTCAGTAATAGGACAGTCAAGTATGAAATGTGCATATGCAATGTGTTTTGTGTTGTGATTCACAAAGGACAATTCAGATATCCCTTATTTATCTCTCTCCCATTGTGAAATACTTTTTAATAATGAACACTGGAGTTCTCAATATTCTCAGTAGGGCTCCATAAAAATGGAACCTGTATTAAATTGATGTATCACAACAGCCAAAGCGGAATTCTCGCAACCCAGGCAAGGTGAGCAAGTATTCACGCTGCTGTACTTGTCTCTCAAAGTAAATATGTAACTCATTACTACTGCCTTGTCTTAACTCATCTGCCTTGGCTATTGGTATACTGCATGGACAGTCCTTCAGATGCTGAGGAGAACATTTTGTATGTTATAAAAGATAAATCAGCATTTATTGTTAGAAAATTGTGCATCCAGTTCATGAAAAATGTTGAGTGGGTGTGCAGCAGTGAACACCACCTAGGAGCCGTGGTGTTTAAGAAAGAAAAAAAAATTGCTTCATGGTGGAAAGAGCAATGAACAGGCCTTGTTGGCCATCTCAGTAAAATCAGCAAATCTTGTCAATTGGTGGGAAACATGAGGGAGCATGTTCTGGTGCATGTCCCCTGGCAATTATGTAATCATGCAAGGCATCAACTAATTCTTGGAAGCCATCCTCAATTTGGCATTCACAGTTAATATTTTACAGTGAGTGAGGATGTATTATAAGATCTCTACAGTATTGTCCAAAATGTGGTTTCATGTATGCCCGTAAAAGTGTGTAATAAAGACAGAGTACCTTAGGGGATATGTTTTTTCCTTTCTTTTTGCATATATTTGCTGGTATCTTATTGTTACTATAAATCACTGGTATTTAGGTTTTAGTAACCTCCTGAAGAGTATAACTGAGATAAGTGTTTTTAGACTACCTCCCAGAACTAAATCTTTCTTATTGCTCACCTTTTTTAAAGTTGACTCCTGCAGTACAGTTGAGCACTGAGTCAGTTCACAGTCCCCTCCGCATCTGTGATTTCAGAGCACAAATGTTCCCTCTGTTTAGGATTGCTGTTGCAAACTTATAAAACCAAGGCGTGGGTTTGAGGGTATATGATAAAGCCACCTGGTGTAACTAAGCAGGTCTGGGACCAATCAGTGCCTGGATGGGACACAGCCTAGTTGCCTTTTTGCTCACAGATTAGTTGTTTCACATTAGTTGCTTTGTTGAGTGGTGCCTTGAGTGTCAGTTCTTTAGATTTGTCTGCAACATGACAAATGCATTTCAGTGTAAATAACTGTAAAGTGATGTGTACTGAGTCAAAAAGTCCCCAAACAAACACAACTTCACATTAACACTGATGGAGACTGAAATAGTAGTGACAGACCTGGGCAAGAATTACAGGATTTTGGGGAAATACATCAGTGAAAATGCTCCCCTGGTGCGTACTCACTATGAAAAATGCATATTCTATATTTGGGATTTGAAAGAGGTGTGTAAAATCTTGTGTGGTATATGGAATAAATGGAATGGGAGGCACCTTTCTACGTCTGTCATTATACTAGAAACCAAGATTATTGAATGAAAGGTGGGAGAAGAGTCAGGACAGAGGAAGGGAAGTATTTTGCCCAGCAGATAGCTAAATGATAAAACTCAATTCCGGTAGAAGGTAGTGATGGCCACCACCTTCAATAGCTTTAAAGGAGAAGTCAGATTAATGTAGGATGAGACTTGTAGTCATAATGTCTATGAACTCCAATATCAGAAGTTGTATGTCTCTCAATACCAACTGCTGGGGGATACAAGTTAGAGAGTGCTGTTGTCTTCACGTCCTGCTTATGGTCTTCTGATAGGCTTCTGACTAGCTGCTGTAGGAAGAGGATGTTGGATTAAATAAGCCTTGGGTCTGATCCAGCACTGCTCTTCTGATGGTCCCATGACTTGGGCTTCTTTTGCTTCAAACTCTTTCTAGTCTGTGTCAGCTTTGGTCTCCGGTAAAACACATAGGATTATTTTTTTAAAACATGTAGGAGATTTCTGTTTTAAGTTTTTCAAGGAACTAAATGGCTACCTATTGAGAGTTTAGTAAAAAGAGTGTTTTTACAACATCTGGAGTGCAGATTACTCCATAACAGCCACATTCAATGAAAGCACTACTTGTCACTTTTTCCTTTTAAAGAACCAAGGATCTGTAAATGGATGGAACGGTTCATAGCATGAAACAGCTTAGGCAGTATTTAGTGCAATACTGACTCCATTCACAAATGCTTATAGGAGTTCGCTTACATCCATTTATAGACAGTATAAAAACCTTCCCAAATGTTGAAAATCTAGCATTCAAAAGGCTGCAGAGCCTGGGGTTAGCTGCTTGGAAATATCCCCAGAAACTAGAATGGAATATTACATCACTCCTAGCCAATCAGATCTACTGAGTATTAAATATTCCAAGCACACAGTTTCTTATAACAGAATACCACACTAGGGTTAAGCAAAATTTTCCTGTAAGAATACTGAAAGTGCTGATCAGGATATAATCTTGTTGCAAAGTGCCCATTGGCAGGAGCAGGTAGGAGGGAGTTTGGTTGGCTCTCATAGCCAAGCAATGCTCTAATGATAATTATGCAAGTCAGGATTTGCCAGTTCATTTATTGTTCCTTGGAATTCAGAGTGGGTGGACTTTCCAAATGAAAAGCAGAGACAGCTGTCTTTTTAGCTATTTAGAGAATGACAGTTTATTAGTAGTGAGCACATAGCAAAAGCAGGAAAGCAGGGTTGAGGCAAATAAAGAATAATACTGGCTAAAGGAAAACAAAATGTCACAGAAGTAAGTGTGTATGTGTGTATATCAACAAATGTATTGAGCAAAAAAAATGCAACTGTAAGATACTATGTAATCAAGGTAAAGAGTTGCTGTTCATTAGAAACTCTTCTTTAAAACCTCTTAAGTTGTTATTTAGAAGATTGAACAGAAGGAGGAAACTAGAGTTCCAGTGTATTATGTCCTTTTAAGAAACACTACTTCTCGATTCAGTTTCTGTGTTGATTTCAACAAGAAATTATTACAAACTGCCCCCGACATTTTCTGACAGATTGATCTTCTGTGGCTACCAGCCTTACTGTTTGTTTTAAAGGGGAGGAGGAGAACAACCATTACTCTTTCTCTGTCTCAGTAGCTCTGGGTGAAAAGAGAAATCGTTTATCTATTTAATAGAGTCTAATCTATTTCATCCCACAGAACGCACCTCCAAGCATTCTGTCATAATATATTTGCAGATTTGAGGACATTTCTTACCCCCTTGCCCCGTGTTCTTCATTTATAGAACTTCCAGACTCTAGTACATCCACTTATAGAACATCCATTTAGAGAACATCCAGACTCTAAAAGAAATTCTGGAGACTTCAGAAGCTTGCTCACTGACATTTGTCTGAGCCTTAATGCATGTTATCCAATTGTGGTTTTCAGGTTTTTTTGTCTGATGGGCCAATATTTGTATGTTTCTCTCCAAAGTCACTTTCATCATTAGCATGTACAGTAAAGGAGAAGACTTTGCTTTTCCCACCATTTCCAGTGTGAAAGCAGTGTTAGTCTGCTGTGACAACAGTCTTCTGGGATTATGTTTGTCTGGGTAAATATTCAGTATTTGTACTTTGAAAGAAGTGCATCTGCCAGCATTGTGGCCAGTGTCTAATTTCCTGCCTGTCACCTGCTGTTTGTGTTTCTTTATTGGAAATAATTCCTGCAGAGTTGTCATTGGCTTTATTTCTGCAGCAGTGGTGCTGGAGGCTGGTTTTTCTTCTTCCCTTTAATAGTTTAGCAGAAGCCCAACCATCTTTTTTTTTAAGCAATCAAGCTGCTGCAATAGGTAGGACAACCTAAAATAATAAGAGAAGCCAAGAAAGCCAGCAAAATGTAGCTGTGTTGCAAACTAATCTGAGTAATTTTTTAAAAGTCCAGTGCATTTTGGCCTCTATCAAAGTTGGCATTTCTTCGGGGGGTGTATTATACAATTCCATAAATTTCTTTATAAAGGCCAAAACTTGTTGGGCATTTAAAAGCAAACAAATGACCATCTATCAGCACATGGAGCTTTTCCTCCTGTTTTACTTTTACTTGCCAGTCCAAAGATCTTTGAATGATACTGTTCTAGGCCACACAGACACAGCCAGAATTGGGGATTATGTTCCCATCTAGAACCCCATATAGGACCCTAATAAGCTGTGAGAGGAGGTATAGAGAAGTGATGGGTAAGGAAAAGGTTAAGCACCTCTCATCAGCTTGCTGGCTTTCCACTGGGCTGTCTAGGTCAAGTAATTGGTTCTGGGATGCTATTGTTCTAAATTTTCCTTCATGGCCTTGAATGACCCTGTGTTGAGCACTCTAAGGTGCTGCTAGGTTTTAAGTGGAAGGTTCTTAGTCGCTCACTGCTGATATTAGGTAACCTGGCAGCCAGAAGAGCCCACTCACATTTAAGTGACCCCACCAAATTGGGCTTCTGTTGAGCACCCCTTCCTGTGGAACTGTCCTACAGGTTACAATGTCAGGAAGAATAATTTTTAAACTCTGAAGGCTGTCTTCACTCTTCAGAGTTACATAGTTCTCCATTTATTGTTAGTTGACAAGAACAGAATAGTTTTCTTTCCAGTTATCCATAAAGTGAAATGAATGAGTAAATACACACAACTACTAACCCAAGCACTAACTTCCCATCGCTTTCATCTAACCAGTTGGTTGGTTGGTTGTGTATTTTATGATGTCAAGTATTGTGAATCTTGCAGTGCCTCTAGTGAATCCCTGAGTATTGCATAAAAATCCATAAGTGTGACAAGATTATCTTTGTCACTTGGCAAAATGATACAAATGAGTGCTTACATCCATAGATCTAACTCCTAGTTAGTCCTAACTAGAGTAGGATGATTAATTCAGAATGAATAGCAGAATGAATCCAGAATGAATAGCAAAGAATTATAATTCTAATGCACATTTTGAATATATTGCTGAAAAATATGGAATGCATCACATTACAAGTATATGGTCCACTGGAGAAGGAACACATTCCCCTCCCTTGCAGATATACCAACCCTTTTGCCTTCATTCATTCAACTACAATTAAAATTTCAGTAACACATACCAAATCAACAATTTGCTTTGGTTGTGACTTTTCTCTTTTCTGCTGTAATGTTTTACACATGGAAATAATTCCGGCATGTACATTCTCAATTCCTCTATATCAGAAATACTCTGGAAAAAAAACTTTTTATATAAATGTTCATTTTTTAAAACAGACATTTTTCGAAAGGATAAAAAATGTGCTAATAAAAATATCAATTTCTAATTTGGTCTTTGCCTTTTGCATTCTCCTTTCCTCTTGACCATTGATTCTTTCTTGCAAATGCTGCTTCCAGACAGCCTTCTTCCTATTGATCTTTCTAAATCAAAGTATAATATTCAGAAGATGAATCTAATTAAAGGAGCCTTTTTCATGAATTTATTTGATGGTAAGCATAGTCATTTATATATGCCTCAGAACTTAGTCTTAGAATATTATACTATTCACAAAAAAAGATTAATTGCCTTTAGCCAAAGGCCTTACCAATATACACAGTACAAACCAATGAAAATAAACAGGATATAAAATGCAGATTTTAAGGATTGAAAAAATTAACAATATGAATTTCAACAGAGATGAATATGTTTTGCTGATACTGGCAGCAAAAAAGGCAGTACAATTCTCAGCTGTATGAACTATATTGTTCAGATCAGGGGTAATAATATTATCACTCTGTTTTTCTTTGGTTAGACATCACCTAAAATCAAGTTCTGGGTATCATAGAATGATATTGACAAGCTAAAATGACAGGGTGGTAAAGGGGCCTGCAAAGAAAGGTTGAGGAAGTTGAATATGTTTAGTCTGGAAAACAGAAGGTTAGGAAGTAAAAGAACATTAAGTAATACAATAACCATTTTTAAATAGTTGAAGAGCTGTCATGTCTAAGATGGAGCAAACTTGTATTGTGTCCTACCTGTAGGAGGCCTCATCAGATGAGGAAAGGGAAGAGGAAAGCCAAGATAACAAGCTCTAGCTGATATGAGAGGAGGCTGGCAGCCTTGCCCTGGAAGTGAAGTCTGGACCATACTGTATAGAGCCATGAGAGAATACAAGCCAAAGGCTGAGCTACTTCATCCTTCTGAATATCATAGACTGAAATGGAAGTAACAAAAGATCAGGAAAGGCTTTGGTCTGCCTTGAAAAGAAAACACTGGGGTAATTAGGCCAGCTATGGGGATTTACAGCTGAGTATAAATTATTACAACCCAGTCTGTTTCTTTGGTGCAAATCAACTGCTGCAAAATCTCCATTTGGCTTCATTTGATGTTCCTTGTTCTTTCATTTCATGAACTTGGATTTTAAGCCCTTATACTGGCTTGGTTTCTCCATGCTTGTTTTCTTGGACTGTGGGTGCATTCACCTGAACACTTGCCACCCTAAAACAGATCAGCTTATTGTATTCTGGTTCAGATGACAGGATCTGAATCTCTGGATTCAACTTAAAAGATAAGAGATTCAAATAAAATATTGTTGAAAATTTTCTACGGTGCAATAGACTCCTTTGGAAAGTAGAAGACTCTCTCGCCTTCATTGGTAGTGAAAAGCAGAGACAGCTGTCCTTTCAGCTATAATTTCTAGCACTGTTTTTCCAGGGTGTGTGTGTGTGTGTGTGTGTGTGTGTGCGGGACAGGGAGGGGAGAAGGCAATGGAAATTTTCAGAAAAAATGAAGGATGCAATATTAGTACTCATTACAGGTAGAACATGACTTTGTTGCTTTGGGAACATAAAATGCCTCATATACAACTTAGTTTGGGATACAAATATCATATATATCATAATATATGAAAAATACATTTATTCTGAATATAATTACAAATTGATTTTACCTTTTTTTCTGCGTTTGGAGCCAACTATGAACTATAAGGAACTGTTTGGGGCAGGCAACCCTTCACCAGTAGAAACAGCATTAGTAAAACAGAATAAATTGTTCTTAATCCTGTAGTCCTCCATAGTGTCAGACAGAGGTGACACACTCATTTCTGTAAAAAGAACTGAGGAAGGAAGCCAAAACCAGGAACTGTAATGATCTGATAGTATACGTATTTCTAAACAAAGCCTTTGGCCATTTCCTCCCTACACTGTTATAGTGCTATTATTCCACTTTCAACATCCTGTGGAATTCTCAGGTTTGTAGTTTATTGGGGTCAAAGATGCTCCTCCCTAAACTGCAATTCCTAGGATTCCATAGGATGTTGAAAGTAGAATAATAGCACTATAACAGTGCAGTGTGGAAATGTCCTTCCTCTTAAATAGTTTTTAGAGATGATTTAGGTGCAGTAAATACATGAGTGTGTGTGTTTATGCACGTGCACTTTCAAGTCTCCTGTCAATTTATGGCAACCCCATGAACTTCATAGAATTTTCTTAGGCAAGGAATACTCTGAGGTGGTTTTGCCAGTTTCTGAATATATGACTACCTTGTCCTAAACATTTTGTTCCTCCTTCCTAAGGAAAATATTCAGTAATCCATTTTTTTTCTAATTTTACTGTGAGGGAAAAAGGCTTCCAAAAATAACGGGTAAAAAAAAATATTTTCCCCAAATTTGCCCTCATCTTTTCTAGCCTTTCACATCTCTAATCTCTGCTAAATACTTTTTTTTTTTTTGCTTTTCCTGTGGGAATAGTAAAACAGGCTACACTCTGGGTGACATATTTTCTGCGTTATTTAGTACATTTAAAAATATCAATGGATTTGATTTTTAAAAATTCTTAGAGGAACAAGAAACAACTGCTGAGGATTGTTATAGGAGAGATATTGTAAAGATGGAGTCGTAATATCCTCAGGTTCAGGGCAGTCTCCAGAATGCTGAAATGCAGCAGTATCCACTTTGTTCAAATACTTAATGAATTCTTTCTGAAGAAGATACACAGATAGTAGATCTGCAAAGCAGTCTGCGTGTTGATGAGTTAAGACTGAACTATAATAGGGCATATGTAGCTAAATAAATTAAATAAAAATCCTTCTCCAAATCAGCGTAATCTACCTTCCTCTTAATCTCTCTCTCTCTCCCCCTCTCTCTCTCTTTCACGCACACACACACACACACGTGTGTGTATGTATGTATGTGTACACACACACACACACATTTTTGTGATGGGCATTAATGGGCACATTGAATTTAGTTCATCAAAGTCTGTGCTGAATCATAAGCTGTGTAGAATGGTGTGTCTCCAGGATTGGGCTATGGTAATACAAATAAGTTGTTGTTATGGAACCAAGGAATTCAGATTGGGGGAGTAAGAATTTGGAATTGTGATTGAGAAGCATAGCTTTTGCAGTGCAATTCCAAGCATGTTTATTCAGAAGTAAATCTTGTTGCCTTAACACAGCTTACTCCCTAGAAAGTGTACTTAGGATTGCAGCCTTATTTTCTTCTGCTTACTCAGAGGAAAGTAATGTTTAGTTTGAATAAAGAAAATATTATTTCAGTATGCTCTTGTTGGATTAATAGCATATTCTTTTATTATCACATGAGAACTTCCAGTCAGGCTGATTTCAGGACAAGATAATATGATTTTTCACTGTGCTCACGTGTGAGGGAAAAAGTATATTTCTTTTACTTAGCTGTTAATTTTTTTACTACTGTAATAGAACAGACTAAGACTATTTGGTAATATTATTTTTCAATAACCACATGAGGAAAACATTGCGGTTACATGACTATTTTAGTTTGAAAATAGGAAGGTCACCTTGTTCTTGGAAACTGATTTCACTCATTTCAACAAGACGCTGCATCCTTGATCTGCAAAACTGGAAAGCTTTTTGAGAGATCCATTATATGTTAGAAAATGGAGAGAGCAATGAAAATATTGAATTGTGGTCACAGCTGTACTGTACGAACCCTAGGCAATTATATGGTAGCAAATAAATCCATCATCTATGTATGCCCTCATTACTTCTACATCACTTCAGCATTTGTTATTAAATTCAAGGCACTGGCTGTATTATTAGACCTCATATTTTTTGATTCTTCCAAACCATGACTTAGAGCAGGGATGGGAATCATGCAGCCTTCCAGATGTTGTCGAACTTGCAAATCCTAGCATCCCTTACTAGCATAACCAATGGGGAGCATGATTCTCATCTGTGGTTTAGAAGGTTGGAAACGAAGCATTTGTGTGCATGGTCCTTCCTTTTCACTATCATTCCCTCTTTCCCATGTTCTTTTGGCTTGATAAAACACTCCTGTGATATCTAAACCAACACACTGTGGTTTGAGCAATCTCTGCAAACCAAAGTTCTGATCTGGTTTTCAGTTTTGTTTTGATGAGATTTGGTGGGACCACTCAAATTAACAGTTCATTGGTTGAGATATCACAGCAATCTATTGTTTCACAACCCAGGAAATGTGTTTAAGCCAAGGAAGCGAAATGTGAACATATTTGACAAAAAGCGGTCAAGACTGATCTCTTCCGACAGGCCTTCCAAGATTAGCATTTCCATCGCCTCCCATCAGTTGTCCTCTTGTTATGTTAATAGTCAACTGATTGACTGTTAATTGTGTGTTTTAAGGGGTTGGTTTAGGTGGGTTGGTGGATGGTGAGGATTGGGTATGTTTTTAATCTCTTTTAATGTATTTAACGTATTTTATGTTGTTCGCCGCCTCGATGCTTGTGGAGAGGCAGGATAGAAATAAATATTATTATTACTATTATTACTATTATTATTATTATTATTATTATTATTATTATTATTATTATATGCACACAACATATTTCTGATCATGTACATTATTCTACAAGTGAGACTCTGACATCTAAATGTAGAGGGCATAAATGAGGAATTAGAAATATAGCCAGTATAGTATTTGTGCATTTATTTATTCATTTATATCTTTATATCTTGTCCTATATCCAGAGGTCTCAGGACGGCTTACAACAGAATCAGTTTGAAACAATTGATGATAATAGGTATAAAAGACTAAAACTGTATTTACAGTAGCCCCTCCACATTCACAAGGGTTAGGAGTGCAGAACCTTCGTAAAAGTGGAAAAATTGCAAATAACTTCCCCATCCCAATCCTTTGCCTCTGGCTCCAGTGTTGGGGTGGGGGGAGAAAAAAGACACAGTAAAGGGCTTACCAATACTTTCCCCTCAAAAGGAGAAGAGCAGAATTCTTGGGTTCCAATAAATTCCAGTGGCCATCTTAAAAAAGAAGGGATAGAAACAAAGAAAGCACCTGACCAATCAGCAGCCATTACAGAGCAGAAAGTGCGGCCACGTGGGAGAAAGGACACACCGCCAGCAGTGGGAGGGGACTTTGCTCACCTGAAAAGAAAAAAAACGGCCATTTTAAA
Source organism: Cyclura pinguis (assembly GCA_030412105.1). Lineage (NCBI taxonomy): Eukaryota > Metazoa > Chordata > Lepidosauria > Squamata > Iguanidae > Cyclura > Cyclura pinguis. Next base: position 86,477,497 of record CM059600.1, read on the forward strand.
CACAAGCCTCCCAAGTCTGGGGTAAGGAATGCAAGAGAATGGGAGGAGGAAAATGCAGGGAAGGCAAGTGCATGCCTGACGAATAATCAAATTTGTGAAGGTCAAACCTGCAAATGTAGAAGGAGAACTGTATAATGTATTAGTTAAAATCGGATGATTAAAAATAGATGCCAATCATAGAACACATATGAATTGGACAAGATCAGTTAGGCCCTGAAGGCATTATTAAAAAGCCATGTTTTGACCTGGCACCGGAATTGCGCCAGAGTTGCCTCTAATTGGGACTCCAAGAGGAGAGCATTGCATAAGTGAGGTGCCACTGCAGAGAAGGCCATCTCCTTTATCCTCCCACAGTGTATTGCCCCCAGAGATGGAGGTTAATCAAGGATTATCTTGAATCTGAAAATACAGAGTGTGAGAGCCAGGGCTGTAAAATAAAGTGGACAACAGCTGCTCTTCACATGTTTTTGGCCCACACCTCATCAGTATAGGCAGTAGTGAAGATAATGGGAATTAAAGTCTGGAGGGTGACCATTGTCTTCTCTTGTGTACAATTTCCAAAAATAAACAAGCACCAATGGGGCTGTTTTATTACTATTTGAAAGAATTTGTTTCTGCTCTCCAGTTACCTTCACTTTTGGTTTGAGGTGGGAATGATTCATGAGTGTGTATTTGTAATCTAATGATTGAAATATTTTTTCCTCTCTGAATTGGTACGGTGTACTATAAAAATAAGCATTAAGCATGATTCATAAATCCTATAATCCCATGCATGAAATAGTCCTATGGCTGTAGTAATTTGGAGGAGATAACAGAACAAGCAGCCACTGGGACCATGCAGCTTACCAGAGGAATTTTTTTTAATGTCACCAGTAAGTGCAAATTGCTGCAGAGTGCCTTTGTTGTCCTGTTTGATCTTAAGCTACTTTCTGCACAGAACTATAGTCATGGGATTGCTCTTCACTGGGAAATTCAGTAGATATAACTAGGGCTTTAGATATAAGTGACAATTTATGTCTTTACTGCAGAATTTCATAAAAAGAGTTGTGATGCTAGGTTTCTATCTTTCAATAGAAGATAAATGTGACTTCCAAGTGTTGGGGAATTTGCATTTTAAATACAGCCTGTTTACAAGGTGAGTTCACAAAGGCATTTTTTTTCCTGAAACAAAGATTAGCCTGAAAATTCTGGAGCAGTTGAGGGTCACACAAAGAGTCCTAGCAGAGATACAGACCTGGGGCTACGCTTGTCCACCCCTTTTGTAGAGTTTCGGGTGCATGTGGGTGGGTGGGTGGGTGGGTGGGTGGGTGGATGGATGGATGGATGGATGGATGGATGGATGGATGGATGGATAAAGAGATGAAGGACACAATTCTTCAATAGTTTAATCTTTGAATAGTGATTATAGGCTTTACTTGTAGCAACCCATGGTGTTTTTCAAGACAGTACATTAACTGCAAAAATATGCAAAAATGACTGTTAACAGTTTCATGGGAAATGTATGTTACATGAACCTTACCTCCAGAAACTTAGTTCAATGCCTATTAAGTCCTACCATAGAAAGGCTCCACTTGAAGTATAGCCATCGTCTTAACACCACAGTAGTAACCAGACCAAGTTTCACCTATACTTTATAAATCAAATGAAAGTATGACTTTCATTTGAATATACATTTGATTTCTTTCTTCTGCTTTTTTAAACCACACTGACAACATCCAGAAGCAGCATATTAGAATAGGCCTGCACTGTCTAAGACCCTCACTATGGATCCCTGAGAGAATTCCAGATACCTATCATGTTTTTCAGGGTGACATGAATAGATATTTTGAGGAGGTTGGGGTGGGGTGAGGGTAGCTGTATTAGTTTGTTGCAGCAAAAGTGAAGAGCCTCGTGGCGCTGTAAAGACTAACTAGCTTTATTTGGTAGAAGTTTTTTTCCACTCTAGCCTACTTCCTGTGTTACAGTGGAGCAACACGGGCTGCCACTCCATTTCCAGGCACAATTAAAGTGCTAGTTATGACCTTTAAAACACTACATGGCTCAGGTTCAGGTCATTTGAAGGACAGTGTTCTCCTTTACAAACCAGCCCATACTCTGAGATCTGCTGGGGAGGCCCTTCTCTGCCCTGAAAGGGTCTTCTCAGTGGCTGCCCCCAGACTCTGGAACTCCCTTTTCAAAGAAGTTAGACTGGCACCATCCCAACTTTCTTTTTTGCAGTCACGTAAAGATTTTTCTTTTCTGACAGGCATTTGATGAATGACTACGTAAGGCCTGTCTTACACAGTGTACTGAATATTGCTAATTGTTGTACTAAAGGGGGTGTGTGTGTTTTAATTATGTGTATTTTAACCTGGTTTTAATTTTTTTATTGTTTAATCTTGTTTAAACTTGTATATGTTGTGGATTTTTAACAAGGTTTTTTTTTAATTGTTGTAAACCACTGTGAGTCCCAATCTGGGAGAAATGTCAAATAGAAATAAATATCATCATTGTTAGAGGCTGAGGTCAGGGAATTGTTTTGTTGTTCTTATACTTGTCAGGCACTATACACAGTGATGGCACTATATAAATTCTCCGCTCCTGAGCTCCCTCAGGCCATAAGCCCCCACAGCAAGCCCAAATACCTCTGATTTCTTCTGTAGTCCCTCTCAAAATGGTAACAGGAAATGACTTGTTGTTGCCCATTCCTTCTTTAAGGTGCCACAGATGTTTGGGTGTATGTGCTTTCAGGTCACCTGTTGACTCATTGTGACCCCATGGATTTCATAGGGTTTTCTTAGGCAAGGAATACTCAGAGATAGTTTAGCTAGTTGCTTCCTCTGAAATATAGCCTATAGCGCCTGGTATTTGTTGGTGGTCTTCTGTCCAAGTATGAACCAGGGCTGACCCTGCTTAGCTTCCAAGATCAGATGAGCTCTGGAGCGTGCCACAAGACTGTATTATAAATATATAGGATGGGGTGGTTGCATTTCTTCACATGTAATCTGGGGACCTTTCCCCACTTTTTGTAATAAAAAGTATGTTCAGGTTGGGAGATCAGAGTTAATTGTCCCATTACTGTGTTACATCATCCCTGATGGGGCCAATGGAGCAAGATGAAGCAATGCAAACAAACTTTTTTGACTAGCTAGTCGCATTCATTTTAGTGTTTTCAATTCTAGGTAAAATTATCATACATATTTTTTCAAAAAGGTTAAAATGTTGCACACATTTTCCATAATTAATAGTATATTGCAGCAGTCTTGATTCTTGAGGTAACAACATATAAAAGGTGTCCTCAAAATAATTATAAACCTGTGCATTAGAGCAGGGGTGAGCAAGGTGTGGCTCATAGGCCCCATGTAGCCCTAAGGACACCTAAATGTGGTCCAGAGGACACTCCTCAAAAGACTCCAATTAAAAAAAAAGACTGATTTTGGGGTGATTTTTGCCCCCATACTGCCCCAAATCTCCCCAAACTGCTTTGGTCCCCTGAACAATCCCACCTCCACAAACAAGGGAAGGTGGGGGGGACGGGCAAAATGGTAGCCAGAAGTGACATAGCATCACTTTGGGTGCACTGAAACTCACTGCTGTAGCCTACCAGGCAGACACAGGAGAGAAAAATGCTCCCTGCCACATTTGCCACTGTCTGTCCCTGTATTAGGGACTAAAGGGTGTTGGTTAGTTTTGTAAGAATCTTAAAACAATCCCATTACACCCTGACTATATGATGCTATGCAGGGAAAGAAAGAAAATGGGAAATTTTGAGCTTTTGTTATCTTCCTTAGAAAACCCGAAAAAGGAGTCCAGTACCTGATCGAGAGAGGCTTTGTGCCAGATACACCTGTTGGAGTTGCCCACTTTCTTCTACAGAGAAAAGGACTCAGCAGACAGATGATTGGAGAGTTCCTCGGAAATCGGCAAAAGCAGTTTAACCGGGATGTATTAGAGTAAGTAGCACATACTAAAAGCATTGCAACTGTTACATATTTTAGTATGGACTTCTAAAAGAACTATGTTCACTATATAATTCGTGCATGAGCTGAAAGCAATTGCAGAGAGGAACTAGCTGTATAAGAATTAAGCAAGAAAAGTGTGAAAAAAGTAATTTCTGTCACTTTTTTAGCTATGCACACAAATCAACAACACTAACGTAGAAGAATGTTTGCAGTGGCTTGTCAGCAGTGTGATTACTTGGAATGCATGGGACAAGTTCATCCAGATGGAAGTTGTCAATTAATTATGAGTCATTTGTTGTTGCTTGAAGTATAACAAAATTCATTTTTTAAAAACACAGTGGCATAATGTTGTATGTTAATCTCTTCTGCCATTCAAGAAAAAGATAACTGCTGTTTCAAATTATAGTAGTCACCAAGTTCCTCTTAGTTGGAGCTATTACTCTTTTTTTCAGTTGAAAAATTAAACAAAAAGAAAGTTAAGCAACCAACACAGAAGTAGAATAGTTAATGAAAACATTGAATTGTTGGTGCTTTGGTTTTTAAAAGAAATGATGTGCAGTTAGTACCTGCAGCATACAGGTTGAATTGGGCTCAGTGTTATACGATTATTTGTACAATAGTTCATTGAGTTACCGTTGGATGCAGAGGTTCATGTTGATCAAGAGTACTAATTAGCTGGGAAGGGTGGTCATATGATTGTGCTTGAATTCAAAATTCTGCACTTGGCAAGTGAGGTGTCCTCTTCCTGCACACACAGAAGAAAAGTGGACATTTTTACTAAAAAATAGAAGCATTGATCTTTAAGAGCCATGTTTTTCTGAAAACAGTCCTGTAGATTAGAAGATAATGTTGGAATCTTGCCTTGGAATATCAAAGGAAGGCTTTTGTACGGGTAATTCTACAACATAAAGATACTGATGATATCTGATGTGTTGCCAAAATATATGATCAACACATAGGCTAGAAAGTATAACTTTGACCATCTGCTCTTCACATATGATTCAGTTATTAGCTCTTACAAATACAACATTGAATTTTATGTTTTCTGTTTTTGAAAGACCATTTAGAGAGGTCTGAGTGCACTTAACTAAGCACTGGAATGCAGCCAAGAAAATTAAATATGCCAGTCAATACATAGTTAAAACAACCAACTTTATGAGTATAGAAGCTTTTCATATTAACTTACATCACATACAGATAAACAGTTTATTTTCGTACATTGCTTTGTGATGTGAATTCATACAGTGGGCCCTCAATATTGGGTAGGGTTTGGTTCCAGGACCCCTTGTGGTTACCAAAATTCAAAATTAAGTCTTGGATCCAGAGAAACTCATGTAGCAGGGAATCAGTGGAAGGTCATTCAGTATATTACCACATGGCAATATATTTAACAAAAAGCCTTTTAATATGATAGGTATAATCTTACTGTGATGCCCACATTAGTCCATTTTGCTTTGGATTAATTGATCTTCAGTTGTCTACAAACCTAAAAATCTAATAAGATAGAAGGGAACATGCAAATTTTTTTAAAAAAATGAAAAGTAGTGTTTACAGGCATGAAAATGAATAATTAGATGAGAATTTCACAAAGCATGATCTTGTGTCAGCTTTGCAAACTCTTTATCCTTTTGTGGTATCCCTTCCTGACTGCATTCTGCATATCTTTTTCTCCTTAAATTGCTAAAAGGGTTATTAGTGCATTATCACAAGTGTCTCTTACTGCGACTGAGGAGAAGGCAGCGCAGCAAGTGATGCCTTGCCGTGAGAAAAAGGGACTAGGGCTCTTCACTTGGAGGCATTGTATTATTGGGCAGGGGGATGGGGGCTGCTTGCCACCCTTTTCCCAGCATATGTAGGCAAGGAAGAAGCTGGTATCTGCTGACTGTAGGATGTAATCTGTTTCTGTTTGGAGAAATAAGGTATAATGATATGATGGTGTGATGAGAAGTACAGTAACAACCTATACCTCTCCTAATATAACAAGGAACATTTATTTCTAAAATATTCTAAAACGTAAAACACTTTAAGGCAGTCTAGGCCACTTGGGACTATTTTTCTATTTTTAAACGCATTTTTGTTTCAAAACACGTTTAAAAATGAAAAAGTAACACATTACTAAGGTGTTTGGAATGCATTACCTTTAACATAACAAGTAGTATATTGCCTTTTAAAAGCATCTAAAAGATTTCTTTAAAAGTTCCAAGCTCTGCTTTCTACTCTACTACTTAATAAAACAGAAAATCAAAGTAGCATTTTCTTTTCTAATAAAAGCTTGGACTCAGGAAAAAAATAACTTCCTGTGGCTTATAAAAAAAATAACTTCTTGTGGCTCATGTGCTAAGTAGTTGACTCTTTTGTTGATCAGTATTCTCATACCAGCAGTAAAGGCATGACCTACTTACATCAATTCATTCTGGTTTTGTATGGAGTTATAATTATTTTCTCTCCCTCTTCCCCTCTTTCATTGGTCTGTGATTCATCTCACTAAATGGTATGCAGAATAAAGAAATACATATATTTCAGCTCTGATGGAGGGGCACTCTTAAGCTGCAGGTGGTGCAGTCATGGCAGTTGTACATTTTTCTTTGTCCTAGCTGTGTTGTGGATGAAATGGACTTCTCGGCTATGGAACTGGATGAAGCACTCAGGAAATTTCAAGCACATATCCGTGTCCAAGGAGAAGCTCAAAAAGTAGAACGGCTCATTGAAGCTTTTAGGTATGACAAAAAGAGCTAACTAACTAAAAAAAACCTAGTTATTTTATTATCTGGTGGGTCACAGAGGTATTAATGGTGAATGCAGCCAGAAGTATAGTGTTCTCTTTGGTGCAGTGTTCACAGTCAACGTAACCTGTTGATCTAATAGTTTGTTTTCAGCATACAACATATTGTACACTCTCTAGCCAGTCGTATTTATTTGTTCTGTCAATTCTAAGCTGAAAGAAAAGTTTGCCCGATTTCAACCAAACTCTTAGATATGAAATAAAATATATGCTCAAAGTTTGTTGAAATGAAGACATTGTCTTTTATTGTATTTTGCAGTGTACTGTGTTAACCTTTAATTAAGCGGTTTAGCTAAGCTGAGCAAAGAGCATTAACTTATTAAAATCTAGATGAATGTTCTTTTCCTTGGTGGGAAAAGGAATTTACCCTTGCTCTCCATCCCTGGTGGGAATGGGGGGAGAAATTTTAAAACTTCTGAGGTTCTCAAAATAAACGGAAGTACCCTGAGAGTGTCCTATTGATCTGTTGAAGTCATTGCGCTAAGTCTTTAGGTATATGGAAATGAGTGTACATACGTGCCAAGCAAAGGTAACGTGCAGCCTACTGCCTATAACATACAAGCATACCAATCAACCATTGATCAAAGTCGTATCATATCTTATTGTATAATTTGAGTTCTCTGTTGCCCTATAGGGACCATGTTTGCTTATCTGTAAATAAGCATTACTGCCACAATCAGCAATTAAGTACATATGAACTATAATGTTAAGTCTACAAAAGGATGATCCTTTTGTTGCCTATCCTGCTGAAGAACGTAGACTACATAGCAGTCAAAATGTTCAGTATTCTGCCATGAATTTTAGTTAGTTATCAGTAAAGAAAGATATAATTAGTACTTCACTTTCTGGTTAATTGTGCAAAATTTAGTGATTAGTCTTCTTTGCTCCACATGGCAGAGTAGTGGCTGCACTATCAGACATCTGTGCTCCTATAGGTGTAAAGTTTTAAGGACTGAGGGCATTGATTTTAATGGTTGCAGCTCAGCTTTAACCACCTATATCTACACAAATCAGTAGTAATGTGAATGCAGACAGTGGGCATAGCAATATGTTGTCTGCGTTGGAGAAGCTATAATTAGCTCAAAGATTGAAATAATATATAATTTTAGAACACTGTATGTCTATGACATGAGTATAATTTCAGCATCCTGAATGAAACAATTTATTGACACGTTTTACATGGCCAACTGATTCATCCTTGAATCTAACTCTTTTCCTTTGCTGTCTTTTCTAGCCAGAGATACTGCATCTGCAATCCAGGCGTTGTGAGGCAGTTCAGAAATCCTGATACCATCTTCATTCTAGCTTTTGCAATTATATTACTTAATACAGATATGTATAGTCCAAATGTGAAACCAGAACGCAAAATGAAGCTTGAAGATTTTGTCAAGAATCTAAGAGGTAGGCTTAATTTAAGAATCTATCAATGTTTAGAGGCTGAATATGTTATGATTTTTTCAGTGTTGAAACATGAGACGAGTATTGAGAGCTCAGATATTCTTAAATAGAGAGAAGAAAGTTAATCCAGTATTTTTAGTATGATTTTTTTTTTATGCATTAACAACCAAGGACCCCATTAGAAAGATACAGGATGTAAAATAATATTTTTATCAGTAACAGTGCTACAATCCCACTTTTCTGAATGGTACTGTTCGTAAATACCAGTGAGGCACAACAAGCTACCAAATAGTTTTTCAAAGTCAGCTGTACGAATTGCAGAGATAGACTGGGATGAAATCACATAGAACATAGAACATGGTTGTGAGTAAGCATACATATGATTGCACTGTTGCTGTTATTTATCTCATTTCCAAAGAAGTTTAGGCAGCAGTACCAAAAGGATTATGATGTTAATTGCCATCAAACTGATTTCAACATAGGGCTAGCTTGTGAATGAAAGACTTCCAGGTCACCCTGTCATTAGCAGCCCTCTTCTTTTCTTACAGACTCAGGGCTGTGGCTTCCTTGACTGAGTTTTTTCATTTGTAGTGCAATCTTCTTCTTTTCCTACTGCTTTCTATCTTACCAAGCATTATTCTCTTTTCTAGTGAGTCCTGTCTTCTCATTATATGTCCAAAGTATGACAGTCTTGATTTGTCACCTTGGCTTCTAGGGAGAATTCAGGCTTGATTTGCTCTAGGGCCCATTCATTGTCTTTTTAGCAGTCCACTGTATCCATACAATTCTTCTCCAGCACCACATTTCAAATGAGTTGATTTTCCTCCTATCAGCTTTTTGCACTGTCCAGCTTTCACAACCATACATAGAAATTGGAAACACAATGGCATGGACAAACTTAACTTTAGTGTGATATACCTTTACGCTTAAGGGTCTTATCTAGTTCCTTCATAGCTGCCCTTCCAAGCACTAAACTTACTCTGATTCCTTGACTTTAGTCTCCATTCTGGTTAATGACTGAGCAAAGGTATGGAAAATATTTCACTTTTCAGTGTCTTTATTGTCTGCTTTAAAACTATTTAATCATCTGTGTTCATTATTTTTGTTTTCATAATGTTCAGCTGTAAAGCTGCCTTTGCACTTTCTTCATTGGCTGTCTTCAGTAATTGTTCCAAGTCTTTGCTAGCAGTATGGTATCATCTGCATATCTTAAATTGCTGATGTTCCTACCTCCAGTTTTCATGGCTCCTTCCTCCAAATCTAATCCTGCTTTACATATGGTATGTTCAGCATACAGGTTAAACAGATAAGGTGATAAAATGGAGCACTGCCTGACTCCCTTGCCATTTGGAAACCAGTCCATATCTCTCTATTCTGTCCTGACAGTAGCCTCTTTTCCTGAGTAAAGGTTACGCATTAGGACAATCAAAAGCTGGGACACACCCATTTTGTAAAGTGTGATCCACAGTTATTCAAGACCAACACAGTAAAAGGCTTTGTTACAATCTAGAAAGCACAGCCTGATTTTCTTCTGAAATTGTTTTGTGCACTCCATCAGAAATTGCCACCAAAACCTCTGACAATATTTGTAATAGAAACAGCTTTTTTGAAGTGGGAGCAGGCAGAGAATCTGTCCTTCCTCCAATAAAAATTCCACATTCCTGCCTTTAAGGCTTTTCTGAGATGTTAATACTTACCAAGAAAACCCCAGGATAGGGTCACCTTAGGGCCACTGTAAATTGGCTATGATTTGAAGGCATAACTACGACAGTGCTGCTATGACTTTGCACAAGCTCAGTACTGAGGCACAGGGAATTTATTCACTCATTCAATATCTTGCCTTCTTCACAATCAGCCTTGCATGGCTAATATTTTCGTGTAAGTTTAGGTACAAATGAGTAGTACCCTGCTTGTTTTCAAAGGATTCTCTGACAGTTTGCTACATTGATGCCATTTTGGTACCAGTAGAAATCTGAGCTCTTTTATTGCTCTGCAGTTCTTATATTGTTCTTTTTTTTAGATTTGGATCATGCTGTGTTTTATTCTATGATATATTAAAGAGTTTCTAAATGCTTTTCCTGTAGTTTTGATGTAGTGTAAGACACCCCAGGAATCTATTTCAAGGAATAGCATAAATTTCTCGAATCAATAAAACAAGCCTCTGTATGTGCCACAATAGCAGCACCAAATATAGCAACAAGCTTCCAGAATGCTTACATATATTTAAAGTGCAATTGGCACACAATTGTTGTTAACAGCAGAGCTAGTATAGCACTGTTGCATGATAGATTCTTACATAGTAAATTATGTTAAGCACTCAGAATTTTGTTGTAAATTGACTGGTAGTAGCAAAAAAAAATTAATAGTAAGTGGTATGTTCCAGCAGTTAACTACTATTGTGGGCTGGTTTGACTTAAAAATTGTACTATTTAGATTTAAAAGAAATATAAGGTGCTACATACAAAGAAGCTTCTGGTTTGGGTTGCTGCTGGAAATAAGGTGCTGAACTAGATTCAGATTCAACAGTGAAAGCATTTTGTTTTTAATAGCTTCTCTGTTTTGAAACCGAAAGCCTTTGAATTAGTGAGGAATTTTCTTAACTTTCGGGGGGTATCTGATATATTACATAACATATAATTAAAATACTAATAAAATTAATTTTCAGTGATAGCAGTATTTTTTTCCTATTTATTGAAGTTGCGATGTTGTCTAAAACAGCATGAGAGTGAATTGGAGATAAATTAGGTTGTTGTTGTGTGTCTTCAAGTAATTTCTGACTTACGGCAACCCCAAGGCAAACCTGTCATGGGCCTTCCTTGGCAAGAGTTGTTCAGAAGGTGTTTGCCTTTGTGTCTTCTGAGGCTGAGAGAATGTGACTTGTCTAAGATCATTCAGTGGGTTTCCATGGCCAAGTGGAGATTGAAACCCTGGTCTTCAAGGTTGTAGTCTGGTACTTGAACTAGTACACCATGCTGGCTTTCTTCTGTATTATGTGAATTCTTCTTCGTGGTCTCTGTGCCTCACACAATGGGAATCTTCGTGCATGTGCAGTAGCTTTTTGGGAAGTTCCAGAGCTGAGCAGCTTGGCGGGAACCCCTCCCCAACTGGTACTGAGCATGCTCAGTCCCGCCAAGCTAAAGGTCTCTCCTCAGTTTCTTTCCATCCGCCGACCTGTTAGCAGCTTGGCAGGCTTCCTCACTGAGCAGTTCTCTAAATTCTTGGCTTTTTCTTCATCCTTTTGTTTGTTTTTTTGTCTTTTTACAACAAAAACTGTAAGAACTCTCTTCCTCCCCTTCTTATGTCATCTTTGTTTAAGTTGTGTGTGTCTTGCGGCCAAAAGGTTTTTCTTTCGGACACCCACCCGCGTGTTTGTTCTGCGTCAGAGAGGGCCATAACGTTCGGGCCTGTTCTATTTGTAAGGATTTCACCTCCCAGACTCTGAAGAATAGAGCTTCTTGGTTGAAATCCTACTGTTCAGGGAGCAAGCCCTTCGCATTAAAGAGCAGGCGTTTTCCAATACCGCTTTTTCTACCATTTCAGTATCGACACCCTCTACAGCGTCCTCTACCTCAGCCCCGAAGTTATTGGTAATGTCCAGTCCCTCAGTATTGACAGCCTCCGCACTGGTACTGACCATAACCTCGCTGACCTTACCACTGATATCTTCTTTACCAAGGATTCCGAAGCTGTACAGGATGCCTACTGTGTCCCATCTGCCACTGAAGATGCCACCTTGACCTTGCAGCAAGCTCGGAAGGTCCCTACCTTGGTGGAGCGTAAACGGACCTTGTCACACCATCCTTCTGTTTCCTCCAATAAGGAGGAGGAGGAGAAGCACCACTCTTTCTCCCACTACCCATCTGTCGGCTAATTGATCTTCTTCTCTCAGTCCCTTACCGACACCTCCCCCAACGCAGCCTGCAACGTCCACCATCAAAGAGGAGGATGCTCCATACCATAAAGCACACCGTAACATGCTTTATGCAGAAGTAAGACACCACAGGGGCTAGGCACTTGGTAAACTGGGGGCGGTGGACAGACCAAACAGCAGGACCTTGTATTGGTGGCAAACGCTGTTGACCGCGAACCAGAGGTACCTCTTGTGCTGGGGGCGAATAACTATGTGAAAATAGGCATCTTGTAGTTTGATGGATGCGAACCAATCCTAATGCTTCAGGAAAGGCAGAATGGAGGACAGGGTGACCATCTTGAATTTCCAGGGAGAAATGAAGAAGTTCACCCCTCTGAGGTCTAGGATGGGTCGGAGAGTGCCATCTGATTTGGGGACTGTGAAGTATCGGGAGAAGAAGCTGGTGGATTTGGCTGAGGATGGCAACTGTTCTCTGGCCCCTTTGAGAAGAAGGGTGTCGACCTCTTCGAGGAGTGCAGGACTGGCAGGGGTGGAGTAGAAGACGCCAAGAGGAGGAGTATTTTGAAATTTGATGGTGTAGCCAAGACGGACAATGATCAGAACCCAGGAGTCCGAAGCGATGGTGCACCAGGTGTTGAGGTGGCGGGCCAGTCTTGTGGTTTTAGATAGATGGGCGGGCAGGTGAAAGAGAGTGAAAGGTAGAGGTGGTGACCTGCAAGGGAAGTCAAAAACGCAACTTAGCAGTTGAAGAATATTTCTTGGAAGACGGTTGACGTCGTCTGAAGGAACGAGAAGAAGCCAGCAAAGACGATTGGTGAGATGTGCGGCGAGGAGAGCGCGACCTATAACAGTAGGAAGGATGCCTCCATGAAGAGCGGGATGAAGATAGTCTTCCAGGTTGAGCCGTTGGATGAAGGCCCATCTTCTTAGCTGTCAGTCAAGCTTTCAGAAGATGATCCATAGCTTCGTCTGTAGTTCCATGAAAGAGTCCTTGGCCATCAAAGGGCAGGTCCTCAATCCTTTTTCTGCTATCCTCAGTCAACCCAGCGGACCGGAGCCAGGCGAACCGGGGGAGGGCGATCGTGCCCACCATTACACGTGCTGCACCCTCGACCGCGTGTGGGGATGACAAAATCTGTTGATGTGAAGGAGCCACAGACTCATTGAAATATTGAACAGCAGTAGCTCTGTGGTCATCTGGCAGGTGAGAAAGCAGGGGGAGAAACCTATCCTAGATGTTACGTTGATAGGCCGCCAAGCAAGCTTGAGTGTTAGAATTCTGTCAGGAGTGCTTTGAGGGTGTTCCTGTATGGCAGGGGGTTGGACTGGATGGCCCGTGTGGTCTCTTCCAACTCTACATTTCTATGATTCTATGAAATCCTGGCAATCAACGAGGAGGCAGAGTAGAAGCAATGTCCAAAGACATCCAGACAGCGGCCCTCTCGATCAGTGGAATCGTGTGGGCCCTTTTGCCCCCTTTTGTTTGGGACAACTCGACAACAATCAAATTTGGAGTCGGGTGGTTGAAAAAGAAATTGACATCCTTCTTCTGGGTGTGGTAAAGATGCTCCAGGCGGTGAGGGATCGGTTGAAGCGACGCCAGCTGGTCCCAAGGATGCCTGCAGGATGGGCAAAAACGGAATCAGAGCCGTCGACGGGGGTTGAGTATTGACATAGTGGAAAACTGGGTCCTGTACCGAAGGAGCAGGACCAGAAATGTCGAGGCCCAAGGCAATGGCCATCCAGACCAAGATGTCTGAGAACTGCTTGATGTCCTCAGAAGCCAAATCAGGAGACAGGTCCCCAAATGCTAAAGGTGGGGAGGTATGAGATTGTGGTATGGAATCTGTTGAATCACTGTCAGAATCATAAAAACCAGAAGAAGGAGATGATGAGCGAGGGGATTGAGAATGACGATGTGAAGTGGGTCTCGTCGTTGGAGTGGCAGCAGAGACCGGTAGAGCAGTCGGAGCCGGTAGCGAAATCGGGATTTGCACCAGTATAGAGGTCGGGATGCGAATCGGTACCGAGGTCAGTGCCGACGAAATGGATAGTATGGTTGGGATCGGTGCAACAACAGACTGCGCGTCGACAACGAAGCCGACAGAGATGTTGTCAGAGTACATGCAGGGTGAGGATCCAGTGGAGGCCGTGACACCATATGTCATGATTCATATGTTGTATGTTCTAGAATAAATATATTATAGAACATACATATAATACGTATTCTATTCAGTTTCTGTAAGAACTGTTCTAGTTTAGTGACTTACAGAAAAAGTATTATCATATTCTGTGATCAGGACTCACATCAATTATCAATGAGACATCAAAACTGAGAAAGCATAAACAAGTTATTGATATTGTTCAAAATTGTTGGTACATAAAATGTAGCTTCTGTAATTCTAGCAGTGAATATAAAGCTGTAAAGATACAGATCAGTGTCCAAGATCCAGTTGTAGTGCAGAGTACTTCATGAATGTAAACAATAATAAATAACAATAAATGTTGTTGTTAACTGCCAGCCAGTCAACTTTGACTTATGGTGTCCTTATGGATGAGACACAGCCCTGCTCATACCGTGGCTTCCTTGATTGGATCTGTCCATCTGTAATGCTGTCTTCTTTTTTCCTACTGCCTTCTACCTTAATAAGCATTGTTGTCTCTTCTAGTAAGTCCTGTCAAATAATAAATAATAATAAGCATTTTTCAGTACAACAACTATTCTGCAACCTTCAGATCTTAGAATTTGGATTTCAGATACATACACTTTTACCTGTTGTGTTTACATCTATTTCCTTAAGGCCTGAACATTGTACTATAAAGTTCCTAAGCACTGGTTGAGCCTGCTTTGGTAATGGAAGGATAGATACAGATGAAAACGTTCAAAATGAGTATAGCTCTGCTGAAGTTCATATACCTCTAAGCTCTCCTTCCCAGCCACAAGATTGAGAGCTGGATTTATCTTTCATAAAGTTGTTTTATCAGTAGAAACTTGTCATGACAACCAGTTTGCCACTGAGCAGCAGTTGCTGGGAAGCAACAATGGGAAAGGGCTACTGCCGTCATATCCTCTTTGTGATCTCCCGGTAGAGGCATCCAGTCGACTAATCTGTTTACAGAATACTGGACTACATGCCAGGAAGAGAGCTTTCTAGCACTTGTGGCTGCTGTTTGCTCTCTAACTCAGGTTTTGTTTTAAAGACTTACTGATTTGCTGCCACATCTGCCCATTCCTGACCTAATGTAACTCTTTATTTGAACTACAACAGTGATGTGTAGGCTGAGAAGGGAGAGTGTTATTTCTTTGTGTTCCTTCTCATTTTCTGTGAGAAATTGGGAACACTGAGCAATGTTAGTTTATGAAATGAGAGCCATCATGGTGTTACCCTGATTTCTGGGGGTCCCGAGAGGGACACCTAAATGCGCTCTCAATTATATAAGTTGGTGAAATTAGCAACGAGCACAGGCTAGCAATGCGAGAGGCAGGGTAACGTAGCGAGATCTTGAACCCTATGTTTACAGGGTCAGGCCGAGTCAAGGAGCACACAGAAGTTGAAATAATAAATGTTGTTTTATTAAAAATACAATCAAACAGTGTATGCAGCACACTCACACAGATAACTAAAGAAATAAAGGTTGGAGTGGCATAGAGGGATTTTTAGAGCAGTTGTTGGTTTGGGTAATACTCCACCTATCTGAAGCCCGGTTGGAAGCGGAGAAGCTGGGGAGCATGGATCTCAGCACGTGGAGCTGAGAGGAAGGCTCGCTGGACAAAGCAAGAGCAAGGCGGGATGAAAGCCAAGAGCGATCCGAGGAAGCGCTCAAAGTCAGTGGTTCTTATAGGGAAAATTGTGACCACAGGCTAGTTTGTACTTGGGGAAAACAATGAGTTTGGGGCTGGAGACAAAAGCCTCCGAAGGGTCAGAATTTGAATGATTGAGTTATAGCCAAATTGTCAATAGAGTGGACAGTATGCAAACGCAGAGTGCTTGGCAGATGAGGATTCTTCTAATCAAGCTGCCTGCTCGAAGCAGGGAGTTCTTTGTAAGCAGCATGCATACATAATAGAGTACTTGCCTTTGAGGTCTCCTGAAGCGGCGGGACAGCTATTTCTGGCCCGCCTGTATTGTGTTGGAATATTACGGCGATTATCGGCCATGCCTGTCTGCGAGCTTGTCCGGGGGACCTCGAGAGCACGTGGGGAGGAATGGGTAGAGGAGGCCGAATTATTGATATCAAAAGATATCTTTATATCCCACAAGCTCGGGCTAGCAATGGCGGTAACAATGGTATACTAATTTAAGCATTGGACTGCAACTCTGGAGACCAGGGTTTGATTCCCCGCTCAGCCATGGAAACCCACTGAGTGAGCTTGGGCACATCACATACTCTCAGCCCTAGAAAACCTTGTAATAGGGTTGGCTTTGGGTCAACCATAAGTCAGAAATAACTTGAAGGCACACAACAACAAATTTATGAAATACTTCATCCTGGAAAGATTAATAAAGCAGTTGTGATGAATCATTGATATATTGCTATCAGAATGATTCCTAAGTACATGTAGGAATTGGTGTCAGAAGGGAACTGTCAAATATTGTAGAATCAAAATCATCTTTGTGTATTTTCTCGAAGAATGTAGTCTGGGTTTCTGCAATGCATATTTATGATGGCATGTTCTTTACTTGATTCAGCCTCTCCTCACATGTGTTACTTTCCTCCATCTTCTGCAGCACATGAAAGAAATTGGCCTGTATTAGTACTTGTAATCAAGAAATTAACTTGAGCAGACATGTGAAAGGCCAGAGCCTTTATCTCAATTGGGCAAACTTCAGTTTTTAGAAGTCTATGAAAATAACAACAAAAACGATAAGAACAATAATCATATTAATAAGGAAGGATAAAAAGAAGGGAAAAGCACTGATATAGATAGCTCAGAGGAGAGTGATTAGTCAATGGTTCATCTAACAAAATTAATATTCAAGTCAAGCTCTCTCCATCCTGTTTTTTCCTCAACTCTTTCCCTAAAAATGACTGTGTGTTTGTGTGTGTGTGTGTGTGTGTGTGTGTGTTTGACACTCTGGAAGACAGCACAGAATTATTTGTTTTACTCTTCTATTAATAGTTTCTACAGTTTTCAGAATTGATCTTTTGCTTGCTTCTCATAAACTGACAAAAATTAAGCGATGCTTCATTTCTGATAGTTCAATACCTTGGATCACTATTGATAGCAGAAAAGGTTAATTCAGTTAGTAAATATGTACTTATTATTAGAGTAAACGGCACTTGTAAATATAGCAAATATACCTTTACAAATAAACCATATATATACCCTTTCAAATAAACAAGGTCAATTCTTCTTACATTTCTAATGTAACAAATTTATTCTAAAGGATGCTTCTTAAGAGGAGTGTTTCTTCCAATTTTCATTTCCTCCCAAAATTTGCCCCCAAAATACTCTAGGAAAAATCTCTTATTCCCTCTTGGCTTCAAAAATATTTGGAAATGTGCATCTATCAGTTATTTTCACTGTTAAATAGCAGATTGATTAGAAATACTATATCATGACGATTTAGGCTCTACTTGGCCTGTCAGTGGAGTTAATAAATAATACCTGCAATGGAGCTGATTTCGACAAGCTGCACTTCCTAGTATCTTTGTTTGTGTCCTTGATGAGAAGGGCATTATTGAATTGTTAGAGTTATATTGTCTGAGTTGGTAACAATCATTTTTGGCCTTTGCAGGTGTAGATGACGGTGAAGATATCCCACGAGAGATGCTTATTGGAATTTATGAGAGAATCCGAAAGCGGGAACTCAAGACAAATGAGGATCATGTGTCACAAGTCCAAAAGGTTGAAAAACTCATAGTAGGAAAGAAACCAGTAAGTCGGGTGAAACTTCATCCAGTTTTATATTATGTATTGTAGAGTTGTCAGGTTAGGAATTTGTTGACATAATTGTAAATTTTTCAGGCACTGAAAGAATGGTATGTCTTATTTCCATGAAGGATACAAAAATCTCAGTGCCCAGTGGCCGTTTGCACTTAAAATATGACCCATGCTAATCCTACCTGGATAGCTGCAAAAGTTAGGAAGCAAATCTACATCCTAGAAAATCTTTCTTGATCCTTAGTTTTGTAACTAAATAAATTGTCTGCCGCCATAGAATTGGGTTCAACAAAACCTTATTTAAATAAAAGCACAAATTGTCAAAGGTAGTTCACAACCATCCAGTATTATGGAATGATATTACTGTGTGTCTAATACTTTCTTTTATCTTTGACTTTATCTTTACAATAACAAAAGTGCATATTTGAGAGGTGTGTGCGACATATAGCTGTCAAACAATGTTGCTTGGATTGAGCTAGCAAGTTTTACCATCCTATTATTAATTTTCTTCTGTAGCCCTTTTTAGTGGTACAATAAAATGAGAATATTTATTCAAATGTAGGGTCCATAATCTTCCCCTGCTTATATAAAACACTTTGGGGATGTTCTGAGTGCTTGGATCGTCATAATCTCCATAATTCTTGTAACAATTGTGCAAAGTAGATTGGTACTATCATGTGCATATTGTATGTGGCAGACTGAGACATCGTAATTTGCCTATGTTTGTGGATGAAGGTATCTTTGAACTAGAGAGTATATAGGTCAAATCTCAACTTTGCCCCATTAATCTGTATTAATATTAGATAATGAAGCAATCATGCAGCAATTCATTTTATGTGCAAAATGATACTGGACTGGGTTAACCAAAATATTATCAGAAGCAAGGACAAAGTAACTCCCCAGCCACCAAAAATTTATTGCTAATGATTGGGAAATATGAAAACCAGCATAAATGAAGGAATCAGCCTGGGTAGTATGGACAGAAGGATCCTATTCATTTCAAATTTGGGAGGCTAAATCCAACTATTAGTTGCAACTAGAATATGCCAATTAAATGAATGAGATTTGTTAGCTGTAATTCCTTTTGATGTAATGGGTATATTCTAGTTGGAACTAGCAATTAGATTTAATCTATTAAAAAAATAAAGGTCAGATTTCATGGTTGTTCAAATACTGGCTGCACTTGTAGGCGGTACTACCCTGCAGCTTTAGCATTACAAACACAGTGAGCTGTGTGCTCCGTTTTTCTTTCAGCATTGACTTTAAAGAGGTGACTAGAAACTTCTGTGCTCATTTTAGATTATCTGTCTGAACTTGAAGAATGTTATCTGTCTGAACTTGAAGAAATGATAGTTAATTTTAACTTCATAGCTTGAATCAAATCAAAGCAACTGTATAAGAATGAAAAAAAGAACTGTGCTGGATCAGACCAGAGGTCTGCCAAGTCTAGCATTCACACACTTAATTCACACACTGACTAAAAGCAGCCTGTGAGAAGCGCAAAAGGGAGCCATCATAAATGGCAGTGTGATGTAGGCTTTTTTTAACATACCATTGTTAGGATTCAGCACTTGGCAAGCATTCTGCTGAATGGGGGATTCTGAGAGTTACAGTCCAAAATGTAACTTCTTTAAGCTCTTGGTAAAATTAATAATATTACCTTTCATTTTGATACTGACATCTCAAAAAACAACTCTTAATCTAAAGTGGGCAAAAACTTATATAGACATCTCATGATTGTCTAGAAGTGCACAAGTCCAAAACTGACTATAGCTCATTCTTATCATGCTAACTCATTATTTAATGTTATGTCCAAATGTTGTAGGGACTATTTTCTATGACTTGGAAAAGAAACCAAAAGGTCTGTGAAGTTACAACATGGTGATACAAGAAACTTATTCAAGGGTAGCCCTATTGGCCATGCAGCAAAATAGAACAGAATTCAAAATCCACAAGTGTCGATTTTGTAATAATTTTGTAAAAAGTGGTTATTAATAATACAGTACTACTTTTAAATTCTGCATAACTTTCCTGATCCGTGTTTTTTGTTATCAAGTATAATTCGTGAAGTACTTACTTGCCCTAAACCCATGCCTTCTTATTCTTTCATCTGCACTACATTATCAAAAATGATCGTGAACCATAACCACTGTAACCCCTGCTGGATTGGATTGGGAGCAGTACCATATTTAGCTAGTGTTAGTATGATGGAAGGAAAACACTACACAAACTAATAGTGACTCTTTGTTCTGGTCATTTATCTAGATTCCTAACTGCTTGCTTCTTTCCAGGAATTTGAATTTTTGTGTGTCTATCTGTCAATCATCTATTTGTTTATTGCTAGCCATATCTGAAAATCTCAGGGCAGGGTGCATGAAATGAAATAACTTTAGAACAGTACGAAATAGTGTGAGCAGTTTAAAACAATTCAGCAATCAGAAGAAAACCTGCAATCCAACAGACCAAAAACCAAACCACAATCTTACTAGACTCCAAATGCTTGGGTGAACAGTTAGATTTTAAACTTGGCACCAGAATGAGGCCAGTTATGAAGCACCAATTATGAAGCACAGGGAGGACATCCCACAAATAAGGTGCTACACGCCTTGACCTGTTTATCCTGATAGCATTCTGGGTGCTTCTCCAGGGGCCAGCCTTCCAACAGATCTTAATGGTCTGGCAAATATGTAGGGAAAGAGGTGCTCCCCCAAATATTTCAAGACAGTTAAGGGCCTTCGACGTCATCACCATTATCTTGAACATGAATTGGAAACACTGGCTGCCAGTGTAAATCCTTCGAAATGGGTGTAAAATAAATTTCTGGACAGTGTAAGCAATGCCTGAATGAAGTTATTAAGAATACAACATCTTTCTACATATTTTTTTTTCTGACTGCATGGATAAGATAGAATGGGGAAAACACTCATTAGTTTGTTTTCTGACAACTGCTCTTCTAAGATGAGGTGGTAATATACAACTGTCAGGCTGCTATAAGTAGGAAGTCCAAAAACAAGAAGAATACCCTGCAATACACATATTTCATAATAAAATCATACAAAGTGAGTTAGCATTTCTCATGATGTGTTTGGTTAGATGACAAATGAGAGTTTGGAAAGAGTTACACCTAGTGTTATTTATAGGATTGTTTGTTTTTATTTTATAGGAAATTAGTCATAGTAAGACTATGAAGTATTAACTTGATATGATACGATTATGTGTTTCTCTGAAGTTTAATGAACTTGTATGTGTCTTTCTACTATAGATTGGATCTCTGCATCATGGACTTGGTTGTGTAGGTATTTCCTTTCACATTCATTTGTATTCTACAAGTAAAGCTTATCATGTTATGCTTAAGATCTGATGCTTTCTAGCCCTTAACATTTTCAACTGCTTTCATGTCGCAGTTTGGCTGTGCTTTTTCAGCCTAAATATTTTATTTATGGCTGTAATAAGTAACTTAATAAAGTCTTGCCATTATGTAAAGGAAGTCAGATTGTACTTTCTTGCGGAGTTCAGTTTCACAGAGACAGCACAGAGCAACATTAAATGCAAGAGTGATTTACGTGAAAAGTGTAAGTGGAGCTAAGGGCTATGCTTGTAAACTTCGCTGAGAGCAATGTTGCTGAGCTCATAAGATAAAAAATATCTTCAAAAAAAAAAACAGTCCCCATCTTAAGATAAAAACAAACAAACAAATTTCTGATAGGTTTGTTTTTAAGCTATATTGCTTTGAAGGGAAAAAGAATGCCATCTGTGTATGCTTTGTCGTTTATGGTTTTCATTCGGCGTTTGTCACATTTGTATTCGAATCATAGAAATTAATAGTGGCAATAATGGACTTATCACCATTAATTTATATCCATGAGAGATAAATTAATTAAATAAATAAATGGCCCACTTTTTCCTTACAAGCACATGTTAACACCTAATGAGCTTTATGGGCATGTGGGGATGAAATCCTGAATTTGGTACTCTATAGAATTATTTGAAGGCCAGTTTAGACATAACAGGACAACCATGGCATGTCCTTGAGTTTGTATCCTCTCTTCTTCTCTCTCTCATGTGCTCATTTTCTCTACATATTTCCTTTACCTTTAAATATCTCTTTATAATTTTTTTGCTTGCATGATTTAATAAATGTGTTTGGCATTCTTATCTCCTTTACTTTCTACTGGTGTGTGGCTTCAGGTTGTTTCCAACTTAGGGTGACCCTACAGCAAACCTATCACAGGGTTTTCTGGGGGCTGAGAGTGTGTAATGCATCTAAGATCACCCAGTGGGTTTCCATGACTGAGTGGGAATTGAACCCTGCTCTCCAGGATTGTAATCCAACACTCAAACCACTACACCATGCTTACTTTTTACTACTTCAGCATAACTAGTTCATACAGAAATGTAATGCAAGATTATATACTGCATGATTATAGGATAGAGATCTATTCATTCAGTCACTTTATTTATATTCCACCTTTCCTACTAGAATATAAACTAGCTTAACATTTAAAAAAAGAAATCCAGAATATATGGAAAATATACGATAGCATCATTAAAAGGTAATTAAACTATCAATAACACTAAAAATACTTCAAAATATTTTCATTCAAAAGTTTTTTTTAAAAAAAAGTACAGCACCCTTTTAAAACCATTCTTTAAAAAAGTTCCCAAAAGCCTATTGGAATGGAAAACTTTTTGCTTGCTAGTAGAAAGACAGCAAGAAAGGGGCTCTTCTAGTCCCCGTAACAACAGAGTTCCAGACCCTAGAAGCAGCCATCAAAAAAGCCCTCTCTCATATCCCCAGCAGACATGCCTGTGACAATAGCAGAACCAAGAGAGAGGTTTCTCTGAAAGATCTCCATGCCGAGGCAGATTCCTACATCAGATGGACTGGATCTAAGCTGTCTAGGGCGTCACAGGTCAAAATCCAGCATGGCATCATGCCCAGAAATGTGATGCCCAGTAGAAATATTGTATGAGAGAGTCATGTGCTCTATATAACTAGCCCTACTTAATAGCCTGGCTGCAGTGTTTTGGGACAGCTTTGAACACTCTTCAAAGGCAGCCCGACATAGAACATGTTACATTTATCCAAAGAGAATGCAACTAGGGTACGTGTTCACTGTGGCCAGATCTGACATCTCCAGGAATGGCCACATCTGGAACAATAGATTTAACTCTGCAGATGCATATTTGTTGTAGACATGCTACATACAGAAAATGTTGAATAGCTACAGTGTCCTTATACATTTTCTGTGAAATCTGAAGAGAGGGAGGTGTGGTGTGTTGACTATAATCATATAGCCAGACGTAATAAATTTTGGGATAGTGCTGTGTATGACCTTGGTGGCAGCTTTCAGAGTGAGCATCCAGGCCCATAGTTATTTATTAGTTATCTATATTAAAATTTTCTCATGTAAACCTCATTGCTATATTTAAACAGTACATCAAAATTCTAGTTTCATGGTTCCTTGCTCAATAATGTAGTTCAGCTACTTTAAGCATTTACAGTGAAGTTACCTTTAGAAACAATTAACTGTCTACTAGCTAAAATCCAAGTTAAACAAGAAAGGAAATTTCCTCTTTTCCTAATGCCTAAGGTTATGCATAAAATGTAAGTCTTTTCCCTTTGAGAGTTTCATATGGTTAAAAATACCAGGAATAGTGAGCTATAATTCTGAACTAATTCTTGCTGTAGTTGCAAAAGTGGATTTCTGACTTTGATCTTTTGTAATAATTAGATTTGGATCTGAAGTTCTTCATTTCAGGTGGGAGATAGTTTGCCAGAAACCTTACTTCCCACACTTCCTCTTCTGCTCAATAAGTGGCAAAGAGACAGAGAGGTAGAAGAGCCCCATTCCATGAACTCTTGAAAACATTAATGGCAAAGGAATTCTGTGTAAAGATTGGAAGTCCATCCAGCAATATTCTTATTTTGATGCTAAATAAGAACTACCAGTTACTATTGTTTTCTTAGGTATGGCATAGAATAGAATGGATGATCAACAAGATCTCAAAAGGCAACAAAAGTACTGGAAGAAGAAGCGTTCCTTATTGTAGTCCCTTTATACCACATATACCACCACAGTGGCTACTCGGGAGTTTTTCCCCCATACGTTTGGCATTCCATCTTAGGCGTCACAACTTTTAAAAATGGTGTCCAAATGAAGCTAATAAACGTGCTCTCTCTCATAATTATTGCATGGGAAATGAAATTGTTTTTATGCTTATTTCATGCTGAGGGTAAAAGAAATTAGAAAAGTATTATCATAGAAACATAACTGCACTGAAAACTGGTAATTTATAGTATTTCATTTGGCCAAGCAGTTGTGTGCAGGGTCTCTTCTTTGTTTTAGTGAAACACAAAGGAAAATCCATATCGACTCTGAAGTACAGGAACTAGTTTCTACAAAATATCTGTCATGGATCAACAAATGGAGGGTCTGGTAGTATATCAAAAGCAACTGTTCACAGTAAGAGTAGGGGAGGCAGTTCTCAGCAGTTTCCCTTGCAGCCTCTGGTACCACCTCACACACTGTCCCAGAGGGTCATCTCCCAAGTAGATTTTGCAGTGGTGAGCGGAGCAGGAAACTGGAAAAAGTCACCTTCTCTTCACTCTTCTGTAAATATCAAGTTCGACACATGGAATTTCACGATCCATTATGCCACTCTGTGGTAACCAGGTTTTTCATTTTGCAAATTGCTTATACTTGACTTTCCAGCTGTAGTGTGGCTTTGCTTTAAGGGTCATAACAATATTGAGCAAAATACTTTAAAAATATATAAAAGTTTAATACCAATAAATAAACATAAGAAAAATCCTAACTAGTCCTCAGAAAGACTGATAAAAAAATTACTTCACTAAAGTTTGATTATTTATTTATGTCATTTTATTTCTTTTTTGTTGCAGTGAAACAATATATTATATACTTTTTATTAACTGAGATCAGCATTTTGCTTTATCTCTTTCCCATAGGTTCTCTCTCTTCCCCACCGGAGACTTGTTTGCTACTGTAGGCTTTTTGAGGTTCCAGATCCAAATAAACCTCAGAAGCTTGGATTACACCAGCGAGAAATATTTTTATTTAATGATCTCCTTGTGGTATGTATCTGGCAGGCATGTTTTTATAGCATATCACAGGACCAGAGAGAGTCTGTTGAGTAAAAACGCTTCCTTAAATGCAGACAACTCAGTACAGTTAGAGGCACTGTGTATGCAGAAGTTAGTTTCTCTGTGTCCATTCCTAGGTGAGTGGGATCCTGCATGCACAACTACAGCTGCAGGTGGAATAGTTCCTGCCTTTGATCCAGCAAACAAGGGCTGTGGACACAGGTTCCTTTTTTTTTTTTAAAGATGACATCCTGGCTGTTGGCTTGTTTGATGGACTGGATTCTCTGTAAAGCATGTGGAAAATATGCCCACTAGTGCTGGCTCAAAAATAAACACACCTTAGTCTTTGAAGAAAATGAGTGAGGGCATTCTGAAACTTTCAGGAAAACACAGGAGGCAACAGAAGGTTGCAGACTTTCATTTAGTAGGAAGAGATTTGCCTATGAAGCAGTTGCAGTAAGCAAACCTATGATAGACAGTAACCTGCCTAGTGGCATTTTTAATTGAAAATGTCTTATAGAGAATAATGATGGGCATTCTTAAATATTTGGGAGAAGACAGTGGCTGGCCCTATTTTAGTAAAATCATGTGTCTTACCTGGGCCTATTTCTTATTATGCATTTGTGGTATTTTAGACAGACTATATCTTTAAGATGCTTATTGGTGTGATATTGCAAAAGTTTGCTATATATAAAATGCATTGTTGTAAAGCTGAAATCTCACTTACAGCAAATACTTTGTTTTTTGGCCTCTTAATATTTTTAGGTCACCAAGATCTTCCAAAAGAAAAAGAACTCAGTCACATATAGTTTCCGGCAGTCATTTTCCCTCTATGGAATGCAGGTCCTTCTTTTTGAAAATCAGTGTAAGTTTATTTTTAGCTCTTTATAGAAGTCAAGAATAAATTAGTACAGATCAGTTCTTAAGCCTGACTATACCTCCAGGAAAAGGCAGATAAATGCTTGATTCTTATTCTGTTATTTGTTGTTGTTGCTGCTGCTGCTGCTGTTTTTGTTTTCCTAACAAAACTTTAGTTTGGCTTCAAAGTTATGATCTGGTTCATGACAAATCAAAGACCATGATTAATAT
Source organism: Cyclura pinguis (assembly GCA_030412105.1). Classification (NCBI taxonomy): domain Eukaryota; kingdom Metazoa; phylum Chordata; class Lepidosauria; order Squamata; family Iguanidae; genus Cyclura; species Cyclura pinguis. The sequence goes on from CM059600.1 coordinate 86,503,570, forward strand.
CAATGCAAAATGTCTTAATCTCCAATGCTACTGCTTAGCTGCTCTTGCTTCCAAAAATGAACATTTAAAAAAAAATCTAAAAAGGCAGGCAACCAAAATATGTGTAAAACTGTACATTTCAGCATAAGAATCTCTATGAAAGAATTCTGTGTAGCAACACACGCAGGTGATCAGGCAGAGGAGTGGGGGAGTTTGGTTCAGCACAACCTCCTGTGGTCATATTCCTCCTGATTTCCTGCCTCATCAGCAGTTTTCTTAAAAGTAATGCAGAGCCATTATTAGGAAAGCAGGAAGTCACAAACATCCCACCCAGCATATCTGCATGTTGCAGCTGTCACATTCAACATTTTTTTCAGTGCAATAGAATTCTTCACATACCTTCTGAGGATTGTGTCAATTAAAGCAAAGGCAGCCAAAGGCATTAGTTTTAGAAGCTGGCGAGGTGATGGAGAAGATTGGCAATGGAGAATGGAAGATAAGGGTAAAACATATTTTAGGCATCAGTTAATTCCAGGAAAGGAAATAAAGTATTTATCTCCAGTGCCTTCATAGGTCATGAGGGAAAGGCAGAATAGATACTTCCATGCTTTTTTAAAGAACAAGCCATATTAAAAGCTTGAAGTTGGCAGTTTCTTTTCACTAGAGACTAAATAACAATGAAAATGCGCTCACTAACTTTCTTCTCCTTCCAAACCCAAGCCTTAAAAAGTATTCTGAACCTTTTTTTAACCCTTCCTGAGAACTGAACTAAATAAACATTCAGATACTCATCTGTAGGTTTCATATTTTTATAAACAATATGTATTGATTTTTGTTGCCTTTTATCTTGCTGATAGACAGATTAGCTTCAGAACATTTTAAATACTTCCAGACTTCGTAGAACAGATGACAAATTGTGTTTCTTTTCCCACACTGTCATGAAGAAATAGCAATAGTGGCAGGGATATTAGGTTTTTTTAAATTTACAGGAAGAGATTTCTTAATAAAATAAAATGATCAGTATAAAATTCACTTAACTTCAGTGGTTAGTTGAAAAACACATATATGAATGACCAGACCAAGATCTGAGTTGCTGTGTTCAGTGACTTCTTTTGAAGAGATTTACATCTAATGCCTTCCTATGCCCTCAATATTGATGGCCCTCTTGATTTACACTCTATCGAGTGTGAAGGAGTGTTGCTGGAAAGAAAAACTAGTCCACACATAATGGTGTTATATGCAGGCAGGCCTATCTGGACCCTTGCCATATTATTTGACTATTCTTGGGCTTATCAGCCTCTCTATTAAAATCTGCAGACCTGCCAAGCCAGCTTTCTTGGTTGGTTGGTTGGTTTTTTGATCTTTCCATCTATTATGATTATGCTGTTCCCCTGTGTCTATGCTTTGTGCAGCTGAATATTCCTTCAAGATCCTGTGTCGCCCAAAAGAAGAGTAGGTCAGATTCAACTTAGTAATTCGTTGTTGCTACTATTATTCACCATCAGGTCAACTTGGGAATGCATGTCCACAAACTGAAGCTCTCTGAGTGTTTCATTTTTCATGACCATTTAATTGTTTTGAAACACATTGACCTGGAAAAGGTTTCAGGCATTTAACCATTCTTCTTACTCCAGTGGTGCTGCTTATGTAAAGGGCATGAAGGGGTTTTTTTTTTTTTGTCTAATTCATAACTAGAAAATTATATTGTTTGTGTTCTGTTGTATTTGCTTCCAGACAACATTTTTAAAGATCCAGGGACCTTATACCTGTAAATGGTTTTTTCTTTACCTTCAAGTGCAGACATTTATATGTATAATGTCCTAAAGTCCCTGAAGCTTTAGAAAACCTTACATTTGATTCTGGTGGCCTTCTGCTGATAAGTAAGGCCAAATAGTACAGTAATGCTGTCTTGTGAATTGTAGCTTTTTGTGGATTCTTTTTAAAGGATTTTATCTATATTTTTATCATTTTTATCATTTTAATTATATTTTAATTATATTGTGATATAATTGGGTGCATATTATCCCAAAATTCTGAAAGTATGAAAGGCAAGAAATAAAAGGTTTTAAAAGTTTTAAAAAATAATGCTTTGTGATTCACAGTCCTCTGAAGTGGATATTGAAAGACTGGGAATTGCAGGTGCAGGAGGAGGACTCCTTGCCTCGTTCTGGTTCCATCAGTGGAATTGCTTCCAATGGAACTTGGCCTTACTATTTATTTTTATTTAATGCTGAGCCAAAGGCACTTCTAGGAGAATTTTTAACACAAATGGAAGGAGAACTACCCACTGACATACTAATTATTACCACAGCCAAAGTTCTTCAGGCTTCAGCTGCCATTTTTTTCCTCAGAAGTCTCCTGTGCTATTATGATGACATAGTATTGTTTCTGGAGATGTCAGTTCATCTATGATCAACACACATGGACACACTGTGTCCTGACACCATTTCACCTGTGAATAGTGGAGAGGATTTAACTTTATTACAAATTTAATTCTAGTTTTGAGAGAATCTGATTCAGTTCGTTTGAAGCGGAGGTGAGGAAATGTTAATATGGAAGTGGAAACCTTTGACTTACTGAGAGATATTTCTTTCACAGTTTGAGATGAATATATCATGAAATAAAATATAAATATTTCCCTTTTATTACCTTCAAGATTATCCAAATGGCATACGACTCACATCAGCTGTTCCAGGAGCAGATATAAAAGTTCTTATAAATTTCAATGCACCAAATCCCCAGGATAGAAAGAAATTTACAGATGATCTAAGGGAGTCTATTGCAGAGGTGCAAGAAATGGAAAAGCACAGAATAGAGTGTAAGTACAAAGGTACATATAGTAGAACACTTAAAATTAATTACTGTGGATAAATACATTTTGACATGGGTTTTTTTTCATCACATTAAAATAGGTCAAGAAGAATTATTTGGATTATATTCAAAATTATTAAAAACTGAATTTCTAAATTGTTATTGTGTGCCTTCAGGTAATTTCTGACTTACGACACTCTAAGGCAAACCTATTACAGGGTTTTCTTGGCACGATTTGTTGAGAGGGGTCTGACGCTGAGAGAATGTGATGCCTAAGGTCACCCAGTGGGTTTCCATGGCCAAGCAGGGATTTGAACACTGGTTTCCCAGTGTCCTAGTCCAACATTCAAGCCATTACATTACACTAACTCTCTTATTTCTAAATACAGGAGTGTTTTACTAGGTGTCGATAAATTTCATTCTCTTCTTAACGATTAATTTTGGACCAAAGACACACAGTCTGTGGGCTTTCACTCCACTTTTAAAATTTGTAACTGGTTGTTTCCATGTAGACATTGTAGTATAGTCCCACTTCCTTTGGAAAGAAGGTCTACACCAATCACCTCCTGTGATGTGTGGCTACTTTGCAGGGTTCCATAGGCTTTTGGAAGCAACAAGAAGGAAGATGAAGTGGTAATATTTTGGTCAGTACAACTTTCAGATAATATTTATTTGCTTGTTTGATTTTCTCTGCTTTTCCCTTCTAAAAAGAAAAAGAGAGAGAGAGTCTTTCACAGTCTCCTACAAAATAAAAAGAGTAACTAATACCCTGAAGGCACCAGATCCAGTCTGATCTTGGAAGCTAAGCAGGGTCAATCCAGCTTAGTACTTGGAAGGAAAACCACCAAGGAATACCAGGTGCTGTAGGCTACATTTCAGAGGGAGGCAGTGGCAAACCGCTGAGTAAATCTTGCCAAGAAAAATCCTATAATAGATTGATGTAAGTCAGAGTCAAAGACACATAAAAGAGTCAGTAACACAAAGGAAACACGGAGTAGTTTCAGACTGTGCAGCAGCAAAATCAAATGTTTGTATCAACAGAATGTTTGTTGGCTTCTGGATGCTTGATGATATTGAAAGTAGTACACTTTTGCATTCAACATATTTCGCGGGCATTTCTTGTACCAAAGGAGATGGGATAGAAATGGTAGCTGGGGAAAAATATCTTGAAGATTTCTCAGCACTGAAATGAATAAGGATTAATCGGTTCATAGAGAGCATTCTCTACACTCAAGTCCTTGCATTGCCTGTGTGCCACAGCCACTAGATTGCAGCACTGTTCGATAACATTCCTTATTTGTCCAGATGCCTGTATCAAAAAGCCTATCAATAATTCACTGTCACTATAGCTGTTGATGAGAAAACTTAAAGTATCCTACACTCTCCACCTATTAATTAAAAGCACCAATACATAGGACTCCTCTGTGTAACTGGCTTTTGTCCTTTCCTCACCCCTCCACCAGCTGAACTAGAGAAGCAGAAAGGTGTGGTGCGGCCAAGCATATCTCAGTGCTCTAGTCTGAAGAAGGAGTCTGGTAGTGGGGCCCTGAACAGAGCCTGCCTTGATGACAGCTACGCCACTGGGGAGGGGCTTAAAAGGAGTGCTCTCAGCAGCTCTCTTCGAGACCTCTCTGAAGCAGGTAAGCTTCACATATTTTTCTTTGTTAGATGAAAATATGCCATGAAGCTCATATATGTGTGTCTTAAAAACATATATGTCTATATGAAGATCAAAAATGTATCCTGGGAATGTTAAATACATGGATTTGTTATTGTTAGTAGTGTGGGCTTTTTTCTTTTTCTTTTTTTTTTTCCCCTTCTGCTATATTCAAAAATTCCATCTGAAAATATTGAACTGTTGTAGCTTTCTATATATACTTTTAAAGGAGAAAGAAGACAGAGGAAAATTGTAAGTTTATAGTAGAGTTACAGTTAAGTAATGCTAAGTATGATGCTAGGAGCAATCTGTTTAGTCTTGCTTCTTTTTCTCATTATTCCCCCCCTATATTAATGCCATTAGGAAAAAACCCCACCAAAGTCATTGTGTATTGGCTGCTTCTTGTGCATTTTGTGCTTATGTGTATCTGTGTAGTATACTGATGAATGAAATTGAGTGAAGCCTGCTAAATTCTATCTATAGAAACTTAAATCAGACATTGCTGTGTGACTGATGGTATTTATCGTATTGCTCACAACATAGAATAGATCTTGCTGAAACTGTGGCTTATGTATAATTATACTACTATTGCCAACATAATGGGGAAGAACCATTTCGGCAAAGTAGTAGTTTCACCACTGCTTTGGGCCTGAAATTTGAGGTGATCTGGACAACAATAAAACATTTTACACATATTGGAGGGAAGATAGAGGTTACTTACCTAATTTTGGAATTGTATGCATCTCAATGTTCACACACTACATTTCACCTATGTGTGAAGTGTTTAGATAAATGTCTCTACCAGTATGGTTGAAAATCAATGCCCTGGTGTATTCTGAATGTTAAGCAGTACATTTCAGCCCTGTGTGCAGACTGTTGGGCATGTCATTAGATTCTTCTACTGCTGGTAGTACTGTTCTGCTGTTAGCAGCATGCACACCACACTGAGGTATAATATAGTAATAAATAAATAATTCTGTCTGCTTTTTACCTTATTTACTGTTTTGACTGATGTATAAAATATACTATAGCTATTTCATTAAAATATCATATGGTTACTTTTATAATGCTAGTTTAGCATTTAAGGTAGGAAGAAAACAGTGCCTCTTATGCTGCAGTATGCAATGTTATAAATTTAGGTATGCCATATGTATGCCCATGTGTATTTCTGTATCAGAATATACATGTAGAACTAGAAGCAACATTATTCTTACCGAAAGAGTTAATTGGTTTAGACACATTTCTTTTACCTTTCCCCTCTACCATAAAAGATTTCCATGGCCTTGGTTAGTGCATCACATAGAATACATATATAAAGATTCACTAAATTAATTCATTTTAAGATTTTATTAAAAACTTGTATTTGATTAGTCTTCGGTTGAAGTCTCAATCATTGTTATTTACTTTCATACAAAAATGGTTTCACTTCTCTTTTTTTGTTTTTAATTGAGGATGGCAACACTCATTCTTAGAGGAGTTTCACTAATATACTTATCCTTTATTATAATTAACACTTTCCATCCTACTAGGAGCTTGCATTCCCTTATTTCAGACATTGTCATGTTGGTAGATTCATTTGGAGTGTTCTTCACAATAAACAAAATGGATTTTCATGATCATGAAACATTTCATATGTCAACAACACATTCCTTCTGTTAGTATAATCATCACTGACATTTATTTTTCTGTAGCTGAATATAAGCTTCAGCCTGAAGGGTTTAAGTAATGGACACGTTAAACCCAGCTAAACTTAATTTTAATCTTTTATCAGCTTATCATTATGGAGAGTTTCTGTTTGGACTTGTGCAGTGCAGTAGATGTTAAAAATACACAAATATAGACAGGTAGGGGTTAGTACAGTGTGTGTGGCCATTCTCATTTATGGTTTATTTAGTTATTGCCAAAGCACAAGAAGAATCTGAACGGATAAGATGCTTTTAAGTGATCCTTTGGGTTCAAATGTATAAAAAATGCTCCAAAAGAAAAGCTTCATTTGTGCAGTTTCTGGTCCAAAGAGAAAAATCCTTTGTGTGATGATAAATACTGTGGAATTGTAGATGACAATGATAAATAAGTCAAAGACAATTCCATAAATCATATCATATATTTCTGGATGAATTCTGAATCAACTCTGAGAAATTGGTGGGAATAATAACATCTTCCACAAAAAAAAAAAAGTTTTGTATGTATATTCCAGAGGATACAAAATAATGTGTTGTAACTGGCCCTCATTGCAATGAATTCCAAAGTGTTTGGCTAATAGAAGGTGATTATTGTATCATGAGCATCTAGTTAAAAGATATTGTAGTACTGCTCCACTGTCGAATGCAGGAGGAAGAAAAAATGTGTTTAGCGTATATCCTCTGTACGTATCTGTGGACATGAGTATGTTTTTCAAAATATGTCCCTGACCTTTAAAACTTTAGGCTTTTCCCACTTGGACAATGGATACAGTTACTTTATACCTTCTTTGTTGGAGTTTAGCCAAACATGCAATACGGTTTCCTGACCACCACCATCTTCCTTTATTGTTTACTGCTGTTCATGAAGAATTTGGGTATTTTAATTTATTTCTTTAAAAATGAATTTTGAATTGTGTTGGCTTTTTTTTTCTTTTTTGTTAGGCTCCAAGGTTATTTTTAGTATTCACTTTTGATTTTGGGGACTTCGCTACTAACCTTAAGATGATCTACACTATATTAACATAGAATGTAGTTAACATCATCAAATAGTCTTTTGATGGCTGCTTATCCAGGTTACCTGCTTTGTGAGCAAGATAGTCCAACCAGCTTCTAGAAGTTGCTTCTTTTTGTGCTAGGAAAATAATAAGACCACAATAAAAACATGAAAGATAAAATGCATCTTTGCAACTGGAACCTCCAATAAAATTCCTTGGTAATTTAGAAAACATTTTGCTGCATGAAGTTACCAACACCGACATAAATTGGAGTTGTAAATCCAGTACTAACCACCTTCTGAGTCACTTTTTCAGCCAGCAAAATGAGGAAGAATGAATCACAAGAATAGCTGTGTTTGCCGGTAACATCAGTGAGGGTGCAGCATTTAATTACTCTTATAGTCTACAAGTATAGGTGTTCATTCTGGCCATCCTGAGAAATGCTAAGTTCTCTATGACAGTATGGTAACAGTCTTACTTATCACTAAAGACAGTAAAAATTTGACAGTGCAATAATAATCAAGCTATTTGTGGCGTATTTCACAAATACTCTTTGGATCATTGGTAATTGACGGAAAAATTAAGACCAATTCAGCAGATATTTGATTAATTTTTCTATGCATCATTTTTAGAAATATTTATTTTTCCCAGGAATAAATGCAATAATTTGCATTTAAAATAAACCATGTTTAGAGAAAAACCTCAGAATAAAAAATCCATGAATATATGAAAACATATTAAATATATCCTCAAGCCTACTTCTCTTTATACCAATGTCCTGTTATACTTCCAGTGAATCTGTTTCTCTTGATTGGATTTGCTAGAAGCTGTGAACAGAGAAGCACCATAGCCTCACTCAGCAGATGAGCTTGACAGCTCGCTTTGTGAAGCTTTCAAAGGTTGTATTTATTGATTAATGGTACAGAATCACTTGACTTTGTACTGTTTTTGAAAGCTATTTTTCAACCCCTTTTATCTGTTCCTGCCTTTCCTCTGAGAAACTTAGGGTAATGTAGTTGTTGTCCTTCCCTCATCTCCTCCTTCACAATAACCTTGTGAAGTAAATTCAGCTGAGGGACAAGCACTGTTCAGTTATTAGGAAAAACAAGTGGGCATGGAGAACAGGGGTGAGCACACTCTAGTTACTCCTTCAGTCTTTTACAGCCTCCCCATGTTGGCAACAAAAAACATTCCCTGTCCATGAACATTCTCTGTGCTACTTAGAACCATGGAAAATCAAGTTCTAAATCACATGGGAAGCCTCCAGAGAGTTTCCCACAGAGCAATGCAGGGCATTGAGGATGACAAGGGAGGAAGGATGGAGTTTGCACATTCATCACACCTCATGTTTAGAATCTGCCCACACTAACTATATCGGAACAGGGCTATCCAGAAATAACCCAGTTAGTTTTATGGCTGAGTAGGAATTTGAACCTAGTCCTCTCTGGTCCTAATTCAGAATTCAGTTCCATCACACTGGAAGCAATTAAACAAATGTTCAGATAGGGCTGGGAGGGGAGTCTTTGTTGTGCAGGGAGTATCCTACTGCACAACAATGGAACATAATACTTCACTAGCATAAACACTCAGGAGTGTTACAAGGACAGAGGCTGCACCCGGGGATCAACCCACAAGCAATACTAGCTTCATGCCAATGGGAAACTGCTTATGTATGGAGTTAGTGGAGACCTCTGTATGCAGGCTTGGAGAAAGTACAATTGGTGGTGCAGCCTAGTGTTGTGTTGACCTAATGCTGCAAGTGGATTCTGACTTTGGCATTTGCATGTCATTAGAATGAAGTTAATTGAGCAGAACAGGAGGTTCTGGAATTTATAATTCTTCTGTTAGCCCTAGCTAGGTGCTTGTTCTCTCAAAGGATGACAAACAACTTGCTAAAATTCAGCTAAATAATATATGAACCTAATGCAATTTAATTCAGTTTCCAAGTGCTTTTGTGATTAAAATTGAATCAAAAACATCTGGCTGAATCAAACAACTTTGAACCACCTTTTAGAAGGAATGGAGAATTGATGAGGCTCTCCAGAGATTGGTCTATAACTCCCATCAACCCTCATGGTTGGGGGCCATGCATTCCCCACCCAATTCCACATATGAGAATTCCATGGAACAAAGCAGTGAGCTAAATCCAACACTACACCTGCAGTAATACCAGGAATTCTTTCCCATTCCACTTCTCTCTGGAGTACTCCATAGCACTGAAAAATTGCTCTAAAGGGGTTCCTAGCTCTTAGAAGCATGTTCTGAGCATATGCAGGGATATGCCGTTTCCAAAGGGAAGCTAGCTCCTCCAGCAGGAACACACCTTTGGATTCTGAATTGCAGTGCCACTTCAGAGAATGCTTCGTACACTCATAAATGTGACCTCCCATAAGTGTGAAATGCCTAACTAATATTTGTCAGTGACAACCAATGTGAATTGTTTACTATAGCCGTAAAGTAATTATTCTTCTGGGGCGCTTAAACCCTGATCTGACATACCTGCAAAGGGGAGAATTCTTAGCAAGATCCAAGTAATTTTTAGAGTGTGACTTCACCCAGTAGGATTTCTTGGCTGAGTGGTCATTGAATCCTGGTCTCCCAGAGTCCTAGTCCATTGCTTAAACTACAGCCAGTCTAGCCAGTCTCTTCTTGTAGAGGCTAGAACACATTATATGTGTTTCTTACCAGGAAGTTTTGAATTAGAGATCTAGGAAGTGTGATCACCTTCTTGCTGTATGAAAGCAAGTGATGTCGTCTTTGTTTTATGACAGCCTTTAAGTACAGTCAGCCCTACACATTTGCAGGTTTGACTTTCATGGATTTGATTACTTGCTGATTTCTTCAACCCTGCACCCCAGCGGAGGCACTTCTTTTCCAAGGCAGCCTTCCCTCTCAACAGTTCTGATCAGGCTGCACAGCTCTTTAAAAACCTGCCTCTGGCCCTCCTCCTCCTCCACCAGCCAGTGCCTAAGGATGGCATGCACCCCAGTTTCTCAGCACTACAAACCCTCTCCCGGTGCCTCCCACATACCCAAGGAATGAGATGGGTGAGAGAGGAAGCATAGGGCTACCATGCTAAACCAGCACATCTCCCTGACCTGGTTTGGACCCTGAGCGCTCATGCTCCCCACCATGCCTCAGCCCCCTTCCTGCGGCCGTGCACACACATTTTCATATGTACAATTTTTCCACTTTTGCAAGAGACCTGCACACCTCTAACCCTAGTGAATGTGGAGGGCCAACTGTATAGTGGAGAAGAACTATTACTGCCACACAAGGTGTTTTAACCTGATCATTAAATGTAAACTGCTCTGCAAAATAGCAGAGAAAGGATTATAGAAACAAGATGCTGATAAAGAGCTGAATGCCTTAAGGAACTAACTGTATTGTTAGGATATTGAGGGAGAATTATCATGAGGGAAATAAGAAACACTGCTTAACTTCAATGTCCACAGTGAACAATGGGTTGTATCCAATGGTGTCATTCTGCTAGCACAAAGCTTGTACCACTTGCAGAAATCTTTTTTTTTCCTTGTGCATGTGTTAGGTCAAATACTTGGACTACGCTTGCACAAGCACTCTCACAACTCATTACAGTTTCATCACAATCTATGTTGCTTGTGCTAAATGTTCCAGCAGGACTTGAACAACAACTACTGGAACAGCACTAGTGTTTTTTTTTTGTGCTCATGTTACATTAGATACGTCTGTAGTCGCCATTAAGAAGTAAACCTGATCGTGAAAGTCTTGTTAACCTCACTCTGGAGCAACTTTCTTCATTTTATTTTGACCACTCTGAAGCATCTTAGTCATTAGGAAGACCAAATCTTTCTGATTTTCCAGTACAGAAGTCATATATCAAATCTATTTGCTATTAAACCAGTAAAAGTGCTCAAAACATGCATCTAAACACTCAGCTTTCCAAACCAAAGTACTTTCTTCTGATTTAGCTGTTCATGTTGCCATTTCATTACACGTAGGATTTGGCATTTGATCTGGTCTTTATGAAAACTGGACCCAAAGGAATTAATAACTAGGCAGTTGATGATATATTTAAATCTGTAAGCACTGCACATTTAACAAACAAAATCTAGCCATAACTATGACATTAGTTTATATTTTCCATATAAAATTAAGTTTAGTTTACTTTCTTGTGAAAGAAGGTTATATGAAATCCACTATTGTACCTCACATAATTATGATTCCACAGTACCAAAAATGTGGAAATGAAGATGAAATACCCACCCCACTTTCAGAGACTTTGTGCTTGAAGTATTTTTTAAAAGTTTTTGAGAAATACATAATTGTAGCTTTTTTTTTTTTTTGGTTTTGGTTGTTTTTTTTTTAACTGTTTGAAAAGGCCATTATTATATAAAGGCCATTATTTTATAAATATTGCACAATAAGTTTTTATATTATATATAATATACAAAATCTGCTAGATGCAACATGTATATTGCAGTTATATGCGCACATTAATCTGTATAATAAACAACATTTAGAACAGAGATGTAATCAAATTAGTAGTTGTAAATGTTAATGGTTCTGTTCCTGAACCATGAGTTGAATCCAAATGAAGTCATACTTGGAGCAGACCCATTGGAATAAGTGAGACTTAGTTGTCACTATCTGAAGTCTCATAAATTTTGGTGAATCTGCTCTAAGTATGACAAAGCCTGGATCCAGCTTTATTTAAATGAATGGGAATTTTCTTCCTTCATTTCAACAGGATGTGAATGACATCCTTACACTACTATCCTAAGTGTGGCTACTTGAGAGCAAGGGACCACTGAACACAGCAGCAGTTCCTCCTGGGTAAACCTCCATAGGATTGCACTTTAGCATGTACTGCTACCATCATGGTTCCTTTGCTGCCACAACAAGTTAATCTCCAGACCCTCCCCAGAGAGGATCCTACTGTGAATCCAGGAAGGCGGCTCTTTATCCCCCAGGTTTTGTCTCAGTCTCTAATCTATGGTATTGCATGTCCTGGGCAGGCAAGCGTGGGCGTCGCAGCAGTGCAGGATCGCTAGACAGCAATATGGAAGTAAGTAGGAAGTTACTGATGTCTAGCTGGATGTGATGTGCATTTCAAACCTTTCTTTTATATACATTTTTTGCTCTTTTTTCTTCTAACATACAACCTGCCTGCCTCAGATAAAATGCATGCCAAGGCTACTCACTTTGTATTTTTAACATTTTAAAAACAACAGCAACACTACTACTACTTCTGGCTTGCTTTAGATCAAGCACATTTTTTTTTATTATTATTCTTATTTTGATTTCAGCTAACCTCGACCCCTTCTGTTCCTGCAAGCATGATTAAATGAATATGATGTGCCTCTTGCCACCATTTCAGCCTGGTCCCTGCTTAAAGGCCCAGTGATACACAGTACACTGTTGGTGCTGTTTGATATTTAACCTAACTATTGACTTCATGCTCAGCCATTCACATTGCTTATTTTATAGTTAAATTGTGAAATGTATGCAGTCATGACACCATGGAATTGCATAGGTAGGGCATGGGAAGAGAAAACAAATAAGACGGATGAATTCAATGTGGATTTCATGAGATTTCATTCATCTTCAAACCATTTATATACTGTTCATGTCTTTGAATTCAGCCTGCAGATTTTTGTGTGTGCGTGCACCTGTGTGTATGTGTTGTGTGTATGTGTGTGTGTTTGAATTAGGTAGACTACAGTCTACATCTAGTACACGATGCCTCACCATTGCTTATGTCCCTTTAAATTGTCTGTAAAGAAAATAGAAGGATCCACAGTAGTTCGAAGACTAATTAGTTAGAAAAACTGGGCTGTAGGTCAGGAGATGGATACAGCGCACAAAACCTTGAAAAAGAGATTGAAGAGGGATACCATCTGATCATTTCTTTCTTGAAATTCAAAATAGAAACAGAAAAGGTTATTTTTAATTTTTTTAATCTGGGAGGGGAGTCAGCATGAAAGCCATGCCAATGACTTCACTTTGTTAATTCAGTGTAACTGTATATACATTGATCCTTGCGGGGGGAAACACACCACATGACTATAATATTTTTAAATTTTAAAAATAGCTTAAAACAGCCTCAAAGGTTTTATATCACTGATCAGGCTTTACTTTTTATTACTTAATAGTTTCATTTTCTTTTAAAAATATCACTAATACCTATAGTTGGGTCATATTTGGCAGCTCCCCACTTTTACTTTGAAGAAATAAATTGGTGGAGAGAAGGCGAGCGAAAGAGATTCTTCTCTCGTTCATACAGCAGTTTGTCCATATGAACTTCTAAGGAAAACATGATGGTCGCTGTGAACTTTTTTTCTTTTTCACATATTTTAAGATTTTTTTTAATTTTTATTTTCTATTAATTTCTTTTTAGGGGTCCATCATTAGCAGTCCTCATATGCGCCGAAGAGCTACATCAACCCGAGAGTGTCCATCTCGCCCTCACCAGACTATGCCTAATTCTTCCTCACTACTAGGGTCCTTATTTGGTAGTAAAAGAGGAAAGCCTTCCCAAGGCCATCTGGCATCCGGCCCATCACCGCAGCCTCAGCACCCTCCCATAACGTCACATCCGCAACACTCTCAGCATCCTTCTGCCGTGCACCACGCAGGGTCGGCGGAGGGGCAGACCCCGGCCCAAGTGCACACCCACCACTCCCAGTACTGTCACATGCAGAACCCGCCCCCTTATCACCACCACCACCACTATCACCCACCCCAGCATCTCCAGCATCCCCATCAGTACCACCACATGCCACACTCCCAGCATCTAGCTCATGCCCCACATTCTTACATGCCGCATGCCCATTCACAGCACTCCCATGCTCCCCATGCTCCATTGCCCCCTCCTCACCCAGCACACTCTTCCCACATCCCACACCACCACGGACAGCCAGTGCCCCCATCGACTTCAGCCAGTACTAAGCCCAAGCACAGCGGCATCAGCACAATAGTCTAGAACCAAACCACCACCAAACCCATAATTGTAGCTCTGGACATAGGTGTAAAGGCACTTACAGGAAACAGAAAGCAGCCTATAAAACTGGATTTTTTTTCAATCCAAGCCAGAAACAACTTAATTGACTCCTTTGCCTTAAGGATTCAATGGAACTATTCATATTAGCCTGGTCTTACAGTTGAACTCAGTGGTGATCTTCTCCCTCCGTTTTTTCCCCAGTAGCCTTGGAAATATGCTGCTTGCTGAAAACGTTAAGCTACCTTTTTACATCCCTGTGACAATTTTTAATGCCTAACGAAAACATAACCTGCTGAGAATAAAAGGAAAAAAGTAGGAAATAGAACCAGGTGTTACATTCTTGCTCCTTAATTGTCAATGGGCAAAAAAAGTAGACCTCATATGGTTGATGAAAGTACGTAAGTAAACTTTATATAATATAAATATATAAATATATAAATATATATATATACACACACACACACTGTATAGTTAACGTTTATGCTTAGAACAAAACTTTTGCAGTCCACAAAGCTAGCAATATATACTTTACCAGGAATTCCACTTACTGATAGAAGGGCAGTATAATAGATGAACAGCATATGAAAGTGTAGACCAAAAACTAGAACAAATCCCAGGCCTTTCAATATTCTCATTAGAAGTTCTCTGGTGTGGGGAAAAACCTCTTAAGCAATCATTGCAAAATGTGCCAAGTAACATAGCGTTTAGCTGATGTAGTTAGTTAATGCTTTGTACAAATTCTTATTTTATTAACATGATAATATACCTAATCAGTATTACAACTGCTCTGCTATTTCAGGTAAGCAAACTCGTTAAGATGCAGTAACTATACAGTAGCAACATGAGGCAACTTTTAGTATAGGTTGTCTCTACTTTTTGGTTACTCAGATTCTTAGACACTTTAAAGGCTGTGATAACTGTGAACTTATACAATCAACATTTCTTTTCTATTCACACACACACACATGAAGATTAAAATGGAAGGTACTTGCATACACTGCATAAACATTCATCTCAGACCTTAAAATAGGAAACATCCATCCCTTTCAGCCACATTGCCTCTTTGCCATAAATTCCTCAGATTATCTCAATTAAAATAGACTGCAGTTCAGACTTTTTTCCATATGAAAGCAATCTGAAACTTGAAGGCTTATTTTAATATTGAGTGTAGATTTTTTATAACGGTAATTCCATGTAGCCATGTGCTGGCAACAGGATTTTCTCACCATTTTTGTCATCACATTTGTTAGTTTTACCCAGCACTCAGCAGGCTGAGTCTATGCTCAAACTGTCATAGTCCAGTTAGTCGCAAGACATCTCGTAAAACCCCACTGTGCTGTTGTTGCTTATGTGTCGTAATGAGTCATTTGCAAAACCATATGAGATTCTTTTGTATCCCTAAATCCTATTTTTTTAAAAAAAGAAAATCATACATGGAGCATACTTTGTAGTTTCAGCATTTTGAGCCACCTCAGTCACAAGGACTGTACATCTAACTGGCAGAAACAAAAGGAACCGCAGAACTGCACCAGCAGAATTGTGAATGTGGTTTAAAAGAAGAGGAGGAAAAAAGTTCCAGTGAGAGATGGGTAAAACAAAACAAACAAACAAAGGACTGTTGCTTCTGAATGTAGAAGTAATGTGTGAAGATGACTTTACTATATTGGTTATTATTAATGTCTCCAGTTTGGTTTTTCTTTCTTTCTCCCTCTCCATGCTATGGGTTATATCATGACTACCAGCAAAACTGAAAAATGAGAACTTGTGTTAACTCTCAGCAGAAACTCAGCCCACCTAGAGTTTAGTGTGTTTAAATTTATCTGTTGTTTCCTATATGTGCAATACCTTATTTTATTTTTCTTTTACAAATTAACTTCATACGAAATGGAAGTAATAAAAGTAAATTAAATGGTCAACCAGACTGTCCTAAATTGTGCAGAGGACCTAGGGAGGGCTCATTTCAGCCCCCTGAGGCTTTGTTCCTTGCAATTTAAATTGCTTTGTTCTTATAAGGGATAATAGAACTGTCTGCATGTCATCCAATGTTAATAGTGTTGAAGCTACACTCTACATATTGTATATTTGCAAAATATATCAGTGTTACTGTTGATATTAGTTGAAGTAAAGTGATAACATATTTAAATATGTAGGCTTTTCTTCAGACCTTTGTACCAATAGTAGAGTCTAACTGTAATTTATAACTTGTCCCAAAAAAGATATGATTGGTGGTGGGCATTTCTTTTATCTTCTTCATTATATATTTTGCATGAACCAAGCTCAAAGCACAGGCATTAATTGTCATGTTTTTCAAACTTGATGCGTGTGTATCTACCACATCTAAAAACATTTTCAAAATGTGTTGCCTATCCTTTTCTTCTGATTAATTTATTCCCCCAGGTAATCCCTTTAAAGATTTTAAGCTTATGACTTCTTATGCATTTAGGATGACACAGTTTGTGTTCCATCATCTGTATATGGAAGATATAAATACAGAAAATGCACTGGAATCATACGTATGCAAATCTTAAAGCACACAACAAACTACATCATTTGAGGAAGTTCTTTCATTCTTTCTTAGTGTTTTCTATATATATGTCCTGTTACATGTATTAAATTTCTGGGCCTAAAACCAACAAGGCACTCACACACAGCGGAAATTCCTTCCCCCTTTCATCTACACTGAAGCTCTCCATATCACCCACAGACTAACTCTGGTAATTATTTGGGGGTCCTGAGAGGCTGCAGTGGAGAGGCAGGGTTCCCCCCGCCATTTCTGCTGCCTTCTGCTGTTCCTTCAGGTTGGATGCTGTCCCAAATGTCATTACTTGTTATAGGAGCAACGTACAGTGCCAGAACAGTCCAAAAGTCCAAAATGTATTTGGTCTGATTTGAGGAAAGAACAGTGATCACAAGTAGCCTTGGTGTAAAGTTTATACTGTATTCAGAAAGGGAAAGGGTAGTTATTAGAAAGCTTTTGCTCACCTTTCTTAGTAGTTAAAATCAGGACAGAGTACTATTGAGCCACGTGGTTTCCTTCCCATCAATAATTTGGCTCAGTAAAAGCAGTGATCTGAAAAAAATTAAAAGAAAGTCTTAAGTAACCTTGCCAAAATATCTTTTCTGGGACAACAGTCAAATATGTATTTGTTTTAAACCTTTTAAGTTAAAAATGAAATGTACAACAATGTAAAAAAAAAGTAATCCTAATATAATGTACATGTCTTGTATTGCTAAAAAGAAGTCTTCAAGCATAACATTGTAGAAAGATTTTCCCATCAAGCACTGCATGCAGCAGAAGCCTCTTGTTTCTTGATTTTAAAATGAGCTGAAAAACAGTCAGCAGCTATTTAAACAATGACTCTCTACATGTTGACTTGCTGTTCCATATAAAGCCGTGCGTTTCCTGCAATTAAGCATGCATTTTGCTGTTTCCATTGTTAAATATCACACCTTGCCTGCAAAAAGAGTAATTGTGTATATAGTTAAAAGAGGAAAAAATGACCAACAATAAGATAAAATTTTGAGGGAGGGAAAGAGGTAGTGGAAACAGGACCAAGTAGGAGGAAAAGCGAATTCTCTAAATTGTATATAGTGTGTAAATTAGTATTAATATAAGTCTGCAGTCACTTTCAGGTTGCATACAGTACCTGTCTCCTGCTAGGAACTTTAATCCCAGCTTTGAGTTGTATTAAACTGTTAGAGTTAGGTCTTGAATGCAGACTGTTAAAAGACTTCAAGAAACATCATGCTCATGAGAAGCTTCTGTTATGGGAGGCTCAAGCCCCATTTTGTAACTGTTGGGAAGGAAGGAGTGCTTTCATTTTAATATGCATTGTTTGTAAGTAGTATCAGACCTTATCGTTGTAAAACTATAACTGTGATTATGTGGGAAATCAAATAAATCACTTTGAACTCACTCAGTTTCTCATCCTTTGTAGAACTGCTAGCACTTATATTTTTTCATACAAAATGAATAAAATTACTATGCCACCTTAGTTCCTGGAAATCTCATTTTGTTTTATTTTTAAGAAGAACCATCAGATGCAACAAATGGAAGTGAATGGTACTATGATATATACAGGTGAGGTGTCAGACTCAGTTTGAACATGCTTTTGCCCCAGCTAAGGATTTAAAATGCAAGGCAGATGTTGTTGATAAGAATGAAGGGTACAGAGAAGTACTTGTGCCATTTTCCAGTTGCCAGACTACCTCACTCTGCCCATCACTGCCTTTCTGATTCACAGGAGATTGTGAGAAACCAGTGTTAGTTGCTACTGTTATACAATGCTAAATATTTCTACTTGGCCTTCCCATCATCTTTTGTTGTTGTTGTGTTCCTTCAAGTCATTTCTGATTTATGGCGACCCTAGGGAGAATGTATCATGGGGTTTTCTGGGCCTGAGAGTGTCTGATTCGCCCAGGGTCACCCAGTGGGTTTCTGTGGCTAAATGGGGAATTGAACCCTGGTCTCCAGGTTGATAGTCCAATGCTCAAACACTATCCTGGCTCTCCCATTACCTTTTAGTCCCTTATAATCATAAAGTAGGTAATGTTCTGTCATCAGTGTACAGTTTGCAAGATGATAAAGTTGCTGGAATACAGTGCACATCACATGTAAGAGTTAGTGATCTAGAAAAAAAGCTAAACAAACATAGGTTTCAAGAAATAAAATTCGATGGTTTCTTTAAAAAAAGGTCTCAATTGATTCTCTTAAAAGTATACATATATATTTGTGTGTCTGTACGTGTGTGTGTGTGTGTGTGTGTATAAGCATGCCCAGGACAAGAAGGAGTCTATATCTACAGAGGTATTGGTGTGCAAGCAAAAGCACCCATATAGTTTGCTGATCTTCTCCCTATGGCAGGAATGATAGGAGATCTTACAGAAATTCCAACTATTCCTTTTGTGGAGGAAGGAGTAGTGGAAGACAAATGGACTTTCGGGGTAATAGATTCCAATGGGGTAGACAGAGGTTGCAGTTTAACAGACAGAGTCAGTTTACCCGACAAGGACAGGAAGGAGGAGGAGCTTCTGTCCCTAAATAGGGTAAATCTCAATATTGACTATCAGAAAGCACCAGTGGGGGAAAGTACTGCTTTTGGGAGATCGATGGAAACAAATAACAGACCAGTGGGCACTAGGAGTAGTGTTTCATGGTTACAAGTTTCATTTCTACAAAAAGCCAAGGAACAGGTTTATACCTTGAGCAGCAGAGAACCCAAGTCCTCCTCCGTGCTGTTACACATTAAGAAGGGATTCTTTAAAAATGGTCTAGCTAAGAACATTATACAACAAAAGGTTGCATAATTGAGAAATTGGTGAGCAGGAGTGTGATAGAGCAAATCCTAACAAGAACAGAAGATGATTGGTATCGGAACTCCTGTTGCCCAGAAGAGGGATGGAATAGGTCATCAATACCTTCTTCAGGAATTGTCAGCTCAGAGGGACTTGGACTCAGTAGACTGAGAAGCATAGAAATGGCTTCCAAGAACCAACACATGGCAGGGAAGAGAACAGGAAAGGGTGTCCTGACTTTCTGAATTTGGATGCCAAGGATGTGAAGGTGTATGCTTTTGAGAGGAGTTAGGTGTGTTGTTAAGATATTATGCCAAAAAGAGAAGAGTCTTGTGGTACTTTAAAGGCCAGCAGATTTTATATGGCATACACTGTTGTGGGTGCCAGCCCACCTGCATCTGATGAGTGACTTGGGAGTCTGTGCCAGCCTAAGCCAAATAAAACTTTTTAGTTTTTTAAGGTGTCATAGGATTCTTAAGAAACCAGCAGTGCTTCCAAAGGAAAAAGCTGTTAATCAGTCACTGGTACAAATGAGTTCAGTACATCTATTCAAAGCAATCATGAGATAATAAGGGTATTTTGTGGGGAGGGGGGTACTTGACCCCTATACTGAGGCAAGTAAAACTGCCATGATTTTGGAGCTTATTCCAAATGTTACGGGTTTTCTCATGTAAATGTTATTCCTTCCTGGACACAGAGAGGAGACTTGTTGGCAGTTCCCCCTGTAACACACTGTTCTGCTGATTATGTGCTGTGTAGCATTTCCATTGGAAAGAATTAAGAATAGTTGCCAAGTTAGGAGCTAATCATCCAGAAAAATTATTTAAACATTATGGAAAACGAATTGGATGGTTCCTGAACTGGAGTGATGGCTCTATTTAATCTACCCACTGCTTCCACCCTTCAGTCTGTGTGGGGACTCAGTGTTGAATGCCACCACTGAACAATTCTGACTTAAGTGTCAACGGGATTTTACTGCACCTTAGACAAACTGCTGAAGGGAAGCATTCCAGCCTGACAGAGGGATGTTTTAAGCCCTATGTGTCTGTAGCACCAAGATAATTGCATCACTTCAACACTTCAACTATTTTATTTAGCTCACAGTATTAAACTCCCATTATCTTACTGGCAAAAACTCTGCATTATGTGAATTTTCAGTATTTTCTTTTAAACTGAATTGCAGGGGGCAGGGGCTAATGGGGATGTCATCATAATCCTGTACAGACTTTGGACATTATATTAACTTAATATAGATTGGTTTGGCTGTTCATCTGGAAAATATTAGTATGTTTATAATTACATCACTATCTTCAGAAACTGCAGTGAAATCATTTCATTTCCTTTTCCTGTGAAGAAGGCTGTATTTTTTCCAAATTGTGTAATGTCCACAACAGACAAATATTAATTCAACTTATGCTCTTACCCACCCTTTGTTTTAATTATATGTTTCTCCAAATATTTTTAATTGTTTTCCTTTACCCATTCTTAGCCAAGGTCAGCTTGTTTTGTTTTTAGGGAAAGTGGTGTGTATGTGTGCACACATTCATATATGAAGAATTGTCAAAACTCCTTGAACTTTGTCCTACAATGATGCTGCTCAGATGCACGGCGATTTATATTAGCAATACTGGGAGGGATACATAAAGTTGCATCACTCTTCTGAAGACAAAAGAGAAAAAAAGTAACCAGAGTAAGCAACAGAAATGTGTTGCACCAGCATGTGCTAAACATTGGATCAATTTATATGTTGCCTTCTGGACGAAGACAAGTCATTTCAAAGGGCACAACAATGCATTTGTTAACAGTGTATGCAGTGGCATCTGGTAGATTCCAGATCTGTATGTTGTTGTTGTTGTGTGCTTCAAGTCATTTTGGACTTACAGAGACCCTAAGGTGAATGTATCACGGGGTTTCTGAGAGTGTGTGACGTGCCCAAGGTCACCCAGTGGAATTCCATGGCTGAGCAGGAAATTGAACCAGGGTCCCACACCCAAACCATTGCATCATGCTTGCTCTGTGTGTTGGTGACTCTACTCTTAACTTTTACTCTGAACTTCAAAAGAGCTATTGAAGTTACTGAACCTATTTGGGGGCACAGAGTTCAGCACCTTGGAGAACTCCTTTAACATATGGAGCAAAGCTGCAACCACCATTGTTGTAGAAGTCACCACTGAATGCACAAACGGCATACAGAGGACCACAAGCACACCTTTTTGTCTCCACAAGCCTACAACCACTACCATCTTCAGAGGCAATGGACTCAGGACTTCATTGAGATAGGGCTTAAAATATTTGCACTAAGTTATATTTACATAAGAACAAATGAGAATAATTCCCAATATTTTACTTCAAGGATTGCTTCTATACACAGCCTATTGCTAAGAACAGAAATGTTTAAATCAGGGAATAGGAAAGGATGAGCACATATTCTCAAAGGATCCTCAGTAATTCCTGCCAAGAGATCAGAGCTAATGTTATTTGCTGGGGGGACTGTGAACCCATTTTATCCCTACCATAACAAACCCCATCAAAAAATCCACTGTGAGGTGCTTTTTCACTTAAGTCACCCTTGGAAACCTACAGGATTTTCACTTGTATTCTCTCAATATATGCGTGTGTGGGGAGGGAGGGAGGACAATTCCTAGTGTTTTCCCAGTGTGGCTACAAAGTAGAAGGGTGAACATGAAAACTCTCTTCATGATAGCACTGGACAATGATGACCCAATGTGTGGTGGTGGGTAAAAAAAAAATATGAATTTTGTGTTTGGCATAATTAGAAAAGGAATCAAATCTACCAGTATCATGTTTCCATCATACAGATCCATGGCCAAACCCATCTGTCATGCCGTGCACTATTCTGGTAATTGCTTAAAAAGACTGGACAAAGGCTGGACAAATGAATGGAAAGGGGCACTCAAATGTTCAAGGGACTGGAGCAACTCCCTTGTGCCAAAATTACCACATTAGAGGCTTTTTAACTTAGAAGAATCATGAGTAGGGCAAGATATGTTAAGAGGTGTATAAAATTACACATGCTGCAGAGCAAGTCAGCAGGGCAAAGCTATATTTTCATAACTCAGTGAAGTTATGCACTGAAGCTAGATGATGGGAGACTTGGGAGAAATGAAAGAAAATACTTCATACAGCACATAGACCATTTCTGCCCTACACCATTATCATGCAATTAATCCACTTTCAACATCCTGTGGAATTCTGGGATTGATAGTTTCCTGAAGCCAAAGAGCTCTCTGGCTGAGAATTCTAAAGGCCCCTCCCTCAACAGCAAACCCCAGGATTCCATAGGAGGTTGAAACTGGAATAATAACACTATAACAGTGTAGTGAAGAAATGAGCATAATTAATCCAGAATTCACTGCTACTGCTGTAAAAAAGCTGGGGGGGGGGGCATTGAGATGTCTGTTCAAATAGCTTTGTATATGCAGGCAGAAATAATCATTTCTATTTTGAGTATGTGCAATACTTCTTCTGCTTCAGAAAATATTGCTACAGGGGGAAAAAAATTCATGAAATTGAACCATAGATGCAAGCCCACCCATCATTTCTCAGTCATCATTCAGATTGATCCTTGTGGAACCGTTGTTTCAAGAAATTTCCGAAGCTTTTTAACAATCAAGTCTCTCCCTCTTCTGTAGCCTGATGGCATGTAGAACCTAGATTGCAAATGTTACTTTTCCAGATTACAGCTCCCAGAATGCTGGCTGAATGTTAGGATAGCCTAAAAGTAACTTTTTTGAGTTCTGATGTCAATTCAGGATAAGGAAGTTCCCCTTCACATGTACAGTTGTAGGTATTATTCCCCACTGGACCAATTCAAAAAAGGCGACTCCTGACTAAAGGCAGATAATTTAAAAATTCTGAGAAATTATTTCCTGAGAAATTATTTTGTTCAGCAATGGGAAAATAAGTTTTCAATTATATTTGAATTTTGAGTACAATTTGCTTTAGACTTGCTGTTCACATATAAGATTTATTACAAGATTTTGAACGCAAGTTGCATAATTATAAACATGTAAGATTCGTGCAGAGAAATGCAATTAGTGTAACCTATCTCTGGCTTATTTTTAATTTATCTTCGCATTCTTCATTCTGCTTTTTATCTGCAGCATAGTAATTCCACGGTCATATATTTTTAAAGCTTTGAGTCTATTAAGTAAAAATAGAGAAGCAGTTTCATAAAATGGAGGGAAAAAATCTCTGCATGTGAAAGGCAGTGAGAGAAGAGAACTATGTTAGTTAAAGATGATTAGATAGGAGCAGTTCAAATAGAGGAAAGTCCTAAAGTGCCAAAATACGCAGTCAGGCTTTCCTAGGCCTCATATGAGTAAGAGTGAAGCCTGCCTATCTATCATCTGCAGCCAATACCATAAAAAGCAAATGCAATGATGTCTGATAGTGTGTACAACAGAGATGCAAGAAACGTCTGGGCAGAAGCAGATTGGATTGTAGGTGAAGAGTTTTCAAGTTGCTGGCCATTCATTCTTGAAAGTAAAAAGAGTTACTACATATGGGTAAAATATATATAAAAGGAAATATTTGTTGACTGTAAATGAATTGTCATTTTGAATTTTAAAGGTTAATTTTTCTCGAGTAGAAGAAACAGCAGTCAAGACCATTGAAGAAGAGTCCACCACCAGAGGTAGCAGTTCCACTACTGAACACTTCTTATACGAAAGGAAGTTCTTGCTAATGTTTAAACAAAAACTCTTTTCTTGTAAATTGAATCCAGTGGTTCTACTTCTAGGCTCTAGAACAATAGAAAACAAGCTTCCTAAGTCATTCCTCATACAGCTTTGATCATCTTTGGTTGCCCTTCCTTTGACATGTTCTAGCTTGTCAGTATCCTTGAACTGTGATGCTCAGAAGTGGACACAGTATTTCAGAAGTGGTCTGACTAAAGCAAAACAGAGTGTACTACTACTTCTTTCAAAGTAGTTGTGATATAACATCACTAGTTCTGATATGACATAGAAACCTGCAGTCTAGTAGGGAGGGTGTACCCTATTCTACTGGGCATGCCCTTATTGACAGGGCCCTATGCTGACAGCAGGCCTCCATTGCTCTCTTTGTTCCTTTACTGCCAAACAGGCCTGTTGGATTTTTGTGTTAAATTGACCAAAGGCTGGATCCAGTTTTACATGCATGCAACTGGGAGGGCAGAAGCACACTTCCCCATTCACTCCACAGCACAATCCCTCTGGGGCTCTAAAAAGGCTAGGCAGAAGATGTCTGTGCGCGCACACATGCATATGCACACATGTACACTCTGACTGAGGGCAGGGCTCTGTGATCATTGGGTCAGATGATTCCTTAGTGAATGAAGCCCTTCCGTCCAAGATAGATCCATTCTGGCTTAAGTACCAAAAAAACTACAACCTGGTGCACAAGTCTTTATTTACCTTAACTGCATTAAAAATAAATAAAATATATAAAGTAAGCACCTGGTAGTCACTAGGGAAGTTGTAGGAAAGCTCTCCTAGACTACAGCCATCAAACCCCTAAAACAGAAGGTGCCGATGTTTTTTTTAAGCATTTTTTTGTTTCCAGTGGAAAGATTGAATTATTAAATTGAATTTATTTTTGAAACATCTAAAATAGTCCTGACAATGCAAGTTGTCAGAGTGGTAGTTCAGTTAATTTGTTGTAGCAAAAAACAAGAATAAGCCCTCTCTATGGTTCCTTGACATCTTAAAAAAAATTATTATGGGATAAGTTTCATAGGCCTAGTCCACATCATCAGATGTCAACAGGTGTGTTATCGCCATGCCATAACTGGAGGGTGCTTGTGGCAAGAGTGTCTTATGTCCAGGGATGTAGTGGTAGATTATGCAGTGCAAGAGCTTGTCACGACTATAGCCATGTCTTCATAGAAAATCCAAAACCGTGGGTAGCTGTGTCCACCCGTATCCACATTTCACCTCCAGCGAGAGGAAGCTCTTTTGTAAAGCTAATGGATCTTAATGATGTGTTCACGACCAAGCCCTCACCAAACACCTTGCTTACCACCAGCTCACAACAAAATAATGTTGTGAATTGGCCCTTAGAAGAATCTAAGGGAGACACCAGACTATGCCACCGCCCCAGCTAGTGAAAAAGTCCTGGGGCCCTTTAACGCTATACAATTACAGCGTTATGGTTTTAAGTGCGTTGGCTGCACCCTGTGGAAACCCGGGGCTGGTAACTGGGCGAGCCGCTGGAGCTCTGGACTGAGCGCGCTAAAGGCCCCCGACGGCTGCAAAGCCCGAGATCCCATTGTGACGGCGGCGGTGGCCGTTTGAGTGGAACCCCAGCGCTAGGCCATTTCCGCCCTGGCCTGTCATAGCGCTATTATCCCACTTTCGACATCCTAGGGAATCCTGGGGTTTGCAGTTTAGGGAGAGGCCAAACGGAATCCTGGGATTTGCAAACCCCAGGATTCCCTAGGATGTCGAAAGTGGGATAATAGCGCTATGACAGGCCAGGGCGGAAATGACCTATGACGCTGCAAAGGCCCCGGGCCTTTCGAACCTGTGGCCCCTGCCTCCCTCGCAACATTGTTTCTGGCATCCTCGCAAAGTGGTTCGCTCCTGTGGCAGCCACAAAGAAAGAAAGGAAGAGACACATACTATAAAGGCAGAGGTGGCAGCAAAAGTCAGAAGTCTCCTCAAACGGCCTTCTCTCAGCCCAGCTCCAGTGCTGCTTGCAACCAAAGAGCGTTAATTCGCCCGCATTTCGTTTCAGTGTATAACAGAGCTGCACGTACACACACCCCACTTCTTTCCTGACACTTTTGACTGGAGTCGAGCAGGGAAGGAATGCTAAAAACCTGGACTTTTATTCTTTCTGTGGGCAGCTGCTATTTCCACCTGAGAGTCCAAAGTCAACCCGGAATATCCAGGCAGCACGCGCGCGCCTGCCCTCAGACGACGAGTCTACGAGAGAAAAACATCCTGCCGTTTGAGGGGCGGGGTGAGCCCGCGGCGTTGCCGGGGAGCAGGTGGCGGCCGCCGTGCGTCATCATCGCGCGCGTCTTCCAGCTTCCACTCTCGGGAGGCGCGGCGGGCGGGCGAGCGAGGGGTGGCTGGGGAGCCATGAGCCGGCTGGGGTTCCTCCTGCGGGTGGCGCGGGCCGCGTTCCCCACCGGGGCCCGGCAGTTCCGCAGCGGCTGCCCTCGGCCTGCCTTCGCCAAGGACCTTTTCTTGGGGAGGTTTCAGAAGGTGAGTGTCCCCTCATCACCTCCACCCCCGCCGCCGCCGCCGCCGCCGCCGCCCGTGCTTCTCTTCTCAGCCCAGCGTGGCGGGGACCCTTCCTCCCCACGAAGGAGGAGCCGCCTGCCGAGGCAGCCTATCGTCTCGCGGCTCCCCAAAACTTCTGGACCCCCTCGGGTGGTCTCGGCGCTGGTGGAAAACAAGACCCTCCCCTCTCCTCAGAATCCCCCGGGCGCTTGCCGTCCTTCTCTCTCATGTGCTCTCTCAAGGGTGCTTGCGGGTGTCACGAAAATCACAGCCTTCGTTGCGGAAGTTACAGGTTTGGCAATACAACAAAGGGTTTGGGGCTCATTTTTCTTTGGGTGTCAGGAGGTAATGTACAGCCTTATGTTTTCACGTAACACCTAGTTCAGGGACCTGACCGTCTTGCTCTTGGTATTATGTAGGCGGCTCAAGGTATGTTGTTTTCTGTGAAAAGTGCATCACTTAAAAAATTTAGTACACACCTTTTTCTCAGGGCTGTAGAGAGGTTACATTTCCCTTATTACTGCATTACAAATTCGTGTTCTATAGGAGAAACAGTGACTTGTTTAATTTAGAAATCCAGAACACTTGTACACTGTTATAGAGTGGATGTGCTTGGTTCAAATACTTTAGTGTTACTTCTTACAATTCTTGTAGCAAATCATGTGTACATCTGTGTAACTTTGGATCTTTAGACAAGTGGCAGTGGACCAATCAGAATTTCTTAACATAGGTAACAACAACATGTATGTCATACCTATTGTGTGTGCTTGCTGTAGGAGACATCTGTGTACACTCACCAAACATTTACAACAGGAAGTAGCTTTTTCTTAGCAGAATTTACATTTCTTTCCAAAGATACTGCATTGAGCTTGAAACTTGCTTCTCCCTCCCTACTCCAGAAAACCTCCTGTTTTAAGTAGGTTTAAGCAGGCTTAAGAGACAGAGAGTTGTGTCTGTAGTGAGATCGTATTTGTCTTGTTTAGCACTTTTCTAGTTTGCAAAGGGAGTTTTTCCAGTTTAGGAATTACAGCTCATTTTGTAATGTGCACAGCATGCTCTCTTGCTTTTTAAGATTTAAATGCTCCTGTCTCCAGAAATCAAATCTTACTGTATAACAAGGCCCGTTGTATCCTCTGTAGTTTACTTCTAGGTAAACTTCTAGGTTCAGTATTAGCTTTGTTTTAAAAGCACAGGGCATCTTCTTTTAAAAGTATTTTGTTTTCTATAAATTTCAACCTAGCATTTTTCCATTTATAGCTCATTGTATACTAAAAGTTTGGGGAACAATCATAATAACATTAAAATGAGAAATCAAAATTAGTTTAGCATTGAGCAGGATGTAGGATTTGATGGCTCATGAGGCCCCTTCCAACTCTTGTGATTCTAATATCCCATTATAAAGGGATAGGCAAATTAATTCTCTCCATATTTTTGGATCATAACTCCTGTCAGCCTCATCCAACATGGCTAGCTTTGAGTATTTGTAATTGAACAAAGCATTATGACAGCAACAGATTGTCTGTCACTGCCACAATGTAAATTTGTTTCCACCACTCTACAAACTTAACCTTTATTCCTTCCATTTCAAAGCTAGTTTAAATATCGCTACTTCATTTGAAGGGGTGCTAAGACCCGCTTCATTTTGGTAACACACTCCTCTTGCCTCATTATCTGCTATCTTTCATGTAAGTATTTCTGTGCCAGTGTTTCACATCCAAAGCAGTTGCTGACACACAAATGCTTTATCTGTTCTGATCAAGGAATGGAACAAGAGGCTTGTAAATATAGCTTTCATCAATACATGTTCTTTTTGGCCTCTATGCTAGCACTACAGCTACCCTTGAAAATCCTCCACAGGATTTGATGAAAGCAAGCCATTTAAGTTTTTATGATTATTTTTGAGATACTTCCCAAAAATTACATTTATAGGGACTGAGTAATAAGTCGTTGGAGAGCCAACCTGGTGTAGTAGTTTGAGTGTTAGACTACAAATCTTGAGACAAGAGTTCCAGTTCCCACTCAGCCATGTAAACCCACTGACCTCGGGCAAGTTACATTCTCCCAGTGTCAGAAGAAGGCAAAGGCAAATCCCCTCTGAACAAATATTGCGAAGAAAACCCTGTGATATGTTTGCCATAAGTTGGAAATGACTTGAAGCACATAACAACAACAACAACATAAGTAGTAAGTTGTATTATGAATAGCTTTGACATTTGGAAAACTTTGGTCCGTTAGAGTTAGTGGTGATAGCACTTAGGTATCACCATGCCAAGAAATGGGTATTGCAGTTCAGTATTTTACATCCGTTCCTGCTTCTGGTATTTTCTTCAACCAGATGATCCAAAGTTACATTGCCAGTATCCCATTGGTTCTTTTCTTGCTGTTGTTAAGCATTAGGTTATTTTATAATAAAAATACTCTCACCCAGGCTTTAACCATAGATGAGGAGACTCACCCGACCTTTATTATTGAGACCTGGATGGCAGAAGGAAGAATTTGGAGACTGTTCTTCTAACTGTACCTGCCTGGGTACTCACCTCACCCCCACAGTAGACATGACCATGATGGTAGGATGATTAGTTCTTTTTCCAAGCTTCCTGTCTTACTTCTAGTTCTGAGTGTTTGTACCTGCTGCTATGTATTGCCCATCACACTGTCCTTCAGTTTCCCTGCCTGAGTTGATGGAAGCGATTTTGGCTTTGCTGTTGACTGTTCCCGGGATGATTGTTCAGGGGAGCATGCCAGACCTCCAAAATCCAGGTGAGTTAGGGTTTCATGACTGCCATGACAACCATGAGACTGGTCCAACACATGTAGCAAGACACTTCTGATTTGTTTGTTTTTGTGGCTGGCGTCAGAATTGTAACCTGAAAGTGAAGGACTTGACATCTGCTCCCTTGTTGCAGCTAGGTCACACTGTGTTGAGATTTGGATTTCTAGAAACTACCTTTCTTCAGTTATGACACATCTATTAAAAAGGCTCACATCCAGAAGTTAATACATTTTTGGAGGACTTCATAGAGTTTTCTGGAGGGTATGATCACAGCATCTGAGAAATTCCCAGTTACACTGTAGAATAATGAGATTACCTGGGTGCATGACACATTTATTCCCAGCTGTGATCTCAGCCTCAGGAGAGCCCTGTCAATTTCTGATAAGTCTCTAACAGAGCAAAAAAACCTTGGTTGGTAGGTGACTATACCACAAGTGGGGAAAGTCTTGAGGTGAGTCTGAGCAAATAAAAGCAAGAGTTCTCCAAAATACCATCTGCGTTGGCTCATATATCCATTCTGTAGTGCCGCATGAACATGCAGGGCTGTGACTTCGTGGCTGCTTTTCATAACCCATGAGCAAGATGACATGGAGAAAAACTGTTGAGGCTGCTGCTGTCATGGCCTTCTGGCCCATTAGTAACAAAGAGCAATCATGTTGATAACCTATCATGAAAATCTCTGTGACAACAGCAGTGAACCTTTCTTTGGATCACTGTAGCAAATGAAGAGACACTTGGACTGTTTGAAGTCCACAATGCAGTGCACATAAAAGGCTAAAATCTCATGGATGTCTAATTTGTGAAGTGTCTGCTTCTGACTTTAGATCCTTCAAAAAAAAATGACAATGAAAATATAATACTGCTCTAGGCAAGAACTCCAAGTCTGGCTCCAAGTCACTTAATCTGGATGGATTTCAGACAGAGTGGGTCTGGGCAGAGACTTAACTGCCCTCCATGGCTAAACAAACCTTACTTGCCTTCCCTGGTTACTGAGGAAGCAGTTCAACATGACAGTAGATAGAGGTCACATGAGCCTCATGGTTTGAAAGATTTCCCCATTAGTTGTGACAAAACCAAAGATAAATTCTATGCAGGATGGACATCATCCAAAGGAAAGAATGGATTTTGCTCTTCAGCATTCAGATCTGGCAAAGACTGGTCACGGAGATGGAAGTTAAGAATCTGCCTTGTTGTTTCCTTCCTCAAGTCTGATTGGTTTTCTTCTGCTTGTAGCTCCATGTCTGCATGTGATGCAAGATATATTGCCAGTGATATCAGTGTAGACAGGAATTCTTACTGTTGATACCAAAGACCACATCACCACAGAGCCAGTGCAAACTGTGAGACAGACTCCAGTTGAGTGCCTTTTGAAACAGTGGCAAATGCAATATCTGTTGAGATGTAATGGGTATTAGTGAGATACCATCAAATAATTTAAAGTCTTGTAGGCATCACTGGGGAAGGTCTTTGCTGATGGGCTTCTCAGGATGGAGAAATTGGCTATCTTGGTGCTGCAACCGAGAGGGGAACCAACTCCAGGACCTCAAGGGGGTTAGTCCCATGATATGGGGATAGATATCTCTCCTATCTGGATAAGTAGTCATACCTAAATCTTTTTCATTTTGGTGGGCACCTTCTATTTGAATAGGGTATTTTAGAAGTCAGATCTTGATGCCCATGTGTGGATCAGCTTGAGTAGATAGTCATTGGAGGTTGCTGTATTGATACCAAAGCTGAACACATGGATACTGATGAATAGGACCATTTGGAAGAATGTAATAGAGATTCTTGTCTGATTAGTGATGCACAAGTCTGAGATGGAAAACAGTCTATAATTTTGCTTCAGAATAGAAATTGGCATATGAGATGTTGTAACATGACGTTCTTTCCAGATATTGTTGCATCCTTTCTAGAATCAGTGCAGGAGAGAGAAGTAAAGGCATATCAAGAATTGTAGATGGAGTTGCAGATGCTGTAAGTACCAGGTCTTACCTATGCAATGGACTATGCAGCTGCTGTAGTGGACAGGGAGTTGCTGAGTAAATAGCTGGGAAATAGATGGTACATGTGTACTGAGAGTAGGTAGGATTCAGTGGAAGGTTCCAAATGGTGCATCCCACAAGGCACCAATAGGTGAGTCACATGTTGAGACTATGACAGAGACTTGTTGTTTGACTATGTATGACGTTGAAAATGATCTCTTAGGGTATGGTCCACAAACAGCATAAATAAATGCATACATCCCTGTTCCAACAAATATTTTAGCCTATACATTTGACCATTTCTAGCCCCTAACAGAAAAATAACACATTACAAATAATATTGCAAAAAATATTCTAGCCAAGGCAGGTTTCAGGGAATTCCTTCATTTGAGATTAACTGCTAGACTGCACTTCTGTCCTTGTGTGTTTATCTCTTTTACTATTGGCAATGTTCAAAATAATCACTAAGCAAAAGTATTGTTCTAGTTTGCAAAATACTTCCTCTGTAAGATCAAAATATCTGCCCTTTGATACCAACTTCTTTGAAATGTCTTCATCAGCTTTATTGTTTATGTTCTTGTTCAGTGCTGGAAGTTCATGGGTTCACTTCAGATTTCTCAATACTCTGAACAAACAGAAGATTTTATAGCCCTGTGCAGTATGCTGCTTTCAGCAGGCCCGGTTGCTGAATATCCACATGGTTTGTGTTTATTGGGTGACTTAAGTGGCTTAGGTGCTTGTGTAGTAGATCAGCTAAATCATGACAGAGATTCCTGAAGGCAGCTTCTGCTTGCAAAAGACAATTTGAGGTCTTATTATTCTTTCCCCTGCAGCTTCCCTGCTGCATTATATGGTATTTTAACTGAGCCCTTTTACTATCAGGAGTTGCTTTTTTCAGGGCTCTGGGGACTGAGAGCCACTGTGGTATAGTGGTTTGAGTGTAGGCCTAGGACACTGGGTGACCCCTTGGCTGTGGAAACCCACTTGGTGACCTTGGGCAAGTCACATTCTCAGCCTCAGACAAAGGCAAGGGCAAGCCCCATCTGAAGGAATTCTGCAAAGAAAGCCCCGTGATGAATTCACCTTTGTTGTTGTTATTGTGTGCGCCTTCAAGTCACTTCCAACTTAGTGCAACCCGAAGGCAAACATATCGCAGGATTTTCTTGGGCTGAGTGTTTGTGATACTCCTAAGCTCACCCAGTGGGTTTCAATTAGGGTCATCCTAAGTCAGAAATAACTTGAAGAAACACAACAACAGGACTGAAATGTGGAAGATAGAGTAAGCTAACTCCTTTGAACAGGAAGCTTTTTGTTGATACTATTCAGACCATATACGTTTGGCATTGTAAAATTCCCTTACAATGAAACAATATTTTTGAGTTGCCTAGGATTTTATTAATAAGGTAATATTAAATTCTGTTCCTTCCAAATGGGTGTGCTGGATATTTCAAACAGACGAGTACAGTTGAAATTAGAGAAGAGTGTGGACCGTCCTCCTTTCCTCTCTCTTTCTTATTAATATGGTTAAGAAATGTTTAAGAAACCTGTACTTAAATTAGGGCTTAAGACATTTATACCAGTATTGTTCAGCTGGGGAGAGAGCTCATGTCCAGACCCAACTGACCATTGTTATCTGTTACTGCTCTCTGATTTTTGTAAGTGCGTACTGTGTTTCTTTGTTTGAAGAGCTGTTAATCTAAAATGAAATTAGAGAAAGAAGAGAGGATCATAAACAATGGATAGAATAGATTTAAGAGTTAATACAAGCAAAACTGACACAAACCAAGAATGGGCTGACTCACTTTTCCTTAAATCACATTATGACTAAGACCTTTGGGCCAATATTTGGTTGAAGGGGTGTGTGTGGGGGGGGGGTTTGGTACCAGCAAGGTTGTTTTCCCCAGAAACTGCCCTTGGACAGCTCCCAAATTGTTATTTAAATCATTCAATTCTGAAAGAGACCAAATCAGTTTAAAGAGAAAGTTGGGGAGGGGATAAGCACATAAACTGTCAAGTGTCCTTTTTAAGCTGCTCTTTTGACAAAGCCCTTAAATCACTTCTGAGCTCAAGAGTTCAAAGACCAGCCAGAGACTTCTGAGGGTTCAACTTCAAAGAAGGCAAAAAGCAAGAAAATGTAAGGATGGTAAATAAGGATTGATATATAAGTATATAAGTGACCTTTTTCCTATTTCAGATGGACACAAAATACCTCTACCAAGGCAAACTCCATCTGACCACCTGTGAACTAATGTTAAATCCAGTGTCTGGGTGTTTTCTTGTATTACTAAAGACTTTTTTAAACGGCTTGGTAAAATCTGTCATTCTAGGAGGAGGTTTTTCCCTATCCTGAAATCAGCAATGAAGAACTGGAAGAAATCAATCAGTTTGTGGGACCAGTGGAAAAATTCTTTAGTGAAGAAGGTATACACCTTTTTTTACTAATCTCTTTTTCTGTGAAGTTATTTTGTAAGTCCATTTTCTTCAATAACAGTAGTTCTTACCCTGTCTTGGGACACAGACCCCCTCTTGAGAACATGATGAACACTGCTGGCCCCCTCCCAGAAAAAATATATTTGAACAAATTTCAAAGAAACAAAAAGAACATTGAAGGAAAAAAAAACCTTTGTGTCTTGTTCCTGGTTCACAGATTCCTTGAAACTCCTCCAATCTGTTGACCCCAAGGTTAAGAATCCCTGTTAAATGTGGTTAGTGCTTCGGTGCTAACAGTAAAACACTATGAGTACCTATCTGCATTCTTCCTCCTTGCTCCATTTAGTTAACAGAAACCTGAAAGCAACATTGATCAAAGAGCTGTCAATCAGTGTTGCTAATATGTGCCTTATCTTAAACAGCTTTCCTGTCCTGCTTTGTTTTTTATTGCTGAGAATTCTCTTGCATTTTGTGCAATAGTGGATATAAATTATACCTCAGATTATGACATAATGCAGGTGGTTACTAAAATCATTTGACACGGCTCTCACATATTGTTTTGCCTAGACCAAAATGATGTCATAATATTCTTGTTGAACGGTCTGGTTAGCTCCTTGTACACCATGAATAATAACCTGTGGAGAGTTGAGGCCTAATATTTTGAAAAAATGGCAGAGTGATTTCAGTGACTATGTCATATTTTATACTATGTTATACTTTTTGGCTTCCCAAATAGCTACAGTGTTTAAGTGATCTGATGCTTATCAGATTCCAGTAGCACACTTCAGCCTTTTTTCTCCCTAAGTAAACTATCCTATCATACCTGTGCTTTCTGTGTATTCTGTATGTCATTGTCTTTCAGTGGATTCTAAGAAAATTGATCAGGATGCTAAAATCCCAGAAGAAACTCTTAGTGGACTAAAGAACCTAGGGCTCTTTGGCATGCAGATTCCAGAGGAGTTTGGTGAGTTAAAATTGTACGGAAAATTAGTCTTCAGTGTTCATTCTTCCATGACAAGCATCACCTTGAATTCCATCTCTCCTCCCCATCCCATCCCATCCACTAAAGTGAGAGGTGAAAGCATGTGTTTCCCTGTAGATTTAGAAGCTAGCTCAGTGTGTGTATTGAGATATTTAGTGGTCCTATTTTTAAGTCAGATATTGCTTGTGGGGGAAGAGAGGGGGATATTTCATGTGAGCCTCTTTCTCTTTTTCTTATTCCAATCCCAATGCACACTGTTGGACACATTCCTAGAACAGAAGAACCTAGTTCTTTTTATGAACAGTAAAAATAGCCATAATTGAAGAATGGTTGGAATCCTGTTAGATATTCCCAGGTAGAGTAGACTCATTCAATGAATTGTTGAATGGTAGGTCAACACATAGGTCAATCCAATTGACTCATTGAGTCTCCTTTAGGTAGGACTAGCAACAGAATTCAGGACAATATTTTTTTTTTCTTAAATCCATGCCTTATGGAACGATTTCCAAAAAAAATGTTAATTTAGTTTCTGTGATAGTGTCTGTTTCTTGCTTATTCAAACCTGTAGTGCATAGATGCCGTGTTTAGAGATGTTGGGTCCTGACAGGTTTGAAACAATTGCATTTTGCAAGGGGAAGAAAACAACATCTCTTTCAAGCTGTGGTTGGTTAATCTCTTTGGGATCACCAGTCCTCTCTTTGTTCTTGAAAGGTAATAAACTCTTCGCTACAACTGATGAGACAGAACTGTTAATTAAATCAGCAGACTTGAGGACTGGGGGCTGCAATTCCTTAGGATGGGATGGGCAAAGTGTGGCCATTGGACAGCTTGTTGCCCTCTAGAGTGACTTGTGCAGCCCCCACAAGGCTCTGGAGACCCGCCAAAAAAGTTCTGAGCTGAGGTGCATTGGTACCGCCTGTTGCAGCTTGCGGAATGCAAGACACATTTTATACTTTCAAAAAAACAAAAACCGTTTTGTCACCTGACCATGAAAGTATTTCAGCAATTGTGCTTTGGTTTTAAGATCATGTAGCATCAGTTGTTAGAACACCTGATGTTAACAGGTTTTCTATGTTAGGAACAAATTTCATAATCCTAGTCTTTGACAGAAAACATTACTTCTTATCTCCTACATAAAAGTACTTTCTCTGTTGGAAGTTTCAAAAGAACTCTTTCGCGAAAGTCTTGCTAAAATATGAGTATAACTAATATTTCTGTTTCTTTTTTTTTCTTTTCTGTTTGGGGAGGGGTGGGATTTTGTGGAAGAACACTAAGACAACAGATTCTTGTAACTTCAGAGAACAATTCTAAGGAAGCATGCTGAAGATCACAAAGCATTTTATTTTTACAGGAAAAAATGTTGAAGTAGCAAAATGCTATGTGATGATCGGAGTAATTTTCTTTTTTCCAGGAGGTCTTGGCCTTTCAAATACGATGTATGCACGTTTAGGAGAAATAACTTCTCAGGATGGGGCTATTGCAGTAACTTTGGCAGCTCACCAAGCTATAGGGCTAAAGGTAACTCTTGTATTCTTAGTTATGTATTGTTAGTGTTTGTGGTGACGCTCTGCAGCTGGAATACATCAGAGCCATGAATTTTCTCAGACACTTTCAAGTGTATGTCTCTGCTATTTTAGGTGTGATATATGAAAAACAAAGAGAAGGTTGGCAAGATACCTGTGAAATAAAATGAGTAATAAAGAACAGGTTTGCTAATTCCTCTAAAACTATCTGACAACTTTGCATAATTTGAATACAGTCAC
Organism: Cyclura pinguis; assembly: GCA_030412105.1. Taxonomy (NCBI): domain Eukaryota; kingdom Metazoa; phylum Chordata; class Lepidosauria; order Squamata; family Iguanidae; genus Cyclura; species Cyclura pinguis. The sequence continues at coordinate 86,540,133 of CM059600.1, forward strand.
CTATCCACTTTTGCAGATTCAGCATTCAGGGATTTGGTTAGTCATGTTTTTTTTTCAATTCTTACTGTATTTGCCCCTGCCATGGAACAAATATGTTCTCTCTAGGAATATCTAGGTCCTCCAGTGTGATTCTGTGGTCCTTTTCTGCCAGAAGTGGACCATAAAGTTGCACTGGAGCACCTAGAGATTCCTAGGGAGAACACTTTTCTAGGCATTAAAAGGTCCTCCAACATAACTCTGCAGCCCACTTCTGCCAGAAGTAAACCACAGAATTGTGTTGGAGGCTCTAGAGAGTCCTAGAGAAGTGTTCTCAGATTAAAAATATATCACAATTTTTATTTTTATTTGTGTTTTTTCTCACTTTTGCAGAGTTCTTGCACCCCTAACCCCTGTGAAAGTGGAGATCTGAGTGTATTGAAGTAGAAACATTGTGTCGTTAACAGATATGCTTAAATTAGTTGAAGAAAATAAAAATTGCTGTCACTGAAAAGCCGACAAATTTGATTAGATACAATCAGTCTCTTCGTTTTTTTTCTTTCAGGAAATTATATTGTTGATACCATTGTTCCACATGCATTTCAAATTTTTCCAGTTGAGCACGGGACTGTACACAATCTGATTTTTCCATATTGTTTTTAAAAAATATGAAATGTGATTGGCACATATTTCTTTAGATCAATGCTGTTCAAACTGATGGTCCGCAAACTGACAGTAGCGAATCAGCTGTTGGCCCATGTTAAGTTTCCAAGAAACAGTGCAAATATAATAATATGGCACAAACAAGATACGGGTTCATGGGACATTAAGGAGGAAAACTGTCAAAGCACTGCTTTTCATTATTGTTTAGCCATGCTTTCTAAAGATAGCCCAATTTATGCTAATAAAGACTTAACAAGAATTTCTCCATAAGTCCGAATGATTAATATATATCAAACTGTTCAGATTTTCAGTACTACCATTTAGTATTTACTGAATTAAGCCTTTGTATTAACACCAACAGTGTTTGCCCTTAATATGCAGAGTGATCAAATGATTTTAAGCATCTAGCAGACTTGTTCTTTATTACCTTGTTTTACAGCAACCTTATCAACTTTCTGTTTGCTCTGAACAAAAGGATTGGTTCATCTGATGTCTTAGGTTCTTGGTGACAGTAGGAAAAAACCGCAGTCTTGCATGCTGATTTCAAAGTGTTTGTGACTGACTGGACACCTAAAGAGTAATGTGTTGTTGACCTTTAATTCAGTAACTGTGAGAGCATTTTTGCTTCACAGTATCAAAGGTGTGTTAGTAAATGGTCCATTTGCTTTTGATTTTTTTTTGGGCAGGGAATCCTTATTGCAGGCACTGAGGAACAAAAGGAAAAGTATCTACCCAAACTGGCTTCTGGGGAGTACATTGCAGCATTTTGTCTCACTGAACCAGGAAGGTATCACATTGCCTCTTACAATTGGAAATACTTTTAAGTGTTGGACTAGTGAAAGTCACTGAGGAAACTGAATTAGAAATCAGAAAAACCTTGTGGGAAGCATCTCTCAGAAAAAAGGGAAGATGAGGCAAGAATTTCAGACTATTGTATAGAATTGTATAATTGTAACAAGAAAAATTGTGCAGATTTTCTAAAGTGGCTCATAAACCAAGATGACTATCACTTGAAGCAAGTTCTGTTTTAATTTTGTACTAATGAGCTGCCAAATTCTACTTTTGGTGTTCAACATTAAATGATACCCAAATGTTTCCCAGTTCATCTCATGCAGTTGTAGTTTAGAGTGGAAATTTTGGAAGACCATGTTTAGGGAGCTGTTTTGGAATACTCAGAATAATGAGTATATTTTCAACTTTAGAACTTTCAGATCTAAACAGTTCTTGGGTTTGCGTTTCGTTTTTGGGACTTACTTCTCATTTCCTTGATTTGTTCATATTTCAGTGGAAGTGATGCTGCATCCATCCAGAGCAGGGCTACTATGAGTGAGGATGGGAAAAATTTCATATTAAATGGCTCAAAGGTACTTATTCACAGAAGATATTACATTTAACCCCCTAGTTCCATATCAGTTTACCAAATATCTTCATTTGTTTTCCTGCCTTGTTGACTAGTGGCTGAAGAGAGTTAGCTGAATAGAGTTCACGAGCAGCGAAAAGTGGTCCAGATATAAAAGCAGTGGATTCCCTTAAAGCCTAAGTTAACCTGATAAGCAAGAGACAATCTTCCCAAAGGTGTGTCAGTTTCATGGAGGTTTCCAGCTGTTTAACAGCTGAAAAAGGTCGCCCTTCTCAGTGCAGAAACCAGTGTTCAGCTGTGTGTTGAACCTTGGCTGAAAAGCTATAGGAGGTCCAAAGCCAAAGAATGCATACTGAAGCAGAGAGCAACATTTGGCAGGAAAATGTAGGGGAGTCAGAAAGAATTTGCCCATCACTTTATATGTCACAGTAGTCACTTCCAAACAGAACAAGTTCCTTTCTCTTTTAATTGCAGATATGGATCTCAAATGGTGGTATTGCAGATATCTTTACTGTGTTTGCAAGAACGGAGGTTGTTGACAAAGATGGTTCAGTAAAAGACAAAATTACTGCTTTCATTGTAGAAAGAGCTTTTGGTGGAGTCACTCACGGAAAGCCAGAGGATAAGCTGGGCATTCGAGGATCTAATAGTAAGAAATGACAGAAGCACTGTTTTGGAAAGGATCCTGTTGGATCCAAGGGGAGATCCAGATTCTTTTGTCAGCTATGTTTTCTAAAGTTTCCAGAACATACTGCTTAGTTGAGGTATAAACGTGATTCTCAAAGGTTAGTCAATAGCTTGATAAACTTTCTTGCCGTTTCATTTCAAATTTGCACATATTTACTGCATTTGCTGGCGTATAAGGCACACCTATATATAAGACGCACCCCATTTAGACACTGGCAAATACTGTTTGCCAGCGTATAAGACTCACTGGCGTATAAAACGCATCCCATTTTCAAACAGTATTTTTTGAGGGAAAAAGTGAGTCTTATGTGGCAGCAAATACAGTACATTTGCCTGAAAATGGTTCAGGTAAAAACTTGGCTGAAACACCAGCACATCTCGTTCTTAAACAAATGGAAAAAACTTTGCTCCCACCTCAGCATTTTTCTTGATTTACAGCCTCAGAGGTTAGTGGTACTCAGTGGGTCTTCATATTCGCTATTTCTCTTTTTTGTTCCTCCGTGATGATCATTATCCTGCTGCAAGGACACTGCGTTAGAAGCCCAGTGTAATGGAAACTTGTAGACCTGTGTGTGTGCTGTACAAGTCAGGCAGGACATATAGTAGTGCTGGCGTGAATCTGTATAGTAAAGGTTAGAATCCCAAATTTCACACCAGCCTGGTCACACTCAGCTGATTATACTAAATTAACATATTCTTGCTTGGAGTTATAAGGAAGGGGCTTTCTTTACATTTTTTTTAACACATCATGGTCTCTATACTACATACCTTCAGGGTAGCATAACTATTCACATGTGGACCTATGCTGTGCTAACCATATACCATCCCCTCCCCTAAACGCACTAATAAGCCCCTGAAACTGGTCCACACAGCCATTCGGTGCTTTGCAGCGAGCAGGTGGGCTACATGTACTGTTTAGCGACATGAATTTATCGCAGCAGCACCAAGACCCGTGGAGGGCTCTGGTGGATCTTGGTGCCAGTGTTATCATTTCACACATGGCTGTGGAGAGGTAGCCAGATGCTTCTCTGAGCCTGCCTGTTCACTGTGGTACACGGAATGGATGTGTGGGCCAGCTTTGGGGCTTATCAGTAAATGTAGGAAAGGGGCTTTGGTTGCTGCAGAAGGGGGAAAGGAATATCAACCTCTGCAGTGCCCAAAAAAAGACATCAGTATGTGTCATGGAAATATGAGCTGGATGTTCCTAACAGAATTCTGACCTGTGTCAGTTAATGGTTCCAAAATATGATTATTAGCTTCTCAAATTAAGCAAAAGAAGTCTAATTAGCAGTGAAAGCAGGGTTTAGGGTCAGACACTCCTGCCCCCACCCAGGTTTTTATCCCTTTGAAAACCTGCACCCAACTGTAATTCTGAAATACCTCAAGATTCCATTTCAGCATAGGTTGATAATAGACGCAGGTGGTGTAACTGAATATAAAGGTAAAAGAAGATGAACAAAAGGGAAGTTTAGGGAATGGTTTAAATGAGCAGAAAGGTGGGATTGTATTCTGTAGTCTCTAAGCACACTTTCATGCTCTTCAGACTGTTGAAATAAATCAGTGCCTCCTAAAGCACTTCAGGATTAGGTTAACTCTCTTTGTCTTACAGCTTGTGAACTTCACTTTGAAAATACAAAAATTCCTATAGAGAATGTTATTGGAGAAATTGGAGGAGGATTTAAGGTAAGGTGCAGATAGTAACTACTTACCCTTGAGCTGTCAGATTTATAAGATATATTTCATGGCAGGGAAGGAGGGAAAGTAGAACTAGTTGTACAGGAGTAAAATTCTAATGCATAATCATAAAAAAGCAAGCAGTTGCAAGACCATTACAGTAGCATGTTTGCTAGCTGTGAATTTGTCTTCTTTAAAGTCCAGTGATGGATTAAAATTCAAAGAATTAGTAAGCATCACATCTATGCTTCAGGTTCTAATAATATCTCAGTGTAGCAAGCTTCAGGCTATGATGCAGCCTTTCCCTGGCAAATTACCAGCGGCCAAGCATCTGTTTGAAGTAACAAGACCAAGTCTGTTGCCAGCTCTAGTGGTTTTCATGCTTTACCTGTTTATATGCAGGTGGATATTTGCCTCAACAAATTGTTAGCCAAATTGACTATCATTTAGAGTGGTATGGGCTAAAAATGTCGATAAAGCTATGTTCTGAATCCTTTGAAATACTAATTGCACAAAGCTGTCAAGTAATTGCTTCTAATAGCTGAAGTTTCTGTAGCTACAAGGGCATGCATGCACGCAAAGCCAATAAACTAGAATTTCATTTGAGTTTATACCTGTGGCAATTGACATGCTGATTTACAATCTTAACAGTCTTTTGCATTCTGAAGAGGGATGTATGGGGATTTCATGCTGCTTCTAAAAGGCAGTGGTTTCTGTAAATAATGTTAGCTGAGGTATAGACAGAACAGATAGAAATGGGCTGCATTTGTTCATTTAATAGTATCTCCCTTGAGATTTCCTTTCCACTGAGATTAAAATTTTGCAATAACAGTTTTACACCTAAACCCTACAAAATTATGTAAATCTTACTGATTCAGTGAATCAAGCCTAGCAACTGAATTTAAGCCCTAATTAGCTGAGTAAGTCTGCCTACTCATTTAGACAGAGGAAACTGGCAGTTTTGTAAAATGACTGTGTGTGGGCTCTTTGTAGTTAATTTCAGTTCATGGTTTTGTCCCTCCATCCCTCTCTCTCTGCTTACATTCCAACACATCTTTTCCTGTGACCTCCTAGCCATCAGCTCTAGCAAGCTCAGCTGTCCAAAGGTCTTATGCTCCTTGAAACAATTCTGCCCATTTTTCCTTGCTGCTCTTTATATTTGCAGCTGCTTCCAGAAAGTGTCCATATGGCTGTCTCCCTTTTTGGATCTTGTCCTGGTCCCTGTAGTTTATTGTAAATAAGCCAGAGAACATGTAATTGAAACAATCACTTTTTCGTCCTCTGCTTACCACTACTTCCACTTTTCTTGTTCTCTGTTTTCTTACATTTCATAGAAATGTCGAGTTGGAAGTGCCCACACAGGCCATCCAGTCCAACCCCCTGCCATGCAGGAACACCCTCAAAGCACTTCTGACAGATGGCCATCCAGCCTCTGCTTAAAAACCTCCAAAGAAGGAGGCTCCATTACACTCTGAGGCAACATATTCCACTGCCGGACAGCCCTGACCGTCAGGAAGTTCTTCCTGAGGTTCAAGTGGAATCTCCTTTCCTGCAGCTTGAATCCATTGCTCCTTGTCCTGGTCTCTGGAGCAGCAGAAAACAAGCCCTCTCCCTCCTCTACATGGCATCCCTTCAAATATTTAACCATGGCTATCATGTCCCCTCTTAACCTTCTCTTCTGCAGACTAAACATACCCAGCTCTCTAAGTCTATCCTCATAGGGCATTGCTTCCAGGCCCCTCACCATTTTGGTCGCCCTCCTCTGGACCTGCTCCAGCTTGACCATGTCCTTCTTGAATTGGGGTGCCCAGAACTGGACACAGTACTCAAGATGAGGTCTAACCAAAGCAGAGTAGAGTGATACCAGTACCTCCCTCGATCTAGACACCGTACTCCTATTGATGCAGCAGAGAATTGCATTGGCTTTCTTGGCTGCCGCATCACACTGCTGACTCATGTTCAGCTTGTGGTCTATTAAGACTCCTAGATTCCTTTCACATGTACTACTATCCAGCCATGTGTCCCCCATCCTATATTTCTGTATTCCATTTTTTCTACCTAAGTGTAGGACCTTACACTTCTCTCTGTTGAATTTCATTTTGTTAGCCTTGGCCCAGCTCTCCAATCTGTCCAGGTCATTTTGAACTTTGATCCCATCGTCTGGCATATTGGCAACCCCTCCCAATTTGGTGTCATCTGCAGATTTGATGAGCATGCCCTCTATTCCTTCATCCAAGTCATTGATGAAGATATTGAACAGCACTGGGCCCAGGACAGAACCCTGTGGCACCCCGCTAGTCACTTCTCTCCAGGATGAAAAGCAGCCATTGGTGAGCACCCTTTGGGAATGAACAGTCAACCAGTTACAGATCCACGTGACAGTAGCCCTGTCCAGCCCACATTTTACTAGGTTCTTTGCAAGAATGTTATGGGGAACTTTGTCAAAGGCCTTACTGAAATCGAGATATGCTACATCCACAGCATTCCCTTCATCTGTCAAGCTAGTAACTCTATCATAAAAAGAGATAAGATTAGTCTGGCATGACTTATTTTTGAGAAATCCATGTTGACTTCTCGTGATTACCGCATTGCTTTCTAAGTGATTAGAAACTGACTGCTTAATGATCTGCTCCAGGATCTTTCCGGGTACTGATGTCAGGCTGACTGGGCGATAATTATTTGGGTCCTCTTTTTTTCCCTTCTTGAAGATGGGGACAACATTTGCCCTCTTCCAGTCTGCTGGAACTTCTCCTGTCCTCCAAGATTTCTCAAAGATTATAGCAAGCGGTTCCGAAATGATCTCTGCCAGTTCTTTTAATATCCTAGGATGCAATTCATCTGGCGCTGGAGACTTGAATTCATCCAGTGTGGCCAGGTGTTCCTGTACCACCTCTCTACCTATTATGTGCTGCATTTCCCCTGCTTCCTCACCTGCTCCCAAACCTCCAGGTTGAGTGCTTGTATCCTTCTGGGAAAAAACTGAGGCAAAGAAGGTGTTAAGTAGTTCTGCCTTTTCTCTTCCCCCTGTTAGTAATTCGCCATCTTCTCTGCGCAGCAACTCTGTCGTCTCCTTCTTTTTCCTTTTGCTGCGGACATATTTAAAAAAGCCCTTTTTATTGTTTTTAATGTCTCTGGCCCTCCTAAGTTCGTTCTGTGCTTTAGCCTTTCTGACCTTCTCCCTACATCTCCTGGCTACTTGCTTAAATTCTTCTTTGGTGTTTTCCCCCCTTCTTCCATTTCCTGTACATGTTTCTCTTAACACTTAGCTCAGCTGAGAGTTCTTTAGTCAACCATTCTGGTTTCTTCAGATGCCTTCCATTTTTCCTCCTTATTGGCACAGTTTTAGACTGTGCCTTCAGTATCTCCCTTTTAAGGAACTCCCATGCCTCCTGAACTCCTTTCCCTTTCACTATTCTTGACCACGGAATATCAGCCAGCAGCTCCTTAAGTTTACAGGAGTCCGCTTTTTTAAAATCTAAGATGAGTGTCTGGCTACACTTATCTTCTCCTTCCCATTGAATGCCAATTTCCAGTAGGGCATGGTCACTCCCCCCTAAAGATCCAACCACTTCTACCTCATTAACAAGGTCATCCCTGTTGGTCAGGATCAGATCTAGAATATTTGATCCCCTTGTCGCCTCTTCCACCTTCTGGACCATGACATTGTCTGCAAGACAAGCAAGAAACTTGCTGGACCTTGCTGCCTTGGCAGAGTTTGACTGCTAACATATATCCGGGTAATTGAAATCTCCTATTATTACTGTATCTCTCCTTTTTGAATGTGCAGTCTTTTGGTTGAGGAAGGCGTCATCAAGGTCCTCAGTCTGGGTTGGAGGTCTATAGTAAACCCCCACCAGAATATCCCTGTTGTTTCTCGCTCCCTTAATTCTTACCCAGATGCTCTTGACCTGGCTTTCTGGGTTTAAGTCCTGGATCTCTTCACAGGTGAAAACATCCTTGACATACAAGGCTCCTCCTCCTCCTTTCTTGTTTGGTCTATTTCTACAAATAGGCTATACTCCTCTATTCCTACATTCCAGTCATGAGACTCATCCCACCAGGTCTCAGTGATGCCTATCAAATCGTATTTATTTTGTTGTACTAGGAGTTCAAGTTCATCTTGCTTGTTTCCCATACTCCATGCATTAGTGTAGAGACATTTAAGTCCCTGGGCCCTTCCTACAAGTCCTGTACTATAGTTTCTACTCCTCCCACCATTGGATGCTTGTACTACTTGGCCAATATCATTTGGGCCTTTTCCCCCTGCACTCGCCGAGTCCTTGCCCTGAATAATATTGTCTCCCTCCCCAGCAGAACTTAGTTTAAAGACGTCTTAATCCTCCTTGCGAGACTGTTTGCAAAAACATTTCTGCCAAGTTTCGTGAGGTGCAGCCCATCCCTTGCCAGAAGCCCACGTTCATGGAAATTCAGGCCATGTTCCAAAAACCCAAACCGCTGCCGGCGGCACCATGTGCGGAACCAGTTGTTTACTTCTGCTATTGCCCTTTCCCTTTGTGTGCCATATCCTTGAATAGGGAAGAGAGATGAAATGACCACCTGCGCACCAAGGTCCTTAAGCTTTGTCCCCATAAGCTCATAGTCCTTTGCGATGTGATAAAAGCTGCGCCTCGCAGTGTCATTGGTTCCGACATGAACCAAAATGAGGGGCTTATGGTCAGTGGGCTTGACCAGCCTGGTTAGCCTCTCCGTTATGTGGTTGATCTTGGCCCTAGGAAGACAGCAGACCTCTTGATTGAGCTTGTCCGGTTTGCAAATTGCCGGTTCGGTTCCTCTGAGCAAGGAGTTCCCAACAACCAGAACTCGCCTCCTCTGAGGCTTGTCCAGGGCTCCTCAACAAGCAGGTTCTTATAGGACTGCCTGGGCATTCTGTTGAGGCTGGGAGTGTTGATCTAGTTCCTGTTGCCGAAGTTGGATTCCTTCTCGTTGACATTCTGTTCCCTCCTCCTGGTGCTCCTCATTGTTCATAAGGCCAAGAACTTTGAAGCGATTGTGTAGGTTGGGAGTCTCTGTTACCTTCCTGTTCCTTCTACTCCTCCGTGTGACATTCCTCCAAGTATCCGTTTCCTGGCACAGTGTGCTGACTTCCTGATCTGGCAGCTCCTCTGCGCATTCAGTCTTCCAGAAGGTCTTCTCTGCCCTATCCAAAAACTCCTCACCTTCCCTAATAAGACGAAGATTAGAAACTCGTGCCTCCAGCTGTCAAACGTTCTCCTCGAAGAAGGTCACCAGCTTGCACTTGCTGCAAGTATACCCGACAACATCTTGTGGCAAGAAAAGGAACATACCACAAGTGCTACAGGTGACAGCGGCAGCTCCCTCACCTTCCATCCTTGATACTACAGAGAGTAGTACAGGGAGTAGGTCTAGAAAGAATACCTGGGCTTTCTTTCTCAAATTCAGCTGTATAAGCTACGTCTGCTCTGCTGATTGCCAAGGGTTGAACTTGAAGGATTGAAGTAGAGGAGTTCAACGCACACCACTGGGAGCTCCTAATAAGACTCCTCCCCCCTAGCTGGCTCCTCCCCCTCAATCAGTTAGACTGTGTGTTCAGGGAGAACACACAGGGAGCACAAGGAGACCTAACAAAAACAAGCAAACAAGCACAGCCCCACAAGCCTGTAAACAACACCTGGTCGATGATGTCTTCACAGACCCAGCTCACCCTCTGCTCTCTCCTCTGGGAAATCTGTTTTAGATTATAATCCCCTGCAAGTAATAATAATAAACATCATCATCGTCATCATCATTTTTGTTGTTTAAAAGCAGCAGGATATTGCCATGTATGGCTTAGGACACAAATATACTCCCAACTTGTTTTACTTATTCCACAGTGCATTGCTGGAATCTCTGGGGAGAAGATAGCAAGGTCATTACCATATCCTTAGTGATTATAAGGTGGCATGATAAATAGTGAAGCAGGCATCCTGCTAACTGGGTAAAATATACTGGTGGATCGTCGGTAAAGAAGAAAATGTATTCCCTTGGTGGACATGTTGAGTTTAGTTTCCTGGATAAGGTCTGCTTCTCGTTGCAGGTTGCTATGAATATCCTAAACAGTGGAAGATTTAGTATGGGCAGTGCATCGGCTGGAGTGATTAAAAAATTGATCGGTAAGACAAAACTTGCTGTGTTGCTGGATAGAATACAATAATGGTTCTGCTTCTATGGGAGAACCTTATTTCTGTATAAAAGTTACTGCCATGTTACTATAAAGATTATTGCCACATACAAAATTTGTTCGTAGTGCTAGGCAACTGAAGCCTTTTCGCTCTTCATCATTAAAATACCCAAATCTTTTTAAGCTTAACAACGGATTGGGAACAGTCAGTTGAGTAATGAAAAAACGCTGTTAACATGCAAGTCCAGTATTTTAAGAAGCAAAGAGTGTGTCCTTAATGTTTGCCCATTTTCATCTAGACTATCAGCAGATGTATAGCTTTTCCTTTCTCTGACAACAGATTTGTAGTTCAACAGGGCAAACCTCTCCTAATAAATAGTAACATTCATGGGTAAAAGCGGGGAGCATAAAAAAATCTAAAGTTCACCTGTACTACAAGGAGTAAAGCTTGCTTGGATTTGTGATAGGGAACTGTGCTGAATATACAGCGTGCCCACAATATATGCAGGGGTTCTGTTCTAGGAACCCAAGTGCAAAACAAAAAACACGAAGCATTGTGTCATTGGGTACAACATGTGTGCACCCATCATGTCCATTTACTATAAGGGGACACAACGGTTTGCATGACTTTGCATTTGTGCCTGTGGAGGTCAGTCCAGATGAGGGAGCACTGTAGTTCCTGAATACAGATTAACTATACGCAGGGACTATGTTCAGGAGTGTTCCTACTCAGAAGCACTGTGAAATGTGAAACAGAGATAACTATATGCATTTGATCATATTTTGTATGCAGGGGCCTTTTTGTGCAAAGCAAATTGAGAGAAGGGTGTTGAGATGACTTGGAGAGGAGCTCCTGGGAATATTGGAGGGCCACACATCATACTCATTGGCACTTCTGGTTTTGAAAACACCCCACTATGCCTGAAACAGCTGAGAAGGCAAAGCATAATGGAATTGCTTCCGTGCGCACCATAGAGAGTGGGAAGGACCTTTTGAGTAAAAAAAAATTGAAAGGACGTTGACACAGTGAGCGGCGGGGGCGAGTGTATCAGTGTTGGAGGGATTGGGACATTGTATGCAGCCTGTGAGCCACACTTTGTCCACCACCGTTCCAATGTGAGCTGCTCTGTTAAGAATGTATGTGTACAAATTCTACTGTAAAGACCAGTATATACTCAGGAAACTTGCTTGCCGCAGTGGGTGCCTTTGTTCATCCCTCACTTTCTATTGGTGAAAAAGCTTTCTATTGCTGAATGCTTTTAGTTTCTTAGGAGAAATCTATAGTAATTACCAACATCACTTGACTGTGGTGTTCTTGTGTTCTCCTAAATTGGACCCAGTAATGCAGGCAAGACACAACTGTCACAGCTTCAAGGCTGAAAGTGCTTTTTTGTCTTTGTCATTGCTTGACTTAAAGAGACTTGGCAGCCTTATAGTGAGAGGGGCTTCATCAACACAGAAAGCTACACCAGAGTGGAAGATCTCAAAATAGGTAAAGTTGATGTGGCAGTAATTGTGCAAGTGTTATTGCAAATAGAGGCAGAGGCCGTTGCCTTGCAGTGATGTAGTAGGAGGCCATTTTTATGATGGGAGCCTTCAGTTCAGTTCATTAAAGTAATCGTAAAATGGCCTTGTCATATATGTTCCTACTGAAATCAAATATTTAAGAAATTATTCCCTTTTCAAAACCATACAAGTTGGTTAACAGTTGTTCCTCTTTTTTTTTAAAGAAATGACAGCAGAGTATGCTTGTACAAGGAAACAATTTAATAAGAAGCTGAGTGAATTTGGATTAATTCAGGTAACTCAGACTATAGAAATGTGATCTGTTTGAGGCATTTTGGGTAAATATTTTGTCTTTTCAAAAAAAAACTTTTAGCAGTATAGAATTATGTACATAGCACTAATTTGGCTGTAGATACGGTGATAAGTATATAGGAAATATATGACTGTTCTTTAAAATTAGGAAGTATACTGCACGAAATGCTAGGCATCTCACATCTGATAATGAATTGTAATTAAATGTTCTGCAGTTATTGAGGACAGTCACATATGAATAGCATCTCTTTATTGCTCTTTTTTTTTTTTTGCAGGAAAAGTTTGCTCTTATGGCTCGGAAAGCGTATGTAATGGAAAGCATGGCCTACCTCACTGCAGGAATGATGGATAGGCCAGGGATCCCAGACTGTTCTGTTGAAGCTGCCATGGTTAAAGTAAGTTCTACAGAAACATTGGATTGAAGGGTATAGTTATGTGTATTAATGCCCAGAAAGAAAAATATTATTGTGATCTTCAGTTTGTGAAATTCTTAGAGGCAGGCTTTTCATAAGCATCCTTTCCATATCTTAGTTTATGGGTTATCCAGTGAATTGAATGACATTTTATATGCATTATATAAAATGCCTTATAGTGGTTTGGGCATTGGGCTATGACCCTGAAGACCAGGTTTCAGTTTCCTACTCAGTCATGACACACTCTCAGCCCCAGAAAACTCTGTGACTGGTTCACCTTAGGGTTGCGAAAAGCTGGAGACGACTTGAAGGCACACAACAACAGCAAATCATGATTGCTTACCTACTATTAGGTTCTGGAAATATTGGAAGGGAGGGGAAAGCAACTAGACCACCGTAGTTCAAGAGTTAGAGGACACCTCTTACATATGTGCAAGTGTATGCCATAAGTCAAGTCTCGTCTGATGTATGCTGAAGAAAACCCCACTGACACTTCCAGCCATTGATTGGAGGCAGCAGGGAGTCCTCTCCTCACTAGCCAAATGGCTGGGGCTTTGCCAGGAGCCATTCTGGGCCTCTACTCTTTCCTCTGTATAACCCCAACCGGACTTTCATTTCTTGGCCTTCCAAAAGTCAGAAAGTATTTGAATATAACCCAGGAACCACCTCTTCTACATTGTCCAGTCTAACAGATATAAGGATGTACATAAGAATAATGGGAATGATTTCAACTGTTATTGGCAGGTGTTTAGTTCTGAAGGTGCTTGGATTTGTGTAAGCGAAGCTCTACAAATTCTTGGAGGCCTTGGCTACATGAAAGATTATCCATATGAACGGTATCTCCGGGATTGCAGGATACTTCTGATTTTTGAGGTAATAAAAAGAAACATCTTGGTATGTTGCAGTCATGAGGATGGTAAACAAGTTAATTCCCGAACTACCCTTTTAAACTTAAATATGAATGTGTGTAATACTGGAATAAATATATTTAACATATTCCGGCAGGGACATGGTGACAAATGTAGTGTTAGCCAACTTAGTGGGAGAAAACATAGTAATAAAAAGAGTCACATCAGGGCAAGTAGAGCATGAAAGATGGGCTCAGCCTCCCTAGCTCTGCATAGGATGCCAGTGGAACAGCCGTGATGCAGATTGTGCTTGTGTCCTCGCAGCAGCCAGAGATTTGGGATTGGGATGCCTGGCATTCTGAAGTGGCATCTGTGCATTTCCCTCCAGCCATCTAAGCTGAACTGGTCACTTTGGAAACCTTCTGCCTTGCTTGTCAAAACAAATTGCAGTGGAAATTTCCATTTATAAAAATATTTGCTTTGCAAGCTCAGTGAGCCTGTGTAGATGCAGGGCCGAATTCATAGCATAAAGATACAGGAGTGTGTTATCTAAATTTATCTTAGGCAAAGCATGAATCAGTGAGATAGCCAAAGATGAAATCCCACAGCCAGGTAAAACCATCATCTGAGTAGCCCTTTTTGGACTTTGTTCAAGCCACATGATGAGGTGAAGTCAAATGCTGTTGCTCTGTGCTGGGGACTTTTTGGTAAAGGAGAAGTGTCCTGAACATGTGCTGGTTCTCCCTATCTTTAGAAACCCTGATCTGTGGAGAAATTAGCCCATTGGAGTGCTTGTGTATGTACATAATGGAGAAAGAGCAACAACAGAGAGGGATCTGATCACTTTAGAAGAGCTTCAGATCAATCTGATTTGAAGATGACTAGCACCTGATATCCCTTTCTTTCGGGAAACTGAGGAGCAGGGCTGGACCTCCTCAGGAGGATTTCATCATCATCTTTGTTCATTTGGATTCTGCTGTATCCCAACAGAAGAAGCAGGGAAAAATCAAGGAAATTCTAGATCCACTTCCATAGCTACTATTCATATGTGGACTGATCAGGAAGAAGTCCTCTAGACAGGATAGTTCCATCTGGAATCTCTGTTGAAGCAGTAACATGAACCTGGAGATTCTGTTCGATAGTCAGCTTTAGTGGGTCTTTGTTTCTGTCACCTTCTCTTAGTTCTGAATGCCACTAAGCTCCATTTGCTGCAAAGCAGTGTGCAATAAAGAATGGGCACTTATAATTAAAACCAAGTGTGTGACATGCATCTGTTTAATTTAGCATCCTCAGTCAATGTATGCAGTAATTTTAATTAGCTTGTTGTTCAGCCATCTGTTCATTCTGAAAGCTTTAATTGCCAAGCAGCACCTGCTTAAAATGTAGTGTAGTCATAGTCCATCAGCATTTTTTCCCTTTCAAATCAAGTATTTCAAAAATGTGAGTGTTTTGCTTTCAGAACTTCTACAGATGTCAGATTTTTGTTACTTTTAGTCTCCAAAGAGGCATGAGTAATATTTTAAGTTTTTTTTTTCCTATATATAAAATTCAGGTCTTTATGTGTCGTTCTGAGGGAAGTGTTTTTGAAACATTGCAAAAACTGTTTTATTTATATTTCTGATCACCTCAATAACAAAGTTCTTCTGAAGGATTACAAAAGCTACTCAGAACTGTTGGTTTGCAAGCCAAGTAATTGTCAAGTCACATGGTTGTTTGTTTGTTTAGTTGCTGACAACTTGTCTAACCAGGAATTGTCCCATACACACCCCACTTACAGTGTCATTTGCATGGCAGAGAAAGGTATTGTTTTGTTTTTAAAAATGGTATGGTACTTTTCATTAGACATTTTCTTCTTAAGTCTGTGAGGAAGTTCCAGGGTACTGTGTATATATGAAGTAACAAGATTTTTAAGTGTAAGAGCTCCTTCTCAAGGACACACACAACAAGCTCCCACGCCCCTGCAACCATATTGCATCTTCCTTGAACACAAGGTGGGATGACTGTACCTGGCCCTGGACTGTTAAATGAAATAAAGGTGGAACAAGACATGAGACAGTAGGGCTTCATAGGTAAATATTTTTAAACCAGGAGAATTCTGTAATCTTATAATATCTGAATGTATTCTAATTAATCTTCATTCCATAGGGGGTAGAGGTTTAGTATGTTTAAAAGCAAATACTTCATGGCTTAAGTATAGAACCACTCTCAGTTTTATAATTCAGTGTGCCCCCTTCTGATGCAACCTCAACATGAACAAATATGAGGTTGTGAGAAGTGTCACATCCCATTATAGTCAATGGTTGCAACAGGTCCATGCCCATGCTACCAGAGCTGCGTGCACATTGCATCCGTTGAATACAATGGGATACGACACTTCCATGGGGTCATATATGGTTGGCACACCCTCCATTCATTAATAGTAAGCTCAAAGTCAGATGATGAGGTATTGGACAATTTTAACAACTTGATCAAATTAATACAGTCTCTGTTAACTGTTCCCCAACGTAATCTTGTTGGGCAAAAATTAAGAACACGACATGAGTGGTTTGATCAAGAATGCCACGAAGCCTGGAATTCCTTAAAGCGGCTTTTCAAATTGCATAAAGAGGAAACCAACTCTTGCTCAATATCAGAACTCATGAGACTGAAAAAACAGTACAAACAGTTGATCCGCCAGAAGAAAAGGGATAATATGCGAGTTTCTTGGGAGCGTCTGATAGCAGCAGCTAGTACAAATAACTCCACTCTCTTTTGGAGAGTGGTAGCACCATCTTTCCCAAGAAATATTTATAATCCATTATCCCAGATTCCAGCCCTTATCTGGGAAGACCATTTTAGATCTATGTATGCTGAAAAAGAACACTCCATGATTGAATTGGAACTGGATATATCTTCCCTTCCATACTGGCCCCCAGTCTCTTGTGTAGAAATCAAGAACTTAATTAAACAACTCAGACCAGGGAAAGCACCTGGTGCTGATTTTATCACCTGTGAGATAATAAAAAATGACCTAGACTGGTGGATCCCGATGTTAACCTCACTTTTCAATGTAATTGACCGTACAGCTATGATTCCAAAAGACTGGGGCTTAGCTATAATAATCCCAATTTATAAGAAAGGTAAAAGAGATGATCCTGTAAATTTTCGCCCAATCAGTCTGTTAAGTCAGATTAGTAAAATGTATGCTAAACATCTACAGGTTAAATTAATAGACTGGATGGAAACTGAGGGTATTTTGAGGGATGAACAAGCTGGTTTTAGGGAAGGTAGATCGACAATAGATCATGCAATGGTACTGCAACATCTCGCAGAGAAGTACACTCACCAAGTTGGTCAGTCTCTCTATGCAGCATTTATTGATTTTAAGTCAGCATTTGACTCAATATCCAGATTCAGATTATGGCTTAAACTTAAAAGTTCCACAATAGACAAGCACTTACTTCTGTTGCTCATCAAAATCCATGAGAATACCAGATTGAAGGTCAGGTTTGGTAATAAAGGACATGGTACTAAGGAAGTACAAGTAAAGAAAGGAGTCAGACAGGGATGTGTACTGGCTCCACTTTTATTTAACTATTATATAAATTCATTGATTCCTTATATGAGTAACTCTGCCTTCCATCCCCCTAAATTAGCCCATAGGCATATTAATTTATTACTATATGCTGATGATGCAGTAATCTTGTCATTGACCTCTGTTGGCCTTAAGAGAGCCTTTAGATCACTTATCCAGTACTGTGCTGAAGAGGAATTAATAATAAATTACACCAAGACTAAGATTCTTACTTTTTCAAAACATCCTAAGCAAAGAAGTTGGGTTCTAGGAAGACAACTAGTCGAGCAGGTTAAGATCTTTAAATATTTGGGGATAGTTTTTCAAGCTTTAGGAAGTAGAAATGCACACTCAGATTACGTGTCCAGTAATGCGCAGAGAGCTGCTGTAGCCATTCAAAATTATTATTTCAGCAAAGGAGCACAGTTCATCCCAGCTGCAATTAGACTATTTACAGCTAAAACCCGAGCTCAACTGATATATGGAGCTCAGCTGGGGATGTATAGTAATATGATCTCTCTAGAAAGAGTCCAAACAAAGTTTCTGAGGAATATTTTTCAGGTTGCTCGATGTGTTCCAAATGCTGTATTGCGAAGGGAGGCAGGAGTCAGTAAATTGGAATCAAGTATCTGGTTGAACATCCTTACCTATTGGCTAAAGCTACATAATAATCAGAATGGACTGACCCAGTTAATTCTGGTTGATAAATATAAATCCTCATGGGAAACAGCTGTGCTTCAGAAGTTGAGCCTTTGTGGACTTTCGAGCAATTATATCCTAGGATTAGGATTAGATCAAGCAAAAGCTATTGTTAAACAAAGGATACTAGATATAGAAGGTCAAACAGAAATTGCTACATTTACTAATTATATATTTGCCAATAATCAACTGATGATCTCTAGACCGGCCACATACTTATACTACGTCACTGTGCCCAAATTCAGGAGAGCCTTAACATTGGCTCGATTTAATGTTCTTCCCACAGCGATATTGGAAGGGAAATACAGGAAAATACCTTATGAGATGCGATTTTGCCCTTGCAATACCGGTGTAGTAGAAACTACAATTCATGTACTTCTATATTGTCAGTTTTACCGAGATATTCGACAAGAGCTGATCACTCCTCTACTAATCCAATTCCCAGGACATTCTGATGGTTTTTATCTACGCCATCTGCTGGATAATCAGGAGCAAACTGTCATGCTCAAAGTAGCAAAGTTTTTGTATATCATGTGTAAGATACATTTTCAAACGGTTAATAATAGTAATAGTGGCTGATGCGAGCCGTTTAAATTTTGTTATTTGTCCTTGTTAGTTTTTATGTATTTATTCTGTATTTATTATTGTTTTATTGGTCAATGACCGAAATAAAGTGTCTGTCTGTCTGGTTGGCACACTGTAGTAAGACAGTAACCCATTTTTTGGTCATCAAAATGGGCTGGTTCCTAAAACTATTAGTGCACACGACGCTTTAAACCATGCTCATCCAGATGACAGACTTCAAATCTCATAAGCCGCAGGTAACTTGGCTAATAGGAGTAATAAGTATTGTCAGTGAAATCTAGAGGGCAACAACTTCTTCACCTCTGATCTACATGTTAGTTTGTCTGCCTTACATATGTTAAATTGCCTAAAATAAACTTTTCTCTGTTTTAGGGAACAAATGAAGTTCTGCGAATGTATATTGCTTTGACAGGCATGCAGTATGCAGGCAAAATCTTAACAGAAAAAATAAAGTATGTGGTTTTGGTTTTAGTTTTGTTTGTTTTGAAATAAGCATCTTAGATGAGTATTTACTGTACAAATTAAAAATTGGTAGGTGGGAACAGCATAAAAGAAAGGGACTGCATCTAGGCTAAATGTTCTTAATGGTAGTTAACATGTGCTAACCTAAACTAGAAATAAGCCTTTTATTTTTACCATTTTAAAGTGCAGAATAGACCCTAAACTGAATTCATATGAAATTAAAACCATGTACTTTTTTTTAGCGTCTTAGACACACCCCAAAACCGTAGAGAAACCCACTTAATGTGCCCAGTTAATCACGGCTGTTCATTGAAAATCTTCATTGAAATCTGAGTTTTATAGTTATATGCCAGCAGTAATTCCAGAGATTTTAGGGATTTGGTGCCATATCTGCATGGTTAATGCCAGCCTTAATAGTTGGTGGATGTCATGTGTCAGGATGTAGTGTAAGCCATGGCACCCTTTTATATATTACAACCCATCAGCATGATGTACTTTAACCTTTTAGTGCTGTGGATTGGGAACCAGGCAATTATCTTCTTTTAAAGTGTGAGCAGCACTTGAAATGAGTATCTCGAAGTAAACAGAAAATACAAAGAGAGAGATACTGCATTTAATTTAAGGGAAAGGAGGATTCAACAGTTTTGATGCCTCTTGAGAGCTATGGCATTATACTGGAGAAACAGCCTAATGCTAAAGATGCATCTCTCTCTCTCACTCTAATACCACAGGGAAATTAAGAAGGGGAATGTGGGCATGGCACTGAACATACTTCTGAACAAGTTCCGTGACAGCATGGGTAGAAAAGTAGATCTAGGATTGGTTGGAAAAGATGGAGTGGTTCATCCCAGTCTAGAAGTAAGTACTCCATGCAACTGCTGTCAGTATGCCTGGGTGATTTGTTGAACAAAAATGACATTCTTTGGGCTTTTTGTTACTGGCTAATACATTCCATGTAGGAGCTGAGGAAGCTGCCTTATGGGAAACCATCACCACGTTCTGCATAATGTGCAGTGTTCACCAGTGGCTTGCCAGGATTTCAGACACAAACATGGCCTTACCTGAGGATGTCAGAAGATGCGTACCCTCTGCCACTGTTCTGTGGCCCTTTGTACTCCCCTTTTTTAGGGAAGCGTTTGGATTGTAATTGGAGGTTGTAGCAGTTTTTTGGAGCTTGTAGCAGTTTTCTTCTTGCTATTTCCCTCCCTCCCCCCCAGATTGGGTGTGATATCATGCTTACTGGAGTGCCATCATGGAAGGAGGAAGCAGGGAGTCAGTCACTTTTGTTAGTTCTTCCTTCCCCTTTGGCTCCCTGTACTTTTTGAAAAGTTGGTCTTGAGGGTTAGAGGATTCAATGGAATAACATGAGAAGTGAAACAAGAGGACTCAGGAGCACGGGGATATGGAGGGACAACCTTCCTGCTTCCTTACTCCAGTGGAAAGTCTCTGCTGAATTATTTTGGCTCTGTTGAACAAACGGAGTCAGAGTGGCTCCAACCCCACTGTGTTTAGTTTTTAACTTACAATTTTAGTTTGGTAATCCCCATTAAGCCTTTAGGAAAGGTAGAACATGAATGTTTTAAACAGAGAGCCTAGGCCACACAGATCTGTCTTCTTATCAGACTTCATAGCAACATAGCAATTGTGTACTTGCTAGAGATTCGGGAGGATGACGGCCCACCCTTTTTGCCTAGCTGCCTCAAGCAGAAGTTCTGTGTGGAGGTGGAAGGGGATGTCTGGCAGAACCACACTGGCAGAGCTTCATGTTCTGCGAACACTAAGCAAGATCTCAGCCAATGCGATCTGCTGAAGCGGCAAGTCTCTCACTAGACTTGGGTCTCAGCAGCTGAAAGCCTCAGGCTGAAATTCAATTCCAACTGGCTCTCCAGGTGCCTGAGGTTTTAAAGATTGTGTTTATCTATAATTTATTTGTTTGTGTGTGCAGAACTGAGAATGCAAACATGGAAACATGCAAACCGTAGTTTTTGTTTTTCTTTAATGTTGCAGGAAAGCACCAAGAAACTTGAACAGAATGTTTATTATTTTGGAGTTACAGTTGAAGGTTTGCTGAGAAGGTTTGGCAAGGTAAGTAGGACTCTCTTATGGGTGGAGGAAAAAAAATCCCTCTCTCCATCCTTCACCCCTCTATTCAAAACAGCCCAGCCAGAGTGAATATTTGTAACCAGACTCTCTTCTAAGCCCAATAAATGCCTTCATGGTGCATGCTAAAGAGCATGGAACATAATTGCACTTCTGTTCAGCTTCTCATTGAGTTTCAGAAAAAAATTACAAAAACATCTTAATGAATAAAATTGAAGAACATGTATGAGGAGATGAATCAATTAAATTTATTTTTTCCAGTAGTTTGGGTAGAGTTACTGTAGCCTAAATTAAAGAGCATAACAAATTCTTCATTTATGTGTATAATGCTAGCATTTGACAGCTGCTGTCTTAGTTTTCTGAAGCACACTGTATAGTTCACAGAGCTGTTTGGAATTGTGACTAGGGAGTAGGGATGCACAGACTTCTAGAAGACTTTGCGGGAGGCAGCTGTCTCAAGGGTTGGGAAACCCTGATGAGAACCCTTGTAGAGCCACTTCTTGCCATCAAATCCACAATTAGTCAAGTTAATCAAATTAGTCAAGTTTTCTGCCAGACCAATCATCTTGCTGCTTCTACCCACCCGTGACAACTGAAAGCCTCAGGCTGAAATCCTGAATGGGGAGCAGCCAAGGAGCATGCAGCTGTGTTCTGATAGCTTGATGCAAGACAGTGATGTTATTCTCTAGGCACCTCCAGAGAATCCCCCAGGTCTTGCAGAGTGCTTGCATTGTCAGGCGATCAGAACATAACCAGATGACCCTTGGCTCCCCCCATCCCACTTTTTGTATGGCTGTGCCAGGAGGATGAGGAGCAGCTACATTCTAATAACTGGTATGAAACAATGCAGACTTCTTCTGGAGCTTTGGAGGGGGGCGGGGGCGGCCTGGCATCATTGTGTTGTAGGAGCCTAGCTGTTCTTGAAGCAGTTAAATAATTGCCCCTTCCCCATTGCAGAAATGACTTTAATGAAGAGTCACATCCCTGTTACTAAGCTACTAAAATGTTTGCTTTTATCAGACTATCGTAGATGAGCAGATGGTTCTTAAGAGAGTGGCAAACATCCTCATTAATCTGTATGCAATGACAGCGGTTATATCCAGAGCTAGTCGCTCTATCTCCATTGGTCTGTGTAATCATGATCATGAGGTGAGTTTATATAGATCCTGTGCAACACTAACTAATATGGTGGTGACCATGAGTGAAAACTATATTAAGTAAGCAGAAGGGAAAAATCCAAATTGCTTCTGAGACTATCATGATGCACTTTGACTACATTGTCAGTAGAGGGGAAGACATATTCAAGCTTGGAACTGTGTGCTTGCAAAAAATGTTTTGTGTAAAAATCCAGATTTTTCCTTTTAACTAGTGATGGGAAGAACCTTGATGTAATAATACCACTGGCATGGTAATTAAAGGCCAAGATCCTACATCAGAAGACAAAGTTCCAAATGTATGGAACGGTGATGCATTTCTCCTCACTCAACCCAACCTCCTTTAATTGCTATAGCCCACCCATACACAGCTGTTTGCTGGTCAATGGAGAGCACAGGAGGGTGAGCAGAAAAGCATCCAGCTTTAAAACTGTAGGTGGACACACACTCTATGGAACCTCTTGGTGGTCTTCTGGAGGTCCTGGAGGATGATGTCAGTGCTAGCCACCCAGCTGTAGGAAAACAGCTGGACACTTTGCCACCCTGCTGCTCCAGTAAAAATGGCTGTGTTGTGGTAGGGGCACACAACAGCTAAAGTTGAGTAGGGGACTGGTTGTTGCACAGACCTCGACAACAACCAAAAAAAGTGATTTATAGACATGGAAGTTGGACTTGTGTCTTTGTAGCTAACAGGATGCCAGCCAAAGTTAGGTGCATTCCTGATTAGTTTTTACATAACTGTTGGGTAAATGGAACCTCTGTATTGAAGGGTTGTGTGTCTGAGCATTTAATGGTGAGGCTAAACAGAATATGGTGACTACTCAGCGTCCAGGCTATTTATGAGCCACAGTGTGCAGTTGCTAATGGGAGATGGTCAACAGCCTAGGTCAGGCTTCTAACCTGAACCACTGAGGTCTTTCTTCCAGCAGCATCGAGACGCATATAAATACTAAGACGTTCATATTAAAACCAATTACACAATGCCAAATGTACATGTATAGTTAAGCTTAAGCAACTGCCTATTATAAAGGAAAATACTGAGTCTGTAGCTAAAAGTATAAACAGACGAGGTTCTTTGGAATGTCTGCAATCATGATTCTTTTCCAATTATTTTGGGATAAGAACTGAAAAATCCTTTCTGTTAATGCTGTCAAACTTCAGTCCTTGAATCTTTTTGCTTTGGGGCAACAGTCACTGTGAATAAAAGGTGGGGGGGAGAGGATTATTTTCTACTTCATTGGTAGATTACATAATGTATCTAAAATAGATAAATATAGATGGGGCTAAATTTACAAACATATTTCAAGTCAAAATACTTGATACTTGAAACCACTAATGGTTTAACTGACTTTCTAGGTGCTGCTTACAAATATTTTTTGTACTGAAGCTGCTTTCCAGAATAATTATGCAATGGCAGAGCTGGAAAAATGTAAGTGTACCAATTGAGCCAAATAATACCATTTTATAATTCCAGTTGGAATGCAGAATAAATACTAAACTCCTTGCTGAAATGCAAAAGACGTAGAAAACTCGAATCAGTACTACTGACACCATTTTTGTTCACAGGAGATGTCTTTTAAGTCTGTACTGAGAGCTTGGATGCCAAAGCAGGCCTCTGATACTCCCCCCGCCCCCAATTATATGCTCTTCCTCATAATTAGTACTAATGCGACAGATGCTGCTACCAGCTCAACAGCTTGTGTTTACAGTCTTGGATTTTAAAAATTCTGTTTCTCTCATTTAGATGTGGCACTAAAGGAATTGTTACTTCTGTTTCCATTATTTCTAGTTGCTCCTGAAAACATGGATGACAGTATTAAAAAAGTGGCAAAGCAAGTGCTGGAAAAGAGGTCCTATATTTGTTCCCATCCACTCGATAGAACATTCTGAAGATTGGGAAAGAATGACTCAAGTGCTGCTTCTTAAACATACGAATGGAGCCATGCTTCCCACTGTGCAACTGAATGCACACAAACTAAATCCTCTGTTTTACTCCTGAGAGGCAGGATGAATGAGAGACTACTTTTAATGAAACATAAATCTACCTAACTTGCAGCGCAATTTTTAGAAAATAAATTGTATCAAATTCTGTATGCTTGCACAGACATGACAAATATTCAGACAATCCGTACAGTACCTACTGTAATAGTGGGTATTAGGTGGCCCAGCTTGATGACTGCAACCTTTGTCAACATAGTAAGTGTTGAGAAATTCTGGCAGTAATAGTCCAACACACTTAAATCCCACCAGTGGTCTGCTGTACGCAGCAGAGAATGACAGCTTTGAGAAGTTACAGATCTTAAGGGAAAAAATAATGTCTGAAGGGAAATCAGCAGGTGGAGCAGATCTTGATTTTTGTTATCCCAATAACCAGGACTAAAAGTGTTGGACAGAAATTTCCAAGAAGTAATTAAACCTATCAAGACATAGAGGAGAGAAAGAGCAAGTACTGGATTTTTACCCCATGTTCGTCAGGAGACCACAGCACAATCAATGCTAATTCATCCCCCGTATTACCTGCATCCTGCACGTCTCCTGTTATTTTATCCTGTAAGACTGATTGCTGTGGGGGTCGCCTCTTGTACTGAAATGAATGTTTATGACACACTGTTCTGAAAAACAGAATAGGTTCTTTACATTTATGCCTAAAATATCCAGTGTCTAAGATGCTGAAATATTCATGTTCATGCATTAAGTTCTTACTTGAACCTTCATGGTACAAACATGTATGCAGTGTACTGAACAGGGCTTGAGAAGAGATTAGCTAAACTTCCCCAGAACAAAACATGGAGCTCAATTTTTAAATCTCCAAATCATATAAAATAAAGATGTACATTTAATTTTACACAATTTTTGAATGGCAGATTGTATGGTATAAGTTTTGGATCATTTATCTTGCTGGGATGAGGAAGGGGTGTCATGATGTTTTGACTTAATCGCCTTTTAAAAGAATAGTAGCATGAAGGAGTGAATGTTATCGACTCTCAAAACATCTCTTCATGCTAAACAGAATATGAAGTGGTCTTCAGTTGAAATGTTTTTAATGGTGAATTCTTGCTAGTATTTAATTCAGAAAGGAGCATTTGTAACTGTTTACACGCATCAGTAAATCCTTTACAGTTTCCTCTTGTCATGGCAGTTTGTTGAGTGACTTACCTGAAATCTGCTCCTTTCAGACTTTTAAATACATTGTAATTCCGTTCATAGCATGGAATTATATTGGCATTTAACTTCAAGCTGACGTGCGGTTCATTGCCAGGAACAAATCCTTTACTGAAGCTGGCCTCTACCACATTGCCTAATATTTCTGCAGTTGGAGTAGGCTAACAGAACAAAAGCAGTAGGTGTCACAAATTAGCTTCTTGACGTCCCTGAAGTGTTTGCAACAGCTTGGAACTGGACATTCATTTTGGCTTAAAAGATGGTTAAATATACTCTATTATAAAACAGCAACAAGAGTTAAATAGACACAAAACTGATCTCTCTTCAGCCCAGAGTTTAAAGTGTTATAAGCAACAAATTTATGTTGGGAGACTAAAATGTTGTATTCAACTGGTGCCACTGACAGAATTAAAACACTTAGGAAACGATATCAACTCATATTTAAATAAGTTCTTGCCATAAGCTTAGAATGATTCAATTTAGAATTGTTGTGTTTGTGATTTCCAAAAGGTAAACTTGCCTGAATCTTTAGGGACAACTTTGTGGGTTTGTCCTTTAGGAGCCCCTGGAGACGTGCTAGCTGGCAACTGGCTTTTGGTCCACTTGAAATGAGCTCTGTTGCTGGGCAGCACCTATGGACTTTCAGTGCAGTGTTGCAACATATTTCTTTCTTAGCTTCTTTTGTCCAGACACATCCATTGGAAAAGGAAGACAAGAATGGGATTATGAAAGTGCTAGCTGATTCCTTCTTTAACTTTAAAAAAAAGGCTGATAATAATACATATTTTCCTCAAGTAAGTTCCCAAATGTTTTTGAATGATGTAATTTTCAGTCTGTTTTGCTGATACCACAATTTGAGATCAGAGTACTAGAGCTAACACAAGAAAATGGATGGGGCAACACTCCTGTAATGCATTAATAGTGAGCATGCATCACCTCAGCCTGGTAGTGTTCTTTTGGCCTAATAAATTTTAGTAAGCCCAAAAGAGGGATGATGACTCAGTGGCTCTTTAGGTGTTGCTGACTAACATCACTGCCTCCATTGGAGGGGACTGAAGTGAAGTCCAAACCATGGCGGGGGAGGGGGGGCATATTTCCCACCGTGGCCTGAAATCTTGTTTCTAAAACCAATAATCACATTACAACATTCCAGTGGTGACTCTGAACTGGCTCAAAGCCCACTTATGTGAGGCGCAGAGACCACAAAGAAGAAGCAGTTGTTCCAATTTCAGGGAAAGAAAGATGGACACCAGTATATAGAGACCCCAGATGAAAACAACCATTTCCCATCTATCACAAAGAATAGAAAGAAAGTTGCTCTTCATTTATTAGAAGTGCTGTGGTACTGTTTTTCTGTTGACTAAACCTTTTACTTGTCACCACAAATAAAAGGCCCATGACCATGAGATCCAGAGCAACAGGGGAAAGTCCTGAGGCCACTCTACATATTGCCTTTACAGCATTGTTACGGAATGCATCCAATAAAATAAATAAAATAAAATTGTGTATGTGAAATTGTGCCAAGAAAATCCTGTGATATGGTGACCCAAAGGTGAACCTAAGAAGTTGAAACAACGTGAAGGCTCACAACTCTGTATTTTTGGTCACTGCAGAGATTGGTATTCTCTTCTTCCATCTGCAGTGTCTCAAGCGCCCCTTTGGACTCACCATTGCACTTCACTATCCCTCTGAGGCCATTCCATTGCACAGGGGAATGTAGAACTACCTGGCTATGTTCTTATTACTAGCTACAGATCAATTACATGATCTGTTCAGACCTCCAGGGCCCCCAGTGGATCTTGGCTGAAGAGGTGATTAATCTGACGATAGGGACATGGACAGATGTTTCTCTGATCTCCTCTGCTTTCCATGAATAACAAAATGGCTGAGGGCAGGGGTGGGGCTACCAGCGTTCAACACTAAATCCTCAAAGGGGGTGACAGGGTACCCATAACAGACTTCCATCTACCACACTCTTACATTACACTCAACCATGTAGGATCTCACCCACAGGGTGTGTGCTATGCTCCCCCTTTCCACTCCCTACCAAAGACAACTTCCCAGCATTATGGCCACCCACCGCAGTGCCTGAGCCATGTCCAGCTACAGATCCGCTATTGGGAAAAGAAGACACTGCTCTCTTGGACCTCCCATATACTAGCGTATGCTGGAGATCTGGAGAGGATGTCTGTTTTCATCTCCCAGCTGCAGAACTGCAACTGAATGTTGCCTGCTGGGCACCCTATGCAATCCCCAATCACTAAGAGATTGCAGGATCACATTCTGGTGTTATGAAGTTGCCTTCTGTGGGGGGGACGGTGTACAAGGAGGGGCTGAATATCTCTTTCAGTAACATCTCCAAAATTGCATACAGTGACATAGCCCTGGGTTACATCAGGATTCCAACCTTTCTTTTGGGATGGGTAATACTGTTGGCATGGCTCACAACTGTATGGTATTAGGGCTGGGCAATCTGAGGACTTCTAGATACTACAGCCTCCAGCTTCTCTTAAGTCCCAGACATGGCCTGTGCTGAGTTGTAATAGTTCAGAAATGTCTGGAGGGCAACAGGCTGCCTATCCATGGTAAAATGCGTGTTAGTTGACAACCTAATCTGAGAGCATTTGTATGTCCTGTAAACTGAATAAAAGCTCCTTTGCAGTAACTGGACAAGGAGCCTGTTGTTTGGAAGAATTCAATATTTCCTTATATCTGATTTGCAGCTGCAATGCACCACTTAAGTATTTAGAGCCATCCTTAACAGCAGAGTGCAATGTAGTAAATACCTTCTCTGTGGGTGTCAAATGTCACAACAGAACATGGCGGTTTTTTGTAAAGCTCAAAGTCCTCGTTCCTTTTGTCCCAACTCCATCTGTCTCGGTCCAGAACTGGCTTCAATCTGCCAGCATTGAAAAAGTTCTCCTGCCATTTCTAAATGAATAGTAATTTTTTAGAATAAAAAAGCATATTCTGAAAATTTGCACAGCAATATGGTGATACATTTTCTATACTATTTACTGAAATACAGGTACTTCCACGAAGCAATTTCCTTATGCTGAATAAGAAAAGAATGCATTACAGGCTTTGATACTGGCCTTTGTGACCTGAAATAATACCTAAGAACAAAGCTCCTTATCTATAGTACCAGCATACTGGTTTCAAAATACCAGGCTGAACTTCTATTTCTCAAACAGCAATTTGCTACTGCTATACAGGAAATATATTTTGAAATTTGAGTGCACTTTCTAAAGCAGTACAGAATGGCAACAGCAGGTCAAAGCAAAGGCTTTGTTAAAATACCCATGTTTTGTTTTCTTTAATAAATTGGCAGATACCCTGGAATAACATCAGCTGCTACACACTGGGATGTTAACACAATGGTACTGATTAGTACGCTGAATAAACAGTTCAGGACAGTTCCAGTAAGTTCCTATACTTTCACTTTCTTAAGTCTTTTAAGCATCAACATCTGGGATTGGGGTTTCCTCTTCTTTTTGTCCAGAATACCAAATATCAAGGAAGTCGAAATAAATGAATAGAAAAACAGTAAATCTAATCTCAGTAAAATAGGTCCCCATTGAGTAATCAATTCTAGCATGTACTCTCATTTTCTGTTCTCACAAAGTCTTTTTTTTTTTTCAAAACTAAAATCCTACTGAATTGCCATAGAATGGTGGGACAGTTCATTCCTTTATTTTCAATAGTTATAGACTGCCTGTTCACAAATAGTTCCTGGGCGGCTTACAAAATAATGTTAAAAGCAACAACAGTAAAAATACTAAAATCAGCCTTTGTTTCTGGATACAATTCAAATTGCTGGTCATGACCCATAAAACCTTATACAGCTTAGGTCCAGGCTATCTGAAAGACCATATCTGCCCATATGAACATGCCAGAGTTTTAAGATACAGAGAAGAAATCTTTCTCTTGGTCCCACTGCTGTCCCAGGCTTGCTTGGTGAGAATTGCCTTCCACAAGAGGCTAGGCTGGCTCCCTCCCTGCTTTCCTTTTGCTAGCAGGCAAAAACCTTTTTCTTTAAGCAGGCTTTTAGCATATAAGCAGGGAAGCTTTTATTGGGATGCTTTATCTTTTTAAATTTTGGATGTCTTATTAGGAGCCAGCATGGGTTTGAGCACTGAACTACAACCCTGGAGACCAGGGTTTGATTCCCTCTGACTCCAGGGAAACATGCGTGAAGTTTGGCCTGTCAGATACTCTCAGCCCCGTGATAGGGTCACCATGGGGTTCCTATAAGTCAGGAACGACTTGAAGGCACGCAAAAAAGTCTTACTAAAAGATTTTATATTGTTTTATATGGGGGTTGTAATTGGTTTGGTTTGGTTGTTTGATTGATTGACTCTGGAAGCCACTTGAGTTCCACTCTGGGATAAAGGTGGAATACATATGAAATGAAATAAATAAAATCAGAAACAACGATTGAAGTATGACCATAAGAGCTAAAAGGGCTTTTAAAAGCTACAGTAGGAAAAAAGAGGTACAGTTGGCCCTCCATACCCATGGTCTCCAGGTATATGAGCTTGAGCATCCTATATGTAAAATGGCAGAAAAATGTTTGTGGACTGAAGCATCCATGCCCACGTTGCCACCATTGAATATAATGAGACATGAGCATTCACTCATTTTGCTATTTGTGTGGCTTCCTGGAATGGAAGCCCCCCCCATATATGAAGGGCACACTGTATATACATGGTTCTTAAAGGACTTTAGAGGGAACTTCAGACAAGCTACCTGGACAAGGTATTTCTTAATCAGGCCCTCTCACACACAGCTACAACTGATTGGGCCTCCAGTGATAAATTCAAGGTCTGTGTAGGCACATGTGGAAAGAGTCTCTCTGTCTCTGTCTCTGTCTCTCTCTCTCATGGGGTGTACCACTACAAGTGCATGTGACAAGAACAATAAAAAATGAAGTTCTGTTACCTCCTTTAGCTCCATCAGTCGTGCCTCATCTGGCATACGAGGGTGCAAATTAGATTCAATGCTGCTCTTAAATCCAGGATATACAAATCCTTCTGGTGAGAGCCATAACTTCTTTGATTGCTCTATGGATTCTTTCCGTGCAATATGCACATCCACTGGGTCAAACATACCTGAGAGATATTCATGACTATAAGCATACCTCTGTCTTGGCACCTACAACAGATAAATGTTTTGGAATATTTCTGTAACCATGAACTGTCAACTGGTAAACCTATGAAATTAAAGGATTATAAAAGAACAAGAGTTCAATACTTTTTCAGTCCTACTCTTACTGATGAAAGGGTTAAATTGTAGAAACTGCTTGCTTGAGTAGAAAAATACAGAAAAATTAGTCAGGCAGATGCGTCTCTTATCTTATCAAGAGCTTAGGTATGCGGCTTGGCAATGCATGGGATATAGAGAGTTTGGGAGTCGATGCAACCAAGGGAGAATACTCCCTGGTACAGAGATACTTCATTTTTGAAACTGTAATGTCGAAACTTAAACTTTTGTAACCTGTACTTTTCCATATATGGTAATTATTTCCTGTACTTGTTTTTTAGAAAGTATAAATGTGTGCTGAAACCTAAAACGGGGCTCTCAGTCTTTTGGAAATTGATTCCATTGAGATCCCTGCGCTGCATAATAAACTTGTGTTTTCTAATCTGCTGGTCTCAATTCACTGGCTCACCACAACATTTTCTGGTGCATTGGCCGGGAATTGTGAAGGGCTTTTGCCCACTTTGGCAGACGCCAGGGCGTCGGGACCGTCGCCCCCTTCCTGATACAACCCAGGGCGCCCTCGACTTTCTTTTGTCGGAAGGATTGGTTCGGAGTGGGGTGACGGCTCTGGCGACGGCGCTCCAGCCAAGGAACCCGAGGTCGGAGCAGAAAACAGAACCCTCCCACGACTGTGGGTGAGTGACCTCCCTGCAAACTCGGGGGGAAGAGGGGCCTGATCAACCCCTTTCAGCTTTGCCCTAGTACCCCACTGTTGTTGTGGGTGAAGCCGCAGAGCTTTTGGGTGTGGTATTGAAGGTGGGAGGTTGTGTGTTGGTGTGAATGTGTGAAAGGACGGTTGTGTGACGCCGCAGTT
Source organism: Cyclura pinguis (assembly GCA_030412105.1). Taxonomy (NCBI): domain Eukaryota; kingdom Metazoa; phylum Chordata; class Lepidosauria; order Squamata; family Iguanidae; genus Cyclura; species Cyclura pinguis. The sequence goes on from CM059600.1 coordinate 86,571,502, forward strand.
TCCAAGTCATGCCGTTGAGTTTCCAGGTGCTTGGATCGGCATGAATTGAGTGCTGTCTCTCCTCCTTTGTGTCGATTCGTGGGACCCCTTACCCACGGGTCAAATCCCTTTTTCCTTGTGTGTGTTGTCCGCTTTGGGAGGAAATGGGAGGGGGACAGAGCCAACAAACCCCTTTAGGCTGTATGTTGAAAAACTTTAAGAAAGGATTTAGTGGGGATTATGGAGATCCCCGAATGATGCTTGAACGGTTGAGGACCTTATCTGAAGTAGAATGGCCATCCTTTAAGGTGGGGTGGCCCCCGGAGGGGAGTCTGGAACCCTCACGAATCAGGGCAGTGTACTCAGTGGTTGTCGGCGAGCCTGATCAATATCCATACATAGATTCATGGGACACAGTGGTCACTCAAAACCCCCTTGGTTGCGGAAATGTCAGGAGCAAATTAGTAGGGCTATGGTAGTAATGCAGGATCGGACCAGACGAAAGTTTGGAAAAGGACAGATATTGGCGGAATCGGTTCCGGAGGAACCTAGTGCTCCCCCTCCCCCATATGTGCCACCGCAACCAGCTCCGCAGCTACCAGTCTTACCCCCACTGCAGCCAGCTTCACTGCCGCCAGCCCAACCCTTGCAACTGGACCTCCCAGAGCAGGAGGGAGCCACGGCCGGGGGATTGACGGATTCTAGCCCAGTTGCCCAGGGGATGGTGGGATCTCCCGGAGCCTATGATCTCAGAACAGGGCCGAAAGAGAAAGCCAAGATTAAGAAGTCCAAGCATCAGAAAAAGATGGATGAATCAGATGATACAGACAAGGAAAGTGGAGACGTGGTCGCACCATTGCGACAAGTTACTCAGCTAGTGGCAGGCCCCAGTGAAGAAGGAGGATGCCGGCAAGTACAGAGTTACCAGTACACCCCTTTCACCTCTTCAGATTTATTGAACTGGAAGACCCACTATGGATCCTATACTGAGAAGCCCCAAGAGATGGTAGAGCTGTGTACCAGCATTATGGCCTACCCATCTCCCCACCTGGCAGGATTGCCAACAATTGTTGTTGACTTTATTCACTACCGAGGAGAGGAGGAGGAAGTGGAGAAGGTAGCAGCGGCAAGAGCGGGGCCAGAAGTGCAAGATGTAAATGCCTGGGTGTGGGAGTGAGTCCCCACTGTGGATCCACAGTGGGATCCTAATGATAACCAACAACGGGACAGATTAGCAGAATATCGGGCAATACTGTTGACCGGAATGAGGAGAGGTGTGAAGAAGTCTATCAATATGGCCAAAGTACAGGAAGTGACACAAGGACCTACTGAGGCCCCAGGGGAATATTTGGAAAGGTTGTTAAAAGCCTACCGGCAGTACACCCCCATAGATCCGGATGCTGCCGAGAACCTCCAAACGGTGACTGCAGCGTTTGTGACAGGAAGCTACCCTGATATTTGGAAGAAGTTACAGAAACAAGAAGGGTTCGAAGGAATGAATATCAGTCAATTGGTGGGCCTTGCTCAAAAGGTGGACATAAATACGGAGCAGGAAGAAAAGAGGGAGCGAGATAGGAGAATGCACAAGAAAGCGGAATTATTGGCCGCGGCACTAACAGCAAAGGAAGGATATCGGAAAGGTGGAAGAGGAAGGGGAAGAAGCGGACTTCCATTGGGATGCAATCAATGTGCCCTTTGCTGTCAGGTGGGGCACTGGAAAAACGAATGCCCTAGACAGAGGGAATTGGCAGAGGAAAAGGAATGGACCGAGGAAGAGGAAGAGGGGCAAATAGAGGAAGAGGAAGAGTGATGAATGGAAGATATGAGCCAGAGGTGGACGAAGGATTCGAGGACTTGATTGGGCTGGCTGGAATGGAACTTTACGATTAGGACAGACCGGGCCCCCTTGCTCTCGGCCCCGGGGAGCCTATCGTCACAGCACAAATTGGGGGCCAAGCCATCCCAATGATGGTGGATACGGGCGCTGCCCGTTCCGTATTAAATTCAGCAGTAGCTCTAAAAACTGAAAATGCCATAAGAATTGTGGGAGCCACCGGAAGAACAGAGCAACACCCTCTTTTGGAGAAAAGAATTGTGGATTTAGGGAGACACCAAGTTACTCATCAGTTTTTATATTTACCAAACTGCTCTGTACCTTTATTGGGTCGAGATCTGTTGGCTCTCAGATTTCCATTGAAGAAGATGGGGTGATGGAAGTAAATTTTAGAGGACCAAAAAGCATCTCAGTAACCTACCCAATGGAAGAAGAGTGGCGAAGGTATCAGATCATGGTTTGTCAAGAACAACCAACTACCTTTGCACCCCCAGGGGTATGGGCCGAAGATAATCTGCCTGGGCTAGCCCAATTTGTGGCCCCCCATAGTAGTGGAATTGAAGCCAAATGCTGTTCTCATTCATGTAAAACAGTATGACTTGCCCAGAGAAGCCCTGGGAGGGATTCAGAAACATCTGGATCGGCTGAGGAAATACAACATAATTCGGGAATGCCGGTCTCCATGGAACACCCCGTTACTCCCTGTGTTGACGCCTGGAACGAAAGAATATCGCCCAGTTCAAGATTTAATGAGGCTACCGTGACCCTACACCCAGTGGTACCAAACCCGTAGGTTTTAATGGGACTAGTTCCATCCACAGCTACTCACTTTACGGTGTTGGATCTTAAGGATGCTTTCTTCTGTATTCGGGTGGCCCCACAAAGTCAAGAAATATTTGCCTTCCAGATGGAAGATGTTGTTACGGGCCAGAAAACCCAGTTTGCTTGGACTCGCTTGCCACAGGGTTGGAAGAACTTGCCTACAATTTTTGGGACATCCCTAAGTCAAGGCTTGAGAAGATTCAGATCTGAGCCCGAGAAACGAGTTTTGCTGCAATATGTAGATGATCTGTTGTTGGCAGCCAACAGTGAGGAAGAGTGTAAAGAGGCTACAGTGGAGTTGCTCCAGCTTTTGTGGGAAGCAGGCTACAAAGTATCTAGGAAGAAGGCCCAGTTGTGCCAGGCAGAGGTGCGGTATCTGGGATTCCAAGTGACTCAGGGAAAGCGAGCGCTAGGCCAAGAAAGGAAAGAGGCTGTGTGCTCTACCTGAGCCCCGGAGTCGGAAGATGGTGCGAGAATTCTTGGGTGCAGCTGGGTTTTGTAGAATTTGGATTCCTAATTTTGCAGTAATGAGTAAACCCTTATATGAAGCTACCAAAGGCCCGGAGAATTCTGAATTTACGTGGGGAACAGAACAGAAGAGGGCCTGGGAGCAGATAAAGAAGGCATTGATGGAAGCTCCAGCGCTGGGTCTGCCTGATGTGACAAAGACATTCATTCTATATGTTGATGAAAAAGGAGGAATAGCAGTGGGAGTACTGACGCAGATGTTGGGATCTTGGCATCGCCCTGTGGCGTACCTTTCTAAACAGTTAGATCCTGTTGCCAGAGGATGGCCTGGGTGCCTAAGAGCAATAGAGGCAACCGCCTTGTTGGTAAAAGAAGCAGACAAATTAACCCTAGGCCAGAATCTGACAGTGAAAGTCCCACATTCTGTATTGACTCTAATGGAGTACAAAGGCAACTATTGGTTCACAAATAGCCAAATGTCCAAGTATCAAGGAATGTTATATGAGAATCCTAGAGTAAAGTTGGAAACATGCACCACTTTGAACCCCGCAACGTTGCTCCCCGTAGAATCTGAGGTTACACATCATGATTGTCTTCAAACCATGGATGAAGTGTATTCAAGCAGACCAGATTTACGGGACACCCCATGGCCCCATCCTGATGTTACTTATTATACAGATGGAAGCAGCTTTGTACGAGAAGGAAAGTGAAAGGCCGGATATGCAGTAGTCACAGCGGATAAGATAATAGAGGCCAGAGCGTTACCCGTTGGTACTTCAGCCCAGAAGGCGGAACTCATCGCCCTTATTAGAGCTTTGGAACTAGCTGAGGGACTCATCGTGAATATATACACAGATTCAAAGTATGCTTTTACTACCCTACATGCGCATGGCGCACTGTACAAAGAAAAAGGATTAATCAACTCTTAGGGACAGGAGATCAAGTACGGAAGAGAAATAGAGCATCTGTTAGAAGCAGTATGGGCCCCTAGTAAAGTCGCTGTAATCCACTGTAGAGGACACCAGAAAGGATATGATCCAGTGGTTCGCGGGAACTGAAAGGCAGATGTGGCTGCAAAGGAGGCTGCGGAGAGGGAACCGGAAAATGAGATGGAAGATTTGCCCCAAGAATTGGTAACGCCACTCTTCCAAGTATCATTGAGTGACCAGACCCCTAGGTACACCCAACAAGAAAACGAGAGGGCTGAAAAAGAACTGAAGGCTATGTTGGACAAAGACAGTTGGTGGGTCTTGCCAGATGGAAGGCGGTACATACCCCAATCTATGAGATGGTCAGTTGTGCAGAAGGCGCACGAAGCTATGCACTTGGGAAAAATGACGTTAGCTCAGCTATTAGAGAAAGATGTGTTCATAGACAGAATGAGCCAGTACACCACGCTAGCATCGTCCCGGTGTCAGACTTGTGTTCGGAATAACCCGCGCCAAGGACCAAGATTGGAGGGGGGAATACAATATCAAGGATCTACTCCTTTTGAATCCCTAGTGGTGGATTTTACAGAAATGCCACGGACGGGACAGTACCGGTACATGCTGGTAATGGTATGTACTCATACCTGATGGGTTGAAGCATATCCTACCAGAACTGAGAAGGCAAAAGAGGTAATACGAGCCTTGCTTCGGGACATCATACCGAGGTATGGATTGCCCCTCCACATTGGATCTGACAACGGCCCAGCTTTTGTGCATGGAGTAATCAAGAATCTTGCAGAGACTCTAGGAATCACTTGGAAGCTACATTGTGCATATAGACCTCAAAGCTCTGGGAAGGTGGAGAGAATGAATAGAACATTGAAGACTCAGCTTGCGAAATTGTGCCAGGAAACCAAACTCAAGTGGTTAGATGCGCTCCCTATAGCACTTCTGAGGATAAGATGCACCCCCCATCAGACAACTGGGCTAACTCCATTTGAAATGCTATATGGAAGACCCCCAGCCATCCTAAAAGGACTAAGAGGGGATATTTGGGAGTTGGGAAGTCTGGCCCTCCAAGAAGAGGTGCAGGCACTAGGAAAGGCTCTAGAGAAGGTTAAAGCCCACGCTTTAGAGGTTAGACGAGTTCCGTTCCTCACAAAAGCACATTCCTTTCAACCTGAGAATGAGGTGTGGGTTAAAGACTGGAAAGGAGAGCCCCTATCACCAGGGTGGAGGGGGCCGTACCAGGTGTTGTTAGTTACCCCCACAGCAGTAAAAGTAGCAGGACTGAAACCCTGGATACATTATACTAGGGTAAAACGAGCATTTACTGATTGGACTGTGATCTCATCACAAGAAAACGCTCTGAAATTGAAATTGTCCCGACAGAGAGAGGGGAGAGAAGGTTCGAATTAGACTCTGCTGTGGTCGTACCAGGGAATTGACCACTCTACGCACAGTCAGATCCGCAACAGGTGAATGAAAAATCTAGGCTAGACCCTACTGCTGCCACACGTCTGGAGACTGGTAGCTCTACGTACGGTCAGACCTAGCGACTGCAGAGGAAGGAAGATAGGGACTAGGCCTTGCTATAGCCGCTCCGGAGGCTGACTATTCTACGCACGGCCAGATCCCCTACGGAGGATGATGATAATGAGCAATGAGTGTTAGTGAACTAGTAATAATAGTAGTGTGTATACTCTTTGGAATTTTAGCTCTGGTGTATTTCTTGTATATGTATAGAAGGTACTGGTGTGGGATAAGTAGGTTTGGACCCCTATTTGACTCTGAAGATGAAGCAGATAACGTTGATAGGAGTGTGGGGCATGATGTGTGGAATAATTGAGGCCAACTGGTTTAAGCAACACGCTGCACATATGTTCCAACAACATGGACCCAATGTCACTCTAATTTATTAACACCCACAGACCGTGTCAGATTTCGGTTTTATGCCCTCCCTCATTAATGAACCGGGAGTGGTTGTAGGAGCCCTGCAGTCAGCATTAAAGGGAAATCCCAATATGTTTGCTAAAGTTGACAGTAGTCTAAACAAAACTCGGTTTAGATGGCTGAAATTTTATACTTACTCCCCCGGAATGTGTTTTTGTTGTTACCATAGTGGAAACTGGAATTCTAAGTGGAAAGGATATATACAGCACCCCTCATTTTATGCTAAATTGGGAAATTATTCAGCCTGTAGTAATAGATTTTATTTGTATGGCTCATATAACAAATCCTATCAACCCAAAACAGATTTAAATGAAACCAGTCTTGGAGAGTTGTATCCGGAATATCCTATGTTTACTCCTAATTATACAGAATCTGGCAGTATATGCTCCGGATTGATGGCTCAGGATCCAAATTTATGGTTTTATTTTAATGGATGGGCCACCAATTATCACCCAGGGACTTATCAGTGTGTGGGAATTGGGTATATGACTATACCTGTTCAAGTTTTCCTTCCAGGATGACCAAAACGGGCTGTTAGAAGAAGGAACCTGGTGGGACCACTGGGTAGCCAATGTGAAGATCTGGTCATTGTAGGAGGGAAATTGGCTAAGACTGAGGCCAGTAGAGAGGAGGTGGACTAATAACGGGGGTCCTTACTTTGGGATCCTATCCAGGGATCATAGCTCAAGAAAATCGTAAAAGTATATTAAGATTGACTTGTAGATTGGAGAAAACTATAAATGCAACTGGGAAGTTGATACGGGCCCTTCAACAGGAAATTGAAGAGCTCAATCAGTTATTGTTACAACATCAGATGGCCTTGGATGACCTATTAGCCAGAAAAGGGGGGTTTTGTTCTATAGTCAAAGGAGGATGCAAAGTCACCTTCCATGATTTGAACAAGACTATAGAGGACGAGATACAACACCTACAAGGGCTAATACAAAACAATGACAGTGGCATTGGTAATCCTTGGGATTGGTTGACTTCCTGGTTACCAGATTTTGGCTGGCTGAAAACTTTGTTTTTAGGCATTATAGTTTTGATTGTAGGAGGGTTTCTAATGATATGTATTTCCTGTGCTATGAAATGTGTACAGGCCTCTCTCTCTGAAGCTATGGAGGGAAAGGCAGCTCCTTTTGCTGTAATGGCTCAAAAGCAGGCTTAAGCAAATTATGCTCAAATTGCAATAGAATTTGGCAGAAAAGAGGGGAATGATGAAGGTGTTAAATTGTAGAAACTGCTTGCTTGAGTAGAAAAATACAGAAAAATTAGTCAGGCAGATGCATCTCTTATCTTATCAAGAGCTTAGGTATGCGGCTTGGCAATGCATGGGATATAGGGAGTTTGGGAGTCGATGCAACCAAGGGAGAATACTCCCTGGTACAGAGATACTTCATTTTTGAAACTGTAATGTCGAAACTTAAACTTTTGTAACCTGTACTTGTCCATATATGGTAATTATTTCCTGTACTTGTTTTTTAGAAAGTATAAATGTGTGCTGAAACCTAAAACGGGGCTCTCAGTCTTTTGGAAATTGATTCCACTGAGATCCCTGCACAGTATAATAAACTCTTGTTTTCTGATCTGCTGGTCTCAATTCACTGGCTCACCACAACATTACAGCAAATTCTTTTATGAACTTCTAACATATGACTGTTAGAGATGTATAGACCGTGATATAACCTGAATTATTAAAAAGTCTGTTTATCAGTTATACCGACACCGCTTTCCTGTGTAAATTTACTGTAATAGTTTACTGGGAATGGTCTTTCTTGCATTCCCCACTGGAGTCTCCTGAAGAGGCTGGATCCAGATATAGGAAGATACACCTCTGTTGTCAGAAGCCCATTTTTCCTGCCCTCTGAAAATGGTGTACAGAGGACTGTGGTACTCTGTTGAACAGGATGAGCTGTTGTAGAATAGGGAAAGGGAGATTCCTAAAAATTAGGCAGATGTGCCTTCTGTTGGGGGATGATAGGAGTTTCAGCCCCACAGAAATGCAGCGGAAATACCAGAGTTCAGCGAGCCAACAGCAGCAGCCTTATTCCCCAGTAACGATACTCACACACAGAGGAGTTTCTTCCAAATAGGAGGCACTTTATCTTGCAGCAAAGTTCCGTTATATTCAAAACATAGAACAGATGGACAAAGGCTTGCGCCAGACACCGGTTTGGTCAACAAAAACATACTGGGGATTGCTTTCTTATGTACATATTTACAACCCATCAGGTAGAGGTTTGCACACCTCCCTCTATCATCTGCACACAACCCCAGTTTCTTATGCAACCTTGCAATTACCCACAGCTGGAGCATGATGCAACATCTTTGCAGTGGGCTGATCATTTTCCCAGGGTTCCCTGCCTGGAATCCCTGACACCTTCTGCCCAAACAAGACAGATTCTGGATCCAACTCTAGATATTCAGCAAAGAGCATGAACTAAATTCCCCAGTAATTATACACACAGACCTGCAGAAATGCCAGCACATTTGAGGTACTTCCAATGTATCTGGCTAGTTAGTAAATACTGGCTAAAAAACACATATGATTACAAGTATATAACTGCAAATGTATTATGTACACACTGAAACCATTAGAAACATCTGGGAGCTCTGCTTGGGTCATATTCACCTGCCAATTAGGAATCTCACAGCTTAAGGAGAACTTCATAAATTCCATAAAATAAGGGCAATCTCTGCTCTTAATCCACTGAAATACACTTCTGGGTCTTATGCAAGTCTTAACACCTTAATCCATAACCTATAAAAAGTACAGGCATCCAGTGAACAAACACAATTGTCTTATGTTTATTTCTTAGAATTATTCTCCAATATGGTGTTTTCTTTTGGGGGCAACAGAAGGATCTCATTTTCTACTCCTCTTATTTTAACAAGATCTATCTTGACTGATAAAAGTGTAGTGTTCAGTTTAATTATCATACATATACCCCACCTTCCAGTGTTTTTTATATTTTCATTTGGTTAACATATTTCTTGTGTGACGCCATGCAATAAAAAATAGTTAAACAAAGAATCCTGTATGGCTGCTCTCTCACCTTTGCCATCTCCTCTCGAAGTAGTTTCTTTGCCATTTCTGCAGCATTCAAGCTCTGACAGCTGTAGTTAAAGATGGACTTGCCATCAGAGGGAAAAGCCCTGATGGTTCTTGAGGCTTCCTTTTTCACCATCTTGCTGAGCAGGCTCAAGTTCTCAATATTAGACTGCAAGAAATATTAACATGAGAAAATATTCTGGCCCCACATAACTCTTATTAGACAAAATAATGCAGTTCTGAAAATAAAACACAAAACCATTACTATGGAGAAAATAACAAGACTGCCAGGTAAGACAGATATAGAATAAGCACTAGAACAGTAGTTCTTAACCTTTTCTTTACCATAAACCACCTTTTGCTGCTGCAGGCCACCAAGACTTAACTCAAGGTGGTTTCTGGTTGTATGTACACCAGCAAGAAATGTCACATGCTTTCTCAGCTACTCTGGGTCATTCACTTGCACATTCTCACTGCGTGCAGAAGTAGCAAATACTGAGTACATTTTTTCCTATCAAACAATTTCATGACTTTTGAACAGTTTGAAATATTGTAATGAAAAATTTGTACAGATGATGTCTGTCACAAGCAAAAGACTCCTGCTCTTTGAGATCAATGTATGACTGTCTGTCTGTCTCTCTCCATCTGTCTTTCTCCCTTCTATTCATTCTATTTTAACTGTAAAAGCTCGTAACATTTCTTCAACCCTTTGCAGACCCCTTGTGAGGGCATTGTGGCCTGCAGGGGTCCACAGACCCCAAATTAAGAATCACTGCACTAAAGTATTGAAGCAAAGCCAAATCATCACCTTTTACACCTTTCAAAAACACATCACCCAGGATATTCTTATAAGGAGATAACTCCTAATGTCCCCTGATTAGACACCAGGCAATCTATAGATAAATGGAGGGCAGGAACATGGATGAAAACTAGTTGGTGCTAATGGGTCAGATACCAAAAAGCTGAGCTTGTCCTGTAGTCTATCAATTGGCAGCTATTTTTCTGTTAAGATAGTAATTCAGCTACTTCTCCTCGCAACCACCCACTTTCACCAGCAAAGATTCTTTAAGCAATTACATTAGAAGCAAATGGCTGGAACCTTAAAGATGTTTAAGGAATACCAGATGTAGTTTTTGTGAGCCTTTCACATAGCTCTGTCAGCCTAGCTTGTGCCCAACCTCAGAGATCACAGAATTCAGGAAGGTTAACTGCCCCACCTGAGCCAGGTTTTAACCTTTAAGCTTATAGTTATCACGCTGAAACAAAGCCAAGTAGGATTTCTTGACTCAGAGAAACTGCAGCTTTGGGGACAGGCTTACTTCTTTCAAACAAACAAAAATGCCTATGGCTCAGGCTACATTTACTAAGGATCAAATGCCAGTCAGCTCAGCGGCACTGATTTCTGAGTAAACCCGCTTAGCACTGCACACATATTTTGTGACAATAAACTACAAGATGCACACTGAAGTGCTAATGTGTGGTATAGAATGAGATTATCCATCCCAACAGCAGACTGTAACAACAGAGCACTTGACACAATCCTCTCACACCCTTGTACTCAAACTCTGTGTGCGCATGAGCGCACACACTTTAAGTCACCTGTCAACTTATGGCATCCCCATGAATTTCAGTTTTCTTAGGCAAGGAATACTCAACGGTGGTTTTTCCAGCTCTTTCCTCTGAAATACAGCTTACAGCACCTGGTATTCATTGTGGTCTCCCATCTAAGCACTAACCAGAGCTGACCCTGTTTAGTTTTTAAGATCAGATGGGATCTGGTGCCTTTAGAACATTGAGGCCAAGCAAAAACTATGGTCATTCCCACACTTGACTGTTATAGTGTTATTATTCCACTTTCAACATCCTAAGGAATCTTGGGGTTTGCAGTTTACGGAGGGGCCTCAAAGGATTCCATGAGATACTGACCCCAGGATTCCACAGGATGTTGAAAGTGGAATAATAGCAATATAATAGTCTAGTGTGGAAATGGCCTATCAGTCAAATCAAAAGAAAAAGACATGCCCTGCTGTGTAAGTTTCCAAAAGCGGGGTACGCTGATATTCAGACTAGCAATTCTCCACTGCGGACACTCTACTAGCACGGTTCCCTAAGATTCCAACACAAATGTCTAGAATAATCGCAGTCTTTCAATCCTGCAGCACACTCACCTGGATATAGTCTTGTGGAGTCTGATTTTCCATTTCCCTTTTTTTCAGTATGTACGCTTCATTATGGTTATCTAAATGGCAGCGCATATCTCGCCTCTTGTGCAAACACTTGACTGGAATATTAAATTTCTCTGAGATCTTTGGGTACTGCTCAATAAATAGGTCATCTTTACCCAAAGGAATGCCAAACTCTTGGCTCAGCATTGTAATCATTTCTGCAGAGGGCAAAAGATTATGATGGATAACATCCCTTAACTTTGTAACTTGGCAGATATAATCAAGCCTGTGGAATAAAGAGATTGAATAAGAGGAGAAATAAATGTTTTGGCTCTGCATTTTCATAAAAATACAACACTTCCTTTTGGATTAGTATAAAAATGGATAAAAGTATCTACTCAGCACCACATCCTAACAATGCCTCCATGACCAATACTCCCAGAAGGTAAATGGAAAGGCAGAAAGGTCCTGCTCTTTTTAAACTGCACACTTTATAGCCTAGAGCACACTGAAGAATCTTGATAGTTGGAACTATCATTGTCAGTAGGAGCTATTATCTGGAAAGTGGAAAAAGCTCCATTTCCCTGGGACCTCAGGAACAGCTTGGCATAAGAAGAATACAGCATGTTTAATGGCTTCAGCCTCTATTCACAGATGTCGTCAACTGCATCCTGACAGCACTGGTATTTTATAAAAATTTTGAGGGTCAGTCTACCACAATTGCATGCATCCACACTGTCGCTCAGCCATGACAAGGGGCAAGCAGGTTCTGGGCATGACTAAGTAAACAATTTTAAGCAGTATTTGGCTATAAATACAAAGATACACTTTCACAGTAGAGAAATTAATCTTCATTCTGTAACATACTGTCAGAGGCCTATAGTGCTAACAGGTTTGTATTTTAAAAAAACATTTTTTTGTTTTACCAGTTCCTTATGGCCCAAGAGAACAGTGTTTCACTTTCATCACACCTATGATGGTGGTACCAAACGTACTAATCCAGTTTTTGAGATACTGCCCCCAACCGTGAGATGCTGCCCCAATGCTTCATACTATATAGGAATGCTACAAATGATGAACAATGTAATTCAGTGTAACCCACCCATTAAGACAGTATGCCATCCAAACCCTGATAGAATTACATAACATTCTGGTCCTGGTAATGTCTCTTAATTTCACGTTTGTGGTGCAGACATAGATATTGACAGCCCAAGGCAGCTCAACATCTAGGCAAATTGGGTATTTTGCAGTACATTTACATGGGCATGGCTGAAATGTAACAACTAATAATTTTTTCAGTAGTATGCCAACTGTCAGGGAATTTAGCAAGGTAATCCTGATCCTGGCTTGCAAACTGAAAAATCAGAAGTTTTCAGTTTTCCTTTCCAAAAATTGAAATATGTGAAGAGTGGTATTTTGGTTTTTTTTAATATATATAAACACACACACACACACTCATTAGGTATCAAAGAAATTACCAGTGTTCCTCCTGCCCTCAATCCACACAGGCTCAGTAATCTTGCACAAAAAATAAAATGAAAAAAAAATCCTGGTATAAGATCATTCATTATTACAAGTCTAAATATACTTGGTCAGCTGTGATCAGATGGTCTCCATACACATTTCAACACACATTTTTGTTTTCCATTTTATAACAATCTTGCATGTTACACATTCTGCATTAAGAGCTGCATGAGGTCCACCTATTTAGATTTTGATTGGAAATATTTCAATTTGTGAATTAGAAATGTCAACATTCCAGTTCCTCTAAAACATAAGTGGGCAAAACGTAGCCTACCTCTTAAGCCCAGGAAGGCACAAAAAAACAGTGAAAATGCTCCATATTCTCCATCTAGACTAGTCTACTCTATGACCTACACTGGAAATTAGACAAGGGGAGCATGTCCTTGTCACTTCTGCTGATCCTCTCAGCTGCCTTCAGTACCATTAGTGGTAATCTTCTAGATCATCTGACTGAAACAAGTCACAGAAGCACCATTTTGTAGTGATACTGATTCTATCTGAATATTTCCAGAAGGTGGTATTACGGGAATAGTACTCAGCCTCATGACTCCTGGTTTGTGGGTTTCTTCAGGGCTCAGTATGATCCCTTACGCTTTTAAACATTTACATAAAGCCACTTAAAAAGGGTATCCAGAGTTTGGGGACTAGGTCTAATCACACTACTGATCATACAGTTTTATATCATTTTTTCAATTAATTCCAAGGAGGCTGTGGAGACCCCCAACCACTGACTGAACATGTGGACAGTCAGACTGGATTGGATGTATGTGAACAACCTGAGGCTCAATCTAGACTAAATGGAGGTGCATGCAGCAGACAGACCATCCTGTGACTGGGTTCACAATCTGTTCTGAATTTTGTAAAAGCAAAGCATCTCAAGTGAACTGGATCCCATTATTAAAGCACTGTGCTGCAATGTCTCCCTGCTAATGAAAATCTGGAAAGATCTTTTTTTCCTCTACATATTACTCCAGTTGTGGTATCAGATATCATCCTTTACCATGATGAGAACTGGTAGAGGTACATACACAGAGAGAGAGAGGGAAGGAGGGAGAGAAGGTGATTTAAAAAGTCCAAAAACAAGCTAACCTGGTTAAAGCTTCAAAACATGGCTGAGGAACCATATCCCTGATATACAGCAAAGGCTGTTTCATGATACTAGCGAGTGGCTTGCAGAGACGAATGTGAAACACAATAGCTTCAAGATCCGCATATAAGCGCTGATGAAAAGACAACTGTGAGTTATAAAATATTTGTAATCTTCCAGTTTTAGCTTCTTTCAACCTATAACATACAAAAAATAAAACTCTGTGATTAACCACATATTCTGTAATCTTCTATTCTTGAATTTCCATACATTTTTAATCCTTTTAAGCTTCCTTATAGAAGCTTTTTAGATGCAGATAAAATAGAGAAGCATGCACCATATGACCAACAATTCATGCCTTTGATTCTTAATTTATAACAATAAAGACCTTGAGAGCCAGTTTGGTTTAATGGTTTGAGCATTAGAGATCAGGGTTCAGTTCCTCACTCAGCCATGGAAATCTATCTGGTGACCTTGGGCAAGTCACACACTCTAAGCCTTAGGGTCTTAAGTTTGCCTTAGGGTTGCCGTAAGTCAGAAGTGACTTAAAGGTACACAACAACAAAAACAACAACCATGACCTTTGATCAATATAATCTTCACCTCTATGTTCTTCACACAAAAGCTGCAAAGTAGAATCAACATTTTTCCATAAAAAGTAAGCTTCATTTGTTAGTTTTATACTCCCTCAGCCAAAAAGTAGGTTCATTTTAGTAGAACATGGCCTGAACCCCATTAATCCTGACTGAAGTAAACTCCTTGAATCAACTGCTGAATCATCAATGTCACACTTTGATTCACTGGGCCTACTCTAACTATGACTAAACAATAGGCCTATACCATTTAAAGACATGTCATAAAAGTTCCTCAAAATGTATACGTTTTTAATAGTAAAAGTGATAGAACTGAGAACCAATTTGCTGAACTTAGGTATAGGAAACTGAACTGAAGTCAGATCTCAGGTATAAATTCATTGAGCTTCATCTCACCTTTCACTTTTTTACAATCTACTTGCAAAGGGAGGGTTGTACAAATAAAACATACAGGCACTACCAGAATTCTCACATTAATCCTGATCTAGGAATAAAGATAAGAATATAAATGTGCCTACAAAGCCTTTTTCTATGTTACTCCATTGTTTTCAGATTCAGAAATGAACACCAGAAATGATTTTCACTGCTGTACAATAATTTAATTTTGAACTAAAGTGTAGGTTAAAAAAACATCAATAAACAAATATAGAAAAGTATCCTAAGTCTACTTATATTCTGATTTTCAACTAGGAATGCCTAATTAAGAAGTATAAAAAATACAACATACCACTGTCATTTAGACATAAAACAGTCTATGACTGAAAATCAGGGCTATGAAGGTGATCAAAGAAGCTTTAGCCAATTAATCTATATAAACTGACAGGCAAGTTAAACATGATTCCAATCCAAAAAGCATGATTTCATTATCTTAAGATAATGCATGCTTTGCAGGAAACAACAACTTGGAAGAGACATTCCTGCTGCAGGAAAGAGGGATGCCAATTAAAACGGGATTGCCAACATGTATTTAAAGATGTTTTTTAAACTATTTGTGCCATTAATACGGACACTTAAGAGAGTAAATCTATTCACAAATTAAATGCTGGAGTGTACCGAGTAGTCCTCCAAGAACTGTGCCTTCACCCATGGCATAATGATGCCTTTATGTTACACCAGGGTAAAACTAACCAGTCTCACAGTAGTCTATTTCATGGGCAAGGATTTTAATGGAAAATGAGTGTGTTTGTCCTTCCTTGGACTGTGCAATAGTCCTTTTGACCAGAATTCTATCGGTGTTTTATGCACATGTAAATTCCCCTTCAGAGACGGGGACATTTTGGTCTGATGTAGAATATCCACATTCATTTCAAGATTGCATAAGTACAGTTGCACACATTGCTCATGTGCATATAGATGCACACTGCAATTTATGCACACTGCAATTTATGCAGACAGACTTGACTGTGCAGTCAGTTTTACAACAATGCAATTCACTAACCATGTATCTTTGCACAACAGCTACATAAATTCATAAACATAAAATTACATTCCATCTCCTCCATGTAGGACCTCAGCCATTGTTGTTTGAAAAGAGTGGAAATGATCTGAATAGAAAGTTCCAATATGGTGCTATCCAGAAAGAGAAGGATTTAATGAAATTGTATTTCTACTTATTTTCACTTGCAAACCAGACAGTAGTAAAAATAATAGATCTCGAGAAAGCACATGCTGTAGCTCAAGGTTGGCTCCATATTTAGTCACAGTTAAAGAGTATGCCTATTGAAAACAAAGGACTTAAGTTAGTCATGCTGCCCAGAGGATAGCTAAATTTAAATTCAAACCATCCAAAGTCTTAAACAGATGCTCACATTCATAACTGTAACATAGTTTTATAGGTAGGAAAGAAAGGTAAAAGAAAACTTAGATTCATGGGTGTTTCTCAAATGCCTTGGCAGAATAGGTTCTTTGCTAAGAGGATATTGAAAAGATTTTCACATTCACTTCAGAATCCATCTGAACTATATTCTTTCTGTAAAAAGGAGTGACTTCTCCTTTACAGTGACAACAACACTAGTTTTGTTCTAGGAATCAATATGGTGATGTATACGAATGTCACTTAGGTGGGGAGGAGATAAGCCTCTGCTCTGTTTTCCTGAGCCCTAACAGGTTTAAAACTATAGCTCCACACTTTTTGTAATACTGTAATATATCATACTGTGAACACCTTCTATTTAGTTATTTACACTTCCAAAGGGAAAGCTGTTCCATTTTGAAAAGGAGGAAGTACACGATTATATACTGAAAATTAAAAAGCAAAACTGCAGAGGGAAGAGAAATGTGTTATGCATCATATATACTGCCCAACAGGGTGAAGAACAGTACGACCCAGTTGCAATGCATGCTATCCACCATGCTGAGAATCTTCCAGAACATAACTTCAGCATGATGCAGTGGTTTGAGTGTTGGTGTGTGATTCTAGGAGACCAGGGTTCATAGTCCTGTTCAGCCCTGGAGACCCACTTGGGCAAGTCACCCTCTCTCAGTCTTAAAGGAGGGCAACAGTGAACCTCCTCCAGATAAATCTTGTTCAGAAAACCCCAGAATAAGGTTGCTATAAGTTAGTGTCAAACTGAAGGCGTATCACAATACTAACAAACTTAACAGCATGGGTGTGTGTGTGTGCAAAACCTACTTGAAGCAGCAAGCATAGAAGGGAAAAAAATTACTATATGAACCATTGGAAATGACATCCTTAACATTATTGCTTGCAAGTCTCTGAAAAGCTATCACCCATATTCAGCCTTGGCCTTTAAAATTTCCCTTTCATCCTGTGTTCTGTCAAAACAACTCTCCTTTAAAAAGGGGCAGTGGCTGAGACAGTCTTTGCAACATTAGTACATTAGAACGTTAGCACAGAAGCATGAAATTAAAGTCCTTCATGACTTCTTTCTATTATCTTCTGAACACCAGGGTGGTTTAGCTTAGGGAAGATTACTGAAGTGAGAGAAAAATAACCATAGAATTACTGAAAAACACTGGTCTATAATGGCAAAATGAACAGAACGGGAACCTGTTATTTCAAAACACCTGATTACGAACAGGTCAAACTGGTGATAAAAGTTTATGAAGACTCAACAAGATGAAATGCCAATTGTGCTCTGCAATAGAAAAAAAATACTTTAAAAAATTAAGTATGAGGGCCAGATGGCAAAATCTGATTGGGGACACTGTCGGAGTAGCGTGGAGTTTTTTTTCCCAAACCCCTTTTGAGGGTTTGCCTGGAAAGAAAATATTTTACTGGCACAAATAGGAGAGGTTTTTCCATAGCAAAACTGCAGGGGAATTCTCCCCTTGCTACCACTGCCCACATCACAGCTCTCCATTTATGTTTTAAAAGGCATTCACGAACTTGCCACATGCAATTACCATGCTTGCCAGGAGATTCTGGGAGCTGCAGTCCAAAATTTAATTTTTCCAAGCATCTACTTTTACTCCTAAAATGGAGTTTGACATCAAATGCAAGCTCCACACCACGTTAAAGCTGAGAGGGCACCCTAACAGCACAAAATGAGAAAGACTGTATACTAAGCAAATCATTTGCTGTTTTCACAGATTTGCTGGATATTTCACCAATACTTAATTAAAATACAACATGAACCTCAAATTTTACCACACAGGGGATTAATGCATGGATTCTGAAAGATTACCTCCTATTCCCACATGAACGACCTGTCATACAATGGGGATGTGCTACAAGGAGGGTCAGCGATTACTGCAGAGCTGGAGTGCTGGTCATTTTTAACAAAGTGCTAGACTTTATTAATTAGTTTTCCATCCACAAACACTTAAAATCAATTGATCAATCAAGGAGAGAGACATTCTAACAAGAAATCTTCCTGTTACATTTTTAAATAGTACAGTACGGCCCAGCAAAAGCTCCACCATGTGACAGATTTAATAATTTAAGAGATAAATTGATCTTACTTTTCTGCCAGGTACGAAAACCGAGTGCAGGGAAGAAAGAGGCACTCAACAGACACCAGAAAAATTAAAGAGGTATTCCTCTAAGATAAATAAACAGATGGTAGATTTTATATAGCTTTACTTATCTTTGATATGTTATCTACCTACAGAAAGAGAGAGAAACGAGAGAGATAATATATATCTACTTATCAATGGTGGCTGTGATCCTGTTAGTCAGCTACGAAGTCCTAAGTTCTATGTACAACCTTGTAACAGTTTCCTGTTAACATTTACAACAATGCCCCCCAAACACACGGTAAAATCCAGCCAGTCAAGGATGGTGTCCTGTAGCACTGGTGAGCAGGACACCAAAGAGTGACACACGTAGCCTGCTCCTGCCAGCAGTCTGCAGTGCGCCAAGGAGTTGCAACAAACTGTTGCAGAGGTGCCTGCTCCTGATTCTTGCCCTGCAGCTCGTTGGTGGGCATCATCCTTCAACACTCCACCTGCCAGCACTGCAGAACTCCATCCCTCAGGGGGCCAGATCAGGAGACGGAGCATAGCAATGACATCGTAGCCATGTGTCTGCTGCACAATATTAGCCAGTATGTTAAAATATAAGATCTCAATAAATTACATCTGCAAAAGGTCTATTGCCAAAATGATTTTGATTACCTATCTATTTTTTTATTCCACAGCATCTTAAGTCCTTTGTTCTTGAAGCCTTCCAAGATAAGCAGATGAATGGATCCATCTAGTATGTGAAATCCAGTAATAATGTCCAGATGAGAATTGTCTTCAAAAGGAAGTTTACGTTTTAGTTTTAAAGTATTAAGAGATTTTTGAATTATAGGTAAGGGATAAGAATCAAGCTGCAGAGCCTCTGCATTAATTTTTGTAATCTCCTGCAGCAAATAACTCAAAAGTGATGTATTTTTATAGTCAAAAATATAGATGATGCAGCCATAGGGGCAGTGTGCTGTTTCAGAATCATCTAATTCATCCTCAGGACGTAATGGTACAGTTATTTCAACTCTCACTTTAAGATAAGACTCTGCATTCACATAATGCCCCATTGGTAGCTGGACAACTTGAGAGCCATCTGCTCTCCTGTCCTTCTCAGCAATATTTTCTCCCTGGCAGACAGCTGTATCTTGAACTGAGCAGCTCTGAATGGGTGCAGTGAAATTCAAGGTCTTCTCACCTAGCAGCAAATCAACCAGGCTGATTTTTGCTATCCCATAAGGATGCCAAATCTTCTCTGTCATGGGATTCTGAAGCATGTATCTAGAAGTGACATTGTTCAATTTACTTAGTTTGCTGTCCCCTGGCTCCTCACCAAACAAAGAAGGTTTTGTTTTGATAACTTCCATTTTCTTGTCTCGGTCATGAACTTCAATTTCCAGGGGTGGCCCTCTTAAATATTCACTCAGTTCTCCAGGCTTTAAAGTACCTATAAGAATCACATTGATATCTTTAAAGAAGACATCAGTTCCATGATCTCGACCCTGAGTCTGATGGGGAGGCATGTTATGGAATTTGTATTTGCAGTAAACAGGATCACATGAACTCTGCCAAAAAGAAAGAGAACATTATTTTGTAAATACTTATTTAGTTATTTGAATCACTTTCCCCCCACCTTTTCTAAAAAACCCTACTTTTCTACAGAAAAGTAATTAAGTGCAATGAAACAGCTACACAATTATAATTGCAACACCTTTAAAAAAAAAAAAGCTAAAACATCCATATTTATGAAAAGACTTGCTGGAATCAAACTGTTAATGAGGCAGACCACACATATAGACCACAACAAGTGGCTCCACAGGCCAGGCTGAGAAAGTCCCAACTGAAAAAATAAGTCCCTCTTGCCTTTCATATCCATCCTTCATACCTCCTATGTCAACAGAACAGGAAGGTAAAGAAAAATGGAACTTCAGAGGGTCCTTCCGGAGTTGTCTGGCCACAGCCTACATAACTTGGCTCATTAGGGTCTGGTTTCTACTTACATTCTAAAAGTTTCTAAAATTTCCTTGTTTGTCCTGAAGGACTACTATCAGGAAAGACAGACAGACAGATACAGCAGCAGTGTGATTCCACATTTCTCCTGAATGTTTCTCCTGTTAATCATAGCAGCAATCATGGTATTCTACTAGATCTCTTAGCTAAGGGCACTATTATTCAAGTGTATCTGCTGATATCTGATATGAGAACTCCAGGAGGTAATGATGAGAGACATCTGCCTAGCTCCATTATACTTATGCTATCGAGTGGCAAAAGGTTCTCTCTTGTCTTCCAATGTATTTTACACCTATTTATGATGATTAGTTTAGATTGTAACTGAAGATCTGGAATGACTTGTTTTTCTTTTGCTAACAGAATAATTTTACTTCTCTTTATCATCTGATCCAGCACTTTGTTTAGTCTTCCTCATCTGATCCTTATCAGTAGCCAGGAGTCAGTAATGGGATGGATGACAGCTAGTAAACTGAAGTTCAGTCCCAGAAAAAACAAAACACAGAACTGTTACTAGATTGATAACAGAAACGGTATTCAGCTCATTCTGGATGGCATTAAACCGTCTTTTCAGAAGCAGAATTGTAGCTTGGAAATGCTTTCAGATCAGATCCTGTTAGGAATACCTAAGGGCCATCTGTGAGATGAGACACCTTCTACCAATTTCAGTTGGTTAGCTGTTACCCTATTCTGAGAGAATACAGTGGCTGATAAGCAATTTAACATAACTTCATACCTTGCTCCCCTCCTCTAGCCCCTTCACACGCCGCTGGATGTAAGCTTGTCTTATGCCAGTATACCTCCACTTTGCCACATAGCCTACCTACCATTTGCCTCTCATTCCTTCTATACAACACCCAAACACACCACTGTTCCCCCTATTTAGAAATGAAATACATCTTTGGCCTGTTTCCAACTACTTCCCCATTTCCTTTCTCACCCTTCCAGCCTTCTGGAACATGCTGCTTGGTTGTATCTCCTTAGATTTCTGTCCTCTGCCTCCTTTCGGGACTACGTATGTTTCCTATTCTTCATCAAACTTCCTGCTCCCAAACCATTCTTCTTAGTTCTCTAAGACTGTGTCCTTTGTTGGCTTTCTTACTCTCCTGAGTTTTTTCCCCTCCTCAGTAGGCTTACAGGAAAGCACTGTCTCTGCTTTTTCATCCTCTGAGGGAGTATTTTAGGAAGCTCTGGGTCCTCTGCTTTTTCTCTTTCAATCTGCTTTACCTCTGTCTTCTTTCTAATCTTTCCTAACTCCCTGTCTCTCTGCTATCTTCACCCAAATATTCCACCAACATTTTAAGCTTGCTACGTCCACATCTATTTTCAAAAGCTTAAACTCCCAGGCTGTCCTCTCACCATATATTTTCCATATCAATTAACAATATAACCGTCCATCTTGTTGAACAGGCACGAGGATTTAAACATGTACCAGGACATTCGCTTTGACTCCTCCCTCTCCTTTGCTCCCAATATTTCAGATCATTCCCCAAGTCAAGTTGCTTCCTTCACAACATCGCAATATTTCTGGAAGCATACAAAGAAGGAAAGATGGGAAGGTTGGCTGCTGTAGGATAGATTCTGTGAATTGGAGGCAGGAGGAGAATGCAAGCAAGGAGAGAAAGGAGGGAGGCAGAAACTGGTGAGAGGATTCAGATAGGCTGGAAGCAATGGTATGAATTTTCTAGAAAAAACAGAAGAGGGATATTTTTCAGAAAATCTTCCAGGGCACTAAATAACATTATCTGCTTTAGCACATTTGGTTCAAATGTCATATTCAAACACATTCAAGGTTATTTTATTGGAATATTTGTAGCAATGTAAAGATATTCCCAACAGTAACTTCATATAAGTACAGCTACAGCCTGAATTAGGGACTGTTCAAACAAGAATACTAGTTTTTTACCAGTACATTATGTAAATGGAAGGATCTAATATGGACATAAAGCCATTTCACACCACAGAACCATTTTACAAACCAAACCCAGCAAATCAAATTAAAAATGCACAAAGCATTTTTTGCTATTATTTCCAAGAACGTCATTTGTTACTTAGATATTTAGAACCAAGAGAAAAATATTCTGAATTACCTGCAGTACTTCGATTGAAACAGGAGTGGTTGGTAAGCATCTTGCAGACTTAATCCTGATAATCAGTGGGTTTAATTCTTGTTTCTGTTTCTCAGTCATGAGAGTCTTCTCCACTGAGAAGCTTAAGTATGCATCAAAAATTTTAGGGGACTTCTCTCCTAGTCGACTTGCCACATAGCGTTCTCCTGGAAGAGAAGTAGGGGAACTGAATACTGATATAATGACTGTGGAAACAGCTGCGCTTAAAAAGCATGACGTTCTGGGCCACTGCTTAGCAGCCTGTCTTCCAGGAAGATCGCATCAATACACTCAGTCACTTTAGCTTCTCAAGCAAATGACAAGAAACTCAAAAATGAGGAGATCAAGAACAGAACAGCCAAGCACTATTCTAGCCAATCCAGACAAAGTTGCAAAGAGGGAACCATTCCAGGAAGCAATAAAGAGGAAAAACAACAAAAGGTCAACAGAAGACAATACAGTTTATTGTCAAAATATATTCTGAATTTTTTTAAGAAAAAATCTCTTCCGCAGGTTTAACTGGAAGAAATTTGTAAAAGGGAATGTTTGAACAATACATCTGATTTCATATATGTTACTTCAACAAACAAACTCTATGATTGTCTCAAGCAGTTACACTGGGCCATATATTTTACCTTATGATATTTTGGTCTGCCTTTCCTTCCAGCAAGTCAGGATAATTACCTATTCCTGTCCAGTTCTCACAATAACCCTGAGAAGGACACTAGGCTAAAAATGACTAACCTAGAATCAACTAGTATGTTTCACGGTTAACATACACTCAAGTTTTACACCTAAATGTCTCCAAACCTGGGCCAATGCCATCAATTGTTGCACTGGACTCTTCCAGATTACTGCAAGGAATCAAAAGGTCTCACAACAGAAAGCCTTATTACTGGTTAGAGGCTTGATGCTGCTTTTGTATCCACACAGAACCTCTGCAGTCCTCGTTGAAGTTGGCAGGGAGGAGGGGACAATGAAGGAAGTTGGGTAGGTAATTTGGCCAATCAATATTCAGATCTCTTCACTGCTCTTGCTCACTACTGGGTCTGGATGTTATGATACCTATATGGTCACACATTCTTTTTTAAAAGAAGAGTATTCCAAAAATCTTCACGTATTATAGCGAACTGCCTCTGCTTCTTCCTTCCATCCAGCAGGGAAAACAGACAAGGACCTCCAGTATGAAGTGCAAGTATGAAAACATACAAGTCCTTGGGGAATTTTTTGTAGCAATATATCCTGGAATTACTTTAATTAACATTCTTCATGTAGGAATAAACTGCTGCCAAATTATCCAAGACAACAACAACAACAACAATAATAATTTAAAAAAATTATTTCTATCCCGCCTCTCCACATGGATCGAGGCGGCGAACAACATGAGTACATTAAATACATTAAAAACATTAAAACATACCCAATCCTCCCCACCAACCAACCCACCTAAAACTACCCCTTAAAACACACAACAATTAACAGTCAATCAATTAACTGTTAACAAAACAGCAAGACAATTGATGGGAGGCGATGGAAATGCTAGTCTTGGAAGGCCTGTTGGAAGAGATCAGTCTTGACCGCCTTTTTAAAGCAGTCAAGACTGGTAATATGCCAGGTCTCCTCCGGCAGGCCATTCCACAACTTGGGAGCGATAGAAGAGAAGGTCCTCTGGGTAACCGCAGCCATAGAGATGTCATCTGGTTTGGTTGATCTCTTAAAGAGTACTACAGCAACAAATACAGCAGCTATCAGCAAAATTTAATCTGTCTAGGTAGCTTCTGTATCTTTAATACACTTCCTGCAATTCCCCCCCCCCCTTCACATTTAATTCACTTAAGTGGAACAATCCAGCTCAGGATCCCCAGCTTTTTGATTAGCCAGCCACTTTTGGAATTTTGAAAAATTGTCATGAAGCTTTCACAAAATGTATGCAATGCGGCATTCTCATTAACAGTACGGCTGCTGGGATGAGCACAGCCAGTCTAAAATCACCTATTTCGCTTAAAACAGGGAAATTGGTGAGGCTAGAAATATCTTGCCCATGGTCCTTAGTATACCCCCTTTCTCTCCACGGCCGCTCTTTTAGCCTCCTGAAAAAGTTACACAGAGGGTCAGGTGACCCTGCTGAATGATCTTAGCTGTGGTATTGGGAGGGAGGAGGATCCCAAAAGTCATGGAAGACTGTCCTAGATCCAACCCCAAAGAATCTAAAAGTTTGACGCCTTAATATGCGCTAATACAGAAAACTAAACTGGGGATCCTGATAGTCAAGTCCATTTCCAGAGACCCCTTTACAGAAGTGAAGAGGAAAGATTATAGAACATTTTGGCCCTATGTCACAGAGGTAAAGAGAAAAGATAGGATATTTCTATTGGAAGAGGAGGACCAAGTTCTTCCTGGTGCTTTCCATGAGTGTTGACACTGGGTACTGGTATATCAATAGTGTTTTGATACCTCTTTAATTCCCGTGGGTACATCCTACAGAATCTTGTAGTTTGTAGGGGAAACTGAAGTATCTAGTGCAGTCCCTGGAATATATTATTAGAGTTCTGTAGAAGAGCTCTGTGGCAGAGAATGGTAAGTGCCTACCAATCTCAAGATTACACAGGTTCGAGCCCTGGCTTTTAAAGTGATATCAAAGTGCTACAACTGCACAGTGCAGATACACGCTAGTCAAGAGTCAGTGTGACATCTTCTTACTAGCTAACCAGTGGATCTCAGGAAATTTCATGTATTTGTTTCTCAACATATCTAGTAAATGACAAAACCTGGGATCCATGTTTTATATTTGTACTGCTTAGACTTCTTCTGCCTACCCAACTCCCTTTCCTTTAAAAAAACGCTCATCTAAGGGCAACAAGCCACATCTCTCCTCACTTCATATTACAATTGATGTTTCATCACATGCCACTCAATCTAGTTTTACATTTTACCATCCCTGTCTGTAAGCATCTTTTTTCGAGGTGCTTTATCTTCTGATAGCTGAGATTCCTTACTCATGCTCAACTTTAATATTCTCCTACTTCACACTTGCTATGACTGCTTTAACCATTTCTCTCACTATGCCAGCTTCCATGTATTTCCTAGTGTCTCTTCCCATTAAAACAATCCTGTGGACTAGAGGTGGGCAACTGGAGCAAGTGGCTAGAGGAGAGCTTTCCAAACTTGTTAGTGACACACTTTTTAGACATGCATCATTTTGCAACACAGTAATTGTTTTACTAGCAAACCAGAGGTTAAACTAACCCCTTATAAGAAATACAGACACATACTTAAATTGTAATAACAAAATGTATGGGGACACAGCATATCTCATGAAAAACTTTCATACGCTTTTAAAAATATATGATTTATAAATAATAGCATACATTTTGAAGATTGCAGGCAACATACCTACACACTTCAGGAGACACGCTAACGTGTCATGGCACACCCTTTGGAAAACCCTGGGCTAGAGACTGCCAAAATCATAATACAAGAAAGCTGTAAATGGGCAGAAATCCACTTCTGGCTTTGAAAAAATGTGCTGTGAAGGAGGTGCACACACAGGACAAAGGGATCCTGCAACCTATTTAAAAGGGCTATTGCCACTTTTGAGGGCTGGCAAGAGAGAAAATTCACCCTTTTGGGAGGTGGGGGCAATCTAGGGAATGCGTACAGGTCAAAGACCACACACGTTTTCTTGGCAGGACACGTGGGGCCCTAGGGCTGTACTTTGGACTTTCAAAATTCCTTCCCCCTTCCTCCAGAAAAACAGTACTCTCCCTTCTTGAATTCCCAGTCACACCCTCTAAAAAGTGTGTGCTGAATCTCATCAAATGAATGGAAAGGTGAACTAGAATTTAAGAGGTGGTCCTCTTTGCCAAGGGCCAGCTTTTGAAATTGGCATCTGACTGGGATATTCCATAGGTCACCAGCAGGGGGAGCCTAAAGATCAGAAAGAGAATTTTTCTTTAAGTGTGGAAAAACAGGTTACTAGCAGAAGGGGCAACTGGCAAGAACTGTAACATTAAAGGACTTTTTCCAGTTGTGGTCACAAAGAAAGGAGCATATTTTTAGAATTCATTGTAGAGCATCTTTTACAGGCATGCTTTAACTTGAACATGATTGTGTGAAAAAGCTTATATCTTTAACTATCAGTAGCATTTGCTGAATAAAATTAAGCAGTGTAGAAGGCAATGAAAGAAGCTCTGAATACACCAGACAGCCATTCAACTAATTTATCAATGTCCTTGCAGCTTCAGCTTCAATTAAGAGCAAAACGTCAGGAAAGGTGCAGCAGAGAGGTAATTTTGTATGCAAGCTGCTGTTGCTGTGTTCCCTTGCATTTCTAATGAAAGTGAACTTACTGTGAGCTTTTTACCTTTCAGGTATCTGCACTATATTCAGCAAAGATGTCAGAAAGAATGTGCTCAGCCCCTGCAATCCTGTATGAGCTGAAACTGGTCAACAGCATAGCTTGCAGGGAGCAGATTCTTATGAAGCTTTTAACAGTGGTCAAAACTCTCACAACAATGTGTTCCTCAGAAAGAAGAATGCTCTCTTTAAAGTATTCTCCTTTTAAGCAACAATGTCTTGGCATGCAACCTTATAAAACATTACTGCTGTCATTATTTCTTATTGAAGCTGTTTCCGCACTAGACTATTACAGCGCTATCATTCCACTTGCAACATCCTATGGAATCCTGGGGTTTGCAGTTTCGGGAGGGGCCGCCTGGCCCCTCCCGAAACTGCAAACCCCAGGATTCCATAGGATGTTGCAAGTGGAATGATAGCGCTATAACAGTCTAGTGCGGAAATGGCCTGACTCTGTTCCATCTACTGGTAAGGACAACATACATGAACAGCAATGGCCAACCATCTGCTTGTGGTTGCAGTGATGGAGTTATGGTGGCATTCTATTAGAATACATGGGTGGTACTCCTATTCAATGATTCATTTAGGAGAAAAGGTACGTAAAAAACCATATACTTAATACATGCTACTTAATTTGCAGTGAGCTAGAACAACAGATTTTAAAACTTCAGGCTTTTATTAACTACAAGCAAAAATATTCAGATAATGAAACATTCCTCTGCTATTTCATTTTGTCAGTGATCTAATGCAACGTTCTTTATGATGTGCCAGATATACCTTACTTAATAAGGTCACATTTACAAACATTAGAAATACCAGAATAACTAATCTCAGAAATCAGATGGCTTTTCTGTATCTGCTTTAGAAATGACATTTTAAAGTATTCAAGAACATTTTTTTTAATCCTTTCTCTTGGATAGGATATTATTCCACAACTGTTAATATATACAATGTCCACTACAAAGCTCCTCATCTTTCACACTGAGCCACCATTTAATTTTTCCAATAAATGTGAAATAAGTTTCCTAACCATGGTCCATCCTTCTATTACTTTAACTTAACACGGCTGATTGTGTCCAGACAGAATTGTGTTCACTAGGAAACGGTCCTCTAACTCACAGATCCATAGCTCTCCTCCTCACTAGCCTGGTACCAATGCATCCCTTCCACCTTCTTACAAAAGCTCTCATCTTTTTCATTTAGATCTTCAGTATCCATGATGTAACTTCTGCACAGAATCTATACACTGCTAGCATTGACTGAATCCTGAAGAGTACTGGGAGTAATACTCTCAGCTTCACATAACAAATGTGCCACAGAAAAGCAGGCTTGGTCAACACTTCAAGAGAATATCACCACCCTCTGCCTCGTAAGACCATCCATCTTCCCTTCAAGCTCTACTCATGAGGGACAGACAAAGGCGAGTAGAACTTATTTCCCCAGGCAGCAGTGAGTGTAGTTCCATGCAACAAATCAGGCAAGATACGCACTACTGAATTTCCACAAGAAATACCCACACAAGCGTTCCTTGGCTTGTTTCCTATTCCCAGACTGACAAACAGCTGTCAACATGTGCTATCAGGCAACCAGTAGGGAACTTTTTATGAACTGGAACACAATCAGTACTCCCCCACCAAGGATTGATGGATAAACATAGGGAGTGTAGACTGGGTGGCTGGTAAGTGTTGCTACTGTTTTTTCCGAGGATAGTGACTTACGTAGATTTATTTATAAATCTCCTTTATTTCATTCAACAGCAGATTCAGCATCATTAGTTCCTCAGCAAAGCTGCTCACCAGCTGTATTCCAGTAATTACAAACCACCACCCAACACTGGATGTATATTCTGAAGCAGAATCAGACGTGATATTCTGAATATGGAAGCCTCTTCAGAAACCCTATCAACACTATTCATCCTAGAACTAAAATCATTCCTCTCACAACAAAAGGAATGTATCCAACCCATAGTCACTTTTATGGAAAGCAGCTTGAGCATTTTAAACAAACAAGCAAGCTACATTTTCACCCTTCCCCTTACCCAGTGCTGAAGGGGAAAAAAATACCTGAAAGTAGTGGCATGAGGCTGAGCTGCAAAAACGCTATTCCAAATTTCCTTGCCAGTGCTGCTTGGGCAGCAGCTTCCTTAGTGGATGATTTCTGGAGGGTCATTCCATATTTTTTTTCTGAACTAAAAATAGTACTTTTCTGTGCCATTTTCTTCTTTTCTGACAACTGGAGAAGAACTGGAAGAGAAGATGCAATAAAACTAGATAAATACATCCGAAGACATTTGAGTTTAGGTAATCCTACTCAGGAATAGCAAATCAATGTGGTATAATGATTTGAGCAGTGGATTCTGGAGACCAGAGGTCGAATCCCATTCAGTCATGGAAACCCACTGGGTGACTCTGGGCAAGTCACACTCTCTCAGCCTCAGATGGAGGCAAAGGCAAACTTCCCTCTAAACAATGACAAACATGAGCTCAGCCAACAGACCAAAGGCCAACTGGTGTTTTGTGTGGGTGTTTAGTAGGAGAAGGCCAGGAGTTCTGTTTCAGTGCCTCCTTAAGACTAAACCTATGGTGAGGGAGCTGCTGTGGTATGTTTGTGTTCTTGCCAGAGAGTGTGGATAGCTACACCTGCCACAACTGCAAGTTGGTTGTGCTGTTGAAAGAGAAGGCCCAGCAACTTGAGGCCTGTGTATCTATCCTGTGGCATATTAAGGAGCAGAAGTTTTCCTGGACATAGCAGGGCAAGACAGCCCTGCATGAAGAACACACAGTGAATGTCTCTGAGGAGACAGTCAGTTCCCAAACACAGGCAGTACATATTTAGAGGAATGTGACACACAGAAGTAGAAGGATCAGGGATCATTTTGTGAATTTGGAGCTACAGAATAGATTCAAAGCTCTCTCCCTTACCAGTGATGACTTACAGGAACAAGGACAACAGTGTCAATCCTCAGAGAATGACAGGTGACTTTGGAAAATTCAGTATGTGGAATGGTCCCTGCCAACCCCCTAAGCAGTGGTGACAGGAGACTCCCTGCTGAAGGGAACAGAAGCAGTGGTTTGTGGGCCTGACAGGTTGTCTCAAAAGGGCAAAAATCCATGATGTAACAGAGCAGCTGATCAGACTCATCAAGCAAACTGACCATTACCCCTTCTTTCCATGTGGGAATCAGTAACACTGCAAGGCATAGCCTTCAGGATCTCCCAAGGGATTACGAGGATCTGAGCAGGAAGCTGAAAGACCTCGATCCATAGGTTGCAATTTCATCTCTCCTCCCAGTTGAAGGTCATGGTCCAGGAAGAGAGGGAAGAATAGTGGAGGTGAACCACCGGCTCCACTGCTGGGAATGGTTTGGCTTCTTGGACCATGGTCTCACAAGCCTGATCAGTGGGGCTTTAAATTGAGTTATGTGGGAGAGGGAAACAATATTCTTGTGGGCAGGAGTTCATCAAGTGCAGGAGACAATAGCTTGAATGTTATAGGAAAAACTGGGGGAACAGTACAAGAACCCAACAGTGCGAGGAAAAGACCTTCAAATAAGCAGCTAGGGGAAATGACCCATGGTCTTAGATGTCTCTGCACTAATGCACAGAGCATGGGAAATAAGATGAATCTGAACTCTTAACACAACAAAGCAAATACAGGGAGAGTCAGAAAAGCTAAAGTGCAGAACAAGGTCTGCTATTGAGGTTAACAGAGCTGCTATACAGCAGGCCTGCTATAGAGGTTAAAAATAATAAAAAGTACTTTCTTGTAATGTCCATAGCCAAAAAAACCCCCAAAACAAAAACAAAAATGAAGGGACACGGAAATAGTAGAGCCACTACACAGAGAAGATAGTGAAATGCTAACAAGAGACAGAGAAAAGGCAGCACTGCTGAATACCTTCTTTGCCTCAGTTTTCTTCCAAAAGGAAAACAGTGCTCAACCTGGGAAAAATGGAGCTGATGATGCAATAGAGGAAATGCAGCACAGTGTAGGTAAAGAAGAAAGCAAGCATGGAGACCAGAGTTCAGTGCCCTGCTCAGCCATAGAAGTGCACTGGGTGACCTTGGGCATGTCACATACTCTCAGCCACAGGAAACCCCATGATAGACTCACCTTAGGGTTGCTGTAAGTCAGAAAATGGGGCGAGATGTAAGGGAAGGTTTGCGCTGTGCTATTGGAGAAGGGGAGACAGAGAAACAGATGAAAAGTTTGGCTGGGATGTGGATCTTGGATTGCTCTGCTTTCTCTTCAGATTGTATAAATCTTTTGTCTAATTCTTTTCTGTATTTTTCCTTTTTATGCCAGAGCTACCATTTGATAGGGCAGATGAGAGTCCACTTCAGACCTCAAAGAAGGCTACAGAGCTTATTCTGTATGCCAGGAGCTTCTTGTTATTCATTCTGGAAGATAAGGACCCGAAAATTCATGCACTTGACCAAGAAAAAGGATAGACTAGCACAACTAGATTAGATTCAGAACCAGAGAAATGCAGATTATTGTTACTTTTTTCTTTTCTTTTCTTTTTTAAAGAGGCACACACCAAAATTTCAAACAGAGTTCAAATAATATGAGAAAGAAATCCAGTCGTACCACAATAGGCATTAATATCACAAGCAAGCAAAGTGCCTCAGAAAGTCTATAAATGCTTCTCAAAAATGTATGGAAGAAAGAGTTCCAAGTCCCTTAGTCGTAAGAGAAATGGCAACTTGAAGATTGAGATGGAACACACGGAACTGATCTTATAAGTCATAGATCTTTGGAGCCATGGGAAAAGGGTACTTAAGGCTGCAAAACAAATAAGACAGAAGTGGGAAAGAGTTCAATTCCTCAGGGAGAGCCGATTCCCCTTCTGCAAGCAGAGATGCCAGCTCCTAATCCATATGCAGGAAAGACAAGCTACAAAATAATCCTTCCAATTCTCCCCACTTTTGCTTCCATCAAAGGAAGGGCCACATCTGTAGCTGCAATTGGTTCCCTAAAGGGCCAGCAAGTTTTAACACAGGCTTTGAGGAGAGGATCCTCAGGGCCAGATTATGTCACCAAAATAAAAGAAACTGCTGAGAGACTACACAAAATGCACAATGGCATATACAGAATATAGTATAGGACCAACACAAAGGCATATCTGACTATAATGAGGAGGAAAATATCACAATCGTACTGCTGCCCTATCAAACTATTCTGTTTAACCCAATATCATCTAACTGTGTAGACACAGGCCTAAAGCTAATTACTAGTCCCAAACAGAGCAGAACCACGGAACCAACGAGATTCACACACAGGTCAGTTTACTGTTCAGCAACTGATACAGTGGGTCTACTCAAATTTAGACTAGGACCTGGATTTTTGTTTCTGTTGTGTGCCTTCAAGTAATTTCTGACTTTACAGTGACTCTAAGATGAACCTGTTACAAAGTTTTCTTGTCAAGATTTGTTCAGAGGGGGTTTGCCTTTGCTAAGAGAATGTGACATACCCAAGATCGCCCAGTGGGTTTCAACAGCTGGGTGGGAATTTGAACACTGGCCTCCAGAGTCGTAGTTCAGTGCTCAAACCCTTGCACCACACTGGCTTCTAGACTTGTGCTTAGGCTCTAGTGTTATCATAACCCCTTCACTGCTATGGCCCTGCTGTCTCAAGAGGGCTCTCTTATCTCACCTAAAGCTTTGAATCTAAATACAATTATTTGACAATAAGCCCCAATAAGTTAAATCAGATTTACTTCAAAGTAATCTTTCAATCACAGAATCACACTATTCATCATTCCTGTACTCACTTCCAGCCAATGACTCTTTCTTCTCTGCATGGCCTGCTAATCTTGACAAATTAGACTTTGCAGCACTTGCCATTTTAGTAGCAGATTTTGAATTGTGCTTCTGCTTTATAAATTTGGCCTCCTGAATAGTTCTTTCTTTAAGAGAAGAAGGTATGCTCCCAGAAAAACTGATCATGCTTGAAGAAAAACAAAGGAAGAAGAGATGTAAAGTTTTATGACATTTGTGGGAGGAATGTTATAAATACAAGGCAGTAGTAGAAAAAATTAAAGCAGAGGTTTAATTTGTAGAAAATCACATACACATATGCAGTAAACCATATTAATTTCTTATGCAACTAGAGTTAGATTTTCAAAAGCAAGACAGGTATTAAAATATATATGACAGACACATGCATGATGGTAATTCACATGTCGAAGTATTACCTGAACAAAGCCAAACAAGAAAAATAACAATTTTGACAAGAACAGCAAAGCTAATGTTAATGTAAATTAGATAATATAATCTCAAAACAGTTGCATAATAATAATTTGTAATAAATTTAAAATAATAGCCAATGATGCATCTTGTTTAAGCTGTATTTAACAAGAACTCAAAAATTTAAAAAAATGAGAAAACATAAAATTAAAACTATATCATTTTGTTCTTAACACAGAAAAGAAAGTTTTTTGAGGGAGAAATTCTTATAGCAACAGTCCATAAATGGAGTTCTTATACTATGTTCTTCCACACACTGTGGGTAAAAGTTGTGTTTTTTTTAACGTATGAATTTTAGTATAGGTTATTCTTGTTGCTCTAATCATTAAAAAAATTGTACACGTCTTGTATAGCTGAAATACTCCTATTATTAATTTAATCTTTTTTTT
Organism: Cyclura pinguis; assembly: GCA_030412105.1. Lineage (NCBI taxonomy): Eukaryota > Metazoa > Chordata > Lepidosauria > Squamata > Iguanidae > Cyclura > Cyclura pinguis. The sequence continues at coordinate 86,604,925 of CM059600.1, forward strand.
AACCATTTACCTACCTACCTACCCTCAAAAATTGAGAAATCTGTATGATAGAATACAGAAAGTTCCAAGTACAATCTGTGACACCTCTAGATAAGAATCGATTGAGTAGGCGAATCTCAGAAAACATTTATTTACTTATTCTTTAATGTATATCCTATCCTTGCCTATTTAGGATACAGTAAAGATAGAATACATAGTGAATTCAATAATCATTATATAAGAAAACCACTACTGAGGATCTGGAAAAAATACAGAACAAGACTATATCCTAAAATTCCTCTGTGGCTTTTACTGCATGAAGCTTTCTACAAAAAAGAAAATATATTTTACGGAAAATGGATAACATTTAAAGATCTGACAAAGATAAATGAAAATGAAGTGGAGTATAAAACACAGGATGAACTCAGAGAAGATGGATTAAAATGTCACTGGCTGCTTCATAGGCAATTAAAAGAAAAACAGAAGATTGAGAAGAATCTGAACGGTTTTCAAATTGAAAGAACAGAATTTGACCAGATAATATTTGAAGATAAATCAAAATTGATTTCTAAAATATATAAATTGCTTCTTATGTGGGAGGCTGAGGAGGAAACTATTAAAGAATCTATGATCCAGTGGGCACGAAATGTTGGCCACCCAAATGAATATGGAAAATGGGAAAAAATTTGGAGAAAGAGTATAGGGTACACTGCCAATCAAAATATAAAAGAAAATGATTATAAAATGTATTTAAGATGGTATTTACCTCCTGATAAACTGGTAAGAATGTATAAAAATGTTGACAATAAATGCTGGAAATATAAAGATAAAAAAGGAACATTCTACCATATGTGGCGGAATTGTTCCAAAGCTAGAAGATATTGGAAAACAATTCATTCGGAGACAGAGAAAATTCTGGGTATAAAATTACAAATGTAACCAGAATTATATCCGTTCGGTATGATAGATGAGAAAATTGAAAAAAAAATATGGGAAACTGTTATTTTACATAATCACTGCGGCTAGAATTATATATGCCAAGAATTGGAAACAACCTGATATACCTAATGAAGAAGACTGTATGGCTGTAACTGACAAGTTAACTGCTTTAGTAAGAGGAACATTGATGGGATCATTTATAAAAACATGGGACCCTTTAATACATTATTTAAGAAACACATGGGGAAACCTAGCGGTAGAGAGTTTCACAGATCAGAATTGGACTTAAATTGAAGACATTGTATAGATATATCCTTTAAGAAATTCAAGTAAATATTTAAATGATTTGGTATATTTGAGCTTTTATGGAACCAAAGGAAGATATCTATTTACGGATAAAGATTAAACTACTTTATATATAAGACAAATATGAAACGAAAACCTGTCAAACAAATTGTCGATTGTTTTAATTGTTAAGCATTTGGATATCTTGTTTTGTGATACAACAATATTTTGTATCTTTTTTTCTCTCTTTTGACGTACAATTCTGTTCTATTGTACAACTCTGTTCTATTACAATTCTATTTTACTATATAAAATCTGTTAATAAAAAATAATAAAAAAAAATGTATATCCCATCCTTCTCCCAAAATGGGACCCCCGGTGGCTCACAGCATAGATTAAAATAATATACAAGTAAAAATAGTATTAACTAACCTATCCTATGAAAATACCATGACTTTAATGCAGTTTAAAGGCATTTAAACCCACAATAAGAACAAAGGTACACCACGTTGAAAGACCCTTCTGTTATATGCTGGCTGGTGAGTTGCCTTCCCTTCAAGGAAGGCCCTGTGATCCCATGGAAGATCTCACTGGAGAATGTGGGGAAGGACAGTAGGCAACTTCCACACAGTCATTTTGTCTGCTTGCAGCCTTCTTGCTCCCAGAAAAACCACCAGTGCTTCATAACAGACTTTCTCAGGGTAGGGGAATACAACATGAAGGAACAGATGGCAAATGGTGCCACTCTTCATTTGCTTGGTAGGGGCTTACTGTAAACAGAGGATGGTGGAGGACATGTAGCCATCTACCGGGGGCAGGGGGGGGAGATCTCAGGATCAAAGCTATAATAGTGCTAAAAGTAATTTTCACGGCAAGACTTTTGGAAGCTTTGAATATCACTGGATGCAAAAATATATATATATATCCTTCAGTTCAGTCTAATAGATCTGGTAGCAACCATTTTGGAAGAAAAGATGCAAGGCCCAGTGATGTGTTTCTCTAACTGAACAAGGCTATCACTTTGTGTATATTAAATTAAAATAAAGACTCTCTCTGTGCCTGTTGGAAGGTGTATATATTGCTGGGTTATAATAAAACACTTAATGAGAAATGCTGCTATTAACCTGTTAGATTCTTAATTAATCCCTGACATGAATCATACACGCAAGGGAAGGCTCATCTTAAAATCATGCTTTACAATATTTTGTGCCAGTGACAGCAAAGGATTATTTAAAAGATTCTGGCAAAAGTTCATTAAACACTGTACTATTTGTTGGCAAAAATGTATTATGTAATTAATCATCACTGATACTGGTATATGCCATTAAGTTGAAGAGTAGCCTGAGAAGCGAGAATGAAATATGACCAGTGCTATGAAATTTTACAGAACCTGACACAACGTATAATAATGCAAAACTGATTTATGTTAATACCACTCAAGCAAATGATTATGCTCCAAACTATGTTGAAATGCCCATATAAAAGGGATGACCCAATGCTAAAACCCAGCAAATTTTTCCTTGCAAATGCCCAACTAAACTAGCCAAATTTCAGATTCCTAGCCAGGCTGTGATGATAAAGAAGCACATGTCTAATATGACTGCAAGTTCAGCTGACTGTAAAATCTAACAATTACGACTATCTGATGCACGGAGGCAATCCAGCTGCCAGATCTACAAAACAAGGAACTGTGTGAATTTGTTCAGAGCCAATACTTTTTACAAAGACTTTTAAACTGCCAGGACACATTAAAACATGCCTGTTCTAAAATACTCTCAAAAAGATGTTTGCACAAAAGAACTGCTTTCATTCTACATGCATTCAATGAGAGGGGAAGCAGTGTTGTAGCAGCAAGCCTTCTCCCTCAACTATGGGCAAATAAAAAGATCCCATTCTGCTAATATAAGATTAGATGCAGACGACTCTCATAAAGTAGGAAATTTTGAAGAGAAGGGCTACCAAATACCACTCTAGCATACATATTCAGGTCACTTACAAAAACAGAAAAGAGTTAGAGGCACACAAATGTAGTTCAAACAAACAGATTAGTTCACAGTGACCTTGGCTTAGCAACATGGACCACTTTTAAGACCCAATGATATAGGCGGGAAAGTTATCATGTGCTAAACTGGAATACTGTGCCCACTTCTGGGCATCACAATACAAGAAAGATATCAACAAAGAACATTTTCAGAGGAAGATGGCCAAGATTACAAAAGGTCCAGCAACCAAGCCCTGTGAGACTTAGAGAAGACTGAGAGATAATGTGACAGCCATGTTTAACCACCACCCCATGAAGAGATCTCATACAGAACAGTGCTACTCAAAAGTAGTAATCCATGGACTGGTGGTGGTCCCCAGTCACTGGCTCCCAGTCTCTGGTGAGCTTCCAGGAAAGAAACAAAAAGTTGTAGTCTATAGGAGTAAATACGGTACCAGTCCCTGGCATACTGGGAAAAAATAATTGCCGATCCCCCACATCTAATAGCCTGAGAAGCAAGGATATAGAAGATGGAGCAATCTTGTTTTCTGGTGCTTCAGAAGCTGGAACACAAACCAAGGAAATTGAATTACAAGTGATTCCACCTAACATTAGGAAGAACTTCCCAACAGCAAGAGCTTTCCAGCAATTGAACTGATTGCCTTAGAGTGCAGTGGTTCCTCCTTTTGTGGAGTTCATTAACCAGAGACTGGATGGCCATTTTTCAGAAATGCTTTAGTTCTGTATTCTAAGATCAGAGCTTTTAGAGTTGCAGTTCTTGCAGTGTGAAACCTCCTCTCTTTTAATAGCAGACAGACACTGATAGTTTGGGTTTCTATGCACTTGATTAAGTCATATATTTTCCTTCAGACTTTTTCTGAAGTCCAATCCAGTCATGTTTTCATTTCTCTTTATTTCTCTTTCATACTTTGCCGTTTGTGTTAGTTTGCATTTTGTATTATTTTGTATTGAGGGGGGTTGTGCAGTACACCACTGTGGTATCTTTCACACTCACTGGTACATAAATCTGTGCAATAAATAAATATTACAGTGAAATTCCACTCAGCCACAAAAGTGCTAGAATTCACAAGCACAGCAAAACAGTGCATCCTGTATGTATGTGGGGGTTCCTGTAGTGGAACCCCCCAGGAACAGCAAACAATCAGTAGTGGTGACATGCGGATGGATGCTTCAATGTCTGGGTGCAGACATCACCATCTTAGGTATAAGAGGCAACATGGGCAAAGATGCTAAAATTTGCACATCCAGAGACTGCAGGTAAGGAGGGCCCACGATATCACGCTTTTGTCAGACCAAAATTGGTAAGCCTCAATCCTCCATGATTCAGGAACAGCTTATTTTACAACACACACACACACACACACACACACACACACAGATACATATATAAACTATTTTTAGGGCAGGATATTAACTACATCACAGGAAGGAACTGGGAACCATTAACATTCAAAGCTGAAACCACTACACTAGTTTCATTTGCATTAGTGACAGAAAATAAATTCTTCCTGCAGCAGGCTGGAATCCCTAGAGGTGGTCAGTAAGAATAGACCATCTCCAGGTGTTGGGATTAACGCAAGGAGCTAATAGCTGTACATTCTATGTCTGCCATAATTCAAGATTTATTGCTGGGTTCCTTGGAAACAAATTCTCCTCTGCTGATTACAGGCAGAACAACAGAGAGCATGCACTGCCATCTGTGGGAGTTTACAACCCTACTGAGATCTTTGCTGGAGTCAATCGAAGGAAGGATAAGTATTATGGCCATGTGACTGGGCTACTCCCCTGTGTCCACCCACACACCATGTATGCTAAGGAGACTGTGTACCAGAGAAAAAGTATTTTTCCTTCTGGAACACTAAGTTCTTTTTCAGATGGGACATAACCACACACTTACATACCCACACCCGAAAGAAACAGACAGACCCCAACTTTTAAAAGCCACATGTTCCTGATCTTTAGCATGTCATGCTCTGCAGGGGAATACTGGACTTTCACTGCAATGATCACTCATTTTATCCACAGAGCAAATTATTAGCCACTACCATTGTAACACAAGGCCTAGAGTTCTTCTTTTTAGCTGTTTTCATGCTTTAGCTAAGTCAATGCCTCTTTCTGACAATCAAGTCATTATAGAATCATAATAGCATAGTGCTGGAAAAGACCATAAGGGTCATCCAATCCAACCTCCTGCCATGGAAGAATATACAATCTACGCACTCCCAAGAGATGGCCATCCAGCCTCTGTTTAAAAACTTCCAAAGAAGGAGACTCCATCATACTCCAAAATAGCATATTCCACCACCACACAACTCTTGTCAGGAAATTCTTCCTAATATTTTGATGGAATCCCTTTTTCTGTTGTCTGAAGCCACTGCTCTGTGTCCTAGTCTCTGGAGCAGCAGAAAACAAGTTTACTCCCTCTTCCACACAACCAGATATGTACCACATGTTTTGCATTGTTACTGAGAAGGCAGCAGGCTATGTGCCATATCCAAATAATTATCTCAAAGAAGATAAAGGCAGGCCAGACTAGCTATCTTATATAAGCAAAGTGGGGAAGGTTGCCACCCTTTTCTAGAGGGGAGCTTCTATCAACCTAAGAGTTCTATCAACCATACCATGCTGATATCTTCTCAAGGTTTTTCAGTGGCCTTATTTTGCCTGCAACCCTAATGACACTAGTTACCAGCTTGTTTCCTATTGCTATGTGGAGAGTGACATCCCAATAGTATCTGAAGTGGTTCTTCTCCTCATAGATGGCTCTTTTGACCAATGAAAGAATTCTGTGAACTGAAGCGGGCAAGCATTTGATTGACTTCCCCCTTTCTTTTGCAGTTCCTTGCACCTTCCCTAAATTTGCTCCAGGAGGTTGGAGGGAAACCTCTGGAACAGTATGACTAATGGAGTGCTGGGCTCCAGGAGAAAGAAGAAATCTGCAAAAATGTGCTACCACCACTCTTTCATTCATTGATTCTGCTGGGTCAAAGAGCTTGTAGGGAAGGGCAGCATGGCACTAGATACAGCCCCAGGCAGGAAAGTCTAAAAATGCAACTAAGCCACATGTTTCACCTTCATGTTTATTATTTGTAGCACATCAAACATCTAAGAAAAAAAAGAACTCAGCACTCTCTAGTTTATAAACAGCATCCTTGATACTTATCACAGCTTACTAGGCATGGTAAGTGTCTACAGATCTCACTTAGACTGTCTCTATACATTGGCTGGCATCCTGTTAGTGGCATATTCAAGCATAAGCCCACCTTACACTTGAATATGTGCAGTTCTCCCTCCACATTTACAGGTTTGACTCTCATGGATTTGATTATTCTCAAGGTGCCTGTGCTCCCCCAATTCTCCTCCTCCTTCCATTCCCTTGCATTTCCCTCCCACTTCCTTGCCTCTGTGCTGACACCGAGAACTCACAAGGGGAAAGACATTAGGGTGTCAGAAGACAAATACACACATAACACTTTCCCTGGGCTCTGGAGCTCTCCTCTCCTATTTCCTTGCCTCTGCATCTGTGCTGAGAACTCGCGCAAGGGAAAAGGAAAGGCAATGGGGCAGCAGAAGATCCACATGTGCACACACTTCCCCTGTGCTTACAGAGCCCTTTCCTCCCATCTCCTTGCCTCTGCCCCACGCTGAGAACTCGCAAGAGGCAAAAGGCACACATGCTTTCTCTGTGCCGTCCGAGTTTTCCCTCCCATTGCTTTGCCTCTTCCCTGGACTGAGAACTTGCACCGAGGGGAAAGGTAAAGCGATTGGGGGTACACGCATACTCCTTCCTTCTCCCCTTCGTAGCTTCACCCCTCTCACCCCTTTGCCTCTGGCCTGGGCATGGAGAAAGAAGGCTCCTGTATCAGAGCCCAGGAAGGGAATGGGGAGAAGATCATGGGGGGGAGTTGTGATTATTCTACTTTCACAGGGGTTTTCTGCCCCTAATCCTCATGAATGTGCAGGGCCTACAGTATTATTTGGTCATTGAAGAGGTTGATATTCCTTTCTCCACAATGTGCGAAGTCCCCTCACAGAACTCACCACTGTGCAATGACAGTCCTGTCCTCTTACTGCCATTCCACTGCTTACATTGCATTCCCTGTGCTTCTCCCACCACCCCCACTGTGGGTGCGGGCGCATCCCACACAGGCAGCAGGAAGGTGCAGGGAAGGCAACCGTCCGTTCTCTGTGCTTCTCCTGCCCCCACCAGTGCGGGTGCACCTCGTGCCGGCGGCAGCAAGGTCCAGAGAGGTGATCGACCCTTCCCTGCGCTCCTCCTGCTGCCCCGCCATCATGAGTACAGGAGCACCCCACGCAGGTGGCAGGAAGGTATAATACGTATTACGAGATAACACCAAGGGAGAGAAAGGAGTGAGACAGGTGACTCTTGTAACTTCAACATCTCATGTTACATTTTTTTCCAGCTAATTCTGAAAATGAAAGCTTTCAGCAAGGTTGTCTCAATCTTAAGAGAGCCAAATCAATTTCATCAATTTGATATGTATGCAAATTTGGTAAAATTTCATTATGCCTAAACAGCACTACTTTTTAAAATCTAACAAAATTGATATTTTAAAAACCTATATGACTTGAAATCCGTTAAGAACTATTACAAAAGAATTTGTAGAGAAATGTCTGGAAGCAGGGGAGCGAGAAGGAATAGTTGGCTATGTCAAAATGACAAGTGGAGAATGTCAACTGAAGAGGGCCATTCATAGATGACGAGGAAAAGTAATGGTGATTCTAAATTGCTTTTAAAGAGTGAAGTCAGTTAGGCTGAGTTACCTGATAGAACAATTATTAATTATTTTGTACCAAATGATGATTTGTCTTTGTTTACTTGTTCTGTAAATGCATACATATTTATTATTTTAACTATTCGTGTTCCGCTCTGAGTGGATTTTATAATGTTATTTCATCTCATCACCCACAATAGTTTTAAAATTCTAAACTATATTCATAAAAGGAGAGTTCTGCTACACATAACGAGAAGAGCCACGCTGCATCAGAGCAAAGGCAGGTGCTGTCAGAGTCCAACTCTCTGCCTGTACCTCACTGCCAACAAGGGGGAGGAGGCGAGAATACTTGCTGCGAGAGGAGGAGGCAGCGAGGAATGTCCGATACAACAACTATTAAGGAAACCACAGAGCCAAGCCAGGTTGAAGTCCAGTCCAACAGTCCAGAAAGCAGAGGTCCGTCCAGAGGGGTCAAGGAAACCAGAACACGAGGGTCGTGAGGCTTGCAAGTATTTTGCTACAAGCAAAGAGCAAGCCACGTTGACAGACCTAAACAGCCACAGAGACAGGAATTACTTGTCATTGCTTCCTTAATGTAGCCAACGCAGCTTCCCTCTGAGCTGCCCGTTTCAGCCTCCTTCGTGACTGAGGGCTAAGGGGCTCCGGTGACTGTAATTCTTCCAAATCACTGCTGGTTCCCTCTCCCTCTGGAGCTGGCTGGGGCAACTCTAACTCCGCTTGTCCTTCAACTGCTTGGAATGTTTGCAAGTTGGTTTGCTCAATCACTGGCTCTGTTCCTGGCACAATCAGTGTTCCTCGACCTCAGAGCCATCATCTGTCACAGATGCCTTCATCAGAAGTTCACAAGGTGGACATTAGCGCGAGAGCACTCCCCTCTTGTGCTTACCAACAGTGATGTAGACTCAAATCGACAGACTCGGACTCAAGTTGGACTTAAGTTGCTTCAGTGACTTGACTCGGACTCGACTCGGCCATAAATGATGCAGTGACTCGACTCGAGACTTGTGTATTTTTAATGACTGACTTGATACCCTTGGTTCAGTAACATAAGACCTTCATCCAGAAATCTTATGACTTTGAACAACACCTCCATCTCTTTTTGCCTACTAGTTAATGACAATCTCTCTCAAGCCCAAAGTGTGGGAGCATTTCTTAGAGGGGAACAGCAAACAGGTTAGGCAATGGGCTTGAGGCAGGCTTGAGGCCTGCTCAGCAGCCTGTCCCCGCTGCATATTGGAGGAGCCTTCTAAAACTTTTCCTAAGAGCAGAAGACAAGACTCACTCCCAGAGTGCAGGGTACATTTCTCAAAGGGGAACAGCAAATGTGTTAGGCAACAGGCTTGAGGAGGAAGGATCCTTCCTTCTAAAGCTTTTGGATAATGGGGAATAAGATAGGATCCTATTCCCCACTTCCAAAGCAGCAGATGAAAAATTGCAAATGTGGAGAGCCGACTCTGCTTAAATTGTTAAAACTGAATTTATTTCACTTTATCCAATAATTCTGGAATATAGGTTGGGGTATGAAGTTTGCTCCCAGACTTGAGACTTGACTCAAGACTTGACTTGAAAGTATCTTCAAGGACTTGAGACTTGACTTGAGACTTGAAGGTAGAGACTTGGAGTAAAAGACTTAAATACATCACTGCTTACCAACAACTGACATACATAGTCTCTGATACTGATGGGCCTATATACTGATTCTGACTAGTAGTCATCCACTATAGGTTTGTTCAGTCCTCTTTTAGAGCCATCCCAGTTGGTGGCCATCAGTATATCTTGTGGTAGCAAATTCTACACTTTAGCTATGTCCTGTGTGAAGGGGTACTTTTTTTCTGTCCTCACTCTCCCATTGTTTAGTTTCAAGGGATGACCCTTGGCTCTGGTATTAAAAGAAAGGATAAAATGCTCTCCATTTCCATTTTCTCTGTACGATGCATAATTTCACCCATCTCTATGATGCCCACCCCATGTCAAGATACAGGAACAATGAAAAACACAATGAGAAAGCTGACTATGCCAACATGAGATGTCTGCCTGTGCCCTCCCAGGGAATGACACTGCAAAAGTAAATGTAAGCTGTGTTGCTTAAGGCTGCTTACTTGATTAAAAATTTACAGTAAAGCAAACAATAAGAATTCCAACAAACCCATTCCCATCATGATGCTTTACATCTATAAATATCCAAGGACAGTATCAGAAATCCAGATGGCTCCTGGCTATCTCATATCTAGATTAATAAAACCATAATGAATTTTAAGAAATTATAGGTACTAGCTTTCCTTCTCAAAGTTTTTTTCTGCTAAAATAGTATGTACAAAATGCTAATGATTCCCCTTATTAATCTGGAACTCTTTGGACTTTGGACTTTTTTGATCATTCAGGAATGATCATATCTACACCCATGTTGCTCTTAGCAAAATAAGTGTCACTGCATGACTAGTTCACTTACTCTACGAATTGTCAAGAATAATGGATAAACGCTACCATCTAAGAATATGAAGAACAGACATAAGTTACAGTTTAGATTAACTTGTGATAAGCCTTGTCTGATTTACACCAAGGTCAACCATCTGCCACCTTATACTAAATAATTATATAACTACTGGTGCAAAACAGCCTGAGAGCTATTAAATTAACTTTAAATGGGATTTCAGTTTCTGGCAATCTGGTCCAAGCATTTGTACCAGCAAATCTGTTTCCAGAGAGGAGAAACATCTCCGTAATGGCCAAGATAACATCATGATTTATGTTCATTTTATTTGTTGCAAGTCTTATGAGTTCACTGTAAGATTGTTGTAGATGCCAAACCCCACTCCACCCAAATTATTAGCCAATAAAATATGGAAAGTCTATTTTCCCAGTACCAGTCAAATGTAACACAACATATATTGTAAAACAACCACATATGTGGTTGTCAAGGCTCTTATAAGTTTATGATTACCCTAATAAGGAGCTGTTTTCCTTATTGATAGAATACAAGTAAGAGGAAACTGTTAAGTTAACAAGGACTTCAAACACATAATCAGGAAATGTGTGTTTTGTCTACAAAAGAGGAACTAAGAAATGTTAAAAAAGAGGCAAAACAAATCAAGAAATCTTAAAATAACAGAACCAGAAAAACAAACACACAATGTTCTCAAAAATCAAAAAAAGGCTTTGTACCACACATATATACACACACATGAAAACAAAAACAAAACAAAAATCTAACACTTCAAAGCAATCTGTCTGAGAAATACCACTATTCTAGCTTTATTAAACTACTTCCCAAAAACTGTTTCCAAGTTTCAGCAGAAAGTTGCAATCCATACTCCTGTACACAGACTGGAGCTTTGTCATGTCTTTCCGACTTAGGAGCAATGCAGGAAAGGAAATACTACATAAAGAAATTGACAAAGACCCAGGTGTACGTGTACAACTTCTTCTGTATACATTGGTAATTCTGGTGGATAGCAGCTGAAATTGCAATGGGATGGCAAAATGGTACCAGCAGGGGAAAAAAAATGGTGAGTGTTCACAGAGAAAAGTAAACTGAAGATTTTGAACATGTACGTATAGTTCAATAATCTAACTTTGTATGGATAAGAGAGGGAAGGCAAATGATAGACTGGCTGACTGAAAGATGGAACTTGTTATGTACTGCAATAGTAAGGTACAAGACAGATTTACGTATATTCTTTCCTATGATCAATCTCAACTATTTTTCAATTTTTTGTAAGTGGCAAATAGTAATTTATGTTATTCATGTGGGCAACGGATGTGGGCAAGACTGAAGGACTGCTCCCAAAAGACAATCCGTGTTTGCCTTTATATATCTTCTCCTCTCAGACACCAGTCCCTCCTTCACATTATTGGGCAGAGATTCTCTCCTGAGAAACAGCAACCTGCTTCTAGGCTGCTCTGGCACTCTGGATAGCTGTGCCCCCAGAACTCCATCAGACCACCTGCTAAAAATTTAACTGTAAGCGGGCTTAAAAATGCTAGACCATCCTACTACTAAATGATGTCTCGTTCACATTACAAAGGTGGTTCCAGAGATAACTCTGACCATCAGCTACAACCCATTTGGATTTTCAGCTGACGTCAAACACAACAGTCCTCCTCCCATATTCACGGCTTTGACCTTTGCAAATTTGATTTTTCACAAGGTGTCCGTTTCCCTCCCCCACATTCTCCCCCTCTCATTCCCTTGCCTTTTGCCCAGGCATGCTGTGCCTTCTGTCTCCACGCCCAGGCAAATGGCAAGTGAATGGGTGGGGGGAACCTTGCATGAGAGAAGGAAGGCGCATGAGCCTCCTCCTCCTCACATTCGCTTGTGTGTTGCCTGGGTGCATGGAAGGAAGGTGTTCACGCCCAGGGAAAAGGCAAGAGAATGGGAGAGTAAGAATGGGGAGGGGAAAACATTCTCAAGTGGGAGTGGGAGTGGTTACTATAGTGGGGGGTTATTTGCATTTTTTTTTTATTTTTGCAAAGGTTCTGTTACCCAACCCCTGTGAAAGTTGAGGGGTACTGTACATACACACACAGAGGGACACCATACTCTCATAATTAAATATACTGTAGTTAAAAAATTGCCCACTATGCTTAAGACAATGCCCTGACAAATACTATGTGACAAAAATTGCAAACTAACCCAGTAAACAAGAATATATGCCCTCGGGAGTGAAAAAAGCCTGAATCATTACCTGAATTTATAGAGATCAGACAAATCTGCTCAAGAGAGTACAAAGGAGTTGTCAATTGGAAGAAAAGTGTAACCATTGCATGATAGTTGGAAGATACAATTGATTTCAGTTTCTTCCAGATGACATAAGTACAGACGGCAATTAGTCCAACAGCAATACAACCTGAAGATACTTACCTGAATGATCGGTCTTGTTCTTCAGATTTTGTGGGAATACGAGCAGAACTACCTCTAGGAAAGGATCTACGCTCAACAGCGTTAGAATCAGAAGGAACTGCAACATATTTGACATTGATTAGAGCTGCAATGTGTGATTAACTGGCAATTGATTAGAAACATACTTAAAACACAAACTGATATATATGTGTTGTCCACAGTTTATTTCTGTCAACAAGAGCGTTCTTTAAGCAGAGTTCTAATCAGGACACTCAGACCACAAAAAGGTACTGTAGGAAGGTTCCAACATGTTCAGTGGACCTTCCCCCCAGGATTTTGGACAGAAGATTTTAGCCTTTATCAAGTAAAGTAAAAAGGTACCACTGAGTAGCAATGCAACACTTTAAAATATGTTAATACAAGTAGTTTTGGAAATCTCAGATGGCAAATATTATCTTAAAAGCTCCCTTTCTTTTCACAAAAATGCCTTTTCCAAGTAGACACTGGGTATATAGATGGTGTGTTTTCTAAAAACAAAGGAAGTGTGCTTCTGGTTTCAGAATTATTAGGCTAAACCTAGAATTTGGCTCCATAAACAGAAGAGCTTCTGATCACAGAAGATTTCTGATCTGCATCATTCCATGTAGAAGAAGAAGGGCAAAGCAAATTATTGCTCAGTCCCTGTTGCAATCAGCATTCTCCTAGTAATCCTGAAGATTTTGCCCCCTTCTGTTCTGCATACTAAAAGCAAGAATTAAAATGAGTTAAAAAATTTCTGCCTGGACTTCCAGTCAAATAAATTAAACTATAGATAAAAGTCTCAACTGTTCTCTTAGAACAAAACAGAAAAGAAAAGTGATGGCGACACCTGACAGAACCGAAAACTGAGGTTGAGTCTCAGCGGCTTAGCAAATGAATGGCATCCCAGTATGTTACAGGAAACTGCCATGTTGAAGTAGCAGGAAGCTCTGTATGCCTCTCAAAATTTGCACTTCTGAGAGGCATTAAATCCATACTCTTCTTGAATGTGGGACCAGTAAACAAGTTATCTCTCACAACTGTGAAAGGCAGAGAGAGGACAGTACCCAGAACTGAGCCAAGAGAAGCTACTTGCTGTTTGCTGGTGAAACCCCAAACTGCTGAGAACACTTCATTTACAATACAACAAAAGGCCAGTGTGAGAGTTAACAATACTGTCTATACAGACAGACTTTGTCATTCCCTTTACAAAATATATAGATGAATGAACGCAATGTATGTAATTGTACTGTAATGCTAAATTTGAAAAGTGTGTGTATAGTATCTTGCAAGAAGCTAGATGCTTTATGTGTACTGAAAATGATAAAATGCTACTAAAAACTGTAATGTATGTAGATCTGTCCCGAACAGATGAAATATGAGTTATGATGCCTCAGTATTGTGTAAATTGATACTCTTTAATAAATTAATGTACTATAAAGTACCGTGTGTTTTATAAGAATGAAATACTTACAGAAGAAATGTAGCTGGACTCTGTAATGTCTGTGAAAAAGAACAGACTTACCTTGACATGTCTATGCGATATGATGATCCTCCACGTGGATTGTGTAACTACAGAAGCCAATTGTTTACTTAACAAATACATAAAAGATGACAAAGCTTCATGTTTATTCTCCTGTTATATATATCTCCTGGAAGACCAACCATGCTAAAGGAATCATAATAGATGGCTATGCTTCAAACTAAAAGGAGGGCTCAAGCACAGTGCCTCAGCATTCTGTTTTAGGGCCATTACTCTTTAGTCTTTTTATCAATGATTTAAATGACAGAGTGGAAGGAATCCTTATCAAGTATGCAGATGATACAAAACTGGCAGTGGTGGTTAACAAATTGGAAGATAGGAAAAAAATTCAAAAGGATCTTGATAAGCTAGAAAATCATGCAGAAATTAACAAAAAAATTCAACAGAGACAAATGCAAAATTCTACATTTAAACCACAAAAATCAAATGCACAGGTATAGGAGTGGGAATACACAGCTCTGCAGTCCTACATGAAAGAAGAACCTTGGGATTATTGCTGATCATAAGCAGAACACGAGCAAGCAGTGTGATGCTGCAGCAAAGAAAGCAAATGCTATTTTAGTCCGTATTTAATAGCAGCATAATTTCCACATTGTGGGAAGTAATAGTCCCACTATAATCTGCACTGGTCAGGCCTATTCTGGAGTACTGCATTTATTTCTGGGCACCTCATTTTAATAAGGCTGTAGACAAAGTGAAGCAGGTTCAGATAAAGGCAACAATAAGAGGTAACAAAACATAGGAGAAACTGAAAGAGCTGGCCATGTTCAACTTGGTGGGTAGATTTTGATTGAACATTAGAAGGAATCTGTTGATAGTAGTAGCAGTTCAGCAATAGAACCAACTGCCTTAGAGAAGTAGCAGGGTCTCCTCTGGATGTCTTCAAAAAGAGGCTGGACAGCTACTTGCTGGGGATGCTTTAGCAGGAGATCTTGCACTGAGCAGGGGATTGGATTCGACGGCCCATAAGGTCCCTTCCAACTCTGTGACTCTAAGAGATTCTTAAAGGGTATGTCAATGTTGATCTGCCTACTACACAATATTTTTGCTTACAACCTTGGGAAGTCAGATGATCGAAATGGCAAACTGTTAGGAAATTCTAACAAGACGCAGATTGACAAGCATACACCAACTAACTTTCAGTCCACTGAAACTGTGCTCCTGAGCACTGAGAGCCTTTTTACAACGATATGGGAAGTGGCAGAGGGAATCAGGAGAAATCACCTCTTCCTGGTCAGAGTGTCCTGATCAGAACTCTGCTTAAGTAATTAGTATTGTAGGCAACCCATTATTTTTACCCATATTCAGTATATAACGTGTTAGTTTAAAGAACTAAAAAAAAAATTAATTTAAATATTTTTAAAGTTTTTCCAATTGGCTTTCAGCTTTATTCATTAAAAACAGCCACAAAACAAAGCTGCCAGCAAATAGGAAAATGGGATGTTTTCATCTTTACCAACTGCATTTGTTTTAGCCACTCCCTAAGTTTTCAATTTCCTTTGCTAGAATAAACACATTTAAAAAAGAAATAAGCCAAACAAATTATTAGCTTCAATGCTGGTCAGTAGTTCCCCTGATAAAGTTTCCAGGAATCATAAGAGTGACCACAAATGAGCAATTCCTAGAGAGTTTTAAAAGAAATGTAAAAGGATCTGCACAGATTAGACAGAACTCTGGATGAGCTCATAAGAAAAAAAATAATTAACTTGTCCTATACATAGCAATTTGTAAATGTGAAAATACCAGGAAAGGAAAGCTTCAAGTTTAGGTGCCTAAAGGTGAGTTTATAAAACTAATTTGTAACAAAAAATTTGGAAGATGTATTTCAGAAAATGGAAACAATATGAGGATTTTTCCAGATTGCCAATTTGTTCTCATCTGTCTCATATCTTTTCACATCATTTCCTGATGTATTTTGCTTCTTCCCCAAAACACATTTCCTTTGGCTTTTTGAACATTAGAAATATGTTGAAAACAGAGAAGGGTTAAGAGACTGGGCACACCTATTTCCATCATCACAGTCCACTTGACAACCAAATGAATCAGGGTTGTTTTATTAAATTCACCTGCCCAAGGACTGAGATTGCTGGAGGGGCCCACCCACCTAGCTCTGTGTCCTACCAGTGCAGAGCTTTCTAAACTTTTCATGTTGGTGACACACTTTTTAGACATGCATCATTCCATGACATGGGAATTCAGTAAGTGGAGGCAGCCCCTCCACCCAAGCCTGGTCCACAGCGGCATTCGCACAACATACCTACACACTGCAGCTGACACACTAACGTGTTGTGACACACAGTTTGGAAAGCTCTGTACCAGTGGGTCTAATACAGTATATGAATATATGGGACAAAACCTTCTGCACTTTGGCTGTGGAATGCCCTGCTCCTGGGGGCCTGAGTGACATTGGCATTGGTTTCATGCCAGTCCCGAGTTATAACTTTTTATAAAGCTTTTGGGCTATAATAATTTCATGAAAATCTGTAAACATATATGATTTTAGACTGTTTTAACTTTTAAATTATTCAACTGTTCAATAAGTTTTTAAAAGGTTATATAATGTTTTATCATTTTAAATTTTACATTGTTTACATTGATTTTAGTGTAAGTCACCCAGAAAACTTGTGATATAGGATGGGATAAAAATATTTTAATTAAAAAAAAGTAGGTACACAGTATTTTAGAATGCAGCAAAAAAGGAGAGAAAATGGCTGTAAACATTGCATGACTGTCAAAACGTTGTTTGGACCTAAACAAAAAAAGCAGAAGTGGAGCCACAAATACTTCTACCTCCCAAAACATCACTCTTTATCCAGAAGAGCCCTGAGTTTCCTGGATAGAAAGAACTTTTGTAATTATAATGATTGTGACACCTAAACTAAATTTTCTTTGATCAAATCGCAGGTTATTAAAATGCAACAGTACCAAATATTAGATTAATTTATGGGGCTGTCCAATGGATTCGTTTTAACAGATTGCTTTTAACGGATAAAAAGAACAGCTATCACAATGAAGACTGAAAAAAAGGAAACCAAAGTTTCAATAAGTTTAAGGAAGATTATTCATAGCTTGTATAAATGCGGAGGGCTTGTATTAACGTAACAGACCCCTATGCTTATACTATCATACCTGCTGAAGTGCTGACTACTAGTTTCTCTTGCATTTTTTGTCCTTCTGTTGCTTTACTTTTTGTGTAACTGGGTTTGGGCTGATTGCGTTCTACAGAGTCCCTCTGGCACAAAACTGTTCGCTTTACAGCACCTTGGGGAAGCAACAAGAAAATTATATTCAAAACTCTTCAATACAACTCCACTCCCTCTCCTAGACCTGGATATCCTTATTACCTTTTTTTTAGGTATCTTACAGAGAGGGCAACTTTGTTCCTACAGTCCAGCCCTTTTACAAATTCTGTGGAACAACAGAGGATCAGAGCACCAGAGACTTTTAAAAATACAGTAACTGCTAAATACAAAGCAGGAAAGAGTCCAAGAATCCATGACTGATAATAGCATGGAAGGTGACTGTCTTGAAAACTCTTGAGAATTAGAAATGAAAAGACCCAGTGACAAATAATTTCAAATATGGAGGATGAAACCTTTAGGTTTTTCACTGCCTACAAAGCTAGAAGCTATATATAAGTTCAGTATTTCAAAAGGGAATTTCTGAAGAAAAGTATGAAGCAAAAAGTACATGTCCAACAAGGATCTCATAAGCATTATTGATTTTACAGATTCATAACTGAAGACATCTCACTCAATGTTCTTAATTGTTTTAATGTGCAATTTCAACTGAACTTCATCATTTCAGAGTTGAGCATAATCAGGAAATTCTAAGTTCCTTAGAATTCTAAGGAAATTCTAAGTTTAATTAAAAGATTGAAGACTCTTGCTCTTTTTCAGGAAATTTTGAAAAACATTGCAAAAAAATTTGGCGGGAATTATTTAGATCCTGCTAGTTTGTATGGAGGTCCTAGGGTGCTTCCCAAAGAACCACTGGCTAAACTGAGATGTCCACAGCTTTAACAACGTAACAATACCCTGGGTCTTAAGGTACTTTCTTTGTTCCCCGAAACACACGAACAAAATGTTGGTAAAAACTGCTATTTTAGCAACGTAATCACTGAAGCCCTACATTTAAAGTTTTAAGACCACGTCAATCCTTTTATCAGAGAAAAGTTTCCAGGGAGCTTGATTATTTCTGTGGTTAAAACTCAACTCACCATCTAAATCTTCTTGATCCGAATATGGCAGAGTAACCTTTTGTTTACTGAATCTGGCTTTTGAGCAAACCTTTTCCTTGAGATCCCATAATCTCAACTTTATGTTGTGGTCTCTTAGCTTTATTAGGAAGTCATTGGTAACATTAATTTCAATACTATGATTCCATGAAACCCAGATCTGATCATTTTCAAGCCATGGTTTCACAACCTGTTTTTTTTTTCAAAAAGATTGTGAAAAAAAAAGTTACTAAAACAGTATATTCTCATAGCAATGACTGCAATCATTACTGTTTTCCCTTTAGAAGAAACCAAGACATACAAACCAGTCAGTTTATACACATATATTGTTTTTATGTCAAAATCACAGAACATTTAACAATCTTGCAGAAAAAAATGACTGTAGTTAAACAGGAGGGATATGCTTATGACAACACTACAGGCAGACTGGATTAATGGATTAAAAATGCTTTTCTTTGCCACTAGATACCAAATGAGAAGACATAAAACTCTGGCATACTTAAGAATAACATTAAGATAAGATATGGCTGCAGACACAAAGGTTCTTTTTAAAAAAAATCAGTCTGCTCTTAACATAATCACCATATTTGAAAATCTTCACTCAACATTCTGATTAACCTGTGCAACAGACATTGCCTCACTGTAAGTCCCATCGTTTGTGCATCAAGCCTATTACTCTCTCCACTCTGACTGGAAGCAGTTCTCTAGCATTTCTGGAGGGGACCTGTTACATTACCTGCTACTCAATATGATTTTAATTGCAGATGTTGGGGACCAAATCAAGGACCTTACACGTGCAAAGCATGTGCTCCAACACTGTGCTGGGGCCCTTCCTTACAAGATGAAGAACAGGGAGAACTATTTGAAAAATCCACTTCAGCCAGTGATACAGATCTCGTGCATTTCATCCTTCCAAAATCAAAACTGAAGTTCATGGGATCATTGTGAGATATCACTATCTGGAAAACTTGAAGCTCAAGGGCCTGGTTCAAATTTGCTAGCTGTGGTGGGGTTTGGGGAGGTACACATGAGAGGTTATATTTTTCTTGGGAAGGAACAAGAAGTCAAGTCCAAAGTTCCATAATGCATCTTTAGATAACATCAAATGGTGCAAGCTGAAAGACAACTTTAATTACTGTGCAATGCAGTATCCATGCCATTGAATATCCAATCATTTTTATTTCATTCTGATTTTTCTGTGCAATTTAATTTAATCAGTCACTTTGAACACCCTGAGCTAATGGATAGTTGAAATACAACTATAACAAATTGCTGGAGATTTCAAACTAAGGATGTTCCTGCCACTCATGGATGCTTTTTTCCAGTCTTCCTTTATTTTCAGATGGATATATTTACAAGGTCATTTCATACCAGGTATCTGGCAAAAAAGCTTAGCTTACGAGACTTGAAGAGATATGAGTATGCTTACTGTTTTGTATGCTAGTGAAGATCTATGCTAGAAGAATGGAGATCTGT